>JAZFAV010000026.1:26490000-29425000 GCA_037954035.1 Rosalia funebris | reverse complement strand
GATCCGAAAAACTGTAGGCCGATTACATGCCTCAACTCCTGCTACAAGTTGTTTACACTCATATTGTACGTCAGGACGTTGAAGCACGTGATTATACTTCATTATCTTTCGAATAAAGTATAAAGTTTTAAGAAATTTTCCATTACTTCCAGGAATAACACAAAAATAGTAGACGCGGATACATAATTTTGTCATAAAAAATTGGGAAAGTAAATAAAAGTCCATACATTTATTTTACATTTTATTTTATTAAGATAGATTATAATTGATTCACGAAGTGTCTACTTCAACGGGCACGAGCCCGTTTCCTTATTTCAGTTTTTGTAATTCTGTTGGAAAAATTATTTCCCATAGTTATTACTGCTTCCTGTATCCTCTGTACTAATTGTTCTCGTGTTGTAACTTCGGTCGCATACACGAGATCCTTCACGTACCCCCATACCATACATAATAATCTAGAGGCGTGAGATCGGGGCTTCTAGCAAGCCATGGTATAGGACCTCCTCTTCCAATCCACCTGGTTGGGAACCGTTGGTCTAACAATTCTTTTATTGGTCGATAATAATGCGCAGGATATCCATCATGTTGGAATATCATCTTACGTCTACTTGATAGAGGTACATCCTCTAGCAAAGCAGCCAAATGGTTTGTAAAAAAATCAGCATAGGCTGCCCCGTTCAAATTATCAGGTGAAAAATGTGGACTGATTAAATTATTTCCAATAACCCCCATCCATACATTCACACTAAATTTACTTTGGAAACTAGTTTCGCGCGGTAACTGAGGATTTTCATTCGCCCAATAATGCTGGTTATGGAAATTCGTGATACCTTCTCTGTTGTATTTAGATTCGTCGGTCCACAAAATTCTTATCAGAAAATTTGCATCCTCGGCATCACTATTTATGAGGAACCGACAAAATTGAACTCGTAGCAGAGGATCGTCCTCCTCTAGCCCTTAGACTGGTGTATAATGGTACGGATGTACATCGGTTTTCTGAAGCACTGACCAAACCTTCCACTGCGATATATGAAGATCATCGACTACTTTCCTAGTGCTTAGTATTGGATCTTCTTCGAATCTTCGTAAAATTTCTTCGTCCATATTAGGATTATAACCGTGACGTCCAGCTCCACGTTGAACTCTTTGAACGTTGCCAGTTTCAGAGAGGCGTCGAAAAGTTGCATCAAAGACACTCACATGAGGAACACATCTATTTGGATAGCGACGAACATATTCCCGCTGGGATTCAGCTGCATTTCCGTTACAGAAACCGTAAACAAATATAATATCAGCATACTCAGCATTTGTAAACGTTGCCATCTTGCCATCTAAAGTGCAAGGCAAACGGGTGACATACAAATAGGTACTGCAAGTGCATTAAAGGCAAGGGTGTTAAATCGAAGGAATTACCGAGTTTCCCGAGGACAAACGAATTATGCCGATTGAATAACAGCCCGTAAAGTCAGGTAGAAACTTTCACAATCTTTATTTTTTAACTTGGAGAACATTAAGATTCTACATAAGTAACCTACCTGCTGGTACCATTTTTGTATTATTCCTGGAAGTAACGGAAAATTTCTTAAAACTTTATTACTTCATTTGAAAGGTAATGAAGCAGAGAAGTTTTTAAGAAGTTTTTAAAATAATTTGTACGTTTAATGTATTCATAAAATTTGGATATAAATCGTCGTGAATGCACAATTTATATAATTTATTTACAATACATGTTGTATCAAAGTATTTAACATAATTTTTGTTACATAACTTAAACTACTATGTGTATTAACGGTAGAAGCAAAAAAGGTACAAAAAAGTTAACCTTTTTTTTAATTGTATACTTAGTAGTATGAGGCAGCACAATTCTAATAAAACACAGAAATTAACTATCAACTTTTGGATATATATATATATATATATATATATATATATATATATATATATATATATATATATATATATATATATATATATATAGATATATATATATATATATATATATATATATATATATATATATATATATATATATATATATATATAGATATATATATATATATAGATATATATATATATATATATATATATATATATATATATATATATATATATATACAGGGTGTTTACTAAACATACGGCAAGAATTGAAGAGGTAATTCCTTGAATTATTTTAAAAATATTTTGTCCTTTGATGATTTCGGGAAATCACTTTGTTTCGAAGATATAGGGAGATAAAGGTTTTTCAACAATAACAATATTTTATTACATAAATATGACATTGAAAGCTTTTTTAATTTATAAGAACTGTTCAAAATTACTACCACCAGCTAGGATGCATGCATCCAATCTTCTCCTCATTGATTCCCGAACTCTTTCAAAAACACGAAAGTTGTTTTTTATTAAATTACATCCCTCAATTATTCGATTTCTCAAATCTTCTTCATTTTCTACTGGAGTAGTGTAAACTAGTGACTTCAGATGGCCCCATAGAATGAAATCCAAGGGATTTAATTCGGGGATCGAGCAGGTCATAAGTGGGGTCCACCTCGTCCAAGTCCGCGATCTCCATATGTTGCTGTTAAAAACTGACGAGAAACCAAACTGAGTACACCATCATGCATAAACCACATAACATTTCTCGTTGCCAGTGGAATATCCTCTAGAAATCCAGGTAGTGAGTGTTCCAAAAAAATTTCGATACACCTCGCCCGTAAGTCTTCTTGGCAAAAATACCAGTCCAATTAGGAAGTCACCCACAATTCCAATCCAAAAGTTTAATGAAAACTGTTGTTGAAAACGATCTCTAATTGCCTCATGTAGGTTTTCTTCAGCCCACACATGTCTGTTGTGAAAATTCATTATTGCATTTCTCGAGAAATTCGCTTCATCGGTAAAAAGAATCAGTGACAGTAGTTGTGGGATTTGAACCAATGTTTGGAGAAACCATTGACAAAATGTAATACGCGGAGGAAAATCAGCAGGAATAAGAGCTTGAACTCGTTTCATGTGGTATGGGTACAAAAACTGCTGCCTCAAAATGTTCCACACAGTTCCATTACTTACATTCAAAGCATTTGCAATTTTTCTTGTAGAGGTACCTGGATCTTCCTCTACCATGTTCAACACATTTTCTTCCAGTTCTACCATTCTTACTGTTATTGACCTTCCTGGTCGTCCATTTTTCCGAACTGTGCCTGTTTCATGAAGGCGTTGATGAATACTTTGAAAGGTTTTTCTATCAGAAACATGACGGTTCGGAAATCGTTCACTGTACAACCGCCTAGCCTGTAATGAGTTCCCATTGGCAAATCCATACATGAAATGCATGTTAGTCATCTCGGCATTCATGTAGCGATCCATGGTAGAGGATTTCACTGAGAAACGTTTAGTTCGCAAACATGTCAAATGTCAAAAAAGTCAAATGTCAAATGTCGCGTGAGCGCGCTCGTGTGTTACTAATTTTAAAATATCAATATTGTTATTTATTGTCAAAAAATCTTTATCGCCCTGTATTTTCGAAACAAAGTGATTTCCCGATAATCATCAAAGGACAAAATATTTCTAAAATAATTCAAGGAATCACTCCTTGAATTTTTGCCGTATGTTTAGTAAACATCCTGTATATATATATATATATATATATATATATATATATATATATATATATATATATATATATATATATATATATATATATATATATTATATATATATATATATATATATATATATATATATATATATATATATATAAGCGAATTTGCATTTTTTTCGTTAATTGTATGCAGATACCCTGTATCCAGTTATATTTTTCCATTTATTTACTTGATAATTTTAGATACATTTTAGATATATTATATGTAAATATTTAGAATATTATATTAATATATTATTATACTAATTAATATATAAAATTTATATATAAAATATGTTCGAGTGATTTATATTTGTCAATTAGTTTTCTGAAGGAAATGAATAGGAAAATTGTTCGAAAGGTGAATGCTATTATTTGGGTATTTATTACTTTGAAAACCCACAAGAGGTTTTTGTATTCGTAATTTACAAAGTGATTGAACTATTTTATCATATATATGTACCTCACGTAGGCATTCCATTTTATCAGTACATTATTTAATAGGAAGCACCATTACGTTAAATATCAATCAAGCATGAGTCGATATTCGATAGACGAACTAATATTCGCGAAATACACATATTTAAATTTGGACAGTTTAAATACTTAATCAAGACATCTGTGATATACATCTTTCGTTGACGTATGTTTGTTGATACTGTATTTTTATATGTCTTTATTAATATCCAAAGGATGTTGTCATTATTTACAAAAATATGTAATATATATTTGTTTTTGTATACGCTGTATATTTCCCATCATATTAGATCCCAATATACATATATTTCCCATCATAAATTCACCAAAATGGCCTCTCCATTTTGGTAAACACATTTTTATATAAAAAAACATATGTTATCAGGTCTATTGTGTGTTATCAGGTTAGTCATTTGGTCTAATTTAATCAAACTAGTGAAATCTGCCAGTCTAACGAAAACACATCCACAAAAAATTCTACTCTAATTCTTAAGTTTATATTTTCAAAACGTATATACGCTTCTCAAGTATCGCTGGTGGCGCCATCACGGCGACAAAAATATGCAACTTTTAGTCTATGAAAAATAAACAAACCATATTGAATCGTGATGTATATGTTTTTTTAACGTGAAAAGTGAAAAAGTGGAAAAAGTTTTTCCCATAAAATATGGGAGGTTTCTCTCAAATAAAATATGAATCACTTAAACATAAATGCACTTTAATTATGCCACCTTTTGTTTTTAACCTCCAATTAACTCGACAAGTTTTAGAGGGATATTCAATCGCTTCTGTGAGAATACACATAGAACGAGCGATTCAAAGAATCAAAATTTCAAAAATTTTAAAATATATACCCACAGATTTATTACCTCATATTGACAAAATAATGCACGTCGCTTGTATTTTGCTAACAATGAAAAACCTATAATATGTAAAAGTACTGAAACGACTTGAAAGTACATGAATAAATATTATGTTTCACTGTTAATTTCACATTATATTTCAATAAATCAGGCTTTGGAAACGTTACTTTACTCGTTACTTCGTCGTTACTTTTTATATTTAATGTAACTTATTCAAATTGCTGGCGATTATGAAAAAATATTTTTAACGAAATTTAGAATATTTTTACCATATGCGGGAGTAAGATTTATGCATTCCAATCGCATATTGGACGAATTGGAAAATACAAAATCAAAAGTGTGATTTATGCTACAGTTTATACTCGTTAATCTAAACTTTTTATTTTCCAATTCAACATTCATATGATTAAAGTGCACAAATACCACATCTGCATATAGTAAGAAATAATACAGATTCAGTTAACAAATATTTCACTAGAATTATCAGTAATTTGAATTAGTTGTATCGAATACTTACAAAAAGTACTCGTAACGATCGAATAACGAGTAAACTAACATCTGCAAAGCCTGCAATAAATATTATGTTAGTTTACCTGTAAAATTATACTGTGCAAAATTGTAAATGTAAAAAAAGAATAAACAATTCTTATATAATTAAGGTGTTAATCTTTGAAACAAGGAATTTTTATAATCAGATATACGTAATGTTACATAATTTACACAGTCTCTAGGGAAAAGCTTCATGAAATACTCATTATAAAATAATTCTATTTCTGAAAATAGACACAAAAATGACAACTATCACAATTTAAAATATACATAGAGACTTGCACTTGCGTATAATATTTGTAAGATTTTATCAACTGCACGTTGCCTAGCTCATTGAATTTTAAATAGGGAACTAAGGAAATGTTATTCTCTCTATCAACAACAATAGTGTTTTCACACGTGTGAATGCATTTAATTTCCAGTAATTGAACTTTTTCATCTTTACACGTTCTCAATATTTTTAAAAATAAAATGTTCGCTTTTATCAGGATTGTCAGAAGGAAATACAATTTCAATTGCACAGCCTTTGTAGTACTTGTCAAGTTAAGATTGGGGTGGCTTGTTCCATGTCTGTTTTGGAACATATATTTTCCATATTGACAAATATACAAATTGCAGCTACATGTTTGCATAAGGGCAGACCTGCTTTGCACGTACAATATGTAATTATATCTGTACTACGAACTTTTAAAAATTTTCGTGTTTGTTGTGCTATGAGCACCAGGAGTTTCCCTTAAAACTAAGCCTGTCAACGTTATGCTCTCATTAGAGCACGCCACAATTATCCCATTTCATGTGCGACTCGACGGGTGGGTTTACCGGTGTAACCGATGCATAGCACACGACTATATAAGCCGCTAAAGAATGCTGAGTTCTGCGAAACTGCGAAGTTTTAACGGCAACACATTATTTATATTATATTAATAGATGTACATTGTAAGCGCCTTCTTTTTAGAGCTTCTATAGAGTCGCGCACCATGTGTCGGTAAACCCACCCGTCGAGTCGCACATGAAATGGGATAATTGTGGCGTGCTCTAGCTCTAATTACTTATCTCTGCTTGTAACTCACTAACATGACAGCTTTTTCAACAAGCTTTTTTCCTTTTGAAATACTTTTTCGCCGAAATACAGAAGTATCTACTACCACTCCAAAAAAGTTTTTATAATAATGCTCATTTTAATATAATGTTTTTTATGCTATTTTACAATAAATTTCAGTGCATTTTGACTTACACGAATATACGTGTTCCAACGTGAAACATTTGAAATTAAAGACTAGGAATTATGAATCGCGCTCCCAAGGTGGCGATGTGTCGCTTTAAACAGATGGTTGCGAAGTGTATATTATAATGGAATTGCAGATAGGAATTACTGGGTTCCTATGATTTGTTTTATTAACTTTATTAACTAATGTCAATAAATAATATTGATATATTGATGGTGTATTCTTTACTATATTTATTTAGATAAGAATCTGAATGTAATACATTTTACATTTTCAATACAGTTGTATTACAATACAGTTGTATTACAATACAACTTAACAAACGTACGCACATATACACGCAAAAAGTTACTTACTAAGATACTTCCTTTTAGAAGTTTAATTAATTATTACCATTTCAGTTTGCAATGTAAATCATACAAACTTACCATTATTTTCACATACTAATAATTTTGAAAGCGTACAAAAGTGATGTATTTAATAATACAACCAATTCTCATTATGAACTTACTACATTAAAATAATTATAACCATCTGATTACGTATTAAAATAAATGAAAATCACAGTCATATGGAATGGCAATAGTCGTTAAAATTATATGTAACTCAATACAAATTTAATTTATCAATTCAATATAAACTTACTTTCATAAAATTACTATGCATAATACATTTCGCATATAAAAAACAAAAATTAATAAAAAAAATTAATTTATAACACAGTTTCCAGATGGTAGTTTTATAAACTGTCGCGAGATGGAGTTTTGTTTATACTCCAATCCATCTGTAAATTCCTTAAACATTAAGGATAAAACAAAAGCCGGGGGAGTAGCTGTTTTGGCTTAATTTGTTTTCTCCTTAATGTTTAAGGAATTTACAGATGGATTGGAGTATACACAAAACTCCATCTCGCGACTAGTACCTTCCGGAAATAATTAATACCCTACATAATGAGTATATCGGGAATTACTTTTATTTCGGGGAACCCAGAATCTAATTACCTAAAATATTTAAAAAACGTCTATTTACTTCTTAAGAGAGATACGTTAGATTTCGTACACTAAATATATGCCTCAAACACAATTCACATTCGTTCTGCTAACATATAAACTTTATGTATATAATCGTAACATGTAACCCCTAACCCCAATGTTTACTTAACTCATATTTTCATTGATTTGTAATATACTCGTACATAAATTAAATATATAATTCTAATAAGTTTATAACATATTAGATCAGATTAATGCGGTTTCGACGTGTATTAAACGGTTTGGTGTTTACTGGGTTATAATATTTTAATTACGGTATATTATATTTAATGTTCTAGGGATCTATATCGAATTCAAACAAACAACCAGCATTATCTTTCCAAATTACTATTTCCCCCAATTCGAATCCACTGCTAGTTTTTATTAATCCAAAATCTGGAGGTAGGCAAGGTTCTAGAATACTAAGAAAATTTCAATATATTCTTAACCCACGTCAAGTACATATCTTAGGAACTGGAAATGGTCCTATGCCTGGTTTAAATATGTTTAAAGATGTACCTAATTTCAAAGTTGTTTGTTGTGGAGGGGATGGGACAGTAGGATGGGTTTTGGAAACTATGGGTAAGCATAAATAATTATGATGTATATATCGTACTTTTTTCAATAATGTCAAATCAAATATGCTATATACTGCTTTTCATTGGTTTATTGTACTTTTTTAGATAAAGTAGAACTAGAATGCCAACCACCAGTTGCAGTTATACCTTTAGGAACTGGAAATGATTTAGCAAGATGCTTAAGGTGGGGAGGAGGATATGAAGGAGAATCGATTCACAAAATTTTACATAAAATTGCTAGGGCTTCCACAGTTATGCTAGATCGATGGCTAATTGAATTATCTGATACCTCACCTCCCGATCCTGATCAAAAAATCGCTGATACTCGGATACCATACAACATCATCAATAATTATTTTTCAGTAGGGGTTGTAAGTACATATATAATATATACCTACCGACCTATGTCTTATATTTGACGTCTGATCTCAGCATCTTCTAACATTGACATTAACAGTGAGGTCTGACCATTAATGTTAATCTGTTACATTAATGTATTAATCTCATAACAGTCATAAAATGTTATGTTAAAATAACTAACATAACTAAAAGTGGTCTCGATGGTTATCGATAGAGTTAAAACAGTTTTCATTAGCTTTGGACACTCATTCAGGCTAAAATAGATGCCCCGAAAAATAAATGTGCTATACCCTAATAATTAAATCCATCACAGGTCAGTTTTATGTAGTCAATTTTCTGAGAGTCACCCTCCCAGAAATAACTTTCTTTCACATTATTTTAATGATATCTTATTATTTTGAATATTGAAAACTCGTAATAATACAAACAAAGCTGAAATTATTAAAATATTGAAAAATATTTGTTAAGATCAACAACATTTCTTACATTAGATAAATAGACCATAAATTATTAATTTGTGGTCTATTTATCTAATGTACATATACACCATTTACCCCATACACCATACACACCATCCATTTACACCATAAATTATTAAACAACTTTTTTTATATGTAGGGTATTAATAAGGGTATTAAAAGTAAAGATGAAATTTCATATTCCCCCCTATTTGGTTTTCAAAAGAATACAAAGGCATATAAGAACTAGAAATTGATAACTCCAGTATGTTCAGTAGAGTTACAGTATGATAGATATTTTCTCTTAAATATTACTACAAACATTTAGTAGTATAAATCCGCAGCTTGAATTTAAAATAAAATGAATCGTTACATAATTATTTTATTAAAAGTATTCATTTTGTTACCATTAAAAATGTTAATAATGCGATTAATATACATTATTAATTGTAGGAAATATCCTAAAAATGAAGAAGATAGTTCTATCCTACATGGCACAAAATCATATGAGAACAGTAATACTCCTAGAAAATGTTACTGGTACTTTGTGATAGTAGTATGGCAAGATAATTGAGAATATTATATACTAATTGATCTTAGGGCTCATAGTATATATCAAACGACCTTGTATATTTATATATTTAAATTGTACCTATATTTTGGTACGAAATTGTAGTTGCAGTTTTCTTGGTTATTAGAGCGGAAGGTCGAACTTTAGTTAAAAAAAAGCATGCTATACATCACTATCAAATTTCAATTTCATTTGTAAAACTTTTCTGAACCATGAAATAAATTTTGTTTATAAGAAATCTCAACTATTATGTTTTAGGATGCTGCTATATGTGTCAAATTTCATTTAGAAAGAGAACGGAATCCCGAAAAATTCAATAGTCGAATGAAAAATAAATTGTGGTATTTCGAGTACGCTACATCAGAACAATTTTCAGCTTCCTGCAAAAATTTACATGAACACATTGAAATCACTGTACGTAGTATTATTTATTATAGTAAATATATTTGTAAATTTATTAAAGTATTGTTTTTTCAGTGTGATGATGTAAGTTTAGACTTAGCCAACGGGCTTCCTCTCCAAGGGATAGCATTGCTCAATATTCCTTATACTCATGGAGGCTCAAATCTTTGGGGTGAACATTTATCTGGTTCAAGAAAGCGAACCAAAAAGAAAAAAAGGCAAAAAGAATTGAGCACTAGCAGTTTTAATTCGATGGACTTGAGTGTTGCTATTCAAGGTAAGAACTACAATGTATAGTAATAAATTTCGATAGATGTTGCTAATTTATTCTTGAAAATTAAAATTATTTTTGTTAAAAAGAAAATGTGTATGTACATGTTTTGTGTACTTTAAACACAAGCAGTAGCCATCTAATTAATGATTTTATTTCCATTTAAAGTAACGAGTATAGAAAATATGATTATATGTATTTAAATTACCTACTTTTCCTCCATCCTCATTATCGTAATTCTAGGTTTCTAATTATTTTTTGAATACTATCGTAGTCGAGGCCTATAAAACGTTTAAGAAATGTATATATTACGTCATAATCATAGAAAATCGTAAGATTTCCTAACGTAAGATTGCGACATTGTACGTACATCAAAAAACCAAGAAAAACTAACGGTTGATTTACTACATCCAGTCCTTCTACACTTTAATTATATTACAACACAAAAATAAATGTAAAAAAACTAAATGTTTATGAAATTTAGATGGGTTTTTTTATTACCGCCCCATATACTACTCAATAAAAAATTCGTATTAAATTATTACTACATTTTAATAGAAGTGTTTCGCCAATAATATATGTAATCAATAAAAGCTCAACACTTATTGTATTTTAGATATTGGCGATGGGCTAATAGAAGTTATAGGTTTAGAAAACTGTCTGCATATGGGACAAGTACGAACTGGTCTAAGAGCTAGTGGTAGAAGATTAGCACAGTGTTCATCTGTCGTTATAAAAACAAAAAAGACTTTTCCTATGCAAATTGATGGAGAGCCATGGATGCAACCTCCTACAACAGTACGTATTTACTGTATCTAGTTTTAGTATGTAGTAGAAGAGTTTACTTTAGAATATGATGAGGGCTCAGGTTAGTTGTCCTTAATTAGGAATTAAAAACCTATTTTGGTTTTTAATTCCTTTTCCTAGAACAAACTAACAAAATATTATAAACATCACAAATACAATATAAAAATACTTAATTATTAATAGCAAGAGCATTAAAAGAAATCAATTCTGGATTAACCGGAGCTAAGTGTTATACATTGAAACGATATGAAGTGAAAGAACCTAGAGGTCTACCCAGCGACTGAATACCTTAGTTTGTATATAATACAAATATTAGATACAGAGTATCTGCTAAATAAATATGTAAACTGTTAGTGATTCATTGGTTTTGAAGTTCTCGCCGCGGTTGTTTTCTGACGGCACTCTATAAATACCCGCACGTACGCTCTCTTTGTTTTGTTCGCGCACGTCGCCCTTCCCGTGGGATAGTATTTGTAAAGCATTCAAACATTTCACACCATTATGCACTTCTATTATGTTCAATATATTCATTTATTCCAAGGGAGTCTCTGTGTTTTTCTATGTTCAACTGAACCTAAGCAGCATCACTGTCTAACATAAACATATAGGTATACTGTCGACGATCCTCCTCTCCCTCGTCGCAGCGGGGCGCGGCGGCTGGTAGTACCAGCCTCTCCTGGTCGCGGATCGAGTCGACGCGGCCCATGGGAGTCGCCATTCGTGAACTCCTGGAGCCCACGCCCTCGTTGAGGAGGGCCTCGCGGCTAAGCGCCGCCCCACTTCGCGCTCCTGCACTGAGGGTCGAGGCTCCCCTCCTCGTAGCGTTTATCGAGACCTCCCATATCCTCGATGCAGCTGTCCGCGGTCTAGCTGGTGGAAGGACCCGCTGGCTGGTTATTCCCTCGTTGAGGTTGGGTGTCGAGGTCGACACCGGCGTGCGTCGAGCGTCGGGAGCTCCTAAAACCCGACCGCTCCTTGTCTTCATGGCTTCGGCGAAGTAGTTTTCCCGCTAGTTATCCATACAATCGTTAGCCTCGCCTGGGGCTACTCGATGTGGATAATGAACCTGGGAGAACGTACGAAATACGCGGCTGGCGCGGATGGCTTCTAAACGTAGTGCGGCTTCCCGCGCCTTCCCACGTTGGCTTCGGAGGATCCGGCCTCCCGACCTAATACCGGCGCCTCTCGGAAGAGATATCCACTTCAAGTACGAACAGTGTTTCGTGTCACGTCCAAGAAGCATAGATGCCAACGGTACGGCACGCCTAGACTAGCGATAGGTGGTCACCAGGGGTCGTAACCCCTGTATGTAGATGCTAGGGGACTGCAATGTTGCACCTAGTTGCAGGTCTTCCCGGTACTGACCTTGGAAGAAATAAAAACACGGGTTCAAATGGGTACAAAAAGAGATTACTTACCAAAGATCCTCGTGTTAACGTAACTAGGGTGATACAACCCTAGTCGGAAGTCCTGGCACTGACCACTGGCGAAGCACAAGTCTAAACGGCCGCAAAGCGGCTCAAAACAGCGGCGAGCCTGGGAACGGTTTGAAACTGCGGCGTAGGCTGGACTGATGACCACGTGGTGATGATGCAATCCTCCGTTGGCGTCATCCAGCGTCTGCAGAATCCTCGGGATTAAATCAACACTCGGCTAATTAAATAGCCTGGGTGTTGAGCGAAGCCTTTATTAAATCGTTGGATTGATACATAGTGAAAACCACGATCAATCTTAGGTGACGCTGGCGTGGCGTGGGTCGTGACGTGACGGCGTGGGTCGGCGGCATAAAATAGCGGTGGAACAAGCACGTGGACGTTGATGCTTAGAGTGCTACGACTTTCTTGATGATTTTTTTTTGTGGCTGTGATTTATCTCTGAGCGAAGCTCAGTTCACCAGAAATTTCGCAGATGAATCTAGTCATCGACCAAAGCAAACGATAAGACCGGCGAAGTGCGTAAGTTAGGCGAAGTGTAGGACACGAAGTGAAGCGAACGACTGAGGAAGGGGTAGGTCAAAGAGTTGCCTGTATCGGCGCGCTCCTAAATGGACGTGCGGAGCGGGGAACCAATCGCGTCACGGACCGAGGTTACTCATAGAAGTAGTCATTTCCGGAGAGAGGCATATGACAATACCGAGCATACTAAACTGTCAAGAATTAAAATATTTTTATACAATGACAGTAATATCTAGGTTAAGGTTATATAATGTAAAGAATAGATATAAAGAACGAATAAACAAATTTTAAAGTACCCAATTCCAATTGTCCGACGCAGAGTTGCAGCACGGTGCGCGGTGCTATATGGATGGGCGACCTATTATATTCTCCTATACAGTCCATAAGCTTCTAGCGAAATCGTCTCCAAACCATACCTTTTACTTACTATATTTTATTAAAATGATATTAAATGCTTATTAAAATGTTTTATTAAAATTTATTACATTTTTATTAAAATCTTGGTATTTTTTTATGTAAAATTAGTCTATAAAGCCTAAAATAGTTTATGAATAGTCTATAAAGCATAAAATGTACTGCATGAGATGTATAAGCATGAATGAATGCTGATATAACATGATTAAGATGTTACTGACAACCTAGAGAGTTTATTATGTCCGAATTTATTATCATTATTTAACATTGAGATAAATTAAATTTACTATGCTCAAATAACATACATCATTTTCAAATCTCATTAACATGGGCATACATTCCTATGCCCATAACTATCATAATAATAAAAAACATCATATGCAATATCTTCTCTACCAGTGACGAAGCGTCCATTAAGGCTATGAGGCTGGCAGAATTGCATATCAGTAGATATAGGGTCACTTCAGCGTGGGAAAATTCTGATGACCGTGGGAAAAGTTGTCGGCACGCGTCATATTGAGATCAAAGGACGCCGCCTGAGAGGTGTTAGTGTCAAAGGTGACAAATGACATATCAATTACAATCAATTAACAGTCATCGGGGGTCTTTGGCGGTATATATCAAAGAAACCGCTAATTAGGTGTGATAGTTCTTACGGTGGAATTTATTTCTCAGCAGTCGAAGACTGTCAATCGGGAGGCTTCAATTTTATTTCAGTACTATTTAAAAAAAGTCTGACTCATGGAGGAGTTGAACCCGCGAACTCCGCGTTCCCAGCTAAACATTTTAACGATGAGCTATCGAGGTCTTAAGTCATAGGTGTCTGAAGTTGTATATATATATATATATATATATATATATATATATATATATATATATATATATATATATATATATATATATATATATATATATATATATATATATATATACTACAATTATTTCTCGCTTGTGTTCAAATACAGGGTAATCAAGTATGGAAGTATGAAAGTGGAAAAGAGGCTCTGAATAGTGTTTCAATATCGCTCATTGTAATTTTTTTATAATTTTTTAATCTCTATTATTTACACGTTAATAGGCATGTGCTAATAGGCGCTGGGGTGGCATATATCAAAGGAACCGTCAGAGAGACGTTAGCGTCAAAAATGTTATTATTGTTGTAATAACGGATTAAAATATCTGTTAATATACGAGGTGATCTTTATAAACATACACAGTATTTCGTGGTAGTATTTACAGGGTCGTCTTTTAAATTTAAGTTTTAATTATATTCAAATTTAATTAACTTAATCTAATTTATTCAAATGATTAAATATCAATTAGTGACAATTAGAGGATTTAATTTTATTTTAATATTATTGATAAAAAAAATATCCGGTTATGTTAGGATTCGAACTCGCGGCCTTTGGATTCCCAGTCTAACGCTTTTAGCGATGAGCTATCAAGGTCTTGAACTCTTAGAGTGCGAGGGTCGGGAGTATGGCTGTACTAAGGGAAAAATGACTATGGCAGTACTAAAGTAAAAACTGATGACGTCACTCACATAATTACTTTAAAATTTCTCAAATACAAATCGGTTAATATACGAGTTGATTTTTAATCATACACAGTACTTGGTCGTAATATTTACAGGGTGGTCTTTTAAATTTAAGTTTTAATTATATTCAAATTTAATTAATTTAATCTAATTTATTCAAATGATTAAATTACTATTTCTTATAACGAGTGTTTTATATTAGGGTACATTTTACTTTAAAATCTATAATAGTCGACGTGGGTGGTTGTATAATGGATCCTTATGTAGACAAGATCCCCCGTTAAACAATAATATCGATTAGATGACAAACATATTGTTACGTAATATTTTATTTTTATAATGAGGAGTTGAAATATCTGTTAATATACAGGGAGGTCTTTTTAAATTTTCACAGTGCTTGGGGTGTCATATTTACAGGGTGATCTTTTTAAACTTAAATTATATTTTAATTATATTTAAATGATTAAATACCTACCTTTTCTGATAATGGATGTTTTGTATTAGAATGAGGTATGTTGTTAATGGAATTCAAGATGCTATTAAGCACGATATTTTAAAACGTTTATCGTATAACATTAAACTTTGGTATACGAATTGCTTGATGTAAAATATGGTATTTTATCTACCGATTATCTATTAAAACGGCCTTAAATTTTCGTTGAAATGGTATGTGGTAAATCAAGAAATAGAATTAAAATGATCAATCAGTAATTTAGTGTTAAATATAGATCCTTATGGCAGACTTTTATACACATCTCAAATTAAACACTAGGATATATATTACGTACAGTTTTTTCCTGAAGAGGTCTATAGCAGAGAAAATTTTGATGATTTGAATGTTACAGGGTGTTCTCTTACATTCCATATTAATAACCTTCTTAAAACATATCACCCATCAAACACATGGACTACAGTAAAGAGGACCCTAAACACAAATACAATTTTATAATATAACATTTAACAAAAATTTATAAGATTTTTAAGTCGTACATCGAAAAAGTCTGATTGTATGTTTTATAGTATTATTATTATATTGTAATAGTATTATTATACTAATTGTTTTCCAGTATTCAGTAGGGTATACAATTCTTCGGCATGAATTATTATGAACATTTTACGCGTGTCATGGGTTCAGAGAAGAATAGCTATTATTATTTTCTCGTTCTCATAAGATCTGAATTTCTGAGTAATTCCTGATGTGTTCTTACGGCATTTGTCGGGACAATTCGACTGGGGCACAGTCTTGAGGTGGTTATTATATTCTGAGGTTTGAGTTCCAAATGAGAAAGTTTAATAGGTCGCCTGATCCTTTTGAATGTAACCGTCTAACTTTTTTTTCTATTTCTGGAGTAATACGCCAGCATGAAACGAAAAGAAGAAGGACTATTTCTATCTGTATTACTTATGTGAGAATTTGTGTGTTTAAAATGAATATAACTAGGTGTTTTGATAAAAAGCATGAACATATGTTTGCATGTCCCCATACATCTACAAAGGCTCTACTCCTTCGATCCTCATCGAATTGTACTTATAGTAAATAAAATATTGATTACATGTTTTATTACATGTTGTATTACAGAAATTAGGACATTAATAAAGTTTGCTCATAATATCCACGACAGTATCTGATTAAGATATGATAGCATTAATGATACTCAGTTAATTAATTCTTGAAAATTTTCTTATGGGTGTACTTCTATCTAGTGGGATATACGATTATAATCCATTTTCCAGACGATCATCTGAGATTGCAAGAGAAAATACATATTTACTTTATACAATTTTCAGTCAATGTACATTGTTGAGAATATCTATAGAATGCATTGCTTTCGGAAGTTAAGACAGACAAGAACCAAAAATCTCCACGTTAGATATGTTGTATTCAATAATGTCATGTTCCATATCAAATTCGTCTTGCTTGTGTGTGTCATACAATCGTAAAAACTTGGACTGTTACTCGTTTTTCATGCTATCAAGGGAATAAAATTCGATAGATGAAAGTGGTTTTAAGTAACGCGAATTTTCTATTATTTTAAATAGGTGGGGAAAATACCCTTTCTTAACGGTATCATCTAATCCGAATGATTTAGGGGAATTCACAACAGCCAGTGGAAAATAGTTAAAGGAATATAGAAATTTAGTATTCTGTATTTTCATCGAAATCATTTTTTTTTTGTTCCTCTTACAGTTAATTCGGGGGTTTGACATCTATATTAACGAGCATATAATTGAAAATAAACTGGTTATTGAGCACAAGGCCATTATGTGCGATAATAATCACCTATTTGAATCTTTCTTCTCACTTCAATAAGATGTTTCATAAACCTCGTTTTAACGCCCTCTCTACACACAATTAATCTGTACCCGAATTTCTGCCAAAATTATAACTGTCTCTCGCCTAATTTATGGTTCCCTATTATCTGGAACACAGACTCATCATTAAATAGTACAGGATTTATTTAAAATTCGATAGTACGACCAGTCAGATTAAAATGCTTAATTCTCTTGACAAAATCTTTGGCGATTACGAATTTTTCCATATTCTACTAGATAAAATTCAATAATATAGATAACCAAATAGCCTAAAGGCTTCACCCAACTAGTAGTCTTACTGTATTGAAGAAGTTTTCAAGTATAGGATATAAAGTATATGGTAATATAGGTGGTATATAAGAATATAATGTAAGATATAATATAGTATAATAGATTAACTATCCGATGGAAGAAATTTTACGCATAAAATCGGAAACGGCAATAAATTAACATAAGATATTCACACGACTATCGCGGAATGAAGAACTTTTCAAATATAGAACACAAAATAAACTAACGATCAGCCAAGAGCCCGATTTGGAACAAACATCATACAATCATTACCTCGAGTATTTTAAACCATTACAGCCCCTAGCGTTCAAAACCCACTACTGAGACGGACGAGGTAAAGGTTACGGACATCCAGAGATAAATAGTACTAGCGTGTTTTCGTGTATAGTCATATTATCATTATCATTAATATCTGTTGAATTAAAGAGTTCTACCGGATATACATTTAAATTAATCATCTAAAGATTGTTCTCTAACTGGATTGTCAATAACTGGGGCGTTCATGTCTGATATACCTGACTCCTTACAGTGACAGCTTCTTTTGTACGGAAGACTGACAGACACTAAAGTCGATACTGTTCCCATGTAGAAAATCTAATGAGCCATATTGTCATCTTTTACACTATCTCAGAGAGATAGTAACCATGCCCAAAATATTACGGAATATCCAATAGATTAACAGTTGAAATACTGAATTTTGTTAAATTTAATTAAATAGATTTTGCTTGTCTAAAACTTCAACCCAATATACTACCTACTCTGATACGTGGCATGGAAACCTCTCGCAAGAAAAAATTATTACCCCTGTTTTCTATTTTAAATTTTCAATAATAAAGGATTTTTTAGATAATCTGAGTGTGTCTTATTTATACTAATACTTTTCTGCATACTGCTAAACATACTGCAGAAATCTGCATACTAGAGCAAAACCGCAGACAACATTAGTGTTTAACCACATGCAGCAATCCGCATGTATTCGATTTTAACAGGGATTATTAAATGCATAAACATTGTTTAACAAGCCACAAATAACTTAAATATCTTAATAAGGACAACTCAACAGAGAATTTATCTATCGATATAAATATTGTTTTCTATTTCCGACAGCGTTTTTGTTGAACGAAGATTGTACATACTTAATTAGTAAGTGTCGTATAAAAATAATCTAGTGCGCTGTAACTAAAAAGGGTAACGATGTATAAATAAATAGAATCCGGTAAACAAGACAAATTTAAAAACAGTATAAATAATACACTGCTCTGAGAATATGTAGTAGTCAACGTATATATTCTATCTATACCTGTATACACTGCAGACGTGCTAAGGTCCTTACTGTCGCACTGTTCTAATACAAATGGTGTAAGAACAAAATAATCCCATAATATTAAGACCAGTACAGTTGCGCTACGTTGGTAGAGGGATGGTATATTATGTCGGCGGACGTGATGGAACAAGTTTGATCCCCCGATATGCAGATAAAAAATGTGTTTTGCCTTAAAACAATATACGTATCGCGGTTCACTACCATATTATGCCGTCTAAAATATAATTTGTAAAGAGGGTCTATAAGGTGATACTACCTGGCTATTGGGTCTCTTGTATCTTCCTGGTCCTCCTGGGTCGTAGTCCGAAGCTACTGGCATGAAAGGGTTATCGTGGACACCCACTTAATCGTAGAGCTTCCGAGCCCTAGCTCGGATTTTCTCCGTCACGGTGGTGAATTCTAGGTCTCACCGGATGTCGATGTTCCTCATGTACGATGGGGCGTCCACGGCAGGGCGAAGGGCGATGTTTTCGATGGCCTGAATCCTCTTCATGTATGTCTGAGCAGCGTAGCCCTAGGCTGTCGATGTGTATATCAGTTAGGGCTGAAGGACTTGCCGGATAAGGAGCAGCTTGTTCCTGAGGTTCAGCTGGCTGTTGTCTCCCCTCATCGTCCAGAGTCTGGCCACTGTAGCTTTGGCACGTCCCGTCGCTTGATGGATGTGGTCTCTCTATGTCAACAACTTGTCCATGACAACTCCAAGGTACTTGGTCTTGTCCCGCCATTGGACGTCCTCGCCGTTGAAGTTAATGTGTCCTTCTGCGGTTTTCCGCGTCTTTTTGAAAAGCACCACCGTGCTTTTCTCTGCATTCATGGCTACCTTCCACTTGTTACACCAGTCTGCCAGTTCGTCCGCAGACCGCTGCAGGTACGCCATTTCCGTGCGGGCCCTCCTCGACTTCGCGATGATCGCCGTGTCGTCGGCGTACAGCGCAGTGGCTGTTCACTCTGTCCTCGGCAGATCCGATGTGAAGATGTTGAAGAGGTGAGGCGATAGCATCACGCCCTGCGGTACTCTGGCCTCGATGATCCTGTAGTCCGATACAGAGGTCCTTACTCTGGCTCGGAATCGCCTCCTCTTCAGATAGGATTTGATCAGTTTCACCAGGGCCATCGGGAATCCCAAATCCAACATCTTGATTAGAAGCCCTTCGTGCCAGACTCTGTCGAAGGCCTTGGAGACGTCTAGAAATATCGCCGCAGTGACGTTCTTCTGATTGAACTCCTCCGTGATGTATTCTACCAGTCGTAGTACCTGCAGCTCTGTCAAGTGTTGAGGTCTATAGTCGAACTGTTCATCGCGGATGACTTCTAGTTCTCGTGGAGGCAGGCCAGGATGATCCTCTCTATCACCTTGCTTAGCGTGGACAGCAGACTGATGGGTCTGAAATTTGACGACTGAAATTTGATGAGTTAACTTATTACCTTGTTTAGGTATGAAGATCACGTCAGCAATTTTCCATCCTTCCGGGAAGTAGCGGGTCCGCAGAACTCCGTTTGCGATATTCAGCAACGCGGTGACTTCTTTCCATGGCAGCCTCCTTAGTGCTATGTTGTCGATGCCATCGTGTCCCGGGGCTTTCCTGATCTTGAGGGTGCTCAAGATGGCCTTGATCTCCTCCACCGTGGCTGGACGGAACTGGAAAGTATCTTCGTCGGCGTCGTCGATACGGTGTGCCCTCCTCCTGGTGTCGTCCGTCCAGTCGTCGTCCTCATCGTCCGGCTGATTTTAGCGGCATTGGAGCACCAGACTGTCTGCGAAAGCCCCCGCTTTATCTTCGTCGATGAATACGAGCTCTCTTTATCCGAATAATGGCTCTTGAATATGGAATAATGGAGATTGAAGGTTTAGCTCGACGGATAGCTCTCTGCGTGCTCCACAGGCTGTTGCTTCAGGTGGCGATTCCACACTTCTTGTCTGTCTTCGTCCAGGGCTACTTTGACTATCCGGCTCAGCTGATTGACTGCACGCCTGTTCTCGGGTAGTCCGGTAGGCATGGCTCTTCGTTTCGCCGCTCTCCGTTCCCTGATAAGGTCCCTGGTGAGGTCTGAAACAAAGCCAAAATGTCTGTCATTTTTCTTACCGTTTTCTCTGTGGTACTGTCTCTCATTGCGGCTTGGATATCCTCGGTGAGCCGAATATCTGCTGCCTCAACGTCCCGTGCTGTCTCCAACGACGGGATCCGGTGGCTCATTCTGCAGGTGAACCAGGTCGTGGTTGTGATCCGAGGATCCTTCTCTGAGGTTGTCGATGGTCTCGACGTGGACGTTCTGGGCGATGGCAATATCTAGTACGTCCGACGAGTTGAATTTCTGGGTGGTTTTCGACGTACGCCAGTAGCACCCTGCCTCTAACGTTTGTTATCCGGCTGTTCCATAAAGGGTCCTTGGCGTTGAAATCTCCCACCGTAAGGGTCCTGCCTCCTACGGGGAAAATCTCGTCTAGGTCTCGTTCCTGCACGCTCCGTCTGGGATGTTGATAGCAAGAAGCGATCCGAAGCTCATCCTGTTGTCCTATTCGGACGGTAACGATTACCGCTTCCGTGCTCTCTATGTCCGGATGGGGCTGGACATGATGGACGATGCCTAACTTCACCAACAGCGCAACTCCGCCACTGCACCGGTTTTTATCCCGTCTGTGGATCCGTGTCTGGTATCCCGTCTGTGGTATCCGTGTATTCGAAGGGGGGTCGTCTGGATGCCACCTGGTCTCTTGGAGGGCCACGACGTCGACTTGATGACTATCGAGAATTTCTTCTAGCCTAGTCTTCTTTCCGCTGAGTGTACAGATGTTCCATGACACGATATTGAGGGACCTCCTTGCATCTTGGTGTATTGCCATTTAGGGTACTCCCATGGATTCATTTTCGCAACAAATGCACTCAGAGCCGAGTGCATTTGTTGTATATTGGCTATCACAGCGGCCAACTCGCTAATGTTGGTCGCTGCCTCCAGAGCTGAGGCAGCTGACATCTTCTTCCGCTCGACTGCCGCGGCGTAAGACCTCGCTGTCGGCGTCGCCCTCGACACCGAAGTTCAGGTGGCTACTGCTCTCGAAACTAGTCTCCTGATGAAGGATGCTGTTCCGATGGATGCGGCAGGAGTAGCCGCTCTTTTTGTCTGCGGCCTCGCCTTCGAAATCTTCTCACATCCGCGATAATTCGCCGGATGTGGTCCTCCACAGTTCGCGCACCTCACCGGGGTTGTGCTGTCCTTGGTGCACTCCGTGCTCAGGTGATTCTCGTCTTACTGCACGCACTTTGGGTTTTCCGTGCATCAGCTCTGTCCGTGTCCGAACTTTTAGCAGCGATGACACTGTGTCTTCTGAGAGGCGCTCCTTTGTCTCTCCTTTCGGATAACTAGCCCGCAGCAGCACTTGATCTGCATCGCTGCAGTCTCGTTGCTTTCCTGCAATTGCACGAGCACGAGCAGCATCGCTGTCTTCTTCCTGCGGCACTTCATCCGGTGAACGGCGATCAGCTGAAATCCTTGACTACGGAGACCTTCTGTTACGTCACCCTCCGTGACGCAATCTGGAATTCCGCGGATGACAATTCTCAGTATTTTGTTTTCCGGCAACGAGTACGTATGGTTACTCGTACTTCCGGTCGGCGAGTGTCTTAGTCAGCCTCCTGTGGTCCTTGGGGTTGGCGGGATAAATCTCGACTCCGTCTCCGATGAGCTTGGCTTTGGTGTAATTGATCTTCTATTCTCTGAGGATCCGGCTGACTACGGACCAGTTCTCCTTCTTTCGAAGGACGACTGGCGATACCTTCGTAGGCGACTTCTCCGCTTTCGATGTTGTCATGGTTGTCGGCTGCATGGAGGCGGGAGACGGCACGGTGGCTTGCGGCATCTCCGTAGCGATGATGGCTGTCCTCGCTGCGATGGCGGATTTCCCCTGCATTCCCTGGCTGGGGATGTCCCTTGACGCGGTACCTATTTTCTTGCGGGCTCTGGCTCTCCGTCCGAGTCCGCGGATCTCCTTTTATATCCTTTTAGGGGGGCGCTGTTTACTGGTGGAGGGCTCCTCGATGTCCTTTTCCTCCCGGGCGGCAAAGTATTTATTTATCTTGGCGAACTGGGCCATGGACTCCTCGTGTTGCTGCTCCATGCGCCGCTTTAAGTCTTCTATCTTCAGTCGTTGCTGCTTGCAGATCTCCGACATCTGAGCGAGTTGACTTCTGAGGGCCTCGTTCTCCGCCCTTAAATTTACTTCGCACTCCTGGATGGGAGAGCGACTCCTATTTCTGGCCCTTGGCTCCGGTGAGTTCTCGCTCTCCGAAGTCGAGGAGTCGGTATAATCCGACCTGTACATGTCATCGTCCTCCTCGGTAATCTCACGTTTTTATTTTCCCCTCCTTTCCTGTGCAGTGTACTAGTGGTTTCGATCTTACGATTTTCACTCTACGGCTGCTCAGATAGAACTGAAAAGCAAAGAAAGTGTACTATCCTGAAACATAAAAGTGTTATTAATTCTGAAACAGAACAGTATTAGTAATCTTGAAAAAAGAAGAATGTGATTAATCCTGAAAACAGAAAAGTATAAATTAAATTAAATTAAATTGTATTAGTAATCCTGAAAATAGAAAAGTATGTCTTAAATTAATTAAATTAAATTGTAAATGAAAACAACTGGACTCCATGAATTGTCTATGCAGTTACCCACATCGACTAGTCGTTGTTCCAGCTAATTTTGCGTAACCTGAGCGGTAATCGGGGTTGTTCCTCATCGCTCAGGTGGCGTAACCTGAGCAGGTAGTCGAGGTTTTCTCCTTGTCTTAGGTGACGTCGCCTGAGCTGGTAGTCGGGGTTTTCCCACGTTGCTTGCGTCACTATCGGGAGCACTTTAGTAACTACGTCCTCTCGCTTTGCGATCTTGACACAGACTGACCGATGCGCCGGGAGGCTCTCGTTTATGCGTTTGGCTTCAGCTCGATCGTACATCATGTAACCGTCGCCACTTTTGGTTGGTCGCCTGGGGCAGCCAATCGGGAGAGAGGGCAGGAACGCTGGCAATGACGAAACAAACGTAAGACAAATAGAACGCCTTGATCACTGACTACCAGCTCAGATCACCTGACTTGATCATCACGGTGATTGGCCTTGTATCATAATATTACCGAGCGGCCTTATATCATATATAATCATTATAAGATTAATGAGAAATTTATTAACAAGAAATAAATTCTATGTATGTACTTAATATGAATTAAATGAAAATATCTCTAATGAAGTGTACAGTTTAATCAGAAATATATAAATGTCATTAAATTTATTGTTACTTTTACCAATTACCACATTTTCTAATACTTAAATAATATCTGGACCTACCCTTAGAGCCAAACTACACGAGCGGGATTTACGCGGCATAATTTCCGCGGCGGATAACACGTCCAAATAGAAATAATGACTACAAAGGGAGTGGAACTAGATGAACGACATATACGTCACGTTTATTTTATTTCCTTACACCGGCGTGAACGAGTAGAACGCTCTGGGTTGCGTTGCCACAACACGCTGCCATAACACGCTGCAAATGCAAAGCATTGTTTAGTGTAGAGCAAACTAAACGAACGGACGGGTGTACAGTATGATGAAAAATGTTTGACACAGAAAAATTTATATGTGAAGTGGAAGAACGTCCTGGATTATATAACGTGCAAATGAAGGAATATAGCAATAGGGATGCTAAAATCACAATGTGGGAAGAAGTGACCACGGTTATGTATGAAAATTGGAATGAGTTATCATTTGAAGAGAAAAATAAATTAGGTAAGGAATGTTTTATATTCATATATTATAAATGTATTTATGTATATAAATTCTAATGCGTCTACATTTAAAGCAATCGAATTTTGTCGTACTGATAAGAAAGTTCTCCTTCTTGGCTCAATATATTCCTTTCTATAAATTTTTCTCTGATTGCTATCCCTGTTGATGATGATAAAATTCCTCTGAATTCGTAGAAACTTTCTGTTGTTCATCTGCGTCAAATTCGGATATTTCTCATTAAATATTCTACAAGTTCTGTTGATAATCTTATTGCACTGTCCGTGAATAATAATAAACAAATCCATTAAAACTGTGTTTGTATAACTATTTTCTGCCATATGTGTGCTACATCTATTCAAATTAAGTGCAAATATTACTAATGTCAAATTTATTTAGAAAAATAGCATGTCTGTTGTCATTAAAAAATGATAAAATAGAAATTTCATGGCCCACCCGTTATGACAACATACCAAAAGATATAATATTCTTGGAAGGGTTACAGTGCCTATATATCGTGCCTATATATCGAAAACAGTGCACATTAGGGTACATTAACATTTTTAAATAGGTAAATGTATCACCTTTCCGAATTAGTAATAATATACTGGGCATTCCATTTAAAAAATTTGACTTTCGTGCATTTCTCTAAGTCACTTATAGAAAGCATTCTCTAACTCGCCCTGTATGATATTGGAAACATTTGATTAATGAAGAAGATGCCCCCAGGCCTCGCCTAGCCACAACTGACAAATTATCTTTTAATTGCTGCGTAGATAGGAGAAAACACGATTTACTGAAAGTAAAATTTTTGGCAATAAATTCAGAAAAGAATTAATATCTCGATAACAGCCTAAGATAGATATAGGGAAATATTAACAAAAGTTACTCAGAAAGAGACGACAATCCAAAAAATGCAAAAATATATAGGCTATTCTATTTCAAATAACGAAGATGTTGCCGGTTTTACGTATAAGTGGCAACACCGCACTTTCGAAAATATCTTAGTTGCATAGACCATACTCGATTCGATTTCGGTAACCAAAATTTAAAAGCAATCGGTAGATCCGTTCTCCATATACTTTTAATACTCCATCCACCGTGGCTCACCCTGTATATGCCCTTCCCCTTTTATTCTATAAAAAGAGAAGGTAGACGGCATTCAGCATGCAGACTGTATATCCTGCTACCTCCATTAGAATCATCTACCATTACGCTAATATCAATCACATCACTCATAAAAATGGGAAAGAGCACACCCCTTAAAATATTTTCATAATCTTATCCATATACCCTTTAGAATACATTCATAGTCTTATCCACATGTCGTTATTACTTCTATATAGGATCAATTCGATCCTATTATCCGAATCATCTTCAGATCTGCACATGTTTTAGGTTTCACATTCTATAGGCTTTAGATGTATGTTATATTTTGACTAACAATGGAGGAACTGTTTGGCCTTCTTACAAGATATAATGAGATGACGGTACGAGTTCCTTGCCCAATCGACTGCTGTCGGCGGTTTTTGAAATTTTTTTTTTAAGAGAGTGGATATATATATATATATATATATATATATATATATATATATATATATATATATATATATATATATATATATATATTGTCACCCCATCTGTTCAACGTGTTCACCTAAGACCTACCCAGGACGGATCGGATTGTCGCCGCGCTGTACGCCGACGACAGTCAGGACTATCGACGTACCAGCCGGGGCCCCATCCAGCCGCATTCCGCCCGCTGCCCACGGACGACTACGACCACCATTGCCCACGTCATCGACTTCAGTTTATTCTGTCTATTTTTTTTTTCAAAAAATAAAATATAATTCTATACAATTACAAATACAATTCAAAAAATACAATATAATTCAAAAAATAAAATATTCTGTCCATATTTTGTCCCACATTTGCCAAGCCTATATTTAGAACCGAGCATATATGGTGAAATAATCTTTACATTTAAAAACATTATACACAATACTTTGTATATTGTATGACCATAGTAGTTTGTAATCTTACATCCTTTTGTAGTTTAACAATAAATTTCTATTTTTTATGTTATTTTGGGCATTTAACAAAAACTGTCCCGGGGTTAGTTTTCTGAATAGTCTTATATATATATATATATATATATATATATATATATATATATATATATATATATATATATATATATATATATATATATATATATATATATATATGTCGGCGGCTGTAACAAAAAAAATTCCATCCGCTTATGGATCCCTTCGTGGGAACCTAAAATGCAGCAGTGATATTTATGTCACCACTAAAATTACTGTGTTCATTTGTATTTATTTGTTTATTCGTTAACCCCAAGTCATTACGAAGGTGATTTGTTGTTTGGGCATATTGAATTTGTAGATATGCTTGATACATATTTTTGTTTATGTTAAGAATGTTTAAGATAGTCTTTAGCCAATAGGCGTTTAGGATAAAACACATTTCCTTATATGGACAAAGTAACACGCTTATGGGGGGCGAACGAAACAAACCTGCTAGCCCGGGACACGGAATAACGGGAGTTGAATTTGAGCTTTGAAAAAGAAAGCAGCACGCGTACGGGCTAGCGGGGGCGGATCGTTAGTTACTTACCTTATTGTTTCTTTTGCATTTTATTCGGTAGATAATTACTTAGTTATTACTAACATTCATTTTAAAAACTGTGTATTGTAAACTGACGTGTGTTCTCATATTACCTGTGTTAAATTAATAAAAGTGTCATAGGCGTACATTAAGTGTTTAAATAATATGTACATGCGGTCGAAACCCAGAAGTGCCCCTACGGCTCCGACATCAGAAGTGGGATCAAGACTGCAAAAAGGACATTCCAACACTGAAGACAAAATGCCATTGCAGGAGTGTGTAACTGCGAGACGTAATAATGAAACTCAGGAGAGACTTAAGTACTTAGAACATTTAGTGTCAGTGACATCACGGTTGCCGTCTCCAGTGACATCATGTCCATCTACTTCAACTTTCGGGAATATGAAGTTACCAGCTTTTGATCCAACATCAAAATTTGCAGACGCCGAAGGCTGGTGTGCAATTGTCGACCTATGGGTGAGCAAGTGCAACCCTGATGAAATGACTTTAATAATGACATTAACACAAGCTATGAAAGGCGAGGCAGCAAGTTGGTTTATATCTACCAAACCAACTGAAAAGGATTGACCTACTCTAAAAGCCGAATTTTTAGCTGTATTTGCCAAACCAGCGGACCCCATCGATCAGTTTTCAGAAGCTGTAAATGGAAGAAGCAGCATTTCTGAACAGACCACTCTCATTGAAGAAATACTACATTCGATGAGGACCGTTATTTCCCTTCCAAATAACAGAGAAAGCGACGAAAGCTTTGCTGTTCTCGTTACTTGCTATTTTGGCTCTACTCGCAATGAATTTGTGAGGCGAAGATACCAAACGGACCGACCAAAGGATGCCAAAAGTATGTGTGCCATGTTACAAGGAAGACTTGGTAAACGTCCGGCGCTATTTCCCTCCGGTCACCACACTGGATCGAAGCGTCGAGCCTTATCACCTTCCAGACCTGATGAGGACACGTACTTTCGAGGAAGATACAACACATGTGTTGTATAATAAAGAATATGTACTGGTAATTATCGACGCTTTTTCGAAATTTGTAATACTGTACCGCATTCGTTCTTTAACTGCCGAAATTGCTGTTAATTGCTTAAAAGAATTCACGTACTTGTTTGGTGCACCATCCCGTATCATTTGTGATGAAGGCAAATGTTTCGCTAGCAGTGAGTTTAAAAGTTTTTGTTCCAATTCTAATATTGACTTGCACTTCATTGCTCAAGGTACAAGTAGGGCAAATGGACAGGTAAAACGAGTGATGCAAACATTAAAAAATACGCTGACGATAGTTGAAGCTGAAAACGATCGCAAGTGGCAGGATAATTTAGGCGAAGTTCAGTTAGCTTTAAATAGCACTAAACATAGAGTTACAGGCTTCAGCCCTGCTGAGATCTTATTCGGATCTTCAATAATCCGCTCTTTAGAGTTACAAAAAATTTCGTATAATAAGGACGATTGCTTCGAAAAACACATTTCGTTAGCGGATATTCGTACAGCAGTCACAAAAAATATCGTAAATTCTTCTAAGTATGATGAAGATAGAAAAAATGTTGGAAAAGCTATCATCAAGCCCTTCTTAGTTGGTGATTTTGTTTACAGTAAAAATAATGAAAGAATGATTTCTTAACTCGACCGTAAATTTAGAGGTCCTTTTAAAATTACCAAAATTCTGGAGAATAATCGATATGAGGCAATTAAGTCTACCGATAAAGGCAGAGGCCGAATCTTCAAATTTGTACATGATCAGCTTATTAGTGTACCAGAGGGATAAGGTGAAATTGTAACAGATTCAAAGTCTGACGATGAAAACAAGAATGAGCAAGTGTCGGTGGCAAAGTAGTAGCCTATAGTTGTAGAATAAATACACAACGATTTGATTATGATATTGATATGTCTAGTATATCTTATATGTTTTTGTATATAGAGTTATTTTGCCAATCCGGATGCGTTCGGATGAGAGGGACTTTTGTCGATCCCGATGTGTTCGGATGTGTTTGTGTCAATCCGATGCGTTCGGATGAGAGGTACTTTTGTCGATCCCGATGCGTTCGGATGTTACCTGTAGTGCTGTTTGTGTCAATCCGATGTGTTCGGATGAGAGGTACTTTTGTCGATCCCGATGCGTTCGGATGTGTTACCTGTATTGTTGTTTATGTCAATCCGATGCGTTCGGACGAGGCACTTGTGTTGCTGCCACATTGTAGTTGGCCATATTATAATAATAATTATTTTTGTTATTTAGTCAGGATAGACGAGCAGTAATGACAAGATCTGTTTCCTTTTTTTATAGGTGTTATTCCTTAAGGTGAGTGCCCGAGGACGTGCACATTGTCAGAATGGCCGTGTCGGCGGCTGCAACAAAAAAAATTCCACCCGCCTATGGATCCCTTCGTGGGAACCTAAAATGCAGCAGTGATATTTATGTCACCACTAAAAATAAAACCATGTTCATTTATATTTATTTGTTTATTCGTTAACCCCAAGTCATTACGAAGGTGATTTGTAGTTGTTTGGGCATATTGAATTTGTAGATATGCTTGATACATAGTTTTGTTTATGTTAAGAATGTTTAAGATAGTCTTTAGCCAATAGGCGTTTAGGATAAAACACATTTCCTTATATGGGCAAAGTAACACGCTTATGGGGAGCGAACGAAACAACCCTGCTAGCCCGGGACACGGAATAAGGGGAGTTGAATTTGAGGTTTGAAAAAGAAAGCAGCACGCGTACGGGCTAGCGGGGGCGGATCGTTAGTTACTTACCTTATTGTTTCTTTTGCATTTTATTCGGTAGATAATTACTTAGTTATTACTATCATTCATTTTAAAAACTGTGTATTGTAAACTGACGTGTGTTCTCATATTACCTGTGTTAAATTAATAAAAGTGTCATAGGCGTACATTAAGTGTTTAAATAATATGCCCATGCGGTCGAAGCCCAGAAGTGCCCCTACGGCATATATATATATATATATATATATATATATATATATATATATATATATATATATATATATATGTCATTTACTGTTGAACATTCAACTAAAAAATTTTATCGGGGTTTGGCATAATCTAGGAATTTGAACTATTATGAGCAACGAAAATCGAGGTGTGTCCTATCCACCAATATTCAAAGTCAATAGATGTCGTCTGGGAGACGTCCCCGATCAGAATCAGTCAAAACCCAATCGATCGGACACGATTTAGTTGAGTTATCGTGTTAACAAAAAACATTTCTTAAATAGTCCACCATCGTGTCTTCTCATGACCCATGGACAGGGTGGGCTGTGTCCTATCTACCTCAAAATCAATAGGTGTCATCTGGGAGACGTCCCTGATCAGAATCAGTCAAAACGCGATCGATCCGACATGATTTAGTTGAGTTATCGTGCTAACAATAAAAGTGTCTCAAATAGTCCACCATCGTGCTCTCTCATGACCCATAGATAGAGTGGAGTGTGTTCTATCCACCTCAAAATCATTAGGTGTCGTCTAGGAGACGTCCCCGATCAGAATCAGTCAAAACCCGATCGATCCGACACGTTTTAGTTGAGTTATGGTGCTAGCAAGGATAAATGCCGACGACAACGACACACACACAAAATGGTTTAAAAACCATTTTTTTTTATTTTTAGGCCAAAAAACGAAAAGTGAACCCTAGAAAAAAAAATTTTACACGATTACGTTACTTTTCCACGTATAGTGCGAAAGTAATATAGGTTACTATTTGAAAAAATAAGGTTAGTACCCGCCCAGATAAAATGAAATACCTTGTGTAATGGACATTACTTTTATAATGTAAGACTTGAAAAATTATGTAATTAATAATATGCTAAAAAAGATACACTTATCCCATTTTTAAAGGGTTGGTAATTTTTACCGTTAATAAATAATAAGAGGTGAACATTTTCCATAACGATTTTTTTAACAATATTTAACTACACTTATGTTCCAGTAATTATATTTAGTATGTAATAGTATTATGTAATTTGTTTTTTTTTTCAGATACGTATCACACACAAAAATCAAGTGCCAATGTTGATGGCACCACCTCCTGAAAAAGGGAAAGGCTTCTTTAGATTTTTTCGTAGATAAAAACATAGGTAGATTCTATAAAGTGATATTAAATTTAATGATTATTTCTTAAACCTCTAGTCTCCCACAAACATTTAATTTAAAAATGACAATAAACTTATTTTATCTATGTCTATATGTACAATTTTATGTGCAGTCAGAGATATTTTCATTCATACTGATGTTTACGCAACGTATAATAATAAAATATGCGACTGAAAAATTTCATTTATATATGTATTACAGTTTATTTACGCATTATAATTGATAATGTTAAATGCTATATACACTAACGTATTATTATGTCCAATATATTATGTCCTCCTTAAAAGGCAAACCTAGTAAACAATATCTAGAAAATTATAGGGACCATATTGCTTCACCAGAATCCCGCCAACAAGTACCTATGCCATTACTAACATAGAATTAACTATAAGTGAAATACGAGCATTTAAAAAAATACACGATGTATAATCAATAAAGCTTTCGATTTTCATTTCAGAAATTATATTTGTGACCAAATGTGGTAGGATAAAATGAATACTATAAGGCGTCAATAAATAATGGAGAACGTTAACAGGAAGTATCATCTTCTGTTTGCAATTAACAAAATTAAATTAATTAGAAAACAATCGCAAGATTCTCAGTATTACCTAAAAAAACCAATGTATGGTGCAACTTTTTAAAAGCACCTAGGGACCGATATTGAAGTAAATTTTAGTGTTTTGTAATTAAATGCATCAGAACATAAAATTAAAGTTGATTGTGTCATATTTAAAATAATATTGTAAAATGAAGTGAATTACTAGACTATTATCTATATTTATTTTTTATTTATATGTCGAAACTTTTTTTGTGTATGATTTTTTTGTTAATTAAATTATTGCACAAATCTTATGTGACCAGTTATATATATATTTTAATAACATTTTCTAATTCATATATCGAGAATCTTTCTTTCGTAAGGTCAGTTCAAAACTATACGATATATATAGTTATACGATTTTATAATAAATAAACATTAAGCTGGTAAAAAGACAATTAGGCTATAATTTATACCAAAACATACAGGTATAGTTTCGGTCCCTATAGAAAACATTTATATCAGAAGGAATAGTTTACTAATGTATTTACTACACAACAGTTATTTATAATAATTATCTAAAGGTACGCTTTAAGCGTCTATGTACAAACTATGTTTATATTAATTGTATTTTATATTAATTAAATTATGTGGTAATTTATGCGTATATAAATATATTATTAGGATAATATTGTAGATATGTGTTACGTCCTATGATGTCACTAAATTCTAGTTCAGACGTTAAGTTGATTTGAATATCAGTTATTCAAATGTTATCGAGTTCATTTTATGAAATATATTGCTATGTATATAAAGAAAGGTTGGTAATAATAACTGCTATACTTGTAATTCAATAACAATAACTAAAAATGCTTTCATAGAGTTTTTTGAACCATAATACATATGTGTACATGAAAAAAGTTGTAAATCAGGCACACGAAACAAAAATAAATTTAGAAATAGTTATTCACAATCAGTACAATAAATATCGTATATTACTTGTCCTAATACATACGAAGGAGCTAAAATAAAAAAGGTATATATTTAGATACTTAATCGAATATTGGAAATAAATAAAATGACTTTCTATTGTTAATAATTGTTCTAACGAAATTATTAAAATCAATTTTATTTTTTGAGCTGTTTAACATAAAAATACTGAAAAACGAAATAAAATATATTGCAACTTTTCGTCTTGATCTGTGATTTTTTTATCTTTTTGACGTATCAACCTAAAAATACGCCTTATATTGGCTCACTACAGACGAATATTTAACATATCAATTGATACATTATGTTCATATTAGATTGTGATGAAGGCTGCCAATTTGGGTTGTTAATTTTCAACTATAGAATCTGTCCCGTCTATTTTAATATAAATATATGTGCAAAATAAAAGCGACGCAACGTGTTACTGTGGCCATTTTCTGCAAATACAACTAATTCTAATTAATGAAGTAATGATGTACTGAAAGCGAGAAAGTCTTAGTCAGAATAAACTAAAACATGTTGCTCAGTTCAATCTAAAACATTTCTGTCGCTTTACTTGACTGTTTATCCAGACTCACGGCTCAGTAAAGCATCCACTTTACATACGCGATCACATGTGTTTCTCTTTTATTAGGTCTGTGTCTGACTTCAAATATTTGAATATAATCAAGTTAATGTAACAGAAGAATATTAATATTTACTATTTTAATATGCAAAACAAAACTAATCAAGTCTATTTGTCAGACTATCAAGGAATAACGAATATATATTATATATATATATATATATATATATATATATATATATATATATATATATATATATATATATATATAAACTTTAAAAATAACATCTTGTAGTATACATACCGTTACAATAAAAATACATTGTTTCTCAATGTTTATCTTTGCAGCGGCATAAGTTTGTACATCACATATTAATAAATTAATATCATAAATCCATATCAGTTAACACATATGTATATAATAGCAATACTGCTATCAGTAACAGTAGTATAGTACTATGTGTTTTTAATTGTCACAAATGCCGTTTTTAAAATAAATTTAAATGGCACAAGCCTATAAGGCTTCATAGTGCCAAGCGCGCCACGCCGTTTTTATCTATTTTTTATTACCACAACCAGGTAGACAATTTAAAACATTTCCTTGTCATTTGTCCATTTTTTTATTCCTTAATATTAAATAAATTACGAAGCATTCGAATTACATCTTAAAATGTATCTATTTCCTAGAACAACAGTTAGATGAAAATTATCAACAGAAAATTATCAGCTATAATATCCCTAGGACATTGATAATGTACGAGATAATTTTGACAGTCTAAAGCACGTTGCTTGGTAATAGCCTGACGCCGAAAGCGGAGGGCTATTACCAAGCAACGTGCTTGAGATTGTCATAAAATTATGAGGCATTTGTCAATGTCAGAGGGATATTTGGTCAGAAAATTTTTCGAAAAAATTAAATCAAAAAGTTGGAACACAACAAAACAATTATTTATTTATTAAAAGTACAGTTGGTAAAGGTACAGTTACTAAAAGTTAACGCAGTATTAGATTGGTTATTTTTTTCTACTATAGAAGATCTATTACCACACATAGTATTTATGATCTTATTGTGGTGTTCTTGGTAGATGTTTAAGTATGATTTTATTGATTTTGAATTGTTATAACCAGTAATTTTCAGCAATTGTTGTTCTTGCACACCATTTTTTGTTAATTCGCTAACAGTAGTTGACCTGTTCGAATGGTTCGTTATCTTTTTGTTCTTAACATTCAGGCCAATAGCCTCAGCAGACGATTTAATCCATCCATCAATAGTATTTCTTTCAACGGGGACATTGTCGTACCATCTATCGGTTTCCGTTTTCCAGTGTTGATTTGGTTTTAAGAACAGCCGTAGTGAGGTAATATGTTCGCCTTGTTTTGCTATCAGTTTATGAAAAAGGCGTACAGGGCAGTTTTGACTTTCACTATTGGGAATCAACCATTCACTATTTATACAGCTTTTTGAACCACCTTTGCAAGTTTTACTGAATACCGGATTATATTCAATGCGATTTGTTGGAGAGCCATCGTTATTTTTCTTGATTTGAAAAAAATCCAAGAGACAGACAACTGCTTCGCCTCCTCTCCATACTAATTCTACAGCAACAATATGATAGAATTTACGCATAAGTCCTTTAGGGGTATTTTCATCCCAGAACAATATTATTTGGTTTATTTCAGACAAACTTAATGAACTGAACTGGTCTTACGTTTGCATAGAGCTGCTTGCGGTTTCTTCCTGGTTGCATCGCGGGCATTTCGGACAGGTTTAATACTAAGCTCTTAAATGGGTCAATCATAATCTTATAGTCATTATAGTACTTTTCTTGTAAAAGTTTGCACGAAACGTTCCACATAGTTTTTACTATTGCTTCTTTGAATTCTGTTCCATTTTTCTTCCTCATATTGACCGCCCAATCTTTCAGTATCAATGCCAGTTCTTCTACGCTTCTATGCTCATTTAATTCATATTTTCTTTCATGGCAAAACTCCATAAATATTCTCCACGTGTATTTGTGACTTTTTGTGGTATTTATTGGAATTTTTTCTTTGATTAGCGCGTTTATAGATTGAAAATTGGCATTGCCAAAACCTGACATTTTGGAATTTATTTGGCAGTTATTATGAAGTTGTCAAAGCTAAATAATTTTGTTGTCATAATGAATGAAAATTTCCCTGGATGGTGTTATCAGTGTAATGTTAAAATGGTTGAGTGATTTGTGTTACATGACAAGAAATAACGAAATTTGATTGGTTGTTAGAACTGTAAAAAAATTTCAAAATAATCTACTTAAAGATCTAAAAAGTCTTAGGTAAGGAGAGAACGGTTTAGTTTTTTTTTATATAAAAAAGAGAATAATTACTATTTATTATCAAGTAATTGTAAATTGTTTGAAATTTAAACTTTACATTTAATTTTTTACTTTTTTATTAAAATTAATGACATGTGTTTTACCAGAAATGGATTTACCAGACGTAGTGGACTTTTTATATCATTCTCTAGCATTAAAATCGTCATTCTTAGACACCAATATAGAGAAAATAGTTTACCAAAAAAAATAGAATATTATTAGAAATAGTAAAATAGTATGCATTAAAGGTAAAAGTAGATTTATTCACAGTTTCTGTGATGAAAATAGCTAGAATGAAAAAGTATGTAAAAAAATGTATCACAATGTTTTTCCTATTTTGTGATGAATTTTTCATGGAACATCTAAAGAGAAGTAATACGATTATCCATGTCTTCATTGTAGAAAGATTCACATTAGCATTGGCCAATATAGTAACTGAATAGCGAAAGGGGCCAATACAATTATTTCAAATTCTAAATATTCATATAATTGTAGCCACCTCTACCATGACTCTTCAATCTGTCAACTCTTCTTGCCCACTATTTTTTAACTGTGGGTGAAAATTTTAAATATGTGCTTCATTGTTCGTTATGTGCGCTATTGTTTTTATCATTGAGTAATGCAAGGAAATATTAACAAGTTTTGATATCTTCGACAACTGTGCTTCCTCGACTTTATATGCAACAAATCGAAATTAATCCTTTTAGCTGCTCCTTCAAGTTCGATGAGTTTTTCATTTTTAAATTATTGTCTCTTTTATAAAAAAAGATCTTTAAATATCTAATCTAAAAATATCTTTGTAAGGTATTTGTGTAACTGACAACAATAACTTGTTATATAGACACTGGGTCAGAAGCCAAAACATTACGATTAATTAGTACTAATTTCTCGTTGCTGTAATTAATAATGTTTAAAAAAATAGTATTTGGCGCATGAACTTAAAGTTATTTTATTTTGTTCAAAGATATAACTTCAGTACTTGAACGTTTATTTGTCTATTATTGCCTAGCATACATATTATTTGAACTTAGGTTCTTAAATTTGAATGTTTAGGCTTTTATATTGATCAACACATTTATTAAATTTTTAAATTAAAACTTGCTATAATAGATCTTATCCTACAAGCCTACCACTTTTATGTACAAATGCCATCAACTGCTGAAATTAAAATTATTATTTTATTTTTTACTGTAAGTTACAAAGTAACTTACACATAATTGAAGGATCATCTCTTAAAAACTACACATAAAATATCCTATATAATCCTACATAAATATGTAGTCACAGAATTTCGCTGTAAACTGATACAACTTTTTTCAATATGAGTTTTTTTTAGAATAAAAAAATATTACCATAATGAAAACTCTCGTCCAGTTTCGATTAGAGAAGCTAATTTAATATTTTATTACCTATCCATGTCTTTGTATTATGTAGTAAATAATTTTGTATCAAATAGAGAACTGCCACTAAAAAACCGTGGAAAAAGTTTTCAATTGCTGTTGAGCTTTAATTGTAAAATAAACCTGTATATTGTAAAGATATTTTAGATGTTTTGTCTATATCTTGTAAATGTACGGCTTTAAACGTTTAGAATCTAGATTTTTATATTTTTAGCTGTCCGGTCAGGTTGATAAATATATAAATATTTATTATCCATGTCACGTATAATCCGTTTTCAATATAACCTAAAAGGTGCCTGATAGACCGTAGTAATAGATTGAGCAGTGGCGGGTGGTATATAAAAGCTACCGTGCTGCAGCACTGACTAAATTTTGACGAAATTTAAAATTGAGCTTTACGTGACTTGTGATTTAATTAATGTTGCGGATGAAAATATAATGTAATGCTGTTTTAATTAATACGAATACATAAATTAAATAGAATTACTTTTTATTTTTTTTTACAAGTAAAATTTAGTCAATGCTGTAGCATGGCAGCTCTTATATATCAGCCGCCACTGAGATTGACCATAGTAATTCATTAATTACATAGGCAGCTAAATAATCTGATGATTATTTGCACGATAACGATTCATTCAATAATTACTATACTCCTCCCCCTCACTACCTTTTACTTAATATAGAATTATTTTTCATTACAGAATGCTAACTGTGATTGTTCTAATACATATATCATATGTATTTACATTCTTAAAATTATTTCCATGTTGTGTCGTTAAGTAATATGGTATTACTTGTACGTATTAAGTAGTCATATATTATTTAAACCGATATACGGATTTACAATAATTTCCATACAATATTAAAATTATTTTAAATCTTTATAGATATTGTGAATCTAACTGGTAACTCTTTACCAGTCACAATTTATTATACAATACATGTATTAAAAATACAAAAATGATTTTGAAAATCGATTAAGAATTTCTATTTAATTTTATTTTATCTCATTCTTGAATCGCCTTTTATGAGAATGCTTCAAATGAACATTAGTTGATTGAATATATTAACTCCTTTTATACAAATCGCTTCAGGTCCTTTTATACAAATACAAATCGCTTCAGGTCCATTTTAAATTAGTAATATTGTATAGTATTTTATAAGGTAACAATTCAAATGACTCATTTAAAATCGTAAAATTCAAGTATTCCAACGTTGCCCTAAAGCAAAATAAAATTAAAATCGAAGTTTCTGTGATATAAATGAGTGATTTGGACTGCCAGTATCAACTACTGATTTATAAAGACTTTCATTAATATGCTGCTGCTAGTTTTACTCGAATAAGTTTTTGTATAACAAGAAGTTACGTTTTAAACTGTTTTTATATTGATTTGTTTATTACATAGAAAATAGTTTATACATGTTTTTTAATGTTAAGTTATCCTATTAACTAATAAACGTTATGTCTACTGAGGATTTTATTCAAACCTTCTTTATAGTATATGATCTAATAAGTAATAATTAATTTTGAAAACTGTATATATTGTTAGGAAAGGGCCGTGTACCGAAATAATAAAACACTCGTTATATCAAAAGTTCGAAGAATCAAATATATTTTAACTTCATTATACAATTATTAAACAGTGACTGATTCATTTCTATTTCTCCGATTCCCAGGCATGACATAAGTGTTTTGACTTGGTATTAATTTATTGCTAAACTAAATAGCCCATTAGGCAGCCGGGAATCAGACGAAAGAAAAATAGTAATTAAACAAGAGTGAAATAATTAAGTTGGCTTTGACAGTCGGCCCTTCCTAGGAAAACTAAAGCAAATTTCGACAGAATGAAACCGTTTGTAAGCAATATTTTGGTGAGTCAAATCTATTGGCATCTAAACTTGCGGATGTTTGGTCTACAACGATTCCGAGCGCTGAATCGGAGTTATTGCGGGGAGCGCAGTCAGTCTTTGATATACAGTTGTACTAGTTAGAAACCGAATAAAGTTATGTTATAGTGAATTCCAATTTTCATTGAATTATCCAAAAGTCTTACAAGTCAGAAGTGGGATTATACCTAGTAGTTAGTGCCCGTTTGGCTCAGTGAGTTTGTCATGGCGACAGTTGATGAAATGCGATATACCCCTACGGGTGAACCATCTACGTCAGAGATTAGGCAGACGGCATCAAATAAGAATAATAAAAAACGGACAAGAGAATTGAGTACATCAACTTCATCTTCTTCAAGTTCGTCGAATTCAACATCCTCAAGTGCTTCCTCAAGTGATACAAGACTCAGAAGCAAAAAGCAGAAACAAAAGAAGGGAAAAACGCATAGGTTATACAAAAAGAGATGCAGATACTCGATGGAGAGACCTATGTATTTGCCGGGAGTGGATGAGAAGATGATTCCAGAATTTGACGCACAACTAAAAACATTAACGGTCGAATAATGGGTATTAAGAGTCGAAGAGCTGGCGGAGTATTATCAATGGCATTCATCAACAACAGTTAAAATTGCCGTTACACGATTATCAGGTGTGGAAAGAAGGTGGTTTGATGCTGAAGGTTTGACAAAAACTTGGCAACAAATGAAGACGCTATTAGTAGAACAATTCCATAAACCAATGCCTTTCGCAAAACTCTTAAAAGACGCTGTCCTATATGAAGCAATGGCCGGACAGAATTTAGCCGAATATTGTTTTACCAACATGGAAAAACTACGAGTCTTGCAAGTTATTATACCAGAAGAATGCATAATAGATGCCGTAATTGGGGAAAATACCCGATCAAAATATATCCAGGGCAGCTCGATCATCCATATTCATTAATTTCAGTGAACAGTACTCTTTTCTGAACACGATGGGAGAGATGCCATCAAGGAGAACCGAAATACGATTTAATGATAGAAGACTTAGCGATACCTTAGAAGTTAACAAAGAGAGGCGTTCTATTAAGTGTTATAATTGTAGAGGTCCGCATCGTCTATCGGAATGTCCCCCAAAATAGAGTGCTACAAGTGTGGTCGTTTAATACACAAACAAAACAAATGTTCGGCGAAAGATAGCAAGGTCAAGAACTCAAAACCCTGACTAGTCCGAAAGCCACATTGTAACAATGTAAACAGTCCTACGGTTGCAAAAGTGATTATCCGTGGACAAACTATTGATTGTTTAATAGACACGGGAAGTTCAAAAACATTAATCAAAGAAAGTGTGTGTAAAAGACTTGGATTAGCAGTAGAAACAAAGACATCTGTGTTGCGAGGTTTTGCTGGCAATGAAATAATAAGTAATCAAATAGCAAGGACACACGTTCGTGTTGACGACGGCAGTGCTGAAATTTGTGCAATAATAGTGAAGAATTCAGACATGTTTTAAGTTATGGACCACACACTACCCTTTATCAAGGCAGTCGTTATAAGGTCAAAGCAGCATCCGCAATTAAGGAAGGCATTACAAGTCCCGCGGCGTTTAACCAAAAGCCGATTAGATATAAATTCTCATTTTTTGTAAAGAAAATTCAGAATATTGTTGTTAGCCGGAGGCTCTGCTCCATTTCAATTGTAAATAAATAGTTTTTAAAAACTTGTGTTAGTGTTAAATAAACTTAACTGGCGCTGCGAACAGGATACGTAGACGTTGGAAAAGGCATTCATAGCGAAAAACTTTGCCAACGGTGTATCTTAATACCTCACTACGTATTCAACGAACCGACAACGTTTCCTCCAAAGAAGAAAATTCCTCGTGAATCACTTCGCTCGAGAACGGCAAGCTCAACACCCTAGGATACCACCAACCCCTTCAAGAAAGCTGCTTGGAATCCTTCACCGAGAAGCCCCAATCAGCACGACTCCATCTTCGAGTGCGAAAAGAGAAAGTCACGGACAGAAGATTCCTGAGACCAGAGACAATGTTCATCGGTCTGATCTTCCTGTAAGTACCTTTCCAATTTCATAGTTATAAGTCCCGTCTTTCCCTAACAACGTATTCTCAAATAAAATAGGTATAAAAAAAAAAAAAATTTTTACATAGGTATTTAATTGTGAAATTATTTCAAATTAATTGCACCTATAAACGTTTATTTTATTAGTGAGAGTACGGTTAAAACCCGACTCCACGATATAATTTAAAATATTTCATGTCAAAAGACCTCGTAAATATTGAAATAATTCCAAGTTCTGCAAAAAGCAAAACAAAAAGTTTAAGAAAAAAACCTCTCGTCTCTCAAGACATACCTGTCGAGCTTATCACAACCTCGACTTCGCAAATAAATTTACCTGAATCGGCTATCGAAACAATTCGCTTAGAATTAGGTGAAATAAGTTTAAATTTAAATACTAATAACACATTAAAAATGGCTCTTTCAATCCAGGAGGTCTCTGAAATGTTGAAAACTCTTCCTACTTTTGGCCCTCACGACAATTTACCGCATTTTATCCAAAATATAGATAATGTGCTCGAAATATTTTCAAAGTTTCAACTGTCAGAATTTCAACATTCCTTTATTAAGTTAGGCATTTTAAATAAATTGCGCGGACAAGTTGTTGATGACGTATCGCAAGAACCTACCAATGATTGGCCTCAAATTAAAGCTGCTCTATTAAAATACTACGGTAATCACCAAAACGAGAACTTGTTATACGCCCAATTAAAAGGTTGTAGACAACACTTTAACGAAGACATCACGCAATTTTATCATAGAGTTGTTAAATGTAGGAACGCCTTAAATAATCATGCACAGCTATATTCCTCAAATATAACAGAAATTGAATGGAAAAGGTCACATATTGCTAAAATAACCTTAGAACAATTCACGTTAGGTGTTAGAGACCCGTATTTCACCCTATTTACTTATATACCACCTGATACTATCGAGACAGCCCTCACTCGCTGCCACGAACACGACAACAGACAACATGCTCACAAGCAAATATTCGCGTACCAAAATTCAAGTTCCTTCTCGCAAAAAGTTCAACCAAAACCAGTACCAAAACAAAGCCTACCTCAACAAAACCCTCGACCTAACGTACAAAGCCCAAATACGAACCAAAATTCAAATCAAAGAACTTTCGGAGATATTAATAAACCATTACCACATAGACCTATGCAAAATAATTTTCAAAATTCAAACAATAATTTTGGAAGATCACAATTTTCTAATTACCAACAAAAAACCCCTCAAAATTACAAGCCAACGCCTATGTCTGTCTCAACTATAGCGTCAAAACCAAAAATCTATAACATAGAAAGTAACACACCTTTAGAAAACGAAACATCACAATCGCAAACAAATAATTATGAATATGAATATTACGACTCTGACCAACACGAACCATATATAGACGTTTGTGACGGACAATTACAAGACACAGAAGATCAAGAAAATTTTATAATAGATGCCTCGAATCAACGAAACACCACATAATAAATATAGATTTAAATAATATTAACTCAAAACCTAAACTGCCATTTTTCTTTTTACCTGACATTAATTTAAAAATTTTAATAGACACCGGAGCTACAGATTCCGTTATTAACCCGAATCTTTTGCACCGTTTTAAAAAACATATATTTCTCGAACCTTTCGAATTAACAGGCTTACATCGCATAGTAAGATCCGACAAAAATCTTAAACTCAGACTGTTTGAAGAATTAGGTGTCAAAAATGAAATAAAAATTAGAGTAATTCCCTGGCACAAAAATTTTGATTTGCTAATTGGATCGCACGATCTTAAAAGATTAAAAGCTAATATAGACTATGAAAATCAAATTTTAACTCTAAATAAAACTACAAGTATACCATTTTATTTTGAATTTAAATTAGACGAACAAATAAACTTTTTGTCTACCGAAAGAGACAAAATATTAATACCTACATCAATTGAAAATGGCCCTGTCTATATTCCAAGTATCAAAATTGACGAAAACCACACTATACCTGACTGTCTGACTATTACAAAAAATGGCATCTCCGAAATCCCATTTGAAAAATCACTTGACTCCCAAATTATATTTCCAAATCGCATACAGGTTATCCCTTGCGAATATTTTAATATCGAATCTAAAATTACGCAAGATAATAAAAAACTCGAATTTGCTAAATTAATACGCACTGACCATCTCAATCGTGAAGAAAGAGAAAAAGTAATCGACCTATGTCACAAATTTAAAAATGTTTTTTATCATGAAGACTGCGATCTGTCTTTCACATCGCACGTCAAACATAATATTAGAACTATTGATAACCATCCCATATACACTAAATCCTTTAGACACCCTCAATCAATGCAAGAGGAAATCCAACGCCAAATTTCAAAATTGCTTAGAGATAAAATCATCAGACCCAGTATATCCCCTTACAGCTCACCTGTTTGGATTGTTCCAAAAAAGGTTGACGCATCTGGAAAAAAAAGTATAGAATGGTAATTGATTACAGGAAACTTAACGAGGTAACTATCGAGGATAAATATCCCCTACCACAAATAGAGGAAATTCTTGATAATTTAGGTAAATGCACCTAATTTTCGACCCTTGACCTTGCCCAAGGTTTTCATCAAATTGAAATGGATCCTGAGTCCATTGAAAAAACTGCATTTAGCGTAAATAATGGCCATTACGAATATTTACGTATGCCGTTCGGCCTGAAAAACGCACCTGCAACTTTTCAACGTATGATGGACCAAGTTCTAAAAGAATTTCAGTACAAAATATGTTTCGTGTACATGGACGACATCGTTATCTTTTCAAAATCACTTCAAGAACATTTAATTCATTTAAAACAGATTTTTCAAAAATTGCAAAGTGTAAATCTAAAAATTCAATTAGATAAAAGCGAATTTCTTCGTAAAGAAGTCGCGTTTCTTGGACATGTAATTACACCTGAAGGTATTATCCCAAATCCAATTAAAATTGATTCAATCACGAAATTCCCCATCCCGAAAACAACAAAGGAAATAAAGTCATTCCTAGGCCTAGTAGGATATTATCGAAAATTTATACCAGGTTTTGCGAAATTAGTTCAACCTCTTACTAAATGTCTACGGAAAAATGAAAAAATCAATATATCTGATCATGACTATAAGCAAGCATTTGAAAATGCAAAAACATCTATAACAAACGCCCCCGTACTAATTTACCCAGACTTCGAAAAGGAATTCACGCTGACGACCGACGCAAGCAACGTCGCTATCGGTTCGGTACTCAGTCAGAACAACAGACCCGTTGCATACTATTCGCGCACATTAAATTCTGCGGAACGTAACTATAGCACTATCGAAAAAGAGTTATTGTCAATTGTCGATTCTGCAAAACATTTTAGGCCGTATTTATTTGGACGAAAGTTTACGATAGAAACCGATCACAACCCTCTCGTATGGCTTTCGAAATTAAAAGAACCAAACTCGCGTCTTGTTCGCTGGAAAATCAAACTGGAAGAATTCGATTTCGACATAAAATATCGTAAAGGTAAAGAAAATCACGTCGCCGATGCTCTCTCTAGAATAGAAATTAATGTAAACGAAACCGAATCTTTGATAGCCAATATTTCTGAAAATCCTCCCGTACTCGCCGATGACGAGATAGAACAACTGCTTTTGTCACCTAATAATTTACCGGAGTTTGAACCTGACGAACTCGGAGATCTACTTGGGCAGAATCAGATTGAGGATAATGGCTTACCTATGGAAATTAGTTCGGTACATAACGATGATACCGGGCTTGCTATTCCAATAACTGAAAAATCGGTAAATACCTTTAAAAACCAATTAGTTATTCAAAAACGCGAAGGCCATGTCGAAAAACGAGTAATCACAATTTTTGAAAATAAGAAACGAATAACAATCTCCACCCCTAATACTAACGAATTATTTATGGATATGCTAATCCAGTCAATCTCACCAAACGATATAACATGTTTGCACATTCCGGACCCAGATTTTAGACAACAAGTACTTAGGTTACTGAAAAATAAATTCAATAAAAGAACAAAAATTGTAATTTCGTCCATTCTATTAACTGACATACTTGAAGCTGAAAAACAGGAACAGTATATTCATAACTACCATAACCAAACTCACAATGGTATTAACGAAACATACCTACACCTTTCAAAAAATGTTTATTTTCCTAAAATAAAAGACAAAATTACCACCATTATTAATCACTGTAATGTATGTCAGATGTCGAAATACGAACGTCAACCACTAAACCCACCTTTACAAGGCCCATTGATCTACAACAAACCCTTTGAAAACATTCATCTGGACATATTTCAGTATTTGAACATGAAGTTTTTAACAATTATAGACTCATTTTCAAAATACGCCCAGGCATACGCTCTAAAATCTGCAAATACTTTATGCACACTCCTAAAATTACGACATTTCTTCAGCCACCATCACATACCGAAAAGAATTGTATGCGACGGAGGCACAAATTTTAATAATACTCAGTTTAAAGAATTTTGCCAACTCTTTAACATAGAATTGCACTTTACCACCCCTCACAACCCGAACTCAAACTCACATATCGAACGATTCCACTCGACAATAATCGAGAAACTTAGAATAATTAACCTTAAGAACCCTAAAGAGACCCCAGATAGCCAGATGATTACAGCTACCTGGATATACAATCAGTCAATCCACTCCAGCACTGGCCACTCACCTTTTTCAGTTTTATATGGTCCCTATATGCAGGAAGTTGACTTTAGCTTAACCCCACAAAATTATCAAAATTATATAGAACAAAGAAGGCGAGAACTTTTACCGTTTTTAGAGCAGATAAAAACTAAAAATCAAGAAAAGGCACAAAGTGCACTTACGATGAGAAATCGCAATAGTCAAAATATTCCACCTCTACAATCAGGTCAAACTGTTTACCATAAATCAGCAGAAAAAACTAGGCTCCCAAAAAATGCACCTATTTACCAACGAGGTACTGTAATATCACAAAAAGACAAACAAGTTCAAATCGAAACCCTTAAAGGAACAATTACTACCCAACCATTAAAAAAATTAAAACCTATTAGAAAAACTGTTTCTTTGCAGGAACATCCTGACATGTCAAGCAATGATAAAAACTCCTTTCAAGACCCAAGGTTACTACCAGGAACCTCTAGGGACAGCGAAGACACTCAATTACTTCCATAAACTCTATTTTTCATACGACCTCATTCAATTGCGCGCAAATTTCGAAAACCTATCAAATGGTACATTAACTCTAATTCACAAAACCAAACAACCGGAAATAATCCCAGTAATACAAAATAAACAATCACTACTAAACATCTTAACAAGAACAAAAAATTCGCTAAATAAAATTATACATTGTAGAAATAAAAGAGGCCTAATCAATGGCCTTGGATCCGTCGTCAAATTTATATCGGGAAATTTAGATCAAGAAGATCTTGAAAACATAAACCAAAATCTGGAAAAGCTTTCAAAGAATCAACAAAAGATAAATCAGAGGCTAACTCAAACTGCTACAATTCTCTCAAAATTAACAACCTCAATACGTATAGAATTTGACAACTTATATTCAAATCAAAAACAACTAGAAAAATCAATTAAAAATTATACGTACTACCTGGACTCAATGCTAATCATAAATTCGCAAAAAGAATTGCTACTTGAATTCGAAAACCGATTAAATTTACTGATTAGAACGATCACACTAACAAATCGAGAAATACCAAATTTAGAAATAATCGACCACAACGAACTTGAAATGATAGAGGACGAATTATTAAAACATTACTCAAGGTCAATGTTGCTCTCGTACGATGAAAATCACCCTTTTGAAATCCTAGGAAATTCAAAACTTGGAATTATCTCGGTAAACGACATTCTTTTAATGGTACTGAAAATACCTATTTTAAATCCAACTACTTATAATATTTCTAAAATCTACCCTATACCGAGTCCGACAAAAACCGTTTTAATCCCCCCTGCTACCTTTTACATACAATCCCCATTCGAAGACCGATGGACTGACACCTGTCGAAGAGCTAATAACATGTTTGTTTGCGAAAAACTATTAGCCACCCAGTGCAGTTTAAAAAACACTCTTCAGTGCACTACCGCGAAAACTAGTGACTTTGAAATATATAAAGAACTTTCCAACGGACTCTTAACCAGTGTTAAAGACCGTAAAGAAATAATAGAAAAGTATCAAAACATTATTTCAAGACATTTTATCCTAGGAAATAATGTAATAAATTCGCCATGTTCGATTATTATAGACAACACGGAATATAATTTTAATAAAAAATCGAGTTTTACAGTTCCAAAGAGTTCTACCACACTCAAAGGTCTACCTCAATATAGCATCAACTTGGAGTCTTCACACCTTGACCAGCTGAGGAATCTCAAGGCCGATCTCCAACCCTTAACGCAAGAGACTGACCTACAAGGAATTGACTTGCATACTGGACACCTGTCTATAACCATTGTAATTATTATTATTCTCATAATCACGTCGATATTTCTCTGTTTGTACAGAAAAAGGATAAAAACCCTATTTTGTATGCCAAAAACCATAATCCAAGTTCCTTCCCAGAACTTCAAGGATCTTCAAGCCACCCTTGACGAGGACGCCAAGATCTAAGGATTGTAAAAGTTATTGCCAGTTATTGTAAAAGAATGGGTCATACAAGAGAAACATGTTTCAAACTGAAATCAAATAATGAAGTTGTCAAGATAAATCACATTACTCAAGATGATCGGAAATACCATGTGGATGCAAAAATTAAAAACGAAGTAGTGAAAGCATACGTTGATTTCGGGAGCGCATGCACGATTTTGAGAAAGACTAGAGCAAAGGCGCTTGGACTTTTTATAAATAAAAATAAACAAACATTAATGCAAGGATATGGTGGTGCAATTGTAACGTCTTTAGGGGAGACAGAAGTAAAAATAAAACTGGATGACGTGGAAAGAAAAGTCCCAATCGTAGTGGTAACGGATGGTTCTCAAAGCATGGACTTGTTGATAGGACGGTCATTTACCGAGTTGCCAAGAGTATGTGTTATCAAAAAGGAAAACAATTTGTGCTTCTATGATGCAAATGATTACAACTTACCTACCGAAGCGGTCGAAGACACTTTCAAGTATCCCTTGCGTATCAATGAAGAAGTAACAATAATTCCTGGAATCAATAAAATTCAAGTCGTGTGTGAACTAGTACAAGGCTCCTTAACACCGACGCGCTGCGAATGGAATTTAAATGAAAACATTGTTGTAATTCCATAAAAGCAAATTGATATAGTACTCGGGCTAGGAATTCTGACGGTCTACAATGTCAGCAAGGTAACCACGTCATTTAAACAAGGGCAATGTGTGGCGCGGGGAATCTCTTCGGAGCAGTCTTTAGAGACTGAAGTACCTGCAATACCATCGCCTGAAACAGAACATACAAGAGCGTCTAACTACCTTGTTCGAAAAGTACAAAAGGTATTTTGCTGCAAATAACTCGGAATTAGGAAACACAAATGTGGAGATGCAGATAAGACGCACGAGCACAGTGTCTGTGTGTTACCGCCCTTATCGGTTATCTTATCATGAGAGGGAAGTGGTCAGGCAGATTGTCGATGACCTTCAAAAAAACTATATAATTGAACCAAGTGTATCTCCTTACGCCAGTCCCATCCTATTGGTAAGGAAGAAGTCCGGGGAACTGCGCATGTGTGTGGACTATCGCAAACTTAACGCAATAATGGTCAAGGAGAGGTACCCGCTTCCCCGAATTGAGGACCAGTGGGATCGTTTGGCAGGACAAGTTTGGTTTTCCACACTTGATTTAGCATCGGGATATCATCAACTAAAGATGGCCAAGGATAGTCGCCCGTATACCGCCTTTGTGACACCAGACGGACATTATCAATATAAGAGGGTTCCTTTTGGGTTATCTTGTGCACCATCATTTTTCCAGAGGGCGATTAATAACATTTTGGGCCCCTTCCGCTTTTCGTTTACCCTCGTATATCTTGATGATATTCTTATCATGATCAAAATACTTGATGAAGCCTTTGATCGACTCGAAAAGGTACTAAGCGTGTTCAGTACAGCAGGGCTGACGCTTAACAAAAGGAAGTGTTCATTTCTACAAAACGAAGTAGAATATTTGGGATCCACCATCAGAAATGGAGAATTAAGACCATCGGCAGAGAAAATAAAAGCTGTGTTAGAATTTCCAAAACCCAGCAACGTCCATGAAATTAGAAGATTTCTTGGCTTAGCCTCGTATTTTAGAAAATACATTAAGGACTTCGCAATAAAAGCGAAACCACTAACAATGCTAACCAAGAAGAATAAGGAATGGAACTGGACAGCTAATCAAGAAAACTCATATCAGTTACTCAAAAAGAAGATTGCGAGTGACCCTGTTCTGGCATTGTTCGATCCAGACTTAGAAACGCAATTGCATACGGACGCGAGTAAGTTAGGCTACGGAGGAGTCCTCCTACAAAGACAAAAAGATGGGCTCTGGAAGCCGATAGCCTATAGTAGTCAACAACCTCAGAATGTGAGTCGAAATATCATAGTTTTGAACTAGAGACTCTGGCTGTTGTCGTTTGCGTCAGGAAATTTCGGAATTTTTTATATGGCAGGAAATTTGCGATTGTAACAGATTGTAACTCTCTTCGTCTGTCTTGGACAAAGCGTGATTTATCCCCACGAATCGGTAGATGGTGGGTGGAGCTACAAGAATATGAATTCGAGGTAGTCTATCGACCGGGAACCCAAATGCGGCATGTGGATGCTTTGAGCAGAAGCGTAGTGGCAAATGTGAACTTGATTAAGGAATCCGACTGGGTTCATTGTGTTCAAAATGAGGACAATGACTGCAAGTCTATTAAATGTCAGTTAGAAAAAGGAACTGCCGAAAAGCTTTACGCCATGGTGGATGACAAACTTTGTCGCATCGTTGATGGACAGCCGAAAATTCTTATTCCCAAAGATGTTCGATGGCGAGTCACAAGGTTACATCACGACGAAAATGGACATCCAGGTTTATATCGAACTCTCGAGTTACTACGAGAGAAATATTGGTTTAGAGACATGATGAAATTTGTTACGAAGTATGTGAAACACTGTATACCATGCTTGTGTGCTAAAAAGCCAACGGGTAGGCAAAGAGGCCGATGGTATCCCATCCCCAAAGTCGATAAGCCCTTTCACACGTTACATTTAGATCATTTAGGGCCTTTTTGTAAATCCCCTGCAGATAATACATTTATGTTGGTAATTGTTGATGCCTTCACGAAATTTACATGGGTCGAGGCTGTACCAGACACCAGTACTCAATATATCATTACAACTTTGGAACTGTTAATGAAATTTTTCGGCATACCAGAGAGAATAATAACGGATCGTGGGAAAGGATTCACAAGTAAGAATATGATGGAGTTCTGTAAACGTCATAATATAAAACATGTGCAAACTGCGATTGCCTGTCCTAGAGCTAACGGGCAAGTTGAACGCTTTAATTCGACAATACTCCGTGCTATGACTGCAGCCGTGGGAGAAAGTTATGACTCTTGGGAAAGTAAAATTCCAGAGGCGCAGTGGGGTATAAATGGTACGATCAATATGACTACGGGTAAATCACCCTCGGAACTATTGTACGGGTTTCGCCCGCGGTTAAGATACGATACTAGTGTTGATAGTCAGGCAGATAGACAGGGTAACTTAGAACGTTCGCGTCGACAAGCGGCGTGCAATATTGAGAGGCAAGCAAAGCGTATGAAGAAGCGTTTTGATGCGAGGCATTTGGAGCCTATCCAATACCAGGTTGGGGACATGGTTTTAGTGGAGCGAACTCCCATGGTTAAGGGGCTTTCCAGTGGCAAGCTCGTCCAGAAGTTCACTGGTCCTGTTCGGATCAGCCATGTGCTGGGGAATGATAAGTACCGAGTAGTATTTCTATCCAAGGATAAGAGACGGTTAAAAGGGGTGGTAGCCAGTGATCGTCTAAAATTGTTTAAGATGCAGAAGGATCATTAAGGGTGAGTTGAATGATACAGAATTTGGATATGTTTGCTTTTGACTAAGATTACCTGCTTTAATTTTTGGCAAATCAGTAGTACATTGGTCTTGATGGCTTAGAGATTGAAAGAAATCTCTCTTGATGTTTACTGAATTGATGTGTTAATGAATGTTGGCAAATCAGTAGTACATTGGTCTTGATGGCTTAGGGATTGAAAGAAATCTCTCTTGATGTTTACTGAATTGATGAGTTAATGAGTGTGAACAAATCAGTAGTACATTGGTCTTGATGGCTTAGAGATTGAAAGAAATCTCTCTTGATGTTTACTGAATTGATAAGTTAATGAGTGTGAACAAATCAGTAGTACATTGGTCTTGATGGCTTAGAGATTAAAATAAATCTCTCTTGATGTTTACTGAATTGATGTGTTAATAAGTGTGAACATATCAGTAGTGCATTGTGCCTTTTCGATGGTTTAGAGCTTGAAAGAAATCCCTCCTGATGCATACTGGTTACTCGCCAGATTTTTTTTTATTTATTTAAAAGAAAGGGACATCGTTTCTGGTTGATTTTATTTTGTTCACAGGTCATGAGGATGGCCCGAGGACGTGCCAGGTCAGGACGACCGACTGTGGAGGACATATTCTATGAAATAAAATTTTTATTATTGCCTGTATTAATTCGGTGTAACGATACACGAGATGTTTATGTTAAGGCCCGACTCTCGGTCGTCTCCAAGTATAAACAATTACGGGACTTGGATGTCCGAGAGTTAGACCGGGAGGATATTTGTAAACTGACAGAGCGTAAAACGTGTACTGGTGAATTCAGGGAATAAATTGTACGAACTCTTTCTCGGTTTATTATTATTCTTAACAGTATGTACTACTGGTTTGCTAAAATGCGACGTTTCGTTACAATGTAAAGGCCCGCATAAATAAGTGACCGATATACCGCTTTTACGGCTAAAACATTCACACTGTTTTGTGACTCTTATTCGATAAAACATGTGCTAAATGCAGTGGCAACACCAGGATCTAATGGACAGTGTGAACGTTATAACAGAACAATTCTAAATATGTTAGCTACGACGAGCGCCAAAGGAGAGAGCGATATGTGGGATTTACATATCAGAAGTCTACAAAATGCATTAATTACGTCTTTTAATAAAGGTATCAATACTACCCCGTTAAGGCCTTATTTGGGTACCAGTGTAAAATAACAACGGAGGCATCCTTATTAAATTCATTGAAGGTTGAAATGGAAAGAGTGGACCTTAAACAACTGAGAATAGGATAACGGATCATATTAGCGAAAACCAACGTAAATAAAAGGAGCGATACGATAGAAACAGACCGAATGCGGATCAGTATCACGTAGAAGATTTAGTGTCAATACGTATTACTAGTGACAAGAGTACGGGTACAAGCAGAAAATTAAATCCAAAGTTCAAAGGACCGTTCAGAGTGAAATATGTATTACCTAAGGACAGGTACGTCGTGGAAGATTTGCGAGAAGGATATCGAAATCTTACTACCACAGTATCAGTAGATAATATGAAGAAATGGATAACAGTGCAGCTGTAAAGTTTTTCTAAAACCAATATTGCTATTACGACAATATGAAATAGAAAACTAAATAACGCGGTGGCTATTAGTGCTGACGTTAGAAAACTGTAAATAGACGGAAAGTCACGCAAATTTGGTCGAGGTCGGGAATGATGGATCAAATTACATGAATGCTTGTAGTGTAAGTGGTATTTCGGATAACACATAAACAAAGTAATGTATCCCGCTGATAAACAAATAATTATGCTAGGTTAGGGACAATAGTAGACCAACAGTGGTAAGGCCGACAGGGCGGCAGAATTTGTATGCCGACTGGGCAGTGGTAAGGCCGACAGGGTCGCGGAATCTGTATGCCAACTGGGCAGTGGTAAGGCCGACAGGGCTGCAGAATTTGTATGCCAACTGGGCAATGGCAAGGCCGACAGGACCGCAGAATTTGTATGCCAACTGGGGAGGAGCAAGACCGACAGGGCCGCGGAATTTGTATGCCGACTAGGCAGTGGTAAGGCCGACAGGGCCGCAGAATTTGTATGCCGACTGGGCGGTGGTAAGGCCGACAAGGCCGCGGAATTTGTATGCCAACTGGGCAGTGGTAAGGCCGACAGGGCCGCAGAATTTGTATGACAACTGGGCAGTGGTAAGGCCGACAGGGCCGCGGAATTTGTATGCCAACTGGGCAGAGGTAAGGCCGACAGGGCCGTGAAATTTGTATGCCAACTGGGCAGTGGCAAGGCCGACAGGGCCGCAGAATTTGAATGCCAACTGGGCAGTGGTAAGGCCGACAGGGCCGCGGAATTTGTATGCCGACTGGGCGGTGGTAAGGCTGACAGGGCCGCAGAATTTGTATGCCGACTGGGCGGTGGTAAGGCCGACAGGGCCGCGGAATTTGTATGCCAACTGGGCAGTGGTAAGGCCGACAGGGCCGCAGAATTTGTATGACAACTGGGCAGTGGTAAGGCCGACAGGGCCGCGGAATTTGTATGCCAACTGGGCAGAGGTAAGGCCGACAGGGCCGTGAAATTTGTATGCCAACTGGGCAGTGGCAAGGCCGACAGGGCCGCTGAATTTGAATGCCAACTGGGCAGTGGTAAGGCCGACAGGGCCGCGGAATTTGTATGCCGACTGGGCGGTGGTAAGGTTGACAGGGCCGCAGAATTTTTATGCCGACTGGGTGGTGGTAAGGCCGACAGGGCCGCGGAATTTGTATGCCAACTGGGCGGTGGTAAGGCCAACAGGGCCGCAGAATTTGTATGACGACTGGGCAGTGGTAAGGCCAACAGGGCCGCGGAATTTGTATGCCGACTGGGCAGTGGTAAGGCCGACAGGGCCGTAGAATTTGTATGCCGACTGGGTAGTGGTAAGGCCGACAGGGCCGCAGAATTTGTATGCCGATTGGGCAGTGATAAGGCCAACAGGGCCGCAGAATTTGTGTGCCGAGTGGGCCGTGAAATTTCTGTGCCGACCGGGAGTAGGCAGGCCGACTGGGCCGGGGAATTTGTGAATCGAAGGGACTAAGGCTGATTGAGTCCAGTGATGCAGCTAGGCGAGGACGCCAACTGATACAGGATGGCCGAACTGTAAGCAATATTTTGGTGAGTCAAATCTATTGGCATCTAAACGTACGGATGTTTGGTCTACGACGATTCCGAGCGCTGAATCGGAGTTATTGCGGGGAGCGCAGTCAGTCTTTGATATACAGTTCTACTAGTTAGAAGCCGAATAAAGTTATGTTATAGTGAATTCCAATTTTCATTGAATTATCCAAAAATTAGTCTTACACGTTTTCTGAACATTATGTATAATAAATATCTTCCAGGTTTTCCATGCTGATCGAAGCAGCGCTCTCACAGTACGAAATAACACCCATTGATAATACGGTACGAATCTACTACCACGAAGAAACAATGATTATCGTTTCTAACGATAAGTGGACACTACTTGTGCATAAAAATTTATCTAGCTTAAAAACCGCTTTTATTAATAATGTTATTTTAGAAGCCATAGGAAATATGCTTAATCATGACTATCACTATGCGAAAATTTTATTCAGAAATTAAAATGCGCGTTACACTTTTAACGCAAATATAAGATTTTATCAAAGAAAAATGTAAAGAAATCTTTGTAGACACAAGACGATACAAACGTGGATTCATAAACCGTATAGGAAGTATATTTAAGGCAATAACAGGCAATATCGATGCCTCTGATGGTCAATTCTACACAGATAGCATCAATAAATTAAATCAAGATCAACATCAAGTTAAAAATCTACTGAAAAATCAAATATCGGTAACAAGGTCAGTCATTAAAAGTCTTAATGAGACAATTCAAAAATTGCAAATCGATGAAAAAATATTTAACGAGGACATGCACAAAATCGAAACAACAATTCATCAGTTAGGTGACAAAATCGCACTAATTGAAGCCAAAATGAATTTCTTTGAAATCTGTGAAAAACTTCTAGAAAGGTACATGTACATTCAGGATAACCTCGACATTTTAAATTCCATCACATTTGCTCGTTTAAGAATTATACATTCCTCTATTACATATATCATCAGACAATTTGATTGCATCGCTCCAGGAAATATCTCAAAATCTAATAAAGAATAATTTACCTCTCTCGTTAAAATATTCAGAAATTGCAAAATATTTAAAAATCGGCGAATTATAAACATTTCAAACAAATTCTGATCTTATTTTTGTAAATTTCCATTAGTAGAACAACAATCTTATACGTTGTATCACCTATACCCTATCCCTATCCTAGACAATAGAACTGGTCTGCATTACATGTTATCTTTCTCTCAAAAATATATTGCACGAAACGATGATTCTTTGATGTATACCCTTGTGATGAACATGCAAACAGCTAGGTCCTCACAAGAAACTTTGCTCTGAACTTTACGCGTACCCGATAGATAGCAACGCCGCCTGTGAAGTCCAGTTACTAAAAACATTTAAAGAAATTCCAAAAAATTGTCAGTGTTCTAATTTACGGACAAGGATACAATGTGTAAAAACTCCAAACGAATACCTGGTTAGTGATTGTATCGGAAACCGTACATATCTCAATAAACTGTTTTCATACGAATATACAAAAAACAGTCGTCAACAAGAACTTTATTTGAAAACTCCAATCCGAGTGCTACGTATTTGTCGGCATAACCAAAGTGCAATCCGAAAATCATAATACGCTTAACGTTACGGACCATTCTCATCCAGTAATCATTCCATATGACTGTTGTGACAAAATTCCTGACAAAATTCAACTTCCGAATTTGAAACCTTTAAAATTAAGTCATTTGAACATCGAAAACCTAGAAATTGCCAATCACAAATTGGAACAATACTTAAGAGACCTCAATAAATTAATAAACGAACCGTTTATTACAAAGAACATCATGGTTCACTTACTTTATAATTGTATTAATAATTTCATTAATGCTTGTTGTACATTTTCTGCAAATGTAAAAAGCCTCCAAGAACGACCAATGAACAACCCCAAAGGCTGTATGTATGATGTATGATGTATGACATCAAGAAGCCCTAAGAAGACTCAACCGCATCTTGAGAAGAAGGCGCAACATCAACCAGTACAGCGAAGAAGAATCAGCCCCGTCAGATAACCTACCCCAAAAGTTGACGATTAAGCATCAACTTTTCTTTAAAAAGGGGAGTTGTTATATAAAATATTCCTTTATTATTATATAGGATTTAGAATTGTCGTTACATTGTATAACGTCGGTTCCTATGTAACATACTTTTTTTTGTCATGAACTCTTATCATATGTAACTAAACCAGGCATATGCCTTATCTTTTATTCATTTTGGTTAAGAAGCACGTTAATGATGGCTTGCTGAAACATATTATTCTTTGTTCAACTTCTAGCTAATCTTATTGCACAACTAAGCGTCAGTACTGCAAAGGTTATTTAAGCCCAGCAAGGCATCATGAACGAGAAGTTCCTCCGCGCTACAAAATATCGCGTGGACTTCCGCTTGGAATATTATGTTGTATTTCTCCAGTCTGGTGTAATATTCATCCCGAGCTCTGTGTCCACAGTAACCAGATCCCACTCCTTCTCTAGTTTTGGATCCATCGGTAAACCAGATTTCGCCGTGTTTGGGTCCAATTATGTCGTTCCAACCGTCCTTTCCTGGTATTAGAACCTTGTAAGCTCTATACCAATATAGGTTCTTGTTGGTTTTGTCCTGGGGATTACCCCAGGTTTCCTTGTTAAGCTTATCTCGGGTTAACTTACTGTTAGAATGAAGAATTTAAAAACACACTTTTCTTCAAGAAACTATATTTGCAATTTTTTCGGATAAAGTAATTTAACAGCATCAAGTCTATAATAAGAATGTGTTCCTCTCAAACCTCGACTCTCGTCATACCCTCGAGTCATCAATGTTTTGGTTATTAGAACGCCGAGAGCCGGGCACTAATACAAATAAACATGCCAACTAGGTCATAAATGTGTCCATTATACATGTAAAATATTAGGAGACAAATATTAAGTTTACGATCCTTTTACAAGTGCATATCGGATGTCGGTTCATCCAAACACGTGCGTGCTGACTGGTAGAAGTGCCGCCGCCATAAATATTTTTGCTAGTGGTAACATTACAATGAAACACACTGTTGGTGTTCTATTTCCCCATACATCTAAGCCTGTAGGAAGCCCTACTTGCCTCCATTTTTACCTTGAGTGCAAGGGATGGCATTTCCAGAATGGCCCTCATGGCCGCCACCGGGGTGCTTCTCCCTGCGGCACAAGTTCCCCGGAGAAAGAGAACCTGCAGACTATCGAGGCTGCGCTGCACCATTTTTAATTCTACCCTACTCTACCATATTATTGCCGAGTAGGTCAGCCTTGGAATAATTATGGCGTTGTAGATCCAAAGAATCTGCTTTGGTCCCAGTCCCCATTTTGTTCCCATAGCTCTTTTGCATTGCTAGAAAGTCAGTATGGCTTTCTCGCATTTATTTTCCAGATGTGTTTGCCATAGAAATTTTCTATCCAGGCTGATTCCTAGATATTTAACCTTATCAGCGTAGTCTACCTGTTCACTGCCCAATATTATCTTTATGAGATTGCCTACCTTGTATCTTCTGGTGAAGGTTACTATTTTAGTTTTGTCCGGATGAATGCTCAGTGCTTTGTCTTTGCACCATTCTTCCACCGTCGTCAATTCTTATCCCCCCCTTGGGGGGAGAGTACCCCGCCTTGTAGGCATTTGTTCGAGACAGTTTCGTCAACCTTACATCCCTGCCACTCAGTTTCCAACATCCCTTCTTCCAGTGAGCTCATGATCCAACTCGTGATCTCTCCTGGTACCTTGTGTTCTTTCGCTCCCTTCCGAATTAATTTCCTAGTGGTACAATTGAACGCTCCCTCTATGTCCAGAAAGGCACCGATACATATAAACTTCCATCTCAGTTCTTTCTCAATAAAGCTTGAAGCTGAAATAAGGGTTGTCTCTGTAGACTTACCGATCTGGTACGCATGTTGTTCCCTGTAGAGAGGAGCCTCCCTCAGCGGATCTTCATGTATAAACCAGCCCACCAGTCGTTCCAGGGTCTTGAGAAGAAACGATGTAAGACTGATGGATCGATAGTCCTTGGCGTCTGTGTAGCTTTTCTTTCCTAGTTTTGGAATGAACACTACCCTTGTTTTCCGCTATAGCTTTGGCGTGTATCTTATGGCGATACACCCTCTGAACATCCCCAGCTGTGTCTTCCGGATGGATTCCAACGTTTCCTTTACTCTATTCTAGTAAAGGAAACGTTGGACCCACCGGGGCCCTATGGATGCCATCGGGCCCCGGTGCTTTGTATGCTTCGAAGGAATTGATCATCTTCTCTACCTGGTCAGTGGTAATAACCTTGACTGTCAGTTTCCAGTTACCCCCCATTCCCTCTTATCGAGTTCGAGTCAGTATTGACTCTTCATGCCCCCGCCTGAAATCAGGGAAGTTACTTTTCGTTAGCAGCTCCAGTGTCTCTTCCGGTGACTTGGTGAATTCTCCGTAAAGATCTTTCACGTATCTAAGAGTTCCTGAGGTTATATCTCCTAGAATATTAGCTCTCTTTGTCATTTTTGAGATGTTTGTATGTTGGTGCACCATTCTCTTCAAGTTTTATAGTAAGTTACCTTCAGAAGCTTGTTATACCGCCTCTAACTCTCTCTGTGGGCTTCCCAGGCGGTCGGGGTATCGACCTTCCTAGCCCTGTTGAAGAGTCTTCTGCTGCCTTAAAGCTTCCTACTCCATTTTATGGTATACCCCTTGGAGTGGGTTTTCCTCAAAGAGCAGTATATCTCATACGTTGACACAAGCACCTCTGATGAATTCATTAGTTCTTTTTAGGTCCTGTGCCGTTCCGTTTTTTCCTTTGAAGGCTTGTAATTTGGTCTTTACTTCCTCCCTGGTGCTATTCCAATTAGCATTTCTAGTCCATCTTTCGTTAGGTCTTACGTCTGCGAGTTCCGATCTTATAAGCCTATGGTCAGATAGTGAGGACTCGTCTGAGATCCTCCATTTCCTAATTTTGTCACTCAGTCTTATGTTACAGATGGTCAGGTCAAGTATCTCCCTTCTGCTGACCGTGATAAAAGTAGTTTCGTCGCCTTCATTAAGAATTTCGAGGTTTTCCGTCGCCAGAAAGTCGAGTAGTGTCTCGCTCCTGTCAGTCGTGTTAGTGCTTCCCCACACTATGTTGTGCGAGTTTGCATCGCAGCCTACGACTAGGTCGATATCTTCTGCTTTGCAATATCTGATTAAGTTCTCTATATCCTGAGGTGGAGTTGTTTTATCGTGCGGGAAGTAAGCCGATGCTACTATGAGTTTTCTGCTTAACATTCCCGCTCTCCCCTCTTTCTGGATACTGGCTACGCCCATATCTTCAGTTGAGTATTCCTGCATGAGTGCTACATTTAGCCCTTTTGCTATTACGCATGCTTTTATGTTGGAGTATTGCCCACGTGCTAGTACAGCCCCAGAGCCCCCAGGCCGCATATGCGTTGCTTGTCGTTCCACGGTTCCTGCACTAGTACAAGTACTGATTTTGTGTACACCATCACCATTTGTCTGGCTAAATTCGTCGAGGCGGCTTTGCTGTGGTGCAAGTTGATCTGGAAAAGTTCAGCCATTGGGTTGTCCATTGGGTTAATCCTTCTTGGCTGCCTTTTTCTCTGCAGGGTTACCCGGGTTCTTGGAGGTCCTAAGATGAACCACGCCAGTTCCCAGGGACGCCCTGCCCCCCTTTCCTTGAGCACTGGCCAATTTTTTGTCGACCCTCAGGATGAGTAGTGTGCTAATTCTCACCGTCTCACTTCCGTGAACGACCCAGCCATCGGTGCTAGGTCCCCATTTTGCCTCCCCAATAATTTAAGGAGCACCTTTGGCTTCTTCTTTGGTGGGGGGACCAGTACCGTCATTTTTACTCACTTGACGAGCTCACTTGGGAGTACCAGCCTCGCCATGGAGCCATCACTGAGCTTCATTGTCGGTACTACTCCCCTCAACCATTTCTAGAAGTCACCATCCTCACAGTAGAATACTGCCATCCCATTTCTCAATATCGTGTCCCTGAACCTGGGCATATTATCCCCTTTCGGAATCTCCAGAAGTTGGTCAATGACCACGCTCTTGATTTCGTCAAATACCTCAATACTCATTATCTCCCAGCTTCTCCCCCACTATAACCAGTATTCTGGGAAGTCCTGCGGAGATGGTGAGAAATGAGGGTCCTTGTCCGGCAGTGTCCCCCTCCCGCCTGACCTTTTTGCTGGTGTGTTGGGCTCGAGGATCCGACACGCTCGTTTGTGGTTTTCTCTTTCTCCCCTCTTAGGTGTCCAGATTTCTCATGGGTTTCAGCCCCGCTACCACCGTCATGCCCTCTCCACCAGCCTCACCAGCAACTGGTGTTGCAGAGACCGTCAGAGTTCCAGCCGGGCCGGTTCCAGGCCCAGCCTTAGCCTTCATCCCCTTTTGCCTCCGCATCCCCGATTCTTAGAGGGTAGCGGCGGCGCAGGTTGCCCCTCCGCCCTCACTTTCTCCTTGAGTTCCTCATACTGGGTCCAATTTAGCCTACGCCTTTGGGCCCCACTCACTTTTTCTCTGGGTTCTGTAGTCCCCAAAGGATTCCCTGGGTCAATCTTGGTTGGAGTGTTCATTGCCATATCCTTACCGTCCTGACTCGTTTTCCTCCCGGCCGTGCTTAAGCCCAGCCGTTCCAAGTTATCTTTTATCATTTCTGCCATGTAATTCCCACGAGCAGCTGGAGAAACAAAGGTCCGTTCACGCAGAGCCCCACATGCATGAGTAAGGCTCAATACTGGGAAGTCGCCCGCACGGTCCAGTGGCAGTTGAGCCGTCACCCCAGGTCGCCTTGCGTCAGCCCGAGGGATATATATATATATATATATATATATATATATATATATATATATATATATATATATATAGTTTTGGTGAGAGGTTCGCGACGAGACGAAAAACAACACGTTGGTCACAACACTTTTATTACGTCGCGTTACAATGGTAACTGTAAGTGATTTACCCAAGAACTGACATATGATTCACCGTTCAGCTTTTATAATAATGTACATTTAGCTGTTTCAGCTATTTTCTTAATGAATCATATACAGTTCCTTCTATAACATTTTAGTTTATGTTACATAGTTTCATGATAGATAAAAATAAAAAGTCATTAAATACAGGGTGGTTTCTTAACTCCTCCCCCATTAGAACGGCGACGTGGAGTCGTCGGGAGTAGGATTCGAACCTACGTTGCCTTCGGATCGCTTGATCTTCGGTTTCCAAGTGAATGTTGTCCATGGTTTGACTCGGTGTCGACAGTTGTAAATAATGAATAAGATACTAACACATAGTATCAGTCCAAGTATTACATAGAATAGAAGCGAATATGGAACCGCTTCAGGTAGGTCTTCTAAGGTGATTGGCTGCGAATGCTGAAGAATATTATGCAGTTGCTGGATATCACCAAGTCTGATGTCCTTCAGGATAAGGGGACGTTTTACTGGTTGATGTGACATTTGTGGAAGTTCGGGTAATAACAGCGTGGATCCATTCAAAAGAGTAGGATCTGGGCCGAAGGTTGTGTCTAATAGTGTAATGCTGCATCCATCTGGAATGGTAATTGCGACTGGATGACTGATTTTCTGTATTTTGTTATTCGTGCAGGAACTTTTAACATCGACAGTCTTGGTAGTAAGTAACAAAACGTGATATTTGTCGATTTGTTCGGTGATGGGCCTTTGAAGAATGACGGGGGTCATTTGACAGGAGTCCTCGTAGAGTCCATTGGCTAATGCGGGCATGCATTGCTGATCATTGGGTCGTAACGTGCCTTGGCATATGGAGATTTCTTCCATCAGTGGACAGGGATTATCCAAAAGTAGATGTTGTGTACCAAGTACCAGGATAGGTTTAGGTGGAATAAATGTATAATTTTTGATAGGAATAGGGTACACATGGTAAGAGGAAAATTTTTCATTTTGCATGATTGGAACTTTTATTGAGAAAATAATTTTATCTTTTCTTAATTTGACTGAAACACCAAAATATTGATAGTAACTTTGTAAATATTCAAAATTTACTAATTGATCTTTTGAATAAATTTGTTCAAGGGTTTTTAAAATAAATTGAAGGTCAGGAATTGAAAGAAGCGACTGATGCACTGTATTTAAATACGCGAAGGTAGTTGCCGCTTCGACAGTGTCAAGGAATTCTAAAATGAGTTCAAGGTTGTTAACAATCTGTTGTGCTAATATAATTGCATGATAACGTACGATTATTAAATTTATTTCCTTATCTAAATGCTGAATATAAGATTCCATTGCCTTTTGATTATTATGAAGAATAGCCAGGGTCGTATTTACTTTTTCAGCGAGGGTTACCATCATAGATGTTTTAAGGTTTATTTGATCAGCTAATGAATGTTGGTTTTTTATTAAGGTGTGAAACTTTAAATTAATAATTTCTAAATCATCATTATCCAATGTGCCAAATAGCCATTTTTGAGTGGTGCCAACAATATTTATAAGTCCTCTTTTGTTTCTAATAGGTTTTGCTTGTAGTGAGTCATATCGTTCTTGTATTTTATCTAATAAAAATAGAGCTTGAGTCGTAAAATTAATTGCTATTATTTTATTTGTTTTTGATTCTAATTTATCGATTTGAATTTTAAGATTTCTTATATTATTTTGAATAGGTTCTAAATTTATAACATGGAGAAAAGTATGGTATTGATTAATAATTTTTGTTTCTTTACTTATTTTAAGGAGGTAAACTGGATTTTGTAGATGATCTAGTGTTATATCGTCTAGTCGCACTTGATGTACTAGGGATATTATTGTCATTGTCAGGAGGAGTAGGGATAGTGGATTTGTCATTTTTCAGTTTTTTGTCAGTCTCTTCGTCTTGTTGTTTGTCCTGCAACAACGTTTCTTTATTAGTTTTAGGAATTTTGCGTTTCTTTTTAACATGACTTTTATGAAATTGTCCATGTTTTGTTTTAAGGGTAGGCCCTTTATCAAGAATTGCTTGTGATCTTTTGAATCGAGCACGCGTTTTATGACCTGTGGTAATTTCTTTTATTAATATTGGTTGTTCTGGTTCAACAGGTTCGGGTTCGTCTCGGGATTCATTTCGTTTTGAAATAATTTTGTCTTTGTTCTGAGAGATATTCGAATTTATTTGTTGATACAATTGTTGTGTCAAGTCTTTATGTTTTTGAATATAATCAGAAGTGATAATATTTTCATTGAGTTCAAAAGGAGTAATTTTGTTAGTGTGACCTAATATTACTTCGAATGGTGTTAGTTTCGTTACGCTGTGTATCGAGTTATTGTAGCCGATAACTGCTAGTTTCATGAGGTATGGTAATGGTTTATTTGGATGTTCTTGTTTTAGACAACGTATTGAATCTAAAACTGTGGAATGGAATCTTTCCACTGGTGAATTAGAATTTGAATTTCGAATTGTAGTTATATGTAACTCAATTTTATGTAATGCGCAAAATTCTTTAATAATAATATTATTAAACTCAGTTCCACTGTCAGCAATAATTTTTCCTGGAATACCGAAATGTGAAACGAAAGTTAGTAATGCATTTTGAACTTCAATAGCAGTTTTATTTTCTAAATGGTAAGATTGGCCAAATTTTGAAAAGGGATCTAGGATAGTTAAAAATTGTTGTCTGTCAGCTTGGAACACATCAATATGTATCGCTTCAAATGGTTTAGTATAAGTGGGTGTTATTTGAAATTTGATTTTTTGTGGATGCCTTTCATATTTTGATAATTGGCAGGTATTACAAGTGTTGACGTATTTAATAACGTCTGCATGAATTTTAGGCCAATAATAGCGTCTTAAGATAGCTGTGCGGGTTTCATTAATGCCGCGGTGACATGTTTTTGTTTCGTGGTAATATTTAATGTACCTCTGCTGTTCTAGTTCATCTTGAACATCATTCAAAAACTTTTTTGTTATAAAGAATCTAATACAAGAGCTAAAATTTTGTTGCAGTATGCGTATCATTTTCTTTTCGATTTCTGGAGTTGTAAAATAAAGACAAGTGATATCTGAGGGATTAACAAACTGTTTAATGAATTTCACTACGTCAGCGTCTGAAAGGTTTTGATGTAAAGTTATAGAATGACGTATTTTATATCCAAATAATTTTTCTGTCGAACAGGTTTCGAATAGTGCGTTTGAACTTTCATGGATTACTAATTGATTTTTAAACAGATTTAGGGGGTTATCTGTAATAGGCATTTGTAAAATTGGATTTTCTGTAGCTGTATGAATTGTGTCATTATCGTTATTGTCTTTGTCGAGTAAGGGCATGGAAGGTAGCTGTTCATTTGGATTTTGGTTTTCGGACTCGGAAAAATTGTCTAATAAAGTTTGAAATACTTCAGGATCAGGTTCCGGGATGTTGTCAAGGATGTCATTTACATCATCGTTTATTGTGCCTGGATTTGCAATTACTGAAACATTATCTTCATTTTCAATAGCATTAATTTCGTCATTAAGTTTTATTCGAGAGAGAACGTCGGCCTGATTTGTAGAGCCTTTTTTATATTTGATTTCATAATCAAACTCTTCGAGTTTCAACCGCCACCTAATTAATCTTGAATTTGGCTCTTTTAGTGAGAAGAGCCATTGGAGGGGCTTATGATCGGTAAAGATACAGAATGTTTTTCCAAAAAGGTAGGGTCTAAAGTACTTTGTGGCCCAAACTATGCTTAATAATTCTTTTTCGATTGTAGAATAGTTACACTCAGCAGGATTAAGGGTGCGTGAAGCGTAACAGATGGGATGGTCGTTTTGACTGAGTATAGCTCCAATAGCGAAGTTACTGGCATCAGTAGTTAATGAAAATGGTTTCGAAAAGTCTGGGTATGCTAACACAGGGTCATTGCATAAAAGATTTTTACAGAGATTGAAACAATCAACAAATTCTGGGGTGTGAACTATTTTTTCTCCTTTCTTTAGACATTTTGTCATAGGTTTTGTGATTTTAGCAAAGTTTTTTATAAATCGTCGATAATAACCAATTAGTCCGAGGAAGGATTTGATTTCTTTGGCTGTCTTCGGAATAGGCAATTTTTGAATAGCCTCGATTTTTCGAGGGTTAGGTTTAATACCTTGTGATGACTACATGACCTAGGAATTCGACTGATTTGCAAAGAAATTCACATTTGTCTAACTGGATTTTAAGTTTAGAATCCCTAAATGCTTGGAAAACGAGTTTGAGATTAGCAATGTGTTCTTGTAGGGAAGTGGAAAAAACGATTACATCGTCCATGTAGACAAGACATACCTTATTTTGGAGGTGTTTCAAGACATTATCCATTACACGTTGGAATGTGGCAGGGGCGTTCTTTAAACCGAATGGCATACGAACATATTCATAATGACCATTCTCTACATTGAATGCTGTCTTGGAAATTGAGTCTGGGTGCATCTCAATCTGATGAAAGCCACTGGTTAAATCGAGAGTTGTAAAGTAATGACAACGCCCTAATTTGTCAAGTATGTCAGTTATGTTTGGCAAGGGGTATCGGTCATCAATGGTTTTCTCGTTGATTTTACGGTAGTCAACAACGACGCGCCATTTCTGTTTGCCAGAAGCGTCTGCTTTTTTAGGGACTACCCAGATTGGGGATGAATAGGGTGACTGTGATGGACGAATAATGCCATCTTCTAACATTTTTGTTATTTGACTCCTAACTTCCTCTTTATGAATGTGAGGGTACCTATAAGATTTGGTATAAATAGGGTCTGTAAATTCAATTGTTGTCGGTTTATCTGAAATATTGTGTATCTCAACGAGTGCTTGACCATTATTACAATAAGTAACTGTTTCAGGTATCATGCATGAATCATTAGATAACGCCGGGACTAAGATATCACCATTAAGCGAGTCGACTGGAACTTTTCTAAGAATAACTTCGTTAGCATTAATGGAATAGCGAACTGTTTTGTCTGATGGTTGACGGTAGAACAATGGAAGTGCAAATTGTGGATTATACAGGATGTTTTCTGAAAAAATTATTGAAAGGTTGAATTTCAGTAAGTCTTCAAATCCTATTAACCCATCAAAATAATCGTGAAAATCGTAAAGAAGGACTGTCATTGTTTCATTAGAAAGGAATTCAGAGAATGCTGGGATATCGGCTTTAAATCTTATTTGAGTTTCTCCAGTACAAGTTTTTATTTTTGTTTCGTTCTGATAAATGCAATCAGAAAAATAGTTTTGAATAATATCGGGGCGAATTATCGATTTAGAACAACCTGTATCTATTAATAATTTCATTGGAGGGTTTTCTATACAAATATACGGAAGGGAAGATGGAGTAACTACCGAATTAAATTCTTCTACTACCTCTGTGAATTCGCAGGGCCAGGTTTCATAAAATTTCCAGAATTGTCACGAGAACTATCTTGAAAATCAAAGTCATATTCAAGTTGACTGTCTACTTCGCTTTCGGCAAAGTAATTAGAAGACTCGTCAGGGTAAGAATTTTCAAAAGTACTGTCAGAAGTTGGGTTTAAGTCGTACTCTAAATAATCTTCGGTTTCTGTGTTAAATAATTCAGTATCGTGAAATGGTTGACGTCGGGATTGTATAGTATTAACACCAGACATAGGGGTCGGTCTTGAAATATTTTGGTTTTGAATTGGCTGTCTTTTAGGTAAGACTGAGACACCGGACATTGGAGTCGGACGAGATGTACTAGAAAGATTTCTATTTGGCTGGGGTTTCCAGCCAAATAGAAATCAGAAACCAGTTCCTTCTATAACATTTTAGTTTATGTTACATAGTTTCATGATAGATAAAAATAAAAAGTCATTAAATACAGGGTGGTTTCTTAACTATATATATATATATATATATATATATATATATATATATATATATATATATATATATATATATATATATATATATATATATATATATATATATATATATATATATATATATATACATATTGCAATGATTTCATAAAGTCATTACAAATTGGCTCTCAAATTCATAAACTATCAAAGAAACAGGCTCTCAAAATCATAAGGTCTCAAATTATTTTTTATAGCACGAAATATTTATTAAATTAAGTTGTTAAATTGAAACCAACGTGTTTACTCTTTTATAACTCTTTATAAGCTCGAAGATTTATAAGACTTTAAAGACTCGTAACATTTGAGAGGTGAAAATCAAGAAAATGGATCTCAGAAGTGGAAAGAAAACAATGGAGGAATCTGAGGAAACAAGGGAACAAATAACACAAGAACTACGACAAGGAACACCATTAACAATAGAACCAAGCCTATCAAGTTTATTTCAAATTATAAATAAAAATATGGAAAAAATGGAGGAAATAAACAAGAAGAAATGAAGAAAGTAGAAAAGCAGATATGGAAAGTATGAACAAGAAAATGGTGGAAAGAAAAAACAGATATGAATAAAAATATGCAAGAAATGAACAAGGAAATGGAAGAAAACATAAAAAAAGATATGAAATTTAAGTGATAATATGTCAGAAATTAAAAGCGATAAATGAAGTAGTAAAGCAGGTAAACACAACATTTGAAGAAATCAAAAAGCAATTTAAAGAGGAACAGCAAAAAATCCAAGGACAAATTGAAAATCAGATAAAAATTATGGAAATGAATAGACAATATATAAAGAAAAGGAAGAAAATTGTATAAGAAGGCACGAAACTGTCATAGGGCAAGTCGAGACAATAAAGAAAAATATGCTAGAAGATAGAGAAGAAATGTATAATGGAATGAACAAAATAGACACAGAAATAAACATGAACAAAGAAAAAATTGAAACGATAGAAGAAAAAATTAAAACAGGACTTAATACCAATACAAGAAGCAATGAAGAGGAAAAAGAAAATATGGAAAGAATAATAACAGAGATAAGAAAAGAAATTGAGGAAATTAAGAAGCAACAAACACCCATAGGAATTTTCACCTGTCAAAATACTAATCAAAATCACCGATTTGATGGGAATATCAATAAAATCCATTCAAAAATATTTATAGTCAATTTTAAATAAAACAAAGAATCAAAGAGATGATATTGAGAATATAAAGGAGACAATACGCGAAAATTTAGAAAATGATAGGACTGAGTGAATATTAGACTATAAAATTAGATATAAGAGACAAAAATTGCAAATACATCTTCGAAACAGGTAAATATGTTTCGAACGGAACAAGACTTTATGCATATCAAAAGATGCATAAAATAATAATAAGTTTAAATATGTAGTTAGATATTAACATAATTTAAAGATAAGGGAGAAACTATTAGTTAAAAACACTAAATGTTAAATTTCCAAGCCAAGCCAAAAGATGCGTCCAAAAACAATTAAAGGCGAGGCGAGTTTATAAATATAGGCAAACCAGAAATAGCCGGGAGTTCGTTAAAATCAGTTGCCGAGATAACACGTACAGCTTGCAACAATCAAAATTATAGAATCAAGTAACCATACCTTTGAAAACAATTGAACATCGAAGTTTGAAGTTAGACAACTGTCAAATAGTGATGTATCTTGGCAACAGCTCCTATTCAAGTGTTTAAAGACAACAGTTTCTCCAAAATCCTAAAAACAATATTGTATTAATTTTAAATAAATAGTATAAAACAGTGAAACGTTAAAATCAAGTGATGAAGTGCGTCAACAATATAGTAGACTTTGAAAACACACAAAAGTCATCTAGAAATGATTTTCTTTTGCACTTTGCTGCTAAAAGCTACGACCTACTTTAAGTTATTCCTCATCCTAAAAGAAAACATTTTCGTCTGGTCGTAAAAAAATCGCCCTGTACAGGGTTGCTAGGGGTGGATTTTCAAAAAAAAGCAATTTTTTTTTTCGTTTTTTTGCATCCTAAAAGCCTCTGCTTTCATTTGGTTTATTATTACGCAATAGTTTCAGTGAGAAATATTTTGTATTCAATTTTAAATATAGGCTCCCCTATACGTTTATATGGAGCGCCTTAACAAATAAACGTTCGCCCTGAAACAACATAATTGTTTCAGGGCGAACATTGTAGAATCAGGAACAACATTGTAGATCAAAGATTGAAGATTACATTTCATTATTCAAAATGTAAATTGGATGCTCAGTGTCTTCAAAAAAATTTTATATTTCATAGCGGCGTCATATTTCAACGCGGCTATAGGATACATTCGAGTAAGGTTCATAATTGATAGAGCGCCCAAGCGATATACGACTCTGTTATTAGAAACGCATATAAAGCTGATATTCGCTTGCGTAGGTATCTCGTCTATTGCATACTAGCGCTGGAGATTTTGTGCATTGCTGTCATTTTGGTTTTAAGTTGTGTTTTTTAATACTAAAATTATTAAAATTAATTGCCGTGTGTATTTGTTATTCTAATTATGATTTATGACTTTAAAGTGAAGTGAATAATAGCGTGTATTGTTACATATGTATATTGTTTTTAGATTATCTTTCAAGAATTAATCCAACTAAGTATTTTACATGTATACAAAATCTGTACAGTTTCAGCATTATCTTTATTATAGATCCATTATCGATGAATGTAAACAGCACTACAAGTTCCGACAGTGAACTTGAGCCAAAAATTAGACTAAAATCTGTTAGTACAGAAGGTGCTGCAAACAAGAATAGCAATTTGAATTATAGAGCATGTGTTTTTTGTTAAAAAACAAAAAAATTAATTGCTTCAAAAACAATATCCACACAACGATTTATTGAATGTACCTACATTCGTATCAATAGTTGTTTAGGAGAAGATGCCAATTTGGCCCACATATTTTCCAATTTTAATGAATTGAAGGAGATATACTATGGCACAAGAACTTCTATAAATCTTACATTAGTTCCGTAAACATTGCCTCGTATGTCTCAAAATATGCAAAGGTATATACTAATTTTTCCCAAACTCCATAAGTGAAAAAATGACCCTAAGTAGCGTAACTGCTTTTGATATAAATAAGTGTATATTTTGTCAAAAACGTATACTAAGCCCAAAACTATGCCAAGTCATGATGATATTTTATTCAAGAATTGGGAAACTGATTTAATTGCATCTGAGATAAAATATCATGCTTCTTTTATTTCCACAGAATTTCATAAAATAAAAAGGAATATTAATATAACGGAGCAAACAACACCTAGTGTTATAGATGGGGGTTTACAACAATTGCTTCATGAATTGGAGAAAGGTCTAGAACAGGGAAAAGGTTACTCGACAACATCAGTTTGCAAAAGATATCGTGATATAACAGGAGATATACATTTAAGTGATCGAGTTTTGGTAAAAAGAATTTGCAATATTTTGGGGACAGTATCGAATTAATAAATTCTGCCAGACCTAATGAACCAAAAAAGAGTTTCAAGTAAATGTGAAGAGCCTGTAGAGCAGATGGTACTTTCATCATTAACAATAAATAAAGCATACATAATAAAAAAACTTTCAACCCATAATTCTCGAAGTTTGGAAAATCAGCTCTAGTGTATCTATTAGATGATAATGCAAATATCACGTTTAAAACATTTCTACCAAAGAGGGTCGCCGATTACATAACTGCAAATATTATCGATCAAATAAATTCACCTCTTTGTGAATATACATTAACATACCTGGGTCAGAGTTTATCGGCTTTTAATGGTGCAAAAAGACGGTGTCTAGTAAAATTCGATTTACTTTAACTTTCCTAGTGATTTTTAATTTACTGTAGTAGTATTAAATAATTAAATACGTGCGATATAATGAGGCGTGTTAAAGAATTGTAACATATTACATATATTTTTAGATCACAAATTAACTCTAAGTGAATCGTAGTGACAATACAAAATTCCAGATAAAAACATTAAGACTATATCGGTGAGGAAATTTTACGTCTATTTTATTTACTTGATTCAGTTAATATTATTCGAATATTTATTAAGTACTAATTAAACCTCTTGTTAGTTTTCAATTCGGTTAGGAACAGAACCTAAAAATACGAAGAAAATATGTGGATGCAGTATTCATCTGTAAACTGGATAAACGTAGAAGACATCGAAAAACTATCTGAGGAACTCCATAATTTAAATGAAGATGCATTACATGCCATCAATTATGACTTGAGCATTTACTTTGACGATGAGGAAATTAGCCGCATTCAAAATAAATCTGAAAAGTATAGCACAGGTGCTAACTTCTGTAATCAATACACTCATGGAGTGTTAAGTATAGAAGAATTTTGTGATAAAATTATCCATGCCGATTTGAAATGTTTCTTGCATCGAATTAAAAAATATTTACCAAAAGAAATTATTCAAATATACCATCTTGAAGATGATAATAACAGTGATGAAAATACTGATCAAGAAGAACCGTAATATGTACTTTTTATATATGTAATATGTAATACATTTATCACTGTATAAAACTTGGATCATAAAATAAAGTTGTAGTATTAACTTAAGGTTTAATTTATTTAATAGATATATATTAAAGCACAATAAAAATACCAAATATTTATATATTAAAAAGAGAATTTTAAGAATAGTAGTGCTTAATTAATGCATTATTAGGACATAATGTTTAAATATATTTACTATGTATTTGTACATTCGAACGAGCACAGTTATCTTCTCCTTTCACGTATAAGTAGATATAACAATAATAAAATAAAATAACAATACTTTAATATATATATAATTTATATAATTTATATAATATATATAATATATATATAATTTTAATATATATATAATTTATTTATTATTTAAAAAAAAAAATATTTAATACTTCTTTAACTAATTATTTAGTCGCATCAACTTTAGAGGTGAACTATTTAAAAATCACAATATCCGTCATTAAGACAAATTTACCTATGTAACTCTGGTATTACGGATGATATTTTAGCAGTAATAAGAAAATCGCAGTAAGAAGGTTTCTATTTAAAAAAACAGACACAAAAATTCTATTTCTCGTTTATTTTTTATTTACATTATTACATATAACACACAACCGCGTAGGTCTTATTTGGTGAAGTGGATGGTTATACGATCCACAATAAGACCGCGGTACATCTTCCACTTTTGTTGTGGTGTGTATATCCACATTTCGATGTACTGCCGCCCCTGCTCTTAAACTGTATACCAAGTAACAGTCTTCGCAAAGCCGATAGTCTTCTTCACTGGTATCGGCAATTAAAACCATCGCCTCCGTAGTACAATACAACGCCGTCCACGGGTTGGTCTCTGTAGTGGAGATATATTTATGGGAAAAAGCCATCACCGTTTCGTCCTCGACGTCTTTCACGTCACCTTGTGTGATATTGAATGTCAAGTCCTTCAATGACTTTTGCAAGGATATATCAATGTCGCATTACCCCCAGTCACTGTAAAATTTGAAGTGACGTCACAATCAGAGTTTAAATAGGGTCCATTTTATCGGAGGAAGAACACAATTATCTTACAAATTTCGAATCAGTCGTGCAAATGAAAAGCTTTTCCAAGTGCTTGGGATGCTAAACCAAAAGTTGCTGGTTTTCCTTATAGAGTAAATCTAGCTAGAGTTTGCCATAATTGAAGTCACGGATGGCCAGCGGAGGTTTTTAATATTTGTACCGGACTATGCCCACGGTGCACAGAGGCCAACAATCATTCCATCGAAATTCCACCAAAGAGAGTCACTAATACCGAAGGCGGGACAAAGTGCGATCAGTGTAGAGCTACAACGATACAAAATGATAACTTTGGAATTTTCCGAAAAAAGTGTTATACGTGTATGCGGAGGACACCACTAGTTCAGAAATGCTTAGGATGTAACGTATTTAAGAAATTTTGTTGGAACAATATATGTAGAGCGTGTAGATATGGAAGGTATTTATGTGAAAATACAGGCGAGTTCTATGGAAATGATAAAAATTATTGGCAACAATGTTGGTGTTTACCGTTTTCAGAGAGGCGTATTAGAGATGACCAGGCAAAGACTAGAACAAATGATAGTGAAATAGGAACGACGACAATTATTCCTCTATCGAGCACTAGTGCAAATTAGAGCCCTTATTCATGTATTTTAAGTGATACATATTTAAAAATAAAACTTATATTCAAATAAGTGTTTATTGTTATTAAATTGAAGATGAAATAAATAGTATATATATTTCCAATTCTTAGTTATTATTTTATTTCCTTTTTTTTTTTTTTGTTTTTTTTTATTATTCCTTAAAAGGATAACTTAATAATGTGTCATTGGCTTATAGTCCCACAATATTATTTTGTATTAGCGTTTGTGTGTAATACTCCATAATTATTAACATTATAACACTCTTTAATTTCAATCTCCAAAACTATCTCCAATCAATGAACATCAAATAATACACATCTTACTAAATAAAATATATTTCAAATAATTTCACATATATACACATAAATACGTCTAAGATATGTACAAATTCTCTAAAAATACGACAAATTAAACATGTATAAACAGAATAATGAAACCTTATCAAATATTATCTAGTAATGAAAAAATATTTGCACTAATAAGATAAAATAAATATTCATACACCTAAGAACTAAAAATTAAACCATTGCGGCTCTATATATCCATGAGTTGTGATCTTTTGAAAATCCGAACCACTTTCTTAAATACGTTACATCCGAGCTTTTGTGAAGACAAACACTTTATTTTTATTCTTTTTTAAAATTTTCTCTACTAAGTATATATCGGGGTATTTAGTTCTTTGTAGCTCACGTTCATAAAAACACCCCCTGATTGGTTGCTTATTCATATCTTCGAGTATGTATGTAACTGGATTTGTAATTTTAAATTTCACAATTTTGAATTGTTCTGTTGAAAAATTGGCTGTAAATCTCTTATCGAAGATCCCTTTATATTTACTTATTCTAACGATATCATTAATTCGATATTTAGCCTTTAAAGCGATTTTGAGGTGATTGTATATATCCAAAGATGTAGTAGGTGTAACATCACATGGTCTCATATTAATTGTGCTGTGGATTTTACTGTTGTACTTATCATTAATTTTAGGCAAAATATCCAGCCATCGGTAATTACCTTTGTATGAAAAATATATATACAGCCAAGACTTCAATGTTCGTATGGCTCGTTCGACAATAGCTGCCTTTTTAGTGCTAAACATTGAGTAGTGGTTAATATTCTCAGCCTTCATTAATGCAGAAAATGTTCGGTTATAGAATTCGGTACCACTATCACTTTGTAAATTATTGGGAGTGTAACCTGCTTCTTGGAAAATATCCCTCATCGCTTTAGTTAACTTCTTCCCCAGTCTTATTTTTGACAGGTCGTGTCCAGATGTATCTAGAGTAACAGTTTATTGCTACGAGAATATATCGGTTACCATTATTTTCGGAAGAGAATGCTTGCATTTCTGCTAAATTTATTTGCCATAAGTCATTAAATCCCTTGACAATGGTTTTTCTTCTGGGAAAATTTCGTCTGGCTGATCTGTGTAGTTTTTTTACGATTCCTAGTTTAATTCTATTGTGTAACATAGTTACTATAAGGCACTCCCTTTATGTTTTTTCTACATTGGAAATATCACTTGGTGTGCAAATTAAAGTAATAACATATCTTGAACGAGAAATTGTCGTGTTTATAATTCTTCGTGAACATTATTCAGTTACTATTTTATTTTTGCTACATAGCAATTCAGTGGAAATTTTTCATTTCTTGCTCTATCTTAGCAATTTTTTCAGTTATTGTATTATTCTGTTGCATACTTATCATGCTCAAACTTTCGCATTGGTCTGCAACATCATTAACAAATAGTCGACATAAATATGTTGTCTCCTTCACTCTTTTGTTTAAATTCGTCAATTTTTTTGCTTCTAATTCTGTTGTCCTTTCCGCAACATACATGCGTGTCTATTCAACTATACCATTCATACGATTATTAAAAGTCGTTTGATATTCTTGGTTAAGTGTCGTTATGTCATTTACTTGTTTATTGAATGTAGTTTGCCATTCTTGAGTAAGAGCTGTCCTAGTTTCGTCAACATACCTTTTTAAAGCTGTAATTATTACATGGGTAGATTCTTCTACCGCTTTATGTGTGTCATGCAAACATCCAGAAATGCGACTATCTACTTAACTACGTGTAGCACAATCTTGACTGTCCTTAGGCTCAGCTATATTTTTCAAGCGTTTACCTTGAATATCGAAGTTTTTATCGCTTGTTAGTTTGAAACCATTACCGGGTGGACCACGTATGACTACGGCATTACTACTCCTTCTACGGCCGAATTTGTCAATAGTATTGTTGTTGATAGGAGCCATTTCACAGTACATCTGAATTATTTTCATACATTAGCCTGATAATATACTTATCAGGTGATGTGATATTGTCGAAAATCAATAGACGATACCTTCCTCACGTAACTCTTCTATAATACTCAATATTTCAATGTCATGACCTGTGTGACCAGCTAGCTTTGAACTCCACAATAATCGTAATCGACGAACCAATTCCTTAGGTTTGTTCCAGTATACGTAATCCGCCCCACTACCATTGAAAAGTTTCATTGTCGGTACTCTCTTTGGCAGCAATCCTTCTCCGCTACTGTGACGCGTCACAATTTTGTATGATAATAATGGTTCTATTATTTCACGATATTTTCTGGTAGTGTTAGCATTCAAACCTTTTCTTTTAACATACTACTTATATGGTGCTTTTGTTATATTTAGTATTTCTCTATATATATGAACGTTTTCATTATTAATAATATCTCTCTCACTATACAAAATTGACGGAAGCTTTAGAAATATCATACCGTAGAGATCTATAGTACCTTTGTATGTTGCAATTTTTTTCTTCTTAGCCCATAATTCTATACTTTCATTAGGAAAGCTTACTTCCGTATTGCCCATATATAATTTTTCTGTGACTGAATCAATCCTTATACCATACATTGTATCGTATTTAGAATCGCCTAATCGTAATTGTTGTATATGACTCTTTATTACGTCATTAATTTCCGATGTTTTGCTGGTGGTAGTAGGTGTATCTGAATCAGAAGGATAGAAGACAGCTGTTGACGATGACGATGGAGGAGTATCCAAAAAAGATAATTGTGAAGTGTTATTTCCATCATCATGACCATCGTCTTTGCGCCTTGTAGGTGTTGATATGCTTATACTACGTTTACTGTTTTCAATAGATTCTACTTGATCTGGTTTTGTTAATAGTGGTGGTGACGTTTGTGATGTTTTAACTGCTGTTATTGCAGATATCGCTTTTAGTGGTTTTGTTATAGGTTGATAGATTTTCTCTAATGCCGCTTGATTTTCCATATATCTATTTTTAATAGATTGAAACTTCTTTCTGACAGAATCTGTCGCTTCTACAAGTTATCGTTTTATATTCATATTTTTGGCGTCTTCACTGTTATTATTCTTCATATTCTCTGGCACAACCGAGGTAATCTCTTCGACGTCTACAGATGAATTGATGTTTTAACTGTAATATCTTAAAGATATATAAAACTATCAAATCCTTTTCGATATCGCCCTTCATGTATCTCTCTATCCTTATCAATGACCAAAAATCCATACCTGTCTTTCCCGCACTCCGCACACATATCTTTAAATTGTTTAAATGTTACATCCGGGGAAACATGATTGGAAAATATGTGTTGAAGGTTCATATCATCCTGTTTAAAAGTCACTATAAAGTTGGCATTATCTCTAATTAGCTGTTTTGGGACACGCGAATAAGTTTGAGCCAAATAAAAACAATCGACATTTTTATGACGGCTCATGCTAAAATATGATCTAGTAACATCATGTTTCTCACATATCACATCATCGAAAACAAATATTGATCCTGGTTGAACCTCCGAGGGTTCCACTATCTCTGCATTATTACTATAAGTGTAAAATCCTAAGCCTTCAATGGGGGCTAACACTTTTCGTAAGTACTCATATTTAGGCTGATATAATGACTTTGAATACAAATAGACGTTTATAAAACATAGACCATACGAGTGCGTAAGTAGGGAAATCATTACGTTTGTTTTCCCCCAATTAGAATTAGAAGGCCCAATTATAAGACCTCTCACCGTTAGAATTTTCTAACCCATCGCCTATTTTCTCATCCAAATTGTCAACATAAAATTCTTGCTTCTGTTTCACAATGCGCATTGTACGGCAGCTGAAAACAATATAAATAGCTCTTATTTAAATGTTGACATTCAATGAAGTCACACCTTTCCGTAAGTATCTGCGTAAGAAATCAGGTAGAGGGATTGTTAATACTTTAATAAATAAACTGGCCATCGAACTCCATCTCCTTACTTATCAATATTGTGGCCCAGGAACTAAGCTAGAAAAGCGGTTAACACGAGGTGATCTAGGTATAAATGAACTCGATAAAGCCTGCAAGAAACACGACATTGCATACACCCAGACTGATTTAACGTCTCGACATAGAGCGGATTATCAGCTCGAACAAGCAGCTTGGAACAGAGTAAAATCAAAAGACGCCGGAATTGGGGAAAAATCAGCTGCCTGGTTAGTGGCAAATATAATGAAAACAAAGAGAAAGTTAGGTCTTGGGTGTGATACATCTCAAATGCCCCGAAGAAAAGAATCTACTACAAAGAAGTAGAGAAGAACTAAGAAAACTATTAAACAAATTGCTTTAGGAAGTGGAGTAGTCAATAAAGTACGACAAATGCTACACCGATCTAATCGTAAATCCATCACGACACAGGATGTGAAAAAAACAGCACATGTCGCACTTCAAGCTGCACGTCGATATTTAAAAGCAGCCGGTGGCAAGCGAAATATTCGAACACAGAACAGAATTTTACCTTTGATACCCATCTTTGCGGGATTATCGGCATTAGGTAGTTTGGCTGCAACTGCTGCGGGTATCGCTAAAGCAGTGAACGATGTAAAAGCTAGCAGAGAACAATTATCCGAAACTAATCGTCATAATAAGAATATGGAAGCTATTGCAATGGGAAAGAGTGGTAGTGGCATATATTTGAAACCGTACCGGAAAGGACTCGGATTATACCTTAACCCTCAAAAATCAAAAAACTACTAAGCACCCTACCACGACGACCTCTTACTGATATCGACATAAGTTATTTTGCCCAACACATGAATATACCACATTTTCAAGGTGTATTCATGCGTGATAATTTGCCAACTTCTGGACCGCATGATAAAGAGGCAGCCGTAGTCAATTTGGATGATATAAATGGCCCAGGAACACATTGGGTGGCGTATAAGAAAAACCATAGGTAGGTCATATATTTTGATAGTTTCGGAGATTTACCCCCACCTATCGAATTAATAATGTACTTCTATAAGGGGGTACATGCTGCTAACAAAATTTTTTATAACTACGAACGCCAACAGCAATTCAATACAGTGTGGTGTAGTCAATTGTGCTTGAAGTTTCCATCTCCCGAAAGAGAAAAACCGAACCCTGAAGATGACGCATAAAACACAAGACTTAGATTGTGAGAGTATCAAACGTATGGGCCATTCACTAATTGCTTTCTCCAGATTACGCAGCCTCGTGAAGATGAGTGAACGCCAGCTAATGGACATGCCAAAAGAAGTAATGATCGCATGTGTTCCACATGAAATAGCATTAGTATGGGATAAATTACCAAAACATCTGCAAGATGACATTGATATTTTAAAATATCAATATTGTACAGACCACTATAATACCAGGAGTCCTGCATCGGATAACGTACCCGGTGAAGACGTTAATGATGGACCCCCACCTAAAAGGATATTTTGTTGCTATTGTAAAATGCATGATATAAATGTGGCATCTGAAAATGATATAAATATGACATCATCTGAAGCAAATACATCATCACATCGCAAGAGAATGCTTCGCTGTTGCAGTCTACAATAAATTATTGAGGCAATATTTATTCTTGTCAGTCATGTCGCACACCTTCACATTATCAAGTCGCTCAAGCGTACTGTGTACCGACTTCTATCCACCCATTCAATTGGATAAACATTATGGATTGGGGCTAATAGGTTTTTATTCCTACAATTCTATATTCAATGTAGGTGAAAGTAATAATTGTCTTTGCTATAAAATTAGTGAAAAAAGTGTTCCCGTAACTGTATATATACCACCGGGGACTTATGAAATTAATGAAATTTATAATGCTTTATTGAAGGTTATGAATATTGGAGAGGAAGCTGCTAAGAAATTATTCTTATTACGAGCCAATAATAACACATTAAAATGTGAGATATGGTCAAAATTTGAGATTGATTTTACCATAGAAAAATCTATCGGTAAAAATCTTATTGGGCATAGATGCACAAATTCTGCCCCCGAACAAAACTTACGAATCGACACTACCTGTTGATATTATGAAAGTAAGGATGATTCGTGTACATTATTTCTGGGATTTATTTGAACGCATATGAATCACATACTCTCTTTAAGTTTGACATAGATGTTGAACCTGGCTACAAACTTACCAGGGAACCTGCAAATATTATATATTTACCAGTCAGACCTGAAGGACGTCAGTTTATTGACAACATTACTGTGCGCCAGTGGCGGTGCGTGATCCTAAGATTGGGGGTGCACCATACATAAAAATAATGATAATCATAAGAATAATAAGAATATCCCTAATATGAGATAAATATTTATATGTAATATTTAATATGAGATAAATATTTATCTCATATTAAGGATATTCTTATTAACTTCATTAATTTGAAAACATACCTAATTTTCTTTGTAAATAAGCTCAATTCTGCGATTTTTACACTGTGCAAATTTTTCAATTACTTTGTTGTTAAAATTTTCGATATTTGTAATAAAGTCTTTTTCAATGGAGAGCATAGCCAAAGCCGACAGTCTTTCCTGGCACATGGTGTTGCGCAAAAATGTCTTTATTCGTCTTAAAGTCGAGAAACACCTTTCGGCTTCTGCTGACGAAACAGATACTGTAATGATGATTTTCAATAATTTAGCACTTTCTTCAAAAGTTGACTCTAGCTTATTGGAATTAATAAATGTATTTAGTGATAGAGCTCCGCTTAAATTGCTAAACTCAATTCTTTGATAAATTAAGGACAACTCGGTACGTAATTTATTTATGTCCAAAAACGGGTAAGATTCGACTGTTTGTTTTAAGTAATTTTCGGGAAATTTTTTAACATATTCCGAAAATTTTTCTGGGAGAAGTAAATTGGATGCTACCAAGTGTCCAGTAAAATTAAATCTCTCCTTGGCTTGACATATTATAATGTCACAACACTTCCTTTAGTTCTCTATTTTTGTCTTCCGTAGAAGTGTCTACTCGTCTCCTTTTTATTGGTTGTATTTTATTTGGTTCATCTTCAGTGCTTGTGGCGGTTTCGGTGCTATTTCGTATTGCAGAAATTTCTTTAATAAAACCATCTATAGATGTTTTTACATAAACTGGATCAGTTTCTCTTTTTTGTAACTGATTATACAGAATGTTGACATGTGGCATAATTTTGTGAAAATTACCTAACCAAAATATAAAATCGTTATCCCTTAAAGTTCTTTTCAATCCACTGGCTTTATCAATAGTAGGTGGATGTTGTATGTGACTTTTTTTCATCTCAATCAATTCTACACATTCCAGAAATTCTTCTTTGTTTTCAAACATAGTATTTACTATTCTAGAATTGAAATTCCATCTTGTAGGTGCTGATCGGGGTAATCCAGTTCCTACTACTTCATCAAGAACTGCGGTACATTGTGCGGAATTAGAGAAAAATGAGCAAAACCCTCCCAAATTTGCAAAGAATACTCGTACGTACCGATTAGCAGAAGCCGCATTTGCCATAATTAAATTTAATTGATGCGCATAACAATGCACATATTGGGCAGTTGGATAACTCATCTTAATCTTGGCTTGAACTCCATTCGATGATCCACTCATAACGGCAGCTCCATCATATGTTTGAGCAATCAATTTATGTGGTTCATTTTTAACATGGTAGTCTAGTTCACTTTTTAAACACTCCGCCAATGATTCTGCATCATGTCCTACTGGTTTTAAAAAACTCCAGAATCTTTCTACAGGCTTTCCACCCACCATGTAACGATATATTAAAGCCAACTGAAAAATTGTAGAAACGTCTGTAGTTTCGTCTGCTATTATAGCAACAAAAGTGGATTTTTTAATTTCAATGGTTATTTCATCGTGACAAACTTCAAGCATGCACTGAAGTAGCTCGTTTTGTATAGTATTAGAAGTTCCTTTAAAAGCCGCCGCGTTTTGTAAATGATACTTCATAGCCTCGTCTAATTCGGCACTGAAATCAATCAACCCACGAAAAATGCCTGGATTGGATGATGTTTCCGATTCATCGTGTCCTCTTAGGGCCAGTTTAAATTTTCCACAAAAACGAATACAGTTAATAATAATGTTTAAAACATACCTGTTTTTTGAAACCGCTTCATTGTGTGCTGCCACTGCTCGTCGATGAGCAGAATCGAGCATTGTCGCAATATTTGCAGTGCCTAGCATGGCTAAATTCAAAGCATTATTCATGTGTCCAGCAGAATTTGCATGTTTTTTTATTTTCTCGTTTATGTGATTTAAATCCGTTACTCCAGTTTTGGTCCAAGGTGTTTCCCCGCCAAACAAAACACACGGATGTTTTTTAAATAAATCATTATTAAATGTTCTTACAAATTGTTTATTTTTTCCTTTCACGGCTAATTTTAAATTAATTTTGTGGTGTGGGCCTACCTAGAGTTTTAATTTGCACTTTTTCCTCCAAACTCAAGCTAGAGAATGGAGTTTTTAATAAGTTTTGAATAGAATTCATTATTCCAAACTAGATTCTAACCGAAAACCCGAGTTTATATTTATAAAACGTAAGCGATAAGACAGCTTACGAGACAAGCGATGTACTAAAACAATTCACGAACTAACCGATTCTAACCTCTCTCAATTTTGTGCGCTCTTAAACTCTGCACATAATATCTATAGAATTCGCTCACTACTTTTCCTAATTGTGGAGGGGAAAGCAGTAACAATACGCGTTCGCTTTTTTATATTGCACGGAAGCACGATCGCCGTGCCGCGACCGGTACGGCGATCCACGGGCGTAAATCGGCCATATAATATTTAGATAGTATTAACGCTAGGGATGCGGAAAGGCGATAAATTAAGAATGCATCCATTAATTACTAAATAAAATTATTAATGCTAAATTGCCGGTAGTGCGCGCGCACTAGCGCACCTTATAGCCCACCTCCACTGCTGTGTGCATATTGGACGATAAAGGAAATTTAATAAACTTTCGCGGAGAAACGATTATTGTAAAATTGGAATTGAAAAAATTTGTCTAATAGTGATTTACATCTAAATGGGGTTCCGTTACAGACGACAACAGTCACCATCAATAAGTCAACGTAGTAATATATTTCTTTTGAATGATGATAAAAAGAAGAAGAATATTTCAAATCAGATCATTCCACGAGTGCACGTTAAGAAGATAAGATATAAGCAGCTCTGTGCTAAAGACCTTAACTTCCTTGGCTGGAAAGAAACTATCACGATGGCGTAAGGTGGAGTGATGGATATGTTCAACTATCGAAACTTACGAATATACTTAAACACCTATGTGAGTTAACAGCCAAGAGTAGTCACGATGGTATGCTACCGAAATATGTTATAATTGTATGTAAAGGTGATATGAAGAAGAAATTTCTACAGCTATATTTAACAAATATAATTATAGATTTAGGTAGCTACCCACAATATTTTCCGAGTCTTAAGTCATTAAAATTTGCAAGTTGTTTAGAACATTGTTTTTATGGTAATAGCCATTGTGCTCTTTCAAATGTACAAATGCTCAGTAAATATTTTTTTGATATTATGTAGTAATAATGTATTAATTCAGCACTAGTATTCTATTAGTAGGTGTAAATAATATATAGATGTACTATAGATTTTTTTTTAATATATAAATATTTAGTATTTTATTGTGTTTTAATTTATATCTATTAAATAAATTAAACCTTAAATTGATACTACAACTTTATTTTATAATACAAGTAAACATAATATAAGGTAACCTAATTACAATACTATATATATATATATATATATATATATATATATAGTTAACTTTCTTCCCTGATTTGATCACCAAAAATAAACTTCAACGCCGAAATATTTCAGTAGCACTTTATTAGATAGTTTAATTATACAAATATAAAACTAATCTAAACCTTAGTTCCCGCTGTACATTCACCTATATATAGACTCGGTGGATGTACAGTCAGCATTTTCTTATTAATGGCAATTGTTCTTTGTTTTATTTAACCTTATGTTATATATTTTCTAAGAATGCCGACTAAAAATAAATATAACAGTCTATTGGTAACACTATATAATTCCTCCCACCATAGACGGAGGCATAGCCGGAGAAGGGTCCTTGTGGGTTGATAAGTTAATTTTGATGGGGCTTCTGGTTCTACATCGATTATAGATGTACGGGAGGCCTATTATCAGTAGTATTGTAAAAATACTGATACACAGTATTACGATCCAAGGGTGATCGATTAGGTCCAAATCGGGAGCTTGTAGATTAATATGTTTAAGATCACGAAGTTGTTGGTGAAGTTCCTTTAATTCAGTGGTGGGTACGTTGTCTAAAGAGAATGAAGAATAATTTGATGTCATAAGTGGCTCTGGTAGAAAATAGGTAGTTGAAGTTGGGAGTGAAGTTGGAGATGTGTAGACTTCTTCTTGGTCAATCCAAAGAGTGCAGTTGACATTTGGGGTGATAAGTGATGTTTCCTTCAATATTTGAACTTCTAGGTCGGTACATTTTTCTTTTATTTCAATGGGTAATGTGGGAATCATCAGAATTTGTCCATTAGGTAGTGTCTGGATAAGGTTTCGTGTTTGGCGTGCTGGCACAGCGTTACAGGCAATGTTAGGCTGTCGTTGGATCATGTCGATAATGCAGTGACTACTAGTGTCCATAATGTTGTCAGACAGGTAAATGTCATCCAGAAGCGGCAGTTCTTGGTCAATCCATGCATGTTCATTTTCAGTACCGAGTATCAGGAAGGATTTAGGGGGTAGAACTGTCAGGCTTTTATAGGGTAGTGGGATAAGTTTGAACAAAGAATAAGTTTTTTCTTTTAGAATTGGTACTAAAATTTCGATATATAGCTTTGAATTTTTTATAAAAGTTTTTATTTTAAAAAGGCTTAAATAATAATGAATATGAAACATAGGAATTTCGTTCGTTTTATATAAGAGTTTAAGATTTACAAAAATTTCTTTGATATCGTTAGTAGTTATAATATTTGAATGTACTAAATTTAGGTGGGCGAACAATAGAGCGTTCTCGATATTAGAAAGATAATTTTGAAGAAAATTAATATTGTTAATTATGTCTTGTATATGTTCTTGAATAATTATATTATTAAGTTTTATAGTAGTGCGATTATTATTTGCGTCTATGATTTTTATTGTATCTTCAAGATTGTTGATTAAATTTTTAAGTATGGTTGTCTTTGTCTCTATTTGAGATACGATTGAATGTTGATTATCATATAAAATTTTGATATTAACATTAATTTTCTCTCTGTCATCGTTATCCATTAAACCAAAGAGGGAGTTATACAGTGATCCAACAGGATTAATTAGACCTCGTTTGAATCTTTTATTATTAGAATGAATTGTTTCAAATTTATCAAATGTTTTATTTAAAATAAACTCGGCTTGTAACCACTTGATATATGAGTCATGTTTTACAGCGTCTTCTTTAATTGTTATTAAATTAGTAAAAATGTTTAGAAGTTGGTTTTCTACAGCGTGAAGGTTAATTACATGGAGAAAAGAGTGATAGTGGGAAATTATTTTAACTGGACCTAGTATTATCGGAAGGAGAGGATTCCGGACTGGTTTTACTTGCAGTGATGCGCATGCGTAGAGTAGATAGAGGAATGTCAGAGTCATTGTCTTCATCCTGTAACAAGGAGGAGGGTTTTAGTTGTTTTTTCTTTTTTATTTTGTTTTTATGAAAAGTTCCGGCAGATGTGTCGACAGTGGGACCTTTGTCTTTATGAATTGAGACACGTTTAAATATTGGTTTTATTTTAGGGTCACGTGGAGTTTTTATATTTAGGTATTCTTGAGATGATATACCTACAGGTTGGGGGTCATCTAAATTTTTGTTACGCCTAGAAAGTACTTGAGCTTTTTGATGTTCGATACGACTTTGTACCGTTTGAAAGAGTTGTTTTGCAATATTTTTCGTTGAGTCAATGTAGTCTTGAGTAATTTTGGCCTCACTTAACGTGGGTGAATTGTCTTTGTCAAGATGGGAAAATATAACATTGAAAGGAGTCAGTTTTGTAACTGAGTGTACTGAGTTATTATAACAAGAAACGGCTAAAGTTACGAGATAACTTAATGGCTTATTAGGGTGGTCGATTTTTAAAGTTCGAAGGGAGTCAAGAAGAGTGGAATGGAAACGTTCAACAGGACTATTACTGTTGGAGTTTCTAATGGAGGTTATGTGAAGTTCTATGCCGTACAATTGACAATATTCTTTGAGAAGAAGATTGTTGAATTCTTTGCCAGCGTCGGCAATAATTTGGGAAGGCGTTCCTAAATAGGAAGTAAATTGAATAAGAGCTTGGACAATATCAATTGCGTTTTTTGAAGGAAGTTTAATCGCTTGTCCGTATTTAGAAAATGGGTCTAAAACAGTAAGATAAATTTCTGATTGGATATGAAAAAGGTCGATATGTAAGACATCCAAAGGTTTAGTAGGTGTTGGAGTATGTTGCAATTTAATGTGTTGAGGATTTCGATCATATTTTGCGCGTTGACAAACGTCGCAGAGATTTATATAACGATTAATATCGTTAGACATATTAGGCCAATAGAATTTTGTTGAAATGCGTTTGATCGTTTCATTTATACCTCGGTGTGTAGTTTTTGTTTCATGCCAAAATTTTATTTCTTTAATCTTTTCACGATCTTCTAATAGATCAGTGACGTAGGAATTTGAGATTACAATTTTAGTAAGGGGGCTAAATTTATTTCTCAGTACACGGAGTGTTTTTTCTTTTATAGCTTCGCTATGAAAATAGAGGCAACTGTTGTCTGTGGTGTTGACATAATTTTTAAGATGAAGAAAAATTTCATCATCTGATATACTAGTATGAAATGTTAGAATGTGTCGGGTTTTGTTGAAAGGTTTTTCTAGCGAGGGTAAGAAGCGTGCGGCAAGAGTGTTTGATTCAGTAATGATAATTTGCCGATTAAAAGAGTTGACAGGTTTCTCTGTAATAGGTGGTGCACAAACAGGATTTTCGTGTGCTGTGTGTTGTGTATCGTCCGATAGGTCATTAAGAAAATTCTCAAGACGTTCAGGGTCTGGGCTTGGAAGGTTGTCAAGTATTAGTTCAGGATCTGGATTATTTTCAGAGTCTATATTGGGAAGATTGTCTAAGTTTACAAGAAAATCAGATAGATCGTCTTGATTTTCCGTACTAGGGTTATTGATCATGGAAAGTTCATCGTCAAGGGCATGCGTTTCGTCAATTTTGATTCTAGAAAGTGCGTCTGCGTTCAAGTTGGTTTTACCTTTTTTGTAACGAATTTCGTAATCGTATTCTTCTAATTTCAATCGCCAACGTACAAGGCGTGACTGTGGGTCTTTTAATGAAAAAAGCCATTGGAGGGGTTTATGATCTGTATATATTATAAATTTTTGACCAAAGAGGTAGGGTCTGAAATATTTTACTGCATAGACAATTGCCAAAAGTTCTTTTTCAATTGTACTATAATTAACTTCCGCGGGATTTAAAGTTCGAGATGCGTAAGCGATTGGTTTTTTGTCTTGGGAGAGAACGGCTCCAATTGCGAAATTACTTGCATCAGTTGTAAGTTCAAAAGTTTTTGTAAAGTCTGGGTATACTAATAAAGGTTCATTGGTAAGTATATTCTTACATTTTTCAAAAGAGTCAACAAATTCAGGGGTGTGAATAATTTTTTCATTTTTCTTTAGACACTTAGTTAAAGGTTTTGTGAGTTTTGCAAAATTATCAATGAATTTACGGTAGTATCCAACAAGTCCTAAAAATGATTTAATTTCTTTTGCAGTTTTTGGAATGGGGAATCGCTTAATGGCTTTAATTTTGTCAGGATTTGGTTTAATGCCTTCTGTAGTAATAACGTGTCCTAAGAAAGCAGTTTCCTTTTTTAAGAATTCAGATTTGTCAAGAGAAATTTTGAGAGAGTATGTTCGAAAAGCTTCAAAAACTAATTTTAAATTTTGAATATGTTCCTGAAGGGATGTAGAAAATATGATAACGTCATCCATATAGACTAGACAAATTTTATGCTGAAGGTCTTTGAGTACGTTATCCATTACGCGTTGAAATGTCGCGGGTGCATTTTTAAGTCCAAAAGGCATACGAAGGTATTCGTAGTGACCATTTTCAACTGTGAAAGCTGTTTTTTCGATAGAATTTGGATCCATTTCAATTTGGTGAAAGCCTTGTGCTAAGTCAAGAGTAGTGAAATAATTACATCGTCCAAGTTTGTCTAGAATGTCTGTAATATTGGGGAGTGGGTAACGGTCGTCGATTGTCTTTTTGTTTAAATTGCGATAGTCAATGACTAATCGCCATTTTTGCTTTCCACTAGCATCAGGTTTTTTCGGTACAAGCCATACAGGGCTACTCCAGGGACTACAAGAGGGTCTAATTATTTTTTCATTTAACATTTTACGGATTTGGTCATGTATTTCTTGTTTATGGACATGCGGAAATCGATATGAACGAGTATAGATAGGGGTATCATCTGAAAGGCGAATTTTATGCTTTACATCATTTGTGAATGAAAGAGATTGGTTAGGAAGTAAAAACACATCTTTGAAATTTTTACAAAGGGAAATTAATTGTTGTCGTTCTTCGACATTAAGATGATCGGTACGAATAAATTTAGAAATATCGCTGCGCTTAATTTGAGCTGTGTTAGATTGTAAGGGAGATTGAAAAGCGGATTTTGTTTCAAAATACTGCAGAGGATAAGCAGTAGTAGGGTCTTCAAGATAAATAGTTTCAGTTTCATTTGAGAGGTTATGAATTTCGACTAAAGCTTGGTTATTTTCAGCTGTTGTCACAATGGAAGGGATTTTAAGATTTCCAGAATTTTGTTCAGGAATGTAAACGTCTCCTGTTGGGATATTAATTGGAATAATGGTGTGAAGAATTTCAAAAGCATTGATTGTGATGCGTTTAGCAGTATCATGGGGGTCTCGAAAATAAAGGGGAATTTGAAAATTATCTCCATAGCATACCTGGTTTGAAAAATCACAAATAATATGAAATTTAGTAATAACGTCTAAGCCTATTAAACCGTCGAAGTAATTATGGAAATCGAATAGAATAATTTTTATTTTCTCATTAGAATTTAGTTCCGGAAATGCAGGAATTTCTGCACAGAACTGGATTTGTTTTTGACCTAGGCATGTTTTAATTGTGGAATTTTCTTTAAAAATTGTTTCGGGAAAATATTTTTCAATGATATCAGGACGTATTAAGGATTTAGAAGAACCAGAATCAATTAATAATTTCATTGGCGGGTCGTTAATTTGAATATAAGCAAGTGGGGCAGCTAGAAAAGCATTATGGTCTATGTCTGATTTGTTGCAGTTACTGTATTCCGAAAATTTTCAGTCAATGTTTCTTCTTGGGGGATCTCGTCGTCTGGAATTTCGGAATGAAGATTCCATTCGTTATATTGGTATGTAGTTTCGTCAGAAATAGGTTCATTAACGTCATATTGAGGAAATACAGTGTTCTCCTCTGGTTGCTCGTCTTCGTGGTTATATAGTTCTTCGGAGACAAAATGTTGTGGGGTTTGGTCGAATGTACGGAAATTTGGTCGAGTTGTAATATGTGATTGAGGTCGCATTTGAGGGCGTTTGATAGTAGAGACACCGGACATTGGTGTAGGTTTATATGAAGTTTGGGGTTTACCAGAAACTTGCGCATTTGTGTTGAAATTTTGCTTAATTGGTTTATGCTGAACCTGTATAGGTTGCGAGGGAAATTGTTGTGACCTATATTGATTAGGATTCCTTTGAGTATTGAAATTTTGGGAGTATTGATTTGAGTGAAAATTTTGGGATCGATTACCAAAATTTTTATTATAATTTTGTTGGAAATTTTGAAAAGGTTGATTTGATTGATAATTTTGGAAAGATTTGTACACAGGTTGAATTTTTTGAGCGGGGCGTTGTTGCAAGCCTAACGATAATCTTTTAAATTCGTCATATTTTACTTGCTCGTCTATGAACGAGATGGCAGTCTCAAGTGATGAAATCGTTGGGTTATTTCGTAAAATTGTCTCATAATTATCCGGTAAATTCATCTTATATCTATTAAATATTTGTCGTTCGTATAGGCTAATATGACCACGTTTTTCTTCGGGAGAAATATTCGATAATTGTATTTTAGTAATTAATTTAGATTTTAATTCAATTAATCGATTACCAAAATTTAGAAGAGTTTCTTTCGGATTATATCGTATATATTGAAGTTCTTGTTCTAAAGTTAAAATATTTCTATTATCACTAAAATTTTGAATAAATAAATTTTTCATTTGTGGCCATGTCACGATATCGGGACGACTAGAAAGTAAAATGTGAGCTTTACCTTTAATTTTATTTTTTATTGCACTTAACATAATTTTAATGTGAAAAGGTTCATTAGTAGGATTGGCTTCTAATAAATTTTCTACAGCATCAAAAAAGTTCTGTAACATTAACTCATCTCCATCAAAATTTGGAATAAATTCAACAAGATTTTTAACTTTTTGAAGGTCTAATTGAGCCATGTCGATTTGTTCGTGTTCTAAATCTAATTCTCTAACTCTACTTAATTGTCTGGGCGGAGTAGTTGGGTAAGGTCTACTCATTAAAAAAGAAAATTAATACTAAAATTGTTGCGTAATGTAATGTAAAAAATTGCAAAATTGTTTCTTGTGATTTGTTCTTAATCTAATAAATTAAGTCCTATCAATGTCAGATAAAACGAAATTCCTACCTAGCTGAATCACAAATTATACCTAGTCAAAGGATAATTATTTCAATGATTATTACTAGGGTTGTACCGCGACTATCTTAAACTTTGTTCGAAGACAGAAAGGTACGGACAGTGCTAGGAAATACTCGGACTTACTTGGTTTTTTCCTGGTCGATCTGAGCGGAGTTGAACGTTGAGATGTAGGACCGTTGTCTTCTAAAGGATCTGAAGCCCACCAGTTTCGCACAATGTCAGCGAGCCTGTGATGACAATCCTACCGGCTGCGCCAGTTAACTTTCTTCCCTGATTTGATCACCAAAAATAAACTTCAACGCCGAAATATTTCAGTAGCACTTTATTAGATAGTTTAATTATACAAATATAAAACTAATCTAAACCTTAGTTCCCGCTGTACATTCACCTATATATAGACTCGGTGGATGTACAGTCAGCATTTTCTTATTAATGGCAATTGTTCTTTGTTTTATTTAACCTTATGTTATATATTTTCTAAGAATGCCGACTAAAAATAAATATAACAGTCTATTGGTAACACTATATAATTATATATATATATATATATATATATATATATATATATATATATATATATATATATATATATATATATATATATATATATATATATATAATTATGTACAAATAAAATTATACAAACATGCACAAATAGTCATTATGTACAATTAACTGAGACAATTTTTCCATTTCCTTTGCCGTTTCGCCGTCTTCTCCAAGCTATTGTGAATCTTAATAAGATCCCGATCATAATTATTAATTTCATTTGCTAAATCCCCGCTCCTTGCTAAGAGGCGATGAATTTAAGCATCAACGGCTGATTTTTTCTCTACGACTTGTGTTGCATTCTTAATAATTTGACTGCGATCACATAGTGCATCATGTTCAGCGCCAAACTGACGATAGCGCTTTCGAAACTGTTTGTACATTTCTATATCAGATTGGGAGTATATTTCAGACTCCTATTCAGAATCAGACTTGTCTGATATCATAATAGGAATTTGCTCCACCATCTTGCTCTGTGCCGTGGACAATATTGTCTTAGAATTATTTGGCTTGTTGCCAACTTTCAACACCACCTCTGCTTCGGCCTTATTAGAGAAGGCTCATCTTCTGCTTGAGGGTAGGATTCTCTTTTGCATTAGATGAGGAACTGCCTTCACAAAGAAGATTCCTTAATATGCTGGGCTTGGATCCGACTTTACGCCCTACCTTATTGCGGTCTGTTTTCGATGAGGCTGCAGATATGGTATCGCACGTCTGCAATATTGTTCCTTTGTCGTGTCCGACGCCAGAAGTTTTTGAAGCCTTCGGTGGTGTCTGACTATCACTATCGGAGCCGGAGTAACTCACTGATTTCAATGACGGAGATGCACTATGTGATACACACGACGAAGATGGTTTATCCTTTACTGCATCCGTCACTGGCTGTTCTTTAAAAATGGCGATTTCGTTAGCATCCACCGCCATTTCACTTGAGACGTCGCATTCCTCTAATATATTTACCACAGAAATATTGAGCAAACCCTCAAAACCGAAATCTTCCTGTGAAAACGTCAGAATTGAAAGGCTGGCATCTGTAGGGACACAGCTTTGCATATCCTCAAAACCGAATTCTCCCTGTGATAACGTCAGGGTTGGAAGGCTGGCATCTGTAGGGACATGGCTTTGCATACTTCCGTGATATGCAGTCTGTCCACCATTATTTATGTCACCACCGCCTCCATTGTTTCTTGAGGCGTTATCCTCGGATGCCGGCTTCATAACAATATTTGAGAGAATTGTTGCGACTCCTAAAACCGACGACACAAATGTTGGAGAGCTTCCTTCAGCGGATGCACTAAGTAAAATTTTCTTGGATTTACCAAAAACCATTTTTTTCCCCACAAAAATGTGTACAACATAACAATTAAGATTATGTCTATACTCAACGACTGCTGGATGTAAAGAGAAAGCTAATAGCTAATACCGAAGAGAAGCCACGCTGCCTCCCACTCTAACCCCCTCCAGTTACTTCACGTCAGCAGTTACACACTGGCCTCTCATTGGTTGTATTTCCGGTGTTACTTACTGATGCACCTCTAGCGGCAAAGCTGTACATTACAGTGCGCCACCTAGTATGCAGAAGGAGACTTAGGGTCTGAAGGTAAATTATACTTCCAGAGAAAAATATAAGACTCTTTAAAATTATAGTCAATGAGACTATGCTTTCTTAACTCACACCCCTAGATGACTTCTTTACAGATTTCTATGGTATAGGAAGTAGGTATTTATGGAATAAGTTAAAGACACCAGTTAAATATATTTCATTTATTTAAATACATCGTAACATTATATTGTACATATTTAATATATTAATTATTATATGAACTCTACAGTTAGTCAATTGTACTACGCTGTATTACAAAAAATAATTATTATTATTATTATTATTATCCACCTAATTCATCTATTGCTGCAATTAAGGCATCCAAATTGTTTTCGTGTCCGTCCATGTGATTATCTATATCGACAAATTTACTATTTAAAGCTGACACAAACCATTCTAAATTATGTTCAGGATCGCTTTGAAAAAACGTGATATCAATGTGATCATATCAATTTTCCTATAATCTTCTATAGATAATATTTTTTTAATTATGGACTTTTTTACGCCTTTAGCTTTTTTCAACTCGTTCTCTACCGACTGAACGCAATAAACTTTAGCTACAGTACCATAAAAACTTATAATTGGATCACACGGAAACTCATCCTTCATTTTTCCTAACACTGACAGATTGTTGGCAATTTTAAATTTATTTCCTACTTTATAATTAGATGTATCAAATTCGTCTGGATTTTTAATAATAAAATCATAAAAATTGTCCGTGAATACTTTAATGATCAAAGAATCTGTATCAATGTATAATAGGGAAGCATTGTCACCAAATTCTTTTTTTATTACATCATAAAAAGGATTATTATAAAGTACTATTTGTTTATTCATATGTATTGCCACAAAGTCCTCGGAAAATATTGAGCAAGTGTTGTAATTTGGATAGGCAATTAAAGCGTTAGCCCCCGTACTTCTTCTAATACTTTCCCAATGAGTCACTAGCCTTATGTCACTTCTATTATCAACGTTTTCCATGGTCTTCCCAAATATAGCATTATTCATTAGTTTATATTGATCTTTTTCAAATTTATTCGTTGCACTATTACGCATCTGAGTATTTAAATCAATATATTTTCTTAACCAAGGTGACTGATTAAATTTAAGTACTCTGTGAGTTTGCATTATCATTAAACCATTATCGAAGGCTTGTTTAAGATTCCTATAGTGTACAGCATATAGTGTCATTTACATTTGGAATTAATTTAGGTAATTTAGATTTAGATTCTGGGGGAACTATACTTTCGACCAAAAATGGAAGATCGGAATGTAAGTCGTGCAGTTCTTCTGGATAATGTACGTCTACTTCGAAAATATATCCATAAGGACTATTTTCTGAAATACTCATAATGTCTATGTCCATAATTTCTATTTGGGATAACCATGAAAACTCACCTGTTGGTAATGACTGTGACATACTGTGACCATATAGATTAGTGGCGTCTAAATACATAATAAATGATGAACGTTCATTAGGATCGTACTGTGGAAGAAATATATTATTTGCGATATGCTTCCTCTCGGAACACTGACTGATTCCACCGCGTATACCCCTTTTAAGGAAATGAATCATATCGATATCAGTTAATAATTCTAATTCCACACCCGTCAATTTTAACATTGAGTCAAAGGAAAAACCGGGGGCTGTGAAGTACTGGCAAGGGTCTAATTTATATTTATCCAGACAAATTTTTCTAAAATTTTCGAAAACATCGTACAAAAGTAGAACATCCGATTTTAAATATAAATCTGAATATTCTCCTAAATTTTTACAACCGAAGGAGTTCCAAACGTCCCTTGCCCTGTCGTAGGCATTATCTGTAATATGTTCATCATTTAAATTACCATAGAAGTCGTTCTTGCACGGTAACGTCGGAAAGTTTAACTTATCTAAACTATTTAAGAAACTGTACGGAAATACGCCCTTTCCTCTCATTAGATTGAATTGATTATCATTAGGAAAAAATCGTCTCGTTTCCACGAACTCGCTAACACATAAATTCTCCCCTAAATTTTGTAACGAGGTCGACAAGAATTTGAAACTATCAATAAAACGTAACTGTACAAATTTACTTCTTAACTGCCCTTTGCTATTAATATAATCGTGCATGTAAAGATGTTTTGTAAATGATATATATTTTTTTTCGTTTGGGCTTTTACATCAACTTTAGCGCCATGAGTACACAGTTTCTTTATAAATAAATGACAATCATATCCACTCATATTGTGGAATATAATAGGAATATGTTTCAGTAATTTATAATTTAAATTGCATACGGAATGTGCTGCACCTTTCCTATATTTACCGGTTAAGTGGCAATGATCTTTGACTTTTACATCTCCATCTTTAAAAGGTTGTTCACATATACCACAACTGATTGCATTAGTGAAATTCTCATTTTCTTCAGCTGTGAGAGCGATCATAGGAACTATATTTCTTAAATATTTATTATATATTTCCCTTATATCAGCCTCCAAACGTGACAGAAATACATCTGCTGCATTAGGTCCTCGATACAGTTCAAATTTAGAGATGGAATAATAAAAAAAACATTTTATTAAATAAGCGAAAGAGTATGGTTCGTGACTGAAAGTTTTATTGGTGTAGGAAAGTTCAGGGTTGGGCTCGCAGGTATATATAGGTTTTAAAATAGATTCTAAATCAGCATAAACGACAAACGCGACTTTCATTTGCTTTTAAAAATTTTGGAATTTCAAAATATTCTCCGGTACACTATTTCCATATTTATCGAACCTGAACTTTGTAGAAGGTGTTTTATTGTATAAGTGATTACAATCATTTTGCTGATGCAACACTAATTGGTGTACATTATGAAAATACATTAGACAACCGTCACAGAAATATTTTTTATGTTCAGTAGCAGATACTTGTGCAGACACTAATCTAGATAAGTCCTTAATCCAACAATAATGAGTTTTAGTACACTCTGTTGTGCAATGGCGATTTGACTTACACTCTTCCGAAATTAGTAACAGATTTATGTATATACGTAATTTTTGCCTGAATAACGTAAAGGTCCGACTATTTCATATTTAATTTTGTTATTCTCAAACTTATGTTCTAGACCGTATACATTAATAGATATGTTATTCATTTCTTCAAATTTTGAAGTGTCGCGTAGTTTAACTGGAAAATCCATACCTGTTACATTTATAACGGAAGAGTAATGAGGGTATGATGATACTTCATGTACGGCACCTTACAGGGTATAACGCTGACACTACAGCCCATGCAAAACAATATTCACCATGGTTGTGTACATTTATTATGGCTCCCTTTGATTCAATAAATTTCGGTAGCTTGATATGTGATGAGCTAGTGGATTATACTTATTGACATTAACTTCAACATACAGTATACGTTCGAGAGCCCAACCTATAATATAATTTATTATTATAAACTATTTATCATACAATTATTAAGAATATCGTACCTGAGTCCCTCTCCTGAAATTCGGTAGTTTGAAAGATCATTTTGTCCACAAAAGTATCAAATTTAGACATCAAGTCGGATGACATGTCTAAAATTATATTAGAAGTATTAAATGATTTGATATCCTTTACCTCCTGTGTTTGTAAAATGTAGCTGCCAAATAGTTCCATGTTGACTTTCACAGATTTATGCATTCGTATAACTTCCTCAAGTAAATTTATTATTTTGTTCCTAATTTCATTGAAGAACAATACATAATCTAGGTGATGGTTTTCACTATGTATCCGGTAGCTCACTATACGACTTTTAAAAGCGCTACGGATAATTTGAATACCATCCATCAAGGGGAGGCATAAATTTGTTCTATGTTGCAATGTTCTCACATGGGAGTGCATTTTGCATTGATGGGTTGCAACGGTCTTATTGCAGCAATTACAAACTTGTACATTTGTAGATGTTGACGGTTGATCGTTGTTACACTTTTGCTGTTTCACTGATGGACCATGATTGTCTTGTATCTTTTACATGACGTTCTCTCATGACGCCGCAAATTATCAGATCACGTGAAAGTAGTACCACAATTAGCACAATTGTACATATTACTTTATGTATTTCAAATGAATAATTAAGACAGGAGGCTGTGGCAGAACTAACTTCAGTATGCACACTCCTTATTCTATATAAAGGTACCACCACTATTCTTTAAGAATAGTAGTGGGGGGAAAACACAGAGAAACTATTTAAGATGACCTTAGCAAAGTGACCTTGAACAGGGTGACTTTCACGAGGTGACCTTGACCGAGACGACCTTGATCTTGACCGAGTGACCTTGGCCGCGGTGAACTTGACCGTGTGACCTTGAACAAGGTGACCTTCACAGGGTGACCCTGACCAAGATGATCTCCTCAAAGTCAACTGTGACGTCATATAAAGTGGTGGGGGGAGGACTCCCAACCGGTATAAGCACTCTACTTCTCAGTTACGATATAAAATTTCAAATATTGCTTGGATCATGTGCAGGATGGCCGACTCAGATAAAGAAGATGGTTATTCCACAGTAGTCTGGATTTCACAAATTACTTTTTGAAAACAATTTACATATAACCACATACGGATATTTACCCTTATTGTTCCATGTCTCTTCAAATTATGATACTGTTTGGAGGGTAATAAAAAGATGTACAAAAATTAGTAAGAAACTGAAAAACATTCATACGGTTATAACCTTCGATCTAGCAATTTATTATAAGGCGAAAGAACTCCAGTGGAATAAACCAGAGGATATGAAACATCTAATTTTTCGTCTAGGCGGTTTCCACGTTACCATGAACTTTTTGAAGGTAATTAGGCAGTACATGGTAAATTCCGGACTGTCTGATATGTGGTTAGAAAGTGGTCCTTATGACCAGTCCACCAGTTTTTGACGACATTATCTGTCGGATTGATAAATTGAATAACGCATCGTAATCCTCTGTCTTTGATCTACAACACTTGTAGAAATGTTTTTTTTTGGATTAGTTAATTCGTTCTCGAGTTATGACGAGAGAAAGGATTTCAGAATTATGTTGTTTCAGGGCGAACGTTTATTCATTAAGGCGCTCCATATAAAAGCATTGCGCAGCCTATATTGAAACAGCAATAAATAATGTTTCTAAATGAAATATTTGAATAGTAAAAAATCAGATGAAAGCAGAGGTATTCAAATTATAAAAAACGCAAACAAAAAATATTAATTTTTTTTTAAATCCACCCCCAGCCACCCCCTGTACAGTATGATTTTTCCACGACCAAGACAAAATGTTTTCATTTTCGATGGGGACTAGTTTAAAGTGGACCGTAGCTTTTAACAACAAAGTGCAAACGGAATGACAAGATAGGAGCTAATATTTACTCTACTAATAAAACATAGTGCAACGACCTACCGTTCGAGTTGTATTCAGTATCTCTACCCCAGCGAACCAGCACTTCACGTCATTGTTTTATTGTTCCAGCAACGAAAACCGTACGCGTTGTTACTTATTTATTTGTAAAACTGTATAAGTGTGAAAATCTTCATTTTTATGTACACCATTTTAATCTAATATAACAATTAACAATACAAAGTCGCCAACTTCGTATAATAAAATCGCAAGTTGCCAACTATAAATGTCAAAATCCCTAAATCCAATTGTAACCGATTCAAATTTTGTAAATTTAAATATAGAATAAGTTAGATAGGTATTTTTTAAGTTAGTAGGTTAATGTTAAATTAGAGTCACTCATTTTCTTTCTGTTAATTTTTTCATGTTTATTTATTTAATTATTCATTATACCGTTACATATTTTATTTGTGTTTTTCTCATAAGAAATTTCAATATCGAAATTCAAAAATTAGTAATCAAATAAGAGAGTTGAACCGCAACCTGTCAAGAGAGTCCCCGCAAGATACACAGTTAAATATAGCAATATATAAAATTAATAATCATAATTCATAACTAAGAGTAATAATATATATGAATTGATAAATAATTAAAAATTTCATAATTAATTAACAATATTTATTAATATATATGATAATATAATATTTTATAAAATCATACAATATATATATATATATATATATATATATATATATATATATATATATATATATATATATATATATATATATATATGTTATATAAAATATATTGTATTGCATTCATTACTCAAAGTAGTTCTCACACTTCTATAACTTTATTATCAGGTAACATAAAACCTTCAGTATGTTATCTGAAAGCCAGACGTAACTTAATACTGCTACGTGTCTTATCATATAACTATATACATTGTAACCAACGTTTATGATGATTTGCTGAAACCTTATAATGTTCTTTCTTTAAATTAATCTTTTGCCAATTATATTTTAACTTTACTTTCAACAATGTCAGCATAACGAAACTTATAAAGTCGCAGCAAACCCGTTGCATGAGCAGTATAATTTTAGTATTGATATTATTGTTATACTCACACATCTAAATTCTTGTTCGTCCGTTAAATAAAATAAATTGTTTTTAAGAAGTTTAAATCCAAACTAGTGATTTAACAAATTTGGCGCAGTCGTTGTAGGATTTCACGCGTTATTAGAACACGGATTTGCCTCACTAGTAACGTGGAATTCCAATTCCGAAGTGAAATCAAGAACAAGCTCAAGAAGAAAAGAAACACGAAACAAGAATACTTCAAAGAAGCAACTTCGAAACACGAAGACTTCAACAAAAGAAACAAGAAACAAATCTACAAAGAAACAAAGAAAACAACCGGGGAAATCGCAGATAGAACACGGACCTGCCCTCACTGTTTGTGATTCTCCTCTGCAAGCCATCCTTCCCGAAGACACCCCGCTTCCAGAACACGGAATTGCCTCACTGGTTGTGGACTCTGGCCGGAAGACGAATGGACAAAATTTGGTAAGTCAAAGAATTGACACGTTACCTTTGAAACATTTATTTATAATTTTAAGAAATATTATACAGGATATAGACCAAAAACTATTATCCTTCCCATCTGCAAATTTGTTTTTATTTAATTGTATTTAATTAAATAACTTTACAATATCTAATTTAAACATAATAATTAATTAACTTATAAAAATGGCAAACGAAGCTATCTTAGAACCTTACAAACTGTCGGAAATTTTCTCAATTGTTCCGGAGTATGACGGAAATTAAATTTTCCTGCAAACATTCTTAAATGCTATTAAATGCGCTTTCGACATGGCGGTCGATAATCAAAAAATACTTTTAACTCTCCATGTTAAAAATAAATTACGTGGAAAAGCCGCTGAACTAGTAAATTCTAGGAACCCGTCAACTTGGGAAGAAATCAAATATCTATTAGAGACTCACTTTGGAGACTCTAGGGACCTTACGTCTCTAATTCAGGACTTGCAAAGAATTAGTCAACAATCAAACGAATCCGCTTTAAATTTTGTATCCCGCTTGCAAACGCATAATGCGAAAATGCATGCAGCGATTCAGAAACAGCATTTAACCTCTGATCAAAAAACCGCACAATCAAATTTAATCGAGACAATGACTCTTAACACTTTATTGACAGGGCTGGATCCAAAATTAGGATCTATAATAAGAGCAAGTAATCCTATGGATATGCTTCAAGCAATATCCAGGATTAAACGAGAACTTCAATTGTCATACTTTGAATCTCAGAAATTTCAAAAAGCGAACAAACCATTACCACCTAATTCACTAAATGCTAAGAAGATATGTACATATTGTAAACGTAATGGACACACAATAAATGAGTGCCGAACGAAACAACAAAATTCTTCAGCACCTTTCCAAAATTTTTCTAGGCCTAATTTTCAACAAAATTTTAATCAGGCCCAATCATCCAACTTAAATCAAAATTATCAGCGACCTCAATTTAATCCAAATGGAAATAATAGTCCGACGAATTCAAATTTCCAACAAAATAATTACCAGCAAAATAGTTTTCAACAAAACAGGCCTTCAGCTATTAAACCGAATCCCAACTATATAAACCAATCAAGACCACCAATAATTCGGCCAAATCCGAATTATAATCAACAAAGAGCTCATCATATGAATGCTCAAATGAACCAAAATTTTGATGATACGGCTCATCAATACGATTCACAATACACTGATGATACTGCTCACCAGTATAACTCACATTCACAATATACTGATGATACCGCTCATCAATATAATTACAATTGCGATCAAAATTACGAAAAATATCAAGATTCATATTCAGACGAACCAACATATCAACAAAATTATTATTTTTCAACAGACCAATTTAATTATTCTGATACTGATCAGGATTTTCGGCAAACTACTCAAGCTCAAGATCATCCACCGGATCAACAGCTATGCGAAATAACGGAATTAGAAAACCAAATTCAAATAATGAATTTAAACACCAACCAACAGCAAGACAAACAAATATTCCTATAAATAGAGGAATATCAAGTGCCCTTTTAACAGTAAATCCCAAAAACTTATATTACATTGAAGATGCTACAAAAAAATTTAAAATATTAATAGATACAGGTGCCGGACTATCCATATTTAAGCCAAAAACTTGTGAAAAATATTCTAAACGTTTTCCCGAAAACGTTATAATACAGGGAATTACCGATCAAAAAATTCTAATTAATGAATCTACACTCGTTCCGTTTACTCTCAACGATCCTCACAAAGTTTACATTCATAATATTGATATTGAATTCGACGGATTACTAGGATCCGATTTTCTAGAACATTACAACTGCATTATTGACATAAAAAATAAACAATTAATTACCAATTTCAAAACTGTACCTTTATTCAAAGCCACAGAAAATTCCACTAATGTACAAAATAATAAAAATCAAAATGTTCAAAATAATCAATTTCTCAACAAAATTTCTATTAACCCTCGTACAGAACAAATTTCAAAATTTCGATGTAATCTTGTAAATACAGAAGCCATATTAACAGCTATGGAAATAGATAAAGTACGACTTCCTAATGCACTAGTCAAAATTAACAATAAAGGACAATTTCTTGCCTCCGTATTAAACGCAAACGCAGTCCCAAAAATAATAGATTTTTCCGAAATTAAACTAGAACCAATTCAAAATTTTTCATTAAATAATTTAAACGAATAAATGAAATTTATATAGATAGACGCGAAGAAATAAAACAGCAACTTTGTCTTGATCACTTAAATGAGGAAGAAAGAGAAATAATTACTCAACTTTGCCTAGACTTTTCAGATATCTTCTATCTCGAAGGAGATATTCTAACATTTACTAATGAGATCAAACACACAATAGACACCAACAATGCTAAACCTACTTTTACAAAGTCGTATCGCTACCCTCAAATTCACAAAGAGGAAGTGAAAAAACAAGTATCGAAAATGCTAGAACAAGGTATTATCAAACATTCAAATTCCCCTTGGTCTTCACCGATTTGGGTTGTCCCCAAAAAGCTTGATGCGTCAGGTAAACAAAAATGGCGTGTCGTAGTTGACTACAGAAAACTCAATGAGTTAACTGTAGGAGATAAATACCCTTTACCAAACATTTCTGATCTTTTAGACCAACTTGGCAAATGTCAATATTTCACCACCCTCGATTTGGCCTCCGGTTTCCACCAAATTGAGATCGAACCCAGTGACATTCCAAAAACCGCTTTCACAGTCGAAAACGGTCATTTTGAATTTAATAGGCTTCCATTCGGTTTGAAAAATGCCCCATCAACCTTCCAAAGGGTAATGGATAACATTTTGATAGGAATCCAAAACGAGAGATGCCTCGTATACATGGACGACATAATCGTCTATTCCCCAACAATCCAGGACCATGTTTCATGACTTACCGAAGTCTTCAAACGTCTTCAAAAAGCTAATTTGAAAATTCAACCGGACAAGTGCGAATTCCTTCGTAAGGAAGTTGCATATTTAGGTCACCTCGTCACCAAAGAAGGTGTAAAACCAAATCCAATTAAGATCGAATGCATCAAAAATTTTCCCCAACCAACTAACCAGAGAGAGATTAAATCATTTCTTGGCCTCGCCGGATATTACCGACGATTCATTGATAATTTCGCCAAAATTTCCAAACCTCTCACTAAATTACTGCAAAAAGACACCTCTTTCAATTTCGATTCAGAATGTTTAAAATCTTTCGAAGATTTAAAACAAACCCTTACTTCAAGCCCCATACTATCGTATCCAAATTTTGACGAGCCATTCCTACTCACAACAGATGCGAGCGCTTTTGCGATTGGCGCTGTACTTTCGCAAGGTCCAATAGGTAAAGATCTACCCATAGCTTTCGCCTCCAGAACTCTCTGCAGTGCGGAAACAAAGTACTCAACAATAGAACGAGAACTCCTCGCTATTGTTTGGGCTGTAAAACATTTTCGCCCATATATTTTTGGTAGAAAGTTCAAACTGATAACAGATCACAGACCTCTTACCTGGCTTTTCTCTATTAAAGACCCCGGTAGTCGCCTAGCACGCTGGCGCTTAAAACTTGAAGAGTACGACTACCAGATTGAATATAAACCTGGCAAAATTAATAAAAATGCGGATGCCTTATCCCGTATCAAAATTAACCATTTTCAAAAATGGGTGGATTTCAAAAACAAAATTTTAACATCAAATACAGACGACGAATCGATTAGTTCAGAAAATACCGAAATTTCACCAGAATCAATTTTACAAGAATTAAATACATTTGTTCACCTATATAAAACCCAGTCACTAATAGACTATTAAAAAATTAAAATTACGAACAATCAATTATTGGACAAAGGACATAAAGACATAATAACGTTTTTCCAAAAAGAAAAACTCGAAGACTTACATTATAAAATAATTGAAGATATTTTCGAGGAAAAACCAAATTTTATTCACAATAAAATTAATATAGTCACGAGTAAAACGGTGAAAAACCGAAAATATTATATTGTTTTGTTACCCTTCGACATCGAAGAGATAATCGAAACAATGTTTATTACTCTTTACAAAGACAAAGACATTTTCGAATCTTCAAAAACATATTTCATTGAAAACAATTTAGAATTGCCAATACTCGAAATGTTGCCATTTATTTTCACTGGAAAAGATTTAAACCTAGTTAGTTGCCAAAACATAACTAAGACGCCTGACGAAGATCAAATTCCGATAATATTAGACCAAAATCATACAGGAAAAGCAAATTTACACCGCGGAATAAACGAAACCATTCGGAGAATAAGGAATAAATATAACTGGCCCGGTCTAACTAAAGACGTAACTAAATTCATTCAAAATTGCGAAATATGCCAGAAAACAAAGACTTTACGGAAAAACTTAAGCAATCCCCTGGTGATAACTGAAACACCAAGAACACCATTTGAAAGAATAAATATCGATATACTAGAAATTCCAAAAAGAAATTATGTTTTAACTATTAGAGATGAACTAACCAAATTTACTCAAGCGTACCCATTAGAGGATAAATCCGCTAAATCAACAGTAAATACATTACTTCTTTACTTTCAGCATTTTGGTACTCCGCTTCGTATACATTCGGATTACGGTAAAGAATTCGACAATGTATTACTTAAAGACCTATGTACCTTATACGACATAAAATTAACATTTTCTAGCGTTAGCCACCCTCAATCAAACGGATCTGTGGAAATATTTCACTCCACACTTTTAGAGATGATTCGTACTAATCAGGCTGAAAACCCTAATGAACATCCATTAAACGTAATTCCTTACGCTGTTATTTGTTATAATAACTCGACGAATAAAACACACGGTTTCTCTCCATACGAGCTAGTATTTGGACATACGTCCAGTCGCCCACCTGAAACTTTGTATAACCAAAAAGAGTTGATATCAAAATATATACGAGACCTAAATAATAGAATTTCATACTATTATAAAATTGCACGCACAAAAACTGAGCTTCAAAAAGAAAAGGCTAAATTCAGATTCGATAGAAACGTTCCAGAACATCCTACACAATTTAAAATAGGCGATAAAGTCTATGTTAAGGAATCTCAAATTAAAGATAAATTACATAATAAATTTAACGGTCCTTTCGAAATAATAAAAATCTTTCAAAATTCTGCAATTTTATTAAATCTCGAAACGTCACAAACGACAAAAGTCAATTTCGACAGGATGAAACCATATTTTGAGAATTAAATTATTTTCAGGTTTCTTCTGCTGATTGGAGCAGCAGTATCCCAATACACCATTACTCCAATAAACAACACCATTGGAATATATTATCATCGAGACAGCGAAATCGTTGTAACAAATAAACAATGGACTCTTCTGGTTCACAAAAACATTTCATCAATAAAGAACACTTTTGAACATAACGAGAAAATGCTTGAAATTCTCTTACACGCTATTAACCCCACATTTGAAAACATGAACCTTTTTCGAGGTGAAGTAAAAACACACATCACCTTATTAACCCAAATTTCAAATTCAATTCAAGAAAAATTAAGCGAAATTTATTTTGATACTAAACGTTACAAACGTGGAATTCTCAATGGCATTGGTACAATATTTAAGACAATTACAGGAAATTTAGATTCCGAAGATGGCGAATACTACATGAATTGCATCAATAAATTAACTAATGACGAGCATCAATTAGAAAATTTAATGAAAAATCAAATCTCAGTAACAACATCCGTCATAAAGAATTTTAACGCTACCATACAAAAGTTGCAAATTGATGAAGCCACCTTCAATAGAGATATAAAAATAATATCAGACGCAATTTATAGGACAGCAGATAAAATTAAAGTAATTGAAGCAAAATTAAGATTTTTAGAAAAATGTGAACTTCTCATGGAAAGTTACCTGTATATCGAGAATCAATTAAATGATATTCTAAATTCAATAACTTTCGCGCGATTAAAAATTATTCATACGTCGATAATCAATCCTGAAAATTTGATAACCTCGCTTCAGGAAATTTCACAAAATTTACACCAAAACAATTTACCACTCATTATAAAATCTTCCAATATTGCCAAATATTTGGATATTATGGAATTAGAAGCATACCAAACTGATTCAGACTTGGTATTTGTATTAAAAATCCCTCTAATAGACCAACAAAGATACACCCTTTTTAGATTATATCCAATCCCTATCCTAAATAATAGAACTGGTCTATATCATGTTTTATCTTCATCACAAAAATACTTAGCGCGTGACGTCGATTCTTTGATGTACATACCCATCAAAAATCTGAAAGACTGTAAACCACTTTTCTTTGGCACAAAGATATGTTCCAATCTATTTGCATACCCCATCGACGACAATGCTATATGTGAAGCCCAAATCCTGAAACACTTAAAAACTTTACCTGAGAGCTGCCAAACTTCAATAATATTTGCAAAAGGCTACAATGTTCAACAACTAACGGACTCATCATGGCTAACAATTACTTCAGAACCACTTCAAATTACTGTAAATTGCAAACAAATAAACACCAAAACAGAGATCATTTATAAAAATTCCATTCTTAAATTGCAACCTGGATGTAGTGCTTTCATAGGAGTGACAAAAATACAAACTGACCCTAAGAACTTTTCGCAAACCAGTGTTAGTGATCACCCCATTTTAATTCCCTTTAATTGTTGTCAAGGAATCCCCGATGACATCCAAATACCAAAATTAGAACCATTAAAATTGAATAACTTAAATGTGGAAGACCTCGAGATTGCCAAACACAAATTGGACGAGTATTCTCGAACGTTAGACGATTTGATCAATGAACCATTTGTCACCAAACACATCTCTTGGTTCACTTATTTTATCATTACACTAATAGTAACTCTCATTTTGTTATATATTTTATGTAAATGCCGAAAGAGAAACAGATTAGCAATCGCCCTCACAACAAATTCACCACCACCTCCACCTGGACCTTCTAAACGCTTAAGAGAATCCTTCAGGAGCATCCTGCCCAGAAGAAGACCATCGATCAGATCCAAAGATGAAACCCCAGAGGAAGAAATCGAACTGAACTAATGTTTCTCAGTTATAAATCGGTTTCAAAGACTCTATATATTTTAATTTTGTAAATTTTATATTTAAAAAATATTAATTGTATAATTTAAACTTAACTTAAGGCTTCATATTCTCAATTAACTTTATTATTATTATATAACTTCAATAATCGTTAAATTCATAATTATTAATTTCAATTTTACTTATTTTTGAAAAGTTGCTGCATAACACCAACTTTTTGTTAAAAAGGGGAGTTGTTATATAAAATATATTGTATTGCATTCATTACTCAAAGTAGTTCTCACACTTCTATAACTTTATTATCAGGTAACATAAAACCTTCAGTATGTTATCTGAAAGCCAGACGTAACTTAATACTGCTACGTGTCTTATCATATAACTATATACATTGTAACCAACGTTTATGATGATTTGCTGAAACCTTATAATGTTCTTTCTTTAAATTAATCTTTTGCCAATTATATTTTAACTTTACTTTCAACAATGTCAGCATAACGAAACTTATAAAGTCGCAGCAAACCCGTTGCATGAGCAGTATAATTTTAGTATTGATATTATTGTTATACTCACACATCTAAATTCTTGTTCGTCCGTTAAATAAAATAAATTGTTTTTAAAAAGTTTAAATCCAAACTAGTGATTTAACATATATATATATATATATATATATATATATATATATATATATATATATATATATATATGGTACATGGCACAGGGACAGGCTGAAAGTCGACAGGAGACTGTGAGTACAGGCTCTTTTACAAGTGATCCAAATGTTAATAAACCGGCTTTGGTTTTATTTAAAGACGATCGTTCATTAAGTGATTTTGATCCATCCGATGATACTTTAGGAATTGATGATTAGTTAACTAAAGTAAATCAGTGTGCTAAAATGTATCATTAGGTACAAATGTATTAAATGTATTATCATATCAGCGCACCGTGTATTTGGCACTGGAAAAGTTAAAAGGTCTTGATCGTTTGTGGTGCGATAGTTTGAAAAGTGCACTGTATATGTGGGCACAATGGGAACAACTACTAAGAAACACATTCCGCAGAAATGAAATTCTGTACGCGCATTTTATGATGCAGCTGCATATAAAGTCCGAATGGGTCAGGATCTGCATGAGTATTGTTTTCAAAAATTATCAAAACTGAATAAATTATAACTGGGCTTGATAGATGAAAAATTAATTGATTGTATAATCGAGTAAATCCTAAATCATAAGGTTTAATTGACCCTGCGAGCGGCCAATTGTAAAACGTTTATTTCTTTTACGGCACACATAAAAATTGTTCAAATTTTACAAATAGTAGTAGTAGTAGTACGCATATTTTAAATTAAAAACGTACGTTTGAAGGCTCTTACAAACATAAACCAAATACATCAATTAATTCTGAAAAATTTTAATGTTACGCATGTAAGTAACAAATTGAGACACAAGCGTAATACATGTCCAAATGGTCGTCAAATGCCTATAAAATGTAGGTTTTGCAATAAAAGCAGTCATTCTGAAAATATTTGTCTAAAGAAAAAGTTTATGGAATCAAAGCAATGTAAATCAAAACACTAACTTAGTTTTCCACAAAACACCAAAATACTATACATAATCTTACAATACAGTATAATATGTCACTTCAATTGTTCCAACAGGTAACTTAATTTTTTGTTAAATTTTGATGCAAAGCAACGATGTTTACTGTACAGCGAGTAAAATGCTCCCCCGTTTAAAATGCATCAGTTCTATTTATGGTCGATGCTCTTTTATTTTCATTGTTGAAATAAACAAACTTTGACATTTCCAAATAATAAATCTGTTTTAATTTATATATTTGTTATTTCTAATTATATTCAAAAACAAATTCCAGATTCTGATTTCTCTTAAAATTTTAACTATAAATTTTGCTCATAGAGCAAAAGATGCTTCTGACATTTTATAAAAAATAATATGTATGTTATATAGAATCCTCTCTTATATTAGATTAAGACTTAGAATAATACTGTATTTTATAATATTGTAATATACATTGTAACAGGCCATTAGCATACAGGATGTTATGTCCAGAAAAGAGTATACCAAAGTCATTGCGGTTATCGCGTAACTAAAAACCTTTTGTGCTTATCATAAACTTACATTGTATTTTATCGCAATTATTGCAACTTGCTAAAAGTCTTCAAGAAAAACACTTCTTAGAAACATTCCTGTAGCATCAGCAACAGAAATGTTTTAAATAGAGAAACAACCATTAGTAACTTCAGTAGTCGGTAAATTCAGTAATCAGCAGTAGTTAGTAATCTTCAATTAGTCGTCGAGTAAACGTCGAATAAGTCTCAAGTTAAAAGTATAAAAACCGGTTACTCTTTTTTGACATAGGTGAAGTGTTCAAAATCGTAAAGTAAAAATAAATTGTTTTTAAAAAGTTATATAAATAAAAAGTGATATAAAAATTGGCGCAGTCGTGCGGATTTTCGCGCAAGTTTAGAACACGGACATTGCCTAACTAGAGTTGTGGAATTCCAATTCCTAAGCGAAAGAACAAATAGAAGAAAAGAAACAAGAAGTTTCAAGAAATAAGAAGAAATAATTCACGAAGAAATAATTAAAGAAGATAAACAAGAAAGAAAAAGCAACTTAGTTTTAAGAAACAAGAAGAAGGACACCCAGATAGAACACGGACTGCTTCACTGTCACTGTCTGCGGACCTCTTCTCCACGATATTCAACATCAGCCAGGACAACCCTATCCAGAATATGGATCTGCCTCACTGATAGTGGACCCTAGCCGACGAATGAAATCGACAATTTGGTAAGTCGCAAAGAATCATCTCGCTTACCCCATTGTACAATTTTTTTGTGTGTATATTTTTTATTTACGTACAATACGTACGAACATTGATATAAACCAGTGAAATGAAATATATTTTTTTCTGTCATATAATTTTTATATAATTGAAATCTTTTAATTTTAAAATTTTTATTTTTATTATTTTATTTTTATAAAATACTTGATAATTTAATAACCAAAAAGTGGCTGAAGAACATATTGAACCATATAGGCTATCGGAATTTTTTTCCATAGTACCTAAATTTGATGGAAATCAAATTTTTCTTCAAACTTTTGTTAACGCAGTAAGATCTGCTTACGATATGGCCATCGATAACCAATCAATTTTATTAACATTACACGTAAAAAATAAGCTCAGAGGCAAAGCCGCCGAGTTAATTAATTCCCGTAACCCATCCACTTGAGATGAGATTAAGTATTTACTAGAAACACATTTTGGAGATTCTAGAGATCTCACAGCTTTGATTCAAGACCTACAAAGAATAAGCCAAAATTCTAATGAGTCTGCACTAAATTTCGTCTCTAGACTACAGACTCACAACGCAAAAATGCATGCGGCAATACAAAAGCAACCGCTTACCGCAGAACAAAAAACAGTGCAAAGTACCCTGATTGAAACAATGACTTTAAACACGTTATTAACAGGCTTAGACCCTAAATTAGGCTCCATTATTAGAGCAAGTAACCCGAGTGATATGCTTCATGCTGTCGACCGAATCAAACGAGAACTACAACTATCATATTTTGAGACACAAAAATTTAATAGAACTAACAGACCACCTATTAATATCCAAAATTTTTCAAATAAGAAAATTTGTAATAAATTCAAAAGAATTGGCCATACTTCCAACGAATGTAGGAGTACCCAACAAAATTTCGGAACTTTTCAGAACTTAGCTAGACCAAATTACACGCCAAATTACACACCGAATTTTTCTCAAAATTCAAATAACTTTCAACCACGTCAACCATTTAATGCTAATAACGTCAGACCTCAAACAAATCAACATCTCCAACAATTTCAACAAAATAGACCCTCAGCTATAAGACCAAATCCTAACTACTCGCAACAAAGACCATCTATTATTAAGCCAAATCCAAATTTTACCCAACAAAAAACTCATCATATGAATCAAAATTATTGTGAATATAACGAATATGATGATACAGCTCATCAACAAGAAATAACCCCACAATATTATCCGGATGACACTGCTCATCCATATAACTCTGAAAACCAATACTATGAAGAATATTCACCGTATGAGAATTATAACAGATATGATGATACTGCTCATCAATTCCATGACCCTAATGACCCGGCAGAACAGAACACAAATCAGGATTTTCACATCCTCGACCATCAAGACCACCCTCCAGATTCGGAGACAACCAAAATTCAATTTATAAAATGCAACAAAAACCGACAACCCAAAGACAAAAATTCATGTAGATCAAAATCTCTTAACTGTAAATTAAAAAATTTATATTATATTAAAGATATTAGCAAGACATTCAAAATTTTAATTGATACAGGCGCAAGACTTTCGATATTTAAACCTAAAACTTGTGAGAATTACACTAAAAGATTTTCGGAAAATGTTATTATACAGGGAATAACGGATGAACGAATTTTTATCAAACAGTCAACCATTTATACCACTTATACCATTTACAGATTCGGACCCTCATAAAGTATATATTCATGACATTGACATTGAATTTGATGGACTATTAGGTTCTGATTTTTTGGAACACTACAATTGCATAATCGACATTAAAAATAAACAACTTATAACCAATTTTAAAACTGTCTCACTATTTAAAGTTACTGACGATTACGAACAACAAGAAAACACGCCACCAAATTTAGAAACCAAAATTATAGAAAATAGCATTTCGATCGCCCCTCGTACTGAGCAAATATTTAAAATTCAATGTAACCTCTTTAACACGGACGCTATTTTAAGCGGTCAAGAAAAAGACAAAGTCCGAAATCCAAATGCTCTTGTAAAAATTAATGAAAAAGGAGAATTTTTAACATCAATAATTAACGCGAATGAAATTCAAAAAATTATACATTTCGATGATTTAAAATTAGAGCCCACTAAAAATTCCAGTTTATTAAATACAAACAGCAAATAAAAATCAAAATTATACAAACCGAAATTTCGAAATTGAAAATCAACTGCGAATTGAACATTTGAACGAGGAAGAACAATTTTTAATTAAAGAATCATGTTTAGAATATTCAGATATATTTTACTTAGAAGGTGACAATTTGACATTTACAAACGAGATTAAACATACGATTGACACGATAGACACAAAACCTATTTTCACAAAATCATACCGCTACCCTCACATCCACAAAGAGGAAGTAAAGACGCAAATTTCAAAAATGTTAGATCAAGGCATAATAAGACCATCTATTTCCCCATGGTCTTCACCAGTATGGGTCGTTCCGAAAAAATTGGACGCCTCCGGGAAACAAAAATGGCGCGTTGTCGTCGACTATCGGAAACTCAACGAAATATCCATAGGAGATAAATATCCTCTCCCTAATATATCCGATTTACTAGATCAACTAGGTAAATGTGAATATTTTACAACCTTAGATTTGGCCTCAGGTTTTCACCAAATCGAAATTGATTCAAAGGATATTGCAAAAACAGCTTTTTCGGTAGAGAACGGACATTATGAATTCACTCGTCTTCCCTTTGGTTTAAAAAATGCCCCCGCGACGTTTCAGAAAGTTATGGATAACATACTTTTAGGTATCCAAAACGAACGTTGTCTGGTATACATGGATGACATTATAATTTATTCACCAACAATACACAAACACATTAGTAGATTAACTGAAGTTTTCAAAAGATTAAGGAACGCGAATTTAAAAATACAACCCGGCAAATGCGAATTTCTCCGCAAAGAAGTCGCTTATTTAGGTCACATAATTACACCCGACGGAGTAAAACCAAATCCAACCAAAATTAATTGTGTCGCTAATTTTCCTCAACCAACGAATCAAAAAGAAATTAAACAATTTTTAGGACTAGCAAGATATTACAAACGATTTATACCTAATTTTGCAAAAATCTCTAAGCCTTTGACGAAATTGTTACAAAAAGACATATTATTCCATTTCGATTATGAATGCCAAAAATCCTTTAAAGAATTAAAAGAATCGTTACCTTCAACCCCTATTTTAATATATCCAAATTTTAATGAACCCTTTATCTTAACGACAGATGCAAGTTCATTTGCAATAGGAGCAGTTCTATCCCAAGGACAAATAGGAAAAGACTTACCTATAGGCTTTGCATCTAGGACCTTATGTCATGCCGAAACTAAATACTCCACAATTGAAAGAGAGCTTCTCGCTATTGTCTGGTCAGTCAAACACTTCAGACCTTACCTTTTTGGATGTAAATTTAAATTAATAACTGATCATAGACCTCTAACTTGGCTACTATCAATAAAAGATCCAGGAAGTCGCCTAGCGCGTTGGAGATTGAAGCTTATGAAATCCAATATTAACCGGGGAAAATCAATAAAAACGCTGACGCTTTATCTAGAATAAAGATCAATCATTTCCAAAAATGTTCAGAATTTCTTACTAAAATTTTAACTTCGAATTAAGACAATGAATCAATAAACTCAGAAATTACAGAAATATCCCCAGAAACATGTACACAGGAATTAGAGACATTTGTAAACCTTTATAAGACGCAATCTTTAATTGACTATAACAAAATTAAATTTACTAATGACCAACCATTAGACAAAAAACACAAGGACGTAATAGTATTCTTTAGGAAAGATAAACTAGGAGATCTTCATTATAAAATAATAGAAGACATTTTTGATGAGAATCCAAAATTTGATCACAATAAAATAAATACCGTATCTAGAAAAACTGTAAAACATCGTAAATATTATATAATCTTATTACCTTTTGATGCAGATGAAGTAATTGAAACAATGTTTGTTACCTTATACAAGGATAAAAATACTCTCGACCTTTCGAAAACATATTTTGTCGAAAATAATCCAGACCTTCCAATTTTAGAAATGCTATCATTCATCTTCACTGAATCAGATCTAAGTTTAACAATTTGTCAAAATTTAACAAGAACACCGGACGAAGATCAATTTCCTATAATAATAGATCAATACCACAACGGTAAAGCAAATCTGCACCGTGGTATAAATGAAACCATCCGTAGAATACGCGAAAAATATAATTGGCCAGGATTAACGAAACACGTAGAGAAATACATTCAGAACTGCGAAAAAAAAACAAAAACGTTACGTAAAAATTTAAGCAACCCTTTAGTTATCACGGAAACTCCAAAAACACCTTTTGAGCGAATCAACATAGATATTTTAGAAATTCCAACAAAAAATCACGTCCTGGCAATTAGGGACGAATTAACAAAATTTACACAGGCATACCCTCTTCAAGACAAATCAGCTAAATCAACAGTCAACACCCTTCTTTTGTACTTTCAACATTACGGAACACCTCTCCGAATTAATTGTGATTACGGCAGAGAATTTGATAATACGTTATTAAAAGACTTATGTACTCTTTACTACCTCAAACTGACTTTCTCTAGCGTCAATCACCCACAATCAAATGGATCCGTCGAACGATTCCATTCAACACAATTAGAAATAATACGAGTCAATAAAGCAGAAAATTCAAATGAACACCCCTTAACGGTTATTCCATACGCAGTAATATGTTATAACAACTCTGTAAACAAGACCCATGGTTTTACGCCATATGAATTAGTCTTCGGACATACATCTAGTCGTCCTCCCGAAACACTATACAACCAAAAAGAACTGATCTCTAAATATATTCAAGATCTAAATAATAGAATCTCATGGTACTACTACAAAATAGCACGGTCAAAAACGAACCTCCAAAAGGAAAAAGCGAATACGCGATTTGACAAACACATTTCGGAAAATATACCTAAATTTAATATCGGTGACAAGGTCTATGTGAAAGAATCACAAATAAAAAACAAACTTCACAATAAATTTAATGGCCCATTTAGAATAAAAGAAATATTTCAAAACCCAGCGATCCTACAAAATTTAGAAACGAATCAAACTACAAAAGTAAACTTTGATAGGATGAAACCTTATTCTGAAAATTAAAATTTAATTTCAGGTTTTTGCTTCTGATCGGAACAGTAGCCTCACAATACACAATATATCCTATAAATAATACCATCGGAATATATTTCCATAAGGAAAGCGAAGTAGTAATTTCAAACAAACAATGGACCCTATTAGTTTACAAAAACATATTGTCATTGAAAAATGCTTTCGAACATAATGAAAAATTATTAGAAATTCTTTTACACTCAGTCAACCCTACTTTCGAAAATATGAATCTATTTCGAGGAGAAGTTAAAACCCATGTAAGCCTGCTTACGCAAATCTCTAAATCAATACAAGAGAAATTAAATTAAATTAATTTCGACACCAGACGCTACAAACGAGGACTTATTAACGGTATTGGCTCAATATTTAAAACCATCACAGGAAATTTAGACTCTGCAGATGGAGAATACTATTCAGATTATATTAAGAAACTAGCAAAAGATGAATTCCAATTAGAAAGTTTATTAAAAAACCAAATTTCAGTAACAACCTCTGTTATTAAAAACTTCAATGCCACTATACAAAAATTACAAATTGACGAAGCCACTTTTAATAGAGACATAAAAATTATTTCAGACACGATTTACAAAACAGCTGATAAAATAGAAGTCATCGAAGCCAAATTGAGATTTCTAGAACAATGTGAATTTCTAATGGAGAGTTATTTGTATATCGAGGATCATAAATTCAGTCACTTTCGCGCGTTTAAAAATAATTCATACATCAATAATTAATCCTGAAAATCTGGTTACATCACTTCAGGAAATATCTCAAAATTTACATCAAAACAACTTGCCTTTGGTTATCAAGTTATCTAATATTGCTAAATACTTAGACATAATGGAATTAGAAGCCTTTCAGATAGATTCAGATCTTATTTTTGTTTTGAAAATTCCATTAATTGATCAACAAAGATACACACTTTTTAAATTATTTCCTATACCAATTCTAAATCCCAGAACTGGGTTATATCATGTACTGTCAACTTCACAAAGATATATTGCGCGTGATGATGATTCTTTGATGTACATACCCTTGTTCAATTTGAACGGATGCAAACAACTTTATACAGAAACAAAACTCTGTACAAATCTTTTCGCTATATCCCATAGATGACAATGCCATGTGCGAGGCACACATCTTGAAAAAACTAAAAACACTACCCGAAAATTGCGAAACGTCCTTAATATTCGCAAAAGGATATAATGTTCAAAAACTAACCAACTCATGGCTCATCGTAAACTCTGAACCACTTCAAGTCACTATAAATTGTAAGCAGATAAATACCAAGACGGAAATTATTTTCAAAAACTCCATTCTGACATTACAACCAGAATGCAGTGCATTTGTAGGAGTTACTAAAATACAATCCAATTCGAAGGAAACCACCATAAAAGAGCTCGATGCTCATCCTATTTTAATTCCATACAACTGTTGTCATGACATTCCCGACGATTTCGAAATTCCCAAATTACAACCATTAAAATTAAATAATCTCAATACCGAAGACCTCGAAATCGCAAAACATATATTAGACGAATATTCAAAAACGCTGGATAATATGATTAATGAACCGTTCATCACCAAACATATTTCATGGTTCACGTACTTCACAATTGCTGCAATAATCGGCATTATCTTATTATACATCTGTTGTAAATGCCGAAAGAGAAAGAGATTAGCCATTGCTATTACATCCAATTCACCGCCACCTCCACCTAGACCAAGGAAAACTTTTAGAAGCTTCGCCAGCATCCTTCCCAGGAGAAGAGCATCAATCAGACCAGAAGAACCATCCGAAGAAGATATTGAATTTAACTAATTTTCAGTGCTACAGTGCTAGTGCAGTGCTAGATTTCGTTTCAAGTTTTAATTTTAACTTTTAATCAGTGTTACTCACTTTGTTTAACCTTTATCCCAATGTTTAATTTAATTATATTGCTATTTCTAATGTAATCCTTTTGTCAATTATAAAAAGAAAAAGTTTATATGCAATTTCATGTTTTTACGTGCTTGCATAAACTTAACGCCATCGATTTTGTAATCGATTTTTACAAAAAAGTTGTTGTATGACACCAACTTTTATTATAAGGGGGGAGTTGTTATATAGAATCCTCTCTTATATTAGATTAAGACTTAGAATAATACTGTATTTTATAATATTGTAATATACATTGTAACAGGCCATTAGCATACAGGATGTTATGTCCAGAAAAGAGTATACCAAAGTCATTGCGGTTATCGCGTAACTAAAAACCTTTTGTGCTTATCATAAACTTACATTGTATTTTATCGCAATTATTGCAACTTGCTAAAAGTCTTCAAGAAAAACACTTAGAAACATTCCTGTAGCATCAGCAACAGAAATGTTTTAAATAGAGAAACAACCATTAGTAGCTTCAGTAGTCGGTAAATTCAGTAATCAGCAGTAGTTAGTAATCTTCAATTAGTCGTCGAGTAAACGTCGAATAAGTCTCAAGTTAAAAGTATAAAAACCGGTTACTCCTTTTTTGACATAGGTAAAGTGTTCAAAATCGTAAAGTAAAAATAAATTGTTTTTAAAAAGTTATATAAATAAAAAGTGATATAAAATGTATATAGTACTACATATACATAGCATTTATATATAAATAAAATTTTATTTTATTTATAAGTATATAAGTGCTATTACACTAACTATAACTAACAGAAACTATTGCCTAAGACCTACATTAAGTTTCTTCAGTTCCTTTACCTTATTTGGTAAATTATTACGACTGTTTTTTGACCATTTTACTTTGTGTCCGTTCACTCAAACCTATAATCTAATATTTGTTTATGTTTTTGTAGGTCCTTTCCTTTATTTTCATTACATAAGCACTCACTACAGTATCTTTAACAATTAGGAACTATTTGTTGGTGGTGAGAACTGCTCATAGGTAGTTTTCAATGAAATATCCTCGTCGAACATGAAATGTCAGTCTTACTATTACTAGTTGATGTAACTGACGCGAACTACTCTTTTTATATACTAGTAGTGTTCCTTTATTGGATTGTCCTTAAAGTTTGTTAATTAACAAATTAATATACTCTGTCTATTTACTACCTACTTCTTTTTCTCATCGTTTAGTTCATTTCCCAAATGTCTTTAAATCAATGTTTCCTAATACTCTTAATCTAACAACATTGCTTATAGTAGTGGTTTATTTATAATGTATTATCACACTTTTCAACAATTTTCTTCTAATGCTTTTGTCGTCTTAATTAGATTGTTACATATTCTGTACTTCACCATCATTCAGCTAAAGTGAATCACTTTTCGTCGTGAGATATTATTGTTTTGACTTTGTTATCATTATGTTTTATATTTTATATTTAAGCAGGATCTCTGAGGTTTTTATCAATTATATTTTATACCTATTACGTTTACATCATATATTTGTAAGTAATTAGGTATTGTTTTAATGAAATGATAAATCATGAATCTACGATTGTCGTTATACGTACTTATTATATTAAGGCAATTGAATATGTGGTGCAGATATAGCCATTAGTTATATATATATATATATATATATATATATATATATATATATATATATATATATATATATATATATATATATATATATATAACGAATTTACTAGAAAGTTCTTTATTTCTCGAACACTTATTTACAACTCAACTATTCACAAGTCCAACTAACTAATCAACTTTCTTTCTACTTTAACTTTATAAACTAACTTTCGCACTGTATATCACTTTCTTCGCACTGTATCGCTCACTATCGCGGTCCGAATTCAATTAACTGCTGGCCGGATGACACAATTCTTATATAGGCAGTGGAACGTCTCTCCAGACGTTTCTAGATAAAGAACTTTGGCGATCCTTCTAGTATAGAACGCACTGGAAGTCAACACTGCACGCTCTTGAGGTTTCGAATATTCCCGGCGTTCGGGATCACTCGAGGCATTCGTGACACTGCCCCCCTCCTAGTACTGATCGTCCCGATCAGTTGATCGCCCTCGGAATGGTGACAAGCGGTCGATGTGAACAACTTTCATTTTTGCGCGTGGTCCTTTCTGGATCCGGTAAACTAGGTCATTTATTCTGGTCACAATCTTGTAAGTACCCTCCCAGGATTTCTGCAACTTCGGACATCGGCCCTTTTTGCGAGACGGATTGTAAACCATACCAGGTCGCCTTCTTGAAAGCCTTGAGTATTTGTCCCTCGGTCATACATTGTCTTCATTCGGTCGCTCTCCAATCTGGTCTTTCGAATTCGGGGCAACTGACACACTCCCTGAAACACACCCGATTTAGTGCGTGGAAATGGCCCGGCGACGTCGATAGCAGTTCGCTCAAAGGGAGCACCGACGTTGTATTGTTTCATGCGTCCCCGGCGCCGAGTGTTTGGGCCCTTGCTGCTAGCGCAAACATCGCATTTCCTGCACCAATCTTCTACGTCTGACCGACTTCCTACCCAGTAGAATCGTTCCTTTACTTTACCCATGCTTTTAGCTACCCCAAAGTGCCCTCCTCCAGTTCCACCGTGAGCAGTTTCCAAAACCTCGGACACTCTATTCTTGGGTAGCACGATCTGTAGTCGGTTCCTTGCACCATCCGGACTTTCCCAAACTCTTTTCAGAACCCCGCCATCAATAACCAGTGAGTCCCATTGAGGCCAGTAACATTTCGTAATTGCACCGAGGTCGTTGATATCCGTCCACAATGATCAAATCAAAGATCTGTAATCGCTGGAGCCATCTCGCAATTTGCCCTTCTGGATTTTTGAGTTGGAGTAGCCACTTAAGAGAAGCGTGATCGGTTCTTAACAGAAATCTTCGTCCGTACAGGTACTTGTGGAAATGCTCCAAAGTCTTCACTACGGCTAGAAGTTCCCGTCGAGTTACACAGTAGCTTCTCTCGGGTTTAGACAAGGCTTTGCTGAAATAGCCAATTACTTTCTCCTGTCCATCCTGTTCTTGCGACAGTACTCCTCCAATTCCCTTGCTGCTGGCATCGGTATATACGATGAATGGTTTGTCAAACTGTGGATAGCCTAATATTGGGGCTGTAGTCAGTTTTTCCGACTGCCTGTCTCTGCTGCTCGCTTGATTCCCGTGAGCTCGGCAATCACGTCGAAGATGTCCCATGCGACCGCAATTCCAGCGCCTTAATCTGCGTGGCTCTCGGTCTTCTAACAAAACCTTTTTCAGCTCTAGCAGGAAGTTACCGATTTGGTCCTGCTTGGTTTCTTCCCCACCGTTGACTTCGGCCATGCACACCCGCACGTGCCCTTTCAATGCTTGCTTTGCGGCGTCAAACTCTAGGGCATGCGCTAATACTTTGCTGGGAGTATTATGTCGTGACATTCTCAGCACCTGCTGCATGTCCGGATCCCTCAAGCCATCGATAAATGTTTGCACGCACAGTTGATTTGCAATCTCCTGAGGTGCTGTTGGGTATGCCAGCTGTACTAGTCGTTTGACGTCTGCCCCAAATTGTTGCAATGTCTCGCTGCTCCTTTGATTTTGGCTCTTCAGTTGCATTTAGTAGACTTGTTGCATGTGTTTGTCACCGTAGCGCATCTCCATACGATCTACTATTATTGTAAAATTCTGTTGACTTTCCGGAATAAATCGGAGTATATCGAGAGCGTCCCCTCTTAAGCCGACGATAAGAGCTATAGCCTTTTCCTGATCGTCCCAATAGTTTGCGCTAGCAGCAGCCTCGAATTGTCTTCGATATACCGACCAAGGAATCGAACTATCAAAAGTTGGTGCTGTCACTCTGGCTGGCTGTTGGACCCCAGGTGCAGCACTTGTTGAACGTATTCTTAGTTAGTTAACCTTCCTTTGGATCTCTTCCACTTTTGATGCTAAGGACTAATTGGCTTTTTGTATCTCGTCTATTTCTGCTTCCTGTTTAGCTAGCCCCGATTCTATCTGTTTTATACCCTCTTCTAGCTTCTTTTCCGTTTCTTCCCGTAAGACTTGGAGGTCCATGGCGACTTGTTCTTTTATCTACTCTTGAAACATTCTCATAGCGTTGTGTACAGCTTTAAGTTCGTCTTTCATTTCCTCTTGTCCTGTTTTAATGTCTTGTTTCATTTCATATTGTCCTGCTTTCATTTGATCTTGTCCTGCTTTTATTTCTTATTTCATTTGATCTTGTCCTGCTTTCATTGCAGCTAACATTGCTAGTAGCTCATTCATTTGTTCCTCCATGACCGCGGATTGGGTTCTAGTTCCTACTGGCATCCAATTCGCTTTTCTTTAGAGATTTCCCAAAACCCAGTAGACGTCTTGTTCTTGACGAGACAATTCCGGTGATGCGTCACACTTAGGGGTTTTCTTGGCTGCTATCGAAAGTTCGAGAATCTTCTCTATTCTTATCGAAACATCAATATTCGACCCTTTCAGGATGAGACGATTTCGGTGATATGCCACACTTGTGGGTTTGCTTGACTGCTATGGAAAGTTCGAGAATGTTCTTTGACCTTCTCGAAACGTCAATCTTCAACCTCTTCAAGACGAGACGAGTTCAGTGATATGTCATACTTGTGAGTTTTCTTGACTGCTATGGAAAGTTCGAGAATGTTCTCTGACCTTCTTCAAACGTCGATCTACGACCTCTTCACGACGAGACGAGTTTAGTGATATATCACACTTGTGGGTTTTCTTGACTGCTATGGAAAGTTTCGAGAATGTTCTCTGACCTTCTTGAAACGTCGATCTTCGACCTCTTCACGACGAGACGAGTTCAGTGATATGTCACACCTGTAGGTTTCCTTGACTGCTATGGAAAGTTCGAGAATGTTCTCTGACCTTCTTGAAACGTCGATCCTCGATTTCTTCTCCAACTAAACCAAGTGTTCCAGAACTTTCTACCACGTTCTATCCCACTTCTGACACCTATGTAACGAATTTACTAGAAAGTTCTTTATTTCTCGAACAACTATTCACAAGTCCAACTAACTAACTAACTTTCTTTCTACTTTAACTTTTTAAACTAACTTTCGCACTGTATATCACTTTATTCGCACTGTATCGCTCACTATCGCGGTCCAAATTCAACTAACTGCTGGCCGGACGACACAATTCTTATATAGGCAGTGGAACGTCTCTCCAGACGTTTCTAGATAAAGAACTTTGGCGAACCTTCTAATATAGACGCACTGGAAGTCAATACCGCATGTTCGCGAGGTTTGGAATATTCCCGGCATTCGGGATTGCTCGAGGCGTGACATATATATATATATATATATATATATATATATATATATATATATATATATATATATATATATATATATATATATATATATATATATATATATAACTATGGCTATATCTGCAGCATATATTCAATTGCCTTAATATAATAAGTACGTATAACGACAATCGTAGATTCATGATTTATCATTTCATTAAAATAGTACCTAATTACTTACAAATATATGATATAAACGTAATAGGTATAAAATATAATTGATAAAAACCTCAGAGATCCTGCTTAAATATAAAATATAAAACATAATGATAACAAAGTCAAAACAATAATATCTCACGACGAAAATTGATACACTTTAGCTGAATGATGGTGAAGTACAGAATATGTAACAATCTAATTAAGACGTCAAAAGCATTAGAAGAAAATTGTTGCAAACTTTGATAATATATTATAAGTAAACCACTACTATAAGTAATGTTGTTAGATTAAGAGTATTAGGAAGCATTGATTTAAAGACATTTGGGCAATGAAATAAACAATGAGAAAAAGAAGTAGGTAGTAAATAGACAGATAATATTATTTTGTTAATTAACAAAATTTAAGGACAGTCCAATAAAGGAACACTACTAGGCTAGGCGCAAATTGAGCGCGTGTGAGTTGACCTGCACGAGCCGCCCGAGACGCACGTGTCACACGCGTAGCGTGGATGATCCGCAAATTGAACGCAGTTTCGAAGTGACAATCGTACCGCTATGTCCGACCGAGTTAAAAAATCATTGTTTTTATTGAGTTCAGAATCAGAATCTGACAATGATGCTGAAGACGAACTTTTGCTTTATTGTTTGCTTGTTAATAATAAAGTAAAATCACCCAACAAGAATATCCTCTTGGAAAGGGAAAAATGTGGACACTTTATGATAACAAAGAAGATGAGTGATGGTGATTTTAGTAATTACTTCCGAATGAATCGAAACCAATTTGCAGAAGTGCATGGGATGATCCAACGTGGCATTGAGTCAAAGGGATGTCATGCCCATCAACTTATTCCTACTGAGCAAAAACTCGCCGTTTTCTTGAAGTAAGTTCCATTTTATTTTATTCAAGTTCTAAGAAAATGTACCTTATTTATACTTTGCTATGGCCGTGATAAATTTTTTTTTATTTTGGTTAAGGGTATAAGCTTATTAGATATAGCAAGAGTTGAACCTTATTTATTGGCATATATAGGTATATAAAAGAAAAAAAAAATTATGAAGTACAATTTATAAAAGTTTACAATTTATAAAAGTATGGATGAATGAAGTAAATAAAAAGGGCAATGGATCCAACGTTATAGTATTACCTATTAGGAGAACAAAATATAAATTATGAAAACAAAAATAAGTTGGAATCGTGAATAAATAACATGGAAAATTCTATAGCTGAAAACTGGAAAACAGATTGGTCAGAGTAGCACCAGATTCAGCAACTTCATATTGTTGTGGAGAATTTGACCAAGTTTGCAATGATAGGTTTTGTGAATGTTGTGAAGAAGGAGATGGTGATGACATCGTCGAGGACTGCTAGCCACTGTTTATAATTTCTTCCTCTGCTTGCGAAACCGATGAAAAAGTTGGCATTCTATTCGGTGCTGATGATGGGGGGGCATTGGTTTTGTTTGTTGGTACATCGATATAAAAAAATTGTAAAGGGGATCATCACAATTATTTTGTTATTTTGATTTAGTGACCTCCTTTCTTCAGCCCTTTCTCGAGCTCTTTCGTGTCGCATTTCCATTGAATGTTGCAGCATGTTACGAATATCGTCCTCTTTCTTTTTCTTTTTTGCCGATTTATTAAAGGCATGAGGTACTGAAAATATTTTTGGAGTTCTAGATTCATCATCGTGGCCTCTAGTGACTACGACGTTTGATTCCTCACGCCCCTCATTTACAACGTCGGACGGAGTTCCTTCTGCGCCGTCGATGCTAAAAATCTGCTGATTCGCTGTATCAGAATTTTGTGATTCTTCATCACTTGGGGTATTTAAGTTTCCTTCTCGAGGTCCTGTTGACATGAAAGAGTCCAGAAATGACATCTGCTTCTGAATCTTCCATGGCTTGATGCTCTCAGCAGCAGCGCCACTTTTCATACTCTTCTTTTGTCTTCGTACTGCATCACGATAACTGCCCCTCAGTTTGAGCCAGATTGTTTTGGCTTCTTCCCCTGCAACAATATTAACCAATAAATATTGAAAATGTTGAAAATTTGAATGTGCAAAAGTAGTCAGCTACAAAATTTTTTTTCGATTATTTTTATATGTGAACAATTTTTTTTGATATTTATTTTATTTTTTATTTATTTTTTTATTTATTTATTTTTTTTTGTTTCAGATATTTGGCCTCTGGAGACAGCTACAAAAGTATCGGCTATAACTACCTGATGGGGGATCGAACAGTGTCTAACATTGTAAAAGAAGTAGCTGTCGCTATTTGGAAAGAAATGCAGCCAATATATTTACCCGAACCCACAACACAAACATGGCAATCAGTAGCATATTGGTTTGAGCAAAGATGGCAATTCCCACTCTGCGTTGGAGCAATTGACGGAAAACTTATTTTGATTAAAAAACCTAACAAAAGTGGAGCGTCATACTTCAACTACAAACATATGTTTTCCATTATTTTGATGGCAACTGTTGACGCGGATTACAAATTTATCACTGTTGATATCGGGTCTATGGGAAGATTCAGTGATGGGAATATATTTGCTAGTAGTGCGTTGGGTACTAAAATAATAGCACACACCTTACTACTTCCTCCCCCAGCAGGAATACCTACGATTTCTGAACCAATGCCGTACGTTTTTGTGGGAGATGAAGCTTCTCCTTTATCGGAAAATCTCATGAGACCATATCCAAGGAAATTTGTCACTGGAAATTATGACCACTAAGTTTTCAATGTCCGTCTTTCTAGAGCAAGACAAACGTAGAATGTGCATTTGGAATTCTATCTTCACGATTTCGTGTGTTCAGGAAGCCTTTTGAAAGTAAAGTAGAGACGATGAGGGATGTTGTAAAAGCAGCTTGTGTTTTGCATAATTATTTGCGATTGTCAACATTCGTACCAGAAGATACAAACGATATCGAACGGCTGCCAGAAACCCAGTTACTTCGTGTGCAAGGGAGCAGAGCAAGAAATTCATCAGCTGCTTTCAGAGTGAGGGAAAATTTCACATACTATTTTAATAATTGGGGAGCAGTTCCGTGGCAACATCAGTCCGTTATGCTTGGAAATTATTGACAAATCATATATGTAGCACCCTTGATATTTGTACGTTTTATCCACCCTTCAATTTATTGTTTTGTACTAAAATTTATGTAAAAGTTGAAAATCAATTGAATACCTGCCTGTATTTTAAATTTTAAATTTGATGGTTACAACCTTATTCTGAGTAGGTATTCATTTTTGAAATTACCATATAAAAATAATTTGTATGGAAATAAAGTACTTACCATCTTTTAAATTGAGTTCTTCTGCAAGTTCATTCCAAATCCTGTTTTTGAATTTTGTTTTTATGTAATTCAGATCGCTGGGGTCATACAACTCTTTGTATGTCCTCACAGCCTCAATTAACTTTTCCTCAACCATAACTTTGAATTTAAAAAATAAACCAACAAAAAAACAACAAAAAACCGGAAAACGCAATGTTGTGCAATACAAAGCCTTTGGCGACACGCGAAAGAATGGCACGAAAAACTGTGTCTCAACCACTGTGCCACGCGAGTCACTTGTGACGCTAGTCGCGCCACATCGTGTCCGGGCGCCAACTTGCGCTGTTCTATTGGTTTTCATGGGTCACAAAAGATCTCGCTGTGCTGCGTCACCCCACACGCTTCCAATTTGCGCCTATAGTATCTAGAAATAGTAGTTCGCGTCAGTTACATCAACTCAGTTACAGTAATAGTAAGACTGACATTTCATGTTCGACCAGGATATTTCATTGATAACTACTTATGAGCAGTTCTCACCGCCAACAAATAGTTCCTAATTGTTAAAGACACTATAGTGAGTGCTTATGTAATGAAAATAAAGGAAAGGACCTGCAAAAACATAAACAAATATTAGATTATAGGTTTTAGTGAACGGACACAAAATAAAATGGTCAAAGAAACAGTCATAATAATTTACCAAATAAGGTAAAGGAACTGAAGAAACTTAGTATAGGTCTTAGACAATAGTTTCTGTTAGTTATAGTTAGTGTAATAGCACTTATATACTTATAAATAAAATGAAATTTTATTTATATATAAGTGCTATAGGATATATAAGTGCTATACGTAAATAGGATGTTTGAACTGATAAAATACATATATGAAACGGGCCAGATGCCGGAGGATTATAAAAGGAACATTATCGTTACTATACCGAAAAAGAGAGGAGCCGACAAATGCGAGAACTTTAGAACGATTAGCCTAACTTCCCACGCGTCAAAAATCTTAACCAGAATAGCGCAGAAGAGGATGAAAAATAAAGCGGAGGAAATACTAAGAGAAGACCAATTTGGGTTTAGGCGAAATAGGGCAACTCGAGAAGCTATTCTGGCGCTAAGAGTAATGTTAGAGAAAACAATATAAAAAGGAAAGAACGCTTATATAGGATTTATAGATTTAGAAAAAGCTTTTGATAATGTAAGATGGGAAAAAATGTTCGAGATACTAAAGAGCGCGGGAATGAAATATAGAGATAGGAGAGTAGTACACAATCTATATAAAGAGCAAACTGCTGTTATAGAAGTAGAAGGGGAAAGAACGCAAGTAGGTATTAGGAAAGGAGTAAGACAAGGATCACCACTAATTTTTAATATGTACATCGAAGAGGCGATTAATGTCGTAAAAGATAGAGTGGATTTCGGAATTAAAGTACAGGGACAGAAACTAAAAATGCTGAGATTCGCGGATGATATAGCAGTATTAGCATCTAGTAAAGAGGAATTGGAATCAGCGTTGAACGAAATGGAGGCAGTGTTGACAGAGGAATGCGGAATGAGGGTGAATAAAAACAAAACTAAAGTGTTAGTGTGCAGAGGGCGCGAGAGCAGAGCAAAAACGAAAGTACAAATTAATAATGAAAGATTGGAGGAAGTTAAAGACTTCGCTTATTTAGGAAGTAAAATAAATTGGGATGGAAGAAGCGATAAAGATATAAAACAAAGAATAGCGCAGGATCGAGAAGCTTTTAACAAAAAGAAAGCATTTTTATGCTCGGGGGTAATAAACTTAGAGACAAGGAAGAAATTTTTGAAAACGTATGTATAGAGCACGACACTATACGGTTGCGAAACATGGACGGTAGGGGAAGCAAGTAGGAAGAAATTAGAAGCTTTTAAGATGTGGTGTTACCGAAGAATGATGAAAATACCGTGGATAGGGTTAGAAACAAAGAAGTATTAGAGAAAGTCGGCGAGAAAAGAAGTATGTGGAAAAATATAAAGAAGAGAAGAGATAGAATGGTAGGCCACTTGCTGAGGTATGGGGGAATAGTCCGCGATATTTTGAAGGCAGAAATAGGAGTGAAGAAAGGCAGAGGTAGGCCTAGATTAGACTACTGCTCGCAAATAGTAAGGGATGTAGGTTGTAGCACAATTAGCGAAATGCGTAGGTTAGCACAAGATAGGAGAAGCCAGTCTTAGGACTGATGACCTCATGATGATGATAAGTGCTATATACATACCTATTTTTTATAAAATGTCAGAAAGCATCTTTTGCTCGATGAGCAAAATTTATAGTTAAATTTTTAAGAGAAATCAGAATCTGAAATTTATTTTTAAATATAATTAGAAATAACAAAGATATCAATTAAAACAGATTTATTATTTGGAAATGTCAAAGTTTGTTTATTTCAAAAATGAAAATAAAAGAGCATCGGCCATAAATTATAAATAGAACTGATGCATTTTAAACGGGAGAGCATTTTACTCGCTGTACAGTAAATATCATTGCTTTGCATCAAAATTTAACAAAAAATCAAGTTACCTGTTGGAACAATTGAAGCGACATATTATACTGTATTGTAAGGTAGTGTATAGTGTTTTGGTGTTTTGTGGAAAACTAAGTTAGTGTTTTGATTTACATTGCTTTGATTCCATAAACTTCTTCTTTCGACAAATATTTTCAGAATGACTTGCTTTTATTGCAAAACCTGCATTTTATAGGCATTTGACGAACATTTGGACATGTATTACGCTTGTGTCCCAATTTGTTACTTACATGCGTAACATTTAAATTTTTCAGAATTAATTGATGTATTTGGTTTATGTTTGTAAGAGCCTTCAAACGTACGTTTTCTATTTAAAACAGGCGTACTATTACTACTAGGAAAAATTTTTTTATGTACGCCGTAAAAGAAATAAACGTTTTACAATTGGCCACTCGCAGGATCAATTGAACCTGCTTATTTAGGATTTACTCGATTATACAATCAATTAATTTTTCATCTGTCAAGTTATAATTTATTCAGTTTTGATAATTTTTGAAAACAATATTCATGCAGATCCTGACACATTCGGACTTTATATGCAGCTGCATCATAAAATGCGCGGCCAGAACTTCATTTCTGCGGAATGTGTTTCTTAGTAGTTGTTCCCATTGTGCCCACGTATACAGTGCACTTTTCAAACTATCACACCACAAACGATCAAGACCTTTTAACTTTCCCAGTGCCAAACACACGGTGCGGTGATATGATGGTACATTTAATACATTTGATACCTAATGATACATTTTAGCACACTGATTTACTTTATTTAACTAATCAACAATTCCTAAAGTATCATCGGATGGATCAAAATCACTTAATGAACGATCGTCTTTAAATAAAGCCAAAGCCGGTCTATTAACATTTGGATCACTTGTAAAAGGACCTGTACTCACAGTTTCCTGTCGATTTTCAGCTTGCCTCTGTGCCATTCTCTGTTGTTAGTGGAGGAGTGTTTGACCGTATCTCCAACTGACCACACTGTAGATGATCTGTGGTACCAACATCAGGTTGACAACGCCCTTCCATTGTCAAACACCATTTTTAAGCACGTTTTAGGGTTTTGTATCCCACCGCTGCTATATTATTTTATATAATTTATTTTATAATCTAAATATATAATATATATTTATATTATATATTTACTATATATATAAATATATATATATATATATATATATATATTATATGTATATTATATTATATATAATATAAACATAGTAACGTGGCAACTGTGTGCAGTTAACTCAGGTTCCTCTAAGTAATTCAAAAGTTATTTTATAGTGTTAAATCTCAGCAATAATTCAAGAACCTCGGACTGTCGCTTTATTAACAGTTTCGTAAAATGTATGTGCATATTTTGCAACTAAAACTAGAATTGTAGTATCAAACTGCGACTTGTTTACATTTCTTCTGAGGTCTTATCAGTCGCATACCATATCGGTTTTTTGGCCCGCTTCAACCAACGTTACCAAGTTTAGAAAATTTCTTGAAATCGCACTAAAGTCACAGAATAATATAAAATGCCCACAGTGAAGTGTATCTGTTGCAATAAATCTGGAGAGGAACACAAAATGGTATCCTGCTGTATATGTAAAAACGACTATTTTCATTTATGTGCTGAACTGAATTTCGAACGATTAAATCTAAATAAAATTTAAGCGGGACCTGTTGTAAGTGTTCACAATCTGGAGACAGCATGAAAGACTTAAAGGCACTCATAATATCGCTTCAGAAAGAAATCTAAAGTCTCAAATTACAAACTAGTTGCTCACAAAATTGTGGTGATAAATCTTTTGATTTTGAAGATGTACAATAAATCTTGGACAAAAACTCTCGTAAGTACAGGGTGGTGCAATGGGTATTGACGATTTTTGAGACGCCACTGTCCGAATATGAGTAAAGTGGAGGGGATATTCAACCGCTTAAAATATTCCGCATGTAATGCCATTTACGAGTAGTAGCCATGGATACGTGGCCAGTGAGTCAACGTAGCTTTTGCGTTAGGGCGTATCACCGATCGGAGTCTGTTATTGAGGTGCAACGACAGTTTCGGCGTGAATATAATATTCTAAGGCGTGGTAGAATTCCTTCGCGTAACACAATTTTGCGGTAGGTTGCACAGTTTCGTGATCATGGAAGTGTAAAAAATGAATTTGTCGGATTCTGTCAAAACTGTGCGTACACCGGAGAACGCAAAGCGAGTACGGCAACCTGTAATAAGGAGTCCAGTTCGTTCCGCAAGGCGTCAAGCAGTAGCATTGAACATTACACGAAGAAGTTTGGGTCGAATTTTACACGAAGACCTACTATTCCATCCATACAAAATTCAAGTTGTTCATAAAATTTTACCGCAAGATTTACCAGCACGAATACAATTTTGTAGAACATTTCTTGATATACTGAACCCAATGTTTTAAATTTAATAATGTCTGATGAGGCGCATTTCCATTTATCAGGATATGTAAATAAACAAAATTCGATACTGGGCTGCTGAACAACCTCAACAAATTCACGAACAACATCTGCATTCCGAAAAAGTTACCGTGCTGTACGCGTGTCTGCATTCGGAATACTAGGCCCGTACTTTTTTGAAGAAAATGACCGTACAGTGACTATAACTGCTCAACGGTATTTGGAGATGCTTCAAAACCTTTTACCTGCTAAATTGCAACGACTGGGGGTAGAAAATAACGTCTTATGTTTCCAGCAGGATGGAGCAACAAGCCATACTACGCGAATTTGCATGGCTGCTCTAAGAAACATGTTTCCTGGACGACTTGGGGATATCCCGTCATGGTGATTTTAATTGGCCGTCGGGGTCACCAGATTTGACCAACCCTGATTTTTTCTTATGGGGATATTTGAAGGCTAGGGTTTTCGAAAATAGACCTCAAACGCTACAAGCTTTAAAGGACATTACCCGAGAAATCAGAGCAATAAACCACGAGATGCTGCTACGAGTTGCAGAGAATTTTCAGTCACGACTTCAGGAATGTTTAGAAAAAATTGGTGTCCATTTAAAAGACATTATTTTCAAAAAATAATATTTGCTGTAAAACTGCATTATATGAGTAATTAAAATATATGGTTTTGACCTTGGTCGTTTCATTAGTATATCCATAATAACACTCTATAAATCGTCAATACTCATTATGCCACCCTATACAACGTGATAATTTACGGTATTCCAGAGAATAATATGGCTAATCGTGACGAAAATATGCTACTTCACTCGTCCGATTAAAATTACTCTTACCACCGAAAGCGCTGATCATAAAATTATTCACAACGCCTATAAATTGAAGAATATAAACGAGCCCAAAAACATGAGGGTGTCTTTCAATAAGACTCCAAGGCAACAAGAGTATTATAACAAATTAAAAGATGAACTTTTCAGAAGAACGGCTGAAGGAGAAAGTAACTTGCGTATTAAATACATTCGTGGTACTCCAAAAATTATAGAGTCAAGCTAATAAAGCCCAACAGAAACGCTGAACTTTCGTTGTATTTTCAAAATGTCAGAGGACTCGATACTAAAATTCGTGAAATTTATACTTCTGTTTGTGACATTAATTACGATTGTATTACACTAGTTGAAACTTGGTTGAAAGAAGACGTCTCTAGTAACGAAATTTTTCCGCATACTTATACTAGTCTTTCGATTAGATGGAAATTAATTATCAACGTACATGTACAGCCCGTGGTGGTGATGTCCTAATGGCATTTAATGCAAAATATAATGTAACTCAATTAAATATTGAAGATATTAACAATCTTGTACAACTCATTGGTGTAATGGGTTGTAAATTAGTATTAGGCAGTTTTGTTGTACATGTGTTTGTAATTTATATCCCATCACAAGTTAATAATGATGATTTAGAATTATTTCTAAAAAACTTAGGAGTTAGATTCATTAATGCTAAAAATGTATTATTACTAGGAGATTTTAATATTTATCGTTTTATCACATCAGATATACACGACTTCAAGACCAGAACAATGTTAAATTTATTACAGTTCAATAACTTTCAACAGTTCAATTGCATTCTTAATTCGAATGACAGAATTTTAGATCTATGTATTTCCAACCGTAAATGTATTGTTCAAAGAAATTCTCATCCTATAGTCGAAGAAGATAGTTACCACACCTCCCTTTTAGTAATTATTGAGGTTAGTACAACTGAATCTAGTAACTTTCCTTCTTATTGTAACAATAAAACATGCAATTTTAAGAAAGCCAATTTCCTGGGCTATTAAATATTATAATTTTATAGTTTATTTGATCAATTTATTCCTGTATATAAAAAATTTAAGCGTAAATATCCAGCGTGGTATACTGCTGAAATAATTAATAACATTAAACGGAAAGCTTACCATTACAACAAATTTAGGAAAAGGCACCACTTAACTGATCTTACTGAATTCAAAAGATTACGAGGGAATTTTAAAGCACAAATAGTTGATGCTTATAATAACTATTTAATATACATTCAGCAGAATTTTAAGACAGATCCCACAAAACACATGTTTTTGGTCTTATGAGCAAGAATAGTTCGACGCGTATTCCATCAACGATTTTCTTCGATGAGCAACCATTTAATGCTCCAAACAAAATTGTGAATGGTTTCGCTACATATTTTTCCAGTGTCTTTTCTACTGACGATGTGCAAGTTATAAACTCTAGTTCTGTCAATGACTCAACCTGTATTAATGTAGTATAATTTACAGAATCGGATATTCGACAATCTTTATCTAAACTTAAAAACAAAATGACCAGTGGAGATGATAAAATCCCGAGATTTCTTCTTAAAGATTGCTTAGGAGCTTTAATAAAGCCACTTCTTATATTGTTTAATCTAGTAGTGTCTACTCACACTTTTAACCCCTTTCTGGTACTGAGGCCCTCTACTATTGGCGGAGCGGTGAAGATCACATCCTCAACTGGTTCATTAGGCAGCCTTGCAGCTACCTCATTTGCCAACCGGGGCGCAGTCCTCAGATAGCCCTTTGTACGGAGATAGAATACATAATCACGCAGATTCTGCGGCGTGAAGGCATCATGCTCTGGGTGCAATTCGCACCACAGGGCATGCATACGTGCCGTACATTCTCTCCGTACGGGCTCACTGCTTTCGTAGCATTGCAGTAGGTCGTCTCTCAGTTCGTCGGTCCAGTCAAAGCGTTCATCCATGTGCTTGGCGTACGTCGTTTCTAGGCAATCCATCCATTTGGGCCCCACCACCTTGACCATGACCCCTATCCGAATGGGGTCGATCGTGGGGGCCCCTCCTTCTGTTGCTTGGAACCAGAAGTACGAGCTTACCGGGGAGTTAGCCCAGTAAGTCCACGGCCGACAGCAGAGGAGAAGCTGTTATCCTCTTCCCGGTGCGCTGGTGCTGTCGGTCCGATTTTGCACCCCAGCTGCAGTAAGTGGTGTCGCTACTTACGAAAGGCCACATGGGTGTTGTTCGGCCCCTCCTGCTTTTTCTTTTTTTTGTTCAAAACCAGTCACCCCATTCTGTGACTCCGACTCACACAGAAGGTGCGCTGGTGATACCAGTAATCACTCCTCACGTCCGTTTAGTTAGTGATTACTGGGCCGAGTCGTGTGCCCTGAGTAAACGAAGCGAACCGAGAATTGCGGCCTTCTGCATGCGACCGGCTAAGATTTCTGCCGAGATCCAGCATGCCGTTTTGCTCTTTAATTCTGAAAGCAGTGTATCGCTCGCTCCATCAAGGGCTCCTACAATCATTACCTTAAATTTAACAGAATGGTTTGGAAAGAGTCTGCGGTATTCGAAAATTAAATCTCAATATTTTGTCCGTTTCTTCTCCTCTTTCAAAACAATTTTACCGTCACCAGGTGCCGAGAACTCGATGACGAACATTGCCCTGAGTTGGTGGTCGAGGAGGACTACGTCAGGCTTGTTGGCTTGTATTTGCCTGACGGTGGGAAATGAATAGTTCAATATATTCGGCACTTCTCGTTTTCCACAACGGACTCAATATCTCCCGGAGCGTAAGGCAGCACTGGTGTCTCGTCTATCTGATACGAGTGCCTTAAATGATAATAAATCACCCGTAACGCTACGATGTGTCTATGGATACAGGCCGAGACTGCATATACCGGGCTAGCCGACAGTCAATGCATCAATATCTGCGGCGCCTTGCGGCAGGCCCTGCAGCTGACATCAGGGACTTCCATACCTATGGCACTACTCCGATAGACAAGCGTGTTAAACACACCCTCTTGGCAAGCCATGATGAATCCCTCGGTCTCTGAATAAGCAAAGGTCAGCCTTTCGAATAAGCACAGGGCTTCCATATTCCTATAGAAGACCCCGTGCAAGGGCTTATCCGTGTGAAGCTGCAGAGCTCTTAAAAGTCCAGCTATTACTTGGACTTTTAACCGAACAGGTTTCAACTCGTTGACAGAGTTGCGATTGGCCCGTTCAGTGTCGAAGACGAGACCGAGATCATTGGCTGCTCTACGTGCTGCTTTAAATAAGAATGCTCATATCCCTGCATGTTCGTGATTTCGGACCATGCAGAGAAGGGGATCCGAACTCCTGATAACTTTACACTTTACAGGCTCCGTCCAGAACCATACTGTTATAGATACATTCCAAACTCAAAAGTCCACGGCCTCCGCGATTGCGTGGGAGATATAACTGTGGAACGGACGATCTGGGATGCAAACTCCTACTGCGATGCATCCATTTTCGGGTTACTACATCGAGTTGTTGCATCTCCGCCTGTGTCCATTTGACTACTCCGAAGGAGTAGACAAAGATCGGAACGGCAAGCATGTTTGTTGCAGACACCTTGTTCTTCCCCGATAGTTCTGACGATCAGATCTGTCGGAGGCGGTGCTAATACTTGCCGCGGAGAGCGTTTTTTACGACACCCACCTATTAGGTGGAACGTTGCTCAACACCCAAGTAGGTGCACGACTCTCCCGCATCGAAGTGATGTAAGATGCTTCCGTCTATGAGCTGCGCATCCTCTGCGTATTCCCGGCTTCATCCTATCTTGAGATCAACCAGTGCACATTTGTCCAACCCGAACTCCATCCCGATGGCCTCCATGTACTCCTGCACTACCCTTAGGGACTGCCATAATTCTCTTTCTCGGAAGGCATAAAATTTTAGGTCATCCATGTAAAATAGATGGGTGACCTTATGCCTCCGATCGCCCGGGGTCCCGGAGATATAGCCACGGGTTTTCCTAAAGGACACGGACAAAGGCAGCAGTGAGATGCAAAACAGAAGGGGGCTAAGGGAATCTCCCTGAAACACGCCCCTTCTGAATGACATGGGCTCTGTCCGGACTCTAGTATCACCCGATGTTAAGGTAAACCGAGTCCTCCAGAGCGCCATCAGTTCTTGAATACATCTCACTACAGGACCGGGCACCACAAGGCATTGGAGCAAGTGAATTATTAGCTCATGCGATGTCATGTCGAATGCCTTGCGGTAGTTGAGCCAGGCCATTGAAAGGTTTCGCTTGTACTGCACGGAGTCCTGCGTGACACATCTGTCAATCAATAGATTCTCCTTGCAGCCAGCGACATCCTTCTTAGACCCTCGTTTATTTCCCCTCGAAAACCGTCTCTATTGCTAGGAGTACTCGCATGTACAAGATGCGTGTAAACACCTTGTAGCATACATTTAAGCAGGTTATCGGTCGGTAGTTCTTTGGGTTGAGCAAATCTCTGGTCTTTGGGACTAGCACAGTCCGCCACTCGACAACCCAAGAAGGAATTTGCTGCTCCCCATTTAGCCAGGTGGTAAAAATTCTGGCTAAATGGTGGTGGCTACTAGATATTGTTTTCCATCAGAAGTTATTTATCTCGTCGGGACCTGGAGCAGCAAAGTTCTTAGAGCCCGCAAGAGCTCTTCGAACTTCTTCAGGGGTTATCGGGTGGCACACTTGTTCTGGTCGCTGAAGACCTTCGCAAAAGTATTCAAAGTGTGCCAGGGCTGGAGTGTCTCTTTGAAGTGGGGGCATCTGATTGTGCAGCGCCTTCCAAAAGTTTTCCATCTAATCTATAGTCGGCGGATTTTCCACAACAGGTTGAAGCGGTTCGAATAGACGCGAGGGTTTTTGACGAAACACATAATTTTCCGCCAGCCTTCGCGCCCGCCTCACTAGTGACTTTTTGCACGTCTCTAGCATCCGTATCCTATCAAGGCGTTTGGTGGTACGCAGCACTACCTCATTGAGTGCGTGATGGACGCGTCTTAAATTGACGGCGATTCGCCGTAATCTTTGTGTAAAAGACCTATTGGCCGCCATATAGTTCATCACACATTGCATACGGGATACCTGTTGTCTTTCCGACTAGATCTTGGCCTCCGTTTTCCATATATGCCGCTCCGTTCTCTCTCGCGGAGAGGAAGAGCTGTTCGCTCTCTCCATATGAGAGAAGCTTTCGGCAGCAGTGTACACGGCACAATTTATGTACCAGATGTCGGCCCCTTCTGGAAGCGATGCTCAAACTTCAGCATCCACTCTGGCCAAGTCTTGTGGCATAGGGGGTCTTATGCGATGTAACCCCCTTCTGGTATTGAGGCCCTCTACTATTGATGGAGCGGTGAAAACCGCATCCTAAACTGGTTCATTAGGCAGCCTTTCAGCTACCTCATTCGCCAATCGGGGCGCAGTCCTCACATAGCCCTTTCTATGAAGATCGGATACATAATCACGCAGATTCTGTGGCGTGAAGGCATCATGCTCTGGGTGTTATTCACACCACAGGGTATGCATACGTGCCACGTATCCCCTCCGTATGGGCTCTCTGCTTTCATAGCATTACAGCAGGTCGTTCCTCAGTTCGTCGGTCCACTCAACTTGCCCATGACCCCTACACGAATGGGTCGATCGTGGGGACCTCTTTTTCTGATACTTGAAACAAGAAGTACGGGATTACCAGGGAGTTAGCCCAATAAGTCCACGGCCGACACCAGAGGAGAATCTCAAAAAATAAAACCCGCCACAGGTAGGATTCGACATCTGTCCCGGATTGTAACCGAACGACATACAGCTGTTTAGAACTTATTAGTTCTCATTAGTGCCGTACACGGTACGCCGATCCAGCACAAATGCCGAATGAACTCTATGGGGTATACATCTTTATCGATACGATCTCTGTCAGTAGCATATACGAGTAAGTCGGAAATCGAGAAAACTACTACCAAACCACCAAGCGGTTATCAAAGTAGTTCCCAAATAGCAAAGCTATTACATAATCACTCTAGGAAACAAGTACTCCTCTTGCTAAAGCCCCGCCAGGTATTGAATTATACCTAGAAGCAATCCTCGACCCCTTTCTCGTGTTTCTGCACGATCAGATAAGGTTTCAAAAAATGAAACCCGCCACAGGTAGGATTCGACATCTGTCCCGGATTGCAACCGAACGACATACAGATATTTCGAACTTATTAGTTCTCATCAGTGCCGTACACGGTATGCTGATCGAGGACAAATGCCGAATGAACTCTATGGGGTATACATCTTTATCGATATGATCTCTGTCAGTAACATATAAGTCGGAAATCGAGAAAGGAACCACCAAACCGCCAAGCAGTTATCAAAGTAGTTCCCGAATAGCAAAGCTATTACATAATCGCTCTAGGAAACAACTACTCCTCGGGCTAAAGCCCCGCCAGGTATTGATTTATACCTAGAATCGATCCTAGACCCCTTTCTCGTGTTTCTGCACAATCAGATAAGGTTATTATTATTATTTATATTATTATTTTATAATAATTATTATTATATTTATTTTGTTTTTATATAAATTATTTTATTAACAACAAAAATATTTGAGTATAAAAATATGTAATATAACTAATATATGAATCTAGATAAATGTTGTCCCAATTTATTCTAGCGTAGCTATCTATAGAATGAATGTTAGAGTCTTTGTTAAAAATCATCGCGGTCCATGTTTATGCTGAAAGGCTCTTATCACGATCGAATAAACCAAACAGTGCGTCCCTCAGCTCGCTGGAGATGGTGACCAAGCACCGCGATACATTAACTCGATATCGCCTACATATGGTGAAGAAGTCGCCACTTATCAAAGGGTTAACCATAACTAATGTCAAATTGGTTTAAAAATATATTGGCCTGCCCGAGTGATGGCTGTGTTACCAAATGACCGCTATCAAGCACAGTCACAGGAGCGTAGATGATTTCGAGGTGTTGTGGCAAGCCACAGACTAAAATTAATCAAATCCAATCCTTGAATTAGTGGTGAGCAATTTATTTATTTTCTGGTAAAACCTAGAAAGAACCATTTATACATTTGTTCAATTCCTTTGTTCGTCATTTTATTCAATAATTGTATGCGCTGAAATAGCTACGTCAATTTGATATTTGCTTGACTATAGAATGCACACAGGCCAATTAACCTTATTTTTGAGTATATTTGATTGTTTATTTTTGAGTATATTTGAAGTTATTTATTATTGTCAAACACGTCTATTAATTCTAAATAGACGTCTGAGTTGTGCAATAACACCTGCAGACACGTCTAGTTGTTTCATTTATTTTTGCCAAACATATCAGTTAGCTGTAGATAGGCCTCTGAGTTATGTAAATCGTTATTTTATTTATTACAGCATTTTACCAAACATGTCTGTTAGCTGTAGATAGGCCTCTGAGTTGTGCAAATGGTTATTTTATTCATTATAGCATTTAGGTAGATCTCGGAGCTAACCGGTGTACGAATTTCTAAACATCCTATTATATAATTGTGGCCGCTGATCTGTGCAGTATACATTCCTCAATAACTGTAGTATGAAAAGTGAGTATGTTGTCTATGGTTAGCTGCAGTAGAGCTCCTGTCGAGCTGTGGGAGCTGCAGTAGGTTAGCTCCTGTCGAGGGCGTAGCTGCCGTGAACTCCAGAATAGCTCGTGTTTACAATAGAGCACCTACCGTCCTGTCAAGGGTGGATCTGCTTTGAACTCCAATGTAGCTCCTCTTTACGGTCCAGAGCAAACCTGTTATTTTATTAATTAAATTTTATCACTATCTGTAGAGTCTTTGGATTTCTGGAATTGCAAAAATGTGGAATCCAGACTTGTACTATCGAGCGTATGGAGTGTTAAGACACCTTTATTGAGGGCTAGGTACTCCAAACAATGTCAGGCATGACCAACCCTCCGGAATAATCCGATGGTCCATTACCGATGAACCATCCATCGTCTCTCACCGATGACTACGCCCATTACCGATGTATCCAAATGTACTCCGGTAGCACGAAATTAAAAAAAAAAAAAAGAAAAAACAATGATTTTGAAACTTGTTGAATGACAAATTGCTTCTGTTGTTTATTTCTATTTAGGTGTTGATGCAGGCGGGCCCGGGGACGTGCACTACGAGTTTAAAATAACTTAAATTTTGTACTAGTAATATATATTTTTGTAATAAAAGTTGTTCATTTTGAAACGTATTTTAACTATATATATATATATATATATATATATATATATATATATATATATATATATATATATATATATATATATATATATATATATATATATATATATATATATATATATATATATATATATATATATATACCGGGTGTCCAGAAAGTCTTTTTTTTCTCGAGGGGAAACTCTTCAAAAGACACCTGGCCTCTGGTGTTTTGTTATTGTTTGGCCAGGTAGTGTCGGATTCGTATACGCCTACCGACTAAAAACCCCCCGCTATCCTGTCAGTGTGATGCCGAAGAGGAACCGCTCTCGCTTTACTTCTCTTCAGCATATCAATCAGGATACTTACTCATTCCCCATTTCCCTTTCCTCCTTCTCTTTCTCCTTCATGATGGACGTTACCATCTGCTCCACCACTGTCCATCTTTCTCTGCTCTCGAGCATGATTGGGATCATGTTGTCCGCAATGATAGTATGTCCTATCTTTTGCTCCGCAGCTGTCCTTTCTCCTGTCCACCTTTTGAAGCTGAACACTGTGTGGCCGGCATCGTGGATCTCTCCACAGGACCAGTAATCTCTGCTCTCGCGTTTGCCTATATCCAATAGGTAGTGCGCGAAACAGCCGTTCCCAGTAAGGACCTGAGTTAAGTAATACTCGACATCGCCATGTCGCCCATCGCCGGGATTAGCACCCTCGTACATATCCCTCGGGGCTCCGCCTCCCATCTCTCCTGCCAATCTTCCCATAGGCTCTCCCTTGCTGCACCTCTGTCAGCGCCTCCGTACACCTCCCGTCTCCCCCTTGTTAGAATATCGATGGGCGGTATACAGGCTATCACCAGCGTTGCCGCTGCCGATACGGTCCTGTATGCACTACAGACTCTTAGCGCTGCTCTTCTCTGGACTTTGGTGAGCTATTTCCTCCACTTGTCTCTTCTCAATATATCCACCCACATCTGGGCGGAATACAGTAAGATCGACTGCACCACCCCGCTGAGGACTCTCCTCTTTGACGCTCTGGGGCTCTCAATATTTGACATTAAGAGCCCCAGGGCATCAAAGCATCAAACGACCAAGGGCCGAGTCAGTTTTGCTCGCCTTTTCCAGCGTCTGTTTGATATGTTTCCTAAACGACAGAGGACTATCAATCCAGACTCCCAGGTACTTAATACTCTGCTTCGGCACGATTTCGGTATTCCCTACTCGAAATGTGATGCACGGAAGCTTTCTTCTCCTTGTCAGGAGGATTGCCTTCCGTTTTGTTCAACGCCAGGGTCAGTTCCCTCTCTTCAACTCATCTCTTGATCCTCTTGACAGTGAGGTGGGCGTTTTCCCTCACGTCGATATCACTTCTTCCGGTAACGACCACCGCGACTTTATCAGCGTAGCCCCAGACCCTCACTCCTTCGGACACTCTGAGTCTAAATACCCCGTCGAACATAATGTTCCATAGGATAGGACCCATAGCCGACCCCTGTGGCACTCCACAGGAGATTCTCCTCCTCTCGCTACCGTCCCCAGCCAGCAATATCAGGCTCCTACAGGACAGGTAGCTGGCGATCATGGTTACAACATACGGTGCTATTTCTAGCTCCCGCAGCCTCCCCATGATCTTACCCCATGAGGCCGAATCGAACGCATTTTTCACGTCCAAAGTGATCAACGCGCACAAATTCTTGGACTCCCATGCCTCCTGTGCAATCGTTTTTATGACCATGACAGCATCTACCGTAGATCTCCCTGCCCTGAACCCGTACTGGTTCTCCACCAGGAATCCCTTTCTCTCCAGCTCACCTAGGAGTCTTCCTAGGATGAGATGTTCCAGGAGTTTCCCGAGCACATCGATCGGACATATCGGCCTGAAAGGTGTGGGGTCCTCCACCGGCTTGTTCGCCTTGAGAAATAAAACTAGCCTGGCCATCTTCCGTCCCTCGGGAAAGGTGCCGCTCCTCATGACGTCATTCATGATTTGCAGCACCTGTGCAGGATATTGCTCCACCACGGCCTTCAGGATCTGAGGGGGAATACCGTCCGGATCAAGCGCCTTGCTTTTTTTAATCTTGGCACAAGCCCTTAGCAGTTCCTCCTCCGTAAGCGGATCGAGATCTGCTACTGATTGGCGTTCCCATTCTTCCACCGGTTTCACGGAGAAGCGCGTTCACCGCCTCTTTCATCTTCTCTAGAGGAATCTCCTGCTGGTGACTATTCGTCCTCTTCACCATCAGTTTGTACCCGTTACCCCAGACATCTCTATCTAGGTCGGCGCACAACTCGTCCCATTTTCTTCTCTTCTCTGCCTTGATAGTGTCCCTCAGCTTTTTGTTTTCAGCCTTATACGCTATCTCCACCTCTCCCTGCTCATTAGGGTTCCAGGTTCGTCTGGTCCTGTCCCTGATATATTGCCTTCGTGCGGCAACGCACTTCTTCCTTTGGACAGAGATCTCCTCTGTCAACCAATATATCCTCGGGGACTACCTGCTTCTCCCTTTTCTGGACATGGATGCATCACACGCCCTCGTGTCGGTTTCAACCAAATATTTGGGATCCCTGATCCTCCCATTTTCTCTTCGGTCGTCCATGACCCCACAGAAACTAACCCTGTCCCAGCTGTTCAGCTTCCAGCCTCTGTTCCTGGTCACGCTAAGCATCTGACTCGGGTGTTCCCTGACCTCAAAAAGGATGTATTTATTGTCGCTGTGTGTTTCCTTATCAGATACTCTCCATTGCATCACTTCGGCTGCTACACCTGTCGTAGCGAACGTTACGTCCGGGTTCGACGTCCATCTCCCCCATTCGAACGTTGGCTGTGTCCCTCGATTTAACACGACCAGATTCAGCCTTACTACCCACTCCACTACCAGATCCCCCCTGGCATTTGGAGCTCTTCCCACCCCATTCGGGGGCCCTAGCGTTGAAGTCGACCGCGATGATGCAGTCATCATCCGAGCCTGCCACTAATTCCTCCAAACTATCCAGCGAGGCCCGAAATTCCTCTAGCCTTCCGTTTGGAGAAAAGTAGCAGCTAAACAGGATGATCCCGCCTAGCTTAACCACACGTATCCAGGACCATGGCCTGAACCAGCGACGACGAACCCTGTGTTTGCCACCCTAATGACAGCATCCACCTCCCTCGTGATGTGCCACCCCTTCCCCCGGTTCATTTTGATATTGGGCTCACTGATGATGGCCACATCCACCCTCTCTTCCCTTATCGTCGCACAGAGTAAGTCTTGGGCCGCCCGGCACCTATTTACGTTGACCTGGATGGCCTTGAACGTTCTAGCGATCCCTTTTCTTTCCTTTGTCCCTCTTCGGTCTAGACCCTTTGCTTACACTTGGCTAAGTGTAAGTCGGCCCTGTGGCACTCCTTTTTGCAAATAGGGCAGAAAGTGGCATTTTTGCATTCCACCACCTTGTGTCCCTCTTGTCCATACCTGAGGCACAACCGCCTTCTATCCACCCCCCCCCCCTCTCTGCACTGGGCCACGACGTGGTCGGTGCTCCAGCATTTCACGCATTTCATCTGGAAGGGTCTGGCTTTTACCCTACACCTTCCCCAGCCTATGCGTATTCTCCCTTTGTCTGGGAGCTTTTTAGTCCCCGCCTTGCTGACCTCTAGCACAGCTACCTGACTATCTGCCGGACCCGATTTTAGGGACACAACATCATCTCCCCATCTCCTGGTTAATCCCTCAGGGCCTCCTTTACGTCTTCCTCCGTAGCGAGCGGGTCAATGTCCCTCACAGAAAGCCTTACTGCGTTTTTCATCGCCCTAGCCTCCGTCCTTTCTACCTATTTAAGTATCATCTCATTTCTAAGGACGTCCGCCTTAGCTCCCTCCTTTAACACCCAGGAGGAGCTCTCCTTCCCTGGTTTTCCTTATACCCTCTATCTCCACTCCAATGGCCTTCGGATCCACACTCTCCTTAACTCTTCTTAGCATATCGGAGTACGTGCTTTCTCCAACCTTCACAATAACTCTCTCCGCCACCATCAAGTGATAGGCATACCTATCCTTGATGACTTCCTCCTCCCTTTCCTTCGAGGGTCTAGCTGTCAGGTGACGCAGGTGTGCTACTCCCCCAACAGGAACCTCCTGGTTACCAACCTCCTGGCTTTCGAAGAATTTCTCCTTCGTAGCCTTGGGAATGCCCTCGTCTACCGATAAATCAGTGGCCCCGCACCACACCAAATCCCACTCGGTGGGGAGATCGCCTATTTTCCCCTCCGCCACCTTGGTCTTTTCGAAGGCTGCCTCGGGTCAGTCCTTCCCCTCCAGGACTTTGAAATCCTCCGTCTTTCCTTCCCTGAGGGCGGTTCGAATCTTCTCTACCCTTGAATCCTTAGCTACCGTTTGCATGGAGGCATCAACTATATCCACCATATTACGTCCTTCCACCGTTTGCGTGGAGGCGTCCACCATATTCGCTATAGTCTCGCCTTCCGCCCGTGGTCTGCCTAGGCGTTGAAGTAGTTCCTGGCACTGCTTCGTCATTATTTGGCTGGAAATATTCCTAGCCGCTGCAACTGCCTCCTTGATCTCCTTCTTTGTAGTAGGGTTATATATATATATCATATATATATATATATATATATATATATATATATATATATATATATATATATATATATATATATATATATATATATATATATATCATTATGATATTATAATGTGAAATAAAGTATTATAATTAATTGTACTTACTTACTTTCTAAAGTATTATGAGTGAGTAATAAAAGTGAATGAATTACTCATTTGTTATAATACCATTTATAGGTTTTTTGAAAATTTATAACTCGAATCCTGGCTCGACATTTCAAATTTCCAGAGCTCTTTAAGGATATAATAGAGCAATTGTCGGGCCGTTTTTCATCGATAGTAATTTGACAGGTCAAAAGTACGTCGATTTATTGAACAACCAGATAATACTAGAAATTCAACAAATTGCTGATATAGCGTTAGATAATGTGTGGTATCAGTAGGATGGGGCTCAATGTCATTTTGCGTTGATTATACGCAATGTATTAAACATCACTTTCCCTGGGCGCTGGATTGGTAGAAGGGGTGCGATTGAGTAGCCACCAAGATCACCTGATCTAACTCCTCTAAATTATTACTATTGGGGATATTTGAAAAACAATGTGTATAAAACAAAACCGGCAAAAATCGATGAATTAAGGGAAAGGATAATACAGTGTTCTAATACGATAACACCAGAAACTGTGCAGAAAGTAATTGATAACATGTACGCACGATTGGGATACCGTCGAATAGCTGAAGGTCATTAATTTGAACATCTCATTCAGTAGGGGATTTTGCCTTTATAGCCTTGGCGGTGAAAGGCAAGGGAACTCACCTAAAATAAGCACCCCGATGGTGAGAGGCAAATTATGAAAAAAAAATATTTTTGTTATTACAGCGCCATCTGTCGCAAATCGAAAAAAATGTTTCAGACAAACTTGACGTAGTTCTTTTCGTAGAATCTGATTCTGCAACAAAAAATAGGGGCTCTATTTAAGATTTTAAAGTTGCCCCCCGCCCCACCCCAGGAGGTGGTGGTGGAAGGTTGTGTTTAGTATAATTGATTAGCACTTTTAAAGTTATCAAGGAAGTTTTTTCTATCCTTTGGATGCAATGTGTATTTTTCGAGATATTTGACCGTTTCCAGACTTTCTGGACAAGAAGTTGGAACAGGAAGCGCAGAAACGGCGGAGACTAGAAGGGGTCAAAAGACCAAACTGAGTACTCAGACCCTAGACAGAGCGGCTAGGGCGAAGAATAACAGAATGGTGGCTCTATCTGTCTTAACGTCCCCACCGTCGGAGTATAGAGGGGGCAAAAAGAAACACGCCCAGGTAGGGAGTGCTACACCGGGGACGCCGGAGACGGCGACTCCCCCTAGGACACCAGTGAGAAATGTGGCGACGGTGACCCTTGAATGGGATGAGGATCAGGCCACGTTGGTGTGGAAGCAGGAAACAAGTGAAGTGGTGACGGGCCACCGACTCTTCGCAAGTTGGAAAGAAGCCAGGAAGAGCAAATGGCTACCAAACTGCGGCGGCTGATAAAAGAGGCCGACAATCAGTCGAGGATCCTTCATCAATTAGTTAAAGATAACCCTACTACAAAGAAGGAGATCAAGGAGGCAGTTGCAGCGGCTAGGAATATTTCCAGCCAAATAATGACGGAGCAGTGCCAGGAACTACTTCAACGCCTAGGCAGACCACGGGTGGACGGCGGGACTATGGCGAATATGGTGGACGCCTCCACGCAAACGGTGGAAGGACGTAATATGGTGGATATGGTTGATGCCTCCATGCAAACGGTAGCTAAGGATTCAAGGGTAGAGAAGATTCGAACCGCCCTCAGGGAAGGAAAGACGGAGGATTTCACTGATTTATCGGTAGACGAGGGCATTCCCAAGGCTACGAAGGAGAAATTCTTCGAAAGCCAGGAGGTTGGTAACCAGGAGGTTCCTGTTGGGGGAGTAGCACACCTGCGTCACCTGACAGCTAGACCCTCGAAGGAAAGGGAGGAGGAAGTCATCAAGGATAGGTATGCCTATCACTTGATGGTGGCGGAGGAGGGGAACAGACCTGGAACCTCCGAAACCCTGCTGGAAGCATTAGGTCATCTTAAGTACTTGATGAAGAAGCAGGGAAGGAAGAGGTTAGCGTTCCCACCTCACAGGATTACGGAATGGAGAAAAATTCGTAAGGTGGTCGAATTCGTCTTTCGAAGCGAAAATGTAGAAATCTCCATGTACCCCCCGACGAAGGCGGGCCAGGAGCGACAGGAGGGAAGGGAGAAGGATCCCGAATGGAAAGTCGTCGAAGTAAGATGAAGGAAGGGGAAACCCAAGGAAGATGGGGCAGAGACGGTCCCCAGGCGTAGCAATAAACCCGCGGCTGTCATTGTGAAGGTTGGAGAAAGCACTATTGTGTTGACTAATGACATTTTTTTATGGCATGTTCCAATTGTTTTTCAATTTAAAGCCATCTTGCCATGTTTTAAAATTTGATGAATTAGTAAATAATTTATTATTTTTTGAATCATACGTCTATTAAAATACGACTTATTATACATCATTAGAAACATAAAAATATTCTCTTTTTAATTACATAAAAATATATATATATAGGTTGCCATTTAAATAGGAAAAGTTGAATATCGCGTGACCTTGAAATGAGATTGTATAAAAACTTGCAACGTTTTTTACGTTACACCCTATATATATATATATATATATATATATATATATATATATATATATATATATATATATATATATGGGGTGAATAATAATCCGATTTTCGTTATACCCCAATTTATTTAAATTTTCAGAGATTACAAGTGAATATCTGAACAGATTGACGCGCATATCTCAACTATTGAATGGTCGGTCCCTCTATCGAAACCCCGCCGAAAGTTGATGTCATAGTTTATACTACATGTCTCATAAAGTATTTGAGTTAATATCAACAATTTGGCAGCGGCTCGGTCAAGGTTCCCCCAACTCGCTAAATGAAGGACAATGGTAACAAAATATTCGAAATAAATAACTAAAATTCTGCTGGCTTCACATTCGGCTTATCCTGACATGGTCGCGTCCTCGCGACCTTGGACCTGACTCACTGGGTCAGAGGTGATGTACTGAATCACCTTGGCTTTTACTTATAACATATGGGTTATACCTACTTTACGCCTAACGGGGTACTAGACACATCCGTAGCACACTGGGTTACCCTAGCACACTGGGCCATCATGGTTCACTGGACCATCATAGTTCCTGAACTGAAATGTAGCACACTGGGCTACCCTGGCACACTGGAACATCATGCTTCACTGGACCTGAAATGTAGCACACTGGGCTACCCTGGCACACTGGGCCATCATGGTTCACTGGACCATCGTAGTTCACTGGACTACAATGTAACACACTGGGCTACCGTGGCACACTGGGCCACTAAGTCTAAAAGTACTTGTTGCACTCCCAAACACACGGTTGGCTAAACCAATTTCTACTACACCGAGTTCACTGGACTCGCTTCTGCTGTACTGAGTTCACTGGACTCAGTTTAGGTTCACTAGACCGTCTTCTCTACTCCGAGTTCACTGGACTTGTTTTTGCTGCACTGAGATCACTGGACTCAGTTTAGGTTCACTGGACCGACATCTCTACTTCGAGTTCACTGGACTCGTTTTGGTACGCTAGACCTCTTGTCTTGTAGTTGCCCTGGATCCACTTCCCTGGGTGCATTAATCAAACGCGCCGATACCCCTGGGTACACTGGACCCAGCCCTGCTGTGGACCCTGGAACTGCAACCTCTTGGTGGGTACACTGGACCCTCTCTTTAATATTCATTCTACATCATAAAAAACTATTAAATTTCTAATTAATTTTTAACTACCCTAAAAGAAAATAAACACTGTTTTGATTTCTTAGTCATCTTTTCTTTTGATTGGTAGAGGCACACTAGATCTCTTCCACATTACAAATATGCCTTCTGAGGTTTGAACAATCTTAGGCGGTCACTAGCCACAACGCCCTTAAACCTTCGCCTATCTTTCGAAAACGAGGCTACTCGGTATCTATCGTTTCCAATTTGTTTCTACTATTTTTACTGGTCCGGCACTAACTTCCCACTACTTAGTTCTTTTATCAACAAACTTCTTTCTATTAGTGGCAGTGGAAAACGATCTTTCACAGTTATCTAGTTTAATTTTCGGTAATCAATAACCATTCGAAAATCGCCTGTTTTCTTTTTAATTAAAAGAATTGGACTACCGTATGGGAAAATAATCGGTTCAATTATGCCTCTTATTAATAAGTCATTAACGATTTCACGTACTTTATCTCTTTCAAAGAACGATAGACGATAAGGTTTAGACACTACGGGAACAGCTGATGTAAGCTCAATATGCATTTCAATGTCAATGTTATTCAAAAAACAAGTGTTTTTACTAATACACTCGGCATATTGTTCAATAAATCACTCAACATTTTTATTTAACTGTTTACAATTTTCATAATTTTTATTTACATTACATTCGCCAGAACCTCGCGCTAAGCACGTATTTTCGTCAAGCTCTAATGTTTATAAACTAAGGTTTAGAATACGTATCATGCCAGTCCCGTGACAGAATTGTACTTCATTCGAAGGAATTATTATTACGGTACCATTTCGGTTTTGTTCAGAGTGAAAAGTGCATACTTCACAGTTTATTACATCTGATGTTACCGCAATGATATTTATTCCGGGTTTTATTTCAGAACGCTTCTGCGTTTTTATTTTAATAATATTATTTTTCTCCACCGCGTCGTATGGTAATATCATGTTTCGTTCTGTTAACTTCAAAAACGCCGATGTTTTATAAACATAAACTCCATCGCACTCCGTAATTGGTTGGCCTATCAATAAATCGGTTGTTTGTAAATTATCTGGCACAATAAGGAATTTGGTTGACATGACAATTTCGTCTATCTCGATTTTTACTTTTATTTGGCCTAAACGTTTTACTGTAGCCCCTCCATAACCTACGATAACATTATTTGTTGTATCGGTTTCTATTTTTATACCTAAGTTATGCACTGCACTTAATTTAACGGTATTACAGCTGCTACCAAAATCTACGTATGCGGAAAGGGTTTGTCCATTTATTTTAGCAGTTTTATATAATTTATCGTTTTTTTGTGTCCTGGTTACCACTCGATACTAATTTTAATTCGCAATTTGAGCTTTCACCAAATTTTTGTCTTTTCCAACACTCATTTTAGTTATGACCTTTCCGCTTACAAAATGAACAGTTTTTATCCGAAGCATATTTTCGACAGTCAACCTTCTTGTGTCCGTCACGACCACACAAAAAACATTGGACTCTTTTCCTATGCCTATCATCAGATTGTGCGAATGGTCTTTTATCGTTAAAACTATGTGTGGCACTTACCTTGCGGCTGTATTTTGATACCTGTTCACTATTTGCAATTAAAAACTGTAGTAAATGCTTCGTAGATATACAACCTGCAGCTCAAATTCCTGACCTTATGAAGGGGTCGTTGATTGTGTTTGTGATGACTTCCACGATCACCTTGTCCTGAAGTTTGCAATACTGACCAAGGGCTAGCTTTTGGTAGAAGAAATTAACCAAACTTTTAGTTGCACTTCACGCAATATTTACTAAATCCTTTAATTTGCTGAAAACACACTGTTGTACTGGAAAACTTTCTTGTAGTTTGTCCTTCCACTCTTCCCACGATAGATTGAGATTTTCTTGATTGTGGTACCACGTCTTCGCGTTTCCTCTAAGTTCATTTATCATACAATACACACGGGCCTTATCATCCCAGTCAAATAAATCACCAGTAGCGTCAACACTGTTTAACCACTGATTAACATTCATCAGTTCATCAAAATCTCCACTGAATACTGTTACACTATCAATTTTACCTCGATAGGCACTGGACGTTTTACTTAACTTTCGTTTTAATGTTCTTACTTTACACAATCTTTTATTTTCTTGAGCATGACTGTCACTATCACTACTTGTAGTACTACTACTACTACTACTACTACTACTACTACTACTACTACTACTACTACTACTACTACTACTACTACTACTACTACTAGACGAACTTTCACTGCTCTCGGTTAACGACCGCGCGTCCTTTTTTGACTTATGTTTTGGCATGATTTTACAGTTTTGTACTAAAAACACGCAAAAGCACGTAAGACAATCCCACTTCTGATTTGTTAAGAAATATGGGGTGAATAATAATCCGATTTTCGTTATACCCCAATTTATTTAAATTCTCAGATATTACAAGTGAATATTTGAACAGATCGACGCGCATATCTCAACTATTGAATGGTCGGTCCCTCTATCGAAACCGCGCCGAAAGCTGATGTCATAGTTTATACTACATGTCTCATATAGTATTTGACTTAATATCAACAATTCGGCAGCAGCTCGGTCAAGGTTTCCCCAACTCAATAAATGAAGAACAAATGGCAACTTATGGTAACAAAATATTCGAAATAAATGACTAGAATTCTGCTGGCTTCACAATATATATATATATATATATATATATATATATATATATATATATATATATATATATATATATATATATATATAATGTTACTAGTAGACTGTTATATTTATTTTTAGTCGGCATTCCTAGAAAATACATAACATAAGGTTAAATAGAACAAATAACAATTGCCATTATAAGAAAATGCTGACTGTACATCCACCGAGTCTATATATAGGTGAATGTACAGCGGGAACCAAGTTTAGATTAGTTTTTATCTTTGTATAGTTAAACTATCTAATAAAGTGCTACTGAAATATTTCGGCGTTGAAGTTTATTTTTTGGTGATCAAATAAGGGAAGAAAGTTAACTGGCGCAGTCGGTAGGATTGTCATCACAGGCTTGCTGACATTGTGCGAAACTGGTGGACTTCAGATCCTTTAGAAGACAACGGTCCTATATCTCAACGTTCAACTCCGGTCAGATCGACCAGGAAAAAACCAAGTAAGTTCGAGTATTTCCTAGCACTACCTATACCTTTCTGTCTTTGAACAAAGTTTAAGATAGTCGCGGTACAACCCTAGTATAAATCATTGAAATAATTATCCTTTGACTAGGTATAATTTGTGATTCAGCTAGGTAGGAATTTCGTTTTATCTGACATTGATAGGGCTTAATTCATTAGGTTAAGAACAAATCTCAAGAAACAATTTTGCAATTCAAAATAATTTTTCAGTATTAATTTTCTGTTTTAATGAGTAGACCTTATCCAACTACTCCGCCAAGATAATTAAGCAGAGTTAGAGAATTAGATTTAGAACAAGAACAAATCGACTTGGCTCAATTAGACCTTCAGAAAGTTAAAAATCTTGTTGAATTTATTTCAAATTTTGATGGAGATGAGTTAATGTTACAAAACTTTTTTGATGCTGTAGAAAATTTATTTGAAGCAAATTCTACTAATGAACCATTCCACATTAAAGTAATGTTAAGTGCAATAAAAAATAAAATAAAAGGTAAAGTGCATATTTTACTTTCTAGTCGTCCCGATATCGTGATATGGCCACAAATGAAAAATTTATTTATTCAAAATTTTAGTGATAATAGAAATATTTTAACTTTAGAGCAGGAACTTCAGTATATACCATATAATCCAAAATAAATGCTTCTAAATTTTGGCAACCGATTAATAGAATTAAAATCTAAATTAATTACTAAAATACAATTATCGAATATTTCCCCTGAGGAAAAACGTGGTCATATTAGCATCTACGAAAGGCAAATATTTAATAGATATAAAATGGATTTACCAAATAATTATGAAACAATTTTAAGATATAATCCAACGATTTCATCACTTGAGGCTGCCATCTCATTCATAGATGAGCAGGTAAAATATGGCGAATATAAAAGATTATCATTAGGCTTACAACAACAACATCCGGTTGAAAAAATCCAACCGGTATATAAACGCTCACAAAAGTTTCAATCAAATCAACGTTTTCAAAATTTCCAACGAAATTATATAACAAATCCCAAAACTTTTATTTAAGCCAAAATTTCAATATCCAAAGGAATCCTAATCAATATAGGTCACAACAATTTCCCTCGCAACCTATACAGGTACAACATAAACCACTTAAGCAAAATTTCAACACAAATGCGCAAGTTTCTGGTAAACCCCGACTGAAAATTTTCGGAATACATTAACTGCAACGGATCAGACATAGACCATAATGCTTTTCTAGCTGCCCCACTTGCTTATATTCAAATTAACGACCCACCAATGAAATTATTAATTGATTCTGGTTCTTCTAAATCCTTAATACGTCCCGATATCATTGAAAAATATTTTCCCGAAACAATTTTTAAAGAAAATTCCAGAAATAAAACATGCCTAGGTCAAAGACAAATCCAGTTCTGTTCAGAAATTCCTGCATTTTCAGTAATAAATTCTAATGAGAAAATAAAAGTTATTCTATTCGATTCGATAATTACTTCGACGGTTTAATAGGCTTAGACGTTATTACTAAATTTCACATGATTTGTGACTTTTCTAACCAGGTATGCTATGGAGATAATTTTCAAATTCCCCTTTATTTTCGAGATCCCCATGATACTGCTAAACGCATCGCAATCAATGCTTTTGAAATTCTTCACACCACTATTCCAATTAATATCCCAACAGGAGACGTTTACATTCCTGAATAAAATTCTGGAAATCTTAAAATCCCTTCCATTGTGACTACAGCTGAAAATAATCAAGCTTTAGTCGAAATTCATAACCTCTCAAATGAAACACAAACTATTTATCTTGAAGACCTTACTACTGCTTATCCTCTGCACTATTTTGAAACAAAATCCGCTTTTCAATCTCCCTTACAATCTAATACAGCTCAAATTAAGCGCAGCGATATTTCTAAATTTATTCGTACCGATCATCTTAATGTCGAAGAACGACGACAATTAATTTCCCTTTGTACAGATTTCAAAGATGTGTTTTTACATCCTAACCAATCTCTTTCATTCACAAATGACGTACAACATAAAATTCGCCTTTCAGATGATACCCCTATCTATACTCGTTCATATCGATTTCCGCATGTCCATAAACAAGAAATACATGACCAAATCCGTAAAATTTTAAATTAAAAAATAATTAGACCCTCTTGTAGTCCCTGGAGTAGCCCTGTATGGCTTGTACCGAAAAAATCTGATGCTAGTGGAAAGCAGAAATGGCGATTAGTCATTGACTATCGCAATTTAAACAAAAAAAAACAATCGACAACCGTTACCCACTCCCCAATATTACGGACATTCTTGACAAACTACGACGATGTAATTATTTTACTACTCTTGACTTAGCGCAAGGGTTTCACCAAATTGAAATGGATCCAAATTCTATTGAAAAAACAGCTTTCACAGTTGAAAATGGCCACTATGAATACCTTCGTATGCCTTTTGGACTTAAAAATGCACCCGCGACATTTCAACGCGTAATGGATAACGTACTCAAAGACCTTCAACATAAAATTTGTCTAGTCTATATGGATGACGTTATCATATTTTCTACATCCCTTCAGGAACATATTCAAAATTTAAAATTAGTTTTTGAAGCTTTTCGAAAATACTCTCTCAAAATTTCTCTCCATAAATCTGAATTTTTAAAAATTTTCACTGCTTTCTTAGGACACTTTATTACCACAGAAGGTATCAAACCAAATCCTGACAAAATTAAAGCCATTAAGCGATTCCCCATTCCAAAAACTGCAATAGAAATTAAATCATTTTTAGGACTTGTTGGATACTATCGTAGATTCATTGACAATTTCGCTAAATTAACAAAACCTTCAACTAAGTGCCTAAAGAAAAATGAAAAAATTATTCACACCCCTGAATTTGTTGACTCTTTCGAAAAATGTAAAAATATTCTTACCAACAAACCTTTATTAGTATACCCAGACTTTACAAAAACTTTTGAACTTACAACCGACACAAGCAATTTTGCAATTAGAGCCGTTCTCTCCCAAGACAAAAAACCAATCGCTTACGCATCTCGAACATTAAATCCCGCGGAAGTTAATTATAGTACAATTGAAAAAGAACTTTTGGCAGTTGTCTATGCAGTAAAATATTTTAGACCCTACCTCTTTGGTCAAAAATTTATAATATATACAGATCGTAAACCTCTCCAATGGCTTTTTTCATTAAAAGACCCACAGTCACGCCTTATACGTTGGCGATTGAAATTAGAAGAATACGATTACGAAATTCGTTACAAAAAAGGTAAAAACAACTTGAACGCAGACGCACTTTCTAGAATCAAAATTGACGAAACGCATGCCCTTGATGATGAACTTTCCATGATCAATAACCCTAGTACAGAAAATCAAGACGATCTATCTGATTTTCTTGAAAACTTAGACAATCTTCCTAGTATAGACTCTGAAAATAATCCAGATCTTGAACTAATACTTGACAACATTGCAAGCCCAGATCCTGAACGTCTTGAGAATTTTTTTAATGACCTATCGGACGATACACAACACACAGCACACGAAAATCCTGTTTGTGCACCACCCATTACAGAGAAACCTGTCAACTCTTTTAATCGGCAAATTATCATTACTGAATCAAACACTCTTGCCACACGCTTCTTACCCTCGCTATAAAAACCTTTCAACAAAACCCGACACATTCTAAGATTTCATGATAGTATATCAGATGATGAAATTTTTCTTCATCTTAAAAATTATATCAACACCACAGACAACAGTTGTCTCTATTTTCATAGCGAAGCTTTAAAAGAAAAAACACTCCGTGTACTGAGAAATAAATTCAGTCCCCTTACTAAAATTGTAATCTCAAATTCCTACGTCACTGATCTATTAGAAGATCGTGAAAAGATTAAAGAAATAAAATTTTGGCATGAAACAAAAACTACATACCGAGGTATAAATGAAACGATTAAACGCATTTCAACAAAATTCTATTGGCCTAATATGTCTAACGATATTAATCGTTATATAAATCTCTGCGATGCTTGTCAACGAGCAAAATATAATCGAAATCCTCAACACATTAAATTGCAACATACTCCCACAGTAGGTGACTAAACCTTTGGATGTCTTACATATCAACCTTTTTCATATCCAATCAGAAATTTATCTTACTGTCTTAAACCCATTTTCTAAATACGGACAAGCGATTAAACTTCCTTCAAAAAACGCAATTGATATTGTCCAAGCTCTTATTCAATTCACTTCCTATTTAGGAACGCCTTCCCAAATTATTGCCGACGCTGGCAAAGAATTCAACAACCTCCTTCTCAAAGAATATTGTCAATTATACGGCATATAACTTCACATAACCTCCATTAGAAACTCCAACAGTAATAGTCCTGTTGAACGTTTCCATTTCACTCTTCTTGACTCTCTTCGAACTTTCAAAATCGACCACCCTAATAAGCCATTAAGTTATCTCGTAACTTTAGCCATTTTTTTTTATAATAACTCAGTACACTCAGTTACAAAACTGACTCCTTTTAATGTCACATTTTCCCATCTTGACAAAGACAATTCACCCACGTTAAGTGAGGCCAAAATTACTCAAGACTACATTGACTCAACAAAAAACATTGCAAAACAACTCTCTCAAACGGTACAAAGTCGTATCGAACATCAAAAGCTCAAGTACTTTCTAGGCGTAACAAAAATTTAGATGACCCCCAACCTGTAGGTATATCATCTCAAGAATACCTAAATATAAAAACTCCACGTGACCCTAAAATAAAACCAATATTTAAACGTGTCTCAATTCATAAAGACAAAGGTCCCACTATCGACACATCTGCCGGAACTTTTCATAAAAACAAAATAAAAAAGAAAAAACAATTAAAACCATCCTCCTTGTTACAGGATGAAGACAATGACTCTGACATTCCTCTATCTACTACGAATGCGCATCACTGCAAGTAAAACTAGTCCGGAATCCTCTCCTTCCGATAATACTAGATCCAGTTAAAATAATTTCCCACTACTCTTTTCTCCATGTAATTAACCTTCACACTGTAGAAAACCAACTTCTAAACATTTTTACTAATTTAGTAACAATTAAAGAAGACGCTGTAAAGTGGTTACAAGCCGAGTTTATTTTAAATAAAACATTTGATAAATTTGAAACAATTCATTCTATAATAAAAGATTCAAACGAGGTCTAATTAATCCTGTTGGATTACTGTATAACTCTCTCTTTGGTTTAATGGATAACGATGACAGAGAGAAAATTAATGCTAATATCAAAATTTTATATGATAATCAACATTCAATCGTATCTCAGATAGAGATAAAGACAACCATACTTAAAAATTTAATCAACAATCTTGAATATACAATAAAAATCATAGACGCAAATAACACTCGCACTACTACAAAACTTAATAATATAATTATTCAAGAACATATACAAGATATAATTAGCAATATAAATTTTCTTCAAAATTCTTTTCTTCTTACCTTTCTAATATCGAGAACGCTCTATTTTTCGCCCACCTAAATTTAGTACATTCAAATATTATAACTACTAATGATATCAAAGAAATTTTTGTAAATCTTAAACTCTTATATAAAACGAACGAAATTGCTTTGATAATGTTTGATATTCATTATTATTTAAGCCTTTTTAAAATAAAAACTTTTATAAAGAATTCAAAACTATATATCGAAATTTTAGTACCAATTCTAAAAGAAAAACTTATTCTTTGTTCAAACTTATCCCACTACCCTATAAAAGCCTGACAGTTCTACCCCCTAAATCCTTCCTGATACTCGGTACTGAAAATGAACATGCATGGATTGACCAAGAACTGCCGCTTCTCGATGACATATATCTGTCTGACAACATTATGGACAGTAGTAGTCACTACATTATCGACATGATCCAACGACAGCCTAACATTGCCTGTAATGCTGTGCCAGCACGCCAAACACGAAACCTTATCCAGACGCTACCTAATGGACAAATTCTAATGATTCCCACATTACCCATTGAAATAAAAGAAAAATGTACCGACCTAGAAGTTCCAATATTGAAAGAAACATCACTTATCACCCCAAATGTCAACTGCACTCTTTGGATTGACCAAGAAGAAGTCTACACATCTCCAACTTCACTCCCAACTTCAACTACCTATTTTCTACCAGAGCCACTTATGACATCAAATTATTCTTCATTCTCTTTAGACAACGTACCCACCACTGAATTAAAGGAACTTCACCAACAACTTCGTGATCATAAACATATTAATCTAAGCCCCATCAAAATTAACTTATCAACCCACAAGGACCCTTCTGCGGCTATGCCTCCGTCTATGGCGGTGGGAATTATATAATGTTACTAGTAGACTTATATTTATTTTTAGTCGGCATTCCTAGAAAATACATAACATAAGGTTAAGTAGAACAAAGAACAATTGCCATTATAAGAAAATGCTGACTGTACATCCACCGAGTCTATATATAGGTGAATGTACAGCGGGAACCAAGTTCAGATTAGCTTCTATCTTTGTATAATTAAACTATCTAATAAAGTGCTACTGAAATATTTCGGCGTTGAAGTTTATTTTTTGGTGATCAAATCAGGGAAGAAAGTTAACTATATATATATATATATATATATATATATATATATATATATATATATATATATATATATATATATATATATATATATATATATATATATATATAGTTAACATATATATAGTGGTGGGCTGTGCCCACCCAGCTGTTTCCTAGAAGAAGAGGGATACACAGTTTCAAAGGTCGTTCTTTATCGTTTATAGAAATTAGTGAAGATATAATTATGTAATATGCAATTAATTAAATACACTATATGACTATATATTACATAACAACAATAATACAATGAAAAGTTCTGATTATATATACTCGTACTAATACTAACAGCGCAACCGTGGTGGAAAATTGCAGTGCAAGTAAGTGCAACAATTCACTCTTCTAACCGTGGAATAATTACCGTGGTTGCCTAGCGTGGTGAGTGCCGGGTGGGCAGTCACGCCTTTTGCCTTCCTGGCTTTGTAAGTACATACGAGACAGCGCCAGCGCAAGCGCCTCGCACAAATAAATAATTATATTTATTGCTTTTATAAATAAATACAAGTAAATAAGTGTCTACCAAGATTAGTTTTAAAATTAATATTGATATTATTGACATAGGTATACTTTCAACATCCCTTGAAAGTTTAAATTATTTACTAATAATATAGAAACATGGGAATCTGGAATATAAAATTAAATAAACAGTAAACACATGAATAGAATTAATTAATTAATAGAATTACGAATGATTTGAAAACATAAAAACAAAATTATACACGTGTAAACTACATGAAACTATTTGAAACATGGGGACAGTCAAGGTCACCTCATGGTCATCTCGGCCAAGGTCACCTCAAGGTCATATAGGTCGAGGCCAATGTCACATGTCCAAGGTTGTCTCAAGGTCTCCACGGTCAGGATCATACCAGTCAAGGTCACATCAAGGTCATCTCGATGTTATATGTATCAAGGTCGCCTCAAGGTCATCTGTATCAATGTCACCTTGGTCAAGTCATTCAATCACGGTCATCCCGTTCAAGGTCGTCATGTCCAAGGTCATCTTAAGGTTATCTCGGACAAGGTCGCCCCCGGTCAAGGTTATCTCGGTCAAGGTCTCCTCAAGGTCACCATGACTTTGGTCGACGTCACCTTGATCTTGATCAATATCACCTGAGAAAGTCACTTGGTGGGGGTTATTTCAAAGTCGATTTCATCGGGACCAATCACAGATGAGATATTTTGTTTAAAAGTGTGGACGCGTTTCGGTTAGCGTCATACACACAGCACATTGTAAGGTTCACTCTTGTTCAGGGTGATCTTTTAAATTTAAGTTTTAATTATATTCAAATGTAATTAATTTAATATTCTAATTTAATTAATTTAATCTAATTCATTCAAATGATTAAATATCAATTAGCGACAATTAGAGGATTCAATTGTATTTCATTATTTAAAAAATAAATAGTCCAGTTATGTTAGAATTTGAACTCATAGCCTTTGGGTTTCCAGCCTAACGCTTTCACCGATGAGCTATCGAGGTCTTAAGCTATTAGAGTACGAGGGTCGGGAATATGGCTGCACTAAATAAAATAATAACTATGGCAGCACTAAAGAAAAGTTGATGACGTCACTCACATAAGTACTTTAAAATTTCTCAAATACAAATCGGTTAACATACGAGGTGGTTTTTTAAACATACATAGTACTTGGTCGTAATATTTACAGGGTGGTCTTTTAAATTTAAGCTTTAATTATATTCAAATTTAATTAATTTAATCTAATTTATTTAAATGATTAAATGACAATTTTTTTTATAACGGGTGTTTTATATTAGGGTACATTTTACTTTAAAATCTGTAATAGTCGACGTGGGTAGTTGTATAATGGATCCTTATGTAGACAAGAATCCCCGTTGAACAATAATGTCGATTAGATGACAAACATATTGTTTACGTAATTTTTTATTTTTATAATAAGTGGTTATATCTGTTAATATACAGGGAGGTCTTTTTAGATTTTCACAGTACTTGGGGTGTCGTATTTACAGGGTGATCTTTTTAAACTTAAATTGTATTTTAATTATATTTAAATGATTAAATATTTTTTCTGATAATGGATGTTTCGTGTTAGAATGGGGTATGTTGTTGATGGCATTCAAGATGCTATCAAGCAATATATTTTAAAACGTTTATCGTATAATATTAAACTTTGGTATATGAATTTCTTGATGCAGAATATGGTATTTTGTGTACCGATTCTCTATTGAAAATTAATTGAAATGAAAATATAAGAAAATGACAGCGAAACAATAATATGATAAATAAATATAATATTTATTACATATACTTTCTAATAATCCTTACTATCACTATCACATTATCATTAAAACATTATTATTCAGAAAAAAACTCGGTAAATTGAAGCCATTGGAAGTATATTTTTGATAAAATATGGTATTTATTCTAAATTGAAAAAGATACAGTTACATATGCATACCCCCTCATTTGACCATATGAAATATGAAACATATCACATAAATTAGACTAAAACTACTAAACTACCAGATCCAAAGCCGAAGCGGTTCAGGAAAGGGTTACCAGTATTGAATTCTGAAGGCCATATATAATACGTACTATAAAATAAACTGTTGGGGGAGGGGGCAGGTAATGGAATTTATTTATTTATATATTATTATTTATTAGATAATAACATTTCAAGCGAGGCACTATATCATTTTATCATGAACTATAATACATGCGGTTTTCCCCTCATTTTCCCCTGTATATGTAAAACTAAAGTTAAAACTATATTATTTCAGGGTAACCTAATACCATATTATAAAAAATTGCAAAAATAGCTAACCACTAGAAACATACCTATCAGTTTATATGGTACTATTAGATAATCGTTAAATAAATTAGAAATCGAATTTAATGTCTTGGACAATTAATATAAATTGGTTTTGTAATAATTATTTTAGTTTTTCGTTATCTACACAACTCCGATAACCCAATCTAATGTGCATTAGGACTATGCATATTTTGGAAAGTAAACGGCTTTCTAATGAGGTCTACATTCGGTATCGCCACATGATATGGTCATTCCAATGTGGACCGGTAAACAACAGAGACCAGATGCAATTAGCATTGTAACGAACCTTGGTACGACGAATTTAGTCAATATGACTAACTAACAATAAGAATACTTCCAATTCCCAGAATCAGTCCCAGTTTTAGAGCATGTTACTGTCATTATACAGAAAAGTACTGTTTAACTTTTTCTTTCAATAAAATAAGAATATGGCCAGTTTGGAGAATAAGGATTTATGAACTCTAATTTATGTACTAACTTTCCAAAGGCTTGTCGTAGATAACCTGGATGAGGGGGTTATAGGTGGAACAATGCAAGATAATCAAATACCGCGTCACGGACATCTTCTACCCCGAACTGTTCGAATTCTTTTAATAAGTCCATCAAATGTGGAAAGACCAATGTAATGATATCGCTATTAACACACCCTCACGGTTTACGGTTCGCCAATGCCTATATATATTAAAATTCTTTATATCAGCCAAAGTATGAATACCTTCGCAAATTATTGGCACCAATCAAAGGACTAGGATTATATATTCATAGAGATAATGCTCATATCATGGAACCGTCCGAAGCACAGTCAGATTCCATCTTTATAATTGACGATGTAATTTGTGAAGAGCAAGACGTAATCAGATCATATTTTAGTATGGGTCGTCATAAGAACATAGATTGCTTTTACCTTGCACAAACGTATTCGCGAATGCCAAAGCTGCATTAAAACTCTGATGTACTATCGAGATTATACGGCGGTAAACACTTGTATGGCGATTTAGACAAATTTATTACTAGGCCGACAAAACGACATTGCCCTTTTGATTCATTAGTTTCATTTAAAATTAGTATATATCTTCACCGCTGGATATCTTAGTGTGCACAAAAAATTTACCCTCGAGTTCTAAGTAAATTCACAATGTCGCGTCGGCGCCGACTTGTATATCTTTTTTTTGGGTGAAAAGGTACAAAAGTCATTTATGTCAGTTTTCCATTGTAACAATTGAAGGCCCCAAATGTGTATAAAAAAAACTACCCGGTTATGCTCATCGTATCATCTTAAGAGACTCGCCCAGGTGTGCGCGTCAGCCCCTTTAATATTTTACAACCTGAAATAATACGACAATAACAGGAAAAAATAATGGCCTGTTTTCTATTGTTTGGGATGCAGATTTTTATCGTTCACCTGTCCAATAAAGTAACAGTTTGATGACCTGAACCTAATTTACAAGTAGATGTTTAAGTGTTTTTCAATATATATTTCTCTAACTGTAAACTTTAAATATATGATAGAAAACACTGTAGATGTTGAACTTTATTATAAGTTAACGTAAATAAATAAATCGAACTAACTTTTTATTTATTTAAGTGGAAAGGTGTAGCGATGGATATAACCCGTATTTATATATCACACACTACATAGAAGAAATCTTTTGTTGGTAGTTTCTTCTGCAGTTAAATGACTCTAATAATGGTATAATTAGCTGAATTTAGATTTCCTACTCCGTTAATATTTTTCAAATCTTCATTAAGAATATTAGTTTTTGATGGGTAAGGGGTGGCCAAATATCTACGTTGCATTATTCTGGGCAAATATATTCTTTTATTTGGGGATGTGTAAAAGATACATAGCATCGGTGGAATTTCTATTTAATAATAACATACATGGTATTTTCAGTATATTTTGGTAGTTGTTTGTAAGGAAAAAGTTGCTTAAAAGAAAGTGTCATTCCAAAATAAATTTATCAACATAAAAGTACATTTCTTCCTACGAAAAAATGCAAGGGTGCCACTTAAAACATTAACTGAGGTATGTCGAGATAAGGGCGGAAATCTAAATATCATTGAACATTGGTTTTAAATTTCTCCTTCAGTATGTAAATTTGTCATTTTCTTTACTAAAATAAATAGCTGAGAGGGGTCGTTTGGTAAACAATTAAGATTATATACCCAAATCTAGTTATTTAGAGCTTTGGTTGTATTAATTATTGCACAATACAGGTAATCTATACTAAAATCTATTTATTTAAAAAAATAGAGCTTTGATGGCACTTGCTAATGCATAATCTGCTAATTACGCATATAATTGCTGTAAAATTTCGATTCAATTTTTAGTTATTATCAATATTACCGGAATGACCCTGATATTATCATAGTGTAAAGAAAAAAATATCTATAGAAGATTATAGGAAAATTGTTGATAAAGCGGTTTAATATTCAGAAAAATGAATATGTTTAGAAACTATATACATGATATCTATACGGAAATGAAGAAAAAAAAATAATAAAGTATAACTTTGGCTATGGTACGCTTCATTAACCTAAACATTTTCGAATAGACACGTTGATAACTAGCTAGACATTCCGTTATTAAAATTATATTAACTATGTATTTATCAAAGGTGGTATAAGGATGCGAATAACATATTATACGTTTTATATATTTATTTTTTGCTTGATGATTGTATGAATACAATCTGATAAATCAAGTTGATTATACTATAAACATATTTGACTAGTATTACATTTTATCGATAACTATATAACTAGGAAAAAATATTTAGATATATAATTTGACTTTACATTTTTTTTTATATATCTAACAAGTACACATGCGATATTTGTTCACCAAGGATCAACTATGTTAATACTTCTCCATTATCATCGTCAAGACCTGAGTCATTTAATTGGAATTTTGATACAATATCTCGGGTAAATGTTCTACTATTTTATATAGAAAACTTTTTAAATCGGCTAGTATCATTAAAGTGCAAAATTCATCCAAATCTATTGTATTAAAAAGATACTTTTGGCATAACTTCACACCTAAACGGTATTTTTTAACCCAACCATGGTGCCTTAGAATAGTGTCCTCGTCATAGCTGTTACTGTAGATCATGTCATGTTCCGTATCAAAACGTAGGGTGTTCAATTCACATGATAGTCTATTAATACCGGTCTCCAAATCTTCAGATATGGGCCAGCTTGCTTCACAATAATGCATCCACATTTTTTTATGTAAGAGGTCACCTAAAAAATATAACAAATTAACATATATACATAGAATATAGAAAATTTCAATAATTTACCTTATTAATTATAAAAACAAATGATGTGGTAATTAGTGATAATAAAATCCCATCTTAGAACATAATATTTAAATTATTCCCCTCAATATTATTTACTGATTTGAAATTTTGTTTAATTATATTACCGAATTTTAATAGTCTGGGGTGTTAAACTAGAAATGGTTGGATTACTTTTACCCAAACGAGTTAATGCACATATTCCACGAGATAAATTGATTACACTACTTGTCTCTTCAGTCAATATTTCATACGCTCTTTGTGGAAAAAATAATTTTAAAAGTCAGATTTATAATATTCTCGAACAAAGTTGCTAGAATTGCTTTCCCAGAACATGTACTGACCGCACATAATTATTTTTTTTAATAACAAAAGACTTGTTTACCTCCAAAGATGAAAATTAATTTTTGTTTATGAATATTCATATCGCATTAAGATATTTGCTAGATTATATTCATCAATACTATTACTGTTTTGAAATTTTGTTTTAATTACTAACTAATAATTTTTATTAGGTTATCTGTATCGATACTATTATGGATTTGCAGTTTTGTTACTTATTACTTACTAATATCAAATTTTGATAAAGTCTTAGGTTTTAAACCAGGCACGGTTGGATTACCCTTACCCAAATGAGTTAATGTATATCTTCCATGAGATGAATTGATTACATAAATTGTATCTTTAGTCAATAATTCATACAATCTCTGTGGTAAAAATGATTTAAAAGTCAGATTTATAGTATTATCGAATAAAATGGCTAGAATTGTTTTCCCAAAGCGAGTACTGACCACCTGTAATTTTTTAATAACAAAAGGTTTGTTTATCTCTAAAGGCGAAATTAATTTTTGTTCATAAATTTCCATGTCACCATTAAACATATCATTGATATTTGCTAAATTAAAACTAGCTGTTGCCATATTTAAATGAAATAAAACAGTAAAATATTGGTTAAAAATAATTTAAATGTAAATAAAATATTTTTATGACAATGATTTCAGTGTATTTCAGAAACTTTTGATTATAAATTCAGTTGAACTACTTTATATTCCTTTTCAAAAGAAGTTATATATATATATGTTACGGCTAAAGCCCGAATATTGAATAATACTAGAATTACCAGGATAGAGTTAGAATTATCCAAATATAGTGGATAAAGTCGGTAATTCAGATAGTGTACGTTGCTTTTCGGACATAAACTGGTTAATACTAGAATTTTCCAACGACGCTTGGACGAAACACTATAATCGTTCATTCGCGTTCCAGAGTTAACACGATGACGACTGATTTAGAAGTGGTACGTTCTTGTTTTAAAGAGCGATTTAACGAAATGCTCTGCGATTTAGTGTCGCGTAAAGACTCAAATTCTTGTTGCATGAATTCTGTTCACTAAAGTGAGCTTTTGGAGTCAGTAAAAATAGCAAAACAAGTAAAATCTAAATCGGCACTACAGTATCGAGCATTGAAAAGGTTTAATGTTTGTGTGGTTGGTGGTATTGAGAGAATCATTTCTTGAGTGGCTGATGGTGAAATAAATATAAGGTATTTTATGAAAAACGAGAAGATCTTTGACATACTGCACGATATCCACTTGGCAATTGGACACGGAGGAAAACATCGCATGCTTAAGGAAGTGAACAAGAAATATAAAAATATAACTCAGGAAGTTATCATGGTCTATTTAAAACTTTGTATTGCATGTCAGAAAAAAAACAGAAATCCAGTAAGAAGGGAATGGTTGTCAAACCCATGGTATTTTCGGAAATGAATAGTAGAAGCCAAGTGGATTTGATAAACATGCAGTCAAACCCAGATGGGTTATATAAGTTCATCATGGTCTACCAAGACCATTTAACAAAATTCGTACAGATCAGGCCTTTGCTGTCGAAGAGAGCAGAAGAAGTTTCAAAACATTTACTGGGTATATTTAGCATTTTTGGTGCTGCGTCCATTTTGCAATCGGATAACGGTAAGCGTAGTCTATTATAGTTTTGGTATATACCTATGAAATTCTGTTTCCATGTATACTTTTTAAGCGGCTTTATAAATTTGTGTGGAATAAATTGTATATTGTAAATTGAATACATAATTTTGTAGGAAATACTACTTATTCGGTGGGTGTGAATTTTGAATAATACATGTGCTAATGAGTGAAAATAAATTACCTAAACAGTTAGTAAATTTAACATCATAGTATGTTCAAGCTCGTGGCCTTGGTGTTTGGAGTAAACGAAACTCTAAGAAGGAAAAATAATTGAGAAACTTCTAATTTAATATAGAAAATGGTACTTCATGGTGGCACGCGAGTCAATAAAACCTAAGGAAATCGGGCACAATGATTAATCTGACTGCCATGATATGACGTCATAGCGCAATATTTAAATATTTCTTATAGCTTCGAAAGCGGCTTTTCGAATGGATTTAAAATTTTGGTAGTGCTCTTTTCTTATCAATTACTTCCATTTTAGACTATAATTAAATAAAAATAAAATTTCATTAAATCTGCCCATTGGAACAAATTTCACAAAATAAAATTTTGCAATTCGCAATTATGAGAACTGACTTCACTCCTAGAAAATCGGATTACTACCTGAAATATTCTATTTGGTGTTCAAGAGGGGTCAAAAAGGTTTACTGTAATATTTGTACTAATTACTAATCCAAGATACCCTTCCAAGAAAATCACCGATAACCAAAAACATCTAATCTAACATCAAATTATTTTCACTAGGTCGGGAATTCGCAAATCATATCATCGAGGAGTTGTGTTTGATGTGGAGTGGACTAAGAATTGTACATGGAAATCCCAGACATAGCCAGTCACAGGGAAGTGTGGAGCGAGCGAATCAGGACATCCAAAATATACTCATGACATGGATGAACGATGAAAAAAGCAGGAAGTGGTCAGAAGGTTTGCAATTCGTCCAATTTATGAAAAATCGAGCTTATTATGATGACATAAAACTTTCATCTTATAAAGCCATGTTTGGAACTGATATCAAAGTTGGACTTACATCTTCTTCTCTACCTAAAGAGGTAGTTCTCTCATAAGAATAAATCATACAGTCTTTATTACACTATTTAATTTTACTTTCAGGTTATCGAAGGTATTCAAACAGAAGAAGAGCTAGAAAAGATAATTAATGAAGAGGCTCACAACGAAAAAGACGTTATTCCATTAAACACCACAGAAAATGATGAAAGGGGGGATGTCACTGAGGAGAATATCTGTTCAGTTTGTAATACGAAAAGCTCTTTGCCTGGTGGATCATGTAAAATTTGCTCAAGAAAAAAACAAATTATTGCAAATAGACGCGAAGCAAAATCAAACTTGGAAAACCAGGCAAAGAAAATGAAGAAAAGGTCGGATGTCAAATTCCCTCCGTGTAACGTAGGGGATACTGTGCAAGTAAACATCCCTGATGTTGATAGAGGAAGAGGGGACTTTAGAAATGTCTTGATGTCAGTATTGGAGGTAAGAGAAGAAGGCTTGTATCGATTGGGTAAGTAATTATATTTACTAACTAATTTCAGGTTTTTCAGAGCATACATTTTAGACAATGAAAGTGGAACAGTGGGGGAAATGTTTTCAAGAAGCCAGTTCATGGTATGTGACAAAATACTTATTAACACTGATGGCGTATCATCTGAAAATATATTTTTACGTCAAATTGCCAATCGCCAATCAATGTCCGAAGGTCAGGGATATGAAAGGTGTCATTGTAAAGCAAAGTGTGCCACGCTTAAATGCCGCTGTAAATCTGCAGGAGTAGTATGCAATTCTAAATGTCATTCCAGCTTATCATGTGCAAATAAATAATGTTTACAGCTCAAATTAAATGAGTGGATAATTTATATTTCTTTTCACTTCTGATACTGTTAGCATTTTATGGTTAAAAATATTTCTTATTCTTATGTTAGAATAATTTTATGTTTGTTCAGAAAAATAAATAAGTTTTCCTCAGAATAATTTTATTTTTATATTCTACTATATACATGCGAGATTGGTCGCGTTTGTACTTTCAATTAGTATCCTCTACATGGTTTAGCCATTCCTCCTTGGCTAAATCTAGAATTACCCGGATAAATCATTGAATCCTTCACATTTCATCCAGTCGGTTTGGATAATACGCGATATCTGGTTAAAACTAGCTTTATCCAATTACGGGCTTTAGCCGTAATATATATATATATATATATATATATATATATATATATATATATATATATATATATATATATATATATATATATATATATATATATATATATATATATATATATATATATCTGTGTGTGTGTGTGTGTGTGTGTGTGTGTGTGTGTGTGTGTGTGTGTGTGTGTGTGTGTGTGTGTTTAATATTTTTTGTGTATAAAATATTTAAAATATTCGTGAATACAGTACATATTTCTAATGCCATGATATTGCAACAATATCTTCACCACATGTCTTCCAAAATGCGCATGCGCTTTTTTTTTAATTAGTAGTAAGATATTTTACAAAATTAGCATAAGATGCTTTACGAATAAATGAATTTGGCTAATAATTTATCTCCAACCAGATATTAATAGATAAATAAAAAAGTAAAAGTACATATATATTTTTAGCGATGTAATAATGCAGAATAACAAATAGAGAAACCCAACTGCAAGAGGGAGATAAACAACGGAGTTCCCAAATCAATATATAAGACGTCGCGTCGCAGTCTAGTTAGGAACATTATAGTTTAGTTCAATACATAACATACATACATTAAAAAACCCGGTAAACGTGAAAATGGATATTAAACTTCAAATATATTTAATTAATAATACAATAAAGTCAACACTGAAAAGTGTGATTCAGTGCCAATTCGTTTAAAGTTATCTATGTTTAGGTACCAGAAATAAATGTGACTGTGTTAATACCTTAAATGTAGACAATTTCGATGATGTATAAAATAATTTTGGCTTCCTTAGGTAATATAATGTTATGTTTTTTAATTAAGTAAAATTTGATAAACATTAGTGTCTGTTCCAATCTACAATTAGGTATATGAGGTTTAGGAACGTATATCAAAGTGTATAAACATAATTTTGAGTCTTACAAATATGTATTCTTTTTAACTTTAATCCAACTATTAACTTTATTGCAGTTTATTTTGTATCTTTTGGACGTTCCCAGTGGGAGTGTGCTCGTGAGTAGAACATTATAAATTCCGTAATTTTGCTTGAAATATCACTGATATCTTAGATTCTTTTATAGACAATTAGTTAATAATATTTTCCTTAAAAATAACACTAAAATACTTTTCTATCGAATAGGTATCCTTAACGGTTTCCAAACATGTAAAGGATATATAATAATAAGATTTAACCACATTTGTCTGCATCTGTATATAATGCATCTATACACTGCACTAGTTATCAACATGAAGTATATAATAATTATATATGGTCACTAACCTGTTCAATTTATCTGGAATTGAATGGGTCATTAAAATTTTCAGTTATTTTGTATTCCTAACTCACGTTTTTATAACTTTTAAATTAAAATAAACCAATAATTATTTGTTATACTTTGTTAAAGATTATTATACATTTATCAAAAATTAAATTTCATAAACAATTTATTGTCAGTATTTCTAAAATAAATAGTCGAGATCATTTAAGTTCAGTTTTTACACCTTTTTTCTCGTAAATTATTAGCTCATAAATAAGTTAATTAAGTTGATCAACATCGAATGTTGTACATGCTGTACATCGAATAATTTTGTATTCATATATAGTAAAAAAATACAAAACCGCTCACTCGAAAAAAGTACAATAAATTAGGAAAGGCCTACTGCTTCTTCTATGTAAAGGAGTCCCATTAAGGACAGAAATGCTGTCATATTTCAAAACAATAGTAATGCTGATTTTTATAACCTTAAAATCTGTAAGGTAATGCTAGGAATTTTTAAAAACATGACTGCAACTGTCAACAACGATTAAACAACATTGCCTACCTATTCTTTCTTGATGGTACATTAATTGTCGTAAAACTTCTTTAATCATTTTTAAGTTCGTGAATCTTTTGCTGAATATGCGAAATAATTAAAATACAAATTAAATAATATAATATACTTACATTGCCAATACCTGCATATCATTAACCCTCCTGTAAAACTCTCAATTCAAAGTTACGGTATTAACTCATCTCCTGTCACAATTCATCCAGAAAAAGAACAAATGACATGAGAAAAGTTAAACTAAACACAATCATTAATAACTTAAATTTAGAACTTAAATAGGACATGTACAGCTATGTGTATGTTTACTGTCTAATAGTTTGGTTTCAGCAGTTAACTCTGCCAACATCTTCAGCGGGTAGGTATCATATTCGAGACTAAAAGGGATTGAACGTTGTTGAATTAGATTTCGTATATCATTTTGTGGGAAAGCAATGTTATTCATATTTTTTTAAACATATATATATATATATATATATATATATATATATATATATATATATATATATATATATATATATATATATATAGATGCCATGTATTATGATTTTTTAAGTGAATCGTGAATTCTACTTTTTTGTTATATGCTGAATCATCATCGTACACAGGTAAGAAAATTAGAAACAAGCAAAATAATTCATAGTAATGGCAACCTTTCAAGAAACGTATTGTAGAAAACGATAATATCCATGTCACACAACAAACTGTTAAATAAAGGAAATTGTATCGAGTTATGTGCCCTCACAACTAGCATGCAAGCTAGAAAAGAAGATAACAAAGCGCGCTGTCGGCAAGATCCAGCGTCCACGACGGGAACATTATTACAATTTATAATATAATTCACTCTTTATTTGTAATTCGTACCGCATACACGTGCTAATAATTAGTCACTTTTCTGTATTTCTGATAAAAGTTATTTCCTCAAAAGTTTGTGGGTTCTTCTTAAAATTTTAAAGCAGAACCCAAGCACATAAATGGCTACGAGGATGGGATCCTTCTAGATTGGCTAAGCATAAGGTGATCTTGTTTTTCTGAACTTCAAAAAGGAAATCGACAAGAAGACTTAACGGGGCAAAGTCCAGAGAATACAGGGCAGGCTACGGTGGATTATCGAGTAGCTCGGGTCACCTGTATCACAAATTCTGCCTCCGCAACGTCTAAAAACCGGAAAGAAATCGGAATTTGCGTAAAGAAGCCGGACATCTAGGACTGCGTTGAATATTAGTTTTGATCTTTCTTTTCCTTGTCTATTCCTACGTATAAGGAAACAAGTCTAAAATTAATTTAAGTTAGTTGTAAGAATTTGAAATAAAGAAAAAGAACAAAGAAACGGAAACAAAATGATTATTGAATCAAATCTCGTTTACAAAGAAAAATTTAAAGTTAAATACAAAATATATTTTATTTATTTTATAGTACTCCAGTATTATATATACTTTTAGTATTTTAAATTTTGTAGTGAACAATTTGCAAATTTTATATAAATAACACTATTTATATAAAGCTTTTTATTTCCCTTGTTGAAATAATTAAACCAAATTTCGATCTACATTTTAAATTATATCGACATTTATCGATAATTGATCCCTTATTTTCCATCAAAAGTGATAAACTATTACTGTCAAAATAAAATACCAATCAATCCTATTTTATTTTATTCACTTATATCGACAAAAGTTTTTGCTTTATGAAATTTTGCTAAAATTATTTTTGTGTTAATTAATTTTAGAAATTCTTTGAATATTATTATAGCTGAATTTTTGCGATATATTTCAAATTTATTTTACATTGTGTATTTTACAATATACAATTTTACATACCATACATACCATAACTTAAAAGAAATTTAATTATTTTATAAACATTGATTTTAACGAGGTTATTTCATCGTTATCGGATTTAAAAATCGAAGTATATATTCCTAAAATTAAACAAATAACCCGAACAATTTTAACGACGACTAAAAATAATGGTATACAAATCAGACCACTTGACTTAATACCCGAATTTGACAGAACTCCACATAAATTATACAGATTTATTACTCTAGCCGATTAAACTTTAGAACAATATTGGGACCACAATAACCAAAATTCAACAAAAAATATATTTATATTTAATTCGATTGTTTCCAAATTAAGAGGTCGCGCTGAAGATTTAGTTTCTATTTCAGGTGTCCATGCCTGGGATTTAATTAAAAATACTTTATTAACTATATTCGGTGATCAGCGAGATAAAAACGCCCTACTCGCAGATTTACTCCAAATTCTACAAAAACCTAATAAATATTCAATTACATAGAATAATTAGTATATTAAATCATTTAACAAGTTATATTAATTTACAAGAAAGGATTACTGCGATATTACAAAACAAATTTACTACTTAATAGTCAAGCGTTAAATTGTGGGTTTAGAAGAACCACAATCAAGTACAATCAATGATTCGTTTATTAAAACCCAATAATTTAGCAGAAGCTCTTAAATATCTTACAGAGGATGCTAATATTAGATGTATGTCAAAACAAAACAATAATCCTCAAAATTATAAGTCAATCAACCAACATCAATCATTTCTACAAAATACATCTTCAAATCTGTATCGACCCATATTACCGAAAACTTCGAATACAATTAGGCCGTTTCATCAAATACTAAATTCTTTACTACCATCTTTCACGAATACATTTTCTAGAGGACCAATAAATATTCAAACGCGAAATTTACCCCCTCGAAGGTACAAGTTACAAGTAATAATCAAATGTTCGAATTCGAATTGCGACGCCAAACTACGAATTATCGCTCAACCAATCAACCTAACACTCCTACTCGGATGAGTATCAGTACTAAAAATACCACACAAAATCAAAATTTTAGGCAGTGGCGGCTCGTTGGGGTAGGCAAGGCAGGCGCCGCCTACCTTTAAAATTTTATGTCACTTCTCATAACAGCACAATTACAATGAACTGTTAACGTCTCTGATAATACAGAAATATTTAATATAATTAATAATAACTACTTTATACTAATTAAATTATCTATCGCCGTCGGCGGCGCTGGTGCCGTAAACACCACCGCAGTCCGCACGGCGTCGCGCTACACCGAATTAAATCATTTTATTCTTAAACAGAACAACCAGACCAGGCTCGGTTCTCCATCCCACCGCCTGAAAATCGACAGCTACACGTCAACCAGATGTCGGTAAGACGACAAACAGTGTTGTTGTAATGGCAAAATAATCGCAGCTCAGACGTCTGCAGCCAGTTATATTCTTTAAATAAAGCAGTTGAAGTCGAATGCATTCGGCGCCTGAAGTAGATCGGCAGTAGTTCTTCGGCAGATCCGAAAACGCCTTCGCATTGAATAAGCCGTGACATTACTGGGGATATTGGATTATATATTGTGATGATCAATTTGAAACATTAAATATCGAGTCAATGTTGAAATATTTTGTTGAAATAGAATGAACGTTTATCGTCGCTTGCACTTATTTCAATTGAAAAGGAATTATTTAGCACACTTCAGAAATCTGATGACTTCACGGAAAATATAATTAACAAATTTTCATTAATTAAAGATAGGCGCATTAAATTAAATTATAAAAAGTAGTAGGTATCCACTTTGTAATTGTCAGTCAATAATGGCGATGGTTAAGGAAGGCTGCGAGGGAAGGAGGCCTATACCCTAAAGCGCCCTAAAATGATGTATTATTGCCAACCCAATTTATATAATATAGGTATAATACTCAATAAATATATATTATAATTAAAAATATATATTTGGTTTATTCCAATTTATTTATACCCACAATAACTATTATTATTCACGAATAACAAAGAGGTATTAAGTTCAAAAAATTCTTGCGAAAGTCTATATTTTTGTATAAATGAAATTCAATCATTGAAATTCTGAAGTACCAGGAAAACGCGTGACCTTGAAAATTTTAAAAATTTTCGTCTGCGGCGCTATTTTTAAGGGTTGATGAAGCTCATACGCTGCTATCGCCTACCCTAATATGGATACCACGAGCCACCACTGATATTAGGCCAAATTTCCAACAGGGCCCAAATATACTTTCGAAGAATTACATAATATAGAAAATCCTGAAGAATATCCAACTCAAGATGATTTTTATACCTATTACGATGAATCTTTTAACACAGAACACTATTATACTGAACCGAACTTAGAAAACCTATTTGAAAATAATTACAACTATTCTCAAACTTGTAATGAAAACGACCCAAGACAAATGGCGAATGATGAGAATTTTCATACAACTCAACTTCCAATCGAAGAACATAGTTAAATATAATTCTTTTAATGATACAAAAAACTTATATTCAAATAAATAAACCATCTTAAAACTACTATTACACACAGATGCAGTAAAATCGTTATTATACCCAACTGTTATAACTGAAAAATATTATTCAGAAAATATTTATAATGAAAAATTTACAATTTTAACAGCATTTAAAGAACATAGATTAAATAAATGCGCTGATATTCCATTTTTTAAAGAATTCAATGAAAATAGTAATATAAAATTTTATCTTTTTAAATTTCATGATTATTTTGATGGACTTATAGAACTTGATATTATTTCCAATTTAGGGATGCAGATGGATTTTCGAAATTCCAAAATTTATACGTCTAATGCCGAAATATCAATCAATTATCGCGAATCACAAATTTTACAAGATTCTTATTATAATAAATATACTATATAATAAATATACAAAGAAATTTAATAACCAAAATTAAAATTCCCGTAAATATACCTAATGGAGATATTTTTATAGAATCTTTAGAAATTAATAATTGTAAATTACCTGACATAATTACATATGCGGAAAATAATTCAGCATTTACCGAAATTTCAAATCGCACTGATAAAAACGTACTAATAAGAATTAGTAAAACTATTGAAGCAATACCTTTAGGTAATTTCAAAAATTAATATGAACTTTATAATATAGATTTTACAAATTACAGCGAAAACGTAAATTAAAATAAAATAGACAATTTATTGCGTACGGACCATATGAATGCTGACGAGAAAAAATTAATTACACAATTATGTAAAAATGTTAAGGACATTTTCTTTTATAAGTGATCCCTATATATATATATATATATATATATATATATATATATATATATATATATATATATATATATATATATAGGGATCACCATATGAGTGAGTTACATGGGGATGATGGGGGTTGAATTATTTGATTTGATGGTTGAAAAATTTGATTATTAGTTGGGTATCTTCGACGGGGTAAATTTAGTGTTTGAATATTTATTGGTCCTCTAGAAAATGTATTCGTGAAAGATGGTGATAAATAATTTTGTATTTGATGATACGGTCTAACTGTATTCGAAGTTTTCGGTAATATGGGTCGATACAGATTTGAAGATGTATTTTGTAGAAATGATTGATGTTGGTTGATTGACTTATAATTTTGAGGATTATTGTTTTGTTTTGATATATATATCTAATATTAGCATCCTCTGTAAGATATTTAAGAGTTTCTGCTAAATTATTGGGTTTTAATGAACGAATCATTGATTGTACAGGTTCTTCTAAACCCACAATTTAACGCTTGACTATTATAAGTAGTAAGTTTGTTTTGCCATATCGCAGTGATCTCTTCTTGTAAATTAATATAATTTGTTAAATGAATTAATACTAATTATTCTATGTAATTGAATATTTATTAGGTTTTTGTAGAATTTAGAGTAAATCTGCGAGTAGGACGTTTTCATCTCACTGATCACAGAATATAGTTAATAAAGTATTTTTAATTAAATCCCAGGCATGAACACCTGAAATAGAAACTATATCTTCAGCGCGATCTCTTAATTTGAAAACAATCGAATTAAATATATATATATTTTTGTTGAATTTTGGTTATTGTGGTCCCAATATTGTTCTAAAGTTTAATCGGCTAGAGTAATAAATCTTTATAATTTATGTGCAGTTCTATCAAATTCGGGTATTAAATCAAGTGGCCTGATTTATATGTCATTAATTTTAGTCGTCGTTAAAATTGTTCGGGTTATTTATTTAATTTTAGAAATAGATAGTTCGATTTTTAAATCCGATAACGATGAAATAAAACCTCGTCAAAATCAATATTTATAAAATAATTAAAGTATAGTGTATAAAGTACAGTGAGTATAAAACCTAACTCTCATAATATAATTGCTATTCAAAAATTCCCCGTACCGAAAACTCAAAAGGAAATAAAGTAATTTTTAGATCTTATCGATTATTACCGCAAATTTATTAAAGACTTTGCAAAAATAACTAAGCCTCTTACAAATTCTCTTAGGAAAGGCTCAAAAATAGTTCACGACGAAATTTTACTAAATTCATTTGAAAAATGTAAAAATATTTTAATGAATGAACCTTTACTACAATATTCCGATTTTGAGAAACCTTTCGTAGTTACTACAGACGCTTCAAAATTCATAATTGGTGCAATATTGTCTCAAGGGCCTATTTGATCCGATAAACTAATAGCATATGCGTCCAGAACATTAAATAATGCGGAAATCAATTACTCAACGATAGAGAAAGAAGTATTAGCTATTGTCTTTGGAACACAATATTTTAAACCCTACATTTTTGGCAGAAAGTTCAAAATAGTAACAGATCATCAACCCCTTCAGTGGTTATTTTCATTAAAAGAGCCCCAGTCATGGTTAGTGCGATGGAGGCTCAAGCTCGAGGAATTTGATTATGAAATCGTATATAAAAAATTCAAAAAATACAACCGCCGACGCACTCTCGAAAGTCGAGTTTCATCCCATTGATATACATACCAAAATTACAAACTGATCCAAACGATGACTTCGATCTACAATCCATGATCAATAATATTGACGAAAATGAAAACCGTAATATTTTTGACACCGACACAAACATAAATGAAAACCAATCAATAAGTAATTCCGCGAATAAAAATGATATCATTCAATCTGATTCAGATAATATGACTGTTCATATAATTACAGAAGATCCAGTTCAAATCATTAAAATTTCTGAAAAACCTATTAATTATTATCATAATCAAATTTTCATAAACGAATTAGATTTAGATATGACTCATAGATTTACAATATTAAAACCTTTTACTGGTAGACAAAACTGGCAATGTTATTTTACGACTTATAACACCGGACAGCAATTTATTGATTTATTAAAAATTTATTACGTACCTGGTCAAACTTATGCATTCTATATCGAAAATGGCAATCTATACCCAATATTACGTAAAACCGCTAAAGAAGTTTTTAAAAACTCAGCTTTTTATTTAATTAAATGTACTAAAGTTTTAAAAGACATATCTCAACCGAAGATCAAAATAAATTACTTACATATTATCAGGAAGTAGCGACAGTACATCGTGGTATAAATCGAACTAGAAACAGAACTTACACGACAATATTTTTGGCCAACCAAAAGACAAGATGTAAATACATGTGACATTTGTCGAACGACAAAATATGAACGTAATTCTATTAACCCCAAATTAGAATTAACACCTACACCCGAAAAACCATTCGAAATCGTTCACATGAATATATTAACAATTGTTAATATAAAGTTTCTCATTTTAGTTGACGCATTTTCAAAATATGCACAAGCATGTCCCATAAATAGTACACACACTCAATTAATATTGTTCAAAATTTAATAACATTTATAGTCACCATAGTTTACCAAAATTAATAATATCACGTAATGGTACAGGGTTTAAAACTGAAGTAATATTAGATTTTATTGAATTACATAATATAAAAATTCATTACATTACGCCTTTACATCTTAACAGTAATGATATAGTAGAATGCTTCAACTCGACATTTTTTTTGTAAGGACGTAGCCGGCGCTTGCGCTGACCGGACAAGAAGCCCTCCAGAATCAGTGTTCCGCCTACCTTGGAACCGCTCTCGCTTCTCTTCAAGGTAAGGGTCATTCTTCTGCATAGTTGGTATATATATATATATATATATATATATATATATATATATATATAAGTTTTTCTCTTCTGCCCTACATCCCCTCTCCGTTTACACGATTAGGGGTTCGAGCCATACTCCCATCCCTCTTCTTCTTTCTTTCTCAGGATGTTCTCTATCATCCGCTCCCCGCTTATGCAAATACACACACCCCCAACCATTCGATTCACCAACTCCCTCAAACTCCCCGGCAGTCCAGCTACATCCATACATCTCTCCCACTCTCTCACCCACCTCGGACACCAGAGCAGAGTATGCTCCGTATCACCCCTTTCACCACAGTAGATGTACTCGTCCCCATTTGCCTTGCCTATCTCACGCAGGTAGCTACCGAAGCAGCCATGCCCCGTCAACGCCTGCGTGAGATAGTACCCCACCTCGCCATGGTTCCTCTCCGCCCATCGCCTAACCTCCGGTATGAGCTCCCTAGTCCACCTCTCTTTAGACAAGCCATCCCATCGCTCTTGTCAGGCCACAAACAAACGTGTTCTCGCCTCCGATCTACCGGTCCCCGAACGGACCTCCGCTCTCTCCCTCGCTAGCAGCAGCATAGGAGGGATCCCCGCTACCACGAGCACCGCCTCGAGCGACACAGTCCTGTATGCACTTGCTACCCTCAAAGCCATCCGCCTTTTTACCCCATTAATGAGCACCCTAGTTCGCTCCTTACTTAGCGCCCTCCTTCAGACCGGCGCTGCATACAAGATTACAGAGTTCACCACCGACGCCAAGATTTTTCTAGATACACTCGATATTAGCTAGCCATACACGAGCGGATTTTTTGACGGGCCACGGATTTTTTCTAAGGATTCGGGAAAACCCGCAGGCCCGGACTGTTCGTTAGTGAAGAAAGAAATCTGCGGGCCAGATTACAGACACGGCGCGGAGGAAAACCCATAGACCTCACCCGTGCATGAGAGGGAAAAACTGTAAGGCGAGATCGGCAGATTTCGTCCTGTCAGTAAATTCGCCGAATTTTACCATTCACGAGCAGATCAAATCAGAGGCCACTTTTCAACGTCCTAGTTTTTTCAGATAATTTTTGGATATTAAATTATTTATTATTTAGATTAGATATTATTTACTAGTTCATTTAGTTTAGTTCGTAAAAAAATAAAATAAATAAATACGAGTACGCAACAAAGTAAAACGAACGTGGAACACGTTTCTGCGATGACTAACTTGCCGAAAATCTATCCGCAGAAGCGTCACAAAAGCGCGTCATGAGAGTAATACTTTTACACCTAGGTATCAAATTTTTGGAGTGAAGGTAATAGAAACAAAAAAAAGAGTGTATTCTTATATCTATCAAATTTCATATTTGATAGATATATGAATAGATAGCTCTTTCCTCCACTTATTTCTTTTCAATATATCAACCCATACCAGGGCGGCATACAGTAAGATTGACTGCACCACCCCGCTGAGGACTCTCCTCTTTGACGCCCTGGGGCTTTTCATGTTTGGCATCAAACGACCAAGGGCCGAGACAGTTTTGCCCGCCTTTTCCAACGTCTGTTTGATATGTTCCCTAAACGACAAAGAACTATCAATCCAGACTCCCAGGTACTTAATACTCTGCTTCGGCACGATTTCGGTATTCCCTACTCGAAACGTGATGCACGGAAGCTTTCTCCTCCTTGTCAGGAGGATTGCTTCCATTTTGTCCAATGTCAGAGTCAGTTCCCTCTCTTCAACCCATCTCTTGATCCTCTCGACAGTGAGGTTGGCGTTTTCCTCACATCGATGTCACTTCTTCCGGTAACGACCACCGCGACATCATCAGCGTAGCCCAAGACCCTCACTCCTTCGGGCACTCTCGAGTCCAAATACCCCGTCGAACATAATGTTTCATAGGGTAGAACCCATAACCGACCCCTGTGGTACTCCACACGAGATTCTTCTCCTCTCGCTACCGTCCTCGGCCAGCAATATCAGGCCTCTGCAGGACAAGTAGCTGGCGATCATGTTTACAACATATGGTGCTACGTCTAGTTCCCTCAGCCTCCCCATGATCTTTCCCCATGAGGCCGAATTGAACGATTTTTTCACGTCCAAAGTTATCAACGCGCACAAATTCTTGGACTTCCACGCCTCCTGTGCAATGGTTTTTATGACCATGACAGCATCTGCCGTAGATCTCCCCGCCCTGAACCCGTACTGGTTCTCCGCCAGGCCTCCCTTTCTCTCCAGCTCACCTAGGAGTCTTCCTAGGATGAGATGTTCCAGGAGTTTCCCGAGAACATCGATCAGACATATCGGCCTGAAAGATGTGGGGTCCTTCACCGGCTTGTTCGCCTTGAGAATTAGGACTAGCCTGGCCTGGCCTTCCATCCCTCGAGAAAGTCGTCGCTCCTCATGACTTCGTCATTCATGATTTGCAGCACCTCCGCAGGAATTGCTCCACCACGGCCTTCAGGATCTCAGGGGGATACCGTCCGGACCAGGCGCCTTACTTTTTTAACCTTGGCACAAGCCCTTAGCAGTTCCTCCTCCGTAAGCGGATCGAGATCTGCTCCTGGTTGGCGTTCCCATCCTTCCACCAGTTTCACAGGGAAGCGCGTCCACCGAATCTTTCATCTTCTCTAGAGAAATCTCCTGCTGGTGACTATTTGTCCTCTTCACCACCAGTTTGTATCCGTTACCCCAGACATCTCTATCTAGGTCGGCGCACAACTCGTCCCACTTTCTCCTCTTCTCTGCCTTGGTAGCGTTCCTCAGCTTTTTCTTTTCAGCCTTATACGCTACCTCCGCCTCTCCCTGCTCATTAGGGTTCCAGGTTCGTCTGACCCTGTCCCTGATATATTGTCTTCGTGCGGCAACGCACTTCTTTCTTTGGGCAGAGATCTCCTCTGACCACCAATATATCCTCGGGGACTGCCTGCTTCTCCCTGTTTCCCGATCTCCCATTTTCTCTTTGGTCGTCCATGACCCCACAGAAACTAACCCTGTCCCAGCTATTCAGCTTCCAGTCTCTGTTCCTAGTCACACTAAATGTCTGACTCGCACGTTTCCCGACCTCAAAAAGGATGTATTTGTGGTCGCTGAGTGTTTCCTTATCAGATACTCTCCATGGCATCACTTTGGCTGCTACACATGTCGTAGCGAACGTTACGTCCGGGTTCGACGTCCATATCCCCCTTTCGAACGTTAGCTGTGTCCCTCGATTTAACACGCCCAGATTCAACCTGGTACTGGTACTCTCTCCATTCAGGGGCCCTGGCATTGAAGTCGCCCGCGATGATGCAGTCATCATCCGCGCCTGCCACCAATTCCTTCAAACTATCCAGTGAGGCCCGAAGTTTCTCTAGCCTTCCGTTTGGAGAAAAATAGCAGCTACATAGAATGATCCCGCCTACATTAACTCACACGTATCCAGGACCATGGCCTGAACCAGCGACGACGAACCCTGTGTTCGCCACCCTAATGACAGTAACTACCTCCCTCGTGACGTGCCACCCCTTCCCCCGGGTCATTTTGATGTTGGGCTTACTGATGATGGCCACATCCACCCTCTCTTCCCTCATCGTCGCCCAGAGTAAGTCCTGAGCCACCCGGCACTTATTTAGGTTGACCTGGATGACCCTGAACGTTCTAGCGATCCCTTTCCTTTCCTCTGTCCCTCTTCGGTCTCGACCCTTTGCTTACACTTAGCCGAGTCGGCCCTGTGGCCCTCCTTTATGCAAATAGAGCAGAAAGTAGCATTTTTACATTCCGCCACCTTATGTCCCTCTTGCACACACCTGAGGCACAGCCGCCTTCTATCCACCCCCCCCCCCTCTCTGCACTGGGCCGCGACGTGGTCGGTGCTCCAGCATCTCACGCATTTCGTCTGGAAGGGTCTGGCTTTTAACCTACACCTTCCCCAGCCTATGCGTATTCTCTCTTTGCCTAAGAGCTTCTTAGTCCCCGCTTTACTGACCTCTAGCACAGCTACCTGACTGTCTGCCGGACCCGATTTTAGGGACACAACGGAGATCTCCCCATTCCTTAGTTGATCCCTCAGGGCCTCCGTTACGTATTCCTCCATAGCGAGCGGGTCAATGTCCCTCACAGAAAGCCTTGCTGCGTTTTTCATCGCCCTAGCCTCCGTCCATTCTACCCTTTTAAGTATCTCATTTCTAAGGACGTCCACCTTAGCTCCCTCCCTTTAACCTCCAGGAGGAGCTCTCCTTCCCTGGTTTTCCTTAGACCCTGTATCTCCACTCCAATGGCCTTCGGATCCACACTCTCCTTAACTCTTCTTAGTATATATCGCAGTACGTGCTTTCCCCAACCTTCACAATGACCGCCGCGGGTTTATTGCTACGCCTGGGGACCGTCTCAGCCCCATTTTCCTTGGGTTTCCCCTTCCTTCGTTTTACCTCGACGACTTTCCATTCCGGATCCTTCTCCCTTCCCTCCTGACGCTCCTGACCCGCCTTTGTCGGGGGGTACATGGAGATTTCTACCTCTTCGCCTTTAAAGACGAATTCGGCCACCTTACGGATTTTTCTCAATTCCGTAACCCTGTGAGGTGGGAACGCCAACCTCTTCCTTCCTTGCTTTTTCATCAAGTCCTTAAGACGACCTAATGCTTCCAGCAGGGTTTCGAAGGTTCCAGGTCTGTTCCCCTCCTCCGCCACCATCAAGTGATAGGCATACCTATCCTTGATGACTTCCTCCACCCCTTCCTTCGAGTGTTTAGCTGTCAGGTGACGCAGGTATGCTACTCTCCCAACAGAAAACTCCTGGTCACCAACCTCTTGGCTTTCGAAAAATTTCTCCTTCGTAGCCTTGGGGATGCCCTCGTCCACCGATAAATCAGTGGGCCCGCACCACACCAAATCCCACTCGGTGGGAAGGTCGCCTATTTTCCCCTCCGCCACTTTGGTTTTTTCGAAGGCTGCCTCGGGCCAGTCCTTTCCCTCCAGGACTTTGAAATCCTCCGTCTTTCCTTCCCTAAGGGTGGTTCGAATCTTCTCTGCCCTTGAACCCTTAGCTACCGTTTGCATGGAGGCATCAACAATATCCACCATATTACGTCCTTCCACCGTTTGCGTGGAGGCGTCGACCGTATTCGCCATAGTACCGCTTTCCACCCGTGGTCTGCCTAGGCATTGAAGTAGTTCCTGGCACTGATCCGTCATTATTTGGCTAGAAATACTCCTAGCCGCTGCAACTGCCTCCTTGATCTTCTTCTTCGTAGTAGGGTTATCTTTAACTAGTCGATGAAGGATTCTCGCCTGATTGTCGGCCCCTTCTATCAGCCGCCGAAGTTTGGGGTAGCCATTTGCTCTTCCTGGCTTCTTTCCACCTTGCGAGGAGTCAGCCTCCCCGTCACCACTTCGCTTGTTTCCTGCTTCCACACCGGCGTGGCCTGCTCCTCATCCCATTCAAAGCTCACCGTCGCCACATTTCCCACTGGTGTCCTAGGGAGGGGGGGGTCGCCGTCTCCGGTGTCCCCGGTGCAGCACTCCCTGCCTGGGCATGTTTCTTTTTGCCTCCTCTATACTCCGACGGTGGGGACGTTAAGACAGATAGAGCCACCATTCTGCCACTCTTAGCCCTAGCCGCTCTGACTAGGGTCGGAGTACTCAGTTTGGTCTTTTGACCCCTTCTAGTCTTCGTCCTTTCTGCGCTTCCTGTTCCTCCCGCTTTTTCGCGCCTCCTGTTCTTCCATCTACATCTCCTTTTCTAACTCCTCCTGCTCTTTCCGAACTTCCTGTTCTAACTGCTGCTCCTACTCCTACTCCTGCTTCTGCTCCTACTTCAAAACCTACTCCTTCTCTGTCTCTTTCTCCTACTCCACTTCCCGTTCCTTTTTATCATCCATATCGTTCCCACGTCTTGGGTCCAAATAAATCTCGCTCCCCGGCAATGGGCCCTTACCGGGGAGAAGGCACTTATACTACGGGATGTGCCTAGTGCCCCGCAGGTTTTAACGACTTCGCTGTCGGTTTATTATAGAGGTTTACTCCTCGCGAGCCGGCCGATAAAGGCAGACCCCCCCGATTACGTATACACACTACATTCCTCAGTCACGCCCTGCTGAAGTCGTTGAGGTGTGGTCCGCCATTACGGTATGTAACGGTTAAGCGGCGTTCACTCTTCCACAGCTCAGTACCCCCGGGTTCGCTAGTAATCCCAAAATATGTCTTCCGAGACATTTCCTGGGGGTGAGTCGCTACTTAGTTTGTACTTTGGCATGCCCTCGACTTTCGTTCTAGGACTTAGCCTCCACACTTAAGCTGCCCCGCCACGACAAGGCGGCGACTCCTATGGGGAGTTAGAATTAGTACCTACCATAACTTGTAACTAGGAACTAGGAATTAATAAAAGCTAAGTTTACATCAGTAATTCGCTTTGCTTATACTCGTATTAATACTTGAACTTTAACAGTGACCCTTTTTATTTTGAAGTAATAACTGATTAAATCTAGTTTATATTGAGCCTTAATTATTGTTACTTAATTATTGTATTTTTGTCAATGTTATTGATAAAATTATTTATCTATGCATTTTAATTTTTTTGCAACTCATTCTAATTTCACATAAAACAGTTATTGATGTATTTATAATTAATGTGAAGCTTTTAGAAAATATGAAAATATACTTTAATATGATTATGGTATATAAAGGTAATTATTTTTAATTATGAAAATATTTATATGTAAATATTAGATTTTTAACTATTATATAAATATTACGCTTTTATAATAGTTTGCAGACAAATGTGGTTAAACTAATTTAGAATTTACATTATCAGAAATATTTGTTTAAATATAATACGTATTAAGGTCCATATACATAAAAAGGTACCAAAAATCAGTAATGTGAAAGTGAATACTATCCCTATCTTATTTTTTACTATTATTTTTTATATACTAAAATTAACTTGCCCTGCAGTACGTCAGTACAAAAATCTTCCTGTCTGTCATAACATTTTCTAGATAATTATCGTTGTCAATTATAGTTATTTGAATTTAAACTCAAAAATAATTAAAAGTAAGATACGAGTATGTATATGCGCCTTTCTTCTATGCTGAACTCACAGGTGCCATATAAGAAATAAATTAATTAAAACAATAATAAATTAATATTATATTTGCTTTATTTTTCAGTGATAATATTGCTAGCTATAACAACAGTTTGTAAAGCTGAATGCCAAAGTAAGTTTGTTATGTATGCACCTCTTGTTATGTATGTATTGTTTTCTTTGTTCATATCCCTTTTTAAAAAATAAATATAGCTGCTTTTGTGTATCTATAGTATTATAGTCAGCTCTGAATATAGCTTAACAAGTTTTCTCTTGTACATATTGAACTTTCTTTAAATTATGGTGAAAATTTTGTGAATTAAAGCAATTATATAGTTCCACAATGAATATAAATTTAAGAACACTAACGAGATTGTTCGATATATCATAACACACAATTTTTTCAAAAAATAAAACCCGCCACAGGCAGGATTCGACATTTGTCCCGGATTGGAACCGAATAACATGGACAGGACAAATGTCGAATCCTGCCTGTGGCGGGTTTCATTTTTTGAAACCTTATCTGATCGTGCAGAAACACGAGAGAAGGGTCGAGGATCGCTTTCAGGTATAATGCAAAGTCTGGCGGGGCTTTAGCCCGAAGAGTAGTTGTTTCCTATAGCGACTATGTAATAGCCTTGCTATTCGGGAACTACTTTGATAACCGCTTGGCGCTTTGGTAGTTCCTTTCTCGATTTCCGACTTATATGTTACTGACATAGATCGTATCGATAAATATGTATATCCCACAAATCTCATTCGGCATTTATCTTGGATCGGCGTACCGTGTACGACACTGATGAGAACTAATAAGTTCGAAACAGCTGTATGTTGTTCGGTTCCAATCCGGGACAAATGTCGAATCCTGCCTGTGGCGGGTTTTATTTTTTCGAAAAATTTGCTGTTATACAGTTCTGTGAATATTACTTTTACATTTAATTGGTTTTGGCTCATTTTCAATGAGATTAAGAATGCCCTCTGTAATTTCAGGTGACAATGTCGAGGGTGACCGGTCTCGTTTGAAGAACATTTTTTAAAACAACCATATGCTTTTAATTTTCTGTCAACCGAAGCGAACGTAGTGTGGTGAGGTGTTCAACGATTCGGGAGTCTTTCACTGTGCAATCGTGCTGCAGCTCGATAAACATCCTATATTCTCCTAATATTATATGCATGTTGGCAAGCTCATTGAATTAATAGTCCAGTATTAATAAAACGATTTAATGAAAAGTTCCTTACTAAATAAACCACTAGAAAAAGCAAGCAAAATCAGTTAAATGAAACTACAATAAATCGGTAACAACACGCTATAATCGGTATCAACTATAATCATAACAGTAAATAACTTTTTTTTATCACCTACAGAATCCAAAGTTTTTAATCCGTGTCACTCACATCACAAAGCGGAGCAACTAGGCTTGTAAATAGTCATTTTTCTCAAGAATGGTTATCTGTAGGCGATTTTCGCTAGAGACCATTGCTTTTAGAATAAAATGGCCCTTTCACTGTGGCTATCCGTTTAAAAAAAATACGATTTAAAAAAAAATACCATTTTTTAAAAAAATCACCCAGTATATCGGTGTAACTAATATTTCGAGAAATAATATGCTTTACTGGTCCAAATTATTGTTCTAAATTTGAACCCGATCGGTAAAGGACTTATGGAGATATTAATTAAATAATTTTTTTGGACAACTTTGAAAGCCTATAACTCGGAAACTGAAAATTTTTTATGAAACTTTTTTTCGTAGATCGTATTTATTCATCATCGTGAATATACAGTCAAGCGTTTTCGATGAAATTTGGGGACACTCTCTCTCTCTCTCTCTCTCTATATATATATATATATATATATATATATATATATATATATATATATATATATATATATATATATATATATATTGCATTTTTATCTGTTAGAATGCCCGGTTAAACATTCGTTTATTTTGTCAATAAATCAAATAATCGTACCACTTTTCTTACAATCTTTCACGATTAAATTTCCCAAATGAATTAGTTTAATATATTTCTTGGAAACTCTGGTTTCTTAAAAATCCTCCAAATTCCATTCAAATAAAATAACAATGATTTTTTACATATAGTCTCGCAAATCTTAGGAAAAATATATTATAATGATAATATACTTGCACAATTTCAGAGAATTTTCACCTACAGCTTTGTACATACATAGTATTCAAATTATTTACATAGCGTGTAAGATGCAGAATTAATTGAATTTCAAATACACTTTCTATTATATTTTCAGCACGTCAAATCTATTGCTATGAATGTGACAGTTGGTCTGACCTTAGATGCAAGGACCCCTTCAACTACACCGCCCTGCCAAGGGATCAGCCACCTCTGATGACATGCAACGGATGTTGCGTAAAAATGGTACGCAACTCTAAATCTCGTAAGTACTATAATACTGAAAATTACAGATACAAATCTGATTTTTATATTACGTTAAATATAATTTAATAGAAAAGGTGATTATAAAATAGGTAAAAAATATTAGTACTTACATAGGGCTATTTTAGACTCGTAAGTTGAGATAATTTAATTATGAAAACAAAGACCAAAAATTAGTTTTCCACAAGGTAGCGAAACATTTCCATTTATCAGCTTCTATTAGATTTTGTACGTATATGTCATCCTAGTGTATAAACCATAACAGGGTATAATTTTTTATTTAATATCAATCGCTAATAAAGTTATAGTTTATTTCATCGCTATTTGCCAAATAAAAAATCTCAAAACGTACCGTGGCTTGTTTTTATTGCTAGGCTCGGGTAGACTGTTCCATTTATCGGCAAGATAAGAGAGTTTTTTATTTAGCAAATAGCATTGAAATGAATAGTATGTAAACATAGCTTTAGATGAAATAAAAATTGCTGGGTCATGTCTATTTCTATACTCTAATACATGTTAATCTGTGTTTTAATACCCTGAGAATATTAATGGTTTCCTCGACGAGCTTCCGATAATGCTGGAGACTCGAACGAGTGTGCCAAGTAGGCCAATTCCAGTTTTGGTAAGAAGAACTGACGCTGTTTGATGAACATTTCTTTTTTATTCACGTATTTATACCGATTAGGTACTTCAATACTTCAATTTTTGAATTATTCTTTTTCTATCTAAAACTTATTTCCTAATTAATTAAATAATGGTATAAATTGAATATACCCCAACAAAGCAGATATTTCAGAATATAATATAAAATCGGTTATTTATTTAAATTTAATACGAACTTATTAATGTAAGCAGAATATGTTTAAAAAATTATACGATGTTTACAATATATTAGTGCCCGACCGAAACACGATTTTCCGCCGAAACCGAAACCGTAACCGAATATTCCGTTCCTCCGCCAGTTTCGGCCGAAAGTGTAACCGAAACCAAAACTGATGTAGTTAAGTTAAAATTCAGTTAAATTTTCATTATACTTTGAAATCTAGTGTTTGTCATAGCGTTGTAACAGATTGCTTGATTAGATTAAATCAAACTTAAAAGACTTCAATTTATTAGAAAATCACTTTATTTTTGAAATGCAATATAGGTACAAAATTATTTAGAGAAAAACCCATAGAACTATAACTTATAAATAAATAGCCTTTTCTAGAAGTATTTGTTACTAACAGGTTCTTTTATAATGTTCGCTATTTTCTTAAAATAAAATTGATATTTTCTTAATTCTACAATAAGTCTTCTACAAATTAAATTAATGAGATCTTGCATTTGGCACCTTTGTACAAAACAAAATAATTAACAAACAAAAAAAAAACTAAAAAAAACAACTATATACAGAGAGAAGTTCCGAATATTACCCGACATGAACGCTAGTTTCAAACAATTTTTGTCCGAACCCGAAACTGCGGCCGACATCAGCATTTTTGGCCGAAACTAGCCGAGACCGAAACTTCAGTCGGTCATTACAATATACAATACGGGAAATATGTACATTAACTTATAAAAATATAGAATAAATTCGTTATTTCTGAAGTCAATGTGGGCAGTTATTGACACAAGTAGGTAATTATAAAATATACAACGTAAAATAACGTTATAAATATATGATATTCGATAAATACTATTGGATTGCACAAATATCATAGGCAATATCGGAACTATTGAAGCCCTCGGCTGTAATACAATGAAATAGATATAAATTTGTGTTAAACACTCTCACGCGTTAAGTTATTTGTAAATTTGTCAATCTAATATGCTCTTTTATGTTCTAACTTTTCTTTCTCAATCACATGTACTTTGATCTTTATAAAAACTCCCAACAAATCAATATAAGTTTGATAATACGTCATAATAATATTAATAAAATCACCTGTTTCAATTATCATTTTTTATATTAAAGCAACATATTTAGAAGATTTATTAATATTTCTTTTACACGATGCTATTAATAGTCATAGTTATATTAATAATTATACAGCTAAATCCTAGCGCATTCACCATAATAGAGAATTACGTCTGAATCCATATTTTAATGATGCACACATTTCTATGAAATATTAATTGTTCCTAATTTTCCATCATTATTATTATTACGAAATAATTTATAATAAAGTATGAAATATAACTTTGCATTAAAAACGAAATGTATATCGATTACAAACCATCTGCTAAAATAACATAACATTATTTAGCCTGGCTAAATAATAGTCTAGCTTATAGTTGATTTCTTTGGAATAATGTTTTATTCATTTGCAGACTAACATTACATTTCGTGTATCTATTGTAGAGGGGTGAATGTCCCATTTTCAAAAAATTATTACATAACTAATACGATTTTAAATGTGACACTAATCTAATGATTACTACAAACAATGTATAACGAAATCTTTCAACGACTTCCCACGTAATGGTTCCTCTATACGTTGGCCATTGCGTTGGTCGACACGCTGGCAAGAAAATTGGAATATATGTCCACACGTTGCAAGGACTTTCAGTTTGTTTCAACGCAGGCCAATATAAACAATAACATGGACGTCATGAGAGTAGCAGTTGCTAAATTATGGTAAAGTTCTATGAATTGGAAAAACTACTAGGCCAACGTGTGGACGTGACTACCAACATCCGCCAGCGCCAAGGCCAACGTCCTTTGATGTGTCTTGAAAAACCGACACCACGACGGATCGGTCGCCAACGCTTGAACCAGCTCTGCCAATGCCGCCAATACGACCAATAGTCCCCTCTACATGCTGGCCAATAAGCAGTGGCCAGCGTGCTGGCCAACGTGTAGAGGAGCCTTAATGTTTCAATCACAAATGTTTTATGGCTCCTCTACACGTTGGCCAATGCGTTGGCCAACACGCAGGCAAGGAAATTGGAATATCTGTCCATACGTTGGAAGGACGTTCAGTTTGTTTCGACCCAGGCCAATATGAACAACAACATGGACGTCATAAGCGTAGTAGCTGCTGCAGTATATTTATTAAATACTACCTTTATTTTTAATACTTAATAGTATTAGTAGTCATTAAGTAATAGTTTATTTATTAAATAATTAAAATATCTATATAATTAGTAGGTAGATACCTACTATCCCTGCGGCAGCTTTTCACATACTAGGCCAGTGCAGCCAACGTGTGGACGTCACTACCAACGTCCGCCAGCGCCAAGTCCACGCCCTTTGATGTGTCTTGAACAACCGACACCTTGACGGACCGGTCGCCAACGCTTGGACCAGCTCTGCCAATGCCGCCAATACAACAAATGGTCCCCTCTACACGCCGGCCAATAAGCATTGGCTAGCGTGTTAGCCAACGCATTGGCGTGTAAAGGAGCCATTAACTTGTCTTATCAAAAGGAGATGTCTTAATTTGGCAATTAAATGATGCTCGTGCATCACTGTGACTAAAACAAAATAGAAATTCTTCTGTGAAAATGTGGCTTCAATTTTCTATACACATACACCAGTTGCTATATTCGTAACCAGAATTTCTTTTACCATGTGGTACACTTGACTAGAGAAAAAACTGAACGGAATATAATGCCCAAATTCAATACGCAATTTCTATGTTGGTGCATATCTTAAAAGTATTGATTATTATCTTTTCGTAAAATATTATAAAGCGGTCTTGTAAAAAGGGGTAAAGGTAACGTATGTTACATGTAATGTAAGAGAAACGAAAATTATTTTCTCTTTATAGTGGTGAAAGGAACTATAATTTACGCCCTTTTTAAAATATAAGAGGAATAATTCGCGACAAATTAACGTGCAGGCAAATATGGAATTAAAGCCCAACATTCGCGAGGGATCGGGACTGAATATCTGTCGCGAATGTTGAATACGCGATTGTTGAATCTATTCATCTATGTATAAATGGAGGATACGGACCAAAATCAACAGATTTTCAGAGAATTTTTCATAAAATAATGTATTTGAACAGTAACTAGTGATCCTCGCTTGCTTGGCTTCATCCCTCAATGTGATCTGGATGTCACGGTATGGAAGAATGGCTTTATGAATGTCCTCACGAACTTACAGGCTTATTTTAGGATCGGGATCCTCATCTAATGCTATGTTGATTGCCTCTTCTGCTCTTAACAGCAATTTATTGACCGTCTAATAGAAGAAAATACACACACCTACACTCGTATAACATTCACCTACTTTCAATCTGTTATGACTATCAGGCCGTGTTCCGATGGTAGTCTTGTGGTAGACTCGGCCTACTCGGCCACGACGGTAGTCTCATGGGGGGCAAAGCGCATCCCATCTGAACAGCCCCGAGAGTCAAGCCGTAGTCACCTCTCGTTTCCATTCTTCATTTTACGCGGTTGCGAGTAGAGAATGGCTCTCACAAAAACAAGGCAAATTATTTGATTCTCAGAATGATGAGGATAAATCGACAGGTGTAAATCATTTTATTTTTATTGCTATGATTTTAATCATTTTATTGGAAAATTCGCTAGACCCTAGGTCCCAAAACGCTGTTTCCTTTTTATAGAGATTATTATTCTCTCAGTGTCGAAAAAACTCATTTTGTATTAAACGCAATTAAAATTAAACACAAATAGAAACACAAGAAACAAGAAAATATAGTGTGAACGCGACGAATAACTAACTGTAGGCAAGTGACTACCGTCTGAACAAAATTTCGAGGCTCCGTGTAAATAAATGGAAGCGGCAGTACCTGTTAACTTGCAGACTAGACAGAGTCAAGAGATGATGACTACGTCCCCTCGTGCCTGTGCTGGAGCTGGTCAAGCGCTGCTGCTTTCCTCCGTCTGAACGGTCTCGTAGGCGCAATGATACTGGCATGGAACCGCTCTGCTCTATTGACTAGCGAGTCAGACCGTAGGCTGCAACTACCACAAGACTACCGTCTGAACACGGTGTTAGTTTATCCGTCAGCTCCAATACTCTTTTTTTTTCGTTTAGGTGTAAATATCGGAGAATTATTACGTGCTGCCATAACTACTAATTTCGTAATCTATAATACTAATAGATTGAACGTACCCACGGATAGAACAAACAAGTACCAAATGTTTAAACCATATATGGGCAACCCCCGGCCCGCTGGCCACATCCGACCCGCCTCGACATTTGATCCGGCCCGCGGAACATTTTATATTCCTAATCAGTAATTTACCATGTTTGCAGAAACAGTTTTACTCGTGGGAACTTGGAATATATATATATATATATATATATATATATATATATATATATATATATATATATATGACTCATTTATGTGAGTTATATATATTATAGATAACTAATATATAACTCACTTATGTATGTCTGAAGCGGATAGCGAACTTTTAGTTTTGATTTGTAGTTACGCGCCAACAGTACTACCACCAGATAACATCGCGAGTCCAGTCACATGTCCAACTCCTCTTAGGCACCGAACAGAAATTATTACAACAATATTATACTCGTACATGCACCACGTGGTAGTTGGACGACGGGACGGGGTAAGGAGGGAAACTTAGCGAGAGCTTAGAGTGAATTTTATTTACTTAGTTGTAATTTCTGTTCGATGTCTTTAGGTCTCTGGTACACTCATCGTGTTACGTTGCGAGGAGATTTTTTTGCTTTGCTTTGTTTTTAAGTTTTCTTAGTTCGGAAAGTGTATGAAAGGACGTCTGGTGTAAAAAGGCGAAATGTAGACACGGAATGTCGCCAATTTCAAAAAAAGATATTTTTTTTAAATTGGTATATATGATGAATATTTTCTTATCATGCACAATGGTAAACCTATCTGCCTGTTGTGTAATGAATCCCTATATGTTTTAAAAAAATACAATATGAAGCGACATTATTCCAGTAAGCATATTACTCAGCATACACTCACGGGTCAGTTGCGAAAAGTTAAAATTCAAAAGCTAATCACCAATTTGGATAAAGAGCAACAAATTTTTAATAAACAAAGGACACAATCGGACAATGTTGTGAAAACTAGCTTCATAGTGAGTTCCAAACTAGCGAAGTCATCGAAACCATTCACTGAAGGAGAATTTGTCAAAGAGTGCCTGTTTAGAAATTTCAGATGTTTTATGTCCCGAAAAGAAAAAATAATTTGAGAAAATAAAATTATCAAGATGTACTGTTGTTCGACATATAGATATGATGACTGGTGATATCAAGAAGAAAGTGGCTGATCGTGTGACTGATTTTCAAGCATTTTTGATTGCTTTGGACGAGAGCACCGACTTGTCTGATACAGCACAACTAGCTATTTTTTATACGTGGAATTGACAAAGAATTGGTAATTGTATAGAACACCCCCTTCTGGATTTTCGCGTTTTTCTTTTTATGGACGTGTTGTAGGTTGCTATAGGAACAGTTTTTCACAAACGAAACTTTGTGCAAATTAATAATAACCCATGTAGCTAACGGGAGGTGGGAGCGAATAGGGGTGCTGGGTGGGGTAAACAGGTGTATTGAGGAATGTTAATTTAGCAAGGGTACATTAAAAAATGTAAATTTTTGAAAATATTCAACATTTAGGGGTAGTTTTTAAGGGTTGAAGCAATATTTGTGTGGTGAAAGGATGTGGCATTGTGTGCACATAGAGACCGCAAAATGAAATATCTTGCTTTTTTTTTTTTGTTAAATTTTGGCGTCTGTTGTTGAAGGGCAAGGGATATATTTGGTATATAAATGATCAATGTTCAAAAATAATTTAGAGGGATAGTTTGTAAGGGTTGAAATAATCGTGAATCCTAATTGTTTCTATTTGTCATAATCTGCCTGACCCTTTTTTATACACGTGATACAGTCATTATTTAAATTGATGTATATTTAATTAATTTACTCACATGTTGTATTCCAATTATTAAAACGCCATGTCTATTTAAGAACGATGTAAGTCCTTCATTTGATGCTGTAATAGCATAAAATTTCGCGTAAGTGACATCGCAAGAGTCACAGGTGTTGAAATCACAAAACCGCACAGGCCCAGGTGTAAGATTCACAGTCAATACTCTGTTTTCACTCATATTTTTGTCGCATTCGACGCGCAAGAATATTTTAAGTTTAAGTTCTAGTTGTGAACAAAGAACTGAATAGCTGTGGTATGAAAAGTGTCTTTTCAGCATCCCTTGGCGCGTGAAGACGTTTCCAACCAATCAGGGCGTCTGATTTTGTTTACATATTTGTAAATTCAATAGACAGTGATGTCTGCGCTTTAGGTAAGCAAGTAATTTGTAGCCTATATTGTATATTATGATAGTTGTACAAAAGTTGATGTGGCAACATGGGAACTTTGATGAACTACAGAAACGATTAAGTAAACAGTAAATCAGCTGTGCGCATGGAGAAATGTTCCAATTTTAATTTATTTATAAAAAATACTTAACGCCATTTGCGCAAGATATGATAAGGTGCGTTGTACTCGTGATGGAATGTAGAATGTGTGAGTAAGTTTAGTTTTTCGATAGGGCAGAAGGGGGTGTTCTATACAATGACCAAAGAATTTATTGTAACTCACGAATTGCTGGCTTTACAGCCTCTAAAAGGGACCATTGCTGGAGAAGATACTTTTCGTGAGGTCAAAAGTACTATCGAACAGTATGGTTTGCAGTGGTGCAAATTAATTGGGATTTGCACAGATGGTGCACCCTCTATGGTCGGTTCAAGAAAGGGTTTCATCGGAATTTTGAAAGAAAAAGCAATTGACTTGGATGTGCAAAAAGACGATTTAATAATCCTACATTGCATTATCCATCAACAAAACTTGTGTTCTAAATCTATTCGATTGCAAAACGTTATGGATGTGATCATAAAGACCATTAATATTATTCGATGCCACGCGCTTAATCATCGCCAGTTCAAACATTTTTGGATGATCTCTCTTCAGAATGCGCTGATGTGACATATTATTGCGAAGTAAGGTGGTTAAGCAAAGGCAAAATGCTAAAAAGGTTTCACGATCTTAAACAGGAAATAGCCGATTTTATGGAAATCAAAGAAAAACCATTGCCTGAAGTCAGTGATCAGAAATGGTTATGTGATTTAGCATTTCTAGTTGACATCACAGGTCACTTAAAGGAGTTGAATTTGAAGCTTCAAAAACAAGGTCAGTTGGTAAACGAATTGTACAGCCATCTGAAAGCGTTCCAGAAAAAACTTCGCTTGTGGTAAACACAAATGCGATCTGGAAGCTATTATCATTTTTCATTTTTCTACACTATCCAGTCACGAAAATATTGATTACACTCAATATGCTGAAGAACTAAAATCACTGTCGGAGCAATTTTTTGATAGATTTTCCGACTTTGAAAACATGGATAGCTGCTTTAACCTTTTTGCTACTCCGATGAAAAGTGACGTAGAGAAGGCTCCGACACACCTGCAAATGGAGTTAATCGAGTTTCAGGAAGACACACATTTGAAGTCAAAATTTGAAGACGTGGAGCTAAGTGATTTCTACAGAACATACCTTGACGAAGAAAAGTACCTAGAACTGAAAGCATTTGCAAGAAAAATGATTTGCACATTTGGAAGCACTTATAAATGTGAACAGTTCTTTTCCATGATGAAGACTAATAAATCGAAGTATCGAACCAGGCTTACAGATAAAAATTTGTAAAACAGTCTGCGCCTGTGTATTAGTGGGATTGATCCGCACACTGATTATATTGTTTCTCAAGTTCAAGCTCAAGCTTCACACTAATTTCTGCTTATTGTAAGTAAATACTTGATCCTCAATGAATACGATATTATTCTGATTCATATAAGTCAATTATAAGATATACAGGGTGATTTAGTATCATAATAATAATGCTTTTTGGGGAGATAAATATTTCTTATAGATATAAAAAAATACTGAATAGTACCTTAACTATGGTATTCTTAATACTAACAGTATGTATTATAATATTTAGAAACTTTAAAACTAGCTGCTGATCCATATCTTGTAACAAAATTTTCCGAGATATGATTTGATGGTTGATCTTCGGCAAATCATTTCAACTTTTTAGATGATTTTAAAAACCGGTGTACGCCCTTGGGACTCTATAAGGAAACGAGATAGACAGAATTCTATCTTTGCTACCTCCATCAGAGTCGCCATTTTGTCAATACAAATAATAAACCCTGCTCTTTAAGATCACTCTTGACTCCTTGATCGTCTTCTATTGGTACTCTATCTCGAATACTTCGGAGGGCCATTCGTAGTAGTCTCTCTTGCGGTAGGGAGTACGTATGATACTCCTGCCCGCGTGATTTCCTTGTTCCTTGTTAATTTTCAAAAACCAACATTAAAATAGCCTTAGGCAAAAAGGCGGAAACAAACACAACGGTTCTCATCGAATCGGCGATCGTGACTGTTCGACGGCTGCGAACCTCCTTATATCCGAATTGTCATATTAAAGACATGAAATGTGATATTGACGCGAGTGACGCGACATAATATGTGTATCATATAATCGTGTGCCGAAACCATTACCGTTGAAAATGAAGTCGCGCCGAGAACTATGTGTTAGCCTATTTGAATAGACAATATGATGTCGACAGTCGAATCAGCCGTTAATTACAAGTTATAAATTTGTATTATAGACGGATTAAAAGTAATAGAATAACCGTTATAACGTTTTCGATGATTTTATATTTTTTATAACAATGTTTCATTTACATTTGCATTATATTTAGATATAAAGATTTATGAAGTGATTTATTCAAGTTATTTCCTTATTATCATATACTAACTATTTTTAACCAATATTGTTTATATTTATATTTTTTAGCGTACGAAGTGGTGAGAAGGACATGTACATCTCAACTTCAAATCAACCTCTTCATGGTAGATCATGTGTGCATGATGGAAAGTAGCGGAACAGGCCACATGTGCTTTTGTGAGGAGGACATGTGTAACAAAGCACACCACACTTTGCAAATCACCCAGTTAATAGTCTTTATACCTATAGTTTCTACACTTGTTCGCCTGTGCATGGATAGGTAGATAACTAGACAATTGGATACTTATAGAATGCTGATGTTCAAAAAATATGCGTGACTATCGTGACACATTGCTTCAAGTATATGTATATGATAATCTGGTAGAAGCAAAATGCAATAATAATGTCTGTCCTTTCAGATAGATTACCGAACTCAGAAACTATTCTTTATTTTAATTTAAAAAGTCAATTTTTGAAGCAATGTTTATACCTGTAGTAAGTAGAAGTAGTAAAGTAGTTTACTTATTTAACTGTTTCTATTTCAGGATATACATATCTACTACTAATTGTTATACATAACAATTTTAAATTTGACTTTATTCATATGTGAGTTAAATATAACCCTAGTTAATCTTATTCGCGTTAAATAGAATCCTATTCGCATAAATAATATGAATGATTTTTACATTGATGGTCTAACAAACTCAATTACCAAGAAAGTGAAGTTAAAAAATAGGGTCGGGTGACGTATAAGCATCTGTGAGTGACATATTCATATTTGTGTGACTATATTAATAAAATACAAAATACAAAATACCGCACATTAATCTGCCTATTTGTAGATTAATTATGAGAAATTATCAATGGTATTGTTTAGTGGACTTATGTCTTAGGAAGGTGGACGTATACTTAGGAAGTATATGAGTGTGTTATATTATACAGTATTAAAAATATTTGAGTTACTGGATTAAACGCAATATTTGAATATCTGTAGGAATACAGAGATACTCTATCTCGTTAATTTGTATTTAATAAGTTGTGCTTGTAATGTATCTTTACACTTAGCAGACAATCCACATTATCGTGAATTTTGAAGTATGCATGATAGTGGAGAATAACAAGATCAATTAAACTTCTTCTACAGTCGTTACAATCCTTGGTGTCTTGTTTTAGCGTGATTCAAAATTATCCCCAATTCACCTCTCTCGGACAGGACGCATCTCCATTTTCTTACACCCAATATCTTGGTGTCTTCTTCTACATCATCCAGCCATCTCTTCTTCCTTTCATTCGTCTTTGTTACCCTGTTCTCATCCATTCGTTTCATAAGCGAATCTTCTGCTTATGAACCTCACGGCGATGTTTGTGTTCCTTGTTAGTCGTTTATTCTTATACGCCATAAAACCATCTTCCATTTGTATTGTCCATAGATATTACGTAAACATTTTTCTTTCAAAGATTTTCAATTGTTCTTCTTCAGCGATTGTTCTTATAAGTAACTATGCTTCACATCCTTATATAATAACTGGTCGTATTATAATGGTGTGTTTTATATTTTAACTATTTTCTCAGTATACTAGGTTTAAGTAGTTTCTATTGGGCATAATAAGCATTGTTTACACTTCTTATTGTTTTTTCTCCTCTGATATAAGTTTCATTTATTTATCTTCATGCCTCAGTATGTAAAACTCCACATCTCTCCACATATACGAAGGTGTAATCAGACACATTAATGTTTGTATTGCTATTAAAAATCACGGGAATATGAAATATTTAGTTCTTGTTTCATTAAAAACTAGTGAAACAACAGCTACCCCTAATTTCGCCTCTCTATCCAAGTGTGCTACACTATCCATCAACGATATTTTGTCTCTACTGATTGTTATCAGTAGGTACTGATAACAATTAGTAGAGACAAAATATCATTGATGGAACACACCTATGTCATCTGAGTATGCAACTATTTGTGTTGATTTAATACCAATGTAACCAGATATTTGTTTATACATTGACTGTATTATTCCCAGGGTTCACTCTTCAAAAATGTTCTCTTAATTCCATATTTCTCTGATAAGTCCATGTATTCGCTACCATAAATTCTTACCCCAGTTATTAGCACTTCAGGTGTAATATCCACAGTTGGGGCTTTTAATTTCTTAACATTCGCCAACAGGTGGTACATAATTAGTGCCACATGTTCATTTATACTCGACAGAATTCCCTCAGAAAATTCTTTTCGCCTATCTCAATTAAAACTTTTCTTTGTGTATCTGTGCAAGTTTTAATTTTCAATCTAAACTCTTGCCTTTACCCTTAATGCTTCTATAGATTTTTGTGGTTTCGTTAAAATTACGATGTCCTAAAATATTCTCTACTTATGTCGACATGTTCTTGTGGTTTGTCTTTCTTTTGATTATAAATAACTCTGTTTCTCATAGTATCTTATAAATAGTTAGTATGCGCATTCATAAAACCAATAATTTGGCAATAAACCTATAAAATTAAAGTACACGTCATGTTCATCATTAAGACTGAATATCATCTGTATTTTATAATTAGTTAATTCCAATATCAGCAATGGTATCTACTTATTGAAATTATTTATATTACTTTCTAAAATTTTGCACGATTTTACCTAAATAGGAATATGGCCTATTGAAAATTTGAGTAAATAATGCTACAAAAGCAATTTATTCCCAAATCCAGAAAGTATGTTCTAAGGACGGAAAAGATACTATGAAATTTTCCAGAACGTTGGAAAACCTTCCAACAGACATAAATAAATAAAGATGTTTAATTTTCCCCTAGAAATATATTGCAAATAAATTAAACTTTAAATCTCAACTTTATTAAATATATTTATTATGTAATATTGTGCGATTACTTTGTGTACCATAAATATTTTAATATAGTTTTATCAAAACACAACTGTTGAAACCTTACAACACTATTGATTGTGTTATTGTACATACTTTCAGTTATTATTAATATATTCGTATTTTTGATAAAATTTATTAATACTTTTTATTTTCATGTCAACCTTTGACATTTTATTCTTAGATTGTCGTGTACATACGTATCTAAATCGATTAACATTACGAGGTTATTCATATTCATTTCAACGTTGAGATTTTTCCTAAGCTTTTGTCTTTCTCTTTCAGCAGCCATTAATAAATATAATATGAAATCATTCATATTTGATCAAACTTAGAGAACATAACACTAACTTAGTTTTCCACAAAACAGTAAAACACTGTACAGTACACTCGACGCGAGTTTCACCAATAAAGTTGGCATCATCTGGATATGATTAAAACTGAGTTTTAATCATCTCCATACACATAGTGTACAGTGTTTTGTTGTTTTGTGGAAAATTAACTTAGTGTTATCTTCACACAAAAGGTTCCAACCTACTCCGGTATTAGAGAACTGATAACACGAGTAGTATCGTGTTAATATATCATTTTTCCTCATTTGGATATTTTCGTTAAAACTCTTAAATTTCTTCGTTTCATAACCTAAACAAGATTGTGGATCTCCAGGTTGTCGTCAGATGTTCGTAAGAAACAAAATCCTGTAACAAAATCGCAATCAGATAAGCTGTAAGTTTACAGTTTACCTAACTTAATTACTTACCTTACAGATAAATAAGCAGCCTCAAATCATTATATTAACTGAGCAAAAAGAGGTAGAACCTGTACCGTAATGTCTATTGTCTATACTTATCATCCGTATAGTTTCTGTCAGCGGAATATAAAACACCATGCCTTATAACGTATTTCATTCGTTCTGTATCCATAATGGCTTAAATCTTATAATAATAACAGTGTACAATTTTACAAATTGAATACATCATAAATGTTAAACCAGGAATAATAGAAACTAAAATATATATTTAAAAACTATTAAATTAAAATTATAAACAAATCAATACAAAATAAAAAATATTACAATAATACTTAATATTATTTAGTATTTTTATAGATCTAAGAGAACACATCAAACTCCTAAATTTAATGAATAATTTATTTGATAAAAATTGACAAAATGAATGGACTGTGGAATAAACGTAGTAGCTAGAAAACAACTCTAGTATTGTTTAGTTCCAAAAAAGTAATTAAAACAAGAACATGAAAAATAATTAGAATATATAGGAAACAATCCTAAGCTCTTCAATGTACCCAACAAACCCAGAATTGACATCTTAATAAAGCATTAAGATTTAAAACACAGAAAATTTTTCATAAATTTTCATGGTTTAGAGGTATGAAAGTAAAATACATATACCAATACAGAAATTTTGAAAATAATGTTATACCACTAACATACCTATTTTAAATATATTATATTAATGTTCTAAATACAGATTTATTTCCGAGTAGAGATAAGTCCTCATTAATAAATGAATAATTCATATGTTCTAGATCATTTTCACACACCTTGTCGAAGAACATAGAATCGATAAAGCGTACTCGGTAGTATGGCGTTTCCTTTAATACCTGTCCCTGTGTTAATTCATAGTATTTATAAATACCATAAATGAATGCATGTAAATAAAATATAAGATTTTTTTTATATAGAATGTAACATATCTTTTAGCTGTTATGTCTAATGAAAATGTTATTTAATATCATACTGTACATTTCATATCATATAATAATTTTTGAAAAGACACAGAACGACAAATATTCTAGTGTAACGACAGTTTCGGTTTCTTTTCAAAATATGTTGTATCTTATTGTAAAAAATATGTTCAATTTTGTTACTCGTACGTCTTAATTTAATCGATTGTACAATATAATTCTGAATGAGCATTTGCTTTTAATATAAAACATTTCTTTTCTGGTAATCAAATTAGAGATAGAGTAGCATGACTGCACGAATCGCACACACATACACATTATAAAATCTTGCAAATTGTGACGTTATAGTAAGCCGGTAAAATCACTGCAAAATAACGTTAGATAATCTCAATCCTCGATTTATTTTCAAGTCAATCTTTAAGAAGTCCATTCCACATTATCAACTAATTTGTGTTAAAATCGGTTGATATTTTTTTAAACTTTATTCATCTTTCATCACAATACAAGTGTGCATTTGTATTGAGATAAAAAATTAATAAAACAGTTTGACAGTTTTAATTTTATCAGTTCATTTTGATCACATACAAATTATACTGTTTTGATAATATTAAATATTTTATTGGTCATTAATCATTATTAAACTCATTTTAACTATCACGCGCATAAAATGAAAAGAGTGGTGTTAGGTTTAAATAATGTATGTGAAGTTCCTTGCATGCACAGCTCATACGCGTAATACTAGCTAGTACAGTTCTTGTGTAAAAAATGTTTGGAACTTGGTGTAGAAAATAAATGTATTTCGAATTTCATGAGGTAAAAATACACTCATTTTCAGTTATGTAAGAACAGGAAAGCTAAACAGTGCCAAGAATTATTTTATTTATAGACTAGATAAATTTTAACTATTTGCATTAATTGTTTCAAAATAAGTTGATAATGTCAAGTAATATAATTTCATTGTATTAAATTTTTATATAAGAGACATCAATTTATTTAATAAAAATTGGTGGATAATATGCAATGGACATTTTAGATATTTAACTAGTTGATGGGCTCATCACAAAAATTCAGAACTTTTATAAATACGTATTTTAAGTCGTAGTCAGTTAAGTAGTGTAGTGGACAATGTTCAGGCGGCGTCGCGGGTTCAACTCCCAGCAGCGGCAAGAATTGGTCGGGCTTTTTTGCACATGACTACTTGACTTTCGGTTCGAATCCGAATTGACATGGATTTTCATAGGTGTCCAGATGTTCTGAGGGTAAGTTATCCCATAATTAGCTTACAGAAGGTCTCCAAGTTGCCTGGGTTAATCTGAGATAATGCTGTGGCATAACTTGGCGCTGGCCTAGATTGCCGAGTTATGCCGACTCAAAGTAATCCAGACATATAAACCGTTTGAGTGTCTGTGCGTCCATGTGAATGTCGGGGTGGAAGATAGCGTGCTTCCATTTTTTTTATCGCGAAATTCTTGCACAAGACACTTTTCCCATCCAATACTTATTAAAATATATATTCTTTCTCTTTCAATATTAAATGTAAAATTAAGTGCTGAGAAAAATCGACAAGTTTCACGATGGACCCATCAATTAGAATTGTAATATCTTTCTTTTTACAACTTCATAAACATTCAAGTATGTTTACCAGAGTTTGACAATGCCCAGAAGTTGCCAAACATGTCAAATTACAAATTATCTAAATATTTTTTAAGCACAAAGCAAGTCCTCATAAATATCATTGATTTTTACACTAGCGTCTAGCCCCCAAGCTCTCCCAACTAATCCCAATCTATCTGACATGAGCCGATTTCGATTTGTTCGCGTGCTCGCTTTATTTAAAATCATGATGATATAGTGGCCTAGCAGCGGCCGTAAAGAAATTATGAAGAAAAGATTATCTACCTTTTATAAATAGATACACCACAGACGATAATTCTGAGTGACAGTGTTGCAAAGTATTCCTATATGTAAGTTCATATTTAATTAGTGGGAGCATACGTAAAATATAATTATAAAAAATAAAAGACTTTAAAAATAGTACAGGTTCCTACAAATACACCATACATATATTTCAGAACCCTGTAGTATATCTGAGCTATGATTGTTATATATCATATATACCTATGTATGTTTGCTGGGGTGTAACATCGATATTTTAAGTTTGAACAAAAACATGTTTGTCTCCAACTATTTTTGTGGACATAATTATTACTCTCCAATGCTTTATAAGGTATTAATTTTAAATTGTGTATAGCATGTACATATAATAACGTAGGGGCATAACTAGGGGTAACTAGGTTTCATTATTTGGAGGGAGGAGGCTAAAAGGAAATTTGAGTCAGTATTAACTCAAAAGGCAAATAAAAAAGAAGTACTAAAGTAAACGCGTTTAATTTTCATTTGAACAAACTGTTCCATGTACAGGGTGATCCATCTTAATATGAACAAGCTGTAAAATTTTTGTTTTTGAGACAATTGCACCGTTCTCTTTTTATAAAGAAATATAGTGGAAAGATGACCTATAGGGGCATATTGAGTTCCTCCAGTACCTCAAGCTATGATCACTCGAACCTACAATATTATAATTGTTATAATATTGTAGGTTCGAGTATATATATATATATATATATATATATATATATATATATATATATATATATATATATATATATATATATATATATATATATATATATATGTATATATATAATATACAACAACCATAATTGTTCGAACGATATTTGAAATAAATTGTTGCAATATTAAGGTGGCCCACTCAGTTGGTAAATTTTTTGCAAACTAGGTTTTCCAAAATCGAGAGAAGTACAAGAACCCGTTTTTCGTTTTCTTAGTAAATTTAATTTTTTTCTCAAAGATATAGCTATTTGAATTTAACTTAATTCTAACTTTGTGCTTTTCAAAGCTCTAATCAAACCTACATATGTTTTTGTCATAAATAGAAAAAGGATTTTTATATGTGTCTTTTGATTGTAGAAAATAATTTTGGTTTTAGTGTGTATGAGAAGGCAAGATCTCATTGATTTTTTGTCATCTCCCTTCTTCCCCCATCATCAAAATAAAATAATGAAAACCAAAAGCTATTACTAAAACATTATATTTAACTAAGTAATAAACTATATATTTACTAAGTAATAAACAAATGCATTGAAGTGGCATACCATTCCATGGGTTTTCGATGTAGGCAATTTCAAATATCACTTCATTAAAGCTCCATGAGCAACTATTTTTTTATATTCACATACTAGAATTACATGCCACTTACAAGGGGAAAAGTCGATGTGAGTGGATAATGATTCCTTAGACAAATGTATTCCTGGTTATGCTAGTATCACATCTTTATTTATACCCTATACAATAATTATTAAAGTAATACACTTGCATATGTTGTATGGGTTCTTCTACTTGTCTTTTGATTTCAGAAGAAATAGTTTGCAAAAATTTCACCAAGTGTTTCAACAACCAACAATTTCTTTCAAATATCGTTCGAACAATCATAGTAGGCCGAGCGATCATAGTTCGAGGAACTAGAAGAACTCAATACACTTCCATAGGTCAGCCTTCCACTACATTTCATTAGAAAAAGGGAACGACGCGATTGCTTCAAAAACAAAAATTTTACAGGGTTCACACTAAGATGGACCACCCTATATAACAGTTTTTTCAAATGAAAATTAATCTCGTTTACTTTACCATTTCTTTTTTACTTGCCTTTTGAGTCAGCATTAAATTTTCTTTTAGCAGCCTCCTCTCCCCCAAATAATGAAACCTAGTTACCCCTAATTATATCCTTGCGGTTATAATATATGCTATACAAAATTTAATATTAATACTTTATAAAACGTTAGGGAGTATTAATTGTGCCCACAAAAAGGGTTACAGACAAACATGTCTTTGTTCAAACTTAAAATATGGATGTTACACCCAGCAAACAAACATATATATGTGATACATAACAATCAAAGCTCAGATATAAATATTACAGGGCTTTGAGATGTATGTATGATGTGTTTGTAGGAACCTGTACTATTTTTAAAGTTTTTTATTTTTTATAATTATATTTTACTTATTTACTCCCACTAATTAAATATGAACTTACATATAAGAGTACTTTGCAACATTGTCACTCAGAATGGTTATCTACGGTGTATTTATTTATAAAAGGTAGATAATCTTTTCTTCATATTTTTTACGGCCGCTGCTAAGCCACTATATCGTTATGATTTTCAATGAAGCGAGCGCGCGAACAAATCGAAACCGGCGCATGTCAGATTGCTTCTTGGGGTTAATTGTGAGAGCTTGGGGGCTAGATGCTAGTGATTTTTACACATAGTTTAAAAAAATACTCATGCAGTATTAATGTGTGGTCAGTAAAAAAAGATTAACATGGCAATAAATTAACTTTTATTTTACTTTTGTTAAGACTTGCAGATCTCAGAATATGCATTACCAATTTTTCTAATATGCATAAGCATAAGTTCATATGATTATTTTAAAAAAATACACATTTTTAAATTTTTATACATATGTATATAATAGAGAAATAAAATGAAATAAAAAAAAAATAACCATTAAAATTATGTATGAATCTTTTGTGCATCTCATTTTATATATATATATATATATATATATATATATATATATATATATATATATATATATATATATATATATATATATATATATATATATATATATATATATATAAATTACAATGCGATAATGAATTATTGTTTTCAATTATTTACAAACTTTTTCCATGACATTTAAATCTATACATTTTTTTTTCCTATTAATGATTCATTACAGATACATTTTTATTCACTAGTTGCAATGTATTCCACTATTTAACATTTTGAAAATTGTTTGATAGGTATATCGAATTAAATCCCCGATTTTATGTATATTTAAAATCAAATTATAATCAACTAAGTATAGAGATTGAAAAATTCGTAATAGAATGGAAACATACTTGTGTCCTAAAAGTTGTATTTCAATTTCAACCACAAATAATCCTTTTTATCATATTGTAGGTATAGATATTGGAAAAAGTAAACAACAATTCTAAATCAATTATTTGTGCTAAATGATAGTTCTGACTTTATCCTCTAACGTGTGTAATCATCCGTTGAATATTTATAATGTCCAATATTTGGATAATAAAAATAAGAAAAATTGTCACTTTTACTTTAGTATCTGTTAAAAATTCACCAATCATTAGTAACCCAGCACCAATTTTCTTTTATTTCTAAACACATTTAATTGCATGAATAAACATCTAAAATGTATGATTAGAACTCCAAAAGACACTCCACCTCACAAAAGTTATGTAAGGCCATTCTCGTTATTTACGTTATGTATACTACTGATATTTCCCTAATTTACGACAGAGTACTCGATAATAAGTAACGTTATTGCGTAATTTGCCGTTAGTGGGGAATGTCAGATTGCAACGTTCTGGAGCTGTATATGTAAATTAATTATTAATAGTATAGATTTCATTTAATCAATTAAGATGTATAATAAAAATATTTACTGTTTAAAGTATGTTCATTTATCACCCCCGCAAATAAATCTTAAGTAAAATAAGTTTTAGGTTAACTGTGGTATTCGGACAGTCAAATAACGACAGTAACACAGCTGCTATGTAGGTATAAAGTGATAAGATAAAGTTACAGTTTATGATTTTTGTACATCAATTGAACTCAAAAGGTCGTATGACTGATTAGAAATTATTATAAACATTATAACACTAAAAGAATCGATAACATTTTCGTAGAGTTCACACCAGGGAAGCATAACCTATCACCGAGTTTCTAGATTAAAATTACGTTTCTTGTAATTTTATACATAGTAAATCATATTTATTTCAATGTATAATCGGCGGACGATATTTAAAAACATTTCTTTAGGTAAGTATTTAATGACAAGTTTTCAGTTTTTTAGTAAATAATTCTAAAAAACCTCAGCAAATCTAAGCACCAGTCCATCAATCTATAATAGCATAGCGGCCTACGAGCAAAAAGACAGATTTGCTCGTAGATAGCGGCACAGAATTTTGACAGCATTTGTCTGCTGTTTGATAAAATGCATTGTTGCTAGATTTTTGTTAGTTTTAGCAATACGATATAAAATGAAAATGCCACAAATAAACAAAAAAATAATCCACCGTTTACCTTACGATAAATATAAAATTTAAAACCATTGCATGAAATTTACTATTAATTATATTTTGTTTGTGTATTATTTATTGTGTCAATATTATAACTCAATACATTAAAATTGTTTTGTAATTATGATGACTAGCTTGTGATGCTTGTACTACCTATGTAGATAAAACGTGTTTTTTTGATACCTGGATAAAATATAAATAAAAATATAATACCATACTACCTATTAAGTTTTAAATCATGGCAACGCAGCATTTCTGTCAGTTTATCCAACATTTTAATAAGAAGTACCTTAAAAAGCACCTTTTTAAAGTGCCTTCTTTAAAAAATTACCTGACAAAAAAAATAATTATTTTTTATAATCATATTACCCAATTGATTTTATATATAATTAATTTATAATGTAATTAATTAATATTATAACCATATTAACATCACTAGTAGCATATTATTAACGTTTTATTTACACTACAATCACTAATTATTATCATAGAAAATAAATATGATAAATAACGATTTAAATTTTATGTAGGTATTTCATACTTTTCCCGTTTTTAGGGTGTACTTATTTTTTAGACACTTCCATTAAAATGTTTTCTGCTGAAGCAACATTTATAAAAACAGAAAAAGTTCTAGTTGTATCAAAACTATCAAAATATGAATTTGAGAAGAACAAACATAAAGATTTAAATGACCGTGAACTAGAAAAATTACTTAGAATTCGAGGAACAGATTTTGAGAAATTAATACATTTTCATGACTTACATAACCGTTTCAAGGAAAATGTCGTTAAAACCTTTAGAATGATGGGTTGTGATGTTGATGTAGTGAATAGGTAAGAAGCTTTACTGCTCAATATAATGATTTGAACAAACCTATTTATAACATTGAACAGATATAACTGTACTGGAGATAAAATAGAAAAGGCTGACATTATTGTACCAACAGGAGGTGACGGAACATTTCTCTTAGCAGCTAGTAAAATAAAAGGTAACCAGAAACCAGTAATTGGATTTAATTCCCATCCAAATAGATCAGAAGGTCACCTATGTCTTCCGAAGAAGTATTCCACAGATATCAGAGGCGCACTAGAAAGATTGCAGATGGTAAAACTTTTTTCAAAAATATTTGGTTAATCTAATAATGTAATGTTTTAAGGGCAAGTTTGATTGGTTAATGAGAAGCCGTATTAGAACTACATTAGTAGTTAGCGAAAAAAAAAACCTCATTCCTAACTACTTACATGAAGTTGATAGTGAACATATGAAATCTATTATTCGTTCAAATGAAACTGGTACTAAAGCTTTACCTGTTTTAGCTCTCAATGAGGTAAATCTGAAACTAAATTAGAAATAGAGATGAAAGCCTCTATATGGCTTTTAAGCAAAGTGTATGTAAATGTTTATACCATATGTATATAGACAAAATACCAAGCAAAGATTTACCGAGTAAAGTATACAAATGTATATCCATGGATAAAATCTTTTTAAGTATGTAGCTGAGTATTGGACTGTATCACAACAAAAATCTAAATAAAACATTATTTACAGTACAAAAAAGTAGATATATAAAATATAACATTTATTATTCTAAATATCCATTAAAATACTAAAAGTTTTAAACTATAGAAAAAAGCTTAAACTGGATAAGAGTAATTCTATTTAAACGCAGATAAATCCAGTTCTTAAAAAAACACCCTTCATATAAAATGCTTCTGGTTATTTTTTTATTATTTTCCAAATATTTTTTAGGTATTTATGGGTGAAACTTTATCTGCAAGAGTATCTCATCTACAACTAAGATTAAATGGTTCCACACAAACCACAAACCTAAAGTGTTCAGGTATATGTGTATCTACCGGTACAGGTTCCACTTCTTGGCATTTGAGTATTAACAGATTACCTGCACAAAGTGTTGCTGAGCTTTTGAGATTGATCGATATAGATGCAACAGAAGGAAAAGATAGTCTTGCTACAATTTTATCAGATATTTATAATAAAAACTTAATATTTCTTCCAGGTAATTATCCCAATATTTAAATGATCATTTTATTCTAGGAAATAATTGTTTTTACATAAGTTTTAGTGATATTTAAAAAGAGCATTTCTTGATTGCTTTAAATACTATTTACACAAAACAACTAAATTGCTCATTGGACCTTTTTCTTGTGATTCTTGTACATTTTATAAAAGTCAAATTTGTAAATTTTAATTTTATTTATTCCTAATCCTGGAAACAGTTAATTTCTACAGATTATTTTTAATCATGTTGTTTTCATAACAATGTTCTTCATTTTGCAATAAGCGATCATATGAATTATGTATTTATATAACTGTTTTAGATGATAAACGAATGGGATATACAATTCGTGAATTAATATCAGCTGTAGTATGGCCTCAACCAAAGGGAATAAAACCAAGAGGGTTCGCTACAAAAATTGAAGTTAAATCAAACTGTTTTGATGCATCATTAGTAATTGACGGTGGAGTATCATTTACTTTCAATGATGGAACTATTGCCCTACTTGAAATTTTACCTGAAGATGCACTAAGAACAGTTATTCTAAAAGACTAACGAATAAAATGCAGGTCTATAAATGTTGTTTTTTAACTTTTAACACAATATTATTTATTACATGTTATATTTATTTTTAGAGTATGTCAAATATAAACATGTTAAGTGAACTTTTAACCTGAAAGAATAGATATTTTAGGCTACAATTATTTACAGTGCAGATATTTTCATTTTTTGTAATAATTATATGGCAAATAAATATTTTTAATATATCTCAGTTTAAGACTATCAAAATTATTTCCAAATACAAAATCCTAAACTAAATTTAATAGATTTAGTGCTATACATTGATCAACATCACAATCATATAATATGGTATGTAACTGTTATTTACCTATTACATACAATTTTAAAAGACCAATACTGCGCATGCTTGTAGTTCATAAAAAACTACTTTTTTTTTTCTTCTTGTTTTGTCACTTTAAACAATGGTCAGAGATCATGAAATATTTTACATCTAAATAAATAATATTTTATATTTAGACTTTTTTTGCTTACTTAAAATGTACAAATATTTTAAATTATTTTTATTATAATATACACTATATTGATATGCGAAAATATTTGCTTTATTTTTTTAATATACCTCAGTTAAAAAAATATCACTTCCACAAGTATTCTATATTTCTACAAATATAATTGGAATTATTCTTAACCCTTTGAAGGCAGCATTTAAAAATAATACTTTCTCATGCATAATTTGAAGTACACTGGTAGAAGATGAGTAGAATAGTAATGTGTAATTTTTTCAAAATTTTTATTTTACCAGTTTTTTCAAAAAATGGTGGTATTTTAGAGATACCACTAAGCCACAGAATAAGCAACATTAATTTTTTTTGTGGAAACTTTGAAAACAGTTTTTTTTTGTCGGACAGGCATAATGCAACGCCACAAGTGTCACAAGCCCATTTGGATCTTCTTTGATGGTCTCAGGTACTATACAGAGCACATCGTATGGAATTTCCATAAACTGGCATATGTAAAGACTGATCCCATCTTTTTTCAAGTGGTACTATTGTAGTTATTTATGTTTTTCTGTTCCAAACTTGGTCTTCCCTTTTTCATTGCTTCACTTCCAGCTCCTACCAAGCCTGCTACTACGGCCAAACGAAACGCCTTCAGATTCGTTCCACTGCTGTTTCCACATCGTTGCTGACAAATTATAAACGCATTGACTACACTGACATCAATAAAATGCCAGAATATGCGTGGCCACCATTTTCTGCTCTTTCTGTCAATTTCGTAAGTTTTCTTTAGCATGTCTGCTTTATCGATGAAGCCCATCTTTTGGTTATAATTTTTCAAGACTTTAGGGCAAGGAACGTTTTTTGTTTCACCATTCTTCTTTTTTCTTATTACATAGTCAGTTTCAGATAGATTTTCATAATTGGAGGCTAAGAGAACTATTCTTTTGTCCATCCATTTTACGCAGGAAATTCCATCATCAGTTATTCGCCAATCAAAATCACCACGCTTCAGCTTTAAAATCCCCAGGAATCCCCTTTCTTTTTTTTCGAATAGTTCCTGTTGCATGAATGTTCCCCGTCTTCAACTGTCTTAGTAGTAGCATGGATGTAAAATAATTAACGAAATACACATAATAATGCTCTCCAACCAGAGACCTGGTCAAATCTATAATAACTCGAGGTCCTAATTGTTTCTCTGCAGTTTCATCGACCTTTCCCATATATATTTGAAATTCATCAATGTATCCACTTACATCTGCTCTAGTCCAAACTTTATAGCCCCATTTTATAGGCTTATTAGGCATATATTGGCGAATTGATGAACGGCCTTTGAAACAAATCATGGATTCATCTATTGATGTGGTTTGGCGCATTTTGTAGTAAAAACTGAAACTATGTAATATAGAATTTAAAAATGGACGCAACTTATACGATTTGTCAAAATTAGGATCCCCGCAGTTTGGCTGAAGAGCCACTTTTTCTTCAAATGAAAATTTCCTAAAAGCCAATCGAATTGAGTACGGCTCATTAGAGTTGAAATGTAAGAATCCCTCAACTCCATCTGTGCTGACCAGTAATATCGATAGCTCGGAAGTTTTTTCACATCCATCAAAATGTTTATAGCCAAAAATATTTTTATTTCTCTCACAGTTGTAGGAACAGATGTTTTCCCGCGTTGGGTAGCATAAAGCTTTATTTGAAAAGCAAAATGTTCGATCATTTCCTCGCTAATAAGATACCCAAAAATATCAATTGGCGATTCTATATCATCAGATATGTTGGCAGGCCCGATACTTTCTGAAAAAGCATCCACTTGATCACCCGTATTGGTGACTGTTAGAGGCTTTTCCCAAATAAATTTATATTTTGTTACAAAATGTGATAATGGGAGATCATCTTCATTATCCTTAGAATCGGACAAATTTTGTGTTGGAGCAACAATAATTTCTTCTATATAGTTTTCCTCGTCCTCTCCATCATCAAATTCATCAAAAGACTCCATCAGAAGGAATTTCTGCCAAAATGCATCAATTTCGTCTTCATTTAATTTTTCCCATTTAATTTAAGTCGTTGAAACTCCAAACGTTTTTTTTCTATAATGAATGAAAAAATATTGTGTACAAATTTATCTATAATAACTTGATCAAAAAAAAAACCCACCGAACTATAATGTTAGTGCGTTGTGGTATGTTTGAAATACCATAAATAAATAACGATCAAAAGCAACATTTTTAAGTAAATATTTATAATCATAGTATATTCGTATGTTAGTACATTGCTACAATCATATTTAGGTACTTACTTGCCATTATTTTCGGTATTATTACGTTCAAATCGGTCGCTAAAATTTTATAACATCGATTTATTGTATGCACCAGAAACCAGCTACCTGATTTTATTCTACTGCATAGTAGAGGGCGCATGATGAGGACGTATCAGATTGATGATATGTAAAGTATACCGGAAAGTAGCAACAAAAAAGAATTTTAAATTTGTGGCATGCGTAGTATACCACTAAGCTTGAAAGGGTTAAATGATATTTGTGATATTGTATCGAAATTGACAAAATGGATAATATTCCTCTCAATTCTGATGGTACATTTTGTGTAGACATCTATTTTAGAATACTTTAGTAACATGTTTTAAGTTTTACCTGCAATCTTGTATAAGGTAGGTGACCATTGTTGATATAAAAGCAATTCCCATAAAGATAACATGGAAATGACTTATTCGTGGAGACAAGCAAAAAAAAATTCAATGAAGCCATCAAAAGATAAAAAAAACTAACAGACTTGCTTAGTTAGTCCTTTTTTGTCTTGATTCATCATTCACCATTTTCTTTTTTATTATTTAGAACTATTTTGTAGATTGTTTAAAATTGTATATTACTTCCACATTTTACATATTTGTAAACTATTCCTGAGATATAATTAATGAACTAGACACTAGAATCAGAGATAATATTGTTAATATATTAGTTTTATTTTAATAAATGGTGAGAAAAGTACCCTAAATATACCTATGTTTTCTTAAGTGAATATTTTCTTTAGAAATTTAATATAGTACCATGTGATATAATTTGTCGCTGAAAACAAGTGACTGCATGAGGCTGTACCTTAAGTTTCATTTTCAAAACTGCAGGTCCATCTATAAAACAAAAATTAGCATGAGATTCTAATTTGAAGACCTAATCATAAAATGTAAAAACAATTAAATTACTGACACAGCTGGTCGTCATACCAGTAATGCCCTCATCTTCGTCCAAGTGAAATTGATTGCTATGTTCACCTTAATCAGGAGTAGTTGGAAGAGACGAAGTCCACAAACTATGTTTTGTTAAAGTTTGCGGAGAATAGCCAATAGCTGAATTGAACGTCTGTTTTTGGTTAACGAAGCCAACCAATACTGCTGAAGAATTTTTTGAATATCGCCTTGAGCCATAATTGAAGCAACACGAGGTAATCTGTTTAGGGTGGCTGTAACAAACTTCCCAAATGTTTCGTTTTCACTCAGAGTCCAGTATTTGCAAGTGCTTCCTGAGCTTTTCTAACTTCTTTGGCAACTTCGGTCAAACTTTGTAGACGTGCCTTTTTACTTTTTGGCCGTGTTTCTATTCAATACCTCATATTACTTATTGAGAACCGCGCGAGTGTTTCTTGGGGCCTTGGTAAGGTGTCTTTAAAGTTGTCTCTCTTGGGCTTCTTCACGTTTCTGGAGATTCTTCCGTTTGGTTCGATGTGGCTATCTATGTCCTGCAATGAAAGAAATGCCCTTATTAATTTCATAAATACGAGTATGTAACCATCTATGTTAAAATATGCAAAATTTTCTTTAAATGATGAAGGTACCGAACTTTCCTATCCGTGGTGCGTTATCTGACACATTTTTTTTTTTTTGTTCAGGTTCCAGAAGATCATAATGCATGGAAAGCTGTATTGAATGGTTTGGAATCAAGGTGAAATTTTCCTTCCTGTTGTGGTACCATTAATGGCAAGCATATTCTCATCCAAGCTGGAAGTGAATACTTCAACTATAAGGGCCCCTTTAAAATGGTTCTGATGGCAGCTGTTGTGAATAGTTAATTTCTACACCTATGACATGTTTAAATTGAGCCGAATGCTACTCGATAGGATTAAAAATGAGAACTCGAGCAACGAGAGGTATATATCACGTTACACAAACGAGGTATATGCCGTATGCTACTCGAGAGGAAGGGAAGGAGTCAAGCCACGGGAGGTATAAATAAAGTACAAAGTATGTAGTTGTCAGGGTCATGTCAGGCGATCTTCCATTACAATGCGGACGACCGCATCGCTTGTATTGCCATCAGGGTAGTGAGTATTGTTACTCGGGAGGGTCCTTCTCGATTAGAAAAGGATTCGAAGATTTGGAGTCAGGTGTGTGTGAGAGAGAAGTCGTGTGTGTGTGTCTTTCGTGTAACCTGTTTCCTGGAAAATGGTTAAAGGGCCGTAGATCCCCCTGCATAAAAACTGGTTAGTGGAGCAATAGATTCAGCTGTAATAAAAAGTTATGTTTGACCTGTAAAGGGGGGGTCTATGAGGTTATATTACCTGGATTTTGGATCTCTTGTGTCTTCTTGGGTCGTAGTCCGAAGCTGCTCAAATGAAGGGGTTGTCATGGGCACCTGCTTGATCGTAGAGCTTCCGAGCCCTGGCTCGAATTTTCTCAGTCACAGTGGTGAAGTCTAGGTCTCGCCGGATGTCGATGTTCCTCACGTACCACGGGGCGTTCACTGCATGGCGGAGGGGGACATTTTCAACGGCCTGAATCCTCTTCATGTGTGTCTGAGCAGCGTAGCCCCAAGCTGTCGATACGAACATCAGTTGAGGCTGAAGGACTTGCTGGATGATGAGCAGCTTGTTCCTGAGGTTCAGCTGGCTGTTGTTTCCCGTCATCGTCCACGCTGGTCGTGGTAGCTTTGGCGCGTTCCGTCACCTGGTGGATGTGATCTCTCCATGTCAACGACTTATCCATGACAACTCCAAGGTACTTGGTCTTGTTCCGCCGTTGGATATCCTCGCCGTTGAAGCTCACATGTTTTTCCTACGTTTCCCGCGTCTTCTTGAAAAGCACCACCATGCTTTTCTCTGCGTTGATGGCTACCTTCCACTTGTTGCACCAGTCGGCTAGTTCGCCCACAGCACGCTGCAGGTACGACATTACCATGCGCACTCTTCTCGACTTCGCGACGATCGCCGTGTCGTCAACGTACAGCGCAGTAACCGTGCATTCTGTCTTTGGCAGATCTGACGTGAAGATGTGACGCGATAGCACCGAACCCTGCGGTACTCCGGATTCGATGGTCCTGTAGCCCCATACAAAGATCCTTACTCTGGCCTGAAATCGCCTTGTCAGGTAGGACTTGGTTAATTTCACCAGGGCCATCGGGTATCCCAAATCTAACATCTATATTAGAAGCCCGTCGTGCCAGACTCTGTCGAAGGCCTTGGAGACGTCTAGGAATATCGCTGCAGTGACGTTCTTCCGGTTGAAACCCTCCGTAATGCATTCTACCAGTTCTATCACTTGCAGCTCTGTCGAGTGTTGAGGTCTATAGGCGAACTCTCGTCAGGGATGACTCGCAGCTCTTCGGTCTTCTCGTGAAAGCGGATTGGTCTGAAATGCGACAGATAAGTTAAGTTCTTACCTTATTTAGGTATGAAGATCACGTCAACAATTTTCCATCCTTCCGAGAAGTGGCGGGTCCGCAGAACTCCGCCCGCAATGTTCAGTAACGCGGTGACTCACTTCCTTGGCACGATCTAATGGTAGTCGAACTTCTCGATTAGGCAGGCTTATCTTGATAGATTTTCCGTCTCGCTCCAATACCTTATAAGGGTCTTCATACATTGATTATAAAGCGCGTAGCATCCTCTTTTAAAAACACGTGAGTGCTTGTTAAAATATCTTCCCTTACAAGAGGCTTGTTTGGAGAGTCTATGAGTTTGGCCATTTCTTATTTGAGCATTTGGAGTGTGTCGTCCATACCTAACTTCGTTGTGGATGGCAAAAATAATTCTCCTGGTAATCTGAGTGGTTGTCCGTATAGGAGTTCAGCTATGCTGGCCCCTCCGTCTTGTTTGATAGCCGCGCGTTGTCCTAAAAGAACTGTTGGAAGGCTCTTGGCTCTGTGAGCTGTGCTGGTGCCATCTTTCGATACAGCTGTTGCTCTGTGAATGATAAGGCGTAGTTCATGTTCGCGTAATTCTTAACTACGAGGTTATCTTGGAGAATAGCTCTGATTCGATTTGTCGCCCCTGGTCAGTAGTGATACGAAGTGGTGCACCAAAACAAACAACCCAATGGTTATAGAAGGCTAATCCTACCATGGGAGCTTCGATGTCTCAGAGTGGGAACGCTTCGGGCCAGTGACTATGTTAATCCATAATAATTAGACAATACTTTTTTCCATTTGAGGTAGGAAGTGGTCCAACTAGTGGGATTAGCAAGTGGAATATCTAAGTGAACGTGCTCGAGCCGGCGTGCTGGTGCAAACGTTCCTTCTGGCGTAGTCGTGTGACGATGTGTCTTGGCTATTTGGCAGGCAATGCATCTTACCCATCTGCTATATCGTTATTCATACCTGGCCATTCATAAAGAGTGACCAGGTATGTCTTTGACCAATGAGTTGTCTAGAGGCTCTCATCCTTTGAGAAATGAGAGTGACTTAGTTCGTTTTTACGAAGTAAGTTTACGTTTTTAAGTTTTACGAAGGTTGGTTGTCTATACCGTTTAGTGAGATAATGTCTAGGCGTTCCTGTGGATGTTTCACACCAGAACTTAGGTCTGTTCCAGGTAATTTGACTTGTTTCAATCAGAGAGTTTCTCGACGTTCGCTGTTTTCGATTTCTGGATCTGTTTCTTGTGCACTTGCTAAGACGTGAAATTTCTCAGGAAGGCAAACCTCCTCTACTCTATATAGCGCATCTGCCACTCCATTGTCCTTTCCCATGTACTGTATATCAGTAGTAAAGTGGGAAATGAAGTTGAGGTGTCGTAACCGTCGTGGGCATGATGTTTGCGAGTGTTGATGTAACGTGTGTGTAAATGGTTTATGATCCGTTAGGACCGTGAAGTTTCTACCTTCCAGGAGTGGTCTAAAGTGTTGGATAGCCTCGAAGATTGCGAATAATTCGCGATCGTATGTGGAGTAGCTGGATTGGGCCTTGTTTAAAACCTTGGAGAAGAATCCAAATGGTTGTAACGTTCTATCAACATATTGTTGAAGTGTTGCTCCAATTCCTATGTCGTTGGCATCCATTGCTAAAGAGAGAGGTGCATCAGGGGTTGGATAAGTCAGCCTGGCTGCATCTGCTAGCATTGTCTTTATGTTCTCAAAGCTTTCGTTGACCTTGTCGTCCAATTGATCGGAGTTTTGTCCTTCTTTTTAGAGGTATATAAATATTCGTTTAGAGGTTTCTGAACGGTTGCAGCGTTGGGTAAACTCTTTCGGTAGAAGTTTACCATACCTAAGAAGCGTCGTAAATCTTTGACCGTGTTTCGTCTGGGTACATCCATGATAACGCGTACTGTGTCTTCTAATGGTGAGATTGCCTCGCATGACATCTGATATCCTAAGAACTGGACTGTTGGCTGTGCATTTCGCTACATTTAGCGTCAGTCGATAGTCTTTAAGTCGTCGTAAGATGGTGCGTAGGTGTTCCTGGTGTGTTCGTTCATCTGCTCATACTATGAGCAGGTCATCTGAGCAGGTACACGAAGACATAGAGAAGGTCTCTGACGATGTGGTCCATGAAACGTTGAAAGGTTTGAGCTGCGTTGCGTAAACCAAAGGTCATCTTAAGGAACTCAAACAAACCGAAATGAGTAAGGATAGCTGTTTTTGGTAATATCTTCTGGAGCCACCGGTATATAGTGGTAGGTTTTGTTGATGTCCAGCGTTGAGTATACACGAGTAGTTGTAGTTGTGATATGTAGTTGTCATATGTAGTTGATTTATAAAATCGTGTAGGTTCGGTACCCCGTAGCGGTCGAGTTTGGTTCTAGTATTTAAGTCGATAATCGCCACATGGTCTTAAGCTACCGTCTTTCTTATAAAATATATGTAACGGGCTTACCCATGGATTCTTAGAAGGATGGCAGATTCCATCTTCCAATTCTTCTTTCGTGACTTGGTATCTCGCAGGTGGTAACCGTCTCACTATGCAGTTTATAGGAGCTCCTTGACATTCGATGTAGTGCTTGACTTCTACAGGTGGTGGCGTTTCAGTAGCTATGGGTCGAGTTATCTCAGGGAACTCCTGAAGTAGTGATTCGAATTGTGTTCCTTTGGGAATGATGATTAAGGAGAAGATATTGCCGTGTTCGATACCTCCTTTGATTCTTAAACCAGTGATAGAATCAATTAGTTGGCGATTCGTGACGTCCACGAGTAGCGAATGGAGTGCCAGGAAAAAAGCGTCTATAATCGCGTTAGGAACTCCTGCGATGACAAAGGTCCATCCGAATAGTCGCCGAATCCTGAAATCGAGTTGTTTGTGTATTGAACCATATGTTGAGATTAAAGTACCGTTAATCACAAAAACAATAAACCGTCCGGTTTATTGTTTTTATGATTCGGTAATATCGATAAGGCTGCACCGGTGTCAATTAGAAATCGCTGGCCCGTCTATTTGTCTGTTACAAAAAGTCGACGGGAAGTTGCCTCGGTGGTAGGTTCCGTCGATGCCGCCCCTGGGTTTAATTTCCTGCTTCCTCGCCCTTGGATGAATTTTTACAAGCGCAAGGTGTCTTACATTTTCTCACGGTTTTACCAAATCGGTTGTAGTAAAATCCTTTCTGATTTGCTGGGGACTTGGATTGTGACCTTGAACTTGATCGTCCTCCCTATCGTGATTGCGTTCTCTATTGTGATTATCCTCGTAGTTCTTTTATGTCGTCTTTTAGCTGGTTAATCTGGTTAATCATCTGTTGCATTTCGCATGTACGCAGAGCGAATATGGTTGAGATTGTTCCATCCATCTCTAAAATGTTATCTGCTACTGTGGCTAACTGTTCTAGATTTTCCTCTGGTAGAGCGGCTAAAATGCTACGCGCTTTTGTGGGTAGCGCTCGCAGTCAAACTATTTTAGTAACCTGTTCGGTCGCATTATTGTCGGCGAGTGTCTGCATCGTCATAAGGAGTTGTGACAGTTTGGCGTCTCCTAACTGTGTATCTTCCAACAGGCGTAGGATCCGTTTTTCCTGGCTTTGACTGTATATATGCATCAGCCATTTCTTTAAAGCGATGTACGGTGTTGCTCCTGGGTTTCGCACCAGAGCGGTAACCTGGTTTAAGACTCTGTAAGGTAGTTGTCCGACGACCAGTTGAAATGGGTGCATTTCTAACGCTGTGTTATGACTCGCGAAGATCATCTCTATCTGTACGAACCATAGCGTAGATCTTCTACTCAGAAAGGTGATAGTTGTATGGCTTGCATGACGTTTCCTGGCGGTGCTGTAGACGATTCGTAAGCCTGTTGTTATTGTTGCTGCGTCTCGACCTTATCGTTTCCCATCTTGAGATCACGTCGGGGTCACCAACAGTTCTGAATGGTTAATTTCGACAACTATGACGTGTTTGAATTGAGCAACGAGAGGTATATACTACGTTACGCGGACGGGATATATGCTGAATGCTACTTAATAGGTTTGAAAATGAGAACTCGAGCAATGAGAGGTATATGTCACGTTACGCAACGGAGTATATGCCGAATTCTACTCGAGAGGAAAGGAAGGAAGGAAGAAGTCAAGCCATGAGAGGTATAAATAAAGTACAAAGTATATAGTGTATAGTATAGTATAGTATATAGAGGTGAAGGACCGCCGTCCTCTGGTCAGCTGGCCTGTATATAAAGGGGAGACTCCGCCTGCTTTCTCCTACTGCCGTTTAGTTTCCCACGCCTTCTATACCGTGACAAATGGTCGGTCGGTGCCGGTCGCCTGTAATTGGATTTATTTACAATATTTTAGTGATAACAGCAGCTGTCGACCATAACTACTGCTCATGTTTTAAAGTAAGGACAAAGAGATCAAATTCTGATTGGGATATTAGAAAATACTTTTGGGATTTTAGTTAGCAGATTCCGTTTTGACGGAAAAATAACAATTAAAGTTTCGTCTGTGAAGAAATTGGTTGGCGTAGCCTGTTCTTTTCACAATTAATTGCGGAAAACGTCAACAGGTCATTATGTGAATGTACAGTTAGTTGATTCTGAAAAATTGCAGAATCAGGAAGCATTCTCTACAATGCTTCCTGATTGTATGTTGTTCTGATTATCTTTATTTTCTGTTTCAACTCTGTAACCCCAAAACCTTCCTTTCCGATCCTTCTAATCATGTCCTCTTCGGCAGCTTTTCTCAGGTTTATGTTGCGGTAATTGGCACTATTCTTCTTCCACAAGCACTCCTTTTCACAATACAGATCAACAAACCGGGCAGTTTCTTCTTCTGACCACTCCATCATTCAGAAAAGATACAAATCAGGGAACAAACACACGATCAAAACCACAGAGTACCTATAATGTTATAGGTACTCTGTGGCTATAGGTATAATATAGTGTAGCGTGCGTGGATCCCTGGTCTACGCCGCTAGATCGAACGCCGCGATATGTGTATAAACATGAGTCAGCTTGTTATGGGGCCCACAGACGACCAACTTGGTTGTCAACCTTGTCGCCAATTTGCCATGTTGGAGATGTTGCACGTCTGTGGGCAAGTTGGCGGTTGGGGTAAACGGTTTGGGCAAACGGTTGGGGTAGATCAAAAAGGTTTGATTTTCGGTGGGCGGAGCCTATTGTTGGCAGACCTGTTGAAGCGTCTGTGGAGAAGTTGACAACAAGGTTGACAAGACAACTTCAGTTGTAAACTTGCTCTTTGATTGGACGGACTGTTGATTCGCGGACGATTTTCTTTTGTAGAACACGTGCTTTTTTGTTGAAAACTCGCCAAACATGTCAATACCAAATATACCGATATGGAGTGATTTTTTCGACAACCTCAAAGAACTTCCTGAGCTCTGGAAAGTGAAATCGGACGTTTTCAAAGACAGAAATAAAAAGAGGCTTGTTTGGTTAAAATTGTTGGCAGTTTATCAACAAATCGAACCAAACGCAAACGTTGATAGTTAAAAAAAAAAAGAATCGCGAACATTAAAACTTGTTATCGGAGAGGGTTAAAAAAAGTTGAATAAAGTGTACGATCTAGTGTTGGGGTTGACTTTTGGCCACGATGAGATAAATAATAATAATAATAATTTATTATAGCAGTAGGTACGCAGTCAATCACCCAGCGAAACCGATTGACAACTGCAGTTGGTGACAAGGTTGGCAACTAAGTTGGCCGTCTGTGGGCCCCTTTAGTGTCTAAATTGCATTTAATCAAGAAGACTAGAGAGTAAGGAGACATAGCTCCTCGAAAAATCAGTGGCGGGGGTAGGACGAAAAACGGCGCCAATATGGCAGCCTCGCGTAGAATCGCGCGGGATCTGCGCATGTGCGAATGCCGTTTATCCTCGTCTATCGCGGGTCTTCACTATTTAAATGTAGGGTTAGGGTTCTATTGTGCTCATTTGCTCCTCATTATGTAAACAGTAAACAATTTTCGCGTGCATTTCTTTACAATTGTTGTTTCCGAATTGTTTGGTGAAAACACGCTATGAAAATTGGGATACAGTATTTTCAGTCCTAAATACATAGTATGTACAAAAAATAATAGTTCTGAATGCTTTTCTTTTAGAGCAATAAATGTTATTGCATTCTTCATCTGTCAATTATAATTCTCTTTTATGCCTGTCACGAGTAGGATATCGATGATAATTTAGCTTTGTGGAAATGAAATAACATAATGAGCTCTTAGTCTAACGAGTTTTAAACATCCACAGGAAGATTACATATCTTAACCATGGCCACAAGTGGCATTGAAAATGTCGAACTGCGATCACTTTTGCATGGGGAAATGAAGAAGTGTTCGATCTCGGAAGGAAATATTTTGTTTGAAAGTTTACAAAGCAATAGACACTCCATTGAATTGCCAAGCGAAAAATGGTATGCTGAGTCTGGTTTGGACACCAATTTAAACATATGCATTGATAAGAAGTTGAATGTGAATGTGTATTTACACAGTGAATATTTGGAATGGATGGAATGGGATGTGCCGAAGTCTGTACAAGATATTTCAAATACCCAAGAAGTAACCGATAGCTTTCCTGTGAAATTAGCTTGTGAGCTATTATTGTATGAAATGTGAAGTTGTTTTTAAACAATTACTAATCAATTGTATATATTCGGTTAATTTAAAATTTGCGATTTTGTGGTAATAACATTACATATTTACTGACCTTTTTGTATGTTGCTTCAGTAAAAACAAAGCATTCAATAAGAGTACAATTTATTCAAATCAGTGTGCTATGAAGGCAATATAGTGTGTGATGTAAAATCAATTAATTTTTCAGAATTAACGTTAGTAATTAGACATACATTGAAGGGTACAGGAATAAAACAAGAAATGTCACAAAACTATTTATTCAAGAAAATTGAAATTATAAGTTGCATTCTAATGTAAGCGAAATAACATTGCAATGAAAAGAACTAAAGTTTTGAACTAAAGAACTAAACTAAACTACCTAACTAACTTTAACTAACTAACTGTAGTTAAACTTTTTCAATTTAACTAAAAGGCCATAATAATAATATAAATAATATAGGATGTTACCTCTTACTAAAAAACTATGATAACCAAAAATCTTATTACGGAAACGTTCTGTGGGAAGTTCAAATTCATTATCATTAAGTGAAAGAAAACTGGTATTTTGAGTTTTCTCTCTACTATTATAAAGTATTCTTTCCTTGAGCTGCATAAGATTAAGGTACTTATCTTCATTTATTGGAAGGACATCTGGAAAATAATATAGGATGTTACCTCTTACTAAAAAACTATGATAACCAAAAATCTTATTACGGAAACGTTCTGTGGGGAGTTCAAATTCATTATCGTTAAGTGAAGGAAAACTGGTATTTTGAGTTTTCTTTTTCTACTATTATAAAGTATTCTTTCCTTGAGCTGCATAATATTAAGGTAACACGGTGACAGCACCTCCAACCATTTTTCTCGTGTCTCACAGTCCTTAAACGAAATTGAGTTGTAAATTACTATTTGATAATTTACTTCTACATTACACTGCACTTTTACTATTTACTACAAAGTAAGCGTTACTATCGGTGTATACAAACATTTACTTGTTTATCGAAAGACTTACCTCAGGAACTTTAAAAATTGTTCGTTTATTTATGACACAATCAGGGATTTTGCTGGAACAATTCGTAACGCAACAATATCTCGACACTTTTGACATATTTTACGGAAAAACTGGAAACGCTCAAAACTTTCAAAACACAGTAAACAAAAATAAACATAACCTCGCTCGGTTCTACGCAAAGACCGCCATGGTGCGGACGTTTTTCGTCCTACCCCCACCACTCGAGTTATTTCTCCTGTTCTCTAGACTTCTTGCATTTAATATCTGGAAGACTCTCGATGTTAGGAGAGGGGGGATAGAAGCGGGATGACGAAGCGGGCTCGAGTTCAGTTGAAATTAGATGCTCGCGTATTAAAAACTGTAAAATAAATACCTACGTTTGTAGTTAAATATAAATTAGTGAATAAATAAATTGTAAAGTAAAATAGTGATAGTTTAGTGTATTTAGTATTCAGTTATTTGTAGTGGACATTTTAGTATGTAAATAAACCGTTTTAAATCGGACTTATTAAATTATTTATCTTTGCACGTTTCGAACTCATTAAACGTAACAATAGGTTATACCAGATAAGGTTATACTTGAACTGCATATTTGAATCATCAGCTGTTCACATTGGTAAAGTGGGCGACTCAGTAAGCGATCAAGTGAAGAAAATTGGTGGTGGTAGTAGGTAAGTCGAGCTACTTGTCCACCGTGCAGAATCACTTGACTTGCCTCACTACATGATGCCAGTTGGTAGTTGACTTTACTGAGACTGTTTATCAAAAATTCTACTTGACTACCGTTCTACATGACTGTTTACTCGACCTGTGTAAACCCGGCATAACACTTGTTATAACCTTTATGGATTAGGTAATTAGGCAGTAAGGCTAGCACACTGGCAATTTTAGTCGAGCAACTTTTTAATCACAAAAATATAACACATTATTTCTTATGAGAACCCGCACACAGGCGATTATTTAGTTGCGGCAACTAAAAAATTCTAACATTCTATTTTCCTGGCGATTCAAATGCCGGCAAAATAGAACGCACATGTTAATACTGTCTCCGTACACTGGCGATTAAGTAGTTGCTATTAATTTTAAGTTGGAATTTCGTCGTACCCGAATCAACATGCCGCTAGACATCGAATTACTTATTGAAGCTGTTACGCGCCGCGTTGTGTGACACAAAAATAAGAGAATATGCAGATCAAAATGTTAAAAAAAGTTAAACTATCAAACAATTTATGAAATTGTCCATCTATAAACCTTGTGCTAATCAATGGATGGACCCAAAATTTCCTGTATCTTTTTCTTTCTGTACAAGAGCATAAACACACGCAGTCTCAACGAACAGGCACCTTTCAACCGACTAGATATTTTAATCACCGAGATTAAAACGTTGCCAATGTGCTGCTAGCCTAAATAAAACCAACCGCCATAGAGATGTATAAAAAAATTATATTTCTATGCCAGAGGCATATAACCATACTTAGGGATGGATATTAAGAAAACATCGATGTTTGTTTCGATGTAATATATCGCATGGTGACATCGATGTTAGAATATATTCAAGAATACATCGATATTTACGTTCATCGATTGTTTTTAGAGTTTAATATGATTATGGTTATAACATGCATGAAAATTAAAGAAAAAAGATGCGTTAAGTCCAAAACCTTTATTATCTATCAAAGAAAATGAAAAATTCCGAATTAAACCAAAAAGAAAAAACTTCACATGCATATACAAAAATACAGTTTTTCAAAAATTACAATATCTTCTATGCTTTCGTTATTCAATCCCGTTTCGTTCCCTTCAATCGATTTCGTTATTGATTCCATACCACCTGTGAAAATAGTCTCTCGGATGGAGCAGATGTGCCAATCACTGTTAAATATTTAAAGACAATTTTATACAGTTTAGGATATTATAATTAATATATAATCCTTCCATATTTCCAATGGATTTTCATTCAGTCTTCCTACGGGGTTCTTAAATAAATGGAAAGTTCATCAGACAAACTATCTTCCGATTTACAAGCTTAAAATAACTTTAAACTTTATAAAAAACTTTTAAACGTCAAAAAATCTAAAATTTAAATAAAAAACAAAAAGTGAAATTGGGTACCCCTATTGATATATCGAGTAATAAATAATAATTATATCAAATATATTAAAGCGTTAAAAATACATCGGTTGACTTCGATGCATCGGTACTATATATCGAGTGTTTATAATAAATCGATGTATATCGTCCATCCCTTAACCATACTTTACTAGAAATGAAATTAATTTCTTGTTTATAAGATTAAATTCTATTATTGTGTGATAATTATGTCATTGTATATCTATGGTTTAGTCTACCTCACTGAAATCTAATTCAGTGGTCTACCCAACAAGACTAGAGAGTATTCTGGGTGTACTTATGTCAAGATGTGACAGAAGAAAATGTATTTCAATTATGTGTTTTAGGTATTCTGTGTATAAATCAAGAAGACTAGAGAGTAAGGAGACATAGCTCCTCAAAAAATCAGTGGTGGGGTTGGCACGAAAAACGTCGGCAATATGGCAGGCTCGCGTAGAAGCGCGCGGGATCTGCGCATGACGTTTGTCCTTGTCTATCGAGGTTTCTCTCTCACTATCAAAATGTCGGGTTCCATTGAGCCACGATCAGGGCTTTTGCAGGAACCAAGAAGACTAGAGAGTAAGGAGTCATAACTCCTCGAAAAATCAGTGGTGGGGGTGGCACGAAATTCGTCGGCAATATGGCAGGCTCGCGTAGAAGCGCGCGGGATCTGCGCATGCCGTTTATCCTCGTCTATCGCGGTTTCTCTCTCACACTATCAAAATGTCGAGTTCAATTGAGCCACGATCAGGACTTTTGCAAGAACAATTCTCAACACAGCAGTATCTCGACGCTTTTGATATATTCAACAGAAAAACTGGAAATGCTCAAAACACAGCAAACAAAAATAACCGCAAATAACCTCGTTCGATTCTACGCAATGACCTCCATGATGAAGCACACCACGTGATCACAGTGCGGACGCTTTTCGTGCTACCCCCACCACTCGAGTTATGTCTCCTGTTCTCTAGTCTTCTTGGCAGGAACAATTCGCAACGCAACAGTATCTCGACGCTTTTGACATATTCAACAGAAAAACTGGAAACTCTCAAAACACAGAAAACAAAAATAACCTCAAATAACTTCGCTCGATTCTACTCAATGACCGCCATGATGAAGCACACCACGTGATCACAGTGCGGACGCTTTTCGTGCTACCCCCACCACTCGAGTTATGTCCCCTGCTCCTATTCTCTAGTCTTCTTGGTATAAATATTAAGGCGTTGCCACACATGCGGTATTTGCCGAATTCCGATTAACGAATGTTTGTTATTCTGCAAACACCTACTAATGTGGATGAACGATTCGGTGTGAATGTTCGGTATTCGCCGAGCATCGAACATTTCCCGTTTGAAGTCGGTAAACTGGCACGAATCAAAGGAGACGAATGTTTCTCTTTGTCGGTTCGAACTGCTAGTTGGCAAATAGTCGCATGTGTGGATGAGCGTGCTTGCTATATGACGAATGATTCGGCAAATACATCGCCAAATAGCGAACATTCGGTATTTGGCGAATACCGCATGTGTGGCGCCGCCTTTAGCTTTGTTCGCGGAGGCAATCCTGAACTAATTCAGACATCAGACTCATGCGCAGTTGGAAGTTGGGCGTTCGCATACCCAAATTGCTCATTCGGGATTATAAATCCTGTGTTCACGGAGCACAGAATTATAAAATTGAACATGTTCTTAATATGCCCAATGCATCCCCGGACTTTGGTTGGGATTTTTAGTCCGACGCATGTGCAGTACGAAATTGTACTGACTTTTGACGGCAATGAGTTTTTTAAGGTTATGCGCTAGGAGACTGAAGAACAGGAGACATAACTCGAGTGGTGGGGGTAGCACGAAAAGTGTCCGCACTGTGGTCACGTGATGTGCTTCATCATGGCGGTCATTACGTAGAACCGAGCGAGGTTATTTTTGTTTGCTGTGTTTTGAACATTTCCAGTTTTTCTGTTGAATATGTCAAAAGCGTCGGGATATTGTTGCACTGTGAATTGTTCCAGCAAAAGCCCTGATCGTGGCTGGAGCCCGACATTTTGATAGTGTGAGAGAGAAACCGCGATAGACGAGGATAAACGGCATGCGCAGATCCCGCGCGCTCTACGCGAGCCTGCCATATTGCCGACGTTTTTCGTGCCACCCCCACCACTGATTTTTCGAGGAGCGATGTCTCCTTTTACGATTGCTCGTAGGTTTCCTTACTCTCTATTCTTCTTGGTTATGCGATTTAATTCGTAATATTAGAAATTCATACATCACTTTTGGAAACATTTTTTTTTACCTTTGTTTCGTTAAAGTAGGGGCATTTCGTTAAGGTATGTACATTGTACATGTTTATAGATCTAGGCTAAATTTTTAGATGTCTGATCACTTCCAATCTAGCGATGATGTTTTGGAAGAATTCATCCTTTTACAAGTACCTAAGACTGCTAACTACTTTGAATATATTGTACCACAGATGGGCGACAAACAATATATGGGACATTTTAGGGTAAACAAACATATCGCACAGCAGTTAGCCGAACAATTTAAATTGTCGGAATATTATCATTATCAGGAGGGTGACTCCCAAAAAATTAGCGCTTTGAAATACATTACTGTTTTTATGGTTTAGTGCAAACGAAGCTACATCATTTCGAAAAGTAGCAGACCGATTTAACATCAGTAAAAGTTCTCTATCCAATATTATAAAAAGAGTGACGCATTTTTTAAGTAATTTGTCACCAGAACTCATTAAGTGGCCAACAGAGAATGAAAAAAGGGAAATTGAGGAGTTTTTTAGGCAGAAGGGCTTTCCTGGAGTAATAGATGATACGCATATCAGAATTAATAAGCCAGCTGAAGATCCAGATTCATACCTGAATCGGAAGCACTCTTATTTTATCCAGGTAGTTATTATAAGACAGTTTATAACTTATAAACTAGTACTGTTCTATCCTTTAGGCTCAAGTTGTATGTGACCATTCGAAGAGAATACGGGACATATTTGTAGGTTACCCAGGTTCCATACAAGATAGCAGGGTGTTTCGAACTTCCCCTTTGTGCCAAACGCTAGCAGAAAAATGCGGATACTTTTTTATTTTGGGAGACAGTGGTTATCCCTGTCAACGACATCTTCTGACACCTTTTAAAGATAGGGGCCAATTAACTCAAAGGCAAAGAAATTATAATTATGTATTATCAAAAAATAGATATTTAATAGAACACTGTTTTGGATTACTCAAACAAGAATTCAGGCAATTGTACCATATTAAACTTGAAAATATTCCGGATGTCGTTCATTTCATTAGAGCATGTGCCATCTTACATAATTTAGCAATACAGGATGAGTTTATTATTGAGATTGATGACGATGACATTCCCTCCCAAAATCCAGTCGTTGAAGAAGATTATGAGCAGGATGACAGAAATGGGATTGAAAGAAGAAATGAAATTATGAATTCTTTATGTATTCAAATATAATTTTTTCCAATATTGAATTACACTCAGTCAAAAATATTGCATATTTTATTTTAAATATGTTTTTAATATTACCTATTTATATTGTTTCTTCAACACTGGGTGTTTTTTATAAATTAAATAAATAAATAAAATTAAATGTTAATTAAATAAAGGTAATTTTAAGACGTTACTTTTAAGTATATACAAAAATAAATACTTCCTCTTAATAAAAATCAATATTTTGGTTAAAAAAAAATATCTACCATGTTTAAATTTATTAAATAACAAGAAACCAAATACTTATTTTTCAAGTGACAATTGACAAATTAAACTTAATAAATTAAGCAAGAAACAAAAACATTGTATACACTAATAATCGTACATATAAATAATAAATAACAAAAGGTAAATATTCTTAATATAGGAGGTAAATAAAAGTAGGCAATCTGTTTACATAGGTAAAATGTTTTGTTGTATACATTGTTTTATAAGTTCATTCTTTCAATGTCATTTTTCCTTATTTTTTCTTGTAATTTTCTTTCTTCTATTTGTAATCGTTGCTTGTAGTAGTCCTGTCTGTCATTTCTAATATCTCATAGAAGGTTCGATTTTAACATTTTGCATTTATTCGTATACGTAGATACTGGCTTCTGTTTTGAAACTTTTACAGTTTCAACGCATGTAGCAGATTCTATAGCATTTTGTTTGTCCAAACTGGATAAATTCTCTTTATTATTGTTATTCATCTGTTCACTCGTCTCCGATGAAAGGAGGATTACTGGATTTATAGATTTCTTCAACCCCAAAATGGCATGTAGTTCTAGCATAATCAAAGTCTTTTCGTCCTCTACCTGTCTTAGTTATTTTCGATATACTTTTTAGACATCCCTTCTAAATGTTTCCAACGATTTTCACAGTTCGATGGAGTTATATGGGTTTTTGTTTTGTATTGTATTTCTGCTGCTATTTGTTCATACATTTTTTTTTAAATTTCTTATTTTTAACGAACCAACTTGTTTTCTGTAATATTTATATAAATTCAAAAACATTAATGTATTAGCACGATTCCATGTAAATGACCCAACTTCATCAGCTGTCTCCACACTCTTAACGGTGTTATCGTTAATTATGTTATTACCGTTACGGTAATTGTATACAAGAAGTGTTCCTAGGCAGATGCTTACAAAATTTTTTTCCTACCCCCCTATTTTCGAGGGTGCTGGAGACGAATCTGGCTTCAGTTTCATCCGCTCGGACACAGTTTTCGAGAAAATGAATTTTCCACTTTTCCGTATGAGGCCATTTTCTCTATCAAATAACTTTCACTTCACACTACACAGATAGCTAATATTAATACGAGTAGATTCTACAACACTTTCTTCATACATATAATTTATTAAACCGTCATAAAACCTATTATTAATTACGATGCTGTTTGGTTAAGTTAAACGTTTAAATGTGTTATTACAGTTGTCATCGTCCATTGTGATAGCGAGATAGCGAGCGCACGACGCGCCTCTATGGACTACATGTGAATCAACGCGCTGTGACGTATGGGTGAAATACGGGGGGGGGGGGGGGGGGGCTCGGAAAGTTAGCTATGAATATTAAGTATGTGGAAAAACATAAAGAAGAGAAGAGATAGAATGGTAGGCCACTTGCTGAGACATGGGGAAAGAGTCTATGGACCAGGGAAAACCTCTATGGACCAGAACCTGCAGTGGGAATAAGTCGGAATCTGATCAGAGACCGCATCAATGGCTGGGCAAGAGACCAGCACAATAAAAGATGGAGAGGAGTAACGGGTTGTCGAATAACCAAACTCTTCATCGAATACTCAGAGATTGAGAAATGGGCCCAAGAATTCATTAAATTGAACAGGCACAAAGCCAGAACTCTAGTGGGAATCATAACGGGCCACCATAGTAGCCTGAATGCATATAAGCACAAGCTGAGGCTGACTGATAGCCCGGCCTGCAGATACTGTAAAGAAGACGAGGAAACCTCGATTCATATTCTTTACACCTGCCCCGCACTGGAGGAGAAGAGGTATCTTATATTAGGGACCCCTGTTATCCTAGAGGAGGCGAGGCTGAAGGCGGGGGACGTGCCTAAATTGCTCCTTTTATGGGACAGCATTTTTGGATAATGACCCGGATAAGAGGGGATCGCCAAGGGACTACCCTTGCGATCAGTGGCTGATGAGGCCCAAACCTATATAATATAATAATAATAATAATATTCTTTACGCATGTATTAATTATACATATATATATATATATATATATATATATATATATATATATATATATATATATATATATACATATATATATATATATATATATATATATATATAATAAACACATACATATACCTATATATATTACACATACATAATATTCATAGCTAACTTTCGGAGCCCCCCCGTATTTCACCCATACGTCACAGCGCGTTGATTCACATGTAGTCCATAGAGGCGCGTCGTGCGCTCGCTTTCTCGCTATCACAATGGACGATGACAACTGTAATAACACATTTAAACGTTTAACTTAACCATACAGCATCGTAATTAATAATAGGTTTTATGACGGTTTAATAAATTATATGTATGAAGAAAGTGTTGTAGAATCTACTCGTATTAATATTAGCTATCTGTGTAGTGTGAAGTGAAAGTTATTTGATAGAGAAAATGGCCTCATACGGAAAAGTGGAAAATTCATTTTCTCGAAAACTGTGTCCGAGCGGATGAAACTGAAGCCAGATTCGTCTCCAGCACCCTCGAAAATAGGGGGGTAGGAAAAATTTCGTAAGCATCTGCCTAGGAACACTTCTTGTATACAATTACCATAAATAATATCAAACGGTCGTTTGTTATATATATTTTAGGTTAAGTATTTAATTAAAAACAAATTCATAGAATCAAGCATGCATGCACATTGCACAGAACTAACGCTCATAAAACGTTCGCGGAATAGCAAAAATTCCGAGCATACTCGGAATATCGCATGCGCAATAGGTATGCTCGGTGAATATTTCAGTGTACATTCAGGATATGTTCGGGATTAGAGATGGCAAGTTTAGTTCATTTTGATGAACTAATTCTTTCAGTCTCATTCACTTGAACGATTCATTTGATTCAGTTTGGTGGAGAATTTGTTTATGGCTTAAAATAGAAAAGTGATGTTGATTTATAAAAGAAACGATTTTTATTAGTTTATGGCAGTGGGTTTATTAGGGTCACAGTAAATAATTTGATTCCTTTAAAAATGTACTTATCATGGGAACGGTCGGCTGCATTTGTGCACTTACTTCGGAATCAAGAAGTGACAAAAGCCACTACCGTCAGGTCACAGCAAGATGTGAGAGACAGATTATAAAATAGATAACCGAAAGCCGACAGATATGCATTAAGTGCATATCGCATTGCTAATTGCTACAGTACCCACTGTCTTATACGTAACTTGGGAATTAGTCAGTTTTTAGAATAATTTTAGAACGTTTTATTTAAAGTGTTCACCGTTGTTGCTTAATTTTAATAAATTTATGTGTTGAAATAGACATCTATGTTTATTTCACAACCCTTAACGCAACAACAGACGTGGTATAACAGTACGTCCTAGTGATACGAAACAAGATCACAATTAAAAACATATACAAAACAAAAACAAAAACCTATTTCGGCACTCTACATACGTAACACATAATTACAGTTTATACTAATGCACGTACCGTACCATAAACAATGCTGTTTATATTTAAACCGCCCATCTGCTCATACCGATAGCGACAGACTTTCCACGAAATTGTACGTTTGCATCTTAGTGGCATACATACTTCAAAACATAAACCATTCAATTAGTTCATTGACTCACTCGAACCGACCTAGTACCGAATCGAATTGTGAATACAAACACCAAATTACAAGAGTAATAGGAATTGGTTTTAGGTCCCTTTTCACTTGGGTTTAGTTCGCAAGTGAATGATCCTTTCATATACAACTGAATGATTTATTTCATTCAGTGACGTGAATAGTTCAATTGAACTAGTTCGTTCGCGAACTACACATCTCTATTCGGGATTGCCTCCGCGAACAATTTCTATTCTGTGTATTCTTGTATTCTGTGTATTCTCTTTGAATTATAGGATATACCACGCTACGATTGTGCTGTTCAGTAATCAGATACGCAACATAATTATGGAAAACCGCAATACAAAAGTCCATACTATTCTCAGAGATTTTGAACAACTTATTAAGAACCCAGAATGTCTTTTAGAGTAAGCAATAATTTTTATCATTTTATTTTAAATTATTTTTAAATTGTTTTAGGGGCAACAATTCTTTAAGAGGTAAAATTACAGCCAGCCTTAAACAAATTTATGATGCCACAAAATCTGAAGAGATCAATAGTGGCCATTATGGTTTACCTGAATTAATTATAACAAATTTTGATATAGAACAGATATGGCAACAAATTGAATTGCAAAATGGTTCAATAGTATCTAATTCTATCTTAAATATAAGCAAATTAATTGCATCAAAAAATTGCCTTCTCTTTAACATAGGGGATGAGGTTCATATTGCTAAAAATAATATTAAATATAATGAAAATGAAAGTATCAAAGAGTTTAGTGATGAAATTGCAAATGACAGTAACACCTCGAGATCTGAAACAGAGTTTACCGAACAAGATTTAAGAACTCAAAATGATGACTTCGCTGAAGCAAAGGTTACCGAACAAGATTTAAAAATTCAAAACGATGATGTCTCTGAATCGGAGGTTACCGAACAAGATTTAAGAACTCAAAATGATGATTTTGGAAATAACTCAGAAGAATCTGTTTCGGAGGTAGAAGACAATATTAATTTATTTGAAAGTTTTTCTGATGATGATAGAATAAAGACTGCAAAATTTAAAGATTTCTTTGTTGAAAGAAATGATGGCAAAAAATCAAAGGCAAAAAGCATTTTAGACATAGATGATTGGCAACAAGATGAAGGTGAAAATGAGTCTATAATTAAATCATCATTAGAATTACGTAAAGAGAGATTACATGAGAAGATTAAATATATTGAACAAAAGAATATAAATGAGAAACCTTGGCCATTAAAGGGTGAAATAACAGCAGATAAACGTCCCCAAAATTCTCTGCTGGAAGAAATTGTGGAATTTGATTTGACAACAAGACCAGGTGAGTTATTTTAGAATTTAGACTAATCATAAAATTATTTTGTAATTATACAGGAACATCAATTAAAAAAAAAATAAATACAAGAAATTAATTTAGTATAATACATGATGGCATTCAATTCAGTGCATGAAGCTAATAGATGTCGAGTGTTTGCTCTGTGTGTTTGTTTTTAACTTTATGTGTACTTTTCCCCTCCGCAAGCTGGAGGTTTTAGGGAAAGAAATTCGATGTATGTGCATTTAAACTCATTTTTTTTTATAAAAACTTTTTTATCTGTTTTTTCTACCAATAAATACTTTAAAGTAACACCTAGGCTTTAATGCCATACATTAGTTGCTTTTTAAGAAGAGTGCTTAGATAACTAGTCAAATACAATGCAATAACACTATAACCTGATATGTAGTACAGTAAGGCGCCCTAATTCGTTCGAACTTGTTACGAAGGAACAAGTTCGAAGTCTGATTAGAGATTTTATACAATTATGTACTGCAGTGGTGAAGCGTCGATTTGAGTTGAGGGTAAGCTGTCCTGAATTAGACGAGGGAGGGGGATACTCATTTTTAATGCAATATATATTGAATAGTTGAATCACAAAAATAACAACCTATATTTTTTTGTATATCAACTTCATTCGCCGCGTTTTCTGCAAAAACATTTACAGTTCTCGAAATAAATTCTTGTTGAGAAGCAGATTTAACAAGACTTTTTTCAATTGCCAACGTGGCTCATAGCTAAATTGGAGAGACGTTCGTTTGTCATACTGTTATGCAGATACGTTTTTATCTGTTTTAGGGTACTCATGCTTCCTTCACAAGAAGCGGTTGGGGCCGGAATACACAGAATTAACGATAGTAAGTTAACTGTCTCAGGAAACATATCTTTGAAATTATTGTTTATTAAAAATTTAAAAAATTCTTTTGGGGGCATTTTTTTATCTTCACTCCCATAAATAAACATCAGTTCACAATTTTAACTTGTTGAAGAAACTATAACAGTCTATTAGTATTTCTATAATATTGTTAGGAAAGTTTCATGGTGCATTATAAAACTCAAATTTTTATTCGTTTAAAATTTATAAGAAGTCCAATTTATGTAATTATTGAAATCTGCTTTCCATGTTTACTATAACACTATCAAGAATTTCAAATGATAGAATTCACATTTGTGCAAGCAGTCTATCATTAAATTTCAATTCTATGCTCTGTATCTTCTGTTTCCCCATCTTGTTCGACATCGATACTTCTATCGCTTTTTTCAGATAATAATTCTTCAGTCTCTTCGGCGCACATCCGTACAGTTTCTTCATTTCTCAATTTTTATTAAGATAAACAGTTTTGCACTTCTATACTGCATCGTCTTATATCGGTATTTTTTACTTGTAAAATATCGAATAAAACCGATGTATATTCAAAAATTTTATTATACAGTTGTAGAAAAAATACAAATTTTATATTGCTTAAGCGTGAATGAAAATTCCACTGTGTTTCACTGGGATGTGGCAACTTAAATCCTTTTTGACAGAGAAGAATCATTCTTTTGCTTGAACGGCTAAAGAAACTAAAAAGCAGTTAGATTTACCATGAATAATTTTACTTGTTTTATAGTTTTGCTACCATGCACCAATACTAAATTTAGTTGATGAGCGCAGTGTATAAATAAAGCATGTGGATATTTTTGTCTGATAATAGTATGAACGCCTCCAGTTTTTCCAGCCATAGTACTGCCGCCCCATCGTATCTCTGACATACTAATTTATTTTCCATTTCTTTAATACACTCAGTAACAACATTTGCCAAACCTTGTGCAGTTTTGTTTTCTGAAGCATCGTAAAATTTAATGAATCTTTCTTCAACTTCACCACTTAAAACACTCACGTATCGCAAAATAACACTTAATTTGCTTTCTGTTGAAACATCGGTTGTTTCGTCGGTCTGTATGGATATAAAATGTGCATTCTCTATTTTATTTAAAATTAATTCATTCACAGGTTCTGTAGAATGAATTAGATGGGTTTTCATATGTGATTCTTCCTCCGCTAAAAAGTCTAAAATTTGCAAATAATTTCCTTTATTTAATGAATTCTCAGACCCTTTGTGTCCGCGGAATATTAGCTTTTGTGAGGCCAATAAGTTGTCGAAATCTTTTTACTATCAGTCGATCTCGATCTACGTTTTCATTGTGTATATGTATAATGCAAGAGAATATGATCTATCCTTATAGTTCCTATTAACAGCCGCATAAATGTGGTGTGTAGCAAATTCACGTTTTCTCATTCTCGCAATCATATTTTTAAGCACTCATTACCGACTCCCAACTTGCACCATTCAAGATCATTATTATTTGAAAACAATAAGCAACAAAAACAAAAAATTCTGTTGCGGATGACACTACCCGTCAACCAAAGTTAGTGTACCAAATTTTTTGGAACCGTCGAATGTATTTCCCGCACGAATCTTTCCTTTCCATTAATAGCAAAGGAGTAGGTTATTTCGCTTTAATTTTCAGTTTATCTTCTAAAAATAAGTTATTCAAATTATCAAAATTAAATTAAATCACTCTTAAGTCTACTAAAGCGGCAGTGTCTAGGCCGCCATTATCCTTAAAAATAACATTAATCACTACGACTAACGACAGGTCAATATCATAGCCACTGTATTACGCAAACCGAACGATCAGGCTAGCTAAACTGTATATCATTTTTCGCGTACTTCCCTCTTTCCTCACTGCACGGCGGATCTGTATAAAGTCCATTAAAACCAAGGCGGTGGACAGTTAGCCCAGACAGCGGCCGGCCAAGCTACCACCCGCAGCACATAAATGCACTGCGCACTGCTAGTTGCCGGCGCTTCAGTTTAAATGGAGATACGATAATATGAACAGAAAATGTTTATCATTCTAGCAGAGGCAAGTGGCAATATAAAAACGGGGTCTACCATCTAAAATATATAGGGTAGGTTGCGTCTTACAGCCTTAATGAACGCTTCGCCACTGATGTACTGAAATTAAACCTACTGTAGTCTAGCAGGAGTAGAACATATAGTAATCCAGCATATTGGTAATATTATTCAGGAAAGGGTATTATACATTTAAAATGAAAACATTCCATACCCACCTTAGATCTTCCTATTAACCCTTTCGTACATGAATTTATTAATTTTTTTTCTTAAAATAAAATTTGTATTCAAGTTAAATTTATGATGTGGAATAAATAATCAGTATACACTATTTCTCTAAAAACAATATTTGCCGCACAAAAAACAAAAATAGTTTCATACACTTTAGTGGATGCCATGCATTTGTATTAATTAAGTGGGGTAAAGCGAAATACCATTTTTGCTTTACTAAAACTATAAAGGTGTATGAAAAAATTCAAAGCAATCTGCACAAATCTACTCTACACATTTTGCAAATATACTTGGTTCTTCGTTTACAAATGTTAGATTTACACCAATTCGCATTCTTTATGCTTGTTAGCATAGGCCAATACCCTGTTCCATCAAGACGTATATCAGCAGCTGCCCGTTTCACAGATTTCTTTTTAATAGAGGAGGATGGAGTTGTAGATCTTGGAGGTCCTACCTTTGCTCCTTTAGAACCTGTATTCTTGCCATAGGTCCTTTGCCATTGATAGTATTTTTACCTTGAAATATAGGTAAAACTGCTGAGCCTCTATAGTACTATACCACTTTAACTGGCAGTGACTCATGCATAATATTAAAACACTATCACTACGAAGTGTACATACACATTATATGCAGTTATTAAGCTTTTAAAGCAAGCTGAAGCTTCCGTTTCAAGAAATGAAGTACCGATCGACGCGTCGTCTGAATTGAAAGGGCGAACCACACTGAACGCTCAGAAACAGTGCGGAAAGAGCCGAAAGTCACTTACACTTTCTCCGAGTAGCTTCGATGTTTGCAAATATTTCGAGAGCACGTGACCCTGGCTGTCACGTGCTCAAGCATTGACGTAGCATTCGGCGTTCTCTCCGGTATTCGGCGTTTAAAATGGAGCCCTCAGCCAGCTGTAATAAAGAAAATGTGCTTTCAACACCAAAACGCAAATGTGTGCATTTAACGCCCCAGGAACGTGAAATTATTTGCCGTGTGTACGAGGGAATTAAGGCACGTAACCTGAGACAATCGATAGTTGATGGAGTGGAACTGTATAGTGATTTAACTCCAGTGTCAGTTAGGACTATATATCGGGGTTTAAAGGAGCAGAAGAAGGAAGAGTGAGTGCCTCTCGCAGTAGCGACTAACAATAAGGAAGCGAGGGACAGAAAGAAGATAGTTTTGGATGAAGACACGAAATATGCCATTCGTCGGTTAATCCATAGTTTGTTTGTTTTTTTTATCGAAACGAGCTGCCAACCTTTAAGAAAATTCAAATCGCAGTCGCCAATGATGAGAGCCTTTCCCCATATTTCAAGCAGAGTACTGAGGCGTACCATCCGCGACTTAAATTTTCGGGTTTTACAACGTAGCCGCAGAAGTGAACTTATAAACAGTTACGAAATTGTTATGTGGCGAAGAAAATATTTACAGAAGATTCGGCAACTTCGAAGTGAAGGAACAAACATTTATTATATGGATGAAACGTGGGTAAACGAGGGACATATAGTTTCTAAAGTGTGGCAAGACTTGAACATTATCAATTGACAGAAAGCCTTCTTGAAAGGATTCTCGACGGGATTAAGGGCTCCTGCTGGGAAGGAGCGCCGACTGATAATTACCCATATCGGGAATGAAATCGGTTTCGTAGAAGAGGGACTGTTAACATTTGAGTCCAGGAAAACGGGCGATTACTACGAAGACATGAATAGTGCGGTTTTCGAAAACGGTTCGAAACCATTTTAGCGAAAGTAGAACCTGGATGTGTTATTGTCATGGACAACGCGCCGTATCATAGCCGACGGTTAGAAAGCCTACCCACTTCAGCGCGGCGCAAAGGCCAACTTATGGATTGGCTAACATCAAAAAACATTCCATATGAGGACACATTCCTCAAAGTGCAGCTTTAAGAAATTGCGCGCGTACATAAAAAGCAGTACGTGAAGTATGTAGTGGATGAAATGGCTTGCGCGCACGATGTTGCGCTTACCGCCGTACCATTGTGAATTGAACCCTATTGAACTGGCTTGGGCGCAAGTGAAGGGTGAAGTGGCGCGAAAGAATACCACTTTAAAATTATCTCAGGTAAAGCAGTTATTCCACGAAGCTATTGCCAATGTAACTGCACAGTCGTGGCAGAAATACATTCACCATGTGACCAAAGAGGAACAGCGGATATGTTAGTTGAACCATTTGTCTTTAATGTGGGAGACAAATTTCAAGTCAGCATCAGACTCGGATTACTTATAAAAATCAGGGCCTTTTTGAACCTTAGGCGATATAACAGTCCGTTGACTGCCTTTTTATTCGTGAATACCTTTTTCTTACTGGATTCCTAATTAATCTAATCTTAAGTGGCTAATATCTATCTTATGGTTGTTCTCGAAGGCATGTTGGGCAACACTAGACTTATCTATTCTACCATATTTGAGATGCGCCATGTGCTCTTTGAACCTGGTTTGAATAAATCAATTTATGGATCTATTATATCTATTATAGATCAATCTATGGATGTATCATTTCTCTTAATCCTTATATCTTGAAGTTTTTGTAACATCCTCTTCACTATCAGCTTCACTCTCACTTGATTCATCTGACATTGGCACACGCAAGTCTTCAAATTCATCTGAGGAATTTCTATCATCACAATATTTGTCATCACTTATTGAAGGTCCGTTAGAATTTCCCGCAGAATTTTTACTAAGAACCTTCTCAGATTCATTTAAATCCTCAAGTATAACGTTCTAGAAACAAAAAATAATATGTATCAGATGTTACATTATTTGCATGCAACTTATGTTGTAAATGTCAAATGCATGACATCTACTAGGGTGGATATTTACAAAATGTGCTAAATATAGAAAATGTGTTACCAGTTATAAAATACAATGTAGTTAAACCAGTTATAAAATAAGTCTCAAGTAGATGATATACTGAAGTAGTATAAAATATAAATTTTTCGCAATCCATAAAATATTCTGGGTATTTGTAACTTCGAAAATATCATCCATCTTGCTTTTGCAGTTGATGGGTTGATGCAACACTGATCCGAGCGATCTGAGGCACAATACAAACTCTGTAATTTCATATTCACTGTTCACTCATAGATCTCACTCCTCACTCTACTTATTGAATCTACACTATCCACTGAAGTGTATTTCATGCACACTAAACAACACTAAACAAAATATTGATGATTTTATAATAAATAAAAATATCTAATTTAACCATGGTGTATACAATGTATACAAAATTAAAACCTTTGCTGGTTAGATTTTCGCTTTTTATTTGTTAAACATAACAATTATTTCGCCAACACAGTGGCTTCTTCAGATGTTGAGTATATAGACTCAACATCTCAAGACAACAACAAAACAAATAAAAAGTTAGAATCTAACCAGCTAAGGTTTTAATTTTGTACAAATATGGATTTTCATCAAGTAACGGCCCAATCAATTCAGAAGTGTATACAATGCATGAAAGGGTTAAGATAGCAAATTCCGTTTGTCTTATTTTCAATACTCAGCTAAGAAAATTAGTCAATGTCTATACTTACAAAAGGCTTAAAATGTGAATAGTCATATGTTGTTGTCTAACACTAATAGCCTAATTAATCAATGAATTGGATTTTCTAGAAATTGGATTTTAGTTTATTTTATTGATAACACAAGGAGTGTTTTCTAAAAAAAAAAAAAAAAAATGACACCATTAACTTGAGTGTATTGTTGGAATCATTTTAAAAAATGTCTTTACCAAATTATAACTCTTTAGTTATAAATTTCATTAAACAAAGTCGGTATGTACTCTCGACTGCTATTAAAATAATAGAAAAAAATAAAATATAATTTATATAATTACAGTTAGCTATAGGAGTTATTTTTATTTCATTGTTTATTTTAGCTCCAATAATTACTGAACAAACAACTCTACAACTGGAAGACATTATTAAACAAAGAATAAAAGATAACACTTTTGATAACGTAGTGAGGAAAGTGAAAACAGTGGAGACATCTGCAGAATATAAAAGAAAGCTTGTTTTAGACCAGGAAAAAAGTAAACAGTCATTAGCTCAAATTTATGAAAAAGAGTTCCTTGAACAAGAGGCATCTTTAAATCCTGAAAATAATAACAAAGATGTGGAACCTGAATTGCATAAAGTAATCAAAAGTTTAATGAGAAATTTATTTCATAAATTAGATTCTCTTTCAAACTTTCACTTTACTCCCAAACCCGCTATTCCAGAACTTAAAATTGTTAATAATCTGCCTTCGATAAGTATGGAAGAAGTTGCACCAGTAGCAGCTAGTGATGGCGCTTTATTGGCCCCAGAAGAAATTAAGAATAAAAATAACGGAAACTTTATAGGTGAGTTTCCTGGCGGTCTATAACTGAACTGTTAAATGTTATCCGGAAATTAAACTTGACTAGCCTAGAATTTACTAAAGTTCTGGAGAAGTGGCATGGCTTACGATTATTGATTTTTAGGTAAAACAGAAAGAACTCCTACAGACAGAAATAGAGAAAGAAGGAAAAAGAAACAGAAACAGCAAATACATCTAAAGGAAAAGCAAAAATCTGAAAAACTACTCAATAAATTCAATCCAGGTTTAAGCAATAAGTATAGCAAAGAAAAAACTGAGAAACTTGTGCAACAAATTACAAAGGAGAGGAATGTTGGCAAGGTAAATCAATTATTGTTCTTTATAAAAAGTAAAGGTTATTAATCTGAGGTGAATAACTATTATTCAGAAAGAATTTAGTTTTACTTTAGTATATAAATTTAGCTTACTTTACTAAAACTTGGTTAAACATAGGTAGACCGTATTATATATATTTTTTAGATGGATGAATCTGCCTCAAATGCGGGTAGTAAATCATCAAAAGCATTTTTCACTAAACTGCAAGAGGAAATGGAAATACATATCAGTAACAAAGTGAAAAGAAAAGGGACAAAAAGGGAAAAACCAAATTTAAATGCAAAAAAAATAAAACTTTAACCATTTTAGCGTCTGTGAATTGGCACCTGTGACTAGCACCTTTGAATTTACAGTGGACCAGACAAACAGCGACACGCCGCAACCACGACCTCGCTGCTGCCGGATACCCGTCGGCCGTCGATGTGACTGACAATTGCATGTGTCGTAACCAAATGTGTAACCAAATAAATTAGATTCTTAGTTTTATTTCGATTAATAACTATAACCTACCTCTTTTGACTAGACATCTCCCACTTATTAAAATACCCACTATTAACAGTATTACAGTAAAAAATAATTTCCATAAACAAATAAAAGATAAATCACATTCTATGCTTGTAAAGGTTATTCCGCGTTATAGATATCAACCAAACATTTATGGAATACTATGCACATTATTCTTATGCTATCATACTGTATGACACGTGGCGCCAACGCAGATGAGAGTGAAAAAATATTTCATAAACGAATAATAGATTCACAAATAATTTTTTTAAAAGGTGTTCTGCATTCTATAGTTCAACCAAAATTTGTAGATATACTCTGTGTACTATTCTTATTATATCTCGCTATATGGTATGTGGCGTCAATGAGGATAAGGGTGAACAAAAATATTTTCATAAACGAGTAGTAATAGATACACAAATAATTTTTTTTAAAAGGTGTTCCGCGTTCTAGATATCGACCAAATATTGTATATCTACAATGTTTGGTTGATATCTGGAACGTGGAACACCTTTTAGGTATTAGTATACATAATATATCTATTATGATATACTAATCTTATTATTTTCCACCATATGACATCTGGCACCAATGAGGAAAAGGACAAAAAAATATTAAAACGAATGATAATCGGTCCACAAAATAAAATTTTTTTAAAAGGTTTTCTGCATTCTATATTTCAACAAAACTGTGGATATGCCTTGTATACTATTCTCATTATATTCCACTATATGGCATGTGGCGCCAATGAGGATAAGAATGAAAAAAAAAACGAATACAAAATTTGGTTGAAATCTAGAGCATGGAACACCATTTAAAACAATCATTTTTGGATATATTCTCATTACTATTCGTTAATGAAAATATTTTCTTCACTCTTGTCCTTATTGGCGCCACAGTCCATATAGTGGGATATAATAGGAATAGTACACAGAGTATATCTACAGAGTTTGGTTGAAACCTGGAACACCTTTTAAACCAATAGTTAAAATAGGATGATCACTAACACTGGTTTGTGAAAAGTCTTTAGAGGCCTCTTGTATTTTTGTTACTCCTACGAATGCACTACATTTGGGTTGCAGTTTAAGAATTGAATTTTTGTATATTATTTTCGTTTTGATTTTCCTTGTTTACAGTAAACTTTGATTTGAAGTGGTTCTGATGTAATGATTAACCAGAAGAAGGGTCTCTCAGTTGTTGGACATTGTAGTCTTTTGCAAATACTTATTAAAGAAGTTTGGCAACTTTCAGGTAAAACTCAAGTTTTTCAGGATCCGAGCGTCACATAGCATTATCATCGATGGAGTATGCAAATAAATTAGAGCATATTCTTGTGCCAAAGAAAAGTGGTTTATATTATTTCAGGTCTTTCATGGATATGTACATCAATATCTATCATATGTCACATGCTAAGTATTTTTGTGAAAATGATAAAACATGATATAGATCTGTTCTATTATTCAGGATGGGAATAGGAAAGAATCTAAAAAGGGTGTACCTTTGTTGGTCTATTAAAGGACTTGTTAATATAAATATCAAGTCTGAATTAGTTTAGTATGCTTCTAATTCCATAATATCTAGATATTTAGCAACATTGGAGGATCTTATAATAAGTGGCAAATTATTTTGATATAAATTTTGAGAAAATTTCTAATGCGAAGTTATCAGATTTTCAAAATCGATTATTGACATGAATAATTTTTTATCTTGCCAAGGTTATTGAATTTAGAATGCCACTTAATTAACTCTCGATATCCTGGAAACATTCCATGAGAAGTTCACATTTATCTAAGAATCTTATTAGTTATTATTTTTTTCTGCCATTCTATAAATTGTGTGAGATTATTTTTATATCTCTGTTAAAGATAGCTTCATCGAGATCTACAGTTTTTGTATGGTAGTGTTAAAATTCTTTATAACTGATGTTATATTTTTCATTAAGTTTTCTATCTGGTGTTCGTCATTGGCTAATTTATTGATACAATTCATATATTCTCCATCTTGGGAATCTAGGTTTCCTGTAACTGATTTAAATATAGTACCCACCTTACTTTAAAAATCTCATTATTTCTTATTTACTCACTACATTTTGTTTATTAACTAATATAAGGTACTATAATAAATATTTTATTATTGCAGGCGTCTATTTCGCGCTTCCTGGTTAGACGCCCGGTCGTTGTTCAGACATTGTTACTCACTGTTTTATTTATTTTTCATCTGACTCAGTTCCTTGTTTATCTGTTTTATCTAATTATGTTAAGTTAGACGAGTTAATTTTTATGTTCGCCCATTCTACGCTCCTAATTTTCATACTGGTTTCATTATTTATTTTAATGTTTTCCGTATATAATTTATTGTTACCTTTCCAGATCCTCATGTAAATAAATATTTATGTGTGTATTGTTCATATCCTACTTCTTTTGTACTAGTTGTGATGGGGGCGATATAGATTTGTGTACTGTAAAATTTTGCTGCTATTTCTTTAATGTGTTGTTTTATATATGGGGCATTTCATGTGAAGCGAACAATGAAAAAAAAAAAATGCGACAACCTGAAATTCGTTCATATTGGGGATAATTATACTCCTAGAAGGTATGAATGTAAATACATTGTTTTTGGTATGAGACTTATTTGTTAAGTTATTGACTTTTAAAAACAATTAAGAAATGTGAGATAGATTTTTTAAAATTGTTTAAATTAACCTATGTATACCAAAATATTTAAAATGGTGTTTTATATAGAAAATTGAATTTTATTTTTAATTGTGTAATCAGATTTGAAATTTGAATCTTTTTCGTATAGAGAACCTGAAGTGAACATTTCAAATCCGATTTTTTAATAACTTTCTTTAATTATTTAATATTCGACATATATGAAGTACATATATATATATATATATATATATATATATATATATATATATATATATATATATATATATATATATAATATATATATATATATATATATATATATATATATATATATATATATATTGTATCAACAATATATATACACTAAATTTTTCAAAATGGGATCTGCCTGCATTCTTTTAGGAGATAGAGATTTAATGTACAATGGCACGCACTAAGCTCATGTTTAGATCGGCCGGATTCCTCGAGGACTTATTAAAAACACTGCTATATAACAACAGAAATTACAACTATACCCCAGTGCCGAAATAATATGGAGTGACTCATCGATGACATTGATGGCTCAGGGGCAAGAAGTATGCGGGGAACGAAATTCCATAGGCGTATCAATTTGGAGGGAGCAAAATATAAAAAAATTAAATAATACCAAGACAGTTGAAAAGGGTTTTAAGTGGATTTGTAACAATTTTTTAGTTAGTAAACAATATCGTAAGTTACGTAATGTACTTACTGCATGGTTACCCAGTCAGAACATCTCCTGTCACCATATCCTGATAAAACAGACATTTTGGCAAATTGTGCCATATAAAGGGACGTAGGAGTAGTAAGCTACACACAAGTGGCCCCTCTGAATCCATATATTGACTACCGCTTTCACTATTTAAACCTATCATTATATTTATACCACACCACTAACACAATCGTTATGTTATTGTATCAACAACACCGTCACAGTTACTATATTTATCACAATCATTATATATGTTACATCACTAACACAGTCTTTATTTTATTGTATCAACAACACCGTCACAGTCACTATATTTATCATTATACATATGTATATGCCACACATATTCTATTTTATATTACCAATCACTGTCACTATCCCACTATCACTATGTTGCGTCGCACTGAAAATATTTTCTTAATGTCATTATTACAAGAATCGCTTGCTTCAGACAACACGACTTCCACTTGCAATATTACTATTCCACAGTTATTCACTATCAAAATCACAATCACTGGAACTGCTATCGCCTAGATTGATTATAACTGGATCTATCAATGTTTCCGCTTGTGCGTTAAGATCCTACATGCCTTGTTCCTCTTTCTTTACGTGCACAATGCACTTGGACCATGTTTCCGCTGTGACGCGGCTGATAACATCGTTCAACAGCAATTTGACGCCTCCCAGTTTAAAAGTCCTATTATTTCGTACGTAGCACGAAATAATAGGACTTTTAAACTGGGAATCCCCAGTTTTCCCGAATTCCAATTCCCGAATCAATCGCACATAACCACAATGTACTGCCACTGGCGCGCCAAAATCTGGGCTAAACGACGCATGCGTCATTCTATCGATCGACATTGGTCCGTGGCGCCAATTGCTGACCAATCGAATTCAAATGTATTTAAACCACCTAAAATTATTGGCTAGCTTTGCTACAACAGCGCACCAGGCGGTGCAACCGATTATTATGCGATTCGGAATTCAGTAGGAGAGGGAATAGTTCGCATTGAACTCCTGTATCTATAGAGCGGCACATAAGATTTGTATACACATAATAGGTGATTACACAAGAAATAGACAAACCGTTGAATGGTTATGGTGCTCTGATATTATATATAAATCACTCCACATTATTTCGGCACTGGGGTATAGAAGGTTCACTCTAAGCTCCGCCTGATAAGATTCCCCCCTTACCCCGTCTTGTCGCCCAGTGAGTAATAGCTAACTATATCCCAGTGCCGAAATAATATGGAATGACTCATCGATGACATATTGAGGGCTCAGGGGCAAGAAGTGTGCGGGGAACGAAATTCCATAGGCGTATCAATTTGGAGGGGGCAAAATATAAAAAATAAAATAATACCAAGACAGTTGAAAAGGGTTTTAAGTGGATTTCTAACAGTTTTTTAGTTAGTAAACAAAATATGTATCGTAAGTTATGTAATGTATTTATTTCATGCTTACCCAGTCAAAACATCTCCTGTCAGCATATCCTGATAAAACAGACATTTTGGCAACATGTGCCATATAAAAGCACGTAGGAGTAGCAAGCTACACACAAGTAGCCCCTCTGAATCCATATATTGACCTACCGCTTTCACTATTTAAAACTATCATTATATTTATGCCACACCACTAACACGATCTTTATTTCATTGTATCAACAACACCGTCACAGTCACTATATCTATCACTGTACATATATGCCACACTTATCACATATTTTATTTTATATTATCAATCACTGTCACTATCCCACTATCACTATGTTGCGTTGCACTGAAAATATTTTCTTAATGTCATTATTACAAGAATCACTCATTTCAGACAACACGACTTCCACTTGCAATATTACTATTCCACAGTTAGTCACTGTCACTATCAAAATCACAATCACTGGAACTGCTATCGTCTAGATTGATTATAACTGGATCTATCAACGCTTCCGCTCTTGTGTCAATATCCCACATGCGTTGTTCCTCTTTCTTTACGTGCACAATGCACTTGGACCATGTTTCCGCGGTGACGCGGCTGATAGCATCGTTCAACAGCAATTTGACGTCTCCCAGTTTAAAAGTCCTATTATTTCGTGCTACGTCCGTTTTTATTTGCGCCCAAATCAGCTCTATGGGGTTCAATTCGCAATTAAACCACATAGGTGGTAGACGAAGTATTGTCACATCACGAGTTTTTGCCATTTCATCTACTACATATTTAATGTACCGGCTTTTTTCTCGCTGCGCAATTTTTAATAGCTGCACTTTTAACATGGTATCGCCACAATCCAGATTTTTAGATTTTAGCCACTCTAGGATCGGTCCTTTTCTCCATGCTGATGTTGGTAACTTTTAAATTCGCCGACTATGATATGGTGCATTGTCCATCACGACAACTGCGCCGGGTTCTATGGAAGACAATACAAATGAAAACCATTTTTCAAAAACTTCACTAGTTATATCTTCATGATAATCCCCTGTTCGTCGCGATTCAAATACATTTGAACCATTTTTCAAAAAACCTAAGTCGCTTCCGATATGCGTGATTATTAATATTCGTCCTTTTCCAGATGGTGCCTTCAATCCCGGAGATAACCCTTCTACAAATGCTTATCGGTTATTCAGAATATTGCAGTCTTGTCATACTTTCGTCACGGTATGACCTTCGTTTACCCAAGTTTCTCCCAAATAATGAATCTTCCTACCAGAATTCCGAAAATCTTTTAGCTGTTCCAAATAACTTCTTCGCCATAACACAATTTCGTTTTTTTCAAAAAGAAGACTTTCGGTTTCGTTTTAAATGATGAAAATTGATTTCATGCATAATTCTCAAAAGAACTTTTATTTAACATCTTCGTCAACTTCACTCTTCGTCCTACCGCGGGTTTCTGTTTTTTTCTTTTTTGCACTTGTTTCTTCTTCATCATACTTCATTGCACGGTACACACTACTTACACAGACTTTTGTTAACGAAGAGCATATATCAACTGCCTTGGTTGTACTAATATCTGGGTTTCGCGCCCGAATTCCTTCGTAGACGTTTTTAATCATTGGAAGTTCTTCATTTGTTAAATATCACTGTTTTTGATTGGAATTTTTCGTCGTAGAACCACTACAACTTGCATCCGCCGCTTCCATGTTAGAAAAACACTAAACACTCACTTTTATCGCAGAATATAATAAATAAACAATTTCCCGAATCAATCGCACATAACCACAACCTAATGCCACTGGCGCCCCAAAATCTGGGTTAAACGACGCATGCGTCTTCTATCGATCGACATTGATCCGTGCCGGCAATTGCTGACCAATCGAATTCAAATGTATTTAAAACCGCCTAAAATGATTGACTGGCTTTGCTACAACAGCGCACCAGGCGGTACAACCGATTATTATGCGATTCGGAATTCAATAGGGGAGGGCGTAGTTCACATAGAATTAGTTTCTATAGAGCGGCACAAAATTTGTATGCACATAATAGGTGATTACACAAGAAATAGACAAACCGTTGAATAGTTATGGTGGTCTGATATTATATATGAATCGCTCCACATTATTTGGACACTGGGGATAGTAAATAATATTCGTATATAGGAAGTGGCGCGACGTTATCTCACAGACAAGGAATTGGAGGAAATTCTTACAAGAAGTGACAGTGAGGACGATTATTTATGTGACTCCAATGATGGACGGGATTCAGATGATGATAATGAGAGTCCTAGAAACCACACTCATGTTCTGGATGATATTAAGGATTTTATAGCAGATATTACAGATCCTTTGCCGACCCACTTAGAACCTGCCGATTTCGACGCATTGGCGGAAGACGGTTTTATCATCACAAGAGGACGCAAATGATGCAGATGACACTCCAGACAGTCATGAATTTGTCTGGAATACTAATAAAGATTTTACGCCGGAAATACATGTTTTTGACAATACTAATTCCGGTTGTAAAATTCAAAACAATACTGACGATTTAATTCTAGAATATTTTGAGTATTTCTTTGACCAGGAAATAATGGAATATACGGCAAACGAAACAAATCGATATTATGAACATTTATGTAGAAATGATATACCTACAAGTTCGCGTCTAAGATGGAAAGAAGTTGACTACAAAGAATTATATTGTTTCTTAGCTATCACCTTACTTATGCCGCATATAAAAAAGCTATCTGTAAATGAATATTGGTGTACAGACAGTTACATAGCAACTCCTACATTTGGTAAAATAATAAAAAGAGTATTTTATACAAGTTGGGACTTAGGCCGACACTAAAATGGACTAGTGTGCTCCAAGCGCGTATATGCGCAAGGAGCCAATTTATTGCGTCTGGCGCGAGAGTTCCGTGAAAACGTATTGCGCAGCGAAAAGGTTAATAAGGAAAGGTCAACTCCTTATTTATTCAACTTCCTTATTCAAAACTTTGCAAACTTTACTTAAAAATGTAACGCTGAGAACACTAATTGTATGTCAATAACCTTCATATAATAATTTATTATAAATCATATTGCATAAATTATTACAATTTCTCTTGTAACGTTGAAGAAAAGTTCAAAAACAGATCCAGTACCAGTACTTTACATCCAGGTGATGTTAATAAACCAGCACATATAAACCAATAATTTCATGACAGAAAAAAGTCATTTACTAAATATATATATATCAGTTCCAATATTTTCAAGCAAGGTGATTTTAATAAATCTGAATAATGTAAGGATATTAATAAAATAGTATGCATCTTGGTTCCATTAAACATTAATAGAACTTATCAGACTATAACAAAATGTTTAGTTATTAATTGTATCTGTCAAATATTCAGGTAGTATCCATTTTAACAGCTATCATCATTTGTAAATCAAGGTGTCATCTAAACATTTCTTAATTGAGGCCGAGGAAGTAACATAAATAATACAATTGAATTTCTAAGAATACATCTTGAAGGGAATCAATAATCTTTCAACTTCCTTAAGTAATATATTTAGAAAAATAATTAGAACACTGAACAATTTTATGATTGACTTACAAGTACACTGTTAACAATTACTACAAGCTTGGGAGATTTAGATGTTTCTACGAACAGATTAAATAAATATGAAGTACAAAAATAAAACCTCTAATGAAAATGGCATGTATGTATATTTATATAGTTATGTATATATATAGAGTGCATTTTACAATCGTAATACATACGTGTTCATCTAATGAAATATAACAAGAATTTTGTCATAAAAGTATCAAATATAAATTACACAGGAAATATTTTTGAAGTAAATGTTTTGTTAAATTAAAATCATGAATATTTTATTAATAAATAAAAATACTTAAATTAATTCACAGAGCATGCCCAAAATGGTCTCGATGGTTATGGTGACCATTTGAAATAAAAATTAAATTATTAAAAATACATCAGTGTAAATCACGAAATTGTATGAATAAAATTGAGATTCAACACTTAATGATCCTAGAAGAAAATGGAGTGTATCTGTGAATTGACTACTATTTTGTTAATGCTCTGCAACATTTAAAAAAAGATGATGACTGCTACAGCAAAATTTGTCATGGGTTAATAATTATCACTATGGCTTGCAAGTAAAATTACAATTGATTATATTATTAAACTACTCTTCTAGACACAAATCATTCTCTGGCGTTTTTAGTGAATTATTGTTGTATTAAAATAAATAATATCCTTGGCTATTACTATCTAAATTTGTAATTATTTACAGGCCATGAACATTTCTGACTAATGGAAATCTTTAGAATTCTTAAACATGTTATTTTTTTAATTTTGTCTCAAAGTCTAATCTAGTGTCAACATCATTTACATTTATTTTTCAGGATGAGTAATATAAAAATGGAAAAAACTGACAGAAAAAATAATATACTCGGCACATAAATTGAAATTCATATAAAAATTTCATATTTTATATAAAAATTAACTACTTATGAAATCAAAAAAGTTTTATAGGAAAATACAAATTAAAATTCCTCTGCTCATGCATTTGCCTGAATTTGTATGATTTAAGAATCCTCAAGATCTCAGTAACTCTTTAGATATTCCCAATCAATAATATATACAACTAGGCGATTTCAATAATCACTTCACATTTGCTAGGTATGAATTTTGCTTGAGATTCGAAACTTATCAATAACTTTTTCGGTGATAAAAATGGCAAGAAAGATATGGCAAATATTATATTAATAGAAAATAATACAGAATTGGCATTAAAAATAATGCAATGAATTTTAATACTTTCATGGTCTTCCCAACATTAAAATAAATTTACAAACAACATAATTTGGTTTGCATTATTTCAGATTTTTTGTTTTTTGATATAATCAATATGAAATGACAGCATCTTCTAATGTTTTCTCAGATTTTCTTCCTTGAACTTCTTTGAGATGTCCTTGGTATGGTATGCTATACAAAATGTTTTGATAAATCTCCAAACATAAGTGAATGGGTTCAATGGCATAAGGATGTTTTTTTTTTCTTGCAGGTTACTTGCAGCTTATTTTGTGGAAGGTGTGTTCACATTTGTTAGTGTCAATGAGTTATGATCATCCAACAGGACACAATGAGAAAAATCATGTAGAATATTTAATGTATTCTTTTATTTATACTATTTATGCCTTCCTAGAATTATATACAATTGGTGGATCTCTGGAGAAGTATCTACAGTAAATGATAATTTTTAATTACCTTTTATGGATTCATTAATCAATAAAGGATAATTAAAAATCATTATTTACTGATTATGACTATTAAAACATTTAGTGAAATTTAAAAAATGTAGTCTAAATAATTTTAGGTTATATTTAAAAACAATACATTTTTTGCCGGTTTGTGACTAATCACTTTTATAATCTATATGGTTTTATGGCTTCACGTTAAATAGACATGTCTTGATCAGTACACCATGTTTTCCATATAACTATTCCTGTAATTTGTCCAATATAAAATTTAAAATAATTAAGTAGGGAATTTCTGTATTTGCAAATAGAGAAAATTTTAACTAAAGGAAACTTTTGAAAATTTTGTCAAAATTGGAAACTATATAATTATACAATTGAAATAAAATTTTCTATAATACTTTTAGAAGATTCAAATTGAAAGAAAGTAATAACTATTTCTATATTTTCTACACAATGAAAAATTCACTACAAAAATACAAGCATTCTAATTCCAATTTCTGCTATAACCACAATCAGAAGATTGGAATGGATTTTCTTTTATATTTTGACAAATATATAATGTAATGCCAACATTGTGTTAAAACTGTTGTATATATAATTTTCAAATTGCTATGCTATACAACTATTAAAAGTTACTTATTTAATAATCAACTCTAATAATTATACAAAATAGTTATAATAATTAGAATACAATAATTCATACAAAAATCGGTCTCCTGCTTAGGAAACATTTTAAAGGTCTAATGAAATTGTTGCTAACTTTGATTTGCAAAAATGGGAATAATAAAAAATACAAACTTGTACATATGTATTTTGTACATATATTTACAAAAGTTTCAGGCCTTATACATTGTAATTGTTTTTTTTTTGTGAAATATATAAATGTTTCTTTTCTTTATATCAATATTGTCAATAGACATTATTGTTATTCTAATTCGTTGATTTTACTTATTCGTTAGGCCTTTTAAGCTTCTTGTAGTGCACCATAATTTTGATCTGACATGGTTTTTTACTTTAGTTGGGTCGGATTTCCATCAATTTCATTTTCATTTAACTATACCATACCATTAAGAAAATTCGTCTTTGAATATTTTGATTTATTTGTATACAAATACAGTAAAGCTTTGTTAATCCAGACTACTAATCCAAATCACATTTTTATATTATGTAACTCTTAATCTAAGACAACACTGATTCCATAATCTAAATTCCAAATAACTAAGAATTTTTCAGTCATGTCATAATCTCAGTGGCAAAGCGCTTTTATTATTTGACAATGCCTTGAATCACACAACAGAGATGCAATTGACAAGCAGTGATGGTGAAATCATAAACCATTGTTATCTTCGCTTAATTGGATCTCTCTAATCCAACTGATGGACTACAATGCTATCTGTTTGAATAAACTTTTACTGCAAGAACCTCTTGGTTCAACTTGTCTTTAGAGAAAGCAATATTTCCAATACTATGAAGACTCTAATGTTGAAGTATGTTGGTCAAATGACTGTTAATCCAAATGGCAAAAGTTAGTTTTCTATTAGGACAATGATGTATCAGCGACAACAGAATGAGAACTTAGATTGTTATCGAAGATCTCATTCCACTGGATCTATTTAAAGAAAGTCTTTAATGTTTCAGTGAAGACTGGATGAAAATTTCTGAAATTACAACATACTGCAGTATGTTAACACTAAGAATAGCCAATCAAAAATCTATGAGTGGATAGTTGGGGATGAAGAACAGTCGTTCAATAATGTAAAAAAATAGTAATTTGAAAATGGAAGAAGCCAGGATTCAACTAAAATTAAAATATTATGAGGCAATTTGTTGTTTTAGTATATGCAAACAATGGACTGAATAGAATGGCCTCTATACTATATGTTATTTATATATGTAAACTAAGCCTGGTAGCATTAAATCAGCAAAGCTTACTGATTTTCGTAAATAAGTTACACGTGTATTTATTTTTCTTATTTTGTATTTTAGTAGCGTAAGTAAAAACGTTTTAGAAATTCGTGTATTTCATCAGAGTCCTCACATATAAATATTTACCAATTTGACTGTGTTCTGATTCTATATATGCATACATGAACTGAGAGAATTAACAGTGGGTTCTGCTGCTGCCATCCTTTTGGGAAAGAGGTGTGATAGTCACTGGTGAAACAGTAAATCATTGATGCATTAGTTATAAATTACTACAATACTCATTCTGAATATTATTCGGTAATTTTAAGGAGGTTCCAATTATCTGGATTTTTCCCCAATTCAGATTGACCGGCGATTTGCTGTGATTTGTTTAATTTAGAAATCTTCCAATATAACATAATTAAATTAAATGAAGTAGCAAATATCATCACTGTCATCAGGTCATCATTCAGAAATCTTTAGGTCAATGTATGAAACGCTTTTCATTCCAATTTCGACATTTTGACAAAATCAATACAGTAAATCGACCTTTGCGAACAACGTGGTAACTTTTGTTTTTTGATCCGAAGCCTCTAGAGGCACGCTCCGGAAGTGCCTTCAATATAAGCGAGGGGGCGGCGCAATATTATTGCGATTTGCTTACTCGTAATAATATTATATCTACCTAAAGATAATCTTACATATGTATGTAAATGACACGAAAGGTAACTATGGTGCACTACTTTATTTTATTTTCATTCTTGCATATATGTATTGCTTATTCTGAAATTGTTAATTCTATAACTAAAACAATATATTCCTTGATTGAATAATGTTTCAGTGGTAAGTTTCATAATTTTACATTTTGAGAGCATACATTTGTACGGTCTTTTTTATTTTGTATTGCAAACTATTTTAATAAAATTGACCAAATTTGTGATCTTATATTCATATATTAGGTTGGTTACATTTGAAATGTGGCTATTTTATGTACTATACTCAAAATTACAACTACTAATGTAGTAGCTATATATTCTTTCTAAATATGTGTAACAATAATCAATATATTATGTATATATATAATATATTGATTATTATATACATAATATATTTTATATATAAATATGTATTATATAATACATATTTTTAAACATTGATTTTTTTTTAGAAGTGAAAATAGGATGTTAATGAAACATTGAAAAAGGCAAGCCAATACATATGCTTATATGTGCATGTTACGTATATCTCAGTGTAAGAATCGTTACAAAATAAAATTTGCATACAGGGGAAAAAATAATTCACACAATATTTTGTAGGATTTTCTAGATGTCACAAACCGGAAAAGAAAATATTTTTATAATCTGATAAAACTTATATATTGCTGAAAGACGTATGTAAATAAGTGCGTAATAAATACAATCGTTCTTTAATATAAAAATTGTAAAAAAACTCACAACCATATATAAAAAAATATAAATAAGTACTTGCACAAATCAGTTTTTAGCACTAAAATGGACTAAAAACGCCAGGACTCATACTATAAGGATAATACTTTATATATAACACAATAAAAACTAGTTTCAGTCTTCACAGTTATACAAATACGCCGTTATTCAAAAGTTCAACACTGTTAATATACTACGAAATAATCAACTGACCGAAAAATATAACATTTACACGTTTTTTTCTTCCTCTTTTTAGTTTGCTTTGAATTGGTCACTATGCATTAACGCATAAAATATTATTATCTTCAGTGTCTACACCAACATATAAAAAACTGTACACCACCAATTCATTAAAAAAAGTCAGTAAAAAAAAATATATTGTCTAGTTTCAATCGTTGGAATTTTTTTTCAAAATATACAATTAATTTTGAGGACAAAGTAAGGTTATTCATGTAGTTTTTACCTCTGTACTGAGTTGTTATACATTCACACTGTTTAATTATTGCAGAAATAAATATATTGCAAATTACCTTACTCTATATACAAATTATGTATGTACTTTTATATTAGAGATATTCTGACTTTTATTATCAAATTACTTATACAATTTAGGTAGTTTATGATGAGAAATGTATTCCATATTGTATGAATAACAACAAACAATGAATGAGAATATAAAAGCTAACAAGAACATAAAATATCAGACATTTTGAGCTGACAAAAAGATGAATTAATTTAATTTATGGAAGTTTTGTAAAAGGAATATATTATAATAGATAATAAGAAGAAAGAAGTATTTTTAAGATATATAAATTTAAGATATATTTAATAATATATAAGTAATATTGATATGAGGCATAAATTAATGTACTAATTTTCCAAATTTTCCAATTGTTTTGATTGGGACAGGTATACTTTTAGTTTTATACTTTAAAGGTATCCTTAAAACTTTAGAAGCTCCTTGAAGATATTGTAAATAAATAATAACACTTCATGTGTACCATACACACCTATATTATTTTTTTCTTCTGAAACTTTTCCTGTCGAGTTAAACAGAATATTTTCAATGAAGTTAACTTCAATATAACAATTTTCAGCAATTGAATAAAATATTGTTTGAAATTAAAATAATGTGTTCATTTGTAAGATTTCGAGCCCAAATTACTATCGTTGAGCAAAATTATTTTTTATATAAAATCAATTACAATAAATAAATTGAATAATATAGTAATACAAGGTTTAATTAAAATACAATCAATAAAAATTAATAGGTTAATAGAATGTACCAGATAACTTTATTTTTTAGATATGATTCAATCAGAAAATAAGTAAAACAAATTATGTGAATGTCTAAATGGTTTTCATACATTATCATTTTTTTTTAATAGCACCACAAATTAATTACAATTTTCTATCAAATAAATAAACCTTCAGACTATATATTTATTGCAAGTAGTAACATCTCTAATATAAATATTCATCCTTCTTGACATTGCATAAACAGTTAAATACATTTCAGACTAAAAATTCCAAAGACCAAAAAGGAAAAATAATTTATCTTCAATAATTAATTGTTACCATTATGTATATATGTATATATAAAATTAGGGTAGTTTTAGGTCATTAGACAGTTCGGAATATAAACGTACAAAGGGAACACATAAAGTTTTTTCTTTTAGAACCGGAGGAGGGAGGGGGTTAAAAATTTCATCGCATCGCAAATACTAAGGTGGACACCACACATATAACTATTAAATTAATTTTAGCACTAGGTGTGGCACCACCTAGGGTCAGTTCCTCACTCTTAACCACTTCATTAGGATGTTTATTGTATGTTTTAGATTTTTTCGTAGTAGTTACAGGAGACTGTGTACTTGTAGTTGTTGTAGTACTGGATGAGGTTGATCTCTGCGAAGTCACCGACCACCATGTTGGTTTCGATGTGACAACAGTCGGTTGTGATGTTGCTGGCATCGCTTGAGGACCCCACACTTTGAAAACTATCTTCATATTGTGTGTCGTACACCTTCCACCTATTCTCCTATGTAGGTCATCACTGGTTGATGTGGAGATAAAATAGTAATCGTGACCTAGGAAAAAAATTATATTAGAACACATTCTTTAGGTATAAATTTAGGATCTAATATCTTTGTATTTATTGTGTTGGCTTATTAACATTATAATTTCACTAGTACACTTAAAGTGGTTAAAGTTCTACATTTCAAGTAGTTTAAAAATGTAAGTTCCCATACTGATCCTTTAGTTAAAATATAATATGTAAATTTTTGGCCTTTTGCAGTAATCAGTTTATCAGTATTAATAAAACATTAAAACTATCTAACACATTTATCCTTCTTTTTTATTTTTATTTAACTTTGTTTTGGAGTTCCTGTTTGTTAGAGTTAAGTGAATATAATTGAGGCCTGAGATCAATTTAATTGAAGTATAAATAATTAAAAAGAAAAGTTATAACAGTTTAATGTTTTATCAGTTTCACATGACCACCTAATAACTGGAGCGGCTTGGAAGCCTCATCAGTGGCGCCAGCAGGTGTATGCAATTATATATAAGTTATAATAATTTATATATGTATGACAATATTTATATAATTTATATATATATATATATATATATATATATATATATATATATATATATACAATGCTATTCAAAAGTCCCCTCCCCCCCTCTTATCTTTGGAACGATTATACATAAACTAGTGAAATTTAGTAACTGAATATTAAGGGTTGTAAACTTCCCTACTAGTGATGATAGATGACGTATGCGTCAAAGATGACGTTACAAGGTCATTGTGACCAATAATTTTAAATGGAACCCTATGGCAAGCGACACCTCTTTTAAAAGGTATCGAAAAAGCCTATTCAATGATACTAATATTGTGTCTGTTTACGGCAGTTTTGACAACTGGCTTTCAAAAACCGCAAAGCTGTGATGAATTAAATCAGTTAATAATAAAATTTTAAATTCAAGCTCCGCCACTGGATAGTTGGATAGTAAATAATCTGACGTTTTTGCAAGTCTCCCCAATTTGATGTTTTTTTAGCTGTCAAAGTTTTTATACATTTAATAATTTGTGTATTGTTGATCGAACGTTTAACTGTTTTAATACCTTGTGGTAATTTTAAAATATTTGTACATTCAATAATTTGTTAAACTGTTGTGAGCTGAACGTTTAAGTGCTTCAAGAAGAGAAATGGTACGTGTTTTAGGTGATAAAGTAGCAGCGATCCTAATACTTGGTGAAACTGGAGAAAATATTCATGCAGCAGAACGCATTTTTAATGAAAGGTTTCCCGATCACCCAGTTTAGAGGACTTATTTGAGAGAGCTTCTTCATAAGTTTAAAACAACGGGTAGTATTAATGATGCAAAACGATCTGGCAGACCACCAATTTCTGATGAGAAAAAAATTGATATACTGGCAGAAGTAATAGTAAATCCTACTTCTTCAACAACTCAAGTTGCATCAACCTGTGAAGTCAGTCAAAGTACAGTGCACAGGGTGTTGAAAAAAAAAACAAATTTCACCCATACAAATTAAAAATGGTTCATCAACTCTCAGACGACGAGCCAGACCGAAGACTGCAATTTTATGAAAATATGGAGACTAAAATTAACCAACAGCCAGACTATGTCAAAACAATTTGTTTTAGTGACGAAAGTACTTTCTATCTAAATGGAAATGTAAATACACAAAACGTGAGATATTGGAGTGACGCAAATCCTCACATGTTTCGTGAAACACATACTCAGTATCCCGAGAAGGTCAATGTTTGGGCAGGTATACTGGGAAACCACATCGTTAGGCCTGTTTTTTTAAATGCCAACTTAACCGGTGAGGTGTATCTGCAGATGTTGCAAAATGCAATAGAACCGTTAATCCTTGAAATTTTGGAAGATAATCAAGATTAATTCGACATTTTGGAAATAACATTCCAACAGGATGGTGCTCCTCCACACTATTACGGTGCAGTAAGACGGTATTTGGATGAAGAATATCCTGGTAGATGGATTGGACGACGAGGTTCAATGGAATGGCCGCCTCGATTACCGGACCTCACACCTTTAGATTTTTTTCTGTGGGGTATCTTAAATCGAAGGTTTACGCCACTCAGCCTGACAATATTGATGTTTTAAAACAACGTATTGTTACAGAATGTAGGGCTATTTCCGCAGACACATTTGAAAAAGTACGAGAAGAGTTTCGCAATAGGATGTTTTACTGTCAGGAAGTAGATGGAGCTCACTTCGAACAATTACTATAAGTAGGTACTGATTCTTGAATCTGTAATTAAAATTATTATCCAAGTTTACTGATTACTGATTTAATCCATCAAAACTACCATAAATACAAACAATATTAGTATCATTGAATACGTTTTTTCGATACCTTTTAAGAGAGGTGTCGCTTCCATAGGGTTCCATTTAAAATTATTGGTCACAATGACCTTGTGACGTCATCTTTGACGCATACGTCATCTATCATCACTAGTAGGGAAGTTTACAACGCTTAATATTCAGTTACCAAATTTCACTAGTTTATGTATAATCGTTAAAAAGATAAGAGGGGGGGAGGGGACTATATATATATATATATATATATATATATATATATATATATATATATATATATTATATATATATATATATATATATATATATATATATATATATATATATATATATATATATATATATATTATATATATATATATATATATATATATATATATATATATATATATATATATATATATATATATATATATATATATATATATATATATATATATATATATATATATATATATATATATATATATATATATATATATATATTATATATATATATATATATATATATATATATATATTATATATATATATATATATATATATTATATATATATATATATATATATATATATATATATATTATATATATATATATATATATATATATATATATATATATTATATATATATATATATATATATATATATTATATATATATATATATATATATATTATATATATATATATATATATATATATATATATATATATATATATATATATATATATTATATATATATATATATATATATATATATATATATATATATATTATATATATATATATATATATATATATATATATATATTATATATATATATATATATATATATATATATATATATATATATATATATATATATTATATATATATATATATATATATATATATATATATATATATATATATATATATATATATATAATATATATATATATATATATATATATATATATATATATATATATATATAATATATATATATATATATATATATATATATATATATATATATATATAATATATATATATATATATATATATATATATATATATATATATATATATATATATATATATATATATATATATATATATATATATATATATATATATATATTATATATATATATATATATATATATATATATATATATATTATATATATATATATATATTATATATATATATATATATATATATATATATATATATATATATATATATATATATATATATATATATATATATATATATATATATATATTACTAGCTTGTACCCAAATGGTCACAATATATCAAGCCTATGCGAACAAGGCATTATGATTATGATTTGAGGACAAGAGAGATTATGATTTCTGAGAGAACTTTTCCAACAAATTAATTTATAGTCCATGAAAAACCAGCACATTTATACAAATCCAATGTAAAAAACTTTTATGTAAATAAAATTATCGGTTATTGATTTATATACTGATTAGCTATTCGAAATTCCAATTTAATATTTATTTTTGCATATTGTGTCAACAAAAAAAAATTGTGAGTCTATGATATTATTTTTTGTTTCGGTTTTATGGAGAATTGTTTCTATTAATCCTAGGCTTCAATTTATCTATTTGCGATTAATTGACCTATCTTTGCCCGCGATCATTAGTTAATATTGTTAAGGTAGTAAATCTTGATTAAACATTTGCAGTTTTAGATCAGTACACATAAACAACGAGTTCTGAAACAATGGTACCACCATTGTTTCAGATCAACAAATGTGGAACTTTCCTGAACAGAAACGTCAAATATTTTTTTCTGCCACAACACAAAATTTCTCATTCTCAAAAGTTGAAAATATCAGCATAATTTCTAAGGAAACATTATATAGTTAAAATAGATTATACCTCTTTTTATAAATTCTTTAATTGCAATATAATTTGGTATTTATACTTATATCAAGTATTCTATTGAAATAAAAAAAAAACTAGTTTTCACATCGGTACCTAAATAACGAATATAGATTTCCAAATATTTAATAAATAAATATTTGGAAATCCCTATAATATATAATTACCTTGAATTTCAGCAACTACCATTAACATACGTTTACTTTAGGTTGAGATGAAGTTTTACCTAAATTATTTCATCTTTTTGAGTATCATGTATATGCACAAATTACATGATATAATATATCATGTAATATCATATTATGATATTACATGATATATACATTTCTAATTTGATACCGGTAAGAAACATAAATACAAATGTAAAAAAATATGTTTTGCGTATTTTTATCACAAATTATATATAATGTTAGAGCTGTAAATTTCTTTAAAAAATTCCGTTACATATTCCGTTAAAAAGTTACATATTTTTATTACTATATAGTGAAATATAACATTTAATGTAACAGTAAAATAGTGATAAACTTTAGAATATTCTCTAGCATGCTGTACTCAAAAAAATTCTACGTATCTTCTCTCTCTATAATTATCTTTACGACCATTTTATTTTCATTATATTTTTTATATACATAAACCGATTATATATACCTACCTTACTGATAGTTAGGTTTAGTAAATTTTACCTGTACATGATGTAATGTATTAACCTAACATTGACAATGTTATCAATGCAAGATTATATTAATCTATGCATGATGTTTAAATATACTAAACAAATAAAAGTCAACAAAACCCAAAGTAAACTTAGCCAAACAGTTTTTTCATCAAATAATTTCAAACAAGTTTAGAGATGGTAAGAATTTATATTATGAAGATTTATTGAATGGATAATTGAATAGTTACGTTTAATTTTTCCATTATCAAATAACAATAATACAATTTAAGAAAAACAAGGACCAAGTGCTGGCTTTGACTTAACAATATATTCATCTAGGTGAGAGCCTTAAACCTTAGAAAACTACTTTAATAATTTTGTTACCTCGATATATAATTAAAGTAGGATAACCTTGTAACTACAGCATATTGACAGTAGTAACCGACATCGGTATCGACAACGTGTACAAAACAAAACGTGGGATAAATCTGGACTATCTTTTAATCCCAAAATTCAAATAATGAAAAGAATGCAGTAATTTAATTATCTGAATCTTCACGAAATAATATTTGTGAAATACTGCATGAAAATTATTGAGTAGGTAATGCAATACAATAATTATTTGTATGGAAATTTAATGTCTTCCTTTACCATTTCTATATAGTGTTTATTGTTTTTGTGTTTAAGAATAAACCGGTATCTTTCCTATCTGGCAAATAAGCAGTCGATCAAATTAAATATATTTCAAAAAATGTTAAAATGTATATTATTTTCTATGGTAGATGATATAGATTAATAATCTATGTAATATACAAATCTATATTATTTCTCAGGAAAATAAAACATATTTATAAAGAAAACTAGAAGTAACTATGAGAAATATCATAACGAATGACATTGATTTTATAGTTTTTAGATAGGATGCAAAACTACATGTGCAATTGAATTAAAAAATTCCCATCCAGTAAAAGCGTTTTTAGAAGTGTGGAAAGTGTGACACGAATCTGTTTTATTATACATACACGAATCTATTTTATTATTGATAGAGTGTATAAATAGAGAATTTGCTATAGTTTGTATATTTAGTTCCAAAGTCGCCATCTAGGAGCAAAGATGACCATAAAATTTTCTGATAATCTCTTTTTATAATCTGATGAGCTTAAGCTCTATCAGATTATAAAAGAAGGGGATTAGGTTTCGGTGGAAGGGAATGGTTACATTTGAGAGTGGAATAGATATTACAAATCACTCAAATTTAATACCATTTCAGGCAGAGATCTGAAAACGTGTAAACGTTGATTCCTTCCAATTCTGCCTAAATCAGATGCAACAAATAGCAGAATTGATACAATTAGTCGATTAATTTAGAAAATATAGGCTATGTATGTATTATATTTTTCTATTTTATAAAAATGATTCTATTTTATTCTATTTTAAACATTCTATTTTATAAAAATGATTTTGGAGAAGAATCAAAAGAGCTAAATTTATTAACAGCAAAGTTTTTTAAAGAAGAGGTTCCTAAACCTGTATCTAGGATTGTTCCAAGGGGAATAGACGGAGAAAGGAAGAAGAATTTAATCGAAAAGTTGAAGAATATAATGTCAGCAAACAGGTTAAAGTTCTGGCATGAGCTTCCAGAGGCAAACGAGAGGTGCAGGAATGGTTTAGATGAATAGTTTGTGTGTAGCTTGTTTGCAGTACCTAATAAATACTATAAAATAATTTCTTTATTTTTCTACTATTCAATTTAAATATTGAGCATAATTGCTTAATGTCAATTTTCAACGTCAAAAAGTCGTATCTACCACATACGTCAAATGTGCTATATAACTTTTCCAGAAAATAATTATCGTGTTGCTAGACCTAACACATACGTCTTCTTGCCCTAGCAGGGCAGTATTACCCTTAATGTGCCTCATAAAGTGTTCATACCAACCCATTAAATGTATAATTTTATTGCAATTTAAGACTGACAAATCTAATATTGCTTTCAATTTCATTGTTTTATTTAATTTCTGTAATTATAATTACGTATACTTAGAATAAAATTTGAATTTGTAATTTCGGCACAATCGATTAATGTCTGCTTTTAGAGTCGCTAGAGTTTTTGCAGATAATTATTTATTTTGTTATCAACATGAATATATCAAATAAGAAAGGCGATCAAACAAAAGTCTTATTGAGTGAAGAACCTACTTAACATCTTGTTTCAAAAAATAAAACCCGCCACAGGTAGGATTCGACATCTGTCCCGGATCGGAACCGAACGACATACAGCTGTTTCGAACTTATTAGTTCTCATCAGTGCCGTACACGGTCGCCGATCCAGGACAAATGCCGAATGAACTCTATGGGGTATACATGTTTATCGATACGATCTCTGTCAGTAACATATATTTCTCGATTTCCGACTTATATGTTATTGACATCTTATAAAAAAATATATACCTAATTGATTATTTCAATATCTCAAATCAATGATTGACTTTTTGATGCAGGAGTGAACTTTTTCTTAGAACATTGGAAAATGAGAAGAGAACAGTTAGACGAATTAATCTAACTGTCGTGAATAGTTAGCAGAAAAATAAAATGTGTGAGAATTTACCTGGTAGGAATTCCAACCCGCCAGGCTGAGGTGTAAACGGTCTAAAAGTAATAGTAAAATACATTAATTTATATGGCTTATCGCATACAGCGATTATCCTAGGATTAGGATTCGTTATTCTACATGTCTCGTATTCGTCTTTCGACACGTTATAAATTATATATTTTTCCATTTCCTCATCTCGTGTTCCCGGCATGTACACAGGGCAGATCAGGTTCACCTGATCATATTCGAACTTAATATTATTTCGATTAACATCTATTATGTTATCCGTATTATCTATACGAAATATGGGGTTCGATGAGTTCCAATGAATCGTGTAGAACTTTGCGTTGCTCGGTAACGTTGCCAGCACGAACCAATGAAAGCTGAATGTTAGTATGATGAGGCCTCTTAGAAGAACACAGCTTGGTTGCCAACCCATCATGTTTCTTCTTTTTTCCTTGCAACTGGCTTCTTTACATGACTCGCACCCTTTCCATTAATCTGAAAAGAAATTATTATATGAGTATATATAATTTTTTCTGATAATGTAAGACGAATGATTTTAGAAATTTTGTTTATCTTTAATAATTATTATTCCGTGTCTATTATATTTTTAATAGCCGTTCTAACATAATTAGTGGTCAGTCAATTTCTAGAAAACAGGATATCGCAAAAGGAAAGAAATTTAATTTTATAGTTTGTATAATTTAGTTTTTACAGTGTATTCATGGCTCTCTGATCAATCAAATGTTATATTAATTACAGTATATCTAGATTTAAAAAAATGAGAAAACTATTTTAATAAAAATCATATATTCTAATAATTGATGTTCAACAGTTCTAACATGTTTATATATTTAGTTTTTTACACATTTCAATATCAAGAAACATTGTGAATTTTGGAAAAAATGGTTGATTTTGAAAAAAAGAAGATAATTATGCTATAAAATATTGTATTTATGAAATACCCTTTTTAAAACAACAATTTAACTGTTTAGGCGGTAAATGTTTTACGTTTCGTTAGTTACTATAAAGTTAAGTAAATTAGTCATTAAAAAAATAAAATTTAAAGGGCGGCTGGTAGGAAAGCAGATTCTCCTAGCTTTTAAGCTACTTCTTTAATTTTTACTTTTCCGTAGTCCGGAAAAATAATGTAATCGTGTAAAGAAATATACAGTTTTAAAACCATAAAACGGACTTTTCCGCACGTAGAACATCTCTATCTCGAAATTGAGTGGCCGAGAAAAAATAAACTAACACATAAATGCAGAATCTGTGTTTTATGCGACAGTAGTCCACCATCGTGCTTTCTCATGACCTATGGACAAGGTAGGGTGTATCCACCTCAAAATCAATAGATGTCGTCTGGTAGGCGTCCCTAATCACTCAGTCGAAATCCGATCGATCCGACATGATTTAATTGAGTGATCATGCTAACGAAAAAAAATCTTAGATAGTCCACCATTGTGCTTTATCATGACCCATGAACATGGTAGAGTGTGTTCTATCCACCTCAAAATCAATAGGTGTCGTCTGGAAGACGTCCCCGATCAGAATCAGTCAAAATATGATCGATCCGACACGATTTAGTTGAGTTATCGTGCTAACAAGAATAAATGCCGACGGCAACGATAACGACAACGACACACACACAGCAAACATTATTTTAAAACCTCTTTTTTTTTTTGTTTTTAGGCCGAACGAAAATAAACCCAAAAAACAATTTAGTTTTTTCAATCTTTCTTTACACGATTACATTACTTTTTCGCGTATAGTGGAGTGCGGAAAAGTAAAAAAAGGTCGAATATATCTTGCTAGGCCACTATATTAAATGTAAAACTTTCCAAGATTATTAAAATATAGTTTATTTCATCCCTATTTGCCAAATAAAAAATCCCAAACGGCTCTTATCTCATACCGTGACTTGTTTTCATGCTGGGCTCAGGTATGCTCAGGTTCCGTTTATCGGTAAGATAAGAGAGTTTTTTATTTGGCAAATAGCGATGAAATGAATAGTATATGTACTTTAGAATGTATACTAAACCGTCAACTTGTACTCCGCTTTCAGTACTCAATTAATCAGTTTTCAATTAATGCTGACGACAACGACATACACACACACAAAATGGTTTAAAAACCATTTTACTTTTCCGCACTCCGCTATAAGCGAAAAAGTAAAGTAATCGTGTAAAGAAAAAGTGAAAAAAAAACCTTTTTTTTGGGGTTTATTTTTCGTTTTTCGGCATAAAAACAAACAAAAATAGTTTTTAAAAAATATTTTCTGTGTGTGTGTCATCGTTGGCATTTATTCTTGCTAGCACGATAACTCAACTAAATCGTGTAACTACTGACTTTAAGGTGAGTAGGACACACCCCACCCTGTCCATGGGTCATGAGAAAGCACGATGGTGGACTATTTGAGAAATTTGTTTTGTTAATACCATAACTCAACTAAATCGTGTCGGATCGATCGGGTTTTGACTGATTCTGATCGGGAATGTCTCACAGACGACATCTATTGATTTTGAGGTAGATAGGACACACGCCATCCTGTCCATGGGTCATGAGAAAGCACGACGGTGGACTATGAGATTTTTTTTTGTTAACACGATAACTCAACTAAATCATGTCGGATCGATCGGGTTTTGACTGATTCTGATCGGGGACGTCTCCCAGACGACACTTTTTGAGGTAGATAGAACACACTCTACCATGTTCATGGGTCATGAGAAAGCACATTGGTGGACTATTTGAGAATTTTTTTGTTAGCACGATCACTCAATTAAATCGTGTCGGATCGATCGGGTGTCGACTGATTCTGATTAGGGACATCTACCAGACGACATCTATTGATTTTGAGGTGGATAGGATACACTCCACCCTGTTCATGGGTCATGAGAAAGCACGAGCGTGGACTATTTGAAAAAAGTAAAACTGTCGCATAAAACACATATTCTGCATTTATGTGTTGGTTTATTTTTTCTCGGTTACTCAAGTTTGAGATAGAGATATTCTACGCGCGGAAAAGTCCGTTTTAAGGTTTTAAAACTGTTTATTTATTTAAGTACTTTGACGAGTTGAGTGGTAATGATTATTATTTTCGAACCTACTATAAAAATGCGCAGGTATAGCATTTTCCACGTAAGTGCGTGAAATAAAACTGATATTTAATAACCCAAAAAATAATTATATCATATTGTGTATTGTTAGTTTTGACAGTTTAGTTGGAAGTTACTAATGAACGGTATTTATAAATGTTTTTAAAATTAATTCGAATTAAATTACACTTCATTTATTACTGAAGTTATCACACCAAAAAAGAATATGACCAAAGTCAGTGGCCAATTTGAATAAGTACATAATTCATCCTGTGCAATCCTCAATGTATTTTTTATGCTATTGCTTATTAATGTCACCTAATATCATTGTCATTTTTTTACTTTAATATATACCTAAAGGAAAATAAACGTGTCTTTATTAAAACTCAATCTTGCCAGTGTTTTTCTGATAAAAAAGGGAAAACTCGCGCGCACACATCCATTAGTTGAACTAATTATTAGTACCAAATATACTAATAAATATAGTTTGTTTCCAATACGCCATATTTCTACGTTTCTAAACAATTATGATGTATTTGAAGACTTTTCTTTCTTAATATTTAAGCATACTTATTATCTGGAATAGCAAAACAAATTCCTTTAGTTTATTACATGTAGTACATGCCTTATTCTAATTTTTCGATATAAGAGAACGAATAAACATTAATGAGTCTATGAATAAAAGTATTCCAAGTGAATGTATTTTACATTTCCTTAGGATATTAAAAGTCTAGAATACTAAGCAAACAAAATCGAATGATTAATAAATAATCCTTTGTTACGGATTAACGATATTACACCATCATCGATTGGTAACCGCTAGTACTTCATATCAGTCAGTGGTGGCGCCTTAAATTGGTAAATAATTAATAAGAGGGCGTATTTTCTTTCCCGTGTTTTCTAAATTGTTCTGTTCTAATTTAGATATAAAATAATTATGAAATGGATCACAGGCATAATACAAATTCAAGATGAGAGGCTTGATTTTTGGCCAACTAACAAATTTGGCAGACTTAATAAAACCTGATTTGATAATATGTTTTTATACATTATATTTTTATATTGATAACGCAATTTTTTAGAAATACATACCGCTTGATAAAGTTTCGATTTTTTATTTCCATAGGACTTTCTTTCATACCTTCCATGTATCCGTCAATACTGATAACAGTGATAATATAAAAAATGCCATGCATCAGAAATTAGACGCAAAAGTTATGAATCAATAAACCATCTGCTGTGAATTATTCTATTCATATTAAATTTCATTTGGTTATGTAATATTAAAATAAAAAAATTCAGAATACGGAATATTTAAGAAAAAAAAAATCAAATTGTTTAGTTTGTAGTAATTTTATTCCCTCTTATTCTAAAATAACAATACTTTCATGTTTTAACGTTCGTATATCGATTTAAGTAATTAGCTAAATTATATTGCTGAACTATATCCTCGTTTTGAATTAGTTTTACAGCAAAAGAATCATTTTCATAGATAACAGAATTTTTATTTTATAGGATATAGGCAATTTGAGATTTAATAAAAAATACACTGTTCTTGTTATATAGTTAATAACAAGGAAAGTTAGGAAATTCATGGCAAACTCGAACAGAATCACTTGCATATATCTAAAATTTAATAATCTGAACGTAAACTTAAAATAATTAATCAAAGGCATTTCACAAATTTCCTACATTTCAATTGTAAAAAACAAAAAAGATTCATCACAGTTACAAAAGCAACAATCACTAGTTATATCATGTTTCCAATACTCACATGGTAATTGAGTCAAATAAAAGATGATTCTTACTATGTTCAACGAAATTGAAACACACTTAATTACTGGTAGTGGATTGGCACGGTTTGAAAGAATAAAATTTCATAGTATAATTTTATTAACGTATCTCTTATTACTTTGGTAATTTACACAAATCTGGCAATATTGAAGCAACCGAAGGTAAGGTGTTCAGGCGTTAAATTGCCTTATTTTTAATTAATATTCAAATGCTTTCCCATTAAGTGACATACTATTCCGCAGGCAATAATAATTCAATTTCAGCAATTAGGTTTTTGTTATAATACAACAACTATTCAGTCATATTAGCAAAACTAGCGCAAATAAAATGAAATTAAGGAAATAACTAAATTCGTTTCATACATAATTTTCCAAATGACAGTGCTCAATTTTCTTGAAATATTTTAAACAAAATTTACAAATAAAACATTCTGCAGTACCAACTTAATATTTTACATCTCTATTTCTTACAGTACTGTGCTTAAATATTCGGTATAAATAAACATTACCTCTAATCAACCAACGTTGAAGAGTTGTATTTACAGTTCCAAAAATGGAACATTGTTGAGATGTTGCCATAAAAATAGTATAAAATACTAACTATTGTTGACACTATTGTATTTAAACAATATGTACACTAAAGTAAATTTGAATATAAAAGTGAAAACTATAAATTTATTAAAACAGTGCCGTTGCTTAAAATATATTAAAAAAGTAATAGAATATATTTCTCTAGTATTACCAAAGTTTACAGAATATTCTGTAAACTTTCGTATTACTAAAATCAATGTAAGATTTAAAGTATGAAGTATGGAAGTACCTTCAAATGAATGTATTATATAGAATATTTATGTACTATTCATGAAAGTATTATTATTAGACAGCGTATAAAGCAGCTAATAATATTTCGGGATAACAATAATTAAATTTTAAATCATGTCATCAGATGCAGCTTACCATTTCCTTAATTTTACCTATTCATAATCAATAACAAGAGATATTTCTTTATATTAAGTTTTTCAGTACTCAGATTTGCAGTTAATTTCTAGAAAAAAATTCGGATGAAAATACATCATGAATTAATTAATAAAAATTCAATTACAAATATTTAAATTAACTTATTAAGTGTGTCGTTATAATTGACGCATTACATAATGATTAACATTACTAACAATATTAATTAATGATTAAAAACATTACATCAATTTAATTGTTCCGGCATTCAGTTATCTTCTTGGAAAATATGATAGGACAAATAAAGCTTCCGAAATTAATTATAGTATTACAAACCCGCATGTATGTATATGTACAATACATAGTCTTCGTATAACCACTTTGGGAATTTTCTATAACTGATTAAAAATATATAATCATTCTTCAGTTTTTTAACACGTTCGATGTCACCAAAGAAGAATAGGTAGTTTTAATTTTACCCGAAATTCCAGTAGCAACGTTAAAATGTACTTAATAAGTTTCATGGTAGATTTTTAGAAAAACTGTCAGTTACTTCAAAGAAATAGCAAAAATACGAGTATACTTTATTTATACTTGTCTCTGTATGCCTGGATTAAATAGTTATATTTAAGTCTGGCCTGACATAAATCACAATTGTCACATGTATCTAGCTAAGGTGGTTTGAAAGAAATCTTAAATTGCTTATCAATAATATAAAAGTATTTCTATTTTTTAGCAATAATTCTTCATGTATGTCTACAGACAAGTATGGTGTTTTATCCTGGGGTCCATATGGTGTTTTATATTCTAGAATTTACAGGGATAAACAAACCCAAGTCCACCTGGTGTTCTTTACCTCAAACAAAAAAGGACATGGTTTTATTTTTCATTGTCATATTTCCGTTATTTTTAGTAACTGGGCATATACCTTTATATTGAACGAAAAATACACATCAAGGGCATGGTGATCAACATCAACAAGGGCATCAACAAATAAGGAATCCGAAACAGCTAATGAAACAAATGATGAAGAAATATTCCGCAATTAATGGCGGATTATATGGTGGGAATTTACCAATTATATATAATCAAAGTACTGGGCACACTAGTAGTACTGAAGAATGATAAAACAGGGCTACAAAAAATGTCCGAAGCCGCTATTAGAAAAGCCGGTAGACGGTATTAGAAAAGCGGTTACTAGCCTGCTGGAAGAGAAACTGAAAGTTACCGGGTCTTGATAATATTCACAATTATTGGCTCAATACATTTCCCTGCCTTCCAACAGTACTGGCGAAAACCTTTAATAACGTAATACTGGATCTAATTAATGTCTACCGTCATATTGTATTTACGGAAATACGACCTTTTTGCATACACAAAAAAAAGGAAAAAGAATGTCTGTGGTCTATAAACTACTGATCTTTACGTTGCATGTGGAAATATAGCAGCACTGTAAAGTGAACAATATCATCGTAGTTGAACAGAGGGGTTGATTGCATGAAGAAGGAAACATTAGGATGCTTGAAAAATGTTTTGGAAATTCGAAAGATTCCCTTACTAAGATGTATATAATTGAGTCATATGATGACCCAATAGAGTTACTATATCTAACTACGTAATTCAAACATCGGGGGATCGAAATAGCAAGAGGTATTACTGATATTTGAAATGTTACAACAAGTATAAATAACATCAAATATAAATAATATAATAATAATAATAATAATAATGTTTATTTACAAAAATATAAAATTTACAAACACAGTAGCATTATACATGTAAATAAACACTGAAAATCACAGAAGTAATGTAGATATTACTTGTATATGTGAATATTACATATTTCAGAGTTATAGACACAATTGAGTATAAGTGTAAATATCGGGAATAGATATAAAGACATAATTAGGTAAGTAAACACGTACATATTTAAAAACGGGATTGTTGATTTATTACATTTTTTGGTTAATAATATTACTAAATTTTATACGACCATTTGATATAATCCATTTTTTTAATTTTTTCTTAAAAACATTATAATTTGAAATATTTTTTAGGTAATCCGGCAACAGAGAATAAACACGCGGTGCCAGATAATTGGTGTTTCTTTGACCAATAGTCTTTACAGAACGAGGATAAGAAATACAATCATTTTTTCGAGTATTATAGGGATGTTCGTGCGAGTCTATTTTAATTTTTCCCTGATGAATAAATAAAAGTACTTTTTTACAGTAGAGCTGCCTAACATCAAGAATGTGGGTCTCGTTATATAACTGATCAGAAGGATAAGAAATTTGTTTGAGGTAGATTAATTTCAATACCCACTTTTGAATTATATGTAAATGATCTAAGTATGTATTATACACTCCTCCCCAACCTAAAATGCCATATACTAATAGTGACTCTATCAAAGAGAAATAGAGTATTTTTAAATGAGTTATTGGGAGGAAGTCTCTTAAATATTTAAATTTTGGTAGTAATCCCCTTATTTTATTGGTGGTTTGTTTTAGTTATAGATCCCAGCGTAGATGACGGTCAATCATTACACCAAGATATTTTATACTGTCACCTTCTGGAATGTGATAAATGTTGTCAATATTTAACGAACCCAAATTTGGTAAAAAACTGCTATAAGATGTGAATGGTAAGTAATAGGTTTTATTATAATTCAATGTTAGTTTATTAAATTGAAACCACCTGGAGATTTTTGGAAAGTCATTTTCAATTTTTTCTTTGAGTATTTGCCAACTTGGCGCAGAATATTGGACCGCTGTGCCATCAGCAAAACTAATTATTTTGCCTGTTGTATTTAGAAAAAGCATGCTATTTATATAAAGTGTGAATAAAATTGGGCCTAATACAGTTCCTTGGGAACTCCAAATGTTACTTTTTCTACACTACTCATAACTCCATTAATGTTAACTCGTTGTTCCCTGTCAGAAAGATAACTTTCCAATAAGCGGTATGTATTTCCTCTAAGACCGTATGTGTATACTTTGTCTAATAATTTTTTATGGCACACCGTATCAAATGCTTTAGAGAGATCTAGGAATATTGTTATAGATGGAATTCTTTTATCTAAGCATTCATAAATATAACTCGTTAATTCATAAATAGCATCTTCTGTTGACCTACTCTCTCTAAAGCCATATTGATGGTTAGATAATATGTGATTTTTCTTAAAAAAATTACAAAGTCTGTTTTTAATTGTTTTTTCTATTATTTTGGAAATGTTTGATATTAATGAAATTGGTCTATAATTTTCCATTTTAGATTTCTCACCGGTTTTGAAAAGAGGTTTTACTATACAGATTTTAAAACACTTTGGAAAACATCCAGTAGTAAAACACTTATTTATTATGAAGCTCAGAGGTTTTCCGATTTCAGTTGCTATTTCTTTTAGCGTTTCAGATCGAATATTATCAGCGCCTGGAGCTTTTCTGTTTTTTAAACTTTTTATGACTGATATGATTTCTATTTCATCTGTGGGGAGTAAAAACATGGTATCCTGTACAACACTGATATTATCATCAATGTTGTCAATGTCGGGGATTTGGCTAGCTAATTTTTCGCCTACTCCAGCATAATATTTATTAAACGCATTGGCAATGTCACTACTATTTATTAACTGATTTCCAGTTGGTAAATTAATTGTATTAATATTTGTTTTAGGTTTTTGTTTTTTACTACATAATTCGTTGACACATTCCCACATGGATTTTGAGGAAGAGTTATTTTTATTTATTTGCTTAATAGCATAATTCTGTTTAGCTTTTTTTATAAGTTTATTTAGATTGTTTTTGTAAATATTATATCTTGCTTTTATAACATAATTTAATGGATATTTTAGTGTTAACTTGTAGAGTTTATTTTTTTCGTTTATTGACTTAATTAATCCTCTTGTCATGCAGCATTTTAAATATCTTGTTTTTCTTTTAATTTTAACTGTTTGTGTATTTTTTTTATATTTTTTGTTAATTTTTCAATAAAGTTATCTAATATAATATCAACGTGACTATCATTATATATTTCTATCCAATTTTCACTACTTAGATCATTTCTTAGTGTTGTATAATTTATAAAAGATTTGTACTTTACTTGATCACTTAAATTTCTTCTTATTTTAAAAGACAATGCAATAGGAAAATGATCAGTTATATTGTAATTAAAAATATATGATTTTGTATTGGATTCTGTGGCGGCATTTCGATAGTATACAAAAAAATGGTCTAAGCATGTTCGATTTGGCTGTCTTGTGCTTTCGTTTATACAAGATAAAAAGCCAAAATAACTCAAGATATTTTTATACTCGTTTACAGTTTCATTATCATCTAATAAATTTATATTTATATCACCAGTAAATATATTTACGTCACTCATATGAAAATTAGAGAAATATTCAACAACTCAGAGTTAAAGAGTTTGGGACATATACTAGGAGGTCGATAAAGTGCTATTATACTAATATTTGTATTATTTATTTTAACTTTAATATTTAGTGCTTTAACTTCACCAATGTATACGTTTTTAACCGTATAATTCAGATTTTTTTTAATAAAAGCAAGAACCCCATCGTTTTTATTCAATGTTCCCTTGTTATACACACATTCGTAACCCTGTATTTGAAACAAATTAGGATCTTGTAATTAGTGAGTTTCTGTAAGAACTATTATGTCAAAGTCGACAGACAGATTATCTAGTAAAACATACAAATATTCAGAATTTTTTGCTGCACTACGAATATTCATATGAAATATCTTAAAATCATTTTCTGACACAAGAGATTGGAAAACTTTAGTTTCATATATTTTATGTGCAGTTATTGGTTCATTCTGATATTCATTTATATAGGCATTCATTAGTTAAGTAATAAAGTTAGCGATAACTCGCACTTATTTGTATATAGATATGTATGCGATAGCAGCAACTAGACAAATTTTTACAATTAAATTTAATTTTACTGAGACGTAGATTGTTTTTGCTCCCCTTTTGCAATATTTCGAGTAGTTGGTCTTAACTTATGATGAACTGAATAATTGGTTTTCCTCTTCTTTAGCTCTCTGGATTTTTTTAAGTCGCCCTCTTCATTGTTGTCCTCTAAGGTATCATCTTCATCTGTATTTAAAATTTGTATATTAATATGCGATGGTGTTGTTGGGGCACTGCTCGCTTTATTCTTTTCTGGCAAAGAGTTGTCTCCACTGGATGTTTCTTGGTGACATTCGTTACTTACTTCAAGTTCATTATTTTTTTCAAGTTCCTCAACAGTATATGATTCATTATTTATTATTAATTTATTCCCTCTTACGTACGCATTAAGATTTCTTTTCTTGGCTTCTTTTTGATGTTTTAGTAAACATTTACGTATATCTTGGTATTTCCTTGTTAGATCGTCAGAGATATATACTCTCGTACCTTTCAATTTTCGGCAATTTTTTAAAACTTCTAATTTTGTCAGGAACGATACAAATTCAACTATAACAGGTTTGTTAATCTGTTGTTTTCTTATAGTGTAAATATTATTTATTTGGCTAATATTGATATTTAATTGCAGTAGCTCATTCAGATTGTTGAGTACTTCTTGCGGCAGATTCCTTTCCTGTGCTTCCGACAGTTCCAGTCCAAAAATAATTATATTATTTTTCTTCAGCTTCCTTTCTAAATGCTCACATTTATTTTCTAATTCTTTATTTGATTCCTCCAGCAAAATAGTTTTTGTTGTTGATTTCTGCAGGGCTAATTTCAAATTACTAATTTCAGTCTTAATTTCCGTAATTTCAGTTCTTAGAGTACTTTGGATTGTCTCTGTCTGCTTGTCATTCTCCTCTTTTATTAGTCGAGCCAGTTGTTTATATATTTCATTATGTTCACTCATAATACTCTGATGACTTTATAGTGTATGGATTCCTTTACACTATCTACTTATCTACCGCCGCAAAAAAGGTTTGTTTGCTTTGGGTAGTTAATTATTTAATATCTCAAAGCACTATACCAGAATGTTTCTAAGTGCGTTTTATGTTGCACAATGCACTATCTACACATTTAGTTGCCACACAGCCAATTTAAAAAAAATTTGTTCAATTTTAACTTTAAAACTTTGTCACTTTCATCAAGAGCACCAAAATACGTTTCACTCAGGTAAAGCTATACACACACATATCTAAAGTTAGTGATATTTTAATCTAAGTAAAATATAAAATTCATTATGAGATTTGTCTAAAAAATTTCCGATCTCAATATGAAGATAGCAGCATTCGTCAACAAGAAATAAGGAAACTGTTGGTGCCTCTTTTTAAAGGTACTCACCAAAATTTCAGCCATTTTGGACGCGCAGTTGTTGTTTGACAATCGTTTTAGTGAATCGATGTGTGTTTTTGTGACAATGGAAAAAATCGAGTATCGAGCTGTCATATTTGGATTTGAAAGGTAATATGCCTATGCAAATCAAAGAGGAGTTGGACGCTGTGTACGGGACTGTGCGCCATCAATTATGATACAACAGTGAAATTTTGGGCAGCTGAATTTAAACGCGGCTGTGCCAGCTTGGGAGACGATGAACGTTCGGGACGTCCAATAGCTGCAACCACTGACGATAATAATGCTCAAGTTCACCAAATGGTGCTAGACAGCCGTCGAAATACAGTGAGACCTATAGCAGAGGCTATGAATATGTACAAAGAACGTGTTTGCCACACATTGAATCAATATTTAGGCATGAAAAAGTTGTATCCCTCTTGGGTGCCGCGTTTGCTCACGTTAGACCAAAAACGTGTTCGAATGAACATTTCTAACGCTCTGTTGGCGCAGTTTAGGCGCAATAGATCAGAGTTTTGGTGCCGATTAATTACTTGGTTACACAATTATACCTAAGAAACAAAAATACAGTCAAAACAATGGACTGCGAAGGGGGAATCGGCTAGAAGAAAAAGCTAAAACTGTTTTTTCGGCTGGGAAAGTGATAGCGATAGTTTTTTGGGATAGTCTTGGAGTTATCTTAATTGATTTTCAAAAATGAAAAACTATTACAGGAGCATACTACGCATCATTATTTGATAAGCTGAAGGCAGAAATTACGGAAAAACAGCCACATTTGCAGAAAAAAATTGTTTCGCCAAGACAATACGCCGTCTCACACCTCAGCGGTAGCCATGGTGCCAATCCACGAATTACGGTTTGAACTGCCTGACCACCCTCCTTACTTACCAGATCTAGTCCCAAGCGACTTTTTTTGTTCTGTAAGCTAAAAGTTGCGCTCAGCGGACAGAGATTTTCGTCAAATGAGGAGGCTATCACCTTTGCAGTGATAGTAGTAGGCGGGAATAATAGGCGAAAGTAAGATGTAATTAATTACGGATAGTTTTCTGATGGTCCCTGAATAATAGTAATATTCGACAAATATTGGTCTTGATTGATATAATAATTTCAAGTCAAACTCAGGTTACATAGAAACATTTTCAAAATTAGTCTTTATTGTTTTAGCTTAAGAATACAATATCATCATCTACAATATCAGACATTGTGACCATTTTGTGTTCAATTCACGCCGTTATGTTGACATATACAAGTTAAACGAAATTTCATAAATTCCAGGATTTTATTAAAGTAGCAAACCATATACATTAACACAATTCATGAACCACGACCAGGATAGTTAGAACCGACCGCCACTACGAATCATAATTGCAAAATGTTTTATTATATATAATAAACTTTGAGAATAAGTTAAATCAATAAATAACGTTCATACTGAATCCCAAAGATTCTAATTCTTTAAAATAAAGCTCGTAGCAGTTTAATAATACCCTAATAAAAGATCATGCATAAAGATTATACTATATTGGTAGACATCTCCTAAGAACATTTTATCTTTACCTAAATTTTCGCAAATTGTAGAAAAAGAAAACTTGCTATTACAGTAGACTTACTATTACATTATCCTGGCGTACATCGAAACTTTAAAATGCATATGTACATAAAAGTTATATAGTGTTATTCAAAAGTCCCCTCCCCCCCTCTTATCTTTGGAACGATTATACATAAATTAGTGAAATTTGGTAACTGAATATTAAGGGTTGTAAACTTCCCTACTAGTGATGATAGATGACGTATGCGTCAAAGATGACGTCACAAGGTTATTGTGACCAATAATTTTAAATGAAACCCTATGGCAAGCGACACCTCTTTTAAAAGGTATCGAAAAAACGTATTCAATGATACTAATATTGTTTGTATTTATGGTAGTTTTGATGGATTAAATCAGTAATCAGTAAACTTGGATAATAATTTTAATTACAGATTCAAGAATCAGTACCTACTTATAGTAATTGTTCGAAGTGAGCTCCATCTATTATAGGGTAAAGTATATTTACCCTAAAATGACAGCAAACTTAGTCAACAGTACGTTCTTTATTTGGGCAAATTTTCTTGTCAGATATATATTTATTTATTGAAAAATAAAATCATTACCGCAGGTACCTGTGCCAGAATATTTGTTATATTGAGTATTTATCAGCTAAATGAAATACCCCATGACAAGCGGTGTTTTATATTGCGTTGATATGAACCAGCCGACACAACATGGAAACTATACAATTCAATTAAAAAGTGTCTGAAACTGTCTTATTCCTTACTTGGTCCGCATCTTGCTTTTAAATTGATTCAGGTGCATATTTGGTGTAATGTGCAGTTTACTTACTTTTGTAGTACGTATATAATACCGGTAAGTATTTATTATCTATTTTAATACAATTATGAAAAAAAATACTTTAAAATAATGCATTACATGATGTTGGTGGAATGTCATTTAGAAAAAGAATGTATAGTAAAATATATTTCATTTACTATTTTTCATTTTTATTTTGTGATTTAAATATAGCATTTGTTTCACATAAACAAATGTATTAGCGCTTATCACTCCTTAATATATTAAATATTATTGCAATAGGTTTACTTCAAATGTTTATTTCACATACACGAATGTATCTGTTACATAATAAAAAAGAGAATATTAAATCCTATCTAATATGTTTGCAGCGACCAGGCTCTACTAATATATCAGAAGTTATTATTAGTTATAAACGTAATTTATTAATAATAAATAGATCGTTGTCTCAGAATATAAATTAATTTTTTTAATGATTTGTATTTTCGCATCAGCATTTATTATTTTCAAATAAATGTTAATACTTCCGAGTTGCTTCTTTATTATTTTGAAATCGGTAATGATAGTATAAACACGATTTATTCGAAAACGGCAGCCAATTAGATTTCATACTTTAAGTATTTCCTATAAAAGTATCATGTTAAAAAATATATTAATTTATCATAAGAATTAAAAGGTAAATACAAAATTCAAGGAAAATACCAACTTTAACAAGGTTAAAGATATGCTTATAATATGGTATTAATGTGGAAATTGAAAAAAAAAAGAAAACTTCGGAAAACTTCTCCAGAACTTCCTTGAACAGGAAACACTGAATAAATCGTTAAAAATTATATTTTTATAGGTTTGCAAGTACTAGAAAAAATTAAATACGTCTGCATTCTTTCTTTACAGTAGGTGTTGAAGATACCACTAAGGAAACAAAATTGCGTTTTAGGCCAAGATGTGTTGTAAAAACTATACGCCGTAGAAGTTTGCAACCACATTGTAAATATTAAAATTTGTTTTATTTTGAAAATATTCAGTATATAGTATTTAAATTTTACCAAATACAATATCTATAATAATTTGATTTTGCTAAGCTTGGGCCACGGTTAAATTTAAATGAAGTAAAGTGTAAGTGGAGGAATATTCCCAACCTATGAATTTGACAAATATTATGTATGTACAATTTTAAGAATAATGATGCGTTATTAACTTTTAGCACTTGATTAGCATACATATATTATTCGAGTTTTCCTAAGGAATGTTAAACGTCAAAGAAAAAAACATTAACAGACATTAATAATGTTTTCTGTAAATATTTAGACTAGTGTAAACTCGTTAAAAAATAATTAGCCATTATTTCGTCTGTTAAATAGCCCTCATCTTGACCGATCTATTTGCTCCTAATATCAACATTTTTAACCAAACATTTAAAATTACATAGTTATATACAGCTTTATGGGGGTTTCGTGGTTTAATAGCATTCTGCTGAGGTATTATAATTAGTAAAGTAGAGCAAACATAAAGTGTTAACAACTGGCGTAAAATTTAATGAAACCTGCAATGATACTTATCGATATAAGTTTATACGAAGCAATATTTGAAATATAATAATAAAGTTGGTTTTATCACCAACAATACAATACTGTGCGCCGCGCCGTTCCAACGCCAGAGTTACTGCCAGGTTGCTGAGTTTGTGACCAGAAATTTATTGTTGGCAACACTTATAATACCAGAAAATACCACTTGTTATGTTTACTACAGATATAATATCAACAATGTAGCAATATAAGAATACGATAAAATAATTAAATTTAAAGTTGTATTTTTAAAGACCTTTCATTTATTAAGTAAAATATATGCAATTGTATGCAAACAATAAAATTTGAACTTGGGTTCTAAACATGGGAACTGAAACCTCATTACAAAGCTATTTAAAGACTGCACGGCTTAAGACAATTAACTCTAGTGTCTTTTATGTCATTCAACTGGTAAATTATAATATTAATTTCAGTAAATGTCGGTTTGTTGTAAACTTTCCGTTTTCTGTGTGTTACCGATTCTTTGGAAACTAGTTTGTATGAGGCTTTCAACATTAAATGCGCCATGAAAAAGGAAAAAATGTGTATCTTTGGAGTATCCACATTGCAATTACAAATAAGGTAAGATTTGGTAGAGACAGAAATAAGATTGAGCTTGATGGAGATTTCTCTAAAAGATAAATAATCAGTAATATTATACAGAATATCTAGTAACAAATGCAAAACAAGTTAGGCAAAACAAATTACCCAGAAGTCCTCAACAAAAGTTTCCCAAGGCAGCTGCGATTCTCTGAAGATGATACCTTAAATCAGGGATTATTTAATATTCCTGGAAGATGTATCCAAGTAGAATGATAAAATGTGATACAGAAAATATTCTTTGGGTCCTTCTTCGGAGAATTAAATATTGTCTGACATGCATTAATTAGGGTTTGCTAATGTGTTCGAAGTTATTATTTGTCTAAGGTAAATTTATATTTGTTTCGCCATATTTAAAATCAGCATTTATTTTTTATAAGCGTAATAACTTACTCATTAGAAATGTTACTTTTGATTAAAAATATGTAAACCATTATCTCGGTGTTCTGTTAACTAAAACACAAAGATAGGGGCGGTAGTATATTTGTGTGGGGATGCCTTTCTGAACATTGTATGTATTTAATGCATAAGGTGGAATAATGGGCCGTTTCTAATATTTACATATTCTTTAGACACTGATACTACCGTTTCTAGACAGAAAAAAGTGGATTCGATGGAGACAGCAACACGATAATTATCCCAATTTTACGGTCGGAATCGTTAAGACGTGATTTGTCGGTAAACATATTACAGTATTTCTATGAATATCGAACTCATACCGATCTCAATCCAATCGAAAATAGGTGGGGCACAATTAGTAGTAACAGAAAAAAATCGTGGTCATAGAAAGCTAGTCTAACACTGTTAAACCGTACGAACTACACTGAATGGAATAACCTTCCTACAGAAACAATCCAGAACTTAATGTAAGGTCCTGTGCTATTTAGAAGATTAGAATTTTTTTAGTGACTTGTAGTCTTGTGCAACACTGTATAGAGATAGCATTTTCATACAAATACTTGGGTTGGACGCAGCCGTTCGTATCGATATATCAACAAAAAAATAATCCCTCATCAATGGACCGGGTCCATTAATTTCCTTCATATTCACTCCAGCTGAAAACAAAAGGATTCAGACCGTCCCGATTAGTTAACTAATATTGCTTACTCCTTTTTGTCATGTTGGACATTGTTATGATTCCAATATTTTTTCACTGAATTATACTGTTAATGGTACAGGTAAATAACTATCTTCAATATGAATTCGGTTTCTAATATTTCGACAATACCAGAATACAAGATTCTTATTCTCTCCTGTAGTAGATAACATCACTATTGGGGGAATGTAGCCTTTTATGCATTTTTAAAGTGTCTAAAGGATACGTCTAAAATCTTCTAGTTCACCTTAAATCATGTTGTTTTTGCTTGTTTGTTGGAAACGACGGTTTAGTAATTTTGCCATCGGGCAGCTTGTAGAAAGAAGCTACAGGCAAAAACTATGTCCCTAAATCGATTTTACTACCTAAGAAGTTAATTATCTTGGTTGGTCTCTCTAGCTTCGGCTCTATCGATCGGCATTAATGTAAAATATTAATAATTACTTAAATTAATATTGCAAATAGCCATGGATATATAGCTCAATGATAAACTCGATGTAGACTACTTATTACTTATTTAATCTTACTAGCAATTTATATTTTGATAAATGGTGAAAATAATATTATAAAGCATAAAAATTAGATAAAGCAAGTCAATTTAATCAAAAGAAATTACGAAACTGTTCTTCAAACAAAAGAACAATTCATTATTTTGTTAAAAATAAAAAACTGGACCATACGTCAGTCCAATAGGTTTAGCCAGGGTAACTTTAGGATACATTAACCAGACATTTTCATTTCAAATCAAAAGAATGTTTGTTAAATATATATGGTTGTGTTGTAACTTACACACCTATACTTACATAAATGTGATGTAAATGTAAAACGTGTTTGCATTCATAAACATATACAAATAAACATGAAACTTCACAAACATGGGGTTATGTCAAGAAAAAATATATGCAACAAGATAATATTGATGATCTTAAAAAACACAAATAGAAATTAAGAATATTTCAATTTACGTCCTATATCAAACTAGGTTATCGCTAACAAGTACATGAATACCATTTTGAATATTTGTTTTAATATAATACATTTAAATCAACAATAACGTTCAAATAAAGACCTTCAACAACCTTACAGTTTAATATATGTAATTAACTAATCAATTGGATAACAACGTACTTGAAATAAGTTCATCAAGGAGAGTTCCATAAAATCAGATTTTATAGGGTCTTCCATTAAAAAGGAATTTCGTTTAGATGTATCTTTTCGGTTAAAAATCCGATTCTGTAATATAAGTGGTTTCCACCCCGTTCCATGAACATTTTTCTATGGGAAAACACGAGGGAATGTCTTATAAGAAATATCATGTGTTTCCGCTGCGTTTTATTCTGACATTTTTGACGGTTAAGTAAAATTGTAACCAAATGGTAACGGCATTTGGTAAAGTAAACAAAGTTTAATTCATTACACTTTATATTTGAAGTGAATATCTTTGATACACAGAAAAAAATATTCTTTTATTAAAAATAGTTGTTCAATGAAATATTAGCAGATTAATCAATTAATGGAAATGGGCCTTAAGTTAATAAACGGGTTTCTTTAAAATATCAATGAAACAATTATTTTAATTACCTAATAAAAATATTTATTGTTTCAAACATTTCTACTCCGTATTTGGTAATGTGTGATTTAAATTTGTATGTCCATAAAGTATATATAGAAATATAGTTCATAATCCATGTTTATTCAAATCAAGATTATTATTTTAAATGGTCCACATAAACTTAAAAAGGAATAAATAAGAATTCCTATTTTGCTGAGGATGTTTTTTCAAGCGGTTTAACTTATGATAACTGAGATCAGCGATCTTTTCAACCAGTTTTTAAAATAAAAGAACGATTCCTAATTTTGAATTTTTAATTACAGTTGGGAACTAACTTTGTATACAAAGACTTATAAAAATATTACATTTTTTGTTAAACATTATAACAAGATATAGGTGGGATTGTCTTGTTCAAGCCTGGTATAAGATTGTTTTGGCTATATTCCTATTTAATAATAATACTGCATTTCAAAAGTACTATCTGTGTAAGCTTTATACCAAATCGTACCATGTCAACAGTTAACTAAGAAATGTATCAGTTTGAGTTATTAGTAAAGCTGTCCCCGTAAGTGCTGTTACCCTCGGGTAACTTTGTTGCTGCTGAGATTAGCATAGGTTTGAGAAATTTGCATCCAAGTAGGTATAAGCAATTCAGTGCAATTCAATTTAACTTTGCCGTCGTGTTTGAGCGTCAACATATTATATACATACAGTAATGCATATGACTTTATGGAATTATACAACTAATAAGTATTTTAACACACGTTTTAAATAACTAAAAACCAAACAATTCATATTAATTTATCTTATCTGAAGTGTCGTTTAATACAGTTTACCGGTAAAATTTAACAAAATAGAATTAGTGATCGATTAACATAGACTTCGTCGCCGACTTCATAATTTCTCGCACCCACAAAATATTAAACGATTAATTTTCAAACCACCTGAGAGCAATTAGACGCTCTAAGATTATTACCACAAGCAATGGGTAAACTTTTCCTAAAAATTTGGTACCAAATTTATAATTATTGAAATTAAAGAGTAGCAAAGTTTAATGATTTCATGGCATTTCGTACTGTGTATGACTGCGCAGTGCGCATACACAGACCTTGATTTGTTCACGATAAATGTGTTAAAATAAATAAACTAGTGTAACGCATTTTACTCTAAAATGACCGGAAGCTTATATTTTTTATTTTGGCAAATTCTATTATGGTTTCTTCTAATTAGAAAATTGTTATTATTTTTGCATAGATTTATTATTTATTCTTGTGAACGATCGTTCTTTGGAAGTACAATTTTTATATTTTAATTCAATATTGACGGGCCCCAAAAACATAACTGATTAAATATGTATGTTTTACTTCATATATACATTAAGACGTTGGATAAAAATAATTGATGATTTTCAAGTAGGTTTCCATGGTAATTCTAAATGGGATACATAAAAAATGAAATGTAAAATCTTGATGATATTGTTGGCAAGAAATGTATCCTTTGAATAGTGTTGATGTTAATAAAAATAAGAGTAATAGTAAGAGTATAAATAATAAAACTATCACTGTACAAGTTAATATCATCATCATCATCATAAGGTCATCAGTCCTAAGACTGGTTGGACGCTAACCTCCAGCTTCTCCTATCTTGTGCTAACCTACGCACAAGTTAATATGTACAAGTATTTTTAAAGAAAACATATTTTTGCACTCATGGATACTTTTTAATACAATAGGGTACTGTCTAGGCGAAATAGGGGAACTCGCGAAGCTATTCTGGCGCTAAGAGTAATGTTAGAGAAAACAATAGAAAAAGGAACGAACGCTTATATAGGATTTGTAGATTTAGAAAAAGCTTTTGATAATGTAAGATGGGAAAAAATGTTCGAGATACTAAAGAGCGCGGGAATGAAGTATAGAGATAGGAGAGTAGTACACAATCTCTACAAAGAGCAAACTACTGTTATAGAAGTAGAAGGGGAAAGAAGGGACGTAGGTATTAGGAAAGGAGTAAGACAAGGATGTACTATCACCACTAATTTTTAATCTGTACATCGAAGAGGCGATTAATGTGGTAAAAGATGGAGTGGATTTCGGGATTAAAATACAGGGACAGAAACTAAAAATGCTGAGATTCGCGGATGATATAGCAGTATTAGCATCTAGTAAAGAGGAATTAGAATCAGCGTTGAACGAAATGGAGGCAGTGTTGACAGAGGAATACGGAATGAGGGTGAATAAAAACAAAACTAAAGTGTTAGTGTGCAGAGGGCGCGAGAGCAAAGCAAAAACGAAAGTACAAATTAATAATGAAAGATTGGAGGAAGTTAAAGACTTCACTTATTTAGAAAGTAAAATAAATTGGGATGGAAGAAGCGATAAAGATATAAAACAAAGAATAGCGCAGGGTCGAGTAGCTTTTAACAAGAAGAATGCTCGGGGGTAATAAACTTAGAAACAAGGAAGAGATTTTTGAAAACATATGTATGGAGCACGGCACTATACGGTTGCGAAACCTGGACGGTAGGGGAAGCAAGTAGGAAGAAATTAGAAGCTTTTGAGATGTGGTGTTACCGAAGAATGATGAAAATACCGTGGACTGATAGGGTTAGAAACGAAGAAGTATTAGAGAAAGTCGACGAGAAAAGAAGTATGTGGAAAAACATAAAGAAGAGATAGAATGGTAGGCAACTTTCTGAAACATGGGGAAATAGTCCGCGATATTTTGGAGGCAGAAATAGTAGTGAAGAAAGGCAGAGGTAGGCGTAGATTAGACTACTGCTCGCAAATAGTAAAGGATGTAGGTTGTAGCACAATTAGCGAAATGCGTAGGTTAGCACAAGATTGGAGAAGCTGGAAGTTAGCGTCCAACCAGTCTTAGGACTGATAACCTCATGATGATGAGGGTACTGTATACAGTATGGTAATAAAAATCTTTTACAGTAGAGAACTGTAGAGAACATACAGTTTTACTTACTGATTACTAAAAATACTGAATAAATTCCCCGAATATTTAAGAAATTCGGTTGTCAACCCTATATGAAATATGAAATGAATTGGAGATATTGATATATACACTTGAGAGCAAAACAATCGACACAGCAACATGCTCCAACTTTGAGAGAATATGTACTCTCTTCAGTACTATTTGAAGTAAAGTTCAATTAATTATTTGAAAGTTTAGAAACAGTTGTTTCAAATGATACCACTTCGATTGCAATCGGACCTGTTCTGACAACGTTATGAGCCGAACAACATGTGTAACACAAAACCTTGTTAATTGGAATGCGCATGCACGACGATTATGACAGACATAGAGGGCGCTTGCAACCTGGTATTCGTGTCCATTCGCTAATTTGAAGTTAACGTATGCGTATGTGCTCGAAGGCTCGAAGGATTTACAAGAAAATGGATGCCATTTGCGTTGGTTGAACAGTGGGAAGCAATTCCTCAAGACAGCATAAGAAAAGTTATTCGATCTATGCGTAATCGTTTACAAAATGTTATTAGGAGAAGGGGTGGCAACACTAAGTATTGAAAAAAAAAATCAAATGCATTTCAACTGAGGATTATTTTCTTTTTCGTTTCTTATTCACCCTTTCCGTTTCAACTCTTTTGTGTTACACATGTTGTTCGGCTCATAACTTTGCCAGAACAGGTCCGATTCCAATCGAAGTGGTATCATTTGAAACAACTGTTTTTAAACTTTCAAACAGTTCATTGAACTTTACTTCAAATGGTACTGGAGAGGGTACATATTCTCTCAAATTTGGAGCATGTTGCTAAGTCGATTGTTTTGCTCTCAAGTGTATATGCATGTTGGAGTATTTACATAAATCTACAAGTTGCTATCAATGTTTTTTTATTCTATTTTGGTATCCACAATCCTATTTCTTTGGTTGTTTCTTTTAAAATGATTTTGTAAAATTTCACTTTGTGATCAGAATCTTTGTCGTTAAGGTAGTACTAGAATGTATTTAGATTACGAAAGTTTGGCCGCTATCTGCTGACTTCTACATAAGTTGCTGCACTGCGATACACTACAATTTTTTGGCTATGATTGTACCGATATTCTTCACGTCACAGCTGTGTTCACAGCGCCAGCGTGGCAACACTGCAAGCGTAGAACTCGGCGTCTACCGTATTATTATTATACCGTACGGCAATTTTGTTTATTAATGCGCCTTCTCCGATCGTGTTCTTCAAAAATGCATTGAATATGCCAAAAATAAAACATAAAGGAGTTTGAAGGCGGGAAAAAGATCTTCGTTTTCAGGGAACGACATCTGAAAGCGGCGAAAGCAATGAATGACGCAAAGAAAGATTCAAAACTAACCGCGAAAAAAATTCAACTTGGATCATCGATTTAGACGAATTGCAGCTGAATTTCAAGTGTCATTCATGTAAAACGTTATTGTCTTTAGAAAACGCAGGGAGAATGAAGTAAGAAGTGGTTTACAATCCATTTGGGCAGTGCGGTGTAATTTTTATTATGATTACGCGAAAATTATGTAGTCGATCAATCTCATTTTGGATTCACATATTTTGGCTAATTCATAAACAAAATATCAGTTTTATATGAAAATCTAAGGAACAGTTTTCTGAAATATAATGGAATAACTGTCACTTTATTGCAAGGTCCCTATACTTCCCATGTTAACAAGGTCAACTTTAGGTTTAATTATTGAGTAAATGGTGTAGATGAACGTTTCCAAACATTGCAAAAGTATTTCTGTTCATATAATAAATATAAACATTTTAGCAAATTCTTAAGAAAACGGGAAACTACTAGTACTACTATTCATTTCATCGCTATTTTCCAAATAAAAAACTCTTACCTTGCTGATAAACGGAACAGTCTACCTGAACCTTGTTGGAATATTACATTCAACAATAATTATTTTAGGTTTAAAAATAGTCTTCATGCGGTGCCTGAAATTAAACATAAACATTAGGTCAGCATTTATGAGTTCGGGTAACTCAATATCGAATGTTTAACTGTTCAAATGTCGTTGAAATAAAAATTGATTATTTAGCAAGTCAGTCTGAAAGATTATACGTTAGAATACACATCTTAATTTCTTTGTACGTAATTTAGTTGTTATACAGGGTATCAATAAACTCGTATTGTCCTCAAATTGTATCTTTAATTATTTATTCTCCCAAGTACTTCGAACAGGTTATGGGCCCAGGTGCGTCGCGTAAGCTCACTTGTAAGGGAGAATAATTAAAAGGTACATCGCGAGTGATAACTATTGTTGTATAGACAACTGGAAAATGGCGGAAAGTGCTAAGTATAACATCGAAAAGTTGAACGGGCAAAACTACCAGTCCTGGAACTATTTAGTAAAAATGTTATTAATAAATGCGGATTTATGGGATGTAGTTTCGACTGAATTACGAACACCGGAGGAACGAAACGACACCTGGCAGAAGAAAAATGACAAGGCCTTATCAACCATAGCCTTACTTGTCGATGTTAGTCAACTAGTGCATATCAGAAATAAGGAATACGCGCATGATGCGTGGGAAGCACTAAAGGAGTATCATCAAAAATCGAGTTTATCTAGCATGGTTTTTCTGTTAAAGCAAATTTGCAGGCTATCGCTAGATGAGAATGGTGATATGGAAGCACACATAAGTTCATTCTTGGAATTATTGAATAAACTGGCCGCTTTAGGGGAAGAAATTAAGGACAGGTTTGCAGCAGGCATTTTGCTGGGAAGTCTTCCAGACTCATACAGTTTTTTAATCACAGCGCTGGAAAGTAAGTCATCGAGTGAATTCACGCTTGAATTCGTAAAAAGTAAATTAATCGATGAGTACAGGAGGCGTCAAGGAGCTTTGAAAAGTCAAAACGAGTCAGCCATGAAATCAGTATATAATAAAAGGATCCAAAGTAATCAAACTGCAAGTACAGATGTAAAGCAATGTTACTTTTGCAACAGGAAAGGTCATTTTAAACGGGACTGTTTCAAGTATAAAGCGTTTAAAAGAGAAAAGGCCAATAAAGTTACTGAAATTAATACTGGTGACAGTGATGATGCGTGTTTTATGGTAAATTCAATCTCAACTGACGTAAACAGGGATTCTGCTTCGTGGTATGTGGATTCAGGAGCTTCGAGTCACATGGTAAACTACAAAGAATTTTATACCCAATTTGACGGTAGCAGAAAAGGCGTTGTGAGGTTAGCGGAGAAAGGGCAACACTCCAAGGTTCAGGGTATAGGAACAGGATTCATCAAGTGCGCGAATAGTGCGGGAGTGAATAAGCTAAAAATCGACGACGTGTTGTATGTGCCGGACTTATATTCAAATTTACTTTCTGTGAAAAAGTTAACTAGTGCGGGATATAACGTGCAGTTCGACAACAATAACTGTAAAATTGTCTCAGGCGGAAAAGTGATTGCGAGTGCAAGGCCGGCGCCCGACTTGTACAAGCTGTCAACTGTAGAACAGGCACTGAGCATCGTGAATGAACACTCCAGCAACTGTCAGCATACGTGGCATCGACGTTTTGGGCACAGGGACATAGAAGCAGTCAAGCGCTTGATGGAAAGAAAAATGGCAATCGGGATTAATATTAAGGATTGTAGGATTAGGGAAACTTGCAACTGCTGTGTAAAAGGTAAAATTATTCGTAAGAGTTTACCGAAATTTTCTCAAAGCAACACATTTAATATACTTGACTTAATACATACAGATGTTTGCGGTCCCATGAAGACTGTTACTCCAGGGGGTAAACGGTACATTCTTACTTTAATAGACGATTTCTCAAGATACACAACTGTGTATTTACTGAAACATAAGAATGAAACTGAAAAATATATTAAAGAGTTTATCGAGTTAATGAGTAATCAGTCGGGCAGGGTACCAAAGGTTATTAGGTCAGATAGGGGTGGCGAGTACGTAAATAATGCGTTAAGGGAATATTTAAGCGGTAAGGGCATAAAGATACAGTACACGGCGGGGTACTCTCCAGAGCAAAACGGTGTTGCAGAGAGAAAGAACAGGTCGCTAGTCGAAATGGCTAGGTGCATGTTAATCGATGCGAATTTACCAAAGAAATTTTGGGGGGAAGCAGTTGTTACAGCCAATTATCTGCAAAATCGACTACCTACTCAATTAAAACAGAAAACACCGTTTGAGTTGTGGCATAAAGTCAAACCTGATGTGTCGAATTTGCAAATATTTGGATCTAAAGTGTATAGTCATATTCCAAAGGAACAAATTAAAAATAAATTTGATAAAAAGGCAGAATCACTAATTTTCGTAGGATATTCTGATGAATCTAAAGCATATAGATTGTTAGATTTAGATACAGGGCGTATAAAAATTAGCCGTAGTGCGATATTTCCTGAAAGAAATATTCGTGTTAAAGAAAAAAAGATAAAAGATGAAGAAGTGACTATTGAGTTCAAAAAGGAGCAAGAAAGAACGGAGCCAAATGACACTGGGAGACATGAGGCCGCAGATTTCGAAAAAACTGAAGAACTAGAAGAAGCTACGGAGGAATTTAATGTATATGAAGGTTCAGGTACAGAACAATCTTGTGGCAGCGATAACAGCTATCAACCAAGTGAAGAGTTCTATATAGAGCACGGAGGTGATCGTAGATCAAATAGAATAAATAAAGGAGTCCCACCTGAGCGCTACACAGCAAAGTTAGCTGAACTTCGGGAAATAGAACCTAAAACATTTAAAGAAGCTCTTGCCAGCAGTGATAGCGAAAAATGGAGGAAAGCTATGGAAGAAGAAATGAAATCTTTGAAGAATAACGAAGTATGGGATTTAGTACTTACACCGGAAGACAAAAACATCATATCATGTAAATGGGTGTTTAAGCTGAAGACAGGTGAAGATAATCAAAGCTGTTTAAAGCAGCTAGCAAACCATAAATTTATTATAGTTGCGAGGGGGTGTTGGAATATTACATTCAACAATAATTATTTTAGGTTTAAAAATAGTCTTCATGCGGTGCCTGAAATTAAACATAAACATTAGGTCAGCATTTATGAGTTCGGGTAACTCAATATCGAATGTTTAACTGTTCAAATGTCGTTGAAATAAAAATTGATTATTTAGCAAGTCAGTCTGAAAGATTATACGTTAGAATACACATCTTAATTTCTTTGTACGTAATTTAGTTGTTATACAGGGTATCAATAAACTCGTATTGTCCTCAAATTGTATCTTTAATTATTTATTCTCCCAAGTACTTCGAACAAACCTAACCATAAAAACAAGCCACGGTATATTTTGAGATTTTTTATTTGACAAATAGCGATGAAATAAACTATACCTTAAGGTCTCGGAACAAATACATTTTCTATTGGTGTATTTCACTTTTTTTTTTTTAATTCTTAGAAAAAGAAATATAGATTTTTACTCAAAACCATTCGTATTGCTACTCAAAGTCGTATTGCTGAAAGGATAATTATAAAAACCCTTTCAAATGAGGTATATAGCATGTACCCTCATTCCATTAAAAAAATTAAAGGTAACTGCCACTCCAAGAGAGTTGCATAGGGGATGCATAAAATCCTGATCAAATACGATTTTGTAGTTAAAACTTGACGAATTCCAGAAATTTACTTAAAAATCGTAAACTATATAGATAATTAATCAGTTACTTGGAACACATTGTATCATGAAAAGTGTTAGTTGAAAATAGAAACTATATTTTTAAGATAGGCGACCATAATAAATTAGAATTTTACTGCTAATTACCTATTCACAAACTGCTTCTCAAACTGATTACGAGTATAAAGACGGCCAAGTATTTTATAAATTGGAATTTAAAAAATGTTATTTGATACAATACGTTTTCTGCTGTATACTTTATGTGTATTAAACTGGTTCATAAAATATATGAAACGTAAGTTGTTCATATAAGCCCTATTTCATTTCACGGGTTTGTTCTAATTGGATTGTAATATTTGATAGCGTATGCGAGATTAGAGGACAGGGATTCACCAAATACTTTGATCTCTTTGTGTAACGTTAATTACATAGAAATTAAACCGTTAGCACGTTTAGCTAAAGTATCGCTCCTCAGTAAGAAGACTTAGAAAATTTCAGTAGAACTCGGTGAAATCTAAATTAATAAAATAAATACACGCGAAGAAGGAAAACATACAGTTCGTTGGAGAAATTGGAGAACTGGAATAGAGGGGAGAGAGGCAAATATATTCATTCGGTAAACGCATAAAAATGAAAATGTGCACGTTTGCCGTGAAGTTTAGGTAAAATTTTTAAGAGTATCCCTGAAAATACTGAATCATACGTTTTGTTAAATGAAATATATAATATAATGTAAATAAAATGTACAACAATAAATTATGCGACAGTGTACGCGTATATTTATTAGGATGCATCCTTGCTATTAGATCTTCTTGACAATAAATCGACCTTGTTTAACTTTATACTGTATTGTAGCATATTATCGAGTTCATAAGTTTGCTACATTTTAGCTTACGTTTATAAACAACCATATGTTCAATTAAGGCAGTGCAATACTGGATATTAATTAATATTATTTTGAAGTAGTTTTTGATCTCACTCGCTTTTTGATCATTACACCTGTTCATTTTATCCTGGCCCACTAGATGTAGGCAACGACGTTGAAAGGTACGAGGGTGTACAATCAATTAAATGTCTCACTGACAGTGAAGTATATAACGTGGCACCGGTAGGTAGTGTACGTTTTCGGCATGCTTGCATTGCCATAAAGGCTACCAAATGGAAAAGACTTGAAGTTATGGCCTATATACATCGTTATCGATTTAATATACAGTAATGGTTGTTTGAAATGTATACTTTGCAATATAGAGTTAAAGGTTTATAGCAAAAGTGATTGCTATCTTACACGGGAAGTATGTGGAATACGGAAACTATAAAAAATGACATACCGTAGTAGGCTCTTAAACGACTTACCAGTACAAGACAACTGGTCATGGACTTATCGCAAGTGAAGCACATTGCAAAAAAAACATACCATACACCGTGAGATAAATAACAAATTATGGATATATGCTAACGAAACGATATATAGTAAAAAACCAGTATAGTACATATAGTAGTGTGCACTTTAAAACCTAATCAATCTTCTTTTTTCCTTTTCCTATACAATAACCGGCTTCCAGACACCAATGCAGAAACTGTAGTGAAAGTGATAATTTGAGACTTGTGCAGACTTTGGTATATAACGTTAATTTGCAATGTTGATCACTCATGGAGCTGCGACTATGTCTAAAGCTGGAAAAATGCTCAAAACATATTTTCTGGATTTCCTTCATGTCACATGCTTACTACGTCTACGTCTTCATCTGGCAGCAAATACATATTATGATAAAGAGTATTCAGGAGTAGACTAGCTCATAGTCAACATATAGAAGGTTCTGTCATATCCCTTAAGGGATAACACCACTGTAGAATTTTCAAACAATCTAATTGTTTTTTATTGACTTAAAAAATAGTTTAAACCCTTTAAAATGGTATGTAAAAGGTCTCATGCTCGAAAAATGTTTTTCGCCGAAAAATTCGACCTCTTCGCCAAGCGCCTAATTATTCTTGCTCCGAAACGACAACCTGCGTTAATACGCCGGGACGAAAGAGAGTGCCTACCTTTAGAATCCGTATCAACTTATTGTTCTCTGTTATTGTTGTCTAGACGTGTAAAGTTTCATTTTCGACAGAAATAACGTTAGTCTTGCGTTAGCATCCGAGCCTTCACATCTGTTGTAAAACTTTAAACGCGTTTTCTGGATAGACGGTTATTCGAAACGCTTGAAATTCTTACCAGATCTTCTTAATAACAGTATCTAGAGAAACACGTACGGAATTTTTGATATCTTTATTCACTGATTTTTTATTTGATTGATTTTTATCAGCGACAAACCACAAAAAAATGCGCAACAATCAATACTTTAAAAATTCCGTACGTGCTTATCTAGCCATATTCCTCTAGATTAAGCAGAATTTTGTATTTTGTTACATATTCAAATTTGCAGCAGTTACACTGCTTGCCGCGGAGCACTTCAAGACGACTCCAATGGATCGCCCTAGTGCCGCCATTTTGTATCTTTTCGAGTGAAAAAATTCATGTCATATATTTCAATATAAGCCTGACAACATACTTAAAGAGTTTTTTTCAAAAGATCTTTCCTGCCCTTAGAAAAAAATCCCGAAAAAGCAGTGGCGTTACCCCTTAAATAGATTCGGGTACTCCAGACTGTAATACAACTTCAAAGGACTTTTCGCTTTTATTGTGCAATAATTAATAACATTGCGTATGATTATTTTTTATTAACTAATACAATAAAACAGTTGGTAATAACCAGTAATTCCAAAATACGAATTTTACATTTTCTGTTAAAGACGAAAAATGTTTTCACATAACATCGCGTTTTCCTATTTATTTCAGCGGCAATAGTAATTGTCTTCATATGCGATTTTGTAATATTTCAAGTATTGTTGGAATATATACTACGTATATATACTACGTTTACGTAAACGTATATACTACGTTTCTTCTATAACTCACAAAAAAAGTAAGAAAAACTTGGATGAAGAAGAAATCCACAGAACCTTTCTATTAGAATTGATGTAGTCATAGAAGACGTCTCTATTTCACTTAAAAAAATAATGGTAAGAAGAAATGTTAAGGAATGTTATACATTTTTAAAGTTACATTTAAGTTATATTTGGCTCTTATACTTGTATGAAGCTAAGATATATGCTTTACTAAGATTCTATTCAACCACGAAATATGTGATTTTATTAAGTCTGAATCATTCTACAGCACAAATCAATAGGCCTGAGAGTGTTTTGTTAAATAACACCGAAATGAAATCGGTCTAACGAAGAGCAATTCGAAATATTTTTGTGTGATTTACACAACTATTCGTTAAAATAAAGAAACTGTAGTAGATTTTGAGTTGTCGCTATACTACCAGTGCTATTAAAATTCACACTCAAAACTCATTCTTATACGGTGATTATGGATAATCTAAAACAAATTATCGTCGCTGAAATTACCTACGAAAGTCCCAACAACTTCACTTTTCTATATTTAAATGGAGGATTTAGGTTGTTCGGTAGCGCTTGGAATACCTTCTTGGTATGTTAATGTGCTAATCACATTTTTAACAATTTTCATTCTACAAAATTGTTAAATGATAATTGACATTGTTTAATTTTGGTTTGAAGAAGCCATTAAATATAGGTATGATAATATAAATAAAATGTATGGTATAACACTAGACGAGATGCCAATAAATTTTTGATGGTGCATTTCAGGAGCAGTAACTTCTAGAGGTACTATAATGGTCCATTCGAAAGTATGTGATATGACTTTTATTAGACTTGTCTAGTTCTGAGGCCATAGCATCTCATTTTTTAGTTTGGGTTTGAAAGAATAACAAAACACGCTTTCGATTGCGAGTATACAAGTATTAACGTGAAATGAAAAACTGCAGCGTAGATTGTTGGTGATGATTATTTTGAATATTTAAGTATCAGATAGGATCTCGTCCCTCAGCATTTGCAGAGAGGCAAAAAATGTAGACGACTACTTTTTTTAATGTTGTTGTATCAGGCGTTTCTCGCGTAAAGTTAAATCTGCTGGAAAACTAACTGACATATTTCTCAAATTACCTATTTCATTTAGGAAAAAAATATATAGTGATTCGTCAGTTTTTTAGGTGTTAAAAATGTGTAGATTGTACGATAAGCTTTTTACTTTATTTAATCGTGATGAAAAACCCTTTGTTTGGCCAGAGGAGCCAACTCAAGCAGTGCAGCGAGTATGTATAGGTCTTTTTATAGGTGTTCAGTGTATGTAAGCAATACGCCATCTGGCCATATTATTTTTCACACATTACAACGGCGAATGAACATAATCAAAAACCCGTCTGTATAATAAAAAAATAATAAAAATGTTTTAGGACTTTATACACATAATTGAAAGTGGTGCATAATGCAAGAAGCGGGAGAGCATGCACTGGCATACTTTCTATTTTTCACACGTCGGACAAAGGCCTACAGGGTGGGTACAAAATATTTTAAGAACAAAAGGCAATTCAGACGGGGAGACGGAATAATTAATTTCTATATAATAGTGTACTTGAAGTAGTATTCGATAGCAGAAGAGTATAATTTCTGGTATCCAGTGTCAAAAATTTAAAATAAAATCACAAAAAATAAATTAAAAAAAAAAACAAATAAATACAGCCGACAAACGAAATAATTATATGCAACGTTTCATATCACAAATGAACTTGAAAAACAAATATTAAGCAACTTATAAATAATTTGGCCGTTTTGTTCTTGATTTTTAAATTTACTTAGGAATTAACCTTTGAGGCAATATATAGTCTAGGAATAGTACAAGTATAAAATAAGAACTCGAACGGATCCCCATAAAATATATTTTTGAGGCTAACATTTGTTAAATGTTAGTATCATAAGTTTTGTTGCTAAAGTTTAAATGTAAAAATTTTTCTTTATTACATTAGTCATTTGTAACTTTATATAACAATATTAACATAGATATTGTTCAGCGAATATTTGTAAAATTGTTATAGTTTAAGGCAAGACGGAATATATCTTGCTATTGCTAATCCTTAATAACACTTACTGAGAGAGCTTCGTACGTTTACTTGAAAGCAAATAACAATATTCTTCTCAATTTTTCTTATATATCTTCTATCTTTATATAAGATGATTCATAATAAACTGGACTGTCAGGAAATATTAGACAAATTAAATTTCCATGTTCTTAGGTTAGTTTCAAGGCAAGAAAACACATTGTATCTACTAATAGCGCGATTGAGTTAAAATGTTCTCATTTGTGATATTTACACAGATATATTCGAAATTGATATATTTAATTGCAGCCTTAATCACATCAAGTCATACTTCTAATATTTGTCGGACTTTTCTATCACTGATTATTTCCTTATGATTATATTTGTTTTTACTTTTATACTATATTTTTGATGGGTTGTCCTGTTCTGTAATTGGGTATAACCTGTCGAACAGTGTAGTAATAAATAAATAATAATAAATAATTTGCATTATACTACGCCATTGGAACACATCTGAAGTAGACAAAATATAACGGAATCTTTAATTTTAAGAAAATTAAATTTAAAATGTCCCAATACGATAAGGTTAATTTCAATATAAGTAATCACCTTACAAAGAAGCATTTCTTCGGTATATTTCCCTGGCTATATAGCTATATTCTAGATAGTAAGATACACGTCAAATAGCTTCTAACTACTTGAGTCAGTCAAAATCTTGACATGTTGGATATAAGAACAAAAATTTTATTATTTGCATTTATTTTAATTAAATCTGTTTACTACAAGCAATTTTTGATAACGGAAAAATACATAAAAACTAGGATTAAAAATAGATAGATGGTTTACATAGAATCTTGTAAAATATAATTTAGTTTCTATGCCTTATTTCTATAACTTATTGTTAATGTTTCTGATATAAAAATGGATATTAGATTTGATTGAATAATGGGAAATGAAATTTTCTATGTTTAATGAAACAAAAAATTACGTATTGTTTATTCTACGTTAAAATTAATTTGATGTTTACAATAATTACTTTAAGCATTATGGGTAACATAGTGCTCATGAATTGAAATACATACTTATTTTTACTGGATCATACCTATCCTAATTGGATTTGTGTGAATTTTATAATTCTAAGTACTTTTATTTTATGTTTAAAATGCAGTTAAACAGTAGTTATATGAATATAGCCTTAGCTTTATTAAAAACTAGCCATACCCATCACGTCTTGCTGTGCTGTTTACTAAATTTCAAGAAATACTAATATTTACGTTATTGTATATATCAATGTTCTGATATACCTCGTATATTGGAACATAGTTTTACTAAGTCAGAAACCTTCGCGGGCATGCGTCCAACCAGTTCCGGTTTAGGAAGGCATAAGAGATATACAGATCATATATATATATATATATATATATATATATATATATATATATATATATATATATATATATATATATATATATATATATATATATAGATAGATAGATAGATAGAAGAAGAAGATTGTTTAAACCGAATATTCAACAGTAGAATGTGACGTGACCATTAGTAGAAATCGATGATATAGCATTATATTAACTATTTGAAAAATACATTTAAGACTTTTGCACCTGCATATTATATGTATGTATTAGTAGATATTCAATCTTTTTAATACTAAGAAATTCTTAATGTTACAAAATGTTCTACTTTAATGATTATAATGCACCTCGAAAAGTAATGTACATATATAATGTGTAATAAAAGAAATAAATCAAATGATAGCGCACTTAAATGTTCCGTCAATTTGTAGATCAACTTGTAAACACATATATGACTTCTCTATATTAGCTTGAAGTGAAACGTGGTTATTTGAAACTAGGTATCGATTCGACTGACTTTGCTATACCAGGTTATAATTTTATCATAAAGATAGAAATGGGATAGATGGAGGTATACGTGTATAGGTTAAATCGCATTTGAATGTTTAACCGATACCAACTGATGACGAATAACAATCTCTTGAACAGTTACTGCTAAGAATTAAAATTAGAAGGATATCCCTAGCGTTAGAGGTAATTTATCGTTCTAATAAACTAAATTTATATCACAGTATATAATTTTTCCATGATACCTTAGTGGTCACATTATAGGTTTAGGTTGATGAAAGAAAAAAATCAGTCACAGTTTTTTTGATAATTTTGGTTTTACAGAAACTAGATTCTAGATTTTATATTCATAAGCCATGGCAATTTGATTAATAATAATTGAAGGGTTCGGGTGTAAACAATGGTAACCGACAATTGTGGAAATTTTGAGTTTTTTGGTGTAAACAATAGTTCCCGCGCTTTTTATGGTGGTTAATTTAATTTTACGCTAATAGAGGCGCTGTTGCACTCATTGAAAATTATGGTAACTGTCAGTGTGAGCAAGTAAATAATAGTATATGCAGCAACATCGCAGCACGGCGTAGACTCGAATTCGGTATTCCTGAAAGTTCCTCGGTTTTATCATCAGAAACTGAACCAGATGATGAAGATAATGACCCTAAGTTTGATCCTTTATATCGAGAGAAGAAGTCGCTTTCCCAACGACTGGCATTATTAGGAAATACAGCAAGGAAAATATTCTAACCTTTAGAAATTAATAAGGCTATAAAATTCTATTCAACCATAAAGTTCCAAAGCACCATAAAGTTGAATGCTGCCCGAGGTGACATAATCAGTTTGCCTATGATTAAATTGTATCTCCCTATTATTATATAACGCATTATATACTCATGTAATACATTTAACTGTTTGCACATACCTTGAAATTTACTTTACTCTTAGATGGAGTGAATCACTAGTTTGTCTTATAACTAAAGTAAAAAATCTAACATTAAAAGGTCTACGTCAAATTAATTTATTGTCGGTCTTGTCCAAAACTCTTGAGAAGATAGAACAAGAACAAATGGTTGTATATCTAGAAACTCACAATATAATTCATACACATCAATTTGACTTTTGAAAACTTTATAGCACCATTACAGCAGTATTTAATCTTTGTGACAATATCATTAGCGCCTTAGGTAAAGGAACTGGAGTTGTTTAAATATCGTTTGATTATTCTAAGCCATTTGACGCCATAGATCATAAGCTGTTTAGACGTCATAAGGAGGTTTTCTGGTCTAGAAATTTGAAAAAATCGATTTTTTTGCATATTTTCAAAGTTTAGACCTTTAAGAATATATCATCCAAAAGAATTTTCAAAATTCCAATTATTTATGGCTACTTTAGTGACGCGGCAACTAAATCGGTCCTGCCGGAGCGAATCGAACAATAGATGAAAGTAATAAAGCCGATATATGAATGAAAATTTGTCTTCAGAAAGCTTACATCGATGTTTGGGCTCAGAAACCCAAAATAATAATGAATCGGTAAATTCATTGATCTGGATTTTTGCACCAAAACATATACATGCAGGAACACGGACAATTGAAATTGCAAATTATATAGCTGAGTGCATTTTCAATGAAGATTTTTTACCAATTTTAAAAATTATGGGAATCACTATTGGTCCTGAAGCTCATGCGTTCGCTATAAGACGGAACGAAACTCGGATTGAGCGCTTTGAGCTGCGAGCTTTTGATGCTTCTAAGGAAGCTAGAACTGCTAGCCTAGCAGAAAGAACTTCAGATTACATTTTGAAGTAGAAGAAGGCTTATTGTATGGATCAGGAACGCCGATTAACGAAATGTAAGTATAACACACCATCATATGACTTAGACTGCCTGAAACCTTGCTCAAATCTTTAAACGCGTTTTTCTCGAAACTACTTTTTTCAACACGGTTGACATGATATCTCAAGTTCTAATGAATCGATTTACTTGAAATTTGTTACGAACCTTCTCTATATAACTCTATCGCCCCTACCAGATTTATATCAATTGTTTTTCTATTTTAAAAAAATTAAAAACTGAAAAGATAAGGACAAAAAATGACTTTTTTTAAACAGTTAAACAGCTATTTTGCAAAAAAAAGTTTTTCTTTTTCTCTTAAGGTAAGGGCTATAACGACATTCTTACTAATTAAGAATACTTTTCCTTTTTTATTTCAGATGACTAGAAGGGTTGGAATCGTGTCAACCAGGACGCGCCCTTTTTTTTACCCCCGCCGTACCAGTTTGTAACTTTTTTAATTTTGATTTTTTTTTATATTCTTAATATATCATAAAATATCTGGTAAAAAAATGGATAGTAAAAATATTTTTTGTCTTGTTTTATCGCACTTGAAAAAACGCCTCTAATTTAAAAAAAATGTGTGCCTCTAAACCAGAATACCCCCTTAAATCTTATTTGTATAACCAGAAACAGATTGTGTCAAGAAATAATCCATTCCATCCAGTATTTCCATTGGCTGAATCAGTTATGTCTGAAATTCCTCAAAGGCCGATACTTAGACCTTTACTATATTTACAATATAATACATTTGATATCTGCAATCATATTAGTCATTCACATTTGTAGTCATCTGCAGAGAACACACAGGTTTTGCATTAATTTGATCCCTCGGATACGGACCTGGCAAATATCTTATTCGCTTGAGGATCTCAGTTCAATTTATAACTACATACTCAAAAAATCATAATATAAAAATAAATTGCAATAAATCCACACTGTCCTTATTTTCTTCATAAAAACGTCGCGTATTTTTAAAATTAAATATTACTCCAATGATTGAGGAACAAACTCTTAATTCTTCAGAAGAAAAATTTAAGCATATATTTAGATAAGCACTTGAGATTTAGAGAGCACACAAATCTATTATTCTAACGAACATATATTCGAATGAAATTGTTATATGCCAATAGGCACGCTAAAATTAAAAATACGTAAAAAAATGGGTAAAACGTTATACTTATTTTCAACTACTGCAATATCTTATATTACCCTTGCATAGATCAAGTGTGTAAAAACTGCTAACAAATTGTTCAAAACGTCCAAGCTTCATTTGTTCAATTATTCAAAACTTCTTGAAAATAAATAACGGAGTAAAATCATGTTTTATTTCCTTGTATAACCTCTATTCTGAGCGAAGTAACCACTTCGCTCATAACCTCTATTTTCGGAAAAAAACTTATCTTTAGAAATGATGTCCATGTTGATTTCGTCATATCTGTTTAAAATCGTTTCTTCTCTTTTAACCAAATTTTACAATATCATTTTAATCGCATTTTATGTCTAAACAAGTATATAAAATATATGTATATGTATTTTATATACTTTTGTTGTATTATATTTTTATCAATATTTTCTTATGCATATGCGTACTATTATAAACTTATAGTGTATAGTTGCATATATGAACAGACAGTATTTGTTTATTACTTGTGTAGGTTAATTGTAAGAATTTGGCTAAGCTTCGCCTATCACATAAATTTATGATTATTTATTCGAAGCTTACTAATTAACTTTATACTGTGAAAAAAAAAATAAAACTGATATTATATATATATATATATATATATATATATATATATATATATATATATATATATATATATATATATATAAATAATATATCATTACTCCTCCAGTTGGTGACTTTTTCTTTAAGAAACTTATTTAAAAGGTAAATTGGTAAAAAGGTAAAAAACATTAATTTGTAAATAAAATAAAATTGTGAAAAATTAAATTTAAAAAAATTATTAATATGCAAAAAATATGTTTAATATACAATTGTGGTTAGTTATAAATCTAGATATATTTTTAATGTTGTTGTATTAAGGTATGTTCCATCTTAAGAGTTTGTACATTGCAAAGGTTATTTTGAATTTGTAATGAATTGGTAACTTTTGTTATTAATCATTCAATTAACCTAGATTAATTTAACTATAAAAATGACTAATCTACAGAAGTTTAATAGAAACAATCATTCCGCTTTAATTATCGATAATGACGATAATCAACTGGCACAACTAATTACTGCCATCTGATAGCACTTGGTGACCGTGGTAGTTGGCAATGTAAGATTAAAAAGGAAATGCATAAAATTACCGTTTGTCCTAGATTTATAAGTATGCCCAGATTCCCATTTTATTTTACACATAGAATACACATTTTTATTTTCACTTTCACGAAACCTTGTAAACGTTCTTCGCGACCTGCTTCCTCGAATCTCCACCCTGTACGCACACAGGCTACCCATATAATTGTTATACGTTAGATACTCCAAATCACATCCTCTGCTGTGCTGTCAAAGGGTTTCTCCCTACACGTCTATTCACCATATCCCTTCGCCAACACCTCTTAACTTACTTTTTACGCCCCAGCCTCGTTAACACCACAGCTTTTAATATGACATTCAGGTCCGCGCTTGCTATAAAATAAACTGCCTATATAAGTGAAAGAACTGAAACTCATCCCAGTTTTTGCACTTACATCACACCTACGCCAATGCACCTCGCACCCACAACGCACTGGGGTTCCTTATTTTGCAGAGGGGTACAGCAGAGAACAAGATAAATTCCACGCATTGTCGCGATGTAGCGTTCTCACAACTCGATGTTCCCTTTTTTTTTTTTAATAAAAGCATAACTATTTACATTTTTTTCATAAAGAAATAAATTTCTTGTGGATTTGTGTATGATTTACATATCCTAATTTGTCATGTATTAAAATAGAAAATCTACATATTGCCCAGGTAAAACATCCACTATGTTAACATTAACAAAGTTAACATATCAGTAGTTGGTGAAAGTTTACCCAACTATAATTTTAAATCCAATACATTTTGAGTATAAAACTAATATAAACACACTACAGTGGTGAACATTTTACACGGCATACAGTAGATTATTATCCATGTGACCTTTATATTGAGACTTGATCAACATAACCGTAATTTATTACTAATGTCCTAATGATATTATCTGTCCTAAGAAGTAAACGTTAAAAATGATGACCAAGTTTATTAAAAGTAGTTAAAAACCTAGATAATTGAAATGTATAGATAATTGAAATTGCTATGTATCTATTTCTGTTTCACAATAGTGCAGTAAACAAAATAACATACTTTATTGTTTACTTATTAATTTATTGTTTACTTATTAATAATATATGAATAGTACCAAGAATGTAACACATTATTAAAAAATTAATTATGCGGGTACATCGTTGCCACCCAATTACTTAAATATTTTATTTTTAGTAAAATTTGATTCTCCTATTTTTATCGGAACAATTATTAGTCTTTAAAGAAACATAATCAACTTCTCCCCGAATGGTATTTTTAGTTTTATTCTAAAAAGCAAATATTAAGAGTGACGACAAGTATACAACATTATCTACATGGTTGAAAAATTTGTTACATTTTAGCACTGTTGAAGGATTTCGTTGAATTGGTATGAACTTACTTATGTTTCACGACAATGAACAAGAAAACAGCCGAAACGCCTATTTTATATGTCATTTCTCATTTATTGTCTACTTATTAATAATAATGTATTAATAATATCAAGAATGCACTCGGTTATTAAATAATTAATTATATGCAGGATACATAAGTACCAAGTACCACGACATTTACATAAAATTTAAAATTTTTATTTTCAGTACAAACTAAACTGGCTCTTTATATGAAGATTATAAGTAGATATCCAAAGGTTTCCGGATGTCAACTATTTACTATCTACTCACCTGGAAGATCATAAGTATTAGTAATGTAAAATGTAAGTAATACTTCAAATATGGTATTGTAAAATTTCGGCTGCATTATTCTCGAATATATTTATAAGTACTTCTTAACTTATATCACATATTTCAATTAACATAACTTACTCATATTTCGATATTTCATAAGATTAAAGATAGAAAACTAGAGAGAATATACCACCGGTGGCGTATTAAAATATCTCGTTGGTACATTTCAAGTGAAAAACTGATGTGTATTGACAAAATATGGATGAATGTGAAAGGTCTATGGAAACGCAGCGAAAAAACTGGAAAATTGAGATTGCGGCATCGCTATATAAAAATGTTTGTGCCGAGGAGCTACATATCTATCTAAAAATTATTATAGAACAATTAAATAGTACTTTTTTAAGAAAATATGTTGGCTTTGGAGGAAAATAACAACTTTTTCTTGAAAATTGTATTCGGTGTTGAGATGTACCTACTTAATGCAGGTAATAAAGGCCTTAATTAACTATTTTAAAAAATGCCTTAACAGAATCCTTTCCACAATCTTCTGGGATTCCGAGTTCATATTAAGTATATGAAGGTATCAGGAATCAGTCTTAAAGTTATAGAAAAGCCATCCGAAACCTGAAAATGGCATTGTCGAAGAAAATACACCTTTACTAGAAGCAGGGATTACTTTTTCTACATAAGTGCAATGTATGTAAGGTTAATGAATTAAATTATATGAATAAGTGAATAAACGGATTATTAAGAATTAAAATCTACGAAGCTATGATGTAGACATAGGTAAGCTTGACTGATATTCATTTATTTCCAAACTATAAAAATGATCTTAGGCGAAAGCTTTTTTTCAAGTGATGTCAGCTGGGTATACATTACGTTATTTTTTACTAACAAGTTACTATTTCCCTGCAGATTTTTAAATAAAGTATAATTCCTCTCGTTAATTTGCACTATATAATATATATAGTGCAATACATTGAAGTAAAAATTTAATATCGTTTTCTTCCTTTTAGAAGTGGTAGAAACTTTGGTAGTAATTATTTACTTTGCATATTCTTAATTTCTTTGTAGAGAATATACCTTTTTAATTTCATCATATGTATATCAGTAAACTTAATACATTAAATTATGTACATATATATTTTATCTACTAGACAAAATCATCTATATGCTTTATGTTAAAAACATTCATACATATAAGTCTTGGGCCTTAAGATTTTGTAAACTATTGCGTGAACCATTTTAAACATCTTTAAGAGTAATGGTTTAACAACGAAAACCAATTCAACTATTTAATGGATAATCCGCAACAAAAATATTTATATACTTTAATGTTTTCCCCTTACAAGGTATTAGACTGAAATGTTCAGTAGATCGTTTTATAATTTATTGCTCACTATTATATCACTAATAATAGTAATAATTTACTAAGTACTTTTTGGTAAAGAAAATGGGTATTTCAGAGTTTGTACGTCTGCATTGTTTTTACTGTATTGCATAGGCAGTAGGTTACAATTTTGTAACGAAATGGTTGTTGTGTTATTAGTTACCTCAAGAATCCACACTGGATGTAAGGTCATACATGATTAAATAAGTAAATGTGTATCTGTAGACAACTGTATTTATACCTTTACAAATGTGTACCTTTTTAAAATATATCGCGTCTTCACATCTTTATTTATCTCACACAGACTTTTACATGTAATTTGTGGCAAAAATGGCATTCAGAAAATTACAATGAGCCATTCGTAACATTTATTACTATTACCTTTTTGACTGTGCATATGCGTAAGATAATCCATTCTTAAACACGAGGTGTTAATTAAATTTGGTTAAAATACGCTGACTGCTTATTTAAATGCATATTCTTCGAAGGCTTCAACAATTAGTTAGGTGAGCTTTTAAAAAAATATAAACCGGCACTTAATTCCTACACAGCATATTAGATGGCAATAAAATATCGAACAATGGCAGAGTTATGATAAAACATTTACATACTCAAACTAACAGTCCTTCAGGCTGCACAACAATATTGTTATATTAATTTTAGAGCTGTAACAAGGTCTCTTCAAACGGTTACAGTCAATGGTATTCATAATTAAAATTCAAATGGAACAATTATTTTATAATATTGATTAAAGCTTCAGCAAACAGCTTTTAGTAAGGATACATATAATTTGCTGATGCCTTTGTTATATTAGCCCATTTCGTTGTGTTTTAATTCCGAATTTGCAACCGACCAGTTTAAGTTTTAATTGGCGGATGAGCAAATTTGTAACCAATTAAAATCAATTACCGAGGGCTAATAATTTTCAATATTTTAACGCTAATTAATTGCACTGCTAAAATACCTTCAACGTGAACAATGGGTGTTAGGGGTAAATAGCAACAAAACATTCTAAAATTGAGATAATAATACTTCAAGAGACTTTTGTCTAAATGTTTCAGAACATAATATGTACATTATAATATGACAATGAGCAAGTTATATTGATGGAAACTATAGCGTCTAAAAGTAACCTTATTGTAAGCTTTTATCTCATAGACATTATCGGTAATCTTTATGGTAGTTTGTGCAGCTCTATAAGCAGTTTACAATGATATATTGTTTATTTACTAGTTTCTAGAAACTAATATTCCACCCTTAATTGATAATACGTTCGTTATATCCAGTTAATTCCTAGATTTGACATAGATATTCTAATATAACTATTGGAACGAACCCTTTCTTTTAATTCTATGTATCATTGTTCCTGTATATCCGCAGCTGTTGATTTTACTAAATGCTCAAGGCGTTGTATAAAAGAAATATTCTTATATTTTTAATTAGAATATCTATTTTTTGCGCATAAGTACACGAAACTGTAAATTTGAATAAGATGTAGTCCCTGAGGACGTAATATATATATATATATATATATATATATATATATATATATATATATATATATATATATATATATATATATATATATATATCCCTGAATTGTAGTCTCTGAAGGTATAGTTTGTTTCATCGCTATTTGCCAAATAAAAAATCTCAAAACATACTCTGGCTTGTTTTTATGGCTAGGCCCATGTAGATTGTTCCGTTTATCGGAAAGATAATAGTTTTTTTATTTGGCAAATAGCGATGAAATGAAGAGTACATAAACTGAACTTCTGTTCCGTGAAAGATTCAAGTTCTCTCACATTTCTAGATTAGTCGACAGTGACACTGTTGACTACATAACGCCATAGCTACAATTTCAATGTTCGAAATGATTTGCTTGTGCTTACAGATAACGGAAGGTATTGTTAACTTCTATGATTATGAAGTGATCTTTTCTACTGTACTATCTCAACTACTACTGGCAATGTATAAACTATTGTAATAGATATAAGTATCATCTACTATAGCATATAGTACTATATTTATCTCTTATAATTGTTTACTTACTTAAATGCCATTGTTTTCCCGCTGTCACCAGGATACTGTAAAGAAAGGTTTTATATAAATACAAAATATATATTAAGAAATTAATCATAAAATTTAAAAAATGCTTTCTTACATAATGACCAATTATATTACAACAGAATATGTATTTTAATTACGTATACCTTTTTTGGGATGGCACTTAAAAATGGATGGAATTATTCCTTCATAATTAAATACAAAATTACAAGAAAGGAATTCGTTCGAAAATGCGCTGTACATGTAGCAAGAGTAAAATTTATTTGTTTATATTTAATTGAAAATATAAAATAGAAAACTCGTTTTATATCTCTGTTACATTCTATATTTTTTTTATTTGACATTTTTATATTTCGCCGAACTGATGCCAAGACAATAACTAATGTTTGGATCAAATTACCTTCTCCAATTTAATTTTCTTAGTGGTTGAAAATAAGAAACTTGAACAAGAATGCAATACATAAAAGCTAATTTCCTACTTGCTTTTCCTCATATCCTTTATTTATATATTGTGAATAACGCTATTATTACGAGACCTAAGTTCCAATTTATTAATACCATATAAAAAGAATTCATATTAGATTGGCTTTTCTATTATTGATTGTGAGTTATGCCATTTAATAACAAGATCTAATAAAGCCTTGCTTGTTAATTAGGTGTATTGCTTTGTAGATAATAACAATTTGTAAATAATGCAGTTCTAGCTAGTTATGACTAAAGCTACCCACAATGAGTACTGAATTAGTGGTAATACGTTTGGGTAACTCCGCAGCCGAGATGCTGTAGCGTATAATTGAGATATATGAATCGATGTAGGTACAAGAAATTTAGTATAATGCAATTTAGCTTTGCCATTATATTTGTATACTTACATATTGTATGAATGTATTATATAAATACACATATTATATAAATTATTATAAGTTATGTGTAGTTGCTTATATACAACCCGGCCACTTATGAGGCATCCAAGCAGGTATATCTAGTGATAACCAATTATATTTAATAGTGAATTGATTTGATAATGTCAATATGTTTTTCTAAACGGAGATATATAAATCATTTTCAATAACTTCTTTATTCGAACAATTTCAAACTTTGCTATCTATCGTCACCCAAACTTTGTCAAGAGGGTAGGAGTAACAAAATCGATTATCAGTTTTTTTTGTTTTGTCAATGTATGCACACAACCACAATACCATAATATCGCGTTAGGAATTCCTTATGGTTAGATAAAAAATACGCATTTTTTTTTTAATTAGCAACTATTTTTATATAAAAATATTCAACGGACCGCGCAACCCCTTATAATTCATATGGGCAGTGAAATATAGCGTCGATGTCCTTCGTTTGGATGATATATGTATGTTTCTTACTAACAGCTTCTTATAGCAAAAGTAATCTTAGAAAAGCTTTAATTTCTCATGCTCATTGATTAACAAAGTTTTTATTGATCAAGTTTGTAAAATCGGCCAAACATTGCTCCTGTCCAATTTTGACAATGTTCTAGAACAGACGTGCTAGAAAATGTGTCATCACCTGCATACCTTTGTCATCAACTTCTGAACTATTTTGTCAACAAAATGTAGATGATTATATTAAAACAAAAACGGAATTTCCTGAAATGGGTATTTTATTTCTTGTGTATATATAATAGTTATGTGTACTTTCACAATGCATCATATGCACTCATTTTCATATTTTAAACTCCGTTGTGTATTTTACTACACATTGTTATTTCTTTATCTAGTTTTGGTATTTACACCTGTCTATTAGTACATCTGAAAATAATAGCACTAAGTAGATCAGCAAACGAAAGGGTCTAGTATTTACAGAACTTTTCACAGAAATCGTATATTTATGTATATCGTGCATGCTTGCGTTGGAGCATTATCTACCCTTATGTTTTTCTCCAAATAATGAAGCGCTCCATATAACTAGAAAGGCCATTATAGATCGATCTCGATGACTTTAATGTCTTTATGAAGTACTTAGGTTCATATCTTTTGTCTCTTTGGTCGCTTAATCCAAAGCTTGAGAATCTAATTTAACTTTTGTCTTCTCTTTTGTAGCGTAAAAACAATATATGTATATGGGTTTGGTTGAATTTTTCCTAAGTACATATAGCTTGCATGTTGGCAATCATCCGGTGCATTATTTAGCAATAAATACGAAACCCATTAGCCATAATAAATTAGAATTGTTATGAATTTACGTCTGGATTTTAGAATATAAAGCTTCACCACCACTAATTTGAGAAGAGTACTTTATTTGGGATTGCACTGGATTTTTGATAAAATAATCTTGTTTGCTAAATAACTTAGGCAATAATAATAGGCATTTTAATTGACACTTATATGGCTTAGGGGAGATTGAGGGAATTCCACGCACCTAAGGGAAAAACTCAAAAAAAACCTCCCTATATACACATAAACTTTCATAATTTAATAATGGAATCTTACACCTATTGGGCATCTTATTACTACAAAAAAAAGGTTCTTCGAAGAACCGATGTGAAAAAAAAAAAAAATTAGAATACTGTCATTGCGCGGTATTTCCCCACGGACTGGATAATATCGCGCATGCGATGGGGTAATTCTGCGCAATAATTAAATAAAGCTGAAAACTCGAAATTATAATAAAGAAAATTTTATTGATGCGTAGGAACAAATAAACTCTAAATAAAACAAATTCTCACAAGCGCTTTATACAAAAACTAATAATAAAAAGGGTTTTATTTTCTGATTTTCTTTTTTTCAGCCTTGGCACACAGATCGCATGTATAATTAACTGCTGAATCCCAACCACTACATTCTGAATGTGCCCAGTTTGAACACATTACACAACGGTACCAAATTTCCCTGTCTCGTCCGAATTCACCGCACACCAAGCAGTTCCAGTTGGATCTACAGCACCTAATTCAACATCGTCGCATAACTGACTTTCATCATAGCTTTCAGAGTTAGAACCATTAAAATGTATCTTAAGTCAGGTCTCTTGCTCAAAGGCGTTTTCTTTGTTTTGGTAACCAGTTTTCCCACTTTTTCCGCCTTTCTTTTCTTAGTTCCAGATTTTGTTAACTTTTCACCTTTTTTCTTTAAATTTCTCTTTAATTGTTTTATTTCTGAGTTTTTAGTGGCGTGGACGTGAACATTTCTGAGTGCTGTTTTGCACGTGATTTTGAACTTTTGTTTTCAATTGGGCCAGGAAATGGTGCTAGCTTTTCACTAGGGACTTTTAATGAAGACGGGTCATTGGAACAGGATGATGTAAACTGTGCTTCGACACTTCCCGACGTTCCAGATTGCGGTTCAGCTTCCTGGTTTGACTGCCATTTGCTTTTCTTGGTGGAGTCCTGTACATGGTTTCACTACATCTCGACGGTTCCAGTTGGGGTTTAGTCTTCTGCCCGACTTCAACAGTTACAGTTGACTGCTCCAAAATATTATCTCGATTACTAACGTCGGTTTCATTTAAATTAATTTCGATTTGTATATCTGGAACTTCTGGGTGATCTGTCAGGCTGAAATCATCATCAGAGAATTTATTAGAGTTTGTGGGCCATATTCCAGCAGCGCGGAAACCAGATATTCCTTTGTCCATAGTGGTAACCCTTAGGTAGGCTTTGTTAAAAATGGAAGCAAGTTCATAATGTGTGATCTTTTCGTGAGCGTGATTTCTTATATACAAATCGCATTCACGATTTAAAGCATTTTTTAGTGGCCCAAAAAAGGTCAAGTCAAGAGGTTGGAGCTTGTGAGAGGTGTGCGGGGGAAGTGACACCATAACAATTCCATGTGATCTGCAGTACGTATAAATCTCCAAAGAAATATGGCTCCCATGATTATCTAATATGAGGAACACTGGATCTTCTTCCGAAGCCGTCACATGCTGATGAAAATGTTTGATCCAATATAAACATAGGGGAGACGAACTGTCCCGAAGCACTTACAGCGCATACTACGGTCACATTTCTTCCTCTTTTCCACGAAATTACGACCCCCACTTGATTTTGGCCCTTTGGTGCCAAAATTTTTGCTGGCTTTTGGACCGTGGAGATACCCGTTTCATCCACAATATAAATTTGACTCTCAGAAAATTTAAATTTTTCAATAACAGTGAACAGATTGTTAAAAAATCGTTCAACTTCAGGCTTATTGAATGCAGAAATATGGTTTGTGTAATACTGCGCAGCGCGAAATTACCCCTCCACAGATGCGCGGTATTTCCCCGTCATGTGTCACCTAACTTAACCTATCACTGGTAGTTAATGACAAAACATAATTAATAGTTCGTGTGCGGAAAATTATATGTACATATAAAGCATAATACTCCTGAAATAGATTTACTGAAAACTAATAACGAAAGGCACTTACCACTTTTCCAAATTTATTCGAAATTACATCAGCGTGCCGGAAAACAAAAGAGTGACGACCTCGTCGTCGTCCGCAAAGCTATTACGAGATGGCGCGCTATGTTCAAAACTTGAAATAATAAGCTGTGATGCAAAAATTACTATGCGCAGAATTACCCCGTGCGCGGAATTCCCCCATCTTCCCCTACTGACAACTAGTTCCAATATATGGGGCAATTCCATGATTCCTTACATACGATCAATATGCATTAATAATATAATTATTTCACTATTCTTATGTTTATATATTAAAAGATATTTTCACTGGATAATATTTTCATAGTATGTTATGTAATATACCTTACAATTATCTAGTTAAATTGTTTAACAGTTGTTTACGAATGCTAATTTTTAATAAAAATATGACAAATAAAAATTACCTAAAACGCAAAAAAATTATAACAAAGCATGAAATGTCCACGACTAACCCGCTGGCACTATTGAACCCCAGTTGTGGTCTCCTTCTCCTATGGAACCTTGATTGGTGATTTTTAAGACCGGGGACGTTTTAAAAATCACCAATTAAGATTTAGAAAATCGTGAAAGTAATGCCATCATCCTATGCAACTAAATAACATAGTGAAGGGTACCATAACTGGGGTTCAAACATGGGGTTATTTAACTTTTTATTATTTGCACGAAGTATTTGTTTTATTTATTAAATCACCAATTCAAGAAATACTTTTCTTGTAAGTTATTTATGTCCCGCTGGTAAAGTGTTTCGACATCTAAATGTAGGGGAAAAAATCTCTATTAAACTAGCATAATGATTTATAATTCAATTAAAAAATTCCAAAAAATTTACATAGGAAATACCGTTTCACGAGATGTTTAAATGATTATCGAAGAAAAGTCGACTTACTTTCTCGAATGACACGAGTTTATTTTTCCCTTACTCAATGACGTAAATTGCACACCAAAAATGTTGTGATAATAATTTTCCTAAAATGGTACACTCACAATCTCACATAGAATAATACATTGAATCCAAATATGTAAACATATACAGGGTGTTCCATTTAAAATCTATAAGTTATAGTTAGTTATAAAACCAGATATATTAGAATATCTTTACAGTACATTGATTGATATTTACTTATTATCGCAATTCACAAAACTTGGAAGTGATATCCTAAAAATCAACAAAGTTATGGGTGCGATCTTAATATCGGTTACATCGTGTAATATGACATATACCCTTTTTTCTTCAGTTCTTACGTGGTACAAATTTTGCATGAATGAATTTTTAGTTCCGTTTTATTAAATATTTTTAAAATCATCATTACACATGTCACACCTTTTTATCATCTTAACTACGGAAGAAGTATCCATCAGAAAATACATTATAGGGTCTATTTTTCCTTTTCTTGGAATATTTTCTGTATCATGAAAATACATAGTCAATGAAGCCACATTTGGAAAAATATGGTTGCCATCGAAAGGCAAAAGTACCTACGTTGGTAAATAGGCTAACAACCGACTCTGTCACATAAGAATCAATTTCAGTTGCTGTCGAACCTTTGCTGAAAGAATATTTAATAAGAAGTAAAAAGCGTTTGCAAATAATGGGTGAGTATTACTTAAAATAAGAGAATGACTTGATGGGTTAAACGGCTCATGACAATCACCCAATGCTCTAACCTCATCGAAAACGTTTGAGAATATACGACAAATATAGAGGGTTTTATCTGAATATGCCATAAATTTAGTAAAAAAAAAAACACGGCCCTGTAGTTTTAAAGCCCTAAACTGTAAGTAAAGCCTGTAGTATATTTGCACGTTCTTTTAACAATGTTTTAAAATTACTCTAGTAATTTCATGCAAAATAAAAAAACATTTTCAATTGCGATTAAAAGCTTTATGAATGGAAGGGTTCGTGAAAGGCTTGCCTTTGTTTCATTGTAGATTTGACGATTAGGTATTAATCTGTTAATTTTTGGTATTATCATGTTAACTTTTGTAAGTTTGGAACTACGGTTTCTAACTAATTCCAGTTTAACGTGTTAACCGAGTAAAATGTGCCAGCTATTATAAAACACAAGTAATTTTACCTTATATAACCAACATGGGAATCGATAATCTTATACAATAATTATAACAGTTTCATATACTGTTTTCAATTATATCTGAAAACATGTTGTGTCGATTAATTTCATGTTACATAAAGGATTAATATTTATGTGCTATTACTTATTGTTGAAAAAAAACTTTTGTTTCTATTTTAATATAGAATTAGTTCTTAATGAGTTTGACTAAATATGTCATTAATCATATTCATGAGCAATAATTTTATAATGGACTAATTTGCATAGAAATGACATTGATTTTAGCGTTACAACTAACAATAAATATTTGCTAGATTCCTCGTTATTAACTGAAAACAATAAACAATGCAAAGATAATGTTGATTGATTGACTGATCACATTTTAATATTTAACTACCGTTGTCATTTAAAAGTAGCTTATGTATTGGTGAAGGTGGGCAAGCAAATATAAAGTAACCTAGTATAATTCAAGACCGCGCTGATGGCAATCATTGCCTTGGCGATGGAGAAGGCGATGCGCGATGGCGTGTTAGAAACAGTTTTCGTCTTGCATTTCTATTTGTAGTTAGCTAAAAATGTAAGTATTAAATACCTAGAGAACGTAGGTTGATTTTGTGAATATAAAAAAGCTAAAAATAACAGAAGAAAAGCATCTTATGTTCTATAATCTTTATACATATTTTAAATTTCAAAGGAAATTTAATAATCTGACTAAACTGAATTCTTTAATAGATAGTTGATGAAGAACTACTTTGAATAATCAAAAATTTACCCTGTTAAAAGATCAGTTTTGCTAGACATGTGATAAATACATAAAAATAAGGCAAAAGGCAAAAAAAAATCAATTAAATGAAACTCAATAATTTAACAAAATCTAGAACAAAGAACAAATAGAACAAAGTCCTGAAATTAAAATCGGTTGATTTTAATTTCAGGACTTTGTTCTAATTTTATATTTATTTATATCTTTATAAAATTGATCGCAAAAATATAAATAATTATCATCGAACAATAGACAATATAAATTATTACCATGGTCAAAAAATATACTTAAGTCATCTCCTTAGAACTTTCATTAAAGGCTTTCAAACTATACAAAAAATCACTGTGAAGAAGTCATTTCACAAATAATGTAGTTTTTTCCATCATAAATGTTCATTTAAAAAGGTAAAAGTATAACTAACATAAGTGACTTCACTGGAAACAGACAAATAATTTTTCAAAAGATTATTTAAAAATGCTTGTTACAGTCCTAATATTTAGAATCGACTCAGAAGTATCAGTTTGTTCAATAAATTATAAATATAAGTTATCTTTTTAAGTACCTATTTTTGTATGCACTTAATTGAGAGTAATATTTAAAACAATATTTAAAGTTCCTCAATATTTATTGCTGTGTAAAAGTAGTGTATAAATTTGTTATGTTATAACATAGAAAGAATATTGATATTTGAAAAAAACTAATGGAACAATTGATCTGTTAGTTTCAATGTACCATAAAGAAATTATACAATGAGACTTTTTTTGTATAATGTGTTCTTGGCTTATAGAAGACGTGTCTCATTACATTATTTCTTAATGGTATGTATGAACGTGGAATATACTCATATATGACAAAAATAAAGTCTTTTACTATTTAAATCCGTTTAGTGGGAAAATATCCCGTAAACTTTTGGTATTAGTATAAAAAATTCTATACAGAAATTTCATGTTAGTAAAAAGCTTTTTCAATATACTGATGTTTAGGACGTAATTATAATTTTAATTTATAATAATTTGACACATGGTCAAAATGAACTATCTATGGATTTGACATTAATCTAATAAATCATTAATGTACTTTAATGCATTTTAAACTACTTGACAATTAAAATCCAATTCTAAAAAATCTGATAGTGTTAGAACAGAAAAAAACAACAACTTGCATTTGATTACATGTATCCTGTTAAAGCTAAATATTTTTGATCGAATGTACGCTGTTAAAAATCTAGGAGAATATATGTACATAAATATACGTTCTCGTATAAAATTTAACATCAATATAATTAATAAAAATTTACACCACTATAATTTAATACACTTTATAGGTATAAAACTAATATAAAATGTTTTACATTATGGTGTATGCATAATGTAAAACATTTTACGTGTAAGTATTCTACAGTACGCATGCATGTAACCATTCTTATTCACTGTCCACTTATATACGATAATATATTAATCTTATCAGAAATATAAACATTAAAATTAAAATGCAATACACTATTTTACTACATTCCGAAGTAATTCCTCTCATTATAAAGATTATTAGCAGATATCCAAAGGATTCTGGATATAAACGATGCACATTTATTACGTATTAGTCTACAAGGCCATTCACATTAAGACGATATGATCCAGAATCATAATTGGAACGTTTGATAATATAAATGAAAGTAGTATTTCAAATTATATTGAGGAATTTGGTTGTTGCTGGTTGTTATTCACGAATGGCTAAACATAGTCTACCTAAACTTGCACCACTACATACACATTCTACGATATTTCTATAAAATGTAATTAACGTTTACACGGTGTTGATTTTACTCTAGTATTAGTATAAAAATTCACATCAGTGAGTCGTAAAATTCTACCAGTCTTACGGAGTAATTTTATATCAAATTAGTGCCCCGTTTAGTCAGAATTTGAAGTAAAATTTTTCACCACATTTCAGACAATGTACGTTTGCGATTTTGCATAGAGTACTATAAATGTTAGTACCGTCCTTATTTGTACTTATAGTCCCTTCAAATTAGGAAAATTGAGGGAAATTTTTTCTACAGCTAAGCGACCTATACAGAAAGTTGTGTTGGGGTTGTGTCAACATATTTTTCACCTAGCGCATGATAAAAAAGGGTTGTTTTTTTAGATATATATATATATATATATATATATATATATATATATATATATATATATATATATATATATATATATATATATATATATATATATATATGTTTTTGGCCATTTTTTGGTTTTTTACGTTTTTCTGAAAAACTATGCATTTTTGGGAAAATATGATATATATATTACAAAAAAAAAAAAAGAAAACGGTTTTCGCCGTCTAGTGGCAAAACCGTGCGACTTAAAAAAAAAAAAAGAAATGTGTCAGAAATATCTATATCTACAACTTCAATATCTTGATATTTTTCTCTACAATGCATAGTTTTGGCTTCAAATCGAGAAACAGCTCAAAAATTTTCAGCGCGCTCTAGCGGCGCAACTAAGCGGAATTTCGAAACAATGAAAACAATAAAAATTGTGGAGAATCGCAAAATCTACATCAAATCAAGTATATTTTCCCAAAAATGCATAGTTTTTCAGAAAAACGCAAAAAACCGAAAAAACGGCCAAATCGCATATATATATATATATATATATATATATATATATATATATATATGTATGTATCTATATCTATATAATGTCTATATCTAAAAAACAACCCCTTTTCTTATCATGCGCTAGGTGAAAAATATGTTGACACCACCCCAACATAATTTTATGTATAGATCGCTTAGCTGTAGGAAAAATTTTCCTCAATTTTCCTAATTTAAAGGGACTAAACGATAAATAATGATAGCAACAAACTAATAGGGGAAGATTACAAGTAGTTCCTTTCAAAAGTATGTTTACTTTGTGTTATTACATATTATATTATTTTGCTTTATTATTTTGTATTGTCTTACATTGCTTCTTGTATGTAAAAATTTATAAAGTTGCGACGTTAAACAAAATTGGACCCCAACTTAATCTTGTAGTTCTTGGATTAGGAAGTTGTCGTTTCAAGCTACTTAAAATATTTACAAAAAATATAATGGTAAAAATTTTAACTGGCTGGCAAGTTGGTAAATATGTGGATATTAGTAATCAGTAACATTTGATAAGTTAAATTGGCACTATAAATATAACGATTTGTAGGGCTAGAGACTGTGGGTTCGATTCCAGACGGATTCTAGTGATATCGACGGTTTACTTAGAGAATGAGTGAATAGCTGCCGACTCCATGTTCTGTACGGGATTAAAATAGTAGGTGTCATATTCCTCCGCTATACAGGACGAAGAAGACATTCCCCTATAACCCCCACGATAATATGATAGTTGGATAAAATCATGTTAGGGTGGTCAATACTTATTATTTACATGAGCAGATGCCTGAAGTTGTTGAGTAAAGAACAAGTCTATTGCTTGAAATTATTTAGCTTCTTGGTGTGAATGATATATGTAAATATGCAATAATTAAATAAACTTAAAAAAGTATCGTATTCTTCTATATTTAGTTTTTTTTTATAATATTAAATTTAAATTTTTATAATAACTTATAATATTTATAAGAACACAGTACAATATTTTATAAATGATACAGTTTGAAAGAAGTAGATTCCAATTTTTAATCGGTTTATCCTAAAATGAAGAAAATCACAGAACCCTATACAAACACAGCAACTATATTTAGTGGATAACTAACTAGCTGAAGTGGACGGATTTTCTCATTACGACTGCGTGTGTATAATTGGGCAGTTTATCATTATCGTGTTAGTGTTTATGATTTAGAATTTTTCAGACAATAGCTAAAATGAGGTCAAGGCCAGATAAAATAAAAGTAACTAAATGAACACAGTTGAAATTATGCCTACATACTCGTATAATGCAAAATAAATTAATTTAGTTCTATGTATAGTTCTTGACGATAGAAACAACACAATCAAACAATCATATCAATTAGTACATTACAGTAATTAAGTTTAAAAGGTATTTTTATATTCATGTTCCATGATAATTGGAATATAGTTTTTTAACTATATTCCAATGTACTTTCCACGTAATTAGAGAAAAAAAAATGATTTCGGAAATTAATTAAAGATGAAAGAGCCTCAAACAGAATGTTTCCCGCTGATTAGGAAGTAAAAGGAACGCTCGAAAAGAAACGAAATTAGAATACGTAAAAAAAGTTCTATGCAAAAGAGAATCTAAATAAAAATAAATATGGCAATACTACAAAAACAAGCAAAGTAGAAATTAAGATATTGAATCCGTGATGTACAGAAAAGTGTAAATACAATTACACGACGAAAAGAAACCCAGCTTTTACAGAAAATATTTGAAAAAGCATTGTCGTCTAAAAGATCTAACCGTGCTTTGTCTTTGGGTTTATTGAATTCATATAATATTTAAACAATCACGCCCAATAAAAAAATTTGTAGCATATACGAAACAAATGCAATGCCTTTGTGCATTAAATATTCTATCAATATATCAGCAGACGGTTAAAGAAAACAAAACTTAATATCTTCGAATGCCTCAAATAATGACATGTCTCTTATAAAAACTACCTAGAACGTCTACGTTCTAGGTAGTTTTGCTTTAAGGTAGACATTTATTTTATTCCTTTAGTGCTTTTGTAATTTCTGTATAGATTTAAATTCATAGGGATATAATAGGATGGCCATTACTATATTAATAAAATGCGACAAAGGTAACATAAAAGTAATGTAACCTATCTAAAAAGGATGTATAAAAGTGGCATTGCTAAAAAAAAGTAATATAACTTTTTTATTTACTACATATTTTCGAAGAAATAATTTTGATGTGCGTACTATGTGGCTTAATTTGTTTCTGAATCAAATGTAACCAATAGGTCCAGGCTTTTCTTCATCAGCAGTCTGCTATGGCACCTACACAGACACAATACTACGCTGTTCTACTCGTATGGTTTATCGCTTTTAATGTTCACTTTAATGAAAACTTTAGTACATTTTAGGTATTCTAGAGTACTAGTTTACAGTACGTATACATACTCTATACATATGGTGTTTACGTTGACATTGTTAAATTAAAAAGTGAGGCAATCAGACCTATCTATGATAGAACATTCATGTTATTAATATGGTGACTGTTAAAAATTTTAGCGATTCAGAACTCTCAACAGTGACCCGGTACAACTTGAATGTTCCATCACATGTCTAAATTTAGCTGTTAGTGGTTTCTGATTAACTGATTAACTTACGCCCATATGCTGTTATATGTTTTAAGAAGCAAACGATAAAAGTTTTGCCCATGCTTATTAAAAATGTTTGCCTATACTCGTATGACTGAAAAATGGATTTAATTTAATGGGTCGCTGGACAATTTCATCGAATAGGTACTGCTCCTCAAGAATAGGAAAAAATGTGAAAAAGAGTGAGGCAGCACTCGGAGGGAAAAGGATGTATTTTACGTGCGGCCAGATCGAACTGTGTACATTCACATCACTTAATATTCACTCTGCAAAGGTCTCAATGCGACTGAGTTAAATACCAGGCTATTTACTGCGCATCTCGTGGGCGGTCCGATATAGCAGTTTTAAGACTTGTTCCTATTCTTGACTAGCTGTATTTGTAACTTATTTGTGTTTCACAACAATGAAGTAAACAAGGTAATATAAACGCATATTTTGTAGCTGCCATCTCTCATTTGATGTCTACTTATTTTACGTCATTCTTATTGTTCGAGTATTAATAACATTATCAATAAGCGAACAATAATAATAACATATTATCAAGATACTAACATATTATCAAGGTAATAACATATTACCAAGATAATATGTTATCAAGAATGTACCCAATTATCAAATAATGAATTTTATGGGTACAGAGTTACCACATTAAAACTATTTAATGTATATATAATGAGGCACATATGTACATGTACATGTATTTCTATACCCAGAAGAACATTCGTATTAGGCTGACTTAGTTTTCCACAAAACACCAAAACATAATACTGTTTTGGTGTTTTGTGGAAAACTAAATCAGTGCTATCTTCACACCAAAGGTTCCAACCTAGTCCAGTATTCCCAATAGGATAGGATTATAATATTTAATTGGAAACCTCGATAATATAAAGTAGTATTTCAAATATGATATTTAGGAATTTGGTTGCGCTATTCACGAACGTTTAGATTCATGGACGTATTTTCTAGATTTACAGCACCACAAACATATACTTATTGTATAATCGTATACAAAAGCGTTATTTTTCTTTATTGGGCAATATGGACAGTAAAAAGTATAAAATTGAAATAAAACTTACACCAAAAGATGGTATAATTTACATCAGACGTCGTGTTGATTTTACTCCATTAGTGTAAATAATAAAATTCTACCACGGTCTTGCGGTCTTCATTTCACATAAAACTGGAGTATCCCTATATACCCCGTTTAGTGTAAAATTAGTATAAAATTTTATGCCACATTTTAGACAGTGTAGAAGAATCTGTATATATAAATAAATAGATAGATATTGTGTATATAAATGAAAGTATTGTGTGAGTAAAACACTTAAAGCTGTAAAAAACATACTGTAGCTATATCTGCTTACTTAAGTCAGTGTTTTGCTTACATAACTATTGCAATAAATGATTACTTTATGAGTAACGATTTCGCTAGAAATTCATTTGCATGAAAACAGCATTGATGTTAATATTACAATAAAATTATTAGTAAATATTCATTATATTCCAGTAAGAAATTACGACTGCATAATTAGTTGCATAAAATAAGGTGAGAATATTTTGCCATTAGTCATATAGGACATACCACGAACGCCTGTTTATTTCTGACAATTCCCGATTGATCTGTCTATTATATTACTGTTAGCACATTGAAAATTCGACACACTTGCCATCATGTGTGAAGTGTTCATTTTAAGCATTTAGCGTTCATTAGCGTTAATTTGTTAAAGTTTATTGATGAATTGAAATATTTTCCAGTTCCCAACGGTCAACTCATGATTTTTACGGACTTCTTAGAAATTACCTATTCAAGTTACTGCTTTGTTGGAATATATACGTTATCCAGATGAACTTTGCGGATTATCGTGACCATTATTTATGTAAACATTTATTGAAAATTGTCATCAACACATCTTTACAATGTCTCAAAATACATGTAACTGATAACTAGTCTTTATTACACGAGTAGTTTTATAAGTAATCTGTGTCATCGTTTTAGTGTGGGAACATGAAATATGGAGTAATAAACTTATCGTACTGAAAAATGCTAATGGCTAGGATAATATTACTATATCATGTAGAGGCAGCATGGTTTACTTAATTTTAGCAATTCTGTTTCTAAAACTTTAAAATAATAGTTATACGCAGAATTATTAGAAATATAATATATTGCATAGCGGGTACATGCTACGCGAGATGATTATTTATTTACCATTGGTTGTTGTTAAAAGCAGAAATTAAAACTTTTTCTCTCAGAATATTATTATAGTAGGTTATGTCTGAACTACAGAAAGACGGTTTATTTCAGATAAGAAAACGCGCTTATATATTTGACTTTAATTTGTTTAACGTAATATATCAACACGTAGCTAATGTTAATATATTTTATCATAAAACCATGGCAAACTTAGTCAGCAATATATATATATTCTTTATCTCGGAAAATTTTCTTTATTAAATATTATTTAGTATGTCTAGATATCAAGAAGCATATTTATATCTTATTAACCGTAATAATATTCGCATTAGAATAGAATCATAATATTTAATCAGAAAGCTCGATAATACAAGTACTTATTTCAAATAGGAAGTAGTTAGGAATATGGTTGCGTTGTTCGCGAATATATCAATATTTTCTAGACTTGCACTAGCATATACACACGAATATTTCATTAGTATAATAATGAATTATATATGTATTCAAAACAAAAATATAATAATGTGTATTATATTTTAAATGCGTTTTATTTTCCTTCATTGTAGAATATGAACAGTAAAAGGTGTAACATTGCAAAAAGTTGTGAAGTTTACACCAGACGTCACGTCGGCGTTGTGTTGATTTTACTACATTACTAGAATGAAAATTCACATTAGCGCATAGTACCTAAAATTCTATCACGGCCTTGCGGTGTTTATTTCACATCAGATTGGTGTGAAACTGGTGTAAAATTTTACACCGCCGTGTAATAATTTGGACTTACTAATTGGCCGTATCTCTCCTTCTCTCTGTCTCTATTATGTATTAAAATGATAATTTTCATTGCACTGAGTACTTACTTATCAGATAACTGAAATATAAAAGGCGGCATCTTATATTGCGCTGACAAAAGGCAGTTATGTAGTTGGATATCGGCATTGACACGAGAGTGTGGAAGTTATATAATTCAATTAAATTAACCGACTGACATGTATATCATATAGATTACCAGAACTGCATGTTACTATTACATGCATTCAGGTGCGTATTGGGGAAATGTGTAGTTACTTGTTATTGTAATAGGTAAATATTACCGGTTACAGGCACTGTACCTAGTTTAATATAGGTGTTAAGAAAAAAAAAACTTTATATTACATGATGTTAATGGAATATAACTTAGGAAAAGAAAATATAGTAAAATATATTCCAATAAAAGTTTTTTTATTTTATATTTGTGCCTTTTTGTGACGACCATATAAACTGAAATAAATGCCATATACCGCTTTGATTTCTATCTAAATATTGTATCCTAAATATAGCATTTTTTCATATAAACAAATTTATTTAGGCAATACATTAAATATTAACAAACAGATTTCTCACAAATGTAACATTTATTTTACATAACAAATAAGTTACTTACCTAATAAATGATGATATCAAAACATATAATAATACGAGTATGTTTTCATTGATCAGGATGCGCTAATATACTAAAATATATTATATGTTTAAGAGCAACTTTCGTTTCGCCATATCCAAAATTAGAATTTTTATAAACATAATTTCTTAACAATATATATAAATTATTCTTTCGGTATCAACTACTTAAAATTTGTGAACTAGGCCTCTACGCTAGAAAGTGATATATACTAGGCTGCTCCTATATTACAAGCTGTTAGAAATTGAACTAAAGAGAAAATCAACAGTTTTAAAACCTTAAAACGGACTTTTCCACACGTAGAACGTCATTTCGAAATTGAGTGACCGAGAAAAAATAAACACATAAATGCAGAATATCTGTTTTATGTGACAGTTTTACTTTGTTCAAATAGTCCACCCTTGTGCTTTCTCATGACCACTGAACAGGGTGGGGTGTGTCCTATCCACCTCAAAATCAATAGATGTCGTCTGGTAGACGTCCCTAATCAGAATCAGTTGAAACCCGATCGATCCGACACGATTTAATTGAGTGATCGTGTTAACAAAAAAAAATTCTCAAATAGTCCACCATTGTGCTTTCTCATGACCCATGAATATGGTAGATTGTGTTCTATCTGTCTGGGAGACGTCCCCGATTAGAATCAGTCAGAACCTGATTAATTCGATATGATGTAGTTGAGTGTGTTAATAAAAAAAAATTCACAAATAGTCCACCGTCGTGCTTTCTCATGACCAATGGTGGGGTGTCTTATCCACCTCAAAATCAATAGGTGTCGTCTGGAAGACGTTCCCGACCAGAATCAGTCAAAACCCGATCGATCCGACGCGATTTAGTTGAGTTATCGTATTAACAAAACAAATTTTTCAAATAGTCCACCATCGTGCTCTCATGGACAGGGTGGGGTGTGTCCTATCCACCTCAAAATCATTAGGTGTCGTCTGGGAGACGTCCCCGATCAGAATTAGTCAAAACCCGATCGATCCGACACGATTTAGTTGATTTATCGTGCTAACAAGAAATTTTAATGTCGACAACGACGACACACACACAGCAAAATTTTTTTAAAAACCTTTGTTTTGGTTTTTAGGCCGAAAAACGAAAAATAAACCCAAAAAAAATTTGGTTTTTCACTCTTTCTTTACACGATTACATTACTTTTCCGCTAGTATAGTGGAGTGCGGAAAAGTAAAAACTATTTTTCTTCGATTTCTCAATTATTCATTCGTCTGGGTTGAAAAGTAAATTAACACCGAAATATTGCTGTATAGCGAAGACAGACAAATTGGCTTCGTAAAAATAAACTTGTTAACATTTTTGGCATACAGATGATGCTCTATTAATTTATGTTCCTAGGAATTGTAATCGTTTTAGCTTTAGCTTGTAAGCGGAATCAATAGAAATAAAACTTGATTAGCCCGAATAAACCCGAATGGAAATATTGTTAATATGTGTTTATATTTATTTTTTAAACCCAATTAAAAAAACTACTGCCACCGACGAGCGTCTTGTTGGCCAGGTTGATCACTGACAGGCATTATTACATGATCATACCACTTGAGTTGGCAGAACTCGCGTGGAGTGCAGTAAATATCCTCGTGGTTTGCGGAAAAACTTTTTTCTCGCTTACAATTAACTGTATTATTATATCATCATATCACATAACGTCATAATAGTTCAGTTGATCAGGGTTCTAATGTCATAGTTCTAATAATTCTCACTTTCGAGGGACTACAGCAGGACTGCTTAGGGTCTACAGCACTTGACGTCTTAGATGTTAGTACTAGTGCAATAATCTGCAATAATTGTTGTGAATATCGGTGCCACTCGATAAGAATCGAGTGGTACAGTAAATTTTCATATAGTTGCCTTGTTCATTCTTCTTAATTCAATTTCGCTACTAAGTATTACTAATTTACGTTCCACGACGTCGAAATAATATACAGTCTAGATAGTATGGAAGATTCGTTAATGCTAAAGATTACTACTGGAGTAGGTTGGAACCTTTGGTGTGATTTGAGCTGATTAAAATAGTTTTAATCATCTTCAGATGATACCAACTTTGTTGGCGAAACGCGCGTCGAGTGTAGTGTATAGTGTTTTGGTGTTTTGTGGAGAACTAAGTCAGTGTTGCAAAAGATTACGTTGGTGGTTAAAGTGATAGACAGACACCTTTGAAGTAAGTCTTGACGTTTCTATCAGCTTCATTAGAAGAAATACAAAACTGTAATCCAAAGAGTAGCCTTTCTCAAAGACCAGTCTTTAGATTTCCTATGAAAAAGCTGATGGACTACGGCATAACTCACAATCAGAAGAATTTACTTCATGGGACAACGGTCACGAAAGCATGCACTATACCAAGTCATCTTTAGGCATGAGTATGTCTGGATTAAATACCAGATGTTTTACAGCGAACAATAGTGATATATGCAGCACCGAACTACAAGACTATAGAACTATGAAAACAATGATGATAATTACGAATGCATTTTTTCACCCTCTATAAATCTTGAAATCTAAGACAACCAGTTGGTGAAAACTTCTTCTGGAACAAGTTCTTTCATCATTTGAAATATCAGACGAAAAGCTCGTTTCTCGGTACGCTGAAATAATATGGATTACATGATTGTGATAAGATTGAAGGTGATGAAGGTAAAAAACGTTAGAAATTGTAAAAAATAACTAACGCAGCTACTTGGATGAGATTATAAAATTTATATACATTCGTTGTTTATGACGCTTTTATAAGCTTTGTATATAACGTAGTAGGTATGGTGAGAATGTAACTACTTTAAACATAAAAATTAACTGGAAATACCTTTAATCATACATTGTTTGCTTATATCTAATCAACATACTATGCCCGATTGACATTGTCGATAATATTTCTCTATTGTCAATATTGACAATTTTCTATTGTCAATAATATTTCTTTTCTTGAAAATTCCAGTCTTCACGGCAGACAACAAAGAATAAAAACAAAACTCAAAACACAATAGGGCATGTAATAACAATAATGCAAAATCCACTGGCGTATATTAGTTGATGCGGCAAAAACGGTCAGTACAACCCTGTAAAGGGATGTACTAATCGTAGACGTTTTTTAAAATTCTAGTGCAGAATATGTATATTAGGTATTACTACTATTGACAGCGTATATATCCTAAAGGAAGCACAAGTGAATATACAGTAGGCAACTTATGTTCAATCGACCTAATTTCGTCTCTATAATATATAGTCTCTATAATATATAGATCTTTCCATCTTTTTACACGTTTATCCTAATCAATAAATCGATAGAAGAGGATGTACTGAGTGACACATACGATCGCTGGATTTACACAATTAAACTGCTCGTGGAAATGTCTTAAAACTAAAATTCATTTTACCAGATATTTCTCTAAGGGAAATCGACCAAGAAAGGAACTTTGCTAATATTATTTGGATTATAATAAATATATTTTATATTACTGGATAATTCTGCAAAGTTATGTCGCCGTTTATTTATCCTACTAACAGAACTTACTTAAGCTACACCGAAACATCATTCCTTGTATTACGTTTACCAGAGGTTAGCAAATGTCTTTTTTGTAAATAAGTTTTTTGCGCTAGTTTATATGCACTTATTAGTGAGTAAAGAGTATTTACGATTAATATGGTCGTTATTTATGGTAAATTTACGATTTTGTCATTCTAGTATGGGTGCTTGGTTTCTCAAACAATCGTGTGATCTATGTAGTTATACATCACCACTCCAATTTGAGACAAAACCATATAACACTAATTCGGTAGTTTTTCAAAGCATGTTGTTCTCGTATCTATTTGGGCATCGTATTTGTTCTCGTACCTATTGGGCCCCTGTTTCTCCAATTTATGCAAAGGCGTTGACAAGTAAACCGGTTGTCACTTTGTCTCGGTTGTCTCTTATAATCAGTTTAATTCAGATATGTTATATAAGATTATATTTACATGAATATAGTCTTTGTAATAGACCTGTATCCTTATAGACCAATACAGAGTTAAAGGTTTATAATGAAAGTGATTCAACCATTTTATGGAAAGAATGAGGCGACATAAAGAAAATATATACCGACATATCGAACTCGAAGTTTTTAAACGACGAAGTATGTTAAGTATTTGTAATATCCCACATTTTCCCAAAATGTTATCGTTCAGGAATTTTGAAAAAAGTATGTACTACTATGTAATACTAAATTCTACTAAATAGAAAACAACTAGGCACGCATTTACCGTAAGTGAAGCATCTTGCAAAAAATACCATACCATACACAGTGAGATAAAAAATAACAAATTATGGAGATATAGTAAAAAAAAACAACTGCATATGGTGGTAAGCTCTTTACAACCTAATGGATCTTCATTTTCTTTGCTTGTATGCAGTAAACGGTTTCTAGAGATCAATTCAGAAGGTACAGTGAAAGTGATAACTGAGACTTGTGGAGACATTGAAAGACTCGTACAAGAAGGCTAACTTGCAATAAAATTTTTCCCCGTAAATTTGGAAATTAGCACTTGATTGTATCGCTTTCAACTTATATTATTTCATGAAAACTCGTAAATAACCATATTCCATATAAAAAAAAGCGTTTTTGCAAATTGACAAATTTGTGAATTTGTCATCTGCGAGCACAACACGCGGCAATGCTGCTGTAGAACTCGCGGAATTAGTGTGTCTAGTTGGCAGCCATATCGCCATGAAAATTTATCCTAACCTTAAAATGTCACCGCATTTACATTGTAAAGGGCGTCTCGTTTCCAAAAGTCAGTTAAATAAAATCCGTGTAATGTCTGAAACCAGGAAAAGTAATGCGGGGTGAAAAGCAATAGTCGAATGTGTTCGTTTGTGTTGGCAAACCCAGTGGATATCGTATTGTTTCCCTAGATCTTTTGGGACAAACGATGAAATGCTCCTCGTGTGATGTATATTTACCCTTCGAAAAAACCATAAATGAAGCGAATTATTTATTACATTTACCAAACTTTTACCCTTATTCCAAAAATAAATCTGTGTTGTTGTACTTTCAAATTATTTGAATAGCTCGCGCTTCGCGGCGTTGCCGTTATGCAGCTAGATCAATCGATGACACTAAACGCCTCTTTTACATTATTTTTTTCTCTTAATTCAAATGGTAAAAAATTCTCAAAAAATTCATGAAGCTCTATTTTAAACTGAAGAATATGTTGGCAAATTTTCATTGCGTTTTATAATTTTTGAAAATCCCATTGGAACCTCCTTCAGGAAATCTAAAATACCGTCAAAATATGTTGCCGTAGAAGTAAGTAACACTTCCACGGTTGAGATACTCCAACAATTATATATAAGATATATACATATCTCTTTAAAATTTTCTCAAATCGATCAATATTTTCATAGATTGTATAACAGATATTCGACCTTGACGATAACATAATAATGTATTATTTAGTACAAACATATTTGACATATTTATTCACAATTCGAATCAACAAAAAAGTGTTTTCTTACGGCACGCAATTTAGGCCACTTGAAAAAATATTCTATTCTCATGAATATGTCTGTATCTTTTTCTTGGAAAGCCTTAAAGTCGTCGTGTATAAAATGCTTGTACAGATGAATTCAACATATTTTGTTATATAACTGATCGAAAACCTTGTCTATCAATTCTTATAGATGTTATGTGGGTTTACGTGTGTATAAAAACGCTCGTATAATCATTACTGAAAGAAATATATGTACTGTATTGTGACAGAAGAAATATAATACACTATCTGTATCGCACTCAATATTTGAATCTTCTTAAGGGGTGTATTAAGGAATCTTCTTAATTTACATACATGTCCACCCCATATAAATAACTGTGCACCAGGGCTAGCGTAAATTTTAGGGAGTGAAATAAATTTTACTCTAACCAAATTATGGATTTGTTGACCCAAAAAAAAATTAAATAAAATGATTCTAATTATAAATAGGTTACCTGCATGAAAAAAAAATATGTATATAGATTTAAGAAATATGTAGATATGCCCAGAAGTATCCAGAACAAAGCCAATTTAATGGGATCGATTCCTAATCAATAAATTCAGTGGGACTGACCGATAAAATAAGCCACCGATTTTTACCGTATCGGAATATTGTATTAACCATTGATTATTTCCACTTATACCCTTCTAACTAAATATGTTACTAAATTTCAACCCCTTGTAATGCCTCTCATATGTAATACATTTATGTGCCAAGAGATGTTTTACTTTCATTGGATTCTATTTTATTACAAGATCTTTTTTTTTTGTTTTTATCTCATATTAGTGTAATATACATATTCTTTGTTCCTAGCTACAACTATGAAAAATTTAATCATATTTGTCTTGTCTTTTTAAGCGCTTCATTTAAACCTACTATGCAACTGGCAACATTTTATTTTTATAAAAAATATTTAAACTAATATCTGAGAAATCAAATTATTATGGTCTGAGAGCGGATTCCTCAATTTGAAACCCGAAAAATAATGGCGATCAGTATTCCGGCGACTACTTAATTGTACCACTGATGTACTATTCATTTCATCGCTATTTGCCAAATAAAAAACTTTCTTATCTTGCCGATAAACGGAACAGCCTACCTGAGCCTAGCCATAAAAACAATCCACAGTATGAGATAAGAACCGTTTGGGATTTTTTATTTGGCAAATAGCGATGAAATAAACTATACCATTGATAAATAATGTATTGAGACTCCTTCGATGAGTATACCTGAAATATAGATCCTAATGAATTAATTCCAACGTTAATTATGCTCTTGACCCTAAAATAGGAGCATCCTGTAGTGATTAAGAGAATAATCAACTCAAAAAATAATTATATATATTTCAGTGAAACGCGTCAAAATTGTATTATTTCTCGATGGTATATTACACCACACAATACGTTACGTTATTATGGGAGAGGAACTTTTGAACTAATTTCTATATTTAATTTCCTACTTTTCTTACAGATTCAGCAAAGCGTTAGGAAGTTTTCCATTCATATTTTCTATCGTGATCAGAAGTAAGGAGATAATCCGCTCAGGTTATATTTAACCGTCACTACGCCATTTGGCGGATTAACTAGAATACGAGACTATACCATACGCAAGTGTTATCTATCAAATTAACTCTTTTTTTACATTTTATTTTTATCGTATTCTAATTACGTGCGAACATAATTTGTAGCTAAGACTAATTGTAAAAGTAAGAGATATTTTATAATTTGGATAAGATATTTCTTACTATTACAATTATTAAATTTAACTTTTTTCTTCGCATATTTTTACTAAACAAATAGTAAAAACCAAAACCAAAATTTATCTTTGGCGTAAAAACAGTGTGCATTTATCATAAAAGAATAACCAATGGGGTGGCTGGCTAGATCGCCATATTCGACATCACTAGATTCTTCCTATGGGTACACCTGAAATAAAAGGTTTATACCATTAACCTCACCATCTAGAGGAGCTGAGGGCACGAATTGTACAGGAGTGTCGCCTAATAACACCATTTGTGCATACGAGAATTGTACTACTGCATGGAAGTCAGTGGTGATGTTTAACTAAATAAATAATTGAAACATAAATTACGATGAGTGTATACACCATTAATTACTACTATCTATATTATTTAAGGGGCTACATCCACCTAAAATCTGCAAAATTTTCGATATATTTTTTTTGTATATTGTAGTTTGAAGGTTTAAGAATATGTTCAGAAAGTTTCAAGTCGATATCTTTAAATTTTACAGAGATACAAAGCTTTCAGTCACGGGATAGAGGGCGGCTAATGCTGCTACCTGCACCCCTCAATGAGCGCCCTCGTCGGATTCGGAACAATGATTGACTTAACTAATCAGCGACATTTGTTTTCGTATTATATTGTAATAATGTATACGCACAAAATTTTTCGTGCTAAGAAAAATGCAAAAAGCACGAGAATTCATCATCCTAAGAAAAAAAGGGACGTCCTTTGAATCCGAAACGGTGACCGTCATATCTCGAGAACCGATGGACAGCTTGATTTTAAGTTTGGCACAGTCACGCTTAAAGCCGTTATTAACAGAATGATGATTGCATTTTTCACAAATAAAAAAAATTGTTTAAACAAATTACGATAATAACTGAGTTTTTTACCGAATTTTCGTACTTCAGTTCTATGTGCCGTTTTTTTTTTTGAAGAACAATTTTCGGAAACGGCGATCATCAATATGTTGCACTTAATTTCATGATAGCTTACTATCTTTGATTTCAAATGATCAGTTTTAGCAGGAGAAGGGTCACCGCAAACCAGGTCGTCAAATAGACGCTCCAGTTCCGGCAGACATATTCCTTCCGGTTTTAAATAGTCTTAAATTGTGTTCACTTCATCATGTTTACAATAAATTTATCTTCAATTAAAAAATATATATATTTATTTATCATTAATGGTTCCCAAGAAAATTCATCCCGAAGATCGACTATTTTTTCATGCTTCTAAGTAGATGTAGCCCCTTAAAAGAGAAAAATTGAATATTTTATAACGGAATACACTTCGTGTAATTTATCTTGTTAACATACATTGCACTTAATTTACTATAAAATATCTAACTAATCTATATCTATCTAACATACTATGCACTAGAGCACATTTAGGAAATATTTCTGTATTCATGAATAACGCCGCCAAATTTTTAAGTATCATTTGAGTTTTCTTAACCATATACTGCTTGATTTGCTTCTGATCTAATTATTCTATTGTTCTTCTGGTTGAGTAGATAATTATAGTAACAAATGTACTTTTTAATACCCAGAAACCTCTAGGTTTTAATAATAATTATTATGTTAAAAAAGGATTTATTTTTTACTGAAAATAAAAACTTGAATCCGTTACGACCACATAAGAAACTAAACAATTTTTATATGGTCGTAATGAATGTACCCACAAAATGAATTATTTAATAGTTGGCTACATGCATGGTAACATGAATATGTTATTAATAAGTAGGTATAAAGTATGCTATTTTCTTTGTTATTTTCTTTATTTAATCGTCGTGAAACAGATACACACCAATTCAATGAAATCTCCCAATGACTTTTTAAAAATTCAATATATTTTCAGTCATCTAGGTAATTACTTTAATACACCTAACCTTTAAAATATTTTATTCTTAATACCGATAACATATACCATTGATCGGTCAAATACCACGAAATGGCACATTGTTTCAAGTTTTAATAACTTCATATAAAAGCCCCTTGCGCATGCACTATAGAATACTTACATACATTATACTGTGATTTAGTTATATTTTATATTTAGTTATAATTTTCAATTATACTGGTATAATTGAAGTTTTCTCTCGATACAAGACAATGTGCCACTAATAGTATTTTTTAGAGAAAAAGTTGCTTTTTATGTTTTTTCATTCAAGTAGCATTTAAGTCAAGTCACGAAATATATACAGAAGTCTTAAGAACTTCCATTCCCAAAACAAAAAATAATAACAAATATTTTTAAGTTTATCTTACGCATAGTTATTTTCAAATATATCTTCATCTTGTGTCAATACAATTAATTCCTTTTCTATTGTACCTTCATTACATTTATTTTCAAACAAAATAATTAATAATAACCGTTGAAGACGTTGACAATAATTATCAACATATTATCAACAGTCCCTGGAACTTTATTCTTGAATGATATTAATATAAATAAAATCTGCTGAATTAATATAAAGAATTTAAAAAAACTGGCATTAGAAATTTAAAAAATCTGAAAAAAAGTACAATAATACAATACATAAACAATAATTTAATAAAAATGCCGAAATAATTGGATATATCTATTACTGGAGGTCCAGATTTGTAAATATATAGGATGTTTCAAATTCTGATAAACAATTTTTTGCCTATAAATGAAGTGACACAATATATTTAATATTTAATTACGAAATCCGAATTTATATTATATATTAGTGTATTAAAGGAATGTAATTTCTGCAATATACTTCAACAATAACAACGATCGCTATATATAAAGCATAAAATGTACATATATACTGTATAACTTTCACTATACCTACTCATTTCGACAGAAACACTATTTTTAATTATTCGTCTATTTTACCTTTCAATATTTTATTTAATGGGTTTCGTACTTTGTTTTTGCAAAAATGCAGTCATAGATTCTAAAAAAATGTTGTAATCTGTATCGCTCTGCAATTTAGTTTAATTTATAAATAAAAAGTTAAACTTAAGTAATTATTAAGCACTAAAAATTAATAAACAATGGGGTATTGCAAAACATTGTACTTTTTAAACTGTTTTAGTGTCAATATATTTAAATTCTATTTCGCATTAACTGCACAAAAAGTAAAGGAACTCCTTATGGTTTAATTCACTTTTTTTTTTAAAGTAATTTACATCTAGGAGTAAGCTATTAATGCTTGAAATTAAACGAAAACCACAAATTTTGTGTAAAATTAATTACAGCGTATTGGGTTAGCAAAAACTAATGGCACTTTTAATACTTGAATGAGTATTTACCAAATGTAAGTCGACTTCATTAGGAACTGAAGAAACAGTACGATTAGTGCAAATTTGACATACTTAGTCCCTTCAAATTAGGAAAAGTGAGGGAAATTTTTCCTACCTATACAGAAAATTGTGTTGGGGTTGTGTCAACATATTTTACTCCTAGCGCATGCTAAAAAAAGGTTGTTTTTTAGATATAGACATATATATGTGCGTTTTTGGCCGTTTTATCGGTTTTTTGCGTTTTCCTAAAAAATTGCATTTTTGGGAAAACATGACCTGATTTGATGTTGTAGATTTTGCGATTCTCCACAATTTTTGTTCTTTTCAGTTTTTCGAAATTCTGCTTAGTTGCGCCGCTAGACCGCGTTGAAGTATTTTAGAGCTCTTTTTCGATTTTAAGCCAAAACTATGCATTGTGGAGAAAAATATCAAGAGATCAAAGTTGTAGATATAAAAATTTCCGACACATTTTGTTGCTTTGTGAGTTTTATTTTTTTAATTTAAGGTAACATCTTGAAAACATCAATCTCCTTCGAAATACTGTCCCTTAGTTAATATGCACTTGTCCCAACAGTTTTTCCACTGTTCGAATTTTTTTTTTTTTATATTCTAATGATGTTAAGTGCTTTCAGCGATTTTTTCTTCACCTTTTCTTTGTCATTCTAAGACGATTTCTCTTTAGGTTTTTCTTCATTGTTGGGAATAAGAAAAAGTTCCAGGGGGCTAGATCGGGCGATTAAGGTGGGCGCAAAACCGTTGTCATGTCTTTTTTTTTTTGTCAAAAACTGGTTGATTTGATTTGTGTGGGTAGACGCATTGTCATGATGAAGTAGCCTGATACCACAATTCAGATAGTTTTTTTAACTGCCTCACGTAATCGCTTTAACACTTCCACATAGTAATTTTGATTCACTGTGGTGCTCTGAGGAACAAATTCAACGTGAACGACTCCTTTGCTGTAGAAAAAAAACTTCATATTTGATATGACTGGCAGTGCGTTTTTTGGTCTGGGTGATGAAAGTGTCTTCCACTGGCTAGACTGCTGTTTTGTTTGGGCATCATAGCCGCAACATCAAGATTTATCTACTGTGATGACTTTTTACAAAAATCGGGGTCATTCTGTGCTTTGTCTTTCAATTCCTGGCATACAGACAGTTCCCTCTCTAGCCCATCGTAGAAGAAACTTTGCTGCCACGTGTCCCATCTTCAAATCTTCAGTTAGGATTCTGTGGCATGAACTCCAATTACTCCAATGAACAGGAAATTCCAATTATTTTCTCCAGTTCGTCAATTGTTCTGTGATGATTAATCATCGTCCATTTTTTGAACATTTTCATCTATTCTGGACGTTGAAGGGCGACTCGAACGAGGTTAATTTTCAAGTGACAACCACTTCTAAACTGGGCAAACCACTTGTAAATTCTTGCCTAGCTTGGAGTTTCTGTCCCATAAGCTCTCTGAAACATTGAAACTATATATGCCGCTGTTTTCTATAAAGAGAAATATAATTTGATATTGACGCATTGCTCCTTAAAGTTTGTCATCGCCGAAAGCGTTGGGACGGATTTAAGAAAAAATCACTCACATGAAAGATATTTGGCCAACTGAGTAAACGTGAGTCTAGTAAACGTACCTAGTAGGAGACGGCAGCACTGCCAAGCCATTGATCTACAAAAAATAATTCTCGTTTGTTGTTTGGGTACCTCCTTGTAATTTTACATTTAACAAATTCTCTTAGATACTAATGTTACTATTCATATCTCTTATATATAAAAATCGTTTATATTACTAATAAGAGGTATCTGAACGTGAATACCCGTTACGCTGAGTATCATAATTGACTTACGACCGACGGCGTTTTATATTGCACTGACATAATAGTGTTTTGATGTTTTGTGGAAAACTCAGTGTTATCTTCACACCAAAGGTTCCAACTTACTCCAGTGTCTATACAGTTCAATAAAATTAAGCATTTATAATTATTTCACGAACGGTGGTTTGTACAGTATTTTATTATTAATATAGGTACGTACATAGCTCCACAATATCTGATGTATAATGAAAAATTATTGGCACTAACTTAACATACACAGAGCTGGGAACTCCAAATCTTGAATGGAGTATTTATGTGTAATAAGAGAAATAACAAACGCGATACGAGCCAAACACACGACAATGATGTCAGTTTATTATGTTTTTACGACTGTATGAGAATACAGATCATGTATCTAAAACCGACATACTTTATGAATAATATTCATAATGTAGAAAAGCATCACTAGATAAATGAATGTTTTCGATCGGTACATATGATTACTTGACTTGATATAGACACGCCCACTATATTTTGTAATTGGATCCTTGTCCAATGTCCTTCCTTCCTTATTATGTATTATAGAGGAGTACTAGCACCTCCTACGAAATAGCCTTATTAGTAACTTTGATGAAAATATTCTATTAATAAGTACATCAAATAACGTAAATAAATAAAACAAAATTAATAAGAAAACAAATGCAAATAAACAATAGTTTAAAAAAATAAACTACGAAAAATATGTAAACTCTAAAACTATTTAAAAATGCGTCTATTTCATATGGGCCTAAAGGAATAAATGCCAACTAGACTTTCAGTTTTCAGTAGCAGTTTTCCAACTTGAAATACAGAAAACAAATACAGAAATAAAAAATGAAAGCGTAGGTACAAACATAAAACGAAAATTTAATTAAAAAGGTTGTTAAAAAATGGTGCAGCCTTAACAAGATAATTAAATCAAGAGGTTAGATTTTACATGGACGGTATCCATTTAACCGTCGGTCGATTGAATTAAACCAAATGTTTGTTCATACAACTTCATGAACATATACGGCCTGTTATTTAAGTACGTGGACAAACTTTAAGGGGTAATTCCTTGGGTGATTCTAAGATGAAAAGTTTGTATAAACATAAGTCCGGTAATGCTTCGTTTTCAAGATAGTATCAAACTTTTTTAAAAAAATCGTTTTTTCGTAAAAATTTTAATAATCCTTTAGCTGATTTTGTTGAAATTCGACAGTGTTATTTATGGTAGAAAGGGACTAATTTAGCCCTAAGTTGATTAAAATTAATAAGTCCAGTGGCAGTCCGGGGGGCACCTTAATCTAGATTTAACAAAAAAAATGTGCGCCACTGACTTTTTAAAACTTTTATATTATTCGCATTAAGCAACTAAAAATATAACTTTTTTGTCTCGTGAATTCTTTTTTCGTATCGCTTCGTTTTCGAGAAAAAAATAAAAATCACTTTATTGCATGTTCCTGGGACAACATAATAAACAATTACAACTACCAACTATCAAAAACTGGTGTGTACCTGTTATTTTTTCTATATCAATAGAAATTGTTATAAAAATAATTTTTTAAAAAAAGCTTGATACTCCGTATCTTGAAAACGAAGTATTACCGGACCTATGTTTATATGAACTTTTCGTCTTAGAATCACTGAAGGAATTACCCCTTGAAGTTTGTCCACGTACTTAAATAACACCCTGTATATTTAACAAGAAAACATGGTGAATCTTACGTCAGTTGAATTTCATTTTTTTATATTCTTCAGTCTTCTTCCCCCAATGAATCCTCAATTTCTAAAATTCCCAAGCACCATATAAAAGTTATACATTGGATTTTGGGTTCGCGTACCAATGGGGGAAGTTCGACATCTCACCCTGAGCATGGTTGTGTTTGTCCTTGTCTTTATGTAACCTGTCCCTCCACAACTTGATGCTTAGGGGAAGAAAGCTTCGATTTCTGTATTTACAAACTTTTTTAACATTACCTATTTAAGGTGGCTAAATGTTAATAAGGATATGAAACACTAAATTATATACGCTGACGGCAACAAAATATATAATATAGCTGAAGATAGAAATAATCATCAGCCATTTTTTAGATTATTATCCACTGAGGTATCTAAAAATTTTTTTAAAAATATGGGTTTATTGTATATTGTATAAATGAGGCTAACTGATAAACATTTTTCGTGATTAAAAATGATAAGTACATGTGCACTTTCGATTTAATTTGTTTAATAGAAAATAATGGAAGTGATATTAAATATATCTGATGATAATACCATTGCAACAAATTAATATTAACTTGGATATAACTTGTTAAGAGTTATTGACGTAACTGCTACTAATTTATATTCCAAATTATTTTGGCGTTAAGCCTGGTATTTAAATAATGTACAATAAATACAATGTATTGCATAGTTGCATGTAAAATGCAATACGCAGACTTTATCTTCATGATGTGCAAATATTAAATTATATTAACGGTATTACTCAACTTTGAGTAAAAAGTATTACTTTATCTTTTACCTAATGTGGCTTCTTATTTTATTTCCCTAAAAGATTCTGGACTGGTGTCAGTTAGAATTAATACAATTTTTAATTAATGGTATATTAGATAGTACTAAAAAGTAAATTTAAGTAAAGACATAACAGCAAGTTCATGAGTATTTATTATTATTATTACACATAACAAGTCGCTTCTACATGCAACGCGAAATATCAATGTAAGGATTTCTGAAAGGAATAATAATTATAAACACTGTAGGTACGTTTTATCAAAATGAAATCATGCATGTACCACCGAAATTAAATAACTGATGTTTCGTTAAAAATGTATCTCATAGGATTTCGTATATTTTTACCCGGTTTTCAAAAGTAAGACTATGAATGTACGGCAAAATGAGGTCACTACATACGCGTGGAAAAAAATGTGTTGAGAAAATCAGAAACATAATATCTGGAAAAATAAGGGGATTGATCCCATGTTCTGTTATAATATTGCACACTCGTACTAGTACCCACATGATAATTCTTAATAAACAGATGCACTTAAAGGCACCGGTATATTGCGCATGTTTGAATGAAATGACCTGTTAGATCGAGAAATAAAATTTTGTGATATTTTTTGCTTGAAGAAATTAAATGACCAAAATAGTCAAATATGTCAGTGCACGAAGTACTATAAACATTTGTATGTACGTCTTAGTAATCCGTCTTACAAAAATCAACATTTGTATTTCTTCGGAATTTCTACAACAGATACCTCAACATTCCGAGAATTAGATTTCTATGAATTTCACATATACGAATAGTTATGTTATGATAGCATACTGATATACCACCTAACGCCTTTTAAAAAATCTTTACTTCTGCAATGTTGAAACTACTGTTCATATAGTGATACTCCTAACAATTTCATAAAACGTAGTTTCTTTTTTTTATTAAGTATCTTAATTACTTCTTATGCCTCTTATAAACTCGAATATAGTATCTTTTTCATTAACAATAAATATCATATAAAAAAGAATTATATAAAAAGTATAATTAAATAGACCAATTACACGGTTCAGAAGGATTAAAAGACGAAAAATTTCGAAACAGGATCCCTTTTTACCTTCCCCTTCCTTAAGCTAATAAATTTATTTTCTATTTTGTAAAGCTATAATTATTTCTCTAGGTTTTACATGTTATTTGGAGGTAACATAAATATTAATTTATAATAGGAAATTTATACTGAGGATTCTGCTGAAGTTAAACATCGCCTAATACTATTTACTATACGAACAACTGTACACTTTTTTAAGAAGAAATTTTACAATCGTTGAAGAATATTGTAGAATTGTGTCAAAGGAAAAATCCTGTAATATTTACTTTCACTAAACAATGTAAAGCAGTCTTCAATATTGGTATTGTTCGAAAACCTTGTACTACGGAATGTAGTTGCTGTCCGTCTTACTTTAGTGTGCCTCATTTGCATTAGCGCTGTCTTTATTTACTTAGACTGCGCGTAAAAATGTTAAGTTTTCAAATAAAAAAAAGGTATTGAACCATTCTATCTGACAAGTCTATTAATTTTTTGCCTCCTAACGATTGGGTAAAATCCATTTACTGTTAGAGAAACGAAAATTGATATTTAACGAATTTGTGGGCCAATTTTTATTATTCACTATAACATTTGTGAACTATGTATTAACAATTTCGCATTAAACTTTTTAAAATTAAACAGAAAATCGCACCTTCACGATAAAAATGTATTAATATATTATTATGGAATATGGTAGTTGTTTGAATTATTTCATCTAAACAGTTAGATTTCATACATCTAATTGCTACCTATGTAGATTATTAGTGCAGCAAAACATTTCATTTTCTGAGACTAAATAGAACTTTAGTTCTTAATTTTACTATTTTTGTTTAACGATTTAATTGGTAAAAGTACTTGACGTGAAGAAATAATATTAAAAACAGCTATTAGAGAAAGCAATACTCAACAATTATCTACTTTTTCGAGAATTTTAGATAACCGAGGTATTTTCATCTTACTTCTAATAAATCTTTATGTATCAACTGCATACTATGGAATAATTCTAAAAACAAACATTCTTTATTCTATGAATGTGAATATTAAAAATATTTTCATCTTAAAGGAAGTCATAAATTCAATAATCTAATGACACAACAATTGATATATTTGATAGCACTTAGTTCATTGTCTAAAATTATGAGATAAATCTTTAAAAAAACTTAATTTTTCTGGAGCATTTTTATATTTACTTGTTATAATAGTCCTTAGACAAAATCAAAAATACAAGGCCGTTACTGCGTGCACACTGAGTTTTTAAAAATCAGTTTGGCGATATAGGTCTACGTGCTACCAGATATTCATTATTATATATAGTTTTGGTGGGAGGTTCGCGACGAGACGAAAAACAACACGTTGGTCACAACACTTTTATTACGTCGCGTTACAATGGTAACTGTAAGTGATTTACCCAAGAACTGACATATGATTCACCGTTCAGCTTTTATAATAATGTACATTTAGCTGTTTCAGCTATTTTCTTAATGAATCATATACAGTTCGTTCTATAACATTTTAGTTTATGTTACATAGTTTCATGATAGATAAAAATAAAAAGTCATTAAATATAGGGTGGTTTCTTAACTCCTCCCCCATTAGAACGGCGACGTGGAGTCGTCGGGAGTAGGATTCGAACCTACGTTGCCTTCGGATCGCTTGGTCTTCGGTTTCCAAGTGAATGTTGTCCATGGTTTGACTCGGTGTCGACAGTTGTAAATAATGAATAAGATACTAACACATAGTATCAGTCCAAGTATTACATAGAATAGAAGCGAATATGGAACCGCTTCAGGTAAGTCTTCTAAGGTGACCGGCTGCGAATGCTGAAGAATATTATGCAGTTGCTGGATATCACCAAGTCTGATGTCCTTCAGGATAAGGGGACGTTTTACTGGTTGATGTGACATTTGTGGAAGTTCGGGTAGTAACAGCGTGGATCCATTCAAAAGAGTAGGATCTGGGCCGAAGGTTGTGTCTAATAGTGTAATGCTGCATCCATCTGGAATGGTAATTGCGACTGGATGACTGATTTTCTGTATTTTGTTATTCGTGCAGGAACTTTTAACATCGACAGTCTTGGTAGTAAGTAACAAAACGTGATATTTATCGATTTGTTCGGCGATGGGCCTTTGAAGAATGACGGGGGTCATTTGACAGGAGTCCTCGTAGAGTCCATTGGCTAATGCGGGCATGCATTGCTGATCATTGGGTCGTAACGTGCCTTGGCATATGGAGATTTCTTCCATCAGTGGACAGGGATTATCCAAAAGTAGATGTTGTGTACCAAGTACCAGGATAGGTTTAGGTGGAATAAATGTATAATTTTTTATAGGAATAGGGTACACATGGTAAGAGGAAAATTTTTCATTTTGCATGATTGGAACTTTTATTGAGAAAATAATTTTATCTTTTCTTAATTTGACTGAAACACCAAAATATTGATAGTAACTTTGTAAATATTCAAAATTTACTAATTGATCTTTTGAATAAATTTGTTCAAGGGTTTTTAAAATAAATTGAAGGTCAGGAATTGAAAGAAGCTACTGATGCACTGTATTTAAATACGCGAAGGTAGTTGCCGCTTCGACAGTGTCAAGGAATTCTAAAATGAGTTCAAGGTTGTTAACAATCTGTTGTGCTAATATAATTGCATGATAACGTACGATTATTAAATTTATTTCCTTATCTAAATGCTGAATATAAGATTCCATTGCCTTTTGATTATTATGAAGAATAGCCAGGGTCGTATTTACTTTTTCAGCGAGGGTTACCATCATAGATGTTTTAAGGTTTATTTGATCAGCTAATGAATGTTGGTTTTTTATTAAGGTGTGAAACTTTAAATTAATAATTTCTAAATCATCATTATCCAATGTGCCAAATAGCCATTTTTGAGTGGTGCCAACAATATTTATAAGTCCTCTTTTGTTTCTAATAGGTTTTGCTTGTAGTGAGTCATATCGTTCTTGTATTTTATCTAATAAAAATAGAGCTTGAGTCGTAAAATTAATTGCTATTATTTTATTTGTTTTTGATTCTAATTTATCGATTTGAATTTTAAGATTTCTTATATTATTTTGAATAGGTTCGAAATTTATAACATGGAGAAAAGTATGGTATTGATTAATAATTTTTGTTTCTTTACTTATTTTAAGGAGGTAAACTGGATTTTGTAGATGATCTAGTGTTATATCGTCTAGTCGCACTTGATGTACTAGGGATATTATTGTCATTGTCAGGAGGAGTAGGGATAGTGGATTTGTCATTTTTCAGTTTTTTGTCAGTCTCTTCGTCTTGTTGTTTGTCCTGCAACAACGTTTCTTTATTAGTTTTAGGAATTTTGCGTTTCTTTTTAACATGACTTTTATGAAATTGTCCATGTTTTGTTTTAAGGGTAGGCCCTTTATCAAGAATTGCTTGTGATCTTTTGAATCGAGCACGCGTTTTATGACCTGTGGTAATTTCTTTTATTAATATTGGTTGTTCTGGTTCAACAGGTTCGGGTTCGTCTCGGGATTCATTTCGTTTTGAAATAATTTTGTCTTTGTTCTGAGAGATATTCGAATTTATTTGTTGATACAATTGTTGTGTCAAGTCTTTATGTTTTTGAATATAATCAGAAGTGATAATATTTTCATTGAGTTCAAAAGGAGTAATTTTGTTAGTGTGACCTAATATTACTTCGAATGGTGTTAGTTTCGTTACGCTGTGTATCGAGTTATTGTAGCCGATAACTGCTAGTTTCATGAGGTATGGTAATGGTTTATTTGGATGTTCTTGTTTTAGACAACGTATTGAATCTAAAACTGTGGAATGGAATCTTTCCACTGGTGAATTAGAATTTGAATTTCGAATTGTAGTTATATGTAACTCAATTTTATGTAATGCGCAAAATTCTTTAATAATAATATTATTAAACTCAGTTCCACTGTCAGCAATAATTTTTCCTGGAATACCGAAATGTGAAACGAAAGTTAGTAATGCATTTTGAACTTCAATAGCAGTTTTATTTTCTAAATGGTAAGATTGGCCAAATTTTGAAAAGGGATCTAGGATAGTTAAAAATTGTTGTCTGTCAGCTTGGAACACATCAATATGTATCGCTTCAAATGGTTTAGTATAAGTGGGTGTTATTTGAAATTTGATTTTTTGTGGATGCCTTTCATATTTTGATAATTGGCAGGTATTACAAGTGTTGACGTATTTAATAACGTCTGCATGAATTTTAGGCCAATAATAGCGTCTTAAGATAGCTGTGCGGGTTTCATTAATGCCGCGGTGACATGTTTTTGTTTCGTGGTAATATTTAATGTACCTCTGCTGTTCTAGTTCATCTTGAACATCATTCAAAAACTTTTTTGTTATAAAGAATCTAATACAAGAGCTAAAATTTTGTTGCAGTATGCGTATCATTTTCTTTTCGATTTCTGGAGTTGTAAAATAAAGACAAGTGATATCTGAGGGATTAACAAACTGTTTAATGAATTTCACTACGTCAGCGTCTGAAAGGTTTTGACGTAAAGTTATAGAATGACGTATTTTATATCCAAATAATTTTTCTGTCGAACAGGTTTCGAATAGTGCGTTTGAACTTTCATGGATTACTAATTGATTTTTAAACAGATTTAGGGGGTTATCTGTAATAGGCATTTGTAAAATTGGATTTTCTGCAGCTGTATGAATTGTGTCATTATCGTTATTGTCTTTGTCGAGTAAGGGCATGGAAGGTAGCTGTTCATTTGGATTTTGGTTTTCGGACTCGGAAAAATTGTCTAATAAAGTTTGAAATACTTCAGGATCAGGTTCCGGGATGTTGTCAAGGATGTCATTTACATCATCGTTTATTGTGCCTGGATTTGCAATTACTGAAACATTATCTTCATTTTCAATAGCATTAATTTCGTCATTAAGTTTTATTCGAGAGAGAACGTCGGCCTGATTTGTAGAGCCTTTTTTATATTTGATTTCATAATCAAACTCTTCGAGTTTCAACCGCCACCTAACTAATCTTAAATTTGGCTCTTTTAGTGAGAAGAGCCATTGGAGGGGCTTATGATCGGTAAAGATACAGAATGTTTTTCCAAAAAGGTAGGGTCTAAAGTACTTTGTGGCCCAAACTATGCTTAATAATTCTTTTTCGATTGTAGAATAGTTACACTCAGCAGGATTAAGGATGCGTGAAGCGTAACAGATGGGATGGTCGTTTTGACTGAGTATAGCTCCAATAGCGAAGTTACTGGCATCAGTAGTTAATGAAAATGGTTTTGAAAAGTCTGGGTATGCTAACACAGGGTCATTGCATAAAAGATTTTTACAGAGATTGAAACAATCAACAAATTCTGGGGTGTGAACTATTTTTTCTCCTTTCTTTAGACATTTTGTCATAGGTTTTGTGATTTTAGCAAAGTTTTTTATAAATCGTCGATAATAACCAATTAGTCCGAGGAAGGATTTGATTTCTTTGGCTGTCTTCGGAATAGGGAATTTTTGAATAGCCTCGATTTTTCGAGGGTTAGGTTTAATACCTTGTGATGTAACTACATGACCTAGGAATTCGACTGATTTGCAAAGAAATTCACATTTGTCTAACTGGATTTTAAGTTTAGAATCCCTAAATGCTTGGAAAACGAGTTTGAGATTAGCAATGTGTTCTTGTAGGGAAGTGGAAAAAACGATTACATCGTCCATGTAGACAAGACATACCTTATTTTGGAGGTGTTTCAAGACATTATCCATTACACGTTGGAATGTGGCAGGGGCGTTCTTTAAACCGAATGGCATACGAACATATTCATAATGACCATTCTCTACATTGAATGCTGTCTTGGAAATTGAGTCTGGGTGCATCTCAATCTGATGAAAGCCACTGGTTAAATCGAGAGTTGTAAAGTAATGACAACGCCCTAATTTGTCAAGTATGTCAGTTATGTTTGGCAAGGGGTATCGGTCATCAATGGTTTTCTCGTTGATCTTACGGTAGTCAACAACGACGCGCCATTTTTGTTTGCCAGAAGCGTCTGCTTTTTTAGGGACTACCCAGATTGGGGATGAATAGGGTGACTGTGATGGACGAATAATGCCATCTTCTAACATTTTTGTTATTTGACTCCTAACTTCCTCTTTATGAATGTGAGGGTACCTATAAGATTTGGTATAAATAGGGTCTTCATCCTTTGTTTTAATCTCATGCTTGACCATATTAGTAAAAATTAATTTATCATCCGGAAACATAAAAATATCGGAATATTGTTTACATAATTTTAATAACTCAGATTCTTCTTCCGAATTAAGATGAGAAGTACGTAATAAATTTGAAATTAAAGACGACCGGGAAGGTATTATAGGGTCATTGATATGATAATCATATGACTCATAATTACAAAGAGGTTCAACACAAAGGGGGTCTGTAAATTCAATTGTTGTCGGTTTATCTGAAATATTGTGTATCTCAACGAGTGCTTGACCATTATTACAATAAGTAACTGTTTCAGGTATCATGCATGAATCATTAGATAACGCCGGGACTAAGATATCACCATTAAGCGAGTCGACTGGAACTTTTCTAAGAATAACTTCGTTAGCATTAATGGAATAGCGAACTGTTTTGTCTGATGGTTGACGGTAGAACAATGGAAGTGCAAATTGTGGATTATACAGGATGTTTTCTGAAAAAATTATTGAAAGGTTGAATTTCAGTAAGTCTTCAAATCCTATTAACCCATCAAAATAATCGTGAAAATCGTAAAGAAGGACTGTCATTGTTTCATTAGAAAGGAATTCAGAGAATGCTGGGATATCGGCTTTAAATCTTATTTGAGTTTCTCCAGTACAAGTTTTTATTTTTGTTTCGTTCTGGTAAATGCAATCAGGAAAATAGTTTTGAATAATATCAGGGCGAATTATCGATTTAGAACAACCTGTATCTATTAATAATTTCATTGGAGGGTTTTCTATACAAATATACGGAAGGGAAGATGGAGTAACTACCGAATTAAATTCTTCTACTACCTCTGTGAATTTGCAGGGCCAGGTTTCATAAAATTTCCAGAATTGTCACGAGAACTATCTTGAAAATCAAAGTCATATTCAAGTTGACTGTCTACTTCGCTTTCGGCAAAGTAATTAGAAGACTCGTCAGGGTAAGAATTTTCAAAAGTACTGTCAGAAGTTGGGTTTAAGTCGTACTCTAAATTATCTTCGGTTTCTGTGTTAAATAATTCAGTATCGTGAAATGGTTGACGTCGGGATTGTATAGTATTAACACCAGACATAGGGGTCGGTCTTGAAAAATTTTGGTTTTGAGTTGGCTGTCTTTTAGGTAAGACTGAGACACCGGACATTGGAGTCGGACGAGATGTACTAGAAAGATTTCTATTTGGCTGGGGTTTCCAGACATTTTGTTTTCCGAAAACTTGGGCATTGGTCGGGAAACGTTGTGGAATTTGACGTGTTTGTATGTTAATTGGGGCTGAAGGAAATGAGTGTTGTTGTGGATTTACGTTAAATTGTTGTTGATAATTTTGGAAAGATTGTGGTTTGTACATGGGCCTAACATTTCTAGAATTCTGATCAAATTGATTAAGTGGTTTAGGTTTATTATTAGCTGTTGCATAAAGACTGTTTTTATATTGGGAAAACTGTTCTTCCTTGGTGACAAAAGCTATTGCACCTTCAATTGTTGTAAATTCTTTTGTCCTAACCATTTGTTGTAATTGAGATGGAAGATTACGAACATAAGTGTCTAGTGCCAGCTGTTGGTAAACTTCAGCTAAAGCTGTTTTAACACCAACTGGTTTACTAGTTTGTTGCAATTTCGACATTAGTAGAGATTGGAATTCTTTAACTTGATTTCCAAATTGTAACAACGTTTGTTTAGACCTATTAAATTGTAAATGCAAGAGATCTTGCTGTAAACATGGTAAATCTCGTGGATCACCAAAATTTTGAGAAAGCATTTCCCTAATTTGGGGCCATGTTGCAATTTCTAAACGACTAGAAATTAATTGTTGGGCTTGACCTACAAGTTTAGATCTGATAGCTCTTAATAAAAATACGTTCTGGCTTTCATTGGTCTGTGATGCAAAAGAAGTTATCAATTCGTCACAACTAGTTAAAAAGTCATTTAGTAAAAAGGTGTTTCCGTCAAATGGTGGTATGACGTCAACATACATTTTTAACAATTGGTAATTAACGGCCATTGTAGATGGTAACACTAGCTTTGGAGGTTGTAAAGTAATAGATAGAGTTTGTTGTTGAGAATCGATTAATTGAGTGTTGTCAGAATCGCTGTTTTCACTGTCTCGATTTTCGTTAGATTCTGAATCTGAATTGCTCATAAAAGATATTAATTTGAACAAAAATATTCAAAAGTGAAAAAATACAAAAGTGAAAAACAAGTTTGAAAAGAAAAAAAAATTCTTTTTCTTTTTTTTGTTTGAAAAACTTGAAAAAAGTCTTTGAGACTTTAATTTAAATACTTTAAACTTAAACTGAAAACTTAACTTAAATACCTCTAAAGGTCGGAGTGAACCAAGTTCTAATCACACAAAGTCAATGAAAGAACAAGGAATGAGTACTTGGTACTTACTTTGTAATAAAGTGTTGTCTGGACGTCTGGTAGCTGTGGAAAGGTGCCGCACAGGAATACCGGTCCGTTGAGTGGAAAGGTGCCGCACTCCGGGTGTTTTCTTCGCTCGCCAACCCTCGAACAACTTCTCAGTGAGCCTGCTGTTTTTTTTCGGAATCACCAGTGAGGATTGAGATCCTACAGTTTCTTCAGTGAGCCTACTGCCTGATGAATCCTACCGACTGCGCCAGTTTTGGTGGGAGGTTCGCGACGAGACGAAAAACAACACGTTGGTCACAACACTTTTATTACGTCGCGTTACAATGGTAACTGTAAGTGATTTACCCAAGAACTGACATATGATTCACCGTTCAGCTTTTATAATAATGTACATTTAGCTGTTTCAGCTATTTTCTTAATGAATCATATACAGTTCGTTCTATAACATTTTAGTTTATGTTACATAGTTTCATGATAGATAAAAATAAAAAGTCATTAAATATAGGGTGGTTTCTTAACTATATAGGTATTAATACTTATCAGTAGAGGGTTTTTGAGGAACATATACGAGTATCATAGTTGAAATGATTTATTGTACGTATCGTATGTACATATATGACGTATCGGCACTGTGGATTGCTATAGTTAGATAAACGAAAATACAATAGAGACGTCTTGAGAAACTAGCATAAAGAGGACTTTATAATATTTGAGAAACATATCACAAATTGCATTTAACGAAATCGTTTCTGTCCTAGAATGCAACTCAAAATTTTAAATTTGACAGGTATCGTATATTAACTTATTGGACGCTCAAAGAAAGTTGTACAATATCTTTTCTTCTATTGGACAATTCAATAAAATCAAATAAAAATTATAATTCCTTCCAAATTACACGCAAGGAGGAAGTGGTAATATTTTAATGATCTACACTATTTCATTATTACTAATCTGTTGATGAGTTTATTTTGTCTGTATTGATTGTTGTCTGATGAATATATTTATTATTTTCGATATGAATATTTGCTCATTTACAAGGTAATATTTTATAATATAATGAATACAATCACTCAAAATTTTATATGACAACTATATTATATTAATTTTCATGGCTACTGTAATAGTCAAATATAATAACCAAATAACCCCAAAAATATATGTTTAGAGTTACTGACATGATTTACATTTTATTTTACGTCAGAAAATGTTTTGTATTACCCAAACGATATTCTCATGTTCATACTTTTCAAATATCAATAAAACAGTGTTAAAAAAGGCAATATATAGTAAAATGTAATAAAAGTGGAGATAAATGTAAAGATATATAAAATAAATCTGTTACTACAAAGAACACAGAATATTTTGGTTTTGTAAATTTTAGAGTAAAATGCAAAATATAATAGTTGCTAATATTTTAAGTTGCTAATAGATTTAAGGAATTTGTACTTTTTTAAAGAATTATTCTCGATCGACTGAGTGATTTACACTTCACCCGCTGAAAATCAAAAATTGGTTATTCTTATTTAATTAAAATTTATTTAAAACATTTGACTGCAATAAGTTCCGTCAGTAACAAACATCTATTTGCATGTACAGTAAGCAACGAAAGTCATCGTACACCTCACAAATATAAAAGTAAATAAAGTAGCAACACTGAATTTAACACACTTTTAATACACGTGCGTTCTCTAATTTATAATTCATAATAATACAAAAACACAACAAAAAAAAATAAATTTAAACAACAGTTCTATAACAAAAATCAAAATGTTGCGAAATTATACAACAAAAGTAATCATACACCTCATTAGTGCAAATAGTAATAATCTCATTTCACATTTCGTGGGACAGTCGCGTGAAGTACAGCCGTTAACGTCTTGGCATCGATGTTACTAGTGTTCTTGTGATCTCAGGTGAGATTTTATTCCATTCTTCTTCTATAGCTGTTTTCAGGGACTCTTTTCCAGATATCTGATGTTCTCTAATTTTTCGGCCTAAATATTCCCATAAATGTTCTATTGGGTTCAAGTCGGGGGATTGGGGCGGTGAATGAAGCTGTTTGGGTACATTTACATTATATAAAAGCTACTGGTTGACAAGACGAGCATGTTTAGAATCGCTGTTCTGCTGAAATACCCACGAAGATCCTAGATTTAATTTCTGACCTGCTGAAGGTATTAATGCTTTTAAATATCTAAATACATTTTGTGGTCCATTTTACCCTCAATAAAAGCTAGTGGCCCCGCCCCATTAGCCGACATTGAACCCCAAATTTTGACATTGCCTCCACCATGTTTGACCGTGGGTATCAAATTTTTAATTTTGAGCGCTTCATTTGTTTTCCTCCGAACTTTTCGTACACCATCGCTACCAAAGACGTTAAATTTGCTCTTATCCGTAAAGAGAACCTTTTCCCAGAATGTAATGTCCTTATTTTTGTACTCATTTGCAAATTCTAATCTTTTTATTTCATTCGTCTCTGATATAAATGGTTTTTTCGTGCAACACGGCCTGGGGTTTCGTGGGAGGGAGTCGCGAGGAGTTCTTGTGGATGATCAACAATGACTAGAGGGTGCAGAAAAAACAGTCCCTACAGCTCATACAGCTCCATTTAAACAGCCCCATTTAAACAGCCCCTACAGTTCGTACAGGCTGTTTTTTCTGCGCCCTCTGGTTATTGTTGATCACCCATACAAGAATTCTTCGCGACCCCCACCCACATCTTTGGTCACTCCCGACGGACATATGCCATCCGCATCGAGGTTGAGCTGGTAGCGGCCGAAAGTGCGCTCGGACATACATAGCTATACTACTAATAACCACACATTTGCAGGGTGTATGATGACTTTTGTTGCTCACTGTACTTGATGAACTCTAAACTTAGACCACTCAAAAACACATATCTCAAAATAGCGATTTTATAAACATCTTTTTAATACTACTATTAATCGAAGGATGTGGTAATTAATCAATTAAAAAGAATTATTCACGGCAAATCACATACATATAAACAAAATAAATCACAGGGAGGATATTTATAAATTCAATTAGGTCATATAAACAATATATTCGACAATAACGAGATTCAATTTAAGATGCATTCTATTAAATAAAAATAATAGATATACGAGTACTATAATCATTGATTCACAACAACGTTGTTTTCGGCTGAAAAATATTTTATGAAGAGCAAGTCGGCAATAAACCGTGCGACAAAGAGCAATGTATAGCTTACCTTCTCCCACGCGAATGCAGTAAAAGAATTTTATTTAGGCGCGCGCGCAAATGATTTATAGGCAGTCTCTCTCTTTATAGGTAGTCTGTCTTTCTTATCAGATTGGATTGGTATGGAAGAAAGTTCTTTGTCATACGATTTATTGCCGACTTGGTCTTCATTAAATAATTCTACTATAGGTATATTTATTTCTGCTATTCTATTTATAACTATATCTGCTTGTTAACGAAAGATTATGTTTTGGAGGATTTCTTGTATTTGTCTGACAAATTCTACTTTGGATCTATATGTATGTATTTAATATATTATGCAAATTATGAATTAAAATTATACATGTGATTTGTTAAATAAACTTGAAGTTAAAACTTACTGCTTGCACCATAATTACTAATACCCATATAATAATAGACTAACATAATAAAGTTGTATTAAATATATTAAATGCAATTAATGTTTTGTTGCCATATTTAGCATATATTTTTAGAAATCAAGTTGTAGTATAATTCAACAGGTATTTCAAAATTTTCTGTCATATATACACGTCGTCGTCGTGTGTGTTCCTTTATGTATTCTTTTTAATGTTTTCCAGTAGTGTATGATGATTAATGGCTGTATTTATTGTTAATTCTTGTATATGTCATGAATACAAGTTGAAAACTTTAGGCATAATCAAACAATTTAAGCACGTACGAGTTTTAACAATGTTCCTATATGATTGACTTGTTTTCACGTGATTTCTTACGTGAAAAAAATTCTTTAAATATCATATAGTGCCATCCACTTATATGTATTTCCTATTTTGTTTTAAGGGGCTACATCGACCTAAAACCTTCAACATTTTCGATATATAGCTTTTGTATATTATTATAGTATGATATGCATATTTTTTTGATATTGTATATTATTATAGTATGAAGGCTTAAGAATATATTTTGAAAGTTTCAAGTCGATATCTTTAAAATTTACAGAGATATAAAGCTTTTAGTCACGGGGTAGAGGGCGGCTAATACTGCTTCCTGCGCTCCTGAGTGAGCGCCCTAGTCAGGCGCGGAACAATGATCGACTTAACTAGTCAACGACACACTTGAGGAATCATTGTTTTATGCATATTCTCCTACTGTATTGTAATAATGTATACGCACAAAATTTCTCGCGCCAAGTAAGATGAAACAAGCACGAGAATTCATCATCCTAAAAAAGCAACGGCTTTTGACTCCGAAACGGTGACCGTCATATCTTGAGAACCGATCGACAGATTCATTTGAAATTTGGCATAGTCACGCTTTAAGCCGTTGTTAACAGAACGAATTTTTCAAAAATAACCAAAATTGTTTAAACAAATTACGATGATAACTGAGTTATTTGCCGAATTTTCGTACTTCAGTTCCATGTGCCTTTTTTTTTGAGAACGATTCTCGGAAAGGGCGATCGTCAATATGTTTCGTATGCACTTAACTTCATGATAGCTTACTATCTTTGATTTCATATGATAAGTTTTAGCAGGAGATGGGTGACCGCAAACCAGGTCGTGAAATAGACGCTCCACTTCCGGCGGGCATATCTCTTCAGATTTTAAATATTCTTAAATTGTATTCACTTCACGGTGTTTGTCACAATAAACTTATCTCCAGTTAATAAAAAATAAATCTTTATCGTTAATAACTCCCAAGAAATTTCATCCCAAAGAGCAACTATTTTTTCACGTTTCTAGGTAGATGTAGCCTCTTAATACAGCTGTACGGGTCTGGTTACTTGGCTAGATATATGAAACTAGAGTACCAATCGAATTGTTCTCTATGCGCTTAAATTTATATTTATTTATTTAAATTCACATTTTATTAAGACAGTTAATGTAATGTATTCAGCAATCATGAGATGAAAAACCACTTCATCTAGATCTAAATACTGCGTGCCTAACTTAAAGTAAAAGTGCTGAAAATTGGTTATTTGTTAATTGGATGTATATAAAATCATTAAATCATCAAAATTGAGGGCAAGTTCTTTTAGCTAGCCAGCCAACATATAGTGTCTGTAGGTTTTCTATAAGTGAAATAACCTGAAAATTAAATATCTACTATATTCACAACAAAGTGATAAGCATCAAAACAACTGGAAAATATTTGAAAAAGTACTTTTAGTACTTTTTAACATCAATTAAACAAAACATAATATAAAAAAATAATGTGTCTAAGTGCCACAGATAACGTAAAAAATATATAAGAAAACGCCAGTTTTGTCCCATTTTAACGTAAATGTTTGCACTATCTATTTTAGAAATACACATATAGTTTATTTCATCGCTATTTGCCAAATAAAGAATCTTAAAAACTTCCGGTGCCTTGTTTTATGGCTAGGCTCAGGTAGACGGTTCCGTTTATCGGCAAGATAAGAGAGTTTTTTATTTGGCAAATAGCGATGAAATGATTAATACATCTTCAAATTCATAAACATCCTGCATTACCAATATTGTTACGAATATAGTACTGTATCACTCTTGTATTTTCATGTAGGAATCTAAAAATATGAGTTTTATTATAATTAATGATATTGTTATATAGCACGCACCAATGTAAGCAATGCGGAATTAAAATAAAATATTAGACTTATTATGTCTAAATGAAAAATAATCACGAAATACAACTGATAACTGTCAAAAAAGTGAGGCTGGCGGAATTTACTTAATTTATTATTGTAATATTTAATTAAGGATCATAAATCATCATGTTTGTGATAGAGAGAGAACGAATAGAAATGTTATCGATGCTTGGGCGTGGTGATAGAAGTAGACCACAGCGTCTCCGCCTTACAATGTAGTTCCATTCCGAACATACCTTAACGAAATCTCACCAAATAGATTGATTGGTAGAAGAGAACGACAAAGTAGCCGGATAGATCACGGAACCTACCCCTCATTTACTACTTTTTGTGGGGTCTACTTGAAGATAACGTCTTACCTAAATATGCTCAATAATCTCGAAGATCTAAAACACCATTAGGTGGGATTAATTTAAAGGGTTACACCACCTTGAGACTTTCAGAAAATTGATTTTTTGCTAGTTTTATTGTTTGTAGTTTTAAAAATATTTTAAGCATTTAACCATATGGAAATTAAAATCCGAGATCCGAGAACTTGAAAGCCCATCAGATATATATTGCCAACATGAGGGCCCAACGAGAGACTAAAGAGGCCAGGAGGTTAAAAAGAGCTGCTCAAATGGAGTTGGAAGACATCGTGACATCAATGGAAGACCTCGTGCGCGGTCCAGAAATCGCAGATTAAAGGTATTTTCTTTTAATACTGAAGATATTTAATTGTGTGATATTAGGCTGATGCGGTACTTTGTTTTTCTTTTGAGTTTTTCTCGACAAGATATCTCGAGAATTCTCGACTCGATTTTTATCAAATTTGTACCACATATTGTTTATAATATCATCTAAAATGTAGCATAGGATTTTTTTGATTAGATGCCGGTTAAATTTTTATTAAATTATTTTTTTAATTTTTAAAGCTAAAAATTTTAGTACAATTTTTTTTTTCTCAGCTGCTGTCGTCATTTCTACACAAAACCTTAAAAAATTATCTGTGATACATTTTAGTTATTACCTTTCTAAATGAGATTTTTTTTATTTTTCACACGATACCTGGCAAAAAAAATTACTGTTGGCAAGAATTTTCAAGAATCCTACTTGCTGAACCTGCCACCCAGCAGCAAGAATATAACCGCCATTTTTTAATTTTTTTTATTAATTTTTTTAATTGTTCATAAAACTATAATATTTATGTAAAATGGAAATTATTTTATATATTTAATAGTTGTGTCAACAAAAAAAAATATATTTTTATTCCCATTTTTCCGAGCGACAAGGTGATAAAAATAATCCCTTAATAACAGCAGCAATAATTCGAAATGTTTTAGTGAAATTTTATCATTGTCTTGGTTAATGTTAGTTAGTGAAGTGTAACTTTTGAGTAGCTATTCAGACTTGTTCATTTATCACTATGAGACTTAATTAAAATTAGTTGTAGTTTACGTTGTTGCCGATTGACCATTAAATTTTCTTTTTTTTGTTTCGCACTTGTATTCTGTTATGCATTAAATATTTTGTACTACTGAAAACACAATTAAACAGCAAACTTGAATTATGGATGATCCTTTTAAGAAAATTGTACACTGTATTTGACAATAAATAAAAAATGCAGTGTGAATGATGGTAAAGGGGAAAGCTAAATTAAAAATTTGCTAAGGACAGGTAACATTTGTTTTTTTTTAACAGTGAAAAAACTTGGTTTAATTTTTTTTTCAGGCTAACTTCAAAGCAAATCATTTGTGTATATTTATGGTTTCATTTATTGAAAATTAAAAGTTGCACATTACTAGCATACAACATTATTACTTATTAAAATAATAATTAACTGTAAAGTTGGTACTATATTAATTTCCGGCAGATCAGGTAATAGCATGTTAGACATGTATTGAATACTTTGTGAAATATGTCTCACACATTTGATATCACAGTACTCCGAGTATCTACCAGCTCGGGCGGAGTGTCGTTACCATACTATTCATCGTGTAATACCATTGTTCGACATATTAAACTTAGAATATGAGTCTGACAAAATGAAGATCAAGAAATATTTCGAAACTTTAAAGTAAAAATTATCAAAACGTTTACCATGATTATGGGCAGACTAGAGGCGACAAGCAAACAACTATACCAAATATACCAAACTAACATCAATCCAAGTTTTTATCATTACTTTACTAATTCACTTCAATAAATCGATATACGATGACAAATACTTACTGACCTAATTTCTTGGACAGCTTGGACAAACAGAAAATACTCTCTGGATTGCGTAGCAACATCAGTGTTTAACAAAAATACTAACTTAGTTTTCCACAAAACACCAAAACACTACACTCGACGCGCGTTTAGCCAACAAAGTTGGCATCATCTGGAGATGATTAAAACTGCAGTTTTAATCATCTCCAGATGATGCCATAGTGTATATTGTTTTGGTGTTTTGTGGAAAACTAAGTTAATGTAATATTCACACCAAAGGTTCCAACCTACTCCAACAGTGTTTAACAGACATTCGAATGAATTTTTTTCATGTGAAAATAATTACACTCTTGTGTGCCACTAAATAAACAGTTTTAAAACCTTAAAACGGACTTTTCTGCATGCAGAACATCTCTATCTCGAAATTGACTGTCCGAGAAAAAATAAACCAACACATAAATGTAGAATATGCGTTTTATGCGACAGTTTTACTTTTTTCATTGGCGACTGCCGTCAGTATCAGTGCCGTATCAATACGTTTGTGATTGAACGAAATTATTGTTTTTCTCTCATTCATTCGTATATGAGACAGGCCGAATATATGTGTTTTTCGTTCAATGCAAAATCGGCAAACTTTTTTCAAATAGTCCACCATTGTGTTTTCAATATCCACCTCAATATCAATAGGTGTCGTCTGGTAGACGTCCCTAATCAGAATCAGTTAAAACCCGATCGATCCAACACGATTTAATTGACTGATCGTGATAAAAAAAAATTCTCAAATAGTCCACCATTGTGCTTTCTCATGACCCATGCAGATGGTAGAGTGTGTTCTATCCACCTCAAAATCAATAGGTGTCGTATGGGAGACGTCCCCGATCAGAATCAGTCAAAACCCGATCGATCCGACACGATTTAGTTGAGTTATCGTGCTAACATGAAATTTTAACGACGACGACAACGACACACACAGACAAAATTTTTTAAAACCATTTTGTTTTGTTTTTAGACCGAAAAACGAAAAAGAAACGTTAGAAAAAAAATTTCCCATTTTTCTTTACACGATTACAGTACTTTTCCGCTCTGGTATAGTTGAGTGCGGAAAAGTAAAAACACTTGTATCGCGATTAATACAGAAATAACAATTTGAGTTCAGCATGTTATGCTGTACAAAATCTGGTAAAAAATTTTGAAACTCCATAAAAAAAACACTGATATATTGACATGAATTTATTCCAAGGTGCGTACTGTGTATATGTAAATATTAGGGTATCTACATGACAATATTTCACAAAGTACGTTAAATTTTATGTAAAATAATATTTAAATAATAATGTAAATGTATTGAATATAATCTAATCAAAGTACTTCACTAATTGTATAGCTTCATAAGAACAATATAGATAATTTATTATCATACTGCCATTAAGTTAAATGTTTTGCATGTAACAGTCCGTTTAATAAAATACGCCATAATTTGAAAGATGATTTATAAAAATATTCCTTCATAAATATTGCACAGAAGAGTAACCTGTCTCGGTCAGCTAGACTGGCGATGTTTTAAATGTAAGGGGTAGGGCGTGCAGCCGGTGGCATTTTATAAAATGGCCGGATGGATTCTCAACTCTAAAATACTGACCCACCCCCGCTTGGGTAAATATTTTCTAATATAATGTGGTCTAAATGTCATTTACTTTAGAGCTATTTCATTTGAAATTTTCATTCACGGCTTTTGTCAAAAGGAAAAGGGGATGATGAAAAGCGCGTATCTGATTCAAAGGTATACGTACGGTTGCTGCTTTATTGATTTGGCAAATATAATAAGCAAATTAAATTCTCACTCTATTTGCCCTTTTGTCTAATAACTAAAGGCTATTCGAATGGTATACGCTGTACGTAACAGCAGAGTTATTCGCCGATTCTTGCGAGGAAACTTTAAATGAAAAGGTACATACCTCCATAATTCTATTTATCTTTCACGGAAAAAGCTTTTCGCCATTGAAAAACAAGCTTTTAAACCGAAATGCGTTTTAAAGAGACGCTTGTTTGAAGAAGTGTTTAATAAAATAATGGGGGAAGCCACGGGAGTTTTTCATCCATGTTGATCTTCGAAAATTGTCACCATTTACGACGCTAAAAATACTATATCCATAAGAACCATTTGTGAAATATATTTCCTTATAATTAAATAAGCCTTCTTTGAGGTCTACGTCTCTAAGGAAAAATACAACGCGAGTAGTACACCTGTACAGCTTATGTAGTACTACTTAATTATGTATTGACCAGGGGTGTAGCGGATGCGAGTGATGCGTCGGATTCCTTAAAAAATGTACAAATTAGTGTTATTTAAAAGTTCAATCGATTTATTCAATACAATTTTTTAATTATTTTAAACCGACCGCAAACATACATTATTTACTTTAGCTATCATCAACTTTTTTATTTCAAATCGGCCGTGAAGGCGCCCGAAATTATTGGACTCCCGCGTTACTTGCTGCAGTGCTGAAATGCGATGGTCCATGTTACATCCGAGCTACGCGTTAGATGGACGAAAAGGTCAGTGATCTTAGGCAGTCAACAGTGGAACCTCGAATGGGTGGTCATTATTTCTGGACTTAGTTATGCGATTATGTGAACGCATCTTGGCGACTGTCGCCATAACAAAAGGAAGATTTGGAAGCGCTGTTTCAGGTTTCAAAATGAAATGAGGAATGGGATCGAGAAACCGTTATTTGTGCTAGAGGCCTTTTAACTTTATTGCGCGACTTTGGTTTTAATTTTTTCTTAGCATTGCTTTCTGCCCACATTCCAAGAGTCTGTTTAAAATTCTACAGACAAAAATATCACATATTAGTTACTGCTATAAAAAGATCACCGATTTCAAATCACATATTCAAAAAATGAGAAACGAGTTTAGTGACATTTGGGACCGTATGGACAGATTTGTGTTAGAAAATCAACCAAAAGTAAAAGAATGCGTTTGGGTTTAATTCCTGAAGAATATAACAAAAGCATCTACGCACGATCGTTTTATGAAATTTTGGAGGCTATTACTTTGAACATTAGTGAACGGTTTAGTGAAATTTCCAAACTGAAATTCTTAAATCTAGATTCCACATAATTTACTTCATTCGTGAAACATTTTCCTGACGAACTTTTTTCTTCTTTAGTATATACATATGGAACATTCTTTGACGCAAATCGCTTAAAATGTGAACTTTCAGTGATTTATAGTGGCCCCGATATGAAAAAGAGCACTGAGTTTGAGTTCAATTATCAATACCTTCAATTATCTTCTGTTTTCCCGGAGTCATCAAAATTGTGTCGTTTAATTTTGACTATTTCTGCCACAAGCAATTTCGCAGAAAGATCATTTTTATGTTTACAGAGAATAAAGGCTTATCTGCGAAATTCTCAAAAGCAAGAAAGACTGTCAGCTTTAGCATTAATAAATATTGAAAGTGTCTTGTTAGAAGATATGAGATCATCTCCAATATTGAAGAAACAGTGATAGACGTTTTCACTGGACAAACAAAAACCGCAGAATTGATCTTCATTTTAAAAATTAGGATATAATATACCTACCTTGGCATTATTATCTTAGATTAGTGTCTTTTTTTTTATTTTTACCATTTTTATATGGCCTACTATACATCTGACTATACCTCTTCCCCCTATAAAATGTTTATCACATCTCTAGATTCTTTTCTCACGCTACGCCCCTGGTATTGACTACACTGTAACGGACTAACGAATATATACACTTCTTTAATACGATTCCAATTTCAACATGGTGACATAAATCAATGAACGATTTGAAATTTAAACAATGACGTGAATGTATTCATATGCATACGAAAATCTTATGTCCCTGCAAAAGGACATGATAGTACAGCACATCAGAAGAATGTAAGGCTTCCATTCTTTTATATTCATCAAGTCTCACATTTAGCTGTATTGCGCTTATACAACGAGCACGTAAAAGTTGGAACAAATTCGATAAAATCGTTGCCGGGCATATAGAAAACAAAATGCACGTACAGGACGATTTTATTTTTAAGATGCGCATTTCTTTACTTCATTATTGTTGAAATTATGACGTCAGCGACCGTTTTGTAAACAGTAACACCATTATCTGATGTTGTCGTTTAAAAAGAGAGAATATTATATATATATATATATATATATATATATATATATATATATATATATATATATATATATATATTATATATATAATATATATATATATAACATATATATAATATATATATATATATATATATATATATATATATATATATATATATATATATATATACGTATTATGCATCAAATTTTGAAAAAACAAAAAATATGTTGTCCAATTAATCAGGACAATGTTGTCAAATGTCATTCACGTTATACCAAATAATGCGCATCTAAAAAATAAAATCGATCTATGAAGGTCTAACATATAAAAGATGTTAAACAGTAATTGATAAAGATCTCTGTCCACTACACCGTTCCATACTAGGATCGTAACCGTATGGACACATGCAAACAAATATAATTTGCATCAATTTATATTTGACAACGCCCACTAGCAACAACACCTCTACAAACACCTCTGTTATTCAGTGGGTGTTGCCACTAGACTGTTTCATCGCCGGCCAAAACCGTAGCCTGCGTTGTCTGATCCAAATACAACACGTTATAGGATATGGGCAAAGTAGATAAGCAAAGCGGGTACGGGACCGGAAGTGCCGTGACAGCGAAGTGGATGGCATGTGTCCATCGGGAGTGTCCATTGTGCACCCTCTGGTCATTGTCGTCGGAGTCTTCGGCCTCTGGGTCGTCGGTGGGGGGCGGGGTCGGGTGAGGGCGGGAAAAAAACATGGCGCAGAGGTAGGGCGGCGGTCGCGGTATTAACGTCCACATCCTGTAACAAGATGGCGTCGGGGGTCGGGTGGGGGCGGGAAAAAAAACATGGCGTTCTGGCAGAGGGAGGGCGGCGGGCACGAGACGTTGACATCAGGGCGTAAGTCGGACGGAAAACTGAACGGTTTTAGCGGAAATCCACAGGCGGGGAAAAAGAAAGATGGCGGGCGAAAAGATGGTGGCATTAGGAAAAAAAAATCATGACGTTGAAAGATGGCAGAGGGAAAAAGAACATGGTGGCGGTGACGTTACAGTTTTAGCGGAAAACCACATCCTGTAACAACAGGAGGCTACCGATACCCACCGTTTTATTGCAGCGTTATTTAAGTTTAGATCCTCAAGGCCCGGAGGCTGCTCAAGTGTGTGACGCCACAGATTAAGTAGTATTAAGAAAAATTACCACACATTACTGAGAAAACTCAGTTTGGAGAGCGTTAGATTAAAAATTAAAAAAAAAAAAGACAATAAAGTTTTATAATTTTATTATTGTTAAATATGTTACATAGTATTTTTCTAACATTAGACCCAAACCCAACCCCAACATTATATAAAAAAAAAGACATAAAGTTATATATATATTTTTTATTATCTTAAAGTAATGGTTACCAAAGCAAATACAAAAATTAGACTTATAAAATTAACATGGTCTGGTAAAGATTCCATTAAGTATTATTAAATGATTTGTTATACAAAATAATAAAAAAGAAGTTTATAATACACTTCTCTCTGTTACAAAATATTTTAATACATGTTTATTACAGAACTATGAAATATACATTTAGCAGGCTGAAAAAAATACATTGATCAGTGTAACTTAATATTAATATCCATTATAGAGTAATGGCCCCAAGGTAAGGTGTCATGAGAGCCTTTTAACAAATATCGTTTATTATCAGATGAATTTAAAGCTACTTTATTTTGTTTGATGGAATAAACATTATGAGCATGTGATATTATATTCCTTTGAGTTGCATATTTAGTTGTTTTATTTAGTAAACAGTCTAGATAATCATTAAAAGTTAATTTATTTTTAATTATATCATTTTTTACCCCCTTAGATTTTTTTATACATTTTTTCTTTTCATTTTTCTGGACCAAAAAAGTATACATTTTTGAACGTAAACCTATGAAATGGGTCATTATAGCACCGTTATTTTCATCTTTCATTAGGCCAACAACTTTTTTGTTTACCAGCGGTATATTATAAAGATTGTCTGGAGCATAATCACTAGTATCAAAATGTTCAATATCTTTCTTAATAACTTCTTCATAAATATCATTACATGTATGTTCATAAATCAAACTATCTGTGTCAGTATAAAGTAATTTACAAACATTTGGGCTAAATTTTTTTAACATATAGTCATAATGGAAATCAAAAATGCATGTTTTTGAGATATCTAGAATGGTCATACCAATGTACAGAGGTTTATTAAAAATAATATGAGTTTTTTTCATTTCAACAGCTATTAAATCTTCATCAAATATAGTAGTACTATGGAAATTGGGTCTCGAAATCAAATTTTTTGCACTATAACGACCCTCCCACTTAGAAATGAGTTTTACAATGCGATGTTTCCGTATATTCTCCATAGTTTTCCCAAAAACGGCATTATTTAAAAGTTTAAATAAGTTTTTCTCAAAATCATTTTTTGATAGAGCTCTTAGTTTTGTATTTAAATCGATATACGGTTTTAACCATGCAGATTGTTTAAATTTGAGGATGCGATGCACTTTTTCCAGAATAAGTCCGTTCTTCAAACACTGTTTTAAGTTTCTGTAGTGTATAATATACTTTTCTTTATTGTACAGAGTGGTCATCAATTTAGATAAGTTTGATCCCGGTGGTACTCGGTGTTCAGGACAAAGTGGTAAATCGCGATGCAAATCATGGAGATATTCTGGATATTTTATATCTACCTCAAGTATGTACCCTTCAGGAGAATCGTCAGATATTTCAGAAACATTGAAATTGTCGCAATTATTTACCCACTCAAATCCGCCGTACCCTAAATTTTGGCACATAGCCCACCCATACAGATTATTAACGTCAAAATACGTTAGATATTTTGATGGTTCATCTGAATTATAATTGGACATATATTTATTATTAGCAACGGAATACCTATTGCTACACTGACTAACACCGCCTCTTATACCTCTTTCAACGAATAACAATATATCAACATCCTGTATCGTTTCCAATTTCGCCTTCGTATATTTAAGCATGCAGTCCCAAGTATAGCCCGGAAGTGTATGATAAAAAGCACAATCAAGGTTATAATGTTCAAAACAGCTTTGCCTAAATTGCTCGAAAACATCAGCTAAAAGAATAATGTCTGTTTTTAAATATAAATCGGAATATTCGCCTAAATTTTGACAATTAAAAGATGTCCATACTTTTTGCGCATGCATGTAGTCTTTTTCACTAATATTTTCATCGTTTAACTGATTATAAAAGTTTTCTATTTGTGGTAACTTAGTTTCATCTAATTTTTGAAGCGAGTCAATATAATCATAAGGAAACACTCCTTTTCTTGTAAGTAAATCGAATTTTTCCGCATCTAAATTAGCAAATTCATTTTTAAGATTAACTAGTTTGTCTTTATTGAGAAATGATGCTAATTTTTCTAGTGAAAAGCTTAAGAATCGAAATGAGTCGATGAAGCGAAACTTAATATTTGTTTCTTTATCATGTTTAGTAAACGAAATATATTTTTCTTTATTAATTGGTAAAACAGTTACTCGGTCTCGTTTTGCCAAATCCCTTATTAGGAAGTGTGAATCATATCCAGATAAATTGTGAAAGATAATAGGAACTATAAATGAATTTTTATAATTCAGATTACATTGGGAATGAGCAAAACCTCTAAAATCGCCAGTAATATGCGAGTGATCTCTAACTATTTTATCATTAGGTTTAAATGATTTTTTACAAATATGACAAGTAGAAGAAGCATCTTTCAGGCTAACGTTAACATTCATGGGCTCTGTATGTTTCAAAATAGAATTAACGTATTTAGCAATACCATCCATCTCATTAGCAAACCATTCCGTACAATTATCTCCACGGTAACTTTTATAATATGAGATATCATTATTATAGGAACATTTTAAAAAATATCCAGCACTGTAGGCTTCATGTTTTTGATACCTACTAGTGTTTTTAACTACGTTTTGATTCTCGCTAAAAGGAATTAGTATTGATTCAAAATCAGCATAAATAACGAAAGGTACTTTTTCCTGATAACAGTAGTTCTTAAAAGTTATAAATTTTTCAGATGGAAAAGAAATCTTACAGTTATTTAGTTGTTCACAAAAAATACTATGAGCATCCAAATTGTTTTGCGTAACGAAATAATTTAAACATCTATCACAAATAAATAACTTTCTATTATGCTTACCAATTTGTTTTGAAACTAGCCTTGATAAGTTTTTAATCCAACAATAATGATATTGTGTTTGTAAATTATCTTCATTATAAATATCTAAAGTTTCGTCATCATTATAATCATTTTTTGGTAAATATGAATTTTGAATAATGAGCAAATTAACATGTTTGTTAAGTTTATGTTTTGTAAGGCAAACTGGTACGATGCTAAAATTATTTTTAGAATCCATCTCCAAAGCAAATACGTTAACAGAAATATTATTAATTTTTTCAAATTTAGAAATTTGATTTATGGTCATTGGAAACTCTATTCCCTCTAAATTTAATACATTTGAAAAATGTGGATATGAAGAAGTTCTATCAGAGTGTTTTTCAATTGGATGTAGGGCAGATACTACCGCCCACGCAAAACAGGCGTTATCATCATAATTTTTTATGTTAACACAAGCCTGTTTTCTAACAATTTTTTCTGGTAACCTTATATATGATGATACTCCAGACCCTACTTCATACTTATTAATATTTATTTCTAACCCAATTATACTATAAAATGCTCCCCCGCTCCCGGATTCCTGAAACTCTTCAAGTTTATTTTTAATTTTATCGATAACAAATGTATCAAACCATTCACGTAAATTTGTACCACGATCAATAATATGATTTTTTGTTGGAAAGAACTTGATTTCTAAAATTTCGTTATCAGCCTTTTTCAATATAAATTCTGAACAAAAAACTGCATTAACTTTAATTAAATTCATTGATTTTAAAACATTGTTAATTCGTGTTTTGAAAAGAAAAAATGCATCACTAAAAAAGTTAGATACATCTTTATGTTTTAAATTTAAAATAATACTGGTTCGAATTCTATTTTTAAATGCAGACTGAATATCTTCCCATTTAACCCAATCACTTCTCCGTTTTTTTTCTTTTTTTAAGCCCTCCCCAATATGGTTTGGTAATAAAATATTTTTTACTCTAGCTTGAAAATATCGTAAATATTTTAGAGCTGACTCAAATTTTTTAAGAGTACCAGGAACAATATCACCATTTTTAATAGCTCTATTAAGTAATCTAATATTATTCTTAGCAAATTTAATCCATCGTTCTTTTTCAATTATATTTGAATTTTGTGTAAGTACAATCAAAGCTTTTTGAAAAATATTAATAATATCTTCATACATATCTTTTAAAATACCTTACCTTAGGGCAATATAAAAATCGAAAATTTACAGTTTAATGGTTAGTTTCCTGTATTTCAAAGTTCACAGCTTTATTTGGTTTGTTGCAATCAACTAGTCCTTTGAAGACTAATGAGTATTTCTTCGGTACGAAGTTTTGAATGTTTTCTTCGATAGCAGGTACAGCTCGCTGCGGTAAGAATACTACGCTTTCTTCGAGTTCAGTTAACGCTGATTTTCCATACTTTGTGTTGACTATTTTTACACCAATAATGGGCAAGGGAATATTCTCCGGTAAGTCCTTTAATTTTATTATGTTCTTCCTGCGGATATTCGTTACTTCGTTAATTTTACTTAGATTCACTAAAATATAATAAAAAATAATGTACAAAAATATTACAAAAAAAATAAATAAAATATTTAAAAAATTACAAAACTTACTGTTTACTTCAGTTATGTGAGTTGATTTCAAGCACAACTTGTTGGGTCTAATGTTAGAAAAGTACTATGAAATTTTTGTTGTGCAATCTACTATTTATACACCTGCACCTCTTCAATGCATCTGGGGGTATTTACTTTGTATAAAGTTAAAATGACTTTATTATAACAAACTATTATTTATCGCAATGTGTTCTGCGCGCGTATTTGATAGCAGTGCTAATTAATTTTTATTGTTATGCTTGTGGTTCTCAGATAATGTGTTATCACATCCGCCATTCATGTATCATGACCTTTTCCTTTCAGATTGCTTGTGGTTCTCAGATAATGTGTTATCACATCCGCCATTCATGCATCATGGTCTTTCCTTTCAAAATAATCTATTTCCTCTACTTGTGGGTTTTATAAAGTTTTATCACAACTAACGTTTCTTGTAATCACTCGATTGGGGTTATGCTTATCAAGTTTGTCCATTTTAAATTTTTTTCCGGTCTCCAGATATTGTTTTCGCGGGGGATTCTGGTTATATATATAATAGTAGAACATGTCTACTTACATTCAGTTTCCAGTACACCTAATAGTGAAAGAAAAAATGCTTCACAGCTACAATCAACTGATTGAATTAACTAACAGGTTAACTCCACCTCTTGATGTGGAGAGGTATTTGTTTGAAAAGTAAGTGTATGTGTGTAATATTTGTGATAAGTGACGTGAAGTTTTAAGTTTAAATAAAATGTCTTTTATTATAGCGACTTATTGATGGAGGAGGAGGGAGATGTAGCAGAACTATGCACCACATGTGGGCATATGTATTGCTATTGTAATTTTTCGTCACCCATATTTATAGATTTAGATAAGTAAGTGATTTGTAATTACTATTGTATTAAAAGTTGACTATAAATTACTTTTATTTCAGTTGCACTAGGAATCCATATTCACCAGCCAGCGCTGTCGATGGTGATGACAGTGATGATTGGGAGAATAAGGAAGATGATATATTAATGGATGAGTAAGTGTATAAAAGTAGAAATTAACAGACATAGTTTAAATATAATTCCTTTATTATAGTCTTACTGAGGAAGCAGACTCTCCTCCGATGCTCCTCCCCATCGATACACCGAATGAGAGTAAATTCTGTTCGGTGTGTCAAAGAATATTTTGTTTCTGTGCCAGGAGCATAGAGTGGCACAGAAGCCATAAAAACAAATTTTTAGTTTGTAAAGAGGCCATGATATCATCACCATATCCGGAACCGGAAGTGATACCTTTAGGCGAATGGTAATATTTTTTATGATTAATTTATGATTATGGTTATTTTATGATTATTTTCTTTACAGCTCTGAGCCACCTTTCCACTGCGTGATTTTAAATGATCCAAATATATGGTAGGTGTGTCTATATATTAATTAAAAAATGCATGTCTATAACAAGTTTTAACAAAGTTCTCTTTTTTTTTTTATTAAAGCGTTCTCGATGAAGAGGACCATGCACTGACACCACCACCACGACCACCACCGCCACCACCACCAGCACGGACCAATTTGGTGAGGAGGGTGGAAATAAACTCGGATGGCAGCTTAACTACATATATTGTTATAATATAGTATTACATACAATAAAACAACATATATCAATTTATTTATATTTATTTAAACCTGTTTTATATGAATTTTTCTATCTAAATCATTCAGAACCTTATTTCTATTTACAAATAAACATTCACGTATACAATACATGTGAGTAGAATATGGTGATAAATCACATAAATGTTGCATAACATTTTCTGAACATAACTCATAATTAGATTCACATAATATATTATTAGTAACATTTAAAAAATTATTATAAAATCCAGCAAAATCTAAATTATGCAATACATACATATTAGATATAATAAGCTTATCAATTTTTATAAACTCCTGTGTAGTATTCTCAGATAGATAAAAGGTGGTAAAGCCATTAGTTATCTTCAACATTTTGTTATCCATAAATGGTGATGTGCTGAGGGTGTTGTTTGAAAATTTTATTTCAATCACCTCCTCTGATGTTTCAGTATTTTTAAAATATTCATTAAACAATTCCTTAAGGTAAGTAATAAAGTCACACCATTCTTCTTCATTAAAGGAAACATGAGTAGTTTTATTGATAATTTCACTGGTAGTCATTAATATTCTTACAGCCGGAATGTAGTTTCTTGCCTCACTTAAACCGGTTATTATTTTATATATTGAGTTATCTACACTAAAAGAATTTTCATATATATATTTTTCTTCATTTTGTACAGCTAGTCTATACCGCTCGGTAATTTTATCAATTTCATGGTTAAAATCGAAATCTTCTTCGGAGAACGTAGGACTCGAACTAGGAGTGTTTAACTCAGTCATTTTTTAACTTTAATGATGATCATTCTTAAAGTACTGCTTATATATGTTTTTATCTATGTTTTTATCTCAAACCCTAGTTAAATTTGTTTCCGGTATTTCAAAAGGCCCCTCATAACAAAAGATTTGTGTGTATTTTTCATAAGAATCAATACAATTTTAGTTACAACAAGCGGTCTGAAACATTTTATCATTTAAATGCGTATAATTCGAAACACAAATTCTAAAACATATTTGTATTATCCAACCAACTATTATGAGAATTATCAAGCCCTAGCCATTTAACAAAAACCTTGTTACCACGTCTACGTAATACTTTTTCAACTAGATAGATGTCGGGGTATTTAGCTTTCTGTAGTTCTTCAGTATAAAATACACCTTTTATTTCCGCTCCTCTATCATCTTGCAACATATACGTAATTGGGTTAGTGTTACGAACTTTTACAACTTTGAATAATTCCACAGTCCAGTTCGGGGTATATCCTTTTTCAAATACATGCTTAACCTTACTAATGCGAACCATATCTCCAACTTTAAATTTTCTCAAACCTGTCGCCAACTTAATGTGATTATAGGAGGATTTTAAAATTTCTTTTTCATTCTTCTTATTTACCTCACATGGTTTCACACCAGTTGTACTATGTTTTTGTTTGTTGTAATTATCAGTTATTTCCGGAAGCACATCTAACCATCTATATTTACCGTTTAAGCTAAAGTATTTGAATAATTTCTCTTTAAGAGTTCTTATCACTCTCTCAACTATGGCAGCTTTCTTTACGCTATATGTGTTATAGTGATTGATGCTATGTTGTTTCATTAAATGTTGAAAATGAATATTGTAAAATTCTTTACCTTGATCTGATTGTAGGTTTTTAGGGAGTTTCCTACTTTTCTCAAATATGTCGGCAAGCATTTTCGTTATTTCCTCCCCAGATTTAGTTTTAACAGGTCTGGTCCAAACAAATTTTGAGAAACAATCGATCACTACTAGAATATACTTAAAATTTCTGTTTTCACGAGCATAATTACCCATCTCAGCCAAGTCTATTTGCCATAAATCATTCAGACCTTTTATAACGGTACGCCTACGTTTGAAATTTTTTCGTATAGCCTTATGAAGCTCATTAACAACTTGAATTTTTTCTTTTGAATGTTTTACTCTCATGTTGATAGCAATCGAACGTTAAACTACAACTGATAATGATCATGTATGCTACAATTATTTAATTAAAACGATGTAACTTATCGGTTTCGCTTCATTTTTAAAAAGTAAAATTAGCTCATTATTTGTTTTACTGCTGCTGTAGATATAAATTGATTTAATTCCCTTTTTCAACATTTTCTGTAAGTTGCTGTACATTTTTCAAATCACTTTCCATTTGAACTAGCGTTTCGGAAATCTTCTCTAGATTTAAAGCGTTTATATTTACATTAGTATTTAAATTGTTATGTTTTTGTGATAAATCGTTAACTATCATTGTTCTATCATTTACCAGCATCTTAATTTTTTCATTTAATTCTGAACTCATAACATATTCACTTTTTATATTCCTTATTTCCTTGCTCACATCCTGTAATATTTTTTTCATATTATCTACTTCGGAGTTTAAAGTCAGTAATATAATCTTCTGTTGAGGTATATCTTTTAATATTTGTTCCATATCATTAATTTTTTTATCAGAGGCATCTAATCTATTGTAAAACTGATTAGCAAAATTGTTAAAAGCTATAGCAAAATCTGCTTTTAACTTTGATATAATATCATTAATGTATTTCTTACGTGTAGCCTCACTCGTTATATTATCTGTTTCAACATATTGTTTACACTTTTCATATATTTTAGTATTTTCCATTGTTATGATGTCATCTACGTATTTTTTATTAGCAACATCGTTATTCTGAGTAGGAGGTTGAACGTTACAAAGTTTTAAATTTTCGACATCAATATTTCCATCATTGGTAAATATGAATCCATGTCTATATGGAGAAAATAAATGTGGAGTATCTCCATCACTGGTGTATGAAATAGATCGACCGAACTTATCAACACTCATGGTGAGAATGATAGTGATTTAGGCAATCACTCCAATTTCTTTAAGTTCGCTAATTATGGATTCAATCTCATTATCATGTGAATCCGTATTACCCGCAGACTTTGAAGCTATTAATAGCTTTAAACGATCAACGAGTTCATTCACATCATCCCAATATACGTACTCTATAGGTTTTTCGTTGTAGACCATCATACCAAACCCCCCTCGTGGTGGCGTTGAATATGATTGACGCCGTCTCAAAGAAGGAGTAGATGGTAAAAATGTTGGAATGCTAGATTGCGATTGTATTCTAGTAGTTCTTCCTATAATATCCGAAAATAGAGGTTTTATAACACTTACATATTTAAAATACCTATTTCCTTTTATCCGTTCTTCAGGTACATAATTACGTTTGTGTGCGCTACTTATTTCTAGAATTTCTTTATAATTCTTTAAATCTGCATCATTATATCCAATAGGTTTTTTCAGAAATATTAACTCATATAAACCTTTAGTTCCTGTATAAGGTCTACCATCAATAATGAATTCATTATTAGCTCCTATAAGCAATTCTTTATTACCGATCGATAATTTATTCGTTTTAAAATCGAAACGTGCTCCATAATTTTCATCAAATTTATCTCGATCTGAAAAAAACCCTTCTATATAATATCTCGCTAGAGGTGGGAATTGCTCTAAAAACTGACGTATAACAGGCTCGCTGTAATTCAGTAAAGTTTCATATTCTTCTTGAATATCAGCCGTAGCACGCTCATCAGGTTCTTTTTCAGAAAATACTTCACCTACCATTTCCTCCGGTAAAAAGCTTGCAGAAGGCTTTTTCGTTTCATAGACTTTTTTAACGCGAGCTGCTGTTGTTGTTGTTGTTGTCGTCGGTATGTTACTGTGAGATACTTTCCTGCTAATATCTTCTAGCGGTGTTATAATAGGATTCAATACCCTGCTTATGGTTTCATCTTCCTCAGCCTTTCCCATCTTTAAAGCTAGATACTTTGTTCTTATAGCTTTCGAAGCGTTACAAATTTTTTTCTTTAATAGTTTCTCCCTTTGTAAGTTGGGTGATGCTACCTTTGGGGGGTTGTACTTAGCTAAATTTCTTTTAGACTTCATATTTTACAACCTTGTAGTTTTACAACCCTTGCACGGTACAACCTTGTAGTTCTATAGCCCTTGTACGGTACAACCTTGTAGTTTTACAACCCTTGCACGGTACAACCTTGTAGTTTTATAGCCCTTGTACGGTACAACCTTGTAGTTTTATAGCCCTTGTACGGTACAACCTTATAGTTTTACAACCCTTATAATTTATAATGTGACAAGTCTTCATCTATTAACAAGTGAACTAGTATTAACAGATATTGCTTTATTTCACATTTATATATTGATCAAACCCTTTACGATAACGTCCTTTATTTAAATCAAAATCTTTCACTATTACCAACACACCGTATTTATCTCGCCAACATTCACTACACAGTTTTTCAAATTCTTCGAAAGTCATATCTGGGGTCACGTGATCATCGAAAACGTGTCTCATATTCATTCTATCCTGCTTAAATAACACTATACAATTACAATTATCTCGTATAAGATGCTTAGGTATGCGGGTATATGTCTGACAGAGATAAAAGCAGTCAACAAGTTTATGTCGCCCCATACAAAAGTATGCTCGAATTTTATCTTGTTTATCGCAAGCAACATCATCGAAAATAAACACTGAATTAGATTTAGCTTCGGACGGATCGATTACACCATCATTATTTGTGTATGGAAAATAGCCTACACCCTTCACTTTCTTAATTACATCTTCAAGCAGTTTATATTTAGGTTGGTACAATGACTTTGAATAAACGTATACATTTTCAAACCACAAGCCATTTGGGTTGAATAATAAGCTGAGCAACAAATTGGTTTTACCAGCTCCACTTGGTCCACATATAATAGCCCTTACAGTGTTAGGAAATAAAGTTCCATGTTTATTAATACTCACGGCCTCCCCAGAGACGGATGTTAATGCATCCAAGTTCTCTACGGGAAGAGACACCTGCTGTCTTGTAAGACGCATTGTAAACTCTTTATTTTATTAGTTTATTGTTGGTTATATACAGTACCACAGCATAATTAGTGTCATTGTTCCATCAGATGTTGTGGTTGAAACAAGGCGGTGGTGGTGCACATTCGTTTATCAGTAAATTAACGAAACGGGAGCTTCATCTCCCTTCTTACCAATATTGCGGGCCAAATACTCGACTCCGTGAACGATTAGCAAGAGGAGATCCTGGAATTAACGAACTCGACCGAAGTTGCCGAACGCACGATATAGCGTATAGTAAAAGTTTAAATTTACAAGACCAACACAAAGCCGACTACGAGCTCGAACAACGTGCTTGGGAAAGAGTAAAATCCAAGGACGCTGGTTTAGGTGAAAAAGCAGCAGCCTGGTTTGTTACTACTGTCATGAAAGCCAAAAGGAAAATGGGTTTGGGTATCCGTAATCGTCGACATAAAAATCGTAAAATAAATTTTCAAAATGGTGTAGTCAGCGGCGTTAAAAAATTAACTAAAACATCAGATAAAAACAGTTTACGTAAAAACGCTACTTTAGCTTTAAGAGCAGCGAGACAGGTAGTAAAGGACGGTGGTAGAAAAAATATTAATATTCCACGCATCATACCATTGCCCAAGACTGGGGGTATACTACCTTTACTACCAATTTTTGCTGGCTTAAGTGCATTAGGAGCTCTGTCGGGAGGAGCTGCTGCAGTGGCGAAGACCGTAATAGATGCTAAAAACTCTAAGAAAAAATTGGAAGAAGACGAGAGACACAATAAAGTTTTAGAGGCAGTAGCGTTAGGGAAAAAAGGATCCGGACTCTACATAAAACCTTATAGAAAAGGATATGGCTTATATTTGAAAAAACAAAAAAACTCCCTATAAGGCTACCCTCATCATCTAGGCCTCTTTACGACATCGATTTAATAAAATATGCTAAAAAGTTAAAAATTCCACATTTCAGAGGTGTTTTTATGCGAGATTCACTACCTAAAAACCCTCCTAGGAGATACGAAAGCGCAATTATTAACCTTGATGATCAAACTGGTCCTGGAACACATTGGGTAGCCTATAAAAAAATTAATGATAAAGTTCTTTACTTCGATAGCTTCGGCGCATTAAAACCTCCTGTAGAACTCGTGCGTTATTTCGGTAACAAATATAAAATTTTATATAACTCTGATAGTTTTCAAAAATATGATACAAAGAACTGTGGTCATTTATGTTTAAAGTTTCTCTACAAAAGCGATTGATTTAGATGAGATGCATTCATTATGTCTCAGATATTCACAATAAGAGGTCGGAGTGCTGTTCTCTCCATTAATTTCGAAAATCCAATAGAATTAGATCCTCAATACGATTACGGGTTGGCTCTAATTGGTTTTCATACTTACAACAGTATTCCTAATATTGAAGAAGGAAAAAATAATAAACTCTACTACTGGGAACTTGGTGAGACACATGAAAAGGTTGTAGCCATCCCTACGGGATCTTATGAAATAACCGATATTGAATCATATCTGAGAAAGCAAGTTATACCAAAAGGTACGAAAGAATCTGATATTGAAGATTATTTTTCATTGAAACCTAATAACAATACGTTGAAGTGTGAAATCAAGAGCAAGCACGAAATTAACTTTACACCCAAGGATTCGCTAGGAAAATTACTAGGTTTCTCAGAGAAAAATTTGGAACCGAATATTTTACATCAATCAGATTTATCTGTACAGATAGTAAAGGTTGTTACAGTACACATTGATTGTAACATTACTTCCGGCGCATTCTACAATAATAGACCATCTCATACGATTTTCGAATTTGCTCCATCTGTTAATCCAGGATACGCTATAGACATCGAGCCGAGAAATCTGTTATTTCTTCCGTTAATCAACAAGCGATATATACATAATATTACATTAACCATATTGGATCAGAACTCTGAACCTGTTAATTTTAGAGGTGAGGAAATTATTGCGAGATTGGAATTAAAAAAGTTATGGGCTTGATAATTAATAATTCAAAGAAGTATATATACGCTCACAGCCCCGATAAAGTACAGTCAGTACCAGTTAAGCGTTTGGAACAGAAGGTTACTACGTCATCCTTAACACCAGCAAATATTTTATTCTTAAAATCTTTGGGTTATAATGTTAGACGAACTACAGCTGTACAACGACCCTCAATTCGATGATTCCATTATCAGAGAAGAAACTCGGACATATCAACCTTTCGTTAAATCATTCAGAAATAGTGATGAAATTGAAATCACAATTAATCAACAAGATGTTTTACTACTAATGTACGAAGCAGCGTTATGTATCGAGGGAACTTTGACAAAGAACATCGCAGGCACTGGTATAGTCGAGTTTACTAATAATGCGGGCGCCTACCTATTCGAATCTGTTAGCTATGAATTACATAATAGAGAGCTGGATAAAGTAAGAGACCCCGGCACCGTAAGTGCGATAAAAGCATATTGTTGCTATAGTAAAGACGATCCTGCGTTAACTATCGCTGGGTGGAATTATCCTAGTGGCCAGCTAGTATCTTATGATCCTACAACTACAAAGTTTTTCATGCGAATACCGTTAAGCCATCTGCTTGGGTTGTTTCACGATTACAAGCGAGTAATGTTTGGAAAACATACAATCAGATTAATACGAGCGAGAACTGATAACAATTGTTTTAAAGTATCGAAAGCTGATACTGAGGGAGAGTTGACTATAGATAACATTGAACTGAAAGTTAAACATATATTTTTAAATGATGTGCTACGTTTGAATTGGTTATCGGGAATCAATAGCAATAAGCCTATACTGATTCCGTTTAGACAATGGGAGTATCATGAATTACCTAGCCTAAAGACAGGCGCTAAGAAAGAGACCTGGCAGGTAAAAACTTGTAATAATGTGCAGAGTCCGAGATATGTAATTGTAGCTTTTCAAACAAATCGAAATGCTAATAAAGAAAGCGACATTTCATACTTCGATAATATTAACATATACAACATCAGTTTAAAATTAAGCTCAGAATATTATCCGTATGAAAACATGGAACTTGATTTTACAACTAGAAAATATGGTGATGCTTTCCTCATGTATACACAATTTTCTAAAATATTCGCATTAAACGATGAGCCTTTGTTGGACTTTGTTGGATTTAATACTCATGCTTTATTTGTTATCGACTGTTCAAAAAGAAATGTTGCAACACAACCAAGTACAGTTGATATCAAATTAGAGATAGAAACTAACACAGTCTTCCCAGATAATACTAGAGTATGCTGTATAATTATTCACGATAGAGTATTAGAATTCTTACCGCTTGGTGGAACCGTTAGAGATGCGTTTTAAAGAAGAGGGGGAAATAAACTATAAAATAATGATGTATGGTATATATTTCAGTCAGTATTAGTTTTACCTTTTAAGATGCAGCTTTTAGTTGTCGATATTCAAGGTTTTAATTTACCGGATTTTTGTCCGAAAGAAATTTCATTTATGAGTGCTCAACAAAGTGCCCACTATCTGTTTAAGCCTCCAGTTCCGTTCAATTCCTTAAGCGGAGACTTGAAGAAACAAGTAAAGTACTTGGAGCATTATCATCATGGGTTAAAATATAATGATGGATGTGTAGATTATGATATGATTGATGATATATTACGTAAGCACTTGCTAAATGGGAGTGCTAATATGGTGTATGTAAAGGGTCATCAGAAAGAAGAATTTCTTCAGAGAAAATTATGTGAATTAGAGGAATCCCCATTGTCGATCCCTACTATAGTTAATGTGGAGAGTTTAATCAATAATGAAGCTTTTCAACAGCCTCCTCTATTTAATAAAACTATACCTTATTGTTTTAATCATTATACTTCTAAAGCTTATTGTAGTGTAAAGAATTGTACACAATTGTATAATTGGTTATATTCTTGTATACCAAAATAAATATATCTAATATCACCACGTTTTAATGATCTTCCCCACTACCTTATTTATTACTTTGATTATAATTTTAGGTTTAGTTAATCTTCAGTAACAGTATTCTCCTCACATGCGTTGAAACCAGTTGTGTGTTTTGATTTTTTTTAATAATGGATGTGTATAACTTATATAAAGTGAGGTTAGAAGAGTATGTTAGTAAGTTTAAACTATTAAAAGAAGATATAAGATTGTATGAAGATAAGCAGAATATGTTCAATAGTTTTTCCAATTTATGTATAACTAAATGGGATCCTAGTGTAGCGTTATGGGAAGAAAAAGTATTTAAAAACCTACTGAGATTGCGCAGAAATAATAGCCCCATCAAAAGTAGGAGAGTAAAACTATACACTGTATCATGATTTAGTGTAAGAGTACTAATATCCAATATAAATTAAGTGATCAGTGTGATACATGTCAGTCTTAAATCGAAAATGGTAATGTTAAGTTCTCATTTTATAATATTGCAAGCGATATTTAGCAATTTTCTATATATACATCAACCGTATAATTCACGTGAAGTTCTAGTATGTTTTGATAATAACGGAAGTAAAAATGATAGCTGGCCATCAACTTGGATAAGAATGACGCCATATGCCGCTAATAATAATGTGCCTACGCTTGTCGCCCCCCTGTTGAACGGAACAATCCAATACAAGTTTCGGATACGGTTTCAAGATAACACCGTAGGTGATACAGGTTGGAAACAAATGAATGAAGCATGTCCACCTATTGCTAATGAAAAGCCAAATCCACAAGACCCACTATCAGCATTAATCTACTATATAACCGTGTGTACATCTATACTTCTCGTAAAGTGTCTCATTAGGCTTGGACAGAAGAGTATCGGGTGTATTGTTAAAACATAACCACAATGAACGCCCATATTCAGATATTTCCATATTCAGCTCCAGAGGATTCTGTAGGCAGTTTTGCCTATAAAGTAAGGTTGCTCTACCTGTTGCTGCAAATTTTCAAGCTGTGTAAAGATAATACAAAATATTGTAAGGTTTGTTTTGTGAATAAAATTAACACAACATTTCTTCCATGTCATCATCAAAATGTATGTGGTGAATGTGGGTTTAAGGTTAAAAAATGTATGACTTGTAATCAGCAGTTAGAAGCTACTATAATGTCTCTATAAAAATTTAAATTATAATAAATTTTATAAAATTATATTTTTGTTTTATTTTCCTCAAATTATATTCAATAGCTCAGTTGGTAGAGCGGTGGTAGTGGAAATAAGACATCCATAGGTCATTGGTTCAAATTCGATGCTCTTTTTCCTATAAAGATATGAAATTCATGTTGATGTATATAGTTGTATAAGAGCTGTCGAATAGTAAACATGCTTTTTATTTTATTTTTATTTTATTTATGTCATGCTCAAGATTTTGTTGGGTATCTGCAAAAATATGGATACCTAACGTTGTCCGAGACTGATTTAACAGATGTGACAGAGGAGCAGAAAGAGGAGGCTTTAATGAACTTTCAATTAACCTACAACTTACCGACAGATGGAAAGCCTAACATGGAAACTTTACAATTAATGGAAACGCCTCGTTGTGGTATTTCGGACAACACTTTCGCAATACATCGAGACAAATGGACGAAACGTAAAATTGGGTGGTATTTTTCACCGGCAGATGTGCAAATGAAAAATATAGCAAAAAATGCATTTCAAACCTGGCAGGATGTATGTAGCTTGAGTTTTGAGTATAACTATCACAACCCGGATATAATTATATCTATGACTAAGTCTAATGAAATTTCTTGGCATAAAGGACATAGTAAATGTTTTAAAGATAAATGTCCTTGGCCTTTTGATGGGGAGGGGGGAGTTTTAGGACATGCTTTTTTTCCAAATAAAGATACATGCCTCGAAATCCATTTAGATTCAAGAGAACAATGGGATTTAAAAATTGATGAACCTTCCTCGACGACGTCAACAAATTTATATTCAGTTTTAGTACATGAAATTGGTCACACTTTAGGATTACATCATTCTGATGTTAATACGTCAGTTATGTATCCGTTTTATAGCACTACCAAATTGTCATCAGATGACATAACCGGAATTCAATTCTTATATGGGTCTCCAGTTACATCTACAAAATCAGCTATAACTCCTCGAACAACGTTTAATAAAAATCCAACAACCCCTCACACAAAATTAATCGAAAAGCCGACATCGAAAATTCTTCAAAATGAACCCAAACAAACTAAAGATTTATGTACCATAGATGTCAAGAAATTATCATTTTTAGTCATGAATAAAAATTTATATATATTTTATAAAACGTGGTTATGGATAATGAACCTCGAAACACGTAATATTACAACACAATGTTTAAACATACATAACGTTTTACATATAGGAACCAAATTTAACTCGATAACGGCTGTATACCAACGACCTAATGATGAAATAGTTTTATTTGTAAATAATCAAATATATTTTATTACCTATCCGAGTTATCAAATTCGCAAACAAATTGATATGAAACATTTCCAACTTCCGTTCGAACATAAATTAGTAGGAGCTGTAAATACTTATACAGGAAAAACATTCTTATTTTTTGAAGATAATTTATATGTCGAAATAGATGAAACCTCAATGCAAGCAAAAAGTTATGGTTACGTATCTCGCGACTTTAAAGGTATTCCTCCCAATATGAATGGCGTTTTTAGATACACTAATGGACTATTATATTTCTTCCAAGATGGTCGATACTTTGAATATAGTGAATTCACAGGATCACTGCAAAATAGCGGTAAAATTAATTTAAGTATTTTTAATATTGATTGTCCAAACTTATCTTTATATGAACAACTAAAAATACTTCTCCAAAAAATGTTATTATACGAAAAATCATAGGTTATTTTTCTATTTGTAGAAAGAAATATATTTATATTTATATTATTATTAAATTTTATTAAATATCCTAAGTTTTATTACCTAGTACCCCGCCTATGTATACATATCTTTGTATATCACATACGTGTTACAGGATGTGGATTTCCGTTAAAACCGCGCACCGCAGGCCTACCTCTCCCGCCCCCACCCGACCCCGCCCCTCACCCGACCCCGCCCCCCACCGACGACCCAGAGGCCGAAGACTCCGACGACAATGACCAGAGGGTGCACAATGGACACTCCCGATGGACACATGCCATCCACTTCGCTGTCACGGCACTTCCGGTCCCGTACCCGCTTTGCTTATCTACTGGGCAATGTTCTATATTGCGTTCTATGGCGCGATGTTTTATATTCCGCTAATACAAGCCAGCCGGACATTAGCATAGGCATGACTTGATGCAGATGTTACGTAATTCTATTTTATTGGAATTGTTATTTTTATTTTATTTTATTTGAATTGTTCACTTTCTTAATCGCAAGTTTTCAGTTAGAGTAATGTTTTTTTTTTCTGATACGTACCTACATTACATAAAAATAAATGATATATTTTGGATGTAAAGAAACGATTTTTTACCATGTCATGGTCGCTTACTGTAGTTTTATACGCACAGGTATAATTGCACACTGATTTTTTTCCAACAAATTAATTTCCTTCATGAAGCGACATCAAGTGATTCAATCCCCCCAACAATACATTATACGAAAATATACATCCGCACTATCCCCCAACAATACATTATAGAAATAAACAGTTTTAAAACCTTAAAACGAACATCTCTATCTCGAAATTGAGTGACCGACTGAGAAAAAATACACCAACACATAAATGCACCATATCTGTTTTATGCGACAGTTTTACTTTTTTCCAAATAGTCCCCCTTCGTGCTTTCTCATGACCACTGAACAGGGTGGGGTGTGTCCTATCCACCTCAAAATCAATAGATGTCGTTTGGTAGACGTCCTAATCAGAATCAGTTGAAACCCGATCGATCCGACACAATTTAATTGAGTGACCGTGCTAACAAAAAAATTCTCAAATAGTCCACCATTGTGCTTTCTCATGACGCATGCACATGGTAGAGTGTGTTCTATCCACCTCAAAATCAATAGGTGTCGTCTGGGAGACGTCCCCGATCAGAATCAGTCAAAACCCGATCGATCCGACATGATTTAGTTGAGTTATCGTGTTAACAAAAAAAATTTCTCAAATAGTTCACCTTCATGCATTCTCATGACCCATGGACAGGGTGGAGTGTGTCTTATCCACCTCAAAATCAATAGCTGTCGTTTGGGAGACGTTCCCGATCAGAATCAGTCAAAACATGATAGATCCGACTGAGTTATCGTATTAACAAAACAAATTTGTCAAATAGTCCACCATCGTGCTCTCATGACTCATGGACAGGATGGGGTGTGTCCTATCCACCTCCAAATCAATAGTGTCGTCTGGGAGACGTCCCCGATCAGAATTAGTCAAAACCCGATCGATCCGACACGATTTAGTTGAGTTATCGTGCTAACAAAAAAAATTTCTCAAATAGACCCAAGGAAGGGGGTGGTGTGTGCTATCTACCTCAAAATCAATAGGTGCCATCTAAGAGATGTCCCCGATCAGAATCAGTCAAAACCCGATCGATCCGACACGATTTAGTTGAGTTATCGTGCTAACAAAAAATTTTAATGCCGACGACAACCACACACAGCAAAAAAATTTTAAAAACCATTTTTTTTTTGTTTTTAGGCCGAAAAACGAAAAATAAACCCAAAAAAAATTGTTTTTTCACTTTTTCCTTACACGATTACATTACTTTTCCGCTAGTATAGTGGAGTGCGGAAAAGTAAAATATATATCCGTAATATCTATTTGTAGGACAGAAATGTTAATATTTTCTTTTGTCGTAAATAGCATATGTTTTTGGAGCTTAATATTATAATAATACTATTTGTAATATTTAGAAGAAAATCGTCAAATAAATAAATTGTCAGGAGTAAATGGATGTCTATTCAAAATATTCAGATACATTTTTTTTAAATCAATGAACCAATTGTTCTTGTATTATCTTTTGGTATATGTGAACAACGGTCTCCTGTTTATTTTCTTCAACAATGGGATTCACAAATCAAACTAATAAAATAATGTTTTAAAATAATTTGAACTCTTCAGATTTCATTTATTTGGAATACATGTTTACTTTTGGACTTTGCATTAAAATTTCCTCTGATTGGCTTTACTCAATTTATAATATACTTTGTAACTTTTGGAAATTTCGGGCGCCATTATCGTCTTTATTTATATCGTACCTTATTTATGGATGTTTTCCTATGTACAAAGTTTCATCAAAATTGAAGAGGGGCTGTTGTTTTGCTTGTTAAAACAAACACTGATTGCACCGATAGATTAACGCAGTAAAATATTTTGAATACCATGAGCTAATACATTTATATTTAGTAAAAATAGATCGAATATAAATAAATACCAAATAAATAGGATGGAAATTGAATTATCGCAGTACATATATTTTTTACTTGGGTTTTAAAGCAAAAGTACAATTCTTGTCAATTTTAATCTGATACCTTGTCTGGTTTTCAATATTTCATGATACACGCTTTTATATAACACTAAACCAAAATATTTTAAGAACACGTATGAGGATAAAGCATGTTTAATAAAAAATGCACCATTACTTTGAAAAACCTTACGTTTGTTTTATTTAAACATAAGTATTAGTATATACGTAAATTCTTAAAAAATATACACAAAACTGTTCACTTTTATTAAATTCAGGTTTTAATAAACAAAAGAAAAAATTTTAATTCATATGTCTGAAATAATTGAATATGAATGGAATAATTTACTTAATTGGGAGATAGTGATTAAAACACTTAAATCATTTGTTATATAAATAGGGGAACAAGAATCCATACTTTTACTTTATATCAAACTAAATCTAATTAGTAATTACACTAGCAAATTACTTCCAGTTATAAGATTTTACATAGGTATTATAGAGTACATACATTCATAAAATGATTACGAAAACGTTTTTCTTTTCAGTATATAACATAATACAAATTAATTAACTATACAATTTCCATTGAATATATTAGACACACAGCAAACAGCAGTATACCCTGTATTTTAATCTATTTAATGGACCATTTTTTTCTTTCGTTCATTACAGACATCTATACGACATTTAAATTTCGATACTGTTTACATAATATGTTCATAAAAAATATTCGAAAGCAAAATATAAAGTTTATTACACCAAGAATTGCTAATGATAATAATAGCTATGCGAAATTTGTGCGATCGAAGTTGTTCAAGATCACGTTTTATTTTCATATGTAGTTTTAATATTAGTAATTTTGTCCTCAACGTAAACCGATATACACTGTGTAGGAAGACTTTTGAACGAGGTTCTTTGGAAATGATTCTTCACGTTGCAATAAAAATGTTTCATGATTCTTTGTTATAGTTCTACTATGCTCTCTTTACTATCTGTTTCGTACTTCATCTATTCCAAAAAATTCTAGTTATTGATATATTTTTTCTACATATTAAAGTTATCGTGCTACTTAATTTAAGTAGTTAAATACCCACTATAAAATTAACTAAACTATAAAATAAATAGTCACTTTTAAAAAAAGCTGCGTCGATCAATTTCGGACTGTGATGTGGGGTGGTGGACGGAGCTCAGTATTGAGGGTGTCGTTATATGCTTGGGAGTACCAACGAAGAGAGTTTGATGCATCTCCCTGCGATTAGATATGATTGTCCTCGTCTTTATGTGCACACTGAAGCCCAGGACTATAGAGGAAGGAAGTTGATTTAAGTATGTATAAAATTATTTTGTAGTTATATATATATATATATATATATATATATATATATATATATATATATATATATATATATATATATATATATTTAATATACTTTCGGCTTATATACGGATATATAAAATAGACGGGCTGCATATTATCAGTTAAATTATCATATCAGTTAAATATTAATTATCATATGGATAATCTTTCCAAACCGTTGATCATTTGAAAATGAAAATTTATGAAAACCGTTGCATTAGATTTTATAACGAAATCATTGATTATAAAGAAAACTTTAGTATTTTATCACATTATTTTCTGTCATTACTAAAATTGATCGGGTGAAACAAATAAATAGGCAAACTATGCGTACTTTTGCATATTCCCTTGTAAAACTTGCATTCCTACAATTATATCTTACATAATATGTTACTTCTACTTAGTCACCCACTTATTAACATAAATTAAAAATTCTAAAAATTCATAAAGCCGAGTCGTGCTATATGTGTGAGTAATTGCAGCCTATAAACTTTTCTATACCACTTTTATTAAGAACTATAAATTTTAAGATCAATAAATTATTAATAGTTACAAATAGGTTATATGTACTTTTAACACCTCAACAAATTAATGTACTATAAAAGGCGCCTCAGTAATTTCTTTCAAGATAGCTTTTAATGACTTCTTTACGATCACCTACTTTTTTTGGAAACGGATAAACTATGCCTATTTTCAGACTTATTTTGCATATAACTCTGGGCATAATTCAGTTCGAGTTAAATATTTATAAAATCCTAATGTGCTAGTTAAATTAATTTAATTTAATACATCATACATTTAAAAATAAGCATATGTAAAATACTTGTTATGTTATAAGTACTGTGTGTATTTAATAAAGAGTTTTTTTTTTACATTTTACTTGTGCACATGTGTGGGTACCATGTTTGTATTTAACAATAAAATATTCTTGTTTTTATTAAAAAAACTCTTACAAACTCTATGGCATACACTTGTAATATGTTGTTTTACACATTACACAGACAATTGCTTATCAGAAGTATAAACACGTTCAGTGTTTGAAAATAGTTGAAAACTATGAAAGTAAACGTTCAACACTTTTGCCAATAAATTTGCACGCTGAAACAAAAACTTTCAGCGAAATTCTTTGAAGTCATGAAATCCGAACTTTTAATTCAGCACGAAATAATGAGCCTGCTGACAGGGCAAAACGAAAATAAGCGATATTCTCTCATTGGGGTACCTCAGCTTCTAAAAACAAGACACTTATCATTTCGGCAAATAATAACATATGGAGTACATTGCTTATTTGATCGAACCAATAACATAAAATAAGATACTAGTTTATATTACTTATCTGTAGAATGGAAACGTAAAGTTTATATTAGTATTAAAAATTACCAAACGTATCAAACTAATTATACATAAATATGAAAAGCATACAGATATAGTCTTGAATTTGGTTTTAAGCAATGTGTGATACACTTAGCCTAATTAGATTACGTTTAACTAATCTGTAAGGGTATGTATTTGTGTTTATCAAATAGAAATATTGTTTACAAAAAAGCTACTGGATAAAAATATTTAGTTGTCCGAATTGTTCGAGGTCTTTATAATAACCCGACATTTAAAAATATGGTTTCAGTTCAATTCCAATACATAAATTGTCACGTAAATGATATGTCCACAATATTTAACTTTTAACTTAATGATAAAACTTGTATAAACGTAAATAACATAAAAGTGTGAAAGTCATGCCCTAAATAAATGTTATTTAGGTTTATCTGCTAGAAAAAGTTCTAAACTCAACGCTGATAAAGCACTGAAACAAAAGGCGGACTTATTGTTTGAATTGGTTCAAATATTTCACACGTGTGCTGTTGTGAGAAACAAGAATAACTATCTAATAGTATACATATATGTATGCCCGGGTTTGGTGCCTTATTTGACTAATCCGAGCTGATAATTGTTTCCTTTCTTCGAAGTGTTTATTATTGACTCAACTTATACATTTATATAACTCCCAGTTGAATTTTAATAATTTTAATGTAAACATAGACTTCTTGAATATTAGATGATGTACAGACCTAACACGATCTAATAATTTGACAAGAAGCTACTGGCTTACAAAAAAATCACGTTTTTGTTAATATAAAACAAAATTTTAGAATAATATTCTTTTATTTGCTCATAATGTAAATAGTTTTTAACGAAGCATGGATTGTATATTCATTTTGACGAAGGAATACGCATACAGACAGGTCAAAGGCCAATTCACATACATCAATTATCTGACGGCTCAGTTACTCTCAGTCTCAGTTATGAAAAGGAGTCATCGAATCGATCCACACTCGTCCGGTACAGTTCCGATGTTTAACCGTCAGTCTTTCTTCAGTATCCGTTCTGTTTCAGTTTACATCCTTGACAGCGATATATTTGGAACTTAACGCACGTATATTACTTTCTTCATCTTCTGTAGACTTGTCCATCTCGAAAGTCAGTATAATAATGCCACTGAGAGTGAACTGACTATAAACTGAGACGTAACTGATGTGTGTAAACCTTAACAGTCTCACTTGTATCAGTCTGATAGAATGACACAACCCTCAGAAATGGAGATTTTGTCGATTTTATCTATTTTAAATCCATTTTAATAACATGTATATCAATTTTGACAATAATTGAAAATTAAATCCTACATTTTAAAAATATAAAAAATTAAATGACATCTAGAACTGACCTAATATCATAATTTCAGGTAAAGGATCGTGTAAAGGTTTTCAGTCAGCCACTATCTCAGTTTGCAATGGTCTTATTGTTAGACCTTAAATATAGAGCGTCTCAGTTGGAATTATAGGATTTGATTTGCGCGCCATTTGTGTCCTGTCAAAGATAAGGCGCCAATATTCACGACTGTCATCTACTAACCATACGACGTCAACATGTCGCTATTAACAGTACAACAACGAATAATTTGTGAACAACTGTTTTATGAAAGTACGCGATCATTTACAGTTGCATTAAGAAAAATTCGCACAAAATTAGGATAAAATGAAGCGCCTACAGAGTTAACAGTTCGTGTTAACAATAACAATTTCTTTTTCCACCAAATTGATGATTTGGATTTGAACAACATGTGGTTTCAACAAAACGGTGCAACGTGTCATACAGCACATGCAACCATAACTGTTGCATACCAAATTTCCTGATCATGTTACATATCTCGCAGAATAGTGACATCAATTGGCCTACAATATCACGTGATTTGACACCACTGGACTTTTCTCTTTAGGATTATGTCAAGGGAAAAGTGTACGCCACCCAGCCAGCAAAAATCAATGACCTCAAAGCAAACATTCAACATGTTATTCGGGAAATAAAGCCAATTTTATGTGCTCGCGTTATGGACAATTTTGTTAAATGAATAACATCCTACCAGATGAGTCGAGGAGGCCACATGAACGATCCTTTCCATTTTATGTTGAAGAATACAAAACCTCAGTTTGTCAAATATTATTAGATTTATTCACAAATCACATCCTATACTCGTAGTTCCAAATGATACACCGACATGTTGACGTCATATGGTTTGTAGATGACAGTCGTTAAATATGAACGCCTTTAACAGAACCGAAATGCCACAACTGAAATCCCACAGCTCCAACTGAGACACCCTATATATTATTTATTTACACCTACCTACCGTAAAAATCCAATTGTCACAATATCAACATGTTCAGTTTCTTAATATAAAGATCAATATATACAATCTTGGGCATACTTGAGCCTTTTCTTATATAACATGGATAGATCTGGACAGATATATGTCATATAGGTACACAGATTTTGTAAAAGTCTGACTATATTGATCACAGAAAATTAAGTATATTAACAAATTTGTAATAAATCTAGTATGGTAATTTTAAATTCCTATTTAACTGATACTTATTCTTATTTAACTGATTAAAGTATACACATACACATTGCGAACAATATACAGTGTATATTGTTCGCAATATACACTGGCTACAACTCCCATCCTCCTGTACCATTGTCAGTCATGACGCAAGGGTCAAATCTGGGAACCCTACCATTTATATTATTTTTAAATTGGACTTAAAAGATTTAGAGTCCAGTAAATTTTAGTACAGTTATGATTTTATACCGATTCCCTAAACGATACTGACAATTATTGCATTTCACTTCAACTAGATTTACATGAATTTAGAAATTAGCATGTAATCTAAATTATTAATTAGGAACAAGAAATTAAACTAAGCACAAAATTATATATTTCTTTCATTTTTCCAATTCTTCTAGCTTTCTTATCGCTTTTCATCTGCGATACAGTATATAGCATCTACAGAGCCAAAATAGATTTATTGGTTGGTTGTTTTGTTAGTTTGCCATATATTAAATTGACCAGTTCTTTACTTTGTTCTGAAAGCGAGGTAATCTTCATTTTTATCATGACGTGGTGGATACGATCTTCTCTATTTATTAGATATATATTTCACACTAAAATTATCATTTAGCTATGTAACAACTTTGATGGTCCTCATTCAAAATTTGACTCGATCTTCAGTTCATGTATACGTAATGATGATCAGCTGCCTCCTGTGTTCTTATAACACGTATTACTTCTAAATAATAAAAGTAAGAATTCACTATAATGCTAACAATGAACAAAAAAATAATCAACCTATAAATAATTAAACTACATTAATATTATATTTCTTTTTCCTATACACTATAAAGAAAAATATAACAACTAAGCAGACACATTACCATATTCATAATCGTTGGAATACACTTCATACACTTCCCTTTTTGCCATTCACAAAAAGGGGGTTTAGTAAATCATTTGGGTTTAATAACATCTTATTTCTTAAATTATCCATACATTATCCAAGTCCATTTAGAAAGTTTCTATTAGATAAATAATACCTATATAGTGAAACGATTTAAAATGTAAGAAGTGTCGTAGTGTTACGGTATTTTGGTATACTTTAAATTTTACTTCATTCAAATAAAATATCTTTCTTCGAATAGAAATGGTAATAATATTTTACCGACTTAAAAAGTAAATTTCATATATTACTAAATGTGAATTAAAAAAGTAGTAAATCCACTACATAATGGGTTTACTAATTTATTGTTGATTTACAGAACTGTGATAAACAAGTGGAAGTTATAGATGTAATTAACGGTACAATTATTAATTTGATTATTAACATGAAATGCCTCAATTGTTTTTAAATATTAAAAAAAAATTCTAATTTTAAATTAGAGAAAATTATGCCTTTAGATCCAAGTTCATTAAGGTTCTTGGACTCTAAGATCTTAAAGTTATCACTTAATTGCTTATCACTTAAAGTTATGACATTGAGTTAAAAGAACCGTCTTATACATATAATTGCGTCAACATAATTTTTGAGTTCATCTGACTGAAAGTAAAAATATCTCCCGTACAAATGTATATTTATATCTAAATTCTATGTACACAAAAATCAACGTGTCAAAAATTACTATGATTATATTCAATCACGTAATAATGCCACTGTAAGCGTGTATTCACAATGATTACTATTATAAAACATAAAATTTGTACAATGAACTGTCGAAGAAAACATTAGCCGGTAGATACGTTTATTATTTTAGGGTAGTAAGCACGAAACAGGATGTTAGTTTAATTTTATTTCGTAGGTGTATTTCTAGCCGGAAGAAAAATGTTTATCGATTTTATACTCATTTCACACGTTACACTGTGGGTCGTTATTAGTTATTAGAACATCACCAATTTGGAAATAGTATGTGGTAGTTATTTACCATTTATTTCTTATTACGCTTTTACGGTTTTAACATATTTGTCCTATCTTGGTTTTAATATATTTTTAAACTAATAAGAAAAATATTTTTTAGTTACAAATGATGTTAAAATGGAAACATTTTACACATTTAGTTTTGAACGCTACTTCGATCAAAATGTACGCCACTGTTGTCTAATTAGTAGAGCTATAACTAGAGTTTAGAATTAGTAGAGCTGTTCTACTGCCACAACAAAACAATAGGTGACCAAACATGACAGCAATGATAAACTTAATTGCGTGTACCTACATCGAATCAAATATATTTAGTAACAAATGCGCAACGACACTTCGCCTGCCGCTGTTAGCCCAGTGTAATATTGGTGGTGCAACACTCCCGGAGAGCAGATGTAGCAATTATGAAATTCTGTACTTACGAAAATATCAGTTCTTTATGCAAAAAAAAATTAGATCCCAAGAGTTCTGGACAAGACAGTCAATTTTGTGAATAATTTATTCAAAAAATCGTTTCATGGAAAAAAATGTAAAAAGTTTACGTTTACATTACTTGCAAGGTTTTCAGATTTTCCAGTCTGTTTATTGGAGATAATTTAATAACTCAAAATTATACGAATTTAACTTTATTATCTAAAAGAAATAGGTGATTTATAACTCTAAAATGTAGATTTCACAAGAAACATTTAATAAATATATTAAAAATAACTAACATCATCATTGTTAAGCAAGCAATAGAATTCGTGTTATATATTTAAGAAAATAATTTGGTATTGTTTGCACCGTAATTCATTTCAGTTTTTAAAATGTTTCATTAGCCACTAAAGTGACCTGTACTTCGCTAAAAAATAAAACCGCAAAAACCCGAATATACATACATATGTATATCCTTCTTCATAATATTTTAAACCATTAACTAAAAAAAAAATAATGATTGAAGTCGGCGATTACATGGTTTTTGTTTTTCTGTATTATTAACTAGCAAAACAAATCATAATGAGGATGAGTAAGCACACATATAGTGTAAATTAACATAGTCGTATTTGTAGCAGACAGCTTGGAGACGATCCAATATAACGCATAGGTTAAGTACAATACGTTAATCAATTTTGTATACAGAATTGTTAAAACCACTAACTCTCTTGTTTCTTGGTTGTTTTATGATTTTTACTATAGTACGTAATAATGCTAATAGTAATAAGTACGTACCATTAAAATTAACAGAAACTGTAAAGTACGTACAAAAATTATGTGTGTAGGTAAATTTTCAATTAAAATTATTTGCTTTATTGTAGAGAATCAATTTCTAAAAGTCCATTCAACAGTATAATCCTACAACTCTTATTCTAAAATTATTGCGTCTTAAATGTATCTTGAATTTGAAAAATGATGAAAATATTTATATATAAATGCGTGTAATTACTAATCGTATAATACTAATATGTGCTTTCTTCAATAAAAATGTGTGAAAAAGTAGAAAAAAATATAATTGTTTGGTATCCAATTGTCCATAAACAATAATTAAGGGTGGGTTTATATTGAAAAAAAAAATATTATGATTTTTTTATACAATTCTGAGATCTACTATACTTCTGATTACAATTTGATTTTACAAAATGAATCCTACAGTTGACGGTACGGTTCTTTTTATGAAATTATAGACTTTTAACTAATTGTAAGATATATTTTTATCTCATTTAGGTTTCAAGCGTTGATATATTTTAAAATAATAAAGATACGGGAAAAAGGTAAAAGAGATAATTATATATCTGGCTTCCGCTAAAATTTGTAACAATAACCAAACAGAGTATTACACAATTTTTACCTGACACATAGAATTGTCTTTAAAATGCTAATCGGTATAGTAGGCTTTTTTCTATGAAAATGAGGGTTATTGACATATTTTCGTTTTCTCAAGCTTTTTTTGTTAGTTACAATTTTTTTAGATTTTAGTTTTTTGTTGTTTTTTCCTACTTGTTATTGCCGGCTATATTTCTTTCACAAGTTTATTATTATTTAAAAGTGTCACCCGTAGGACGATAAATCAAACAAAAATAAACAGTTTTAAAACCTTAAAACGGATTTTTCCGCACGTAGAATATCTATATCTCGAAATTGAGTGGTCGAGAAAAAATAAACGAACACATAAATGCAGAATGTGTTTTATGCGACAGTTTTACTTTTTTCAAATAGTCCACCATCGTGCTTTCTCATGGCCCATGGACAGGGTGAGGTGTATCCTATCCACCTCAAAATCAATACATGTCGTTTGGTAGACGTCCCTAATCAGAATCAATCGAAACCCGACCGATCCAACACGATTTAATTGAGTGATTGTGCTAACAAAAAAAATTCTCAAATAGTCCACCATTGTACTTTCTCATGACCCATGTACATGATAGTTGTGTATATCCACCTCAAAATCAATAAGTGTTGTCTGGGAGACGTCCCCAAACAGAATCAGTCAAAACCCGATCGATCCGACACGATTTAGTTGAGTTATCGTGTTAACAAGAATAAATGCCGACGGCAACAATAACGATAACGGCACATACACAGCAAACATTTTTTTAAACCATTTTTTTTTGTTTTTAGGCCGAAAAACGAAAAATAAACCTAAAAAAAATAGTTTTTTCAATTTTTCTTTACACGATTACATTACTTTTCCGCGTATAGTGAAGTGGGGAAAAGTAAAAAAAGGTCGAAAATACAGGTATCTTGGTAGGCCTCTATATTAAATGTAAAACTTTCCAAGATTATTAAAATTTATGTACTTTAGAATGTATATTAAAGTGTCAACTTGTACTCCGTTTTCAGTAGTTTTACTCTGGGTTTTTGGATACCGTCATGTCGTAGTAGAGGTCTAAAAAGCTTATGAAATTGCCGTTTTTGGCGGCGGTAACATTATATCTGAATTCGTAGGAAAATCTGGTTATACCAATTCGTAAGAATTCATGAAAACTCAGAAGTAAACAAATACGGAAACTAATGGACGTGATTAGATTGGTTCTCCCTCTTTCATACGAATTCTTACATCTTATTCTCATAAGACATGTTATGTCCGTTCAAAATATTAAATTTTTCATCAGAATTCATACAAAAGTTGCCGTCTGGAAACGCAATTCACTGTATAGTGTTTGTTTCATTCACTGTATAGTTGGATTGCAGATTATTTTTAATTGTGATCTATTATTTGCTCATGATGGATTGTGGAAATCTGATCACACTTGTCAAGGAAATACTATCTCTTTAGTAAAAGTAAGCAGCACCACAACCAAGATGGATTTACTGTGAAGAAATACATATTCGGAAATTTTAATGGTTCCTAAGTTTAACTCCACAGCCCTTAAAATGTAGACAAAAGTGGAGCTTGTTATATGAGTTATTTAAATATGTTTCCATTATCACTACGAAGCTCGTTGTATGATCATCCAAACTCACCGTTCTCATTTCTGGATTGAAAATATGGTTGAATCATACGTGTTTACTTCAGTTTTCAGAGGACCAGACGCAAAGAAAGATGGAGTTACATTTAGCTGAGCATGATTTCTTTCTAGATAATTGAATCATAAAGTTTGTTTTATTGGAAAGGTTTAGTCGACGGGAGTAGGCTTTCGTTATGAAGAAATGAAGACTCAGCTAAATCTCCATCTCCATCTTTCTCTGCGCCTAGTCCTCTGAAAACTAGAGTAAACATATACGGTTTCGTAAGAAGCGTAATCAGGCATTTCGTACGAGATTTTTTAGAGAGAGACGTACGAGAGAGAAATTTTATTAAGAATTCTGATGCAATGTAACCGCAGTCTTAAAAATAGAGAGTATTTCATCAGAATAAACACAAAACGTGAAAAATTCCTAAAGTGAGATATTGTAATACGATGTGCATACATCAACGAACCGAGATAAACTAGCAGTTAATTCCCCTAATCCCATTTCTTCAGCATACATCAGGAAATGGCCGCTAGCGAAGTAGGAAATCATTAACGCTTTACTGCTTATATGCAGGAGATTAAAATTTCAAAATAAAAATATAACGCAATCTTTATTTTTGGATGACAGTAGAAAATCATAGTGGAAAAACTAGTAAAACATATTCTGCAACTAAAAAATTATAAATTACATATACTGTATAATACGAGTATATATAATTTATCTAAAAAGTGTAAGGTATTATTTTAAAAAATATAAAATATTCACATTATTTAAATATATACACATTAGGTTCTTTTAATTCATATCATTAGCCATTGAATATTAAACGGAATTATGTATTAAATGAGCCAAACCCAGTCTTGGTAAAAACGCATGAAAAAACAAAACAACCCTTTACCGTTTATATTTATTTTAATTATTTAAGTTTAAGTGTTTAAAATAAATTGGCCAAAAATGTTCACTTTTGAATAGTTAAATGTGTTTTTAAACTATTATATTTATGTACATCTATATGCACACCTGAAATATGTTTCCTATAGTGTTTTTAACAGTTTTAAAATAAGTTCATTTTAACATCTTTTTTTTATTTCCGGGATGAAATGTGTTTTTAATATTTTGTTGTAAACATAATAGGTCTGCTTAAACCTCTACTTATTAATGTAATCATATTAACCCTTGTATTTCCCTTTTACAAAATCGAGGTCAGATACAAAAATATTTCCTGATTTAATTAATTTTGGGCTTACTACCGTAAAAGCATTAAGCCTTTGAAGGCTAAGGACATGTAAATTACTATTATTTACAAATTTTGCGTGATATTTTGCGAATATGTATAGATTGGTCTGTTCACATTTTTGTATATATATTTAAGTTAAATCAACTATTTGTCCTGTTAACGTTTATAATAACTATGACATCTCTGCCTACATTATGGCTTCAAAGTGATTTTAAATGTAATATTGTTTACATTTTTACGACAAAGATGTTCATTCTTTGATCATTTATTTTTTTTTACTTTACTTCATTCACTTGATCGCCCTAAATTCTTAAATGTGTTCTTTTTAACTTTCAACCTAACCTCGTATTGGGTTCTTTCTACCCGTTATATTTTCTTAAAAAAGATTGTTATTGCAGATGAAATTTATATATAAAAATTTTATTACATGAAAGCCATTTTACCTAAACGTCAACTGTTATAAAAACAAAAAAAAATACATAGGGTATGCAACTAAAAATAAATTGGTCATATCCGAAACAAAAATTATGCCATAACTAAAATAATTGAAAGAAATGGTTCATGGATTCAGTAACTTGAATTTGAAGTATAAAACGATTTCGGGCCAAATTTATTATCACCAGCTACTGATACTTTCATATAACGGAATAAAATGAATATTCTTTTATTTTTTTTTCTATTTGTACTGTCCTAAACTAGTATTGTCTACTACTATCATAATTTTACTGTCCTGTATATTGATTTGATTTTAACATTTTATATATAGTTACCTAAAAATACCTGTATTTCAAGAACTATTAAACAATTAATATTAAGTTTAACTATTTAATATAACATATGTAATTTGTAATTGGTTAATTATAATTAACCAACAAAATATACGCCTTGCTTCTTAAAATTTCTAATTTTTCCTCAATATATTGTATCAAGTGAAAAAAATAGATTAAAAAGACGACAGTTTGTATATTAAATATCTTGCTTCTAATTTAATTAACACATTTTTTTTTAAATGTGAACGATAACCTACTGAATACATAGATAGTATTTGCGCTATGTTTTTATTACAATGAAATACAACCATATCTACTTGTAACTGACAAACAGAATGCGATTGTTTTGTTACTTTACATTACAAACGAGAACTTATCGTATTTCAATAGATACATTCCCATTTTGACATTTAATGGAAAGAATAAGTAAACAATTCTTATCTAAACCAGTTACTTTTTGAATATATGTTTTTTTGAATATTTACAACTTTTCATATACATATATCGTTGTCTCATATACATGGTAAATCATAACTTTTACAGTTTTGTAAATAACGTTTTAGAAAACTCAATAGTACAATTTAACAAAAATATATATTACCTATTTAGACATATAGTACTGTGAAAATCTCTCTCGAAACTTTGAAAATTTAATATAAATAAAAGTTAAATAATACCTTAAGGCAGTAAAACCATGGAAGATGTAGAAAAACGTTTATTCGAGTAACATCAATAAGTATTTATTTTAGAATTGACCAAAATATTAGTATTTTGTATGTCCACCTTTATTGTGTAGAACGGAGATACGTCTTGGAGCAGTAGCTATTAGTTTCTATGTTGTATCTTCTAGTATCTGTCTCCACTCTTCTTGAAGGACTTTCCATAGCTCAGCAGTAGATGTTGGAGCACGTTCAGTCTTCATTCGGTCCAAATAATCCCACAGATGTTCAATTAAATTGAGATCCGGACTTTTTGGGGGCCATTTCATTAACTATAATTTTTTCGGTGCAATCTGTTCCTGCAAATATTTTTGTACCAGCTTAGATGAATATTTGGAGTCATTATCTTGTTGCAGAAAAAATTGTTGCTAATTAAACGAATACAAGAAGGTATTGCGTGATGTTTGAGACTATCCCTATATCGCTCTTTGTTTAATATTCCATTACTATTTACTTCTGCAGTTTCCACCTCCTGCAGTAGAAAAACAGCCCCACACCATCAAGGACCCTCCACCGTGTTTTATAGTGGGTTGTAAACAGTGTTTCTGATAAGCCTCTCGTACTCTTCTGCGGACATATTCTCACCTCGCACTACCAAATAATTGATATTTGGATTCGTCAGTCCATAAGACACTACTCCAGTCCTTGACTGTCCAATTTTTGTGTTCTCTGGCATAAATTAAGCGTTTTTGTTTATTATTGCAACGCAGTAGTGGTTTTCACCTCGCTACGCACTTGCGTAGGGCCTGACTTTAGCAGTGTCTTACAGACAGTAGAAGAATCGACACTAACCCCTTGTACTTATCATACACTGAATTCTGATATTGGAATTGGAATTATCCCTAATCGAGAATATGCACGTATAGACAAGTCAGTCATCTGCATACGCCTATTTATCAACATTTGCGATTTAACTGAAATTTGGCCAAATATGTCACAGCAGCGTAATTTTCTATATTGTACTTGTATGAAAAACTTATTACTTACTTTCTACTGAAGCTGAATTTAAATATAATAATTTTGCAGACTTTTATACACAAAATTGTTAACAGTCTACATGTGTCCAAAAACTTTTTCACAGTACTGTACATACATATAACACTATAAAACACAACAATTACTCGTAGAAATTATCAACAAAATAAAATAATGAAAATTCCATTGGCGGTTGGTAATTATTATAAACATGCAAAACATTTTATTGCTTATATATAAAAAAACATTTAATTAAATAATTCAATGTATAAATTCCTACCTTGAAATTGTACAATTGATAAATTCTGCAATTTACCTTTTTTCACGTATTTGATTTTAAAACGAATACTAATTTATTTTTAAACTGAAATGTAAATTAATCATAACGTAATTCTTTAAAATCCTTGTATCAATTTATTCAAATTTTTAATTTCGTATTATTATTCCCATTCTGCAAACGAGATATCTGTAATCCTAAGTACGTGCAATTTGCAGTTAAATATGTAAGAACATTGATTTTAATTTGGAAATCTATTGCTCGAACGTAACGTAATGCATACTTGATCAGTCAGAATTAACTTTACGTGTGTTAGGAATAATTTAATATAATGGTCACACTTACCGCTAAACCTTCGTCATGGAAAGGGACCGACTCTAAGGGATCAATGATGAGTTTCTAGTAGGCCTGAAAGCAAAATGCTTTTTTAAATTTGCAGTTCTAATTTACAGTTTATCGAATAACTGTCGAATTTATCACATATGGTGAAATCAATAGCTTTTTTTATTATTATTCATTATGTCCTCATCTTCGTTCAATAAATTGTTAACCAATAATATTCTTACGATTGGCAAATTATTCTATTGTTTTCCCAAATTGTTCAACATATTAGCAATGGTTAACAAAATATTAGACACAAAATAATGTACAAAATACTTATAACTAACATTAATAATAGCCTAATGTTAACAAATAGGTCAAATTTCTTATATCAAAAACGATTACTAATACAGAGCCACACCTCACCCTTTAACCCCTATCTCTTTTTTAATTATACATAGTAACCAGGTACTAAAAATGAATTATTAGATACGGAAGTATGTGACCAACTTTCTGAAGGCGAAATGTGCATATCATAGCTACTTAATTCAATGAATGCCTCTAACAATAAGATCGCAGGGCTATTGCATTAAAGAACACATATTCATGTACACAATTTATATAGGATTGGCATGATAGAGATATTTAGTTAAATGGTGTTTGATATATTTAGGCCAATGGAGTATAAAATGTTTTACATCGACTATAGAAAATGAAGACAATTATAATTTTATTAAAGAGATATGCACAAAATATAGAAAACCTTATACAATACAAATATTTAGGATAAGAATACAACCTAGGAAAAATAAATATTACATATTATTGTATCGCTATACTCTAGACTAGAGTATACTACTTAATTTGCCTAATCTTAAATAGAAATATTAACCCCAGAATGTTAAGTCATTTTTAATTGAAATTCCTAGGTGGATATATTCGTAACAAATCACCTACCTCTTTTATTGGTATCTATAGTTTATTAAATTAATATTAAAGACACACCCCGATATCGTTTCAGATTTAGTTGATAGCTTTATAATATACGACCTCCATAAAACTTATGACAAGGTAACTGGCCATTGCGAAAACGCACATACTTTATTCATAAATTAATATGTTGTAGATTACCCAAATTCAGTTTCATAATTGTTAACCGAATGGTAATCACTGAATAAAATCCTATCAATGTCATGCTGTCACCAACATTACTGTTTTTAATGAACTAAATAGGTATAGATTATATGTAGAAGTATAGTAATTATTGGAAATTCACAATGAAAGGAACACATTTGGTAATTTAATTTATTTCGATATATTGATATTAGTTCTGCAAGAAACGTTCACGCACATTTTGAATCTAAACTCATAAATTCATAAATAAATCATATCCAGTGTTCTCGGATATTGTGAATTCCAGATTTTATAATAACTTCACATCTACAATTGCAATAAAGTGAAATTTTGGTTCCGTTTGATGTAAGTTAATTATTTCCAAGTATTCTGAACGAACAAACTTTGAACTATCTCAGAAAACGACCCAAAATAAATAGATTTACTTAATAAATCATCAATGTATACGATCCGTCAGTAACTGGTCTTTGCCAAAATTGTTTGGTATTCAATACTAAATATTTTGAACAGCATGAAAGAAAGTACGGTAATCGACACTCCCTTTTCGTTTCTGTTGTAAACCTTTTTATGAGTAGGTTTGAGACGGAATCAAAGAAGAGATCCAATATTTCCCTAGATATGGATATGTGGATATTTTTACAATTTTCGATACTAAAAAAAAACAGATATAGATACTGTTGTTTCAAAATTAAGCAACCTTTACACATGAATTTATTTGAAAATAGTGAACAGCTACCTACGTTTTCTTGATGTATTAATACATAAAAAAATAAACTAACACTAGTACATACATTCTTAATGATTCTCCTACTGTTATCAACATAGAATGGAGCAGTTAATTTTTCTGGTCCATCGTTTGCTAACTTGTATGCCTTTCTTCTTCGAATCTATCGTTACTAGATTCAAAGAAGAAAGGATCAGTAAGAATGTACCTAGAAGGATTATGTATCCAACTCATATCGTAGATAAATTAATTAGAAAACATAGATATACGGTAACCTTTAAGGATTTAAGTCTTCCTAACTTTTCCACCTTTCAAGAAGACTCCAAGAATCGCAAAATGTTCAATTCCATACGAACTATAATTTACCAGAGGACTTAAAGGCTTTTTAAAGATTTTGAAATGATATTAAGTCCATAGAATGCCGGTCTAGTGGGCTAAGCCAATATCAATTATATACGCTGTGATTATTTATATCATGTAAATACCCTAATATAAGAAGCATAAAATAATTTACAGTCAAATAGAAATAAAAAGGTTTAAAAAGAAAGAAAAATTAAATGCTACGCCTTTCACGCAAGCGTCCCGGGTGTAACTCTGACTGGCGCGATGGAGGTAAGAATTGGTATTTTCTTTACAAAGGCTACTCTATTTATAAGTGCCGTGACAAAATATACCTTATAAGTGAAACCACGTTGTTGATAAGGCTCGACCGCCCAGTTGTAAACATATTAAAAGTAAATGTCATAGAAAATTGTCAAGTTTCAAACTGGGCGTTTTACTATATTATATTCGTGTCTACTGAGTGCAACATTCCCTTGCCTGTACTTTAATACCCCCATTTTCAGAGGCTTTGGAACAAATATGTACCTATGTGGTTGTTCCAATATTACTAATGTAAAAGAAGAAATGGAGGAGGACATACAGTTATACATTAATCAAAATCTGCTGTGTCAGACAAGCTATAGTACTCGCATATTAATACCAACTGACACGAAGGTCCTATTTACTTAAAAATAGAAGATTAGAAACAAGCGTTGAAGGAATTTGAAGACGGGTTACACTTTACATTCGATTAAAATATAACTGTTAGTGACAGATGAAGCTGTCTATATCGAGAAATTAGCTATTTTTCTTGAACCAGTTTATTAGAATTTATTGTACATAACCTGTTTACTTTATGCCCTTCAACGTATTGCAGAACATTTTCGACGGAATTACCCTGATATTAACGAATAACGATTATGACGAGGAATTTCTTCTCTTCTCCGATACTAGCTAGATGGAGAACATGGTTGACTGCTGTTTTTAATTATAATACTAATTTCCACGCATGTAGCTCTATAGTTATCATGTGTGACCCAAAAGAGGCCAAAGCTATATAGAGCAGTCAACAGTTATTTACAAACCCACAAGTAGTATACAGTATAGTGCACATGTTATTGACCTTCTCCAACATGGTTTTATCTCCTTAGATTTTTCCATTAAATGCATTTTAAACTGTTAGGTAATGACAAAATCGTTGTTATCATTTGTTGATATAACAAATTACAATCTCTTGAACGGTTACTATGTTAATGTAATTTGTTATCTGCCGCCTATTTTTAATAAATATTTGTTACAGAAAACCGCTCATAGTAAAAACGTCTTTGTTGCAAATTCGTAGGAAAACATAGGCTGTTGCAAAATACATAAACAAATAGTTATTAATTGATCACGGCAAGATCAAGAGGCGTCTTCTTGATCTTGCCTTTCATAAAATTGTTTATAATCCACTATAATAGTGTTATAATCCACTAAAAGTCTTATTTATAAAGTACTCTTATTCAAACAGTTGTTAATTACTTTCAAAATCAAGGTATAAATATGAATTATTGTTTTATAGGTACAACAATTGAAAACTGTATTCACTTGACTTCTGAACTAACTATCTGCTGATTAAATACTACTTAATTCTTACTACAGCTTATATCCTATTTTGAACTTTTTCGCCGCTAGATAAATGCCCACATTCGGCATGAATAATTATCATAATTTTAAATATCTCACATAATTGAAAGGCTATTAAACTCGTCTATTAAACAAATTTCAATACCCAGATTTCTTTCTTCTTTCACATTATATCGGAGGAAATACCGGGAACTCGATCTCCGAAAACTCCCTTTATAGTTACAACTTCCTATAATTTAAAATATGAATAATTAGTAATAACTATTATAAAATTAATTGGAATTTATCGTTATACAATTTAATTATGTTTAATGGAGTGAAGATTGTGTCAAATTGTCTTTTTGCGATATAAAATTTAGCACTTCGTTCAATTCTAACTATTTTGCTAAAATAAGACAAGCAAACAATAATATTGCAAGTAATATGAACATCTAAAATCGAGCTCTAGTTCAATTCTCGAAATAAATATTGCATAGCAAATTTCTCAGTTTCATGAGACAACGAACACTTATTTCAACCGTCAACTTCCACAAGTACACTTAGTGTTGCATTTGAGAAATTACGAGTTATCTTGTAGTTTCTTATTGTTAACTGAATCCGTCTCATTAAATGCGTTAGGAGTTCACTATTTATAAACACGAGCGACAGTTTTAATGCAATTATTGGTATTGCACTGCGAATACAACATTAAAACTACATCTTCCAAGGAACAGTTACTTAGATTTTTTAAATAAATATATAAATCTAGAATAAACGATAGCTAAAGAACTTTTCAAATTATACATGTATTGATCAATATATTTTTCTTTCGAAATTTTTGAAGCTGTTTCATAAGATTGGAGGCAACGAACGACAACTGGCAATTATTTGCGAACCATATTACTCCAAAATAAAACTCGGCATGTTTTTTGAAAGTACTGTAACACATTTTTTTTTCTAAGGTAGTACTAGTAGTTTCGCATTTTCTTAATTCACTGAATTTTTTATATTTATTAAATGAACAGTTATTGAATACTTTTGAGAAGTTTGGAAACGTTCATCTACACAATTTTCTCAATAATGAAACCAATAGTTAACTTTGCTCGCAATAAAGTGACAGTTATTCCATTATATCTCAGAAACTGTTTTTTAGACTTTCATATAAAACTAATATTTTGTTTCTGAAGTAGCCAAAAATATGTGAACCCAAAATGAGCTTGATCGACTACATAGTTCTCGCGTAATTATAATAAAAAATTACGAAATTTTTCGATTTATATCACGTATTTTCGCACCGTGGCAACGTTACAAGGAATGTTACGTGACAAGGAATTACATCGCACTGCTCAAATGAATTGTAAACCACTTCTTACTTCACTCTCGGCGTTTTCTAATGACATTAACGTTTTACATGAATGACACCTCAAATTCAGCTGCAATTCGTCTAAATCGATGATCCGAACTACAAGTTCAATTTTTTTCGTGGTTAGATTTGAAGCTTTTTTCGCGTCTTCCATTGCTTTCGCCGCTTTCAGACGTCGTTTAACATCTTTTTCCCGCCTCCAAACTCATTTATGTTTTATTTTTGGCATATTTAATGCAATATTGAAGAACTACACCATCGAAAAAGACGCATGAATAAACAAAATTACGATATCGCGGATACGGTAGACACCGAGTTCTGCGCTTACAGCGTTGCCACGCTGTAAACACAGCTGTGACGTGAAGAAAATCGGTACAATCACATCCAAAAATATGTAGTGCATCGCAGTGCAGCGACCTATGTAAACGTTAGCAGATAGCGGCCAAACTTTTGTATTCGAAATACATGATAGTACTGCTTTAATTGTTAATTTTTTTTTCATTTTACATATAATATTTGCACAGTTTTAATAAATAATATCCAAATAATCAGATTTTGTCATATAGTTAGTTTGTTAGTTATCAGCTAAAAACTGCATCATATTTTCTCTTTGACTATTTTGTACACAAATTAGGGTATTAAGTTTTTTTCAGATAAAATCAAAATATATATGATCTTAACATAGGTCAAAACTACTAGCATCATATACTATTGGTATATTATGCATCACTAGATTTTTAATATTTTATTTTATTCCGCTTCAATTCACACTTGAAAATGCGAAAAAGTTCAGGTAGTGCACATAGGACAAAAAAAAAATAAAAAAAAGATAAATAATTTAAATAACTCGTATATTTCAGAACTAAGTAAATGTACAAACCGCACAAATGAGGAAACCGTACATATTCAACTAAATTACCCAATAACAACTACTTTTATGTGTATCCTGCATGATATTTGCATAATGATACAAAAATAAAATTCCTGGAAGTTCAAACAAAATATATTTAAACGCTTAACATACGTTAGACATTTCCTTCTAATCATATAGTTACTTGGTATTTGGTAAATGATATACCCTTTCCTGTGCAAATGACATATGTAGATAGTAAAATAAATATGCATGACAAAATCCCAACCTATATTTATTGTAACAAAAGCATGTCAGTCGACAGTCATGTTGAAAATACCACTTTCACTGAAATGCTATACTTTTATTTTAAACCATGCCAATTTTCGGTCATTTATCGGGAATAACGTACGTTTTCCTAAGAGATAATTAATAAAATACTGTTGCAACATTGTAAATATGAAATTAATTTGCATTAATTTTTACAACTCAACATTATAATTAAAGCTGTGAGTGCCGTACCCGTAATGTTACACTTGAGTAACTCCGCTGCAGTCGAGATGTCGTCGCGTAATTTGATTTGTTGTAGGTACAAGCAATTCAGTTTAACCATGCTGTCGGGTTTGACCATGCTATTAATATATATGAATTATATATAGAATGTCGAATAAATTATAAATAAAAATATAGCATAAATTATTATAACTTCTACGTAGTTGCTTATATACTTCCACTTCACTCACTTCATTCTTCTGTTTTTCAAAGTAAACAGATTCTTGTGAATCGGTCTCTTGCAAAAAAGTACACACATCTTTGGAGACCTCTCCCAGCTGAGCTGCGTTTTCTTCGTTCTATACCCGATTTAATTAACAATATATTTAATTATTAGTACATAATACTCTTCGTTCGCAATAGAACCCATATAATTTATTTTATCATAGAGATTAAACATGTTATTATTCCATTATCTTGACTGTAATTTTGACTTGATTCAATGGACATAATTCATTCATCGTTACGATATAATCTCAAATGTTGGAAGAATTTTTTTCGGGATTGTACACAAACTTTAATATTATATTAGTACATAACTAACATTTATATTATACGAGATATTCATTAATATAAAATATATTTTATAAAACGAATAAAAATCGGATGGCCGAGGTAATACGAGGAACTGTCATTTCATTCTATTATTTATATTGCAGAAATAAAGAAAGAAACACTTACATTACAATATAATTTCTATTAATACTACAGCCGTGCATATACATACATACTCGTATATCAGTATAAATTGATATATTTTTTTCTTTTGCGCAAGGGTACAAATAAAGAACGCAGTCCATACTAAACTTTTGGGTTTTAAACATTACCTATAAAAACTGCATTTGTATGTAATTACTTTTTCTTATTATTTAGTAACTGAAATACAGAAAAATGTAAAAACTCTTTCAAGGATATAAATAACATTACACTCCTTCAAATCGTTTTTACAATTGTCTATTTAATTAGCAGATTAAAAAATGTTATACTACGTATTATATAGAAATAAATACTTTCAAAGAATACAATTTATTTCATTTTGGCATGGTTATACCTTAGTGACAATAATTTAATAGATAAAAGCTAGAACGGAAATTGAGAATATATGATTGTGTATTTTATAGTATATTTAACAGGTCCTATTGAATAGTTTGCTTCATATCCTTAAGAACAATTGATAATATTAAATTCAGGTTCTTTAAATAATTAGTTCTATGATAATCCAGTATACTATATAACTCAATAAAATATAAATAGATGTACATATATACCACAATAATTATCGATTATACACACTTTACAAGTTATATGCAACTATATACAAATTAGATGTAATTCAGTAGCTATTAAGTAATCTATTAGTATTATCACGAGTTTTTCATTAGAAAACTATTTAAGAGTTGGTGCGCTTCAATGGATACATTATTTTTTTAAATACAACATTTTAATACCGTTTTTATACCTTAATACCCTTTTTAAAATATAAAATTTTTTTTAAAACAAATTGTCAAAGAATTTTCATCTAATATTCTATGTATAGTGTGATGACAAAGTTTTTCACATTATTTATAATTTTGTCATTACATTATTTTTCGAAAAATTCTGAAAAACGTCAACTTTACTGTTTAAGAAGACTAACGTACGAATTTTATATATTTCAGATTTTGCATTTGCGCTGTGACGGCATCGTAAGATTTTTGAAATTGCAACCCCCCCTTTTTTTTGCAAAAATGAATTTCTTTATGACGAAATGAAATTCTCTGAGTACATCATATTAGTGGTTTTCTATTTACTTTATTTTGCAGGATTCAACTTAAAATTGCAAAATATGGTTACATAATTTTTTTAACTACAGAGATATTTCGTATATGATGACACTTTAACTAAACATTAGGTTCGTACAGTACTGAAACGCAAATAAGCTTGTGATTAAAAAAGATAAAATTATTGTCTAAAAAAACTTCCGTTACTGTCAAGTTGATTTTGTCAAGTACAGGTTTTAAATATTTTTAATAAATGTGAATAAAAATGACTCGTTTAACTAAACGAAAGAGATTTAAATGTTACAATGACGATTGAATATGGTCACAGATTAAGATTAAGATTAGGATTAAGATTAAGATCTTAGAAGAAGGCTGCGCAATTGTTTAATAAAGGACATCCTAATGGACCACCTATTTCATGATCAAATATATCAAGAAGTTCAAATATTTTCGGTAACTGATAATGTAAAAGATTAGCGAAATAAAGCAGGCGTTAAGCCAGTGAAAATACTAAATTAAACGTATTCTTTGAAGGTCAGGAATATCGTCACGCTTCTACTAGACAATTGGGTAAAAATCATGTCGACTATTCCACAGTTGGAAATTGTAAGAAACAAGAAACATTCCACCTTATAAACTGCATATAGTGTAAGAGTTGAATGGAGATAATCTAGATTGTTGCATATAATTTTCGAAGATATCATGATACATTGTGTCGAAAATATAAACTTTTTTAGTTGTTTTTACTATATTAATTTCTCGAATGGAACAGTACGTCACCGTAATTGTGCATATCAGTTTCAATAGAATATTTATTGTAACAATCACTTAGTCAGGGTCAAGGCAAAGTAAATGCATGATCTGGAATAATAGGAAGTCGTCTTTTGGAGTCGGATTTTTTTGAAAAAATTGGCCTGGTGCCATATTTAGAATTTCCACATGTTGATTTATTTTCAACATTAGCAGTTGCACCTAAACAATGATGATGATGTTCCCCATAAAAGAGTTTGTTTCAACCAGACGGATCTTTTCTTCGTTGGTCCACTTGAATAGCCACCACATCTACCTGATTTGAATTTCTTAAATTTATTCTTGTGGTGTTACTTAAAAACAACTTAGTTAAGTGGATATATTTTATACGCCAAGTAATTTAGAGAATCTGAAGTAACCAATTGAAATCGAAATGGAAAAGATTAGTCTGGAAATTATTGGACGTTCAATACACAGTATTTACACGCATGTTGGTTAATGTTAATAGAGGACTATTAACTTATGTTATAAATGGTAAATGGAAAACCCCTAATATGAAGTACCGTTGTATTAGGAAAACTAAGGAATTAATTAAAGAGAATATGATGACTTCACCGTTCACACAAAATATAAAATAAATTACGTCAATCTAAAAATAAATCTTTCTACGAAACTATGACTACACTGTATCACAAATCTATGGGAAGACACATATTCTTACAGGTATCGTTACACTATTTATAAATATTTGGTATACATATATCAAATAAATTGCTTCAGTGTCACTATTTAGTAGTACATCTGATAATACACTTAATTTTTTTAATAACTACAGAAAATCTAGAAAGAATATTTAACTATCCATTACTCACTAGCTACTTAACAACTAGTAACTGCTACATTGTCATGCCAAAATAAAAAAACAATAAAGTTTTTGACACTGAAGTCGGAAAAATTATACTTCTGAGTCTGAAGTTGAATCTACAAATAAGGATTGAAATATACTTTAAATTCATATTCGTGAGGAGTTAGTAAGCAGTTATTCCTTATATCCTGGTATCCAACCAAAAGAAAATTTATGACGTTATTAAGTTAGAAATAAAATATTTTATTATCCCTGAAAATATTTCAAAATATCTAACAATAACTGCCTTTAGGTGTAGTTTTTATTACATTGTATGGTGATACTCCGCTTTTTTCACTATAAAACCAAAAAAGATCAGTTTTCTCTAAAACACTGAAATACTATAGCAAATTAGCATCATTGGGAAATAATCACTGTTCAATAGTTACGCAACGTTGGTTTATTTGGCGAAATACGTTGAATGCAGTATAATGTTTCGGTGTTGTTTTAAGATAAACTATGAAATAATTACTTTCTACGTCATTATTTTTTTAGTAAAAATTAAAACGTTGACGTACGTCCAATTACAACAGAACAATACTCATAACTTACCTCTTTATGAGCAAAGACTAGCTAATCTGCTATATGTAACATTGTCCAAATTTATGAACGTCTGCAGATACTTTTAGATGCATTTTACATTGCAACTTCTTAGGGTTGCGAGTTCCATATAATGTATGCTTAGCTCAAACGGTTATTTTTGGATATATTACTATTTCATTTAAAAGCACCGTATATATTTTAATTATAACACTCCAAAAATTGCTTGTACATATTGATGGAGGTGGTACATTTTGGGGAACTGGCTATATGATATTTGAAGGGTACAGGAGAAAAACCAATAAAAGTCAGTTTCTCGCGATTTTATGATTGTAGTGCCATCTTTTAGTTAATAGTGAAATCTTGGAACCTATGATATAAGACAGGGGATAATCAAATTGGTCGCTTAAGATTTACGTTAGAACAATAGCCGTGCAGGGGAAGAACCAAAAAAGTCCAACAATCACAGGGGGAAAAGCGAAAAAGTTCAGTCATCAACAACGCGTTGTGGATAGGGGAAACGGTTCGGTTGTGGGCACCCCTTTGTTTTTGGCTCATAACTTTTGACCAAGTGCATATTATTCGGATATATGGGTATCTATGGAAAGCAAAGAGACCTTAGTTAACTACTAATGAATGAACTAAACCGATTCCGTCAAATAGAAATGTTTTGTTTTAAATGTTGTGAAGTGGTAATTTTTGTCAAAAAAAAAAATTTGGTTCGGTTGTGGGCACCCTTGGAAAATCTGCTGGAAATGGGAAAATATGAAGAAAAACCACCACGAATATAGAAAAAATGAAATTTATTTATTTTGGAAGCCTTCATTGGCATTATTCATCGTCTGAAGCATAATGTTCGCATGTGAAATAGCTGGCGCGCATGCCAGCACACTTTAGATGGACGGGCCGATCGCATTTATTGCAATTGATGGAATTGGCGGCCGCGGTCAATTTGCGTGGCAAGAGCTCCAAACAAATCAGGCAGGAGTCCACATCATCGTCAGATGGCGGACACTCTTTTGCCTTGGCGCGCTTGGCTGGAGTTGGCTTGGCGCACTTAGCCGATGGTTTGGCTGGAGTTGGATTGGCGCGCTTAGATGGTGCCGCTTCCTTGGCTACCTTGGCCGCTTTCTTAACATCCTGCTCAGCTGATTTCTTCTTCAAACCGGAAAGAACGTTCGAAAAAGTTAGCACCAAGCTCTCCATTGGTTTGCGGCCACGATTCGATGGCTTCTTCGGTGTCACACCGCGCACTGGACCAACTTCATCTAAAATCGAAAAACTACTCACTGACGTGGCGTGAGAAACCGAACTAGATGGCTCTGGAGTTAACGGCTCTGGAGTTAATAGTGCTTGTCCGACGGCTTCAACATAATCAGCTGCACTGAAAATGTCTGAATCGAATGGCATGATACCTGTCGCGCGGAAACCAGACTTGATTATTTTCGGTGTCAACGCCAGATCAAGCCGGCTAGGTGACGTATTTCCAAGCCCTGCAATGACGTAAATGAAGACATGAAAATTTACAAGATTAGAAAATTTAAAAGGGTAGGTTCTCACAGGAACGTTGAGAACATATTCTCAACGTTCTATTCACGCATGAGCCCCAAGTGAATACGAAAGATGCAATGTAAGAAATAGGCGTACCTTATTGGCATTGTTCTTTTGCCAAGCCATACACTGCGACTTGTAAAAAGTCTTAACCGGTCCAAACACAAATAAATTAGAAAATTACCAAAAAAAAAAAAAAAAACGGGTGCCCACAACCGAACTAATTTTGATGCCCACAACCGAATTTCGCAGCCATCATGAGAAGTGGTGAAAAAAAAAATTGGTGTCAAGATATTGCACTCGATATTGAATCACAAAGTATAATAAATTTACTGAATAAATATGCACTGCACTAACCTTCTTGATTGATTCACTTCGATTTATAACACTATTGAAAAGGTTTAAAAATATGTTGTGAATTTTTACAAGCACAGAAAAATAAATTTGTGCACAGCACAAAGCAGACGCGTCTGTTCGCTTCGGTGTTCGACACCAAAAGAACGTGCTGCTATAATACACAAATGATATTTGTCAGAAAAACCTAACCTGTTTTCTGTCAGAAGTTACGCAGGGGTGTCCACAACCTAACCATGCCCACAATTGAACCGTTTCCCTATATATTTATCCAGACGGTTTCTGGATACATATGTATCCAGAAGCCGTAGCGAAAAAAGGGAGCAATGATGTTTTCATAGTTCATCACTTTGTCTACAATTTCTTGGACATGCGTGTTAAGCGTTTAGAAATATTTGGTGATTCTTATGGCGGACAAAACAAGAATTACTGTGTCTTCCGATTTCTGCACAACCTCGTTCATGTAAAAAAGAGATTTGATTCGATAAAAGTTACATTTCCCATTCGGGGCACAGTTACCTTGAATGTGGCAAAAATATGGGTTTAGTTAACCAAAAAAGTAGGGATGAAACACCTAATGAATGGATGGGCACTTTTAGGGAATGAAGAGTAAAACCATCTCCTTTTGCAGTGGTGAACGCCGATTCTACAATGTTTAGGAAGTGGACTGCGTATCTTTCTCCAAATTATAAAAAGTTTGCTCCTTTTAAATGCCAGCCAATTAGAGAATATAAAATGATGATAGAACATCCTCGTTTAACTTATTATAGGGACACGTATAAATGGTCCTTGGTCCTCAGCAATCCTTTGTGGATGGAGAAAAAACAGTCAGAGGGAATAAGTTAGAGAAGGTGAATTCTTTCTGATAGATTATTCATATAATGGCAAGTTAATGATTAGTTTTTTCATTTGTGAAGTTATAGACAATGCTTTGATTGCAGAACCGATTCCCATAAAGAAATTGAAATTCCGACAGTTTCTAATATCTTAAGAAGTTTTGTGGTGAAGAAGCACAAGCTTATTTTTCACACTTGATACATGAATAACTCCAAAGTTTGGTTTTTGTTGTTTATATTACTATTAAAAGCTATATCTTTATTTTGCACCTTTTCAGTATTATTATTTTATTTTGATTTATTGGTAGTTGACCATAAAGGAGAAAAATCAACAAAGTCCAAGGAGCTACCCGCTTTTCCCCCGGGTTTTATGGCAGTGCAAAATAAATAAATCAAGCCGTAACATTTTTCTTTGGCACATTGTCACACAAATACAACTTTATGACTATTATTTTTTAGGGACATTATAAAGTGTTATTAAGTTTAACATTCCTTCTCTATTATTAAATTCATGAAATATGACTATTATAGTTTTTCCCCTGTACCCTTCATTTGCAACACACAAATTGCACATAAAAATGTTTCCGATAGACAAAAATATCGCATGAGGTCAACATGTGTAATAGTACGTATATCTCTTAATAATTAAAAAAAGCAAACATGATTTTTCGAATAAAATTAGAAAAAGTAGGAACTTCTTTGCTAAGAACTTCTTTGTTCGTTTTCCGATTCTCAAAAAATAATTGCGTCAATTACGCTTATTATTTTTCAATTTCACTACGGCCCTGGTTATTATTTACAAGCAAGTTATCAACTTCAAGTAATTTGTTCGCTAATATTATTCTTACGATGTGTATCATGCATTTTAAATGGAAAATGTATTTGTTTAAGAAAAAACGATAATTTTTTCCAGGTAAAACATTCTCAAAATATTAACCGATAAAAAACGTATCCAATACATAATTCCATTCAAAAGCCGTAGTCGAACAAAAGGTCCCTGACCCCCGGTTATGATGATATATTATACTCTCACCTTGAGGTGTTAGATCTGCAACGCAGCAACAGCCGAAGAAGATGAAAAGATTCCCAAACAAAAAAACACGTTTCAATAATACAAATGACTATGAAAAAGCAATTGAAATGAAATATAAATTAACTCCTTTTAATTTTGTGATTAGGTATACGTACGACGATAAATATCGGTGAAGCCTTATTGGACTATTTAGTGAGTTCATCTAAAATGTATATAGGGGCATTAATATACCAAAGTAATGGATAATTGAAATTAACATATATATAGTTAAACGCGATCTGTTATGTTCTGATTGAATACAAAGAATAAATTAATTTTATTTGAAATTCAGTAAACTAATTATTTAACAGATAAAGGTAGAAAATTTAATGCAGCACCTTCGCATTTAATGCAAAAAATATTCGGAAAAAATAATATGATTGCTTCAAATCGAAACCATAAAATCATATAAAGTTCATCCCTCAGGTTAAAATACCTACTCGTATTAGATCGAGTGGCATAATAATTATGTTATGATTACCCATTGCCAAAAATTCCGTGCTAATGAAGTTATAGCAATTTATATATTTTAATATAGTTTGATAATTGATTTTGTAAGGTTTCAATGAATTCGTGTGTTGAAACTAATATTATTTTCCGCTAAAACAACCAAATAGATAAATATAATATAAACGAACAAAGAAATATATGCGATAAAAGAGCTTATAAATGGTAAAAGTGGAATTATCCTATGCGTATATAATACTAATTCAGTATAATCTTTGTTATTTTTCCATTAGCATAAAATTCTGAACATAAAAAATTGTGAAATAGTTGCCTATTAAAAAATGCGCACCTTGTTTACATACTATAAATAGGGTAAGCAAGCTTATTGCAATAATATTTTGGAAAACTTAAATATTTGGAAAAATCTTGTATAAAATTGTAATAACTAAAGCCACGTACAGACTAAGTTCGAGAATTACTCGAGAACTGTTAACGAACAACTGAGGATCTAAACATTTCTTAAATTTAAAAAATCATAATTATAAAAAGAGAGACACTTAAGGTGTCATTGTATGTTGGGTTCAAGCCCCAATGAGAAGAGTTTAGCACCTCTCCCTGAGGTGATAGCTTTCCTGCTTGCCCTCGTTTTTATGCGTAATCCTCTGTTCTGTAACTTAAGGTTTTAGGGAGAAATGAATTTCTGCGTGTCCAAATTTTATATAATGATTACAACAGTATAATTCATACTATGGTCCGGAGTTGTTAATTGGATTAGTTTTAGAGGTGTCATTGTATGCTAGAGTTCGAGTCTCAACAAGAAGAGTTCAATACCTCTACCTGATGATCTTGCCTACCCTTACTTAGGCAACCATTATGTAGAGCATAAAATTGAAAACAAAAAAATCTCATAAAATTTGTTTTATAATTTTTTTAAACCAAACTTTTATAAATAAACAATTACCATTACATATCCTATAAGCTTAAAACTGCAATGATATTACATAATTATCATTTAAATATTTTTTTCTATGTATAGTATCACAAATCAGATACCCTTTATATGCATGTATATACTATGACGACTTAGTTACTAGTCTGTATATAGAAACTAAATGAATGTTGAAATAAAATAGGACTTAATTATGTAATTATAAAAGATAAATAATAAAATTTTAATTAAAGACAAATGCAGACGTGATTAAAGTTGAAAGTGTTGCTATGGATGTATTTGATGAGCTATCAATATATTTTTTATATAAACTCATCAATATGTAATTAGGAACTTAAATATGTTACCCACCCAGTTCATAAAACATTATATGAAATTTGCCACCTAGTGTTCCCTAAAAAATTAATATACTGATACTATTACATCCTAGATTATTATTATGTAGGTGCATCTATAAATATACTATATAAATGAAGAATGTACATCTAGATTATTTTAGCCATATCAATAAAAGTGAGGTAAATATGTTTAAATATGCTAATTAAAGATGGACGACTATTTAAGCGTATTTTTGGTACTGAAATTTCTTTAGGTACAAATAATTAATTGTTAGTGTCACATTATTATAAATAAATGTGCCATAAAAAGTACCTTTATTGTAATAGTACACTTATTAAAAATACATTAAAGAGTTAACGTTAATAATTCATTCAATCAATAATTTGGGTCATCATGAAGATGACACAATACAGCACTGAAATTGTAGTGTTGTTACAAATGTCGTAGAAAGGAAAAATGTTTTTATATATAATATTCTCAGTAATATAATATATATTTTATACTGTAATATATGACACATCTTTATTGACTCGATTTTAGCGAAACATTTAATAGAAATTCATTATCGCAAATATACTAGGTAATATAAAAGTGAAGCGTAAATATAATAAATTAATCTATCTATATTATTCATCTTTGATTTATTTTCATCGAATAAAAATATTGATAATATGAATATGTGTTGGCACTGAGTTGTGTTATGTACCTGACAGTTATATATTAATATATACGATAAACATTCTGCTGAAATATTGGCACTTATCATTTCGTGATATCTGCCATACGACAATGGTTTGAGTATTTGCGAGGTATAAAATATATACCTATGTAATATATTATCTTTTTTTTTTAATTAACCTGAGTATATCTTGTATATTTTCTAAAAATTTACGGAATGTTTATTAAAACGTTTGAAAATGTAGTATAACAAAGGTTATACTACACCGTAACCCAACATTAGTCTTTTTATGGTTTAGTCAACGTTTAGTTGAGTGCAACGTTTAGTTAACTACAGATAGTTACAATACAGATACAGATAGAGACATTAGTAAAACTGTTTCTGTTCAGAACAATCGACTAATTACCTATTTATGATCAAAAGGACCCTAATAGACAGTAATGAGGAAACCGGTGCCTTTAGATACCTTTTAAGGCACTGTATTTAACAACCTGTTTAATATGTTAGTTAGTAAAAAGTTATTAACTTCATCAACAACTGATTGATATAACATTCGTTATATCAATCAAAAGTAAATGAAAGCAAGAGATGGTAATATAAAAGCCGAATCTTGTTCTAATCAGTTATATATTTTTTTATATAGAATTTCTGTAGAGTGTCCATCTTCCTTAATCAAAAGATAAAAAATATCAATATCACGGTTTTTTAAATAACAGAAGGAATTTCATGTTTTATTAATAACTTATGAGTATTATTATAGGGTAACACTTAGTAGATAGATTATCAAACATTAGTCAGCAAAAACTTGGCAAATTAATTGTTGTCTTGTTTCTCTGTTATTTCCTGCTTCATGATAAGTAACATGATGCAATCCAAGACAAATATTTTTCTTAGAGCAACTGTATCAGTCTTCCCCTCGATAACTAAATATTTTCCTTAAAATTCACGTCAAACTAACGCAATCAATATCAGTTATACCTATTCTGGGCTCTATCTAATCCAATCACAATTCGTACATGTTTTCTCACGTCATTAACGATATTAGAGCACGCTAAATTTTGATATCTCTCATCAAACTTGAATATAAAAATGTCACTAGATGCTTCATTTCCGTAGACACATAGATATATGACCTCTGGAAAATAACGCAGATACTGGGAAATTTAATAATTCATGATTAATATTAATAACAGATACTTGAGGAATTCCTTGCAGGCGAACCTGTAAGTTTCACGTTGTAGGTGAATCTCCTAGAGAAATACTGAATGTATCTAAAAGGAACCATTTCAGACTACTGGATATGCTAACTGTGGAAGAACATAAAAAATTATCTCTTCTTTCTTGCTCATAGCGGCATCTACTTCAATGGTCATTAGCCACATCCTCCACCAATCATTTTCCTCTAGGGCGATTCCTTTCTTATATAAATAATAATAATGTTCGCAGCAACTATTAACAACTAATAACAATCCGCAGTAATATCCGTATTACACTGTCTCATTTAAAATGAAGACACCCCGAATATTTTCGTCATTTTTTGAAATCCACATTTGAGCTTTGTCACAATTGTAGTCGGCTATATAAGACGTATATTTCGAGGTATCCAACTTAAATTTAAGTACTTAACAAACTGAGATAACGGCAGCCCCTCCAAATTCGGTCCATTCCCGATATTTCGCTTCGCGTTGAAGATATCGAAAACAGTTATTACAAAAAGTTGTTCAGAATCTAAGTTTGAGCCAAAACATTAAATTTCATTACGAAATTTGCATTTTTAGTTTTTTCAATAGTTTTCCACCCACAAGTCCAATTTGATTTTCAATTTAATACGATACCATGGAAATGAGAAAAATGAACTGAAATGTCGATTTGAAAAAAAAAAACATTTTAAGAGAAAATAAAACAAACAATTAACTTTTGGTAATTGAAATAAGTGAAAAACAACAGTTTAAAGTAACAATCAGTTTTTTAGATAATTAATTATTCATTACCCATAAATAAAAGTTTTAATTAGTTATCGGATGTAGTCTCTCACAACAAATCCTCCTTCTATTTTAACATATTTCTCAATTCTTATGATTACGATTGACTATTTTAGCCCAGGAATGCTGATTTCGCAACAGAATCGTCATATTTTAGCACAAAGTTATTTTCGGTTTCTAGGCCTTGTTTGGTAAATTTTATTCTTCACTGTTCCCCAGAAATAAAAATTTAATGATGTAATATCGGGGGATATCGGAGGCCAATGTTCAAAAGAACTACTTCTTCCTATCCAGCGCATTGGAAAATATTCGTTCAACCACTAACGAACAATTCTGGAATTATGGATCCACGCACTATCTAGCTGGAAAAACATCTCCTGTCGTACATTAAGAGGAATACTTTTGTTTGCATCCCATAATTCCGTATCAAAAAAGTTAACTAAACGCTCAGCATTTAACAAGTTATTTTTCCAATTATTCTGTCTCCACACCATACGTTAATTTTCTCTGAATGCTGGGCTTTACAATTAATAACCCAATGAGGATTCTCTGTAGCCCAATATCTATAGTTCTGAGAAGATACCACCCCATTAGTGGTAAATGTAGCCTCATCAGAAAACAAAATTTGATGTAGAAAATTCCGATCGTCTAAAAAATTTCCCAGGGCCTAATAGCAATATTTTAACCTTTTATTTTTATCACCTTCTTTTAAAGTATGTAGAAATTTTGTTTTATAAGGTTTGATTTTATGATATTTTAACTGAAACATCTTCTCATTTTCTCCTTATCGATATTCAGTTGAGACGCTAAATCTCGTAGACTCACTCTTGGATTCACCGGATTTGCTTCTACATTATCTTCAGGATACGGATGTATTCCACGAGGCTGGTCATTCTGAGATATATTGAAAAGAGTATTTATGGCGGCTATAGTTCCATGACTAATAGTAACTCATAGAAGATGTTTTCGATTAAATTCTGTGGTTACTTCTCTGCTACTATGAGCCCCATCACCAAATAACCTAATTATTTTGATTTTCTTCTCTTAAATACTGGCATTTTACAACTGTAAACTATAACTTTACACAATATAACTCAAAGTTTTGTAAATGTCGTTATGAAATTCACATGGTGTTGGGGCTCAAATTTAAGATTCTGAATAATTCCGTTCGATATCTTCAACGCGAAACAAAATATCGGGAATGGACTGCTGCTTTGGAGAGCTGTCATTGTCTCAGTTTGTTACTTAAATTTAAGTTGATTGCCTCGAATTGTGTCTTATCCAGGATACAATTGTGCCAAAACTCAAATCTGGTCAAATTTCAGAAAACTGAGATACATGGTATATTGAGTAATGCTATATTTTTTGGAAATGGTTAATGTTCCTGAAATATCTTATCTCCAATTTCTCCGATGATTCACCCAGACAGGTCAAGTTGGTCAGGAATCCTCAGTATTCTACGGTAATTGTGATACCTCGGGTAGTCTAGTAATACGTGCTCTTATGTTAATATTCAATTACATTCTGTACACATAGGTTCTCTATTACTGGCTAATAAATAAATAGGAGTATTTAAGTTCGTACGCCCTATTCATAGCCTCGCAATAACACGTTCTTCTCTTCTTTGTTCTTTTTTCGTTTACTAACTTTAGGCCTGCTTTTTATTATTGGAGTTCGTATTTATCCACTCTCTTTACCGTGCATTAGTATCTTTTTATTTTAGATGTTTTTATATCATCATGCCGGATTGGGATACTATTATCTACATTACCCATTGCTGCCCGTTTTGCTTCTTTGTTTCGACGTGACTTGGTGTCCAAACAAACACAATTATCTTTGATGTTCTCAACCAATGACAAAAGGGCAAATATGAATTGTAATAGGCTCGTTTGTAAATGCATTTAATTTATAAACATGTGGAGATGATCGTATGTATAACTCATTTCTGTGTACTTTAGAGCTTGCCATATTGCATATAGTTCTGCAGTATAGTTGGTGGCTGGTTTTGGTAGCATCCAGATATTTTCCATAATATTAGTTATAATGTTTTGAGAACAGTATAACTAAAATAGTGGCAGACGTAATTTGTATAAAAAACAAGAAATAAACAAAAAGCTCAGACATGAACAGGAAGGATTTAGAGAGAGAAGATGTGTTGCCTAGATTGCACGCTATGTGTTACTATAGAACAAACGGTAGTAATGAATAAAAGACTATTATTAGTCCTGATTTATTTCACAGAAGCATTCGACACATGAAAACAAAATATGGAAATTAATAAGACTGATGTATGGAGGTAATTCACAAAGGTCACTTAAGTGAAAACAAATGTGGGAAAAGAAATAAAACAAGGATATACAGTATCCCCCTACTTTTTAATATGTCTTGATATGCCTTGATTATGTATTAACATATTATGTACATTAACCATAAAACCGTACAATAGTATATAATGAAACTAACTAACTAACTAATGAAACTAAGTATAGAGCAAAATAAAAATAAAAGCAAATTTCAAACGTGATAAGAGAGGAAATAGATGTGTATAAGACACTAAGAAAGTCAAAAAAAAAAAAAGATTGAGAAAAAGTGAAAAATATTAAGACAAAGAGGATTAGCCAACCTAGCCAAAAACAAATAATCATACAACCTCTTCGTGGAGGCCTTATGCTCCGTATAGAAACAAAAGAAACATGTGTATATGTTCTATTCTTTGTCGATGAGGAATTTATAGTGGTTGCTTTCCGACCTCCAGTAAAAGTTGGGTGTAGTATTTTTAAGAAGGAGGGAGGTCGATACAGAAACACCCAGCTTTAATCTACCAGAAATGTTTCCATAAATATTGTAAATGCTGTCATAATCAACATAAGATGCTGATAATCCCCATCACTGCTCTACTCGATTAAGTCCTAAACAGGGTATCTAACTACACAACAACTTGGTAGAGAACGAAAGTTTCAGCAGCGACCCCATATTTTTCATCGCTCTAGAAGATATTTGACTGCAGCAATATGTTTGATTTCTCTCCATATCGTGTTAATCACCGCGATTAGTGTCCGTCGTGCCTTCACGAATGTATTTCACTCAATTCTGTACTGTTCTTAAGGAATACGCAGAACTATCGTAACGCTCTTACCAACTCGTCAATATCGGAGAAACTCTTATAAACTAAATTGAGCAAAACTTGTAGATTCATGTGCCAGGATGCCGAAATAATATGGCCGAATCACACTACTATACACCGGTCAATTGCATATGTTTAAATGACATGGAATGTTAGAGATAAAACACTTAAAAATATGAAGTGTAAGACTTGTTAAAAAACTGATACGTAAATTAAAAGAGTAAATTAAATTAGTAAAGTAAATTAAATCAGACGAATAGGTAGTCCTTTTTATCATTCAGTATTGTGTACAGTTAACCCAAACGAGAGAATCCATCGAAGTAACGTCCTGTGAAGCAGGTTGCCATGGATTTGATTCGCCCCTTCATGTTGATGAAGTGGTTGTTTATCTATAGCCAGGCATGTATACGGAAATCCACCAACGTATGTATTCCATTTACTTCTTCTAGAAAAAATGTGTACCATTCGTGTGTGATATATTTCATTTCATAAATCAAATTAATTGTTTTCTTTTATTATGAACTAGATGTATACAGCAGTAGTCATAAAGTTTCCCACAATATTCATAATTTTGTTAATAAATGATTTTTTTAAACTCTGAAATATGTCAACATTATTTTTTTAAAAGATATTGATTGGCGTACAAATTTCACTTGTGTTTAAGGTGTGACGTTGTCATTGCTTAAAGTTACAACCTAGTTTCTTATCAAAAAGAAGTTCCTTAAAGGCTTCCAAGTATAATAACACTAACAATAAAGTTAGGTGTTTTCTAGTTATCGTTTATAAGATAGAGGGCGTGTGTTTATTGAAAAAAAAAAATACAAATTAAGCAAAAATACAACTTAATTTGTATGAGAAATTTAAAGGTTATTAAAACAATCTTACATTGGCCGACACGAGACACTTTATATTGAAGATGATGGCGTTCCTCACCAAAAATGGCAGATGAATAGAGCGATGAGGACCACCAGCGAATAGTGACTACGTTCGTCTGATTTGGCTCCCTTGGATTTTTTCTTGTGAGGTTACTTAAAATCGGGGATCTATTTTAATACACCAAATTATTCAAAGGACCTGGAGTAACGAATTAGAAATAATAAAACGTTCAATACAAACTTCAATGAATAACCTCATGTTTGATTTTCATCTAGAAGTTTGTACATAATACTAGGACTTAATTCTTTAGATCCTGTTCAAATAATTCTTTCATATATATTCAAAGAAAAGCCTCTGGCGATGCTGTATTGAATTTTAATTTTCTTCGCCAGTAGCTCGATGATACGTTAAACTGAATTATTATATTTGTCATATAAACAATATTTCATTTTCACATGTTTAAAAAACGTTAATTGTTTAATTCTCCATCGTATATAATCCTATTGTATATGCATTATTTACTTACTACTAGATACATTCTTTCGAAAATTGTCTCTTTTTAGTTACACAGTTCTACATAATAAAAAAAAAACGTAACTTTAGTGAAGTGCGAATTTGTTACGATTTCAAACAGTTTACTGATTAGACTTGGTATTAAAATAATTCCATATTAGGCCAGCATATACACTTAATTGATTATATAATTATTGATATATGATTAATTATAACTGGTAATAATACGAACTTCTTACGATACTGATTCTAGCGCACCTAACTTTCTTTCTGTTCTTTTATCTCTTTATATAATAACAATCACAAAGACTTAGTCATTTATTATTATGGCAGCAGTGTTATCGGCTACCATATTTCGTCACTCTCCTTCGTACAATCAAGCTAAAAGCGAGGTTTTATATGTACAAACTTCGCCAATAAGCAGACTTAAAGACATTGACAAGATAATGGGTAATGATGAAAGAATTAGTTCGACGATATCAATTTGAAATTATATATAGTGATGTCAAAAAGTATGCAGAAACTTAGTTTTGTCTTGTCATCATTTTCGAGCATACACATTACTTTTGAGACAAACAACTTTTTTTTATTATTATAGGAAGAGTAAAAACAATTTATGTAGGTCGTATAGGTCTTTAAAAACATCTACAGCCTTTATTATCTTTTTATTATAAGATTCTATGCAAATTATATAATTGGATGCCGAAATGTTTTCCCTATGTCAATTCATTAATTTTTAGGTATATTATTATATAAGATATACCTAAATAACATTAACCCATAAACTTAAACATAAACTGCTTAGAATAACGAAAAAAGAACTAAAAGAGGGTCCTATAAAATAATTCCGTCGTATTGGAACATAATATTGTGCCCATAACATATATCTGATGGCGTCAAGGTGGCGATTTATATATTTACAGAGTTTGGTATATATCGGTCTTACTGCTTTTCGCGATCAACAACACGTTTTTCCCAAAATCTACTCAATAAGCTAAAGAGTAATTTGATGCAGAACAATACTAACAAATATGGAAAAAATATTTCAGAGAAGACTGAATCTATAATTTGTAGAGGATTTATTCTAAAGGATCTACTCTTTGCAGATGACACTGAGTGGATACTACACCTTCTATATTTGATATCTCTGTATTTGGTAATCTCAATCATTCATTATTGTCGCATATTTTAAAAGAATTGGTAGCATATTGAATCTGTGATAGTATTCGGAGGTATTTTACAAATTTGTCTTTCTGTAGATATATAATTATAACGACAAAATCCATATTAATGACAGTTGATTATCCCCGCACTTTTAGTTCCAATGTTTAGGTGTTTTAGTTCAAGTTCAATGTTAATAGTTTTTTCATTAACATTTAAAAAATAACGATAACCGTAATCAGCAATTTTGTACCAATAAGAAAGGATGTAATGAGACACTTTCAATATGTTCCCCTTAAATCAATAATTGTCCTATAATGAATACATTTTTGTAGTTATGTTATACTACAAAAATGTGTGTAACATGCTCTCAAAATGGTCACACTCTATTGACTAAAAGCTTAATTAACTCAAAAATTAATCAGTTATTCAGTATAGTTTGATTTAGGAAAATGTATCGAAAGTGTCTCATTACGTTGTTTCTTGCTGGTACATACATAATAGTTACCTCACCTTTTCACAATATTTATCAAAATCAACTATTATAATGAATATGCTAAACACAAAAACTGTCAAAAAAGTTTTAGGTTTTTATCTGTTACCTATAATCAATAAATAGACATACCTAAATAGTTCTTTATAAACTGAGGGTTTAGTTCCACTGTTACATATAATACATTTGATAAAGCGGCAGCAACTATTTTATTTACTAACTGTTTACAAACATTAACCTCTCAAGAAATTACTTTTAGTACCGGGAAACCATAAAAGAACTACGCACAAGCTATTACAACAATATAATAAAAAAACACTAACATTTTTATGAACAATTATTTCAAGTGAAAATTTTTAAATATTTAAAATAATTAGATTTGTTCTGGGAATGTTCAGCTGATGTATTCTTGATGTGAAAATGCTTTAACACAAAGTTATTTCGTTTACCTGTTTCTGTGAGATTTTTACCTGTTAACATTTTGTAGTTTCTTTAGTAATGCCGTCCGACTGAATTAAACATAACCTCAGTATTCTCATACCGCGACATGATCGTCATAAGTAACCAGAAGAGTGCAGATAAATATCCATAACAGTCTTCAAAAGGGCATGCCATTAATTCATGGGTATCCACATTTCTGTGACACAACTCTTTAATTAAAACGTGACATAATTCAGATACTATCAACATAAAAGTGGAGTTAACGACATAACAAGAAAATTAAGAACTGACAATTGGCTTATTCCCAAATTTTTTGTAACCCTTTAAATTAAGGTTTTTTTTAATGTTTTGATTTAATTCCATTAGATTTTAATTGGATTTTTTGTTCATGGAAAAAAGGATTCTTGGTTTTACTTTTTCACATAATTTTAAATATTTGACCAACGTATTAGATGAAAATCCAGAGAGATCGAATTAGTTTCCCATGTAAGAAATATAATGACTGATTTTCCTTAAAAAAATTAAGAATTTTTGTATATTTGAAAGGGAATGATCACTCCTATATAGTTTATTTCATCGCTACTTGCCAAATAAAAAATCTCAAAATATACCGTGGCTTGTTTTTATGGCTAGGCTCAGGTAGACTGTTCCGTTTATCGGCAAGATAGTTTTTTATTTGGCCAATAGCGATGAAATGAATAGTACATATATTACTTAAGTATATCCAGATAATGTTTTAAATCGCGTAAAAAAATTGGCCGTTTAAAAAAAATGTTTTATACATGAACTTTTTGGCGATTTTTAATGCTCATACCACAGGATTTCATAGAATATTTTTGACGGCTTTTAATGCTTAAACCATACGACTTCATAGAAAAAATACTTTATAGGCATTAACTATTTGTATTAACCTAGTTTTCTCGAATAAAATATACAATAGGTTGGAATACTGTTACTAACTCGATATAATCAGAACCATCGCATAGTACTTTGTCCATTAATAATTGTCTAGTTGATTGACATGGTGATAAAACGTGCTATAATCACGTTTTAGGGTACTATATTAGAAACGTTATAATACAAATACGCACTTTTTCATAATGTTGGAAACACCCGTGGCTATGACGGAACATACATGTTATTATAAACATAGTTCTAATAAAGCTTTTGAAAAAAAAAATTTGCTTCTGATTGGCTAAAATTCTTAACAGCTTCAAGTTAACTTACTTGAACTCGTGCTTAACATGAATACTCCATCATATGTCCGGTTATGTTTTGCAGTGATATCACAATAGCTGAAATCCAAAATCAGAATCACCACTTTTTACTATATAACTGATAAGAATTATCCTTAACATTATGATCTGTAATAAGAACTATTTTAACTCCGAATTCTGATTATATAAAATTAATTTTCAATATGAATTTTATTATATAAAAAGTTCACTTATTATGTATGCCGTAATTAAGACAAGTTGACTAAGTTTTCCAAATTTTTACATTATATTTCAAATGCACTGTATATTTATAGCAAATATTTCAAGTATTTATTTCGAAGTATATATAAAATATAAGAAATATAAGCACTTAAAAATACCAGTGAGAAATAATAGTATATTGAAATTGAATATTTACTCTGGTTACATTTAAATTAAACTCCGATTGACGGACTAATTTCGATACCAATATTGTGGGCCCGTCAAATATTGTTGACAGTCATCTAATATAAATGAAATATTGAACTGAATTCAATATTTGGTAATATCTTCTTTAATTTCCTTGTTTAAATAACAGCCCACAGTCCATATTAGGTTTGTTAATTTTAATAGTGCCGACAATAAGTATTGCTTGCTTAAAAATATTATTCACAATTTTGTTAAATCTGGCTATATTATTACAAAACTCTCTAAAATGTTACCGATAAAATCTTGGGAATATATTTTTTATCACGTAAAGAACAACTTATTGGTTAGTAACCTCAGACCCTAGGCAATTTGATTGACAGATTGTTACACATGACTGAAAACGTTTTCATCTCCTGCTGCAGATGGTTTTTAATGAGTTGCATGATGTAGTAATAAACATATACATATGTATTTGTAGGTAGTGTTAAAATTATATAACACAATTAAAAAAAACGTTAGTTTTTTTTTAAATAGTTCAAAGTTCAGCAACAATTCGGACACTTTTCTTTTTCAATATACACGAAGATTTTTACGTATTGGTTTGTTAAAAACTTCATCTTTCTCAGTATGTCAAACGTTTTTTCTTTTTCTCAGTATAACTCTGTTTAAATGTTATATAAAGTGTCGGTATTAAATGTCGGCATCTGTCTTGGCCAAAGGCTCTTAGAAAGATTAGTTTGTTTGAATAGTATTCGTAATTTCCTTTGCTTTACCTTACTTTCTAATAAAAATCAACTTCGTCACCGACTTATTTGTGGATAGATGTGTTATTTATCTAGTTATATTTAGGTATATATTTGTTTAGGTTTCAGGTTGGCCAAAAGAACATAAAAGTAATGTTAGACATAAGTGAAATTATCTAGTTTTCAATTTGGATCTACCATATGTACAAGGTGTTTACAATTATTTGTTTTTCAACACTTTTCAGAACACACATTTAGATAAGATATAACTAAATATTTAATATACAAAATTATTAAAGTACGGGAACAAAATTCAGATGACGTTTTTTATTAATTGACGTCACTGAAGAGATGAAGATTAACATGAATTGTACAGAATTGATATTTTTAATACCGTACGATACGATAGTATTCGTAAGATTCGATAGATTATACATAAACGTATAACTAATATATAATATGATATTTGTTTCAAAGGTTGTAATTGGAGATAATTGTTTCAAAGGAATATGTTAATTTCTACACCATCGTATTGTTGACGTTAATAATGTCTAAAATAAAAGTATTTAAATACTACACATGCATTGACATGTTGGACGCACTCTTTTCAAAAATGAGTATTTTTCTTATTCCTCACTATGAATTCTATCAGGATGTATAAATTACAAAATTAAAAAACGCCCAGTATAAAGTATAGTAAATACTCGATTAGAAATATGTAGATACAAAGATTCCTATAAGATAGATACATTTTTCCATACCAACGAATTTGAAAACAAAAAAAGTTAATTTAATTTCTGACACCAAAGTTAAAAATGACTGCTGGGGAATTTCATATTTAACTCTTTATGCCCATTCAATATATAGCGTGACCAAAAAATATTACAAACAGTTAGATTACCTTTAAACGATACGAACAGTGCGCCCATAGTTGTCAACACTGGACAGGACCTATAGTCACAGTCAGTTCACAGCTATACTCGTACAGGTATATTGCCCGTCAAAACACCAAATAATGAATAGTCAATTTAAAGACCACTTCAATAAACTTGGAAATCGCTTTATCTATGGAGGCGATTATAATTCCACACATCAGCAGTAGGGCTTCAGAACCGTTATAACCAAAGGAAGAGAGCTACAAAAAATTATTTGTGAATGTAAAACTAAATGTATTCTCAAGTGGAGAACCGACTTATTGGCCCTCGGACCCGGCAAAAATTCCAGATCTTCTTGATCTCTGCGTCATAAAGGGAGCCAACAATAAATATCTCAAGGCTGAATTCTGTTTTGAACTATCATCTAACCATTCACCTGTAGGTGTAACACTGAGCATGCTGATCACTCCAATTCAAAAGCCATGCATTTTTACTATCAGCAATACCGACTGGAACTCGTTTAGGGAACAATGTAATAAACAATGTCAAAACACAAATACCTCTAAAAACCATAGAATACGACTCCAATGATTTCAAATAACAGAAAAAATTAAGAAAGCTCTGCAACGGTAAGAGGAAAAGTTTCATATACAAGAAAAATTCATTCATATACAGGAAACAGTGACAATTAAATAGAACACCAGTTATAAGAAAAAAGAACTCAACAAAGCTACCAAAGAATTAATGTCACTTATGCAACCGAGAGAACTGAATATTCGCTGTGGAATGCCACGAAAAAAAAAACTAAAAGAAAAACCAAAACCACAATACCTCCAATAAATAAGGAATAAGAATAAATCAGGAAAATTGGGCGAAAACTCCCAAAAGAAAAACAAATTTGTTTGCGGGATACCTGAAAGATGTCTACGCTTCTGTGCTACAGGAACGATACCAACTCGAATTACTAAATATAAAGTTTGTTATAAGATAATGAACGTCATCAAAAATACAGGTAAAATTCTACAAGAATTGCCAGACATTATATTATTATTCCTAACACAATTATAAGTCGGGCAAGTGATGAGTGATTGAAAATTACAATAAAAAAAACTGTGGTTATATGTGAACTAGATGACACATTCTGATGTTAATGTTATAGACGTACACTGATACATACATTAAAGTTGAAAAAAAAAATTCATCTGGACTAGTTTTCCTGCTTTACTTATCTCATAATTTAACTGATTATTTCATTGTTTAATGTGGTGATAGTGGGTTTAATTCCTGATCTACATACCGTACAATAATCTTAACGTTCTTAGTATTGTTATTGATTTTTATAACCAATGCTTTTTATTTCTCCCTTAAATAACTACTTTTATATTCAATATTGCGTTATATCAAATATAAAAGTAGTTATTCGCGGTAAAATCTAAAATTTCTTAGTAAATGAAGAAAAAGATCGACTAATTAAACTCTAACAGTTTTTGCCGTAAATAGTTACAAATTTATTCAAAAAGAGCTACCAATACCCTGTTCCAATAGAATTTGGCAATATGATATTAGTGTGGTAGATTTTAAAATACTATACAAAGGTTTATTTTCATTTTTATTACTAATGCCTGTATACACAGTGGGATCAAAAAGTTCCCAGACTGACATTATAAGACAACAAAGATGAAAGGAAGAAGGTTTATTTGGCAGTAATTCCATTATTCCTAATTGGGAAAGGCCCGTAATTTGCAGGGGCAAAATGTGGCGAATAGAAAGGATGGTTAGTCACGTGTTCTCAGTCAGACGTATAATAAGATAAATTCTTCCTGCTCATTTGTGAGTGTGTGTGGCACAAATCGTGCACACGATCTTCTGTTACCCAAAACTCTACAAACAATGTTCTGCACTGATTCGTAACTAATGTTCAATTTTTCAGAAATGAACCGGAGAGTTAATCGACGATCGTTGGCCAACATTTCACGCACTCGTTGAACGATTTCGTCTGTCAGACTGGTGCGAGGTCGCCCTTTTCTTGCATCGTCTTCTAACGATTCCTGACGTTGCTGAAATCGTCGAAACCATTCGAACACAGTATGCGATAAAAAAAATAAATTTTAAAAGCTTTTTGCATGAGTTTGTATGTTATTGTCACAGTAAAATCCACTTTGAAATAAAATTTAATTGCCGCTCTTTGTTCCATTGCCCAAATTATGACACAGTAATTCAACATATGCACACTGATCTGCCGATAAATGGCATGCTACTAGAGCAAACACCTTGAAATTTGCAGGAGGTGTGGCTAGAGCATTACGTTAAGTGACTATGCTCAGAGTCGAGAGATAACATATTTGTACTATTTCTATAAAATCAGTCTAAGAACTTTTTAATCCCACTGTGTAAGTTAATATATGATGTACCTCTTATTAAGTTTGCTTTTATGTTGTATTTTTATTTGTTTCTTGAGTATGCTATATTTATAAGACCATACATGATCAAAGTTGAATATTACATGCGGAAAAAAAAACAAAATTAGGCTTAACATAATAGTTTTATAAACTGTTTGAGCACAAAAGGATCTCCATTCTATCACTGTGACCTCTCTGCGTCTTTCTATCATTGTAAAATCTCTATATTTGCTAAAAATGGGTTTCTAGGCCTTTCGTATTATGCAACTCGTTCAAAAGAATAAATTTATCTATTTTAAACAAAAACAGGTCAATAATATTTTGCATACAACGTAACCAAAAATATTTACACAATTTCAACATTATTCGTTATATAAAGCACAGGATGATAGAAATTTCAAGTGAAATAACTATTTTCCACGGGTAAGACTTAAATAAATGTATACCATTAATTCTAGGAGTGAGTATAAAAATATTCAATGAGCAATATATTATTCGGAGCAATACTAAAATTGTAATATGTAAGTACTAGTACGAATATGATTGAACTATGTCCATATTATGAATATTAACTTAATTCTACAAATACAAATTCGATAACTCAGACAGGCGTTAGTATGAAATGAACAGCCGAGTAAAATTGAAAAAAATTATCTTCTCTTTAGGGTATAGGGTAAATAGCGATCAACTCTCAATAACATGAATACCGGTTTTAATATCAACGAACTTTTCTGGACTTTCTAGATTTTTAAGAAGTTTTTTAAAGGAGTAAAAAAAAATAATGGAAAAAATTTTCAATTAGGTATAATATTATGTACGAATGTTACATCTAATATGTGGAATTCTTTATTACACAACTACTATATAATAAGAATAAGATACATAGATTTGTCCATTTCTTAAATTCTTTGCTAATTTTAAATAATACATACCAATAGAAATATATAATTTAATAAGTTCAATAAAAGAATTATACGTATAAATTAATGAATAGTCACATAACTTTAAGTATTACCTATACTACTGAAAGACGACCTCTTTTCAAATTTGTATCCCTTGAAACATCTCCTGGTAATTTCTATCTTAAAATTGAATTTACAATGTGGCGCAGAAATCTAGCTAGTGCAAGAACAGATTGCCACTTGATGGACGTTTTAAAGCGTGAAAACAGTTATAGCCCAAAGAGCATGCAACTTTGACAAGTTGCTCAATATGAAGAATAAAAGGGCCGGTTGTAAGTCCAAATATGATTCTGATTAAGATGATTTTAATTATGCTCTTCTGTGTTCTAGAATCCTGTATGAAGACATTGCAACGCTATCCCCCTCATCGAATACCAATATACAACACCATCAAAATTCATCATGATGATTGAAATGCACTATAATATGAGTGCATGTCATTAATGCACTATTTATTAATGTGGAATTTGTGACTGTTGCTCTTGACCATTAGCCAAAACGAGGTCGGTCTTATTCGGATAAGGCGGTATAGAAACATCCAACTTTCATCCACTGTCAATGTTTACAGTAAACATCCATGCTTTTCGAAAAACTACATTACATCTTTAACGCTCGATTACGTGTTTCGCGAAAAAACTGGGTATCCACCTACTTAACTCACGTATATTGAAGATTAAAATGCGGTGTACGGTAGCAGCTGTAATTTCCAGTTGGACAGAAGTACCAGTCCAGTTTTTTCATTGCTTGAGATATTTCCATGCCATCACATCGTGTGAATTATGTTGACCTTCACTAGGATATGTCTTGTCTTCAAATAATTTGTCACTCAGTCCTCTTCTTAATTCCGATATTCCGAATTCTTGTCATCTTAATTTCGATAATATAGCTATTATCGAAATTAATTTCTGAGTTTCATATTGTGTAATGAAACTGATCTAAATTTTTATTTTATAAAAAACTAGTTTAATTAACTATTTATTTAATTTACATTAACATATTTTAGTCAAATACTATTTAATAAAAACGTGGTAGTAAAATTAAATAGTGGTAAATGCAAGACTCAATGCTTATGAATTTTGAACGCCAATATACATAATTATTAATTATTATAATAAATAATAAGTGTAAAACAATACCAAATAATAAATAATTATAAAACATAAAATTACTATACAAGCTATAAATCAAAGGTTAAGAGCAAACTAGCCAAATGCATTTATTTAATAACACACTTTGACGCAAATTTTAAAATATTTCAACCTCGGTTACCGATACGGGATTGAAACTGATCGATTTTTTGGGTAACCGATTTGTCCAATTAGTCCACCATTAAAATTGTCCACCGTGAGTGCGGTTACACTCGGTTAACTCCATGGTAGCTAAGATGCCATCGGGTAAAATTGATATATTTGAATTGATGTAGGTACAAACCATTCAGTTTAGTTTGACGCCGTGTTTGACCACCTGTTGTTTTGGCCGTTGTGTTAATGTAAGTTTCTATTTCGTCTCTGTGATTTTAGTATAGAGTACCACACCGAAAGTTTGCAGTAATACACATGCTTGCATGTTCGTGTAATGTGCTGTTATTTATTTTAAATAAGGAACCGGCAATTTAGGAATGAATATAATCCTACATGGAAATTGCCCAGATGAATTGCGTTTCAAAAACATTTATCATATGTTCGCGAGAGACTTGAATATAGTATGGAATCTCAAATTCATAATAAAAAACTGTGGTTAGCTGTGGACGAGGCATATTTATAATCTGTCTCGTCCACAGCTAACCACAAGAAATTTGCAAAATGCAAAATGCAAAAATTGCTAGTCTTTAAATTACGAGATATTCATGGTTGAACTTGACATTGAAGGAAAATCCAGATTTCGCCAGATACAATGTATTTCGGAATTGACTAATAAAATTTTCTGTAAGAAGAAATATCTCACGGATGTTATCTACTACGATCCCCCCATCCATCAAAGAATAAATTCAAATAAGTCTCATCGATTTAATTTACCGAAGGCTTCATAATTGAAAAGACGAATTAACATAAAAGGAAAAAATAAAGCAAATGGAAAAGTAAATTGGTATTTAGCCGGAATCTCTATAAATATCCACAAGAGGGTATCGCGCGCCCATAGGAAATACCATGTTTTCGTCTACTAGTAATTTTTTTCAACTCTGACATTGTTCTTCATCCTTTTATCCGTTTCAGTCGTTGAAAAAATAGTTAATATAAATTAATCGCATTGGGAGATTGAAAGGAGGTATTATACAATCTACGCGAAGTAAATATCTTTTCAAAAGGAGATTTTCGGATAGGCTGTAGAAACAAAAGAAGCTCTGCGGTACGCCTGAAATGCGATTCCACAAATTATATCACAAAGTCAAGCGTAATTGAACTTGCCTAACAACGACGCACCCGAATAATTTTGCCAATTAAGTTCCCATCTTAGCTCCACGAAATTTAATACTGTCTATTTGAGAAATAATTTTTAGTATTAACTGAAACATGCAGGTATAATTAGCGGAAATATTTCATATCATATATCACGAAGACATATTTAATTTTACTGCTCATTGCTGGAATTCCGCATCTATATTGCACCTGGTCAACCTTTGACGGTAGCAGGGATAAATGATGAAAGGGGCTGCTTTTAATGTTGCAAAAGATATATTTGAAGTATGATTATTCTAAAATGCGAATATAATATGAACAATATAATACATACATGTATAGGAAAAAACATTATATAAATTGGATATACCGGATGTCTCAGGAATATTTAATTATTGAAATATGGGAAAACATGTTTTTTTTATATTGGTGCTAGTTACATTTTAGCGATAATGGTTTTATTCCATTTTCACCCGAAATGACCCATCGTCATCATTACTTATTGCTCGAAACCTCTTTATGAGGGAGCACAATTAAATGCTTCCTTTTTTTTTTTTAAGGAAACCAAGTGAATGCTAGTAAACAGAACAGTATGCGAAAAACCTATATATGCATAGAGAACTTTAATAATTATTCGAAAGTGATAACAAAATTACCATGCAGATATGAAAATATTTGTTGTTTGAAATAGTGGCATTAACGTGAATAATTGTGAAAAATATATAAAACATGTTAATCGTTTTTAAAACTTTTTTAATGGCTTCAAGCAATTAAGATTGCTATAAAAGATTTTGAAGGATCGAAGTTCAAGAAAAACTTCAAACAGCAAAAAACAGTTCGCTTAGGACAACAGTATGCCTATAACAACTCCATTCAAAAATATTTTGTAAAATATTTTGGACTTCAACAACCACATTTATACGAGTTTTGTATTAAAACACCAGCGGTATAATTTCTATATAACCTTTATTTTAATATACACGCATACACATACGTACTATTCATTTCATCGCTATTTGTCAAATAAACAACTCTATTATCTTGCCGATAGCTAGGAACAGTCTACCTGAGCCTAGCTATAAAAACAAGCCACGGTGTGAGATAAGAGCCGTTTGGGATTTTTTATTTGGCAAATAGAGATGAAATAAACTATATACACCAACATCGAATCAAAATGTTTATTTGTAACAAGATACAGCATTCCTTCATTACTGTTTGCCATATGTTTCTTTACTCCAACAACCAACGAATTACTCTTCTGTTGGTATACAAAATAGTCCAAAATAGCTTTTCTTTCTTGTAATTTTGTTTAGGTGCTCTTGATATTTAAATATCCAATGGTTTTTTGACAAGATGACACAATTAAGACTCAGCTACGTATTTCGATGTTTCGTGGAAAAACAATATCTTATTTTTAGCTTTTTGACAAGTTATCACGATTAAGATTCCGTTTCGTTTTTCGATATGGAAAAGTAATATTTTATTTTTTATTTCGCATTGATGAACTTACTTATTCTTAAGTATTAATTACTATTAACATTACTAACTACTATCTACTACACAGATTATTGCAACAAAATAATTTTTATTCAAAGCCGAGTTAACTACAAAACATCGCAGGATTGTATTTATGTAGTTAAACAATAATTATTTATTTGAAAGGGTTTTTGCGTATTTACTGAACATTTATATTGTATAAAGGCGACTTATCGTAAATATATGTTTTCTTTCAAGGCGTTGACTAAGATATAGATCGTGCTTTAACATATAAGATATGCATAATGCCAGCAGTGATCTATTGAAGTGGTTGATAACCTAATAATGAATCAAGTATTATTCTCAACGGATAAGGATATCTAATACCCTACAATACAATAGGGCTTGAGCTGTCACAAAACTATCGAGATAAAAAACAATCTAAGTTTCGTAAAATTTAGTATAACGTGAGTAAGATCTGGAAATCATCTTAGATCGTTGAATTCTAGATGTCTGACTGAATCACTGTTTGCATTGCTGAATAACATAATGATGGTATAGAAATTTTCAGCCTTCGCCATCGGAAGTATGTTTAATCATCGCACTGCCTACCTACAATTAGTTCCCACGCCACTGTTATTATGCTATCGAATATATGAAGGAGGCACAGATCATTAAGGAGTGTTGGTGCATACAGAAATACAGCATATTACAAAGCCCAAAATCCAGTTTGTTAAGATATAAAACGAGCTAAATTTTTAATTAAAATCGTACTTTTGGCATATGTGATGTAAAATAAAAGCAGTATTTAAAAAATGTAAAACGATTGAATCTGTTCATTAAAATTCTGAAAGTTATTCTTATCGGAACATTAAGCGGATTATTATTTACAACAGTTAACGATGTAACTAATGACGACGATACACCATGAAGAACAAGTTTTAATACAAATACTACGTTGCTTTAATTTCTTTGTACACATCTTATAAATTAGTAAAAATTCAAATATTAATTACAAGATAATAGGAATTACAAATTTAATAATCGTATCTCTGTCCCTGTTACTGTTTTGCTACTATACAGGGTTTCTCACGGTAGCCGTTCGTTAGAAGTTTTCTTGGTTAGAAAAAACTTAGAATTCTGAATTTCTGGACTCTAGGGTTATTTAAGATTCTCTTTCATTCTGAAATATTTTCAAGGTCATACCACTTCCGGTTATGCCGGAAGTCGTGAGTAAATTCCTTATTTTAAATAGAACATCCGGTATGTTATTTCATTTTTGGATTCATACGAAACTTTCATGAGTTCCATCAGGTTTCCCTATACCTATTTTCAACTGCTTCTTAGATATCTTGATTATTTTGAAAGTTTTGAAAGACGTAGCCTTATTTTCAACACTGTGCCTTTTACCCATTTTCGACTGGTGCTAAGCGCTGGTGTGGGTAGACGGAAGCACAAGAATGATACTTTCGAAATCCACATTGACAATTAATTTGGATGATCGAATGCAGAATTTGATTCTGCATCGATTCGCTATAACTTTCCCTATACCTATTTCCAATGGTTTTCTTGTTAATACATTATTTTTTATTAAAAGCAGATGAAACTCCTAAAAGTCCTATCTAGTAAGCCTTGATTTTGACAGGAATTGAAACAATGTTGATTTTATGTCAAAGCAGTATCAGCTCACAAATTCGTGAGGTATCTACTTACAGTTCTAGTGATTTTGTTAGTTTTCGCAAGTATAGTTTATAATGGAGAATATTGAAGAATATTCCAATAATTATTTATTAAATTTGTTTTATACGCATAGTGAACATAGACGAATTGTCAGACGAACATGCAGACTTTTTAACGAACGATATCCGGACCTACCAACAATGACTCCCGGAAAATTCGCAAGAATCGAAGCTCGGTTAAGTGGGAGTGTAAGGGCAACACGAAATCACCGAAAGCCCGTAATAGATAACGAAGATAACGAGGTGAATACGTTGGCTTATTTTCAAGCTTATCCACGGAGTTCAATTCCAGCAGCAGCGCTGGATTTGGGTATTTCAAGAGCATCAATCCACAGAATATTAAGAAAACATAAAATGCATCCTTTTTCTGAGATACGTCTTGGTGATGAGGCAAGACGAGTCGACTTTTGCGAGTTCATGTGCATAAAAATAACCGAAGATCCGAGATTTCTTCAAAAGATTATGTGGACTGATGAATCAAAATTAAGCAGGCAAGGAATTATAAATCGCCGAAATAATCACTACTGGGCACAAGATAATCCACACGTCATAAGGGAACATAATCACCAGGACCACTTTAGTTTTAATGTTTTTTGTTTAATTATGGACAATAGAGTGGCATATCAAGTGTACGATGAAAATTTGAATGGGGCTAGATATCTGGAGATACTCAGAGGGTTTGTTAGTGATTTCCTAAATGCTCTACCTCCACGTGACGGAGCAAACTGTTGGTATCAGCTGGATGGTGCTCCAGCATATTTCAGCTGTACACCAGCAGTTGACCTTGATGTTCGAGGATCGGTGGATTGGCCCACAAGGACTCTGGAACTGGCTACCTAGATCACCCGATTTGACGCCCTTGGATTTTTACCTCTGGGGCCGTATAAAAGAACTAGTGTACTCTAGGTCTGTACAAACTAGACGGGAATTATTGAACCTTGTTCACGATGCGTTTACTAATCTAAGTCCTGACGAACTTCGGGGGTCTGTTTCGCGAGGAGTATATGACAGAGTTATCTAGTGGTTGAACCAAAATGGCGGTCATATAGAACAATTATTGTAATTTTACATTCATTTATTATTTCTTGTCATTATGTTCAAATTTTTTTTACATTTTTCATTTGTTATTACGTTCTAAATTTTGTTATGTTCCTGTTTTGTTTTCATGTTTTAATTAAAGCGAATTTCTGCCGTTTCAGTCATATTCATTTTGTTTCGAAAAACAAATGTCTCGGTTTCCGCCAAAAATCACATTAAAATAGAAAATATGGATTAACAAGAAAACCGTTGGAAATAGGTATAGGGAAAGTTATAGCGAATCGATGCAGAATCAAATTCTGCATCCGATCATCCAAAAATATACAGGGTGTCATATTTGAAATAACGAACTTTCTCAACTTTGAAAATGATGTAATTGGTGATAAAATTTTGGACACCCTGTTTGCTATAAATTAATTGTCAATGTGGATTTCGAAAGTACCATTCTTGTGCTTCCGTCTACCCCAGAAGCGTTTAGCACCAGTCGAAAATGGGTAAAGGACACAGTGTTGCAAATAAGGCTACGTCTTTCAAAATTTTCAAAAGGATCAAGATATCTAAGAAACAGTTGAAAATAGGTATAGGGAATCCTGATGAAACTCATGAAATTTTCTGAGGAATCCAAAAATGAAATAATATACCGGATGTTCTGTTTAAAATAAGGAAGTTACTGGCGACTTCCGGGATAACCGGAAGTGGTATGACCTTGAAAATGAAAGAGAATCTTGAATAACCCTGGAGTCCAGAAATTCAGAATTCTAAGTTTTTTCTAACCACGAAAACTTCTAACGAACGGCTACCGTGAGAAACCCTGTATATGTGTACGCGTTATATTTTCATACAACTGACAGTTACGCGGACTTCATAAATAGACTTTAGTATTAAGCATAGACGAAGATAAATGAAAACTAATATTTTCCTATTCGCCCATTTTAAGTAACGACATTGGATTCTTTATTTCTGTAAACCGAAACATGTACTAGCTACTACGATATTGTGTATTAGGATAAATTACACGCCCATTTATAAATTCCGTATCCGTAGAATTTATAAGTTCCGTAAATAAGGATTAAAAAATGCATCGACAAAATGTATAAACAAAAATATGTAATGTGTAAAAATAAACAATTTTTTGCCTACTTATAGTTAATAAAAACAATGTAAACAACGTTTGACCATTTAATTCTAGGCAGTTTCTGTCTATTTATTTATATACCATTATGTCAATATTTATTTCTCTCACAATCAAAATGATTCTCAAACAAATGAATCTGTATAAACAATATTCAATCTTTTGAAAAGCTCTACTACTTCACAAGATGTCTAGTGCATAGACTACACACAACTAACGGTAAAATAATTGGCGTTTAAATCGACAGCACTCTGTATGCCCATAAAAATGTATACAGAAGCCCACTTGTTTTAAACAATACATGGGGATAAGATGTGATCACTCTTGTGAATTTTTCATCAAACTGCATTCTTGTCCGACCAGTCTCCCAGCATAAAAAATGTATCAGCCTGTATATCGTGACATCAGTTTCGTGTATAAAAAGAATAGACAAACTGTTTTGTAAAAAAATTTTACAAATTTCATTAAAGATGTACTTGATGTGTACGGGGTGGTTTATAATGAAATATTTATTGGAGTCCATATTGCATTTATCGCTACAGTGATGGTGAAAAAAATTTTTTCACGTCATCATTTTGTTATGCCATGTTATCATTTTGTTATACCATGTCATCAAAGATTCCATAAAGGTGCAAAACTTTATGAAGGCAGTTTAGTGTTACGTTCATATTTCTTATTTGAGGCTTTGCTTTTCTTACAATATGCTTCATCGGAAGCAAAGTATGCATTATTATTTTATGGCTTTACGTTCTTGTAATACAGTCCAGTAAAGAATTACGTCAAGACCGATTGTAATCAGAGCTTACCTAAAAACATAAGCCATGTCAAAAGTTATTAAACGAAGTTATTTACCTCTCGGACTGAGAAATGGGTTCTTCTGAAAGTTATTAAATGAAGTTATTTATTTAATTTTCAAACAATCCAATGATGGTTTTATAATGAAAATATGATAAATTGGATCAATAAGTATTAATAAGTTTACACAGAAGCATAATACAATTTCAATATTGAGAGATACGAACGAGAACGAGATAGAAGGATAAAAAAATCTTGAAGTCATATAAGATTGTATACATCACAGAATTGGTACTTTAATTTTAAAATATCGTATCTTTACGCATCAAATTAGTTCCTTTTGATTAAAGCTGCAACTGTATAACTTGTACATACTATTAAATATAGTGTAAAAACAGTGTTTACACATTATATTATCACATATTAATTCTTTAGATATTATCGTGAACATCTCTAAGAATTCTCAAAGGGTCTATTCGTCAGAAAAAGTGAATACGTGTAAGTTGTAAAAATACATAATGTAACGTACAAAATAAAAAAAAATTAACTAAAGGGGTAGAAAAAAATTATTATTACAAAATTTAGTATTAGTAAAAAAAATAAAAATGATTATTATACATTTTATTATGTTGCTAATTAAAGTTAGTACGGCAAGAAACTCTACAAATCAATACTAGTACAGGTCAACATTACCGTGAGATGTAGACCATTATTTTTATTTCACTTTACATTACGAGTGCCTTTGTGCCTTACATATTGCACCACTTATATTTTTGTCTAATGAGCCTATTATATAAACTACAGAAACAACCAATTCTTTTTAAAAAGTCTTAAGGGGTAGGCCACTGTGTAAATTAAAAAAAAAATCAATTTTTCAATTTGCAAATGCATTTTTTTTGCATTTCATTAAAGTAGCATATATTCTCAAAAATATGCAGGTAATATTTTAAGTTCAAATTCTGAAAATTGACTGATTGTGAGTTACAGACTTCAGTGAGAGCAGATAGCGCGACCGTCCCTGCCAAAAATGACTACAAAAAAAATCAAAAAAGACAACGACGGCACTGGAAATGCTGATGAAGAACCATCATAGCCTGGGACTCGATAGTTTAATGTAAGTATCAATATTTTAGGAAATACACAACTTTATATCAAGAAAAACGTAACGAATACTTCAAACGCGTTTTTTTCTAAGGGCCTTTTTTCGACTTTGGCTGCCACAAAGTGTACTCGAATTTGAGCCGATTTTCAATTTATTTTAATATTTGCAGTCACAGTGGTTAAATCTGTAAGTAGCCGATTTCAAGAATTCTAATAATTACGATATTCACAAACTATTTAAATAAGAAAAGGGTCTTAAAAATAAAAAAAAATTCAATCCGACGCCATTTTGAAAATAATCAAAAAACTGCTATGCATAATGATAACTACATTCGTATTCATCATAGATATTGACAAAATTTTGTTTTTTATTTTCAGATAACCCTTCACTAAGATATCAATGCCACAATGGAGGGGAAATTTTATTTTAATCGTTAAGTCGAGGCACATAGCTTTGTTAATTTTTAAAATTTATTAATAAAAATTTATATAAAATAAGTTTAATATACACTTAATAAAATAATTACAATCCAATACCTTTACTAATTAGTTATCTCTGTGAAAAAAATTCTTAAAAATCGGTTATTTTTTCAGCCACCCCAGTGGCCTTCCTCCTTAAAACTTAAAATTCAGCTTTAAAACATTTTTTCAAATTTACAACACAAACAAAATTAACGCTTCATAACACCAATAAATTATCCATTAATCCAAAAGATGAGTTGTTTAATAACCGTGCGATAGTTATTATTAATATCGTATAATGATGTTTCATCGATTAAAACGCACCACATGTGACATAAGAGAAGCGAAGCCCCACAAAATAACGTGATGTCTTACTTGGCTCCACCTATGCAGGCGTGGCTTGTTACTGTGGTGGTAACGGATACGTTAAAATATTTTATTTTGGTATTCAGTGGAGTAACTAAAAATTTACTTCACTTAATCAGCAAACCCTGAATCTCACTACTTACTGTTTTGCATGAAGAATTTCGATGTATCCGTCTTATTCCTAAAGTTAAATTCTTACAGTATACCGCCGGCTAATTACTTGATGTAAATGGGCATTGAATTAATCAAGCTCAGTTGAAAATAATTAGTACCGTATGAAACTGGCAATAATAGATTCTAATAGGAATGTTGCAAACGCAGATGCATAAAGGCTGTATGAATTAATATGACCTATGAGAATTGGAAGAACTTCAATAAACTAAGTTTATTAACCCTTTTAGATACATATGTAAAACATACATTAAAAATATATATAAGGATTATTCTTATATACGAAGTAAATATATCGTATTGGTTATATAATTCACATACAGGCACGAATACATTTAACACTAACTGTAACTTAACATTTCCCGTCACCTTATCTCATCTGACGTTGTTTTATACCACTTCATTACGCATATCATACACAATTACTTTAGAAATTACAAAAACAGTATGAATATTGTCATCATCCCGGTGTTAACGATTCCTATCCGAAATTAATAATTCAACGCAATTTTTTTTTATCTGTTCAACTCCAGAATTTTCTTAATAAATACATAATCGGGTACATATTCATCTCGTACTCGTACAAAGACCTTTTGCAATTTCCTATTACATGAAACAGGACCGGCATGTTTCTTATTTGTGTCGTCGATCTCTACAGATACTCGTATCTTGAGTAGATCACTTAAAAGTCGCGCAAAAATTCGGCAAATCTAACAAAATTTCGTTCATTAGGGATATTTCTTTCTGTATATGTTTTGAAGTATAATCTCGCTTCGTGTGTAGGAGAATCGTACACACGAATCTATAGACTCGTATCTGCTAAAAAAGCAGCGCAACTTATCAACCATTTCCAGGTTCGAATAAATCCTTGTATTCTAATGACATCTTATCACTGAACCCACTTCAATGTATGTACATAGGTATAGCCCCACTTTTCACATTATTTTCACGGATTCAGTTTGATTTACTGTATTACAATAGATTTATTATGACTGAACTAATTTCTTCATCTTTTACTCGTACTCATTGGTTTTAAAATAAGATTAAAATAAAAAAATTGTTAAAAACAAAACTAAATTATAATTTTCAATACAAACAAAAATATATAGCAGGTAAATACGTTAATTATATTTCTCGTTTCGTACAGGTGTCTTTGTAAATCAAAATGGCCTCATCTGAAATTTTGTCAGTCAGTACTAGGTAATTGTTCCAACTCATCCAAATTAAGTTCCCAATATTCTGAACATTTATCATTTATTTTAGCGAATTTATTTTCTAAGAATATTATTTACAAAGATAATATCCCTAAAATTATTCAATATTGATCGATTAGACGCTAGATGTCACAAAAAAATAAAAACAACACAAAATAATAATTCATTTTCTTCGTTAGTCATTTGAACGGCTAGATGGCGACAATAGCTAATAACAAATTTGAGGTATCGGGGAGCCAGGTATATAACAATCAATATATATCCACAGTCCACGTTGAATATTAGTTGACTTATTCTAGTAATTTTTGCCTAGATGTATTTTACGCCCATCGTATTATTGTTAAAAGGTGATTATATTTTATACGATGCCATTTTTTAGAGGAAGGCTTATTATTAGACATGAAAAGTGTCCGTCAAATGGATCCAAGATCCCTTTTCTAAAGAAAAACATTTTTTTATGCTGACTAATAATAATTAGACCTGCATGTATTTTTGTATAAAGAGTTGGCGCTGGACGCAATGGCTCATGGAGCCTTATAATTGTAAAATTAATCTAATTAATTGGTATACTATTATTTATATTTTATATTGTTTTTTAAAGTGGCGCTTCACTTTCTTATAGCAATTTTCTTCTGCGGCTTGTAGCGACGCGTTAAAACTGGCGCATTAGCAAGGATAATGAATGTGCCTCGATAGCTCAGCGGTCAGAGCAACTAACCGGAAATTGGGAGAGCCGGATTCGATTCCCGGTCGAGGCAAAATGCACTTTTATCCTTGCTATCGCCAAAGTGGTGACCCCGACGTGATGTGATTCATTCCAGTATATGCAACCTCTCTTACATCTCAAATTCACGGATTCGATTCCCGTCCTATCCATCGCCCTATAGTCCCGGGGGTTACCGAACAACGGTTCGTAAGAATGGCGAATGCGGTCACATTCCGTTAAATTGTATCGAGACAAACCATGTCTCTAGGGAGGGAGTACTGTAGTGACGCGTTAAAACTGGCGCATTAGCAAGGATAATGAGTGTGCCTCGATAGCTCAGCGATCAGAGAACTCAACCGGAAATTGGGAGAGCCGGGTTCGATTCCCGGTCAAGGCATAAGCACTCTTTATCCTTGCTATCGCCAAAGTGGTGACCCCGACGTGATGTGATTCATTCCAGTATATGCAACCTCTCTTACATCTCAAATTCGCGGATTCGATTCCCGTCCTATCCATCGCTCTATAGTCCCGGGGGTTACCGAACAACGGTTCGTAAGAATGGCGAACGCGGTCACATTCCGTTAAATTGTATCGAGACAAACCATGTCTCTAGGGAGGAAGTACTGTAGTGACGCGTTAAAACTGGCGCATTAGCAAGGATAATGAGTGTGCCTCGATAGCTCAGCGATCAGAGAACTCAACCGGAAATTGGGAGAGCCGGGTTCGATTCCCGATCAAGGCATAAGCACTCTTTATCCTTGCTATCGCCAAAGTGGTGACCCCGACGTGATGTGATTCATTCCAGTATATGCAACCTTCCTTACATCTCAAATTCGCGGATTCGATTCCCGTCCTATCCATCGCCCTACAGTCCGGGGGTTACCGAACAACGGTTCGTAAGAATGGCGAACGCGGTCACATTCCGTTAAATTGTATCGAGACAAACCATGTCTCTAGGGAGGGAGTACTGTAGCGACGCGTTAAAACTGGCGCATCAGCAAGGATAATGAGTGTGCCTCGATAGCTCAGCGGTCAGAGCAACTAACGGGAAATTGGGAGAGCCGGGTTCGATTCCCGGTCGAGGCAAAATGCACTTTTATCCTTGCTATCGCCAAAGGCTGAAAAGAGCATCTTTGACAGACATACACAATACCTCTGTATCACTTATACCTTTTAGTAGTTAACATAATTGTTGGATGATTATCGCGATGGAACAACCACGTAACAACCAAGCTGTCAGCAGCATAAGGAAGCATTTGATTGGTTAAACTGTTAAACTATTTGTATATATTCATTAGGTATACTTTTAATTTCATGCAGTGGACTGACGAGGTCTCTCCACCAAAAAACCCACAGCATTAAACTTTGGATTAAATTCTTTGTTTCACGGACACAGAATAGAAACTTTTCCATCTAATTCTACTGAATTTAATCTGGTTTCATACGATCGAAGTACTGTATTCCCTTGATCGATTATCAATCAATCTTTAGGCTGGGTCAAATTAAGCCGTGTATGATATTACTTCTTATTTACCAGTAGTCGTTTTAGATTTATTCTACCAGAAAGATTAGTAGATGAACAATTTATCCATCAGTTCTTTTTGTAGTTTTTCCCGGTCTATGTGGGCAAGATACATTATCTCATGTCTTATGAATTTTAAAATGTTGAATTTAAATGATTTGCTATTTTTTGATATGAGCAATTTTTCTTGCGCAAGTATAGAATTATTTGCGCATATTTTATTCCTACTTTTCTCGTTATTAAATATTTTAATTAAATTTAAATCAAATAAAAATAGAGCGTTAGGCTTAAGCTCTTGGCGGTGTAAACCCGTCGGAGGCCCAGGGCGGCAAAACTAAATGAGGCCCCTGGTCTGCTCAAAGATTGATGTATTTGTAGTGTAGTGACGCATTAAAATTGGCGCATTAGCAAGGATAGTGAGTGTGCCTCGATAGCTCAGCGGTCAGAGCAACTAGCCGGAAACTGGGAGAGCCGGGTTCGATTCCCGGTCGAGGCAAAATGCACTTTTATCCGTGCTAACGCCAAAGTGGTGACCCCGACGTGATGTGATTCATTCCAGTATATGCAACCTCCCTTACATCTCAAATTCGCGGATTCAATTCCCGTCCTATCCATCGCCCTACAGTCCGGGGGTTACCAAACAACGGTTCGTAAGAATGGCGAACGCGGTCACATTCCGTTAAATTGTATCGAGACAAATCATGTCTCTAGGGAGGGAGTACTGTAGTGACGCATTAGCAAGGATAATGAGTGTGCCTCGATAGCTCAGCGGTCAGAGCAACTAGCCGGAAACTGGGAGAGCCAGGTTCGATTCCCGGTCGAGGGAAAATGCACTTTTATCCGTGCTAACGCCAAAGTAGTATAGATTTTGTAAATATGAATAGGCCTGATAATAGGTAAGTAGGTACCTATCTACGTTTATATTTTGCATACGTACGGGGCCTCCAACGTCAAACTGCCTTTTACTTATTGAACATATTTTGGCCTTGTTTGGGATTTGAAAGGACTTCTCTGGTCCTGAGAGCCCCCCCCCCCCAGGACTAGAAACTCGGGGCTGGCCGCCCCCTTAGTACGCTTTTCGTACATCTCAAATTTTGTTTCAATGCCTGTTCTCGGTATGAAAACACACTGACGTAAATAAATATTTCTAATTGGCCAGCGATATGTGTACAATCGAAAATATAGTTTTAATTTCCTATGACTATCGGATAGGAAACATTATACTCATACATGAACCGTGAACGGACAACGTTAAATCGCGGAATGGAAGCAATATTGGCTACTTCTCTCTTATTTGGTGTCAACTCAAAGACAAATTATTTGTAAGGTGTGTCATAAAAGCACTGCATATTTCCCTTAAACTTTTCGTTGGAAATAATATCGTTTTTAATTAGTTGGCTATGACTGTATTTATTTACCACCCTACAGCAATATGCACACATATATGTAATGATAAAAATAATTGTTCGTAAATTTGTTGTCAAAATCAATAATCACATCACAAGAACAGCGGTCCCGTGCCTTCCTCCTTCCCATATTAAACATACTCCAAGTGTACTGTTCCGCTCTTATCATGTAGCGTGTAACCTTTAATGACTAAATCAAATCAGAAAATAAGGTTAAGTACCACTCTCTGGTGGTTAATATATGAATGTTAAGTTAATGAAATGTCAATATCAGATTTAACGAAATTTATAATTCAATTGTGACTAGTATAGCGAGATGTGATATGCATGGAAACTTGAAAAGAGACTGCCTCTTGGTATACGATCCAGAGTAAGCGGGATAATTAACCAATAATAGCGTCGGTAATAGTACCTGCAATTACGTCTGGTCTGTTTATGACGCATAAAAATCGGCAACTAGAAGTAAACTAATCTGTTAGAGATTGTCCAACAATTTTAAACCAGCTATAGTTTTCATTTTTAACTCTTAATTTGTTCTGAAACGAGTTTCTGGTATATTGTTTACTAGATCATACAAGAAAGTGGTGGCAGCGTAAAAAGAAGCATACATAGATAGATCGAGATTTCTTGTCAATGTTTGGGCGAAAATTTTGCACCGAATCTTGTTTTCGCTAGCTGATCTTTATTTTTAAAAAAGGATAGGTGCAAACAGTGTGATTTTGAAAATACATTAAAAGAAGTAGTTTGCTTTAGCAATACTCAAAAGTATTGTATTATATATCGCAATAACTTATTTAAATTATCTGATCCTCTCTCTGGTTCTTTGAAATAGTTAATATCAAAATTTTAGATTTCATAAAACAAACTGGGTATCTTCAGCTTAAGTACTACAACAGTATGTTATATTATATTGTTACTGGATTATGTAACGTATTGTATTCTCTTTTCTGAAGTATTTCAACAAAAGTAATTTATCCTGTCAGCACACCAGACAGAGCCAAAGAATGGTAATATTTCATGAAGAAAGAAACTTTGTCATAACTTTGTTGTGTCTGCTTTTTTTGTAAGCAGAAACTTTTAATATTACCCAAAAAATGTACTTGTTTAAAATTAAAATTAAGAATTAAATTTACACCACATAAATATACATTCTCTATCTAATTATTGAAAACTCAGAATTTATATGTTCAAGTAGAATCGTCGTACAACTAATAAAATAATAAATATGGCGTCATTCAACGGTATAAAAACAGTAACTTTTAATAAATCGATTTTTGGAACAAAAACTCTATTGTAAAAATGGGTAACGTCAAATTACAAATATAAACGTATGTATATTTTAAATGAAAAAAAAAACTTTTTAATTACTGAAAATGTCTAAAATAAATCTTCTTTACATAAACACATTACGATTTACCTAAACTGAATAACAAAGCATTAATTAAATGTAGAGCAATCGTAAAAGTTCTGTTATAAATTTAAAATGTCTACATGTCGTAGTTCGAATAAACAAACAAGCAGGGGTGTGTATAAGATGGATTCTCCACCAATTCATTATATATCTACATATTAAGAATGACATAGTTTGAACTTGCAAATTGTTTGACTTGTGAGCTTGAAACACCAACTATCGAGAGTTTGCAATTGAATATTTATATGCATTTTATTGATATTTCGAAAATAATGTTGTATTCCTGCGCAAAATACCGTAGATCGATAGACAAGGTGAATCTTTTAATTGTACATATATTTTAGCCACTTAACACACACACACACACACACACACACACACACACACACACACACACACACCTAATAAATGATTATAGAGAAAACAATTTTTATATCATCTTTATTAACGGACTTGATTGAATTGAACGCAATTGAATTTTTAATATCTCGAAAAATTTTCTCAGTATTTTGAGAACCACTAGTTTATTGGATCCAGTATATCTATGATATGTTAGATCAGATGTTCAGCGTCCACTATTGCCAAATCTTCACATTACATTTTTTTTCTTTAATTGAAAAATACATGACCTTACATTTGATTTTATTGCAAATAACTTGGAATAAAGAGAGCTGAAATGTGGGTGCATTTCTAATAGGTAAAATATTGACGTTTTAAATTAAAAACTCTCAAATACCGGAGCAGACATATTTTTAACATCTTATCTCCTTACTATTATTATACCATAAATATACATATCTGTCCAAGATAAAAACAAAATCATTTATACCGTAAAGACACTGCATATCAAACGATGTTACTTGTTATCCTCAAATTCAATATTCTACAGCTTGACAACTTCATATCATATAAATCTCACCACTGTCTTGTATTGTTTGACACAAATTGTAATAGGTTTGTATGATTATTACTACAATAAAAACACAAATAATTTTTTTTAAGTTTATACAGTTTTAAAAATATGCCATTAGTATTGATATGTTAGCAGGTGTATAAGATTCGTACCTAAACTGAACAAAGGAGTCCTCCATATACATAAAATCTATCTACACAAAAGTTAGTAGAATAGATCGTTAATAGTCAACATGTACATGTGGATATGTATTGATGGCTGTATTCGTGAATCCCAAATTTGTTATTAACTGTTGTTGGGCATCTAGTGGAGTTCAGTTCAAATGGCTAGTAGAGAAAGCGCATTATTCTATTTGTTTTGATGCGATCTCCAGAGAATAGTAGACCAATATTGAAGGGATATAAATAATTTATGTAAATATTTTTAGTAAATATAAAAAAAATAAAATATCAATATGTAAGTGAACGACCCCGCTAAAAGGAATGATAAATGTTCAGAATACTGGGAAATTAATTTTGCTGGGTTTGTACAACTAGTACTGACCGATAAATAAAATTACAGATTTTTACAGAGGGCATTTTGATTTTTACTATTACCTACTAACTCAATAGAGGGCATCTAACTTCCAAGTTTCATGATTTTTCGTCGATATGTGTTATTGTTTGTACTGGAAATTATGATTCGGTTTTCTACCTTATTTTAAAACCGATGGACTTGGAACTGATGGATACGAATAAGAAGTTGAATTGATGAAGAATTGAAGTTCGTTCAGTGATAAAGACGTCATTAAAATACAAGCGCTTAGTCGAACCTGGAAATACAAATACAGAAATATCTATACAAATACAAAACATATACAGAGAGAACTCTTAATGAACACAATTTAGTTAGGATTACCAAGCTTTTGCGTGACGTTTTAAATCGTATATTCTAGATGTCGTAGAGAATAGTTGACAAGAATAAGAATAAGAAATGTGCCAGTCCTATTTGATGCAATAGAAAATTGAAAAATATTTTGGCATGAGTACGAGAAGAATAAGTACTTGATTATGTATCTATCAAGAAAATTTGTACACGAGTTGTACAAGAGATCGACACCAATTTTCGTTGGATTATTAATTTTGGGACACAAACCATTAACGCAGTTATTAGATCATCCATATTGTTTTTGTGATCATTAGTAATATATGATGTGTATAATATGCGAGATGAAGTGGCTTAAAATAACAGATGAGATTGAGTGATGTGAAATGTAAAGCGCTTTAATTTTTGCCTAACGAGGTGAATTTATATTTACTTAATTATTGGATTTACTCTTTTATTTTGTTAATGTCATTATTAATAGTCGAAAATGTTTTTACTCTTGATATGGAATATTAACAACTTTTTTTCACTGTAATAGAGTTAGAGGTCGTGGGTTAACTAACATGGGATCGTGCTTTAAATCAAAATTTGGTAAAAATTAATTTTTATTTTCTAAAGAAAAAATTTCATAATAAAATACACGTCTAATGGGATAAAAGACACGTCTGGTAAAAATATGTACAACTCAAAGACTCATCTTATATATAAAACAATCATGTATCGAAGAATTTACTTGTAATAAAATTTAAAAAACACAAAACAGGAATTCAAACATTCATAAAATTTTGGTCATCTTCAAAGTACAAATGGATGTTTACCAATAGGCTCGTACTAATTTCTAAAGAGCTTCTAGTTAGAATTATTACAAAATACAAAACAAAATAGTTGCCATAGTGCAAGAGTGTTTTTACTTCCATGCTCAGTGTTTACCCAATTTTGGACATAATAGAAATTACCTATCAAAAGTACAAGATATTTTATGTATAATGTTTACCATTAAAAAATTTGCTTCCGCTCTTCATATTAATTGAATGTCTACCTTAAATGTGGTCTCTAAATATAAAAGGACAATCATGTATCCGTTATAGTATATTCCGATAATAACTGATGACTCTTAGCTCTTTAAGCTTCCAAAACCAACACTTCACAGTTCATACCTCCACGTGAATTCCTTTGGTTACTCACTGTTAATGAACGAATGAATATACATTTTTATTTATACCTTTCCACAATGACGAAAATATTTTATTATGGAGGGTGAGCAATAAGTTATTTGAAATTAGTAAAAATACATAGGGTATATGTAAATAACTTTATACAAAAAAACATGCTATTTCTGACAAAATCACTACTTCCATTTGAAATAACTCTAAAAGAAATGTAAAAAATATTATATATCATGATAATCAACACTATATTTGATATGTAAAAGGAACAGTGAAAACAATTATATATTTAATCATACATTTTTTAAATCAATAAATATTATTGACTTATTGAATATACATATTTCTGAAAATCCCAGAAATACGCAGATTTAACAAAAAAAAAATTGTTCTCTTTTATATATATTCAATAGTATTTGAATAATAAACATTTTATTAATTCAAAGAAGTAAAACTCAAAGACTCTAAGATTATATGTAAAGATTTACAAAAATACATTTGTCTATGTTAGAGTAAGAATCACCAAACTGTATAAATATACTGATTAAAGGAATATTTTTATAATTCGTCTGCATATTAAATTATTTTTTTGCTATTTATAAATACACAATACACAAGTATTGCATGTTACCACGGATTTAATTTTATCAAAAATTTATTTCAACAAAATGTGTTATAATCACAATCATAAAATATCCTATATTTTATTCCGAACCTACTGTTAGATTACAGTTTACTTTTATACTTATATCAAAACATTATCCAAAACTAAAATATCTGTTTAATCATTAATACATTTTCATTAATACCGAAATATGGAGTTGTTATCCTACTAACTAGTTTGTAAAAATTTATTAAGCTAAAATTACTCTCCATATTTACACAATTCTACTAAATGAAAACGTACATAAGAAATATTTTTATTAGAATAAATGTTCTAATTTCGTTTTCATGGGCATTTAATTAAAATAAATATATAATTAAAATAAATAAAATCTTATTTTAAAAATAAAGTATTTAAAATAAAAATGTAATTCAAAAATTAATTCACCACATTAAATACGTTTGTTGTAACTTATCAGAAATATAATTTAACACAAATATTAAGAAATTAAGTCAAAGAAAACTAACAGCTCACTTCGTTTAGAATATGATGGGCATCAACGAAAGAAATACTTACTAAATCGCTTTTTAAAATACGAAAAGTGTCTTCAGCGTTAACGAACTCATCTGATGACAACTCTTGATTTTAACGTATCCACTGCAAGTTTTCAGTTTTGATTATCAAGTACTTATCTCCCAAAAAGTAAACACTGAAAAAATAGTGTTAGAAGTTTTAAAATTTAATAGGATTTACTAGGTTACGAAATAACTATCAACACCCCTAGAATAAAATGCAATAAAATATATTACCAAGGACTACATGCCAGGTTTACCTATATCATATACGGTAAATTTTATCGGAGTAAAAAGTATATGGATTTTGTTTGGTTAGTTACTGATGTTACATATTATTTACTATATTAGACTATCGCTTAGAGATAGTCGGAACTATATCTAGTTCCCCCTATTCATAGTATGTATGAGAACACATTCTTTAAAACAGAGTCGGAACATTTGTAACTTCATACAAAATAAGAATGAATTAATAAGGTTACACTGGAACGAATAATGCGCGCAGTTGTTTCCCATTAGTTGTGCAACCAACATCTTATGTATTTATGTAGTGGGAATATTGGGATTATGGACATCGATAGCGGGTTTATCCTCAGTCGAATTTCTTTACCAGTTTTATATATTTTCATTCATCACATATTTTCAAAATCGCGCTTATATAAAAATCATATATTTTTAGCTACTTATTAGCACTGTTAGTTATTACACAACGTAGGGAATAAGTTCATTATATACTATATATTTATATATAACTGATCCTACGACAGTTCGACAGTCGACAAAACATAAAATTAACAGTAGAAAAATATTGCGTCCACTATTGTGGACGAAACAAGCTTTTAAAAATTTGGATACAAAAATCGACTTCTTTCCCCTAAAGTCTCAACCGTAGAAGAAAAATCAGGCTCAGGAGAACTGATCAATAATTAAATAAAGTGGTATAGGTTCTTGTGTGCTATTTACGGGTAAATGGTGTGTCGTATTCTTATTTAATATGTAGCAGAACTGGGTACTAAATCCAGTTAAAACTATAGTTAATGTTACATAATTTATGTAACTTGTGTGGTTTGTGGTTTCCACCGTCTATCAAATGAAATTTGAAACCAATTCACTGAAAGCGAATTATGTATTTGCAATAAAAAACATTACTGATGTCAGAGAAGATGTGCTTTCTATATTTTGCCAAATATATCTTGTTTCCGAACCAGGGGCGTACGCAATGAAGTACCATTACGTACTTTATATTGCGAATATGACTAGAATGTAATGTTAATTATGTTGCGCAGCGCATTTTGCATACCAGTTTATTTTGACTACACTCACATGGTTCGTAGCCATTGCATAATTTTTTTTATAATGTACGACCAATAACAGACTAAATTAGTGCAGTGCAGTGTACCGTGCAATAACTACTTTAGAAAATTAATCCCTTTCATTACATGACATTCTAGAGGTTATAAATAGTGTAAAAAAGCTTCGACTGTGTACAAAAATGATCGTCATTATTAAGTATTATTATTATTAATAACCAAAGATTTACTTTAAAAATTCGGGATACTTAGTTATGCTTGAAATTCAGCATCAACTAACGTCAAAAATAATTGTGTTTCTTATACCTGAGATCTCATTCGTTTCAGTTCTCTTCGTGTTGATTGGCTTAACTGTAATGACCAATCAGCGTCGAGAATAACTGAAATGAGGTGAAATCTTAGTCAGAAGAAACATAGATTATATCATAGTTTAGTTTTGATAACCAGGATACTTTTGATAGAACACGTGATTTGACGTCACTCTTTTTAGAGTAAACTTAAAGCACTTACTTACTTTTCTTATTTTTTAAATCATACCCCATACCGTGACTAACAACTAAATAATTATGGTATCTTACGTAGTTTTTGCATCTTTTCTTATTCATCCGCCCCACTTACCAATAAATATAAGTTGTTAGTGAATAATGACAACACATTTCGAGTGAAACATTGATTACGTCAATATAAATAAAAAAAATGCATTATTTATTCATGAGTAATTCAAACTAATTAATATTAATTTAGCAGACCGCCCATGTTATTTACACAACAGCTCTACTAGTAATTCTTCTATTACAAATTTATAAAATATTAATTTATTGTCATAATAGTACTTCTTCTGAAACTAAGGTGCATATACATATTTTTATCCTTTGTTTGGTGATATAATACAGTAAGTATTAAATAGTTAATAGGTAGACAGACTTAATAATATACTACATGTGTTACAATATGCTACAATCATTCAGATTCATATACATATGCATTATTTGGACACAATTTAGTTCCACATTTTAAGTTGAGGGACTTAAAATGATTATACTTATATAACAAACATTAATAAGTAAATTTACTCATAAAACACAGACTATGATCATAATTCACTTCTCTTCGTGGAAACAAAAAAAAAAAATCTTCGTCTGCACGATCCGCTTACAACTCGACTTAATCCGCTTAGAAATCGGACGACCTGGTGTCGGATATTATCAACGCCAGATCCTTCACAATAATGCAGTACCTAATTATTGAGACGTTTCTCACACGACGTATCTACTATTATTGAATAAAATAAATGCTAGTGCCAGTACGTCACAGTTACACCTGACAAACATCTTGTAGGTCTGATTGCAGACAACAATAAAATTGAACACAGTGTTGCACAAACAGGTCGATTTCGCGATACCCAAATGCGTGCTCAGAAATCATTAGTAATTTCCTTCACAGCACATCTGGAATTAGTGTCTGTGAAAATAAACAATGTCGAAATATTAGTATGTCCATATCCCCTTAAGTATCCACTGGCAGAAAGTTAGTAAAACATTATTTACAACTTACTTGAAGAAAATAAATTTGGCCTGTAAACCACGCTCCAATAAATTGCAGTTGTATTAAAAAATTTTATATTCAATATTCCACGGAACCTGTCTATGCACATATCTATCGTTATTGGCAAGAATCGCAGTTTTCTGTTTAACCACAAAGATGAAATTATTACACTATTAAAAATAGATAGAAGACTAATTCTAAGACGATAATTTCAAACATGCATACTATTCATTTTATCGCTATTTGCCAAATAAAAAACTCTCTTATTTTGCCGATAAACGGAAGAGTCTACCTAAGCCTAGTCATAAAAACAAGCCAAGGTTATGTTTTGAGATTTTTTATTTGGCAAATAGCGATGAAATATACTATACAAAGATGATGCCTTTTAAATACGGATCTGTATTTAAATCAGTACCTGAATTTTAAATACGCATCAGGTTTCTATGGACGCTGGTGTGGATAGTAATGCGAATCTTCCGCATTTCAGCATGGTAACACATGAATCGACAAAAGTTGTGAAATTAAGTTTGTAATATAGAGGCATCTATTATATTAAAATTAGTGTTCTATTTGGTAAGATCTCACACATCCCACATTCACAGAGTTAGTGACAGCGTTAAACGAATCTGTGTATTCCTTAAGGACAATGTAGGAATGAGTGAAAAAGTTTCATGAAAGGACGGCCACTGGTGAGGGTCAAGGTGGTCCATAGAATGTGGCTGTGTAACGCATAACGAACGCATTGTTGTTGTGGAAGATCTTCTAGAATGAAGGGGCTGTAACCCTTACCTAAAGATGTAACCGTTAGAAACATTAATAGTGTATGAAAGTTGGATGTATCTGTACCAAACCATCGAACAAGTTCAGGCCAGATTTTGACTGGCGATCGGGAGGCAACTGCCACAAATTTCTCAACGACAAAAGGTGGTACATAATCGTAAAAGTTGCTATGAATTTTGATGGCGTTGCATACTGGCATATATTATATTATACGTAAGACAGAAAATGGTTACAGAGGAGCGATATACAGTTTCTGACTGACGTGGCGCAGGATTGCAAAACACAGAAGAACATTATCAATGTCCTTATTCTCCATAACAATGCCAGACCCCATTAAGCCAGACTTTTTGCTGCTGAACTATATTTTGACTTGGAACAAACCCTTGTATTTCCAGATATTATGCCTTCACATCTTTTAACGTTTATTATGGTTGCTTACACATCTTAAAACGTTGATCGCCGAAAATAACCAATGGATGAACGAGCTCCCCATTATGTTTCGTTGCTCTTATCAAATGAGTTTATTATGTAATAACGTCCAACGGAGAAAAAAGTATGTGTAAGATAACTTCAAATGCACACGTTCAGTATCCGTCATCTCTGCAAATTAAAATATCAATATGTAAGTGAACGACCCCGCTAAAAGGAATGATAAATGTTCAGAATTCTGGGAAATTAATTTTGCTGGGTTTGTACAACTAGTACTGACCGATAAATAAAATTACAGATTTTTACAGCGGGCATTTTGATTTTTACTATTACCTACTAACTCAATAGAGGGCATCTAACTTCTAAGTTTCATGATTTTTCGTCGATATGTGTTATTGTTTGTACTGGAAATTATAATTGCGTTTTCTATCTTATTTTAAAACCGATGGACTTGGAACTGATGGATACGAATAAGAAGTTGAATTGATGAAGAATTGAAGTTCATTTAGTGATAAAGACGTCATTAAAATACAAGCGCTTAGTCGAACTTGGAAATACAAATACAGAAATATCTATACAAATACAAAACATATACAGAGAGAAATCTTAATGAACACAATTTAATTAGGATTACCAAGCTTTTGCGTGACGTTTTAAATCGTATATTCTAGATGTCGTAGAGAATAGTTGACAAGAATAAGAAATGTGCCAGTCCTATTTGATGCAATAGAAAGTTGAAAAATATTTTGGCATGTGTACGAGAAGAATAAGTACTTGATTATGTATCTATCAAGAAAATTTGTACACGAGTTGTACAAGAGATCGACAACGATTTTCGTTGGATTATTAATTTTGGGACACAAACCATTAACGCAGTTATTAGATCATCCATATTGTTTTTCTGATCGTTAGTAATATATGTGTATAATATGCGAGATGAAGTGGCTTAAAATAATAGATGAGATTGAGTGATGTGAAATGTAAACCAATATAAAATAACCAATGGATGAGCGAGCTCCATACTATGTTCCGTTGCTCTATCAAATGAGTTTATTATGTAATAACGGCCAACGGAGAAAGAATATGTGTAAGATAACTTCAAATGCACACGTTTAGTATCCGTCATCTCTGCAATGTAAAGTATAGGTGTATAGTATATCTACCTTTTTTTATAGCTTACTTATGAAAATAATTAGAAAAAAAAATTGCAAAAAAAAAACTACAAATCCTAAAGGATCAACCAAGCGGGATGTGTCATCGTTAATACTGAACTCCTTTGATCAGAGTGGCGTAATAAATAAAGTGGAAAATTAATTCACACCGATGTTATATACAATACATAGAATACTTGTATGTGTAAGTTTCATCCCTGTTACGTGTTTCGTAACGTATTTTTGCAAACGTCTGCATGAAATAACCTACATAATTATTTCTGCTTGTTTGTGCAAAAATTATTGCGACGTGTATATTTTGAATTGGATTAAGATTTAGCTAAAATTAAGATTAATTCTTCAGAAGAATAACTAATGGCGAATTTAACTATTCTAATTTTATCAAAATATTAATTTATCATAAACAGGGAAATCGATATTGAATACAAATGTATAATACATATATCTCTTATCAGAAGGGAGCCCGAATCTAAAATTATTGAATGAATGAAGAAAATGAACTAGTGTGTATGAAAAATTCATCACGTATTTGGAAATGACACACTGGTCTATGTAAATCAAGTAGGGTTTATTGGAAATACGGAAGGAGTGTAGAATCAAACTCTGATGAAATGTACTCGTTATTCAGAACATTTATTATATTCCCTTAACCACAGCCGATATTTTAATGCATCTATATATACATATTTCGATAGTACTGCTACTTCGTCAGCAGAATATGTGTTTCTTGTTCGAATGCGAAATTGTCCACAACAGGAAACACAAAAAATTGCCCAGTATAATTGCTTTCTATGATCCTTTGTTAAGAAAATAAAAGTATTTTAGACCTATTTCGCTCTTTAGAAAAAAAAAACAATGTAAATATGTCACAATCATGATTCGGTGGATTATTTAATTATTATATTCTTGCGCTGCATATTGGTACTTTGTCTTACGTTATTTATATTGGCTTACTTCATGGGATCATCAGTGATTCTAGAACATGAAGCATATTTGAAAAATCCAAGCGGTGATATTCTCAAAAAAGGCCCACTTTAAAACAGTGTTCAGAGAATTAATTGAGTGCAGAGCTATTCGGTTTACTAGTCCACCATATTGTCTAGTTCACTACCATTCTAGGAATATCTTGACTTGTTATTTAGAAAATCACATTTCTTCAAAATAAAGGCGAAAGACGAATAAAAAAATGTCACTGTATTACACCACCATCACTATTAATTTTACCATGAAATATACTTTAAGACTAAATAAGGTGTGAGGGTTCATCATTAAAGGCCGAAGTTTGATGAAGACAATGAAGCATTCTTGATTCTTGCCATACTTAATAGTCAATATTGAAATTTTAGAATGCAATAATTAAAGATGTAGAAAGTGACAATTTAAATCTAATTGTTGAAATATATTTAAAAAATGATAAAAAAAGGACCATACCGTAATGACATAATTCACATATATTTGTTCTGCTCCTTAGCCCAATTTCGCACTAAAAAAATCGATACTAATGTAAAACAGTATTAGTAAAATACTGTATAACGCATTCTCTGGTAACAGCAAGATTGGTTAAATACTCTTAATATATTACGTTGTATTATTTTACATGTACAGTTTGTTGTATATGTTTACATGTACAAAAACTTTTTTTTTGTTATTTAATTTCAGCCATCGACAATAGTGATATATTTTTGATAATTATAAAAATACGTAACAAAATAACTAAAATGTAACTAAATTATAAAAGCATTCCAGTAATGTTAAACTCCATTCCGGCTACAAGTACATTATAGGTGATTTATGTCATCATAATAGCTCTCTCCTAATTTTTATAGGATTATATACGGAAAATTTAATATCATAAAAGGAGAAACATTGTAATCCGAAGCGACAATAGGCACTTTTAAATGGTAAAAGATGTTCAAAATACGTAAGTATCACGTTTTACAACGAATATAAAATGAATCTTATTGCTCTTCCTGCAAGAATGACTTGTGTGTCAAAAAATCGAGCGTATAACGTGAGTCTTTTTAGCTGCTGTAAATTGCTTTCAAACGTGAGAGAAATATCACGCAACAATACTGGATTTATTATGTTTTTTACAATATCAATATATACTTACACTACAACAGTGTCTGTGACATTCATTGATACCTGCATGGTACAAATATGATTGTACTTAAAAACGTAAAAAGTATGTTATGAAGTCCGTTATCGAAAATGAGTGAAGCAACTAGGTATTTGTAATTTTTATATTTTTTGAATAATGTAAATAATGTGGGTATTCGAACAATACTCGTTTTACAACTTTAATGTAGACGGTCACAGGTGTAATTTTCATGTAAAATAATTGTATATGATTGATTGAAAGAATACGCTGGACAAATGGATCATAAACGAAACAAAAATTCAAGGAAAAAAAACGTAAAACGAAAAAACTTAGTTTTAAGATGCACTGTCTTCAAGATACGGTGCTACAGTTTGGAAATTAATTATATCATAAAATTTTCCTAAATTTGTTACATCAAAAAATTAGATGAAAGTTTATAATAGATGAAAGTAAGTAATGATTGAAGTAATGGATATCATGTGTAATTGAAATGTGACTCATAAATTTGAACAGAAAATGTTTTCTTCGATCTGAAAGACAGTGAGTACCTTCTGTCTGTAATAAGGTACTTAATAATCTACTAGGTATGTATAATCAATATAGTACAATTATGTATGTTATCTACATGCATATATAAATAATTATAATGGATAGCTAAATACTGTCTAAATAAAATTTTTAAGAAGTCATCTTTTCTCATCAAGAAGATCATTTCTAAGTATGTAATTTTTAAAAGAAAAATAACAAATACAATTTCAAATTTACAAATTGTGTTGATACACTTCTATTGACAGAACTTTTTTATCAAAAAATAAACAAGTGAATTTTGTAAATCTCAAAATTTAACTAAAAAAGGAAATAAGCAACAAATAAAGATACATTCGACAACGTAAAACTTAGCCCTACCTTGCAGATATGTACAGATTTGCTATAACATTCAGCAGATTGTTACCTGAAAAAAAAAAGAGAAATATTAAGAATAGTGATATTCCTTATAATTAACAAATTCATTTAACGAACGCATTTTAATGGTAACAAAATTTAAAATTTTTCGGTATTGGAGTGGTATATAGTATGTTCCTAAAATTTGGAATAAAATTCATCAAACTAAAATGAGTCTTTTTTGGGGAAGCTTCTCGGACACATCAATTATTAAAACAACACCTATAAGGGTTATTATCCACTCCTCACTAATTTTTACTGAATATGGAGATGAAGTGAGAAGTCCTATCGAACTTTCCGATATATTTCACAATGTTTATCCCAATCAACAAATTACAATCAACCGTGAGTAAAAATTTACCACAAATTTGAACAAACAAAGACTGGAACTTTGCGAAACAGTATCGAACATAATAATAACCAAAACATACAACATAATACATTTTGCTATTTTACCTTAATAGCAGTGTAAACAGACAAACAACAAGATACTGGAACGACTGGAATTTTCACTGGACAAGAGGCCCATTGGCAAATTTTAATCATTTTGTTTCCAAATGATGATGAACACGATTTCATTGCATGATGTAATGTAACGAGTCTTGTGCTCCTGACGTTATGCTGCAAATATTCAAAAACTTTTAAACGAAATGTTTCCAAATAAATAGCACAAGCAACATGCATACTCTACACAAACAAACATTTTGGGAATACTTAACAGATTACAAAATATTTAACAGATAATAAGAAAGAATGACTTTATTTTTACAATATCAGACAAAAAATTAAGTTACTAGAAAGCAGTAAGGAGCATTTATGTTGGAAATGTTTCTGTGATTTTTACGGATATACTCAAATTTAAAATTTTCCGAAAAAGGAGTTAGCATTTGAATAAGAGACAAAATTTGTCTGCTGGAGATGGTAGTTTTCATCACTATTACTACTCACTAAAAACATATACAGGTGCATTATAGTATTATATGTGAAGTATATATGTACTTTTATATTAAGGGAAATAATATCAATGCGTTATAAACAAAATTAAGTGAATGAATAGACCGCATGTGTCTGAATTTGGAAACTTCAATAATAAGAGAAGGTTTTCATATACTAGAGTAATTAAACTTAAACATATACATAGAAAAATAGAACAACATAACGCCTCTTCTCTAACTACTAGTGATACATTATATTTCGCACCAACATTGGTTTTATTTTTTTAAAGTTTCCAAAAAGTGTGCGGAGAATACCTTCTACATAACCATTGAAATGCTGTAGGATGATTCATTCTGTATCGAAAATATCGAATATAGCTGGTAAAATAATAAAAACTATTTTAACTATTTAACTATTTTTAATAATTATAAACCTTTTTTACTATACAGTGCTATTCAAAAGTCCACTCTCCCCCTCTTATCTTTGGAACGATTATACATAAACTAGTGAAATTTGATAACTGAATATTAAGGGTTGTAAACTTCCCTACTAGTGATGATAGATGACGTATGCGTCAAAGATGACGTCACAAGGTCATTGTGACCAATAATTTTAAATGAAACCCTATGGCAAGCGACACCTCTTTTAAAAGGCATCGAAAAAACCTATTCAATGATACTAATATCATGTCTGTTTACGGCAGTTTTGACAACTGGCTTTCAAAAACCGCAAAGCTGTGATGAATTAAATCAGTTAATAATAAAATTTAAAATTCAAGCTCCGCCACTGGATAGTTGGATAGTAAATAATCTGACGTTTTTGCAAGTCTCCCCAATTTGATGTTTTTTTAGCTGTCAAAGTTTTTATACATTTAATAATTTGTGTATTGTTGATCGAACGTTTAAGTGTTTTAGTACCTTGTGGTAATTTTAAAATATTTGTACATTCAATAATTTGTTAAACTGTTGTGAGCTGAACGTTTAAGCGCTTCAAGAAGAGAAATGGTACGTGTTTTAGGTGATAAAGTAGCAGCGATCCTAATACTTGGTGAAATTGGAGAAAATATTCATGCAGCAGAACGCATTTTTAATGAAAGGTTTCCCGATCGCCCAGTTTCGAGGACTTATTTGAGAGAGCTTCTTCGTAAGTTTAAAACAACGGGTAGTATTAATGATGCAAAACGATCTGGCAGACCACAAATTTCTGATGAGAAAAAAATTGATATATTGGCAGAAGTAATAGTAAATCCTACTTCTTCAACAACTCAAGTTACATCAACCTGTGAAATCAGTCAAAGTACAGTGCACAGGGTGTTGAAAAAAAAAACAAATTTCACCCATACAAATTAAAAATGGTTCATCAACTCTCAGACGACGATCCAGACCGAAGACTGCAATTTTGTGAAAATATGGAGACTAAAATTAACCAACAGCCAGACTATGTCAAAACAATTTGTTTTAGTGACGAAAGTACTTTCTATCTAAATGGAAATGTAAATACACAAAACGTGAGATATTGGAGTGACGCAAATCCTCACATGTTTCGTGAAACACATACTCAGTATCCCGAGAAGGTCAATGTTTGGGCAGGTATACTGGGAAACCACATCGTTGGGCCTGTTTTTTTAAATACCAACTTAACCGGTGAGGTGTATCTGCAGATGTTGCAAAATGCAATAGTTAATCCTTGCAAACCGATAATCCTTGAAATTTTGGAAGATACTCAAGATGAATTCGACATTTTGGAAATAACTTTCCAACAGGATGGTGCTCCTCCACACTATTACGGTGCAGTAAGACGGTATTTGGATGAAGAATATCCTGGTAGATGGATTGGACGACGAGGTTCAATAGAATGGCCGCCTCGATCACCGGACCTCACACTTTTAGATTTTTTTCTGTGGGGGTATCTTAAATCGAAGGTTTACGCCACTCAGCCTGACAATATTGATGTTTTAAAACAAATATTGTTACAAAATGTAGGGCTATTTCCGCAGACACATTTGAAAAAGTACGAGAAGAGTTTCGCAATAGGATGTTTTACTGTCAGGAAGTAGATGGAACAATTACTATAAGTAGGTACCGATTTTGAATCTGTAGTTAAAATTATTATCCAAGTTTACTGATTACTGATTTAATCCATCAAAACTACCATAAATACAAACAATATTAGTATCATTGAATACGTTTTTTCGATACCTTTTAAAAGAGGTATCGCTTGCCATAGGGTTCCATTTAAAATTATTGGTCACAATGACCTTGTGACGTCATCTTTGACGCATACATCATCTATCATCACTAGTAGGGAAGTTTACAACCCTTAATATTCAGTTACCAAATTTCACTAGTTTATGTATAATCGTTAAAAAGATAAGAGGGGGGGGGAGGGGACTTTTGAATAGCACTGTATATATGTATATGTATATATATATATATATATATATATATATATATATATATATATATATATATATATATATATATATATATATATATATATATATATATATATATATGTATATATATATATATATATATATATATATATATATATATATATATATATATATATATATATATATAGCTAAAACCGATACCTCACACTGGTATAAATTACAACATATTTTATCTCATCCAAATTTAAAACCATATATAAAAACCATGGAATCCACAAGGAACTGAACGAGGCAGAGCGTAATCGTAGAAATCCTCGTTTACAAGAGGCACGGAAATATAAAGTGAAATAAAACGCATCGGAACACCTAAAAATGAAAAAAAAAATAAAACCTCTATATATATTACTTTAACCGTATTCAGCTCTATTAGACTATTAACGTGAGACGTTATTTAGTGTTTGACAATTTCGCTGTCGCTGTAAAAGCCACCGCAACTATCATAAAGTATCATCAACAAAGCATTTTAATTTAGTTTATCTACTTTGCAAACAGTTTCGCAACGCCAGTTCCCGTCATCTAAATCGATATCCTTTATATCCATAGTTCCATAACGGTAAATACCAGGAATTTTGTACGATCATTCTCCGAAAATGCAATACTAAATGGAATACTAAAACACAATGTAAGGTGGCCTTTTTTATACCTTTGTGACTAAAACTTATTCGAGTATAAAAATATAAAAATAAAGTAAATGTGTGATTAATATAATTAGGGCCTATTTACTTAAAAAAATGAAAACTATAAACAGTTTATTTTATTTTTATATTATAGCTTGACGGATATTCCATAATTTTGGACTATATTTTCCTTAGTGTTTTCGTTATCCAACGTAGAACTAATTATTGAATGCGTGTTGTTTGTTTGTGTAATGTACATATTTGGAAAACTACATATACTTTTAATTTACTGAATTACGTAGGTTTTTGCTGCATTTTTCGACATTTTTAAGTATAGCTTATGAAAAATGTTTCTTGTTTCCATATCTAAAGTTTCGTATGGAAAATATTACATATTCTAAACTAAAAATACAGCGAGCATATTCTGTATCTGCGACTATTCGCATATTCGAATATTCGTATATTCGAATATTCGCATATTCTGTATATGTCCTATTCTCCTATTCAGGTGTGCCATTCTGGCTATAATATCATTCCTATTCTGGTAATATGGGGAAGGACGATTTTTATGTTTATAAAATTTTAGTTTTATAAAAGTTTTTTTTTTAAGTTTTCAACTTTTGACCAGTACTAGAATACACGATACAATTCCACAGGAGAATTGGCGGGATGTCATGTGGTCCTGGTTGTGTAAAAGCAACTTTTAAAAATAAAACTGTCTGTAGACGGTCACAATTACGTCAAATATTATTTACAAAACTAAGAATACAAATAGCGTTCAAGTATCTTATTTAAAAGCGTTTTTAACGAGGGTATATATTTAGACAATAAACAATAATTTTTAAAACGGACCTGTAAATTACTAGACAGATATATTCTTAAATAGAGATGACCTATATTTAAACACTTCGGTATCTTCCTCGACCAAGTAAAAATGTTAATTTTAACATAAAATTTGGGTACATGTAAATCATTAAAATAGCTGGTGCATTACACCAACATTATCTTCAAATATTAAGACATTACATCTAGATGGAAGAAACAATAATAAATCGATGGAAAACCTATTAACACGAGTATTTTTCACACTACATTCGTATTCTTATATTTACGTAAACTGTCACAACTTCTAATTCATTAAAACAGACGCACGAAGTGTTTTTGCTTGTTCTCAGAATACATCATTATTTTGGGATTTGTGTCTTAAATTGCTTTTCCATTAAAATTTCTCAAATACTGATTTACATACCATTATATCTTCAGAACTTCCCATATTGAAAAAGTTAGTCATAAGACGTATATGCAAGCGATCTTATGGGGCCTTAACTCTACAAACTTTTAGATAATTTGGAAAACAAGCAACAGTTCTACCACCTTAACTTTTTTAATTAGATGAGTCATTTCCTTCCACGTAAACAAAATTGTTAGACAATACGAAATATGTTTTACTTTAATTTGTTGACTTTAAATGCATAACCAAAACAATATTATAAATGTTTATGTAAATGTTTGTGTAAACTATATGTTTTATTATTAAAAATATGATACAGCATTTCGGTTAGTTGTCCGATGTGTAGTTCATATAATAAGCGTGCAGTACTTTGCTACGTGTTTACAGTATTACTTTTCCGCACTCCACTATACGCGGAAAAGTAATGTAATCGTGTAAAGGGATTATTTTTTGTTTTTCGGCCTAAAAAAATGGTTTTTAAAATTTTCTTGCTGTGTGTGTGTCGTTGTCGTCGTCGTTTGCGTTGTCGTCGTCGTCGGCATTTATTCTTGTTAGTACAATAACTCAACTAAATCGTGTCGGATCGATCGGGTTTTGACCGATTCTGATTGGGGACGTTTCCCAGACGACACCTATTGATTTTGAGGTGGATAGAACACACTCTACCATGTACATGGGTCATGAAAAAGTACAATGGTGGACTATTTGAGAAATTTCTTTGTTAGCACGATCACTCAATTAAATCGTGTCGGATCGATCGGGTTTCGACTGATTCTGATTAGGGACGTCTACCAGACGACATGTATTGATTTTGAGGTGGATAGGAAACACCCCACCCTGTCGATGGGTCATGAGGCACGATGGTGGACTATTTGGGAAAAATTGAAAAAAGTAAAACTGTCGCATAAAACACATGTTCTGCATTTATGTGTTGGTTTATTTATTCTCGGCCACTCAATTTCGAGATAGAGATGTTCTACGTGCGCAAAAATCCGTTTTAAGGTTTTAAAACTGTTTATTTTTATTTGTACTGTTGTAAGGGGTAGCGGACTGGACCCAGTATTAGGGGGTGTATGCTTGAGTAAGGATGCCAATAGGAGAATTTTCGTTGCAAATGGGTGTTCTCCTTTCATTTCTATGTGTAGCCTTCACCCGCCCCAGCCTGACGCATTAGAAAGGGTCAATTTATGTGGATCTAAACATTATTTAAGTTACCAATTAATTTTATCTAAATTATTTATATACGCTAATGTTTGGGGAAAAATCGATATTTGTCAAAATAGATAGTTACTGTCATATATCATATATATATGGCAACACTATAAAACATTAAGCGCTTTTAGAATTATCGAAATGTATTAAAAGAATAAAGAAGTTAAATGTCTATTAAAAATAAAAATCTAACATGTCCAGTTATAACTCATCATAATACCTACAGATATTGAAATGGAAAACGAATAAACAACTTTCTAAACTATATATACAATTCGTTTTACAAGTATGGAAAGAGAAAATAAATAGAAAAGGATTAAACAGAGAAGCACGCTCCTTGTTTAGAGATCGACAGGACAATTTTGAGACTACGGATAAGAAGAAAAAAATAAGAATAGGCAAATAAAACAAAACTCTCTACAAATCGATACTATTTGTGACATAATTTGTAACTATTTTACAGTTATATTTCCGTAACAAGTTTTATTATTATGTACATATCTGACATACAATTATCGTTAAGTATATGCATCATTGCTGCATCTTATCTTGAATAATAGTGATAAGGTAATCATTAACAATATAATGAGCTGAATTTCTTTTCTGAATATTAATGTTTTCTAAAGCGATGAAATTCTTAGACTGTTTTTTTTTAAATACCTAGGAAGTTGGTGAGTTTTGTTAAGGATTAAAATTCCAATTTTACTTCTACATTTATATTATTTGTTATTCATCATTTTCTTTGAATAATTGTCTTATCCGCAATAAACTAATGATTTCAGTTTGAAATGAAAAAGCACCTATATTTGTATAGGCACTTAAAATAGTATTTTTGAGATATAGACATTTTTTCCTCCAAATATAAAACTTTAAAGTTTTAAAAGCCTGTCATTCTAAATATTCTAAATGTTTAAAAACACATTGTTAGTTACATATTTTTAATAGAGATAACTTTATAACCTACCTTAAGTGTTTGTCGGAGATTTTTCTGTTAGTTATCTTAAGTGAGAATTAAACTCATTTAGCACCTAGCCGCGACCATTAAAGAATTCCAGAATTTAATTATATTTGTTTACATTCATTTTAATTGTATAGTTGTAATGTGTTTTCAAGTTACATCTATTTTTTGGCAGTACAAAAGGTTGAAACTAGTGGAATGACATATGTTGCAAGAAGAAAAGCCAAGGAAGCTTTACACTACAATCAGCGATAACCAGCGCGGTCATTGAAGGTTGAGTCAAGCAATATAATTTTGAAAAGATTAGCATTGGTTTATTTTGCCGTTGTTCCTAAATAATCGACCTAATAATCCCTTACAAATGTTATAGTTTACATGAATTATCGAAATGTATTAAAAAATTTAAATGTCTACTAAAAGTAAAAAGATAATATATGTATCCAGTTATAACTGATGATCTTGATACAAATAACGAAACGAATATTTTTTGTATTAAGATCCGCAGTTAAGTTAGACAACTGGCGTATCCCATGCCCATGTTGGTCTATGCCTAAAGCAAAAATAAAATCATTGTGCTTCTTTACTTTTGGAATTATATAAAATAAAATACTCTACAATTGTTTCTAATTAAAACCTTAAAATGCAAACACTTAGCAAGTAATATAAAATCATTTTAGATATAAGTGTGCTACTACTAGATTTCAACAATTACAGAAAAAAGGTTGTATATAAAGATGAGGACAAATATACTCGTACTCAGGAAGATGTGATAAACTATGCCCGTTGGGACTCGAATCATAGTACTAATCAAGTACGAGTAGTATTTAGTTTCACTATAAAATTATAATTATATTTATTTCATCCATTAGATTGCATCTGTCAGGGTAACTCAGTTGGTTACTGAGTTACTGACTGTCACAGCCTTAGTTCTATTCCAAGCGCTAGCATTATCAATATCAGCGGGAATGGATGTTCTCCGCTCTCAGCTTTGTTTGGAGAATTGCCTAATTTGTGCAGTGTGTTATATGTTTTTTTTGTCTTTGGTCTCTACAAGCTGTGAACTGTCATACTGGAACAATCAGCTGTCAGAGTTCTATTAGATCAGTATTTCAGTCAGTGAAACGAAAGTTTAGTTAAAATTCATGTGTTTCACAATAGACATATAGATACTTGCCTATATAGAGAACGTGGGAATAGTGATACCCGTCTAATGGGCGTTACACAATGTACATTTATGGTTTCTTGAATTCAGTTGAATTTCGAAAAAATTGGCAAACATGGGCAAGCCAAATTAAATAACCTTCACCAGTTTTTAATCAAATTGTATACTCAATTAAGCCTTCCAATTCACGATTCTATTTAAATTTATTTCAACTGAAACAGCAGTCTAGGTAGGCTCATAAATGTACCGCTAGAGTCAAATCGTCTCACTAAATAAACTTAAAAGCCAATGCGCTACCACGATTCGCAGTTAAATTGATTTAAATATATCCGAGCCGTAAAAAATTGTACCAACAAATAGTAAGGGAAGCAGATGAAAATATTGAGCGAGTAAATTTCTAAATATAAATGACGGCTCTTTGAGGAAGCAGTTTAATTATCGGTTGCTGTTTACACTGTAAAGTAACAGTGTTGTTTTAAGAGATACATTAAGTTTAATGCCCCCTTTCCAAGCCACAAAATCTTCGTTAAGAATTTTGGCAAATAACCGATAAAAGCGAAAGGCGGTAGGAGACACTGGAAGAAAATTCCCTACGTAAGTAGTAACATTACCTTCGATTATACTTGTATTATACGTTTTAACTCTTGTGGATTGAAATAATTATATAACATTAAACAATAATGATCTTTATTGTTTCAGTTAAGGTATGTTCAAAAATGTACAATGCTTGAGGATATCCATAAATATGTACACTGCTTTGAAAACATAACAAAGAAATGCATGAAATATTAGCATAACTGTAAAATATAAGAACAAATAATTGATACACAGCTAACAAATTGATAGCCCATGTTCTATATTTCATATAGGCTCCCATAGAAATTTCGCCTACATGCGAAACCAGTTTACGCCCTTTCAGAATTCTAAAAACAAACAAAAGAACCGTTTGTATACCCCATAACAGTACTATTACTAAAAGGATAAGTATTTATTACACAGTTAAAATAATTATAATACAGAACCAGCTTAAATTCTTCCTGAAATTATGTATGTTTATTTTAGTGATTAGTATGGGTGTTTATTTTAATGATCGCTATAATCTAGGATTTACTCTAAATAATCCACCAACTTTATGTAATGCTATTTACAATATGTAAAAATGATCTATACTAGGTGAATGGCATCTACTGTATCCTCGAGGGATCGTCACTTTGTAATGACGAGGAGGTTTGCGAGGTTTGTTCCTGTGAACAAACACCTTTGCTGGCGGTAGTTTAGCCATTGGTAGGGTTGGCCATGCCGAATAAGTCAAAGGGAGGAGCCATATTAAGGTATTCGGTGTTCCTCAGACTAATAGACCTGTACATGTACGCGAGCCACTGGAACTGCAAATTCAGGAAATCCCTTCTGTCGATAACTCTACATTTGGTTAATCAATCCTTATCTCTGGCAACGATAACGCCAAACAAAGGAAACTTCAAAGATAATTGGCAACACTACAACCTGACTGAAAAGACAAACAAATTGTTGTTCTCAAAGCTAATGTTTCATCTAATATAACGACAACCACAGGGTTTTAATTATCTGGCGTATGCTTTATGGCTCATCAAACCTACGGCCTTCAGAGTAATTGAAGAAGCGCGAATATATTTGTCGCAAGCTAACCTGAAGATCATAATTGGTGCTGCTGATCTACGGACGCAATACCATCTGAGAAGTGACAAGACAAATAAAAGAGATGAGTATCTTTTGAATTTTTGTACTTCTTGAAACAGATACTTTTATGTATCTGCAAGAAACCGTAACATATATGTATGTGTATTCTGCATAAATGATATGTGTTGTGTGTCAGGCAGGTAAAAGCATCGACGTTCGGTGACTGGATAATATTAGTATCTCATCATTGGGGTATTACACCATGGCATTGCAGGCAAAAGTAATTGCTTTGGCTGTCTGTAACAAAGAGAATATCAGAAAGGGATATTAAAGTAAACATATCTTTATTTTCACTGGCAGTCAACCCTTAAAGCAATTTTTTCATACCAAATTTGATCAAAGCTCGTCTGGAAATACCTACAGGACCTCCTAGAAATTACTAATTACAACGAAGTTAATTTAATGTTGGTGCAAGGACAGAACGGAATAGTAGTTAATGAAAGAGTTGATACCCTGGTTAGGAAAGACTCTGCAGGAAGTTTTACAGGATCTAAGCCATATTGGACCCAAGCAACAGTACACGCTCAAATTAAAAATATGATGGGTAAAGCATCCGAATCAGATAAAATCCTGAGGCTGAACCAAAATGAAATTAACAGAACCAGTCGAGTGGCCTTTCACGTGATAAGACAAGGATTAGTCAGACATATTTGGTAATAATGGTCCCGAATGAATCCAGAAAACTGAGTTGTTCGCACATACTTAGTAAGTATGACAACACAATAAGCAATGAGAGCTTGTATGTACGATGTGAGTACGTAAATAAACCTGTTATCCCATCTTTGTATATATAATTAATACCCAACAAAAATTATCTAAAAATTCACCCACGAACTCTCAAAAAATTTGAGTTCATATTTAATGGTAAAGAACGGTTTTCTGTTAAAATTGATTATTTGTAAATATCTCGTACTTTCTAAATGCCACAGACAAGCGAAATTGTTTGGATTTATAATTTTATTTCATTCGGTTAAAACATATTCTTCAATCAAATAAAAATGATTATGTTGAACAAAAACGTCGATTTTATTAAGTCGATATTTCACATTTCTTTGATTTAAGAAATATATTTTAGTCAATATTTTATTTATTTATAAAAATAAATCAAGTATTACCAAATATAAAATAGAAATATTTGGATTGATGAAGAAGATTTATTATTTCAAATAGGTAAGTAGTATAGCAAAACCAGTTCTGGCTCACTCTCGAATTTGTCCGCGGACATTTGATGCGGATAGCATGTGGTCATTGTTGATCTGAAGAACTCTTGGCGCAGGTATAAAACAGGTCTGTACAGGTATAAAACAGGTGTGTATCGGTTTAAAACAGGTATGGTGGTATTAGGAAAAAACATGACGTCATTAAACAGGTTACCATACCTGTTTTAAACCGATACACACCTGTTTTATACCTGTACAGACCTGTTTTATACCTGTTCAGACCTGTTTTATACCTGCGCCAAGAGTTCTTCAGATCAACAATAACCACATGCCATCCGCATCAAATGTCCGCAGACAAATCCGAGAGTGAGCTAGAACTGGTTTTGCTATACTACTTAGGTATCTATTTTATAATTCAAAGAAATAATTATTTACATTTAATTTTGTATTTGATTAATAATGAAGAAGAAACTACATCGCCAATGTTAATTCAAACACAATGCATTCATTTTATTAGTGCTTTTAAAGGACGGGATTTCGATGAAAAATTTTCTTGTATGATTATGAATGTCTGTAGAGAAGAATGTCTTTATGTTTTTATCTTCAATTAAGGTCAATTTTCTATACACTTACCTATAACAAAGAAAATATAGACCAAATACGTACATTTCGAACCCAAGAAAATTATTAAATATTAAATTCTTTTGTCTCAGAACTCAAATAAAAATACTTTAAAACAATTCAGAAAAATAACTATTGTATTAAATATTACATTAACTATATATGTACCTTACATATCTATCTAGGACTTTGTTTACGTGCAAAATGCAACAAGCTCTGGCTCTGCACCTAAATTGTGAAATTTGCAATACGAGGCGACACTGAGAATGTAATCACTCACAACAAAGGCATACAACAAACTTTGTACCAATGGCGCATACTGATAAAGTAACCATGTTTAAATAAGAAACGCTTCTCGACAACTACTCCGGAAAAGCTAACTTTGTTATCTATAAATAAAAAAATATATACAGGGATTTGAAAGACGGAAAAATGATTTATTTTGATTACATGAATTATGGTGGTATTAGGAAAAAACATGACGTCATTAAACAGGTTACCATACCTGTTTTAAACCGATGCACACCTGTTTTATACCTGTACAGACCTGTTTTATACCTGCGCCAAGAGTTCTTCAGATCAACAATAACCACATGCCATCCGCATCAAATGTCCGCAGACAAATCCGAGAATGAGCTAGAACTGGTTTTGCTATACTACTTAGGTATCTATTTTATAATTCAAAGAAATAATTATTTACATTTAATTTTATATTTGATTAATAATGAAGAAGAAACTACATCGCCAATGTTAATTCAAACACAATGCATTCATTTTATTAGTGCTTTTAAAGGACGGGATTTCGATGAAAAATTTTCTTGTATGATTATGAATGTCTGTAGAGAAGAATGTCTTTGTTTTTATCTTCAATTAAGGTCAACTTTCTATACACTTACCTATAACAAAGAAAATATAGACCAAATACGTACATTTCGAACCCAAGAAAATTATTAAATATTAAATTCTTTTGTCTCAGAACTCAAATAAAAATACTTTAAAACAATTCAGAAAAATAACTATTGTATTAAATATTACATTAACTATATATGTACCTTACATATCTATCTAGGACTTTGTTAACGTGCAAAATGCAACAAGCTCTGGCTCTGCACCTAAATTGTGAAATTTGCAATACGAGGCGACACTGAGAATGTAATCACTCACAACAAAGGCATACAACAAACTTTGTACCAATGGCGCATACTGATAAAGTAACCATGTTTAAATAAGAAACGCTTCTCGACAACTATTCCGGAAAAGCTAACTTTGTTATCTATTAATAAAAAAATATATACAGGGATTTGAAAGACGGAAAAATGATTTATTTTGATTACATGAATCCGTCTTCGAATTGCTGTCAAAATAATAAACAATTAGATTTTCATAACGTTTCGGTTTATTAAGCCATTGTCAGAAGTAATATATCGACCATTATGTGCACTATATATTCCTTTACTAATGTTCTCGAATTAAAGGTTTTCCGTAGTGTTTCGGAACAAAAACGGTTGTTTCCGATAAAAATCATGTTCTTTAGTTTAACTTCTTAAAAATAATATCGCGAAGTATTATAGTCTTACATCAATAAATGTTGTCGTTTTCTTTTTAGAAAATTCCAAAAACACTATTTTCGATGATTTTTGGTAAAATACGCGCTGGCTGTACGAGAATGCACAACTCGTAGAAAAGTCCAGACCGCTCTGCACGAATATTATGAAGAGGAAATTAGTTTTTCATGATTCTAGGTGAAACGATGATATCAACAACACATATATTACGAATATTTTCACTTTTTGTACTTTTATAACAGCAACAAAAAGGGGTTCCCGTTCACAATTTTTTTTTCGGACGCTCCGGCAGGATGACTGACACTCTATGTATACATATACATATGTAGTTAAAAAAGTGTTGTACATATATTCTATAAATATAGCAAAATTAATACGGAAAGTTTTACATTAATTTCACCGTTTTTATTTTAAAAAATACAAAAATCGATTCTACTTTCGGTCCTGCCACATTAAGGAAACCCCCTAACGGGGAAGGCCCCTGCGAAAAATTTTCAAAGTTTTGTAAAATTTCACAAAGGATGTTGCATTTCTTTACAGTATATATTTTCAAAAATATGTAGGTAAAATTTTAAGTTGAAAGTCTGAAAATTGACTGAGTTATAGTCACTTTAGTGAGAGCAGGTAACGCGATCGTCCCTGCCAAAAAAATGAAAAGAGACAAGAGCGACACTGGACATGCTAATGAAGAACCATCACATGGCCCGGGATTCGATAGTTTAATGTACTATTCATTTCATTGCTATTTGCCAAATAAAAAACTCTTATCTTGCCGATAAACAGTCTACCTGAGCCTAGCCATAAAAACAAGCCACGGTATGAGATAAGAGCGGTTTGGGATTTTTTATTTGGTAAATAGAGATGAAATAAACTAAAGTATCAATATTTTAGAAAATACCTAACATTATATCAAGACGCAAAATGCATGGAAAACTTTAAGCGCGTTTTTCTCCAAACGACTTTTTTCGACCTTGTGGCAACGAATACTCGAAAACTTATGAGCCGATTTTAATTTTTTTTTTTAATATTTGTAATTGCAGTGGTCTGTACGAAGCCGATTTCAAAAATGTTAACAACTACTATTTTTACAGTTTGAATAAAAAAACTTTGAAAATTAAAAAAAAAACAATCCGTCGCTAATTTGTAAATAATAAAAAACCGCACACGATACGCATAACGATAGCTAACATTCATACAGGTATTGATAAAATTCTGTTTTTTATTTTAACATAACCCTTTACCGAGATATATATGCCACAATGGAGGGACTTTTTTTAGTCGTGTCAACGCCCATATCGTTAATTTTTTAAATTTCTTAATAAAAATTTATATAAACAAAACAAGTTTAATAGACACTTAACAAAATAACAACAATCTGATCCCTTTATTAATTAGCCATCCGTGAGAAAAAAAATTTAAAAATCGGTTATTTTTTCAGCCGTCACAGTGCCCTTTCCCCTTAAGTATTTGGGCTACACTACGAGTATGTAACTTAATTGCGATTGCGGTCTAAATAATTAGATTTTCCTAAATTTCCGGTTTATTTAACCATCATTATGATTTTATCTCGGGATTGCGTTTGAAATGATAAAGAATTAGATGTTCCTCACAACATACCAAATATGGTATACGAGTAAAAGGCCACTTTCTCATATATTTCGTACTGTCAATTTAATCAATTTGATCTGGTTATATGCAGCACCAATACTTGGTAAATAAAATAATATAGAAATAATTGAAATGTGAAGGTCCAGTAGTACAAAAAGCTTATTACTGATAGAAGATAAACGACGAACACGGTGTACGAGACCTGGGGATATGGTTGGCACAAATTCGATAAAATCGTTCATGCAAGTAAGAGAAATATGCTCAGACGGATCTATTTTATTCTTTAGATGCATGTTTTGGTATATTTCTTTGAATTATGACATCCAGATATATCTTGGATTTAAAGTAATCTCGCAAAAAAGTAGTCTCGAGAAAAATATAGATAGAAGTTAGATGCGAAAGTCTAGTTGGCCACTCACAGCTCCTTTTTTACCAATTCACTTATTGCAAATACGGTATTTAGGTAATAACGCACAATTCGTAAATAATGTGGTGGCGTACTATCCTGTTGGCACTATATTGATTGTTCCGGTATTCGGAGAGTTTCATTATTTGGTACAGTGCGACCAAATGAGTGAAGGGACTATGTGCTGTCATAGCAACTCGAAATACTTTTCAGCAGTTAATGCAGCGTCAATAAGAAACTGTCCAGCAATAATTGTGGTACCAACAGTTCCCATTCTAAGTAAAAGTGGTGTGTAGCCTAACATATACAATCAAATAACGGCAAAACAATACAAACTTATAGAACGAGCACAAGAATTATACATAAAAGAATATTCTCCATAAAGGAAAAAAGAACGTCAAATATCGCAAAATCAACAAAATAAAACTTAGAAACATGAAAAAGTAGCATTTCCAAAAAAGTAGCTACAACCAGAGTCGAAACGAAAGAATTAAAATTATTTAAAAAATTAAAAATGTAATTAATAAATTTCCCGAAACAGTAGTAATGTAGACTACCACAAAATGTGATGCATCATACGTAAAAACTGTGCCTCTTACTTGATACAATCAGATACGAGTGTTGCCTTTTAAAAAAACTATCCATGAAGTAATAATTTCAATAGTGATATCAGCAAAAAATATTTGTATACCAAAAAAATTCGCATCTAAAAAGTTGTTCTCGACGATTTACTTAGTCACTATCTAGTAGATAAATATATAAAATTAAGCAACACTTAGTGCAGATATTATTTAGCTCACATCTAAGTTCTAGGTGCGTATGTGTCAGTAGCTCCAAGTTGCATGTGCAACTTGTATTATTATACATCCTACAGTACTTATTACATTAGGGTAGATCATAATAACCCATAATTAAATTAATATTACATTAGATGAATAAAATATATTAAGGAAAACAGCACGTGTTTATTTATATGTTAACTACGTCATATATTTAAAGGTATTTAGTACTAAAAGCCATACACGACATCTAGGAAATAAGAATCGATTAAGCCATAACCCATTCATATCAACGCCCATGACACGTCATATATCAGTGCATTAAAATCCTGTTTATTACTAAAAAGGGTCTTAACAAATTGATCTCGAGGCAATTAACTTTAAATGAATATATCTTCAAAAGCTAGTAACTTGAAACACTAAAAGTGTTATATCAGCCATTTCCAGTTTGGTTATAACTGGGACCACCCCGCAATTTAATGTATTTATCTTATTGAGTTCTTAAGTATCGGTTCTTCAGACTTTGGGACTAGAGAAAATACCTCCACTTCAATACCGCTTTAAGTGCTGTTGAGTTTGAAATAAATGCATAGGTGTCATTCCATAATTTTGTCTTTTATAAAAATAAAAATGTATGCAACAGTTTATTCTATTGAGCAATCTGCTTTTATACAAACAAAAATTATATAAAAAATGTGACGGTATTTATTTATATATTTTGTTTATATTTCAAACCCAGTGACAAGTGTGCGACAATAAGTTTCTTCGTTAACTCATAATTTTGAGATTTTAAAATCAAAATTCATAAACCGTTATATTGCCTTCCAAGTAAGCTTCAAACGATGTGCTACTTACCAACAACTTTTACTATCAGTTAAAATACAGGTATAAGTATAGTTATAGTATAGATATAGGATTTATAGTTATATCGGTACAGGTATAATTATAGCGATTCTCTCGCCCTTCTATATAGAAAATTAACGCTAAACTGTAAATAGTGAAAAACTAATACAGAAGTGTTTCAGTAATCTCTAGAAAAATTATGAATGATGTTATCAAAGTATTGGTTACTGGAATATTAAATACTGGAACTGCAATATAAATAATTTATTCCAATTACTTGATCTAGTTCAGTCATATAAACCAAGTAATTAATTACAAAACATTCTCATATGTAAATCTCTTAACAACACATCTAATGTATGTGTTGGTTAGAGACAAGAAAAAACACATGACATGTTTTCCATAAAACATCAAAAATTATACGTCGCTTGACCCGCATTCCGTCAATAAAATTGACATCAACGGGAGATTATCAAAAGTGGTTTTAATCACCTACACTAATTACATGCGCCGAACGACGTATAATTTTTCGGTGTTGAAAAGATTAGTATCTTTTTTTTGCTACATCGAAATTTTCAGCTTCCTAGATAAAAGACAAATTGAATAATCGTCCATGAAAGTCCAAAATTAGTGAAAGACCATCTTTTAACATTATTTACATAATTTACCTAAAAGCCATGCACAATTGTTAGACTTTTTATTTGGAAAAAACAAAAATTTCTGCTGTTTCATCATTTTGGCGATTAACTAGAAAAATTCTAATACATCGCTATTATCAAATACCAATCAATTATCTAATTACGTCGATATACCTAATACTATTTTTTAGCTATATATTTTGGCAATATATTCAACTAAATACGTCCCATTTTAATAAAGTATCAATAAAACTGATTAAATGAAACATTTCAGCTGCAAATTTAATTTACTTTTATAATTGAATCTCAGAAATATCAAATGCCTTCATTCGGGTAGTAATATTCAAATTGCACTTATCGTCTTTTATTTTAGCAGACTTTAAGAAATCTGAGTTAATAAATAAGGATATAAGAATATTATTAAAGCTTTCGCGATTCCTGATATTTCATGTTACACTCACAGCAGAAAGTTTTAAATTTTATGGTAGCTGGTAAAATGATTGATTCAATGGCAATGTTTTTAATGTTTTCTACAATATTATTTCAGATATATTCATAGGCGTACCGTAAAGTATATGAGATATAGTATATGAAATTTTTTGATATTCATAACTGATTAACCATTAAAATTATACTAACCTGCAGCTACATTCACCACAATTTAGAAACTGAAAATATATGTAACCAATATTCTTTAATTAGTTTATAAGCTAATGCATGCTGGATATGAAAAAATATCATTTATTATAACGCGTTTTGGAATGATTCCTATCCGTGTCATATGATGATATGAAATGAATATGCTTATGTATCTAAATTTGACAAAACACTACATACTACATATTTTTATATGGAAAGTACATACTTTCAGACAAAATAGTACATAGGAGTATTTTTTATGGAAAGTATACAATCATGACGAATCTTTTTTCTTTTTTTGATAATTTGTCATATCAATATTTTGTCAAAGTAGTTTAGTATGTTGCTATTATTCAATGTTTCAAAAATATGTTATATGTATCTTATATGCTTTATTCTCCATATTAATATTTAAGTTATTATCAAAAAGAATAAATAACTCCAGCTGCGCAAAGATATCTGGTTATTCAATATTAGCCCATGGATATGGTTACAGAAAATTACATTTTATCTTCCATGTCCACTGCCCATTAATTTCTAAATGTCAAGTTAACATCGTCAAGTAGTAATCTCTCAAGACCTTAACTTATGTACCACATACGTAAGAAATATCTTGAAGAAACCCTGGTGTGAATTTATAAAGTTTTTTCAACTCGCATTTTAAGTTAGTGTATATGAAACAGCACAAACGGCATAAAAAAACTAATTATAAATCATAATAGGGCTTTAATTAGTTTAGTTTTGTATGCTACAGAAACTAACCTCACCCTGCGATGATATTTTACGTTTTCTATTCTGCTCTATTAATCAGAAAAAACTAGACAATGGATATCTATCTATATATATTATATGATACATGGTCATCTCCGTTGCTTTTCCGTAGTATGTTATTATATTCATTGATGGGTATTTGTTCTACAAATGTAATTATTGTAATTATAGGAGTGTAGCATTTCGGAAAATCTTCATTCTTTATTCACAGGTACACTAAATAATATGAATGATGTCATTACGTTATACAATATCGCCGACATTGTTCTCGTAGCATTAAATATGCGCGATCGTTATAACGTTACTGAATCCATTCCTAGAAATAATTACATATATATTATCGAGTAGTCGAGAAAAATAGTCTATTCGCCATAGTACGGACTTTTGTACCTGATTGTTTGTCAATACATTATGTATTGTCATTTTACGGTTTTAAAATTTTATAAAGTTAATATAACACAGATATTACAAAATTTATATTTCAAAACCAATCCATGAACTACTAAAATTTACACTAAGGCATGGCACTCTTTGAAAACCGCAAAATGGTGGTAAAAAATTATTTTATGCGTCATTTAATCATAAATCATAATATGTACATTGTAATAATCGTCCTGTAAATATTTTCTTTTTTTTTCGACTTTGATTTAATGAGTTTAGTTACAAACTATTCTCCCACCTAACCATTGGGCACCTAGCCGATTAATGTTGGAATCGAATCCCCGCTAGGATTTCTCCTAGCTAACAATCACTTGGATTGTTGAGAACATTATTTATTAATTTTTTTATATAGTTGCATATATTTATATTTTCATATTTGATGATTAATAATACATAATAAATTTACATATACATATTTATACCCCATTATTTATTCATTGATATAGTTTCCAACAAAATATTGAGTCTGCAACTAAAGATAATGCTGAGGGAGAGGTGCCAAAATCCCCCTGCTGGAACACGAATTCAAGCATACAATGCAGGGCCCAGTCCTACACCCCGGACCACAGTACAAGTGGCATTGTTCCAGTCACCTCTGTAGAAGAATACAATAGGTCCTATCCAAATAATACTGGGAGCAAATACTGCATTTAATAATGTAATACTGCATTTTTATTAAGCTCAACGTCGGGCAACTGACCTGAATGCTCGTCGTATTCTTCGTAAATAAAAATATACAAATATATTTCACAAAGAGGCACATTTGAGGTATTGGGATGATTTTACTCGTATATGAATTCCCAATAACTGTAAGTACGCAATGATGGATAATGCATTCTGTGTTCTTCGGACACTCTTTTAACCATAAATCTTTATCTAGCAATAATTATTCCATAAGTTGATAAAATTTCGAGTTATGACAAAAAAATTATATTTTTTAAGCAAAAATTATTGTTCTGGGAAAGAGTTGGAACCGATACAACAACAAAAACAGGTGTTAGTTTTCCACAAACGCCGAAAGATTAGGAGTTACTCAACGCGGGTTTCACCAACAAAATTGACATCATCAGATGTTTAAAACTTAAGTAATGTGGTATTACAGACACTAGACGATGTTAAGACTACAGTATAGATTTTTTTATTTTTCAAGATATGTGTTGGAATCATATATGCTATCTAAACATGTTTTAAAGAAAGAAAACTTTTAGAAAATACTTGCAAATATATATATATATATATATATATATATATATATATATATATATATATATATAAAAGACTACAGTATAGATTTTTTTATTTTTCAAGATATGTGTTGGAATCATATGCTATATAAACATGTTTTAAAGAAAGAAAACTTAAAGTTTTAAAGAAAGAAAAAAAATACTTTTATTTTTTTTTGTGTGTTTTTTGAGTAAGCATGTATAGTAAAGCTTATTAAATCTGCAATCCAGACTTCCAGTAATTCGGATTTCCCAGTAATTCAAATAAAACTGAAATATCACATTTTTATGTGATGTGTCCCTTAATCCCGAACGGCGTTGATTCTATAATTCGGATTCGAAATAAATAAGAATATTTTAGATAAGTTAAAACTTCATCGACAAGGCACCTTTATCAATTGACAATATCCCTGGTCATGCAATAGGGATACACTTAACTTATTAATTGATTAATAAGTTAAGTTAATACTTGATTATGGGAAAATCGTAACCGTATGTTGTTGCACCTAACTGACTAAATTTCATTACCGCGACAGCCTCTTGGTTCGTGTCTTATCTTTTGAAGGAAGTGACATTTCCGATGTCCTAAAAAGGCTAGTTTTAGTGCTTAGTGTTAATGCTATACAATTCTTAAAGCAAAGCAACAGCTCCTTTAATTCAAAAACGTTAGAAAAGTAGCTGAAAAAATAGCTGGAAAAATATCGAAGAGGAAGTAACCAGGACTGAATCAGAAGAAACATAGAATGAGACAATACTTTGTTTTAATACATGCAGTTTCCGTGTATTAACCTGTAAAGGACACACTGGTGCCAATTTGGCACCAGCATTTTATTCAAGCTATCGTAGGTCCTAAATTTGTCGTTTTCGAGAACGAGAAGACGGGCACTGAGGATTCGGAGTTGGTTGCAGAAGATGTTGAGCGGCAAGAAGTATCACAAGAGTCCCCACTTCAGACTCCAATGTTTATGACGAGAACGAGCCTGCAACGAAACGGAAACGTTTAGATGACGGCAAATGTGCGACGAACACCTTGCCGGAATTTGCGTGTCATGCGTCATTGATGACGAATAATACAGGCATTGAGAAGAGCATAGTACTTATATTATATTTAAGTCATTTTTACAATGAACATTCATTAATAAATAATTTTTGCAAATAAAAATACACAAGGGTTTTTATTTCATGTGTTTAAAAATACCGTCACTTTAACCGTCTTTGAAAAATATTCAATTCGATTTTTTCACATTACAATCATACTTCCTTTGTAGTACTACCTACTATGAAAGATTATTTACGGGCAAGAATTTTTAAGTTACATGATATTAAAAAAATTGCAAGCAAAAATTGAAGTAGTTGTTTTGAGTAGCAAGTCAATTTGTTTATTCAAAATTACTAATAATTTTCTTTTTATACCAAAATTGCTATTCTCATTGAATGCCTCTTTCGATTTGCTTCAAATTTCATACGTAATAAAGCTATTTTCGTAAAATCTGTAGAAAGATTTTAATGGATTTTAATTTAAAGTTGTGCGGTGCCGATTTGGCACTACTGTATCCGTCCTGTATTGAGGAATGAAGTTTGTCCTACACGGGTTAACAATGACATTAAAATAACTATTTTGTATATACTACAAATGCTGCGAATAAACATCCTAATAGCGTTTAAAATTTTGAAAATGTTTTTTTTATACTATATGGCAAATTTGATTTTAATATAACCTTAGAAGTTTCCCAACCTATGTAAATTATTACCCGACAGTTGCTGTCTAAATTACCGTATTAGATCAGGAAAGCTTTCAGTACCTACAAACTGCATCCGACTTCACCTTGTGCAAATAAAAATACCTGTACATATTATACTTAGTGTGGGTGAGACAAATATGAAAAATTATCAATCCGGTAATTCCGATTATAGGCGTGAACATAGTACATGCCTTAGTAACACTGACTTTTTCTGAGTATCATGTTCGCAATCAGATTATACAACGTGGGTGTGAAGAAATCATTATTATTAAGTGCCTCTACCGTATAACACTACTGCGTACACAGAATATAGGTATTCTATTTAGTTGATACGATTTTAATATTGTCTAAACGTAAATTATATACAAAATAATTGCATTATTGTTCAGTAATTATCTTTTTGTACAATTTACTTTAGTATCAAAATATTTTTATTACCAACTTTATATTTAAAATTTATAAACATACTATAATTTGCTTATTTTATTAATCATTTGCATGTACGATCTAAAATGCGTTGTAAAATTTCACACCAAATTTGCATCAAGCGGAGACATTTATGGTATACTCGTATACATAAATGTGTATGTGTGGACAGAGACATACCAACTTGGAATAAACTGGACATTGTAAGACGGAGAAAACATTTCACCATTTACATACCATACATATATTGCGAAGTTTTTATATCAATGGCTACTTAAGCATAAAATATAATGCATCCATATTGAATAAAATATAATGCACATCCATAACGTTAACTATCCATCTTGTAGAAAGTCATAGAACATAAAAATGAAAACCTTAAACAACATAAATGTGTGCCTAAATAATGTTTCATCGATAAATATGTTTAATTTTAATGCTTACATTAGTTGCATTACCTAGCACACTCACATTTATGTCTATATCAATGTTCGGCTGACTTATATTAGAGGAATATAAAACACCGTAGTCTATTTTTGTTAGTTCTACCCCTATTACTTCGATTTAGACGCGAATATAAGTAAGGATCACGTAACACCTAAGTAATATTGCAACACTAACATTTAAGAAATATGATGCATCATATATGTATAACAATTATAAAAATGAAAATATTGACACCTAGTTTGACATTTAAATTAATCTGAAATGTATTATTATCGTATCAGGGGATATCGAAACCAAGTCATTGGTATTCATTTATATAAAATTCCATTAATATATTATTTTTATCTAAAATATGTTTGGTCTGAAAGTTGTTCTGTGTCCAATATCAACAAAGAATAAATTACAATATATAAGCGAGGGTTTACTGCATCAAAAAAGTATTTTAAGAGTAAATAACTTTCAGGAATTACATTATTTTTGTCCGGATATCATATTCTTTACAGACACCGTTATACTGTATACATTAACTGCCAACTGCTGCTCACATACTTTGTATGCAGTCTATGCAAAGTCTATTACAAATTTTTAAAAACTACAAATACTACAAATTTTTTACAAATAATACTGGCATATTGTATAATACTAAATGGTCTACTGCGTGTTTATTTTAACATCAAACACCAAAAAGGATACAATATGTGAAACTTTCATTTGGTCTGTATGTGTCAAACGTGAGTAGCACTTTTATTTGCAGATATTCCAAAATTCGCTTTTATGTCGATTTCCTTAATATGCAATAAAAGTGGTACACTATTGAAAATTACTACACTATAATTGTAAGCTTTCAATACATTCTGGGTATATAAAACTAATATAAATACCATACACAACGGTAGATATATAGTGAGAGTTTGCGAATTGATTGAGAAGGATTTTCACGCACTGAAACTCTCACTTCTTCAATCGCTTGTGGGGTTCGAACAGAGCACGGGCGACCTGGATTGCGAATTTTTACAGTCGAACCGGTATTCTCAAACATTCGAATCCATTTTTTGATGGACCTCTTGATTATTTCTTATGGGGATACCTTAAAGAGAAAGTGTATGTAAATAAACCACGAACTTTAGCGCAATTAAAGCACAACATTCGCACCGAAATGGCCGCCGTTTCCAGAGATGTGTAGACGCGTGGTGGCTAATTTCCGTTTACGATTAGAGGAGTGCCAGCAGCGTGAGGATCAACATTTGGAGAACATAATCGTTAGTACTTAATTTTCCAAAACCTTGTCTAAAAATTAACAAAAAAAATTATTTTTTCTGACTTCTAGTTTTTTTATCTATTGAATCTACAAATACCCCCTACCCTTTCTGGACACCCTATAGTAGATTATAATTCGTGCGATGCAACTATCTTACAGTGCGCATGGATGTGGCCTCTGCATTGACAGTTGTGTAAACTTCAGCCAATATGAATACTTGTAATTTCTGACTAATCAACTAATGCCCCGATGGTGTTGTCTATCTTAAAAAACAAACGTTAAGAGTGATAACAAAGCATGTTAAAAGTAATAACGTGATTGAAGTATGTGAACCCATTCATTGTTTACTTATTAATATTAATAAATTAGTGTAACCAAGAATATACTAAATAAATTAATAATTAAGTATGTGGGTTATCGTGCCACCGTATTAAAGTTGTAGTCTCTAAAGCCTGAATCATTGTGTCTGTTCGGGATTTATGATTAATAAACTTATGCTACAATTGTGTTATCTATCCTAAGAAGTGATGGTCATTGTATGATTAAGTTTAGTATTGTATTAAAGTTGACTATTAAAACTAATTACCTTTACAATTGAAAAATACGTTAAATTTTAACAAATTTACTGGACAATTTCGTTGAATAGGTAGGTATGTATGTACTTGTGTTTTACTATATTGTTTCTCATTAATAATAACGTATTAATATTATCAAGAATGTATCCAATTATTAATTATGTAGATACATCGTCAACACTGCAATAATTTATTTAAAATTCTTTGTCTTTTTATAAGCTTGATAAACATTTGCAAATAGTACCTTAAATATGATATTTAATTGCTACTTTATTCACCAATGTATAAATATTTCCTAAATTCGCAGTATATACAGGTATTTCGAATTCATTAGTGCACTAGTCTAGATTAGCAACAAGATAACAAGATACGAATACACTAAAGTGTTTAATATTAAAAGTACTGCATTTTTTCCCTTTTAAATAAAATGGATAGTAGAAAATATTGTCCACAACGGAAATGAGTAAAACAACTACTAAGTTTTATACCAATATATATATATATATATATATATATATATATATATATATATATATATATATATATATATATATATATATATATATATATATATATAGTGGTATAAAACTTAGTAGTTGTTTTACTCATTTCCGTTGTGAATTATGAACTACCACAGAGTAACGGCTTCCTCGATTAATTTCTAGAAATTATTGTATTCAAATAATATCCATTTTACGCAATAATATCTTTAAAAAGTATAAGATTCTGTATATTAAATTAATGTTAACATCAAATGGTTATTCCATACAACACAGTGAAGACATATCTTCAATGCCCATAGGTGGAGAAATGATACCAGACATTGTGCTGATTTTACTCCACTACTGGTATGCAAATTCACATCAGCAGGTAGTAAAATTCTCTACCACAGCCTTGCGGTATTCATTTCACAGTAAACTGATGTGTTTCTAAACTCCCTATTTGGTTTGAAATGTTAGGCCGTCCGCACACGGGACGTCGAAAACGTGGTCGACGCAAGTCTCTCCCCTCTACTCCACTACCAATGTAAGGAAGTGGGGCTCCGCACACGGGTCGTTTAGTGGTCATCTAGAAACACACGAATTGCCGTCTCCTCGTTTCAAATTTTATGCGGTCGGAAGAGAATCAGATAGTTCGAGTGGATCGCGCGAGTCATGAAGGTAATTATGTTTATATCTTGTCAAAATTATCTTGATATGGCCATAATTAGTTGCAGTTTGGGTGCATTAATCCCGTACATTTATTATAAATGTATATTTATTGTAAATGTATATTTATTAAGTTTGTAGTTGAAAGGTTCAGTGGAAAAACGGCCTTAGTTTAAAGTTTGGACACAAGGAAATTAGACATCCTTCACCAGAAAGCCTACAGGCAGGCTTGTGTAGGGAAAGGTTACACATATAAATGCGGACAAACACCCAGCCCTGAGGGAAATGCCAAATTCCCTGTGGTGAGAATCGAATTCACGCAGACAATGTGCCCAGTATTTGACCCAGTTGACACCCTGTTACCAAATACCAAGTCAGCACCACCGCGGCACCATGAGAATAAGACCATGCGTCATCCATCCAAGTCGCAACCGTGCAATTCGTTGCTTGACTTCGAGCAGCGCAGGTCCGATAATGAACGGAGTACGCTGCCTCATCCTCAATAGTCCAATCCATCATTTCAAAAAAATGCCAATTTGAAATGTTTCTTGTATGGAATTAAGAAATATTTACCAAAACAAATTGTTGAAATATATCTTGAAGACAATAATAATAGTAAGTAAGGAAGGCACCGAAGGAGAACCGTAATATGTACTTTTATATATGTAATATGTAATACATTTATTTATCACTTTATAAAACTTGTATTATAAAATAAAGTTGTATTATTAACTTAAGGTTTAATTTATTTAATAGATATAAATTAAAACACAATAAAATATCAAATACTTATATATTAAAAAAATCTAAGAATACTAGTGCATAATTAATACATTATTACTACATAATATTAAAATATATTTACCGCGCATTTGTACATTTGAACGAGCACAGTTACCTTCTCCCTTAACGTAGAAGTAGATATAAAAATAATAATACTTTGATATATACTTAATAAAATAACGACAATCGGATCCCTTCATTAATTACTTATCTCTATGAAGTAAACTTTTAAGTTTACCTTTTCTTCTTAAGGTATATAAAAGTAGATATAAAATTAATAATTAAAAAATTATATTCAGCCACTTTATTTTTAATTTTTTGTTGACATACGTAAACAGGAGAGTAGGTTTTTTCTCGTTTGAAAGACGGGAAACGGCTGAGAGATAATCGACCCGTGTGCGGAGGGCAGACTTGTCCGTTCTATGGATCGAACGTACGAAAACTTGTATACGCGATTAGAATCCCGTCGACCGCATCCCCGATCGACCCGTGTACGGAGGGCCTTACATGCATTTCAGACCAGTCAGTGTCCAAGACAAACTCATATTGTTTTAAATTTAGCATCTTGTATGCACAAGTCATGGATACATAAGAAAAATCTAATTACAACATACAACCAACAATTATTTACAATGTAATGATAGTTCGCAATAGCTAAAACATTTGGTAATATTTAGTAATCACATTACTAAATATTTCGCTATTATCGTCTATTTTTTATAAAACTTTTTCTTTCTCCTGTATGCATCTCTTAAATTATGCATCAAATCGAATAATTATTTTATTAGACCAACACTTTGTCGATGAAAAACTAGTATCAGCAATACCGTCTTAGGTCATAATTAGGTATACATACCGCTATAAAATTGCTGCCAATGGGAGTAATTATAAATCTGAATTAAACTACTTAAAACAATAATTCGCAGACTTTTAAATCTCAGTCATAAACCCACTCGTTGAACCAACTAAAATTGTAAGTTCTAAGTTTGGCATAAAAATCTGCGGAATTTTTGCTCCTACGTGAACATTAAATAATTACCCAATTACTGCGCTGGAGGGCATTTCAATTATTGCTATCATTGTGTTTCGTGCTTTTAGAAATAGAATACAACTTTCGAGCTTTGATTCGTTATTTCTCATCAATAATTTATATGTTTTGAATCCATATGCAAATGCGATATATTAAAAAAACTATTTTCGGTTATGCTAAATTCTTATTTTACGTGGAATTTTATGCTATCAAATTAATAAACGTTTTACTCTATCATTTGCAAAGCGTATAATATAGGTAAACAATTTTCAGAAATTGAAATAATCGAGTTACCACATCCAATTTCGCGAGCGGCTTCTGCTTTGTAGAATACCACTATTTTAGTGGCACTGTGCGGTGTATGATTAATGAAACTTATTTGATAAGATTACTTATTTCTTTTCAATATTACATATAAACTATTCACCAACCAAACTGGTTGGCGTTGTCGTTGAATACCTACATTATAAGTATTTAATCAAATTAACTGTCAGAAACGGATCAATATAGAAACTTTAATAGACTCACAAAATGAGGATTTATATATTCATGGTATACACCACATCGAATTATTAAACATTTTAGTACATAATTATAAATATAAACAACAAATGGATTATTGATTTATTTAATTAGGTATCTAATATTATTTAACACGGTTTATGCTATAATTTCGCTCTAATAAATTATTAACTAATCCAACTTTACAATAACATTAAAAGAATAAAGAAAGTATGAGATAATATTAATACTATGAAATAATTATAGCACTATATGGTTTTATTTATATGGTTTTATATAGTCTATCATGATGTTTTTAAAGCGAAAATCAAGTATGCCAAGAAAGAACTACTTCCTTGGTCTACTTTGATGCGTCTATTTGTATTCATTTTAAGGAGAAATTAGTCTACAGCATGTTCTTTCGAAATATACCACGTTAACTGTTATGCTAATAATTATAATTATTGGTAAAATCAGTAATCAATAACATTCAAGTGCGTAAAGTAAAACAAAATTATTTATAATGCGATAACAGAACTTCTTAAGGTCTAGTAGGAAAATGTAAAAGTAAATAAATATATGTGTTTAATGGAATATTTTACCTTCCTTAATAGTAGAGAGCTCCGTCGCCGAAAATGTGTCACCCCGTGGGGGTTTGAACGTAAAAGCTGCCACTGGTCTTATTTAATAGTTCATAATTATCTGTTTGTGTGAAGTTGGCCGAAAATTGTCATGGGAAAAAGGGCGTTATTCAAAAGTTTCGAGTTATTGACACTACATGATTGTCATAATTGACATAAATATTGTAACGCAAAAATGATCCCAAAGTCTGTAGCCATTGCTTCAAAAAAAAAAATATTTAACAAACGAAAAATCATTGACGCATATGGCGATTCAAAACTTTGAACGTCTATATCTCGGTTTGAGAACCTTTAAAAATTGTAATTTTTCGATGCATTTTGGTATTCATCAACCGATATTTCGAAAACGCGGCCTTAAATCAAAAAATACCTCTCTTTCAATACTGTGAACTGAACCTTTGCGATTGCAACGATATGTCCCTTATAATTTTCTGACGTCGAATAGCTGAGAAATTTAATTAAATATAAAGCAAATCGCAGATTTATTTTCGCTACGACAGCCGGCCGCCGATAATCCGCCCGTACGTTGCGCGTCCCGCGCGCTGCATTTGTCCACATTTTGCGGAGAGAAATAGTTTAGTATAACTTGCATTTAACGCTGTTTCTTTGCATCTTTCATTTTGTTAACAACAATATCACTTTATATGAATTATAGAACCATATAAGTCACATTATGATGAATATTATAAAAATCATTAGCATAGTATTCATCGTACAGATAGTAACAACTTAAATTATGTACGTACGTTAAATGTACATCGGAACATAGCAGCCAGTTCACACCATGAATAAATATTTTTATAAAAAATTCTTAACTATTTCATGATCCCTTATTGACGTATTCTTAAATACACATATAAATAATAAATACCAAAGAGGATGAGGGAAAAGAAAGAATTTCAATCAATACCTAATAAATTAAATGGCAAAATTTACTCGTCGTCAGATTCGGGTTCGCCATCATCGTATATAAGATCTGTGGAAACAGAAGGCATTACCGGTGTTTTTACATTGTGGCAGGATTTTTGTCCCAAACACGTACATGATCCTGTGCAAGAAATACCATTCTTTCTGCAAGTACACCATTGTGCTCGGCAATCTGAAAAGACGCCAGGTGTGTGTAATTTGGTCTTAAAATAAAATTTAAGTGAGAGTACCTTTCTTACATGCACAAGATATCAAAATTGTCAAATCTGTTGGTATTGACGGAAGAGTTTGTAAAACAGGAAATACATTCGAATTTTCAAATTTCCAATCATAGTCACAGTAGTTCAAAAAAACTGGCTTCGTTGTTAAAGTGTTAAGCCAAATGTGGGTCTGATAGTGTGCTCGTAAACAATGTTGTCGTAAACTATCTTCTGAAGGCGGTAATTTGTCTACTGTTTTCGAAATAGCCAATAGGCCACGAAGGTAATCGATAGAAGCGATGTCTTTGTTATTCGTATAGAGTTGCAGAGTAAAACGGTGAATATTTGTAAAGGTTTTGTCATTAAATGTTACGCCCAAATCATGTAGCAAGTAGTAAGAATTTAAATAGATTTTCCAACAATGTATTTTTGCCTAAGCCGGCAAATTGACTTGTATCGCATCCGGTAACAGCATGAAATGTTAGTAGATTTATGCAAATATTATGTATTGGCAAAAAGACAAAATTTGTATTTCAGTAGCTTGATGATTTTCCGAAGAAATTACAAGAGTGATAAGCCACACTAAAGCTTCAGGAATATATTTTCGATAGCCGTTTAAGTCCAAATTTTTTAAATTGTCAAAATCGGGAATTTTGTTCATATCCAGCTTAATATTGTTAATAACACTATACAGAACGGAATATTCCGACAATCCCGTAAATATTTGTGGTGGATTAGTATCTTCTTCGAAATTTCCATAAATGAATGTAAAATTTCATCTTTTGATGAAAATTTCGAGGACATAATAATATCTGATCTGTTAGCCTTTTTAGACTTGATGATCTGAATGTCATCACCAAAATGAACCTTTTACTTTTTCGATTAACTGTCTTTTAGATAATATTCCTCCAAGATCTGTATATCTAGCATATATAGACGAATAACAGAATATAACAGAAAATCCTTTCCCCTTTCCAAATCCAGCAATTAATTCTTGATAAGATCAATGCTTCTACAGGATCTACATATTCGCTTTCCACTTTAGAAGGTACTTGGGGATCCCTACTTTTTTTAATACCCTCCAAAACTTTAAAAAACACATCGCATGATATTTTACTTCCATGGCAATCAAATCATTTTCGCCGATACGTTTCATAATGGAGCTATCATTTTGGGCTATTATTTTTATCTTGGTTTCAATATTTCGTAGTTACCACTTGCGATAATTTTTGATTACGCCTTTTTTGACAAAATACGTACTTGTTTATACGAAATTTTTCTTTTCGTAGTGTTATCGAAGGTCCGATTTCAGAAATGTTCGATTCTTCCGTATGCATATTTTCTGATTTGCGACGTAAAAGCTCAATACTTTTTTTGCTAATATAACTGCAATAACAAGACTTATGCCAAATTAACAATTTCTTGTCCCCACTTTCAGTGCTGGCAATATTTTGATGCAACGACTTGGTGTTGGCAGATTTACAAATATTGTCTCTAATTTGTAGCGTTTGTTTTATAGTTCTTAACGTTTTATCAGAACCCTTTGCAAAATTCCCGGAAAACTTCCCACAAATTAAACATTTTTAAATACTTTTTGTTTGTAAAACGTGGAAGTTGACTCGATCTCACTTTCAGGCGTTGAACTTCCACTTTGATCCATTTTCAGTTTTCTTTATGGCAGGCTGTATTCAAACGATGTATGTTATGTTGTTTTTAATATCATTCATAAGTTTTCAACAATGGACTTACCTGGGCACTATCTATAAATATGTATGTAGGTACTTTACTATAAACTAAAAACAAATCACAGACACGAAATCTTAGTCATTTTGCTACAGAAGAGCCTATTTGGAACTGATAAAACAGCCCTTTCATAAAAGATACTATAGACATATTTTGTAAATAAATACTATCCAGAATGTAGACAACTACAGCGCGCGGGACGCGCAATGTACGGGCGGGTGATCGACGGTCGGCTGCCGTGCGAAAATAAATCTGTGATTTGCTTTATGTTTAATTAAATTTCTCAGCTATCCGACGTCAGACAATTATAAAGGACATATCCTTGCAATCGCAAAGGTTCAGTTGCAAGAGAAGTGTTTTTTAATTTAAGGTCGCGTTTTCGAGATATCGGTTGATAAATACCAAAATGCATCGAAAAATTACAATTTTTAAAGGTTCTCAAACCGAGATATAGACGTTCAAAGTTTTGAATCGCCATATGCGTCAATGCTTTTTCGTTTGTTAAATATTTTTTTTTGAAGCAACGGCTACAGACTTTGGGATTATTCTTACGCTACAATGTTTATGTCAACTGTGACAATCATGTAGCGCCAATAACTCGAAAATTTTGAATAACGCCCTTTTTCCCATGACAATTTTTGGCCAACTTCACACAGACCGATAATACATTATGAACTATTAAATAAGACCAGTGGCAGCTTTTACTTTCAAAACCCCCACACATTTCATTTTTAAGAGGAATTACGCCTAGCGAGCTCTCTACTATAAGCTGTATTCCGTATTCCATTAACGACGGTGCAATAGTGTTCAGATACAGGTACCCCTAATATTCAAATGAATGGTCATTTTAATATATGAGTAGCCAGGTGAATACTATAACCATATTAGTATCAAACTCATATTCGAATCATAATTTTCTAATTATCGGCACCATCGAATCACAAAATTTACTTTTATGTTAAACTTTGCGGTACACGTGTATCAAATGCAGACGTTGTTTTATACCATACCAAATAAAATACAGTCCACAAATTCCAAATAGTTTAATTCCACGAGAAATCGATCGCAACAGGCACATTTACGTTGAACAAATGAATATCAAATCAATACGTTTTCAGGTCAGAAACTATTCTCTCAGTGTAGGTATATCGCTGTGAATAATTAATCAATGTGAATTGAATTATTACTGAATAATGCGAATACTTAATTATCACCATAATAGACCAACCAACCAACCTCGTCCCAAATAAAATTGTCCCGTAGGACCTGTAAAAGTTTATCACCAGCTTGTATATTCTGTTTCGCATTTGAAAAAATTGGTAAATCAATGTACGTACATACAATGTTTATTGAAATTTATTTATTCATCCCCCACAAAAAAAAAAGTTGAAAGTACCTGCTGGTCTAACCCACTCTGACAGTGAAGCGAATGATGCCAACCGGTATTTCCAGACAGTTTACAAATGCAATAAAATACAACCCATCCAATGCAAGAAGATTGCAAACTGCTAGACACTCTGTATAATTGGATTTATATCTACAGATGTTGTGTATACATTATTATTTATCGTTTGTTTAATTTTTACAATAACTGTGGGGAGTAAAAACTATGTTGACATTACACACTCATGTAACATTATTTTATTTCTACGTAATGTATAACATTCTTTGCAATGCACGGCGTTCAATTTTAAACAAAACCCTCGGAATAATTGTAGAAATATTTTTTTATAGAAAAATGACGTGACACGTAAATTTGTATTTTCAAGGGAATATTTTTCCACATCAAATCCGTTACTGTCACTGCTCCTAAAATAATCAAGCGTCCAATTATCCCCTTAAAATATTTAAATGGGAATATAAAGCTCCTCTAAATTATCAGGTTTAATGCGAGTTTAGTGGTATAAACTTCAGAATTTCAGGTGTCCCTATAGAAAGAAGTCTAGTGGTGTCAGATCTGGTGATTTAATCGACACTATATTGGACCTCTTCGTCCAATCTATTGTTCAGGAAATCTCAGATTCCAAAATTTTCTTTTTTGTACATGACAATATGGAGGAGCCCCATCCTATTGGAAGAACGCGTAGCCTTCATGCAGATTGTAATCGGCTTCTAATACTTAGGTGATCATGAGATCTAACATACTGTCTAATAGACCAAGATACATATCTTCATTTAAATTTCCGAGAATAAAATGAGGGCCAATGGTATGGTCTCCCAGAACGCCTGTCCAGACATTAAGTTTTCTGGTTTTTGCGTACGATGTTCCTTATAAAGATAAAGATTTTTGTCAGACAGCAGAGTTAATCAACCGATGTAGGCATTAGTATCGCTTTGCAAATGGTAGGAAGTAGTATTTTATCCTTGCTTACTTTTCGAATAATGTTCAATTGGTTCCTTTGTTTAAAGTTTATTTCGTGTTGGTGTTATATTTATTGACATTTTAGATTTGAACTTTCTTTACAAATAAATGTTTAGTTGTAGGCCATAAATGTCTAACTTTGTAGTATTTTATATTGTTATCGTGTAATTTTAGTGATTCTTTTTGAATTATGTAAATAAATAGTCGTTGAAATACGGAATATTTACGAAAATGTTACTAAAACATAACTTGTGTTTTTTAGGATAGGGCGTGGATGAGATAACAACGAAAATATGTGTTCACATATATTCATTCATTCCTAACATTATATTGTTTATTCAATAATTTGTGCATTCAAACATATCTGCGCATTCTGCATTCAAACACCCCTTTCCCGTACCATAAAAGCAGTTTCAATGAGAACAAGATATTTTTTTTGTAGCAAAATTGTGAAAAGTTGAAGGTAAATTCCTCGATTTCCTGCTATGACATCCATATACCCAATAATTGGTTATTCCTTATGGAAAGTTTGCATTTTATTACCACCTACAATGCTTTAGTTAAAATAATAAGAATGATTTACGAATTGTTTACAAAAAACTTGTGCTATATGTGCATAAGTATTCACAAAAACTAATTCCTCTATTTTTAAAGTCCTTACATGTAATCAAAACTGAACTTTGTCGCCAGAGATCATATCGATATAATTAGCTTCCCAATGCCTGCAGTGTACCTGTTCTCATATACGTAGATCTCATCAAAGAAAACATACTCTCATCTGAAAAACAAATTATCAAATACGTTTTCTCTAATACGGTCAGGCATGAGTTATCAAAACTGTGAGCGATCATTCCAGTCATCCTCATTTAGTTCATGTACAAGACTAATTTTATAGCGATGGAATCACGCCAGTTTAAGGATTCTATGCAGAGAACCCCTAAGCTCCAGATTCTTGAAATGGCTGTCAAATACTTGTACACTTATCAACTTCTAGAAATTGTTATTGCGATAATACAATTTCATAAATTATTTTCTTTTTTCGAGAGAATAAACCATTATTGGATGAACTATTCGAGATGTCCTTAATTAAAGTACCTAATACAAATATTACTTTGAGTTTCAGTTATTTTTTATCAAATATCACGGGACAATATCACAGTATTTTCCTATAAAAAATTATTTCAACAGTTATTCTTAAAGTTCCGCTTTAAATGGGACACCCTATATAATAACAGATAATATAGCTTGTAAGAGGATTTAAAATCAATATAATATCACTTTGAATAACTAAAGCATCATATTTAAAAAAACCTACCGAGAAATAATACAATGGCGAGGTGAATAGAATCGCGTTATATGCAGTCTAACTGTCAAATTCTACAGAACTGATAAACCTGAGTGGACAATAGTAAAACAATTTACTGCTAAAGTAAGCACCACTAAATTTCAATTAACCAACCGTATAGGCAGTAGCGAGCCAATTAATTCATACTATTTGTAGGATCTCTGGAGTTGCTAAAAATTAAGAATTCAGTTACTTCTATACTTGTACAAACAGTAAATCGTTACATATACGTTTTTTTAGAATTAAATGCATATTTGTCTGTTTTAATTGGATTCAATTTCATTTTTAATACAGAGATATAATTTTTACCATCAGCCATAATCACTCACTATAACATCAGCATTAACTACACTCACAAAATTTTCAGCATTCACAACAAAGCATAATCTGCTGGAAAGTATCCGAGAACTCTAAAGGTGCGTCCAAACATGCAACAGCGAAGCTTATCGCAAAGCCGCCCTGTGACAATTTAAAGAGCTCACAGCGTAACTTCGTAACGTTGCGTCGTCGCGTAACATCAGAGCGTTCCGTAGCTTGTCGGTTTTTCAGCATCACATCAAAGGCTTGTACCGCGGTTGCGATACGCATCCCCCTCACATGTCTGGACGGGACTACAACGACTACGATGGATGGAACGGTTTTGTGTTACGAACCGATATTACGCGTCGATGTCCTGTTGCGATATTATGTCACGATAGTAAGTTACGCGTCGATGTTACGATACGCTTCGGTGTTGCATGTTTGGACGCACCTTTATAAATTCCTCTAAGAACAAATTGTTTCCAGAGGAAATATATGTTAAAATTTTTTCATAAATAAAAATAATTCGATATTATATACTTAATGGTATATTAAAAAAGGTGGCTTGCTTTAAAAACTTTGAAGTAAATCTCTGAAAGTATTGAATAATGCTAAAACATTTATTCTCTATTTTAAAGTACTAGGTAAAATTATTTTCGGCCACTTGACAAATTCAGTGCCGTCATTACTTGGGGGGTGCAAAACCCTTACAGTACATTATTATAAAAGTACAACTAACTTCACTCGACACGGTAAGCCTGCCCACTCTAACTGGACTGACGATGTAAATGAATTATATCAAACTTTACTTTTTCCTTTTTAATGTAGAAGTTAAATTAAACCCTGTACTGATCACATACAATAGGGATTGGTTTGTAAGGCATAATACATTGTTGTTTTATTATACACATTGTTGATAGAATAAAAATCGCATTAATACTCGTATATAGAAAAAAAAGCTCTATACACAATCCGAATAGTTTTTTCTATTAACACATAATGGCTTACTACATTATTTCAAGAAAAAAAATTGACATTTTATTCCTATTAGGTATAAAAAGATCCATTATAAATATAAATATATATATATATATATATATATATATATATATATATATATATATATATATATATATAAATATAAAATAGAAATCAATCAGTTTTTGACAAAAAACGACATGACAACGGTTTAGCACCCCCGTTACTCGCCCGACCTAGACCCATGCGACTTTTTCGTACTCCCAAGAATGAAGAAAGTCCTAAAGAGAAATCGTTTTGAGGACGTAAAAGAGGTTAAGAAAAAATCACTGAAAGCACTTAACAGCATTAGGTCAGAAGAATATAAAAGAGTGGAAAAACCGTTGAGACAAGTGTATATCATCTAATGGACAGTATTTTGATGGAAATTAAATAATTCTCGTTTTTTTGGGTATTCTCTCATATTGACAATATGGTTTTATTTATCCCTGTAAATGATTTATTAATTATTATATTTAATTTCTGAATTTTATTAAGTTAAAGAATTATTTTTTGTTTTAAATTTCGATGTCGGCATAATTTAATGTTTTTACTCCAACATTCGCTAGCTCGGACATGAAAAATATCTCAATATTTTAGTACTTGTACAATAACGTTCATAAACTTTTAAGGTTATTGCAGTCCTTCTAGACTATAGTGCAGCAAAAAATCCCCACTACTTCATTTTTTTACAATACAAATACTTATATAATACAATACAAAATTGTTATAATATGCATTATAATTTAAAAACTTTTCGCAATAGGCTCAAGAAGTAGAGCCTATTGCGAAAATTTTATATATATATATATATATATATATATATATATATATATATATATATATATATATATATATATTGCGAATATTCCATTTGATCAAGATCAAGTTTAATTCGTTCATTTAATACTGTATATACTTTTAAATAAAAACGTGCAGACAAGAGGAAACAGCATTTTTTATCAAAATACTAAAACCAACCAACATTACTACTATACTACCTACGACACCTAGCACTTTCCTACCTTTAAAATATTCTAGATTAGTTTCATCTTTGGATGCTGTAATATACAATAAGATCTAAAATAGGGTGTACATTTCAACCGGAGTAGCAATTTGATGTAAAACGGAGCCAGCAAAACGGTGGTAAAATGTTACCATATAGTGAGAATTTTTATATCAATGGCTAAAGACTCAACATAGAGATTGAACGCAGGTCATATACAATACTCACACTGAACTATTCAACTATTATTCAGCTATTATCGAAAGCACCGAAATATTTTATGCACTCCACAATGCACCGTTTAATTAAGTCATTTATTTTTCATGCTTGTAATAAAATACATTTGTAGTATATAATGGTACCTTCATCCCCATATAGTATGGGGATAAATATAAAAATAAATGGTAGGTGAAGTAGCCTCATATGTAGTTGAGGTACTCTACTAAAAGTGTCACAATATTTTACTAGGCATAGCAAAAGACTAATATATAATAGAAATTAGCAATTACCATTATACATATATTAAAATTAACCTAGAATGTAGCAAAAATAAACAGTTTTAAAGCCTTAAAACGGACTTTTCCGCACGTAGAACATCTCGACATTGAGTGGCCGAGGAAAAATAAACCAATACATAAATGCAGAATATATGTTTTATGCGACACTTTTACCTTTTTCAAATAGTCCACCATCGTACTTTCTCATGACCCATGGATAGGGTGGGGCGTGTCCTATCCACCTCAAAACCAATAGATGTCGTCTGGTAGACGTCCCTAATTAGAATCAGTCGAAACCTGATCGATCCGACACGATTTAATTGAGTGATCGTACTAACAAAAAAAAATGTCTCAAATAGTCCACCATTGTACTTTCTCATGACCTACGTACATGGTGGAGTGTGTTCTATCCACCTCAAAATCAATGGGTCTAACTATTTAATTTCAAATCAAAACTGATAGTCCTAAATTATTTGATAAGCAAATAAATTACTATTCATTTCATCGCTATTTGCCAAATAAAAAAACTCTCTTCTTGCCGATAAACGGAACAGTCTACCTAAACCTAGCCATAAAAATAAGCTCCGGTATTTTTGAGATTTTTTATTTGGCAAATAGCGGAGAAATAAACTATACAACAGTCTATTTTTGTTTACTACTCGTACTTTAGAAACAGCTACGTTTTCCACTACATTTTTCAGACGTTTTAAAAACTGTGCATAATATGAAAAGTACTATTCATTTCATCGCTATCTGCCAAATAAAAAAATATCTTTCTTATCTTGCCGATAAACGGAACAGTCTACCTGAACACAGCCATAAAAACAAGCCACGGTGTCAGATAAGAGCCGTTTGGGATTTTTTATTTGGCAAATAGAGATGAAATAAACTATACGTAATCATAGCCCACCACGTTATTTAAGTCCTAAGAAACACAATACACCTAATTATGTCAAAATTATCATTTTAACATCAGATCGTGTAACGGTTAATAGATATAACAACCCAAAATAATATATGTAATGACAAGTACATAACTCCTATCAATAAGTTATGAAAGGTTATGTAATTGTACTTCTTATCAAACAAGGAAAGTAACGTGAGGATAAAATGCGAGCAGAGAAATTAAATTATTTGAATTAAAAACCGAGAAAGACTTTATTTCAAATTTGAAATGAAAGATAAAATTACTTTATCATGAAATTACATTAAACGATCTCCTGAAAGCAATATTGAATTATTATTGTACAAAATCACACTCCGATGACTTACTTGTAGTCGACTAGTGAGTTTTTATTAGCATTTATCCAACTGGCTTGTAATTTTATGATATGTAAACCATAAAAAATGTTTTTTCAGCCTACTTATATTGCAATAGTTATAGCTACATATGCAACAAGAATAAATAAATACACTTTGGATGTATTTTAATTACCTTATGATGCCTCATTGTGGTAAAGTTTAGAATAACTCGTTTTTATTCAATACAAGTAAATATACAAAGTATAATAATAAAACAAAGGGATATATTTCATAAAACGGCGACAGAATAATGTAGGTATTCTAAATTTATATTCTTTTATCTACATCGGTATTAGAAAAATGACAAATCAGTTAATATCTAAACAACTTACAGTGTAATATTATGCATAGGTGGGTAGTGAGTTGCCCAAACTGGTTAAGATATGTATCTGCATTATATCTAAATATTTGTATTTAAGCTAGGCATTACAGAAACAGAAAAAGTCGACATATTCTGCTTTATGTAGAGCGTGATCTTCAACTTAACGATTGTAATACTAAATGTGCACTGAAACTTGCAGAAAATATTTTGCCTTTTAAATAAAATCTTGAAAATATAACAGCATTTCGATGGAAAATCTATTCTGTATTTAAATGTTATTCTCTTTATAACATTATCCGGTTTCCATCTGAGGTTAATAATGTCGTCTGCAAGTAATTCTAATAAGTATTTTGAAGTTTTTTTATATTTTAATCAATAATACATTTTAAATACTACGTGTACACTTTATATATGGATCAAATCGTTATCAACTGCCCACGCTAGTATTCTAAAAAGCTATAATTCGGTTAAAATGAAATGAAACAAAATGTGGGGTCGGTCCACTTAAGGTCCTAGATGTTTGGCAAATTAGGACACTGATTTTGACGTGCTAGGTTTTCCCTACTTTTATTACATGTTACATATTTTACCTATATCGCATAAAGAACAGAATAGAACACAGGATAAAGAATATTTGCTTGAATAATTTTGTGTAAACCTAATCCTTTTCTGGATTATGAACGAGAGAATAAAATTCTTTTATAAAAAAGGCACAGCTTCAATCAAAACTGTCAATCAAATATGTCAACATATTTTGAACACAAAAGCCCATTAACACAATATTTTATGCATATATGTTTTTTTTAATATTTTTTAAATGTGATCAAATGTTACATTTGATCAAAATGATGGGTAATAATATCACAGGTGGCTTTAAATTTGAAGAGGGTGAATATTTTTTTGGTTATAAGTAAACTATAATGTGATTTATTATTAAAGCAAAAATAGTTCAAATCAGACAACATCTAAAAATATATAAGGGTAAAAGTGTATGTGGGCACTGTATAATCTGTAGAAATCTATACGGTGACATCTACGTGGTCCTCTTCTATTATCTCACTATAATGTAATCATAAAATTAGTCTAATACATAAATAATTCAGAAACGGTTTCCTCCTTAATTTACAAAAAAAAAAGTTTTATAACAATTCGACGCTTTGAAGTCACGCGGTTTTCTTCTTCCAACTTAATAATAAGTAAATACATAATATATTAACTATCGATAAAAAGCCTAATCACTACCTAGGTCTATGAATTTTACTTGTTAACATGCATACATTCTGTAGGTTTTAGTGTTTTACACTCTCAATGTAGATTTCCCTGTTGCTTCTCTTATATGTATATAGTTGTAACGACGTGTATTTAATACAATTTAGTTTCTTGCAAACTATGGCAATCTAAATCTGTTGACTACGCAGAGATATAATTTTCCGTGGATGGAATTAATTAGATCTCGGTCCGTCGCCGTCTAAAATTTCACCAATTACGTTATGGTTTTTGCTTTGTTAGTGAGTGTTTAACTATACATATTTGCATATAGCAACCAACTAGTTATAGACATCCACTACCAAGAATTGACCTTGCTAGCTTTGCAAATTCCTTTAACAAGAAAATTAAGTTCAGAAAACCGTCACGTCAGCAACGTTAAGGAATGACTTCTTCAAAATTTTCAAATATCTACTTTTTAAATGGTGGAAATCATAAATCAACCAATTATAAGTGCTAAAATATACTACAACACACTGCGCGCTAGAGGGTGAACCGCGGGGCTGTTTTATTGAGACAAAAAACAAATGCGCTGATTAATACAGCACTGACAAAAAAGGATGGTGAGCAAAATTGTTTTTAACTGTTTACATTTTTTATTTACTGTCAAACAAAAAAAATTGTATGCTCTAAATTTGAACGCTACATGGCACTAGGTACCTGTTTATTATTTTTCCACTGAAGAACTATCATTCCGGGTTTTGTAAATAAATTATTTATATATACTGTTTATTTCTTCTAACAGAGCAAAAATACAGAAGATTCGATACATGTTTCAATGCTACATTAAAAAGATTTATTAAAGCAATTGACTAACATTCTTACGCGACTTTACGTCAAATTTGCGTTTGAGTTGTGACGTCATCATTGCATTATTTAAATTAGCAGCCTCTCTTTTTTAATAAAAAATTATTATTTAATGTTTTGCAAGTACAGCGGTCACTTGATCACAACTGTTTACAATTTCAACGCAACTTGAAATTGTAAAATACGATTATATTGAAAAATAAAAATATTTTGCATCAAAACGAGGCGACTTCTTCCTTGAAAACAATACAGTGTCATAACTACAGATATTGGTTGCGAACAATCTTCATTGGAATCAAAAATTACATAGGCATTGTTAAGGTAAAGTAAGTATGGGCTGGAATGATAGGAAGCCGTCTTTTAAGACCTTACATCTTTAAAGAAAATTAACCGCTACTAGATTTTCTACGTTTCGACTTAGTTGCAGCTTTAGCAATTCTTAATCAAAATAATAAGGATGATGAATTAAACCACCACCAATGAAATTAGTTTCAACAAGACGGAGTTCCTCCTTATTTTGATATAGACGTCCGGTGATTTCTTGATGAAACTTTGCCTGGCAGATAAATAGGGCGATGAGGGCCGACTATCGTTCACCTGATTTCTGTTTGTAGAGCTATTTAAAATCGCGGGTCTATTTTAATAGGCCAAATATAGAGGATATGAAGCAATGAATTCGAATCGAAATGGAACTATCAATCTGCACAATATTGAACGTTCAATACAATGTTTACACGTGTGTTGACCAATGTCAGATTATGTTGTTAATGAAACACATTTTGAAGAACTTTTAAATTTGTCACAAATAAAGTTCTTTATTTTATTTGGATTTTTCTCTAAAAAAAATTATATCTGATAAACGGTACTAGGAGTTAAAATGGCTATTGTGACGTCATATTTCAAATACTAAACCTAAAAAAAAATTGTTTGTCAGTCTTCTTAAAAAATAAGGCTGTTTCAAGATTTTTCAAAAAATCATTTAATAACAAAATTATGAACATTTTCTGAAACTTTACCACCACAGAAATATTAGTATATATATATACTCTATATATGGCCTGTATAGGCCATAATAAATCAATTTGAGAATGAATTAATCTTGGACACCACGACCATTTTGAGGGCAAGAGCCTAATTAGTTCAATATTGTTTATATTTCAACCAAACACGTGGAAAGTGTCTTGGTACATTATTTCTCACTGGCACAAATAAACATGAGTCAGTGTTACCAACAAAGACAGTATATAACATTGTTCTGGCATAGTGAAATTTTAAGCAAAATCGAGCCGAGTTGAGTTTTTTTTAGCCCGCACCCCCAAATTGGAGTTTTTAGTCGCTTTTGGGCTAATTTAGTTGATGACGTGTTGACCAGTAAACAGTTTTTTTTGACCACCTTTTGTTTGGAAATGCGGAGCGAAACTATTTTTTGAGCTTTTCCTCCAGTACTTCCAAATTGGAATTTTGAGTAGAATTTTTTAAATAGTAATTTTTGAACAATACAGGAGTGGTCAAAATTAGCCGTTATCGTTATAAATGGTGGAATCTTGGTCCAACGGTGAAAACCAAAAACTTATTCGAATTTCAATTTGGGGATGCCATCGCGGGTTTTCGAAATTTTTAAATAGTAATTTTTGAACAATCAAAATTAACCGTTATCTGGTCATAACATGGTCAAAAAAATGAACTCAAAATTGACTAAAACATCCAGTTTGGAGAGGGAGCCACGTCATATTTTCGAAATTTGTAAAAAGTACTTTTTGGACAATACAAGGGTGATCAAATTTAACCATTAGATGATCAAAACTGGTAAAAACGTGGTCAAAAAAAATGAGCCCGAAATCGACTTATAATTCCAATTTTAAAGAGGGGGGATGTTATGTTTTCGAAATTTGTAAATAGTAATTTTGAATAATACACACACATACGGTTAATTTCACACGCATTACGCGTGCACGCTTCACATGCAACGGAATTAGAGCACAAAAAAATGAAATTTACTTTATACGGTCAAAAGTATTACTAAAGCAAAATGACAGAGTGCTTTAAACGGGAAGTCAAAATGTATGTTTACAATTGATGTGACAATTAACATGTCTATCAAAACTTGGATAACCAGTTTCGTCAATACATCAATAGTACAATTTCAATATCATATGTCAATATAATGTGTCAAATTCATCAATCCGAGGATTTAGAAATTAGCAGATTTTTTGTGCAGAAATAAAACATACATTAGTTTTAAACTAAAAATTACTCAGATACAAAGTCTCAGATATCTCAATATCTCAGATACAAAAGTCAATCAAAATGATTATGTACTTTCCTATCATCTTCAGATATGTGTGACAGCAGAAATAAAACTAAGTAGTAACAGTTAGGTTTTCTACATAACCAAAATTGAAAATCTGCCAAGCTAAACCTGATTTATTTTTAGATGACTATGTCGAGTTCCGGCAATATTGTGTAGCAGACAGTTTGCAGACGGTTACAGTTATATTTGTCCCAGACTTTGAATTTTTATTGTGCAAATTCTGATAAGCATTTGATGCGTTTGATGAATATCAGCTTCAAAATTAATTTATAACTACATGTATAAGTAACACATAATATGTAACTATACGTATAATTGTATAACACCTTGAGAAAATAATTCGCAATCTATATTATACGATATCCGGACATGATATAGGTATACTAATTAACAAAAAAGGAATCTTCCAAACTCTAAGGGCCTACTTGGTAATTTATAAGAGTTGTAATACTTTCTTAAATCCCATGGCTAAATTGTGTTAGTCTACAAATTCTTATTCATCATCCACTCCAACACTACAACAAATTAAAAGTTAATTTCAAAGCCAATGTTATTCTTAATTGTTGATATTTTACTAGTTAGTCATATACTTACTCGTTTCCAAAATAACCGTTTCCATGTTATTGATGATCAACCAGTAATGTTAAACTAAATAATAGACTAAATTTTATGTGATCGTGATTCAAAAGGAGAATTAAGTATCAAAGAATAACGTGTTCCAAAGATTCATTGTGTTCCGATAAAATCAACTTACAAAAAAATAAATGCCGTCTGTTTTTATAAATCCAACAATAAAAGAAATATATCCATAGCCATACAAATTTAATTAAATGCGATGGTTGTATATGAAACCTATAAACCCAACGCCTTTTTATTAATATGATTGCAAGAAACAAAGATTTTATAACTAACATACCCTTTAGTGAGAAGATCATGTGAACAGAAAATGTACCACGTTTTACCGCCCTTGCAAAATATGGGAAAAATATATATTAGTAGTATAGTCCCTAGTATATAACTAGGGGCTTTTATGAAACAAAACTTTATTGGTGTGTTGGGTAATATACGCAAAAAAATATACATCATACAAAAAATGCATTTTGAAATCTAAAAAATTGATTAATGTAGAAGTTTATTACAACATTTTCGATACCTACAATTTATGCAATACATTTTTAACACAGCTACAAAATATATATAGCAACGGCGGAAATATATAAAATCAAATTGGAAAATTAGTTTTCCAAGAAAGTCGGTTTTATTTTGTTGTCTGATAAACTAGTTTGTGCAGCGACTGGATAATCTCCAAGAAAACTACTTTTTACTGGACCATCCTAAAGAAGAAATATCGCCTCTACTTTAGATTGTGTTAAGCCTATCTTACACGGTCAATATTATTGAAGCAATATTATTGACGCAATATATGGTAAAAGTCGGGTAGATACACGACTCAATAATATTGATGAATAGTGTCAGTTGTACAATCGTGCTTTCAACAAAGAAAAATTAAAACGTTTTAATTTTATTCAATATTTTTTCCATCAATATTGTTGTTTCAATATTCTATTCAGACGATTAATATATTGATCAATATCGATATTGACGCAATAATATTGACCATTTAAGGTAGGCCTTATGGTCTCATGGTGTAAGACCATAACTCAATAAAAGAATCTGGTTAACTCACCATACCCTCTCAAGGAAACAGTCTGGTAGGGTAACCAGACTTTTTTATTGATATTGAAAATATGGTTACCAGATGGTCGGATTTCTATATTTTCTATGGTCGGTATATCAATATATTTTGTATGATGTCGAAAGTCCTTACCATAAACAAAAAACCCTAAATTATATAATTTTGTGACTTATTTAAATATATGAATAAGTGCATAAAATCAGATAAGTAAATTATATAATATCTATATATACAACACTTGCATCTTGGATTTGGCTTAAACAGTCAATAGTATTATTACCTGGTGCACGTTCGTTTAATTTTCAAAATTAAATAAATATATTTCCCACGGTAATTTTTAAAAGTTAAATTTTGTGCTTTTCAAGTTTTTAGTACGTGACAATATACAGAATATTTCAATACGGCATTAAATTTGACGTTCATTTTACGTTACGTTTGATATTAATTATATCCCTGTGAAAGGATTGGAACCTTCGATGCAGCAACAATACATCTAGTTCTAGTTTCCACAAACACCGAAACTCCAATTTTAATCATCTCCTGATGATACCAACTCGGTTGGCAAAAAGTATTAATAACTCTTCTAAGTAGTTATGTATTGTACTTATAAATATTACAAGATGTCTAAATACATAGGTTTACCTTTTTAAATAAATTTATAATAAACGGGTAAACGAAGTACGCATGCGAATCGAGGTGATATTTCGTCACCAAATTTTGTAGTGTTACTACTCGTTCCAATTTTAGGATATGAAAATCCTTTAAATTTCGTCGTGATAGGAACCTTTATTTCGCTAACCTAATATTTATTTATTTATGCCAAAAGGAATAAATATAATTCACTATATGTATAAACCTGAGTATAGAGCTTTATTTTATCCTATTGATTTGTTATTAAATAGGTATGTAGGTTTTGTAATTTACATGTGTAAAAGAAAGAAAGTAGATACAAAACATTTGTTCGGATATCTTTTTTCTCAAACTTTTATATATTCTAGAATCCCGAATCTAGAATAATTTCTCGAGAAATTTAGATTTTTTTAATTTAATTTATAAAGTGTTAAATTGCTTCTAATTTATATCTATTGGCAGTGTTCAAGGAATATATTTCGTTTTTCTTCTAGTTTTTATTTACATGAAAATATAGGTATAGTGTAGTCCTTTCTTTGAATCACAGTCATATTTAAACTTTTATACAACAATTAAACATTGATGTCGAAGTTAATCTAAACCTTAAAAAATAAGTATAAAACGTTAATTTAAAGACGTTATATTATTACTGATGCTTGGTAATTTGGCACTTTATATGAGTATCATGTAAGGACTCGTTCTTATTATATTCTAAAAATTGATTTAATATGAGGCAATCTAATATAAACCAAAATACACAGTTACAAAATATTCAAGGAATAAACACGTTTTAAAATCACCTTCAAAGCTTCAAATCATCAAAGAATTTTGGAGTGATTATGAAATTATACGTTTAATTTTTTACAATGCCTTTGTAAATATAAGGCATTGTAAAAAATTTCAAGTATTTTGGCATTTCAATACATTTCAATATAATGTGTCGTTTCGTAATACACAATTACTTATTCGTAAATTGTAAACACTTACTAATACATCAAATATCATAACAAAATATGTCTGAAGTTGAAAAATAAGGGATGTTTTAAGGATTTTAATTTACATTATATTGGATATTTTCAAAAGTATGTCTGCGAAAGCTATGAAATAGTAAAAAATTCAATGACAGCAACATTCTGATCTGTGTGTTCCATAAATAATAGCAATAAACAGTATTATTGGAAGGATATATTGAGCTAAATAAAATATTGGCATAATAAATTTATTTAATTTAAACTGTAACAAAGTAACTACAAAAATAGAGACAGGAATGAGAGGAAGCCAGATAATTTAAAAACGAAAAAAAAATTGTTCAATAAAATTTTATCTTCTGTTGTTATAATAAAATTTATTTTTTTATAACTTCCTGTAAATTTGTTTGGTAGTAAACGCAGGTACACAACTCGTCATAATTCTAAGGACTTCATCTTACAATTAGTTTATTGTAGAACATTTTCACTTATTGCATTATACAATAAATAATAAAATTATATATTAAATACATATTAATATTATTTTATTATAAATTATATTATTTTCAGAAGTTATATATATATATATATATATATATATATATATATATATATATATATATATATATATATATATATATATATATATATAATAAGTAGGTACCCAGTACCTACTTAGTAGTTAGGTACGATAAATACTCATCTCACGGTTTAAAACATTACCTAATAACCAAGAATTATTTTAAATATTCTTCTCTCAAGTTGTGCATATTTTGAAATTACAATAAGAATATTCCATAACAATATTCTTGTTTAAACAAATATTCATATATTTTACATAACATTTTACAGTTTTAAAAAATTAATAAAAATGAATGCTCACATGTATAAATTAGGTATAAATACTTGACATATAATAAATTGATATGCCTATGTTGACAATATCATTAAACTTAATATAATACTTAACAAATGAAAATATATATCATTGCAATCCTTCTCCCATCTCATCAACCCTTTTCAAAGAATACTAATTGAAACATTCCCGATGATAACTAAATTCATAAAATAGGTTACAAAATGAAATTTTAAATAAACCCTATAACTACAATCTGCTGGTTGACTGACTTCAATAATGAAGTCCAAACTAACTGCTTTTATTATATAATCTGAAATAATTAAGTTTTTTTAAGACATCAGATATTCAAGTTTTAGTATGTAAATGACCAAATAATGTGTACCTCTGAATATTTTAGGAGCGTTTTTAATGAAATATCCCTTGTTCAATTCAAACTAGTTTTACAATGTGTTCCTGTATATTTATGCTAATATTTATATTGTATTTTAGTATTATTGTATATTAGTATACACAAAAGTAATAAAGTAAACAAAAATCCAATAAGTAAACAAATTAATATATTTTTAAATCTAAAGAATATCTAATTAATTATCTACAGCCGTATAGATACTTAATTAACTATCTAGATTTGCATTTCCCCAATTAATTCTGTGACAAAGTGTTACATATTGGCAAAAAGTACGTACATCTTCAATTGTTCAAGTTTTATTAAAAAAAGATTGGAATCCTGTAAAATATTGCACGCGATAAAAAAAACCGTATATAAATAATATACCCTGGAATATACCTATTACATTTTCAATATTACATAGGTACTACTCACACCTCGGTGCAATAACCGGTTACAAAGCGATTTCGGATAAAATATTTCAATATTCCTTTTTTATAACAGGGTCAGTCTTTTGTTTTAGCAGAAAAATGTTTTACTGAACATCTAAAACAAAATTTATGAAAAGACAAAATTTTCACAATGCAACAAATAAAGAGGGGTTAATGAAACGTAAACTGATAAAATTGTAGTTACACAAACATATAATCGCTCATTGATTTTTTAATAAAATAATTATCATCCATAAAAACTATATAGTAAGCAATATTTACAATATTCTATTTTACCGTTCTTTTAAGTCATGAGAACAAATATTCTTGATGAAGAATTTCAACTGACACTTTCAATACATTTTCTTGAATGCTAAATAAAACTGATAGTAATAAGGGTAGAATTTTCTCAATATAGCAACAATGTAGCGGATTTAAACAATTTCACACAATTTTATCAATAAATCAAATTATAATTCACAAAAAATATACAAAGGTGATTGATAAGACATGGCTTACCTATTGTTAAAAGTATATGGTACATAATTGGAAAAGAAACACTAGAAACTGTCATAAATTACACTCACACAATCATTCTTACAATTCACCTTTAGTTAAATGTTACAAGCACCGCATATTTAATCAAAAACACACGATTTTTGTCAAAAATAGTCTCGAAAACACATCACAAAGTCGAGCTCTTACACCAACATTCCATTGCCATTTTGTCACTGCACAGCTTCTCTCATATCGGCGGTGGAGACATCTGTATAGCTGAAATTAAACCGGTTCTTCACCTTTTCAGACAGACCACTGATTTACCAATAAAATGCGCGAAATTTGAAAACTATATTAATTGCTGTAACCCTAATGGAATTTGAAATTAGAAATATAATAAATTTCCTTTATTTAATTTCAAAATTAGTTCTGAGGTGGCCAATACCTAAAACATCATCTGATAACAATAATAACATTAATTCAAACAGTTAAAAGTTTAAAACAGCTAATATATTTTATATATTAGATTAATATGTAAATTACTTTTAATTAATTTTTGATCTTTCTAACACTCACTTACAACTTTTGAAATTCGTATCCAAATCTGGATCTTATCGTTTATATTCGTCAATGATAATTATCACTATTATCAGTTATCGACCTCAATTATTCCAGATAGACGCGAGCATTTGGTGGTCAGCAATAGCAGCGTGTGAAGTAAAAACCTTTCTCAACAGCAGCGTATGAAGTGTCGATACTAACATAATTGATCATTTGGATTTAAATGAATATCTTTGTATTTTAAAGGAGGCAGGGACAGCTCGCTCTAAGAACTTTATAGAACTCTGAGCCTTCCTATACTTTGTAAATAAAATTCATGGCAAATTAATAGAAATTAATTTTTTAAATTAAAGTTTCTTATATAATTTTTGTATTATAGTATCAGGTATCTATTAATTTTTATTATTTAAAATCAGTGAAACATATATCTATTTACTAATTATGTAAGAATTTTTATTTAGTAAGTCATTTGTCTATTTTAAATAATGGTGCTTATTATAAAATGTTTGTCTACAAGGATTAGTATTAACATTGGAATAAATAAATGTATACACAAATGCATTGAAATATTGTGTGATTAAAGAGTATATAATAATACTAAAATAGTGTTGCATCATCATGATTTCTGATGTTATCTTGGTTGACAAAGTGTGAGTCAAAAAGAATAGTAGGTATTTAGCGTTCTAGTGATTTTTTATTTTGTGATTTGTTTCTTATACACAGAAAAGGGAGGAAAAATATGTTACAATGTTTTATTAAAAATAGGAAAGTATGGAATATTACAGTATAATATCATGAAATAATTGTCTTATTTATTATGGACATTGGTTAATTATAATAATCAATAGATACTAAAAAAACAAAGTACCAGTTTTCATTAAATAACCAATCAAATCAATTATGTGTTATTTAATACTAAGTAAGGCTATTAAGTCTTAGTATCTAGATTAATCATTATGTAACAAGTGATATTTATGAAAAATAGAAAAACAATTGTAATTCAAAGTAAATATTCGAACCGACATACATCAGTGAAAACACATAATGAAATCTGATTACACTAGAAAGTACATAATAAAAATATTTAAATTCAATTAGTGGTATACATAATTTTTTTGACATGGTATTTGCACTATATTGCTAAAAAATATTTAGTTTTCTGCTGAATGTAATTTATCTAAATATTCTTCGACTAATTATTAACTTCATAGATACATCCACTCACCAACCAAGGTTTATAGTCTGATGATACTTCCACAATAAATTTGATTAATACTAATAGAGATATGTTCACTGTTACCTTTACCTAAGTTATTTTATGTAAATTTTTGTTAAACAAAAAAATTGGCATCAAACAAAGTTAATGTTTCTGATGAAATAATGAGTTGTCAGAAAGTGTAGGAATTTATATCGTTTTAGGAGCGAGTGTATCACCTGGTAGGAAATCATCTGTTTGATGGAAAAGTAATGTAAAATATAAAACAACTCTCACATTCTATTCTTTGCTGTATTGTACTTTTTGTTGTATTCTTTCAATGTATAATATATTTTATATTGTATAATTTTCCCTATAATCAATCATTAAATGAACTGTTGCTCAGTGTTAATCGGAAGACATGCCATTTATAACGTTTATATAGAATATAAAATGTTCGAAATTTCCACAAAATATATCGAAATTTCCACAAAATATATTATTTCCCATTAGTTTTTTCAATGAAAAATATATCTTTGTTGATTTAGCTAGTTAAAACTCTTCAGCTATAGAAAAAAAAACTCATTAGTTTTCTTATCTCAATAACTATTGATTCTGTTCTCAATCTGCAACTTTATCAATAACATAAAACCATAATTGTCAACGAAAGATGAAGGCGAAATACATATTTGAAGATGCACAATATTTGGCAATTTTAATTTATTCCAATTATTGAAATTTATATTTAACTTATATCTACAAGAGGAAAAATGATATATTAACTGCAACAAAAATAAGCCAGAATAAAATTTTTAAAAATGAAAGCGATTTTGATCATGAAATTACGATACGACTCAAAAATAGCATACCATTGATTAATGATTTTGTTAAAGATCCAGAAAATTATGGATTAATGAAGAAAATATGTATGCAAATGGCTACAACTGCCCAAGAAAGATAACTCATATTAAAGAATTGAATTCCCTTACTACCCATGCAATTACAGCTACAGTTGGACCTACTACCAATTTGTGTACCATTTCATAAATAATAAAGCTACATTATTTATTACAGAAAAGATTAAGATGAAAACCCAATTTCAAACCACTTTTATTTGCCGATTTTCTTTTTGGGGGGGGAGGGGCAACATTGAAGAACCTGGCAGATATTCCTTCTATTCTCATTATGAGAAAAGAACAATTTTTGGCCCGATGGCATCCGACTTGCAGTATATCTTATTTGTGTAGCTGTGTCTTAGCACGTTTCTGTAGATTTTGTAGTTTCCAGAGAAAACGTGATATAAATATAAAATTATTCTGAAAAGTGCTGTCTCAAAGATACAAGCTTTGTTTTGTGATGATTTGTAGGTGTTGACACTTTCAATACATGGCACAAAAGTTGCACACAAGCAGTTTGAAATTATCACTTGTAGAACTTACATTCTATTCCCCTCCATTGATTTCCTATTGTGGACATACTAAATATTAATAGATAAAATATAGATCAAAAAAATATTTTATTTATATCACGAGAATAATCAAGTGACATATTGGTATCCCAGTTTTTTTCTTTTATAATAATATCTATCAAATACATTCTATTTTGTAAATAGGTATTTTGGTTTCATATTTTATTGTCACTGCATTCTCAACAAAGAGAATGTAAAATTAAGGAATCATTGGTCAGAAACAACTGAACTGCTTAGACTACCACCAAATAAGATTTTTTAATATTCATTCAGAAAACACACTAGAGCTGTGTGATGTCAATATACATGGTACAATAATAGGTTTGACTTGATATAAATGCACATGGACCCCCAATGTACCATTAACAATTATAGAAGACTACATAAATAAAACAACATAATTTGCAACGTTGTATTATAAAAATTAAAATGAATTCACAGCAACTTAACATTGGGATACATCATGAATTTTCGAATATATGTATATGTAGTTTAAAAAAAGCACAACTAATGAACTAAATATAACTGTAAATTTTACATTTTCTGATTTTATAAATTGAGCTATAGGTTACAGTAGAAATCTGTGGATATAAAAACACATTTATCCATATTTTATTTTTTAGTGGCTGAATATTTATTAACGACATTTGTTATTTCACTATTATTTCATGGTTATTTCACTAAGATGCCACCACTATTACTAAAAAATATTATTACATGTTCACATTCACCTTTTATGTTTATTTTTAGCATCTTCATGTATAAATATTCATGTATAAAGTGGTAACTTCAGAAAATAACAGTCCTTATTTAAAATCTACAAAGAAATTGTAATTATGATCAAATGCATGATTATTAAATACATAATAAAAACATTTAGATGTTAACAAAAAAATAATCTTAATTTAACCTACTTATACTACTTACTTCTTTCCGAGACTCAAGTTAATCAAATAAATAACTAGACTTTTCATATATTTGTAATTCCTTGGATATGGTTTAGCACCACCAGTATGAGTTTTTAGATTTAGTCTAACAAATTTCAAAATTTGACGATTTTGTTGTTTCATTGCTGATGGAGAAAGAACGGGTATTTTTTTAATTTTATTAATAAATGAACATATCAGCTTATAACTAAGCAAATGTCATCTAAAACTTAAAATAGAGAAATGAACATATATGTCAGCAAGATAAAAAATGTATTATAACATTAATGTCCTAAAAACAAATATATGTGAATGACTCGGCAGTTTTAAGTTCTAAAACTACCAAGAAAATAAATGACAGTTTCAAGAAATTAATTGTGATTACACAGAATACATTCAAATTATTTTTTTAATTGTGTATTTCAAATTACATCGCTAATGATCCACCTCAGACCAACAGTAAATCTTAAAATGCAGCTATCGTCAAATTAAGTAATTATTTCTTAACACAACCAATAATTTATTTACAAAAAAAAAGTTTTAATAAAGTCCTTTTTCCTGTAGTAATTTATAAATAACAGGTATTTCTATTTCATATTTATGATGGTCGTTTGCACTAAGTCCTTTAACCACTACATCTACTTGATCTCCTTCAGGTATTAATTCTTTTAGATTCTTTCGAATTTCAGGTGTATTAGGAATTCCTAAAAAATAAATAATTATGATAATAAATGTTATTTTAACACTTCACATTTACACTGAAAGGACTATTTTGTTTGACAGCAAAATTAGTAAATAACTATAAGTATATTTTATAGTAGTCAAAAAAAAAAAAAACAAACACAGTACTTCACGGTGAGTGTGCTATTAGATGTTTTCAAGAAACTACAGATCATTTTGGAACTAAAAATTTGTATATGGGGGTATTAATAATGCCACAATAAGCATGTGACACTTCCGGTTATACCGGAAGTCGGCAACAATATCCTTATTTTAAATGGCATACCATATTTTTATGCCATATTCGAATTCTACTCATTATTTTGAGGTAACTTTCAATATCATTCCCTATCCTATTCCCTAATGTAACGACAGAGACTACCAAATGCACCTAAATGAACTCACTAGAACCTACAATTTCAAAAAGGGCTACATATTTAAATTAACAATGCCATATGTTTAGGACATAAATATTACTATAATAAGTCTTAAACATATCAATAAACATAAGAACCTAAGAAAATTTGAAGAATTAATGAAAAGTCTATTAGTAAATGTAATTCTAAATGGCATTAAAATAGTTTATTTAGGGCAAGTGTAGGAATGCTTATAGCAATTCATAATAAATCTGATCTGATGTACTAATTTATGCAATTATTGTTAGAATTATTTGCATCGATAGAAAATTTAAATTAAACAAATATGAATGGCTGTTTGCTTTTCGCAAAATTTTCTGGCCTATAAAATATAGATCTCATAAAAATATGTATGTACTCAGAAAAAAAGTGTTCTCAAAAGCAACAACATAACAGTTTGCCAAGCTTTCCTCTAGTTTGTACACCCCTAGAAATATCCCTTGTCATATGAATTCACTATTTTGAATTGCAATTTCGAACATCGTGCAGAAATCTAGTCAGTTTGAGAACTTGATTGTCACTTAATGAACATTTTAAAGCGAATGGGAAGCTCCAACACATCTCTGCTTAATTATGACTTCCTCAAGATGTCATAATCATATCAGGGACCTACCCACTCAACTACAGCATACAAGATGTTTCGCTAAAATGTAGTGTGATGATTTTCTAATTGTTTTTCTTATTTTTATTCAGATATGTGTAATCATGTTCTACATGAAAATGTTGAGATCAGCAATTAATTAATCGTGATGAATTTATAATCACTTAACATGGTTACTTCTGTACTCGCGGCTAAATTTATTAGAATATAAAAGTAACCAAGCCATGAATGAATATAAGATGCATTATAAAATATGTATATATTAGACCTCATACCTGTAAGTTCACAGTTAATACCCAAAATAGGAATATCCTTTAGATTTGGTGGAAACTTTCTTATGGCTTGATTTGTCACTCTTTCTTGATTTCCAAAATCTACAAAACTGACATCGTAACCATCATCTTCTATTGAAAGTACTGTGGCTCTACACCAACTAGCTGTAAATCACACATATATAAATTAAAGTACTGGAGTAGGTTGGAACATTTGGTGTGAAGATAATACTGACTTAGTTTTCCACAAAACACTACACTCGATGTGCGTTTCGCCAACAAGGTTGGCATTATCTGAAGATGATTAAAACTGGTCTTAATCAGTTTTATCATCCTTGATGATGCCAACTTTGTTGGCGAAACGCGCGTCGGTGTAGTGTATAGTATCGTGTGGAAAACTAAGTCAGTGTTATACATTAAATTGATGATAATGGCAATGATTGATGTATGATATTTGAATATGCTGGGCATTTTCTCCAGTAATGTTGGTAAATTAATCACAATTGATCAAACTACACTGTACACTAAAATGGTCAATTAATCCCTAACCACATATTAACTTTATATCATTTATTTAAAACATATGTACTCTGATAACAGAATTTCGCCAATAGTGTAGTTTTTTTACTGATGATGTAATATACTGCTATGATTTGAATTAGTTAGGCTTAATGTAATTCAGTGAAGAAATATTTTTCCAAATAAGAAAAAAGTGGTCTTTATCTAGAGTTATTGACATTATATACAATCCTAAGACAGCTAAAGTAAGAAATACAATTGTACCTCTTTTATATATAGTAATGCTATTTTTCTTTTTGGTAAAGTTACATTAAGTTCATCTACAATACTTGCGCACATATAAAATTTGAAGAAGCTAAATACTACTATGAATGTGGTGTGCCATCATATTACAAATATAGACTGGTAATTGTCAAGTTTTGAATATTAAATTTTTTATAGACGATTAGTTATTCAGTACAGAAAATGATCATAATAAATTTAATTGGCTAATATAAGCCTTCATGCTATGTGTGAAATCAATGTTGAGAACAAAATATGTAGTAAATGTGTTGATATTGTAATGTATTATTGTACTTAACAAAATGAAATTATGAGAATAATTTACAATATTTTTATTACATTTCATTATTAAATTGTTATCATCAAATAATTGATAGTAATGAGATAGATGGCAGTCAGTAGTCAGTATAGTAGTCATTTAGTAAAATACTTGATGTAACAATGTGATAGACAGATGAAATTGATTATCTTATACTTCACAAATAAAATGCCATTTGTTTTCTTTCAACTGTCACTCTTTACTCTGCACACATTACCTTCCTCCTCCTCTGGGCCCTTGTATAAGACCAAACACATTTCCAACTCTTCTGGCATATAAGGGTCATCATCTATTACCTCAAGACCAGTTATCTCTTGAAAGTAATTTATAACCTCCTCTCTTGTGTCAATCATAGTTACATCATCTATAGTATTAAAACGATAACACAAGAATGAGTGTGGGCCTGGTTTAACACTAACCCAATCCATGTCATCGTAAGTTATTTTGTCTGATGCTGAAATATGTTACAATTATATACTAGTTGTAAATTAATAATATTTTTTTATACAGTTCAAAGTACAAAAAAAAACCTAAATAATACTAAATAACCCTAAATAAGTACTAAAATAATAACCCTAAATAAGTACTAAAACTAAATAGAATAAAATAAATATAAACATCCACCAGTTATTTTTAATTATACTGTAAAATCTCATAATCAGCATGTATAACGAATGGCTGAATGTCATTTTCCTTCTGCCTAATATTGTGTTGAACGGTGAGTAATTAAGAGCAGATTTTAAGGCAAATACAGGCAACTGATAAATTATACATATCAGCTATAAATAGGTATACTTGTGTTGCTGCCTAAGGTAAAGCTGTAAATTTCCCATCATGTGATATCAATTCTGTTGGGGTAGTTAATTCACGATTTTAAGGTAGTTAATTCCCGTCGACAATCCTAATTGTTTTCAATTGCTAGATATGATAATGACCTGTTTTGCTACCTTTTGCTTAGGCCGGTTACAGTGCTCGACTGACCGTCGGTCCTTCTGTAGCTTCGGTCCTGACGACATGCATTGACCGACCGTCGGTTTGTAACTTTCAGTGCTCTCCTAACTAATAAGCAGTGCTTGAAACTAGGATCATCGATTTAGATGAATTGCAGCCGAATTTAAAGTGTCATTCATGTAAAACGTTATTATCATTAGAAAACGCCGAGAGTGAAGTAACAAATGGTTTACGATCCATTTGAGCAGTGCCATGTAATTCCTGCAATAAAGTTACCTCAGTTGACAGTGGGAAGCATCATTTCCCACAAAATTCTGTCAAAAAATGCTATGATGTGAATTCTTCTGCCGTACTTGGCGTTATTTTCATTTTCGTTTCTTTAATTTTAAAATAAATATCGTTTCATTTCATGAATCATTACTCAAATGTTACAAAAGGAAAGTCAGACTACGTCGAAAAAGCTGCATCTGAAAGTTGCACACGAGCTGCAGAAGAGGAATGATGTCTCGTATTAGAGAATATAGATTGTTTGTGTGGAGAGTTGTAAGTTTTTTTTGATGGTGCTTTTTTTTAATTTCAATTCTATAATATGTGAAATGATTTTAAAAGTTCGTTTTCTATATTCTATATGAAATAAAATCTAGTAATATATGAAAGTTTGATAAAAGTTGTATAAAACTTTAATTAGAATGAAAAAAATGTTGGTTCAAATTTTTTATGCATAAAATATTTTTCATGCATATTACACTATCAATTCTTTCATTGCACGATTTGAATTTTGCCGCCTTCAAGTTGTAGGGCTGTAGAGCAACACTGATACGGTGTGACGGAACGTGATATATATATATAAATTGAAAAAATTCGTAACTTTTTATTATGATTATGTGAAAACTACTTTGTTAGCTCATTGTTGTGGCGGGAGTTTGCTATTGAAAAATAAGTCTACATACATTATTTGAGATGCACGGAAAAAACAAAATTTTCTTGGAGTTAGGTATTAAAAATTTTATAAAGAATAACTTTTTCATTTTGATTTTACGAAAAAAATGCCAAAGGAACAAAAAAGTGTTTGTTTGACTTCAAACCGAAATATAAAATTAAAAGTGCAATATTACCACGGATATTCTTACAATAAAAAAAATAAAAAAAAAACGATAGCAAACAACTTTTTCTTAGAAAATGTTCCTCTAAAATCAGAAACAATGCACCTTTTCTCTTTAATCATATTCATGTTTCCTTAATTTATGAATACCCTGTACTTCAAATGTAAAAATTTTCACGGTATTGTCATTTTTTTGACAATTGAAATTTGTCATGAAAAATAATGTTTTTTCATAAAATGAAAAATAAAAGTTTTTCCTCTTGTAAAGTCAATCCGGTGACCGGTAGCATAAGGTATATAGTATATACTATATAGTAGATACTATACCAATTATCACTTTAAATAATAATGTTAAAGTTAATATCTACATTATCTACAGCTACGTATCTAGGGCCAGGAGAAATAATCGATTATCGATTATCCGATTAATCGATTATCAATCAATCGGAAGTAATCGATTATTTTTGATAATCGATGATCGATTGTTATATTTCATAATCGGCCCAGCCCTAGTTATAAGTCCAATTAATTTTTGTATATTCTTGTTTTAATTTTTAAGGCATTAATTTTTTTATTTACACAGTTACAGCAGTTTCCCTGAACTATATGGAATTTAAATTCACCAGCAATTGGGTTGTAATTGTTTCGTAAACTAGATATTTGAAAATTTTTACTTGCTCAAGGATAAAGTTTCCTATTGTTAATCTGTCATTATTGTTGTGTCATTACGTTTTTATATATTGTTTTTTCCTCATTAATTTTAAGGTCCTTCTTTTGAACTTTTTTATCAATAATGGTTATCGTTTCAGTCAAGTTTATTTTATTCGTTTTAATAATGACTACATCAGCGGCATAAGAATTGGTTTAGCAACAATATGGTATTCATTTCTGTGAAACTGAAGTTAAAATGTCGGCAGCTATGTCTGAAAACATACTTATTGAATTTATGAAAACCTTGAATACCTCAGTTTTCAAATATAAGCAGTGGACGTGTTAGCAAGATTCGACTCCTGTTCACGAGATAAATAGAACCTAGCACTGGCTAGAGATTAATGTTTTCATTCATTGAGGATGAATACTGGTCTTTAGAGAGCCCAAATATAAATCACCTTGATTTCATATTGTGGGACATTCTCAAACAATAAGCACGTCAATTTTAAATCATTGAAACGAAGTGTGTTCCGGGCGACAGGCAAAACATGCGACAAAACATGCGTTTTACAACTAGTGTTAATCATTTTTTACCTACTTTTTAAATGTGTTTCTTAAATTAGCTACATTGTCTTCACTTTAATGCATTAGATGTATTAACAACTTGCTAGACTGTGTATATTAAGTGAATATATTATATCAATTTAGAATGTAGCACAATATTTAAATTACTAAATATGGTCATTCTTTCTGTATCAGAATATTTCTGTCGTTTCATTCATAAAATATTAAATCATCATAGAAGAGGTCAGATTTATCATTGAAGATCTGACAAAATCCGCTATAACATAGAACTTGATTATATTTACCATTACAACAATTGTCCTAGGGTTTCGTGTTATGCTATATTTTACAAAGAAAAAGTTTAAAAAGTTACGATACATATAATTTCACAAGCTGCCCCATAAAAGGAAGTTAAATAAAAGGAACCAAAGCCCTTACCAAACAGGATAGTCCCAGCGCATAACCTGGAGTACCTCTCTGTTATCACATATTAAGTCTTGCAATACATTTATATACTGAAAATATTATATAAATCCAAATACACAGCGCAGTTGTCACTGAACATATATTACATCTATGCGGTACCTTAAGGAACCTTTCACAACAATTATTAATTTTGTCACAATGTAAAAACTTAAGATTTTAGGTGGATTAAGCATCTAAAATCTTCAAAATTTTCGATAATTTTTTTTGTATATTATTATAGTATGAAGGCTTAAGAATATATTCTGAAATTTCAAGTCGATATCTTTAAAATTTACAGATATATAAAGCTTTCAGTCACGGGGTAAAGAGCGGCTAATGCTACTACGTGCGCCCCTCAATGAGCGCCCTCGTCGGGTGCGGAACAATGGTCGACTTAACTAATTAGCGACAAACTTGAGAAATCATTGTTTCATGCATTTTTTTTTCCTATTATATTGTAATAATGCTAAGACAAATGAAACAAGCACGAGAATTCATTATCCTGAAAAAAAAGGCAACGTCCTCTGAATCTGAAACGGTGACAGTCATATCTCGAGAACCGACCGAGACCGATCGCATTTTTCAAAAATAACCAAAATTGTTTAAATAAATCACGATAATAACTGAGTTTTGTACCGAATTTTCGTACTCCACTTCCATGTGCAGTTTTTTTTTTAAGAACAATTTTCAGAAATGCTGATCGTCAATATAGGTATTTCGTATGCACTTAACTTCATGACAGCTTACTATCTTTGATTTCAGATGATCAGTTTTAGCAGGAGAAGGGGCACCACAAACCGGGTCGTGAAATAAACGATCCACTTCCGGCGGGCATATCTCGTCTGGTTTTAAAGATTCTTAAATTGTGTTCACTTCACCATGTGTACAGTAAATTTATATTCAATTTAAAAAAATGTTTATTTATCATTAATAATTTCCCAAGAAAATTCATCCCGAAAATCAACTATTTCTTCATGTTTCTACATGTAGATGAATGTAGCCCCTTAATATTGAATATAGTTGTCAAAGATTTCTTGCCAATCAATAATTAATACTGACACTGAAAACTGACGATAATTGATGAAGTTTACTAACCTTTAGGCTCTGGTCCACATTCCTTACTTTGTTTGTTGTTTAAGGATTCAATTTCTTTCGAAACTTTTGAAGATCTCAATTCAATTAGCTTTTCTGATAGTAATGTGCCGTTATCAAATTTCAAATCAAAATCTCCATCATCCAGTATCTGTAAAAGAAATGTAATTTGGAAATTCTTCAAATATAAATCATAAAACACACCACATAAACTAAATAATACACAAAATCTAAGGTGAAAACTGCCTGCACAGGAGATATATGTACATTGATTAACTAAGGGTGTGTACCGTAATTTGTCGGACGCCACCAACAACCGTGATTACGGTTACTTTCGGTAACTGAAATTGTCGGTATATGTCGGAGTCGGATTTGTGTTTTTACTTTACTAGTGGTTGATCTGTGGTGTTTACAGCCAGTGTTTACAAACTTGAAAACAGTATTTTTTTTTATTAAATAAGGTATTTGAGGATTAACTAATTAGGGTTTTCACATGATGGAAACTGTACTGGATTTGATATTCTCGTCTTCATCAGATTCTGAAAATGATTAATGGTGACGAACCTCATGGTTAGTAGAAAAATTGTATGTCGATATTAAATAAACTTACATAATTGTTGCAGCAAAAAGACCAAAAATTCTAAATTTTGTGGCTGAAGTTGTGGACAAATATTCTGATGAAGAATTTAAGGAGAATTTTAGGATGTATCAAAAAACTTTCAATTATATCCTTAAGTCGATTAAAGATTATATATCATCCTCACACGCAGATGTAGGGTATCCAACAATAGATTCTAAACAGCAATTATTACTTACAATATGGTATTTCACTACACCAGACAGTTATCGGTAAAAGTATTTAATTTTAAATCCTGTATTTACAATTAAAAGGTTACAATCATTTTCATTTTCAGTTCAATATGTGGACATTTTAATATAGGAAGGGCAAAAGGACAGAAGACTGCGAGAAGGGTTACAGATGCTTTACTTAAATACTGCGCTAATACTTTAGCCAGATACTAACATACAATCCAGAATGAATTTTATAGAAAAGGGTTTCTAAATACTATTGGTTGTATTGATGGGCCTAACATTCCAATTCCAGCAGCAAAAAATCATAGTTGTGCATATATATATATATATATATATATATATATATATATATATATATATATATATATATATATATATATATATGCCAAAAAATTTTACTTGCCTTAATACTACAAGTGTGCTAAGATTATACACTTTTACTTCATATTTTAGGGGATTTGTGATCATAAAATGTTACTTATGCATTGCTATACAGAGGAAGTTGATTCAGTTCATGATGCAACTGTAATGAAAAGAAATGAGTTGTGGATTTATCCCTCGAAAAATGAAATGTTTCCAGAAAATACACATCTTCTTGGTGATAAAACACATCCACTGTTACCAACTCTAATCACTCTGTATAAAGATAATGGGCATTTAAGTAATGAGCAGAAACATTTAAATTATATTCACTCCAAATGTAGATACACAATAGAACGAGCATTTGCCTTGTTAAAAAATAGATTTCGCATTTTAAAATATATGCACGAAATATATCTTGGGGTGTAAAATACAAAAATGCAAAAGTTATGAACTTTTGCATTCTCCATAACGTGTGCATTTTTACAAGACAATGTTTTGGATATTGACTTCCAAAATGAAATAGATGATGAATCTGAAAATACCGAGGTAGTAATAGGAAATGAAGCAGATAGGCATAGATATGAACCAGTGGCGGCTCGTGGTATCCATATTTGGGTAGGCGATAGCGGCGTATGAGCTTCAACCCTTAAAAATAGCGAAAATTTTTAAAATTTTCAAGGTCACGCGTTTTCCTGGTACTTCAAAATTTCAATGATTGAATTTCATTTATACAAAAATATAGACTTTCACAAGGATTTTTTGAACTTAATACCTCTTTGTTATTCGTGAATAATAATAGTTATTGTGGGTATAAATAAATTGGAATAAACGAAATATATTTATTGAGTATTATACCTATATTATGTAAATTGGGTTGGCAATAATACATTATTTTAGGGCGCTTTAGGGTATCCCCTCCTTCCTCCCTCATAGCCTTCCTTAACCATCGCCATTATTGACTGACAATTACAAAGTGGATACCTACTACTTTTTATAATTTAAATTAATGCGCCTATCTTTAATTAATGAAAATTTGTTAATTATATTTTCCGTGAAGTCATCAGATTTCTGAAGTGTGCTAAATAATTCCTTTTCAATTGAAATAAGTGCAAGCGACGATAAACGTTCATTCTTCATAGAGTTCCGACTATGCGTTTTAATACGTTTTAAACAAGAAAAATGTCTTTCAACCGATGTACTTGTTGCTGGAATTGTAGCAATTAAAACAATAAGTTTAAAAACCTCTGGAAATATTTCTCGAAATTCATATTCCACAAAATATTTCAACATTGACTCGATATTTAATGTTTCAAATTGATCATCACAATAGGTATATAACCCAATATCCCCAGTAATGTCACGGCTTATTCAATGCGAAGGCGTCTTTGGATCTGCCGAAGAACGCCGATCTACTTCAGGCGCCGATTGCATTCGCCTTCAACTGCTTTATTTAAAGAGTATAATTGGCTGCAGACGTCTGAGCTGCGATTATTTTGCCATTACAACAACGCTGTTTGTCGTCTTACCGACATCTGGTTGACGTGTTAGCTATCGATTTTCAGGCGGTGGGATGGACAACCGAGCCTGGTCTGGTTGTTCTGTTTAGGAATAAAATGATTTAATTCGGTGTAGCGCGGCGCCGTGCGGACTGCGGTGGTATATATAAAGGGTGTTTACGGCACCAGCGCCGCCGACGGCGATAGATAGTTTAATTAGTATAAAGTAGTTATTATTAATTATATTAAATATTTCTGTATTATCAGGGACGTTAACAGTTCATTGTAATTGCGCTGTTATGAGAAATGACATAAAATTTTAAAGGTAGGCGGCGCCTACCTTGCCTACCCCGACGAGCCGCCACTGATATGAACGAGCAGTACAAATCATACTCATATGTGCACAATTAAACATGACTGTCAATATATTTTTGATTAATGAATATTTATAATTACTGAAACTTAAAAAGTTTAAATGAATTTAAGGTGTTAATAAAGATATTCTGTAGCTATGAGATTTTAAATCTCACTCAAAGTATGTGAATATATTGTGGATCCCTCAAAAAATGAAATTATATATTCAACTCAAATGTATTGTACTCCCATATGGTATGACTGCAATTATATATATTTAGAAAATTTTAAAATTGAACTTTTCCAATACAAATTTCAATTCATAAATGTTTGGTATAAAAAATAAAATTATTTGATAATAAGAATTTATATTCCAAATTTAGAAAAGCTATAGACATGGGAAATACAAACATGTAAATAAAATAATAATTATGAAAGTAATAATTATGTTTAAAGGTTTGTTTTGAGATGTAAATTTATTGCTATGTTCCTCATAACTACTTATCAGTAGAAGAACTTATTTTCGATTCGTAATCCCACCAATTTGACCACTACATAAACAATGCTCTGACAGCTTTCAAATCAGAAATAAAATCTAAGCTCAAATTGAGAACTCACCACAAACAACCGAAGTTTTTAAGGAGTTATTCTGATTGATACTGATGGTTATCATTTTCATGAAACCATGTACCGTAATTCTACTATTTTTCAGACGCGTTAATTCATGGGACAGTAAACCGCAACTTTGATTAAAATATTGGAATTACGGTGCAGGCCCTAAATATAAACATCCATTCCCACCGACTGTACCAGTGGTGGCACTTGGATTCATTCTAGAGTTATGATAGTGATTAATTGTATTTGCTACATAATGTACTCAAACTGAGTTACTGTGACAATAGTTCAGTTGGATTCTTTAATCCTTAAGTCGCTAGGACTGTATTATATCACTGCTATGAACTATTCAATATAAGACCATAATCTTTGTAAATAAGTTTTTCTCAAAACTAGCTACATGTTTGATCCCAGTGAGCATATCTTGAAAACATATACTCCAATTTGAATCGAACAAAACATATTTGACCTGCAATTGAATTGATCAAGAGTACGAAAACAAATACAGTCCATAGAATGTTTCACTTATCACGACACCATTTGTTTGTATTAATGTTATTCTAGTAAGTTGATGATCTCAATAAGAGCTCTGGGGGCAAGATTTTGTACAATTGAAAACAATACTTTCAAATAATAGTATCACCATAACGTTCAATATAAAGAAATAGTGTCTCAGCAAATATTTCTTTGAAATGATAACAATGTGTTTTACACTGTACACATCTTTTTTTTTTTAAGACATTTTACAACTGCCTCTGGGAGTAGGCAAAGCCTGGCTTGCTTCAGGTTTATATTTCCCTGATATTTAATTGATCCCTTATGTTCCATTTTAATATTTAGTGCAGATTATTCTGAAATATTAATAGTTATCCATTATCTGTTTCTCGAAACTGCATAAGTCTATGTTTTTTCATAAAAGTCATCAATTCTGTTTTTAATCATAGTATATAAAATGCAAGCGTGGTAATATGAGAAATAAAATTGACTTTATTCTATAAAAGATGCAGGAATTCCTTTTTTATTTTTATATAAAGAGCAGACATATTTTTATGTAGTGTCCACCAAAGGAATACTGGTATACAGCTTATTAATCGTCCAATTTTTGTTCCATACATTAAATCAATCAATCTTTCGACATCTCTGGGAGCATTACTTACTGGTACCACTCTTCTGGCTGTCTACTAGCATAACATTTAATTCTCGATATTCTTTACCACATAATAAGGAGGTAAGCAGTTTTCAATAAACTTATCTTATTGGAGTAGTATTATCTTCAAGAAGACTGGATTCTAGTCTTCTTAATTATCTTATAAATGAAGACTAGATATTTTGACATCATATTGTAACGAGTTTAGAACAATTTTAGTTAGATTTTTTATTGACATGGTATTTAAAATCATCGTATTCTAGTTCCACCTGGTGCATATGTATCTTCTAAATTTGTTTTCGACATTTGCAAAGTTCTGGCAATATACAGTAACCAAAAAACTACAAAACTCGAATTTCACCATCAGTTTGCAATCATGATCTTGATTATATGATCTACATTCTTTTTTAATACATTTGTTGGTATGTATGATGAACATTTCATCACTTATAAGGTTTAGCACTACCATAAGCAATGTTGTAAATTCCATTACCCTAAACTCTAGTTCAGATTCGGTAAGAATATTATGTGATTGTTATTGCATTATTATTTTATTTTCTCTACTTAGTCACTTTGTCGATGACAGTAAAGCACAAAGTAAATAGACAGTACAAAAACAGTACAAAGTAAGCAAAGACAGTAACGCTATTTGTCTCATTCATGGAGTGAATTTCTGGAAAATGATCTCCATTTGAAAGGTGATTTGAATCCTCCGACTCATCATCACAGCAAGTTCTTTCATCCTCGATATGCTATTCTTCAAGAATACACACTATATCGTCTCTAATTGTTTCATTGTCTCACTTATTATTTATGAAAATAACAAACATTAATTAAGTTGACAAACACTCATGTGTGACTTTGTCAATAGCCCAGAAGTATAGACGCATGTTTGAGACTTTAAACATGACTGAAATAAAAGTGGTCCATGAAATGCTACGCTGTGTGGAAAGGAGAGAATATTTTGGAATATATTCCTTTGCTGCAATCTTTTGGATGCCGCATGATCCTTTAAAGATTAAAAGATAACAACTAATACGGGTAAATGTACATTAAACACAGTATATGTACAGAACACTATTTTCAGTATATGTACAGTAAATGTACATGTACTAAAAACATACAACTTATACAATTTTTTTTCCAACATATAAATGTATAACAGTTTTTTAACAAAAAGAATGAATAGCTCTTTAAACATAAATATTAATATTTGATAAATTAGTTATAAATGAATAAATATGGCACATAGATTCACCTATTAATATTTGTTTATAATATTAAATTAATATTATAATTGCTAATGCAAATTACATATTAAAAATAAATACCTACCACTGTAAACTTTTCCTTGCGTTGGCATATTTCCGAAATATATTCTGCAACACTTTCATCTTTAAGGCCTATATATTCCGGAGTGAATAAAATGCAAGCAGGTTCATGTGCTAAAAAATTGTCAACATTACATGCAGACTTGATTGACAGGTCATCTTCTCCAGGAAAATCAATATATTTTACAGTAATCACAGATGCATTTTCTCTTTTTGTTACCACAGCTCTATACAGGCCTATCAATCCATCTTTGCTGCATAGCACCAGTTGGCCAACTTTCACATTTGGTAAAAGAAGATCTAAAATAAAAACAGACTTTCATCCAAGTGGATTTTTACTCGTACATACTTTGAAACTAGATTATTATAAACAAGTGTACATCTGATCGGCCCAAATAAAAATATACATGCATGATATGATGAAGTCGATCACTAGAATAACGTGAAAAATTATAAATTAACGTTTATTATATAGCCAAATTACATCATTAGGTGTTGAATGAACTTTCTCTTTATAATAAGGTAAATTTGGAACTGAGCTCAATCATATTTTTAATACAAAATCATGCTAATATTTCACTCTTAGTTGCTTTTACAAATTGACCATAACTGAGGTGGAAATTGAAAGTGAGGAATAGGAATAGTGATGCAACCAATACCGGCATCGTCTGTACTTTCATGTCTCCTCGCCTACTAAGGGGCCTTTGTATTAGCAGTTCAATCCTGTCTTATTCCAGTCAGTCAATAACATTTACACAGTCACGATTATTCGTGCTCATTTGTCTAAATATTTATGTATTCTCAATTATACTCAAATAAAATGATTTAATTAATTTAAACAGTTTTAAAAAGACACTTCCAGGCCTCTTTTGAACTCAGGAGGTATTTAAGTAATACACGGACTTGGGACTTGAAGCCAGAGGACGATGATACACGAAAATGCTCGACACCTGCTGGTATCTTAGATCACCTTTTAAATGTTATTCTGCCTCCTCCTCAATTTTTCAATAGATCTTTATTCTAATCACACTTCATTTGTTGTCAATCTATATTTCTTTTAAACTATTGTTTTACTAAATAACAATATCATGGATTTCACCCCACTTATATAATACTTACCAGACTTGTTAACATTTTTGATATACTCAGTTATTTCCTTACACTTTTGAGCACATTCTTTGGTTCTAACGAGGAACTTATTAGCTTCCACATCGATAACCATTACCTTATCACCAGAATTCAATCTAGCCATAGGTTTGGGAATATCAAAATAACATGCCTTACTCACATCTTGTTTTTCTATTTGTCTTGATTTCGTAGATGTTTCAGATTCAGACATGGAATGTGCATTGTCTACTAAATTCGCCAAATATGTCCCATCATCGTACTAAAATATACATGAAAAAATATGTATATTGAATGTTTGCACAGAACATGGTAAAATTTATGACATTTATATAAGTAAATATTTTCTATGAAAAAGTTTGCTTGAATTCCCTTCCGTAACATTTTTAATTTAGCAGCAATAATTAACTGCAAGAACAAGTTAATAACTACAATGGTAGGAAAGTACATGAATAATTGCATTTGAACATAATAAAAAAATGGTAATGTAGGTTGGATTTCTTTTTGCAAGAAATGAAAAACTCCATGAAAATTTCCATTTAAGAACAAAACGGATATTTTGATGAAGGATCAAATCTACAGTAAACTGCCTCATAAGCAGATTAAGCCATATAACTGAGAGAGGATTATTATAGAACACTATTTTTAAAATGCGGAATATACGAAAAACCATGAAACTGTCAAGAATAAACATTTAGTGAGAAAACTAAATGCATTTATTTCTGCCTTAAGTGAGGAAAAAATCACATTGATAAAGGACGGTGAAACTGCCTCTTAGTCATATTATAACTCCTCCATATAATTCCTTACCAATCCTTTTCATTTTCATCTTTAAAAATTTACAAATGTAATGATTTACATTAATGGTTGCGTTTAGTTACATTTAGAATATACTAGTTTGGTAGTCATTGTTTGTTTAAAGCTACTAGACTCTGGTTTCAAAATTGTAGGCAGTAAGTAATTCACTCTTTGTTTACCTGCTATAATAGGCAAAGAGAGACAAAGCGTGTGCTAACTGTCTGCGCGCGCAATAAGTAATTCGCTCTTTGTTTGCCTGCTATATAGGCAAACAAGAGAGACAAGGCGTGTGCCAACTGTCTGCGCGCGACTAACGATAGAAGAAACACAGTGCAGATATTTATAATTTACAAGTAAAACAGAAACGAGAATTGTTGAATCGTATTACCAGCTCATAAAAATAGTGTTCTATACCTTACTGCCCACTATTTTGAAACTGGAGTACTTATAAAGGGATATGTGTGGTACATGCCAAAAGCTTCAAAGACGGTCAATTCAACATTTTTTTCATAATTACCACTACAATATTTTTAAGTTGCTGCCACAAATATTTTAGTAGTTTTTCATTTAGAATTGTTGAAGGGGGAAATCAAGAAGTCATAATTACATGCTACAATTTAGAACCCAGGAAAATTGGTTATTGCTGGAATTGGTTGATTGCAACAATAGGGATAATACTTAGATAATCACTGGAGATGATGAAAGGGACCAATTTTCCCCAAACAATTGCGTTACTATACGCGCGTTTCGCCAACCAAGTTGGCATCATCAGAAGATGATTAAAACTAATTTTTAAAATACCTCTAGTCTTTATTTATACGAAAGTTATAGGAAAGTTATAAAAGATTAAGTATTAGAAATAGTAGTGAAATAATTCTGAAACATATTATTCCTGTCCTGTTCTATAAATAAAAATAATTACAATGAATAATGAGTTTATTAACGAACAATGTATGAAACCCGAAAAAATATTAGTAATGTTTATGGAACTCGAACAAAATTTAAATATAAATAGAGAGTAAAGGAAATTTCAAGAGTTGTCATTTCAGTAAGGTATAATTATTATTTAAGTAATATATTAGTACACACATTTTGAAAAAAATACAATTGTGAAGAAAAAAAACATACCTGTTGTTTTATTTTAATGGTCAATTCTGTCACCTCATTATTCAATGCGTGACATTTATTAATTTTTATCCTTGCCGCTAATGCAGGAATTTTTTTAAAGGTATCTGGCAAAGACTTTACAGATTCTACTAGGCTCTTATTACCATAATCTATAAAATGTACTATAGGCGGATTCACACTGGTTACACAACCTCGACTCCTACAAAGAAACATATTCATTTAAAAAATAGAGATAGATATAAATATAATTGAGAAACACAATCATAAAATTATGATATTTATATGATGGTCCTTGAAACAATTGAGGTAAGGAAAATCCTCTTTTGGAAACTGGTTATGTGCATGCATGTATTAGACTTCCAATAAATATGTAGGCAGCAGCCCTACTCCTTCATGAGCAGGTAAAGAGTAGTCTTGCTCAATCTACGCTCTTCATTCAAAAGTCATTATGTCTCTCGGAATATTACTACTTACTTTGTCATATCTATAAAGTTGCTGTAAAGTACACATAATACTGTGATCATGGACTTTAAATATACACACTGGTACACTATGATGTATGATTTTAAAGTTGGATTATCTAAGGAGCAACGTTTGTAGTTTTAAATACTATCCCCACTTTAATCCAGGACTACTGTCCTTAGATAAAAAAATCCATACAGGGAATAAATAGATTTCTTTCTGATCTCAGAAATAATATGAGTTAATAAAATCATAATTGGCGACAATAGGTGAACTTTCAAATGATTGAGGCTACCCTTAGCAGCATTATGTAAAATCTAAAAAGGTATATTAAATTCTCCACGAGAAGAGTTGTTAAAAATAATTTGTCACTAGTTGCCCCACAACAAAAAAACAACAAAGGGCTAAACGAGTCTGAGTCCAGGATACAACAGTGTATTAATCAACTAGTTTTTTACTTACATTAAAGCAGATCACATGGTGCCGGTAGGTAGTGTACGTTTCCGATTTCATTGTGTTGTCACAAGGGAATCCAATCGTAAAAAACTACAAAATGCGCATGGAGTTGCGGCGTATATACATCCTTATCCTGGTTTAATATAGTGATAGTTGTGTGAAATGTACATTTTGCAATATGAAATTAAAGGTTTATAGTGAAACTGATTAAAATCATATAGGAACTATGGGGCATACTGAAAATATAAAAAACGACATAGCATACTGGACGTTTTTAAACGACTTTATATGTAGAAAATGCCACCTTTCAGGAACTTCAGGAAAAGTATGTACCAAATTGGAAATTACCACATACAAGATAACTGAGCATGCATGTACCGCAAGTCAAGCATCTTGCAAAAAATACCATATACAGCAAGACAAAAAATACTCCCTCTATCCCAAATTAGTTGTCACATTTGACGATTTTCTTCAGTTTTTGCTACAACGTTGTGAAAATGAAAATATCAAACATGGTGCTGTTCAGAGTAATTTATGCTCCATAGACGTACAATTTCTCGGCTATGGAAACAAGCAAAAAACTCCAAACTTTCTGGAAGTATATACTATAATGTCGATTCATTAAAACCAGGCAAACGTGGAAGAAAAAAAAATTATTCAGAGAATTTTGTAAAATTGAGAAATGTTCCATTGCATAAAAAGTACCCTGAGAAGTTTATCATGCATAATAGCCGTATCAAGAGCTTCATTACATCGAATGTTAAAAGAAGAAACATTTAAACGTGTTTCTTCTGCAGTAAAAACTTTGTTAACTGCTGAAAATAAGCTTGAAGGACTTCGCTTTTATCTTCAACATTTGGAACCAGACAGCATATTTTCTGATATGAAGTTTCACGTTCATATTGACGAAAAATGGTTCTACATTACGAAAACATTGCATTCTTATTATATTGCCGTCAATGAAGAAGACCCTCACCGAGAGTGTAAAAGTAAATGATTCATAACAAAATCATGGTGGTTGTTGCAAGACACCGGTGAGATCCTTATGAAAAAAATATTTTGATGGAAAATTAAGTGTGTCGCCTTTTGTATATGCAGAACCGGCCAAAAGAAATTCACAAAATCGACAAAAGGGCACCCTTGTTACTAAAGTTGTCGAATCCGTCAACAAGAAATCAAAAAAATGATTATTGAAAAAGTAATGTCTGCCATTCGTGCAAAGTTTCCTCGGTCTGCAAATAATGGTCCAATCTACATCCAACAAGACAATTCGAAGCCTCACTTATAATCCTGATGTACAAGCAGAGGCAATTAAAAATGGGTGGCATCTAAAATTGAAATGTCAGCCTTCAAATAGTCCCGACCTGAATGTGCTTGATTTAGGATTCTTTAACGCAATTCAGTCATTACAAAATCAGATGGCGACCAAAGACATAGATGAATTAATAGGTGCTGTGGAAACGTCTTTCGATAAATTGGGGAGAGAAGTTAGACATTTTTTTAACTTTGCAAACATGCATGGAAAAAATAATGATGTATTCTGGGAGCAATGCATACAAGATTGTACATATAAATAAAGAAAAATTAAGACGTGAAAACCGCCTTCCACATAGCATCAAATGTAACTCTGAAGCTATTTTAACAGCCAAAAATTGTCTTAATATTATTTAGTTTGTAGCAGCTTAGAATTACCTTCATATAGGAATATAAAAATTATTATCCATAATTACGAGTATGAAATCAATATTTTTTGTTAAATTAGTTAAAAAATAATAATTCCAGTTTCTATTTATTCTGTGTGCCTAATTATTTTTATTTGTAATTTTTTCGAAATGTGACAACTAATTTGGGACACAGGGAGTAACAAAATATGGATACCTGCAGACAAAACAATAGTAAAAAAAAAACAGTATAGTGTATATGGTGGTACGCACTTTTAAAACATAATGAATATTCGTTTTCTTTGCTTGTTTCCAGTAAACAGCCTCCAGAAATCAATGTAAAGACTATAATGAAATTGAGACTTACATTATATTTATACAGACTAGTATATAACGTCAACTTGCAATGCTAGTCACTGAATGTGTGACCATTCTTTAAGCAAAATACTCAAAATATATTTTCTGGATCTCCTTCATGTCGCATATTTACAACATGCAGTTCATCTAGTATCAGATACTATTACAAAGTAAATTCAGGAGTAGACCAGCTCATAGCTAACACAAAAATTTTTGTCAAATTCCCTAAACAGTTTTGAGCTTTCCAGACATGTTGTTCAAGACTTCCAATACGACCTGAACTGATATTAACCAGGTGAAGTATATACATATCTTGATGTAGTCGCATATTATAGTAACAATTTTAAACATATGAAAGCCTTCATCGCATGAGTCCGGATCAATTAAACAAAGTCAAGAACTATTTTTAGATCCTCAAGTTGATACAGATATAGCAAAGGTCTGACACATATTCTATGAGTACAGCAGTTATTCAAAAATTACATATCGGATATTATTATATATCGGAACTGCTTATTTTACGCATATATAATACATTTCTTACACTATGACATTCTGTTATTATACTTCAGACATGTTTATGAATTAATTATAACACATTATTGTGACTATATAGTCACAATAATCCAAGCAGTTTTATTCCAATAGGAATTTTCCATAAAGGATTAATTCATGTTATTTTTACAACGCCAGATATTATATCTAAAAATGTCTTCCGCATTAATTATAATAGTATCTCTGGATAAATCTACTGAATAAATTGTCTGTTATATACAAAACCATCATGATTTTAGTATTATTGGCATTTTAGAAGTTTTGATCTGTCAAGAAACTTGTTTATAAACTTACTGTCGTTTATTAAATTTAAAATTGTTATATGACCAAAAGCATATCGTAAGAGAAATCACATTACCTTTATATTAAAGATCAATAGAAACCCAATCTTCAAAGAAAATCATCTATGTAATTTATTTCCCCATTAAGGCATCCAACACAAAAAGTGATTGAGTCCTTGTTGGCTCATCACTGCAACACTTGCGATATATCGATGGGCTTCTATTACATGATAAATGGGGTTTATAGTCAAATTGGCGCTATGGCTCTATCTGTTAACGGGTGTGGTACCTTTCAAGTACTTTTCATTAGTTAGGGAGAACAATGTTTGCGAGAACTACTGTTTGTTTTGATACTATCGCAGAAACCACAACTGCAATTTTATCTGCCAAATTTCTATTAGTTAGCATCGGAATAAAATCGAACATATATCACAGTCGCAAATTATTCTGCATTGATAGAGATTGGAAGTTTATAACAATTATTTTTCTGATACCATACGTGCCATAGCGCCATTGGCGTTACTTCAAGCTAAATTTGTAGCATGGTATACAGTATGGAATATTCTGATACTTTTTTAAAACAAATTGCAATTTTTGTTTAACAACAATACTACAATGATCCGCATACACAGCCAATGTATTTTATACTATAACCTCTAGTTATACAATAAACAAGATTTAAATATTTCTAAAATAGCGATCGCACACTCACTATATTAAATTGATTTGCTATTATTTAAATATAACTACAAATTGTATCGCATTAGATATAACATTAACCCTTTCATGCATTGTATATACGTACTGAATGGTTAAATAAAATATTTTTGTTTATAATAAAAACGTCAATCTTTTGTTTAGTGTGCATGAAATACACTTCAGTGGATAGTGTAGATTCAGTACGTAGAGTGTGATCTATAAAATAACAGTGAATATGATATTACAGAGTTTGTTTGTGCCTTAGATCAGTGTTGCATCAACTGTGCAAGATGGGTGATATTTATGAAATTATAAATACCTGATCATTTAATGGATTGCGAAAATAAAGGTAAAAATTATATTTTATACTACTTAGTATGTCATCTATGAGACTTACATTATATTTTATAACTGGTAATACATTTTCTATATTTACCACATTTTGTAAACATCCACCCCAGTAGATGTCATGCATTTGGCATTTACAACATGAGTTGCATGCAAATAATGTAATATCTGATATGTGCATATTACTTTTAGTTTCTAGAACATTGTATTTGAGGATTTAAATGAATCGGAGCAGGAGGTTCTTGATAAAAACTCAAGGCGGAAATAATGGAGCTTCAACAAGTGATGACAAATATGTTGATTATAGAAATTCCTCAGAAGATGAATTTGAAGACTTGCTTGTGCCAATGTCAGATGAATCAAGGAAGAGTGAAGCTGATAGTGAAGAGGATGTTCCATTACAAATACTTCAAGATAGAATAAGGAGTAAGAGAAATGGTACATGGCTGGCTTGCTAGAGATTGTACTAGACGTCCAGCAGTTTTACCTATATTTCAAGGCAAACGTACTATCAATAGCAAAGAATCTATGGCAAGAATGCTGATAAATACAGGTTCTAAAGGAGAAAAGGTGGGACGCCAAAGATCTATAACAACCTTCCTCTATTAAAATGAAATCTGTGAAACGGGCAGCTGTCAATATACGTTTTGATGGAATAGGGCATTGGTCTATGCTAACAAGCATAAAGAATGCGAATTGGTGTTAAATTCAACATTTGTAAACGAAGAACCAAGTATATTTGCAAAAAATCTAGAGTACATTTGTCTAGACTGCTTTGAACATTTTCAGACACCTTTATAGTTTCTAATATCTACAAATTTTCTTTGAATATATTTTTGTAAGGAAACCAAATAGTAATGCAATGTTTGTAAAGAAATCGTATTTTGCTTTACTCCACTTAATTAATACAAACTAAAGTGTTATGAAACTATTTGTTTTTTTTTGTGCAAATTATTGCTTATAGAAAAACAGTGTATACTGATTATTTATTCCATATCATAAATTGAACTTGAATACGAATTTTATTTTAAGAAAAAAAAAAATGAAAAAAATTCATGCACGAAAGGATTAACTGGTCGCCATGCCTTTTGAATCATGTGGGATTAAGTCAAAATAAACCTGCAAAATGCTACATGTCCAATGTTTCTTAACACATATTCAAAGGTTCTGCAGTTATACATTTGGTAAAATATTGTAGAAAGCTCATTGTTCTGCTGATTTGGAAAACAAAAATATTTTGTGAATACAAGACCATTAACGTTACGTAATAATATACATGAGCTAAATTAGATTTTCAAAAGAGATATTAATCCGCTATAAACAAACATACATTACAACTTAACAAGGTCAAAAGTACAACATAAAATGTTATGTTGGTTGCTTTAATTAATTTTAAATTTATTAAGTCTTTAGAAATAGTCTGACTCTGTTTTTAACAAATATGTCTTCACTGTAATGGGTACTTACCAGGCTCCTTCAAATTGAGCTATAACAAGCTGCCCAATTTTAGGTTTTATATCTTCAAGTTCTTCCCCTTTTTCATTTATTTTTAGCAATATATCTTCTGCAAGATCTGCATCATCTTTTCGTTGAACCCAGCATATATTTTCTTTGTCCTCAGTATAAACAATCTGTACCTAAAAGTTTTAATTTGAATATGTACTTCTTTTTCTTTAAAATGTCGATATATTTTTTTTTTTTATCCAAATCTATCACTGGAAATAAGCCTGGGAAACAATTTTTCATTATTAGTTTGTTGATTCGTTAGATGCAACATGATAGTTTTATTACATTAAACTAAATGTATGTATGCAACATAGTTTTATTACATTAAACTGAATTTAGTCTTGATTATTAGTTTATTTTTCCATTATTTGTTTGTTAAGAAAATCTTGCATTGACTTTTATATAAAATCAATGTATTTATATTTTTTTATTGTTTTTATATATATATATATATATATATATATATATATATATATATATATATATATATATATATATATATATATATATAGCTCTGCATTTGTTTCTGCAAATCTGTTGCTTGCTTTGATTCTCTCTGTCTTTTCCAGGTTCAATGGCGACCATCTGTAGTGTAGAGATTAATTTTTGTCTCATCTGACCAGATCACCTTCATCAATCATCATTGGTCCAATTCTAATATTGTTTTACAAAGGACATTCTGACTTTGATATTTTTCTCAGTAAGCAAAGGTTTCTTTCTTATCTCAACAGCTCGTAATTGTGTCGCATGTAATGTCTGACATACTGTTCACTTACTTACTGACTTGCCAGTATCTTGTCTTAAAACCACTGTGGCCTCAAAAGCTGAAGAGACCCTACCAGAAGCTAAATACAGAGCTGCTCTTCTGATATCACATGCAGCTAATTTCTTTGGTTGACCTCCAACATTGTTTGTTCTGGGAGAATTGCGTTTGCTTCTAATCCTTTGCACTGTTGATTGACTAATACTCAGTTTTTCAGCAATTTCTCGCAACGACCTTCCTTCCCCGAGTAATTGTTTTGCAGTCTCTACAAAAGCCTTCGATATTGGTCACTTCCTCCAAATCTTCATGTTCTATGGGAGCGTTTGCTGGAACAATGGGACAAAATTCCACCCGACTATTGTGAAAAGCTTGTCAAAAGTACAAGACGATTGATTGCCGTTAAAAAGGCATAAGGACTTTGGACGAAATATTAAGGTTCATATTTAATATACTAGACAAAGTGGTGCAAAACCGAACCAGTTGTTATGAATGTATGAAAATAGGTTTTCAACCCATACTGTATTTATTTGTTGAAGCATCAATAAATGTAGTTTCCACCATTACATTTTTTTATTAACAGTGTAATATTTATTTAAAAACAAAAAAAATATTATATATATATATATATATATATATATATATATATATATATATATATATATATATATATATATATATATATACATATATATATATATATATATATATATATATATATAAAATATAAATACATTGATTTTAAGTAAAAATCGATACAAGATTTTCTTAATAAATAAATAATGGAAAAATAAACTAATAATCAAGACTAAATTATAACAAGTAGCAATCCCACAATTACAATATGAAGAATATATTCAATGATAAAACTATAGAACATATTTGAATTCAGTCAAGTAAATATTCTCATTTCAACTAATCTATTTCACAGGCTTATTTAAAAAAATATGTATTGCAAATGAATATATTATTAATAAGGTCTATTATAAGTATACTTCATATGTTGATCCGATGTCTAAAACACGTCTATCAATTTCCTCTTTTATAGAGGTGTTTCTGTCTTCATGACTGTTTATTTTTGTGTTTGAATGTTTGATAACAATGTTTGATTCAACAAGGTTATTGGTATTAAGTTCAATAGGTTCTCTCTTTTCTCTTGAGATATTAAATCCATTTACAAAATTATTTTGTTCTCTGTTATTATAGTTGCTGTTATGTTTAAATTGGCCATGTTTATTTGAATTATTTTGATTACTTCTTGATCCATATTCTTGACTCTTACTTTTACGAGTTTCATTATTTTTATAATTAGTAGGCATAAAATTGCCAGGTAACGCCTTTGGAGGTCTTTCATTCGAAACTTGAGGACATGTTGGAAGATTAGCAGTAGAAGGTAAGCTATGAACATCAGTTGTTATCGTAATATTATGCCTAGGTGAAGTGGCTACAGAACGACCTGACCCAAAGTTACTATGATTTTCAGATAAAGAGTTTTCACCTAACAGTCTGTTTTTACATCTAAAAAAAATGGGTTAAATAAAGTAGAAAATTTTATATACATTTAAATATCAATTGTATTTAACTACATTGTCAAATAAAGTTAATATTCCAATTTTATCTGCTTACCTTTCTATTGTTTTCAAAATATCCTCTTCCTGAATAACAGCCACCTTATTTTTTAAAATATAATTCTTTGCTTCAGAAAGTAAATGTAAGTCAAACTCCTTCAATATTTGTCTAAAAATGTAAAATTTAATAAGAGAAATGTAATGAAATTATTAATGAAACAATAAAAAATAACGTTAATCACGCATTTTTGGCTATATTTTTTGTAAATAGGATTTCGAATTTTGAAAAAGAAAAAATGAATGAAAAGAATAAATCAAATGTGCCACTTCCAAATCTGCTACTCAATTCGCAACTTACACTACTAACGTTTTTTTATCCTTCATCGATATTTGCAAGTGAATGCCAGATATACACGAGATATACACTATATACCATGCAGGTTTGAATACTATACTTTGTGACAACTTCAATCAGAGGTTTGTGACAAATAGTGACCTTCAATTCTAGAATTTTCGGGACCATAAATTGATTAAGATTTCTATACTCCTAATTACATACCTTTTATCCACAGGAATAGAATCAAAAGTGTCTCTTCTAAAAATGGCAAACCCTGTTTTCCTGATATCTTTTGCATTCACATATATGTCACCTATATCTGATTGTAATACTGTTAAAGGTTGTCCATGTATATTACAATAATCAAAGTTTTCAGAAAAATCTTCCTCATCATCATAACTTCTATAGCTAGTCATATTAGACATTTCTGAAGATACCGAGGATGAAGATTTGCTGAAATATGTAAGATACTTCACTATATCTTTTTATATTATATATTCTATATATATCATAGGTATATATTCTAATAGATTAAAAATCATCATTAAAAAATGTATGAATATGTAGTTTTATAATGTTGGTGGACTTATTGTAACAAAGGCATAGCTAGGCTTATGATACCTATATTATATTACTTGTATGACGCAAGTACAGAGTGCAAAATTGTAAAGGTGTCACCGAGATATGGATATTTCCCTTACAAAATTAGTATTTAGAATAATGACTAGATGTTAAAAGTAGCATTTACAATCTTGACAACAACCAAAAGCAAAAAACCAGTAATACTAATCTTAATGCACGTGTAAGATATGCATACCTAAGAGAAAAAGAAATACAGCGTTTTAATTTAAAGCAACTTCTATTATATCTTACTGAAACACTGACATTACGGAGACATACTACATTGATAAAGCGACAATGACTGATGACTGAGGAGGAAGATTAAACTCATTATACAGGGTGTTCCATTTAAAACTATTTAAAAACACCCCGAATAACTATTGAAATATTTCTTTTCTTGGCCACAAGTAATATAATACTAAATTAACTGTCTCTATAGTAGTAAAATACATTAGGGTCTCTTTATGGTAAAACCACACTGTTTTCATGCCAAATAGTGATTCTTATTTCCATTGTAAGCATACATTTTTATTTGCATTCATTCTTTTTTTTATATTGTCCTATCCTCATATATGAAGAAATTAAATTCAGTAGTCATTTACATTGTAAATCATTAAACTAAGGTTAAAAGGCCCATCTGCAATAGTTTTGATCAAATATCCAAATTACTCTTGGCCAACAAGTAAAACTAAATCGACATCGTTATCAGAATCAAGAGCCCTTTATTGAATGATTATGACTCAACCTATGTTCCCAGTTATTTATTTATTCATAATTGGCAACCCAATAAGTAGCATTAATACCCCATAAGAGGATTGTTCAAAATCGAAAACCATAAATCATTGAAGTGCACATTCTTAGATGGAAATAAAAAAAACAAGGCTAATAATTACCGAATCTAGAAAAATACATATATGTATACCATTCTTACACTAAGGTTAGGATTATTAAGTAAAATAAAAGAATTTATTTTACTATTTAATAAAATAAAAACAACTGAAAAGACTGAAAAAAATAAAATTAATATAATTATTATAAATTTGCAATGCACGTCTGACATAAATATCTATATGGAAAAAGTGTTCGTTATATATTTTTAGGTAACTAACTGACCTGACAATGCCTTATTATATTAAATTGTGGTTCATCCGAAATAACACAAAACTTAATTTACTATTTAACAACTTGTAAAGCAATACTGGACATAATTTGCCTATTATAGTGCTTAAATTACTGAACTTATAATGTGAGGTAATGATTCATAATGAAGAGGTCTACCTACAGTTTAAGATGCTTATTTTGTTTTGAACTCTTTAAAGTCTAAAAATACCAGGTATGTAAATATGAAACAGGAATTTTTTGTATAGAAAATACATGTTTATTGTATGAAAATGACAAAAAATATTTTATTTGAAATATTTCCCATTGCTAGCTATACTTTTTCCCATATACTATAGCTATAATTTTTCCCATCTCACTGATAATTTGTGGATTCCATGCCAAAAAAATTCTTGTTCTTTTGAGGCTAACCAGTCATCGAGCCATTTTCGTAAGAAGTGAAGTCCTGCTTAGCAAGTGCGTGCCCCATCGATGCAAATAAGTAGTAATCGGATGGAGCCAAGTCTGGTGTGTAAGCCGTATACGAAAATATTTCCCAACTAAACACCTCAATCGCTTCCTTGACCGGTTTTGCTGTGTGTGATGGCGCATTATCATGAAGCAAAATCACTTTGTTGTGTTGCCTTTTTTGATATCCTGGTCGTTTCTCATGCAAAGGTTAATTCAAATCAATCATTTGTTTTTGGTATCGTATAGTATTAACGGATTGACCAGGTTTTAACAGTTCATAATAGATCACACCCTTCTGATTCCACCAAACACAGAGCATTGTCTTCTGTCCATGGCGATATGGCCTTGCAGTCGATGTCGATGGTTCGTCTGGAGTTACCCATGATCTTTTATGCGTAGGATTCTCGAAATATGCCCACTTTTCATCACCAGTCACAATTCAATGGAGAAATGACTTTCTTTTATACTCGGCGAGCAGGTTTTGCAAATAGTTTTTCGGTTTTCCTGTTGCCTTTCATTCAGTTCATGTGGTACCCATTTTCCCATGGCTTTCAAACGTATGGAGACTTCTCGTGTCACATTTAATTGATCTGCGAGTTCTTGTTGCGTTTGAGAGTCATTCTCATCCAACAATGCTTGCAATTCGCTATCTTCAAACTTTCTCGGTGGTTTTCCACGTTCTCTGTTTCTTACGTCAAAATTGACGCTTGAATTTTTACTTTTTGACTTTTTTAAACCACTCAAAGTACTGATTTACCAAGAGCATGGTCACCGTAGGTTTCGACAAGCATTCCATGTGATTCTGCAGCAGTTTTCTTCAAATGGTAACAGGCAATTAAAGACGATGTTGTTGTATGAAACTTGTATTGCTGCGAGATAAAAACCTTTATCAGATGTCAAAACAAGAAAATGGCGCCAATGACGCGGTATGACGGTAACTACATAGATGGCTAGGCCATCTATGGGCAAATTCCGGTTTCATATTTACTTACATACAAAATAATAGGGATTCCACAACAATGCGCCATATGTGGCTTTTTAGGGCGTATTATAAAGAATAATTATTGAGAATTCTGAAAATTTTTGTATTATGTAATAAAAATCCTAGACTCCTATATGCTGCCTGAATTAAATTTTGAATGTGAAGTCCTAAGGAAAGTTTTGAATCGAATATAATTACTGTACTGACTCTTAAATATTGAATGGATAAAGTCGTTTAAAAAATTCCCCATCTATATAATACCTATTCATTAATATGTTTGTTAATCTCGAAAACGTAATGTGATGGAAAATCTGTGTTGATGTATATTCAAAATAATCTTGATCTTAAAAAATAACTCTGATAACTAGCTTGCAATATCTTTTCAAATGATATAAGTTGTTAACAGTGATACAAGACAAAAAAATCCTTCTTGAAAACAAAAACTGACATGTCATTGCATTTTCCTATAAAAAATGTATTTCAATAGTTATCCCAGGTGTTTCGGCTATAATTGGGATATCCTGTATAATTTTGCTGTAGAAGTTTGCTTAAAAAATTCAAGTTCTATGTATAGGCATATATATAACATATAGGCATAGATAAACCTTTTATGTATATTAATATTGTATTTGACCATCTCACATATTAACTTTGTAAAATATATGGGAAAGTTTTCCTAGTAATAAGCTTATGATAGAAATGGAGTACATGATTTCTTCTTTTGGGTTTTATTGATAACCATTTTACTTACACTCTAATTTATATGCATATGGTAGAGTTTTGTAATGCTATATAAATCTGACACAAGCATTTGACACCTCTATATGTGTGGAATCATTGAAAGGTTCCTAATAAGAACCCTTACCCTTACACGACATTGAGGTTTAAATATATAGTCCAATGTGCCAACTATACACTTAAGAATAAGCAAACAAATATATATATATATATATATATATATATATATATATATATATATATATATAAACTACTTACGGTATTTTATTTTCCGATGTTTGAGAGTATTGAACCTGCCACTGTAATCCAGTTTTATTCAATTCTCGAATTGCGAAGTCACAGCTCCTATAAGATTAATATAGTAAGAATTTTCCAGTAAAAAAAAAATAAAAGCTTGCTTACTCTTTGTTATCATAAAAGACCTTTGCAAATTTTCCAGAATTTTCTACAAATAGTTTTTCAACATTTCCAAATTTATTAAATTCTTTCCTCAATGTTCTCTAAAATATTAATAAATTATTTATAAACATACATAATTCAAAAGGATAAAAAAATACTTATTAAAGTGAAAGCTTAAAGCAAACACCAAGAGGCAATGTACATATATTAATCTAGATCCTAGATATCACTTCTATTTCTTCTATATTTTTCACTTCTCAGTGAAAATATCAATGAAAGCTTTAATTATTTAGTAATTTTTAAATTTATAATATATTACAATAGAATAATAAAATTGCTCATATTCAATACAAATAAAATTATACTGTATTTGTTCAGCCTAAACATTGATTACTAATATTTGCAAATGACTTCTGGCAACGGCAATAATTGTCAATGAAAAAGTAGAGATAAATTTCTGTCATAATGATGTAGATTCATGATTTCTGTATGTAAATAAATATAAAATAATGTTTTAATCTAGTTAAATGTATAATTTAGTAGTGATATCTGTAGGTACCAAATATGGATAAGCACACGTATATGTTTAAAATAACCGTTGTTGTGAAAAATTATAAGATATTGTAAAATAAGTTTTTTATTGGGAAAACATATTTAGAAGCAATGCGAAGAATTTAAAATAAACAACAAAATGTTACTCAGCCCTATATTCAAAGTATTGAACATTAAAAGAAATAACTTCTATGTAAAAAATTTGTGGATGTACAAAAATTTACCTTTCCTACAAACAGGAAAGTTATACATGAAGATAAACACACCCATGCTTAAAGAGAGTTCCTCCCTCATTGAGACTTGAACACAAACAATGACATTTTCAATACTGGATTGTCTGCTCCTCTTGACCTTGGTACAATTAACATTATCCTAGATACCTCTATTGGAGGATAACTCACACATCTATGTTATAAACGCAAATTGGTAGGTCATGTAACTCATGTAATTCTAACCATTACTATATGGTAAAATGTGATAGGGTAAATTAAATATTTTCCTCAAATTCAAATCTAAATGCAGTTTTGTATTAGACAAGGATTTTCTGATATTGATTTATATTTCAATAATATATATTTTTTATAATATAATTAAAATTTACATACTGATTTAAAAATCACTGAATTTTCAGAAAATGTACCTACAATAGAAAATTTAATAAAAAGTCCTTAAAACTTGTAATATTAAAACTTGTAAAGCCATGCTAAATATAGTGTTACTTCATTTGACGGAAATCAATTACAATATTACTCTTCTATTTACAGATTAAACATATGCTTAAAATATTTTATATTGGTAAAAGGTGGTTACGTACATCAGACTTGTTATCTTACAAATAATGCTATTGGTTTAATACACACAAATTTAGATTCAGTATATTATTAATTCAGCTTCTATAATTTCATAATTCTACCAGAAATAATAATAATGAATGCATCTAATAATGCCATATAAAACTACAAAAATGTATATTTAAAAACTTTTTAAGTAGATAACCAATTGAGTTTTTCCACATTAATTCTTAAACTAGTTATTTAAAAAAAAACCATATTCAAACAGTAATTAGTAAATTTACATTGTATATAATTTTCAAGTATTTAAGTATAAAAAAAATTAAATGTGTGCAATCACTTATGTCAAGATGATATTCACAAAATACCAAGTTTCCTTGCGATATATTTTTCAACCATATTAAACATTTCTGATCTTGAAACTAATATTTGTAGGTGGAGTTTAATTTCTTCACAACCTGACAAGCTTTGTGTACATTCCATATAGTATTTATAATTCTACATGTACTACTACTAAATGTAGAAATTATACTTGCCACATCGCGATATAAAATAATGTTATTTTCATTTAATAGACTATTAGAGAAAATCCATAACTGTGTACTGTTTCTTTAATAATGAAACAGCTGTTAAGTATTTTTATCTTGATATTCATATTTCTTCCTTCTATATCACAATAAAAAATGTAAATATGCATAATAATGTTTTACTACATGTATCATCTTCATTGTTCATGTAAGCTTGGTGTACATTCCATATGTTCATAATTCTACATGTGCTATTACTAAATGTGCTAAAGTGTTTGCAACATTACGATATTAAAAAAAAATCGTATTTCATTTAAGACAATTAAAGAAAATCCATAAATAAATCAGTATTTAGCAATGAAAAAGATGAATACTGAAATAAGTATTTTTCAGTATTATGCAAATTTTACTAAGTTTATTTAATATCCTCACTGTTCGTATCACATTCTTTTTCTAGTAGAATGACGTTCTAGTTTCTAGTAGAATATATTTTTCTTCATTTGTTATATAATTATAACATTGTAATAATAAATAAATAAATATATATATATATATATATATATATATATATATATATATATATATATATATATATATATATATATATATATATATATATATATATATATATATATAAATAAATCATTTTAACGTAATAATAATAAATAAACAAATACTAGTAAATTATAATTTTCTAGATGTCATCTGTCTTTTAACGATGGTTATGTGACAGTGATTTGGTATAATACTGCCTAACCATAATTATTTCTTTATTTGAAAGAACCTAACAAGTTGGTGTCAAACTTTAAAATATTTTTAGAGGATTATGCAAAATACGAGTTGTTAGAATGATTTCTACAGAGTATTAACAATTGTGAACACTGAAATATATTTTAATTAATATCCAGACATAAAACTTGATAAATCTATTTTTAAAAGATTAAAACATAATCCAACTAATCATTAGTTTTTACATGTCGATTTTCAAGATTATTTCCATAGATGTATATTAAATGTCGGAATATTTAAGAGAAAAACTAACACTCAATAGTCCGATGGTGAACACTCAATAGTTTTTTGAAATTATGTCTGAATTACATTTGAATTAGATATAATTTAAATTATGATTCTTATGAATATTTTAATTAGCCAAGAATAATTTAAAACACCATGCGTTGTTAAATTAATCATAATTAATTAACTGTTTTCATATTCCAGAACTAGCTATATATAATAGTCTTTCTTTTACTCTGTATAAACTATTTGGGCACATATTTTTATCAGTACTTAATAAAAAGGCAAATTTATGTATTTATATAAAATATGATAGTACAGTGTATTTGTACAAAATATGATAGCATATTTACGAATATATGTGTCATCTGCCAAATGAATATGTCCATATGAAATCTCATGAATTCAACCAAGCGATGGCAATATTATTAAACTTATTTAAAAAACACGATCTGTCTATGATATTTCTTAATAAGCAAGTAACACTTCAAAGACAATGCCAGCTATAAAATGCATAACATCCTGTATTTAAAACAAAAAACAACCATCTTACTCTGTCTGTATCCTGACTGAAACCGGTAACATAGAGACAAAAATTCCTGAAAAAAAAAATTAAGTTTTGATAGTCAATGGCTTCTATTATAATAGTTGTTAATATGTTTATAAATACCCCCCTCCCCAAGCATATCATTTGTCTGAAGATAGAACAGTGCATTATACAAAGAAAGAACTACTAAATGTGGTAAAAAATTACTCTATGATTATAAAAAATTACTCTATGATTATATATATAAATCAAATTCTAGTAACCTAGTATTTAATAATAGGAGTAGAACATTTCCATAACTACTGTTACTGCAATTGAGAATTTTTTAAGAGAGAAAGAAAGGAAGTATAACTATAATATGTCACTATATATTCTATGGAACATTTGACATCAATTACTTAGAGGATTATACCATTAACCAATTGATCACGATGAACTGATATGTTTACAGCTGTTCCTACCAATTACTCCATAAAAACATCGATATTTTTAGCAGTATGAGATTATTAGCAAGTAATAAAAAAATTTAAGTGTAAAAGAAAATACCAGAAATACATAGATGTAGGAGTATGTTTATATAGAATGTTATTTCCTCCTAGTTATTACATATGTATGAAATGCAAAAGAATGTTATAGTTCTGCTATAACATTGACAGTTCCAAGAACACTAAGTATGAAACTCAATGTAATGTTTGTTAGGAATCGGAATAGCAAAATTTTATCTACGAAAAAAATTTATTTTAATAACAGAGTATGGAAAGTCGCCCTACTTCTGAAAATTCATTAGCTGAAACAAGATATGACAGTGCTAATAGGCAGCACTAATAACCAGCAGACACCAATAACAAAAATTCTTTCACTAATCATTTCACCTAACACATGTCCAATATTTTCTCTAGTAGTAGATTTATTTAAGAGTGTACATAATAATGAAAAAACTTTATACCAGTCTTATCGTAAAAAGAAAGAAAAAAGATTATCAGCACTATATGTGACTAATTCAACAAGCTCTTTCTAGTCGAGCTCGAATAAAGTTTGTTTGTAAGTTCTATTTATACGATTGTATTGGAGCATCAATATTGACCACAAAGTGGGAATGCGTAGGTGAAACCATTAAATATTATTTTTCTGATAACGCTCCGGTTTTTATTTTAAAAAAAGTAAATTTAACTTCACTGCTTTTTATCTTTAAGAATATACAATGGTATTTTGTGCATTTGAAAATGTTCTAATTGTAAAACAAGGCAAACAAAATCAAGAATACATATACCCTTATTGCAAATTAGAGTACTCCTATAACAATAAAAACTGACACATTTGGAATTATCTATGAACACAGATAGTGCAATTAAAATAATTTCATCTCTTTCGAGTTCTTAATATTAGAGCATCAATATTTTGTATTTTACAATTGTATCAATACTGATTTGTAATCAAATTTTATCATACAATAACAAATTGGAAAATCGTATTTTTCACTAAAACATCAGGAGAAAATGTGGAATATTAATGATCATTTATACATTATATACACTCACAGACAAAAATATTGCATATTTTATTTTAAGTCATCTTTTTTATTTTATTTTCTTCCTTTAAAACTTTTTGCGGAATTTGAATCCATTCTATTTGTGCAGCAATTCTTATTTCTGCAATTGACTTAGGAGCTGGATTTCGTGCTTGTATATGTTGCTTCAGAATGTCCAATAGATGTTCTATGGGATTAGCATCAGGATTCATTGATGTCCACTCTAGTGCCTCAATCCCGACATCCTCAAGGTACTGGATCGCTGTTCTAACGGTATGATCCTGGGCATTACCATGCACTAGCAAGTTATCGTACCCGATGAAGCCGGTATATTCAAAGCAAAATATTCTCTTCAAGGATGTTGTGTCAGTCAGTCAGAATTCATTCTTAAAAGAGGGGGTACACTTTCCATATAAAAACGGCCCAATTAATGAAGTCACATTTAGGTTATTTTTAATGACTACTCAGTGCAATATAAATGAAAATAGGGTGTTTAATTAGATTTGTTTGAAGAATTTTTTCACATTGATTTAAAAAAATGCATAAAATGTGTTCAAAAGTATGGTGCAATTTTGTGTAATAATGTGACACTTTTATATTTTTACAATAATCAGGCACTATCATCATCAATATCGGACTATTATGGTAGCATCCATCAGGTTTTCACCATAATTGGTATTTGGTCGTTTGTTTTCAATATACCTATCGTATGTGAAAAACCAAATCACCGAGGCTATATGAGCACAGCAGCCGATGGTGCGAGCTCCAGCTTTACACTGACAGTACCAGGATATAATATAAGCGAAGCGTAGAAGCAACTTAGTTTTTTGGTATGTTGTGGATTTTACCATTTATTATATCACAACAAAATTGTGCTTCTTCCCTTCGCTGTGTACGAAATTATTAAAAATATATTGAAAAATGAGCGATTTTTGCTGAAAATCATGAAACAGATCGACTTTGGCAATTTCTTTTAATAGCAACGTTGCAACAGATGCCGTTTATTTAATGGTGGATGTAAAGATCCATTTCTCTTTTACCAAAATACATTATTTCTTTTATAATCATCAGTTTGATTTTTAATAAATCATTTGGGCCAATTTTTTATAGAAAGTGTACCCTCTCCTCTACCTCAACAAGCTCTAGCAGGACATTTCGGATTTAAACCGACTTCTTGAAGTCTCCTTATTACTGTTTTAACACAGTCTCCTTGTCTTGCACTCAGTAATTCATTTTTCAGATGCAGAACTGTAAGTGAGTGATTTCTCAAGGATAGAATTCTCAAATATTGGTCATCTCTTGGCGTTGTATTACTTTTACGTCTTTAGCCAGGCCGCCTTTTGTATTCTCCAGTCTCATTGTATTGTTTTACTATACGAGAAACAGCTGATTGATGAATATGCAATCTCCTCGCAATATCATCTTGTCTTGTAAAACGTTGCCAACGTCCTTGGCTAAAATAACAATTTTAACAGAAACTAACTGGCTTAAATGTAACATCTCATTAACCAAAGCTACTTAACCCACTAGATGTCATTCTGATAAGTTTTAAATGAAAAAAAAATATACAATAAAAATAATGACTTAAAATTAAACTATGCAATATTTTTGTCTGTGCATGTATAATACAGAATTTCTCATTTTTCCTTACATAAATAAATGGCAGCAGTACTATGAAATTATGATTGCAAGATGAATTTTTATCCAGTTAACAAAAATTACATTCTGTAATTACATAAATTATAGTAAATAATTTAGAATAATATTAGTCTGCATCATCCTTCCAAGACTTTTCATTTCTTGTTTTTGTAATATTTGGATGTGAATCTATTATATTTTTTGTTTCTATTAATAGTGTTAATTATTAAAAATGTCAACTAAATGTAGGAGTACTTGTTTCACTTACAAATTAATTTGGCAATATGCAGCAGCAATATAAACCATGCACTCTGTAGTGCAATAAGACTTAGCACAATTGGCTAAATAAATTTACAAAAATAAGTTCTCTTACTATTTTTAATATTCTACTCACATTAAAACAACCAATTAAATTATTTATCAATCTTAAAATAACATTTTAATATGGAAAATATATATATGAAGCAGTAAAAAATCAGTTTTAAAACACATGTTTATGTGTATGCTCTTAAGTCTTGTTAAAATCGAAAAATCTCTTTATCTTGAAGCACCTTTATGTTACTGTGTAATTATTTTGTTATTAAATACTTCAAATCCAATTATATTGCTTTGTACACCTTTAGATATGGCCATATTTCAGAATGGTAATTTTTGTTTCAATTAATTAGAGGCAATTCTGTGCTACAAAACACGTATTCATATTTTTATAATAAATACACGCACTGATACTATAATTTCATGATTAATTAATCACTACTAAGTGAAAGCTGTAGTTCCAACTGTAAAGCCTCTAAACCTTTACTTTTACACTTAAACTTACAATCTTTGTCATAAAATCAATGAATAAGATGTGTAGTGGTCTTATTAGGTTAATTTATATTCAAAGTACTTGTATACTGAGATATTGACCATAAGCTGCAATAAGAAAAATCGCCATAAATTTTAAACTCCTTTAAACAATTTTACTTGGACATATTTAAGACACAAAAACCGAAAATGAAAGATTGTGAGGTTAGTTCTATATTATTTACAATTTACTACTTATAAATTAATATTAAATAAAATTTAGAACATTACCCTTGGACTGCCTTGTTCATTGCAAATCAAAGTAAATAACTTTGAAGACAGAATGTATTCAAACAATAAACGTTTCTAACCAGCATCCATAAGCTAAACGAGAGCGAGAAACAACAAACTTCTTTTCTTTGGATTGGCTTTTTGGTAACCCTTTATGCGCAGACTCTGTATCAAGCCCGGTTAATTTAAAAGGGAAACAGTGATGTATAAATATGAATAGATAAATCAAATAAATGACCCAGGACTAGAAGTCATGGATTTATATAAATCAGGGCAATATAAAGTTTTGTTGACTGTATGGTAGATATTTTGATGAAAAATTCGCAAAAAAGCAGGGTTGGTTTTTCCCTGTGTGTGTGTGTGTGTGTGTGTGCATGCGCGCTCGCATGTACGTGTCTGTGGGTAATCTGTGTGTGCGTGTGCGTGTGCGTGTGCATGTGCCTCATCAACAGCCTCCTCGTGGCACGCCCTGGACAGGTAGGGGTAGCTCTACTGAACCTATGTTGGCCGTAGGCTCTTGAGACTAACCATCCCAAGGGTCTGAATTTGGTTCTAAGCCAAACCAGAGAAAGTACTCCTCACAATCGGCCTCATTCGGATGGAGGTCAGAGACAGGTGGGAGGGGTCTTACCGGACCGTCTCAATGACAACGACCAAGGCAATGGACATGAACGCTTTAGGTGGATGAGGGAACTAAAGAATGATCTGCTTATTTGCTACGAAATCAGCAGTCCTGACCGCAGGGGATACATGGCGAGATTGCACGCAGCTTGGTCATAACTCCTGGCAAAAATGGATGCTAGAATCGATGGAACTTCCAGAAGATGCAGACATGTGGCAGATCAATTGTGCCGTCTACAACGCCGCTAAGGATCTCGTCCCACGTAAGAGGTCAAACTCTTTCAACAGGAATGAGAAAACCAAGCGACGTGTAGAGCAGATCGAAGGCAAAATACAGTCGGCCAGACAGCATGTCTCTCGAATCCAGAGTGTGGTGGAATATATAAGAAACAATCAGCACCTTAAATCCGACATATTATCGCCGGACTCCAACACCACACTCTAAATCAGACGGCGCTCTTAGCTACCAAGCAGCACTGTTTAGACAGAATTCGAGCACTTATGGCGATTAAAAAAACCTTGAATGGGCGGATAAGAAGCATGGAACAAAACAAATAGTTCCGTACAAATTCCTCCCGCCTTATTCAGGAGTAACAAGGTGCTGTCGAAAATCAACCGGCTGTAGAGGATGTTGAAAACTTTTGGATGGAAATCTATGAAACGACGCGTCCATTCAATAACTCTCCAGCGATCGCACGTTTCCAGGCTCTTTGCGACACTCTTATTGAAGAACCACAGAAAGCGTGCCCGGCAATTAGTCTGGAGGAAGTTGGAACTAAGAACTTCGCTGCCCCGGGCCAATTTATTTTCTCGAAAACTGTCTCCGAGCTGAAAAAAACTGATGAAAGATTCGTTTCTATCACTGCCGAAAATAGGGGACAACCGATATTCGGTGAGGATTTGAGATTTTACTGTACAGTAAATAATAACCAAAATTAATTAAGTAGTAATGTAAAGTTATGAAATCTGCTTGTAATTACACATAACCTATAAAACTTATTTTGATTTTACTTTATTACTTACCCAATAACTATAACTAATTGGTGGTCAAAGTTGAAAAATATTAAGGTAATTGTATACAAGAAGTGTTCCTGGGCAAATGCTTACGAAACTTTTCCTTCCCCCCTATTTTCGAGGGTGCTGGAGACGAATCTGGTTCAGTTTTATCCGCTCGGACACGGTTTTCGAGAAAATGAATTTTCCACTTTCCGCATGAGGCAATTTTTTCTATCAAATAACTTTCACTTCACACTACACAGATAGCTAATATTAATACCAATAGATGCTACAACACTTCCTTTACACATATCATATATTAAACCGTCATAAAACCTATTAGAAACTTTCGATGTTTAGTTACTTCAAATGTATACAATGACTTGTAGTTGGCGTCGTCCATTGTAATCGTACGCCCTCCGTGTCGTTCCATGAAACTACATACATACAGATAGGCTCCAAAAGCTAACTTTGAATATTAACAACTAAATACGCTGTTATTTTGAAGGATACTAACCTAAACTAACCTGACTGTCTACTTATTATGGTGTCCGAGCGGATAGAACTGATGCCAGATTCGTCTTCAGCACCCTCGAAAATAGGGGGGAAGGAAAAGTTTCGTAAGCATTTACCCAGGAACACTTCTTGTATACAATTACCAATATTAAATATAAAAGTCTAAATAAAAACAAAATCAACTCATACACAATAGAAATAACGATTAAAATTTTAAATAACAGTAAAATTGGTGTAACACCACTCAAGCGAGCCAATATTATTTTGTACCAGGATCGCCAGTACAGCAAACTTATTTTATATCGTTAGGTCCATTATACAAAATCAAACTTCTGTAAACCGACAAAACTCTTTGTTGGTTGGCAGCCCTGCTTACGCATGTAGAAAACATTGCAAGTAAATTAAGAAAATCGTAAAGAGTAATAAGTTTTGTGATTGGTTTTAATATATGATGAGTATAGAGGAAGTGTTGTACCGGGTTAGTCACCTAAAATCGACCCCCCCTTTATTTCTCTTAATTTCAATCGAATCGAAAAATTCAAAAAAGGATTTTACATGATTTTTTATAAATTTTTTGAATATTTAAACAAATTTTCAAAAACTATGCAAATTGAAAGGGGGCGAACATTTCTTTATTTTTTTTTTTTTTTAAATAGAACACCCTGTATTTTTTTACTTAAAAAAGTTACCCACAGTTTTCTGATCACAAAAATATATAATTGTTGTATCTTGATAAGTATAGTTCTTGAGATGTTCATACAAATATATAGTCACATCACAGGAATAAGTTTAGCATAAGACCATAAATCAGGAGAGCTATGAACCGAAATGATTTAAAGAAACAATAATGCTTCGTTTGACAGTTATGTTATGTTTGACTTATGTTTGATTGTTATATTATTAATACGCTTTAAGTTAAGTTTTAATACACTTGTTAATATATCTAATATATTGATATGGGATATTCATTAGTCGAAAGGAAAGAAATATTAGAAATTTACTTAACCAGCAATAAAAACAAATATATAGCTAAAAGAGAATATGCAAGAAAATATCCTGAAAGACTCGTTCCCTCCAAGAACACTTTCTCTAATATTTATCTCAAGTTTGGGGACAACAAATCCTTAAAAGATAAGAAACGAGAAAGAAAGAAGCCCAAAACAGGAGAAGATATGGAAATGGACGTTTTACTTTTTTTACCGAACACCCCAATAAATCTACTAACGCTGCTGCAGAAGAATTTAATATTTTTCAAGCAAGTATAAGACGTATATTAAAACGTCACAAATATAAGCCTTATAGTATTTTGCCAGTTCAGCTTTTAACTGAAAATAACTTTGCCGACAGAAGAGTTTTCTGTAGAGAGATGATTGAGAGAGCATAAAACGACAATAATTTTTTAAAAAACTTATTTTGGACCGATGAAAGTAGCTTTTCAACGGCTGGACTTTTTAATAGGAAAAATGCACATTATTGGGCGCCCGCAAATCCACATATTATAAAAAAGATAAAAATCCAAGGATATAATACAGTAAATGTGTGGTGCGGTATTCGTCAAAATACAATTGTGGGTCCCGTATTCATTAATGCAGTTCAGTATTTGAATATTCTTCGGGGTGAAGTAGAGAACTATTTAGATAATATTCCCCTTGCAACCAGGAATTCTGTTCTTTGGCAATAGGATGGTGCTCCTCCACACTCTGTACGGAATGTAACGGAATATTTAAATGACAAATATCTATTTTGGATAGGAAGATACGGTCCTATACATTGGCCTGCTAATAGCCCAGACTTGAGTCCTTTGGGCTTCTTTTTGTGGGGAACACTAAAACAAAATATATACAAAAATTCGGTATATAATAACTCGGATGAGTTGAAGGACTGTATCAGTCAAGAAATAGAAAATTTGCGGCAAAATGTTCATTTATTTGAAAACGTTAGAAGTGAATTTATTGAAAGATGCCAACTGTGCCTTGATAGAAACAGAGGATACGTGGAGAACATATAGATATGTTTAATTTTAATAAAGTTCATTGGTTTTATGTTATTTATTGTTGCGCATTGTTTTTTTTTATCATTATTTCGTTATTTATGTTTTGTGTTCATTAAACTTTGTTGTTGTCATTTTAATAAAGGTTTATTTGTTTATTATAATTATTATGTGTTGCCGCATCAAAGAATTTTCATACTTTTTTTCTTAAAAAACAAAATGTGTCGTTATATCTTAAAAACATAGCTCTCCTGATTTATGGTCTTATGCCAAACTTATTCCTGTGATGTGACTATATATTTGTATGAATATCTCAAGAACTATACTTACCAAGATACAACAATTATATATTTTAATGATCAGAAAACTGTGGGTAACTTTTTTAAGTAAAAAAATACAAGGTGTTCCATTTAAAAAAAATAAAAAATTGTTCGCCCCCTTTCAATTTGCAGAGTTTTTGAAAATTCGTTTAAATATTCAAAAAATTTATAAAAAATCGTAAAATCCTTGTTTGAGTTTTTCGATTCGATTGAAATTAAGAGAAATCAAAGGGGGGTCAATTTTAGGTGACTAACCCTGTACCATATACTTACGTTAATATTAAGTATCCATGTAATGTAAAGTACGTAGATAAAGTTACTTGATAAGGAAAAATGGAGTCATGTACAGTTAAAAATTCGTTTTATCAAAAATTGTGTCCGACTGCCAAAAACTGAAGACAACTGAGAGTTCCGTGACAACTCCCCATCCACAAGACGAATACTCCGAAAAACAGGACTTGCTCTTATCAGAAACACAATACATAACGTTAGGCGAAATCTCAAGACCCGGAACGAATTATTTACAACTGTTCCATCCTATTATATAGGACAACTACTTACAAATATCTGATGAAAAAGCGGAATTTGTCCTCAACCAAAAATCCACGACACAGAAAAAGAAACTCATTTCCCGTCAACAATTCAGACCTCACACAACTAACAGTACGCAACAGCCAATCCTTGTACATAATTTTCTGACACACCCATCGACTCACGTGCAACATCAATATGGGGATGTGAGTAAGTAATATTATATTTATTATCCAAATATAAAGTAGTTTGAGTGTTACACAGGGACACTGGTTAGTTATTACATAATATTACAATCCCTTTGGATAAAATAATTTTCTACGATTTGAATTCTTTGAACACTATCAAACACGATAGCAAAATAGGCACTTTGTCACGTAATTAACTAATCAATGTGTATTCAGGTTTCAAGGAGTCATCGAAATTCAGTCCAACCCGACAGTTATTTTTAAATACAATGGGGGAGGTTTCATTCACGTGTGTCTCCAGAAGAGGAAGTTACTAACTTGTTACCTCCTCCAGGATAAGTGCCTATCTCTTAGACCACCCACTCATTTTCCATAGACCTTCCACACGCATTTTCAAAGTCGTCGTTAAGGCGTTCTCCTTATATACACGCCAAGAAGTGTCAGTCCCAAGATAACTTCTAAAACCGCTGTGCGTGGTCCTAATCGTATTATAAATAGTTAAAGTAGTTAGTCTTTGTAGATTCTGTAACCTTAGTATCATGGTTTCTTGTCTGACTCCACAAGGCCATTAATCCATATATATTAGCATTAGCATCACACAGTAGTTAGTGTACATCGAATAAGTGGTCCTAGGAGATTTAATCCCATGACCGTCTAATTACATGATGGCAATGCTACAGTGCAGCAGATGTTTTTTTTGCTGCCTACATGGCACCAATTCAAGTTACTGTCAAAAATAACACCCAGATAGTTGACCTCGCCTGAAAGTTTGGGCGATGTACCTTGCAGCTATGGGATTTTTAAATGATTCAGCTTCTTTTCCTGGTGAATAAAATAAGCTTTATTTTGTTTGGATTAACAGTCACAGCTTGTCCCGTACACCAGCTATTAATAATTGTCAGGGTATTTTGCTTCAGTTTTTGCTTCAGCCTTAGTTCCTTCAAATCATAAAGTTATTAGAGTCACTAAATCATTCGCATAACCGACTGTGTACTAACCAACTTCGTTGAGAAATTGCAAGAGATAAGCATGTTATTTGGGATACAGATTATAGCATCTCATATTCCTATCGCATAATCACTTTAATCCCTGTAATAAGGGCATGAGGCTAATGGATTGATAGGATATAGCTAGGGTGTAATCTAACCAGCTAGGTTTCATGGTAAAAATTACCTTTACCACTATCCATCTTTCAACTATTCATATACAAAAACAATGCAGGCCCGATAGATATCTACAAGACTCGACAGTTTAAACTCCAGCCCCTATTGTAACGGGACTGAAAGGTTTATATCTGGCTGGAAGTACATCATCACCACTTGACGCTGGCACACAGCAACTCTGCACTTTCCGAGAGATTGTTTCGTCCTCCTGTTTGAAAATGCCTGAATGATAATAAGAATTCTAATTCTGACAGAATTTTCCTTTAGACGGGCAGCTGCATATACAGATTCTACACCACCACAGAAATTCTTTGTTTGTAACGAATCAATCTTTTCTATTATTTCTGTTCATCTCGATAAACCATCTAGTCGACATCACTTTTTAGATTTTCTTACCTATTTGTAGATTCTTTTGACCACTTTGTTCAACCTGGTGAGTTCATTATAACACCAAGGAGTGCTAAAGTCTACCCCGGATTTTATCAGTGGATATGCTTCTTCATAACTCGATACAAGAGCCAATTGAAGTTATCTCACATAAGCCTGAATGGGTTTGAGTCCCCTTCACTGACACCGAAAAAAAGACGTCATGAAACCTCAGCCGGGCCTTAACTTGAACCAGAATGATTTTGCGTTTTCAGTCTCAACCTCAACCAATCCACGTGGAAATTTCTAATCATATTAAGGGGGACCACCTGGACCCCCTCCCAACGCCTGGAGTTGTCTGCGACTATATGTGTCCCCGCAGGTGATCCTTAACCACCCTCCAGACTCTCGCGGAGCAACTTACTCGTTCTTGAGGCCAGGAATTCGCATCCACACTCTCGCCGTACTTCGCGAACACCTCAATGCCATGACTGACACCGAACTGGTAGTTGCTGCTACTATTTGTGTGCATAGAACTATTATAATTACGTTGACATTTTCCACAACCCTGTTGCATATAACTATTTTGAACACCCTTTGAAAAACCTCACGGAACTTTAACTGAAGTTTTTGGGACCAATCATTCGTTATTTGACAATTTTATTTTAAAGTGAAATACAATTAAAAAACACAACTTTAAAAAATTAATATTTTTCGTAAACAAATGAAAGAACACAAATTAATATTCTTTGTATAAACAAAGTGAAAGAAATTGCAAAATACACTGAAGGACTAGCGAGGAACATGAGAGTATGGAGGCGTTGTCATTCTTTTCCTCGTACTCGTGCCTCGTGTCCCTTTGGCTCGGGTACGAAAGACCGCCTCTGGAGCGAACTTGGCCACGGAAGCACGAGGCAGGTCGAACAACACCTCCACACTCTCGTGTCTCACTGAACCTCGTGCTACTCCACGAGAGTCTGGAGGGGCCATTAGAATCTACCCGAGACGAACAGTCCATCGAAGGTCATGGACTTCCTGGGGATCTTCATTAGGTATCTAACGGATTCTTACATATTTATTGGCTTTTACATGTGTTTTATTATCCCACTGCATAAATGTTTTAGGTGAACACTGGGCTATTGTAGTGGCAGCGTCCAATGTCCGGAACATTACAATATTATCTTTCATAAATGTTTTCGACTTTCTAAGTTCGTATTCCTTCTTTTTTAAAGATAGTTTAGAAAATGATATTTATTCAACTATACTTTGTAGTTTACTGTTTGATTATATCCACATTCTACCATAGAAATAATTGCTTTCAATATGGAAAAAGGCTTAAAGGATAAATAAAATATCTGCTAGGAAAACTTTAATATTCATTTGAGTTTTTAGTTTTTTCTCGTTACGCAATCTACAAGTCACAATAATACTATGTTTTAGTTAAGAATTTTCGATCCTTCGAAACTGAAAAATTCGTGATGAGTACAACAAAAAACTAAACGTTATTTAAACTATTTGGCTTGTCATGATACCAACAAATTTCATGCATCTTATTGCTGGAAAAATGTTTATACGAGCTTTTATTATGTGTTACAATAATTATTTAAATATTAAAGTTTTTTCTTAGTTAAATATACTTTTTATTGGCTTTTAGGGACACACGTGTGTACTTTTTATTATTTTTTCTGGGAATTTTCTTTTTTGGACATTTATGCACATTTTGTATTCCAAATGCACCATTCAGTAGAACTTTTAAATTCAAGTATGCTTTGTATGAAGTTTTTCTTCTTATACTCGCATAATTATATTAAATAAAATGAAAAGTTCAGTCACTAATAATAGCCCTATATATTAAAATCACAATTCCACATTTGACAAATTAGGATTCTTCATTAGTTGATTTTTTTCACAATATAGACATTAAAAATAATGTTAAAATAAAAGCTATATTAACTGAAAAGAGAAAATTTTATAATTATCAATATTTAACTACATCAACAATATTTATAGACAAACATGAGGAAAGTGCATGCATCCCACAAATAGATTACTAGATTTGCCAATATCTGACCGTAATTACTTTCATTTTCTTAAATAAACTCAACAGTGAATTATATTGATCGAATTTTTTTTAATAATGCTGTCCATGTAACACACGAAAACGTCATACAAATATTTACAAAGTAAAATTAACAATTATCTGGGTATATATTTCAAAGATTTAAGTTTACAAATTAACTTTTCATTGTCATGAATCAGTCGATATTAGCATATAGAATACTTACGAGTAATTGATATTATAGTAGGGGAAGTCCGGGCAAAATGGATACCTTCACGTTTAGTAAGTTACACGAAGAGAACCAATGGACACAAGAATAAAACAAATAATCTTAGTGAATCATAATTCATTAAAGTTCGTAATATAATTAACAAAAATTATCCAACATCGATACTTTAATTGTAATTATTAATTATATTGCAACAAGTGCCACTATCCGTTTTGCCCTATGCACCGGGTAAAGTGAATAGGACGATAGGGCAAAGTGCATTTCTCGAGGCTCCATTGTTTACAGGTATTGCACGGGATCCAATCATCAACTAGTTTCTTATTTATTTCTATATACTTTTCTCCGCAAAAATAGCACGTATACTTTTCGTCGTCATTTTCTTCTTCTTTTTGCTTTAGTTTTTTAGTTTTAATATTTTTCTTTGTCGTAGCTGTAGGTAGAGCATGGTTTTGCATTTAAGTCTTTGTTTATGATTTTCATTACTTTAGCGTTTATATTGACAAATTTAACTTTCTATTCTTCCTTCACAGGCGTACGTGTAACTTGTAAGTACTTCAGCCTTCTGCATGTTTCTTTTGCAAGTACCTACACTACCTACAGGAACTTGTGAAGTTGGGAGCGGTTTTATGTATTTTGGACTATTATAAGCAATAGGTGAAGCAGTAAACAGCTCTGGACCTGTTTTAGCACAGTTAATTGTTTCCACATCGTCGTCACTTGAACAATCAGTTGAAGACTTTCCAAAAATAGGGATTCTATTTTCCCGAAAATTATACCACAAGGCTAGCATGATTGGACACGACACTTTACCCGGATTTCCCCTACATAATTTTAATACAATATAGCGACTCCTCGAAATACATCTGTTTACACATTAGAATTTTTTTTTTTATTTTGTTAAGTACATCTATTGCATAAATTAATAGAAACACCGTTTTTTATTGAAACTATATTTTACTACTACTGCTTTTTAAATTACTTAATTATGCTTAATTCTCAAGTTGTTTTTGTTTTCTATTTATTTCCTTTTTATGTATTGTGTATAATTCTATTTCACTAGAATCTAGTATAAATTATATTACTTCAGTTTCAAGCACTGTAATGCAGTCCTTAATTTGATCTTTAGTATTTTATCTTTTGTATTTTGTTTTACATTAAAATATCTAGGTACCAGAAAATAAATTTGTCAGTATCGTCGCACTTTATATAATCTATACAATTTGTTTTATTTAATCTATACACTTTGTTTGCGAACAATAATTTGTGCTTCTACTCTTTGATATATTTGACGACAATAACAATTTATATGTAAACGAAAAACAGCCTTAATTATTGTATATAAATCTTAAATATATTCTTGTTATTAATCTAATGTGTAGATCAAATAACATGTAACATAAAATGTTTCATATTTCATTTATATTTCCTCGATAATATAATATTAATGTAATAATAATATTAACAATAATATACTCTTAAATTTGGCTCGTTAATAATATAGATAATAAAATTATCTTTAATAAAGGTTTTTTTATCTGGCTCTGGCATTAAATGTGACATTTACATAATTATTTTTCACTAGAACAATAACGTTCAACGTTCATATATTAAAGAGACGCCTTACAGAAGGTCAATAATAAAAAAAATACTAAAATACATTTCAATTATAAATAAACATCACGTGGCATGTGTTACTCTAACATTTGAAATTCGTTTCTAGAATGTGAAATTTATTTAAACTAATCAATTGTCGAAGTATTGTAGCTAATACAGTTCTGATAATTCTTACAATTGTAGAATTTCTTCGCAGTTCTTACAATTCAGTAAAGATATACGCTTTTCTACTTCTATATATAATCTGTTAATCATCACTTCAATATTGTTTCTTATTCGTATTTATACGTATTTTTAAATTACATTTAAATCTTATCTAATGTGTATGTGTTCCAATACATATGCAAATAAATGCCTGATGTGATGATAATTGCATATCTTTACTTGTGCTAATGGGAAATACCTGAAATGTCGACGTGGTTTTTGTTTTTAGTTATTATCACCTTACCTTGTAAGCAACTGTCGTAAGTACATATAAATAATTTCAAGTACAAAGTCCCCTCCACTGAGGAATATATTTTGTTTATGTCAGTTGTTCTCAATCTGCGATCTAATACCAATAGACTGACCCTTCGACATATTTTTAATAAGTTGTGTGTCAGTTACAGTGTATTTTTTGGTTATTTTCGCAACGAAAATAAAATTCCATCAAGATGCCTTTTAATGTAATGATACAGTTATGTAAAATCACAAGAGCTAGTAAATTATTTCAACGAAACTTTTATCTCCCTCTATTGAAGCCTTTATCTCCAAGAGATGCCCTACGGCAACATTTTATTACTGGAAAAAATGTACTGGAAAAGAGTGAACATTACATACCTGTCCTTGAAGAGTATAAAGCAAGAATGCAAAGAAGGCGGTATATGCGCAAAGGAGTCGGCAAGAAACGACAAAGAAAAAGAGAAAATCGAAAATATCTATCACCTTTCTTCGACGATGATATGCCAGGTCATACCAGATTAAAAGCTCTTCTCTCTACCAAGTCGAAAGGTAAAGGTCAATGTTACACATACCACGTTCCTGACAAAAAGTGCACATTAGTATTTTCTCACCGAATGGAGAGAGCAATTAGAGATAAGGATATAATAGATGTCATAATTGCCCAACGAAGCGAGAAAATTGTTGTAATTTTAAAAGATCATACCAAAATCACTCTCCCATTAGCACCTTATAATGGCCATGCGCCTTTTTATAGAGGCGAAGGATGGACACGAAAAGAAATAGAAGAAACGCATCATCACGGTAAAGAAACGATGAACGTAGTAAAATTATTTGAAGCTAGAGAATGTGGAGTAGAAGAATGGGAGTTGGAAATGATGAGACTAGCGGCAAATAGAAGAAAGAAGCAACCAGGCGAAGGAACTGCTGATTGGAACGCAATGATGAATGCTACTTACGAGAACATGGATTGGGAAGAATTTGAGGAAGAAGCTAAACAAATTGTCGAAGAAGCCGATCAACCTGTTGAAGATGAGCCTATACCTATGAGCGTTGATGATATGGACAAGACCAAAAATGTTACTGAGAAATTAAAAAATGCTGGAGAAGACGTATTATCAAAATTACCACTAATGCCAGAAATTCCTGAAATTATAAGCACAATTAAAGATCACGGCGATTTGACAGAAATAGCAAACGTTTCTGGAGTAACAGTGAATTTAAAATCAAACGATAAGGAACGTTTCGTACCCGGTCAAATGGTGCAGTCTGAAGAAGGCGACTTATTTGTACCAGGTCAGACAATTACGACTGAAGAAGGCGCTACAGAATACACTCCTGGATTTACAGTGTTATTAGATAATGTACCTACATTAATTCCAGGCCTGGTAATGGGCAATGATCCAAAAAAAGCGATGTTTTTGCCAGGGGAATCAACAATCACAGAAGAAGGGGAGCTCCAGTTTACCGCAACGGAGGATGATATTACTATCGCTCCTGTGCCGCCTGAGGAAAAGGAAATTGAGTTAGAGGAGGAAATTGAGTTAGAAGAGGATCAAAATACTGAAGAAGAAGAAGAAGAAGAAAAGGAAATCCGGCCACCACCCCGTAAACGGGAACCGAAGGAGTTCGTTTATGAAAGGCCCAAACGACAGTATATTGAGTCTACGGGTCCGAAACATCGTGAACGTGGTCCCAAAAAGGTACCAAAAAAGCCATATGTAGTACAAATAGATTGGAACGCTGAACCTAAACCTAAATTTACGGAGCCTGTATTTTATGACTTCACGTCTCCTGTGTCTGCGAATGATTTGTTACTACTACAAAAACAACGTGTTTCTGAATTTACTGAAAAAAAAGCGAAAGAAGAAGTAACGATAGATAAAAAGAGACGGGAAATAAGACTAAGAGCAAGGCAACTTTTTGAAAGAGGGTTCTTGAAGCGTGAATATATTCCTTCCACACCAGTGAAGAAAAGTGAGAAACTAATGGAACTTGAGCAACTTATTAAATCGGGTTCCTTTTTTAACCTTGATTATCGTAAATATTTAAGTAAGAGACGACACTACCGATTCAATTGGCTAGAACCCCACGAGTATAGATTTGTGTTTCATTCAGTGGGGATAATGCGTCACCGTGTATGGAGGTCCGTCGTCTAGTGGGCAACGAATCAATTAGCCAGTTCAACGGCTATTTTGATATCGGTTATCAGGCCGGGCATCAATTAAATCAGTTAGAATTCATCCGCATTGTCAACCCATATCCGCATTCGCCTGCATGTAGTTCATTGTCGCTTCTCAGCTCGATAACGCGTCGTGGACATTCTATTTCAAGTACTATTACATTTTAAAAAGCTGTGTTCCATCAATTCACATTCTATATATTTTTTGTAGCTGGTCCAAGAATTCGTCAAGATGCCTATCAATGTCAAAATATCGCTATGCAAGGTCACACGCGCTAGTAAGCTCTTTCAAAGAAATTACTATCTTCCATTGTTAAAGCCTCTTTCGCCTAAAGACGCCTTACGCAGAAAAATTATTACTGGCCAAAATGTTTTAGGCAGCAGAATAGAACATTATATTCCAGTTCTTAAACCGCACGATGAAAAAGCTGCCGAGAGAAGGAGAAGAGGTAAAGGAGCAATTGTTGTCAAAAGGAGAATAAGGAAACACGAAAATGAACGTTACGTTGAACCATTCTTCGATGAGAATATGGAAAATCATGCTTTATTACAGAGTATTCTAAAAAGAAAGTCTTCAGGTAAAGGTCAACATTACATATACGAAGTCTTCGATAAAAAATGCACATTAGTCATTGGTCCACAAATGGAGCAAGCTATAAAGGATAGAGAAATTATAGATGTAATAATTGCTCAAAGAAGTGAGAAAGTTGTTGTAAAGTTAGCCGATGGTACCCGTGTAACTTTACCCCTTGCCCCATATGATGGTAACGCACCTTTGTACAGAGGTAGCGGGTGGACAAAAGAGGTAATCGAACAAGAACATCATCATGGCAAAGAAACTATGTCTATTGCAAAGTTGTTCGAGGCTAAAGAGCAAGGTGTTGAAGACTGGGAACTCGAAATGATGCGGCTTGCAAATAAAAGGAAGAAGAAATGTAAAGGAGAAGAATGTGTTGACTGGAAAACTATGTTACAGGGTTGTTTAGAAAACATGGATTGGGATAAATTTGAAGAGGAAACGAAACAGATAGTTGAAGAGAAACAGGACGTCGTGGAAGAAGAGAATATTCCAATGGCTGTAAATGATATGGAAAAAACTACAAATGTTGCAGAGAAACTGAAACAGGGTGGTGAAGAAGTCTTAAAACAATTACCAACTATGTCAGAAATTCCTGAAGTAATTAAAGTATTGGAAACAGGTGACATGTGCGAACTACAAAACGTTTCTGGTGTTAAAGTTAAGATGGCAGACGGAAGATTGTGTTTTGTTACTGGACAAATGGTAAAAACAGATGAAAACGAAGTTTTCGTGCCTGGCCAAACAATTGTAAATGAAGAAGGTCAATCTGAATATACACCAGGAATAACTATTTACATGAATGACGAACCTACGTTAATACCAGGATTAGTAATGGGAGAGGAAGAAACGACCGCTATGTTTCTACCTGGCGACTCAGCAATTACCGAAGAAGGCCAATTAGAATTTGAGGCCACTGAGGATGACCTTGCACCGCAAAATCCCGAAAATAAAGAGGGCGCCCAACCTCGCAGGCGACGGAGAATTCGCCGTCCACCCATTCCTCCCCCCAACCTTGAAGAATACAAACCACGTCGAAAACAACGTTCCCTCTCTCCTAGTCCCCCCCCACCTCCTAAGCCTAGATCCAAGCCAAAGGTGGAGGAAGAGATAATCATTCGTCGACGAGTGATCGAGGAACCAACAATAGAACCTCAAAAGAAAGAAAGAGTTAAAAAGAGACTTCCAACTGAAATAACGAGCACTACAGAACAAAGACCTAGTCCACCCAAAGAAAGTTTTAGACCTAAAAGACAACCAATGGAAGATCCACTTAAATTATATGAAGAGCGGAAACGCAAAAGTGAAGAGGAAGCAAAACAAAAATTGAAGGATAGGACTAAAGAAAAGTTACTGAAAGCAGAGTCGCAGGTTGATAAACTACGACTGGATATGAGAAAAAAATTAAGAGAATTCAAGATTGAAAAACCAAAGGCTTATCAACCCATTGAACCAGTTAAGAAGAGTCCAAAATTAGAGGAATTGGAACGTAGCATAAAGAAAGGAACTTTCTTTGAAGACGAGAAAACCAAGGACATTATTGAAAGAACCAAGAGTGTGACAAGGATGTTGAAGTACCAGCATATTCTGCAACCATACGGAAATGACTTCAGCAGGCGATTTTAGTCGAACTCACACAAGTAGGTTTCAGCTTAGCGTCTCGACGCTCATGCCAGTTAGTTGCAGCGCGTCGTCGGGATAATAATCATCTTACGCCGCAAACGAACCGATCGAAACGAAAGTTATATTTTAATTAGTTTATTTGTTTCCTTCATTTATTATAATAATTAACACGTCCCTAATTCAGTTGTTTTGTTAAAATTTCGCTGTGTACCTTCAAATTTGTACTATCACAATTTCATATTAAATGTTAAAAATAAAAAAAAAATGTTTTTTAATATAATACTGTAAATCGTTGGTTTAATGTATTTAAATAAAATAAACTAAAGTTTTGTGTTGATTATTCCCTTAAATAAAGACTGATTAAACAACTAAATATTAAAAAAATATTTATATAATTTGTATATCAAAATTAAATTAAAAATGGTGAATTATGTGATATCTTTCTGCAAAATTACCGGTGCTAGTAAAATATTTACTAGAAATTTTTATTTGCCTTTATTAAAGCCTCTAACTCCTCGAGAAGCCCTTCGAACTCTACGAATCACAGGAAAATGGTTGCTTGGTGCTAAAATACAACACTACATTCCAGTTTTGTTAAACCATACACAAAAAGGGGGATTAGAACACTATAAAGAACATGAAATAATGGAAAATTATACATATATGACTCCGGTACTTGATCCAGAAAATGACAGCCATAAAATTTTATTGAAAGTACTTGAGGGCAAAGAAAATTCAGGAATGTTTGTATATACTGTAGAAGACAAAAAATACAACATTGTTCTTCAAGCACAATTTGAAGTAGCCATAAGAGAAGGTGATATTATAGATGTCTTAGTATCACAAAAAAATGATAAAATAATTGTTAAATTAAGGGATTTTAAGAAAATACCTATGGAAATTCAATATTTTGAGGACGTAGGGGAACTATTTTGCGGAAAAGGTGCCACATCACCTGACGAAGAAAAATTTCATCATCACGGGAAATATACAATGAGCTTGGCGAAAATATTTGAAGAAAAAGAATTAAGAGAGGAGAAATGGGAGGAGGAGCTGAAAAAGATTTTGAAAAGAAGAAAAAAGCAGAGGTGGGAAAATTCCAAAGCTTACAAGGAAATGATGAAACGAAATATGAAAAACTTGGATTGGAAAAAGTTTGAGGAAGATGCCAAAAAAGTTATAGAAGAGCTTGCCGAACCCGCTACTGAACAGCCAATAGAAATGGAGGTAGATGATTTGAATGCAACGAAAAACGTTAACGAAGCGATATTGAGAGGAGGGCCGGAATTATTAAATCAGCTACCAACTTTAACAGAAATTCCAGATATAGTAAAAAGTTTGGGGAACGCTAGTTTGCATAATATTGAAGATATTCCAGATCAAATTGAAGGCACAAAAAGGCGAGTATCAGGTGTCAAAGTCACACTACCATCAGGTAAAGAATGTTTTGTCAGCGGACAAATTGTTCACACTGAGGAAGGTGAAATTTTCGTACCTGGGCAAACTATAGAAAACGAATATGGAGACGAATATGCTCCTGGTATCACAATTAATATCGACAACAAACCAACATTGTTGAGTGGTTTAATTATGGGAGAGGAAAAGAGAGACCCCATATTTCTTCCTTCTCAGTCTACAATAACTGCAGATGGGCAGTTAACTTTCGCTTCTATTCCTGAAGAACGACCTCCTCCCCAACCAGAAAATGAAAGAAAACTGAAGAGAAAAACCAATAATAAAATATCTCGAAATGACGAAACGGAATTGGTAACTCCAAAAAAAGATAACATTATAGATGATAGTTCCGAGAAAGATGAATTTACTGTTAGTTTAGATACTCTTTCGGAAACCGACGAAAAATCAACAGAAGCATCAAGTATTGAATTAAATAATTCAGAAATAGAAGAAATCGACATCGAAGCCATTAGATTAAAGCAAGAGCAACAACAATTAGAATTAGATGAGCTTAAATTGATACTAATGGATGACGGTTTAGATGAAATAATTGCTAATTTAGAGAATAAAAAAATCCAATTAAGAAAAAAATTAGAAGAGCTTAGGAAGCTTAGTATGAACGCCGAAAATAATTTAGTAACATATGCAAATGAAAGCGATGCATGGGAAGTAGCGTCTAAAATATCCGAGAATAAAGATACTATTATTAGAATTTCAGATATACTGCTGACAATGATCCGCAGGGCAGCGACTTTTCGTGATAAAAATAATGTACGTGGAGATAATATTAATAACTCCTACATATATGCAAATGCTACAGAGATGGATATTAAATTTAACTCTTGTTCAAATAAACTAAAAGTACTATTTAAATCCGCAATAGTTGCCGCTAATGATGTTTTTAAAAATAGACCTAAAGATCAAATACTAGCACTTAACGCTATAGGTGAAATATTAATAGATGCACTTAAAGCAGATCATAAACTTCTACAAGAATTTATAAATACGATGAATACACAATTTGAAAGAAATGAAGCATGTTCTGCAGCATTCAAACAACTAACATATTCTATGAAAGATACAAAAATATCCGCTCTCAATATGATATCAAATCAAAATATATCACCAACAGAAATATCAGATTATATCGACAAAATACTAAAACCTGAAGATATAATAAAAATTTCTTTCGCCAAAGTAACGAAAGTGAATCCTGAAATATTTAAATATCTGAGAGAAAATGTAAGTAGCCAATTGCACAATACGATAAATGATGAAGATGCAGTAAGTCTACTACAAAATTCCATTGTGAAGGCAACAAGACGATGGTTAGACGATGATATGCAAAAACTGAAAGAAAACCGCAAGGACCAAAATTTCATTGAATTTATTGAAGAAACTATCAGTTTTGCTAAAGCTTTGGATTTAGAAGAAACGGCAGACAATTTATCAAAACTCAAAATTCCTTTGAAGTTCAATCACATCGAAGAAAAAACAGCTGATATGTTAAAAAGAATGATTCTAATGAAGAGTTTGGCAGAGAGAGATTATTCGTTAAAGACCGCTATATCCAGGATAAAAAGGAATCCAAGTTGTGCCAAGTCAGACCCAAGAATTCACCAACTTATAAGAGAAAGTGCAGTTTTAATTTCTAATCTATCAACAGTACGTAATTCACGAGATATTCCATTGCAGCTTATGAAAAAACAAAACGTACTAGCTATAGAAGATTTCTTACTGAAAAAGGCCGTATTTGATTACCCCGTTTTAATTACTAGAGGTAATTTACAAGCGGTCATTCCAAAGGATTCTTCCAGAGGGGTACTTGCTGGAAGAATTCCCTATGTACTTATCGATGAAAGTGGTGTAACGAATTTCAAACCAATGCACATGTTGTCTGCAGTGCAAGTGAACCGAAACCGTGAAAGACGAATTGATGATTACTTAAGTGGTGTTCGCGATCGCTCATCAGATAGAGACGAATCAAGGACCTATCTACAGGCTAAGAATAATGTAAGGAGACTTAAAAAAATGTATAATAACCATAGACAAGTTGCATGAGGTTTATATGTGAATAGTTTTACCAATTAAAATAAAATTTATTAACCGAAAAATCACATTTGACAAATTTAAAAAATTATTAAAAAATAATGCAACAAATATGATTTTTCGAATACTGAGTGTGTTTGTAAAGAAAGAATCATGGATTTGAAATATCAAGTAGTTATATGTTTGTCCGTTAAAATCCGTAATCCATTTAATATAAACAATTCGAGACTGGACCCTATGTAATTCGTATATCTCCCACATATTTCTTATTGAACATTTTTGGAAACAACTTGAAAAGGTGAGTCAGAGTATTTTAATATATTTTGATTTATTAACTCAAAATATTTCGAATACATAATCATTCCAGTTATACCGCTGTTTTTGTGTGACTAACAATATTAATACTTAATTAATGTCGATTTAAAAAACCTAATAAAGCAAACGCCTAAATTTAGATATCTTTAATTTTAGCTTTTTGAACTGCGTATTTATAAACTGGATATTTCAAAATAGAACACTATACGCATGTTAACTGTTGATAAGACAAGTAAATACTTATTAGTTACCATTCGAGTTATAATGAATACTTGTGTTTTTTTTTTAATATCATATTTGGCTGTGATTTACGTAGAAAGAGAAAACATTTCTCTTTTCAACTACATATAAGCACGTGGAGTCAACCCTAAATTTATATCTCGATTTTAATAAAAAATATTTTTCAACGATGTTATTTTTACGATTTTCCAATGATCATCTTAAGAAATAACAATAAGCAAGAATTTTCCATTTAAGAACATATAACAACATTTAAGATCATTGAAGCATTTAATTATATGTATTATTATATACGTATATTATTCTAATATTATTTGAATATAATTAATAATATTTAAATAAACAGAAAATTTAGTGTATTTGCAACTACTGTATAGAGCTTACCAAACACTAAAAACCAAAGCGGCCTTGATTTTGAACATCAGCGGTACGATTGACATCCAAAAGTGCTTTTTATCTCAGTTGAAAATTCCGTCGCCACTGATGATATGATTTGTTCGTCCAACTGATATTTCTAAAGAATAATGTATCTTGTTGTAATTTGTCGAAGATACCAATTTTCAAAATCTAGGTGTCGTCTAGATTGTTGTTGTTGGTTTCTTGTCGTATAAGAGCTAAACTTAAATTTGATGAGTTGAAATTGAAGAATCTGCCATGACGACACCAATAACATTAACGACAACGTCAGCAGCATCTTTAGTATTATAATTTTTTGCCCCCTGTTAAATGCCCCATGATTCATAAGATTTTCCGTTTTCTTTTTGAATAGCGATTAAAATACCTCTAACATATCAAATTTCGTAATTTATGTACACCATTTAGAATTTTTAAACCGAAATATGGTAGATAACAATAAAATATTCATTAATTAAACGTATATTTGTGTTAATATGTCTAATCATTGCCTACTGATATTCACCTACTATGCAAAAATGTACATTGAAAACATGTTTTCAATATTTCTTTTTCACAAAATCTGAATTGACATTTGATGATTTTAATATATGTATAGTTGAAAAGAGAACACAAGTGTATGTAAATCACAGTCAAATATAACTTATATTAAAAATAGTACAAGTTTATATTATAGCTTAAACGATAATAATATATATTATAAATATTTTGAAGGCATCTTATTCTACTTAAAAAATTGCAAAAGTAAGAATATGGAAATAACTTTTCTCTAATTTTATAAACATTTTCTGAGTTATAACATGTATAGAGTATTAAGAAAAAATTATTTCTAGCTCAAAAACGAAAAGAGATACTAATCCTAATTTTCGTTATCGAATTTACCTCGAGGAAAGCGATCGAGAATGGAGAATTCATTTATCCATATCTCCTATAGTTAACGGGATTTAAAAAATTCAAAATGCGTTCGGCATTTTGAAATTTTCCCACCCAGTGCATAATCTCTTATTCTGAACATTTTATCCATGATCGATAATGATGATCGAATTAACTTATAGTGAGACGTAATTTCTAAAATTATTGCTATTTTAAATTCCATGTGTTATTTGATTGTAAAATATGTTTTATTGTTAGCGTTTTGTTAATATGGCAATTATTTTTTATAATTTCTAATTCTGTTTTCATTAACTTTGAATATTAAATAATATTTCTATCGCATTAGTTATCCTGATAATGGTTTCCTGACAATTAAAAGAAAGAAATATGCTGTTAAGAGATATAATACCATTGCAATTGTACGTACATTTTTTAGAAGGTCGTATTAAAAAATATTTGATAATGATACGAAGAGAAATGTTTAAAATACACATTGTTGGAGGGAATAAAAAATCATATTGTCTAACCAATTCTAACCCACCAATTTGTTAAAGGCAGCGTAGTTTCAGCAATCGTCACTAACATGCCCTTTCCAGCAGGAATCGGTTACTGAATTCAACTGCTTACGATAGGGACGTTAGTTGTCAGATAACGCAATGATATTACGGTGAAATCATGAATTGCAATTATCGATGGACTCCAAGGCGGATTATTTCTCATAAACTATGGTAAATAACATCCCCCACTATTCTAACATAAGTTGCATATATCCTACAAGTTGCATATATCCTTTCTTCCCCAAATCTCAACGTTCTAATAATAGGAGTATATTATTTAAAGTGAAATTTTTCGAAGCATAACATGCGTAATTTATGCATGAAGTAGATATATTCTTCTCAATTCCTCGATATAATTTTCAGATGTAAAATAAACATGGAAAAATTAGTTATTAGTATTACCTTCAGATCCAGATAAACATAGGCATGTAATAAACACTATACTTCAGAAAAAGTATAAACGCAGAAATATAAAATTATAAACCTTGTATATTTTTCCTAGCGCTTTCCGAATATAAACATTTCATGCAACATTTAGTTGGTGAAACTAATACGTAAGACATGTTCACTTGTATTTCAATAACGCATCAGTTAAATTTTATTGAGCTATGTAAATTTTTACAATAGCTTTTATTATATTTGTTCAGTTTTCATTTTTATTTAGCAACGGTGAACTGACCTCAAATATTTTCTTTCGACCGATGGTTTCTTTGGGATATTAGATTTTATTCAATTTCTAATAATTTAAAAAAATAATTCAGTAATATAACTTTAGATTTCATGAAATAATATGTAAAAGATATATGAATACGTTATAAGAAATAATAAAACAGCCCTAAAAGTGATTTTTATAAAGACATAATCAATCACGCAGAAAAATAATTATTCTGCGTTATTGATTGTCTTTTTTTACTATATACTTTTTTAATAATTATTATGAAAAGAGTATATGCAAAAGCATTAGTGATACTACAAATTACAAATAAATAATTTTGTAAAAATATGTATTTGAGAAATGTGAGTATTTAGAAGAGCAAAATATCTTCAATTTCTGAATAAAGCAGTACAGAATTTCAAAACATAGAAACATCAGTAACGTAGCTTTTCTCTGTCATCTGGAATGACAATGTCAAACTCCATCGAGCCTGCATTGCATAAGATATTTTACTGTATAGGATCATATTTTGACTTACAATTAGAGCGAATATTATAACGAATTCCTTTATTCTCTAAATACTTATCGTCGGGACTGGGGTTGTTTCTGCGCTTAATTGGCAGTAAGTCTCGAACTAGTTAGATAGAAGTGAAATATGTTCTTTGGAGGTAGTAGAGCTATAATTCGTAATTATTTATATTTATTTTCTGTCACGCGGTTATTTTATAATACATTATATTCTGCTCGTATGTATGTTTAAATGAGATATCTTATAAAATTCGAAAATATATTTGAATATACCATAAACTTTTTAATACTAAAAAAATACAGTTAGATATGAAATATACAGATATTGTAATCAATCAAAACATATAAAAGAGAACATTTAAAAATTGTTATATTTATGATAAAACAGTCGGTGGAAGTTGTTAAATAACAAATACTTGTTTTACAGTTGGGTTATTTACCTCTTGTAAATATCAAAATAATTTAATATCTCCCAATACAAAAAATTATCTTTTACTAGTGTAATATATAGGGTGAATATTTGTTTTATGGGAAAAATAAACTGAGGTAATAGAAGAGCTCAAAATAATAATATTTTGTTTTATAGATATATATATATATATAAAATGGCTTAGTTTGTGAGATAATTAGTGTTGAAGTTTATCTTTTTATAACTTTTTATCCTTTAAACGGTAAAATATATATCATATAATGTATACATTATAGATTTAGATATATTTCAGAAAAAAAGAGAAATAAATACAATACTTCGTAAATTTGTTAAAATAAAGAAAACAATGTTAAATTAATAAGTTATTTTAATTAAAATGTAGTTCATAAAGATTATTCTTACCATTGAAAGCAATGGTGTAATAAATTTTAAAAATTATATGATAAATGATTATCTAAAAGCAAATATTCGTGGCAAGATAATAGCATATACATATTTCGTGATTTTTTTTTTTTGGAAATTATTTTGTTATGTGAATCAGCAATATGTTCTTTCACAAGGATTTACAACTAATGTTACTAATGGTTTTCTATAACATTTTACATATAAAAATTATTTATTACATCTAATAATGAAAGAGATACATAAGGTTTGTAAATATTTTTCGTATTACGTAACGTTGAAATTAAAGAATGCTCAATCTGGACGCCTATTTTATCATATCGAGGACAGCAGTAAATATATTGTACATCGGTCAAGCTATCTAGAATAACATCAGTAAAATGTGTTGTAAATTCTTCATGTAATAGTGCTGTAACATGGAGACTGGAAATTGCGATAGAATATGTTGCATATTCGTACAATATAAATGTATAAAATATAAATATAAATGTATAAAACATAAATAAAAAAAATTGTACGAAATGTCTACTAATTCTTTTGTCATCAGGTCATTACTAATTCGTACTATACAAACTATTTAAAGGCAAAATTTAAATATTTTTAAATTGGAGTTCACTTTAATATGTTTTCTCTTACACAAATACGTACATACTAATTCAACGACATCCACTAGCGACTTAATTAAAATTTTAGCTTTTAATAAACTTAGTTTAATTTACCCACTATAAGGCTTTTATTTTCTTTTTGGGACCAATAACATCATTCGGGCATAATTTGTTTAGCCAAAATGATGAACCGTTATATTGCTTCAAATTTCCTGTATAATAGTTACGTCAGACGGATTATAATCTACAATATGCGGTATAGACTGTACTACACAGGTGTATTTTATTATTAGTTTGATACCCAAAATTTCAATAAGTATAAGTTTACAATAGCGGTGTAAAATATTTACACTACACAGGTGTTATACCAGTTTTATACCAGCTACTTGCAAAAATTATTACTAAATACAATACATTGAATTTAAAGGAAAACATAGGACACTGACAATATATAACTACAAACATTTGTCAAAAATTCATTTTGATTCGACACTGTATATTTTATGTATAACGATTCACGACTCGTAGTAGGGCAACAACGAGTCGTGCATTTTCCTTTCTTGCATTATTTAATTATTGTATGTTAAAAATATCCATACAACTAAATAAATATGGCCCTATGTTTAGATTGTCTGTGAATGCTGAGTTACGTCTTGTTTTTAATGGCACAGGTACTCAACCAGATCATCAAACAAGTAAATTTAGAATTAAGAATCGTCACCAACGTTGACATAATTACAGGTACGGCTATTTTTGTCAATGAAAAATTCTACGCAAAAACAGAAAAAATGATTTCATCTTTGTAAAGTAATTCAGTTATAAATAAATATCTATTTATGTTTTCGTTTTATGTAAAATTAGATTAAATTTAGAAACTGTATATTTTATCAGAAATGGAAAAATGTTTTTGTGTATTATTATTATAGGAAAGTTTACACGATATAAAAAATATATTTATTAAAATCATAGGAAATGTTGCCAGGTAATAAAGGATGTATAGCTATTTCTGAAAGTTATAACTTATAGAAAATTTATCTTAACCATGAAAAGTTAGTTCATATTTGAAATGTCGATATCGTATCATATATATAAAAACATAAATATCTTTAATTACATTTTGGCTTTTATTGGAAAATTGTTTTGTTTCATCGGATGTTTTTTAATTTTTTTTTGTTCAACCTGATTATTCGAATTGAAAATGAAATTATGTATTACTTTATATAGGGATGTATGGGGATGTACTGTATAATATTATCGAGGTAAACGTTAACAAAAAATAACGAAAATATTTGTAATGGTAATACTTTATATTTATCATCATGATAAACTAGTTACAAAATAGAATTATTTAGTAAAACAAAATTGTGCTGTATTTGTACCATCAACTTTAATTATCCTATTAATAAGAGAACATTTTGAGAGGCATAAGAAAATTGGAAGACGAAGATGTAGTACGGCTTAAAAATTTATCACTTCATCATTAAGTATAATGTATAATGTCAAACATATTCTTCAAAAATTGATTGTATTATTAAAGTGGTAGCCAATTTATAATTCAGAACTTGCATATTTGAATAAATTCATTGGGTATACTTTTAATGGCTTTCTTTTTAAGAAACATCTAAATAAAATCATATAGGAATTCAAATATGGAGGGATCTAATTATTATTTATAAAATATAGTGGGGCACCTTAACGCAGACAATAAGCATTAAGTGTGCGGTATTTAAAAAAAATGCCTTTCTTATTAGTCATAAAATATATTCAAAATATTTATGAACCACTTTTCGACACCTACTATAGATAATTTTGTATTAAATATAGAAAAAAATTGGCCTATTGCCTCAACTCATGAACCATCTGGTGTACACGTGAAAAATAAATACCACAAGGCGCCAGGTATATGGTTTCATATCAGAAATGTGGACAAAGAAAATATTCCTTGAACCACTGCAATTACGATTTTGCTGGTTCATCATGCGTTTTTTTTTTTATCGTGACCATTTTAATTGCTTTAAGATAATTTTCCTGCATTACCTTAAAACATTAACGCAAAACAAAATTCTAGTTTTAGCATTACCAATATCGACTCTAGTTCTTCAAATACACCCTTAACACACACCTTAATGGTTTCAGTTTAAGATAAGTTTTCCAGTTTAAGATAAAGAGAATATACAAATTGTTTACTTCTTTGCCTACAAGAAATAAACAAAAGATTTTGTAAGGCTGATTATTTATTTAACACGCAAATAGATTCAATATTATAAGGATTACAATTCAATATCAGTATATCAGAATAAAATAATACATAAGTACATTTTTTATTAAAAATTCAGTTTAAATTTATGCGAACTAAATAGATATCTGAACAGCGGAATAATAATATAACTCTGAGGTAAATCCTGGAAGAGTAAGATTATTTCCAGATCTGTTGTGTGCAACATTTTGTTTGCAACTGTTGTGTTGTACAACTGTCAGGACAAAATAAATTATTTTTATACAATGTTTTAAATACAAATTTTGTAGAAATGAAATATGTATATAAAGAATTATACTTCATTTCATTAAGAATATAAGTCACAAATTCATAAAAAATAGATTTGTATCTATTTAGAATTTTTTCGTTTCGTCATTTTAGTATTCTAAATATTTCGTTTTATCTCGGCATTAAGAAAAATTAAATTTACACCCATAATAATAAGATTTAACACTACCCCAGTTAAATCTTATTTGGCATAATAACGATGTTTATTGCAAGAATCTCTCAAATATAGCCACGTATATACTTTTACATTTTATATACAACTAATATCAAAATATTTTTTCTAATTTTCTCTGAAATTTAATGAGTTCGGTACTTACTTTTTTGCTTAATATCTTCTTTTGTTTCAATACTCTATTGTAAGATTTACATTATACTCACCCGTTCATGTGTTTCTGAGGAAATTAACCTACAGTCTTCAGTAAATATTTTCTTTAAAACACCAACATTAGCGGGTTGCATAACGTATACTTTAAAATTTCAAATAATCCATAAAAATAAATATAAAGACTTTAGATTTGAAAACTGAGCGGGTCACTCGATCGTACCCAGCATCTAATCTACCTGTTAGGATACTATTCATTGAAATAATATTTTGTTTATTAAGATAAACTCTGGAAATAATTTAAGTTATTTCCAGATCTCGAAATTCATAATGATTTTCCTCCAGAATCTTAAAAATTAGCAGCTCTACAGCATTCTCCAACATGTTCAAATACCCGTAAAACTTAGGTTTATGAACATAAGTTCAATTATGTGATTAGCCAAGATCCCTACCCACATGTTGAATTTTTCTTGAAATTATGTATCCCTCTCACAAAAGATGAGGATTCGAGTGCCTAGTACCTTACATTCTGAGTAATCATATTACTATTTAAGAAAACATGGATTTATCAAAACACATTGGTTTTGACTATTAGGATCGCAGACAATTTTTTCTTATATAATCTTACTCGTACATAGTCGGGTACTCATTCTTATCATACTCATTCCAAGATTTTTTTCAGTATTCTATTATATCAAAAAAACTGACACAACATTTCTTATTCTTGTCGTTTCTTTTCTACATACTTCTTGAATGTAGAATTTACAGTCTCAGTCGCATAAAAACTCAGTAATCCTACCAATGCTATCCAGCATAGTATTGACAATTTCCAGATTCAACTAAGCCCTTCTACATTAATGACATTTTATCACCGAAGTCAACGGTTACAATTTTGATTCTTTTAAGTCTTCATCCAACTCTACGATCGGAATCATCTTCTATGAGCTGGTAAACCAGTTGCAACTTGTAGGGGTGAAATTTTGTTTGCTTAAAACCCTTTACACAGATTTTGTAGATACTCCACAAACAACTGCAGTTTGAGATGTAGATTGTATTTCAGCGACAATATTTACATGTTGTTTTTTATCAATGCCTGAGCGTGCAGATTTGTTTTCATCCTGGATACTATCTACGAACTTTTTAACCTAAGGGCCACACAGACTCCCCCTACATTCCAAGGGCCAAGATCTAGCTAGCTTATGACACCAAGATACTGTGGTTTTGAATTACACACAAATTATCTGGGTTATATCGGATATGTAAAAATGTCTAAGTAACTTTTGCATATATGTCAAAAAAAAATCGTGACATAACTTGTACTGGGGGACACTCCCTTAAATGCTTAATGGTGTGCCAATATTAAATTTTATCGCTTTTTTAAAAAATTAAAAGACAGATATCAGAATAAAAACAACGTTTTTACGTACGTAAAAACAACGTATTTTTTAAAAGCCATGGTATTAAATTGTTTCGATTGCAATGTATTTCTTTGTGTAAAATTATTAAAAACATTTTTTTGTTTAGTTTTTTGAAAAATTGGACATTTACTACGAAACAGCTATACACTTTTCAAGTTTCCAGTTAATTTTAAAATGATTGAATAAATTAGTCGATGATAGGTATTATAATAATCAAATGTTCCAGTTGGAATGTGTGTGGAATTGACACGCGTATTTAGTGCACTTACTTTTAAATAGTCTCGAGGTGCGCTTAAAATAGAGTTACTAAAATGTCAAACTACTTAGAGGAATGTTCTAGAATAAGACTGAGACCTTTTAGTTGGGTATTCATCCAATAAAACAGTCACATGAGGAATTTGGCCCAGGGGTTTGTCCTGCTCGTACTCTAACATAAATAACTCGTCAGTGGCGACATCTCATTTACTCTTATCCTTAATTGTTATTATTTAATCGACTGTTCGACGTCAAGACGTAAGTTATTTCTATTACAACTGAACAGTAAATGCTACCGTTCCTTTTTTAAAACCAGAGAAATGTATTTACATAGTTTATGTCTTCAAAATGTTTTAACTAAATTCCTGTGTTGTTGCCGTGAATGTAAAACTAAAAATAAAACTTGTGGTTTAATGCAATATATAGGGTAGTTGTTTTAATTACCTTTTTAAATAATTTACTTTACTGATTTTTTTATCATTTTTATTTTGTTTACCTATGGATAAAATAATTACAATAATAATTATTTAATTAATAATAGTGAACATAAAAGTGAACACATTTTTCTTTGTGTAGATTTCGAAGGAAACAGCCAAATATCAATATTTTTTATTAAATTGTATACTCTTATTTTCTGACAATACAGAAAAGTTAATAAATATTGCTTCTATATAAATTTACTGGAATTTTGTTCTAAACCTGATACTTTTTTACATCTCACTATTCTCATTCAAGACATATTTGTGGTTATACTATTAATTTATAAACCAAATAATTGTATATTTCGGTTTAGAACTGTGAGGTTTAACTATAATATGATTGAGTTCGAATACTTAGTCCCACACAATTATTATATTGTATGAAATATGTCTGAGAAACTAATATTAAACCATTATAAAACTGAGTTACAAATGTTAATTTACGTCGAATATATACATATGTAGTAAATAGTAACGTTTGTACGAATTGGAAATATGTTTGAGTGTTCAAAGTATTTCCTAAAAATATTTAAAAAAATATATTTTTGATATATTTGTATATTAAAATTCGTATAGAAAATGGAATGATACGCTGTGGTTTAAATAATTTTTAATTCCTTAAATTAGTAATTTCATGGTACACCTAAAATTTATGGTATTGTGTTTCCAAGGAATAATAAGTATTTAATATATATAATAAATATCTTTCATAAATATTTATTAGACATAGGGTAATTTACAAAACATTCATAGGCTTTGTGAAGTATCCCGAAATATCCTTCGTAGTTAATAAATTGTATGAGTTGCATTCTCACCTCTATTAAGCTTCTCATTTCAGTTTTGCTTCAAGTTAAAGTTTCAGATCATTAAAAATCGAACTCATTAAAAATAGAATGTATTAAGTGGTTAATTTAATTAAACAACTGTAATTTCAACAATCATATTCGCAGTATTTTATTATGATTATATATGATTATTACACATATATAATTTTTATATATTTAGATAAATAAGGTGTCATGTCAGTTCTAAAATGGCAAAGAAAAATTAATAATCGTGTCCTATTTTATGTATTCAATTAGGTGTAGTTCTGTGTTCTATTATATTAGTACACAAATATAAATTGGGTAATACTTATTTGGAAATTCAATAAGCAATTAGTGATTCAGATGTAATATCTTTGTTAGGTATCAGGTAAAGTTGATTTCTGAATTATAATTTTTATTGCAGAAGGTATAAACCATATAATGGATATTAAAGTAACCACACGTATTTATATAATGATATGATATATAAACAAATTAAAATAACGTTTTCACTTTAAAAACCTGCGGATTGCGAATCCCATATTTCTAGCTGGACAATATTTTTGTTACATTTCTAGTTTTTCTGATATATTTATTAATCCAATGATTTTTTTATCAACCTCATAACTACCTACAGCCATATTCCACAATTTAAACACGGAGCGACATCATCCTAGATCAATGCTGTACAGGCCAGTGTATATTAAACCTCCCAGAAAAACTCATGAGGCGGTTATTCCTGAAGGTAGACCGCCACCGATTCCTCCAAATCAGCCTCCATCGCTTGCACTCCCTGACCCTATAATAAAGGACGAACAACTTGAGCAAGTAGAAGGACAAGAAGAACTCTCAGTTACTGAAAATGAAGAAAACTTAAAACGTCTACCGTTATTAATTGCCAGGTGGGTACAATTGCTAATTAAAAAAAAAAAACAGTTAATCATTTACTTAGAAAATATATCAGCACAAATTACAAGATATATTAATACGTAAAAGAATTGAGAAATTCTTAAATAATTTTCGTATATCTTGAATATTATATCACCAAAAATAATTTAAATATTTAGACAAGATTTAAACATTGCGAATATTGTTTCTTCTGGTTATCTTTACAAAAGAAGTTGGAAGGTATTTGGTTTTACCTTAATTAATTTTTATTCATTTGCATTACTTGTAAGTTATAAAACTTAATAAAAATATATTGTGGTATCATTTAGCACTATTTTATATATGGAATAATACATTGACCACTCTAAAATAATTACATGATAAATATGAGTACATAAAAATGTATGCCCTGTTTTCCTGAAGATAAGAGTAAAGACTTCCAAAAGTCGCGATCTCCTTTTTTCCTCTTTTCCTTTTAATACTTATTATAATTAGAAGATATTTAGTTATAATTAAAGTTATAGATTGGAGGTTACGTCACCGTTCTATTAAATTATAGTGAAGTTGTATGTGTAGTAATTAGTGACTAGAAATGACAACATATGTTATTAACGGAAAACAAATTCTATAAATAAAATCAAGTGTCAAACTTAAAATATTCAAGAGACTCGATTCAATTATTTTTAACTATATAAATGTTATTTGATTTGAGATATTTTATTCGATAGTTTGGTGTCCAATAATACTCGAGAACATTTATATACATAGAGTAGGTATTAACAACGGTAACTGCTCCAATGTGATTGACATACGTATGTATCAATTGAGGTAAAAACATATCTATTTTTAAAGCGCCCTGTATTCCTTTGCTATGAGTAGATAATCTCTGAAGTTGGTGCCAAAGTTATGCCAATTAATTACACTGGTTGTTGGGCCAATTCTAATTACAATGCTTGTTTTTTTATCAATGACACTAAAAAAATACATACCTAAGTAAAAAATAATTTGTCCTACTTCTAACATGCGCGTGTTTGTTTTCGCACGATAATAGTTTAAAAATATAAATGGATAATAAATGTTATTAATAAATTTATCCTTAAAAGTAAATGTGCAAGTTATATTTATAACATGCAATAAGACAAATTAAGTTACAACATTGACATTTATTTGTGATGGTAAATGAATACATACAAAATAACTAAATTAAAAATAAGTTATATTATTCAGGTTTATGTTATATTATAGAAAATCACCCTACATTAAGTAATTTTGTACAGGGTTGGAAATAGTTTCACAATATTCTTGGGGTGCTCGACTGGGACATAGTTGATCATTCTGAATATCTAATTTATTGAAGAAAAATTGGCATTTCATTATTTTTTTCTTGAGTCTAAATATATTATATTTAGATTATCATTAATACCAATCATATTTATATAAAAAGACTGGCTAGATGTATATTACAGTTTAACATCATCTTATATATCTATGTACAAATTAAGAAGAAATAAGGTATAGAAATAAGAAGTCCTTCAATTGAAGAATTTGACTACAGGAAGGAAAATTTTATTTAATGGAGAAACTCATCGTATTTTAATTACAACGAATGAATACAGATGGGCTATTGCATTATTCGATCAATCACATGATAAAATATCCACTATCTGAGATCCTTGATATTATCTAGGTACTCAGATACATAAAGAAAAATTTGTACTTGAGAAATTTTAACAAAAAAAAAAATAGGTAAAATGAAATAATTTCTTATAAAAGGATTTTCGTATACGATAATAGTATATCCTTTATAGAAAATATAATTTTCTTAAATTATTATAAAAAATAAAGGTGTTGCAATTATGTATTTATGTTCTATTATATATTTTCAGAAAATGAATACAAATTAATGAGTGCAACGCCTTTAATGATTATGAAATATACCTAATGTTTATAGGATTGTCACTAAGATTTTCATATTTATCATAATTGCAAAGCAGAATCAAATTGAAATTACTATTGGAATATATTTTTATTCCTTAAGAAAAAAAAAATAAAAAAAAACATTATCGAGATAAAAAAATAATCCCTATATCTATGTAATTCCTGATCTGGCGTAAGAATTAAATGGTAATTAAATGAAATAATTATATTTTCTAATTGCAAAATGCATTTTCAAGGTATGCCGCAAAATAATCTAACAGTTGATTGCATGTGTAGATAATATAGACAATATGTACAAATTGGAGATATTCCTGCTTCAATATTTCTAACAATAAGACATATAAATAGATTATTTTTTATAATATACGTAATATACAAACATGCAAAATAGTAGATATATAAGCAAAGAATATATTAGAATATTTAAAAAATAAGTTAATCAGAATTATTATATTCCACCAATTGTAGTGTACCATTCGTACTCTTACTACCATGATATGAAAAAATGGTTCTAGGCTATTTCTACAGCTTACAATTAGACAATTTTGATTACACACACATTTTAAGAAAAATATTTTCAACTTCTACTGGACAAATAAATGTTAAAAAGCCATTAAAGACCATAAATTTCAAAACGATTTTCATTACAGTCAAAATGACAGCATTAAATATATTATTTATTCAGGTAATCGGCTGTTGCAGTGTTCTCTACTGTGTAAAATTTTACAATAAATCGGAACTAAAATAGTTTTAATACAAATTCTTTGTTAAATACAGTTTAATAATGTCATAATAATTATTAGACGATATAATTATAACTATGCAATAAGTTAATATGATACAAAATAAAAGCAATTCATTCATTACGCAGTTACCAACTTGTAATTCCACAAGAGGCAGCAAGAGATGTGTTATCTGGAAGGGTACCATATTTACTCGTACAGGATGAAGGCATAACAGTATTCAAACCAGCTCATCTGTTTGCGGCACTTAAATTGGATAAAAATCGAATTGAGAGATTTGAAGATTATAGATGTGTTGGTGCCTATGAACGACAGCTTGCAAAACAGCCCAAGAAACGAGTTGGACTGGGCTACAGGAGGAAATATATATCTCCGGAATTAATTGGTAGAGGAATCTATGTAAGTTGTCATAAAAAAATCTGGTGTCCAATGAAAAATGGAATTTAACTATTAGTAGTTAAACAATTTTATTGTATATAATGAGAATTTTTATAAAATATTCAGCTGACTTCGATTTACTTTTTGATTTTATTTTTACCGTTAGAGATAATGCTCAAATTAATAAATTATATTTTTTTAAGTATATAACAATATTAAAATACCATAAATCGAACTTTTAAGTATTTAGTTTTGACTAAAATTTTGCAATATTGATTGATATAATGAATTGTACATATTTGTGTATAAAACTAAATTAAGCAAATATAGTATTTCGCACAATATGAAAAAATTGCTCAAAAGTACGTATTGTGTGTGTATAGGATATGTTCTTAATTTACGCAGCTAATTTTGAACATCGAGCCAATATTAATTGAATAATTAATACTATAATAATTTAACTACTAAAATAATATTTAAAAAAGTATATCACAGAGAATCCAAAGCATTTTTGATGTCAAAGTGATATCAATACCTTTTTTTACAGACCAGTATTATGGATTGAGGCTTTATATTTGTATTTCGAACGGCTATATGAAATAAATTGTTTAAAAAAATAAAAAATTTCGTTTGTATTTTTAGAATTTAATGATATTTTTAGTGATTGTCGTATAATAATTTCGAAATAGTAATGTTTGTTCGTATTTTGACATATACTACTTACTATAAATTGATCTGACATATATATATATATGTCAGATCAATTTATAGTATATATATATATATATATATATATATATATATATATATATATATATATATATATATATATATATACATTTCTATTATTATACAATCACATTATTCTAAAATAAACCAGTAATCTTCCTTATAACGCCATGCAAGTAATAACTCCAGCAATTTCGATAATTATCTAGATGAAGTAATGATTAATTTTAAAATATCTATTTATATAAATCGAAATATTAAAAATATGAAATACCTGATCAAAATAATGTAATGCCCATGTTGAGACAATATAAAAACAGGAAACAAATAATATGTTTGCAGACGTAAAATTAGAAGTTAACAATAATAAAATGATTATATTTTCCAAATTGAATATCCAATTCTGCTAATTTTACTCATATTAATTGTATTCAATTATTTACGAAATATGTATTAATTTATGTGCATACAGAACCTTCAACGATATTTTTAATCAACTCAATTTCTTTATATAAATACTGTTTATGTTACTATACTATTTTACTATACGATACTAATAAACTAATACATAATTATAAAACTTATGTAGATAATAATGATAATGAATAATAATCTTTATTTCTGAGTAAATATAGTATATATTTAATCAATATATACTATATATATATATATATATATATATATATATATATATATATATATATATATATATATATATATATATATATATATAGTATATAAACATATGTACATTTGTGTACGAACACCAGTGTACATTTTTTTTAATGAAAATTAAGATTGAGAAAGCATATAACCCTATTATATCTAAGATGCCTGTTGACAATAATGTGTCAGACGGAAAAGTTTTTGATTTACTGTAAAATTATTTTAATTCTTATAATAAATATGTGCCTAATTATATTCGAGACCATCTCAATACAAGTATCCCATCTCAAATATGGGTCAATCATCATCCCTAAATATTTTATATCTTTTGAAGCCTCAATCGACTCTAAACAGTCATTATACAGTTTACAATATCAGGGCAGTTATGTGACATTAGTTGATGTATGCCCGATCTATTTGTTTTATATAGAGATCATGTAATAAACTTTGTCTTATCTTTATTTATACTCCGGTTTCAAAATAGTGGACAGTAAGGTATAGAACACTATTTTTATGAGCTGGTAATACGATTTAACAATTCTCATGTCTGTTTTACTTGTAAATTGTAAATACCGCTCCCTGCATTGTGATCTCTGCTATCTTTAGTCACGCACAGACAGTTGGCACGCGCCCTGTCTCTCTTGTTTGCCTATTATGGCAGGCAAACAAAGAGCGAATTACTTACTGCCTACAATTTTGAAACCAGAGTATAGCTTAACTAAACTCATGTTTAACCATTTTCTGGTTCTGTAAAGTCCTACTTCAGCTTTTTCTTTTGTCTCATTCCAAGTTTCAGCGATACATAACAAAACAGTATCGTCGACATAGGATACGATTTTATCTGAAATATTCTGATCAAAAATATCATTTATATATAACTAAAATAAAATATGGTCCTTTGTAATAGGCTTAATGTGACTAATACTTGTTCGCTATAATATCACTGCACTGATACCATCTGCTACCTCTCATTAAGACAATCCCTGTTTAATGCATTACCTAACCCATGGGTTCCATACATTTTAAAATTTTTCTTAATAAGATAGTGTGACTTATGGCATCGAATACCTTCGCGCCAATTCTAAACGAAAAGGTCTTCTGCCTCCATTTAATGATTTATGTACTTCATTAGTTACTATATATATATATATATATATATATATATATATATATATATATATATATATATATATATATATATATATATATTCTAAATAGCATTTAAAGCTTTATATTCCAACATTAACTTGATGCTACAAAATTAATATTCTTTTCTTATAAACGATGCCACTTCCATAAAATGATATGCAGTTCAATGCAACAATTTCAAACATTTCAAGCAATTATTAATAAATGACATAATAAATGACAGACAATACATAAGTTAATAATATTTTCATAATAGAACGTCCCATACTATTTGCTGTTTATAAAATAAAGAGATATAAATTATTCAGCATGAATAAAAGTATACAATAGTATAAATATAAATGTACAATATACAAAAGAATAAGACATTATTTGCCTGGCATGTATATTATTAAAAATTAATTGAATTATTAATACAAAATTTGATACTTAATATTTGATAGGTGCAATTTCATTGGATATATTTTGAACTTGCTAGCTTTATTCAAATTAGGGGAAACACTGTTTAAATATGGTAGCCGTTTTTAATGGTATAAGCTAACCGGTTATTAATTTATACAACTTAATTCAGTTCAATAATTTAATACTGTATTATATGTCTACCTTGTGTTCGACACACCATTAAATTAAACACCAGTTGTGATAACTCTCCGAATTATAAGTATGTATGTATGTCCATCTTCTGAAATCAGGAAAGTTAGAAAATAACCGGAAATAATTAGAACACAGAATACAACGCCAAAGGTAAAAAGTCCACCGGCTACCCACGAACACATCTAGGATGTAATTTGTTTATACTATTCAAGCCAAGTATACACTTTTTTATTATAGAATCTTGGTCACAGGTTATTTTCTCTCAATGATTAATATTTTAACATCTTACGTGATACATGTACAAAGTAGTATATAAATATATATATATATATATATATATATATATATATATATATATATATATATATATATATATATATATATATTTATATTCATTCAAAAAAATGACTAAAGGAATAAAATTTACTAGAAACGTGAACAATTTTAAACTTAGAAATTACAATTATATAAATAAGTATAAGAATATGTGGAAAACATTTTACTTTATAAAAAATATAGAAGAACATATACCGTCGGCTGTGAGGTATTGTTAGGAAACCTATACATATTCATAGAATGAGTACACTTTTGATCATATTGGTATCTTGTAATCTTAAATTTAAAAAAAAACGATTTCAGAAAAAAAAGTAACTTAACTAAAAAGCAAAAAATAAATGTTTTCCACAACAATTTGATACTTATTTGTTGTTCCGTTTAAAGCAGTTAAGAAATTATTGTTTATTATGTAATTATTATTAATCGTTTTATATAATTTGTATCAAATAAGACATAAAAATATATACCTTACTATTACAACGAGTTTACATTTAAAATTGCCGAGGGCCAGCATTCGCATCCGACTTCACCGCACCGACTTCAAGCATTAAATTATTGCAGAAAACATTTATTTATTGTTTTTTAGTTAAGTTACTTTTTATTTTACAATTTTAAGGGATGGGTAGACCTACTAAGGATGCTTTGCGAACGAGAAAACAACGCCGACGGTTATTTGAATAAGGAGTTCCGTTGTGTATCTTTGAGGTCCAAGGTCCAATACGAATGAAATTAAAATGGAACCACCTTGGATCTATACTAAACCCAACGTAAAAAGAATAATTAAAATCAGTTCATAAACATAAGAGTTATACCCGAACATACATAAAAAAATATATATATACAGACGAATTGAAAACCTTCGCCTTTTTTTTTAAGTCGGTTAATTAAAAATTGACAGTTATATTATATATCCGATATTTTACATTTTTAAGGTAATCACAACGTTTTATTCACCCGATTCCATAAATAAACTTTGTATTCTTATAAAATTAGCTTCCAAACCAATAATAAACTCCACCAAAAATAGAACTGAACAGAATAGAAAGTGCGACGCAATCTACGATCCCTGTATACTATACCATCTATGTCTTGTCTATTTAAGAGCAACGATTACATGTTTATCAAAAATAGGAACAAGTCTCCAAACTGCGATTTCGAATCGTCCACGAGGTGTGCAGTAAATAGCCTTTCAGAGTTCGAACTAGACACGCGTAAACTGCATCCTTTTCCCTCCGAATGCTGCCTCACAATTTCTATTACTGCTCGTCAAGAATAGGAAAAAGTGTGAGATTCTCATATATGCGTGGAAGAAAGAGTGAGGCAGCATTCAGAGGGAAAAGGATGTACTTTACACGCCGCCATATCGAACTCTGTATATACTCACATTGCACATACATCACTCTGCAAAGATCTCAGTATGACTGACTAAAGACCAGCCTATTTACTGCGTATCTCATGGGCAGTCCGATATCGCAATTTTGAGGCTTATTCCTATTCTTCCCATTCTTGACGAACTGTACGCGACATAGAAAATTTCACACTTTTTCTTGTTCTTGACAAGATGTACAATCTTGTACATAAAATAACTTCTAGGAAAGAATATATCAGATCGGATTAAAACACATACATATTTGTGTAGGTATATTCATTCATTTATGTACTAAAATAGTTATAATTATATGCCAATCAATATTTACAATCTATTCATATTCATTGGTGAATTCGTAGGCATGGAAATGCAACAACTACGAATAAAGGATGAGGATTTTTCTTAGCTCTAGAAGGAAACTGGTTAGTCTACTCTGCCCAATGGCATCTAGCTTCCAAGTTAGCAAAAATTTTAGTTTTTAATTCGAGAAAAGTTAACAGGAAATATTTTGTTCAGAAGGCTCATCTAGAACAGTTTCACGTTCTTAATCTACAGGGTGGTAAATAATCCACTTTTTGTTTTTGTATACTGGCAAGGATGTTATAAAATAGAATAAAGATGGTCTGCTCACGTTAAAGAACCTAACAATTTTCGAAATATTATTGTTATGTGATATACTCGTGCAAGAGTACTCATGTAACATAAAACTACATAAGTAAATGGTACTTAGATACTAATATAAAAGTAAAATTTGGGACATTCACCTCATTCATAACCATTGTCTTATTTCTCACCTATGAAGTAATTATTATATGCTCATTAAATTAGAGAAATTGTAGAAATGTAATTTACCTAAAGAATCGGAAATAAATAAAGAAAGTAGTTATAAACATACCTCCTTATCAGCGTCCAGGCTCATTTAAGGAATATAATGGGAATGATACAACAAGAACAACCCTTAAAAAAGTCCTAGATGGCCTTCCTCGAGTTCGATAAAATTTCGTAATGAAATATTAAAACTGAATTGCTCGTATGAGTTGGTAAATAATTTATAATTAATGATATGCTACCAGGATATATAGTTTACATAAAAAGCAATAATAAATTTGAATGCCTCAAAATCGAGGTTAGAATCAATATATAAAGTTGCTCTTGATATAAATTAGTAAAATTAAAATTAAATGAAGTATTATATTAAGTATGGGTTATAACATAAGTTCTACATTATTGCAAAAATAGAACACTTAAATGCAATAAGTTATCGTTTTACATATTAATATATCAATCTGCTATGATATACAATATATCTAAATATACATATATATATATATATATATATATATATATATATATATATATATATATATATATATATATATATGTATATATATATATATATATATATATATATATATATATATATATGTATATGTATATATATATATATATATATATATATATAATATATATATATATATATATATACATATATACCATTATTCTCCGTATACCCTGGACGAAATTTGTTCTTTTGGTGATAAAAATTGTTGTTGATAACAAAACATTTTAGGGCAGAATAGGAAGAATTATGTTGAATGTCCTTTTACTTATGCTTTTACGCTGGAAGAAGATGAAAGAACACAAAATAGAAAGAAACAACAAGAAAGACATTCAAGAAACAAGGAAATCAATAGTTTATTTATAGTTTAACATTATTTTAATACTACAAATTATCTATTTTGCTACATAGACTATTCACAATACTTAAATATTAAAAAAAAAACAAGAGTTGTTATGTAATACACGTATGTAACACACGTAGATATAACATATTAAATAATTTTATTTCACTCAAATTATGGTGGCTTTATTTTGTATGCAATTTGTTAATTATATATTTTCTAAAAACAAAAATTTGCCTTTATTACCTTAATACACCTTTTTAGCTAGAAAAGAAAACGAATTTTTTTAACGACAACATTTTTAAACGATATTCATTCATTATGAGTTCAACGTTATATCATTATTGGGAGGTGATTGAAACTATTTTATATTCTTGTTATTGTGCCTTAGTGAGACAAGATGTAATGTAGTAGTTTATAAAATAATGGCTTATAACTGAAGCAACTGTAGATGCAGCTATATTGCTTGCGAAAATAGAATACACTAATACAAAATTTGTAAGACGATACCTTTTCTCTTTGCAACTCTAAATCTGTCTTAATCGCCACGCAACCTGCTTATGGCTTCCCACATATTTCATTCATGTGTCGAGTGCAGTATGGTGTATCTGTTTTTAATATCATTTATTACTTTTCCGCACTCCACTGTAAGCGGAAAAGTAATGTAATCGTATAAAGAAAAATTGAAAAAACAAAATTTATTTTTGGGTTTATTTTTGGTTTTTCGGCTTAAAAACCAAAAAAAAATGGTTTTTAAAAAATGTTTGCTATGTGTGTGTCGTTGTTGTCATTGTCGTTGTCGTTGTCGTTGTCGTTGTCGTTGTCGTTGTCGTTGTCGCCGGCATTTATTCTTGTTAGCACGATAACTCAACTAAATCGTGTCGGATCGATCGGGCTTTGACTGATTCTGATTGGGGACGTCTCCCAGACGACACCTATTGATTTTGAGGTGGATAAAATACACTCTACCATGTACATGGGTCATGAGAAAGTACAATGGTGGACTATTTGAGAATTTTTTTTTTTTAGCACGATTACTGAATTTAAGGCGTGCCGGATCGACCGTGTTTCAACTGAGTCAGATTAGGGACGTCTACCAGACGACATCAATTGATTTTGAGGTGGATAGGACACACCCCACCCTGTTCATGGGTCATGAGAAAGCACGATGGTGGACTATTTGAAAAAAGTAAAACTGTCGCATAAAACACATATGCATTAAAACACAACGCATTTCTGTGTTGGTTTATTTTTTCTCGGCCACTCAATTTCGAGATAGAGATATTCTGCGTGCGGAAAAGTCCGTTTTAATGTTTTAAAACTGTTTATTTTTTGTAGAATTTAAAGTTTTTTAATAGCATTATTATAATTTATCAAAATAAATTATAATAATACTATATTATTTTATCATTTGTTCAACATTTCATTATTCAATATAATTTCGTTTTTAAAAATATTTTACTAAAAATAATATTTTATCAAAGTAAATTCACGTAAATAATTAATCTGAGGTAAACTGTATTTGCAGTTTACCTCAGATACATTCAGTGTCTTAGAAAATTTTGGAATAAATTCAATATCTATATTGTTGACGCTAGACGCTATTCAAATTTTGGATACGAAGTCATCGTTTTTATCAATAAACAGCAATAATATTTTCCGGTAGACTATTTTAAACGAGCCCTTTCCGACTACAATTTACATCTACTTTACAAATGATGGTTAAACATATTTTTTTTTAATATGTAGAAAATAAAAAATTAAAATTTTTAGAAAATGTTTAATGATGAAAATTTTGTGGTTATACAAAAAATACTGCTCGAATATTCAAAACAATAATTAAAAGACGAGAAAAATTATTCACGAACATCGTAATATAATTGAAATTATACCTACGTAATATTTAAAAAAGTAAATAATGAAATAAATTATGAGAAATACTTGAGCTGTGGATCACAAGAAACCAAAAATCAAGGTAACAGTAAATACGGTTGTGCCAAACATGTTGTCAGCTATTTAAATAAATAAACATATTAACCAAAACAGAAGAAGTAGAAATACCCACTAATTATGACAAGATGCGATAGTAAAACCCGAATGCACACCGAGGTTGAATGTGGTATGTTCAATATGAAATATCCAGATAAAGACACCTCAAGAGCAAAACATATCATCTACACAAAGTTCAACTAGTACAAGGATTAAGCGAGGACAATCCAGATCAAATTCAATTCTGTCAGGAAATTTTGCAGATAATCCACATGAATTTCAATTTTTTAAGACACTCAATTTTATTTTCGGACAAGAAATCATTTATTTTTTATGTGACTATGTGATTAGGCAAAACTACAGATACCGGGATACTGTAGGAGGCAGAATATTGAGACCGTATTACTCTGAGGGGATTTTGACCGTATTTCTTTGAAAACTTTTTTGTTTCAATTTTCTCCACAAAGACGCAAATCGAGCACATGCCGATATCATAATCTCAACGATCTAGCCAATTAAATCTGATTTCAGCAAGATATAGCACCCCATTATACGAGAAATGTCCAGCAATATATAGATCAAGCGTTTATACTAGAAATATACCTCTGGAATGGCCTCCCTAACCGCCAGATATAATCTCATTGGAATTTTTTATCGTTTGAGTATTACTTGAAAAGTAAAATTTATTTTACAAAACCGAGAAATCTGTATGAGCTGAAGGAACGAACACAATATTGCATAAGAGCAATAGATCCGAATGTTTTAAACAATGTGTGAACGGCAACTTATGCTTAATTAATTGTTAAACGGATTTAACAATCAATTAAGCATAACTCTAAATTCAATCGTGGAGAGTTGTGCTTAAGACAGAGCGGGCGCAATTTCGATCATCTAATTTAATCTTATGTTTTGGTCTTTGTTTATAATTATCACTATACTGACGTTTTCTTTAGTTGATTTTTTCATTGTTTACTTCCTTTTTATTAATATTTCGTAGGTTTTCAACTAATTTAACATGTTTCTCTTCATCTAATTGTTATTGTTAATATTTTTCATGTAACCACAGATTTTTCATTGGGTATTAAATATTTGTATTTTTCTGCCTTTATGTGTAAAATAAATGTAAAGCATTCTATATTGTCACAATCAAAGTGAATTTGTCTAGAGAAATCTGCAGCGAAAATACACTGCAGCTATTTAAAAAAAACATGGACGACATCATATCAAGAATTTAAATAGCGCCATCTACGTTATTTATAAATCACAATGTGCGCAAGATATAGTCAACGTATCAGAAGATAATGCTCTGCAACGCTATTAAAGGTTTTAATAGTATTGAATGATTAAATTTAATCCAGAATTTCCTAACGCACTGAAATTAATAACTGATGATCAGAAATAAATATATTCAGTCATACTGTGATTAAACTACGTGAATAAAGCTTTTCAGCGATAATTAGACAATTTAAAATATTGAAAAAGGTGTAATGTTTCATTTAGTAGTAGTTTACTTTTGTTTAAATGGTCAAGACTATTTGTCATTAAAATAGTTAAATAAATATTATTTTTAGCAATACCCATTCTATATTTACAATAGTTTACATATTCTATAATTAGCAAATACTATTCTATATTTTATATTTACCACTTAATGTCACGATTATTTATTATTATTTTATTATTATAAAAAGACATATATTATTTAGTTACAATAAAAAGGATAGGGGTGTATCACCTATTAATTTATTATTATAAATTAATAAATTAATAGGTGATTTCTAACGCACTGAAATTTAACATTAAAACTTTACTATATTCCTAACTTAAACAATTTATGTATAGTTCCACGATTCTTTTTAAGCTTAAAATAAGTATTCTCACAATTGCCAAATTTAATTATATTATTATGTATATTATTGTATCAAATTATAATATATTACGAATATATTATCGATACTGAAAAAATAGCCTTTTTACAAATATTAAAATCGATTGACCCAAGTTATTAATAAATCAAGCAAATGTCTTCAGTGTACTGTGGTTTTGATGTTTGTCCTGCGACATTATTATTCATATTACTGCATAACTCTGATAAATATAGGTACGACTTGGAAGTTCGACATAACATTTCCCCAAGATGAAAATGGAATCGGTTGAATGGAATAATTAAATACTGTAGTCAACTTTCTCAAAACTGCTAACCACTCAAAAGTAATTGGATTTTCTAATGTAAATTTCTAAAGGAATTTTTATGCAACCTGAAAGACTGTACCGTTATATAGATTTTGAAATTTGGCTTGACCGTATTATCATGAATAACTAAACTGAAAAACGTTGTACATATATAGAACATACACTGGAAGAGGAAAAATAACTGTATGATTTTACCGTTAAACCCAGATGTAACTACCGTCCTTTTAAAAGACATTCGATTTATAGGTCGCTTGCGTGAGCCTCATCAATTTTTCAATAGATATCGCGATAACTACCGATTCGTAAAGATCAAATCAAGTCACTTTTGTCAGGTGATTTCATTTTGGCTGGAGTTTTGTTAGTGTTTAATATATTTTTAAACTTTGTTTTTACGTACTGTGATCATAAATGATTGGAGGTAAGTCCATTTACTTATCTAAATATGTAAAGTCTCATCGCAAGACATAATTACACTATATTTCTAGTTATAAAACGTCATAAACTATTAAAGTGCATATAGTGCGGTCCAAATGGCGGCATCCTTTTAAAAGAACGCTATTAAGATATACTAGTACATATTTGTAATAAGTATTTCTTATTTTAGAGGACCGTTGAAACTGCACGAGCTACTTGAGGAGCTAGAGAATCTCGATGAAATACCTGTTTCTCCAGATGAAATAATACTTTTCCCCCCTGAAAATGCAATTGACGACATCACCGATTGTGACTCTGGGGATGAAGAACTTATTACCCTAAATAATCTCCCAGGAAGCCAACTGAGGAATGACGTCGAAGTAATAATTCTACAGGACTCTGAAGCTAATGAGAATGCATATGATTCTGATGATGACATTACATACAATTACAATAATGGTAATACAATATGATAAAATCCTACAATACCTACATGGGTAGTGTAGACAGGGGATACCAGAATATTAGTCTATATAGAGCCTCCATTAGAGGGAAGATGTGGTATTTTCCCCTGTTTGCACAATGATTGGATATGGCCATTCACAATGCATGGCAATTGCATCGGACTGAGGGGGGCAAATTACCAGTTAGAGTTCAGAAGAGCGGTTGCTAGAAACATCTTGGAATAAAATCAGAAAGATCTCAAAAGAGGTGCATCAAAGCGAAATTCGCATGAAAATGCTCACTCGAGGTTTGATGGAATAAACCATCTGATAGTATATCAAGAAAATCAACTCAGATGTGGAGAATGTCACAAGAAGGTCCAATTTCGCTGCGGGAAATGTAATGTGCCACTCCATCCAAAGTTTTGCTTTAAAAATAGTACACCCTTTAGTAGTTTATTTGTATTATTTTTATAACTGTATTTTTATTATAAGTTATGCTGTAAAATAAAAAAAAAACTAGTTGAGTAGCAGTAGTTCATGTTACTACCGTCCTTTTAAAAGAACACCTCATATTTCTGAGTTAGCCATAACAAATACAAAAATGTTATTTTCTTTGTACATTAATAAAGAAATCATGTGATATTTGTGAAAAAAATATTGAAAATTCTGAAACAAAATTTCAATAACATCTGGGTTAAGGGTAATCTATGAACAAACTGAACTGTTTTGGAAGCTGTTTGATACCTCTGATATTTCTTTTTCTTTAGTAATATATCAATTTTTTATAAAGTAACTCGTTACCTATTTATAAAGCTACATTGAAAGAAATACGTAATATTGAAAATTCAGTTCGCTTTACATAGTTATATGGGGAAAAATTTGCGTTATACAAAACTGGCTACCTGGCCATATGTTATAGCATGTCTCATGTAAATTAATAAATAACCACTGAATTTTCTATATCAGCACCTGCTCTAGTACCGGCAGGTGATTTTAGTAAAACACGCGGTTGCAGCACAGAACTTACCTTTACATCGTATTCTGTTATTCTCTTCTCTTCAGTATGAAACAGGTAACCATTGGTGACGTATACTCGTTCGAGGTCTTTGTTATATAGTTAGTTCTTGGTAAAGCCGGCTGTTTCTTAACTTTTGTTTTGTTTGTGCATGTTTTGTTTTCTTTATGTGGACAAATAGATTTTCAAATTGGCGTCTTATGTAATGTGAGTAAAAAACAATTCTCTTGAGGAAAGGTCATAGCAATCGGTTGTAGTAACAAATGCGAAAGACTTAATACAAATATAATTATAATTACGCTATCTGCCTATGAAATTTTAATACTTTAATATTTATTATTGTACTATTGCGCATGTTGAATTAATACACATTCTAAACAGTATAGTAAAAAATATGTATATATGTTATATTTTCTTCACTAAACAAAGCTAAAAAATTGTTTTTTTTTTTAATTTTTAAGTTTCAAACTTAAGTTATTATCTTCATTTCTATATTTTTCAGAATATAAAACGACGTGTTATGAAAAACTACAGAAGTTTCCTCTGGCTGTACGATTTCTGTTATACGAATTTATATTCATAATAAAACATTTATATTCATGACAATAAAATTAGGAAAATCTCTCGACATGCTCAATTTTCTCAAAGCTCTATTGCAATAAGCTACATATTAACTATTGGGCACTTTGAGACACATTCTATCATTTTAAGATAATTATCAAGGTAAATTGACCAATAATGATATACGAACGAATACGAACTTTATATTCGAATATTTTAAATAACAGCTTAAACATCAATAATTGAATTCTTAAACTTAACACTTAAATGAGTAAATAAATCCTGCTCAATGTCTCAGTAGATACTGTCTTCCAATATACTTGAATAACACTACGAATGCAGTGTAACCGACCAGAATTAAAAAAAAAACCATTTCATTTTAATCCGTTTGCTAATATGACATTTCATAGTCGAAATTGCAAGTACAGTGTACATAATAAACTTACATAGTGGAAAGTTTACTCCTGACGTACAAAAGGAGGTTACTCCTTTTGTACTTAACTTGAAGAAGAGAAGTAATCAGGTCGTTGGTGGACTAGTTGTGTTCAAGACTGTTACTAGCAAATAGTTCACTATCATAAAATATTTTTCTGTTATTACCAATACATAGTCCATTTATGGAGATACGTAACTATGAGAAGTACTATTATATATACCAATATCCATATACATACAGTATATATCTAGTTATTAATTATTCTTCTGGTATACTTAAAATACTGGAATGTTAATTTAAAATAAAATTTTAAATTCTAGAGATCACTAGAGAATAATTATATTTTACAACCTCCTATTCAAATTCCAGAGATTGCCATTAAACTGCTATCAATAAAAAAACATAAAGTTATCTAAATTAAACAGATACCTATCAAATTAGTTAAAAGTATCTCGTTGGGACCTGGGGAAAACATTTTTTTCTTTGTTATTCACGTCGATTCCCACAAATTATGTGGCATATAAATTTCCCCAAATTACAGCCGAAAAATTAAATCCACTCAACTGACCCATTACCATATTTATTTTTCTTATACGTAAATTTACAATTTTGAATAAGGATTCTACTAGTACCATTTTATTTCTCACTAGGTTATAATCAATGCAACGCAAAATAAAATAGTGATGATCAATATATGTTTTGTACAATACATATTTCAAAATCTATACATAAGTTCACGATGAAAGAAAAAAATTCAAATAATTTTAACAATTTGCTTTTGCAATAAATCTTCGAACATATCGATTTGTAATTTTGATGAACCCATTTTAATGTAAATTTCAATTCTTCACTTTCAATTTTCCCGGAAATGAATAGAGTGTTACCAACTTTGTTATTTAAAATGCCTATACCTTGTATTTTCCAATGAATTTAGATAGACAATAACAACAGGTATTCAATTACTCTCTGTAATATTTTTATTAGGAATAATTCTTCATAATAAATTACGAAAAAAAGGTGATGAGACACTATAAATTTCTGTTCAAGTATAATATAAATATACCATAGTTTTAACGTAAATTATATCATGGGCTTCCATCTCTCATTTGTATTTTATATTGATCATACTTAATCAGTGAAATAGTTAAATATATTATTATTTAAAGAAATATTAGGTATATTTTTTTGGTATCAATTATTTACAACTAAGAAACAAAGTAGTTTTGGTGTACTTTTTAAATTGAAATTTTATTTTCACTATATACTTTTATTATCAAAAAACTGTATATATCACGTTCATTAAAAATACATTATACATAGTCATTTATATGAATCAGGAAAAAATAGCTTAATAAGATGTTCTTGATTCCCCATTCTTGAACGTTCCTTCTAAATATTTCTATTTCTCTATCCATTTTCTTTTTTCTTAATTTTTAATTTCCATCTTCAAATGATGTTTGCATTGTGCATTAAGAGCATTTTTATACAATAACAATAAAAATTAAAACATACCTTTAATTTTTACTAGAAAGCTCTAGGAAGGAAAACATAGATATGTTGGATTTGTAATAACCACAGAAACTTATCTAATACAAATATTTGATATTACGATTTATGCATATTCAACATCTCTATGTGAATATTTCGAAAAATATTCTATACTCCTCATGTTGTTTCTTATTTAAATGCGAACTCGAAATTCATCAATTTCAATATGCATATATAAATGCATTAAAATATGGTTTATGGTTAGAAAGGGTACAATAAATATGTTGTATTTGTAATTATTACATTTAAAAGTAAGTATTTTCCTATATATAACAAAATATGGCAAATGCGGTTAAGCTTCACTATTTAACCTCAAACACAATTTAACAAACCTCAAAATTAAATAAAAGGAATACATACCTAGGTTAATAGATTTACTCAATTTATTAAGACGAATAAGAATTTCTAACGGTATTTTTCCAACGTATAACGATTATGTAAATAAGCATATTTACATAATCTAGTTAGATATTAAAATAATTAAGTACAACAATATCAACGAAATTAATAATGCTAAGAATTAAAACAAACCTGCAATAACAACCAGGAGTACCATACATCTTAGTACTATAATCTTACTCAATATTACGCCTTATTTCAGAATATTACTTATTAAACGGTTTACTTATTAAGTGGTTTATTCTGTATGATAAACGATAAAGTTATTTTTGCTTCGATTTTATTTCTGTTTATGGCCACATAAAACATACATTTACGACTACATGACCCTAATAAAGCCACCTAATCTGTTTTTATTCGTAACTCAAAATTTCACGTCTTCTTAGCCTATCTATTTACTATAAGTTAAATTCATTTACGAATTTGCAACCCAGTTTGTCGATTTTCATATAGAATATTTGTGTAGTATATATGTTACGGTAAGAGTACGTATAAAGGCAAATGTACACATTCGCCGGAAAATGTATACTTTTGCCTACCTTGTCGATTTGGATGATGTTCACTTTGACCGGACAATGTAACACATTCACCGGATTCGTACTTTTACCGTAACATATACATATAGAATAAAATATAATTAGTCAATAGAGATTAATTTGCTAGGGTGCTGTTATTGGTTATCGGGTGCGAGAAGAAAAATGTATTTGTGAAAATACCTTCAAAGTACTTAAATACATTTATTGCAAAATACAATTGTCTAGAATACTAATTAAGAGAAAATGCCTGCATCGTAAATAGCAACAGATTATTGTTATCGGAACATTCGGACAAAAGTCGTTATCGAAGAATTTAAACTATTCTCAACATAGATTATTTGATGTAGCAAACAATTTTGTTTCATCGGTGATTCCTGTTATAATCATATGTATTATCTATTATATATATATATATATATAAAAAATTCCCAAACATATTTCTATAACACTGATAAATAAAAAGGTCATCTTTTTTTATGTAGATATAAAAAAATTAATATGTGCCTTTCGAATATGCTATTTTATGATGTTTTTAAGAGGTATATAACTTTTTTCAATAAACAAATATCATTTATTCAATAGCGATACATCTGCCTGTACAAAGACAGGTGTATCGTTAGGAAAAATCGTTAGGAGTTATACCAAATAACATAGAAAATGCAACACCTAGAAGTAATTGATATTTATTGATGAAATTCTGTATACATGTTCATTACTTTACAAACAAGCACACAACAGAAATTAATAAATTGATCCAGGGAAAATATCCAAAAGTACTAGACACCAAAGACGCGTTATGGGGCATCCAAACTACCATCTCAAATTACTGAGTACGAGAGACCGATCCATGTGTAGTGAAGCCATTATGAATCAATGATTTAATGACGAAGGTAAATTAATAAAAATACGAACAGTTTATCGGTGAATATGGTTCTATAAAATTTTTCATCACATAGTGCATTAGCAGTTACTGGTACTGGCACTCACAATGATGCTGTATTCATTGGTAACTCTCGTTTCTGTTTGAGAATGCACAAGAGCCGTATGGAAGTAAGAAGACGTGAAGACAGGCGACTACACTGTGGTGATTATGGTATTGTCTATCACATATCGCGGTTGGTTTTTATTCGAAGAAACATGAACATCCGCCGCTTTATACAAGCCTGGTATCATCTATAACTAGTTGTTCTTCCATTTCTGAGAACATTACCCAACTCTGTGTTTAAAACTAGGCTTCTTGGAAATTTCCTAAATCAATATTCTTCCATAGTTACGATCCGCCAAATGAAAATTTTGTACATTTCCACATTTTTTTTTGTACTGTGAAATGACTATTATAGCACAATGATAAATATATTACTCGTTTTAACATATTTCAGAATAAATTAATTTTGCATCTTGGCAATTATAGCCAATCATTAAAAAATAAAATTATTACATTGGGCCACACGATGTTTCAATAAACTTTCGACAAAAATTTTTCTAAAGTGTTTTTCTAAATTTTTGTAATCGCGTAACGGTTATTCATGAAATTATTTTAGTTTTTTAGTGACAATATTTCACTATAAAAACACAAATTAATACATAAAAATAACATTTTAAGTTAGTTATGTTCATGTTATTTAGAATGAATAACACAAGTTAATATTAAACGAAAACAAATGATGACAGTTAAGCTTGAAAGTAATATTTTCAACCCAGTGGGTATCATTGTTTACATAATTGCTTTCAATTAACAGTAAATATAATTTCTTTGCTTTCGTTTGTTTCTTTAGTGATTCATTTATTTAGAGTATAGGAATATGAATAAAGAGATCAATTTTGACCAATCAATGCTGTCTATAAACAAAATAGTATCAATTCAGGCATTCAAACTTATTTATATATACAAATGTTTTATTGAAAAATAAAAAATCAAGTTCAGCTTCATCTCACCAATATCCCCGCACTCCATGAAATTTTTAGGATCTCACATCAATTTTAAATCCATATCTCGCAAGATATAAATCTAAATATAAACTTAAGTGAAATTCGTGGCCACTTTGTATTTGCAATATAAAAATTTATAGTATGAAAATATATTTATAGAATACTATATGTATAATATAAAATGACTAAAATTAACATATATTAAAACAATAATCAACATATATTAAAATTAAAATAATCAATATAATCGACATAAATGTGAGCAAATATACGTAGATATCGTCCTCTTTTACTACGGATCTATTTTTTGTCGATGCGCTAAAAAAGAATATTTTTTTTTAACTCTTTAACGTTACTAACCGAATTTATGTCAAGAGACGTACAACTGGTACAAGCTTTCTGTAAATTTGTTCGTTTGACCAACTTTTTCTTTAATTGAGTCTGTCTGGGTTACATTTATAACCAAGCATCCAATTCAACTTAGTTTTTCGACATCCCATTTGACTGTTAATTACAATTTAAACTAATGAATGTTTGTTACGGGAATTTGTATTTATAGGCAATTTGGACAGTAAATTACCGTAAGCAAGTAAATTGTTAATGGTCGATTGGTGTTAATAACATTGTTTAACTAAATTTACAGGTTTTAATTTATTTCTTTATAAATAAATCTCTAATCGAAATAGTTTAAAAGACTGCCAAATATATAATTTAACATAAATATAGCTACTATTTATCTAACGTAGATATAAAATAAATTTTCCCTCCTGCAAAAGTACGGAATTGAAAAGTAATGATTTAATTTAAACGCGCTACATAATAACGTGTTTTTAATTGCATTTGCTATTTCTGCTATAAAATTATAAATGTTATATTTTGTTGTTATTGTTTGTTATGTTGTAAATATTTGTTATTGATTATATTTTGAAATCTTCTAAAAATATCAACTAAAAAAAAAAAATGATTGAAATTTTAATTATGACAGATTGCACATTCACAGGAAGGCTTATGTGGAACATCTCGATTGATAAGATCAAACTCAAGTTAGCGAAATTATAAAATTGATTGTTTTGTTTAAAGTTCAATATAGAATACGATAAGCATTCAGGACAGTTTGTTGTTCGACGCGGAGATAATAAAAGTGCAGTACTTTGAGCGCGGCTACTGTGTAGATGAATGATCCGAATCCGGGATGGTGGACTAGACTCAGTATTAAGGGTCTCATTGTATGCGTCATTTTCGACCCCAGCGGGACGAGTTTAGCATTTCTCCTAAGCGCATTTGTTCTTGTCTCTGTGTGTAACCCTCCCCTTCGTAGTATGTGGCTTTCCGGAAAGGAACTCCATTTCTAAGTGTACAACCTTAAAATAATTTACAAAATACCTCTACGATACATAAATTTAATAGTATTACAGATCTATTCACAATAGTAAAATTATTGAAAAATAGAATCGCCTTCATAAAACTTGTTTTACACATATTGAGTAATAATGATATGCGACAATGAAAATATCATTATCTGCTGTTTGTCCATCGTCATAACTACAGATATTATAGTCGTTATTTGACTTAAAAATGCATAGCCGGCATCAAGGCAAATAAATGTATAGTCTAAAATAGTAAGATGTCGTCTCCTAAGAATCTATTTTAAGAAGATATGAATGCTGCTAGGTCAATGTTTACAGTTACTTAGCTGACCGACGAAAATAATGTTTCCCATCAAACAATTTAGTTGCAATTAGACAGATCTCTTCTTCATTTTGGTTTAGGTACTGGCTCTTGACGATATATACGTTTCCTAGATTAATAGAACTAAGATATATGAAATTGCACCTAAATAACAACTTAATTTTTGGTAATTCTTTAATTTAGATCCTTAATCACAAATCGGTGATTCAGAAAACTTTAAATATAATTTAATACTTAATGAATTGCATTCCATGTATCTAGGAAATCTTCTTTATAAATTAATATTAATGTTCTTAATAAATTACATTCATTGCACCAAATAAACAAAACTTTTAAATACTCTCATTTGAAATATATTATAAATTTGAAAATGTCTGCTCTGCACAAACGCCCATAAGAAAACTAAAATGTATTATTCTCGTACCTTATAGTTACATTTTTTTCTTTTACTTATAGTTTTTACTATGGTTATCAAGAAGTAAATTCTTGGAATTTCCACTTAGCTACGTTTAATTACATGGAGCAACAGTGAATATTATCTACCACTTGAATGCACTGTTTGCAAGTAGTAATTATTTTAATAATGCACCGGTTTTTTAATTATGAGAACTATAACGAATTAGTGACATTAAAGTCATTAAAAGGAAAATTGTTTTAATTTTTATTTTAACGGATCTATGGTAAGCTTAGATGGATACACGAAACCTGTCTAGAGACGGTATAATTAGAGGATCCCTTTTTTAAAATATGTATAACAATTTCTATATTATGCAATAACATGTATATTTTCCAATAATGAGATAAATTTTAAAATTAAAGTATTTCTTTACCTTATCCGAGAAAGTAAAATAAGGCAAAGCAATAAGTAATGTCAAATAAATAATTGTACATTGGTACAAAGCTCTGCTGAAAAATAAAATTATTTACGTAATTTCTTAAACTCCTGCCACTTTAATAAATATTACAACTCAGATTAAACTAATTTAAAATAAATATATATATATATATATATATATATATATATATATATATATATATATATATATATATATATATATATATATATATATATATAAACTGTTTACAGCTTAATAATACACAACTGTAGACATTGTTTTAATAATTTCAATAAATAAAAAATCTATTTAAATATTGATTTTGGGGAGAAACGTGAAATGTGTTTCTCCAAAAATATTCATAATAAATGTCGGGAGATATTTGATAAATTTAGTATATTCCATTAACACTGTATAAGGTAAACGTATGGTTATGAGTATATTCACGATTCCTATTCATTGTAGACCATGATCGATATTCTATATTTAGTACTAATTATTATATGTAAACATAAAATATAGTAAGTTAAATAAATTATAAAATTACATTTAAATGGTGTATGATATCTCCGAGAACCAAAAATGTATGATGAGTATTAATAAAATTTATTTACTTATATTATCTTGGCAAATGCATTAATTCAATTCATTGACTGAATCTAAATTTATAATTAAAATTAAACTAAAAAGACAATTTTTACTCTTGTTGATAATAGTATTTACATTAAAAAATGTATAAATTAATGACAATAATTATAATAACAGTTGATAATATGTCTATAAATTTAGTTACAAACATATTTATAATTATTCGCATTACAATACATTTTAATCAAGGATGCCTGAGGGGGTCTCTAAATAAACGGTTTCATCATTAACTTTATAATATATACAACTACATATTTTAAAAACTATCAAGGCAAATAAATAGTAAATAAGTTTTTGCAGTACATAATTTTTTAAAATTAATCCAGTATTATGAAAGTTTTATTAAACATTATTTGCCTTGTACCCCGTATATTAATTAAGTCTATTAATAATTATTAGAGGTATTATTGCTGGAGCGAAATGAAGTATCCAAATTTTTGCTTTTATATGGTTTCCTTCTTTTTTACTCTTTCTAGTACCGATTAAATTAAAAACCTTAATTATTCAGGATATTCAAAGTAATTTCCATTAACAACTATTAAATGAAATAAATCTTTCATACTCTGGAAACATCAAAGGTTTCTAATATGGATATACACGACTACTATATCTATCCCTTCAGGTTGACATATTAGGTTTAGATTTAAAAATTTCTAGGAGACACTTTTACTTGAACACCTTAGTAAGAAGTAGTTATCTTCTGTGCATCTTGCAACCGATGCACAATTTAATCGATTATGTTATTTACCCTACAAATTTGTTGATTATGTTATTTATCTTTCTTCATATTCTTATTTTTACTTACCACGGCAGTATACCTAGCGAATAAAACAACTACTATCGATTGTTTGATTGAGTTTGATCCCCGTCTGAGGCAATTGGCAACTGGGTAATTGAATAGTTGCTTGTCTAGCATGTTTGATGTGTCTTCTAACACTACAATGATGCAATAGGTTATTAGAGCTAGAATGCCTACCTACTAGAACCATATATGTATTCTATTTTTTTAGCTGAAATAATAGATGAGCAGCAAGTAAATAGTATGAATTAATTAAGAAATAAATTTCAAATACATTGTCTTATTCAAAATTAATTTTTTCCTTACAAATATTGTTTAACAATTCTAATTCCTCCAATTAGATGTACTATGTATTAAGGGTAGAGGGTGGAAGTTTTATTCTGATATATAAAAGGACAATAGAGCGCTGTTACTCCTCACCATAAAGGGTTATATAAAGAATCATACCAAAATTTGGAAAATTACCTAACTCAATAGAACTTAATACTACTCTCAAGTACTAAGTTTTATCCATTCAATGAATTTCACTGAAATAAAGATTTCCGTATTAGGAACCTAGCCAATGAGAACTACTCATGACAAGTTCTCTTTTCAAGAGCCTTTTGGACCCCTTGTCACTTTGTTGTACGTCGTACTTTAATTCCTGTTTTTGGAATTTATCTCGATACATAAGATAAAAAAAAATTAAATTTTGCTTTTAAGAATTAGAATGACACCTTAAAATTTCTCCAAGAGTAAATTATTAACCAGTGTCGCCCTGTATAGGCCCGAACTTATGATGCGTAAAGTCGTAAACCATAACAAATGCTAATTATGACCTGCAGCTATGTTTATTGGGTACTGCTTAACCAAACATGTATACATGTGAAATACTTTTACCAGATCAAAGTGATCATTATAACATAACGGTACTTTTAACCTCTACCAATCAAGAATCGTAAAAAATGTGTAAAAATTAAGGTTACTTTTATAATTGAAGTAATCTACCTTGTAATAGAGAACATATGGTCAGCGAAAAGCAATTCAAATATCTACTTCGGCCCAAAATGCTACTAATAATACATATTTAATATACAATCGCCTAATCTATGCAAATCCTATGACAAAACTGGAATTTTCGGTGAATTAAAAGTTATCGAGTTCCATATAATTCATGTTATAAATATAAATTTTACATATACATATGTATGAGCAACATTAGTTTTTGCTTCTGTATTTCAACTTATTAGTTAGTTATTTCTATTATATAAAAGATAAGCATTAGTCAAGCTTTGATCTGCTTAGTTCGCAAGTAATACATACAAACAGTAAAATATTCTTGTATTATATCAGTAATATTATATTACTAAGTAATATATATATATATATATATATATATATATATATATATATATATATATATATATATATATATATATATACATATCTGAATCTTCTGATAAACCACATAATTAATTACAAGGACGGAAGTCCACTTCATTATAGTCAACAAGTTCAGTATTCTTAAATCAAAATTAAATGGAGCACTCAATTGATAGGCGAGACTTTGTAGAATGGCCATTTGGTTCTCCAGACTTAATGCCGTTATATTGTTATGTGGTTATCTTAAGTGAAATATTTCTTTATTCGTCAAGATATACAAGATATTCACTTTGAGGTAGCGACTGAAATCAACATAATCACATTTTGTATCGTAGTATTTACTTTGTTATTGTAAATCATTGATAATATAATGTTTAGAAAATTGTTTAGATAAGCAATTTCTAAAATGGACTAATAAATTGTGTTTTCAATTAAAACGAATTTTATTAAAAGCCTTTTACCTTAATCTCTGTCTTTCTTATGTCGATCGCTTAATGATAATTTTCTGGACATATTTAGTATAAAAATAACTTTAAAACGAAGCATTACGCGGCTCACCTTTTTATTCATTTATTTTTTTAAAATTGCGTATTATCGCCATTTTAAAAGTATAACAACCTCTAATGAAAGAAATAAAATTTTGTATATCATATTCCTCTGTTAAATTTTATTTTTCTACGCCGGCGCCGTGTCGTATTAAAATTAATAAATAGGAGGACGGAACACTATATATATATATACTGTTATGAGGAAAGATTCATGAAAACAATGTGTTTATTTTATAAGGTGCACTTTTTATAAGAGCCCTGAAAAATATTAATTTTTCGTAGAAAGTTTCATGCAAGCGTAAATATTAAGAATCGAAAAGAGAAATATTAACAGTTTTTGAAAAATAATGTTTCCTGTTATTCACGACTTTAACGCGTGATGGATACTATTTTATCTTAAAATAAAACTCACTATATTAGTTATAGTTTATTTCATCGCTATTTGCCAAATAAAAAATCTCAAAACATACCGTGGCTTGTTTTTATGGCTAGGCTCAGGTAGACTGTTCCGTTTATCGGTAAGATAAGAGAGTTATTTTATTTGGCAAATAGCGATGAAATGAATAGTACATGTTTATTTGATTTTTAGGTACTCACAAGTTATTTGCACAAGGGAAAATGAAAAAGCAAAAATAATTTTTCTACATTTGCTAAACTCCTTGGCAGGTCACTGTAAATATATTATAGACCATATGGTTCACTATTATTTTACTCTACTTCTAAAGAGAGATCTTTCTATATATAGATCTTTGTGTATGGAGAGAAGTCCGAACACATATTATTACTTTTTACTATAGCGTCCTAGAAGAGACTGTATTTTATATATGTACATATGTAATATTCAGGTAACTACCATATTCTAAATTTTATTTTTATTTTAATAACTTTAATATGGGATAACAAAATTGAACAATTAAGTAATTACGTATAATGTATTTTACCAACAACAAGCAAACTAATATTTCTAGAACTATTTCCAGGTATACATTAAGACCGTTAATCTACTTGTATTTAAATATAAAATAATAAGTCCTGAGTGAAATAGTTCTCAATTTCATCAAGTATCGGTATAAGGTTGTCAAAAGAAATTGTACATGATTCATATTAATCAAATTTTCAAGTTTATAGCTTCATTAAATATTTTTATTCAATGTTTTACTAGTTAAAGAAAAGTATGGTATATTAATGTCACTTTACATAATTTAGTTTTTTATATTTGTTTAATAGTAAATGGAAAAAAACACTATAACCCAATAAAAAAGCCTCAGAACACATTACCTGCACTAACCTGTTATTTTCATGTGCTATAGACCATATTAAGAACGATCCTACTTTTTGTATTAGCATATTTCTGTTTTGTTTTTCAACTTTATTTAATTGGATAGATGGTTCGAATTACAAATCACTGGCCATGTTTTGTAAATCATTTGGATTTTTATTTATTTTTTTTTTTACTTATATGTCTACATTTTTATGGAAATGAACTGCGAAAATATTCAACAGTTATATATTTTTTGGAATAATTAGATGCATCTTCAATATGTTTTTCCAAGAAATATCTTTATTTGGAACATTCCATCTATCCTTCCTGGACGATTGAAGAGCAAGTGGCTTTAATAATCAATAATTTATTCATAATTATTTATTTCCGATACTATCAACAACTTGCTAGTATATCTACCTATCTACATCCAAAAATCTACCTATATACATCCAATTCACAAGTACTTCCTTATATGTATTATACTGTCATGAGATAATTCCTATGAAAATATTTGTTTTCAGATTTATTTTAATAATATTACAGTTGTTGTTAATTACATGTTTCTAATATTCATTATTTATTATAATTATTGTATAACTGAAGATAGAAATAGCAATAAAATTTGTTATACGTTTATGAAATTTCAAATATTAGCTAAATATATCAAATATTTATTCCATTTAACACAACTATTTATTACCAACTCAGTTCAATTACCAAATTAAGTAAACATTTAGAAAACATTACGAGATCCATATTTTTAATTTATTATTACCTAGATTTAAGAACTATTCAAAATATAGGTAAATTGATTATGATCTTTATTAATTTTTGTAAAATGAATAGATTTTGTTTAATCCTGCTTTTTAAAATACGTAGTTTTTCTTACTTACACTGTTCTCTATTATTATTTTATATTTATTACATTGTTCATGTAATATCTCTCTGTGCTATTCTATTAGTATATTGTTTAACATATTCTATTAATTTGTTAAGCTGATATTCCGTGTTAATCCTAATTAATTGTTTAATATAAAAACACTAGTTTTAAGCTTTAATCTGCACAACAATTAATTAAATAAATACGAATATTTGTTACATTACTCAGTATATAAATAGTAAGACATGAACATTCTGATCCCACTGAATGTAATAATAGCATGTGAATCTTTGTACTTATATATACATATAAGTACAAAGTATAGAGATGACAACTCCAAATCGTGAATGGACTACTTACAAATCTTAACGTAGAAAATCATCCTATATCCAATCCTATATAAATATTTGAAATTAGTACAATAGATATGTTTATTTAACTTCACGCCCACCATATTTTAAAATTGGATTCATCTATGCCCTTTCATTCTTATTACTTATGTTAGAAGAGGACTAACACCTTCTATGAAATAGCCTATGAGTAACTTCCCCTTTTCAATATGCTTTAAAAATTTGTGAGGTGTAAGTACCTCTTTCCATAATATGTACCTACTCATATTACATGTTATTAAAGTTCACTCCATTTTAAAAAAAATGCTCAAATAACCAAGGACATGTATATATTTCATATGTATATTTTTTACCGTTTATCTTGAAATTAAACTAGTATTCATTAAATAAATGATGCAAATATTTTATGGATAAGTATATCAAATAACGCAGATAAATAAAGCAAAATGTTCTAATAAGAAAAAAATTTAAATAAACAATACATACCTAACTTGTAACTTATAAGTCGGGAATCGAGAAAGGAACCACCAAACCACAAAGCGGTTTTCAAATGGTTCTCGAATAGCAAAGCTATTACATAATCGCTGTAGGAAACAACTACTGCTCGGGCTAAAGCCCCGCCAGACATTGAATTATACCTAACATCGATCCTCGATCCCTTTCTCGTGTTTTTGCACGACCAGAGCTTTTCTTTGAAAAGGGACCCGCCACGGGTAGGATTCGACATTTGTCCCAGATGGAATCCGAACGACAGACAGCTGTTTCGAACTTATTAGTTCTCGTCAGTGCCGTACACGGTATAACGATCCAGGACAAATGCCGAAACAAATCCGTGGGGTTTTCATCTAAATCGATAAGATCTATGTCTATAACTTATAAGTCGGGAATCGAGAAAGGAACCACCAAACCGCAAAGCGGTTATCAAATGGTTCCCGAATAGCAAGGTTATTACATAATCGCTGTAGGAAACAACTACTCCTCGGGCTAAAGCCCCGCCAGGCATTGAATTATACCTGACTTAAACCTAACCTGAATACCTAACTTAAAAAAATTACAAACTACAAGAAATATGCAAACTCTTAAAATTTTATTTTATAAGAGGCTCAAAAATGTCTCCCTATTGCTCTAAATAATACCCTAAATACGATTAATAAACGATGAAAGAATTATTGTCTAACGTTTGCAAGACTTGGCTACTCTCTGGCTACTTTCTACGGTAGCTACAGTTTTAGCACTTAATTCATCAAAGTTATGAGTTGCCCGTCGTATAAATTATCGTTTTCATGTATCCCCATAGAAATCAATTATTTTAGGCTAACTGCAAGTCAAGAGATCTTGGAGGCCATTTAACTATTCCTCTTTCACTTATATTGCGATCGAAGAAACTACAATAATGTCACACATCCCGAAGATTCAAACTTGTAAAACAATATTCATAATCGTTTGAATCGTCGAAATAGGTCTATCTTCAAACGCAAATATAAATTGCGCGATTAATAATCTGCACTCTTTTCTCCATTGTATGATATAGACTACAATTAAAAAAAAAAATTGTGAACGCTGTTGAACACTAGTTTACCTCGCCAACGCAAAGGCACATAATAGTGAAAAATAATGTGTTGTGTCATACAAATACAAAACTATGCATCTTAAATGCGGTCACTCCCATAACCAGATCCTGATCCTGATGAGCCACTCCTGCGTTTATCAATTTGTCATATGCATCCCCGCTCGTCTGTTCTTTAAAAATTTGCTTCTCGGTAGTATCTAGGTGAACTGGACCGGTAACAATGTGATAAAATATATTTCTTTCTAGAACACGAGTTTTTCAATTTCTCTTCTACCACACATAAGCAGTCCATTCAAGATTTGGTGTTGCCAGCTCTGTATGTAACATAACCGTAATAGGTGATAATAATCGACGAAAACAATTTCTTGTTCCTATATACTACTATAGGTACTATACTAATATTAATACTACTCATAATCTTAAGTGATTATTTACTGTTTTAACTCCATATTAAATATAATGACTATCATAAAATGTCATTAAACATCTTTCACTTATAAAATGGGGACATTTGTATATACAATAAATGTAATTAAAGCCTTTTAAAGGAACTGAAGGATATGGTTATATCGGTTAAAAACTAGTTTTTATTCAGTTAACCATACTTATACATAATTGTAAGACACAAACCATTTGTTGTCGGTATGATCTTCCTCAGCGTGGCATTGCAAGCTATTTAGATAAAGTATGCAGAAAGTTTATAATTTTTTACACTATATCTACATCTTAAATTATAATATTAAAGAAATAGATAAAATCATTTAATATGCGTAAGTAATAGGTACAAGTGTAGAAAAACTTCCATTAAATGTTGAAAAATTGATACAATTGATGTATAAAATGCACAACGATGTACCAAATATGTAACGTGAAGGAAGTGAATGAGGCAATCGAAGCGATGGGTGTGGTATCTAATTAAACTTTACTAACGTATTGTACATTGTTTTATGACTCGTTACACAAACGATGATAATACTACTTTTAACTTTCACGAGTATCTAATTTAATCAATACGGTAATAAAATATGAACCCATTGTTTGCGACTGATATTAGTCCAATTTTGTTGGCAACATGGTGTCACTTTCACTTCTTATAGGCAAAAAAATTATAGGTATTCTGTCAAAACCGCTATATCTTCCTGGATTGAAAATAACAAATAAAATTACAGTAAATTATAGCAGTACTTGCAATAATTAACGCTCGTCATTTATAACCTGCTTCGCAAGAGAGAATGATAATCATCGTCTTAACGGTTAGGTAGTAAAATATTGACCTTACATACCAACTATAGAAGTTACTAAAGAAATAAATTTGTGATAGAGAATATTTTCATATCCACTTTCATCATTTCACCGTATGATGACTCGTATAATTTAGTGTATCTACAATTCAATTAAACATATATACAGAGATTTCGATGGCGTATTCCGTCATATCCTCTGAACCTACTTTGAAAACAGACCAAGAAAAACTACATTATGCCAGTCATGAACTTCATATTTTATACTAATGTATTTCTACTATACGCTAACATACTAAATTACATAGAAAATGTAACACCCGGTAAAGACAGTTTAATTAGGTTGATATATTATAATTATTTATGTATTGAAGTAAAGTTTTTTAAAGACAAAAAACTTTACTTAACTAATTTTACTAAAACTTGAGACCTTAGCAGAGTGAATATCTATGAATATATATTGAATGTGGATGTACACAGAGTTTGAACTGGCCGCGCGTAAAGTGGATCCCTTTTCCCTTCCAATGCTGCCCCACTCTTTTTTCTACGCACACCTAAAGAATGTCACACTTTTTCCTATTCTTGATGAGCAGTGTACCCATTAATTATTAACTTATTGGAGCGTGGATGGAATGAAATAAATGAGATGTCTCGTTCAAAATAACCTGAAACTCATGACAAAGAGCCTGGACAGTTTATGGAGGGTGGAGATGATTTAATAGTATTCGTTCTATAATATCCTATATACACACACCGTCAAAAGTCTTGGACCCCCGATGTTTTGTATTAATAAATAATTTTCTTTTAAGTACTGTATTTGTTTTTCAAAATATGTTTTTCTAAATGTATCTTTTTGTAATATAGAAATAATTAAAGTCAATTAAAAAACGAGGAAAAAAATAGCAATTTTTAAGTAAATTTATTATGACAAAAATTAACAAAACATATTTTTTAACAAAGTAAACTACAACTTAATAGTTAGTATGGCCTCCTCTGCTTCTCAGTAACATGTTGACACGCCTGTGCATTGAAACAATCAAACGGTTGATAATTTCTTGAGAAATATTATTCCATTCCTTTATGGCTGCTGCAGCTAACTCGTCCGCATTTTGGGGTGGGTTCATGCGTTTGTGAATTTCTCTAGAAACAAAATCCCACATGTTCTGAATGGGATTCATATCTGGGGGATTAGCGGGCCAATCTAATCGGGTAATATCTCCCTGTTCAAGTACCTCTTGAACCACTGTTGTGCGATGCGATGTGGCCTATTGTCCATGAAGATGACATTGTCACCCAATTCGTCGCGTAGGGGATAAATAATGGGCCTGATAACACTTCCAATATAAACTTGACTTGTCATATTCTGATTTATGGGAATTAACGGCGTACGGTTATTGAACATTATTCCTCCCCAAAACATTACTGTCACCATTGTAGGGAACAACCTCACGGGGAAAATTTGGTCTCTCTTGATGACCTGGCTCTCTTCAAACTTTTTGCCCATTGTCATCACTCACCAGTCCAATTCTGGTTTCATATGTGAATAAGACCCATCGCCGCTGCTGCAAAAGCCAACCACTACGTTCCCGTGCCCACTGAAAGCGGGCAGTTCGATGTCATGGAAGCAGAGTGGGTACCCTTAAAGGCCTTCTTGCACGTAAATTTGCACGATGGAGTCTTCTTCGAACTGTACAGGTCGATATAACAAAGAGAAACGTATCTTGAAATTGAGCCCCAAGGGCTGAAACTAGAGCATTTCGGTGTCTACAGGCATATTAAACCAAATACTGATCCTGCCGTTCATTTGACACTCGAAGCCAACCACTACGTGGTCTTATTTCCACTGTCTCTGATTCTTGATAGCTATGCACTATTTGCACAACAGAAGGCCTAGGAATGACTAACATCTCCGATATATGACGATTGGAATGCCCAGCATCACGCAAAGCAATAATTCTTGCCCTATTAAATGTAGAAATCTCACGTCCTGGCATTATAACGAAAGAAAAGTATCAAAGTCGCTTTGCTAAATATGCAATAAATCTGACGAATATTTAAAAAATATATATATAACTAATCAACAATATTTTATAGCAATTTATGTGATCTTGTTTGATAGCTAAATAACTCACCTTTGTTGTCTAGCAACGAAAACAAAATAAACATAGCCGAAATCTGTAAAATATGGGGGGTCCAAGATTTTTGAGGGTGTGTGTATATTAATTTGATTTCCGGTACGGTTTGACCGAAAATATAATTAATTTTGAATTGTTAAATAAGACACTCGATATATTTTAACATATTCCGATTCTGCATAACATTTTCTATACAATGAATGTATCATACATGCAATTTGCTATACATGTTTACACTTCCCTTAAATATGGTAGACTTATTTTTTTTTTTATATAAAAACCTAAGTTTATAATTGAAAAACTTAATATAAAATAAACATTTTAAAAGTAGGTATGGAAAGATAATATAGTTAAGATAATATAAGATAGATAGTCTTCTTTTATGTATTATTATTATTGGCCTACCATTGTCATTAAACCATGGAATCGCACTAACTAGATACAAAAAAAGGTTTTTCAGCCTTGAAACGGCGATCTTAGAAATCCACATTTTTAAACTGTAGACCAAAACTGTAACTTTTTTCTTCTTGATTTCGGTCTTCGGTATAACTTACAAATTTTTTTTTATTGATACTGATTTAATATACCTGTTTTATTTTTTAATCTAAACTTTAGAAAAAACACAACTTTTTCCCTTTTCTTCTTCTAACAAAAGAAATGAGAAATGTAAGTATTGAAAAAAAAATATTAATGTAATGTAACTAATAAAGAATTTAAAAAAAATGATGAAAAAAATATAAACTAGTATTACAATTGCATAACAGTTTATTCTATTATAAATGTAATTAATAAAGAAATTTTGAAAAAATAAAATTTAAATTTAAAAACAATGTATCACTATGTAATGTAACCCTGTAGTAAATCTACCAAATACAAGTAGCAATTTTTTATTATTATTATCATATTACAGGAACGATCTAGATTGATTGTCAAAAGTCAACCCTGAAATTATAAATTTAAACAATTCTCTAGGGAAAGTGGATACATTTTTTTATTTCTTTTTGATTATATGAATATACTACGAAGTACTGATCTACAAAGTGCTCTATGAGAAAGTGCTCTCTAGTCGTCTAAATGTTTTTGTGCTACTAAAATTTGTTCGTTTTAGTTAAAACCTGCATACTACTTAAATTGAATCAATACTAGCTATACTTTTTCATTTACACTACCACATGCATTAATGTTCACTGATACATAACATCTAGCGAATTTTCTTATTTTAATATGTTATAAATTCGTTATTTCTATTATATTTATATACACATGTATGTAAATATCTATGCAAAAATTACTACTAACATTATCCGAAAAATAGAGTAGAAAGTAGAGAGAAAGAAGACTTTAAAATGAAAATATAATACCAGCCTGACACAGGAAAATCTAGTTTAACATATATTTTAGAGATATACAGTAATTTCGAAAAGTAATGTATAAATTCGATAAAATTGATAGTGATGTTTTTATTTTGAAAATCATTCGAACATGCCAAAAGAATTAAATATGACGTCTTCGAAATTTTTTTAATGGAGACCCCCTTTCTTATTGGGTCATTTGAAAGAACTCTTTTCTTACTTACAGTAGAGCAAAATAAGGGGTTGGTTCTATAACAATTTGTGACATTCTATAACAATTATGTGAGCAAATGAATTTGTGAAATCAACAGGATATAAAAAGCGTTATAACAAAGTCATTGGAATAAAACAATATCGTTTATATTTAATATTAGGCAGTATTAGCATACAAACTATTAATTTTCTTAATTTTGTTAAGGAATTACAATTATTAATTAATTTCCTTATCTTAAATTTCTATAATCACTACATTTTCATTTTCATTATCTAATTATTATGAAAGAGTTCCTTCAAATGACGCAATTAAGAATTGATTTCCTTTCCATAAAAATATCGATAACGTTCTCACTTTAAAGAAAATACGACTCAAAAAAATGAATTAAATGAAGAGGTAGCTCTCAGAATGACATTTAAAATACATATTTTCACATACCGGAGTGACTTAAAAACCACTAGTACTAATTTTATCGAATTTATACATTACTTTTTGGACTGCATGTATGTACATGATGTATGTATATAGAAAAACTCTTTGGAAAATACTGTTCCCATCGTTTACTTAATACGTTCACCTTTGTAAATTTTTCAGACTTGATTTAAGTCTGCGTATTCTAGTCTATAATTTAGAAAAAAATCGATTTTTTGATGTATGTTATTAAAGTTTAAACCTTTAAGAATACACCCTCCAAAGTAAATTTGAAAATTCAATATATTTACGGTGTTATAGCTATTTTAGGGACCATTATTTGACTTTAAATTTTTGTTCAAAACTTTATACGAGTAGTTTTTCTCAAAACAACTTTTTTTGACCTGGTTGACATATCTCAATTCTATACACTTCTATCAATTCACTTTTCACATTTTTTACGGGCCTTCAGTATACGACTCCCTATCATTTTTGTATCAAATTATTTTTTTATTTTTAAAAAATTTAAAATTTTGAAAAAAACCGGACAAATTTTTTGCAAACGCCGCCATTTTGCGAAAAAAATTCTTCTTTGGTACCAATGATAACGACATAACGACGAAAGGGTGGCACCAGCTTACCCTTTTTATTACCGCCATATTTGGCCACTTATAACTGTTTAAATTTTAATTTATTTTTTTTTTCGTGGATTTTTTTCACGTTCCCAAAATATCAATAAATATGTTGTGAAGAAATGGATAGTAAAAATATTTTTTGTTTATTTTTTTATTAAGCTCGAAAAACATCCAAAATTCAGGTATCTATACTAGAATGGGGTATTCTAACCAACAACTGACAGCTTTATTTCTATTAATGCAAAATCTATAAACTGATCCACCAATAACAACCACTAAAAATTGTAGGATAACATAAAATTATCTTTAATGTCATACTTCACGTTAAATAATGGTAATGCAATAAGAATGTTATCCTCATTGCTATCGTACTCCTACCACGTTCTATTTTTTAATACATTATCATTAACATTTCAAGATTTCTCTGAACACTTGGTTAGGCATAAGTTATAATGTTAGCTATAATTTATTAAACCGTTGCGGTGTAATTGAATATTGTGGTATGAATATTAGGTGTTGTGACTGAATAGTTTGTTATTTGAATCCCATTTATTCGATTAACGCTTACGGCTACTGAATTATTTCAATATTTAATTATGAGCTAAGCTTGGAAATTCCTTTATATAAATTGATTAATAAAACAATTTAAAATGTTCATTCTAAATGAAGATGTTAATCACTGCTATTTTAATTGACACTCTATGTTATAATTAAATTTTTTTAGCTGAAAACCGTTACAATTATTCTATATACAGTAACACTTAATAGTTTTAACGAAAAGTATATAAACTAGAACTATATATGAACATATATTGCCGCGGCAATAGCCCAGCAGGAAAATATGATATTCGTGTTCGAATTTCCTATGTTGAAACTAGAAAATTTAAATCTTTCATTCCCAACTCAATACGTGCAGTTCTGTTCCTTTAATATATTAAACTTTTTTATCTATTAAAAATTTGAAGGAAATTTGACTAAACGTTGACACAAGGAGAAGCCAAAAATAAACTTCGATTTCTAACTGATCCAAGTCGAAATATTCCATCACAGATCAACAACTTTACTCCTTTTTTATATCATTTATTTCGCTATTCTCAATTCTCAACTTACAGTAATGCTTAATCTCTTATATAAATTATAAAAAAATATCATCATCACTGAATTTTCATTTTTTCAAATTTAAGAATTATAAAAAATATCATTAAATTTTCATGTTCCATATTCTCTTCCTTAAAGTATCTCTTATTTAATTTTGTATTCAATAATGAAATAAAAGTTACTTTAATACGCAATATTATAATTTGACCATTTAAAATGGGAACAAATAATATAACTAAAGAGCAAAATAATAATAACTAAGAAGTAAATAATTTATTTTCGTAGATTAATACTTATATCATTAAATGGTTTAAAATATCCAAAAAATGCCTTAAATGTTGTTGGGTACATTCCACTATTATTAGAGAATTAATAGAAAATATTAACATACACTCTTCCTCATTAAAGGAAGAAAATACAGTACGTACAGTTTCTGGTCATTGCATGAAAAAGAACTACAAGCAAGAATTCCAAATGTCTGGTATTCGACTAAATTATTTTATCATTTAGTAGTGCCCTATTACGAGAACAAATTATTATCAAATTGTTAAATTGACCCTAACAAGTGAGAGTTCTTATGAAGATGAGCAAAAATCTATAACCAAACACTAAATACAGCACAATGGAGTTTTTCTTGTTAGAAAATTAATCTATTTTATAAACAATTTGAATTTCCAAGCAATAATCCGATTTTAAACACAGATTTTTTCAATTATTACTGCAATTAAATATTTGAAAGTACATATCTCTTAAAAAATATTATCTTTGAAATGATACTTTCTTATAAGACGGTAACAATGAAGCATCCCATATGCGTCAAAAAATAAACATTGCCATTAAAAATGACGATTGTATTACGGATTTAAAAAATATAATAAAAAGTATCATTTACGTACAATACATTCTATTTGAAAATCAATATTATCTGTTCCAAAGATTTTCTGTAATTTTTTTTTTTTGGAACCCTGATTGATAGTGCAATTCAAATATTACTTAAATAATCTACGTTACTTCATGCGAAGGAGCCATAATAATAAATAAATACTGTAAATTATGGAAGTAGAAGAAAGATCATTCCACTAATCATAAATATTTTGCGTACAATATGACTCTAATAATTTGATTATATCATAGATTATCCAAAAGTTTTAATTATCTCCTGATAATGCCAGTTAGCTGACGAAACGCGCATCGAATAACGTTATATTCGATTACGTCGAATTAGTCGATTAACGATGTTCGTTGAGAACTTGTCTTCTGGTTTTTTAATGTCCCTATATAACTGAAGCAATTGATACCTCATAAAGAGAAAAGCCTCCTAATGTATCCTCCTTTGAATATCAGTATCAAGGGGAAAGCCAGGTAGGACATAGCGATTGAAAAATAATTAAAACTGCCATTTACATATAAAATAAGATGTGAAAGTAATAAAATATAAAAGATAAACCTTTCTCTATGCATATAAATGATGGTGAATGGAACAGACAGAAGAAGTTCTAAGAAGTCTAGGAACGGGATTTGAAATAGCCTAAAATAAATTCTAAAACAAACAAACGAACAAGAACTGGACTCCATAACAAGTGCCTGAAGCATGATATTATCATATCACTGGGGTGCTACACGAGAGTGTTCCAGGCAAACATGTCTGGTTTGGCTGCCTGTATCAGAGCATATAAGATGGACAAATAAACATATCTCTTAAAGTAATATCCACTTAAAGTAATTTTGTCATAAAAAAAAATTGATCAAAACTGGCGTGAGAATTCCTACAAGACCTTTTAAAACTGACTAACTACATAAAAGACAATTTAACGTGGTTGCCAATATACATACAAGAGAATAATAAGTAATGAATAAACTAATACACTAGCTTTAAAAAACTCTTCAGAAAGTTTTACAGGATTGTTTTTAAGGTTTCCATCCGGAGGTTCATGTCTGATTAAATAACTAATACACACTGCGAGCGAAATGATGGATAAAGTATCCTAATCATTTACAAATAAAATCCTGCGGTTGGACCTAAACCTAAATAAAATTAGACTTGTAACTATTAACGGATCAGGAGTGTAGGTGCTTAAGGAAGCACTTACACTGGATGAGCCTATTCAAGCAAGATCTATTTCCATCCAAGATTGTGTAATAAGGATATGACATAAGTATACGAATGGTATTTTACTTGATAACAGAGATATCAACAAAAGATTTGGTGACAATACTTTCAGAGTGTATGCAGAAATCCTATTTACTTAAAGAGTTATTTACTTAGAATTAAGAAATAGGACATCACACTAAACCATGGAATCTGTCGTGCAAAGGGTACAAATGTGCACATAGCTATGCATACCTAAGGAAACCTGTCTTACCTTCACCTACCCAACACCTAGTACCCAATATGACGACCTCAATGTTCAATTGCCTATTTAAGCAAATATTGGTTTCATTGTAATTTATCCATGTACAATTATTACTGTTATCAATACATTTTAATGATTTATACTAATCTACTATGAAAACTAATCACCTGTCTATTTATTCTGATAGCACTTTAATTATGTTTATGAAAATTACCTAATTTTTTACGTCTACGATCGACATATGTGTAAAACTATACCTATGGTATGAGTAATAATTTAATCTATTGACACAAGAATATTGTTAAAAACTAATCGTAATCACATAGATGATACGGCCACGCATTTGACGTGGGTTGAAATTTGTAAACGGATTTAATGCAATATGCATTAAATATATGCATTAAATATGCAAATTTATTAATTTTGTAAAAAATCGTCATTGCAAAAATACATACGCATATATCTATACGAGAGAGAAATTACACTATCTTCATGCGCATGTTTGTTATCGTCTCGTTACCTTTCTTGAAATAGAAATAGAGTTGGAATTTGCCCGTATTATCGTTATAAACAGCTATAGTTTTATTTATAAATACATACATGTGCTATGGCTTGTGGGCAATAACTAGTAAGAAACCTTAATATGGGTTCAACTAAGTCATTATACATTAGTAAATAAGTAAGTTCAGCAAAATTAATTTTAATTTATTATTTTTCATTCCGTTATGCAACCAAAGGAGGCGTTATTAAGATGTAGATCTGTAAGATGGAACAAAGTTACGGCTATACGCAATGGAATCAGAATTGGCGGTACGACCTTGCTGAGAGGTTAATAACCTAATCAGACCCATTAAATTCATCGTAATTTACGATGACACTTTGAACAAATTATGATTGTACTCTTTATTCAACTATGCAAACATCAATTCTCGTTAAGTTATTGTTATTTTTGTTATTGCGGTTTAAACGATCATTAAGGAAGAACTTTTAACATATACTCCGTAACTAAAAAACTGAGGTATGTACAAATAATAAGAAGCATCCATAGGCGATACATACTTATCATTTGGGCAATGGTTTGTGTAAGACTTAATGTAATCTAAACGTTATCTAATATTCTGGACTTTGTGAAATTTATACATCTATTACCTATAACTCTGGAAATTAGTAAATTCATAGAACAGGTACCTAAAATGTAAATATCAAAATGGTTAATGTATCAGTAAACAAATACATATGGAAATTCGCTAAAATTTCAAGAGAAACTTGTTTATGATAAATGTGTAATACAGACACGAGTGCATTACATATATATATATATATATATATATATATATATATATATATATATATATATATATATATATATATATATATATATATATATATATATATATATATATATATATATATATATATATATATATATATATATATATATATATATCAATGAAATAATAATGGCATAGGTAAATAATATTTTAAGTACACCTGATTTCTGGCTGAACGATAATTTCGGTTAAAAATAACATGAATAAATAACATGTTTTTGTATTTTTTTAAGTATTTATTGTTTTGCTTTGATATTTAACAGCTACCATATTTTACAGAATGGTGTTTTTCGTCATTCAATTGAATGGATGGTATTTCTGTTGTTTTCGAATTGATTTTTTATTTTTTAATAGTCTGGCGGGTTTGAAATATTTACTAAGATAATAAAATAAAAAATATTAAGTTAATTATATCTCTAACAATAACCTTATTTTATTATTTCCAGATTTTGCATTAAGACACTTTATATCTTATTTTTTTACTCTATTATTCCATATTTTCATGTTTTTTATAAAATAGATGTTAGCAACATTAAGTTTTTTGGCAACTATCAAGCTATTTCTGTTATCTAAAAACTAACATCGTTAATACTGACTGACCTTATTGTACGTCAAATAATTACTTTGCTAGCAATTCATGGTATTAGAGGTGAATACGAATATCTACAAGACGGATAGTAATTTTATAACATTTGCTAATACAAACTTTGTAGTTATCTACAGCTACTTGCAACTTACAAAAAATCTACACCTTTGTGTAGATTTTTTGTAAGTTGCAAGGTTTCATGAACCTAAAAGTAAAAATTTCTGAATTCATATTTTTTTCATAAAGAAAATTTGAATAATTTATTATTTATTAAAAATTGTTTGAGGACGTAAATTCTATTTAATACAAATAAGTGAAATAATACGCAATATGGGCTTTTCCATTTGATTTTCATTAAATCGATTTTAAAATGAAAATTTTGATAAAAGGATTATAAAATGGTTGAACTATTTTGATGATATCAAATAATATATCTTATTTCATTGACATATTCTCCCTAGTCAAATAATAGAATCCACCTCCTTATAAAAGTTATTACTCGTGTGTAAAATGTCGACTGAAATTAATTAAAAAAGACATTACACGCAGGCTTTGTAGGTAATTATATAATGAAGTATGTATAATTTACCCCGTATTCCCAATTAATACAAAAACAGTTTTGTATTCATTGGGAATATGGTACGGATTATATTTCATTATAAATAAATATATTCTAAATGTAAACGTGTTCTAAAAAAACTTTAAGTTTATATTTATTTATATAGATAAATAAATATAAAACACGTTTCTAAATTTTTATGAACATGAAATATTATCTTTAATAGATTTATGTTAATGTCACTGAAATAAAGCTGACCTTTTCGGAGGAAAACCATTCTTGAATCGAATTATTTTATGTTCCTTAGAATATTTCCTAGTGTCCTCTATTTTTATGCACTGTAGTGGTTATATTCATAGATAAAGCTTTTTATGGACTGTCTTACAAAATTGTAATTCAGTCTAACCAAAACTATGAAAGAAACTCTTTTATACCCTAATTTTCACATCCTACTATTTTTATACCATAATTTACGTATCTCCATTAGATTTAAATACAGTTCTACCACAATTGAACACTGCTAGACTGTGATAGAATTTTACTATCTGCTGCTCCGAACTTTCATACCAGCAATGAAGTTAAATGAACACAGAATTGCATCAAATCCTGTGTTGATTTAACTTCACCACTATTTGGTGTCTAACTATTATCCATATTATTTAAAATAGAAAAATAAAACACCTTTGAAATGAATTACACTTCATTTTATTTTTTATTTTAATACAAACTGCATTCATGAAATATTTGAGTATGTGTATGTAATGGTGCAAGTTAAGGAAATATATATACATTTGAGAATAACGTCGCCAAATTATTAAATATAATATTTGAATATCTATTAATAATTCTTTTTAAAAAAGAGGAGATTTGGTTTTACTAAAAATAAAAATTTTAAGAATTTGGAACAATTTTAAAAATGGTAATCCACATAAATAATTCATATATTAATCCATATTAGGTATATTCGTGCCAAATGAATTTATTAATGAATAGACAATATATAAGAAATGACAGATAAAAACTTGTTTACGTTCATGTTACTCTGTTTATTCCATTGTCGTGAAACACAAACAGTACATACCAATTCAACGAAACTTAAATTAGAGATAAAATTTAAAATTTTTGCTAACATCTATTATTTATTAGTTTTAATAACCTTAACTGTTTTACTTATGTTTACTTCTTAGAACAGATAAACCATTCGGGTATAAATTCATTATTTAGAAATTACAAACAGACACATTGCTCCCAGGTTTATTAATAACTGCCAAGAACTCATTTTATAAAACGGACTTAGTTTCTACTGAAAATAAATATGCACATTTAAATTGACATTTATAACATAAATATATTATTATTAATTAATTCGTACCCAGAAAATAATAAGTATGTATTTATGTTCATTTATTTAGGGGTTTAGGGGTTCATTGTCGCGAAACACAAATAGGTTAAGTTCATACCAATTCAATGAAATCCTTCCGGGACTTTTAAAAAACAACTTTTTAGTCATCTAAGTAATTAGTTTTCATAAACTTTAAATAAAAGTATATTTAATAATATGCTATAAGCTAATAATCAATACAATTCTAATTGCTAATCAATTAGATTAGCAATTAGAATTGCTAAAGCAGGTGCTAATCAATTATTCAATTTCGGCAGTTATGTTGAGGTAAAAAATCCTGTTGCTTTCCCACTTTTAATGGTGTGAAAATGGAATAAAAATTCATCATTTCTAGAATAAAACTAATAGTTTGGCAAATTTTTTTACTATAATTGCAAAATTGGATAGATTTTTTTCTATCCATATTTTTAATAGTCTAGAGGTTTGTTACTATCTTATATAGTGTATTTCAGTTATTGGTCGTAACATAATAGCCATTCAATTTTGATTCTTAAAATAACATTATATTCAATTCTGTTTAATTCAGTTTCATTTTACTAATTAGAACATAACATACACATTTAGTACATTTATTCATAACAACAAACAGGCAGTAAATACACATATTTGCAAGTCACATAATTAAAAATTGATATAATTAATATTAAGATGATTAATATAAACAATATAGATTCATAAATTATGGGTATATGTAAAAGATTATTTGAAACAGAAATCCTATTTAATTGTTTCCATATATATATATATATATATATATATATATATATATATATATATATATATATATATATATATATATATATATATATATATATATATATATATATATATATATATATATATATATTTTTTTTTTTTTTTTTTTTTTTTTTAATAGGATCTTATCACTTTGAAATATGCCTGTCGTTGAATAATAATTTGATAATATCTATAAAAACACATCCATGCATTAAGTCTCTATAAAAACAAACTATTTCAGGTTACTATACCAAATTCAAAAATTTCAAATCAGACAACTCCAAAAATTTCAAACATTCATTGCAAAACCGTATCAAATCATTGAAATCAATCGCCGAGTATATCCTTTCAATTCATAATGGCGCATTCGCCATTTATTCGCATAGTTTATATTCTATATTCCATTTAAATTAACAAATCATTTACAATTCACAAATGCAAATCGTCAAGGAAAAAAATATATTCGGAAGTATTAATGATAAAATCTTCTGTTAGTTACAAGCATCAACTTTACTTATAGGATAAGTGGACAAGACTAAATTGAGGACAAGATAAATGCATAATATAAAATTTCTGTCATCATACACTCACATAAAGGTCACACTCTCTCTTAAGGAGCGTTATAAATAATAAAATCTCACGGCTATGTAAATTACTTACACATTATAATAACCTACATAAATAAAGTATTAAACACATACACGTATATTTTGGCGAGACCCAAATCTTCCGCAAAAACCAATGCTAATTGAACCACATTTTTAAATGTCATTAGCTTATATGGTCTAATATGTTGTGACTATCATGCAAATCTATGAACAATTGTATGAATGTGTGGTATTAAAGACTTCAATAACTGATGCAACATGCAAGTACCAATGAAATTATATTTGACCGCAATGACTTTGACCTGTTTATGATATTTCTCTTATAATGCGCTTCCCAATAATATCCGTAAAGTGAAATGAAGAACTAAACAACTAGACAAAGTTCATCGATTACATTTTCTTTGATTTATATTGAAGATAAAGTCTGGAAATTATCAATTATCTTGATTGTTTACAAAGCATGTTCTTATTCGATAATTATGTATACTCAAATATAAATAATGTATTTATGCTTTTTATATATTTTTAGCTACTTTTTCATTGAATAAGTAGTACTAACACGTAAATAAAAAAGTGTGAAAGAATTAAATAAATATTAATACAAATAGAAGAATAATTATTTCTTAAATCACATAAAAGTCATTAGCATTTAAACTAAAACTATTAAGTGTATATATATATATATATATATATATATATATATATATATATATATATATATATATATATATATATATATATGCACTGTTCGATAGTCAAGAAATATATCAAATATTGTGCATACTAATATAATGTGGTGTAGTACTATGGTACTATGTACATAAGTAAGCATATCCTCTACTTCACTTCTTAAAATAATTCAATTCCTATATTCACCCCTCATTAATAGTAGTAATCTTGATCACAAAAATGGTTGTTTATTATCATTAACCACACTTATTAAAGGCAAAGACATTTATGTTGCGGTAATAATAGTAATTAGGTTTAACTTGGATCCTTAGATGTTTGGCAGCCAGGTTGAAAGTAATAAATGTAAATCCCAGTAAGACGGAATATATGAGCACCGACCTACATTACTCGATAAATTAATATGACAATTCTAATTTAAGAATTTTAATTTTTTTAAATTCTACGTGCGTTCCTGCGTACTGGCACCATTATTTATACATAATTTATTTAACATCACTGTTTCTTTGTTTTCCGTAAATAATGTAAAGTTTGTCTCCTAACTTTACTCTTTTAAATTTCTTAACTTAATAACTAGGATTAGTTGATTAGAGAGTTTAATATTTATCCTTAAAATTTATAATAAGGGTAAATACTATCGAAATCCATTGAGAACCTATACCATATGACCTGGATATTAAATATTTTAAATATCTTAGAATAAGAGAATATTTACTTCTTTTATGGTTCCTGCTATTACCTTTAAAAATGAAATTTTAAACACATTCGAAAGTGTTTAATTTCATTCTAAATAGACAACTTCATTTTTAGTTTCATGGTTATATAGCCGCTTGCTCATAAAATTTCTTTAACTTTTGAAATATTGTAAACGTTTTTAATTGCAGTAGATAATATTTCACAATTACTTTCTTTTTACCTTCTTAAAGATTTTTTGCGCTATTTGAGTTCTAAAATTCGAAAAAACATTCATTTTCAAATTCATTCATCATCAAAATAACATTTTCGGATTCAGATATTAATATTACTGATAACTGTGGTAGATGAGGTGAGATTTTTTATACTTTTATGTGTTTTTTCCTACTTTTTGACGTTATCGAATTTGAAAAATCTTCAAAGTCATCTTATATGTTCCCAGATATTTCTGTTCTATTCTGTTCTGTTCAGATATTCACATCTTATCTGTTCCCATTTGTTATTTTAAAATACTCCACATTAAATAATAGCATAAAGTCTCGGGAAATCTATGTAGTTTAAAAATTTGATTTTATCCTTTCTAATTATCTTTTTATAATCGTTGTCATTGAACATACATATTGTTATTGCATTTTCTACAGAATTTATCTTTACAAATAATTTTTGTTATTTGGCAAGTATTCTGCATTTCACATGTAGTAATTATATACTGACATAATTTTCTTTAGAAAATAGGAAATATGTAGTCATAAATAGATATATTAGGTTAATGTACTATCTTTTGACGCCAAAATATAAAATAAACAAGATGTCAACTGCCGTTGAACCAGGAGAAAATAGCGGAAGACTTTATAGTTAATTATTTTTAAAATCTCACGTCGTGTTCTATTTTCTGACAGTTTACGTGTAGCCAGACCAAAGTAATAAAATTGAATGATTTAAATAACATTATTTTAAATAGATTAGCCTGTCGATATTGTTTCTAATTTTGTAATTAAATTATGATATTTACCTGTGACCATTACATGTACAATTCATTGTTGTATATTATGATAGGGTCTTGAACATTTATCATATACTTAAATATTCAAAATTTACAACGAAATCTTTCCAACCTTTCCATAATCCGGTGTAGTTTTTTCTCGTCTCTAAAGAACAAGACTCCAAAACGGTGACATTGCGAGATTGGGAAATGTGCTTTTTAGTTTGTCGTATTATTATATATCTACTAATTACATTCTACTAATGTAAATATTCATGTAGTTAATGTCCTCATTAATCATTATCTACATCAATATAGAATTTATGAACTAGATATATATATATATATATATATATATATATATATATATATATATATATATATATATATATATATATATATATATATATATATATATATATATATTTAATTGATAACTTCCTAGTCATCAACTAGAATACGCAAATATTTGAAGTATCCTTTTTTTCAACATTTTTATTCCTGCAAGAAAAATTACTAGTCGCTTTGTTATCGCTATCTCTATCTTGTATCTTGTAGTCGCTATCTCCTTTGACATAACATTACATAAAATAATGAAGTTACATAGATTGCTCACTTACTTCATCAAGTGTCTTACAACATTACATCAAAACTTTATTTTTTTCTTTTATTTTTAAGCATTCTATAAATTTTCAGTTTGAACTGCCATAATATAACATTGATTTTTTTAGTATACATAAAAAATTATGGTTTTAAATTTATGGCTTTCTCAAATCAAAATTTTAAATAAACATAAACGTATAGTAATAAGAAACTGTATAAAATATTTATTTTTAATACCAGTTTATATAGTTTTACCAGTTCATATTTTTAATAGACATATATATTTTTAGGTGTATTATTACAACCATCGTTAAATACATTTTGTTGAAGGAATATAACACTAACTAGTATTGGAATAATTTGATACTTTTATTGGCCTGCCTTTTTAAATAATACTGTTATTATTCTTATAAGAAATGAAAATTATAAAATTGATTTTAAATTATTAAATAACTATTTTTCCATAACATAAATATACTAAACTAATTACAAGTAAACTTAGCTTATTTAATGAATATACTAATAAGATTTAATATTTATAGGGTTCGGATGCTAGCAGACAGACCATGAACTCAGGCCCCTTCTTTAGGGGCTTTGCCGGGCCACGTGCCTAACAACATGCGTGAGGAAGAATTAGAAGTAGCCCTGAAGGTACGTTTACTAAATTGTTTGACTATTTAATATGTGTATATTATTCAATTGGGACCAATAGCATTTATAAGTACATTTGAAATTAGCTAAAAATGGACGGCAATAAGAAGTCCGAATATATAGACCAGTTTACCATAAATTATAATATAGACAATTCATATTTTAAGAAATAATTCTTACAGTTATTCATTTCATTCGGTTCTGTCGATTTATTATCTAACACACCAAAAATATGGGACCCACAGAATTTGCATACCATCAAGTATGCATACCAAGTCTGCATACCAACGCAAGCCAATCAGTAACGTCGAAACAATATAAAATGTTAGAAAGAGTACAAAAATTCTCAAAAAGAAAAAACAATCTACCAAGTAACGTAAAAACAATTTAGAAACAGCAAAACGAAGAATTTAAAAAAAAGTAATTACAATCAATGTCGATACGAAAGAGTGGAAATACATACTACCAAAAATTAAATTAATATAATTCCCTGAACCGGTCATGTAACCTATAGAAAAAATGGACACATCATACGAAAAAGTATGTTCTCTATATAGCATTTATATAATAACATCACCAGATAAGCGTGTTATCATTAAAAATAAACAGTGTTAAAACCTGAAAACGGACTTTTCCATACGTAGAACATCTTTATCTCGAAGTTGAGTGGCCGAGAAAAAATAAACCAATAGATCGTGCTAACAAAAATAGTCCACCATTGTGCTTTCTCATGATCCATGCACACTGTAGAGTATGTTCTATCCATCTCAAAATCAATAGGTGTCGTCTGGGAGGCGTCCTCGATCAGAATCAGTCAAAACCCGATCGATCCGACACGATTTAGTTGAGTTATCGTGCTAACAAGAATAAATGCCGACGACAACGATACACACACAGCAAAAATATCAAAAAAACATTTTTTTTTTGGATTTTAGGAAGAAAAACGAAAAATAAATGCTAGAAAAAAATTGTGTTTTCCATTTTTTTACACGATTACATTACTTTTCTCTCTGGTATAGTTAAGTGAGGAAAAGTAAAAAACTGTCGATAACGTCATAACTGTAACAGTGATAGGGACAAAAGAATATATACGTATGTATGCCTAATATGATTTATACGATAATTATATAAATATATGTATTTATAAAAATTATATATATATATATATATATATATATATATATATATATATATATATATATATATATATATATATATATATCTATAATGAATTATATAAATCATCAAATACTCATCAAATATTTCATCACAATGATTGCAATCATGTTCAGTACAAAAACACAGTAGGAGATAATATGAAAAAATAGTCATATTACTTCCAATGTCAATAACTTTTATAAGCTACTGAAAATAAGAAAACCCTCCATTTATCACCCCATACCTGAAACATATTTAATACGTACCATTAAAGTAATAACTAATAAGATTAACATATTATTTTCCGAATACTGATAAAGTAAATACGGTATTGCATTTTCTCCGAAATATACGAAGGAAAACCAAGCTAGCTAGTTACAAAAAATATATTTATTTTTTGTAACTAGCTGGTAATTTACATGGCGCATTGCTGTTCAATTGCTATGTAAATTCAATATATATATTTGCTGTCTTATTAAGCATATGTCATGAATACATTAATAGTTATATAAACATTACCTAAGACCAGTAACTAACTATGGAAGTACCTACCTACCTACTTATATTCACAATTATAGATGAGTTATTTATTTAATACACTTTTTACATTCGTCGCTTCATTCACAGAAATTAATATACTGAAATTTACATTCCAGGCTCAAAAGTATGATTGTTTTATTAAATATACGTATTTTCAAAATGATATAATAGATCATTCACTAAAAAATGAGCATTTATTAAGGGGGCCTATATATTAATGATGTGTACTGTCATATTATTTCAGCATCTGATGACACAATTGTGAGCAATGACACAATTAAATAAAAAAATTATATGCTACTCGATATTTACAGAGTTAGTGAAAGCGTTAGATGGATATACGTATTCCTTACGAAAAATGAACTTTTGAGTGCAAGTTCCATTAGGGTAGCATGGACGTTAGTGAGGGTAGAAATAGTTCATTTAATGTGGCGGCGCAACCTAACAAACTCATTTCTGCACAGACAGTAACAATAAAACTAGAAATTTTTACTGCAATAGTACATCGGAATTTAACGGAACATTTCGATATGCAGAGGTTGAGTTAAATATGTAGGTTCCCTACTTTCTTAAGGTGTGTATTAACATTAATGGTGGACACAAGTTAAGTATTTGTACCAAGCCTCCGACTAAGACCAAGCCCTATTTTGGCTAGTGATAGAGAACAATCTCTACAAATTCCTCATTGACAAAGAGTAGGACATAAGCACATATCAATCGTAGCTATAGATTTGCTGCAGAACCGTATTTTCACTCGGAACCAACCCCTTATTCTCCATATATTAACCCTCAAACTACGACTGTTTCGACCCGTTAAAATGTTCGTTAAGTAGTAATCAATTCAGCGAAATGGTCAGATTTCTTGGCCATATTGGGATTTTGAATTCCAAATAGAAATGACCAATGTTTCAGGGGGTTTCGGTATATTTCGAGGGACGTAAATTGCGTAAAGGCGGCAAGCTTGAGCAGGAGAAAAATATTTATAGTTTGTAGAAATTTCATCACTGTTATGGATATATTATATTTAGATTTTCTCGTTCACTTGACATTTATATGTATTTGCTAATATTCAAATATTATAAAATTCGAATCGTGTATACTCTGAAGGTCATTATTAATATCTACTAAAGAAACTTTATTTTAGCCACCAATGAAAGTTTCTAGAATTGGAAAATGTGTGTACGTGAACATTTTATAAATTATTTTTTGTCATGTAATTCTATATTCTTCTTTAGTCGTCTTTCATACTTTATATTTAAATGTCATCAAATTTCATTCAAATTTGTTCAAAAATAGGGTATGTGAAGATCGTATAAATGCACACAATTTGGAAAATATTAATTATTTTGTTATAATAGCTTAATAAATGAAATAAAATATTTTCAAGTGAATGAGGTGGAACTAGTTTATGACTTATTCCTGCTATATAAAATGAAGCTGTTATATAAAATTATAAGATTTTCGCGCCATAATTCAATAAACAATAAGCAGTATAACTCTAAAAAAACTAACTGTAATTTTTGTTATTTGTAGGTGGTGATCGTGGGCAATGGTGGAGTAGGAAAATCTAGTATGATCCAGCGATATTGCAATGGCACATTCACTAAAGATTACAAAAAGACTATAGGAGTCGATTTTCTGGAAAGGCAAATAGAGTTAGTATTCTGCTTAGTATATGCACTTAATTTTTTTATGCAGTGTTTAATTTAATGAAATTATTACTTAAAACTCCATACTTTATAATACTTTTTCATATATGAATATAAAGATCAATTGTTAATATTTTTCTCGGGTATACATATATGGTATTATTCCTTTGCACTATTATATATCATTTTGTATATGTAGTACTATTCCTTTGAATATTTTTTTATTTTCTCTTGTTTATTTATTGCCAACTTCATTATTTCATTTTCAATATAAAATCTTTAGGATCTCAGAATTATTCATAACAAATTTGGTTATGAATACAATTAATTTTTGTGTTTCTTAATTGTTTTACTCTAACACAAATTACACGATATATTTAAATTAAATGCATTATTTAAATATAAAAATTAATTCTTAATATTAAATTGAATAACAGACAAAACAAATTAACATATTTATTTATTTTTCTCTAAATAAGTTAGTATATAATTTCGAATGAAGGTGAATCGAAACTTCTTGAAGTTTAACCTTTACTCAAGTCGACACAATATTTGATTTTATGCAACATAATTCATTATAAGAAAAAAGCTAGTAGCTAAAGAATGAACAATATGAGATAAGTTGGCTCATCACAATATAGGGAAGAATTAATTTCATCCAATTGAGAATTCGTCCTCTGTTTTCTGCAGATGTGTCTCTTGGTTCCTTTTTTCGGCGACAATCGTGGAATATTGAGTTCCTCTAATAATGTGGCGTTGAGCAGCATAATACACTGAAGTACGATAATAAAAAACAACATGTATCTTGTATCAGTAATTGTTTTATATTATCTTCTGAGTAAAAGATACAGAACACCTGCTTTTTATTTTAAACTATCAGTGCCTTGGAATGCAGATATTATAAAGATCCATCTTTTTCAGTAGATCCTAAAATGCAATTTATAATGTCACATGTTCGGGCAGGTAAAATTATTATAAATTGTCTACATCAATGCATGAAAGCAACCATTAAAAAATCATCAGACAAACTTTAACATCTTTAAACTTTATTTATTGTAACGTAAATTTCAATACACATTTCTGTTATCACAATCTTCCATATTTAATAGTGAGAATTACATCAAAGCTCATACGTCACCGTCTTTTAAAACGAAAACAATCAAATATATTGTCATGGATATCCTAAGAATCTCTATTGCATATATTTTACGAACGATTTGAATCTATCGACTTTTCTCGTGGAAGGTGCTAAATTTTCAGCTGACTATCATTCTGAAGTTATATCTATAATTTTTTTTTGGTTAATATTACCTGGTTAGATAACTGCATGTGTCAGAATCAATATTTTCTACTTAATCAAAATATTAAAGTGGTAAAATTGCAACATTAAAGTTATGTCCACAATTAGATTATTTATTGTGGTGTTTCTAAAAGATTTCTAAAATCGTGGCACAAAAAGGTGATGGCTGATTAAAACTCACATCATAGTAATAAATTTTCTCCTTATAATAATCGATTTCGATCATTTCAGATCAGTTAAGAGAGAGTCGTGAGACCGATGCCAATTTCGTCAATCGGAAAATGAACATCAGACTTGATTAAACAGTTGATGACTCTCATTCGCCTATAACAAATATTCTTCATTTTATTTACATAATATCATAATACTCATTTTAAACGCAAAGTAACCATTCACATAGAAACGATCGTCACATTGCTATTTTTGTATTTCACCTGAAAAATCTATATCAATTTCAAATTTGCAGAGTAGATGGAGAAGAAGTACGTTTAATGTTGTGGGATACAGCAGGGCAAGAAGAATTTGACGCGATAACGAAGGCGTATTACCGAGGTGCTCAAGCTTGTGTTCTTGCCTTCTCCACTATCGACAGATACTCATTTGAGGCCGCCCACTCATGGAAGCTCAAGGTAATTACTCATTTCATTACATAAATCAAAATAAAATATGTTATTAATAATTATAAAAATAACTGTATAATTTACAAAACGGTCGCTTTATCGAGTACATTTAAGAGATAAGAATGGATGTACTTAATTTCGAATTGGAATCTGCAGTAAGCTCCTAGCGGAAGTTCAATTTGATTAAATTGATAAGGTTAATAACCATTTTTTTAAAAGATAATAGTTTGGACACACAGAAATCGGCTTACTTCCCTTAATACCTTAAGCTGCGGAGGTGAAGGACAAACACACTCACGCTCAGAGAGAGGTGCCAAACTTCCCTCGTTGGGACTTAAACCCAAGTATGTACAATGTATAATGACACCTCAATACTGGGCCAATTCGCCATCCCGGACTACAGTACAAATGCCAGATATACTCCAGACATTCTAATTTAGGTATTCCTTGAACGTAATACAAAGCTTGTCATCTAAAGGTTTGCAAGAAGCAACTATTTAATCATCCACATATTTCAAAGGAATTATAACTTGCCTTCGTTGATACTCTAAATAGTCTAAACCAATAGAAGCATCATTACAATAGAGCCAATAGAAAATTTTAATTTAAAACTACCTATGTATTTAATATCGGCTAATCTCTATTTACTAAATGGCTGTTTTCGTGTGTGTGTCACGAAATGTTTAGGTCGATGTACGAAATGTTTTTCGATAGAATTTCGGTATTTTGACAAAATCAATACAGTAAATCGACCCTTGCGAACAACGTAGTAACTTTTGTTTTTTGGTCCGAAGCCTTTAGAGCTTTGCTCCGGAGGTGCCCTCGATATGTGCGAGGGGACGGCGCAAAATTATTGCGATTTGCTCGTATTATTATTATTATGTTCAATGTAAATAAAAACAGGTTTATAAATGGCTAATGTCGATATAAATTATTTTACTTGGCACTATTAGTAACTGCAAGCTTTTATCAATACCTGAATATATATAATAACGGAAAAGAAACACCATATTTAATTGTAAAATGACACATAAAATTCTAAAATAGTACTTAAATTTTGCTGACTTAATAGGGTTCCTTATTTGAAATCGATTTATAATATTGAGCAGAGTCAAAAATACTTCTTGTTCAAGGCTTATTTGGATTTTTAAGTTAATATTAATTTATTCATCGGGAGATCTTGTCAGTATATTATTTCTGTAGATTATGACTATTCACTTACTGCATAAGGTTATTAGTAGTGCTGTTAATATCAATCATTATTTATGATTTTCTTAAAATTGACTGAATTCCCAAATCATTAATATGAAATTATGATAATGAATTTTCATTATACCCCCAGATATTCTACCTACATTATGACTACTGTCATTTTTCTAGTATTTCAGTATCACAATAGTTTCAAGTTGATGAATATAAAAATTATAATTTATTAACGTTCTCCATCTTTTTGGAACATATAAATATTTTGCGGCAATGTACGGACATCAATTTCGCACAATATCAGCCAAATTGGCTTATCACAAATAAAGTACGTTATTTTGATAATCAATAATATTCAAATCAATATTTTCCTAAATGTTTGAAACTTTTATATGTGTGTATACCATAGGCATACCATCGGCAACGTGTGAAAATTCAATTAAATTGATATAAATTATATAATTCAATTCAATATAACCTTAGTACTTATGAGTTATTTATAATATATAAATATACACGTAATAGTTCTCTTTAAGATTGTTTGTAAGATATTTTTTCTTTTATAACCACTTAAAGAACTTCTTTGAATTTATTTACTGTTAGAATAACCTGAACGAGCAAGATAAGTGTTATTTACAATTTAGCTCTCAGATACTCGTATAATTTTCAACGAGTGAAACTTGTTAGCACTGGCGGTGACTTTAAAATTAATTTAATATTACTTGCATACTTACTATACTCCATAATATATATGTTGATAAATATTGAATAATAATTTGAAGATTATAAAAAAGTGTATATTGTATGCTTATATTTTCGTCATATTACCTTATTGTAATAAAAAGATTGATCCAATACTCTACTATTTCGTGCCAATGAAGTTAAGTATTCTAAAATGTGTACTATTCATTTCATCGCTATTAACCAAATAAAACATTTCCTTATCTTGCCGATAAACGAAATAGTCTACCTGAGTCTATCCATAAAAACAAACCACGGTATGAGATAAGAGCCGTTTGGAATTTTTTATTTGGCAAATAGCGATGAAATAAACTATGCGTCGGTGTCGCGTCGAGATGAATATTACAAGCTATACTTATTAAAATAATGCAAATCACTACCTACTCTCATTTGCCACAATCATATTGGATATATAATTAGAGTACCCACCTCATCACTCTAATAAGTGGCGATGGTTAACACTGAAGTGATTGAAATTGATATATTTTAATCATCCCCTTATAATGCCCATTGGATTGGCGAAACGCATGTCGAGTAACATATAATTTTTCAGTGTTCGTGGAAAACTAGTCTCCCGTTTTCCTTGTTACATTAAGTGTTCCAGCATTTTCCTATAACTACATATGTTATAATAATGTATATAACATGTATTACTACGTTTGTATATTATATACGTGGGTAGTTCAACGACGGTAAAGCTAAACTGAATTGCACTAAATTAATTGTATGTAGTGTAGTACATCGATCAAATAGCTCAAATCTAGGCGACGGCATCTCGGCTACCGCTCAGATATCTGAGGACGACACCATTGATACAGCACTCTCTGTGAGCAGTTTTATATTTAATATACTAAATTCGATAGTAATCTTGCATAGTAAGTTTGTGGAATTACTCAGTTGTATAGAATGAACTTGAACAGAATCACTTGTATATGTTATTCTGATGTGATACTAGTCATCAAAAAAAAGAACATCAGTAGAAAATTTTTCCTCGTCATAATTTTCTAATGTATAAAGGAAAACTATACCTAAGTAGATGAAAATTATTCCAACACAAACCTTATTTTTGTCCATTTAAGCGAATTATTGAATTTTATATCAATTTATATTACTATTGTTTTATTTATCATTATCATCTACTAATATTATTATTTCTACTTTTTTAACAATTGTCTAGTTCCTAATATGACAATATGCGTTATAGTAAAAAAATCGTTTTTAATTTTTTCAAGGGTGCACGAATTTTACCAAACGATTTTCCTATATTCGCTGATATTATACAGGAACTTCGTCCCTATTTAGTATTTACAAATAATACTTTCCAATTTTGAAGAAACCCTTAAGTCTCTTATTTTATTTACTTAATAAACTGTTCGGTCTGTACTAGATAAAATATGGAAAGCGAGTGCTATGGCTATAATTTGTTACGGGTAAGTAATTTAATCTTTATTCATAAACTTACAGCCATGCGGAAAGGCGTGTTCATAGGTAAAAGACCTTTCATAAAATCCTTTGCAAAAAATATATTTGTACATCTTATTTTTTTTTACATAATTTATCTTAGTTTGTATCTATGGTACTTATTTTTAAAATATGAGACATTTCACGTATTTTTGTCAAACTAGTAAATAAATTTCTTCATTTACGAAAATGAGTTCAAGATATATCTATGAAATTTACCTCGTGGGTTTACCTTATAGACTGATTTACTAACATTTACTGATGTTTTCATTATACTAACTACTACAACACATCTCATAGATTCAGTTTTTCACACATCCTTCAGTATCATACATAAAATAACGTTTGTGTTTGTATTGAGTAATTGTTGAAAGAATTAAATAATAAATGTAACAGCTGCATAATCTATAATTGGCATAAGTTGCTTACTAATACATCATGGAAATTTAACTTTTCGAATTAATCATCTACTTAATGAAAAATATAGTGTGTGCAGAAACAAACAAAAAATGAGCGAGGAAAACTTATTGATGAATCATGAATTATTTAGTTTGTAAAAGAAAATCTAGCTTAAAAAAACGTCCTTAATTTTACTCAAACATAAAGTTTAATAACGTTTGTGACAAAATAATTGTCATCAACTTGAGCATATCTTCTTATACAAATTAGAAAATAATAAGAAAAAAACCGGCAAGAATGTAATTTTTATGCCAGAGAGATGGAAAAACCATTTTTTACACATGCATATTTCATTGTATTATTAAATTGCAGTTGATAATATATATATATATATATATATATATATATATATATATATATATATATATATATATATATATATATATATATATATATATATATATATATACAATACTCGAATATAATGTCCTAAATGGTGCCAAATAGCTATAAAGCTGTAGACGCTAATATTATGATAACGTAAATAAGCGTTTTTAGTTTTTATATTTTTTTAAATGTAATAGTATTTCAAAAAGATATTTTCAAAAATTAAATTGGGCCCTTACTCTTGTAATATGTATAACAATTTATATTATACATTGACTTGAGCTATATATTAATTTGATGATATTCCCAATCACAATGCAATAATATTGCATCATTGTATCATGATTAGGAGTGAAAATAGGCTTATAGCAACTGTAGGATAGCAATAATAGCAACTTTTGTCAACATCAAAAAATGTACTGTGAATAAATTTAATCGCATAATCTTGGACCATTTTTCTGAAAATTTACAAAAAGTGTCATCTAAAAAAGACCCTGTTTTCAAAGGTACCATTCAAAAAGAAAATAACTATATATATTCAATACGTTCCCCCGAAATACATGCAATAATATTATTTTAGCGGAAGAATATTTTAGATTTAATTATGCTCTTAATCAATAAAAAGGGTGAGATTATTTTGAGACTTAATAGTTGAGGTTAAACTCAAGTTGAGTTTAACTCTAGAACTAATTCATTGTACCTATATTTGAGGGAACGTATCAAATATCGAAAGGTATCATTATATTATTTGTCTCAGTTCATGAGTTAGAGAAACCAAGTAAGGCAAACTTATATTGAAATTTTACCTTCAGTATTGATTTATGATTTATGGATTTTATGGAAACAATGTTCGAAGAATTGAAATAACATTTCTTCTTATTTTTCTATTCTAAATTTTGAAATTCTCAATTTCTTTTTAACTTTTTTTTTTTTTAGTTAAACTTCGTAACTGAGCTTTTTGGTAATTCTCTAATAAATTTTTCTACTTTTATTGTATTGTCCAGAAATAATACACCTACTACAATGTCTTTGGTCCAAAGTACATTGGACTTTTCCAATATATTTTGATATCGGCAATCGAATTAGTGATTCTTTTGCAGGTGTGGCGGTTTTACATTTGAAGTAGTGATTGTTCTTTTGAGATATAAGTAAGTTTGAGAATGATTTAATTCAAGCTGGAAGAACAGTAGGAAATTATATGATTCTTATACATTTAAGTGAAAAATAACTGACTAAATACATTTGAAAGTATCATGGCAATTATCAAATAAACAGGACAATCAACATATCTAACAAGAATAAAAATGTAATTAAAATCAAATCAAACTGTTGATAAATAGATAGTTGATTCTATTGATAGTTGATAAATAGATAAATCTATTCATTTAAACGTTATATCCGTTAATTTAAACGTTACCAGATAGATTCTAACATATTCGTATATTTAGTTACGAATTTCGTATATTTATTTTCGAATACTCATATATTTAAATCTAATTTATGAATATTATTATAACTTATAACCTATGAGTATATACGGGTGTCTCTCCTACAAAGGCATTTATATGAATTCTTATTGGAAATATTGAAATTTTATTTTATTGTAATTTTTGGTGAAAATGGATCAAGTTTTTCCTGTAAATTCGAGGAAAATCATATAACTGTGGAAGCTGGCGTTAAATAACAGTGGAATTTCTATTTTTAACAATTTCGCTGATAAATTTTTAATAGATTAATAAGTAATTAATTATCGATCTCTTAACTTCCATTTGTAACTGAATTTCTAACAAGGAACGTCACTTAAAAGTTGCCCCGGGTTTTGTTAATTTTTCAATATTTTCTAAAAACGAGGAAATAACAAACACTTATTATTTCTAATCTGCTGTAAAATGGTCTGAAGAGATGAAATTATCCTCGAAAGTTAGGACATATTGGAAGGGGACTTTGCAGCTTCACATACTAGAAGCACTCCGATTTGATTGAAATGGACGGCAATAATATATAAATAAATAAATACATTTAGAAAAGACGAAGTAACAGTATATTAGAGTATATGAAGTAAAATTCTCAATTTTTCATGGTGGATCACATTCTTGGACGTAAATTACCCTCCAAGGTAATTCCTCGCCTCGGTAACGCCTCGCTTTTCTCGTCCCTACAACAAAATAATTTATATATTTACCGTGCATTGGAAGAAACCGTCTATATAAAAAATAATATCGCGAGGGAAAACAACCAACTTTGGAGGGTAATTTACCCTCTTTACCTTTAAACGGGTTTACAGTAGATAAAGAAATACGTGTCTCTAATTTTCAATTTTTTCCGAAAATATCCAAAAATTCACTAAATCTGAGGTGAACACGGGAATATTTACTTACTTTGTACGTAAATATTGCATTGATATACATATAATGTAGAAATCTTAAATGTGCAATAAAACCAAACCTTTTTTGCCTTTATACAGGGTCTTTCAATAGGGACGCTCGAAATTTGTTAGGTTATAGCGGCCATGTTGTTAAAGCAACATCTGTCAAATTTATTGTGAATTATTAAGCAATATATGGCAAATGTTATAATGGCACTATGAAATGTTGAAGTGTTCAACAACGTGTGAAAATCATCAAATTTTATTATCAAGATCCATTCAATATCCATTCGAGAAACGTTCCGCATATTACGTGATTTTTATCCTTGCCACAACGGTCTCGCCGAGTCGACTATTCGAAGTTTGGTGGCCAAATCCGAGTCAACCGGTTTGATAAATAATCAGTAAACACCCGTACGCCACCGAAACGTAAGGTCTGCTGAAAACATCGCTGCTGTGCAAGAGAGTGTACGGGAAAACTTAAGGCAGTACAATTTCTCGTCGTCCACAAGAACTTGGCCTGGCTGCGACTTCAAATTGGCGAATTTTGCGTCGAGACTTAGTCTACACCCGTATAAAATCTAACTGATCCAGGAACTTAAGGTAAATGACCATAAACAACGTCGTATGTTCCCTTATTGGGCTCTGGAGCAGTTGGAACTTGACCCAAATTTCGCCATAAAAATTATCCTTAGCGACGAGGCCCATTTTTGGATGAATGGATATGTGAACAAGCACAATTATCGGATTTGAGACGACACATTACAATCCACACAAAATACACCAACACCAAATACATCCCGAGAAAGTCACTGTTTGGTACGGATTTTGATCTGACGGAATCATGGGTCCGTGCTTCTTCCAGAACGAAACTGGCATTACCATAACCGTCAACAGCAAGCTCTACAGATCGATGATAAGTAACTTCTTGTGACCTAACCTGGATAATATGGATACCGATGACATGTGGTTCCAACAGGCCGGCGCCGGCGCTACGTGCCACACAGCGCACGCCACGATGGACATTCTGCACGAACGATTTGACGGCATGGTTATCTCGCGCAGCGGTGACATGAACTGGCCACCGAGATAGTGCGATTTAATGCCTTTAGACTTCTTCCTTTGGGGCTTAAATCGCAGGTCTGTGCGAATAAACCGCAAACAATTGATACCCTCAAAGTCAACATAACAAACGCCATCCAGCAAATTCAGCCAGATTTATGCAACAATGTCATCGAAAATTGGAATAATATCGTATCAATAATATCGTATGGAATTGGAGTATCACCTCCCAAATACGTACCACCAAGTAAAGCCGCGACGAACGACGCTTATATTCCATACTTAATGTCATAAAATATTCTTTCAAATAAAAAAAAATGAGTGGATATCTCACACACAACTTGTTTTATTTACATTTAAAAATCGAGCGTCCTTATTGAAAGACCCTTTATATATTATATTTTGCTATACAGCTATTTAATATTTGTAATTAACTTTATTTATCATATTTTCAGGTCGAAAACGAGTGTGGAGAGATTCCAACTGTGATTGTACAAAATAAAATAGATCTGATCGATCAAAGTGTAGTTAATCCGTAAGTATTGACATATAGTGATAAGTAATTGATGTAGATAATATTTCGTGCACTTTACTTGTATATAATTATATAACACATAAGCTAGGTAATACAATATATAAGCCACGGCCTCGTCTTCCCGAAAATTGATGCACTACTTCTACCCACAATCTATTGTTACTTGATGCATGGGCTGGCCATTTCTCCGACTCTTTGGAAAAAAAAATACCAAAAGTATCCAATTTCTCAACATATTAACAAAAAACAACTAGCATAAGTCAACCACTAGGTAGATTACGGATTCATGTGTGGAAGGATTTTGTACGGAAATCAGATCTAGTAATACTTACTGACATAGACGTTAACTTATACACCAGGAACAAAAAAGGATGAACATGCAGTCATTGTTACATACCAGCATCTTGCGTCCATATATTATGATTGGCATTTGCGTGGTACAGAAACGGCGACATACAGGAAAGGCCGTAAAATTTTTAACATAACGTTACGGAGTTGTTAAAAAAACGAAATTATTTAAAACCTTGGAGATCTCAAGAAGGCCTACTTATTCGCCGAATTTCATAGAAATCAAAATTTTCGGTTTGAGGGCCTTCTTGGAGTCATTGTTTATACAATTACTTACATACAATTAAACATAGTAATAATAAACACAGTAATTATGATTATAATTCTCATCTACGTGTTTGGAAATATGTATACAGTGCAATAAAAAGTTAAGCGAGTATGTTGTTGCCTATCAGGAATTTCTTAATTTATTTTTAAATCGTCTTATTTCTATCATCTTATATAGAAAATCTCTGATAGTATAGAGAATAATATGTACGAATAATAATAAATTCAAATAAAAATTAGTAATACGAACCAAATCCAAATACGAACAAATTCATATTCCATTTTATTTCGAAGAAATATGATGTCCATACTATACACAAATAAACGAAGTAAAACATTCGTACTTTAAAATATTTAATTTTTAATAAATATGGAATGTTTAACATTTCATAACATATTTTAAGAAGAATATAAATTGTCTAAAGAATATTTTTCCCATAAAATCTTTATACTAGATTCTAGACATGACTGAAAACTTCAGTTCCATCTTCGTTAATAGTAATTGATAGTCGTAGATAGCAAAAGCAACCGCTGATGTTAGGACAATATGTCTACAATATTTAATCTATTTTTATTCTATAACTTGTGGGGATACGCAGTAGTTAGTGGCTCTGTCTAATTATTACATATTGTTATAATAGTTTTGGGAATTTTTGTCCCCCTATTAAGGTCCATAAGTGATGGATAAATTAATTGTCTAAAGAATTTACGATTTCTAAATTAAATCTACATATTTCTAAATAAAGGTAACATAACTTGAGCAGGATTATATACTTACCCTTTCAACAACCTTGCAGTGACAGAAATCTTAAAATTTTTTATATGGAATAAGGGAGCATGTGGTACCTTATTTGAAAGGGTTTTAATTCTCTATTTAAAGGTACAGGCTTTTAATTTTTGTGCACTCTTTATAGAGAAAATAAAGGTTGAATATTTCAAAATGTATTGGTTTGTGTACAATCAAGCATGTTCTAGAGCCAAATAACCCGAAATAGTGTTTGCCTATTTACCAAATATCGTAAAACATCCAATATAAAAACTCCATAGGTCTTTATATTAAAAAAAAAAAACTTTTTGCTACCTCTGTATGAAGATCGGTCTAGTGATTTATAATTTATTGTCAACTCTGTATACTTCGATTATTATTTTAAAATAAGTACATATTTCAAAAACTCGACGAACATATTTTAATATCAGAATACCGTCATAAAACAAGAATAAGTATAAATAAGATTTCCAACCACCAAACCCGACCAAAAAATGTCCCATTTTTCAGTTCAAATGTCTATAATTAATAAAATACAATAAAAATTGTATCAATTTAAAAATGGAAATTGGGTGACACCTAGTAGAACACCTACTGATATTGACGATGAAAATAAATTGTATATATCAATATATCAATGTTGAAGAGAATGCGACAAATTGATCGATAATAAAAAATTTACACTTTATACATGGCACATATAAAAGTTTTTTGGTTAAAAAGCTATGGTGATTTTTATATAATTACTAATTATAATTTTGCGAAACCATAATAAATAGATGCCAAGAAAATTCCATACTTATAAGAAAGAAATTATTTTTCTGATGAAGTAACTGGTACTCAGCGCGATTATAAATGGAACAAATCTTAATGTACATGTTTTATGATTAAAACAATATATTGATAGGATTATATATATATATATATATATATATATATATATATATATATATATATATATATATATATATATATATATATATATATATATATATATATATATATATATATATATATATATATATCCGATCCGATAGGACTTGAACCTTGACGAAGTTCTAGTGCAAACTGGAACGGGTGGGTCGGCTTGCGCGTTTTAATGATTTAAGGAGCCGTACCATAGGTTTAACCATAGTGGGGGGGTCCTTATTGAAAAACCAGACTAAGACAAGTCCCTGAAGGAGGGCAGCAGCTCTTTCAGTAGTCATAGTGGCAGAAACCGTGGGGGTTGGTATGGTGCTATGACACACACGACTGCGATGTGGAAGGCAAGAGGAAACCACCACATTATAATCCTCAGAACAGCTAGCAGAAAGCTTATCCTAAATTAATGATGGCGTCTCCTGGGACAAAAAACTCCGGAGGTAAAATAGTCCTCCGTTCGGATCTCCGGGTGAGGACTGTTCCGGGAGACGTGATCGAGTGCAATCATAATAAGAAGTGTAGCATTTCACGAGTCGGAGCGTGGAATGTCAGAAGCATGAGACAGGCAGGGAAGCTAGAAAATCTGAAGATAGAAATGGATAGGTTAGGATTAGATATAGTAGGTATAAGTGAGATGCGCTGGCCGGAAGTAGGAGATTTTTGGAGCGGTGACTATAGGGTAATACACACAGGATCGGTAAATGGAAACGCGGGAGTAGGGATCGTTATGCGGAAGAACGCAGGACAGTGTGTAGATAGCTACCTACAATACAGCGAGAGAGTAATGATGGTTAGGTTAGATTCGAAGCCAGTGGAAACAGTAATAGTGCAAGTATACATGCCTACTTCTAACCACAGCGAGGAAGAGTTAGAAGCCGTTTATTCGGACATAGAGCAGGTAATAAGATTTGTGAAGGGTCATGAAAATTTAATAATAGTAGGAGATTTTAACGCAGTCGTAGGTGAGGGGAAAGAAGGAGAATTTGTAGGGCCTTATGGATTAGGAAACAGAAACGAGAGAGGTAGCAGACTGATAGAATTCTGTGAGAAGCACAAGATGGTAGTCGCGAACACATTGTTCAAGAATCACGTTAGGAGGCGGTACACATGGAAAATGCCAGGAGGGATAGACAGGTATCAGATAGACTACATTCTGGTTAGGAAGAGATTTAGAAATCAAGTAAAAGACTGTAAGAGTTATCCAGGAGCAGATGTAGACAGCGATCACAACTTGGTAGTCATGAAAGCTAGATTAAAGTTCAAAAATCTGAAAACCCGGAAGGATAAGAAACGTATAAATGTAGACATATTGAGGGATCAGTATATGAAAGATAAGTTCCAGGAGAAAACAGATCAATTAATAAATAAAACGAGTAAGGACGAAATCAAGAACGCAGAAACTGAGTGGGAGGGTATCAAGAATAGTCTAGCTTCCGCGGCTACGGACGTTTTAGGACACGATAAAAGGGAAGCTAGGAAGCCCTGGATAACGGACGAAATCTTAAACTTAATGCAAAAGAGACGAGGCTACAAAAACAGACGAGAGGAAGAAGGACTGAAAACGTATAAGGCAATAAAGTGGGAAATCATTAGAAAATGTAGAAAAGCGAAAGAACAATGGATAGAGGAGAAATGCAAAGAAGTAGAAGATAAGTTGCAAGTAGGTAAGACCGATGAGGCTTACAAAATAATTAAGAGGAACTTCAGGGATGTAGGAACAATAAGTAGAAATGTTAGGAGTCAATCGGGGGACATACTGATAGGAAGAGAGGAGAAAGCGGATAGATGGAAGCAGTACTTAGGAAATTTATACGAGGGTCAGGAATTAGGAGAGATATTAGAGGAAGAATCTAGCATCGATAGGGAAGATGTAGGAAAACCTATATTGAGAGAGGAATTTGAAATAGCACTAAGGGGGCTAAAGAATAATAGAGCGCCGGGTGTAGATAAAATACAGGCGGAAATTTTGAAATGTGCGGGACAGAAAGTAGTAAATAGGATGTTTGAACTGGTAAAATACATATACGAAACGGGCGAGATGCCGGAGGATTATAAGAGGAACATTATCGTTACTATACCGAAAAAGAGAGGAGCCGACAAATGCGAGAACTTTAGAACGATTAGCCTAACTTCCCATGCGTCAAAAATCTTAACTAGAATAGTGCAGAAGAGGATGGAAAATAGAGCGGAGGAAATAATAGGAGAAGACCAATTCGGGTTTAGGCGAAATAGGGGAACTCGCGAAGCTATTCTGGCGCTAAGAGTAATGTTAGAGAAAACAATAGAAAAAGGAAAGAACGCTTATATAGGATTTGTAGATTTAGAAAAAGCTTTTGATAACGTAAGATGGGAAAAAATGTTCGAGATACTAAAGAGCGCGGGAATGAAGTATAGAGATAGGAGAGTAGTACACAATCTATACATAGAGCAAACTGCTGTTATAGAAGTAGAAGGGGAAGAAAGGGAAGTAGGTATTAGGAAAGGAGTAAGACAAGGATGTACGCTATCACCACTAATTTTTAATCTGTACATCGAAGAGGCGATTAATGTGGTAAAAGATAGAGTAGATTTCGGGATTAAAGTACAGGGACAGAAACTAAAAATGCTGAGATTCGCGGATGATATAGCAGTATTAGCATCTAGTAAGGAGGAACTAGAATCAGCATTGAACGAAATGGAGGCAGTGTTGACAGAGGAATACGGAATGAGGGTGAATAAAAACAAAACTAAAGTGTTAGTGTGCAGAGGGCGCGAGAGCAGAGCAAAAACGAAAGTACAAATTAATAATGAAAGATTGGAGGAAGTTAAAGACTTCACTTATTTAGGAAGTAAAATAAATTGGGATGGAAGAAGCGATAAAGACATAAAACAAAGAATAACGCAGGGTCGAGTAGCTTTTAACAAAAAGAAAGCACTTTTATGCTCGGGGGTAATAAACTTAGAAACAAGGAAGAGATTTTTGAAAACATATGTATGGAGCACGGCACTTTACGGCTGCGAAACCTGGACGGTAGGGGAAGCAAGTAGGAAGAAATTAGAAGCTTTTGAGATGTGGTGTTACCGAAGAATGATGAAAATACCATGGACTGATAGGGTTAGAAACGAAGAAGTATTGGAGAAAGTCGGCGAGAAAAGGAGTATGTGGAAAAACTTAAAGAAGAGAAGAGATAGAATGGTAGGCCACTTGCTGAGACATGGGGGAATAGTCCGCGATATTTTGGAGGCAGAAATAGGAGTGAAGAAAGGCAGAGGTAGGCCTAGATTAGACTACTGCTCGCAAATAGTAAGGGATGTAGGTTGTAGCACAATTAGCGAAATGCGTAGGTTAGCACAAGATAGGAGAAGCTGGAGGTTAGCGTCCAACCAGTCTTAGGACTGATGACCTAATGATGATGATATATATATATATATATATATATATATATATATATATATACCGTAATTTCACACAATAATCCAGCCACCCAACTATATTCCATGAGCAGCGTATTTAAAAAAATATGTTAAAAAATGTTGTTTGAATATTTTGAAAGACGTAGTTTTATTTTCAACACTGTGACTTTTACCCATTTTCGACTGGTGCTAAGCGCTTCTGGGGTAGACGGAAGCACAACAATCGTACTTTCGAAATCCACATTGACAATTAATTTATCGCAAACATAGTGTCCAAAATTTAGTACCAATTACATCATTTTCAAAGTTGAAAAAGTTCGTTATTTCAAATGTGACACCCTGTGTATTATTGGATGATCGGATGCAAAATTTAATTGTGTATCGATTCGCTATAACTTTGCCTATACCTATTTCCAACGTATTTCTTGTTAATCCATTATTCGTCATTAAATGCCGATAAAACTCTAAAAGTTTGACAGGAATTGAAACAATATTGATTTTATATTAAAGCAGTATCAGCTCACAAATTCGTGAGGTATCTACTTACAGTTCTAGTGATTTTGTTAGTTTTCTCAAGTATAGTTTATATTGGAGAATATTGAAGAATATTTCAATAATGATTTGTTAAATTTGTTTTATACGCATGGTGAATGTAGACGAATTGTCAGACGAACATGCAGACTTTTTAACGAAAGATATCCGGACCTACCAACAATGACTCCCGGAAAATTCGCAAAAATCGAAGCTCGGTTTATGGCAAGTGGGAGTGTAAGGGCAACACGAAATCACCGAAAGCCCGTAATAGATAATGAAGATAACGAGGTGAATGTGTTGGCTTATTTTCAAGCTTATCCACGTAGTTCAACTCCAGCAGCAGCGCTGGATTTGGGTGTTTCAAGAGCATCAATCCACAGAATATTAAGAAAACATAAAATGCATCCTTTTTCTGAGATAACTGTACACTGATTACGTCTTGGTGATGAGGCAAGACGAGTCGACTTTTGCGAGTTCATGTACATAAAAATGACCGAAGATCCGAGATTTCTTCGAAAGATTATGTGGACTGATGAATCAAAATTCAGCAGGCAAGGAATTATAAATCGCCTAAATAATCACTAATGGGCACAAGATAATCCACATGTCATAAGGGAACATAATCACAAGGACCACTTTAGTTTTAATGTTTTTTGTTTAATTATGGACAATAGAGTGGCATATCAACTGTACGATGAAAATTTGAATGGGGCTAGATATCTGGAGATACTCAGAGGGTTTGTTAGTGATTTCCTAAATGCTCTACCTCCACGTGACAGAGCAAACTGTTGGTATCAGCTGGATGGTGCTCCAGCACATTCCACTATAACTGTACACCAGTTACACAGTTGACCTTGATGTTCGAGGATCGGTAGATTGGCCCACAGAGACCCTGGAACTGGCTACCTACATCACCCGATTTGATGCCCTTAAATTTTTACCTCTGGGGCCGTATAAAAGAACTAGTGTACTCTAGGCCTGTACAAAGTAGACAGGAATTATTGAATCTTGTTCACGATGAAGTCCTGACGAACTTCGGGGGTCTGTTTCGCGAGGAGTATATGATAGATCATCCAATAATATACAGGATGTCATATTTGAAATAACGAACTTTTTCAACTTTGGAGATGATGTAATTGGTGATCAAATTTTGGACACCCTGTTTGCGATAAATTAATTGTCAATATAGATTTCGAAAGTACCATTCTTCTGCTTCCGTCTACTCCAAAAGCGCTTAGCACCAGTCGAAAATGGGTAAAAAGCACAGTGTTGAAAATAAGGCTACGTCTTTCAAAATTATCAAAAGAATCAAGATATCTAAGAAACAGTTGAAAATAGGTATAGGGAAACCTGATGGAACTCATCATGAAATATTCTCAAGAATCCAAAAATGAAATAATATACCGGGTATTCTATTTAAAATATGGAAGTTACTGGCGACTTCCGGGATAACCGGATGAGTGGTATGACTTTAAAAATATTTCAAAATGAAAGAGAATCTTGAATAACCCTGGAGTCCACAAATTCAGAATTCTAAGTTTTTTCTAACCATAAAAACTTCTAACAAACGGCTACCGTGAAAAACCCTGTATATATATATATATATATATATATATATATATATATATATATATACTAATATATATATATATATATATATATATATATATATATATATATACTAATATATATATATATATATATATATATATATATATATATATATATATATATATATATATTTCTTAATTTCAGAGAGGAAGCAGATCTTTTAGCCCGAGCTCTAGGATGCAGATTATTAAGGACCTCTGTAAAAGAGGATGTGAATGTAGCCGCTGTATTTAGACATTTAGCTGGGAAGTGCCTTGCAGAACTTCGAGATCCACGAGATTTTGATTACTTCACGTCGCCCACGTCTCACCACCCCAATTCTCTCACCATTAGTAAGTATAGTCTTCTATATTTACACCCAGAAACTACATATATTGTTTTTATAATTCTGCCATATGCTAATTTTATATTACTATTTTATAAAACATAAATCGTTTTACAAGAAAATATATCATTTTAAGGACGGATCCCACTGTCACCATCCCCGCATAACGTAATAACATGCATAAATTAAATAAATAACATTAATATTTTCTTTTCGCTATGGTAAAATGGTATTATTTGTTGTTGTTACATTTTATAGATTACATGAGTTTTTTATCCACATACATATATATGTTAATACAATATTTATCCACATAAATATATTAATTTCATAATTTATAGATATGCTATAGTCCTCATCAAGATAGAAAATAACAAGTTATAAAAACCCTATATTATAAAAATCATCAAAAGATTTTCATTTTACCAATAGTCTTCAAATCCATTACACTGTTCTAAACCATTATTTTGGAGGTAACATTTCTTACATGCAATAATTTATTAATAATCATCTCAATCAATCCCAGCAAGTATTATCCCAAAGACTTGTCTTAGCAACATACATATGTATTATCTACTATAGATGTAAAAAATTTTGGTTATGCTTTGAACAAAATCCCTTTAATAAAAAATTTAATATTAAAAAATACAGTATATGTATTAATGTAAGTAACATTAGAATGTATATTAAGCGTTGTGAAAAAACTGTATTTTTTATATGAAATACATTTTGGATTTATGTGACCTAACTAAAATTAAAGTTTATTGTACCGCAAAATGTATGTGTATATTAACATATTTCATACCATGAGACGAATGATGCCGAATACTAATTAAATTATTTTCCTATACATCTTTAGAAACATCGCGTGATATAGTGTTTATTGTTTTTGTTGCAAATTTCTATATTTAAATTATTTATTATTGCTATTATAAAGTTTACAAAACATACAATATTATTCGCTTTTGCTGGAAATGGTAGTGTACAGTCGATCTTTAACTAACATGTCTAAATACATTTTCGTCAGAATATAGCTATGGTGCCATATCTTGTAATATAGGATCTAAGTAAACTGTCTACTAAACTAAGTAAACTGATCATCAGCAATGAAAAGGAATAAATTTCCTTCATTAGTTCATTAATTTTCAACTATTTTCTTATTTTTTAGGTGCCTTTAGCCCTAGTCACTCTTCCAAAAATCATAATGGAACAATAGTTCTGAGACCTACAAAACATAGAAAAAAGAAGAATGTTTTAAAAAATGCATGTAGAATTTTATGAGATTTGTTTTGTTATGTTTGTGTGAAAATATGTAAAGACTGTATATTATACTATAATAATCTTGTGTAAATGTTATATTATTTTCATGTATATTTTGCCCCAAATAGGCCAATTGGTGAAGTGCTAATATGTATATTTATAATTATAGTACCTTATTTCAAATTCATGACACTTTTGTGCGGTACATCTCACATAATTCGATGCATTTACATATTTACCAAATTGTAATGAAAAATAAACGTAATGTGAAAAAGGTAATTTAAACTCAAATTTAATCTATCAACAACAAAAAATATGTAGCTATTGTTTATGTGGCTTGTACCACTAATATATGACAAACACTTGATGTACAATATTTAAAAATAAAGTAACTGTGTGTGTTAATTGCTAACCATTTATTGTATGTATGCGTGTGGTATATTTATAATGATTAGAATCTGTAACGTTTGTACAATTATTGGGTACCTATTATACCTAATAAAGTGTTACTGAATATTGCCTTTTATTTGGGGTGTCATTTCATTGTGCACAAAATTTTTACTTTAACGTTTTAGTAATAATTTATTGCACAAGAAGAAAGAACAGTTTGGAAGGAGTGAGACAGTTAATCATATTCCTGTTTACAAAAACACTGAAAATTTGTGTAAATACAGACGAATTTAATTTAAAATTATGAGATGATGAAAATAGATCATTTTATTTATAGCTTATTTATAGATATAGATAGAAAAAATATTTCTATCTACATAAACATAAACAGGAAAATGATATGTCTGTCATTTATTGCAGATCTTTCATAAGATGCAATAAATGTCAAGTACCAATGTCAATAGGTACCCTTGGGGCAGCAGACATATATTTTGATAAACAGCATAAACACTTAAACCTTTCAAAATTCATCACAAAAACTTAGAAGTAGTCAGATAGTAACCAGTTTTTTTTCTTAAATCGTATGTAATATGAGTTTTTTGGTTTGGCGAAATATTTATTACTTAATAAAAATGCCTAACATTATATACATAAGAATCCCGAAATAGGAAAACACTATGTTATATGTACATACATATGTATGTATGTATCTTCAAATTACCCAAATAAGATGAAGCATAGGTATACCATACTCTTTTTATTGAAATAATCTCATAAAAACATCTTATTTATTATACTAGAGAACATTTAGGTTAGTGGTGTAACATTAGTCCCAGGCCTGTGTTTCTTAGCCAACATTAAGGCATTTTAATGTTGAGTAACATTTGATTGCAGTTTGCACCAAAAACAAAAAAAGGTGATCCGTGGAAAAGACACCATTTACACGTATTACATACATACGTATGTACTGAAAAAATACCAAAACATTAAAACAGCTGTAATGAATAAATAAATGAAAGAAAGTAGAACAAGTACTTTCATTTTCAATTGAAATGAATGCCAGGTCGAATAATATCTGGTCGTCCTTGTATGTTTTAAATATTTATTTTATCATTGAGTTTAGAAAATGATAGATTTTTTGATAATAACAAACAATAATTTTAGAAATGATCGTATAATTATGTATAACGTTCAAAATTGAATATTGTAAGAAATATCACATAACTATAAAACTCGGTATTTAATATTTATAAATAGCACATAGCATAAGTATAATACCAATTTTATAAGATGTTTCAAAGTTTAATGAAAATAATGGAATCTCTTGAGGTTCGGTCTGGGCTTTTGATTTTTCGAACCTATGCTCCGCGAAACACCGATAGTTACATACGTGAGTGATTTATATTATAATAAAGAACAGCTAATTCTGCAAAACTTTAAAAAAATAGCGTTCTATAGGGTACTTAGCTTAGATTAATGAAAATATTAGAATTAAAGATATGAAATGAGTTAAAAACTGAAAATGATAATAGATCTACGAATTAACTTTAATTGTGATGAATTAGTTTCTTAATTCCTCTTCTTTACAAAGGGAAGATTCATTTGATACTATGAACTATGATAGCAGGCAAATAAACTATGAGTAAACTTATGTTAATAAGGTATACTTTACCTAAGGAGGATAATGACAAAACATATACATTCCACCACACATCACATTTTTGTTCGCTAAAAATTACATAAAAGTATCAAAACTTAAAAGAATATGGTAGGTAGGCTGGACCTTTTATTGGAGAGTATTATTGTATCTTTAGATTTGAATCTAAAGGCATTCCGTACCTCTCCCTGAACATACCTATGTTCAGGGACACAACACTTGGAAAGCAAAGATCCATATACCTACGTGGATTTTCGTTTCTAAGTATTACCTTCCCCTTTGCTGCCTGAGGCTTTAAATGAAGGTTGAAATTGATCGCTGTGTGCTGAAACTTCTAATCTACACCCGATATAATAAATGTGGAATAAGTTTTACTACAAAATATGTTGAACCGAATGCAAAACAGATCTCAGTTCTTGCAACAACTAAACTGTAATGAGGCATATACCATCTAGGTTGATGTATTATAAAAATGAGATCAGCTTTAGAACTATGAAAAACTTATGAGAAAATGATACACTAAAAATATATGAATAATTGTTTATTAACTGACCGTATGCATACATATACTTACACAACAATAAATAAGTATCATATACATACCTAAACTTACACAAACCTACAATTAAATAATAAAATTCAGTTAAAAATAATCAAATGTGCTTCAGATCATGTTTCTATTTCCATTTTGTACCATTTAAAATCGTATGAAAATAACATTCAATAGTTAAAACAACGTATTATAAGTATTATATGTATAATATAGCATTATAAAAATAACGGTTTTTACTTTACATATAAATATTACTTTTAAAAATTCTGCACATACACTTGAGGGAAAAGTTACAAAGACAGAAGGAAATTAAATGTGTTAATTAACTATTTTCAAATAGTACACATAAATAAAATCATAACAAATATAATTTACATTTGAGTTCTTAAGATTCTTAAAAAATCAAACGTTACTTTTTTCTGTTTAGAAAACAAATTTCTAAATACCTCACCTGATAATTTATCAAAACTTAAAAAGAATAATACCTTCATTAGCTGCTAAAGTGAAACTGGCCAAATAAATTATCTAAGCATGAGAAAAAATAAACATAAAGCTTATCTCTTTTTTCTCACAACCTCTGATAAGTGATCCATAGAATTCAATGAAGTTATAGGATGAGCATCACGTTCTAAAATTTACATGTAAGAAAGTCCATATACCAAATAGTCATTCTGCAATAACAATGTAGTCAACACATCTCTTTCTTTGAAAACATTAAATTAATAACAAAGTTATTGTTGAGTTAATAATAATTCCAAATTGAAACTCATTTCGAAGTGCCAACGTTTTATGTGTAATTTTGACATAATTGGTCATCCTGCATGGAGCTGCGTTTTTGTTACACAATAGACAAAATACCTAAAATATTCTTAAAAAGGGAAGAATTTTCATCATAAAATCTTACATTGAGATATTTTAGATACCAGCAAATGTTTTCTCTATAAAAAAAAAACTCTATAGGAATATATTTTTTTAATAAAATAGGTATATGCAATCCAATATCATTCCTTTATTTAGCAGCGTTTATTCGTTTACATTGTGGTATACGTTGTGGTATTAGATTGTACAATGGAGACAAAAATAGTTCCCTGCAAACTGCTTGGTGATACATTCAAAATAAAATATACTGTTTGAGCACATTTCTACATATTAAAAATTTCAACTGTATGAAATTCAACAATTTGCCTGATAGATAAATATACCACAAATAAACTAGAAGTATGTTTATTCTAGCATTGAAATTGTAGTCAGAAGTTGTTTAAAAAAATGTAGAATATGCAGAATTACCAAAAGATTGGTCTATTTTTTTGTAAATGTACTACAATTTAAAATTAATAATATCTGTATTAAACATATAGAATTAAATTACAGACTAGCAATACAATGAATACTGTAAAAATATAATTGATTATATTAATTTTTCAATTGCTTCCTTCATAAACGGAAAGTGAAGATAGGATGTATATAAATTAAGATTGAATTATATATGTGATTATATAATTAAATAAAATTATATAATATTGAATTATATATGTATAAATTAAGATTGGTTAATATGTTGAGAATAATATTTATAGTTCCAAATAAATTTTGGGTAAGAAATATTAAACAAATACACGTTTGTGTATAAATTGCATGCAACTTAATGCTGTGCCACTTTATTGCTGATCTTTTTATTATCTGTTATATTTGTATTCTGAATAGATGTACCAGTACAATATTTGTCAAACTTAAACTAAAATACTACTTATATTTAAAACTGAGTGATTCGATTATCTCAAATTTCGATTCTTATACTAAAACGGCTATACAAAGTCTATATCCTATCACACAATTAAGAGGTCTATCTGTTTGTACTTTTCTAAGAGATTACTTTTAGTTTATTATAAGTATCTGGTATGACTAAGAAATAATGCTATATATCTTCTCTATAACCGGTTATACATATACAGCAATAAATATATAGGTATCAGCTACCATCACTACTATTACTATTGCATTCATCAATGTCAGACAATGTCACATTATTAATCTGATATTTTAGACCATCTCTAAAATTACATACTCGTTTTAACTGAGGTAGTAAACTTGGTAACTCAGTTACATGTTGGATAACATAATCTGGAATAGGATCATTTTCTTGTATTTCTTGACTGGACAATGGAATCCAAACAGTTCCACCCAATTGAGCTCTGATACCCCCTAAGATATCTGTGTCTAACTTATCCCCTACCATTATACACTGATGAGGTGGAATCCCCAAATAATCACAAGCCTCATGAAATATTTTATGATTCGGTTTTTCCCAAGGTAAATCTCCAGATACTAATATTATATCAAAATATGGCTTTAGATTTAGTCGCTCCACTTTCTCCCATTGAGCACATGATGGTCCATTAGTGATCAAACCCAAAAAACAGTGCTGACGCAGACTTTCTAGTAGTGCTTTTATTTCAGGAGTTATTGCTAAATATTCATATCGTAATCTGAGCCACTCTTGATACACTATTCCTATAATAAAGTAAACTACAGTTAAAAAGTAATATATTTTATTTATATATCACAAACATTTTTATAGATAAAAACAGTTTTAATTAAATAAAAGTCAATCAAAACATTTGGCTTTTATGTTTATATATTATTTTCATAAAAGGTTTTTAAAAATAATTTAAAACCTTTTAATGAACATAATCTCATTTTCCTACAATAGTTTATACTTATGCCTTATTTAGACAAGATGGTGACTTTTTAAATCTTAATTATATAAAAAAATATGCCGCCTATAAAAATTTAAACAAAAAAAAATTGTAATGACATTTATTTCCACTGTCTGTATTTAGTAATTATTATTATAAATGTAATCTAGTAATATCCACTGTCATCTTCAAAATTTGTCAACATTATCAATAATCACTCAAAATTTTAGTGTAAATTACATTTCTGATATTAAGTATAAAATACAGTGCAAGAACATTATTATTTACCTACTATATTTTACCAATGATATTACGTGTACAGCCATTATTAGGAGAAGAAATAACAATAGAAGTGGAATCATCTGAAACTATTTTAAATGCAAAGGAGAAACTGGCAAAAACATTAGAAGGTTACCCTATTGATCAACAGAGATTACTTTTCCATGGACTTTTTCTTAAAGATACAAAAACTATGGAAAACTATAGATTAAAAAATGGAGCTATTTTACAATTAATAAAAGCATTAAGAAGTGCTTAGTTATGAACAAGTGCATTAAACAAACAAATTAACAAATGGCTTTTAAAATTGGCGAAAACGAGTTCCTAAAATTTCATATGGATCCGATGGTGCTCATTCTAATTGTATTATATGCTTATTACTTTATTCTAAGAGATTAAATAAAATATTTTTTGAATATCCGCAATGTTTATATGTATATTAAGTATATAATTAATAAGGACAAGTAGCTTCATGTCAAGACAACAATTTTCAAACACACTTGTGAACACACAATCTGGCAAGTTACATCACTCATAATGACATAGCATCTCACTTTCCAAATTTACTCAATTCGAAATTCGCAGTCATTAGTGTAAAAATCCATGTTAATAAAAGTTGTAACTTTGACTGGTGATGAACGAATAATAGATGTTGAACCTTCAGACAAAATTTTGAACATCAAGGAGAAGCTAGAAGAAAAAGAAGGTATTCCTCCAGAACAACAAAGACTTATTTTTCAAGGAAAACAACTTAAGGATGATAAGACCGTTAGCAATTATAAATTGAAAGGTGGAACAATTCTTCATCTTGTTGTCGCTTTAAGAGGAGGATTGCAAAGATGACAGCATATTGAGACTTAAAATTATGTAGAATGTTTTAAATAAAATATTAAGTACCATTATATATTCTATATACATATGGTAGGTAATTGAACTCAATTTTGTATAACATTTACCTCAATATTAATCTCATCTTAAGCAATCAGTAATAAACTTATAATGAAATTATGATTATCTAATTTTATGTTCACAGAATAACTGTTGGGCAATAAACAAAATACAGATAATAACATATAATTAAATTTTATTAACAATGGCATCAAAACAAATTTTGAATTTAAGTTGAGTTTTGAAACATGAATTGTTATCCTATGTTTACGATATTGTTTTATAATTATCCTATGAAATAATTAATAAAACATCTGTATATTTGAAAGTATATACATAGTTAAGTTAACTGTAAAATACGGAGTATATATTCATGTGATATATGTATATCTCCTTGTTTTGGAAATATTGCGTAAAAAGAAAATCCTACCATATAGTTACTTAACAAATAATTTAACAAGATTTTTGATATATGACAAAATGAACTATGTAACGACATAGATTAATACAAACTAGTCGAAAAAATTACAAGTACAAGTGGAGTAATTTGCACTGATCCTCATACGTTCTAGACATTCTCTTATTAACTCAGGATCGGTATACTCATCCTCATATAAGAATTGTAAGCCACTATCATTTGAAACAGTTTCTGATTCGGATTTCTTATTCGTATCACTTTTAAGTTTTGTAGTTCGCTGAATAAGATCAAAATAGGGCCCATTATCAAAGATATTTTCAACTTCTGTCAATTCATTTTCATAAAACTGTTGTTCGTCTTCTGTAATATCAGAACTTGAAGTAGCCTCCTGTTTTTTTTCATCTCCTAAAGTTTCTACTACTGCTGGATCTGTACCACTACCTAATCCAACACGTTTTACTGCTTCATCCATCTTTTTTAAATAATGATCCAGGTCATCCTTTTTTAAAGTGTTTTTAAAAGAATATGGTGGTGCTATTGGAGGCTGAACTGGAGCTCGATATTCGTATGAATCTTCTCCTTCTAACTGGAGGGGATAAGTAGTATCAGAATCGAAAGAACTTACATCACCACATACAATAAATGGAATGATGACTCTATTTATACCACTAAGGGAATTAAAGTCTTTATTGCCCACATCCAAATATGGAGTCATAAGTTTGGGATCAAAACCTTCAGGAGGTGAATATTTCTTGCATACAACAAATGACTCTATGCTAGAATTTCGAGAACTACTTGGCTTAACAACATAGACTTCTTTAAACAAAGACAGCAACTGATTAGTCAGAAGGTCATTATCTTTTCCCCTAAATATTTTAGCAACAAACGATCCCCCTGGCTTTAGTACATTACAGGTAATATGAAGTGCCCCTAACAATAATTGAGCTTGAATATAAATATCCATACAATGTAGTCCAGTAACATCAGGTGCACCATCACATACTACTAAATCAGCTTGATCACCTTGAAAATGTCCTATAATTTCTTGTGCTGTAGAATATTTTGTAATATCGCCTTGAATTTGTATGACACCAGGTAAAGGCGACATTGGCTGTAAGTCGACGGCAACTATTTTCACATTCTCATTCCTTTTTGAATCGTACTCTTCCTGTGCTTCGAGTCTTTGATGTAACTCAATTTCATTATAAAATAAACAACATTTATCTTTTATAACTATCGTTTCACCTAAATACAACTTTCGAGACAGTACTTGGCTCCAACTTCCAGGAGCTGCACACAAATCCACTGCTCTGGTAACGCCTTCAAAAATTTTAAACTTTTCATCAATTTGCAAAAGTTTAAATGCACTTCTAGCTCTCCATCCCTGTTCTTTGGCTTTTCTATAATAAATATCGCGTTTGTCTTTTGATAGTTTTCCCATTTTCAACTTTTTAGTCGAAAATAGGTTATAAAACAAAGACAAGAGAGCATTTCACAGAACATAAAAAATATGAACATGTAGATATATTTTTTTTTATTCTGTGGTAGGTAACACCCACAGAGTACGTAATTTGTTGAGTAGTGACCGTAATAACCATATTACTGGTTATATATTCCAAGGAAATAAAGTATGATCACTTTAGTTTAATAATGAGAAAACCGGATGATTTCAGCATTCTTAATATTAACGTTTCGATGATTTATATAATCGCATTTATACTTATAATTACGTATAAGTGTATTTATACCGTCAAATAAATATTTTTCTCTAAAGAGAGTTCTCTAATCTTCTTGCTGCAGACATTAATTTCCCTTGATGTATATGTGTGACGATTGGAAACCCTTGGTCAGTGCTGTAGAAGTAAACCTATAGGAAATACCGCAGGGATAGCGTTAATAATATTCTGAAATAACATTATCTTGGAACAGAAATGGTCGCTATTGTATTATATATGTACTATTACATGAACGGGATGTATTTCTTTTCTGTTTTGTTAATGTAGTTGTAGAATAGACACGCTATTACAGGTGATAAAGTACAGTATTCGAGTTCTTGTTTTTTTTTTTTTTTTTTTATCAAGTAATTATAAATTTATTAGAAATATTTTATAAAACTCGAGCCAATTAAAAATAATTATAATTTCTTATTTTGTATTCCTATTATCGTACATTTACTATTATATTGTAGGGGCGAGGTACTTATTTATAAAATAATATTGTATATTTTTATTTCTATAAATTATTATGGCCTAATATATGTATCATACAATGAGTTTATTTTATGAATGAATTCACGTAAAAATTTTGCAATATAGAACGTCTACACAAAGCTCAAATCCAAACCGAATTAACTCTGTACAAATATATTTTTTACGAAAATGGTAGTCATAATAACTTCATGGTAATCAATCAAATAACTTCTAAATAGTTACATGTTTAGAATAAACATGTTTTTTCATCAAAGTTGTAAACTGGTAAGTGAGAACGTTACAGTTTCAAAATACGGCAAATCATTAGAAACCGTTCGGAACATTTTGCTAAAATAACGTTACATAGTAACATTATCAAGATAACGACTCATTTTCAATATGAAGTAAAGACTCATTTCTAATATCAGGATTAAATTGAATGTTCGCCAGGTTAAATGTATGTGAACAAGTAAACAATAATCAGGATTTGTTCAACTTATTCTTAAGCTCTAAATGGAATCTGGATTTAAAAATATCATTGTCGAAATCGTTCAATATGATGGCCGACTAGCTTATCGATAGCATTCAAGTCCTTGGTATACCATCTATCAATACCACTACGACTATTAACGGTAATCTCGCTGTTTAGTGGTCGCTATTTGAATCAACATGATTCAAAGAGCAGGGACACGGACGTGATTCAAATAAAGCTCAGGATGTTCTATTTATAATATGAATTACTACCGTTATAGAATCAACAGCTTTTATAAGAATAAGAAAAAACTATTATTATTTTATTCACAGATTTTTATAATTCTCTTTACAAATTGCTTTGTCCAGTGGTTATTTTAATTTTTATTCTTTTTCAGGGCTTCGACGTCTATGATCATTAGCTACTTTTTTTAATATTACTAAAATGAAAAAATACCTTTTAACTGTAGTCTTACTATCTAGTTAATATAAGGGCTTGTTATATGTTTTCTACACATAATTGAAGCTCCCGAGGTGCACCTAGAAATATACGATAATGTTGGTACATTACACATTGTATCAACATGTATCTTACCCTTACCGTTAAAACCACATTGCATCTTTCATACCTCTGCCGCTCCTTCCGTCTAAATTTAGGTGTTATACATTTATTAAGTTTTTAATTTCCTTTGGTTTTACTTCGGAGTGAGAATTGGTTCATTTAAGAGTACTATTTAACGAATTCAAGTCTGTATACTTGAGTGCTTCTCAGATGGCATAAATCTTTATTGTGTAAATACTGGCCACTTTTGGTAGCATACAAGCAATATGCCATAAAAAATGGACTTCCAATTCCATGTTCTAACTTATATCCGTCTATATGTATATACAGTAATTTATGACATCCATTGTACATATTAATAACAGAATATAAATTAAAAAACCTTTGTCGATTCAATTCACCTTTTGTGGGGACTCTGGTTTCAAATGAATTTGAGCGAATAGTTTCTATGGAGAAATATATCCTAGTCTTCTTTCAAAAGTTGCATTTATGTTATCGTTAATAAACTTCAGTCGTTCATGTTTTACCACCACGGGTCTCGAAAATGTGAGTTGGTTTCAGGATATATATTCTTAAAACACTTATAATTTAAATAACTTAGTTGTACCGGAATATTAACCATATGAAACCATAAATTATTAGGCCAGCCGTAAATTGACCCCAGCCCACGTACAGCACAGGTACAGCTCACGGTTGGCCGAGACCCAGATCAGTAACACGTTTTGTTTAGCTAGCGCAAATTGAACACAGCCAGCCGAAATTAGTTGCACGATGACTGCGAACAAGCAACTCCTTTTCGATTTAGAATCTGAATCCGAGAACGAAGAAAGATTTATTTTACTGAATTTACTGAAAACAAATAGAAAGAAAAGTAAAAACAATGCATATTTACGAAAAAGTTCATAAACTTCATAAATAACTCATATAAGATGAAACTCAAATAACTGTCATATAATAAAGGATAATCTCTAACCAATTCGATTAATTTTCTATTTTTCAAAGCTTGTCCATAAAAAAATTGCATGACTCTGCAGTCACGACCCACGAATCTGTATTTGCAGTACAGACCTTCCCACGTGAAAACCAGTTGGGAGTTGGGACTGTGCTAGGCGTGAAATGGGTTCAATATGCGCTGCTCCGTCTATAACTGTATTATCATAGAATCGTCCACGCGTGAGCTGTGTCCTACGAGCAAAGATCTTTTTGCTCGTAGGCTGTGCCTGTGCTGTACGTGAGCTGTGTTCAATTTGCGACGGGCCTTACTGTCGTCGAAACTGTATGGGCGGAATACCTATCTCACAACAGAGATTTTAATAAACTGGCGGGATACACCGCAAGGACTATTCTTAACCTTACACAATGAATGTTGTCTAATACTTCTAGCTGACTCATACACTATTCAACCATAATCTATTATGCTTGTCCACAGAGGACAAACTGCTTGTCTATCATATCTGCTGTTTTCGTGTGTCACGAAATCTTTAGGTCGATGTACAAAATGCTTTTCGTTCGAAATTCGACATTTTGACAAAATCGATATAGTAAATCGACCCTTGCGAACAACGTGGAAACTTTTTTTTATCCGAAGCCTCTTTCCCGAGCTTTTCCGGAGCATGCCTCGAAGAAGCGTGCTCCGGAGGTGCCTTTGATATGAGCAAGGGGGCGACGCAATATTATTGCGGTTTACTTACTCGTAGACAATATTATAGTTCTATATATGTATTTGAAGTAATATCTGGCTATCTGCTCTCTACCCGTACTCGATTTATTTCGAAATAAAATAACTAATAAGATGAGTCCCTTTTTACATCTGGTAGCTATATCATGAATGTGGTGATCTCAGTATAGTATTCTATCAAATGTATTCCTAGAAACCTATTGCATATTTTTACAGTCGACCATGGAAAGTTAGTTGTGAGCTGGGATGTTCTAACCTAAAGCAACAGAAATGTACGCAACGTATGTATGTATGTTTGCAGCTGAAAAACGAAAACCTTTTTTATCTGTGTATTCATAAAGACTATCAATAACTTCTTGAAGGTTATATTAGATATTTTCTATTGTTTTCCCTTAGTAATGTATCGCCACAGGTCACCTATGTAAAGCATTCTGCTTATTAATGATGTGAGGCTATTTAGTAAATCATTGATCACTATTGAGGATAACACAACACATAAAGTTGATTCCTGAAGTATTCCGTTTTGCACAATTTGAAGTCTCGAATTTGTATTACCACACCTAACTATAAAACTTCTGTTTTCCAGGAAATCTTTTATTAAGGTGAGTAAAGTTAGGTACCTCAAAATTCCCACTGTGAAGGGTATTAAAAACACCAAACCTCGAGACGATATCATAGCCTTTTTCTATGTCAAAAAATATTGCAATTGTAATGTTGGACAGTAAATCACTGAAACAGTAATTCAAAACAGAATTAATTGAGAATGGAGGCCATCCTCTATTCATGTTTTAAGATGAACTAAATTATCAATTGTGGACCTAAGCTTCCAGAATCCCATTTGGAATTCAGACAATACATTTATTTTTATAGATACCCTGTTCTTTGGCATACCATTGGCCCTTACTGACCACTTTCTCCATTTGCCCAGAGACAATGGAGGTCGGACAATAATTACTACCAGTTTTGGATCTTTGTCATCATTTTGCAGTGGAATAATGATCTCTAAGCAATTATCCCTAATATGTAAGATAATTGTTTAATCATCTCATATGAAATAGTCAGGTTCTGTAGCTGTGTTGTTTACTTCTTTGAGTGCATTCTCTAGTTCATTCATAGTAAAAGGTTCATTACAGACTGATAGAGGCCAGGCCGTTTCTATGTTCTGTTTGTATTGTACAGAGCACGAACTACAATTAGAATTACTACTAGAAGCACTAAAATGCTTTGCAAATATATTCAATGTTGTTTGTACCTGTTATTAGCTCACCATTCACTCCTAAGACAGGAGGTGGTTTTGGAAACTGTTTGCCCATTATTTGCCCAGATTGATAATTTTGCCACGCTTTAATGGATGATACAAATTTCTGTCAAGATTTTGCTTTGCTTTGTGGAGTAATTGACAGAGCTATGGTTTTACTCATAATTAATTTTATTCGCATATAAAATGTATATTTTTTAATTATGTATTATATATGCATTATATAAATATATACATTTTTTACTTTTATGGGTAATAATATATGACCCATCTATTGCAGTTTTATTATACTGCATTTGTTATACTTTATTTGATTTAATTAATTTTAAGTTTGAATACACATTTTATTTGGATTAGAAACAGTATGTAATCAATGTATGACAGAGACTTGCTGCTAGAAGCAAACTCTGCAAAATCGTAAACAGCTCCTCTTCTCACCATGTACGTAAAATCTTCCGTTCCAGCAACTTTCAACCAGAAATTATAACCGAAAAACTAACTTAGCTCTATTTAACAGACACAATAAAGCCATGCCGCCTATTTACTCGTAACACCAAAACTGGTTCCACAATATAACTGTTTTACTTTCAATATCAACAAATATTAAGAATTTTTTTTTAATTGTTACGCAAGTGAAGCAACTACAGTAAAGCAAACAACTGTATTTGATGGGTTGATTAGAGTCCACATATAGTGACCGCAGTCATATTTAACCGCAAGATTAACGCTACAATAAAAAAGTCACTTATTAATTTTTACTGCTGAGGTAATAACACAGCATATTTGGTGCCTATTTACACAATATTTTTTTTAAATTAATCGATTTTTGCGCTTACGGTTAATAGAAATTTATCAGTATGTAATGCACATATAAAATACTGAACTTTTAAAGGAATTGATATTTTATGGAGGAATGATGGATGTATAAAAATAAATCGTACTCCATTGTACACTTCCCTCAACAAATATCAAAATCTACATTTTTTGTTCTGTTAAATAGATTTTTCCCTATACAAAACATACAGCACTATAGAAGCTGTTAGACTAATATATACTGTTGGCATAATATATCATAGAAACAAGCAGTTTTAAGGCTGTTTATGAAACAAATGGTTTACCCAAATGATTACATGTATTTTTCATAATCTAAAAGTGCTGTAACTACAACAATAATGAAATTATGCTGTAATATATACTCCTAATATATTTGGTCTATTTTACAATTATACGATCAAAATAAAAAAAATATATTCAGTAAGTAAAGGTTTAAAGGCTTACCTGTTATTTTATTGTATTGATCACCTAACGCTTGCGCCCATAAAAGTTCTCGCCAAGTATCCAAATTCATTTTAGGGTTTTCTGGGCAGTTTCGAAAAGTCTTTAAATAATTACTACAAATTAATATCGCAATATCTTTCGGAACTTCATATTTATCACATATTATGTCGCTTAACTGTAATAGAAAGTCATTTTGTTATGAAAAATTCAATATTATTTAATCTTGTATAAGGGAAATATGTAAATATATAATTGTTTGTACTATATTGCAATACTATTTAGATTATAGTAATAATTACCTTTACATGGAGTCCATCTATTTTGATCATGTACTGCCATGTATAATATAATTTTCTAATATCCATTTTCAAAACATACAATAACTACCAAATTTTAAGTATCAATATTTTAAAACTACACAAAGGGGTCCTATTTAACTAAACAAAATTATAATGTAAATTGAGAAACAAAAATGAATGGAAAATAAGAGCATAACAAAACCCCCTAATGGTGCACTCTGTGTGTTACTCTATTTTGATTTAATTATGTTTTCACTTTGTCTAAAAAAAATTAAAGATAGTAATTTTTTTTTATTTTCAGACAGAAAAATTATTTTTAGAATTCAAGAAAAAATAAATTTCAGAGTAAAACATGGTTAACATTGTTTAATACATATATAATAAAACATGATATTCTAAATAATCCCTGTAAATTGGCAGTTTCATACTGGATCATCTAATTTATCAATTTCATAGAACATATTTGGTCTTGACTGTCAAACTATAACAGTAGATTTATATCTACGTCTATAGTGGGTATTTATCTATTTATATCTATTAGTCTGACTACATTTTCGACTGAATTCTTTAAATGCAATGCAATATTAAAAAAATAAAAAATTACACGGATTTTAATATGCAAGATTAGTTTTTATACATTTATATATATTTTTTTTTGTAAATATGCTTTTACCACGATATACTTTATAAATAACTCATGGATACCTAGATAACTTATTTTCATATTTAGATGGTATATAGAGTGCCAAACTTAAACACCCACTAATATAATTCTTTTCAAATAAAAATTCTTACTACATATAAATGACATCATTACAAAAGATTATATTAGAACTATTCACTAAAGATCAGTATATAATTCAATTAACTATGAGTACATTTTTTTATTTTCTACAATAAATGGAATAAATTAATAGTGATTAATAACAATAATAATAATATGTAATGATTTTCTAAATATTAATTCCTATTTTTTCTTATGTAAGATATAACAATTTAAGTTGATTATAAATGTAAATATACCTAGTCCATAATAAATAACCAGCCACTAGTATGTTTTGTTAAATACAGGTCATAGACAATAAAAATAAAACCAAAATAAAGTTAAAAGTAAAGATTTACGGTAGTGGAGTTACTTGGGATATACCTTGAAAAATGTTTGATTTATTTCACAGAATTTTATAATATAGTTTAATTTTATACATTTTATAATTATAGCTCATATTATAAAGTAAATCTGTAAAAAAAAATAGTCATCATTTGAGTATTTAAATATAAAGTTAAATTTTATTGAAATAAATGTAATATCAATTAAAATATTTCAAATGGGTTTACAGACATAACTAACAAGAAAATTAATAACGGCGATTATGCTAGTAATTTTTTTATTACATTTGTAAAAAACATATAAAATCCATTTTAATGCACAGCAAAAAATGCATTGTTTTATTTTAGTCTTAATAAATCATAGAAAAGAAAAAAACAGAAAAATAATGCACAAGCTGTGAAAATAAAGAAACCAGAGGACTTGCACTAATTATACTAATCACCAAATAATTTCTTTCCTAATTCCATAAGTCTATGATTTCTGCACACTCTTAACGCTTCAGCTTTTTTTAAGACATCCTTAACACTTTCATTAGCATCAACTAGATGACATAAGAAGTCTTCATATGCAGATTTAACACTTGGTTGAAGAGTACCAATTTTAACTTTTTTCAGTAATTGTATTATACCTTCTGCCCATCCACTTTCAATTGCAAACTCCGATATCCATGGAATTTGTGCAATTACAGCTGCTAAAGTCTGCATTCCCAGAAACCAAAGCTCCATAAGTTCCATCCAGTGTTCCTTATATGATATAGACACTACTAGAGCTGAAGGATCGTTAGACTCATCAATAGTGTATGCATCCCAAAGAAACCTAATGGTTGCTTGAATATAACGGCAAATTGAAAAATCATTTTTCTTTATTTTATTAGATAATTGTTTAAGTAAAAGTAATCCCAAAACTGCTAAATTACCATGGAGTACGAGGTTTTCAGGAATATCCTTTAATTCTGGAAGGTTTTCAAAAATAAATTTCAACAAACTATTGAATATGGGTGATTCTTCAACATATTTTGGTTCTAGTACAGTTAGATTCATAAGTACATTACAGGTGCTGATCATTGCAGATCTAGAATTTTTCATTTCCTCCAAAAGTTCTGGTGTTAACTCAGGTTTAGGTTGATTAAGTACTTTCAGCCTTTCTGATCTGGGTACTGGAGGTCTTTTATAATGAACAATAGTCCAATGAAATTCTATAAATTCTAACAGAACTTTCTCTTCTTTAACTTGTAGAATTATTTTTCTAGACTCATCTTCTACAGCTAAATGGCATAAAGCAGGTAGCATTATTCGAAGAACATCGATATTACTAAGGGGGTCATATTCTGAATCCTTTGCAGTACCTGCCTTTTCTGCATTATATCTTGTTCTATAAGCATAAAATGTTTCATTTGCAATTTCTAGTATGAAGGGTAATAATTGATAAACTTGTGTGCGCATAGCTGTCGTTTCTTGGGCTAACCAAGCACCTAACACCCTGATAGTAGCACAAATGAAAAGCTTATCTTGACCTGATGGTTTATTTTTATCATTAGCTACTTTGATTAAAAGATTGATTATAGCCGTGAATGCTCCTTTAAGACCTGTATATAAAGTCTGTTTTTCTTTCTGATCTAAATCTAACTGATCAGTAGATATATAATTAACTGATAATTCCAAAATTATATAACAGGCGGTAATTAAATTTTGATTAGATGCAGTACCTTTGAGTGTTTTGCCATCTAACTGCATACGTACTTCAATAGCTGCAAGTTGTATTAAAAGTAAAAACATTTGTTTACCTTTTTCTTCATCAGAGAGAAGCCATTCAATTCCTAAAAGATCCAACATACTGGAGGCCAATATAAGAGCAGGATTTCTTTGAGATGCTCCAATTTTGCTCTGCAAAATATCAGACAATCCTTTATATATACTTTGTGGCCATGTTTCATTCGCGGCAGACTCTGCAATTAACTTCCTAGGGCAATTGAAAATAAGTGCGTTAAGGGCCTCACAGACTTCAAATTTTCGTTTATCTTGATCTGTCTCAAAATCAACAGCAATTTTATTGATAAGGGCATGAAAAGCTTTGGGATCACTTGCATTCCAAGATACTGTTCCCTGTTTTGCAATTAAAACTGCCATAACATTTAATGCTTCATCTGACTGAAAGCTCCCTTGTGAATATATTTCACTTAGCCTCTCTATGGCATTTGCTTCAATAAGAGCTTTTTGACCTGGAGAGTAGGAAGCTATACCTTTCAGGCAGTTATATGCCTCGCCAATAGCCATAAGACTATCGTCATTTTCAGTATCATCAGCTGCTTTTACAATATCTAAGAACACAGGCACAAATTCAATCATTTCTTTTTTAGTAGCCAGTTCTTCCTCATTACAAAATACTGTAATTATTGATAATGCTACGGACTTGTAAATAGATGGAGGACAATCAACTGGCACATCAGTAGTAAGTAATAATCTTCTTAAAAAGTCAAAACCAATAGCTTGAAATATGGCTTTCTTTGCTGCTGGTGTAGCATGTTTGCCTTTAACTAACTTCGTCACCATAAAAAGAGCAGCAAACTTTTCAGTATCACTCGTAGAATTTTGCAATATATTGCAGCATTTTTTTACTGCATCAGACACTTCACCCGCCATGTCAGAATGATTAAAGCCGGTCTGTTACACCACTAATTTATGAATAATAAATCACTCTAGGTACTTAACTATTCGAAGTCTCTAATGAGACTGCGACGAGTTGCAACGAAATGTAGTTATAATTAGTATCAACCACACTGAGTTTCTATATTCGGCAATTTTTGGCGTCTCGGATCGCTTGCTTATTTTTAGACTTCAGTCACTGACTGTAGATTTTATACCACGCAGGCATAGCAATTTTAGAAGTGCTTTAAATTTAAAATTACTTTTATAACCACAACTTCAAACACGACGCATCATACGCATGCGTCCATTACGTCGTGGTCACAAACAGCTGATTTGTCAGAGCCGTATTTATGTGTACCATGTGAAATAAGAAAATGAATATATTTTTATGAAATTTCGAAATGATTTGGGCTAATAAAATATAAAATAAATTACCTTTTTACATGCTAATGCATCAGCTTTTCTAGTTGAAATAAGTGTATTATCTAAATCGAAAAATACTGCTCCTATTCTTGAATTTTTGCGATTACATTCCATATTTTCAACTGTAAACTACTCAGCTAACGTACTAGTACTACTACTGTTCTGACAATGACGGCGGTGAAAGTTACGTATCACGCTCATAGTTCAAATCCCGACGATGATGGAAAGAACCATTACTATGTAAACTGATAAAAAATACGTCATAGTCATATCGATAAACAAATTAATCACAACTACGAAAACTATTACCAGTATATGTCATAATTAATAATTTGTATTATATTATACCAAAATTCCATACCTATATATAGAATATACCATATATAATCTTGTTTAACCATTGCCATATTATAAATAGTATGGTTTACATTATATTACCATATACAGGGTAATATAATGTGAGATTATTCTCCAAATGATATAGTCACACTCTCAGATTATACATAAATTGAATATATATATATATATATATATATATATATATATATATATATATATATATATATATATATATATATATGTAAATAAATATCACTCAACTACTTCCAAGATATGTCTATCTTCGTTATACCCTAAATATAAAATATTTAAAAGTATATTTCTCTACCTAATATCTAAAAGTAATATTATTATGACTGATATATAGATAATAATGATATATAGCTATGAATATAGTTAATAATGCGTAGTAATTTAAATATATATCATATATTTCAAATTTATTGAATATTTAGACGGTTTAGACCGTTTCACAGATTAACGGTCCTCTGTGGACTGTTTAGACTATTAGATTCCTATTTAGCTAAAGTATTTTAGCCACTAGTTAATAAGCAAACTGTTCTTTTGAGAACAAAAATACCTGGTATCAGCCAGCGCAAGAACCTGGGCTGATGTTTGCACAATGCCGAAAAAATTCAATAGTCGTTGTAAAGAATTGGTAGCAGCTTTGCTTCATTATTTTGAACAAGAACGGATAATTATTTACAATTATAAAACTTTTGAAAATGCGTACCAAATTTTTCCTGCCTCCCTATTTTCGAGGATGCTGGAGGCATCTGGCTTCAGTTTCATCCACTCAAATACAATTTTCGAGAAAATGAATTTTCCACTTTTCTTATCAAATAACTTTCACGTCACACTACATAGATAGATAATATCAATACGAGTAGATGCTACAATTCTTCCTTTACACATATCATCTATTAAACTGTGATAAAACCTATCATTCATTACGATGTTCTTAATTTACTTCAAATGTTTACAATTCACATGCAGTTGTTGTCATTGTTATTATGGGAAAAATTAAGAGCAAAACAGGTATTCGATGGTTGTTGTATGTCACTGAGCACCTTACTGAAACAAATAGGTTTCGAATATAAAAAAGATGATCCTAGACGGGGACTTATGGAACTTGTTATTATATTTGTCCAAAACCTACAGAATTTTTGTATATATATATACCTATATATATGTGTATATATATATATATATATATATATATATATATATATATATATATATATATATATATATATACATATATATATATATATATATATATATATATATATATATATACATATATATATATATATATATATATATATATATATATATATATATATATATATATATATATATATAACAAATAGGTTTCGAATATAAAAAAGATGATCCTAGACGGGGACTTATGGAACTTGTTATTATATTTGTCCAAAACCTACAGAATTTTTGTATATATATATACCTATATATATGTGTATATATATATATATATATATATATATATATATATATATATATATATATATATATATATATATATATATATATATATACATATATATATATATATATATATATATATATATATATATATATATATATATATATATATATATATATATATATATATATATATATATGGGGTTCATTTATATTAAAATTATTATTTTTTTTTGTAGGTACATTATACTTCATGCTGGTATTGAAAGTTGATTTATTAATGGCACAGAGGCCATATTTTCCTAAAAAACGCAATTAAATAATTACCACGGAGAAATGACTCAACACAATTTTTTAGTTTACAGTGGTTTGAAAATCAGTTATTGAAAAGTTTAACTGAGTCATCTTTAATTATATTGCATAATGCTCCATAATATGCTTTTAAATAAAACACCAAATACTGCATGGAATAAGAGTGCCATTCAAGAATGGCATCTCATCAATGGTTATCTTAACAAAGTATTAAGACTTGAACATAGTTTTCAAAAACTATGTTCAAGAGTGGACTTCTCAATATGGTTACACAGTAGGTATGTAGAAAACCTAACATTTTGTTTTCATAGCTGATAAGCATTTTTTTTCCAGAAATAAACCATCACGCAAATATGTTGTTGTATGTGGCTTAGTAGAACAGTATGGACACATACTGGATAGTTTTAGGACTTCCTCCAAACCACTGCATCTCCAGTCCAATAGAACTTATTTGGGGAATTGCAAATAACTATTATAACAGACTTATCAGTTGACACAGAAATACACACAATGCCTGTTTGAGTATGTGGCGTGTAGCACTTGAAACAATTACTCCAGAAATATGGAAGAACGCAAGACATTGCTAAAAAGAAATTCTAAAATGATATGAAGGAGAACGATTATTCGACAGACAATATATTGTTTCTATCCACAATCATTATTTGCACTGATCATGAACATAGCGATTCTAGTAGCCTAGAATCAAATTCGGATTAATATTCAACGGAAATATGCTTGCTGTGGTTATTTTTTTTTTTATATTTATAGATATATATATATATATATATATATATATATATATATATATATATATATATATATATATATATATATATATATATATATATATATATATATATATATATATATATATAGTGAAACTTTTTTTTACTCTGGCATATTTAAAATATTTTATCAAATGGAAAAAGTGATAATAAATATTTTTTAATTCAAATAGCATTTTCTTTACTTGTATATATGTCCTAGAAATGGGGTTTGTTTCCTTCGGCGAAAGTAAAACTTGGCATATCTAAATCTAAAAAATAGACTTCTATAAAAAAAAGTCAATAACAAAAAAGTTGTTCCTCTTGCAAGCACTATTTGAGGCCATAGTGTATAAACACATCCCTTTAAAGTGAAGTTTATACAAAATTAGCTCCAAATGTTAGTTATAACATAACCTTAGTTTTATGACATTTCCTTGAGTTCTATAGTATTTTTGGCAACGTGACAACAGTGGTCGTCTTTGACGTATCGGGTACATGATAACGTGCATCAAGGATTGTATAGGGAGTTGGATCAACAACACCTCTTGTTATTCAGTGGGTGTTGTTAGGATAGCTGGATCGGCCGAATTCTTCGTCCGCGGTAGTGGAGATAGTGACGTCACCGCGGACTACGGGTTATAATATTCATATGGTTTTATTGACGTTTCCTTCTGTTTTAATCTATTTTAATTAGATTTTGAAATGGTATAGGTATAATTAAATTATATATTAGTTCTACATTAGGTAGAGTATTGTAATTTGAATTATGTACAGCCTTTTTGAAACTGCTATTAAAATTTTGAATTTTGAAGAAGCAAGTGTATACTCACGAGAAGCAAAATGTTTTATGGGCTGTATCTGTTCTTAAAACTGCAATGCTGCTTCTTGATAATAAAATATATTTTATACCTATTAGGTAAATAAATAAATGATTAGGTAGGTATTTATTATTTATAGTTTAAGAATGTAAATAGGTAGTTATTTTATCATTATTTATTTAGCAAACTGCATATTATAAAGGACCTTATAATTCAGTGTAGTGAATAAATTAAAATGGACATAAAATACATTCTCTACTATATTATTTTTCAAAACTTTATACCTAAGGGGTAAAATCTACCCTTAAAGTTACGATTAGTTATCGTAATTATTTTCTCGAATATAATAGTAAAAATATAAACCACTAAAAATATGAACCAAATTTGGAATCATATAGGTACATATTACACTGCCATTAAGTACTTATTACGTACTTATAGGTATTTTATTTTTGTACCTATATCAGTATATCATACTTGTACATTTACCTACACAGAACAAATAAATCAGCTAATTAATTAAATATTTAAATGTATTTAAGGTACCTATCTATTCTACCCATATACCTACCTCCATATTTTTATTACTGAAAAGTACCTATATAAAAGCTATTATACCTTATTAGGTAGATATAAGTCAAATAACAGATCTATTGTTAATCTATTAAGCACTATTAGTATCCTCTATCTCTACTTTTAGCCTTATTTTTTTAAATTATTTCTCTAAACCCCACCGAATATTTCGTCAGATATGGAATAAGTTTTTAGTCATTAAATAACATTCTGCTATTTACTCAAACTTAAATCAATACTTACGCAAACAATAACGTTCCCTTTAATATCACTTCGCCACTCAAATGCACGAAAAATATTAAATATTATCAAAATTGCCTGAATTTACACAGCACTTCTGAATACGTTTAATAACGTTTTAACGGTTATAGTCCGCGATGACGTCAAACATGTTTTAAAGGAGTGGGGCGCTGTCTACATTGAAAGATAGAGATCGAGCAATCCTATTCCCTATACAATCTTTGGACGTGCATTGCTTTTTGTTTTGTATGAACGGTATGAACCAAGGAGATTAGAGAGAAGGAGAATAAACTTCCATGCATGTACCATTATTCGCTTGATAGAAAAAATGGCGGTATACCAGACGGCGCGCGGCACTGCAAAGGTGCGCAGAATACCATTCGGGCTATTCTGCGCAAGTCGTGAGCGTGTGGTTAGAATTTCAAATTCTCCCACTTCGACCGTTTGAATCCACTTCTTGCGCAAAACACCTCGATTTGTTTTCCGCGCACGTTCGAGCACGCCTGCAACGCCTCATGGTTTACCGCCGTATTTCATCTCAGCTGAAAGCAGGAGCTTACTCTCCTTCTCTCTAATCTCCTTGGTATGAATCGTATGAACTATATGTACAGCATTCATATTATGACACAACATTCTGTGAGATAAAAACAAAAGCGCGTCGACATTTGAACGTTGACTCCACGCTTGATCCTTTCCAATTATATGAAAAGGCCTCAAGTTCAGAAAATGTATACACACATGCACATTTCTAACGCGTGTTGTTCCACAACTTGCTTATAGCACCCAATAGAAATTACAATTGGAAGATTCACTCTAAGCTCCGCCCGCTAAGTTTCCCTCTTTACCCCGTCACGTCGTTAAGCGAGTATAAAGGTGCGTCCAAACATGCATCAATGAAGCGTAACGTAACGCCGCCCCGTGACAATTTAAAGGGCACACAGCGTAACATCGTAATGTTGTCGCGCAACATCAGAGCGTTTCATAGCTTGTTGGTTTTTCAGCGTCACATCAAAGGCTTGTACTGCGGTGGCGTTACGCATCCCCCTTCCATGTCTGGACGCGACTATAACGACTACGATGGATGGAACGGCGTGGTGTTACGAACCTATGTTACGCGTTGATGTTCTGTTGCGGGTGAAAAATATGTAACTGTTACGATATTGTGACGATAGTAAGTTACGTGTCGCCGTTACGTTACGTTTCGTTGTTGCATGTTTGGACGCACGTACGTAACGTAACGCCGCTCCGTGACAATTTAAAGGTCTCACAGCGTAACATCGTAACGTCGTCGCGCAACATCAGAACGTTCCGTAGCTTGTCGGTTTTTCAGCATCACATCAAAGGGTTGTACCGCGGTGGCGTTACGCATCCTCCTTCCATATCTGGACAGGACTACAACAAATACGATGGATGGAACGGATGAAGATTCGAACCTATGTTACGCGTCGATGTCTTGTTACGGATGAAAAGTATGTGTAGGGCGGCGCTAGCATTATTTTGCGGTTGGGCGAAAATAGGCAGGAAATATCTAGGATGGGTGAGGGCGTTAAATATATTATTTTATGTGCGAATGTGATATAGTGGTGTTATAAGAGGTTGGGCGATTGGTTTGGCGAAAATGATTTTGCCTGGGCGCTCGCCCACCCGTTGCCACCCTTGTTGCCGCCACTAGTCCCCGTGCGGTATTGTGTCACGATGGTAAGTTACGCGTCGACGTTACGATACGCTTCGTTATTGCATATCTGGGCTCTGGACGCACCTTAAGCTAACTAGCACGCGGTGCAAATATAGTATTATACGAAGTATCCTTCATACCCTATATACTAAAGAAGGCCGCCGTTCAACAGATGCATGCGGCAATGCCTTTGTAAGCGAAAGATAAAAGTACCGACGTAGCGTGATCTTTCTAGTTGTAATTTCTGTTCGGTGCTTATAGTCTTCATCTTTGCTAAGGATGGGTATAAATGTCTTGTGTCCTTGCAATGTAATAAATGTCGTTTTTTTTTTTTTTTAAGAAAACAAGTATTGAATAAAACGCACGGATTAAAAAACAAAATAAATCAGTGACTTTGATTGGTTGTTGCGTAGCAACATATGTAGGATCAGTAACAGCAACTCACGTTAGAATATATTTGAGGGACGAACATGTGTGAGTGTGTGTACTGTATAGTGTATGACAGAGATAGAAATATGAAATGATCGGAGTGTGTTTTGCTTCTATTAATTATTCTAATGATTTGTACATAAATTTACGTTTTCATCGCGTAGCAGTCAATTGTGGGTGATGTCTTATTTTCGAAGTATTTTACGTTTTAGAATAATGTATTGTACATATAAGATTTTAATTTCTATCAGACATAACCTAACAATTAAGTAATCAAAATGTTTTAATCTTGACTATCGATTAAGCAAATATTGGAACGGCGCCAATTTCAAATCAAATTTAAAGTATTGGTTAAGACATGCATAAACAAAAAGAACATCATGGTATTAAGTACAGAATGGTCTCAAGTAGAAGTAATTGATTTAGTTAATGATGGTTCAGGTTTAGGTTTTGGTATTGTTGGAGGCCGAAGTACTGGAGTAGTTATAAAGTCTATTCTCCCTGGAGGTATCGCAGACAAAGATAATCGATTACAAAGTGGGGACCACATATTGCAAATAGGAGATGTTTATCTAAAAGGATTAGCTGCAGATCAAGTTGCAACAGTATTACGACAAGCTGGACCGCAGGTGGTTAAAGTTTTTATAATCTACACCAATATGTAAGATTTCACTTAAAATATCGTTGCACTATGTTAGTTTAGATGTTTATGCTTGTGTTTACAATATGTATACATTCACATGGCTTGTATTTTATAATAAATCAATACAGTAGAGAAGTTGTAGTTGTATAAGGAATAATGAAAAAGTGTTTTACTCAGTTTTAGTAGACTTCAGACATCTCAAAATATGTATTTATATATTTGTGGATAATTACATTTTACAGATTTATTAGATGTAAAATATCATGCAAAACAGAAATGCTCTTGACTCATATCCAGATAGAGGGAATCAGGGCTACATAATTGTTTAATTTTTTCTATTGTTTTTTATGCAGTTTATTTTTTTAGTTCTATGCAGTCAGATACAAATTGTTGAATAGTACAATAATCACTTATAGCCACAATTTTAACTAATCATTCAAACTAGTACATATTAGTGGAGATGAAATTTAATTTAATAGTTAATTCTACTTATAAAAATACATAAATACCACTTGCCAACTTCAGTATTTTGATAGTTTTATAGGTAGTATTTTGATACCAAAATTTATAAACTTTCCCTGAATTCGTAGAAACTTTCTGTTGTTCATCTGCAGCAAATTCGGATACTTCTCATTAAGTATTCTACAAGTTTTGTTGATAATCTTATTGCACTGTCCATGAATAATAAACAAATCCATTAAAATTGCCTTTGTATAATTATTTTCTGCCATATTTGTGCTACAGCTATTCAAGTTAAGTGCAAATATTACTAATGTCAAATTTATTTAGAAAAATAGCATGTCTGTTGTCATTACAAAATGATAAAATCAAAATTTCATGGCCCACCCGTTATGACAACATACCAAAAGATATAATATTCTTGGAAGGGTTACAGAAAAGTGCCTATAAATCGAAAATGGTGCGCATTAGGTATAGGGGACATTAACATTTTTAAATAGGTAAATGTATCACCTTTCCGAATTAGTAATAATATACTGGGCATTCGATTTAAAAAAATTGACTTTCGTGCATCGTGCAAGTCACTTATAGAAAGCATTCTCTAACTCACCCTGTATGATATTGGAAACATTTGATTAATGAAGAAGATGCCCTCAGGCCTTGCCTAGCCACAACTGAAAAATTATCTTTTAATTGCTGTGTAGGTAGGAGAAAACACGATTTACTGAAAGTAAAATTTTTGGCAATAATTTCAGAAAAGAATTACTCGGTAATAATCATAATCTCGATAACGGCTTGAGATAGACATAGGGAAATATTAATAAAAGTTACTCAGAAAGAGACGACAATCCAAAAAATGAAAAAAATACCTATAATAATATAGGGTACTCTATTTAAAATAAAGAAGATGTTGCCAGTTTTACGTATAAGTGGCAACACCCCACTTTCGAAAATATTTTAGTTGCATAGATCATACTCGACTATTTTGGTAACCAAAATTTCAAAGCAATCGGTAGATCCATTCTCCATATACTTTTAATACTCCATCCACCGTGGCTCACCCTGTCACCCAATTTAATAGAACCTGTCATATCTTTAAACTAAAAGTGATATATTTTTAAAATTTAATATATATATATATATATATATATATATATATATATATATATATATATATATATATATATATATATATATACACATTAAATTTTAAAAATATATCACTTTTAGTTCAAAGATATGACAGGTTCTATTAAATTCCTTTGAATGTCTATTACTATTGAGTTAAATCATATCCCAGTGTGGCCACATTACATTATTGAAATTTCCAACATATATTTATAAAAGTTATATCTAGAGAAATTATGTATTTTCACATATTTGTTGTAAATTTTTTATTGAACCATCCAGTACTGAACTCGTTCGATATATCAAATTTAGTTGTAAATTCTAATCAATAAATAACTAATCTTAATCGTATAAAATTCAACATACTATACTTACTTTTTTTAGTTACACATTTCAACAGTACACATTTTTGCATTACATAAATAACATGTTTATATACCTCTATGTTTACATTTAAATAAAAAATATGTACATTAGGTATTTAATAATTATATTTCCCTTTTTAATTTTTTTGGCAGCCATTATATTGTTATTAGTTATTTTTGTACATTTAAAGTGTAGAGAGTGATTCAAAATTATGGTGGCAATTTTTTTGAAACATTACATAGACTTTAATCAGTAATCTAATTATTGGTAGTCCATATTATTCAACATAACATTGCCAAGTACTTTCCTTTTAGATGCCAGTTTACCACCAGAAACACCTGTGCCCATTTTTTTTTATTTTGAAGTTTTTTTAGTTAATTTGATATAAATTAAATTTGCATTATTCATACACCAAATGAGTATTTTGATGTTACATATCTATAGTAATTTTTTTAACTTGTACGTACTGTGATGTATTTTTATATATGAAATAAAATATAATGAGCAAAAATATCAATTCCAAAACTGCAAGGCAAGTAATTTTTCAACTTTCCAAATTCCATTTAATTTTTAATTAGATCCTATAAGCGTATTATCAATTTCATTGAAATTTCTCCAATGAGTTCTAGATGGAATTAAAGTGATACACCATTTTTTAAAAACCATTTATAAATATTCTTTAAAGTTCAAAACACAAAAAAAATTATAGTTTGTAGATTGATGGATGTAGGAATAAGATGATTATTAAATTTGTCTCTAATTTATCATCACCTATATCATATACATATGTGTACATTTGTATAATGTGTAAATGTAATAGAGTAATTAAAGTATTGATTTTAGGTGAAAATGGTTGTGGCACGTCCAATTGAACCTAGTTCAACAGATTTTGAGTCTCTTGGTTGCTCAGCACCAATAGTTCCCACTAAAATTCTTACAAATCCTGAGGAGTTAGACAGACAATTATTACAAAATGGTTTTTCGACATTTTGCAATTATACTCAAGAGATAGAATGTATGCAAAGTAGTGAAATACATGCTGAACAAAACTGTATTGAAGTAAACCAAATAGATTCTGCAGATTCTAATAATGTTCATATTAACCACAGTGATATCACATTTAACGATTTGCTATCAAATACTAAAAAAGAGCTTATTGTTACTCCCAAAGATATAGAATGTGATCTTCCCGAAACAGAAACGGAGAAATTTAAAGTTTGTTTAAATAAAGGAGAACACGGTTTAGGTATAACGGTAGCTGGATATATTTGTGAAAGGGAAGATCTGTGTGGTATATTTGTAAAAAGTTTGAGTGAAGGTTCTGAAGCATATAGATGTGGAACAATCAATGTGAATGATAGAATAATAGAAGTAGATGGGCAATCTCTGGAGAATTTAACAAATTATGAGGCAGTTGAAAAATTAAAACAAACTGGGCTGTTAGTTAATATAACTTTTGAGCGTTATTTGAGTGGGCCTAAATTTGATCATTTGCAAGAAGCTTTAGCAAGTCATGATCGAGAGCAAATAAGCCCAACTTCACCATCAGTTACCACACTGAGTTGGATACCCATTGATAATATTGAGGTACATTTAGAACCAGACATTCTATACTTTAAATATATATTTATAGCTAACAACTATTTAACTAATAATTTCTTTATATTGGGATTTTAATCTCTATAGTTTGATTTAATAAAATTAATTGATAAAAAATAAAAAAATATTCCTTATTACAGGAAAAAAATAAAAAATTCGAATTCGATTCAAGTTAATTTAGTTTCTTAAGTCTTGGTAGTTACTATCTTAGTAAACTTTGTAGTAAACTTTTATTTAATTTTGATCATCCCATTAGTTTAACCACAATATTATATAACTAATATTTCATATTGTTTATATTTACTGTTTTGTCAACAGTTTTTCACTTATACTTTACCAAAAATTCTATCTCGTGATCCTTATAAGGATTATGTTAGCTTTATTGGCTTTATTTGTATAACCTGCAGATACTAGGTTGTTTTGTCTCCAAGTTAATTCCCAGATACTTATCTTGAAATAATTTGTAGAATAAGAGGTAAGCTGATGGCCCTGTCAACATTTGTATATGATGGCCCTGTTGTATATCTAATGGTGTGATTTGTGGTCAGTTACCTCCCATAATCTAAGTTGACTTATTCACTGTGCCCAAGGGACTAGTAGAATCCTTAGTTAAACAAAGTTCTTCGATGGCCTTTTTAACTTCTACCCAAAATCTCCTTTAAAATGACTTTAATTTAATTTCTTTATATTAGGAATATTGATTATCTTCATATATATTTAAAAAATCGATGGGTATATAAAAAACTCATTGGTTTAAGAAAATATAAGACATCTGGCAGTTAAAGATTTATTTTAATGAAAGAATGGTTTTAGAATGTATTATAGTTTTAGTTACTTTATTTATTTTAATATTTTATTATGTATTTAATATATAATATCAGGTTATTTTAAATATTTTATTTTTATTAATTTATAATATAAACATAAGGAAATAATTTTATTTGTGAAATTGCAGTTGAACTAACTAAAATACTCGTTATTGATCATATGTACAAAGCTTCTTAAAAAAAAAAAATGGAGCAACGCTAATATATTAATTTAAATTAAAGAAAAGAAAAATATGTGTAACCCCTATTAATTCATAATAATATGTAATAAAGGTCATATTATATTGCAGAGATATTTTAACGTAAGGTAAATATACTACATGTTTCATAAAAGTAGTTCGGCAAAGCCGTTCTTTCACTCCACTCACAGAAAAGAAATATAAATCATCTAGAAACATATTTTTGATACTTTTAGAAAAATAATAGGTGGTTAATTTAAAATAATCTAATAGTTTGTTGAGTCTAATCTATGAGCTATATTTCACATTTATTGGTATAATGCTGTGGTATACAAAAGGAGCTAGTTTAGTTCTCATATTAACCTCATGAATGTCTTCTATTAAGTATATCATGATGATATTCCGGTTTTTAATATAACAGGAGTTTGAAAAGAAAAAAAAATAGTAAATATAATTTGCTATTTTCAACATTGAGCTCCCATATTCTAGTCAGATATGAAGCCAATTGGATACAATTAAGATATGTATACATGATTTTTGTATTTTTTTGCAACTTTTGTTTATTATATTTTGTTGAAAAAATTATAATAAACTTGAGTTGGAGTAACTAGTATGAGAATATATAAAAGACTTTACTAATGCCAGTTCTGTTTCTTTGCCTAATAGCAATTTGAAGTGATATAATGCCTTTAACTTGAAATAAGATGTCTTATATGATTGATATGTTCATTAAAACTGAAGAGTCAGATTTTCGGCACACATTCAACCCAATTAATTTCAGTATTATTTATTATTAGTTTTTCTTGGTAAATGATATTTATTGTAATGATAACTTCCAAATCACAAAGCTTTAAATTTATTGGGATTATCTCTTAAGCTATGGGTTCTTCTTTCTGAATTATTTAGTGAATGTAAATAAAAATTTATAATATCAGTGGATAATTTTTTGAATACGATTTTTTAAGTAGCTATCAAACTATCACATTTCTGCACCGTCAAAGCTCATACATTTCAATTTTATTAGTAATAAATCAGAGTGTACTTTTAAAGTCAAAATGCCGTACTTATCAAATCAAACCTGATTAATTTTTTGATTAATTATTGTGGTTATAAGTAGTTATTGTGTGTATTACTAAAAATAAAAAGTAATCAGGTATAATTTTATCTAATGTTAGAATTTCTCTATGAGCAAATAGTCCATCAGATATTCTTGACACCATTTAGAATATCTGACTAACGGTCAGATTATTCTTTTAGTCTGAAGTTGACACAGAGGTCGAATCAGAAATAAGTGCGAATAGTGAAATCTATGAACAAAATAACGATTCCAAAGAAATATTCATTGAAGAAAATTTTGAGGCTAATCTTGAAGATGACCTTGAGACAGCGATAAAACAGAAGTGGGAAGTTATAATAGGTCCAGAAGCTGATATAGTTGTGGCAAATTTAACAAAACTGAAAGGTCTAGGTATTAGCCTCGAGGGTACTGTGGATGTTGAAAGAGGTGTTGAACTTCGACCTCATCATTACATACGATCCATTTTACCGGAAGGTCCGGTAGGTAAAAATGGGAAACTTAGCCCTGGAGATGAACTTTTAGAGGTAAATGGACAGAAACTACTAGGAATTAAACATGTTGAGGTAGTAAAAATATTAAGGGAACTACCTACCACTGTACGATTAGTTTGCTCTAGAGAAAATAAGAACAACAGAGTGATAAACACATCACAAGATAGAGAAGCATTTGAAGCCAGGAATATTTTAGGAGGAAGTTTGAAAAACCTCCTGCCCCAACCTGAACAAAGACTTATAAAAGCTCTCAGCGATACTAGCCTTAATACTTCTAGTACAGTTACAGGTAAAGTATATGTACATGATTGTGTAATCAATATAATATTAATTAAACAAGTTTTTTTTTCAGTAGCTGACGAACCAAATTTACAAAAAGCAAAATCTCGTTCTTTAGAAGTAACAAACGTGGCTATGTGGTCAGAAGATATAGAATATATTGAACTTCTGAAAGGTGATAGAGGATTAGGTTTTTCTATATTGGATTATCAGGATCCTTTGGATCCAAAATCTAGTGTTATTGTGGTCAGAAGCCTGGTACCAAATGGTGCAGCTGAACAAAATGGAAAAATTACTCCTGGTGATAGACTTATTAGTGTAAATGACAAGGTTATAAAAAGTGCTAATCTTGATCAGGCTGTTCAAGCCTTAAAAGGAACATTACCAGGTATAGTCAAATTAGGTATTTCAAAGCCCTTACCAATCTCTAGGGCGACTGAAACTGTAAGTAGTCAAACAGTGGAATCATAAAATTATATGATGAAAATATATAGGTAAATAAGACCTTAATTAATGTACATATAAATAGACATACCTATATAATAGGTTTATGCTTAATTTTGAACTATACATTAAGTTAAGTGAATCAAAATAAATACATATTTCATATGAAGAAAATATAATGAGAAAGTGGATTACGAGGTATATTATTGTGTTACATTACTAATATAAAAATAAGAAATTTTATTCATAAACTTACGTGTATGTAGGGTGACTTGTAACGAATTGGCCATGCCGTTAGTTATAATCTTTTAGATTTAAAAGAAAATCTGTATAGATTGTTGCTCCCTTGAAAAATTATAAGCAATTTTTGTTCAAATGTATTTTATAATAGAGATGAAAATGGATTAATATATAAAATAGTTCTATAATAGCTAATGAAATCTGTTATGTCGGACAAATTTTATTTACTTTTAAATTTATTAGTAAACTATTTTTCATAAAATATATACTGTTTTCAAGGTGGTTCTTGAATTTCCATCACTGGAAAACTCCAAAGAGAGTTTTCAAGTGGTTCTTAAAATGTCACATTTTTTTATATTTCGTACTTAGTTACCTCTGTGCAGCTTTCTCTTTTAGTTACATCTCTGCATATTTAATCAAGTTTATGTTTATTGTATTGTTCAGATTATGGTGTAAAAATTAAAGCTGTATCCCAATATTTTAAGGGTCTTATAAATCGGGTCTGGTCTCGATCTGGAAGTATTTTTCTGGATAGAAACCTAACGCTTTGGGTATGGTCGTTTCCACAACATTTAAAAGAGCCTCGTCCTTTATACAATATGCCATTTCAGCCAGTGCCCTCTGTATTCTTCATTAACAATAATGACATTCACCTACCTCGAGTATGTGATTATGTGATGAACATAAACTAAAAAAATAAGCAAACAATTGTAAACAACAATTTAATTTTTGCATCAAAATGTCAGGTTTTACATTTTGATGTAAAGAAGTTATAGTTAAATTATGGTCCATTTGTTACAGAATATCCTGTAACATGTAGCAAAATCAACCAGTTATTTTATTGACAATTTTGTTATGATCTGATTGATCATAACAAAATCAGTTAATTTTGTGACATCAAAAAAAGAAAAGCAGTAACATGTTTACTTCAATGAAACTTATACAGAGGAAATATTCATAATAAAAGCTTTATTAACCATTGGTTTGTTTTCCAAAAATGTAAGGGTTTTCAAACTAGATACAATTGTTACTGTCATTTCGATATTCGAGAACAAGATTAAAAATAAATTATGGAAGTAAAATAAGAAGGTATAAAATTAATATGTAACTTATACATTATAACTTATGACGTTTACCTCCTGGCTATGATATTTAGTGGATTTAATACACCATTCATTGTTGTATTGAAAAGAAATATGCAAACATTATAAATACGTATTATTTTATGTTTAATAATATTTTTCTCTGTTTATATAATAATTTCTCAAGTTATATACATACCTCACAGATATTTAATATATATATATATATATATATATATATATATATATATATATATATATATATATATATATATATATATATATATATGCTCATCGCAATTTATACCTATCACAAGGCCTCAAAAGATTTTGAACTATGACCAGATAATACATTTATGTTAAGAAAAATGTATGCACTTGTCTAATATTTGCAGCTTGTAGATAAATAATATTCATGATTACTTTTAATCAATCTACATACACAACAATAAAATAGTATGGAACCATTTGTTGTAAAGCCAGTATAAATAAACATGATGACAATATCTGCAAAAGAAGCTCAACTGAAATAGTAGATTTAAATTTTTTTGCATATCCGAAGTTACCATTTATTAACATATTTATTAGTTTTATTATTTAGTTCATATAATGAAGTTCACATTAAATGTATTATCATATTTAGTTCATATAATAAAGAACATGTTTATTGAAATTTAGGCATACAAAATATCTTTTGGTGTAGTAGAGAATATATAACGAACAGATTATAATGATGATTAAACCTGTTTAACTAAAAAAAAAAAAAAAAAACACATTACACATTTCTCAATGCGTGTTTTGCTAACCAAGTTGGCATCATTGGAATATGATAAAAACTTTTAACATTAGTTTTAATTATCCTCCGATGATGTCCACTGGTCTGTTTTTGTTGCTGGATAGAATATTCCAGCCCTTTTCCAAAATTAATTCTAGTTTTCAAATTTTATGTAAAGCAATGGATTAAATCCATTTCTATTGAATAAATAGAATCAAAACATTATCAGTTCAGTACCTAATATTTTAGGTATTTCAGGTATGTGATCAGATTTTTATTATTTAATAGTAACAGTGAAAGCAGAGTTAAGAATAAATTGGATTTATATTAGACTTATAGAGACTTTATATCATAGAACGTAAATATTTTTAATTTGTACCTAAATTAAAAACATAATTCTTTAATTTATTGTGGAAAGCTTTTTAAATTTTTGTAATTGTTACTATTAATACGGTGTTCTACGGTAACCTTTTATAATAGTTTTTATTATACTTATTTAAACATTTTCAGCAACATATTTTAGAAACTGAATAATTTAGTTAACAAAACACATGTCGAGTGCAGATAATGTTTCAGATTATTATCGAAAACTGGTCTTTCATTTTTTCACTGAAGATTCCCTCTTATTCATAGGGCTAGAACCAATAAAACATATTTTATTTAACATATTTTTTATATATTAACAATATTTTTTACATATGTTAGATATTATGTGTAGTCTATAATTTACTGTTATCGTTTTGTTTCTAATTTCTGAAGCTTGTATTTGTACAACCTGCACAGGTAACAGCCCTGAAATTATATATTGACAATTTTATAAACTCATCATGGCTGTAACAATATGAAATTAATATTAACTGTTTCCATTGTGTAAGACACATATAAAAAGTAGTTATGTATTGGCTTATATCAGATGTCATAATTTCTTATAAAAATTTTTTTAAATAAATAGAATATTTATCTAAGAGTAGGAGTATTTCAACAGGAACTGGCATTTGACACTTTTTTCACAATGCACATTGTATATGAAAATCTACTTATGGCAAAACAAAAGAGTGTTTGTTTCACAAAGAATTGTTTCACACTTTAAAGAAAAAAAAAACACTTAATTTGATATAATAACTTATATCATATAAATTTTACACCTAGAGCACATACGAGTATAAACATTCAAACATTATCAAAATTACTCACAATAGCATTTTGCAGGCACAAATAATTAGTTATTATAACAGCCGCGCCATAATCGAAAGACAAAATGAATGAAATAGGCATATTCATATATTTTCGGATCGGATACAATAAGCACTCATATTGGGAGTACTTCTATTATAACGAGATTATTTTCATTCCAAAACTGCTACATTGCTTTGATTATCACGAGCTAGGGGGAGATGTTATATGTACGATAACGAATGTTTAACTAAACATACTTGCTTCACTTCATTCATTAATTGCGAAGATTTTCAAAAACGGTCATTATTTTTGGATATTACAACTGATACATTGTTATGTTGGGTAATATAAAGTCCGTTATATTAGAACAAAAAATAAAAATATTTTGATAATGCTAATACTGCTAAAAATTACAGTTTATCAAACACAGCTTTTTCTACTGTTTCAAAAAACAGGAATAAAAGTGAAGAACCCTTAACTTCCAACATCTCCAAATTAAAAATAATTAGAAAATATTGCAAGAAAAAGCAGAAGGGTTTTCTAAATTACTATAACCTAATAATGAGATGTTTGTTCAAAACGCTAGCGCGATAGGCCATATTAAGGAGATATATTGATTTGAGTAAAATTCATGGAGAAACTGCAAGTATTTCTCCAGACACAATAAAGACATTTTTGAGAAAGAAATAAGAAGTTGGCATTTTGATTTACAAAAAAAGAAAAATAATCCTTATGATTGACAGTTGACTTGGACACCAAACAATTGATAATCTGCACTTCATAAAATTTATTATTTTTTCTCCCAAAACAATGATAGCTTGTACCCATAGTATGTACTATGTACATAGATCAAGGCATAATTGCTTTTCTAAATGAGGAATTTATAAAAAAATGGAAGATCTTCATTAGATGATCAGTGCAATTTTTCTCATTATAGTTGGACTTATTAAGAAACACTTATGGTGTGTGTTTCCATATAGCACCCCAATTTCCTTAGCACCATCCCAATTATTATAAACTACCCAACTGTATGTACAGTTTGATTTAGTACATATAATCCTGAAAGAAGAAAGAACGCTATTATTACATAGATTTGAAATCAAATATATAAATTGTTTAATTTCATATTTATCGTATATACTGTAACAGTATGTTACTGTAATACAAATGTGCCACCATTAATTCTACCTGAACTAAAGCAACTGTTGATGTGAAAATCTTCTTTTGTTTATATGTAACTGTAGTATAAATCCCACTGTACTTAATGCCAGCTGATTATTGGTGTAGGCAAAAACAAATCCAAGTAAAATGTAAACCAACTGCACTAGTACTATTTACATGTTTCAAATGAATGCAAAGGTTCACTTGCATGCAGTACTATGTACAAGGTACTAAATGCGCCGGAATTATTCAAATGGATTTTTTTTCTTTGTATAATTCAGGCCGACACTAATATTGCAAACAAAAGAACTTTTTATTTCTCCTTACAAGTTAAAAAATTAAATTAAAGTTATTTAGGTCATATTTTTGTTCTAGTTTACTATCAATCTTGGAATTATGTTTGTTTTTTGTATGCAAATACAATAACAGTTTGTCTTTTGTACCAGTCAACAAATGAGGATACCCAGTAAATGTTGATCTTTAGAAAATTCACACAAAACAAAATTCGATGGAAAGCTCTATTCATATGGTGTGTAATAATTTTCATAGTAAAATCGTGAAATACTTTTGTTGAAGAAATATTAAATTATTATTTATATAAGGCAGTCTTTAGAAATAAAATGAATTTTTTACATGAAAAACCTGTTGCACAAAGTAGACAAATTATTTGGCAACAAAAAACAGTGCCCCATCGCAATAATAGATAGAACATTCCATAATATATTAAATATATTCCATTGATAAGAAATGCATTAAAAAATTTGAAAAAATGATGGCTTGTTCCAAAAATTACAGGAGTATATTTAACAACTGCTTTAGTGCTATATATATATTGCAGATTATAATTTTATTATAATGTCGTATTTAACAAAATAATTGAATTTGTCCAATTTCATTATTATATTTCATGTATTTCTAATTTTGATGGTAACACAAACAATTGTTTTTCATATTAAGAAATTCAGATATTCTGCAAATGTCTGAAAATGTATTTCATTTTACAAGAAAAACAAAACATTTTGGCATATGATATAAACATGGTTGATTCACGAAAAACCTGATTCCTGTAATATCAAAAATACAAAAACAAAGACCAGTTTTATTCAAAAAAGGATGGTAACAATTACAGTTAATATACACAGGAGATGTCTGTTTTTTGTATGTTGTAAATGACATCCCCACTGTTATTTGGTGAAGATGTTCTTATAAACTAAAAAATCAATTGCATTATATGTACTATTATTAGATCACTATTAAAATTTTTAAAGTTGTTGTATAATTTATTTAGTTCTCGTATACCAATTAGTAATAATTATCAACGAACAGTCATATTCTACAGGAAACAGTAAATTTATAATTAATGATATAAAAACTTTAATAGTAATGAAATGAATAAAAATATTTCAAAATTCAATATTAAAATATTTCAAAAATAAATTTTTAATTTAGTTAAAAATTGCAGGCGAATGGTGAATATTTTCATGACAATTTGGCAATCATATATTAATTTAATTGACAACTGTTACATACTCGTACAATATATTTCATGTTTAAAATTTACAATTAAATATACATTTATAATATAGAATTCATAGAATTTAAATTGTATATGTATAATACAGTAATATATTGATGAAGGGTCAATTTATAATAACTTGATACTTATTTTAAAACTATAGCAGTACTATAGCTATAGCAGAATAGCAAGGTGCTTAGCCATTTTTTACTTATATATAGATTCCAAATTCTGAACAACAGAAATGTTACATAAATAAATTACATAAATATAATGTTACATTTTTACATTATCTATGTATAGTTTATTTCATCGCTATTTGCCAAATAAAAAATCTCAAAACATATTGTGGCTTGTTTTTATAGCTAGGCTCAGGTAGACTTCCGTTTATCGGCAAGATAAGAGTTTTTATTTGGCAAATAGTGATGAAATGAATAGTATGCTTACTTACGGATACAAAAAGATATACTTTCACCATATACCTATTACAGGCATGCTTTGTTGAACTATATTAGTAAACAATTTTAATTTATGCAAACAATTACTATTTGGAGTGAATTTTGAATAAAACTAAATTAGTTAATTTTTGCACCACACCTGTTAACCTCATATAATGGCGAGAGGAAATTAGTAAAACGATACCAACATTTGAATGACATTGTGACTGCATTTTCTACTATATTAAACCATTAACAAACAAATGCTAGAAGAAAGTAAAAGGCATTCTTTGTTTAATTTTTATGATGTTATAGCGTTCTGTTATGACATGGTAAAACATAATTTCTATTTTCTTGTGAAAATGAACTAATATATACTAACAGCTCCTTTAACCAATTTATGTTATAGGTATGCCTTGACCATGGTATACTTTTTATTGCTGCATGCATTATAATATAAATAAAATAGAGCAAATGTTGAATTTAATAATTATATATTGACTACCAATTTTATCCAACAGCAAATATTATGTGATAGAACATAATTTAATAATTTGATGATTTGATTTGATGACGAAATAAATTTTTCTATCTATAACCAAATATTTGATTACCAGAACAAATAAATTAATAGAGTTTGCATGTATTATTTCAAGTATGAACACTATTTCAGTTAGATGATTCTAGATATCTTTACTTCTCCACTTACAATTATGTACCTGGATCTAATCTTCCTGCAGAGTTTTAAAATATTTTTACAATTATTAATAAATAATCACTTACTGCATTGCATGTTAATCCACTATAGATTTTATTTAATTTTTATTTTGTCGCCTAACTTAGATGTTTTTTTTAACATTGATCGTGCAGTAAAAGAAATTCTACACTAATACACAGTACCTTTTGAAAAATTATTCCTGCATCTCTACGCACCTTAAGATGTAGATGCAGATATATATAGAAATCCACAAATTTTGCAATATATATTGGCACTTAATAATTATTATTGATGAATATTTGAAGGTAATAGAAATTAGAACTCTACAATATTGTTTACTGTTTAAAACATTAGGTTAGTTTAATCGGCAACAATATTTTACTTTATACTGTTAAGTATGTTTTTTTTTCATTTTATTCTGTTCTCTGTTTAATGATCTTAAAATCTCTTTCTAAAAAGAAACAACTCATATCAAACCCCAAAAAATATATATATTTACTAAAATTTCCGTTTTATATTTAAACAGTTTTTTTTTGTAACATGAAAATGGATGTCTAAATAAAACTAATATTTGTAACATTCATTTTACCTTATTAAAATCAAATATAATGTATAAAGTATAGAGTAAATGATAAAGTTGCTGGTTTAACTGAGTGTATTAAAAATCGATTGCTGCAGTATAACGACCAGAAATTTCATATGCAATAAACAATAAATATTATTTTAATTATGAGTTAATTATGCCATTATTTGATGAACTACCCATAGTTATATGAAATGAAAAAAACCTTAAATAAAAATAGATTTTAACTTTGATTTGATTTATCAAAACAATACCACAACGTTATGACTATAAAAGACCATGTTAAATACAGAAGAATCCATTCTGTTGACTACAGTTTTTTTTTTGTTTACTCTATCAATTTGACAAAATAAAATGAAAATCAAATCACAAGTGAAGTTTTTAATTTTATTTGGTTTATTAAACCGAATAAAATGAAAATCGGTTTATTATTAATTTTATATCAATTTATTTATAATAAAACCTATAATTTACTGTCCTTCCTTATACATTATACGGTAACCTACAATAACTTAGAAATTGAAACCATTATAAGATGTGCTCATTGATTCACAAACACAAGTATAATTAGTTTTTGTGCCATTTTATTGTGATTTATTTTACTTGTATTATTAGTTGTAAGACTGATTTTTGTTGTAAATACAGACAATTGTGTTATATTAAATATGGAAATGTAAATTATACAATATCCTTGTCCCCATACATAATTAATACCTTTACTAATTACGTATATGTAAAGTACTAAATATTTTATTTTGTAATTTGAATATGTGTCATATATCTCTAATACAAACATATACAATGGTTTGACTATGGTGATATATATATATATATATATATATATATATATATATATATATATATATATATATATATATATATATATATATATATATATATTAATAATGCAGACAAAATCTGTCTAATTAATCCTGATATTTTTTGCATTTTTATGAATACTCCTGAAGTACATAACTCATAAAATTATACATATATATTTCCCATTGACTAATTAAGCCATGGAATTATATTAATCTTTAGATTTCAAAACTTTTCAGTTATTTTATTAATCATTAGCAAAAAAAGAAGATTGTAATGTTTTTATTTTTTATTTGTCCCTAGTTATAATCATATTCATTGCATTTTGTTATTTTATCTGATAACAGTTTTAAAATCATTAATTAAATTTAAGAATTGAAACTTCTTAAATATAGTAAAATATCAGGTAAAGTGGCACATCGTATATGACACATATTTATATGCCTATCTTTTCTTTACCACAATAAGCAATCTTCATAAAATACTCATATCAATGATCTCAAATTTGTAGAATAGAGAAATAAGGTGCTTTGGAATTTTTATAATTATTTATCCTTTGCCTTCAATGTATTTTTTAATATAATGAAAATAAAGAATATAAATTAATATTTTTGTAATCTTATTTGTCATAGAGAAACTGTTTGATATATAATATACAACTATTAGATATGTTCATAATTCAAACCTAGTAACCAAGTTTAAAATATACTGGCACACATAATTATTAGGTACACTGACCATCAGAAATATTGGGTATTTAGTGGTTTTACTCATTGTAATACATCCAGTATTGTATTTTCTTCAGATTATGCATATTTGTTACACTTCAAAAGGTTGATAGTTACTGTTACCTAGAAGAATAAAAGTTACCTAGTGTTACTGCCATGTGTGGAATTAATTAATAAAATGTGAAAACTGACAAAATACAAAAGACTGCTAGTCTATATAAAGTTTATTAAAGTCATTGAATTGTAGGTGCATCCGGCTTTATATCTTTCAATATAAAGACATCTGTCGTTGGCGACATAACCAGCTAAGTCGCCTGGTACCAGGCGGGGTAATTAAAGAAATACATTGGGAAACTCGTCCATAGCTAAGTATAAGTACATAGGCTTGTTGTTGGTATATCTTCGCCTACTCCACACCTGAATGTCAATGCAAGTATTGTATTCAGAAATCAATATCAGACTTGATAAGAGTTAAAAAAACAATTTTACACTTAACCCTAAATTAACAATTTACCTAAACAGTAAATCAAATACAATATAATACAGACAAAACAATATCATTTATTATCTTATATATAATAATATGTACATAACGATCTTCATAATATAATTACACAGTGTAAGCTAGACAAATGCAACAATGACTTGTTGCATGCTCAACGCTAACTATTAAATGTAAATACATAGTAAATTATACAGATATAATTTGATAGAGATATTTAATAACAAATAAAACTTATAATATTGATAAGAACTATTTTAGACAAAATAGATTGACAAGATCGTTCGAAGCAACTTTAACTAAGATTATAAAATTGAAAATAACACAAAAATTATAGAAAATGAAATTAAATAATTATAATGACTAGTTACATTTTTATATGAATTGGTAGTAATTTATTGTGACTATTTAAAATGCAGTGGAACCTCGCTTAACGAGCTTAAAAAAATTACTCCCTTAACGAACGATGTTTCGCAGAACGAGTCACGAGGACGGATGCATCGTGTTGCCGTCTGCTGTAAAAGCGCTTGTGTCTTCCATGAAGGTAGAAATGTTACAACCTCCGTGCATTTCTCCCGCCCGCCGTTTTGCCGGTAAACCGAAGGGTTTGAGTGTCTGCGGAGCTTGTAATCGACGATATTGTGTCTCTGGCTATTATTATGTCTAGCTATGTCTATTATGGGCCTAGAGGTGGATAGCAACAACATTGATGAACTAGTGAAAAAGCATATCCAGGAACTGACCACCGAAGATATTATGGAGCTGCTTTCTGTGTCGCAGCAAGAAGTTGTGGAGAAGATTTTGTCAGGGAAGGAGGAGATAACAGCCTCAGCAGAGCAACAACCTTCCCGTGAAATAAGGGAGATGCTGAAAGCATGGGAAACTGTTGCATCGTACATTGAGAAGTATCACCCTAATAAAGCAGTAACTATGCGTGGGCGCCCTACAAATTTATTTAACGATAATGCTGCGTCTCTTTTTCGCCAAATTTTGAAGAGTAGGCAAAAACAAATGTCTCTAGACAACTTGCTTGGAAACAAGGATGTTTTATAAATAATAAATTACATTATTATAAATTTCTTTGAGTATTTTTTTTTTCTTAATGGAACGCATTATCCTTTTTTACATTGATTCCCATGGAAAAAATTGTTTCCTTTAACGAGTGTTTCGCAATACGAGTAAGGGTCAGGAACAAATTATGCTCGTTAAGCGAGGTTCCACTGTAATTAACCACTGATAGAATATAGAATACCAGGAAACTGTACAAACTTTTATGCCTAATATTAACATTAAATATAATCTCAGAATTAAATGCAAACATATGAGTATTAAAAGTTTGCTAATATTTTTTGTAATACAGGCAACAAACTTGTGAGCTAATTTAATTCCGAATATAAATCCCTAACCTCCATTTTGTATTTTTCTACATTAATTTTTCATCGTTATTTGTCACACTGGTTTGATAAACTATGCATAATTGAAAGGATAATACCAGCGATTTACATAAAAAATGTAACTTTCTGTATACAGCAGACATTGCATAAACAATGAATACAATTGCAACGGTTTTCTTATCCATTTATTTAACAAACAATTAAATTCAGTACCACAATATTCTGCGCAGTAGTACGGATTGCAGCGGATTAGCTGTTTGGAGTTGGCCTCTAGGGATAGGCCACTGCGACTCCTTTTGGGTGTATTGTGGTTCTTCCTACTGTTTTTTGTTAGTGCAGTTTAAATTGTTTTGGTATAGTAAGTACAGATGGCTTTCCTGGTTTAGTGTAGTAAGTTTTTCATAAATGTAGACGCTTGTTCCTCTACGAACTATTTTGCCTCTTTTTGTTGTGGGAAGCGCCACCCCAGTCCGGTGGACGTCCTGGTATGTGAGTTGGCCACACCAATCACACCATACAAGGCCTCAGCTTCTTATAAAGCCATAGATGCGTCTTTCCTGCCTTGTTTATTGGTCTTTTCGTTCTCCATATATCCCTTATGCCAAGGTCACTTCAATCTATTTACATATATCTGCTAAAGTGAAACCAATAATTGTAAAGAGTGCAATAACCCAGAGAAGGTGGGGATTTTGTCTGGAACAGAGGCGTAGATGTTTTTATTTTTTGCCGGGGTCAGTGACAAGTACAATTATTGATATGACGGGAATTTAAAAAAATTGCTAAATCACATAAGGGAGAATATTGTGAGGAAAAGCAAGTTTCCACACCACTTATGAAGTATTGCTAATGGCGCGTTACTATTTTTTTTTTAGTGGGTGGTTCGCCAGGAGCCCTATTCCCACATCAATAACAATTCTACATAAAATAAACCAAATTCTATAACAAAAACAAAATAAAAAATTCTCCCGAAATTTAATAAAACCCCATAACATAAACAAAATTCTGTAACAAAATTAAAAGAAAATTTTCGTCTACAGAAAATAAACGAAATTATACTACAGAAATAAAAAGAAAATGTTCGAACAACAATCTTACCTTTTCCAATTTTCGAGTCATCACTCACTATCACTTTTACCGACACTAATAATAATGGGATCGAGGGTTTCATCAGTCATATTATCTACATCCCACATTTTCTGTTCTTCTATTTGAACATGACCAATACACTTTTCCCAGTCTTCTGCTGTAGCACTTTCTAATGCTTTTTGAAGATGGCGTTGGACATCAGCCAATTTAAATGTTATATTTTCTCTGGCCACATCCCCTTTAATTTGTGCCTAAATTAACTCAATTGGGTTCAACTCACAATGGTATGGGGGTAATCGTAGAACAGTAGTTCCATGGCTCAATACTAATTCTTCTACAGCAAGTTTCTTATATTTACTTGCATGTATCTTCACAATTCGAAGAAATTCTGGCTATTTTCAGCATAAGGGATACCTTTGTCCCGTAACCATTTTTGAATCTGTGCTTTCCTCCATGACTTTGTAGCGTTTTTTTGCATTTTCGACTATGATACGGGACATTATTCATAATGACAACAGATTCTGGTTCCAAATTTTCAAGAATGCCTCCAAACCAATTTTCGTATACCTCTGCATTCATCTCTTCGTGGTAGCCTCCTGTTTTCTTGGATTGAAATATTAATTCACCATTTACTAAAAATCCACTATCACTTCCTATATGTGTAATTATCAGACGACGACCTTTCCCAGATGGCATTTTTATACCAGTTAACCAGCCTTCAATAGCTGATTGCCGTGCATTTTTCACATTTTCATCTTGCCATGCTTTTTTTACGGTGTGCCCCTCGTTGATCCATGTCTCATCCGTATAATAAATTTTCTTTCCTTGCCTCCGAAATTCTTTAATTTTCCTGAGATAGTTTCTTCTCCACTGTACTATTTCACTTCTTTCAATAAGAATACTCTCTATTTTCCCATATTTAAACTTCATGCCATGTAAAGTTTTCCGCAGTGTCTCCTTACCCATTTTAGGGATTATCTCATTTTCACTAATAGCTTCCAGTACTGCCTTTAACGTTGGTAATTCATTTTTCCTAAAAAAAGTATGAACGGTTCTTTTTATAGCATATTTTGCATTTTCGTCAACTTCCACTTTCGTTTTTTGGTTTTGGTGCTTGTACTTGTCCATATATTTTTTGTTCTCTCAAAATTTCATATTTGACTTTGAGGCTCCTGTATAATCTGCGCACATATCTACTACTTCATCTTTTAAACCAGGATGATCTCTTTGTAGACACTGAAAAACACGTAAAATAATTTTCTTTTCACCCACGGTTAGACTGGTCAATCCCTTTGCAGTTAATGACGGCCCTGGTACACTTTCCTCCATCGCTAACGTAATCGAAATTATTATTACACTATCAATATTATTATATTTATAGCTTCATACAGTGCTATTCAAAAGTCCCCTCCCCCCCTATTATCTTTGGAACGATTATACATAAACTAGTGAAATTTGGTAACTGAATATTAAGGGTTGTAAACTTTCCTACTAGTGATGATAGATGACGTATGCGTCAAAGATGACGTCACAAGGTCATTGTGACCAATAATTTTAAATGGAACCCTATGGCAAGCGACACCTCTTTTAAAAGGTATCGAAAAAATCTATTCAATGATACTAATATTGTTTGTATTTATGGTAGTTTTGATGGATTAAATCAGTAATCAGTAAACTTGGATAATAATTTTAATTACAGATTCAAGAATCAGTACCTACTTATAGTAATTGTTCGAAGTGAGCTCCATCTACTTCCTGACAGTAAAACATTCTATTGCGAAGCTCTTCTCGTACTTTTTCAAATGTGTCTGCGGAAATAGCCCTACATTCTGTAACAATACGTTGTTTTAAAACATCAATATTGTCAGGCTGAGTGGCGTAAACCTTCGATTTAAGATACCCCCACAGAAAAAAATCTAAAGGTGTGAGGTCCGGTGATCGAGGCGGCCATTCCATTGAACCTCGTCGTCCAATCCATCTACCAGGATATTCTTCATCCAAATACCGTTTTACTGCACCGTAATAGTGTGGAGGAGCACCATCCTGTTGGAATGTTATTTCCAAAATGTCAAATTCATCTTGATTATCTTCCAAAATTTCAAGGATTAACGGTTCTATTGCATTTTGCAACATCTGCAGATACACCTCACCGGTTAAGTTGGTATTTAAAAAAACAGGCCCAACGATGTGGTTTCCCAGTATACCTGCCCAAACATTGACCTTCTCGGGATACTGAGTATGTGTTTCACGAAACATGTGAGGATTTGCGTCACTCCAATATCTCACGTTTTGTGTATTTACATTTCCATTTAGATAGAAAGTACTTTCGTCACTAAAACAAATTGTTTTGACATAGTCTGGCTGCTGGTTAATTTTAGTCTCCATATTTACTATCCAACTATCCAGTGGCGGAGCTTGAATTTAAAATTTTATTATTAACTGATTTAATTTATCACAGCTTTGCGGTTTTTGAAATCCCTTAAGAGGGGGGGAGGGGACTTTTGAGCACTGTATACTATATGCACCAGAATCTTAATTCACACGTATCACGTTTGCGATAAATCACAAAACTACATCTTTACGATATTTATAACACAATCTATAATTTAAATAATAACAAAATTACATATCGTTAAAGTAACTAAATAGTCCTATGTTATATTGTGAATATATATTGAATTAATATAACCTTAATAAATTTTGCCCTTGTGTGCCGCCAATGGTCATCAGCTGTTGTATAGAATTCATCTTGCGGTATAAACGACAGGCTAAATGAGTGAAATAAATAATATTCTTCAAATGAGAGAAACAAAGAAGGCGACAACATCTGCAAATATTGGAGTACGACATCATTTTTTGCAGAATATCTTCGTAATGAGGACTATACAGCGACATTTATTCAGCATTTTATATTTGACAAACATTACATAAATTTACGTGCGCTATGTCGCAGATAGACATTATGCAATTGAATTCTAACATTTCTTGTTTAATTTTAATTATAAATTGTAATTAAATTTAATATTACCGAATTAATATAGAACATAAAAGAAATTTAGGAATTAAATATGACAATAGCGCCTATCAGATTTGTCTGTCGCAGAAATTATTGATTAAGTTATTTGTCTCCTTATCACAACACCATATTACAGCCTTGTAGTCCTGAAATATCATTGTTTATTCGTAAAACTATCTTTCTAGACTTAATGGGATTTTGGCTTTTGACCTTTTCTCGTAAATAATATTTTTCCAATCTACTTTCTTTATATTATAAGTTATAGATTATAACCATTTTATCCGTGGACATTTCCAATAGTGTGTCTATCTTCAACTTGATGTATACTATCTGGTGTTTTGATCCGTACTGCTGATTTAAATGCTAAGCATTTATTACACAAGCTTCTTCCTAAATAAATGTGTGTAGTGATCGGTCTAATAAGACTTGTGTCACAGCTGTAGGAGCAGATTTTAAGGCTTTCGTGTTGGAGTGGCATACTAGTTGTTGTACGTCATTTAGTAGTCTAATTGCTATTTTACCGTGCTTTTGTTTATAATACGTCTTATTACCGTATATTCATTGAGTAATTTTTAGACTGCTGAAAAAATCTTCTAGATATTTTATTTCACAGCTGTATGAAATTTCATGACTTTAAGCCATTTAAGTACTCTTTTACGGGTAAATGTGACCACTAGTTTTGTGGATATTTATAGAGAGTACCTGTTTCTTACACTAAAAATTTTTACATTGCATTACTTTGCAATAGTATCAACTTTCTGCTGTGCACTATGTATTTTAGTACTGAATTCGAGGGACAATATTGATGATACTTTTATTAAAAAATATTACTGTGGACTTCTTTAATCATTAAAGCCCCTAAGGTTATATTAATTTACTTACAAGCATTATCAACTTTATCAGCTGTAATATCATTTAACAGACATTCATCAATATATCAGATTCCGAAAATATGTAAGTATGAAAATTATTTAATGGCTCTAATGTAGAGCTATGAGGAACTCCACAGTTTATTTTCAGAAAATAACCAGGAAATATAACCCATTAAATCAATCAAACCTAGATATAGCCATGCTCCTTAAGGCCATTAAAGTACTATTACCAAAAGTAATCGGTGATATATTATGTCTGAGGCCTTGGAATAATCTAAAACTTAGATTGGTAATGTATTATTATCTAGTGCTTACACAATATTATTTATTTCTACTAAAGAAATTACCTAAATTTCTTTATTAAAAATTACCTAAATTAATTTATCTAAACTGAAGGTGTGTAGGCTACGTTCAGTTTTCGCCTCAGGTCCATTCAATTTTTATTTAGTTCTCTCTTCTCTCCTCACTTTCGACAGGTTTGGTTCAAAAAGCGTTATAAATAAATAAAGTTCAATGGGCGACAGAAAAAGAAGAGCCGCAGTTTGTTGTATAATTGTAGCTGCGTTGCTATAAGAAGGAAAAAACGCCGTGAACATTGGTGCAAAGATTGGTATAAATGCCAAAGGCGCATCTTTTTTTGAAACCGTGGTCATCATGTACATAAACAGGATGTCAACTGAATGAACTGTACGATAAACTGGGCAGACTATCGTTGCAAAAGAGGGTCCAAATGCACAGATTTATCATCTGCGTAAGTACCGGTGTAAACTGCGCAGTTTATCACTCAGGCATGACGTCACACCTGACAAACGGCAGGTGTGTACCCCCTTAACATATATATTCTTTTCCAAATATTTCCCTATTTACAGATTTAAAACTGTTTCTATTATCTTAGAGAGAACAAATAAGAAACTTATGGGTATACAATCTTTAATATCTGTGGTATGTTAAGTTTCGGATAAAGGAATATAATAATTAATGAAGGTTAAGTAAATAGAATACTAGAACCCTTAATCACAAATAATGTTTTACTGAAGATTTTCATGTTTTGTAAGAACGTTTGTTTATGATGCTGTCTATAATGAAGTTACGAAAGCTAGAGTTAGGTACACCTTTAGTTCTTCACAGAATGTGGACTTATCCCATCCACTTTAGATAGTGAGATGCTTTCGATACATTCCCGGAAATATATGCCATAATAAATTAATTGTAAACTTCAATTATTCTCTTGCCCAATAGAGAGCACGCCAATTTTGAAACCAAGAGCATAATTAACTCAAAAATTAATTCATTATTGCCTATAGGTACAGTGTCCTTAAAAAATCCGCATTACATGAAATATTTTTAATTATAGGTTTTAATTAAAATGTTACATTGGTATTAGGGTTACCTTTAAGAAAGTTAAAAAATTGCCTATTTGAAATCGATCACGAGACATTCGTGCTATTTCCCAAAAATTTGAAAAAGCTTACTAAGATACGTCTTTTCTTGCCAAATTTGAATACTCTACTAAAACATTTAGTTTTTACTACAAGTTTTGTAAAAGACATTAAAAACTAAAAAACTGTTTGATTTTGATAGCTTTATGATATGGTAATTTCGATAAAACATGTGCGTTTTTAAAGAGAACACGAAAACAATGCTTCAAAATTCTATTTAAATATTACTTTACATATTTCATCAAAAATTGTCACTATTTATAGAATAACTGCAAAGTTGAATCGCTGTATTCTAGCAACTTGAACGGGTATGCAGTAAAATTAAATAGATGAGCCATGAAGACGATTGCATATTAAAATATATATTTGATATTTAATAATTTTACACAGACATTTTTATTTTGCGTTTAAAATATTGTCTGTACAAGAGAAAATTAAGATTTTAATTTATGGAGAAAATACTAATTAACTACGAGGAATTGTTGAAATCTATAATCAACGACACCCGGAAAAAAATATACATGGGTCGACAGTGAGTGGAATTTTATCACTATTTACGGTATAATTTTAATTGATTTTAAGAAGCCTCATGAGCCTTGGAGGAACATCGAGGAAGTGGAAAATTTTAGATTTGCAATGTTTCAGGGGCTGACAAATTTACTTTAAATGAGACTGTAAGTGCACACAACTGCAGGCGATGAGCTCAGAAAAACCCAAATTTTGTTACTGTACCAGTATTCATTTAAGACCAATTCTTTATGTGACATATTAAATAATCAAATTATTGAACCAGGAACCGTCCTTTTTTGTTGATGAAACTTAAACGTGTATTTAAGTTTCTTAACAACGTAGACATGACAAGTGACTTCAGTTCTGTCAAGACGGCGCACCTCCTCACAATTCTAGAGAAGTGAGGATGTGAGGAACTATCTGGAAACAACCTTTAGCGGTAAAGTGATTGGAAATAATTGGGAACCTTATGGGACACCTCGTTCGCTTGACTTAACCCCAATAGATTTTTCTTGTTATCTGATAACCTAGGGTTAGCTAAAGCAAGAGGTACAAGAGGTATACAAGCACAGATTATTTCAAAATATTTCTCATTTAGAGAACACCTTTTGAAAATGTGTAGTAGATATTAAGCCACAGTTTATCAGAATGTCGTATGCAAAAAATAAGTGTGCAGAAGAACAATAGTATGTATTGAAGGGGAAGGAAGATATTCAGAGATATAACGCTTTTATACAGTACCTATTTGAAATCAATTTGAAAATCAGTTAAACATATTTTTTATACTTCGCTGTAAATTATTTTTTAGTTAGAAAAATTTGATGGTATATAAGTATGTGTGCATCAAAAAAACAGAATTTTTAAACATTGTTTTCATTTTCTCTTTAAAAACACTCGGTTTTTTTGATATTTAGTTATAATGTAAATTGTAATATGATAAAGCTACTGAAACCAAATAGTTTTTTTAAAGTAAGAAGAAAGCTCCGTTTACAACAAAAAAACTTCAATATAATAGATTATACCATAATCTTCAAATATTAATTAAAACAGATTTCTGTATAACTTGCGTCGTATTTGAGTAAATTTCCGTTTTATTTGGGGAAACCGTAAAATACTAAATGACAAAAAGTCAAATATTGTTCTAGGTATTATACCTATATGTAGAAAACAGCAGTACATATGAAATTTCTAATTTAACTTTTGTAATATTTAACTTGATATTACAGATTTTTTTTTCTAAATAAAAATAGATTTCAACTTCGCATTCAATTTGAAATTGTAAGTTATAGAAGACTGTATTTTATCATAAATAATTTAATAAATAAATACATATTTTACATATCTATCCTAACAAAGGTATAATAGTATGTTTTTATTTTTTGTATAGATGACTTATACAACAACAAGCTGTAATCAATTTATGTTCTTGACAACTATTTGCGTGAAGAAAACTACAGTCTGCAAACTGGCACTGGACCGGTAGGCGATCTGAAAAAGATAACTCAAATATATATATTCTTCATATTCTCAATAAAATTTATAAATATTCAACATATTTTTTAGGTTTTAAAAGGAATTCGTTTTTATAATTTATTATTTACTTTATTTTATTATTTTAATCCCGGTGTTATTTTCTATGTAAAATATTTTTCTATGTAAAATATGTAACAGACATTTAGAATCTTAATTTAACATAATACAACAACCCAACCCAAACTTGTTATTTTATAATAAAATAAAGATTATCAGATCGATGAAAATATTGACTATTATTAACTTCTGTAACTTACAAGTCGGGAATCGAGAAAGGAACCACCAAACCGCAAAGCGGTTATCAAGTGGTTCCCGAATAGCAAGGCTATTACATAATCGATGTAGGAAACAACTACTCCGCGGGCTAAAGCCCCGCCGGGCATTGAATTATACCTAACAGCGATCCTCGACCCCCTTCTCGTGTTTATGCACGACCAGAGCTTTTTTGAAAAGGGACCCCGCTACGGATAGGATCCGACATTTGTCCCGGATGGAATCCGAACGACAGACAGCTGTTTCAAACTTATTAGTTCTCATCAGTACCGTACACGGTACACTGATTCAGAACAAATTAGTCCAAGGAGTAATCGTTTCCTAAAGCGATTATGTAATAGCCTTGCTATTCGGGAACCACTTGATAACCGCTTTGCGGTTTGGTGGTTCCTTTCTTGATCTTATCGATTTAGATGAAAACCCCACGGATTTGTTTCGGAATTTGTCTTGGATAGTTTCGGCACTAATGAGAACTAATAAGTTCGAAACAGCTGTCTGTCGTTCGGATTCCATCCGGGACAAATGTCGAATCATACCCGTGGCGGAGTCCCTTTTCAAAAAAAATATTATTAACTTACCGTATGGATTATTGGGATTATGACAGCAACACGAATCGTGAAATAATTTGTCATTGCAATAACTGTAGACGGAGGAATCACATATTGGACATCTTCTTCGGAAAGAATTTAAAAAGCCTGGTAAACCGCCAATTCCGTCGTAGTTAGTTGACGGAGTGTCTATGCCGTTACCATAGCCTGGTAAAATATTTCTGAGGAAGTTTGCTAAAAAAAAAAAAAAGATTGTCTTTTATTAGAAAAATATATATCTATTTGTAATATATAAAAAGATATAAATTCAATCACTTTCTCAAATGTATTATAGATATACTGCCATGGACTTCAATGATATTAATAAAATAATCAATGACATGAAAGGTTATAGCCGGGTTACGATATAAAAAAACATCGGCTCGGATTTCGCTAGCAATTAACATCAGTTCATGAAATACCTTTAGTTGCCGCTCAACTAATTTTTTAATGCAAAGCATAATTTCTACCTAACAAAGTAGGACCTCTTGAAATTATCAGCTAATGTGGTTTATCTCAGTTTCTATAATAATTTAACACTGATCCAAGGTAATAATTCTTATGGAAAATTTAATTTAGAAAAAATATTTATTTTTGCAAAATCGGTCAACTGTTAGACTTAGCTAGACTAATAATAAGTAATCATGATAATACGCATACATTAAACTACATAGAGCAACATCCATAAAAAAGCAAGATCTGAGCTAAGGCCGATTTTATATTGCTAATTCAATAGCCTTTACTTCGATTGACTACACGTTTACAATAAAAAATAGCCACTGAATTCGATGGTCTACGTTAGAACGATATTGATATCTATGAGGCATTTGTTGCTGTTAAAATACACGTAATATCCTTAAGAGAATTCTTGTATGTACTGTAATATTGTCTTATATTTTAACGTTTCTCCTGTTAAAATTGTTTTTTTTATAATTATATATTTTGCAAGTATTAATTGTAATTTTATAAGTTGATGCAATTTTGTGCCTATTTTAATGCATCTCATATCTACGTTTAAGAACACAATTTTGTTCTTAAATCTGTAGTAAATCAGGAATTTAATTTCATTTTAGCACATTCTTGAATCCCACGTGTCTAGCACCAACTGGGCGGTATTTAACTGTAATTGTTATTTACGCGCCTTATCGAAATGGATGACGAGTTAAAAATAAATATAACTTTTCCTATTGAACTTTCAAAATCGTTTTAAGAATATAATATACACCTTGTATAATTTCCTCTTGGCTTCTGGATAGTTCTTGCCAAAGTTTCGACAAACCATGTAGGTAGTCTTAGGTCTGTTTTCCGTAAATTGTTGCACCAGTCGCGGTGCAACCATCATCCAGAAAGCAATCCTGGAAAAGTCACCTACAATGATTGACCAAACCTTGGCAAGAAATTCAAGTTTAACGTGGAATCTGTCCGGAAACAACGAAAAAATTGTTATCATGTTGCAATTTATGTACACCTTGTACAATCTCAACATTTTAATTTATTTAACGAATTAAATTCTTTTTCATATCATTGTCAACATTTTAATTGGTTTACAATAATGTGCACTACGTGCAATTTTTGCACATATTTTACATTTGCCCCGTATATCCATGTGTGTTTCTGTAATACATGATAACCTAAATCAAGTGCATTATTAACTAATATTGAAATTAAAAGCATCTTTTTTTTTCTACGTTATAATTATAACCTAATATTCACAACAATATGCAATAACATTAACCAGAACTAATAAAATTTCTGTTATATGAAAAACTTTCAGATTGCCACGACTTATTTTAACGTTAAAAATGAAAAGTAAAACGTTCTATGAACGAATAACCAAAACAGCCTTTCATGACATACTCAACTATTCATCTCATTATGGAAGCAATACGTCCATATTATGAGGAACTCTGAACAATATATTTATTCACCGATAAGTCAAGACGTGGATCACAAATAAAAAAATATATATATAAAACAATTCATCTAAGACTCCTCAATTAGCAAGTAATATAAATATTATTGTTGTTATTTGATATATTAAATAAGAATACTTACTGGTCGACTGAACTGAAGCTAGGGTAAAGACGACAAAAATCGCAAGAATTACAGAGTTACTCATTTTGAGTTGAATCGTTCTTTTCAAATGTTGTAGCAAAACTGATTCACGTTTAAATTATGTAGAGGCATTCGCATCTAACTGTAATTTACCATCTTCCGCGGATGTTTTATTCTTAGTTTTTTACAACCTGTTCGTCGAACGCGTCGTATCTTGATTCTATAATAGCACATTTAAATAAGTAACTGTAAATTCTGATTGATTTACTTTTTGGGAATTTTCAAAGAAATCCTACGTAGCAATTATGAAATGCTTCGAATTTATTAATATACTATGGTAATAATATTTGTATTATATGTATGTACACAAGATATAAAATTTATATCTTGATCTATTGATCATATACAGGATATCCCAGGAGTAATATGAAATCCTTATGTCGTGAGTCTTCTAATCAAGATGGACAAATTTTACTGATTCTGCATCAAACGGTGCAAATATAAACTCTGTTTGAATAGCTTGTATTTAAAATATGGTACTGTTATTATTGTAAAACACAGTTTGATATTTCTTATTTAGTAAATTATATCTGCCAAACTATTAATCTAAGGAGTATGGATATTGGATTATTGGTAAAGTTGCCCACTTGGATGCCTTATTAATGGCGGCGCCGTATATAAACAGCTGCATACAAAATATAATAATTTACCTAATACACATATATTACTACATTTATAGAATATGTAGATGATCAAATACGATGGTATAGGTATAATAAGCTAAATTACACTAAATTGATTGTACCTACATCGATTCCAATTTCTTAAGTCTGCAGCGACATCCGGATTACTGAGAAGTTACTCACGGAGTGCAACACCACTGATCATTTAATCAGCATTAAATATTATACAACAATACCTTTGAAAGATCTTAACTACTGATGCTGTTCAAGAAATACTAACCTAAATTCTTTCAATTTAATTGAATTTTTTGTAAATGTTAACGTGTATTTCTTTTTATTCGATATCTATGTACATATATAGGGAACAGTTTAAGTTTATACAACTTTAAAGAATTTCACGGGTTAAATCAGTGTAATAACATTCTGAATGAGTATAATCATATTTTGGATCTTGTGTTTGCTAACTTCAAGTGCTCAGTTGAAAAATCTGTTTGTCCATTGCTTGAGGAAGATTTGCATCATCCTCCACTGTTAATTAGTTTTAATAATATGTTTAATTCATCTCCATCACATCAAAGCTTCGCTATGAACTGTTCTAGCAACGCTTTTAATTTTAAAAAAGCAAACTTTCCTTTACTGTATGAACTACTTTGTCATACTGACTGGTCGTTTCTATCAGGTATAAATGATGTCGAAGATATGTGTTCGCAATTTTATGAGAAATTATACGGCTTATTTGATATAGCGGTACCTAAATACACATCTCATACATGCATTCGACAATTTCGCTATCCGCCTTGGTTTTCAACGGAGGTGATTAATTCCCTCCGTACTAAAGCTTACCTACATAAAAAATACAAGAAGTTTAAAACGGCGTATTATCAAGAGAAATTTAAACATCACCGTTTGAACTGTAAACGTCTTATTAACAGGGCGTATAGGGATTTTGTTAGTGATGCAGAACAGTCCCTTTATCAAGACCCAAAGAAGTTTTGGAATTTTATTAAAAAAAAGAAGGGATCAGCTCGTATCCCCTCACTAATGCTGTACAATGATATAGAGTTTTCTGATCCCACAGAGATTATAAATGCGTTTGGTGCTTACTTCAACAGTGTCTTCATTCAGTCGCTTCCAGCTGACTCCGCTCGGTTCCCTGAGGTTAATCCAGGATTATCAATTACTGTCCAGAGAATGGAACACGAGGATGTTCTACTAAGTCTCAAACGTTGTAAAGACACCTTCACTATGGGGGTTGATGGAATACCCAGTTTTATTCTCAGAGACTGTGCATATGCACTTACGGAGCCTTTGTCTATCCTATTCAACAGCGTTCTGAAACATTCAATCTTTCCATCGCGGTGGAAGGAGGCGTGCATTTGTCCCATATTTAAGAAAGGCAATATTAATGATGTGTCAAACTACAGAGGAATCTCATTGCTGTGCAATTTTTCAAAGGTCTTCGAGACGGCGCTGTACAATGTGCTATATGCTTCTACTAAGCAGCTTCTATCATCACACCAACATGGATTCATGCAAAGGAGGTCGACTATATCAAATTTGGCTCTGTTCTCGCAATACGTTTCCGAAATCTTGGACAGGGGAGGACAAGTCGACACCATTTATACAGATTTTCAAAAGGCTTTCGACCAGATTGATCACAATATCTTGCTCCTTAAACTCAGAAGTTTTGGTTTCTCAGATTCATTGTTGGACTTGTTTAGGTCCTATTTGTCCAATAGAAGTTTCACGGTCAGATACCAAAACTTTACTTCTAATTATTTCTCTCCTTCATCGGGTGTACCTCAAGGGTCGAATTTGGGGCCTCTTCTGTTCCTGTTCTTTATCAATAATCTACCTGAAGTTATATCGTGCCAACAGTTATTATTTGCAGATGATTATAAACTTTTTACTGAAATATCTTCACCTTCGGATTGCTTTCATCTCCAACAATGTATAAATAATATGGCGTCATGGTGTGAGCTACATCGTTTATCACTAAATTTATCAAAATGCAAGGTAATGACTTTTACCAGGAAAATCAACTTTATTTCTCATGATTATGCGATTAACGACCACATTATTGGTCGAGTTGAGTTGTTTAAGGACCTAGGCATAATATTTGACGCCAAATTTACTTTTGTGGAACATATCAATGATATTGTTTCTGCTGCATTTAGAACTTATGGCTTCATTTACCGTAATTGTAGGGAATTTTCCGAGGTACGTGCCCTTAAAGCGTTATTTTTTGTTCTAGTGAGTATGGTTTCCTTTATACAATGTCCATTGTCAAAGGCTGGAGGCAATTCAAAAGAGGTTTCTAAAATTTTTGTCTTTTTTACTGGATGACGTATATCCGCCTCGAGGCTGTTGCCACTTACAACTATTGGACAGATTTAATATTCAATCATTATCTGTTCGACGCAATATTTCACTAATTAAATATTTGTTTAACCTTCTAAATGATAAGGTTGACTGTTCTGAATTGCTTAGTAAGATTAATTTTAGGGTCCCACGTGGTAATGTCAGACATCAGGCGCTTTTATATTGTACTACTCCTAGAACGAATATATTAGCGAAGGCTCCTGTATTTCTTATGTGCTCACTATACAACAAAATTGCAGCGAATTCTGATATATTTAACGATAGTTTAAAGTGTGTTTGCAATTATGTAGCTAATATAGGTTAAGATGTTCTATGTGGTATATTGCATATGTACGTAAATTGGCGCTGTAACTACCTTTTACCTTATTGCTTAGGTTCATTAATTGTACTATTTGACATTCTTTCTCTTTTTTGTATTTTACTTAGTTATTGTATATTTAGTTTATTCCTGTAATTGGGATTTTTTCCTGTTGGAATAATAATAATAATAATTAATATATATTTTTACACATAATTTTTTCCTTAAAAGTACTATGACTGATTTACTGACTGAATTTATTGTTGAAATATTTTTCTTACTCCAATATATATATATATATATATATATATATATATATATATATATATATATATAAAATATATATTATTTATTTATTTATTTATATGAGGACGTTTCACTGCTAATTATAGCATATTTATGTTTGTGAATTGTTATATTAATTAATGTGAGTGTTTACGTTCACGTGATACGTTTACTAATACGACGTTTTCAAATAAGGATATAGAAATTTTATTTACGGCTTTAGCAAATCTTGGAAATGTACTAGCAGTCTAAATTCCAAAGACTCCAATGACTTCAAAGACTCCATTGAGGTATTTAGAAGACTCCGCATAAAATTAGGAGAAACAGAGAAATAAAAATAAATCACCTTGCGGCGGTAAAGTATCCGTTGAAACTGTGAAGTATCAGTTGAAAATGAAGATGGAATTACTAGCGCAAGGAATATTTCTACAGAGCACAATGTTTCAAGAATGTAAGTGATGAATTTCTGATGAAAATTTGATCTAACTATTTAGCCACTATGTTCACCAGATCTATCACCACTTAATTACTACCTACATATGAATGGGAGTACTACAACCCATTAGTTTTAAAAATGGATTAAAATTGTAGTAATTTCAAAAATGTAATGCGAAGATAACGTATATAATTTTAATTTCCACAACTGATCTGGTATTATATTTGCATTGATACTCAGAAATACATATATTGATATAAAATATTATATCGATACTCATATTCAAAAATGATGTAATACATATTTTAGACGCCCTGTTACATTTCTGTATAGAGAGTCCTATATTTTGTTTTCTTAGTAATAACAGTTCATATATGCACCGAGAGAACAATTTACGTATTGATAGTTAATTACGTTTATAACAAATTAATATATGGATATGAAAACACGAACATAAGTTTTTCTTAAATAAATAATAACTTCGATTATATTAACAAACCCTGATTAAGGCAAACATATTAGATGTGATTTAATATTATCATTCATTATTTAGGGATTACATTTGTTATGTGAAATAAATACTACCTTTGAAATAAAGTATTGATTAATATTTAATATATCAACCAGTGAAACCTTTCTTCTTCAATTGTATTTGTCTTTTAATATCGTCAGTCTACCACGCTGTTCGCTTTCTGTGTTTTCTCGTTTTGTTTCTTCCACGCACTGTTTTTGCAGATTGAATGAATGTTTCTCTGAGTAGTTTCCATAACCTTTCAACGTATGTTCCACTGATCTGCCTTAATATTTTAGTTTAAAACATTAGACTGTGATTTTATCTTTAAATTTATAGCTACGTATGGATCTCTATCTCATTGCTTCTGTCTATCATATTTATTGTATTCTTGCTACTAAGAGATAATGATCACTATATATTTCATAGCACAAGGTAGGAGAAGCTGGAGGTTAGTGTCCAACCAGTCATAGGACTGATGACCTAATGATGATGATGATATATTTCATATCATATCCTCACACTTTTCATATCATATCCTCACACTTTTCATATCATATCGTCACACTCACATCCATGATTTATTGTCTTATTTCTCTCCTAACAATTACGTAATTGATAATCTTTTTTCCTTGTTGCTTCGCGTTAAGTCCCCGCTGTTCGGTTCGAATTGTTTTTATGTGTCATATTACAATTCTATACTAATTATTCTTTCGAATATCGCTTCCCATTTATTTACTTTAATCATATATTATCTTTGAGCAATATACAACCAACACCTGCCTCTATCCCTTGTTCTTTGTGTACACCTGACATAATTAACATATGTCCATTTCCCAATTATATGCTACTTTTTCGTTCTTCTTTGTCTCCATTACAACTAATACTTCCTTTGTATTTCTTCCAACTAATCTGTGCTCTTCAAATCCATTCACTAACTCCATTCCCTTTCCTATTATTATAAAATGTTTAATCGATGTTCAATAAATTAAAAGTTACCATGTATTAAATCCATGCCATATACTTATTCCACTAACGAAAATTAGTTTTTTGTTCATAATTGTATTGGAATAAATACCTGCAACTGGTAATATTTGTCTACTATGAAACCAGTAACGGCGAGTGAAGAAGGAAAACATTAAACCTAAATGACTATAAAAGAAACATAAATATATACGTCGTCCTGTTTATATGATGCACAGTTTCAGACTCTTATTTTAATTGAATTACATAGCTCCTTAATTATGCTTTTAAATGTGATCAAAACTGTTTATGAAGGCATTGCAATTCTAAACTTTAAAAAACATAATTTGGAAAGATTTATTTGTATAGTTTCTCGGTTATATTTTGATAGTAAAATTAGAATTGATCAGTTTTAACCTTTCTATATACCAAAAAGTAGCCGGAATGTAAATTTTCGTTACCAATAATAATTCAAATTACTTTCCGGTGAACCAACTCTAATGAACTAAGGAAATATTATGAAATTGTAAGCTTTCAACAGTGAATAATCTGCAATTTGTGGATTATCAATAGAGGGGCATATATGAATTATTTATTTTTTTGTTTGAAACAAATTACCAAGCTTCTAAGACGTTGATTTTAAAATACTTCGAAGGAAACTGTAAAAATTATACTAATTTATCATATTTTGTATGTTAGATACAAAATGTTATGTCATATAGATATAAGTATGTTTCGCTTTATCCTGTTTAAAAGATGCCTTTAACCTTTATATTACTGCTTATACAAATCTACAGTCAATACCCTTGGATTTTGCGTGCTCATTTGTTGCGACATTTGCGATATCATATTTTCAACTTCAACATAAATATGTTCAGGCATATATTAGTTGAGCCGTTAATAAGGATTACAATTTTCAGCCGATCTAAAAATGTTTGCTGTTGATTTAAAAATTAAACATCAAGCATTATAATGTTGGGTTGGGAATAGTCAAGTTTTTTTACAGAACATCGCTGCGTCAAGTACTAAAGTGTTAAACACAAGTTTCATTTATTGTTAGATTTTTTCTAGTCCCTGAAATTAATTATTTCAACTACACCTATTACTCCAAATCAAAATTTGTTGAAGTTGTTTTTGACATAGATTTGTTAGAATGTCGATGAAAATCTAAATGTGGGAACGAGAAAAAATATTTCGTTATTGATAGTACAAAAGATAAATGATTGCCCTGTATATTATTTATTATTTACTAAACCGAATCGTAGTATTCTTAGAATCGTAGTGTTAAATAATTAATAATTATTTAGTTATTTTGCGTTGGTTATTCAGTAAATACATTAGTATAATGTAAATAATTGATTGTACGATCAACTTTAGCTATCATTTGAAGTAATAAACAAGATTTTCTAAAAAAATCGTTCTGGATCATCAACGTACTTGATTTAAGAATAAATTTGTAACAGATCCCCATGGAATCCTCGACTTTTTGTTGATGGATTGTACTCCGGTACTCTAATTAATCTGAAATCTCTTTAAACTGCAACATTTCCTCGGATATGGAGTAAGTCGAAAGTCTATTCGATTTTCACAAAAAAAAAAAAGATAAAACTAACGTTGAAAACTGTAGACTCATAGTAATTCTTTGCAACTGTGGTAAACTATTTGAAATTGTTTTATTTGATATTTCTAAGTTTTCGTGTAATATCTCAGATTTACAATAATCAATATGATTTTGTATCTGACAGGTCTACAATTACCAGTCTCGTAAGTATAATACACTTCATACCTAGCCTCTACTTTAGATCCGGTTACTGGGTAGTCAGGCTGATGTTTTCTATACAGACATATCAAGAGCCTTCGATAGGCTTTATGATACATATTTGTTACATAAATTATCTAAATCCGGATTAACTTTAGAGTTCTTTAATTGTTTCGTTCATATTTGACCAACATAGTTTTAAATATTCAATGTCGTAATTTTACATCGCATGAAGTAACATTAGGAGTTCATAAAAAATCAGTCCACTTTTGTCATTATATTTATTAATGATATTTGCATCGATCTTTAGGTAGGTGTTCTTTTGTATCCGGATGACATTAAGTTATTTGCAGCTATTGTTTCTATAGATAACTGTTAGCACAACAACATTTTTCTAAAATTAGTTTATGGTGTCAACATAGTAAGCTCCAATTAAATATAATTAAATGTAAGGTAATGGCTTTACAAAGAAAAATATTCCCTCCTCATTATTTATATCAAATATATAAACACAACGTAAACAGATTTGGGCGTTATTTTTGATCCCAAATTAACTTTTATTCCCTGCATTAAAGATATCCTATCGAGAGCTTTTAAGAACATCTCCTTTATTATGAGAAATTCTAAACATTTTTAAGATATTTTCCACGCTTACTTTATTGTTAAATGTATTTATTAGGTGAAAACTGAAATATGCTACAATTGTCTAAGATCCTCAGTATAATTAATATTTATATTGTTAACGACTTCAAAGAAGGCATATTAAGTACATTAATTTTAAAGAAGACAGTATATATACAATATTTAGTACTTCACAGTTAGAATTATTAAAGTGATTCAATTTAAAAAGCCTAGCTAGCTATACAACGCGCCGTATCTATCGGTCAGTACTGTTTCTGCATAAAATTCTATTAAATAGATTGTCCTGATATATTAAATCATATTTATTTCAACATTCCCTCAGGTCAATTTACAGTATATGTTGAAATTATATGAATTGTCAGCAGGATCTCTACATATTTAATTATTCAGTTGCTAATATTAAGCAATATATTTTAAATTAATAGTGTTAAATTTGTTGTATATGTTTTTTTATTTATTGCGTTTTTTCCTACTTCTACCTACATGGGTGGTTGTATTATTAAATAAATAAATAAATATATTATATCAGGAATATATTAATGTTACAAAGCAAAAAAAAAAAAAAAAAATATATATATATATATATATATATATATATATATATATATATATATATATATATATATATATATGTTATATAAAATATATTGTATTGCATTCATTATTCAAAGTAGTTCTCACACTTCTATAACTTTATTATCAGGTAACATAAAACCTTCAGTATGTTATCTGAAAGCCAGACGTAACTCAATACTGCTACGTGTTTTATCATATAATTATATACATTGTAACCAACGTTTATGATGATTTGCTGAAACCTTATAATGTTCTTTCTTTAAATTAATCTTTTGCCAATTATATTTTAACTTTACTTTCAACGATGTCAGCATAACGAAACTTATAAAGTCACAGCAAACCCGTTGCATGAGCAGTATAATTTTAATATAGCTTTAGTATAATTTTAGTATTAGTATTATTGTTATACTCACACATCTAAATTCTTGTTCGTCCGTTAAATAAAATAAATTGTTTTTAAAAAGTTTAAATCCAAACTAGTGATTTAACAAATTTGGCGCAGTCGTTGTAGGATTTCACGCGTTATTAGAACACGGATTTGCCTCACTAGTAACGTGGAATTCCAATTCCGAAGTGAAATCAAGAACAAAGCTCAAGAAGAAAAGAAACACGAAACAAGAATACTTCAAAGAAGCAACTTCGAAACACGAAGACTTCAACAAAAGAAACAAGAAACAAATCTACAAAGAAACAAAGAAAACAACAGGGGAAATCACAGATAGAACACGGACCTGCCCTCACTGTTTGTGATTCTTCTCTGCAAGCCATCCTTCCCGAAGACACCCCGCTTCCAGAACAAGGAATTGCTTCACTGGTTGTGGACTCTGGCCGGAAGACGAATGGAAAAAATTTGGTAAGTCAAAGAATTGACACGTTACCTTTGAAACATTTATTTATAATTTTAAGAAATATTATACAGGATATAGACCAAAAACTATTATCCTTCCCATCTGAAAATTTATTTTTATTTAATTTTATTTAATTAAATAACTTTACAATAATTAATTTAAAAATAATAATTAATTAACTTATAAAAATGGCAAACGAAGCTATCTTAGAACCTTACAAACTGTCAGAAATTTTCTCAATTGTTCCGGAGTATGACGGAAATCAAATTTTCCTGCAAACATTCTTAAATGCTATTAAATGCGCTTTCGACATGGCGGTCGATAATCAAAAAATACTTTTAACTCTCCATGTTAAAAATAAATTACGTGGAAAAGCCGCTGAACTAGTAAATTCTAGGAACCCGTCAACTTGGGAAGAAATCAAATATCTATTAGAGACTCACTTTGGAGACTCTAGGGACCTTACGTCTCTAATTCAGGACTTGCAAAGAATTAATCAACAATCAAACGAATCCGCTTTAAATTTTGTATCCCGCTTGCAAACGCATAATGCGAAAATGCATGCAGCGATTCAGAAACAGCATTTAACCGCTGATCAAAAAACCGCACAATCCAATTTAATCGAGACAATGACTCTTAACACTTTATTGACAGGGCTGGATCCAAAATTAGGATCTATAATAAGAGCAAGTAATCCTATGGATATGCTTCAAGCAATATCCAGGATTAAACGAGAACTTCAATTGTCATACTTTGAATCTCAGAAATTTAAAAAAGCGAACAAACCATTACCACCTAATTCACTAAATGCTAAGAAGATATGTACATATTGTAAACGTAATGGACACACAATAAATGAGTGCCGAACGAAGCAACAAAATTCTTCAGTACCTTTCCAAAATTTTTCTAGGCCTAATTTTCAACAAAATTTTAATCAGGCCCAATTATCTAACTTAAATCAAAATTATCAGCGACCTCAATTTAATCCAAATGGAAATAATAGACCGATGAATTCAAATTTCCAACAAAATAATTACCAGCAAAACAGTTTTCAACAAAACAGGCCTTCAGCTATTAAACCGAATCCCAACTATACAAACCAATCAAGACCACCAATAATTCGGCCAAATCTGAATTATAATCAACAAAGAGCTCATCATATGAACGCTCAAATGAACCAAAATTTTGATGATACGGCTCATCAATACGACTCACAGTACACTGATGATACTGCTCATCAGTACAGCTCACATGCACAATATGCTGATGATACCGCTCATCAATATAATTACAGTTGTGATCAAAATTATGAACAATATCAAGATTCATATTCGCACGAACCAACATATCAAGAAAATTATAATTTTTCAACAGACCAATTTAATTATTCTGATACTGATCAGGATTTTCGGTAAACTACTCAAGCTCAAGATCATCCACCGGATCAACAGCTATGCGAAATAACGGAATTAGAAAACCAAATTCAAATAATGAATTTAAACACCAACCAACAGCAAGACAAACAAATATTCCTATAAATAGAGGAATATCAAGTGCCCTTTTAACAGTAAATCCCAAAAACTTATATTACATTGAAGATGCTACAAAAAAATTTAAAATATTAATAGATACAGGTGCCGGACTATCCATATTTAAGCCAAAAACTTGTGAAAAATATTCTAAACGTTTTCCCGAAAACGTTATAATACAGGGAATTACCGATCAAAAAATTCTAATTAATGAATCTACACTCGTTCCGTTTACTCTCAACGATCCTCACAAAGTTTACATTCATAATATTGATATTGAATTCGACGGATTACTAGGATCCGATTTTCTAGAACATTACAACTGCATTATTGACATAAAAAATAGACAATTAATTACTAACTTTAAAACTGTACCTTTATTCAAAACCACAGAAAATTCCACTAATGTACAAGATAATAAAAAACAAAATGTTCAAACTAATAAATTTCTCAACAAAATTTCTATCAACCCTCGTACAGAACAAATTTCAAAATTTCGATGTAATCTTGTAAATACAGAAGCCATATTAACAGCTATGGAAATAGATAAAGTGCGACTTCCTAATGCACTAGTCAAAATTAACAATAAAGGAGAATTTCTTGCCTCCGTATTAAACGCAAACGCAGTCCCAAAAATAATAGATTTTTCCGAAATTAAACTAGAACCAATTCTAAATTTTTCATTAAATAATTTAAACGAATATAATTCTGAAATTTATAAAGATAGACGCGAATAAATAAGGCAACAACTTCGTCTTGATCACTTAAATGAGGAAGAAAGAGAAATAATTACTCAACTTTGCCTAGACTTTTCAGATATTTTCTATCTCGAAGGAGATATTCTGACATTTACTAATGAGATCAAACACACAATAGACACCAACAATGCTAAACCTACTTTTACAAAGTCGTATCGCTACCCTCAAATTCACAAAGAGGAAGTGAAAAAACAGGTATCGAAAATGCTAGAACAAGGTATTATCAAACATTCAAATTCCCCTTGGTCTTCACCGATTTGGGTTGTCCCCAAAAAGCTTGATGCGTCAGGTAAACAAAAATGGCGTGTCGTAGTTGACTACAGAAAACTCAATGAGTTAACTGTAGGAGATAAATACCCTTTGCCAAACATTTCTGATCTTTTAGACCAACTTGGCAAATGTCAATATTTCACCACCCTCGATTTGGCCTCCGGTTTCCACCAGATTGAGATCGAACCCAGTGATATTCCAAAAACCGCTTTCACAGTCGAAAACGGTCATTTTGAGTTTAATAGGCTTCCATTCGGTTTGAAAAATGCCCCATCAACCTTCCAAAGGGCAATGGACAACATCTTAATAGGAATCCAAAACGAGAGATGCCTCGTATACATGGACGACATAATTGTCTATTCCCCAACAATCCAGGACCATGTTTCACGGCTTACCGAAGTCTTCAAACGTCTTCAAAAAAACTCATTAAATTACTGCAAAAAGACACCCCTTTCAATTTTGATTCAGAATGTTTAAAATCTTTCGAAGATTTAAAACAAACCCTTACGTCAAGCCCCATACTATCGTATCCAAATTTTGACGAGCCATTCCTACTCACAACAGATGCGAGCGCTTTTGCGATCGGCGCTGTACTCTCACAAGGTCCAATAGGTAAAGATCTACCCATAGCCTTCGCCTCCAGAACTCTCTGTAGCGCGGAAACAAAGTACTTAACAATAGAACGAGAACTCCTCGCTATTGTTTGGGCCGTAAAGCATTTTCGCCCATATATTTTTGGTAGAAAGTTCAAACTGATAACAGATCACAGACCTCTTACCTAGCTTTTCTCTATTAAAGACCCCGGTAGTCGCCTAGCACGCTGGCGCTTAAAACTTGAAGAGTACGACTACCAGATTGAATATAAACCTGGCAAAATTAATAAAAATGCGGATGCCTTATCCCGTATCAAAATTAACCATTTTCAAAAATGTGTGAATTTCAAAAACAAAATTTTAACATCAAATACAGACGACGAATCAATTAGTTCAGAAAATACCGAAATTTCACCAGAATCAATTTTACAAGAATTAAATACATTTGTTCACTTATATAAAACCCAGTCATTAATAGACTATTCAAAAATGAAAATTACAAACAATCAATTACTAGACAAAGGACATAAGGACATAATAACATTTTTCCAAAAGGACAAACTCGAAGACTTACATTATAAAATAATTGAAGATATTTTCGAGGAAAAACCAAATTTTATCCACAATAAAATTAATATTGTCACGAGTAAAACGGTGTTTATCAAAACAATGTTTATTACTCTTTACAAAGACAAAGACATTTTCGGATCTTCAAAAACATATTTCATTGAAAACAATTTAGAATTGCCAATACTCGAAATGTTGTCATTTATTTTCACTGAAAAAGATTTAAACCTAGTTAGTTGCCAAAACATAACTAAGACGCCTGACGAAGATCAAATTCCGATAATATTAGACCAAAACCATACCGGAAAAGCAAATTTGCACCGCGGAATAAACGAAACCATTCGGAGAATAAGAAATAAATATAACTGGCCCGGTTTAACTAAAGACGTAACTAAATTCATTCAAAATTGCGAAATATGCCAGAAAACAAAGACTTTACGGAAAAACTTAAGCAATCCCCTGGTGATAACTGAAACACCAAGAACACCATTTGAAAGAATAAATATCGATATACTAGAAATTCCAAAAAGAAATTATGTCTTAACTATTAGGGATGAACTAACCAAATTTACTCAAGCGTACCCATTAGAGGATAAATCCGCTAAATCAACAGTAAATACATTACTTCTCTATTTTCAGCATTTTGGTACTCCGCTTCGTATACATTCGGATTACGGTAAAAAATTCGACAATGTATTACTTAAAGACCTATGTACCTTATACGACATAAAATTAACATTTTCTAGCGTTAGCCACCCTCAATCAAACGGATCTGTGGAAAGATTTCACTCCACACTTTTAGAGATGATTCTACTAATCAGGCTGAAAACCCTAATGAACATCCACTAAACGTAATTCCTTACGCTGTTGTTTGTTATAATAACTCGACGAATAAAACACACGGTTTCTCTCCATACGAGCTAGTATTTGGACATACGTCCAGTCGCCCACCTGAAACTTTGTATAACCAAAAAGAGTTGATATCAAAATATATACGAGACCTAAATAATAGAATTTCATACTATTATAAAATTGCACGCACAAAAACTGAGCTTCAAAAAGAAAAGGCTAAATTAAGATTCGATAGAAACGTTCCAGAACATCCTACACAATTTAAAATAGGCGATAAAGTCTATGTTAAGGAATCTCAAATTAAAGATAAATTACATAATAAATTTAACGGTCCTTTCGAAGTAATAAAAATCTTTCAAAATTCTGCAATTTTATTAAATCTCGAAACGTCACAAACGACAAAAGTCAATTTCGACAGGATGAAACCATATTTTGAGAATTAAATTATTTTCAGGTTTCTTCTGCTGATTGGAGCAGCAGTATCCCAATACACCATTACTCCAATAAACAACACCATTGGAATATATTACCATCGAGACAGTGAAATCGTTGTAACAAATAAACAATGGACTCTTCTGGTTCACAAAAACATTTCATCAATAAAGAACACTTTTGAACATAACGAGAAAATGCTTGAAATTCTCTTACACGCTATTAACCCCACATTTGAAAACATGAACCTTTTTCGAGGTGAAGTAAAAACACACATCAGCTTATTAACCCAAATTTCAAATTCAATTCAAGAAAAATTAAGCGAAATTTATTTTGATACTAAACGTTACAAACGTGGAATTCTCAATGGCATTGGTACAATATTTAAGTCAATTACAGGAAATTTAGATTCCGAAGATGGCGAATACTACATGAATTGCATCAATAAATTAACTAATGACGAGCATCAATTAGAAAATTTAATGAAAAATCAAATCTCAGTAACAACATCCGTCATAAAGAATTTTAACGCTACCATACAAAAGTTGCAAATTGATGAAACCACCTTGAATAGACATATAAAAATAATATCAGACACAATTTATAGGACAGCAGATAAAATTAAAGTAATTGAAGCAAAATTAAGATTTTTAGAAAAATGTGAACTTCTCATGGAAAGTTACCTGTATATCGAGAATCAATTAAATGATATTCTAAATTCAATAACTTTCGCGCGATTAAAAATTATTCATACGTCGATAATCAATCCTGAAAATTTGATAACCTCGCTTCAGGAAATTTCACAAAATTTACACCAAAACAATTTACCACTCATTATAAAATCTTCCAATATTGCCAAATATTTGGATATTATGGAATTAGAAGCATACCAAACTGATTCAGACTTGGTATTTGTATTAAAAATCCCTCTAATAGACCAACAAAGATACACCCTTTTTAGATTATATCCAATCCCTATCCTAAATAATAGAACTGGTCTATATCATGTTTTATCTTCATCACAAAAATATTTAGCGCGTGACGTCGATTCTTTGATGTACATACCCATCAAAAATCTAAAAGACTGTAAACCACTTTTCTTTGGCACAAAGATATGTTCCAATCTATTTGCATACCCTATCGACGACAATGCTATATGTGAAGCCCAAATCCTGAAACACTTAAAAACTTTACTTGAGAGCTGCCAAACTTCAATAATATTTGCAAAAGGCTACAATGTCCAACAACTAACAGACTCATCATGGCTAACAATTACTTCAGAACCACTTCAAATTACTGTAAATTGCAAACAAATAAACAGCAGGACAGAGATCATTTATAAAAATTCCATTCTTAAATTGCAACCTGGATGTAGTGCTTTCATAGGAGTGACAAAAATACAAGCTGACCCTAAGAACTTTTCGCAAACCAGTGTTAGTGATCACCCTATTTTAATTCCCTTTAATTGTTGTCAAGGAATCCCCGATGACATCCAAATCCCAAAATTCGAACCATTAAAATTGAATAACTTAAATGTGGAAGACCTCGAGATTGCCAAACACAAATTGGACGAGTATTCTCGAACGTTAGACGATTTGATCAACGAACCATTTGTCACCAAACACATCTCTTGGTTCACTTATTTTATCATTGCACTAATAGTAACTCTCATTTTGTTATATATTTTATGTAAATGCCGAAAGAGAAACAGATTAGCAATCGCCCTCACAACAAATTCACCACCACCTCCACCTGGACCTTCTAAACGCTTAAGAGAATCCTTCAGGAGCATCCTGCCCAGAAGAAGACCATCGATCAGATCCAAAGATGAAACCCCGGAGGAAGAAATCGAACTGAACTAAATCGGTTTCAAAGACTCTATATATTTTAATTTTGTAAATTTTATATTTAAAAAATATTAATTGTATAATTTAAACTTAACTTAAGGCTTCATATTCTCAATTAACTTTATTATTATTATATAACTTCAATAATCGTTAAATTCATAATTATTAATTTCAATTTTACTTATTTTTGAAAAGTTGCTGTATAACACCAACTTTTTGTTAAAAAGGGGAGTTGTTATATAAAATATATTGTATTGCATTCATTATTCAAAGTAGTTCTCACACTTCTATAACTTTATTATCAGGTAACATAAAACCTTCAGTATGTTATCTGAAAGCCAGACGTAACTCAATACTGCTACGTGTTTTATCATATAACTATATACATTGTAACCAACGTTTATGATGATTTGCTGAAAATTTATAATGTTCTTTCTTTAAATTAATCTTTTGCCAATTATATTTTAACTTTACTTTCAACGATGTCAGCATAACGAAACTTATAAAGCCACAGCAAACCCGTTGCATGAGCAGTATAATTTTAATATAGCTTTAGTATAATTTTAGTATTAGTATTATTGTTATACTCACACATCTAAATTCTTGTTCGTCCGTTAAATAAAATAAATTGTTTTTAAAAAGTTTAAATCCAAACTAGTGATTTAACATATATATATATATATATATATATATATATATATATATATATATATATATATATATATATATATATATATATATATATATATATATATATATATATATATATATATATATATATATATATTGTTAGGTGCTCTCCTCAGTGAGCAGATTTTCGAGGACCCTGTATGACATATTTTATTTCGTGTGTTTACATAAGCCATTCAATAGACATAACAATAAAAGCGCTGTAACGGCCAACGCTTTGTTGAGAAAGATTAAGATTATTATTATTGGTGCGGGCTCGGAGATGATTGATCTTGAGTTGTATTTGCTTTTCATAGTTTTCATTAAATGTGAAATACGGCATTAATTTATGTTATTCTTGTGTTCACCCTGTAAAAATATAAAATTACTTAATAAGTATTTCTTAAGTAAACATACCTCTGTAGGTACCACACGCGGGTCATCACAATGCAGTTCTTCTATTTATGTGAAAACAATAACTTGGCAGGCCAGTGGCAGGACATTAAATCAAAAAACAATAATTACTGTTCTGTGCATAAATAAATAATCGAGAGAGTACTCACCGGGGGTTCTCTGCCCCCTGCTATTCATGTCCTCTATTAATATCACATCGTTCTATATATTTCAATAGATTCAAACATAACTAAGACATTGGCTTATTGGGTTAATATTATCATACATATACTCACAAACCATATATTCTTTCTTCAACGACTAGCTAGACGTCACCCTGAAATGAGTAGAGGCTCCCCCGGACGCCCATCGATGAAGCATCCAAATGACCGGCTCGGGGGAAACCATATAGATATACCTACACACACCTGCATCATGTCAATCGAGTGGCCCGCGACACCCCCAAACCGCGAGTAGCCGCACTCGAAGGAACCACGACCTGAAGCCGGGCATCTGTGCACGGGGGTGTCTTAACTCTTTCTCTCACACACACACACTCGCACACTGGCCTTTTTAGTAATATCGCCACTTACTGACTGACTACGTTATTCGATGCGTCTTTAACCTCACGTCTGTGTTGGCACAACCACAAGCAATAAATTATATTTGAATGCCGGTCTAAGATAAACATAGAGATCAGCTCTGCTCTTACGGTTATTTACAGAAATTAAATATGCCGTTTCTCATAAAAATGTAATTAAATTAGTCTAAGAAAAATATAACTTTTACAACCCTAACATTTCCGAAGCGGGATAGTTACCTGTGTGCCTGACATTTTTACGAGTGCACATTTTATTGTGTGTGAACTTGATCCTCCTATCGAACTTCGGTGAGTCATTTTGATTAAACAATTTGCCTATTCAACTTTACTTATTCTACCTGCTGCACGTGCTGTGTGCTCTGATCTTGTCTATTTATCTATCACATTGATTGTGCATTAATTAATTGTTTTTCGTCGTTATGGATAATTCGCGGTCACATCATCGTCGATCTCGCTCTTGCAAACAAAATAGCCATAGTAAGCGACAATCGCACCGTGAACGCGCCCAAAGTATAAATAATCGCAGTGTTAGCTCAAATCGAAATGAAACTGATACACAACTATTGGAACAAAGACTTGTTGCTTTGGAAAGTTTATTTAATAGCCGATATCAAAATATGTCTGAAAATTCACGGCGTTCGCCGGTACCGATCTGTTCGCGGAGTCCACCAGCTGCGGAGCCGGAATCGATAAATATAAATAAACAGCGATTCGCTGGCCGTACGGACTTAATTCCTAAGTTCGACGGCACTTCTGATTCACTAACTATAAAACAATGGTTAAGAAAAATAGACAGTGTTGGACAACTTTATAATTGGGACGACCGTGCTAAAATGTTTGCAGTTTTTGACGGAATATTGTCCTAACATCGGTAACAATAACAAAGATGGAAAACGTCCTACAGAAAGGGTGAATGCGTGGCGCGAGGAATCCTTTTGGGGCAGTCTATCATGACTGAAGTACTTGCAAAACCAGACACCCTACCAAGAGACGTTGATCAGCGATTACAAAAGTTATTGGAAGACTACAAAGACTATTTTGCCGATAATAATTCTGAACTGGGTAATACTGGGATTGAAATGAAAATAGAGCTCACAAATTCTCAACCTATTTGTTATAGGCCATACAGAGTATCATACCATGAAAGACAAATTGTAAGGGAGATTGTTTGACTATTATCCTAGTCAAAAAGAAAACTGGCGATATTCGAATGTGCGTGGACTATCGTAAGTTAAATGCCTTGACTATCAAGGACAAATATCCTTTACCAAGGATAGAAGACCAACTCGAGAGACTAGCGGGCAACGATTGTTTTACTACCCCGGATTTCAAAGGACATTAGAGTCTATTCAACAAAAATACTGGTTTTGTCAGATGAAAGACTTTGTGACCAAATATGTGTCCTCATGTATTCCTTGTTTATGCGTAAAGAAACCCACTGGAAGACGTAAGGGATATCTTCATCCAATTCCTAAATCAAATAAGCCTTTTGATACCTTACACTTAGACCATTTAGGCCCCTTTTGCAGGACTGCTAATGGAAATGTGTATATTTTGGTCGTAGTCGACGCTTTTAGTAAATATACGTGGATCGAAGCGGTTCCCGACACATCGGTCAAACATGTTGTCAAGTGTTTAGATCTGTTGATTAAAATGTTTGGTGTGCCTTAAAGGTTGATTTCAGACAGAGGGAAGTGTTTTACTAGCAAGGAAATGAAGACCTTTTGCAACAAAAACGGAATAAAACATGTTTTAAATGCCGAATTGTTTCTTTGGAGTTGAATCTTTCTACTTGTCCATTGCTTCTCCCCGAAGCAATGGACAAGTAAAAAGATTCAACTCCACGATTTTGCAAGCATTGATGACTGTAATTGGAGATGATCACAGTTCTTGGGAATCGAAAGTTACGGAAATTCAATTAAGCATCAATGGTACTGTAAATGCGACCACTGGTTACGCTCCTTCCGAACTTTTATATGGATTTAGACCGAAACTTAGGTTTGATGCGAGTTTGTGCACTTATGTAGACAATGATCAGCCCCGGGTAGAGCAGGTAGAGAGGGTCGATAGACAAAATAAATTAAATCTTGTGTGCGCTAAAGCCGCGGATAAAATAAATAAAAATGCAATCGCGATGAAAAGGCGTTACGACAAAAATCGCGATCCAGCAATCAAATACCAAGTTGGAAATATGGTATTGATCGAGAAAACACCTATCGTCAAAGGTTTGACGAGTGGAAAACTTGTCCAGAGGTATATTGGACCAGTGATGGTGAAACAAGTTCTTCCCAATGACCGATACAACGTAGAGAGCCTATCAAGAGATAGACGACGTTTCCGTGAAGTAGTAGCCAGCGATAAGATGAAGCTATTCCGGAGGCAAACTGTCGATTAAAGGTGAGGTAGATTGTATTTGTTAAAAAAAAATGGGTTACCACTGATCCTAACCAGTATCTTTTGCATATGACATTATTTAATGAATGTTTCAAATTGTTTAGTTTAAAAATTTTAATATTGAATATTGTGATGTGTGCGAATGAGATTCTATATTTGTTACTCCTTATGATAACGACTTTTACAGTTGAATGAAATCATGTACTACAAGGTGTGTGACGCCTATGTATACCGCTGAACTTCTTTGTGGTGGTTGAGTCATGTATATTTAAGGTGTGTGACGCCTATATATACCTCTGAATTACTTTGTGGTGTTTAAAGTTACATTCTGCTGTGTATTTTGAGCACTCCGAGCCCTTGTAAGCCGCAAGTGGTTCCCTTTGCGTGCTTCAAGTATCCTTTCCGTTGAGTCCTCTAGTGTGTGCACTCCGAAAGGCAGTTCGTTGAGTCCATTGTGCATATGTTCTGTGCTACCATTGTGGCCACCTCGTTGAGTCCTCTTGTGTGTGTACTCCAGATGAATAAACCATTGAGTCCACTGAGACATGTGCCCTTTTGCGTACTCCTAGCAATCTTGTTGAGTCCTCTTGTGTGCGTACTCCAAGAAATCGACTGGTAGAGTCCATGGGGAAAACATGACTTATTGCGCACTCTGGACGTTCCTTCTGTTGAGTCCTCTTGCATGTGCACTCCGACTAGGTAGAATGATAGTATTTGCTAATCAAACTAGGATGTACTTTGTAAGTCCAGAACAATTTACTGTGCAAAGCTTTTCTGGTTACAGGTGGATTGGCCCGAGGACGGACCAAGTCAGGATGGCCGAATGTTAGGTGCTCTCCTCAGTGAGCAGATTTTCGAGGACCCTGTATGACATATTTTATTTCGTGTGTTTACATAAGCCATTCAATAGACATAACAATAAAAGCGCTGTAACGGCCAACGCTTGGTTGGGAAATATTGAGATTATTATTATTGGTGCGGGCTCGGAGATGACTGATCTTGAGCTGTATTTGCTTTTCATAGTTTTCATTAAATGTGAAATACGGCATTAATTTGTGTTATTCTTGTGTTCACCCTAACATTATATATATATATATATATATATATATATATATATATATATATATATATATATATATATATATATATATATATATATATATATATATATAAACAATGCAGTAAACAGTATAACGTAAGCTATATATTATTGTTTTATACCTAATAAACTTCTTCAAGAGGCAATATAGAAAGACCGATATATACCTAATATCAATATATCTAGAATCTAGTAGGAACTTTGAAGAGCGTCCGAACGGAAAACTGATAATTAAATTTCCAATTGTAATTTTAATACTGGAGTAGGTCGGAACGTTTGGTGTGAAGATAACACTGACTTAGTTTTCTACAAAACACTATACACTATGTAACCCACCTGTCTTAGTATTAAGTATATTTTACACTATATTTTTGTAACTAATTTAAATCTCTCATTTTGTATCATCTTCTTATATCCTATTGATACGCCTCTGGTATTAGGCTATTATAATGTCTATCTTTCTGTACTACTTTAACATGAAAGACAAAATAAAAACATTAAGAGCGGTCTTTTTGGCCAACGTCTATTCATAAATAAACAACAAATAGTGATAATAGGTATCTCGTGGAAACTCTTCGCAAATGCTTTGTTCTAGATAACCAATGTCTTAAAATTGTTTGCTTGTGTCTTACGAATGTTATTGTTTATTCTTTTATCTATCTTGTCTTCCAATGTATCCGAATCAATGTATGTATGATAACAATTAGAATAGCAAGTCGTCTATGCTAAAAACTAATCACATCTTCCATAAATATCGTTGTACAATCATTATTAGATTCATTCGATGTTCAATATTCAATATACATATATACTTACAAATCTATCACTGTTAATAGATATAGTCAATGTCTATAATATAAAATATAACTATATCATATATAGTTTGTATATATGTATGTACTTAGTAAATTAATAATAAAACCTAGAGTCAACGTCAAGAGCTTTCGTCGAAGAAGTTCTCATCCAGTTCCATTACAACTACACTCGACGCGCGTTTCGCCAACAATGTTAATATCATCTGGAGATGATTAAAACTGAAATTTAATCATCATCATCAGTTTTAAACATCTCCAGATGATACCAACTTTGTTGGCGAAACGTGCGTCGAGTGTAGCGTTTGGTGTTTTGTGGAAACTAAGTCAGTGTTAACTGTAATTTTTAAAAATGTCCTAACAAAATGAAATGAACAGGCGCAGGCGGTTAGAATCTTTATTTTTATTCTACGGGGAAAATACAACATGAGAACCGATTATATATTTATTATAAACCGTTAATGTTTCGCAGTAATAAATTCAACCGTGACCAGCTATAGGTATTAAACACAAAAACATATTTAATGGATTTTTTTGTTATATGTTTGTCGACATGCTTTAACCATATTTTTAATTTTTTTGCAAAAGGACGACGTGAAAGGTTGCGGTACTGTTTTTCATTATAAATTTTTAATGAAACGAATTTAAAGCCATCGGCGTAGTTCGTTAATTTACAATAATAAATATATACCAAAATGTTCATCTCACATCAAAATACTTAAGAAATTTGAAATAATGTATATACATTGTTCCGAATTAATGTTGTACATTTCCAGTAAGAAGGGTATAAAATTGTGAACAAGATAGAGGTGATATATGAATTAAGTACGAGTTAGATAATATTGTGCCAAAGCTGTCAGTGACAGGGTTTCTGTGTATTTTACCTCACATTCGTAATATGTGTGGTAAAATAAACCAGAGCCCTGTCACTTCCAAAAACCAGTCTCATTTAATCCTTTACTTTGTTTCTGTTTGCGCTTGTTTATAAAACAAGCTGACCTCTATTCTGCATAATATGTTTCTACATTGCTCTTGTGGCGCTTGTAAATATAGCGAGACACTTTTGAATCGCGTGTTATTTCCAATCCAACATTGCCATTATCTAGGAGCATCACTAGAGGGCAGTGTAGCACTAGTAAATCAGTGAATTCTCCGCTGCAGAATGCACAGTGGCGTAGCAAGCATTGCGTGTTATAATAATACAAAATTACTGGTTCATATTCACATAATGGCAGTATGTGTATGATAACAATATTTTCATTAGAAAATATCTCACAAGGGATTCGAAAGTTTAGTGCTAATTTATCCAAGCATTTAAGGTCGATTGAATAATGAATACAAGATACTGTACATAGGCGTTGAAAGCGCTAAGTGAGTGTGAGAAGTATTTAGTTAATTTAAAAAACCGATTTTAAATGATTTTAAAAAGTTTTTATAAACTAAAGCAGATAGAAACTCTGGTATATAGAACTAATTCAAGGTCAGAAATTATGAAAAAAAAACTATAGGCGAGATAACAGAGAAATTTTTTGAAAAGGGACTCCGCCACGGATAGGATTGGACATTTGTCCCGGATGGAATCCGAACGACAGATAGTTGTTTCGAACTTATTAGTTCTCATCAGTGCCGTACACGGTACGCCAATTCAGGACAAATACCAAAACAAATCCGTGGGGTTTTCATCTAAATCAGTAAGATCTATGTCTGTAACTTACAACTCGGGGATCGAGAAAGGAACCACCAAACAGCGATCCTCGATCCCTTTCTCGTGTTTCTGCACGACCAGAGCTTTTTTTATCAAGTGGTTCCCGAATAGCAAGGCTAATACATAATCGCTGTAGGAAAAAGGACCAGAGGTTTAAAAAGCTGGTCGTGCAGAAACACGAGAAAGGGGTCGAGGTATAATGTAGTTTTCAGAATGGGTTGTTTCCCATTGTTATAGACGATTTTTTTTTACTTCTAAGTCAGGGAAATCTGAAGATGAAATAAAATTTTACAGGCCCATCAGTATAATGTCAAAATTACTGGTACTGGTACTACCATAGCAAAGAATAACTGTTAGAAAAATTAGAACCAATTACTCTGAAAAACGGCTAATACCTAACCACCAATATACTTCCATATCGCAATATGCTACCAAAGATCTTGACCCAGTCCTCTATCTTCTTTACACAACTGATCTTCCTACTAACAACAATGTAACTACTACAATCTACGTATGTTGTAGTTCTGACGACGCTGATCAAAAGTCTCAAATGATTATTGTTTCACCTAGAGCAGTTTAAATGATCGTGTATCAATATGTTATCAAATCAGTGGCGGCGACAGGGGTAGGCGGGCGCCTAGGCAAAATCCTTTTCGCCCAACCTATTATAACATCACTATATCACATTCACACATAAAATAATATATTTAACGACCTCGCCCATCCTAGATATTTCCTGACTATTTTCACCAAACCGCAAAATAATGCTAGCGCCGCCACTGTATCAAATCGACCTTTTCGTATTAAATCGGAATGTTTTAGTCTATAATACTGTATTTACCAGTGCATATGAGAAGTTTTCACTCTTTTGTGTCATTTATAGGTTTGAGTCTTCCTCCCAGTGTAATAATAAAGAATGACTCGCAAAAACTCGCTTAACTGGAACTACTATTAGGACTTATTTTATATCACCTTATTAGTAATCTAATCTTATCATTTATCTTTTTAGTTATCGTTTTTAGTATTACCCAGAACCAACGACGTGGACGTAGCGAATATCTGGCCACTTGCTGCCTGATTCACGTGAGTCCCCTTGCTTCTCACATATGGGGTGCTTAATTCACGTAAGTCCACTTGCCTCACACGTATGGGGTGTTTTTATAACGTGAGTTCCCATACCTCTCACGTATGGGGTGCTTGAATCACGTGAGTCCTCTTGCTTCTCACGTATGGTGTGCTTGATTCACGTGAATCCCCGTGCCTCTTACGTATGAGGTGCTTGTTTAACGTCAGTTCATTTGCCTCACACGTATGGGGCGCTTGATTCACATGAGTCACCGTCTCTCACGTATAGGCTTGGTTCACGTGAGTCCCCGTGCATGATGCACATGTATAGTCATAATACGGCATTTCATTCATCTATGACCTCCAATGTTGTATTCAGGTTATCTTGGTCAATGTGCTACGAGTACATCCAATGATATATGCAAAAGACTTCCTTCGGGATATTTAACATTTGGTTGATGTCGCGCATACCCTAAATACCACAAGATACTTGCAATATGTGCACAAGAATCAAGGATTCTGACTGTCCATCTACAGACTGACAAGTGCAATAATATCCAGTCACAACTTCGTCGTCATCCGCAATATCTTCTGGGCTTTTGTATGATATAAAAATTGTATGTTTTGTTGCATTACGATATCTAGAATAGATTTTCCATTTTATAAAATTACTTTCATTCAGTAATGAAATTTGTTTGTAGTTTCATTTCTTTGCAGTTTATCTTGTATATATGATTGCGACAAATCAACTGAATATATATCAAAAGTTAAATCTTGGGGGAAGTCTACGTCAAGCCGAGGTAAATCCGGCACCTGATGGTTTAATCGTTCCCATTGCCTATTTCTGTTCCGCAGATTATCGACCTCCACTCGCGCTTGCGCTACGCCCACCGCTTTGGTACCCACCACTTTGGTACCCACCGCTTTATTACAGTTAATCCCTGCATATGTATCATATAATGATATTTATTAAGGATGGCTCCTGCTATTCTGTAATAGTTCCCAATATATTTCGCATTTTAATTGTTGAATATATGCTCAAATATTATGAAAATCGAGTTCATATGACTACTTCTTGCTTCGACCAACCATCTCATTTTAATAATATCACAATTGTGTCTTCTGTTACAAATTGTCGTTGACCACGTTCAAGCAACGCTGTCATATTATTATCAATTCCCAAGCGTTAAAGGAATGGTACAACACCCCTCTACCCTCTATCTACTAAAAATATATCTTCATTCTGAAAGCAGTTTCTTAGATTTTCGGCATCCCTCTGAAATTAATTTTGAATAATTGTAGCATAATTATTGTAATAGGAAAATACGGTCTCAATATGGCTAAAATGTAACCATCAATGCCTATAATTAATGTCGGTTTTAATAAGTGCCTACCCTTATGGCGACAGTAACAATGTCACGAATATTCTACTTTTATGAATGAATGTGTGATAACAATTTGTGATAACATCACAAATGACGATAGCTTTTGTCACATGAGGTTCACTGTTGTATAACATGAATATTTATAAACTCTTGTCTAGTAATTTCATCTGTACCCATATTTTCACGTAAAAACCTCATACATAATGACCGCCATACCGCATTTATTGCCATACTGACTATAGCTTATCTAACTTAACTACTAAAATAGTTAAATACTACTTTAGAATTAATTTGCATAAGAACACCATTAAATCTTTCCTTCTAACATACCTTAAGGTATGCTGTTCTGGAACTGAATTACAAAACGTAGAGAGATTTTCGAATTGTTGTTTGTTTAGTGGAAAGAGGCAACTAAATTATTCAACAGTTTCGAGTCTAGGACGGGTGTCGGACCAGCTTCTAAGCTGTGTGGTAAGGTTTCTAAATTGTTCCAAAAATATTTGTAATTCTGGTCCAGGGATGAACCGTTTTCATTCAAATGATGATTGCATGATCTTACATTGTCGGGGATAAAAATATTATCATGAACGAAAGCGTCAACTCTTTATTCCATAGTTAACCCGCTTATACTATTCTGTCCATTACAAAATATACAAGTACGATTTCCTCGCTATTTTACAACATTTAACCGGGATCTGCTTGAACTGCTGCTAGTTGCTTTCAATATCTTGATTACAATTAAAACAAATTCTAGTATCGTTATCGATATCTATGTTTGGTGCATCATGACCATTACGTCTGCCAATTGCAATTTGTTTTTTATTATCGTCATTACCAATCGGACGCATCTGTTGAAGCCTTCCACGATAATTGCAAACGTAATAAGCCAATCTTCTATTTACAGCCATGATAAAGATTTATATTATACATTTAACTGTCAGTCATTTACGCTTATTATTTTTATAGAAATTGTGTATATTTGTGTACAAAGTGTCATTGCGTAAGGATGCAATAAGTAGTATCTGTAATATTTTACATTTGTCTTTAATAATGTTGTATGACACATTCTTATACAACTATCTCTAATTTATGTAAATAAACATATATTGTTATTTTTAGAATATTTTTGTCTATCCTGTTTTTTCCATCTAATTATTACAGTCACTGTACTTCATTAGGTACCTACTTCAATATTATATAACGACATATTTGATCTTAGCCCAATTTAATCGCATTTGAAAGAAAGGTACAGCAAATATATTTGTCTTTAATTGTATTTAATTGTACAGGGTGTTGGTACATCGATAGAAATATTTAAAGAAATGACAAGAGGTAATTATTAAAACTTTTTTAACTTTGTGTAGTAATATACCAGGTGTTACGGATTTCGAGATATTTGGGTTTTATTGTGTAATAATTGCTCCTTTACCACATTATAAATTTTAATAACAAATTAGAAATTAGTTTGATTAACCTACCTCAATCATTTGTTTATGTATCTATAACATTTAATTTTTCAAAATAAGCTTTAACAGTTTCTTGGTATTTCACGAGAAAAAAAAAGAGTCAAATAAAACGCCAAGATACGACAGCAAAATAAAATTTCAATAGTTTTTTTTTTATAAAATAATTTTTTTTTTTTTATAAAATAATGCTCCGATCCGATAGGACTTGCACCTTGACGAAGTTCTAGTGCAAACTAGAGCGGGTGGGTCGGCTTGCGCGTTTTAATGATTTAAGGAGCCATACTATAGGTTTAACCATAGTGGGAGGGTCCTTATTGAAAAACCAGACTAAGACAAGTCCCTGAAGGAGGGCAGCAGCTCTTTCAGTAGTCATAGTGGCAGAAACCGTGGGGGTTGGTATGGTGCTATGACACACACGACTGCGATGTGGAAGGCAAGAGGAAACCACCACATTATAATCCTCAGAACAGCTAGCAGAAAGCTTATCCTAAATTAATGATGGCGTCTCCTGGGGCAAAAAACTCCGGAGGTAAAATAGTCCTCCGTTCGGATCTCCGGGTGAGGACTGTTCCGGGAGACGTGATCGAGTGCAATAATAGTGTAGCATGTGCATAAAAGAGTGCAGTAAGTGTAGCATTTCACGAGTCGGAGCGTGGAATGTCAGAAGCATGAGACAGGCAGGGAAGCTAGAAAATCTGAAGATAGAAATGGATAGGTTAGGATTAGATATAGTAGGTATAAGTGAGATGCGCTGGCCGGAAGTAGGAGATTTTTGGAGCGGTGACTATAGGGTAATACACACAGGATCGGTAAATGGAAACGCGATTGTAGGAATCGTTATGCGGAAGAACGCAGGACAGTGTGTAGATAACTACCTACAATACAGCGAGAGAGTAATGATGGTTAGGTTAGATTCGAAGCCAGTGGAAACAGTAATAGTGCAAGTATACATGCCTACTTCTAGCCATAGTGAGGAAGAGTTAGAAGCCGTTTATTCGGACATAGAGCAGGTAATAGGATTTGTGAAGGGTCATGAAAATTTAATAATAGTAGGAGATTTTAACGCAGTCGTAGGTAAGGGGAAAGAAGGAGAATTTGTAGGTCCTTATGGATTAGAAACGAGAGAGGTAGCAGACTGATAGAATTCTGTGAGAAGCACAAGATGGTAGTCGCGAACACATTGTTCAAGAATCACGTTAGGAGGCGGTACACATGGAAAATGCCAGGAGGGATAGACAGGTATCAGATAGACTACATTCTGGTTAGGAAGAGATTTAGAAATCAAGTAAAAGACTGTAAGAGTTATCCAGGAGCAGATGTAGACAGCGACCACAACTTGGTAGTCATGAAAGCTAGATTAAAGTTCAAAAATCTGAAAATCCGGAAGGATAAGAAACGTATAAATGTAGACATATTGAGGGATCAGAATATGAAAGATAAGTTCCAGGATAAAACAGATCAATTAATAAATAAAACGAGTAAGGACGAAATCAAGAACGCAGAAACTGAGTGGGAGGGTATCAAGAATAGTCTAGCTTCCGCGGCTACGGACGTTTTAGGACACGATAAAAGGGAAGCTAGGAAGCCCTGGATAACGAACGAAATCTTAAACTTAATGCAAAAGAGACGAGGCTACAAAAACAGACGAGACGAAGAAGGACTGAAAACTTATAAGTCAATAAAGTGGGAAATCATTAGAAAATGTAGAAAAGCGAAAGAACAATGGATAGAGGATAAATGCAAAGAAGTAGAAGATAAGTTGCAAGTAGGTAAGACCGATGAGGCTTACAAAATAATTAAGAGGAACTTCAGGGATATAGGAACAATAAGTAGAAACGTTAGGAGTCAATCGGGGGACATACTGATCGGAAGAGAGGAGAAAGCGGATAAATGGAAGCAGTACTTAGGAAATTTATACGAGGATCAGGAATTAGGAGAGATATTAGAGGAAGAATCTAGCATCGATAGGGAAGATGTAGGAAAACCTATATTGAGAGAGGAATTTGAAATAGCACTAAGGGGGCTAAAGAATAATAGACCGCCGGGTGTAGATAAAATACAGGCGGAAATTTTGAAATGTGCGGGACAGAAAGTAGTAAATAGGATGTTTGAACTGGTAAAATACATATATGAAACGGGCGAGATGCCGGAGGATTATAAGAGGAACATTATCGTTACTATACCGAAAAAGAGAGGAGCCGACAAATGCGAGAACTTTAGAACGATTAGCCTAACTTCCCACGCGTCAAAAATCTTAACTAGAATAGTGCAGAAGAGGATGGAAAATAGAGCGGAGGAAATACTAGGAGAAGACCAATTCGGCTTTAGGCGAAATAGGGGAACTCGCGAAGCTATTCTGGCGCTAAGAGTAATGTTAGAGAAAACAATAGAAAAAGGAAAGAACGCTTATATAGGATTTGTAGATTTAGAAAAAGCTTTTGATAACGTAAGATGGGAAAAAATGTTCGAGATACTAAAGAGCGCGGGAATGAAGTATAGAGATAGGAAAGTAGTACACAATCTATACAAAGAGCAAACTGCTGTTATAGAAGTAGAAGGGGAAAAAAGGGAAGTAGGTATTAGGAAAGGAGTAAGACAAGGATGTACGCTATCACCACTAATTTTTAATCTGTACATCGAAGAGGCGATTAATGTGGTAAAAGATAGAGTGGATTTCGGGATTAAAGTACAGGGACAGAAACTAAAAATGCTGAGATTCGCGGATGATATAGCAGTATTAGCATCTAGTAAGGAGGAATTAGAATCGGCATTGAACGAAATGGAGGCAGTGTTGACAGAGGAATACGGAATGAGGGTGAATAAAAACAAAACTAAAGTGTTAGTGTGCAGAGGGCGCGAGAGCAGAGCAAAAACGAAAGTACAAATTAATAATGAAAGGTTGGAGGAAGTTAAAGACTTCACTTATTTAGGAAGTAAAATAAATTGGGATGGAAGAAGCGATAAAGACATAAAACAAAGAATAGCGCAGGGTCGAGTAGCTTTTAACGAAAAGAAAGCACTTTTATGCTCGGGGGTAATAAACTTAGAAACAAGGAAGAGATTTTTGAAAACATATGTATGGAGCACGGCACTATACGGCTGCGAAACCTGGACGGTAGGGGAAGCAAGTAGGAAGAAATTAGAAGCTTTTGAGATGTGGTGTTACCGAAGAATGATGAAAATACCATGGACTGATAAGGTTAGAAACGAAGAAGTATTGGAGAAAGTCGGCGAGAAAAGAAATATGTGGAAAAACTTAAAGAAGAGAAGAGATAGAATGGTAGGCCACTTGCTGAGACATGGGGGAATAGTCCGCGATATTTTGGAGGCAGAAATAGGAGTGAAGAAAGGCAGAGGTAGGCCGAGATTAGACTACTGCTCGCAAATAGTAAGGGATGTAGGTTGTAGCACAATTAGCGAAATGCGTAGGTTAGCACAAGATAGGAGAAGCTGGAGGTTAGCGTCCAACCAGTCTAGGACTGATGACCTAATGATGATGATGATTTAACTGTATTTGTAATGCAATTCTTAGATTATTGTTCTCGATATTCACAGAAATGGATATGGACAATAATGGAAATAATGCGACTTTAATATGTAATCGTGTTTAATCAGAGCTTTGCAATTAAGGGTTGTCCTTAATATATCTCGAATATGTTCCGGTTATGCTCAGTATTATTATGGTAACGCTATTACAGGGAGACGATGATGTACTCGTAAGTACACTTTTCCAGACTCAAACATTCCGATTTAATACGAAAAACATACACGGTCATTTAAACTGCTCTAGATGAAAAAAAATTATAATATTTAAGCTTCGTGACCATTAAGACGTTTAAACGGTGGCCCCAGAACTACAACATACTGAAATTTTAACGAAATCTACCGAGGGCTACTTCCCATAAGAAATATGCGGAGTTCTTTCTGTTAAATTAACTTTGTAGTAACATCCCTTGAATGTCATTCGTAACATATTCGCGTTAGATAAACGTAACTGTGCAATTAAAAGAAAAAAAAAAACTGTCCATTTTGTATCTGAAATAGTTTTGAGAATTTATAGTTAAACAGTAACGCAGTGGAAATAGAAAATATCTAGAATTTTTTAAATTATCTAAATATTATTGTTGTGACATAGTTGTTGTTATTTATTAAGTTGTACAACCTTATTGCTTTTCAATACATGCGTATTACAATTGTTCAAATACATTTACAGAATCTATTCCAGTGAAAAATTATTTAACCTGCAGAACCCAGTTATATTTTTTGTCAGTAGGACCAGAATTATATAATTTAGAAAAACATTTTTTGGGTACCTGTCCATGTTTAGGATCTTTATTAAAAATTTGAAGTATGTTTAAATATTACAAATGATATGTGTGTGTGGTACTTGTTTCCAAGCGTACTAAAAAATCTGAGGTAAAAGAAGTAGTCTTTTAAAATAGGACACTTGTACTCGTCAAATAATTTTGAAGTAACAAAGGGACCACATTGAAAAGCATGATGATAATGAATTAAAAACAATGGAATTATACAATTGTACCATAGCATTTCATGAAGTTGCTTTAGATTTAGAAAGCAGTACAATTACCGTACAAACCGTACCGCTTGTTTGGTTTTTGACGTGATAGACATACTCACCAAGTCATCATCCTAAATAAGGAGGACGAGACAAATTTGATTCCTAGGTAGGTATACTGCCTGTTATTTGTTACGTTGCCCTAAATCGCTACAAAAAGTATAATTCGCTGGCCTGTCATGAGATGTTTGGCCGTTTACCAAGTAAAACGAGAAAGATTCCATAAAATTTAAAAGGTTGCGGCCTCTTGTGTTTACGATCGTCTGTCCTAAAAAATCGGTTCTTTCCACCTCTTCCACAGATATATTACCTAAGTAACTAACTCTACAATTAAAGTCGCCCAAAAGTGTAAAGAAGTGATAAGGATACCGCTCTAAAACAACTAATCTTCAATATGACATAACATATCGTCAATATTAATGCTAAGTTGAATATATGTATACAAAACATAAAATAAATGAAAATTGATTATGAGTAGTTACGATAGTATCTAGGAATAGTCGCCAAGGAGATTTATGTAAAAGTATAAAAAACATTTGTTAAAGCCGTTATTGCATCCTAAACTATTGCTTTCGATGTAATGACGGCGGCAAAATCTTGCGCATAAAGGAAACAAATTGCAAAATTTAATGTAAGCCAAGTTTAACAAACACAAGGGACATGAAAATTGTGATTAATTTCTAAAACATCGCTCATATGACTAAGGCCCTGACTACTCTAGGGTAAAATCGAAAATTATTGCTATATTGAACTTGTTGATCTTTTAAAAGCCGTCAAAAGAAAGATATCAGTAGTAGAGCAAGGGGGCTACCAGCTCACCCTCGGATTTGTCCGCGGACATTTGATGCGGATGGCATGTGTCCATCGGGAGTGACCAAAGATGTGGGTGGGGTCGCGAAGAGTTCTTGTGGATGATCAACAATGACCAGAGGGTGTAGAAAAAAGCGGCGGAGGGGGGCGAGGGGGAAAAAACACATGGTTAAGAAAAAAAGGGGCGTGGCTGCGTTAAGAAAAAAAAAAACATGGCTGTATTAAGAAAAAAGAGGCGTGGATGCGAAAAAAGAGGGTGGGGGGAAAAACATGTCTGCATTAAGAAAAAAAATGTGGTTAGAAAAAAGGGGGCGTGGCTGCGAAAAAAGAGGGTGGGGGGTAAAGGGTGTCTGCATTAAGAAAAAAACATAGCTGTATTAAAAAAGGGGGGCGTGGCTGCTTAAGAAAAAAAGAGGGTGGGGGGAAAAGGGGGCGTGGCTGCTTAAGAAAAAAAGGGGGTGGGGAAAAACATGTCTGAAAAAAAGGGGCCGTGGCTGCGAAAAACATGACGTCTTATGATTGGCGAATAACGGAAAAAATGTCTGACGTCTAATATAGGATGAGATAGCACAGAAAGAGCTTAGTAAAAAAAGTGTGACGTCAGAGCCTAAGATAGCACGCAGAAAGAATGTAGACGTCTATGATTGGCGAATAACGGAAAAATTTGTGATGTCATAGTCTTAGAGTATAAGTGTTGGCTGTTAAGACAAAAAACAGAGAAAAATGAATGTCGAAAAGGTCTTATTTCACTACATTTACGGTGATCAGTCATCAGGATAGCAGAAATATTCAAGACGTATGCACATATATTTAAATGAAATAATATTTAGTCCCAGATTCGACAAGTCTAAACTATTCAGATAAATAAAGTCGTAAATTTTGTTTGTTATTATAATAAAATATCCGATATCCGATAACGAATGGTGTTGGTATACGGGATAGAGTTTCCATATAAGGTTTTATTATTTAACACATTCAATTCAAGATTCATATGTATACAGGGAAATTTGAAATAATTATCTTCAGGCTAATTAAAAGTAATATACGAGGGGTATCGGAAAATAATAAAAAGACATACATGTTTATAAAATCATATTTATTAACATATAAAAATACAATACTAATTAAAACTATGTAATAAAAAATATAAGAGCATAATATATAATTATAATACAGTATGTTTATTAATAGCAGTATAAAAGCACATTTTTTTATTTATAATAGGATTCAAAATTTTCGCTGCAGCTTCTATCCTGCGTTGAAATCGGTATCGGTCCAAGACAAAAAATTCCCAATATCTTAATCTTGATGTTCTATATGCATAGGCCCACGTGAACATTATATACGTTTGATTACGACTCTCATCGAACGTAACTCGCTTTATCTTCTTTTCATTACTCATTGTGGTAGTTTGTACGTGGACATCTGACGCAGTCAAAAGGGCCTTATCTTAAACTTTATCCGATTTCAATCGAGTAAAGACTAAAATTCATTAAAAATTATTGCAAGAGAGAATACTTTAAATAGGTTAATAAATAAGAAAGTTATAGACAAAGAAACTGTATTTATAGTAAAAACAGAGGTTTTATTTGTTCTAAGTTGGTACTAAAAAGCCACTATATTTGGGTTGGTACACCTGTATGATGGTACGACTTGAAAACGTAACTAAAATGTTTGCTGTGCTATTGTAGACTAAATAAGCTGGTGAATAAACAAAAATTATCTGCAAAATGCTGAGTCATTTTTTTCTTTTAACCTACTTGTCGCTTATTACATAGAATGCAAATTCAACGTTAAAAACAAGTCTTGACTTGTTGAACAAAGTGTCGCCAGCTGGGTTAAGGAACGTGACTTAAATGTAAACAAACTGGTGTTTTGCCACTATTGTAGACTATGATTAAAGCCGACTAACATCTGAATTGAGATCAAGGTCATAAATCCAAATCGTATTAAATAACATCTGTGTCTTTTGAAAAAAAAAACACGTTACGTAAACAAGTCTGTCTAGTTAGGAGCTGTAATTTATATATTTTAAAAATGAAAACTGTACACACAAGTGTGCAAAATAAAAACAACAATTATTTTAGTAAAATATTTAATCAACTACATCTTCACTATAAAGATTATATTTTACAATATATTCAAAAGGTATAGTTTTTCTAATTGAGTATAATAATTTGAAGAAACCAGCTTCCAGTATTCCTACGCAAAATTCGTCTAGATTGATGGATCCCAGTAAAATTTGATTACATAAATTTTCAACACGACCATATGTTTCTAATGTATATTCAGTGTGATTATAGTGAACTACGGTATCAGTCTGACAGTCTTTAATATGATACATAACGTTGGAAGGCTCACTGATACTGAGTTCCTTGAATTTTTCTTGTGAAATATCTTCGTAGAGTCTTATGATGGCACCTCTTAATTCAGCATCAACCATTTTTTGCTAATATTTCTAATAAGACACTTCAGAATTAAAATCGAAGAACAGAGTGTAATGTAGTACAGTAGAATTGTAAGTGATTGTTGACTATTATAATCATTGAATATATCGACAGGGGTCACGCATGCGCCTTTAAAAATGTTCCAATCTAAATCTCCACTTGTACCATTTTGAAATTTTACTCTTATTTTATATCTTTTAGCATCATTTGGTATTGAAGAAAAAAACGTGGAAATATGATTATTTAGAATATAAGGTGTCATATTTTTCCAGTTGTTCTTTGTATCAAAGTAGACAAACATTTCTTTCGCATCATATGGACGATGCACATAAAGAACATTTTGATATATAGCATATAATAGAATAAACTGATGACCTAACGGCATCATGATTAATTATATACTATGCATGTACACATAGGCTATACTTATTTATTAACATTTTCCCTCTATATTTTTGTTGAAGGAATTTTTTCATGCTGTGGCGTAATATTCAAATTGGTAAAACTAATGAACATACGCTTTTTTTGTTCATAAAAGCTGATAGTTATTTTCAACTGCTCTAACTTTCTGTAATGTTCATTCAATAATAACTTGTATTTATCTGAAGGATGCATCTTACTGCTCAGACGTCTAGTAAACAACTAAAAAAATTATGGTAATACACACAAGGAGATAAATAAAAAAATTTTAGAGACCAATAGTTTTTTTTGTATTTATTTTGGTAAATTTGAATACAACCAATCATATAGTTTTACACTATTTCTTATACTACACATACATTTAAAATTATTATAATGATGAATACATTGTGGAAAGTCTTTTAAAAAATTTGGTACACTGGTGATATGTTCGACATTAACTACAATAGGTGACGTTGTTGAAGTTTCCGCTAGTTCATGTAGCTTTCGTTCAAGAAATTCCTTCTTTTGATGTCCCTTTACGTAAACTATGTCGACGTCAGCCCCATTCAATAGGTGATCGCTTAGAATGTCATTTAATATGTCGTAATTTACATAACCGCTGCTATATTTTAGACCATGATGAAAACGTTCCAAATAGTTTACTTGTTTCTTTACTTCAGAACTTAACGTACTGTATGCCATTGGAGGTTTCAATAAATAATGAGCCCTTTGCATGCCACTTACAAAAGATATTTCTTTGGCATGAAATTCAGGAAGGCTGAACCCTTGCACATCGACGACAATCAACTTCATGATGTTCTCAGATACAATACTTTTAAAAGACTGAATTACTTTATTTGATACAAGTTTATTTTATGCTGCATTTCTTACGATTCCACTTAGGGGTAAATATTCGATTACGCGATCATGAATAATTATACAGTATGCCTTGGTATTCTGGGGAAATGATTTTCTGCTTTCAATTTCCAGTTTAACATCTACAGTGGAAGATTTTATAGAATCATTTCTTTTCGAACAGTCTATGACAAATATTGCCCGACCGCTGAAAGCATCAAAGTCAAGTATCGGTTTATTATTTGAGGCGAACATTTTAGAGAACTGCGTATACATATAATAGGCTTCAGCATATTTTTTACAGCTAAAATCTAATTTCATATCTTCATAGGGATAATATTCAGAGTTCAATGTTAATTTAATATTTGATATATCGATATTATCCAAGTAAGTAACATCTTGCATGCTTTTATCTTTTTTATTTGTTTGAAATGCAACAATAACGTATCTGGGGCTCTCCACATTAGTACACGTTTTAACGGACCATATTTCTTTCGTAGTGCTAGTGGTCAAAGCTGGTAATTCATGGAATTCCCATTGTCTATATGGAAGTAGAAGTGGCTTATCGCTATTTATTTGAGAGAGCAAATTTAATTTCAAAACATCATTCAGAAACACATGCTTGACTTTTAGCTCTATGCTGGTTATTGTTAGTTCGCCAATAGTATCGTCATTCGACACTTTAAAACAATTATTATCATTTCGAGCTCTAATTAGACGTAAAACTTGTTTACCGAAAATTACTCTCTTATAATCATGAAAAAATCCCAGCAAATGCCACAACGGTATTCTCAAAGAGAATGTTGTTTTTGTAGCATCATATGTTACCAGCTGTCCTTCAGGGTAATTCCAACCAGCAATACTAAGAGAAGTATCATCTTTTTCATAACATAAATAGCTTTTTAATAGGCTCACAGTTCCAGGATCTCGTACTTTATCTAATTCCTTTCCATTTAGTTCATAACTAATTGAATCAAATAAATATGCTCCTGCATTATTAGTGAATTCAACGGTGCCAGTACCCTCAACGTTCTTCTTTAAAGTTCCCTCAATCGATAGGGCGGCTTCGCTCATCAATAATAATGCATCCTGTTGATAAATAGCAATTTCTATTTCATCGTTGTTTCCAAATGATTTTACAAAAGGGTGATACGTTCGAATTTCATCTCTGACGATGGACTCATCGTAACTGGGGTCTTGAAATAACTGTAGCTGTTCTAACATTATAGCCCAGAGATTTTAAATAAAGAATATTAGCAAGAGTTAACGCTGAGGTCTTCTTATTACTCCTCTTCAAACACCCTCCACTGACTGAATGCCACAGATTAGAATAACTATCGTTTATATAGTTCTTTTGTTCAAATAGTAACCTCATAGTCCCTTTCTTAATTCTAATCGTACTATAATTTCTTCTCCTCGAAAATTAACTGGCTCAGAATTTTGATCAAGTATTTTCAATGTGATATTATGTATATCTGTTTTATTGTTTATTGGTAGAAAAATTAGGTTATAGGGTTCAATGTCTATTGCGTATCCGGGATCGACTTTCAATCCAAATTCAAAAATGGTGTGTGATGGTTTATTATTGTAAAATGCTCCTGTTGTAAGGTTGCAGTCCACGTGGATTGTTACCACCTTAACTATCTTAACAGGTAAATCTGACTGATATGGAATATCAGGTTTTAGAACTTGAGAACTATAACCTAATAAGGAGGCTAAACTGTCTTTGCGAGTAAAGTCGATTTCGAGCTTACTTTTAATTTCACACTTAAGCGTATTATTATTAGGCTTTAGAGAGAAATAGTCTTCAGTCTGTGCTACACCACTGGGTATTATTCGAGTCTGCAGATATGATTCAATATCACTTATTTCATATGAGCCTGTCGGTATGTGTATAACATTTTCTTCTTCACCACCAAGTTGTCGGTAATAAAACTTATTATTTATCCTCTCTTCAATGTTTGGTATACTATTGTACGTGTGAAGTCCTATTAATGCTAACGAATAGTCGTACTGAGGATCAAGAATTATTGGATTATAAAAGTCCACGGAGAGAGTAGAACTTCGACTTCTTAACGTGAATATTTGAGACATAATGAATGAAAATCACACATGTTTATTATTTTTATAGAGAAATTCTAAACACAAATGTCCACAATTAATCGTATTGTATGTCTGATAAGCATCAGAATTATATTTAATTTTACATTTCGAACCAAGGTACTTGACTAGTTCGATAGGTGGTTTTAAAGATCCAAAACTATCGAAATATAAAACAGAATTGTTCATTTTTTTGTAAGCTACCCAATGTGTTCCAGAGCCTTTTACGCTGTCTAAATTAATAATGGCACTTTCGTATTTTGTAGGTGGTGTAGTAGGTAAGGCGTCACGCATAAAGACACCTCTGAAATATGGAATTTTTAATTTTTTAACATATTTTACTAAATCAATGTCGGAAAGAGCTCTATTGGGTAGCTTCAATGGGAGTTTTTTTGTTTTTTCAAATATAAGCCATATCCTTTTTTATACGGTTTCATGTAGAGTCCGGATCCCCTTTTCCCTAACGCTACTGCCTCCAAAACTCTATTGTGTCTCTCGTCTTCTTCCAATTTTTTCTTAGAATTTTTAGCATCTATTACGGTCTTCGCCACTGCAGCAGCTCCTCCCGACAGAGCTCCTAATGCACTTAAGCCAGCAAATATCGGTATCAAAGGTAAAATACCACCAGTCTTCGGTAATGGTAGAATACGAGGGGTATTTATTTTTCTCTTACCGCCTGCATTCTTGACTGCAATTCGAGCTGCCTTTAACGTCATTGCAGCATCTTTTTTTAAATTGTTACTTGCATGTCTTTTCAGTACTTTAGATATATTTGTCAGGACAGCCTTTTGGAATGCGACTTTTCTACGTCCCCCTACACCCATGCCTAGTTTACGTTTAACCTTCATTGCGTTGGTGACAGCCCAAGCGGTGGCTTTCTCACCTAATTTAGCGTCCTTTGCTTTAACACGCTCCCAAGCACGTTGCTCGAGTTGGTAATCTGCCTTGTGTCTATCTTCTAAATTTTTGTTTTTACTATATGCAATATCGTGCTCTCTGCAAGCTTTATCGAGAGGGTTTATACCTGCATCCCCTCGAGCGAGTCTTTTATGTAACTTCGTACCAGGCCCGCAAAATTGGTATCCCGGAACATGCAATTCAAAGGTCAACTTATTAATTAGATTATTGACTACTCCACGTCCTACTACGTGTTTACGCGATGCCATATGGATTGTGAATGATGATATCTGACATTAATCATATATATATATATATATATATATATATATATATATATATATATATATATATATATATATATATATATATATATATATATATATATATATATATAAAGTATTACAGTCAGTAAAATAGTTCAGACGTTACTATGCGTGTTCAAAGACAACAGGTGTCCCTGCCCGTTGAAAATTTAGATCTGTTGACAGACCATTGTGTGAGAGGAGAAGAAAAACATGGAAAGTTATTTCCTAGTACTCTAAGAGCTATTATATGCGGACCCAGTGGGGCAGGCAAAACTAATTTGCTTCTAAGCTTATTATTCAATTCTAATGGACTGTGGTTTGAAAACATATACGTTTACTCTAAATCACTTTTTCAACCGAAATACAAACTATTAGAGCGGGTATTGCAGAACGTAAATGGAGTTGGATATTTTCCGTATGCAAGTAGTGAGAGTATTATCGATCCATCTGAGGCTAAATCTAATTCAATATTCATTTTCGACGATGTGGCATGTGACAAACAAGACAAAATAAGAGCATATTTCAGTATGGGTAGACATAAACTTGTAGACTGTTTCTATCTCTGTCAAACATATACGAGGATACCTAAACATCTCATTCGTGATAATTGTAACTTCATCATTTTATTTAAACAAGATAAAATCAATTTACGACATGTGTATGATGATCACGTGGCCCCAGATATGACATTCGAACAATTTGAAGACATGTGTAGAGAATGTTGGAATGATAAGCATGGAGTAATGGTCATCGTAAAAGATTTTGATTTACATGGTGGTCGGTATCGAAAAGGTTTTGATCAGTATATAAGCGTGTAACGTAAACTGTGTCTGTTATTATTAGTTAGACAATCGAACTGAAGAGATAACCTCTGCTTAAAAACAGGTCATACCGATCATACAGCCCCATTTAAACAGGTCATACAGTCCCATTTAAACAAGTCATACAGCTAATAGGCTCAGTTTAAAACAGATTGCTGCTAAGGTTGTAACAATGAAGTCTAATAAAATAACTTTTGAAAAGTATAAAGTATCTAAGGTTAAACCATTGGATCTATCAAAGAAAAAATTGCTTAAAGATAAAATTAATAAGGCATCAAAGGCTATCAGAAAAAAGTATCTAGCATTAAAACTAGGAAAATCTGACGAAGACGAAACTCTTAATAGACTCTTGAAGCCCATTATCGATCCATTAAAAGAACTCAAATCTGTAAATATATTACAGAAAACAGACACGAAGCGTGTAGATTCATCGCAACAAAAAAAGCGTGACTCTAGTTCAGCAGAGTATACATCAAATGCAGATATTAAGGATGACATATTGTCTCTGGATCCTCAGTATGAAGTAGGAGATGCTAACTTTCAGGATGGCAAAACGAAGAAAACTGCTCTTAATGAATATTTTGAACAGTATCCATCTTTAGCTAGACACTATATAGAGGGGTTTTTTACTAAACGCAAAGACTATGATAAAACCTATGGCATTAGATTGGATTTACAAATGAATAAACTGTATATTGGTAATATGGAATTAAAAATTGGTCGTGCCTCTGAAATAATTATTAATGATAAAGTATATGATGGCAAAGTGGGGTTATACAATCTACTTTTTATGAAGGATCCCACAGATTATGATAGAAATGATTTAACTGAATATAAGGAAATTTTGCAAATTACCAATGTACATAGAAGAAATTACGAACCGACTGGACAAATTAATGGAACTAGATCTTTCAAGTATATTAAAATAATAAGACCATTATTGGATAGTAAAAAGAAGAAAAAAACACAGTCAACTAGTGGATTCGGTCTGAATATGGTTTACAATCAAAAGCCAATCGAATATGTTTATTGGGATGACATCAATGAGCTTGTTGATAGACTGAAACTTTTGAATGCGTCAAAGATTGCAGGAAATACTGATTCACATGACAATGAAATATCAGCTATCATTAGTGAACTACGTGAGGCTGGAGTTATCTATTAAATATTTGATGTACATACAATTTGAGTCATTATCAGGATGAGTCTTGATAAGTTTGGAAGATCTTCGCGACGTAGTAGTGAAATTAATGATTCATATCTCAGCCAACCACAACGTGGATTTGTATTTACCGAAGATGGAAACATCAACATTGAAAATTTAAAGCTGTGTAATGTTCTATCACCTACTGACGAGGGTGATGCCGTTAATAAGAAATATGTAGATGATCATATAAATTCTATTCTATCAAACAATATTGATGTGCTATTTGAACGTTTAAATAAGTTTAAGGATAGTATAAAACATGTGACATCAGATTTATATCAACAGAAAACATATCTAACAGATATAGGAAGGACTATTGAAAAATTAAATCAAAAAGGTTTAGATAGTGTTGGTGGAAAAGACATTGAATCAAATGCAATCAATGAAACAATTTACAGCCAACCCGATGAAGAAATCTAGAGAAAAAATTCAATTGGTTAATGAGCTTCATAAGCCTGCACGCAAAAATTTCAATCGTAGACGTATTATAATAAAAGGAATAGACGATTTGTGGCAAGCAGATTTAGCGGAAATGTGTAATTATGCTAAAGACAATCACAGTTTTAGATACATTCTCATAGTGATTGACTGTTTTTCAAAATTTGTGTGGGCTAAACCCCTAAAAAATAAGAGTGCACTAGAAGTTACACAAGCAATGAGTGGTATTTTTAAGGATAGCAAGAGGAAATGTAAAAATTTAAATACGGACCAGGGTACTGAATTTTATAATGCTCACTTTAAAAACTTGATGAAAAACTATAAGATAAACCATTACAGTACATTTACAGTAAAGAAGGCAGCTATAGTTGAAAGAGTTATTAGAACGTTAAAGGAGAAATTATATAAATATTTTAGTTTAAATGGCTCATACAGATGGATAGATATACTCCCCGATATTGTCAAAGAGTACAACAACAGTCATCACAGAACAATAGGAATGAAACCGTTAGATGTAACTAAACAGAATGAGAAACAAATACTTAATTCAGTTTATAACAATATTAAGTTGGTAGCATCGCGACACTACAAAGTTGGAGATATTGTACGAATCAGTAAGAATAAGCATGTCTTTAAAAAAGGATATACACCTAATTGGACAACTGAACTATTTAAAATTATTAAAGTACAACTCACCAACCCCACCACCTATTTGCTCGAGGATATGCACGGTATTCGAATAAGCGGAGGTTTCTACGAAGAAGAACTACAGAAAACGAAAACTCCCGATGTGTATCTCGTTGAAAAGGTATTACGTAGACGAGGTAAACAAGTTTACGTAAAATGGTTAGGTTTCGACGCATCTCACAATAGCTGGATTGATTCAGATAACGTACTTTAATCAAATATGCATTGATTCTTATGGAAAACACGAACATTTTTACGATTGCAGAGGGGCCTTTTTTTTAACAATTAATTTAAATATGTATAAAAAGGGTTTGAAACCATAATCATTCATTAGTCTACAGCAATTATGACATCAGTAACATCTAGTCTAGCCGATTCTGACTATTGGCATGAAGTGGATAGAATTAGTGCACAATATGAAGAAGCTGCGCAAAACGAGGGTCGATATCTTTTAGAATATAATACTGACATAAAAAATTCTGTATATAAAATAACTACAGGATTTAGTGTTGCAAGAGGTTATGTTCCTGCCGTAAGAATTTTACTGAATGTGAATCCAGACTTCACCACATTAGACAACATCTCATTTAACAGAGAAGATTGGGATGATTTTATTACTTACCTTCAACAATTTGTTGTGGATTACTTTGATGTGGTGACAGAAGAAGAACCCGAAGAAATAGAAATGAAGTTTTCACATTATGCTTTAATATCAGCACAAATTATTGGAATCAAATTGTTGAAAATGAGTAACGGCTTCTGCACATTTCATTTATCTGACAAAGTTGTTCGTGAGCTCATCTACACCAATAAAATTGTATCATCTCATATGGACTTACTAAATAGTTTAAGTTTTGAACAGTTCTATAATAACTTTTTAAATGTAGCTAATAATATCTTAAGTGAATCTAATTATGAATTGTCACCATATACTGTTATGTTAAATTTATGTGACTTATATCCATGTAATATTCAATCATACTGTATACGTGAATGTTTATTTTATAATAAAGATAATATTCTTAATGATTTAGATAGAAAAATGTATGTACTGAAAACAAGTGCTTAAATAAAAAGAAATTTATATAATGTGAGTTTTCTTTTTTTAGGTTAGGGGAAATAAAAAAATCATGATAATTTAAATACATATAATGAAATAATAAAGAAAAAATACATATAATAAAAATGTGATTACATAATAATAAATTAAAAAATACATAAAATTGGTTACATAATAATAATAATAAAATACATAAAAATATTAAAATATAACAACAGACTTGAGAGATTTTTAAATTTGATGTAAAGCAAAAAAAAGAATATCAGCAATGAAATTACGACATGTCCATTATGGAGTAGTGCCCCCAGGGGAGAGTATCATGAACTTCAGGAAGGGTGTACCTCTTATCGTCGAAGGGATTAAGAGCAATTTTTGTTTGTTCGACGCTGTATACTTCATGTAATTTTGCTTGTATACAGCGTTGAGTTTTATTTAGTAAACAATCTTCGTAAGGCTTTTTGTTTACAAATTTCTCCAGACAGTTGAGATAATCCTCAAAAGTAATTTTATTTGCCACAACATTAGACTTTACACCTTTTGCTTTCTTAACTACTTTGTTTGATTCGACTTTATAGGTGTACTGCTTAGAACGTAGCCCTATGAAATGAGTCATTATTTTCCCATTATTTTCATCCTTCATTAAACCAGGGATTTTTTTATTTACTAGAGGAATATTCCAACGATTATCTTGGGGATAATCACTAGTATCAAATTTATTAATGTCTTTTTTGATAACATCTTCATATACATCATTACACTGAATTTCGTATAAGAGACTGTCTGTATCTGTGTACAAAAGTTTACATTTTTCCACGGGGAATTTTGTTAACATGTATTTATAGTGAAAATCATATACGCAAATTTTAGAAATATCTAAAATAGACATTCCAATATACAAGGGCTTATTGAATATAATGCGAGATTTTTTCATTTCAATGGCCATAAGATTATCGCCGAAAATGGATCTGCTTTGGAAATCAGGACTAGCAATCAAATTTTTAGCTCCGTACCTCCCTTCCCATTTGTTTACTAGCTTAACGATTCGATGCTTTCGAACATTCTCCATTGTTTTACCAAACGTAGCGTTATTCATTAGTTTATAATTGTTTTTTTCAAAGTTTGACTTTGCTTGAGTTCTCAGTGATGTGTTTAAGTCAATGTAGGACTTCAACCATGGAGACTGTTTGAACTGTAGAACTCTGTGGATATGTGTTAATTTTATTCCATGCTGTAGAGCTTGTTTAAGATTTCTATAGTGAATAACGTACTTTTGCTTACTATAACAGGTAGTCATTAATTTAGAAAATTTTGAATTTGGTGGAGTTCTGTGTTCCGGACAGAATGGCAAATCTTTATGTAAATCATGTAGATCTTCTGGGTATTCGAGATCGACCTCTAAAATATAACCAATTTCAGAGTCATCAGGCACACTGGTGATGTCTATGTTGCAATCTGTCCACTGGAATTCTCCGTATGGAAGGAATTCTCTCATACTCCAGCCATATAAATTGTTTATATCGAAATAAACAATGTATGTGGATGGCTTGCTGGCATCATAAGTATCTAAATACTTGTTGTTAGCCTGTGAAAATCGATTGCAACATTGACTCACCCCACCTCGAATACCACGCTCAATAAACATTAAAATATCTACATCTTGAATAGTTTCTAGCCTACACCCTGTATATTTCAGCATGCAATCAAACGTATAACCTGGTATCGAAAAATAGTGGCTTGGGTCGAGGTTGTACGTCTTGTAACAAGTACTACGAAAAGTTTCAAAAACGCAAGTTAATAGCATGATATCTGTTTTCATATAGAGATCGCTGTAATCGCCTAGAGTACTCATACCGAATTTATCCCAAACAATTTGCGCATGTTCATAATCAGTCTCCTCTATGTTCTTGTCGTTTAGTTTATTGTAAAAGTATTTTATGTCAGGTAATTGCGTTTCATCTAGTTTTTCTATGTTATCCAAATAGTCATAAAAGAATACACCTTTTCGTGTTAATAACTGAAATTTTTCATCGTCCAAGTCCAAAAATTCACGTTTAAGATTTTCAAAGTTTTCGTTGTTCAATGTGGAAGCTAGTTCTTCTAGAGAACAACCCATGAATCTGAAGGAGTCTATAAATCTAAATTTCAATTTGGTTTCATTATCGTGAACTGTGAAACTAATATATTTTTCCTTATTCTCAGGCAATAAAGTAATATGATTTCGTTCAGCTAAGAACTTTATTATAAAGTGAGCATCGTAACCTCCGAGGTTATGGAACACCACGGGAATAACAAAAGAATTTTTATAATTTAAATTACATTTATTGTGAGCAAAACCTCTGAAGTTTCCGGTGAGGTGACAGTGATCTCTAACAATTTTATCTGTTTCGGTAAATTCTCCTTCGCAAATGTGACAAGTTTTACTGGCATCCCGTAAACTAACTTCAGTATTCATGGGCTCCACATGTTTTAATTTCGAGGAGACAAATTGTGCAACATTGCGTAACTCTTCTGCAAACCAAGACATCGATTCTATTCCTCGAGCACTTTTATAATACGACCAGTCATTGATATAACCGCATTTGAAATAATATCCAGCACTGTAGGCTATGTGTTTCTGATACCTGCTCGTTTTGCAATGACTATCATCACCATTAAATTGTTCAAGCAAGGATTCGAAATCTGCATATATAATAAACGGAAGCATTTCTCTGTATGCAAAATTTTTAAATTGAATGTACCGTTCTCGAGAAAATTCAATTTTACAATCGTTAAGTTTTTCGCAATCTACAACATGATTATTTAGCTTATTCTGAGATGTAAAATAATTCAGACATCTATCGCAAAAATATTTTTTAATTTTTTTTTTAGAGAGCTGCCTACATAAAAGTCTAGATAAGTCTTTAATATAACAATAATGATATTTAATTTTTAGCTCTTCATTATCTGACATCGGCGGCGGCGGTTCAAATTCATTTATTTTTGGAAAATATTTATTCTGAACTAATAATAAATTTACATGTTTGTCTAGTTTTCGCTTGGTTATACGGTGGGGCACAACAGAAAAATTTGATTTTGAATCCATTTCCAAACCAAATACATTAACAGAGATTGCATTATTTTTCTCAAATTTGGAAATTTGCGGTAACGTCATAGGAAATTCAATATCTTTTACGTTTAATACTGTTTTATAATGAGGATATGATGATGTTCTATCAGCGTTTTTTTCAACGGGATGGAGAGCACTGACAACGGCCCATGCGAAGCAAGCGTCATCGTTGTTCTTAACATTAATGCAAGCCTGCTTTTTTGCAATTTTTTCCGGTAGTTTAATGTAGGATGAACCGTTCCCAACTTCATATTTATTTATATTAATTTCTAAGCTAATTATTTCATTTAAAGCCCACCCACTGCCAGATTCAGAAAATTCAGATAAAGCATTAAAAATATCATCCCTTACATTAGATTCAAACCATTGACGTAAATCCCTCCCTGCATCAATTACCTTATTTTTTGTATTAAAATATTTTTTTTCAATAATTTCTATGTCTTGTGACTTTCTTATAAATTCGGCGCAGAAAGTAGTATTAACTTTAAGCGCTGGTACTTTTTTCGTGGCATTCATTATTCTAGTTTTGAAAAGGTGAAAAGCATCATTGAAAAATTCGTTCAAATATTTATGTTTTAAATTAATGATTACTCCAGTACGAACTCTACTATTAAAAACCGATATTAAATCTTCCCATTTGACCCGATTACTACGTTTTTCTTTTACCAATACCGCTCTCCCAATATAATTTATTTTTTCAATGATACTTTTAAACCTTTTCAAATGTCCTAAATTAGTCTGAAGGCTACGCAGTACACCTACTGATAAATTAGATCCCTTGATAGCTCTAGTTAAAAGTCTAATGTGCGATTTTACCTTTTTTATCCATAGCACTCTCTCCTGCGGGGTACAACAACCATTTCCTAAAAGTGTTTCCACTTCTTTGAACTTTTTAATAATATCATTGCTGATATGCTTAATTTCTTCAGAGTCCATAGCTGTGTCTGCGTGTATTCACTTGAAGGGTTCTAAAAGTAAATGATGATATCTCTGTCTGCGTGTATATTTTATATAGAACTATCTGGGCTCACTCTTTGTTTTCAGCTAAAAAAATTACAAATAAAAACTTAATATTTAAAAATTGTGTGTGTGTGTGTGTTTACTTACTTTTGATAAACTTGAACTGCACTCCCATAGAAGGCTTATTTACATCCTTCAAACCTTCATAAATTATGCTGTACTTCCTTTCACATTGAAATTCATCCAAATTTTCTCTTATTTCATGCAGCACTCTTCTTGGTAAGAATATATTGGTCTCTTGTAATTCAAGTAATATAGTCTCACCGTACCGAGTTTTCACTATTCTAGCCCCATAAATTGGCTGTGGAATATTTTGTTCCAAGTCTGATATCTTAAGAACTTGTTTAGTTTCTAGAAGTGAAACCTTGTTTAATTTTTCTAAATCCATCTAAAATTAATAGAATATTTTCTTGTTAATTTTATTGAAATTTAATAAAAACAATTTTTTACTCACGTTTGTTTCCCGTAGATAAAGCACACAAATAAAGATTTTATAATACGTCACGTATAGCGTATAAGTATAAACACATATGATGAATTATGCCGGCTGTAAACCTTTTATATCATCTGTGACGTCAATTTTTCATACGTCACCATGAGCACGTGTGAAAAATAATGTTGAGTTGACAGTTTTTATTTCGTGGGATTCATATTTTGTATATGTTATAATTGATAGGTTTAAGTCATAAATTAATTTTTATTGATTTCTCCACAGATTAGAAATAAAATGTTTTGTCTATCAGGCTGAAATTTTGCTATTTGTTTACATTTAAGTCACGTTCCTTAAACCAGCCGGCGACGTTTTTGTTTTGTTGAGTTAGCAGTTTTTTTATTTCGCAGAATTTATATTTCGTATATGTTATAATTGACAGTTTTAAGTCATAAATTAATTTTTATTGATTTACCCACAGATTAGAAATAAAGCGATCTGGCATTTTTGCAGTTTGTTTACATTTAAATTACGTTCCATGTAGAAATAATTCGAACGCCAACGTTTTTGTTTATAATAAATCATTTTGATAACCCAAATATATACGCAACGCAATCTAATCTGAAGACGTTGACATTATTGTTGGATTGCTTACTCTTATTTTTTATAATCACATAGACGTTGTTTGTGTTTCTCATATTACCAAAAATTTTCATACGTGACTTCTTTATTGCATTTACGATATTTTTATTGAAGTTATAAATTAATTTTTAATGGTTCATTTAATCACTTTAGCATATTTCAATAGACGTTGTTGAATTTTCTCATATTACTGCGACTATTTATACTTACGCTTTGATGATTATAAAGTGTTTAGGTTAAACAAAATCTGCAATTCGATATAAATACTGAAGTCTAACGGAATCCTTTTTATTTAAATATCAAATCTAGTTCACGAAAGATGTCGTCATCTGAGTGTTTGAATATTTTGCAAGAGAACTTTGAAGATATGTAAGTTATTTTTTTTTCATTATTCAACTTATTTTACATTATACTTACTTTTTTTAGTGAATTTAATGCTTGGGTTCGTATGGTTCAATTAACGAACCGATATACGCCACCGGTAAATCCTGAAGTTTACTTCAGAGAAAAGTAAGTAATTTTTTACATAGTTAATTCATTTTTTCAATTATAATTATTTTTACAGCAATTTGGACCCCCCTCCTTACTGGGACCTACCACCATACATTGATGATGACCTGCCTCCACCTTACAGAGATCTACCACCTCCTCTGATTCCAATACGGGATCTACCACCTGGATTTCTATTTCCTCCAAGTTATTCTCCTACATCTCCACCTTACTTGGAGGAAAAGTAAGTTATTCTTTTATTTTGTATTCTTTTTTTCAATTATATTTCTTTCAGTGATCGTGATATCGACTTCATTGTCGTGGACGACGACGACACCGACGATGAGACGGTGATTGTCATCTCCGATGATGAAGACGAAGTCGTCGAGATTAGCGACGTGGAGGAGGATGAGGTTCGACCAACTGTAATATGTTGGGCAGGTCATCAATAATGTTTTTTTTTTCAAAATTATTTTTTTATTAAATTGTTTTTTCTCAAAAATTCTTTTTTAATAAATTACATTTGTATTGAAATTAGAGATTTGATTAATTTTTTTACATTAATATTTTAAGTTTTTTTATAATACTACAATATTGTATCTTAATAATTTTCTTTAAAGTTATTCTATTATGTTTAATATTGAATCTAAATGTAATGCTAAATATATGTACTATTTTTTTACCATAAATATATTTTCTTTGTCTATAACTTTTTTATTTATTAACTTATTAAAAATATTCTTTCTTGTGATTATGTTCAATTAATTTTTTAATGAATTTTAGTCTTTATTCGATTGTAATCGGATAAAGTTTAAGATAAGGCCCTTTTGACTACGTCAGCCACTGACCTTGCATCCCCACCCCTTTGCCACCATGTTTTTTTCTTAACGCAGCCACGCCCCCCTTTTTCCCCCACCCTCTTTTTTTCTTAAGCAGCCACGCCCCCCTTTTTTAATACAGCTATGTTTTTTTCTTAATGCAGACACCCTTTACCCCCACCCTCTTTTTTCGCAGCCACGCCCCCTTTTTTCTAACCACATTTTTTTTCTTAATGCAGACATGTTTTTCCCCCCACCCTCTTTTTTCGCATCCACGCCTCTTTTTTCTTAATACAGCCATGTTTTTTTTTTCTTAACGCAGCCACGCCCCTTTTTTTCTTAACCATGTGTTTTTTTCCCCCTCGCCCCCCTCCGCCGCTTTTTTCTACACCCTCTGGTCATTGTTGATCATCCACAAGAACTCTTCGCGACCCCACCCACATCTTTGGTCACTCCCGATGAACACATGCCATCCGCATCAAATGTCCGCGGACAAATCCGAGGGTGAGCTGGTAGCCCCCTTGCTCTACTACTGATATCTAGCTGTGATTTGGAGAATTATTTTCATGGTCTCTTTTTGTACTTTTCACAATTTTTTGACGATTCTATACATACTTAATTGTTAAGTCCAATTATCCTGCACATTGGATAAGTGGTGAGTCAGATTTGACAGTAATATTTTTAAATTGAAGCCATTCAATTTTCCTCTGTTGCGACGTAATTCAACTGGAGAAATAGCTGATAAAAAAACAAATATTTACAGGTCTTGGTCCAGCAGTAGTTTTCCCAATGCAGAAATGTTTTACAGTATAATTGTTTGCATCTAGGATTATAGGTTCCCAGAGCCTGTTTATGAAGATAAATCTAAAAAATTTCTGTAAGGATTAAACAGGCTCTGGGAACCTATAAGGCTCTGGGAAGTTCCATGATTATGTTTTTCTCACACAAATTTATCGCTGCGTTCGTAGTCGAATTCATTTCTTTGGGCTTCAAGAGACTTCATGGGGCTCCGAAGTTGCTAGTTTTCCTTATTCAGTATGTTAATATTTGATTCGTAGAGTACGTTAATCGTAGGCTTGAATTGCCGTTGTATGTGAATTAACAAGTTCATATTGTCAGAAATAGGTGACAACATCGCACGGTCTGGGAATGCAGCCGGTGGTAATAGCGGGGCGAGATGCCGATACCGTTAAGATAGATAAACAAACGTGGATGTTGACGAGGAGAAAAGAGGAAAACGAAGGGAGGATTCGTTCGGGTTTCAGCCTGCGTTAAAGTTGAGATAGGTCTTCAGATTTAATGTTTTAATATTTTACCTAAAATAGTTATTTTACTTGTGTAAACAATAAAACTTGTTGTTCGAACACGCGCGATTTATTTTCTTACAATATAATGAATTAATTTTTGTTTCACAATATTGAATAGAGGAATATGAATCAATAGTAAACATTAAAATTAGAATGTTTAATTGTAAATGGTTCGTTTTGAGTTGGAGTAATTTTGAAACAAAAGAGAGATGCCCAGTGAAGTTTCTCTCGGAAATTTGTTTGAATACAGAACGCACCATGCGTTGGTAGAAGGTATATTGAGCAATTGCTACGATCAATTAAAGAATCAATATTAGTAGCGTAAACATCGCAACGATGTACGGTGGGAGACATTGGTTTTACAATACTCGCCAGTTTTCCTTGAGAATAAAATGTAAATGTTGGAAATGAACTAACTGAGTAACACAAGTTTCCACTTATAGTTCTATATCAGGGATTCGCAACAGGCTGTATTTATATCGTTAGTCAAAAAATACAGATTTAATGTTGCATTTTACAATTAATAATTCACTTATTAACTGGACTAAATAACAGACAGTCAGACCTCACCTCTTTCAACACTCGAATTATTTGTTTTAGAATGTAGGAAGTAGTACCGTAATAAAACTTTCCTGTTTTCAATGATTAATCTATTTTAACAGTTTAAATAATATTGCAAATATTTATAGTTAATATAAACATAATTAAAGCCAAATTCATTATACAACCCTTAAAATTGAGACCTTCAATGCATTATCCCATTTCAACAGTGTCATTGAATTCAACGTTTTATTAAACAATTCACTTATTCTAAAAAGAAAAATATAAACAGTAAACTGTAAGTGAAGACACATACAGGAGAAGGTACTGCTAGACGCATATTTCAAGCAAGTGCACGTCATTATCATCATCATCATCTAAAAATATTCTAGTAAATAATGCAGACAAGGGGCAATTCCATATTCCCGAAAAGAAAAAAAGAAAATCGATTCTGATTATTAACATTTCTTGTATCTGTATCTGGTAATTTAACATTCCAGATATAAATGATCGGAACTATTTTATTCATAATAAGTTGAGGACCACAGTCGAAACCCCTTTAAAGAAGCTTACAGCGAACTATAAAAATAATTTGTAAATATAATAATAATAAAATAATAATTCAGATTTGTGAAAATCCTGAGGTTATACTTGAGAAAACTGAATCCACATTCAAAATTATATATCGACAGGTATAAAAAAACATGAAACGATTTTTTTTTTTTCAGTTGTCTTCTTTCATTCATCAGAAATTCAGACACGGGAACTGCATATCGCCAATAGAAATCAGTTAGTGCAGGATACTCGAGTGTTCTTCTGATCATCAAAATGTAGTGAGACTATTAAAAAAGAATGTAATGAGACACTTTCAATACATTCTCCTGAAATATAGACAATAACGAATTAATTTTAGAGTTAATTATACTCTCAAGAGAGAGCATCATCATTTTGTGAAGATCATAATTAACACTAAAATTAATTCTCTATTGCGTATTATGTTAAGAGAGGTAACAAAAGCATATCATTACATTATTTCTTGATGGTACTAACATAATAGCAAATAGCATTGTTTCTGTTAAATATCGCATTGTTTATTAACCACACAATTCATTGTCAAAAGAACTAAAATGTCACTCACTGTTATACTTCGTTTAAATAAGGATTTGAAATATATTGAATGATTCTCATAGGCGAATTAAAAAATATAATCATATACAGGTATTTCTTGTACTGCATTTGCACGAATCGCTATGCATATTTAAAATTGCGTTCAGAATGTCTGAATGCATATGTACTCGTACTTACATGTCTGAATATATACGAACTTCTAAGTTAAAAGTCGATCTGGTCGAGCATTTCTTATAATTTCAAAAATAACATAACAAATAATGCACTTTTAATATACATGGTGGCCTTGTATATTAAAAGTATACTTACTCATAATGAAAAAAAAATTAGTAAAGGATAAAATTGAGTGTTATTCTACCTTGTACAATCATCCAATATAAGATCAAATCATCCAATATAAGATATTATACTTGGGTGTAAATTATCTATGGGTGTAAAGACGCAAACGACAGTTTTCGAAATAAAAAGTTTATAGTAGATTTATACATATAGTAGACTATTTAACATGTCTACCGCAAGAGACCTATCATATATACATGGTCTATATTTAGAATTTTTGTACCTGTATACCAAGTTTTCCAAATTTAAAAATATTTATTTTTTTAAATTCTGTCTCATTCACCGTTTTTTCACATTATAAGTATTAATAATATATCGGTCATCGATTTGTATCTATAATATTTATTCTTTTGAAATATGTCTTCTAAGTTCTAGGTATTACACAAGACGAAAAAAAAAAAACAAATAAAACTCCAGATGTATGACGGTAGAATACAGTTTTAAACCGAAACAGTGACATCGACACTTATGAATTGTCAATAGACGACGAATAAAAACTAATGAACATTAAACTTTTCATGATTTAGCATTATTTTATAAAAAAAAAAAACTATTGAAATTTTATTTTGCTGTCGTATCTTGGCGTTTTATTTGACTCTTTTTTTTTCTCGTGAAATACCAAGAAACTGTTAAAGCATATTTTGAAAAATTAAATGTTATAGATACATAAACAAATGATTGAGGTAGGTTAATCAAACTAATTTCTAATTTGTTATTAAAATTTATAATGTGGTAAAGGAGCAATTATTACACAATAAAACCCAAATATCTCGAAATCCGTAACACCTGGTATATTACTACACAAAGTTAAAAAAGTTTTAAGAATTACCTCTTGTCATTTCTTTAAATATTTCTATCGATGTACCAACACCCTGTACAATTAAATACAATTAAAGATAAATATATTTGCTGTACCTTTCTTTCAAATGCGATTAAATTGGGCTAAGATCAAATATGTCGTTATATAATATTGAAGTAGGTACCTAATGAAGTTCAGTGACTGTAATAATTAGATGGAAAAAACAGGATAGACAAAAATATTCTAAAAATAACAATATATGTTTATTTACATAAATTAGAGATAGTTGTATAAGAATGTGTCATACAACATTATTAAAGACAAATGTAAAATATTACAGATACTACTTATTGCATCCTTATGCAATGACACTTTGTACACAAATATACACAATTTCTATAAAAATAATAAGCGTAAATGACTGACCGTGGGTAGCTTTGGTACTTGACTCCATAAACTTCTTTTTCCCTATAAAAAAAAAAACAAATTTAATGTAAACTCAATATCAATAAGAGGTAACGATAAAAATACTTAAATAGAAATGAGGTTGAATAGCTGATGGATGAATAGCATACTGGATGAATAAAGTATGAGAGAGCTATCCGAAATGAAGATAAAGGCTATATAATCTGCAGGCCAAAGAACACACAGTGTGTAGTTATTTTATTACGTTATCAATTCATAATAGTGATTTTATTTAAAATTTTGTACAACTAATAGTACACTAGGAAACAGTTAATTTGTTGCCAGGAATTTAAGAGTCAATGTAATGTACACGAGTACATTACTGCCCCTGACGTTGAAAATGGCATTACTTTTTCTTGATTGGCTCTAGTTTCTGAAATAAACATATATGATAAATATTAATGCAAAGTAAGAAAAATAAAATAAAATAAGCAGTTTCTCTCGTTTAGATTTTTTTTTATACATGAAATCTAACAAGGAAATAAAGAATAATTGATGAAGAAAAAATTTAAGTTATAAAAGAAGAGAAGGAAATGTTTCTAAGTGACTATGCAAAAAATGTAATTTAATGCTCATATTGGCTCCCAATTTTTCAGAACATTTTAGTATCTTATGTACTAGTTCTTGGTAGTTATTTTCCTTATGATTACCCAAATAATTTTGAATTACAGTTAACTAAACCATGTATCGGATTCTACAATTCTGTTAAAATTTAGATCTTTTACCAGTTTTCGAATTTGTGGACAGTCAAAAACCCTATTTCTATTACACAATAATACATATTTCAAGCTCTTTTTAGAACTACCCACGAAAAGCTGCCAGTTATCTGGTACAATAAATTTCAATAGTCTCCATTATTTTAACAAACGCAGTCAATTCAGCTAAAATGAAGATATAGTGTGAAATTAGGGTCCTCGGGTACTCGGAAACCAATCTTAAACTTGTGGCAACATCCTGGAGTAGGTTGGAACCTTTGGTGTGAAGATAATACTAACTGAGTTTTCCACAAAATACCAAAACACTATATACTACACTCGACGCGCGTTTCGTCAACAACGTTGGCATCAGCTGGAGATGATTAAAACTGAGTTTTAAGTTATGATGAGAGTTTTAATCATCTCCAGATGATACCAGCTTTGTTGGCGAAACGCGTGTCGAGTGTAGTGTTTTGGTGTTTTGTGGAAAACTCAGTGTTGTGGCAACATAATTTTTTTATGCCCCAGAGTTGTATTTTCCTTTTGAAACACTAATGTAAGCCCATAAAAATTTTATATTACAATAAAAACTCCCATGATTGAATGTGCAACAAGTGACCATGAATATCTAGTAACAGACTTGTAAGTAATTTATTAATCATTAATTGTATATCAACGTAGATAAGGCACATTAATAAGCATTGTCCTTATACTGTGCCTATAAATAATTATGTAAAAACAGTGTATAAATTATTCAAACTCTAGGGAATAAAATTGCCTAGACAACTTTCATTGCGCAAAGTTATATTTAATTCGCAATATACTTTAATATTTATTGTACGATTTTACTATTTCCAATGAGTTAAAATTTATTCTATTACTTACATTTTTCTAGGACGTATTTATCACAACAGCAGGTGCGTAATCTGCTATACACTGTACAATCACCGACAATGGGTGCACACAATTCGGTCCCTAGATAACAGGTGTGAGGAATGAATGGGAAAACCTCTGAAAACAAGAATCAAACATTTGTATGTATGAACACAAAAACGCTAAATAAAAAATGCATAATGTTATGTAATGTTAAAAGACGAAGTTGTTATCGAAGTTGTTGCTAAGAAAATAATTTCAGCAAAAAATAGATTACCACAAAGTTTTCGATTGTTATTTATAAATGTAATACAATTCACAAAATATAGCCAATATACTCGTAGCTTATACCGATCTTAGGGCTATGTAGTGAAATGTGCAAAATTTGGTATTGCTGTGACTAAGTTATATATTTACTTGTAAATAAATAAATAACAAGCAAGCTAGGCACGATACAGATCATATTTATTTACGAGGCGAATTACCGGAACTCGGTAACTCGCCGGTAACTACCGGAACTCGTAACTGAAAAGCTATCCAAAAAACCGATGATCTGTGGTGCTTATTAGTTTTTGACACGACACTTGTAAACTATTAATCTAACCTTCAAGGTTTAACAAATATCTCAGGTGGCCGTTATAATTAATAACATAATTTACTACCTAGGATCTTATTCTTACCCCTATGAAACAAGTGTGTCAAAATCTCAAAACTTCAAAATTGGTTCTGACCCTTTTTAACACAAATGACAGGTCGGGGATTTACGAAATCAGCTGTAACGACTGCAGTCAAAGGTACGCTGGATAGACCAGACGATCTATTCAAACCAGGTTTAAGGAGCACATGGCGCATCTCAAATATGGTAGAATCTAGTGTTGCCCAACATGGCTTCGAGAACAACCATAAGATATATATTAACAACTTAAGATTAATTAGGAATGTAACAAATGCTAGACAGCTAGATGCATTTGAAAGTTTAGAAATTGTAAATGTAAAAATAGTATGAATAGTGACAGAGAACCTATTCCACATAGCCCACTTTATTGGTTAGTTACTCACGACGCACTGAGCCGTTGCCGTGACGATCGTAGTTCAATGAATCGCAACCGTGACGGTCAGGACTCACTGAGCCACAGCAATAATTTAGGTATAAATAGGATACATTGTTAGCATAAGGTTAGCTTTAATCATCTCCAGATGATGCCAATTTTGTTGACGAAACGCGCGTCGAGTGTAGTGTATAGTATTTTGGTGTTTTATAGAAACTAAGTTAGTGTCAAAATTGGTTGTTGAGATACTGGCACCTTCCGCCACATTCATTATCTGGTTTTTATTACAGTCAATGCACAATTAAATATTCTATAGCCAGATTACTTTTGTGAAAAAATATCTTATTCGCCTCATTTTTCTATGAAATAGCACCTCAATGTATGTACTATGTACTTTCATAATTGCTAGTTCTATAGTGGATAATTTTATGTGGGGTTATCGAGTTAATTATTTTGTACAATAATTAATTGACTGTATTATTTTATTAAAAAATATGTTAAATACATAAACTCAAAGATTAGAGTAGTATTACAGTGTAATCCTATTAGATTCAATGAAAGACTAAATACATCTAGTGCTGTTTCTAATCCGTCAAGTTTTTCCCTATTACTTATGTAAACTTCTTGTATGTACTCCTTATGTAAACTCAAATTAAATAAATCATCACTTAAAATTATACCGGAACTTCTGCAGGACCGGTACTTCTGCAGGAAGCAGAAGAGATAATCCTCGGTCCACTCATAAGGATCACCAGGGCCAGCTTGGCACTGAAGATGGTCCCGAAAGTGTGGCTAGGCACAAGGGTTATTTTTATACCTAAACCGGGCAAAGTCGGATACACGTCCCCTAAGGATTTTCGGCCGATTAGCCTTACTTCATTTTTACTAAAGATGGCCCAACGATTAGTTGACAGGTACCTTCGGGATACTGTCCTAATAGAGAGGCCGCTTCAAGGGAGCCAGCATGCTTATCAAGCTGGTAAATCAACAGAAACAGCTCTGGATAAGGTTGTGTCATCGATACGGTCACAACTGGACTCCGGAGGATACGTTGTCGGCACCTTCCTTGATATTGAAGGAGCCTTCAACTTTACATCCAGGGATTAGCGGAGCACTAGGCAGCTGCTACACCCCCAGAATAATCGCTGAATGGATAGACCATATGTTGGAAAACAGACAGCTTACTGTCAATAAAGGTAAGACTACCATCGAGGGCCGGGTCGACTCGGGCTGTCCACAGGGAGGGGTATTGTCCCCTCTTCTGTGGTGCCTAATAGTAGATGAGCTTGAAAGGTTAAAGGATTACCAAGTAATTGGCTATGCCGATGACTTAGTAATAATAACGAAGGGCCCTTTCCTGGAGCCGATTCTCGATATAATGCAGGGAGCTTTAAACAAGGTTGAAATTGGTGCAGGGAGAGGGGACTCTCGGTCAATCCCTTTAAGACTGAGGTGATGGTGTTCACCAAGAAATAAGTGGAACAAAACATGTCCGCTGAAACTTGGTGGCCAAGAACTAAGCTATAATAGCAAAGTGAAATACTTAGGAGTAATCCTGGACGGGAAACTGTCATGGGGAAAACATCTAAGTCACATATGCTCCAAGATCACAGCAACACTTTGGCAACTGAGAAGAGCCATTGGTAATAGCTGGGGCTTGAAACCGGAAACCATTAAATGGATGCGTGAGGCAATTCTCAAACCCAGATTGACGTATGCAGCACTGGTCTGATGGGAGAGAGCCTGTTTAAAGTCGGAAGCCAACCGACTTAACAAGTTAAGAGGATTGATTCTTAGAAGTATAACCGGAGCCCCAAGATCAACACCGATTGAGGTGATAGGGATACTGACGGGGATACCACCTCTTGATGTCATCCTGAAAGCGGAAGCCGCAAAGGCAATGCACAAGGTGGGAAACATGAATAGGAAGGTAAGGGACCTGAATAGACTCTCAAGAGAGCTAGCTGAGGCGAGACTCCTATGGATGCCTTCTGACAGTACGGGTGTCCACTTCCTGTTTGACAAGAAATATAAGATCACCCTCACCAGGAAGACCGACTGGATGGAGGGTCGTGCTGGATTTCCGCTCAATGGAGACATCTGGTACACGGATGGAGCCAAGAGTGGGAACAGAGCGGGTGCGGGGGTGTATAGACGACGCAACGGGATAGGTAAAACCTTCGCCTTGGGCAAATACACTACCGCACTCCAGGCCGAGCTAGTTGGAATTATATACGGTGTTCTGGGGGTCGACCAAAATCGGACCCAGGAGAAGGTATTCTCCTGGGTCCGATATCTCCACCCTGCTATTCGATCTGCTCGAATAGCAGGGTGGAGTTGGCAGCCCTGAATTCAGCAACGACAAAGTCGAAGCTGGTCTATAATTGCTATGAAGCATTGAACCACTTGGCAGGGAAAGGACTGGTGGAACTCTTATGAATACCTGGGCATAATGGCATTAAGGAAAATCTAATGCAGATGACCTTGCTAGACTAGGGACCAGGGAAAACCTCTATGGACCAGAACCTGCAGTGGGAATAAGTCGGAAACTGATCAGAGACCGCATCAATGGCTGAGCAAGAGACCAGCACAATAAAAGATGGAGAGGAGTAACGGGTTGTCGAATAACCAAACTCTTCATCTAATACTTAGAGATTGAGAAATGGGCCCAAGAATTCATTAAATTGAACAGGCACAAAGCCAGAACCCTGATGGGAATCATAACGGGCCACCATAGTAGCCTGAATGCATATAAGCACAAGCTGAGGTTGACTGACTGTCCGGCCTGCAGATACTGTAAAGAAGACGAGGAAACCTCGATTCATCTTCTTTATACCTGCCCCGCACTGGAGGAGAAGAGGTATCTTATATTAGGGACCCCTGTTATCCTAGAGGAGGTGAGGCTTAAGGCGGGGGGCGTGCCTAAATTGCTCCTTTTATGGGATAGCATTTTTGGATAATGACTCGGATAAGAGGGGATCGCCAGGGACTACCCATGCAATCAGTGGCTGATGAGGCCCAAACCTATATAATATAATAATAATAATAGTCTAAATTATATATTTTATACACAAACAATCTCCTGCAGTAAATCCCATTGAATAACTAAAAGCAAAATTACAAAATCATCTTCAACCGTCATAAATATAATTTCAGTTATATTTCTTTATGTATTTACAATCATAATCAGAAAATGAAAAACAATGGTTTCGTAGAATACCTATACAAATTAACTTCTACATAACCTTTTTATTTCCTTAAAAGTTTTTCAAGTTTTACACAACTTATAACGTAGATTCTATAAAAAAATAATATATTTAATGTACTGTCCTTTAATTATAATATAAAAATAAACTACAACACATTTGTAAAATGAGTACCATAAGTTTGATGTGAAATCATTATACAATGAGTTTGAAAAGTAATGTATAAATTTTATAGAATTGATACAAATGTTTTCTTTAATTTCTCAGACACGTCAAAATATGTATTTAAAGTACCACTTTAAGAGTTACCGTTTAATTTTGTCGGACCGTATTTTAAAAAATTTAAAAGTCGAATAAGTTTCGTGCCAACTAAATACACTTACGTGACAATACAGACATAATAGTAGATAATAATTGAGAAAATACAGTATATGTATGTATAACAATTCATAACAACATAATAATACGTAAATAAAAATGGTCATATTATATCATTAGTAAAATTAACATAATATGCAAGATATCCACAGGTTCAATATTATTGTGCAAACATATCCTCGACAGCCTAATAAATAAATCGACAGTGGAATGCTTTTTCTTTAAAAAAAATATTTAGCTATTATTCTTCTTAAAAAAAAAAAAAAGAAAAACAACTATCTATGTAAGATTTTGCCATACCTTATACAGTTAATAAACTTTTATAAGAACATGGTTAGAGTAAATATTTTATTAAAACTTATAGCATTGAAATTTCACCCTACATTTCTACTTTCTGAATTATAAACAGAGAAGCATGATATTGAAAATAAGTCGATAACCGCTCATTCGTATGAACACCGAAAGATCACGTTAATAGACGCGCTTCGCTCACCAAGCTGGAATCATCATGAGATTATTAAAAGTGTTTTAATCAATAATCATCACCTAATGATGTCAACTTGTAATATCAATAACATGTAATATTTCAGTGTTCCTGGAAAACTGGTCTCCCTTTTTGTTCGATGCATCAACGATTCCAACCCCACCTCCACCCCAGGATTTTTTTCTCATAATTAGTGGCTTTTTTTTATTACACGTTTTCTTTAACTTTAACCTATGTATTATTCCATTTAATAAAACAACATAGTTTATAATATTAGTAAAATTGCAATACTTTGGTCCACATTTAAAACTTTTATTTTTTAAGGTTATTAAATTGATATTTAATCTGTGGTATACCTTGTAATTAAATTCATTATAGATATGTTCTGTAACTATTCTAAATTATTACCAGAATGATGTGTCTATGTATAATTTTGTTTTACAATCACTTTTTGTACAAACAATTTAACATTTAATGAAAATTAACTAGGAAGTTACGATTTAAATTTGCTTGCAAAAATATTAGTAATAGGTACTTGGCGTTTCCATAGAAAAGACTTTTAATAGTTTTAATATTTTATTAAAAATGTGATGAAGTCAAAATTTCTTTAGCTTATTCCTAACTTTATTATTCGAAGATATAAAAATAAATAAATTATCTAACCCTTTCAATTGTACGAAAGCCTCAAAAACTAACTAGGCAATATAGAGTGCAACTGTTAGACTGGTTGTTAAAGAATGGTGTCACTATAATGAAAACAATTAGTGTTACTCATTTTGAAGTGTAGGCGACACAATTATAACTGTACAAGGATGAGTACTCGGAATTCTCTTTATTCCCTGACTAATCTTATACTTAATTAACCTTAATTAATTAGAAAGGGCACTATATAAACACCACTTATTGTTGTACTATATGAACAACATTCTAGGTTCTAGAAGAGGCATGTGTTTACGTTCAAAATTATTTACATTATTGCCGAGGTAGAATTGAATGGTAGATAAGTATCGAATTATTTTTCTACCGGACAATATAAAATAGAATATATACAATAGAATCAAATTTTATAGAAGTAGGATTTTATTAAATTAATTAGTATGTATTATTACTATATTATTAATTCTATTTAAATGTTATGAGGTTCTGGTTTATATAATAGTATTATGGCAGAAACAGTACCTTTAAGTTTGAGGCATATTATTTGTGTAGTGAAAAATATTATGTGGCTTACTCAATCCACGATTAGTAAACTTTTATATAATTTTAGATAAACTTGGTGGTAAAAAATATAAGTTGATCATTTATTCAGTATGACAAATGATCCTTAAAATACTTCTTGACTCAGTAGTAATTACAATAGGCAATAAAGTTACATATACAGAAAACTAAAATAAGAAATATGAGCATGAATAATCTAGAAATCGTATACTCCAGGAAACTACTTTTTGATATTTCGTATGTACTTTGTTAAATTAACATTAAATAAATAAAATAAATAAAATTAAATATTAAAATAACAAAACAAAATATCCTTTATATATTTTGTTCATTATTTTGATAAGTAGTTTTTAAACAGTTTAAAACTTTAGTTAGTAGATAAGTAGTTTTTTAATGCATCGAATTATATATAAAATGCGAATAATTTGTTACAGACAGATTTCTTGGACAAAAAATGTACAGAACTGCTTTAAAACGAAGTGAATATCAATAGAATCGTAAAATTAAAAGTAGACATTTTGTATTGACAATTTATCTAAATAACAAAAAAGCAACGATTTATTGCCACCTAGTTTTTCACCCCTCCCGAAATATTGTATTTCACTTCTCCTAAAAGTTAAAGTATCGTCTCTACTTACCATGGTAACGTTTATCACAACAACAATGATCATTAATAAGATCACTTCCTAAACAGTATCTTTTCTCTTGAAGAGTGCAAGTTTGACATCCAGGTGGAGTGACAACTAAAAAAAATGTAGTATTTAATATTCATTCTAATGAAATGAAATTCCAAATTAATATACATTCCAATTTAGTATTCATCTCAAGGAGTAAAAAGTATATTCTAACGATACAATGGTGAGCTTGATTTTAAGGGACGGAATAGAGTGTTCGGATATGAAAAAGAGACTAATTTAACACAGATTGGACGGTAAAAATACAAATCGCTCTCTTCTGACATTTAAAAATATAGAGAGAAATCCGTAGAGAAATGTTCTGTAACTTGAAAACGAAATAATACGTTTCTGACATTGTATATAAATCATGTGAATTAATACATGTGAAAAAATATCAAATCCTGCGAGGCTTTTCCATTATTTTTGTAGATGCCTATAAAACAAGTTTATAGTTGGTAGCCGATATTATTCCAACATTTTGACGAATAAATATACATATAAACGCATGTGATTGGTATTATAATAATAATTAATATATCGAATGGAATGCGTAATGAGTTTATAATAATTACTAAAAAACCCAAAATATGTGCCAATAAATATAATCATATATTCATATCCTTCTAAATATATATCCACAGAGAATCAATCATTTTATTTACTACTTCATTTAGTATAAATCTTTACACCTAGTTGTTTCGACATATAGACCATTAACAAATTTCGGTAATAATATAATGTAAGATAAATATATTTGTATGTATTTTCGTGTTCATAATACCTCCAGCGTTTAAACCCTCAGTGTTACAACATTTGTGTTTCTATAAATAGCAGGAATATCAATAGCTTTTAAGCTACTTGTAATATATCTCGAAATTGCCTCGGATAAAGATAATAACATGTAACATTAGGAATATGGTTGGCTAATGAATAATACAAATGTTTGAAAACCGAATGTATTAAAATTCTAGTATTTAATTTGAAAGCGCTAGTCATAAAATAATTAAATGGGTACGTACATACTTATGACATGTCGCATATACTGCGACAATCATTAATTACTATTAATAACAATAATTATATGTAATTACTATTATATATAGGAAACTCAGTTTATATAGATGCAAGTACTCAGTTTATATACATACATAGATTAAGTTATCCCAAATTAGTTATAATTCATTCCAATAAAATTATTAAGAACGGATATGCGTCAGTTGTCAGGCAATCAATTATTCAAACGATTTTTTATGCCTGATTTACAAACACCTTACCCACAGTACAACATGTAAGCTTATAGCAAATTAGTCACATACATTGATATAATATCCTTTATTAGGGCCACTATCAAACAACAATACATATTAATTTTCCTGATAATCGATTGAACTTTTGTGGTTGTGAGGCAGTGGCGTAACGACGAGTGGTTTACGGGTGTTCTGCAAAACACAAACACAGCGCATCAAAGAAACTAGACCAAACCTCAAAATATCTCATTACTTCCATTAAACATTAAAACGTTATATTTATTTTTTATAAAAATGTTTATAATTTCCTTTAAATATAGCTTTATACTGCTTCCGATTTTATGAAAGTACCGATGACGTACCCAAGTACAAGTGGCACGCGTCGCCAGAAAGGTATGGAACTCTGAACGTGGAAACTAAAAACAACAAAGAAATAGTTAAGAAAATAAGAGTAAATTCTAATAATGTCAGTTTTATGTCTTATTTAGGAAAATTAACCTTAGTTCTTTATTAGCCACTGATGTTATACTTACATTGTGTGCTGAATCTTTTTAAAGATTAAGTTTTGAGCTTTATAATTATGAGATACATTTATATCTGTATCCTACAAAAGAGAATTATACCTACTTTTTTAAATATCAACCACTATGTATTTTGACATATTGAAGTTCTTTGTAAAATTGTAAGTATAGATATTGTGATATATATGTAATGTAATAGGCTGTAGGTACAGCAACAATGATTTTTAAATCTACAAAAAATTATGAGGTATGGTCTTCGAATTCATCTCTTGAAGAATATGATTTACGTTTTACGTAAATCATATTCTGAAGAAACTTTGAAAAATTTTAATGTTTCGTATACACAAAAAAATGTTGCACTAAGAAGGAACTGTTAAGTAGAAAAAATTAAAATTGTGTTCTTGGGCGCCCGGAAGGGACTCTACTATTAATATATATGTAATATATTTTATCGTAATATATATATTAATATATATGTAATATATTTTAATTATATGAACCGTTCTAAATTTTGTTAACTTAAACTGCTAGCCATTAATAACTCTTTACTTAAAAAAATCACAGAATTAATTATAACAACATAATATTTAAAAATGCCTTTCTACCTTTTCTTTTTCTAACAAATCCTAGATTTTAATACAACGGCCATGGCAATTTTAATAATAAAAAAACAGTTTTAAGAGTAGTCGATTTCGATCGTTATTTTGATATATTCGAGTTATAAGTAGTGTATTTATAAAACAACGTTTTTGCAAGTGTTTCAAGCAAATTTTATGCATTAAGAATAAGCCACCATCACGCACAGTTTTAAGTTTGGCATTTTTTACTTTATTTTTGTTATACTTTATTATTTTGTCATAAATTTTATCATTCATTTTATACTTGCTTCTTTGTTTTTTGTCCGATTTACATCGAAAAATATCAAAATATAAAAATATGTTAAATAATAATAAATAATATTTAACATAGATATTTTTCGATTTCCATACCGTAGAAAAAGAAACAAATTATTACAGATGAACAATACACAAAATGCTATAAATCAAAAGACAATAAAAATGTAACATTTAAAAACTATATCGCTTTTATATGTTTAATGTAAATTAATCTTTGCACTGACATAGGCCGCGCGTAACGTACATCCTTTTCCCTCCGAATGCTGCCTCACTCTTTCTTCAATGCAAGACAAGAGAATTTCACACTTTGTCCTATTCTTGACAAGCTGTATTTTAATATTTTATGTTAATTATAGTGGGTTAAAAGTTAATTTGACATCTATGTACCTACATCATACTATAGGCAAATAATATATCTTAACTCTTATCTACCCCACTCACTACTTACATTATTTCACACAAATTATATGTTTATCCATTAACAATATAAACAAATACATACCAAACCCGCCAAAATTGTAACTGAACTCAGTTAGGCCAAAGTTATGAAATATACGAAAATAAAATAATTAAGTTTCACGTAACAAATAACTGAATTGTAAGTAACCATAACTCATAAAATAATTCAGAAAGTTGTTTTTCAGTTATTAATAATTGTAGTTCTCTCTCTGATAATATTTAGTTGGCATCATCTGGAGATGATGCCAACTAAATATTATCAGAGTGTACTATAATCACACAACATAATTTAAACACAATTATTAAGTAATTTGACAAAGAAATTTCATCTTAGATATTATTATAAATACTTGTGATATATGACAACAAATTGACTGTATGTACTTAAACATATGTATTTAAACAAACTTTCAGGTTATTTTATGTCCCTAGACTTATACTTCATAATCATAATGTAAGAATTATTTAAGAATAACTAAATTTTCAGTATTGATCTGAATACATTAATTAGAAAAGGAAATAATCAGAAATCATCACCCAAGCCAAACTACTTGTGTATTTAAACAGTATATATTTATATCTAATTTATATTTCTATGTAAAAGTATAACTGACTTATCTATTTTTTAAAATAAGGAACCATTTTAATTTGATTGCTCCGTTTGAATATTTGAATTTTTTTTTGGTTTAATTATATGTATCGAATAATATATAAACTTAGATCAGTAAATCAGAATTTTAGTTTTTATGAAAAGATATAACGTATGCGCTAAAAATCTTGTCCTGTTTTAAATATTTGTAAGTTATTATTTTTTAATTATTTAAACTACAATCAACAAACACGTGGCAGAACACCTACAACCTTGTAAGTCGTAAATATTAAGAAATTAAAATTAATATTAAAAACGTAATTTATCAGTTAATGTTTAAATATTTACATTAAATATATATGATAAATATGACCGACAAATAGTAGCACTGGTGAGTGTGGTGACAGTGTGACATTTTAAATTGGCCAGCTTAGCTAGTTACGAGTATAACTTGATAACGATAAACGTTCTTCTTTATGTAATTCTTCGTTTAATAAAAGAACAAGCGGAGGCAGAAAATTACTACCGCAATGTTTTTCTCGGTCTCCATGATACCCAGTTAATTGGATATGGCAATTAAATTAACCCAAGAGTAGGTTATAGTTATTTAACAGACTTGTTTATATTGTTTTAAAATTTTTCGTCAGTTAAGAAATAATATGCATTCATATAAAGTGAATATAATCTAAAAGAATATATCCTCATATGTACTAATATCAGACTTATTATGTAAAATTAATAATTAGATAGGAATAGTTTACGTTAAGAATGACTAGTATCCTACTTGATAAATGCATCATACTAGAGGTTATTCTTAAAAGCAACAAAGAAAAAAAATCGTAATGAAATAAAATTTTATTTATCAAGATCTATCAAGATCTTTAATATTCGATTCTTAATAATATTATGTAGAATTTAAACTACTGTAATTTAAATGCTTAAATTATATATGCAATTTTATATATAGATTTTCAAGATGGTATATTATACTAATCTAGAAAACTTGGACATGATATTAATTTATGGAGAGTGTCGAAAAAACAGAAAAGCAGCCTGTATAAACACCTGTATCATGAACACTTTGCAAATAGGTTAATTTCGGCAGACAAAATAGCTAAACCGGCAATAAATTTGAACACAAGTGGAAGTTTCGTAAAAAAAATGTGTTGAATGCCAGAACTACATGCGGCGAAGAATATTCATTAGCTAGCCATACAGGAGCGGATTTTTTGACAGGCCATGGATTTTTTCGAAGGATTCGGGAAAACCAGCAGGCCCGGACTGTTCGTTAGTGGAGGAAGAAATCTGCGGGCCAGATTGCCTGCATGGCGCGCGGGAAAATCCCACAGACTCCACCCGTGTGTAAGTGGAGAGAACCCCGGAGCCAAGATCGGCAGATTTCGTCCTGTCAGTAAATTTGGCGGATTGTACCATTCACGAGCGGATCTAATCAAATGTCACTTATGCGTCCTAGTTTCTTTCAGATACTTATTAAATATTTATTATTAGTTTACTTATTATTAGTTTATTACTTGTTAAATAATTATTAAATTATTTATTATTAGTTCGTAAAAAGTAGTTCGTGAAAAGTGCGGAAAAATGGTACAAGAGTGGAGCAACGAAAATGTGGAAAAGTTGGTTGAATTATACCGTGAGAGACCGTGACTTTGGAGGTTAAATCACCAACATTATACCAATAAAAACATGAAAAATAAAATGAGATGCCGAATTAACCCCATATGGCTAAATTGCTCTCTTACTCCTATTCACGATTTCACCCATTTCGTTTTTTTTTCTTACTGGAAAGGTACTGAGCAATAGCGTACAACCCACTAGTAACTGCCACAATTTTCTTATTATTATCCGTAGTAAATTTAAGCTAATACTCGTAGTAAAACACAACAGTTAGTGAAGAACAATGAAAATACTGCGTTGATACGTATGACAGCTTAGTCCGTCCTATCGTCTGGCCTCTGGCCTATCCAACGTGTTGCACACAGTCCTGGGCCCGCAGATAAATTAACAGACTTCCGCTGGTTTTCCCCACTAACGAACGGATCATAACTGCCAACGAATTTTATGAAGGAATTCCAACGGGCCCGGCCGTACGTTAGTGGGCTACGACAGGCCTAAGATCGGCGGATGAGGCCCGTGGGAAAATCGGCAGATCGATCTGCGGATTTGGCCTGTCAAAATTTATCCGCTCGTGTATGGCTTGCTACTTGTAGTTAGACCCTCATATTTTTATTACTCAGTTAGCGACTAATATTTCGTATTCCTCAATTCAAATAATTATGAAAGACAATAAATTACGACTATATAAAATAGATTTATATCAGAGCTTCCTTTCTGGAGATTATGAAACTGGTCTAAATTTCGTAGTATGGTTGATAAATGCTTAAGACATGGATTACATCTTATCATGTAGTCAGATGAATCTCGATTCCATAATAATGAAATTGTCGATCGATATAACTACCATTATTGATTTTATAATACACACTGGCTGAAAGAAACTGATTTTCAAAATATTCGGGGAATATTTCAGGGAAACTCTGGAGAATGTATGGTGCGAAATTTTTAGCGGATAAATTATAGGACCAGAGATTTAAGAAGGCACATTTGCCGGAGAATGATTTCTACAGTTTCTAAGACATGAACTGTCAGATTTCATAGAGCATAACATGATATTCCAATAAGATAGATCACCGCTACGTAAGGCTAAATTTGTAACAAATATTTAAATAAAGCTTATCAGGTGGGAAGATCGGAAATCGCATTGAAGGAGTTAAGTGGCCTATCACATCTTCGGATCTTGTGCTATTATATTTGTGCTATTATATATAAGAAATCTAATAATGTAGGATCCTGTCTGGAAGAAAAAGTTTACCCTAAGCCGAAGATCTAGAATCTAGATCTAGAAATAGAATACAAGTTGAATGCCGCAGATTAAGTTCACCAACATGTATATACGAGGGGCACGATTTTGAGCATTGGCAAGTGTTGTCAGACGCCATCTAACATTTCCAATGGAAAGTTTAACATCATTTTTGACCACAACCTTCTTTAGAACATTTTATCATTGAAGCGCGATTTGTATTGTTTACAGTGATTTTAAAATTTTGAAAATTGACTTTTGGCGATATAGCCCCATTCTTTGCCACTGTGAAACACTGGTATAACGAGTTTTATCTTGGCCGCCATGCGCTTACCGACGAAAGTCGTGAAGGTCATCCAAAATAAGTTGTTGTGTCAGAAAACATTGATGCTGTGCAAAAACTGATAATGTAACTGATACTGTGAGATTGCGGCAACCTTAGGTATTAGTTCAACTAGAGTATATAAAATATTACATGATCATTTAGCTGTAAAAAAGGTTTGTTCTCGTTGGACCCCACATAATTTGAAAAATGTCAAAAAGATGCTCGTGTCGATCCGGTATGAGCCGGAAAGTAAACAGCAATCGACTGTATAGGTGTTTCAAGATGAATCAAATCCAACAAAAGTTTTTCGCGCTCGAAGCACTTCGGAACAAAGGGTCGCCTGCTTTTTCGGAAAAACTGGTCATGTGGCAACAGTGCCTTTAGAGGAATGTAAAACGGTCGATTGTGAATGGTACACAACCATTTGCTTGCCGGAAGTCTTCGGTGAAATAAGGAAAACAAACAAGCGTCCTCGGATTATTCTTCATCATGACAATGCGAACTCTCACACATCTCGTCTAAGAACCGAATGTTTGAACACTCAAAAAATCGAATTAATGAATCATCCACCATACACTCCTGATTTGGCACCTAATGACTTATTTTTGTTCCCAAAGTCAAAAATAAATTGCTTGGACGATTTTTGTTGACAGAAGAAGCAGTTGATGCGTTCAAAAACCATGTTTTGGAGATATCTCATGCGGAATGGACAAAATGCTTTGACAAATGGTTCGAACGCATGCAAAAATCATGAAGGAGGATATATTGAAAAAGGATAAAATAATTTTCAATGACAAATTACTATTTTTTTTTTTATTATTATTAGGCTCTAAATATAAATAGTACCCCTCGTAGTCAAGGCATTCTAAATAGTGGGCAATCATGTTTGGAGTCATACGAATATCTATTCTAACATGTCAAATATAGCTAATGTTTTCATTTTCTTCTAATTTTATTTTAATAAATTATATAAAGATAGAGTACTGAAGGGCAAGTAGTTTGTTATTGTTAAAAGTTATGTATTTTTTATTGTTACATTATTATTGTTGAATATTGTTATCATTAATGAACTAAAAACAAAATATTAGCTTGTTTAATATCTTGTGAAAACTTGATTTAATGAAAATAATTACAGGACTGTCCGATTATAATAAGAATGTATTTCTAAGTAGTTTTAAGCAAAGTTCCTTATAAGTTATATGTAATTGAAAAAATGAATTAAACTGTAGTTCGTACTTTTATTTTTATGCGTTATATTGGAAAATTAACCAGGTTCGTAATATACGGACGGTACCGTACATATTAAAAAAACGTCAAACTTTGTTTTAAAAATTTTACTTCGAATCAATACCGTATACAATCCCCTATCACTAGTTATGTTACTTAGAAAATCTAGTTTACACAGTGTCCATGCCAACTATGCTGATTCAGAAAAAAGACCTTTGAATAGTTTCACCTATTTTATTAATTTTTCTTATAGAAGTAGTATGTTTTTACACGAATACAGACAGGATACATCTGCAATAATTGACATTTGCATACTATTGAAAAAATCAATTGTCTATCGTTACTTTGATAAACATGATTATAAAGATGATGTAAGGGCGTAATTTTATAGATTTTATATAGGGTTTGGTATGCTTTGGTAAACTGAATCAGCCGGTGTATTATTCTACCATAAAGGCTAAATATAAACAGAGCCATTGTTTGATGGTTGAGCATTTTTAAAGCTCTAAAAATTTTCACTGCAACACATTTTTTTATTGTAATTTAAAACAAAAAATACCATCTAAGTATACAGTGTATCAAATAAACGAGAAAGGTATTCCATACTCTTAACAATAGATGTCTACGAAAAACATTTTCTCTATTTATGTATAAATTTGTTGTAATTTAATGTTAATAAAACTTTACTCTTCTGTTTTGCTTACTATTAGATCAATAACTGAAGGGACATCAGTGCCTGGTTACAACGTTCACCCGATCCCGATCCGCCTTCAAACTAGAAAGACAAATAATCAATCCCATTTTTAGAAGATTGCGTGGCTGGACTGTCTAACAAACTATCGATTTTGCAACAAGGAGGCGAGATATACTCCCCCTTACATAGTACGACACGCATAGTTATGCTACAATCCATATAAATAATTAACAAAAACGTAAAACACTTAAGAAGTATAGAAAATAAAAAAATATTTTAAAAGATATGACAGAAGTATTTATATAAATTCTGAATGTTTCAGAATTTATATACATATATAAATACTTACAAATTAATTGATGCACTGATTTCATACAAAATAAGTCAACTTAACATTTTGATAGGATTGACTTTTAAATGCAACGATACCTCAAAAAAATTTAACAAGCATACTAAAGGAAAGCTATGGTAATTATATGTCTTAATTAAACGTTACTGACGTATTGAAAAATTTAAGAGGTGACAATTTTTGTCATCACCTCTCATCATATTTAACCAATATTACTTTTCATTTAACATTATTTCAACTCTCAAAGTTACTGTTAAAGTCAATTAATCTATTAAAGTATGTATCCTTTAGATTATAATTATTACTCCTATTAAAATTCAAAGACGACAATATATGTAATATTTCATTCACAATCCAAAAATGAAATTAAAAATATAAATGTTAGTTGATATAAAGTAAATAAACTTTTCTTAATCAACTAGGTTAAATCAAAAGAATAAAAATCAAAAGAATTACAACATCCTAGTAAGATATTAAGATAATTCTTATAACTTATAAATTTGTAAAACAAAGAAACCACTTGCTTGGGCAAATCACAATATATTCCCAAACAGTTAAAACAGTGACTAACGAAATATTACACATTTCTAGGAAGTTTTTCCAAATGATAATAAAAATTAAACGGAAGAAAGTTAATCAATCGATTTCCATTATAATAAATTCAAATAGCGTCTAAATACCCCTTGGAGGTAGGAGGGCTTTGTACGCGACAGTGCAAAGCTCTCCTACGCACAATAAATTAAAGCCATTAACCTCCGAGGACCTCAGATTTTTCAAGAAATATAATGCGAATTCTGAATATGGAATTCAATTAGGAAAAATAGTATGACGAGTGAACTAAGTGAGACACTTTTTTTAAATAACAGTAACAGACTGTAGTACCAATCACCAACAATATACTGGAAACCTTAATGAACATGTAAATTATACCTATCATGTTAATTTAATTAACTTTCAAATATACTTCTCTGTATTCTTCTTTATCTATCAGAAAGACATAGAAGTGCCTTTCTGTTTATGTAATGTGTCTGTTTAAAACACGAAGTATTACTTTGAACCATTTACAAGCAGCTGAATAATTCCAAATGATAAAATAAAAACTAATAGCTGTTAATTTTTGTTTTATTTATGCGCCTCTGTTTTTTAGTTTAAAGTTAGTTACTCGTAGCAAGTAAAAACAGTACAGGTAGTTTTTATTCAGCAACTAAAACTGTATCATTTGACAAAAAATAAATTAAAAACGTCATTATTTTACTATGTATTAATATTATATAGATTAGAGTTTGTTTATATACATCAGAATAAACTGGATAAATCTTAAACTAATCTTGAAAACTAAACCATAAAAATACACCTAAGAACCTGAAAAATAGTAACTTTCAGTTACATGTAAAACTAACGACTAAAAACATACTATGGCTTTATGGACTGATGTATTATGATGAATTATTAAGTGAATTCCTGGGGGACAACGAAATTTAAGTATCTTAGTTTCCAATAAAAATGTATATACCTATAGTATAGTAAGTAGTAAGAAAAATAAAGAAGGGTATCCTAGTAGTCGATCTTCAACAGTAAAAATCGAAATTTTCATTTTATCCTTAACTAACGATATTATGAAGTTAACTATTTCTGGTTATTTTTTTATTAGAAAAATGCAAATACTTCTCTAAAACTCAAATCGGAAGTAAAATATCAGTAAAGTAGCTACTGATTAGTAGTATCGATCAGTAGGTACTGACTATTTATGATTAAAAAACTAAAATAATACGAGTATTTTCCCAACATAGAAATATATAATTTGGAAAATATTTGAAATATAAATTGTTCGCAATGTCCTAGTAATATCTTCACAAATCAATTAATCTAAAATAATAATTTTCCGAACAGTTTGTAAATAAACAAAATATTTTACAAAATAAAAAGGATTATAGGAATATTCAATTTGGATTAATATTTGATCTGATTTAAAGAACGATACAAAAAATTACTTACGTGATTCAATATCAATACTAAGTGCTGAATTTTTAGCTTGGACGGCAGATATTTCATGCTCAATAAGATATTCCTCGTATCGCACAGCCTTATCGTATTCCACCACTGGTGTTAAATAACCACTTCCCAAAAATAGAAATAATACCACCATATAAATAAAATTCCTTGCCAACATTTTTCATGTTGGTTCCTGCAAAGTATCTTTATGGTAGACTTTTCGTTAAAGGCTAAAATAAAAAAAATGGAGGTCAAAATAATAATATATTAAAAGAATGCTAGTAATTATTAATGCAATGGAATGCAATTACTAAATTGTTTAAATGAATATTTTCCTGATTTGTGTCAATACTACCTACTGATGAGCAGTAGGAATTCTTTTTAAACTGATTTAATCATGACAAACACTTAGAAACATTGGATGTTGATAATTTGACCAAATCAACCAAGGAATTTTAGGTTTGTATATTTTTACTAGAAAAAATTGAATTCATCTAGGTTATATAAAAAGTTTTTAGAGAAAAATATACAGTTGAAACTGACGATGTCATATGACATGTTTGATGTTTGCTGTAACTGGCACAAAAACATTAAAAATATTTCAATCGTTCACTGATTTTGAAATAGAATTTGAAAAGAAATTTTATGAATCCAAAAATAACTAATAATCGCATAATGCAACGCGATATATCAATTTTAATGGAATTTTATACTTGAGTTGCCTTCGAGAATATCAATAGTAGATTACGTAAGGGGCACAGGTTTCAGATAAATCACAGCGACTTGTATGACTGACTAAATTATAAGAATAGCGTTAGTAGAGAATTAAAGGTTAAGATCAGATTAACAATTAATGCCAGGTAACATATTTTTAAACCGGTGAAACCGGTGGAAGAATGGGAACGCCAACCAGGAGCAGATCTCGATCCGCTTACGGGGGAGGAACTGCTAAGGGCTTGTGCCAAGATTAAAAATGGCAAGGCGCCTGGTCCGGACGGTATCCCCCCTGAGATGCTGAAGGCCGTGGTGGAGGAATATCCTGCGAAGGTTCTGCGAATCATGAATGACGTCATGAGGAGCGGCGACTTTCCCGAGGGATGGAAGATGGCCAGGCTAGTTCTAATTCTCAAGGCGAACAAGCCGGTGGAGGACCCCACATCTTTCAGGCCGATATGTCTGATCGATGTGCTCGGGAAACTCCTGGAACATCTCATCCTAGGAAGACTCCTAGGTGAGCTGGAGGGAAAGGGAGGCCTGTCGGAGAACCAGTACGGATTCAGGGCGGGGAGATCTACGGTGGATGCTGTCATGGTCATAAAAACCATTGCACAGGAGGCGTGGGAGTCCAAGAATTTGTGCGCGTTGATCACTTTGGACGTGAAAACGCGTTCAATTCGGCCTCATGGGGAAAGATCATGGGGAGGCTGCGGGAGCTAGAAATAGCACCGTATGTTGTAAACATGATCGCCAGCTACCTGTCCTGCAGAGGCCTGATATTGATGGCCGGCGACGGTAGCGAGAGGAGGAGAATCTCGTGTGGAGTGCCACAGGGGTCGGTTATGGGTCCTACCCTATGGAACATTATGTTCGATGGGGTATTTAGACTCAGAGTGCCCGAAGGAGTGAGGATCTTGGGCTACGCTGATGATGTCGCGGTGGTCGTTACCGGAAGAAGTGACATCGACGTGAGGGAAAATGCCAACCTCACTGTTGAGAGGATCAAGAGATGGGTTGAAGAGAGGGAACTGACTCTGACGTTGGAAAAAACGGAGACAATCCTCCTGACAAGGAGGAGAAAGCTTCCGTGCATCACGTTTCGAGTAGGGAATACCGAAATCATGCCGAAGCAGAGTATTAAGTACCTGGGAGTCTGGATTGATAGTTTTCTGTCGTTTAGGGAACATATCAAACAGACGCTGGAGAAGGCGGGCAAAACTGTCTCGGCCCTTGGTCGTTTGATGCCAAACATTAAGGGCCCCAGGGTCAAAGAGGAGAGTCCTCAGCGGGGTGGTGCAGTCGATCTTACTGTATGCCGCCCCGGTGTGGGTGGATATATTGAGAAGAGACAAGTGGAGGAAAGAGTTCACCAAAGTCCAGAAAAGAGCAGCGCTAAGAGTTTGTAGTGCATACAGAACTGTATCGGCAGCGGCAACACTGGTGATAGCCTGTATACCACCCATCGATCTTCTAGCAAGGGAGAGATGGGAGGTGTACGGAGGCGCTGACAGAGGTGCAGCAAGGGGGAGCCTATGGGAACACTGGCAGGAGAGATGGGGGGCGGAGCCCCGAGGGAGGTGGATGAAGGTGCTAATCTCGGACATAAGGCCATGGTGCAAAAGGGCACATGGCGATGTCGGGTATTACTTAACCCAGGTCCGCGGACTGCCTATTGGATATAGGCAAACGCGAGAGCAGAGAGTGCTGGTCCTGTGGAGAGGTCGATGATGCCGGCCACACAGTGTTCAGCTGCAAAAGGTGGACAAGAGAAAGAAGAGCTGCAGAGCAAAAGATAGGACATGCTATCATTGCAGACAACATGATCCCAATCATGCTCGAGAGCAGAGAAAGACGGACAGTGGTGGAGCAGATGGTAACGTCCATCATGAAGGAGAAAGAGAAGGAGGAAAGGGAAGTGGAGAATGAGTAAGTATCCTGATTGATATGCCGAGGAGAAGTAAAGCGAGAGTGGTTCCTCTTCGGCATCACACCGATAGGATAGCGGGGGGTTTTTAGTCGGTAGGCGTATACGAATCCGACACTACCTGGCCAAACGATAACAGAACACCAGAGGCCAGGTGTCTTTCGAAGATTTTCCCCTCGAGAAAAAAAAACATATTTTTAACATCATTGAAAAGCGTGCTTGTAAACTGTTCTCAAAAATATAACAATATTGCTTTGCATCATCAAGTTTGTCAGTAATACTGGTTTAAGGGTGATACTATGAATGAGTATTCGAATAACCTCCTAGAATCATTTTAAAAGGTATTATTAAGTCGAGTCGATAGATATTTTTAATAAGTTGATATTAAGTAAATATTAAGACCCGATATATCACATATATTTTCCTTATCAGGCATCTTTACTGATGAATTGTGATTTATTTCAGGTTTCACCTATTAAAATTGACTCAACCTCAACTTGTCTTGAATAAATGAATAAAATAAGTAATAATAATGTACATAATATGGGAAATTGTTAATTGGTATTAAGTATATTGTGTTGTTTGACATTTTGTATGTAAATGAAATGAATGATATACCGTCATTGGCGATGCCCTATATAATCATATATAAGTATATGTATATAATATGTATTACTACATTTATATAATATGTAGATGGTCAAACATGATGGAAAATTTAAACTTGAATGCTTGTACTTATATAAATATCTCAAGTAGGCACGCCACGGCATCTCGGCTGCACCGGACTTACTACTTTACTCCCGCTAAAGACTAAAGCAACAATCACGGTGAGCAGCTTTAATTACAGTCTTTAATTAGTCTTATTTCTAGTCAACTATAATCTATTCTCTATCAACCCTATTATAATAAACTGATGATACACTATTAAAAAATCTGAAGATTACTAATTCTAATAGGGTTAATAATGTGGTTCTTTTCATATGATTCAAAGTATCAGTATAAAGCATCATTAACAAGACTGTCACTTTTTGGTCTGTGTTAATCTATAAAACAAGTCAGTTTCATTTTTGGTTTATCTATCACCAACCCATCACCGACTTGACATCAAATCATAATTGAAGTTATGTCATAACTGCTGCTCAATATTTCATTTTGAATTAGTGCTGACGATTATAATGATTTCGAATACAATCTCTTAGTATCAAGCTCTGTGAAGAAAAAATACATAAAAATATTATGTGGAATCCATTTATTGGGAAAGATTGCAACTAGAAATAGATGAGTATCGATTATAGAAACTGGAGTCTATACAAATTGTGACGGACAAAAAAAAAAGAAATGCGTAATAACCTGGAACAACTAGTATTTGCGTTTTATGTACGTAATACTTAAAATTTCAATTAAAATTGATAAATAAATTGCTTACTATCGTATTCATGACTATTTCACCATTTTACGAACTGTTTATAATAAACAGTAGGTATACATGATTAACATACGATTTTTTAAAGATTCATAATACTCTATTAACATGTATCTTTGAGTAAATTAGTACCTTTTTATCAATAACATTCAATATTTTTACTGTTTATAGAAAATGTATGGCATGTCCTGTTTTGTATTGTAAATTAGTCTATAGCTATGACAGGCAACTTGGCAACCTTAACACTTATAGAAGGTAGGTAGGTACATAAAATATTTTGCATCGGCTAAAACTTCAGCCAGATGTCATGACCTTTGATTAACTGTGGTAGTAATCGAGACAGAAAATAAAAAAGATGATTTTTCTATCATATGCATTTTTAGAAATAACAATCAAATATGTAATTAACAAAATACATTGAATTTTTTCGGCATTTTGATGTTGATATATAAATTGCACCTTATAAAATATTTTGGACTTCTTAATTGGACAGATTTTTACCACCCCGTGGTACGTCTTACAATGTACAAAGGCAATTATTTTGAGATAAATATTCCTTATTCCTTACGTATTTTTATAATAATCCATCAATATCTGTAATTTCATAATTATTGTTTACAACTAGGTACATATATTTTTTTTAATAACGTTTTGTTCTCTGTATTCGGAAAGGTTTCCTAAAAGATACACTTTACTTTATATACTTAAAATATACAATGCGCATGGTATATTATGAATGGAAAAATTTATATGTATATAGTATACTACATACATATGTACGATATCTACATACACACATAATATTAAACACAAATGAGATTTTAATTTTTTTGTTAACTATTTTCGATATATCTTCACGTCATCGCATCGTATGTGTTAAAGGTATTTGTGCTAAAAAAACACTGGCATATAAATAATATACAAATTCCTTGTAAATTAGATTACTTACTTTTCACGATATACCGATGTTTATCACGAACTTATTTACAAGAATGAATTATGCCGTAAAATAACATACCGGCAATTTAAAGTTAACGAACCACATTATATAATAAACTGTTATCGTGCATATCATTTATTTACCCTTAATGCAACCGTTAATATTGTGGACCTCTGTTCATTCAACAGAGTAACGGTTGGCAATTTTTTATATTCTTTATTAAGCTTTTCGACGAGTATACGGCGTCGCGTCGGCACAATTAAAATACGTTCGGTTATACGTACTGAAATCAGATCAAATAACAACCACTGTGATACCGTTGCAATCAAATACTAAATTGACAATGCGTGTATAGTGTACGCGTACAGGGAGTTGCGAATAAGAATAGCAAATATAGTTTTTCCGGTGTGACATGCGCGTTTATATGACTCACATTATTTGTACGTGACCCCAAGATCGTAAGGGTTAGGGTCGGGTGTAAGGGAATTGACCAATACCTTGTAGTTTTAATACGTTTATATAAGCCTCAGACATGCTTTTTTGTTCTGTATTAAATGAAAAAGTCTTCACATAGAGCTACTTATGTAAAAACAATAGTTGTAAGATATAATTATTAATTCCCTTACACAAGACTGATAGTTATATAAATTTAATAAATTTTCAACCGTTTTTCCTTGATTGTTAAATTGCTAATTTAACGAACAATACAGTTTTGGATTAACACCAGTATTGAATAGGAGTAGTAGCAGTTGTAGTAGTTTAGATACTCTAAACTACTAGAAATAGTCTATCAAACCGTACCATATTCAAAAGTGTATAAAAACTAATTTGGTATTATTTTACTATACAATCTACAATAATGGGTTAAAATTAATAGATTATTATTAAGTATGACCACCTATTTTATTATGAACACAATTTCTCCTTTAGTAATTTATGTACCTAAGACATTAATCTTAGATACATACTATATGTTTCAATTCATATTAATTATAATATAAGTATCAATAATATCATTGATTTGAAAAAAAATATTTGTCATATTTGAATAAAGAAAATTTACAATAGTATTTATACAATAATATTTTTAAAATATTCTAGAATAGCTTGGATATATGATATACTAATATCATATGACGTTAGGTATAATAGTATTATATGTTTAAAAACATTGAATACCATTTTAAAGACAAGATATTCTGTATGTGATGAACCTTTCTTTTTTTTTTTTTCTATTATAAAATATATGTATTTATTATGATCTACAATTGTCATGATGGTGTTTCTTATAAAAGTAAACACCATCATTATAGAAACAAACGGCGAATAAATAAAAAATAGGAGGCCAGTTTTCGACAAATACCGAAAATTATATCTCACGACGCGCATTGCACTAACCAAGTCTATACCATCAGCCAACGTGATTGACGAAAGGCGAGTTGAGAAGAGTATAAACCTTTCGATATGTCTGGATAACTAGTTTCCGGTTCTTTTGTTGCTGCATCGAAAGTTCCAACCCTCTCTCAGGACGTGGAATAAATAGTTAATTATTATAGTTGATGAATTTGGAATAATTTAATATATCGAATAAAAAACACACTACATTCACATGATAAAAATGACGCTTCTTTCATTAATTTCGATGCGACCTATCCATGTTTCAACTGAAAACAGATTAATTGAAGGTAAATAAATGTTTATAGGATATAGTCGATCATAAAAATCTATTCTTAACACGTAACATGAAGATACTGACAAGTATAGCAGAACATACGGGCCGGTTTCATCCGGCTGAATTATTAAAAAAAAAACCGTAGCTTTCTGGAAAACACATCCTCGTCTCGTTTAAAGTTTTGAAATTTAAGTTTTTTTTTTGTGCCGAATCAATTTTAACAACATGAAACAGTATGAGAGTTATAAGCTGTAATATGGAATCCAGATAGGAACAACATCAAATTTACACCTAACGAAGAAGTGGTAAAGTATTCTAATAGTACGACCATCATTATTATATTAATGTGACTTTGTTTTTTTTTATGTTACCTTGTTTTAAATATTTTATATTATTTTAAATATTCTGTTACATCCTATAAAAACCGTGATAATATATAGTTGGATTATTGTATACATAGGTATTGTACTCGGTACTCCAATAATTGAGCCAAATTCATTCAATAAAGGAATAAATACACTACGCGTCCTTATCTTCTTAATCCTTTTTTCATCCCTTTCTCTCTCTTCTTGAACGACATGTAGTATCTTGCCATGTGGAAGATTATTGATATAGCGGTTGCTGTTGATTCCATTAAATTCACATTAAAGGTCGTGCCGTTGAGCGACAATAAAATTTGTGGAAAATAAAGTAAACTACCACATGGAAAAAAGGGATATGGCACAATATTCTGTAGTAAAAGATAACTTTGTATCGTAAAATAATTAATTTTGTACTAATTTGTAATGTACGTATCACATGTGAATAGATGAATTATGAATCAGATAGAAAGATGTCTAGTTGTTAAAATTACGTGAATAGAGGGAATGAGTAGGTTATACGTTGTTTTACTATTGTCTGTTGGAGAACACTTATGGAAACCTTTACTTTAAAACTTAACTTTTACCTGTACTAGTGACTGCTCCTAATATGTCCAGATAGAGTCCTAATATAAATGACGTTTATTTGTCAAATTGTACCTATTACTTTAATTTTCAATTTATGAATCTTTCAAATATAACCACATATATACATATGCATTATAGAGATACTAATTTTCATCAAGAACCTGATGTTGGTAAGGCAAGGTGCAGTAGCATCAGTTTTTAACGTGTGTGGTTAGTATACTTAAACATGGCTGGTCAGTGTGAAAACTTTTGTTGTAGTACTCAATAGGTCGCAAATGATCATTCTCTGAAGAATTTTATATAAGTACGTGTTTTGGTCAACTCTTATATGTAATAATAATTGAGATTCTGAATTTTGCCTGTGTGAAAACTTTTGTTGTAGTACCGTCATAGTCACAATTGTACAGATGTACAGACACTTCCTTAGACAAAGCTAAATATTTCTATATCCATACATATGAAAGTATGTTTTGTAGTTAACTTTGTACAAACACAAGACGGTATTATTTTTTAGTTAAAAAACTTAAATTTACAAATATTAATAGCATTTAAAAACGTTAATTTTATTTTTTATATATTTTTACAAACGTACATTTTGTCAAGGTATTTAAATCATTCCCAAGAATTATGAGACGTATTGTATATAATGTAACGTATTTATAGAAAATAAAGACAAACATAATTCAAAACAAATAGACACAATGATATAACTGCATTAGATAATTTGGGAATAAAAATATTAATTAAAGTAATATACATTTTTTCCACTGCTCATTTTATTTTTTTTTTTTTGGAATCGAAAGAGTATACATACAATATATGTATACTCTTTCGGTTTATATATATATATATATATATATATATATATATATATATATATATATATATATATATATATATATATATATATATATATATATATCTGAGTATACATAAATGTACCAGTAAAATTGAAAAAAAACCTTTAATAAGATAGATTGATTACAATATTATAAGAGATTATTAAGAACCGTTACAATTTTATTTCATAGAACAATTCAGTATTCAGTTAATAGAAAGTGCACCTACTTATACCATGTTTTTATCAATTCGTGTTTTAAGAAAAAAATACATAAGTAAACAAAACTGATTGTGATTACGACCAACTACTAACTGGTATTGATAATTCATATCAACTCGTTTTCTTACTGCATGTGGTTAAAAACAAATTAGAACTTATCATTAGAAAATATTCTTGGATTGAAAATATTCTCAAAATATTTTTATTTTTTGTGTTTTTGTATATTTTGCTCAATGTACTAATTTGAATTTGTAATTTGTCTTTCATTTCTCCATGGTGATATATTAATTAGGTCATGTCATATTAGTTGATTAATCTACATTTTTGTCTAAATTGGTAGGTACATATATTTTTTGTCAAAGATAATTATGAAGTAATTAGAAGAATTACTAAAATACATTTATTTTAGAGGGTTACAGGCTATTTTTTTTCTCTATAAGCTAGGTTTGTAAAGACTAAATCGTAAAAGAATTATTGGTATTCTACACAATTTTTTGAAACGATCACTCAATTAAATCATGTCGGATCGATCGTGTTTCGACTGATTCTGATTAAGGACGTCTACCAGACGACATCTATTGATTTTGAGGTGGATAGGACACACCCCACCCTGTCCATGGATCATGAGAAAGCACGATGGTGTGGACTATTTGAAAAAAGTAAAACTGTCGCATAAAACACATATTCTGCATTTATGTGTCGGTTTATTTTTTCTCGGCCACTCAATTTCGAGATGTTCTGCACGTAGAAATGTTCTACGTGCGGAAAGTCCATTTTAAGGTTTTAAAACTGTTTATCTTTGGCCTAGTTTTGGCTAAAGAATATAATGAGACACTTTCGATATATTACCCTGACAAATAGAAAATACTGAATTATTTTTTTAGTTAATTATGCTTCTGGTGAATTAATTAATTAATTGACAAGAATTAATTAAACATTACCAAAATTTAATGAGAATATATCAAAAGTGATTCGTTAGATCCTTTCTTTGTATATATTGTTTTTCACTAAATTTAACAATTACTTGTTTACGTAAAAAAATGGTTTTAGTTTTGTGTGTGTGTAATTAGACACAATTTACTCTAACATAATTTTAAAACTTATGTTGAATGTGACTTGTAAACTCTTGTGTGTGACTTATGTTGTGATGTGCGTAAACTCATATATCATTTATATTAATAATAATATGAAAATAAAGTATACCATATCAAAATGGCGTTTGGATCACTATCAACTAAAACATTTCAAATAAGAAGGGAGGAAGAATTAAGGTACACAATTACACATGTGTAGTATATCTACAGAAACATTTGAAAAAATGTTCATGGACAGTATGGACTTATATGGAGAAGTAGAAGTAGAAAAAAGGAGTATATGGAGAACAAATTGTAAAATGCTAAAATAGCTTCTATTCGCCTTTTTCCTTGATCAGTTGATCAAAGTGTTTATCAAGATATTAATTTAGTCAAAAATTAACATGTGGTTATATTAAAAAAAATACATTTTAGTAACTAGTAAGTGAACCAACGGATTTGCAGATTTAAAAAGTAAATCAGCTTTGGATAGAAAATTAAAATATCTTTCAAATGATGTATCACGTGGCGCCATTTTCCATTTGAAAATATTCAATTATTATCTTATGTCATCATTATCATATATGATACATTTTAAATGATGTTTTATGTCAAATGATGATATAAATGATGGCATTTAATAAAATTTTTGTCTTTTTTCAATATCCTATTGTTTTATATACCATACTCACATCAGTAGAGAGATATTTAATAGATGTTAACTATTTGATTAAAGCCAATATGCATTTTATAATACGAATCTCATTATATACATATTAATACCCGATTCACTCAGTATCGGAATTTTCATTTTATTTATCTTCATATTCGTCATTAGTCACCACACAATGAAATTTATCTCCCTATAATTATTTTCCTTCTGATAGTTATAGTTTTTTTATGTGTAAATGATTATAATTTCTCTTCTTTATCCTGCTTTTTTATCTTATCAATTGCTATTCTCTATATACGAAATATGTATTGCTTATTACTCAAAACCAATGGAGCACAACGTTTCATTGTAATAATATTCTAATATAAAATATAGAAATTAAGGTCGATGTGTTTTTTTTGATTTTATGTAAACAGTAGATACTATCCTACAGACTTGTTTTACTTTACTAGAACAAAATAATCTGACGTAATTAATTATAATTTTGTACGCAAATAACCTTCAATAATAAAAACAATTATGGAATAATCTAACCTATTAAAGCAAAATAATTCGTAAAATAATAACTAATTTTCAAAGAACCTGTTGCCACAAGATTCTATCTGAAATTCTAAAATAGCTTAAATACATCTTATATGCTATTTCAGCTTATAAGTTTTTTAAAAACAATTTTTAATATTAAACACTGTTTATTTATAATTTTGTATAATTTTGAAATGAGCCGTAGACGACGAAATGAAGTTACAATCTAGACTAACTTTGTGCTGGCTTGGATATAATTTATAAGTTTAAAAATGCTGACGCTAACGCGTGGCAAAGCGTAGCTTTCTGGGAAGGCCTTGGCAATACTCCAAGCCATCACATTTAGTGATAAATGAAATATGAAATGCAGAATCAAAAGTTAAACAGGTATCGTATGATGTCTGGAAAGAGAATGATAACAGATTCCCAGAATATCATATTACCTTCTCACAAGATAATAGTTATGCGTTACATACTGAAATATTCTAAGTTAACAATGTATATAATGCCTTATAATAAAAGTTGGTGTATTACAGCAACTTTTAAGGAAGTTGAAAGTAAAATTAAATTGAATAAATAAAAAAATTAACAATATAAAAAGCAAAAATAGAAATAAATAAAATACAAATTGTCTTTTGCACAACACATTAGTTCAGTTCAATAGTGTCTTGAGCGATGTCTTCTTCGGGTCGGATGGAAGGTCTTCTCCTAGGAAGGATACTTCCAAATAGTCTTTTTCCGGGTCTAGATGGAGGTGGAGGTGAATTCGTCGTAAAGGGATTGCGAGTCTCCTCTTCTTAGGGCATTTACAGAAAATGTAAAGTATGACAATACCGATTATGAGGGTAATTGTAAAATATGTGAACCATGAAATGTGCTTAGAAACGAATGGTTCATTTATTAAGTCGTCTAATGTTTTTGAGTACTCATCTAACTTGTATTTAGCGATGTCCAAGTCTTCTACGTTTAAGTTGTTTAGTTTTAACGGTTGCAATTTCGGCATTTCCATGTTGTCAGGAAGGTCTTCACAACAATCGCATGGAATTATAATTGGGTGAGAGTCACTGGTTATTTCAGAAAAGTCCTTGGGATCTGCTTGTACTCTGGTAGCTCCAATGAATGCATTGCATTCTGCTTGTAATTTTAATACCGAGTTTTTGAGAATCAATTCGGTTTTTGAATTTCTCTGTTTACAGTTGATTGTGATTTGTAGAGGCTCTGAATTTATAATCAACCAAGTATTTCCGGTTAATTTTTGAACTTTATAACCTTTTACGAATATCAGCGAGGTTTGGCAATTTTCGGGTATGAATTTCAGGTTCTTCATAATTTGCGCTTCGCAAATGGCATCTTTGTCGATAGGGTATGCGAACTGGTTCGAACAAATTTGGGTTTCATGAAACAGTAGTTTACAATCATCTAGGTTAGACATAGGAATGTACATCAAAGAATTGTCATCTCGCGCAATGTACTTTTGAGATGTTGATAAAATGTGGTATAGACCAGTTCGGTTGTTTAGAATTGGAATTGGAAATAATCTAAACAAAGTGTATATTTGCTGATCCGTTAATGGAATTTTTAATACCAAAATTAAATCATCATTTTCTTCAAAAGCTTCTAGTTCCATTACGTCTAGGTATTCAGCAACGTTTGACATTCTAGTAGGAAGTGGTAAATTATTTTGGTGTAAATTTTGAGCAATTTGGTGAAGTGAGGTAATCAGATTTTCGGGTGTAATTATGGAGCTATGAATTATTCGTAATCTTGCAAAAGTAATTGAATTTAAAATATCCTCTAACTCATTTTCGATATATAGATAACTTTCCATGAGCATTTCGCATTTTTCCAAAAATTTCAATGTTAATCGAATAATTTTGATTTCATCTGCTGTACGATAAATTGTGTCTGAAATCAATTTAATGTCGTTATTAAACGTCCGCTCATCAAGCTGTAGTTTTTGAATTGTAGCGTTAAATTTTTTTATTACTGATGTTGTGACTGAAATTTGATTTTTCATCAGGTTTTCTAATTGGTGTTCATCGTTATTTAATTTGTTAATGCAATTATTATAATACTCGCCATCTTCAGCGTCTAAGTTACCTGTGATCGCTTTAAATATGGTGCCTATACCATCTATAATGCCACGCTTGTATCGCTTTTTGACATCATAATTAATTATATTTAATTTTTCTCGAATTGATTTTGAAATTTGAGTTAGGAGACTGACATGCGTTTTAACCTCGCCTTTAAAGATATTCATATTTTCAAATGTGGGACTAATTGTTTTTACAAGTGTACCCAGTAGTTTTTCATTGTGTTCATAAGCGATTTTTATATTAGAAATGTTCTTGTGAACCAGGAGAGTCCATTTCTTGTTTGTTGTTACTAAATTTGATTCTTGATGATAATAAATTCCGATGGTGTTGTCAATGGGTTTAATGGTGTATTGAGTGAGTACTGTGCCAAACAGCAAGAGAAACCTGAAAATAAATTTTAATTTTCAAGATAAGGCTTCATTCGATCGAAATTTACTTTTGTCTTTTGTGATGTTTCTAAATTCATAAGTACAGAGTTTGCAGAGTTTTTGAATATTTCTTGTACTTCGAATGGACCATTAAATTTGTTACCTAATTTGTTTTTAATTTGAGATTCTTTAACGTAAACTTTGTCACCGATTTGAAATTGATTGGGTTTTTCTGGTACGTGTTTATCGAATCGAATTTTCGACTTTTCTTTTTGAGCATTGGTTTTTGATCGGGCTATTTTGTAATAATATAAAATTTTATTATTTAAATCTCGTATGTACTTTGATATTAACTCTTTCTGATTATATAGGGTCTCTGGAGGACGGCTAGATGTGTGTCCGAAGACAAGTTCGTATGGCGTGAAGCCATGTGTTTTATTTACGGAATTATTATAACATATAATGGCGTATGGTATTATTGACAAGGGATGGTCGTTTGGGTTTTCGGAAGTATTTGCTCGTATCATTTCAAGCAATGTTGAGTGAAAGCGTTCAACTGAACCATTAGATTGAGGGTGGTTAACGCTTGAAAAGGTTGGTTTAATGTCATATAGTCTACATAAATCTCTTAGTAAAGTATTATCAAAATCTCTGCCATAATCGCATTGTATACGCAGAGGCGTACCGTAGTGTTGAAAATATAACAGGTGTTTACGATTGATTTGGCAGATTTATCTTGAACAGGATAGGCCTGTGTGAATTTTGTCAATTCATCTCTGATCGTTAAAACATAATTTCTAGTAGGGATTTCTAAAATATCGATATTGATTCGTTCGAATGGGGTTTTTGAAGTTTCTGTGATTACCAATGGGTTATTTAAATTTTTTCGTAAAGCTTTAGTTTTCTGACAGATTTCACAATTTTGAATGAACCTTTCTACATCTTTGGTTAAACCGGGCCAATCATATTTGTTTCGTATTCTACGTATGGTTTCATTTATTCCTCGATGTAGGTTTGCCTTTCCATTGTGATATTGATCTAAGATCAAGGGGATTTGATCTTCATCGGGCTTTTGAGTAATATTTTGACAAACTACGAAATTTAGATTTTCTTCGCTAAAAATGAAAGAAAGCATTTCTAAAATAGGAAGTTCCGAATTGTTTTCGACAAAATACGTTCTTGAGGGTTCAAAAATGTCTTTGTCTCTATAAAGAGTTAAAAACATTGTCTCTATTATTTCTTCGGGGTCGAAGGGTAATAAAACAATATAATACTTTCTGTTTTTAACAGTTTTACTTGAAACGATATTAATTTTGTTATGACAAAATTTTGGTGCTTCTTCGAAAATGTCTTCGATTATTGAATATTGATTATTTGTTATTTCGATTTTATTGTAGTCAATTAGTGACTGAGTTTTATATAAATTTACAAAGGTTTCTAGTTCTTGTACGATAGCTTCTGGGGCAATTTCGGTTGCTTCAGATGCGTTTGATTCATTGTCAGAGTTTGATGTCAGAATTTTATTTTGAAATTTTGAATAATTTTGAAAGTGATTGATTTTTATACGACTAAGAGCGTCTGCGTTTTTATTTATTTTACCGGGTTTGTATATAATTTCATACTCGTATTCCTCGAGTTTTAATCGCCAACGCGCTAGGCGACTGCTGGGGTATTTTAGTGATAAAAGCCACGTCAAGGGTCTATGATCTGTCACTAATTTGAATTTCCTGCCAAAAAGGTACGGTCTGAAGTGTTTTACGGACCAAACGATTGCAAGGAGTTCACGCTCAATTGTGGAGTACTTAGTTTCAGCGCTACACAGTGTTCGTGAAGCATAAGCTATTGGCAGATCTTTACCTTGAGATAAAACGGCTCCGATAGCGAAAGAACTAGCATCGGTTGTGAGTATAAATTCGTCATCAAAATTTGGATAAATAAAAATAGGAGTGGTTACAAGGCTTCTTTTTGTTGATCAAATGATTTTTGACATTCTGAATCAAAATTAAATACATCTTTTTGCAATAATTTTGTCAATGGTTTTGATATTTTAGCAAATTGGGGTATAAAACGTCTATAATAACCGGCTAAGCCTAAAAATTATTTGATGTCTTTTTGGTTTTTTGGTTCTGGAAAATTCGCAACACATTTAATTTTATCTGGGTTCGGTTTTACTCCTTCTGGTGTAATATAATGTCCTAAATAAGCGACTTCCTTTCGAAGGAATTCACATTTGTCCGGTTGAATTTTGAGATTTGCATTTCTTAAACGTTTGAAAATTTCGGTTAGACGATCAATATGCTGGTGAATTGTCGGGGAATAAATAATAATATCGTCCACATAGACGAGGCAGTGTTCATTTTGTATGCCTAAAAGGATATTATCCATCACACGCTGAAAAGTAGCAGGAGCATTTTTCAATCCAAATGGCATACGGATAAATTCAAAATGTCCATTTTCTACAGAAAATGCAGTTTTGGAAATGTCTTTTGGCTCTATTTCTATTTGATGGAATCCCGAAGCTAAGTCAAGGGTTGAAAAGTATTGGCATTTTCCTAATTGGTCTAATAAGTCTGAAATGTTTGGGAGAGGGTATTTGTCTCCGACGGATATTTAGTTAAGCTTACGATAATCAACTACACCACTTTTGCTTGCCAGAGGCGTCTAATTTTTTCAGTACGACCCAAACTGGGGATGACCAGGGTGAAATAGATGGTCGTATAATACCTTGTGATAACATTTTCGAAATTTGGGTTTTAACCTCTTCTTTGTGAATATGTGGGTAACGATACGATTTAGTAAAAATAGGTTTCGCATTACCAGTATCAATAGAATGTTTAATTTCGTTAGTGAAGCTTAAGTTATCTCCTTCTAAATAAAAGATGTCTGAAAATTCCAAGCAGATTTCGGAAATTAATTCTTTCTCTTCATAATTTAGATGATCTAACCTGAGTTGATTTTTTATTTCTGCTATACGGTTAGTTTGACATGTTTCTGGGCTTAAAATGTTTGAATTTAGCAAAACAGAATTTTGAACTGGTTCTAATTTTAACTCTGAAAAATCTATCATTTTTGGGATTGCATTTGCATTAATAACTGAAGTGAAAAATTCACCTTTGTGATTAATTTTGACAAGTGCATTTGGCCAACGAACCTTTTCTACTTCTTGAGCTGATAAAATAGCATCAGTGTTTACGAGGTTTCAATGAAATTTAAAAATTTGTTCAGTACGAGGGGTAATTGAGATTTTGTTTGAAAAAATTTTAGTTACAGGGCGTAAAATATTATTTTGTGGAACATTTCCTGATTTTAAATTTTCGGATGCCTTAAAAAGTGGAATGGTTTTGAAATTTGTGATCAGTTGTTTATTTTTTATGTCTATTACACAATCGTAGTGTTCCAGAAAATCTGATCCCAGTAGTCCGTCGAATTCAATGTCTATATCGTGAATATAAACTTTGTGAGAGTTACCTTTCGCAAATGGAATTAAAGTCGATTCAGTGATTAAAATTTTTTCGTCACTTATATCTTGAATAATAACATTTTCAGGACAACGTTGATTGAATTTTTCGCAAGTTTTCGGTTTAAAAATCGAAAGTCCAGCGCCTGTGTCGATTAAAAGTTTAAATGTGTTTGTAAGGATGCAACTTAATATAGTATAAATTTTTGGAACTTACTGTCAAAAGAGAACTTGTAAATCCACGATTTATAGAAATATCTGTTCGTCTGGTTGATTTTGGTCGAGGTTTATTGCTCGAACCTGCGTTTGGATGTTGGAGATTTGGGTTTCTAAATTCGGGGGTTGGTCTTGGGGTTGAATTAGTTGAAAATCCTGATTGGGATTACAATTGTATTGGTCGTCAAAATTTTGAATTTGATGAGCAGTATCATCATAGCAATAATTATTGATTTGCTGATAATCAGTATTGTCAGTATTGTTAAGATCGTAATTGTAATTATTTGGATCGGAATTATCGTGATCGTAATTGTAGTATTGGTATTGATCAGTTTGATCAGTCTCATATTGATTTTGATTAAAACTTTCGTCATAATATTGATCATCGAACCTGTTTACATGGTGGGCTCTCTGATTGAAGTTTGGGTTTGGTCTGATGACTGGAGGTCTTTGTTGATTTGAAAAATTTGGGTTTGGCCTGATAGCTGGCGGCCTATTTTGTTGAAAGCTATTTTGAGCAAAGTTTTGATTAGGTGGTCTGAATGAGTTTTAATTGTTTTGAGGTCTGTGAAAATTACTAGAGGCTGATTGTTGAGGTTGGTTGCTATTGTTGTTAAAATTGTTAAAATTTGGACGAGAAAAATTTTGAAATTGTGGTGGATAACCACTTTGTTGCTTGGTACGGCATTCATCAGTAGAATGACCAATTCTTTTACAAAAATTACAAGTTTTTCTAGTCAAGTTATTTTGTGTTGGCATTGATGTTCTAAAATTTGAATTTACAGGTTTTTGATTTCTTAATTTTTGTAATTCAAAATACGATAGTTGCAACTCGCGTTTGATACGTGATATTGCAGTTAGCATGTTAGCAGGGTTACTCGCTCTAATAATTGATCCTAATTTTGGATCTAGGCCAGTTAAAAGGGTGTTAAGCGTCATTGTTTCTATTAAATTAGATTGAGCAGTTTTTTGCTCGGGCGTTAATGTTTGTTTCTGCAGAGTTGCGTGCATTTTCGCGTTATGGGTTTGTAATCGAGACACAAAATTTAACGCACTTTCGTTATTTTGTTGATGGATCCTTTGAAGAACCTGTATTAAAGACGTGAGGTCTCTGGAATCACCAAAATGGGTTTCAAGTAAATTTTTTATTTCTTCCCAAGTGGAAGGGTTGCGAGAGTTAACTAACTCAGCTTTACCACGCAATTTATTCTTTACATGGAGAGTCTAAAATATACGCTGGTCAGCAACGGCCATACTGTAAGCACATCTTACAGCTTTCAAAAAAGTTTGCAAAAAAATTTGTTTACCATCAAATTCCGGTACAATTGAAAATATTTCGGAGAGTTTGTAGGGTTCTCCGTGTTCTCCTTCATTAACATTATTAAGATATTCAGTAGACATTTTTGTTAATTAGTTGAAATAAAATTTTAAATGTAAAAATAACCTGGACTGGTCTATGTCCTTTTTTGTAACGAATAAAATATCGTTAAACGCACAAATAAATGTGAATAAAATGTACACAATGAAAATGGCAAGCGAGACAATTCTTTGACTTACCAAATTCCTTCCATCTGTTCCGCCAATGGGTCCGAAACCAGTGAGGTCAGGTCCGTGTTCTAGCGACGGCGGGCCAATGTAGAGGATGGGCTGGTGTCGGCTGAACTCGCGGGCAGTTAGGCAAGGCTCCGTGTTCTACTCCGAAGTTCACCGCTGTTGATTGATTTATTTTCTTTTCTTCTTTCTTCTTGAGATTTCTTTTCTTCAAGAGTTGCTTTGTATTTCTTTCTTGTTTCTTCTTCGTAGCACTTTTTGTTTATTTTTTTCGTAGCACTTTTTGATTCGGATACCGCCTTTAGAGATTAGAATCTCACACCACCAGTGAGGCAAAAGTCCGTGTTCTAGCGATGTGCGATATCCTACCGGCTGCGCAAATTTCTTATATGCTATTTCAGCTTATAAGTTTTTTAAAAACAATTTTTAATATTAAACACTGTTTATTTATAATTTTGTATAATTTTGAAATGAGTCGTAGACGACGAAATGAAGTTACAATCTAAACTAACTTTGTGTTGGCTTGGATATAATTTATAAGTTTAAAAATGCTGACGCTAACGCGTGGCAAAGCGTGGCTTTCTGGGAAGGCCTTGGCAATACTCCAAGCCATCACATTTAGTGATAAATGAAATATGAAATGCAGAATCAAAAGTTAAACAGGTATCGTATGATGTCTGGAAAGAGAATGATAACAGATTCCCAGAATATCATATTACCTTCTCACAAGATAATAGTTATGCGTTACATACTGAAATATTCTAAGTTAACAATGTATATAATGGTACTTTTATATAACATACATGATCTTCAAAATCATTATGTTTATTTATAACGGAGGTAAAAACTCAAAGCACAGTATGCGCAAGTCACGAATCTCGAATCTCGATAAAGAACTTTTATATACACTCCCAATATGTCATCAATGAAATCTCGTTTAAAAATGTTACTTATGGCCATGTTTTACAAACAGTGACCCCCTGTGATTATGTATATTTTGCAATTACCGGGAGAAAATAAATATATGTATGTACATAACAAAATATTTTCATGGTAACAAACAACTCCAGCTAAAATCCATTGTTTCTAATATGAATGGGTTACACAATAGGTTTCGTATGGGATAATGGGGTCTAACATAATTCAAACATCCCCAGCTATAAAAGTATTCTGCATTTTAAATATGCCTGGTGTAGCATCGACGCTGATGTTGCTGGAGTCTTCTCCATTATAGTAGACTATTATTTCGGCATCATGAAACATGAATCGACAAAAGGTTCAAAATCCAGGTAGTGATAAAGATCAACACCATTATATAAATAAATAAAATAAACAGTTTTAAAACCTTTAAAACGGACTTTTCCACACGTAGAACATCTCTATCTTTAGAAATTGAGTGGTCGAGAAATAATAAGCCAACACATAAATGCAGAATATGTGTTTTATGCGACAATTTAACTTTTTTAAATTTTTCTCAAATTGTCCACCATCGTGCTTTCTCATGACCCATGGACAGGGTAGGGTGTGTCCTATCCACCTCAAAATCAATAGATATCGTCTGGTAGACATCCCTAATCAGACTCAGTCGAAACCCGATCGATCCGACACGATTTAATTGAGTGATCGTGCTAACAAAGAAAAATTCTCAAATAGTCCACCATTGTGCTTTCTCATGACCCATGAACATGGTAGAATATGTTTTATCCACCTCAAAATCAATTGGTGTCATCTGGGCGACGTCTCCGATCATAATCAGTTAAAACCCGATCGATCCGACACGATTTAGTTGAGTTATCGTGCTAACAAGAAATTTTATTAGAGCCAACGACAACGACACACACACACAAAATTGTTTAAAAACCATTTTTTTTTTGTTTTTAGGCCGAAAAACGAAAAATAAGCACTAGAAAAACAATTTTTTTTATACGATTACATTACTTTTCCGCGTATAGCGGAGTATGGAAAAGTAAAATTTTAATATAACTCAGCAGCAAAATTCATTTATTATTTCAAAGAGTTAATAAAAGCAGTAGACAGACAGCGTATTTAGTAGTATAGCAAAGCCGCTTCTGGACCACTTTTGATGCGGATGGCATGTGTCCATCGAGAGTGACCAAAGATAGGTTAGTTCGTGAAGCCGCCGCCCGGATATTCCAGGTTTCGCTGTTGTAGTTCTGAAGAACTGCTTGTTGGTCAATGACCAGAGGGTCTTCTTCGGCGAGGGGGTGGGAGTAAGAAAAAAACATGGCTGTATTAAGAAAAAAGGGGCATGGCTGCGTTAAAAAAAACATGGCTGTATTAAGAAAAAAGGGGCGTGGCTGCATTAAGAAAAAAGAGGGTGGGGGGTAAGAAAAAAAAAATGCATTAAGAAAAAAGAGGGTGGGGAAAAAAAATGTCTGCATTAAGAGAAAAATATGGTTGCATTAAAAAAAAGGGGCGTGGCTGCGTTAAGAAAAAAGAGGGTGGGGGTAAAAAAATGCATTAAGAAAAAAGAGGGTGGGGAAAAAACACGTCTGCATGAAGAAAAAAATATGGTTGCATTAAGAAAAAAGGGGCGTGGCTGCATTAAGAAAAAAGAGGGTGGGGAGACAAATATGGCTGCATTAAGAAAAAGGGGCGTGGCTGCATTAAGAAAACAGAGGGTGGGGAAAAAACATGTCTACATTAAGAAAAAAGGGGCGTAAAGGTGGGGTAAAGAGGTGGGGTAAAGAGGTGGGGACACAGGTCCGTTACGTGGACATCTGACGCAATATGTCAAAAGGGTCTTATCTTAAACTTTATCCGATTTCAATCGAATAAAGACTAAAATTCGTTAAAAAATTAATTGAACATAATCACAAGAAAGAATATTTTTAATAGGTTAATAAATAAAAAAGTTATAGACAAAGAAAATATATTTATGGTAAAAAAATAGTACATATATTTAGCATTACATTTAGATTCAATATTAAACATAATAGAATAACTTTAAAGAAAATTATTAAGATACAATATTGTAGTATTATAAAAAACTTAAAATATTAATGTAAAAAAATTAATCAAATTTCTAATTTCAATACAAATATAATTTATTAAAAAAGAATTTTTGTGAAAAAACATGATTCAATAGAAAAATAATTTTGAAAAAAAACATTATTGCCGACCTGCCCAACATATTACAGTTGGTCGAACCTCATCCTCCTCCACATCGCTAATCTCGACGATTTCGTCTTCATCATCGGAGATGATAATCACCGTCTCGTCATTGGTGTCGTCGTCGTCCACGACAATGAAGTCAATATCACGATCACTGAAAGAAATATAATTGAAAAAAAGAATACAAAATAAAAAAATAACTTACTTTTCCTCCAAGTAAGGTGGCGACGTAGGAGAATAACTTGGAGGAAATAAAAATCCTGGTGGTAGATCTCGTATTGGAATCAGAGAAGGTGGTAGATCTCTGTAAGGTGGGGGAAGGTCATCATCAATGTATGGTTGCAGGTCCCAGTAAGGAGGGGGTAGATCATCCAAATTGCTGTAAAAATAATTATAATTGAAAAATGAATTAATTATGTAAAAAATTACTTACTTTTCTCTGAAGTAAACTTCAGGATTTACCAGTGGTGTATATCGGTTCGTTAATTGAACCATACGCGCCCAAGCATTAAATTCACTAAAAAAAATAAGTATAATGTAAAATAAGTTGAATAATCAATAAAATAACTTACATATCTTCAAAGTTCTCTTGCAAAATATTCAAACACTGAGATGACGACATCTTTCGTGAACTAGATTTGATATTTAAATAAAAAGGATTCCGTTAGACATTCAGTATATATATCGAATTGCAGATTTTGTTTAACCCAAACATTTTATAATCATCAAAGCGTGAGTATAAATAATTAGTCGCAGTAATATGAGAAAATTCAACAACGTCTATTGAAATATGCTAAAGTGATTAAATGAACCATTAAAAATTAATTTATAACTTCAATAAAAATATCGAGAGCGTAAATGAAATAAAGAAGTCACGTATGAAAATTTTTGGTAATATGAGAAACTGAACGCAAACAACGTCTATGTGATTATAAAAAATAATTCATGAGAGTAAGAAATCCAACAAAAATATCGAAGTCTTCAGATTAGATTGTGTTGTGTATATATTTGGGTTATCGAAATGATTTATTATTATAAACAAAAACGTCGGCGTTCGAATTATTTCTACATGGAACGTGATTTAAATGTAAACAAACTGCAAAAATGCCAGATCGTTTTATTTTTAATCTGTGGATAAATCAATAAAAATTAATTTATGACTTATAACTGTCAATTATAACATATACAAAATATAAATCCCACGAAATAAAAACTGCTAACTCAACAAAACAAAAACATCGCCGGCTGGTTTAAGGAACGTGACTTAAATGTAAACAAATGGCAAAATTTCAGTCTGATAGACAAAACATTTTATTTCTAATCTGTGGAGAAATCAATAAAAATTAATTTATGACTTAAAACTGTCAATTATAACATATACAAAATATAAATCCCACGATATAAAAACTGCTAACTCAACATTGTTTTTCACACGTGCTCATAAAAAAACTCATTAGATTACAACGGTGACGTATGAAAAATTGACGTCACAGATGATATAAAAGGTTTACAGCCGGCATAATTCATCATATGTGTTTATACTTGTGCGCTATACGTGACGTATTATAAAATATTAGAAAAATCTTTATTTGTGTGTTTTATCTACTGGAAACAAACGTGTGTAAAAAAATTGTTTTTATTAAATTTCAATAAAATTAACAAGAAAATATTCTATTAATTTTAGATGGATTTAGAAAAATTAAACAGAGTTTCACTTCTAGAAACTAAACAAGTTCTTAAGATATCAGACTTGGAACAAAATATTCCACAGCCAATTTATGGGGCTAGAATAGTGAAAACTCGGTACGGTGAGACTATATTACTTGAATTACAAGAGACCAATATATTCTTACCAAGAAGAGTACTGCCCGAAATAAGAGAAAATTTGGCTGAATTTCAATGTGAAAGGAAATACAGCATAATTTATGAAGGCTTGAAGGATGTAAATAAGCCTTCTATGGGAGTCTAGTTCAAGTTTATCAAAAGTAAGTAAACACACACACACAATTTTTAAATATTAAGTTTTTATTTGTAATTTTTTTAGCTGAAAACAAAGAGTGAGCCCAGACAGTTCTATATAAAATATACACGCAGACAGAGATATCAACATTTACTTTTAGAACTCTTCAAGTGAATACACGCAGACACAGCTATGGACTCTGAACAAATTAAGGATATCAGCAATGATATTATTAAAAAGTTCAAAGAAGTGGAAACACTTTTAGGAAATGGTTGTTGTACCCCGCAGGAGAGAGTGCTATGGATAAAAAAGGTAAAATCACACATTAGACTTTTAACTAGAGCTATCAAGGGATCTAATTTATCAGTAGGTGTACTGCGTAACCTTCAGACTAATTTAGGACATTTGAAAAGGTTTAAAAGTATCATTGAAAAAGTAAATTATATTGAGGGAGCGGTATTGGTAAATGGAAAACGTAGTAATCGGGTCAAATGGGAAGATTTAATACCGGTTTTTAATAGTAGAGTTCGTACTGGAGTAATCATTAATTTAAAACATAAATATTTGAATGAATTTTTCAATGATGCTTTTCACCTTTTCAAAACTAGAATAATGAATGCCATGAAAAAAGTACCAGTGCTTAAAGTTAATACTACTTTCTGCGCCGAATTTATAAGAAAGTCATAAGACAGAAATTATTGAAAAAAAAATATTTTAATACAAAAAATAAGGTAATTGATGCAGGGAGGGATTTACGTCAATGGTTTGAATCTAATGTAAAAGATGATATTTTTCATGCTTTATCTGAATTTTCCGAATCTGGTAGTGGGTGGGTTTTAAATGAAATAATTAGCTTAGAAATTAATATAAATAAATATGAAGTTGGGAACGGTTCATCCTACATTAAACTACCGGAAAAAATTGCAAAAAAGCATGCTTGCATTAATGTTAAGAACAACGATGACGCTTGCTTCGCATGGGCCATTGTCAGTACTCTCCATCCCGTTGAAGAACACTCTGATAGAACATCATCATATCCTCATTACGAAACAGTACTAAACTTAAAAGATATTGAATTTCCTATGACGCTACTGCAAATTTCCAAATCTGAGAAAAATAATGCAATCTCTGTTAATGTATTTGGTTTGGAAATGGATTCAAAATCAAATTTTTCTGTTGTGCCCCACCGTATAACCAAGCGAAAACTAGACAAACATGTAAATTTATTATTAGTTCAGGATAAATATTTCACAAAAATAAATGAATTTGAACCACCGCCGCCGATGTCAGATAAATACCATTAAATTTAGCTAGCTAAATTTAATGGTATTTATTTATTAAATGGTATTGAGCTAGAAATTAAATACCATTATTATAACAATAATGATATCTTTAATATAATAAATCCTTAATATAAATTAAAGATTTATCTAGACTTTTATATAGCCAGCTCTCTAAACAAAAACATAAAAAATATTTTTGCGATAGATGTCTGAATTATTTTACATCTCAGGATAAGCTAAATGATCATGTTGTAGATTGCGCAAAACTTAACGATTGTAAAATTGAATTTTCTCGAGAACGGTACATTAAATTTAAAAATTTTGCTTACAAGGAAATGATTCCGTTTATTATATATGCAGATTTCGAATCCTTGCTTGAACCATTTAATGGTGATGATAGTCATTGCAGCAGGTATCAGAAACACATAGCCTACAGTGCTGGATATTATTTCAAATGCGGTTATAACAATGACTGGTCGTACTATAAAAGTGCTCGAGGTATAGAATCGATGTCTTGGTTTGCAGAAGAGTTATGCAATGTTGCACAATTTGTCTCCTCGAAATTAAAACATGTGGAGCCCATGAATACTGAAGTTAGTTTACGGGATGCCAGTAAAACTTGTCATATTTGCGAAGGAGAACTTACCGAAACAGATAAAATTGTTAGAGATCACTGTCACCTCACCGGAAACTTCAGAGGTTTTGCTCACAATAAATGTAATTTAAATTATAAAAATTCTTTTGTTATTCCAGTGGTGTTTCATAACCTCGGAGGTTACGATGCTCACTTTATAATAAAGTTCTTAGCTGAACGAAATCATATTACTTTATTGCCTGAGAATAAGGAAAAATATATTAGGTTCACAGTTCACGATAATGAAACCAAATTGAAATTTAGATTTATAGACTCCTTCAGATTCATGGGTTGTTCTATAGAAGAACTAGCTTCCACATTGAACGACGAAAACTTTGAAAATCTTAAACGTGAATTTTCGGAATTAGACGATGAACAATTTCAGTTATTAACACGAAAAGGTGTATTCTTTTATGACTATTTGGATAACATAGAAAAACTGGATGAAACGCAATTACCTGACATAAAATACTTTTACAATAAACTAAATGACAAGAACATAGAGGAGACTGATTATGAACATGCGCAAATTGTTTGGGATAAATTCGGTATGAGTACTCTGGGCGATTACAGCGATCTCTATATGAAAACAGATATCATGCTATTAACTTGCGTTTCTGAAACTTTTCGTAGTACTTGCTACAAGACATACAACCTCGACCCAAGTCACTATTTTTCGATACCAGGTTATACGTTTGATTGCATGCTGAAATATACAGGGTGTAGGCTAGAAACTATTCAAGATGTAGACATTTTAATGTTTATTGAGCGTGGTATTCGAGGTGGGGTGAGTCAATGTTGCAATCGATTTTCACAGGCTAACAACAACTATTCAGATACTTATGATGCCAGCAAACCATCCACATACATTGTTTATTTCGATATAAACAATTTATATGGCTGGAGTATGAGAGAATTCCTTCCATACGGGGAATTCCAGTGGACAGATTGCAACATAGACGTCACCAGTGTGCCTGATGACTCTGAAATTGGTTATATTTTAGAGGTCGATTTCGAATACTCAGAAGATCTACATGATTTACATAAAGATTTGCCATTCTGTCCGGAACACAGAACTCCACCAAATTCAAATTTCCTAAATTAATGACTACCTGTTACAGTAAGCAAAAGTACGTTATTCACTATAGAAATCTTAAACAAGCCCTACAGCATGGAATAAAATTAACACATATCCACAGAGTTCTACAGTTCAAACAGTCTCCATGGCTGAAGTCCTACATTGACTTAAACACATCACTGAGAACTCAAGCAAAGTCAAACTTTGAAAAAAACAATTATAAACTAATGAATAACGCTAGGTTTGGTAAAACAATGGAGAATGTTCGAAAACATCAAATCGTTAAGGTAGTAAACAAATGGGAAAGGAGGTACGGAGCTAAAAATTTGATTGCTAGTCCTAATTTCCAAAGCAGATCCATTTTCGGTGATAATCTTATGGCCATTGAAATGAAAAAATCTCACATTATATTCAATAAGCCCTTGTATAATGGAATGTCTATTTTAGATATTTCTAAAATTTGCGTATATGATTTTCACTATAAATACATGTTAACAAAATTCCCCGTGGAAAAATGTAAACTTTTGTACACAGATACAGACAGTCTCTTATACGAAATTCAGTGTAATGATGTATATGAAGATGTTATCAAAAAAGACATTAATAAATTTGATACTAGTGATTATCCCCAAGATAATCGTTGGAATATTCCTCTAGTAAATAAAAAAATCCCTGGTTTAATGAAGGATGAAAATAATGGGAAAATAATGACTCATATCATAGGACTACGTTCTAAGCAGTACACCTATAAAGTCGAATCAAACAAAGTAGTTAAGAAAGCAAAAGGCGTAAAGTCTAATGTTGTGGCAAATAAAATTACTTTTGAGGATTACCTCAACTGTCTGGAGAAATTTGCAAACAAAAAGCCTCACGAAGAGTGTTTACTAAATAAAACTCAACGCTGTATACAATCAAAATTACATGAGGTATACAGCGTCGAACAAACAAAAATTGCTCTTAATCCCTTCGACGATAAGAGGTACGCCCTTCCTGAAGTTCATGATACTCTCCCCTGGGGGCACTACTCCATAATGGACATCTCATAATTTCATTGCTGATATTCTTTTTTTGCTTTACATTAAATTTAAAAATCTCCCAAATCTGTTGTTATATTTTAATATTTTTATGTATTTTATTATTATTATTATTATTATTATGTAACCAATTTTATGTATTTTTTTTTATTTATTATTATGTAATCACATTTTTATTATATGTATTTTTTCTTTATTATTTTATTATATGTATTTAAATTATCATGATTTTTTTATTTTCCCTAACCTAAAAAAGAAAACTCACATTATATAAATTTCTTTTTATTTAAGCACTTGTTTTCACTACATACATTTTTCTATCTAAATCATTAAGAATAGTATCTTTATTATAAAATAAACATTCTCGTATACAATGTGATTGAATATTACATGGATATAAGTCACATAAATTTAACATAACAGTATATGGTGACAATTCATAATTAGATTCACTTAAGATATTATTAGCTACAGTTAAGAAGTTATTATAGAACTGTTCAAAACTTAAACTATTCAAATGTGCAGAAGCCGTTACTCATTTTCAACAATTTGATTCCAATAATTTGCGATGATATTAAAGCATAATGGGAAAACTTCATTTCTATTTCTTCGGGCTGTTCTTCTGTCACCACATCGAAGTAATCCACAACAAATTGTTGAAGGTAAGTAATAAAATCATCCCAATCTTCTCTGTTAAATGAGATGTTGTCTAATGTGGTGAAGTCTGGATTCACATTCAGTAAAATTCTTACGGCAGGAACATAACCTCTTGCAGCACTAAATCCTGTTGTTATTTTATATACAGAATTTTTTATGTCAGTATTATATTCTAAAAGATATCGACCCTTGTTTTGCGCAGCTTCTTCATATTGTGCACTAATTCTATCCACTTCATGCCAGTAGTCAGAATCGGCTAGACTAGATGTTACTGATGTCATAATTGCGGTAGACTAATGAATGATTATGGTTTCAACCCCTTTTTATACATATTTAAATTAATTTTAAACATTGTTAAAAAAAGGCCCCTCTGCAATCGTAAAAATGTTCGTGTTTTCCATAAGAATCAATGCATATTTGATTAAAGTACGTTATCTGAATCAATCCAGCTATTGTGAGATGCGTCGAAACCTAACCATTTTACGTAAACTTGTTTACCTCGTCTACGTAATACCTTTTCAACGAGATACACATCGGGAGTTTTCGTTTTCTGTAGTTCTTCTTCGTAGAAACCTCCGCTTATTCGAATACCATGCATATCCTCAAGCAAATAGGTGGTGGGGTTGGTGAGTTGTACTTTAATAATTTTAAATAGTTCAGTTATCCAATTAGGTGTATATCCTTTTTTAAAGACATGCTTATTCTTACTGATTCGTACAATATCCCCAACTTTGTAGTGTCGCGATGCTACCAACTTAATATTGTTATAAACTGAATTAAGTATTTGTTTCTCATTCTGTTTAGTTACATCTAACGGTTTCATTCCTATTGTTCTGTGATGAATGTTGTTGTACTCCTTGACAATATCAGGGAGTATATCTATCCATCTGTATGAGCCATTTAAACTAAAATATTTATATAATTTCTCCGTTAACGTTCTAATAACTCTTTCAACTATAGCTGCCTTCTTTACTGTAAATGTACTGTAATGGTTTATCTTATAGTTTTTCATCAAGTTTTTAAAGTGAACATTATAAAATTCAGTACCCTGGTTCGGATTTAAATTTTTACATTTCCTTTTGCTACCCTTAAAAATACCACTCATTGCTTGTGTAACTTCTAGTGCACTCTTATTTTTTATGGGTTTAGCCCACACAAATTTTGAAAAACAGTCAATCACTATGAGAATGTATCTAAAACTGTGATTGTCTTTAGCATAATTACACATTTCGGCTAAATCTGCTTGCCACAAATCGTCTATTCCTTTTATTATAATACGTCTACGATTGAAATTTTTGCGTGCAGGCTTATGAAGCTCATTAACCAATTGAATTTTTTCTCTAGATTTATCGACTTTATCGACTTTTTTCTCTTAACTTATCGAGACTCATCCTGATAATGACTCAAATTGTATGTACATCAAATATTTAATAGATAACTCCAGCCTCACATAGTTCACTAATGATAGCTGATATTTCATTATCATGTGAATCGGTATTTCCTGCAATCTTTGACGCATTCAAAAGTTTCAGTCTATCAACAAGCTCATTGATGTTATCCCAATAAACATATTCGATTGGCTTTTGATTGTAAACCATATTCAGACAGAATCTACTAGTTGACTGTGTTTTTTTCTTCTTTTTACTATCCAATAATGGTCTTATTATTTTAATATAGTTGGAAGATCTAGTTCCATTAATTTGTCCAGTCGGTTCGTAATTTCTTCTATGTACATTGGTAATTTGAAAAATTTCCTTATATTCAGTTAAATCATTTCTATCATAATCTGTGGGATCCTTCATAAAAAGTAGATTGTATAACCCCACTTTGCCATCATATACTTTATCATTAATAATTATTTCAGAGGCACGACCAATTTTTATTTCCATATTACCAATATACAGTTTATTCATTTGTAAATCCAATCGAATGCTATAGGTGTCATCATAGTCTTTGCGTTTAGTAAAAAAACCCTCTATATAGTGTCTAGTTAAAGATGGATACTGTTCAAAATATTCATTAAGAGCAGTTTTCTCCGTTTTGCCATCCTGAAAGTTAACATCTCCTACTTCATACTGAGGTTTCAGAGACAATATGTCATCCTTAATATCTGCATTTGATGTATACTCTTCTGAACTAGAGTCACGCTTTAACTTTTTTTTGCTGCGATAAACCTACACGCTTCGTGTCTGTTTTCTGTAATATATTTATAGATTTGAGTTCTCTTAATGGATCGATAATGGGCTTCAAGAGTCTATTAAGAGTTTCGTCTTCGTCAGATTTTCCTAGTTTTAATGCTAGATACCTTTTTCTGATAGCCTTTGATGCCTTATTAATTTTATCTTTAAGCAATTTTTTCTTTGATAGATCCAATGGTTTAACCTTAGATACTCTATACTTTTCAAAAGTTATTTTATTAGACTTCATTGTTACAACCTTAGCAGCAATCTGTTTTAAACTGAGCCTATTAGCTGTATAATCTGTACGACTTGTTTAAATGGGGCTGTATGACCTATTTAAATGGGGCCGTACGACTGTAGGGGCTGTATGAACTGTATGGACTGCATGAGCTGTTTTTAAGCAGAGGTTATCTCTTCAGTTTGATTGTCTAACTAATAATAACAGACACAGTTTACGTTACACGCTTATATACTGATCAAAACCTTTTCGATACCGACCACCATGTAAATCAAAATCTTTTACGATGGCCATTACTCCATACTTATCATTCCAACATTCTCTACACATGTCTTCAAATTGCTCGAATGTCATATCTGGGGCCACGTGATCATCATACACATGTCGTAAATTGATTTTATCTTGTTTAAATAAAATGATGAAGTTACAATTATCACGAATGAGGTGTTTAGGTATCCTCGTGTATGTTTGACAGAGATATAAACAGTCTACAAGTTTATGTCTACCCATACTGAAATATGCTCTTATTTTGTCTTGTTTGTCACATGCCACATCGTCGAAAATGAATATTGAATTAGCTTTAGCCTCAGATGAATCGATAATACTCGCACTACTTGCATACGGAAAATATCCAACTCCATTTACGTTCTGCAATACCCGCTCCAATAGTTTGTATTTCGGTTGAAAAAGTGATTTAGAGTAAACGTATATGTTTTCAAACCACAGTCCATTAGAATTGAATAATAAGTTTAGAAGCAAATTGGTTTTGCCTGTTCCACTGGGTCCGCATATAATAGCTCTTAGAGTACTAGGAAATAACTTTCCATGTCTTTCTTCTCCTCCCGCACAATGGTCTGTCAACAGATCTAAATTTTCAACGGGCAGGGACACCTGTTGTCTTTGAACACGCATTGTAACGTCTGAACTATTTTACTGACTGTAATACTTTATATATATATATATATATATATATATATATATATATATATATATATATATATATATATATATATATATATATATATATATATATATATATATATATATATATATATATGATTAATGTCAAACATCGTCATTCACAATCCATATGGCATCGCGTAAACACGTAGTAGGACGTGGAGTAGTCAATAATCTAATTAATAAGTTGACCTTTGAATTACATGTTCCGGGATACCAATTTTGCGGGCCTGGTACGAAGTTACATAAAAGACTCGCTCGAGGGGATGCAGGTATAAACCCTCTCGATAAAGCTTGCAGAGAGCACGATATTGCATATAGTAAAAACAAAAATTTAGAAGATAGACATAAGGCAGATTACCAGCTCGAACAACATGCTTGGGAGCGTGTTAAAGTAAAGGACGCTAAATTAGGTGAGAAAGCCACCGCTTGGGTTGTCACCAACGCAATGAAGGTTAAACGTAAACTAGGCATGGGTGTAGGGGGACGTAGAAAAGTCGCATTCCAAAAGACTGTCCTGACAAATATATCTAAAGTACTGAAAAGACATGCAAGTAACAATTTAAAAAAGATGCTGCAATGACATTAAAGGCAGCTCAAATTGCAGTCAAAAATGCAGGCGGTAAGAGAAAAATAAATACCCCTCGTATTCTACCATTACCGAAGACTGGTGGTATTTTACCTTTGATACCGATATTTGCTGGCTTAAGTGCATTAGGAGCTCTGTCGGGAGGAGCTGCTGCAGTGGCGAAGACCGTAATAGATGCTAAAAACTCTAAGAAAAAATTGGAAGAAGACGAGAGACATAATAGAGTTTTGGAGGCAGTAGCGTTAGGGAAAAGAGGATCTGGACTCTACATGAAACCGTATAAAAAAGGATATGGCTTATATTTGAAAAAACAAAAAAACTCCCATTGAAGCTACCCAATAGAGCTCTTTCCGACATTGATTTAGTAAAATATGTTAAAAAATTAAAAATTCCATATTTCAGAGGTGTCTTTATGCGTGATGCCTTACCTACTACACCACCTACAAAATACGAAAGTGCCATTATTAATTTAGACAGCGTAAAAGGCTCTGGAACACATTGGGTATCTTACAAAAAAATGAACAATTCTGTTTTATATTTCGATAGTTTTGGATCTTTAAAACCACCTATCGAACTAGTCAAGTACCTTGGCTCGAAATGTAAAATTAAATATAATTCTGATGCTTATCAGACATACAATACGATCAATTGTGGACATTTGTGTTTAAATTTTCTCTATAAAAATAATAAACATGTGTGATTTTCATTCATTATGTCTCAAATATTCACGTTAAGAAGTCGAAGTTCTACTCTCTCCGTGGACTTTTATAATCCCATAATTCTTGATCCGCAGTACGACTATTCGTTAGCATTAATAGGGCTTCACACGTACAATAGTATAGCAAATATTGAAGAGGGGATAAATAATAAGTTTTATTACCGACAACTTGGTGGTGAAGAAGAAAAAGTTATACACATACCGACAGGTTCATATGAAATAAGTGATATTGAATCATATCTGCAGACGCGTGTAATGCCCAGTGGTGTAGCACAGAGTGAAGACTATTTCTCTCTAAAGCCTAATAATAATACGCTGAAGTGTGAAATTAGAAGTAAACTCGAAATCGACTTTACTCGCAAAGACAGTTTAGCCTCCTTATTAGGTTATAGTTCTCAAGTTCTAAAACCTGATATTCCATATCAGTCAGATTTACCTGTTAAGATAGTTAAGGTGGTAAGAATCCACGTGGACTGTAACCTTACCACAGGAGCATTTTACAATAATAAACCATCACACACCATTTTTGAATTTGGATTGAAAGTCGATCCCGGATACGCAATAGACATTGAACTCTATAACCCAATTTTTCTACCAATAAACAATAAAACAGATATACATAATATCACATTGAAAATACTTGATCAAAATTCTGAGCCAGTTAATTTTCGAGGAGAAGAAATTATAGTACGATTAGAATTAAGAAAGGGACTATGAGGTTACTATTTGAATAAAAGAACTATATAAATGATAGTTATTCTAATCTGTGGCATTCAGTCAGTGGAGGGTGTTTGAAGAGGAGTAATAAGAAGACCTCAGCGTTAACTCTTACTAATATTCTTTATTTAAAATCTCTGGGCTATAATGTTAGAACAGCTGCAGTTATTTCAAGAATTCAGTTACGATGAGTCCATCGTCAGGGATGAAATTCGAACGTATCACCTTATTGTAAAATCATTTGGAAACAACGATGAAATAGAAATTGCTATTTATCAACAGGATGCATTATTATTGATAAGCGAAGCCGCCCTATCGATTGAGGGAACTTTAAAGAAGAACGTTGAGGGTACTGGCACCGTTGAATTCACTAATAATGCAGGAGCATATTTATTTGATTTAATTAGTTATGAACTAAATGGAAAGGAATTAGATAAAGTACGAGATCCGGGAACTGTGAGCCTATTAAAAAGCTATTTATGTTATGAAATAGATGATACTTCTCTTAGTATTGCTGGTTGAAATTACCCTGAAGGACAGCTGGTAACATATGATGCTACAAACACAACATTCTCTTTGAGAATACCGTTGTGGCATTTGCTGGGATTTTTTCATCATTATAAGAGAGTAATTTTCGGTAAACAAGTTTTACGTCTAATTAGAGCTCGAAATGATAATAATTGTTTTAAAGTGTCGAATGACGATACTATTGGCGAACTAACAATAACCAGCATAGAGCTAAAAGTCAAGCATGTGTTTCTGAATGATGTTTTGAAATTAAAATTGCTCTCTCAAATAAATAGCGATAAGCCCCTTCTACTTCCATATAGACAATGGGAATTTCATGAATTACCAGCTTTGACCACTAGCACTACGAAAGAAATATGGTCCGTTAAAACGTGTACTAATGTGGAGAGCCCCAGATACGTTATTGTTGCATTTCAAACAAATAAAAAAGATAAAAGCATGCAAGATGTTACTTACTTGGATAATATCGATATATCAAATATTGAATTAACATTGAACTCTGAATATTATCCCTATGAAGATATGAAATTAGATTTTAGCTGTAAAAAATATGCTGAAGCCTATTATATGTATACGCAGTTCTCTAAAATATTCGCCTCAAATAATAAACCGATACTTGTATTTGATGCTTTCAGTGGTCGAGCAGTATTTGTCATAGATTATTCGAAAAGAAATGATTCTATAAAATCTTCCACTGTGGATGTTAAACTGGAAATTGAAAGCAGAAAATCATTCCCTCAGAATACCAAGGCATACTGTATAATTATTCATGACCGCGTAATCGAATATTTACTTCTAAGTGGAATCGTAAGAAATGCAGCATAAAATAAACTTGTATCAAATAAAGTAATTCAGTCTTTTAAAAGTATTGTATCTGAGAACATCATGAAGTTGATTGTCGTCGATGTGCAGGGGTTCAACCTGCCTGAATTTCATGCTAAAGAAATATCTTTTTTAAGTGGGGTGCAAAGGGCTCATTATTTATTGAAACCTCCAATGGCATACAGTACGTTAAGTTCTGAAGTAAAGAAACAAGTAAACTATTTGGAACGTTTTCATCATAGTCTAAAATATAGCAGCGGTTATGTAAATTACGACATATTAAATGACATCCTAATCGATCACCTATTGAATGGGGCTGACGTCGACATAGTTTACGTAAAGGGACATCAAAAGAAGGAATTTCTTGAGCGAAAGCTACATGAACTAGCGGAAACTTCAACAACGTCACGTATTGTAGTTAATGTCGAACATATCACCGAATACATCAGTGTACCACTACCAAATTTTTTAAAAGACTTTCCACAATGTATTCATCATTATAATAATTTTAAATGTATGTGTAGTATAAGAAATAGTGTAAAACTATATGATTGGTTGTATTCAAATTTACCAAAATAAATACAAAAAAAAACTATTGGTCTCTGTTTTTTTATTTATCTCCTTGTGTGTATTACAATAATTTTTTTAGTTGTTTACTAGACGTCTGAGCAGTAAGATGCATCCTTTAGATAAATACAAGTTATTATTGAATGAACATTACAGAAAGTTAGAGCAGTTGAAAATAACTATCAGCTTTTATGAACAAAAAAAGCGTATGTTCATTAGTTTTACCAAATTGAATATTACACCACAACATCAAAAAATTCCTTCAACAAGAATATAGAGAGAAAATGTTAATAAATAAGTATAACCTATGTATACATGCATAGTATATAATTCATATATCATGATGCTGTTAGGTCATCAGTTTATTCTATTATATGCTATATATCAAAATGTTTTTTATGTGCATCATCCATATGATGTGAAAGAAACGTTTGTCCACCTTGATACAAAGAACAATGATAACTGGAAAAATATGACACCTTATATTCTAAATAATCATATTTCAACGTTTTTTTCTTCAATACCAAATGACGCTAAAAGATATAAAATAAGAGTAAAATTTCAAAATGGTACAAGTGGAGATTTAGATTGGAACATTTTTAAAGGCGCATGCGTGGCTCCTGTCGATATATTCAATGATTATAATAGTCAACAATCACTTACAATTCTACTGTACTACATTACACTCTGTTCTTCGATTTTAATTCTGAAGTGTCTTATTAAAAATATTAGCAAAAAATGGTTAATGCCGAATTAAGAGGTGCTATCATAAGACTCTACGAAGATATTTCACAATAAAAATTCAAGGAACTCAGTATCAGTGAGCCTTCCAACGTTATGTATCATATTAAAGACTGTCAAACTGATACCGTAGTTCACTATAATCACACTGAATATACATTAGAAACATATGGTCGTGCTGAAAATTTATGTAATCAAATTTTACTGGGATCCATCGATCTAGACGAATTTTGCGGAGGAATACTGGAAGCTGGTTTCTTCAAATTATTATACTCAATTAGAAAAACTATACCTTTTGAATATATTGTAAAATACAATCTTTATAGTGAAGATGTAGTTGATTAAATATTTTACTAAAATAATTGTTGTTTTTATTTTGCACACTTCTGTGTACAGTTTTCATTTTTAAAATATATATATTTTTTATTTAAATATATAAATTACAGCTCCTAACTAGACAGAATTGTTTACATAACGTGCTTTTTTTCAAAAGACGCAGATGTTATTTAATACGATTTGGATTTATGACCTTGATCTCAATTCAGATGTTAATCGGATTTAATCACAGTCTACAATAGTGGCAAACACCAGTTTGTTTACATTTAAGTCACGTTCCTTAACTCAGCTGGCGACACTTTGTTCAACAAGTCAAGACTTGTTTTTAACGTTGAATTTGCATTCTATATAATAAGCGACAAGTAGGTAAAAGAAAAAATGACTCAGCATTTAATCATCCACGTGCAGATAATTTTTGTTTATTCACCAGACCAGCTTATTTCATCTACAATAGCACAGCAAACATTTTAGTCACGTTTTCAAGTAATAACATCATACAGGTATACCAACTCAAATATAGTGGCTTTTTAGTACCAACTTAGGAAAAATAAAACTCCTGTTTTACCATAAATATATTTTCTTTGTCTATAACTTTTTTATTTATTAACCTATTAAAAATATTCTTTCTTGTGATTATGTTCAATTAATTTTTTAATGAATTTTAGTCTTTATTCGATTGAAATCGGATAAAGTTTAAGATAAGGCCCTTCTGATATATTGCGTCAGATGTCCACGTAACGGACCTGCGTCCCCACCTCTTTACCCCACCTCTACGCCCCCTTTTTCTTAATGCAACCCTATTTTTTTCTTAATGCAGACATGTTTTTTCCCCACCCTCTATTTTCTTAATGCAGCCACGCCCCTTTTTTCTTAATGCAGTCATATTTGTTTCCCCACCCTCTTTTTTCTTAATGCAGCCACGCCCCTTTTTTTTAATGCAACCATATTTTTTCTTGATGCAGACATGTTTTTTTCCCCACCCTCTTTTTTCTGAATGCATTTTTTTTCTTATCCCCCACCCTCTTTCTTCTTCATGCAGCCACGCCCCTTTTTTCTTAATGCAACCATATTTTTTTCTTAATGCAGACATGTTTTTTCCCCACCCTCTTTTTTCTTAATGCATTTTTTTTTACCCCCCACCCTCTTTTTTCTTAATGCAGCCACGCCCCTTTTTTCTTAATACAGCCATGTTTTTTTCTTACTCCCACCCCCTCGCCGAAGAAGACCCTCTGGTCATTGACCAACAAGCACTTCTTCAGAACTACAACAGCGACACCTGGAATATCCGGGCGGCGGCTTGACGAACTAACCCATCTTTGGTCACTCTCGATGGACACATGCCATCCGCATCAAAAGTGGTCCAGAAGCGGCTTTGCTATACTACTGTATTTCTTCAAAACAGTGCAGGTCTGGGAGAAAAAATTTCTAAGGAAGGACACAAGTAAAGTTTTAGGTGGTCTATATAATGTGGTCGCACAATATAATGAACGCATTGTTATAGTGAAAGATATTTTATCACAACGAAGAAACTGGACTATTGCTGAAACTCTCATCCAAGTGAAGGTTTTTACTGTAATTATTGGACATCACATTTTACCAGAATACTCCGGTATGAGTTAATCGTTGAGTGTTGAGTTGGTGAGTATCCTGCTTTCTCTCGGAAGACGTAATCAAGAAGAGATATGATCTGTTGAAAATTGAGAATTTCTATACTCGGACTGATGGATTGGTCCCTAAAGCAAGAGTAAGCCGAACTCTGACCAGCAATAAAAGAGCAACTGTTACAAATTTGTTCGTGTATTTTAGTGGCATTATATACTCGCATATGTATGTAAATGTTATAGTTTAGCAATATTTTCACCCATTCAAGTGGCAATTAGTACTCGAACTGACTAAATTTAGGTGGCACATTAGAAGTTAATATTGAAGATGGAAATGATCAAGGGATGTTTCAGGAGATGTGGAAATTGAGGAAGAGGTGGCAAGCTGTCCTTCAGCAACTGTGGCAATACTTGTAATTATGTTCCATCACTATTACGTAGCTGATTTTCATATCCCTTTCTTTGTGCACCCATATGATAACCTATTACCTTAAGCATATACCTATAGACAAAATTAACCAGTAATAATACTACCGATGTAATATAATCAGATAACACTATTTTAGAAATTAAATTCAGTCATTGTTCCCATTAACAAGCATTTCAATTTATTCTTAGGGAAAGCTAAGGTCACTCAAATAATTTTTATTTAAATAATGAATAATATGAAAAGCACTGATGATTTATGTCATAAAAGCTTATAAAATAGCTCAAATCGAAAAAGACTTATGCACTGCACAGGAAGGGCATCTCATTCCTCCTCATTGTATTCAGTACTCCTGATACAGATGCTTTCAAAATCATGAATTATTATCTACATATAGTACTGTACCACTTTAAGTGGCAGTGACTCATATTTAAACATTTGGAGCGTTACAGCGGGGAATAAGGGAAGGGGACGAAAAACCATAGGCCGGTTATGGAAAAAGGGGCAAAAATTTAAAAAACATGAATAAACTTTCTGTTTCTTTCAAAAAAGGCTTTCACTGTTTTCCATACCGCTCAAGAGGTACAGTGCAATAAGGTGTGTTTTTTTTATACGGATATCCCCAAGAAGCCTAATCCAATAAGAAAAAGGTATTCACAAATAAAAAGGCAGTCAAAGGACTGTTATATCGCCTACGGTTCAAAAAAGTCCTGATTTTTATAAGTAATCCGAGTCTGATGCTGACTTGAAATCACTGCCGCTGGTGCTGTCGTCTCCCACATTAAAGACAAATGCTTCAACTAACACATCCGGTGCTCCTCCTTGGTCACATGGTGAATGTATTTCTGCCACAACTGTGCAGTTACACTAGCAATAGCTTCGTGGAGTAAGTGCTTTACCTGAGGCAATTTTAAAGTGGTATTCTTTCGCGCCACTTCACCCTTCACTTGTGCCCAAGCCGGTTCAATAGGGTTCAATTCATAATGGTACGGCGGTAAGCGCAACACCGTAACACCGTGCGCACAAGTCATTTCATCCACTACATATTTCACGTACTGCTTTTTGTATGCGCGCTATTTCTAAAAACTGCACTTTGAGGAATGTGTCCTCATATGGAATTTTTATGTTAGCCAATCCATAAGTTGGCCTTTGCGCCACGCTGTAGTGGGTAGGCTTTCTAACAGTCGTCTATGATACGGTGCGTTGTCCATGACACTAACACAGCTAGGTTCTAATTTCGCTAAAATGGTTTAGAACCATTTTTCGAAAACCGCACTATTCATGTCTTCGTGGTAATCGCCCGTTTTCTTGGACTCAATTGTTAACAGTCCCTCTTCTACGAAACCGGTTTCACTCCCGATATGGGCAATTATCAGTCGGTGCTCCTTCCCAGCAGGAGCCTTTAATTCTGTCGAGAACCCTTTCAAGAAGGCTTCCCGTCAATTGGTAATGTTCAAGTTTTGCCACACTTTAGAAACTGTATGTCCCTCGTTCACCCACGTTTCATCCATATAATAAATTTTTGTTCCTTCACTTCGAAGTTGCCGAATATCCTGTAAATATTTTCTTCGCCACATAACAATTTCATTACAGTTTATCAGGTCACTTTTTCGACTACGCCGTAAAAACCGAAAATTTACGTCGCAGATGGCACGCCTCAGTACTGCTTGAAATATGGGGAAGGCTCTCATCATTGGCGACTGCGACTTGAATTTTCTTAAAGGTTGGCCGCTCGTTTCGATAAAAAAAAACTATGGATTAACCGACGAATGGCATATTTCGTGTCTTCATCCAAAACTATCTTCTTTCTGCCCCTCGCTACTTTATTGTTAGTCGCCGTTGCAAGAGGCACTGACTCTTTTAAACCCCGATATACAGTCCTAATTGACACTTGAGTTAAACCACTACACAGTTCCACGCCATCAACTATAGATTGTTTCAGGTTACGTGCCATAATTCCCTCGTACACACGGCAAATCATTTCACGTTCCTGGGGTGTTAAATGCACGCATTTGCGTTTCGGTGTTGAAAGCACATTTTCTTTATTACAGCTGGCTGAGGGCTCCATTTTAAACGCCGAATACCGGAGAGAACACCGAATGCTACGCCAATGCTTGAGCACGTGACAGCCACGTGCCACATGCTCTCGAAATATTTGCAAACATCGAAGCTACTCAGAGAAAGCGTAAGTGGCTTTCGGCTCTTTCCGCACTGTTTCAGTGTGGTTCGCTCTTTCAAATCAAAGGACACGTCGACCGGTACTCCATTTCTTGATTCTTGAAGCTTCAGCTTGCTTTAAAAGCTTAATAAACTGCATAAGTTTTAATATTATGTATGAGTCACTGCCAATTGAAGTGGTATAGTACTATAGAAGATCATCATTCTATTTGTTTTTGGAAAATGTTTTAAAAATTGTAAAATGTTTAAATATGTTCATTGTTAAGATCTGCACATTTATAACACCTGGACCTCTTCAAATGTTATGAAATCTATAATGTGCGTTAAAGGAACAATTATTGGTAATTTATTCTTTGTGCTCTTGTATGTTAATTGTAAATGTATAATTTAATTGGCTTCTGGTATCTATGTTAGATAACAAAAGTAGATCGAATTCTCTAATAAATATTTCTTGCTATTTAATATGTTTTATTACTACAAATTAAATGACCTAGGTATTTTTACTTTTCCGCACTCCACTATACTAGCGGAAAAGTAATGTAATCGTGCCAAGAAAACGTGAAAAAGCAATTTTTTTTGGGTTTATTTTTCGTTTTTCGGCCTAAAAACCAACAAAAAAAAATGGTTTTTAAAAATTTGTTTGCTGTGTGTGTATCGTTGTCGTCGGCACTTATTCTTGTTAGCACGATAATTCAACTAAATCGTGTCGGATGGATCGGGTTTTGACTGGTTTTAACCGGGGACGTCTCCCAGACGACACCTATTGATTTTGTGGTGGATAGGACACACTCTACCATGTACATGGGTCATGAGAATGGTGGCGGATATTTGAGATTTTTTTTTGTTAGCACGATCACTCAATTAAATCGTGTCGGGTCGATCGGGTTTCGACTGATTGTGATTAGAGATGTCTACCAGATGACATCTATTGATTTTGAGGTGGATTCCACACACACACCACCCTGTCCATGGGTCATGAGAAAGCACGATGGTGGAATATGTGAGAAAAATTGAAAAAAGTAAAACTATCGCATAAAATACATATTCTGCATTTATGTGTTGGTTTATTTTTTCTCGGCCACTCAATTTCGAGATAGAGATGCTCTACGTGCGGAAAAGTCCGTTTTAAGGTTTTAAAACTGTTTATTTTAAAATAAATTCATAATTTGTTGTTCATCATTTATCACTTGTTATGAACTAGGTATTGGGGATATATTGGTCTACTTACTTATTTTATTAAGATTGTTTTCATAAGATTAAAAAAGAATATTCACTTTGTTATACATACTTGTAACTGCCACGAACGTTAAACTCACTTGAAACAAATTACATATCAGTGAACATCCAGAAATAAAACAACCGATCATAGTAATAGTTAAACCAGCATATATCAGTATTCTCGAATACTATGCATAATACATATTAGCATTAGCCAATAGAACACTGCTGAAATATTTCACTGTTCACCCATTTCTGTATTTGTTTGGTTACTTAACTTTTAACACACATTATCTAGGTTAAAAAAATAATTCAACGCATTCAATAAATTTGTTGAATCTACCGTCTTGAAAGTAATACAATTTCGAAACGAATACGTTTCAACATTATTTATGGCGACAAAATCCATGGTAAGTATGGATATATAATGTACCTCTGGAACTCAAATTATTAATTGTAATTAATTGGCCAGGAGTACAATAAACCATACTTCACAACTGAATTTCGAACTTTACGACCTTAAGTCATGAAACTAATCAAGTTTCGTACCAGTTAATGGGTTTACTTATTTATATGGGTGAGCGGGAAAGTAGGACCCATCTCCAAACATACGTTTTTCTCTAGCGATAAATGGATGAAGAACAGTAATTCTGCTTAATCTATAAAACCCCTCATTGGACGGTCAATGCGTAGCAATCCTATCTCATAAACTGTCTAATTTTATAAGAATTATCATTTTCAGTTGAAAATACTTAAGTTCGATTCGTGAGATACATCTATATAACGAAATAATTCTTAAAAACCTTACCTAGTTTCAAGTTGTAAATTAACACTTACCTATATGGTAAAATGATATTCCGAAAACTTTACTCTTTTTTTTGTTCTATTATTACCGATATATTTACAAAAGCAATTTAATCAATGCAACGGAAGGGATGGGCCGCAAATTGAATCACAAATTTCATAGATGGAGTACATGACACATTTGTACCTAACAATGGTTACGTAAGGTATTTAAACATGACTAGAATAAGCATGCAGATTAATTAATATTGGCTGAAGCTATGCTATTACTCGTTATATCTAACAAAAGTTCATTAACTTGTAGTAGTGCGCAGTTGGTGCTAATTACAATTTTTATAAGTACCAATAAAAATTAAATTACTGGCAATATTTACAAAGAAATACTCGTAGTTTATTTAGATACATAAACTGAATACCATAATTTATATGTATTTAAAATAGTCTAAAAACGAAATATAATTATTTGAGTAATAATATTCCTCATAATATTCCTGACAATAAATTATTTAAAACGCTATTTTAATTTTGATAAGATACAAAGCAAACTGAAGAGATCGCCTAGTTGTGATAAAATGAACGTAATATAACACAAACCAAATATTAAGTACGTTTTACATACAATATTTATTTCCAAAGACAAAAATTTTATGTTTCAAAATGCTTACTAACTAAACGAAAAGTCTAAAATAATATATTGTTGTTATTCAATGGGTGTTGGGTATTCTCAAGTGGGGAAAGTGTAGGGGACGATTATAGTGAAGGTGAACACTCCGAATTAGAAGACAACATACAAACCGATAACAATGAAGAAGAGGATATAGAAGAGGTTATAGAAGAAGAGGCTACAGAAAATGATACACCTGAATGATATACAATGGTAAGTTGATTTTTGTAATTTTTGTTTTGTGACATTTTACACGAAAAAATGTTTTAGAAACATCTGCGGAACTTCATTTCTTTGAAGTGTTCTTTACAGAAGAATGTATCCAAAAAATTACTGCTGAATGTAACAGACAACTGATTTACATAATGGAAAGTGATCGTAATTTCGTAAAAAAATATAGAAATCCTCCGGATGTTACAACTGCAGAAATATATACGTTTTTCGGTTTATCCTTGCTGATGACTAGATGTAAAAAGCTTAGGATGCATGAATATTGGTCGGTAGATCCGCTATTGTCCACACCAATTTTTACTGAGATTATGAAAAGGGACAGGTTGTTTGTTATTAAAAATATTACATTTTTGTGATAATCAGCAGCCGACAAATAATGATAAGCTTTTCAAGATCAGATATCCTTTTGATTATTTGAGAAACAGGTGTAAATCATGTTATAACCCCTATAAAAAAATATGTATTGATGAGAGATTCGGCGTAAAGATGTTTATGATGTGTGACTCCCAAACTAAGTATTGTTTGGACTTTATAATCTACATTGGGGCGAATACCGATCTAGATGTGATACCAGAAACATATAAAGAAATAGGAAAATCTGGTCAAATAGTTATGACTCTAATCGGACCATACATGGATAAGAATCATGCATTATACTTGTATAACTCGTACAACAGCCCATTACTTGCCGTTTTTTATATAATAACAGAACTTATGTTTGCGGTACTATAAAAAAGACAAGGAAATATATGCCAAAATTTGAAGAGCCCCTAAAAAAAGGAGAAATGACATTCAGAAGTTGTGGTCTTATTTTAGTCCTAAAGTGGAGTGATAAGCGAGATATCCATATGATAACAACCGTGCACAGTTACAGCATGGCTTCCACTAATAAAAAAGATCGTCAAACGGGCCACACTATTATGAAGCCTATTTGTATAATTGATTATAATCGTAACATGGGTGGTGTTGATCAGACTGACATGATTATAAGTTCCATAGATACCACTCGCAAGTCAGTTAAATGGTATAAAAAACTTTTTTTTTCATTTGATGGACCTTACCATAACAAATTCTCATGCACTCTATATGAATGTCACTAAAAAAAAGTACCTATTGCTGATTTCCAACTTTCGGTAATAAGGCAAATATTCGAAAAATATGGAACTAGAGATACTCCAGCTACCCTATTTACAAACGTTTGTATTTTTGCGTATATGGGTATTACAATCAAAACCGACGTGCGTATAGAAAGGGTTAAAGGCAAATTCTGACGCAAGTGTTATCGAATCTTAATTCCGGCGAGCTGAAATAATTCTGAAAATATTGCAGTTTTATGTAATCCTATTTTTAATGAAACCCAAGATAGTAACTAGAACTAAGAACGGTTAGGTACCTGAACTTCTATTAATGTATCTTTTTAAACAGCATGTCCCATTTAATAGTGTAACATAAAGAATTAGTCATGAAGTTTACTGATCCATATTTTATCAACTAAGAAAGTAGGATAACAGGTTTTTTCATATTGACACAACTACATACATGCGCACAATTTAATAGTGCGGTTAATAGCCGAGTTGCAAGTCTAATTTGAATTGGACTCAACGACAAGACTTAATTTGTCAATGATTGGAATACTTTATCATACAATGTAGTTATATTCGATGCCCTGTTAGTTGGGTCAAAAATTTTCTAACCAAAGTATCTGCTTTTAGAATCTGAGAATATACTCCTGCTATAATCCTGCTGGCCTATGGGGATGATCAGATCAGGTGTCGGATCAGGGGATGATCACGAATTTTCTTATTAAAAATTGCTCAGGGGCTTTTATAGAGCCACTTCTCATTTCTGTTTTGTTTAATCTAATACTCTCTACCTGCACATTTCCTGAAATTTGGAAAATAAATATTCTGACAAATCTTGCAAAGATTTTCGAAATGTTATTATACACTCACATTTATCTTGATGTGCAACTCATTTTATCCCCTAATCAACATAGCAACCGCTCTACAGTTACAAATTTATTTCGACCAGATGTCCTATCATCTTCTTTTTACCTATGACTTAAAATTATTTTTAAATATAACATGCTTAGATGCTCCCCCTAGGAGTCGCTGCCTTGTCGTGACGGGGGAGCTTAAGTTTGGAGGCTAAGTTCTAGGACGAAAGTCGAGGGCATGCCAAAGCACAAACTAAGTAGCGACTCACCCTCAGGAAATGTTCCAGAAGACACATTTCGGGATTACTGGCGAACCTGGGGGTACTGAGCCGTGGAAGAGTGAGCGCCGCTCAACCACTATATACCGTAATCGCGGATCACACCTCAACGACTTCAGCAGGGCGTAACTGAGGAATGTAGTGTGTATACGTGACCGGGGGGCTTGCCTTTATTGGCCGGATCGCAAGGAGTAAACCTCTATAATCAACCGACAGCGAAGTCGCTAAAACCTGCGGGGCATCAGGCACACCCCGTAGTATAAGTGCCTTCTCCCCGGTAAGGGCCCACTGCCGGGGAGCGAGATTTAGTTGGACCCATGACGTGGGAACGAAATGGAAGAAAAAATTGAATTTAAAGGAACAGGAAGTAGAATAGGAGAATGAGACGGAGAGGAAGCAGGCGTTTTAGTATGAGCGGAAGCAGGAGTAGGAGTAGGAGCAGGAGTTAGAGGAGGAAGTTCGGAAAGAGCAGGAGGAGTTAGAGAAGGAGATGTATTTGGAAGAACAGGAGGCACGGAAAAAGCCGGAAGAGCAGGAAGCGCAGAAAGGGCGGAAAGTAGAAAGGGTCAAAAGACCAAACTAAGTACTCAGACCCTAGTGAGAGTGGCTAGGGCGAAGAGTAACAGAATGGTGGCTCTTTCGGTCGTGATGTCCCCACCATCGGAGTATAGAGGGGGCAAAAAGAAGGCAGAGTGCTGCATCGGGGACGCCGGAAGCTGCGAACTCCCCTAGGACATCAGGGGGAAATGTGATTACGGTGAGTTTCGAATGGGATGAGGAGCAGGCCACGTCGGTGTGGAAGCAGGAGGCAAGCGGGGTGGTAACGGAGAGGCCGACCCCGGTAAGAAGCTAAGACAAACAGTTGGCTACCAAATTGCGACGGCTTATTAAAGAGGCCGACAGTCAGGCAAGGATCCTTCTACGGCTGGTTAAGGAAAACCCCAATACCAAGAAGGAGATTGAGGAGGCAGTTACAGCGGCGAGGAGTATCTGCTGTCAAATCATGACGGAGCAGTGCCAGGAGCTGCTTCAACGCCTGGGCAGGCCGCGGGTGGAAGGCGGCGGGAGTATGGTGAACATGGTCGACGCCTCCACGCAAATGGTGGAGGAGCGCACCATAGTGGATAAGATTGAAGCCTCCATACAAACGGTGGATAGGGGCTCAAGTGTGGAGAAGATCCGAACCGCCCTTAGAGGAGGAAAGGTGGAGGACCTCAATGTTCTAGAGAGGGAGGATTGGCCTGAGGCAGCCTTTGAAAGGACCAAAATGGCGGGAGGAAAAATAGGCGACCTCCCCACCGAGTGGGATTTGGTGTGGTGCGGGGCCACTGGCTTATCGGTGGATGAGGGCATCCCCAAGGCTACGAAGGAGAAATTCTTCGAAAGCCAGGAGGTTGGTGACCAGGAGGTTCCAGTTGGAGGGGTAGCATACTTACGACACATGATAATTAGACCCTCGAAGGACGGGGAGGAGGAAGTAATCAAGGATAGATATGCCTATTACTTGATGGTGGCAGAGGAGGGGAACAGACCCGGAACCTCTGAAACCCTGCTGGAAGCATTAGATCATCTTAAGGACCTGATGAAGAGGCAGGAAAGGAAGAAGTTGGCGTTCCCGTCTCACAGGGTTACGGAATGGAAGAAAATTCGTAAGATGACCGAATTCGTCGAAATCTCCATGTATCCCCCTATGAAGGGTCAGGAGCGGCAGGATGGCAGGGGCAAGCAGGATCCTGAATGAAAGGTCGTCAAGGCACGACGGAGAAAAGGGAAACCTGAAGAGGAGGTGACCCGTACGGTCCCCAAGCGAAACAACAAGCCCGCGGCGGTTGTTGTCAAATTCGGAGAAAGCACATATGCCGAGATGCTCAGGAAGGTGAAGGGGATCGTGGATCTGAAGGCTATAGGAGTGGAGATTCAGGGCCTAAGAAATATCAAGGAAGGGGATCTCCTTCTGGAGGTTAAAGGAGGGGGTGGCAAGGCAGATGACCTCAAAACGGAGATCCAGAATAGGATGAGGGAGCGTAGGTCAGATCGCTAAGGAACTCGGCAAGAATCGCAGTGAGGGATATCGACTCGTCGACCACGGAGGCCGAGGTGAAGGAGGCTTTGAGGGCTCAAATGGGGAATGAGAAGTTCTCCGTTGTCTCCCTAAAAGCGGGTCCGGAAGACAGCCAAATAGCTGTCATAGAGGCCATCAAGGCGGGGGCCAATAAGCTCCATTTTTTTTTGTGAGAGGGGAAATCCTACATGGACACTAGGTACATTTGGTTCAATCGTACCTAGTAGTGTCGGACACCTACCGACTAAAACCCCTCCTTTTCCGAGGCTCAGCACCCTGGTATCATCTTGGAGTAGACATTCTTCACGGGCACTGTGCCGGTCAACCTTACCTTCTATTTCCCTCCTGCTGATCTCTCTCTTCTTTTTCTTTCTTAGTCATGATCTCTCTAATCATTTTTTTACATACTGTCCAGCATGTCCGATTTTCAGTCATTCTATTTACCATTTCAGAGGCCTCGATCTGTCCCCCTAGGTGCGTCCTTACCTCGAGACGGTATCTCTCCCACCTATGACAGTACATAACGGTATGTTCCGGATCATCTATTTCATCACAATACAAGCAGGATTTGGATTCCTGCTTGCCAATTCTTTTTGTATATGTCTTGAACGATCCGTGGCGAGTTAAGAATTGTACCATGAAATACTCTAGTTGTTTATGTTGGCATTTAACCCATCGTTCTATGTCCGGTATTAATGTCTTCGTCCATTGGGTAACCGTGGTGGTCTCGTTCCACATTGTTTGCCACCGTTCAATTGTACTGTCTCGAATAGTACTTCTCGTCCTCGTATATCTCTCTATCGGAGTCATCTGCTCCATCTCGTTTTTTCTTCTACTAGTAGTTCGATCGGAGGAACAGCTGTTATCACCTGAAGTGCCCTTGCGGATACCGTGCGGTATGCGCTGGCCACCCTCAGGAGAGCCTTTCTCTGCCCGGACTCTAACATTTTTCTATATCTCTCGATCCAAACAGCCTTTTCCCAGATTGATGCCCCGTAGAGGACTGTGGAGAGAAACACCTAGTAATATTTTTCTCTTGTCATACGACGGGCCTCCTATATTTGGCATAATGCGCGTCAGCGCCTGCACCCTATTAGTTGACTTTTCGATTATTGGCTTCACATGATGTCCAAAGGTACGTTGGTCATCTATCCATATGCCGAGGTACTTTACCGCCTTTGCAATCTGTACTTCGGTTCCCTTCAGCATAAACTTCAAGGAACTTCTTTTTCTTGGACCTCTTATAATCACTGCCTCCGTCTTTTCCGGCGCCACCTCTAGGTCATTTTCCATCATCCAGCCATCTATTTGCTGTAATGCCTTGTTAGTTTTACTGTTTATTTGTTCTATACTGCCTGCTCTAACTATAAGGCTGATGTCATCCGCATACCCTGTTACTTCAGCCCCATTGGGTAGATTACTCCTCAGGACGCCATCATATAAGGCGTTCCACAAGGTGGGTCCCAGGACGGAGCCCTGTGGGACTCCCGCTGATATCTCCACTATCTCCCCATCGATCTTAATGGTCCTTTCTGTTAAGTAACTCGAGATAATCCTTATCAAATATGAGGGTATCCTTTTTTCTTTAAGGCTATTTAGTATCCTCTTCCAACTTCCTGAATTAAAAGCGTTTCTAACATCTATGGTTATGAATACACACCACGTCGTAAAACCGGTTCTACTATTCTGTAGGGCATTCTTGACCGCATCAATGGTAGATCTTTCTTTTCGAAAACCGAATTGTCTTTCTGACAACCTGCCGTTTTCCTCCAGTACCTCACTTAACCTATCTCTGATTAATATCTCATATAGTTTGGCCGTGGTATTTATTAAGGAGATTGGCCTATACGTCTGTGTCACTGCGGGAACTTTTTTGGGTTTAGGTATAAGAATAACCTTTGCCTCTTTTCACTCTTTTGGAAAACTTTGTTTCATGAGGAGTTCATTCAACATCCCCATGATTTGCTCTGGCACCACTTCCCATGCTGCTTTTACACATTCCGCTGGATGCCATCCATTCCCGGGGATTTTTTTGCCTTCAGCTTTTCCATGGCAGTTCTTACTTCCTCTACTGTAAAAGGCCGAGGGACTTCCGTCAGGATTTCTTCTTCCCACGTGTCGTGTCTCTGAGGGAAAAGACCTTTTGCTATTTCTATCTTTTTTTCAGTATTTATGTCATGACTCGGCGTCATTCCCTTCAACTCCTTCATTACAAGTTTATATCACTGTCCCCAAATTTCTTGGTCAAGCTTATCACCTAACTCTTTCCAATGTTTTTCCTTTGATTTGTTAATGAGGTTTTTTAGATGCTTTTTGACCTCCTTATAATCTTCGAGACTCTCTTGTCGATTTATTTCTTCTGTTTCTCTTCTACGATTTATATGTGACAGTCTTCTTCTCAATGCTGTACATCTTGTCCTCTCCCTCTCAATGTCCTCGTTCCACCAGTATGGTACCGTAGCGCTACCGTGTCCAACCCTGATGGTAGATTCCTTGTAAGCCCTTTTAAAGATGGCAGTCCAAGCAGTGGGAGACCATATCTCACCGTCTCCCCTTGCTCGCTCTCCTCCCTCTGTCAGTGACTCTTTGAATTTTTGGAGGTCAAGTCTCCTGATTAGCTTATTTTCCATTCTTTCACTCCTTGCAATTTTACCTCAAGAGAAATATATTTATGGTCGCTCAGGGTTTCCTCTGGGTTTACCTTCCATTTCTTCACCTCACTGGCCACTCCCTGTGTTGACGCTGTTATGTCAATATAGGAGGAGCCATTGTATCTCACACATGTGGGTGTATTGCCTGTGTTATGTATCACATAGTTTTTCATATGGATCCATTCTCCCAGTATCCTCCCTCTTTCTGTCTGTACAGGAGATACCCATTCTGCAGCTTTTGCATTGAAATCCCCCAATAGGAGGACTTCTGTGTCAATATATCTTATTTCATTAAGTATTTCTTCTAATTTAAATTGAAAAGCCTCCATAGGTATGTTTGGAGAGATATATGCCCCCACCAAGGTCAGACCTTTAATCTTTATACTAACAAAACCCTGTCTAGGTCTCACTTCTTCCACTTTTAAATTTTTATTATAAATCATAACAGCCACGTCGCCTTTTTCGTCCCTGATCCACCCCTCAGCCGTCTTTCTTTTGTTAGGTTCTCCTACTATTAAAATATCTATTTTATCATTTATAGCCCGCGCATGTGCAAGGTCATGTGTGGCCCTCGCTCTATTTAAATTCGTTTGTAAAACCTTTATCATCTCAGAAAATGGGAAATAAAAATGCTTTGAATAAATAAGAAAAACTATGTAAAGATAAAAGATAAAAAGGTAAGTGTATAAATATAAGTGTAAAAGTATATATACAACTATAAAACTTATAAATATAAAAAGCTAATAATGATACTTCCATCCCTTCCAGTGCTGTGCTGGGCTCTGTCTGGGTATCAACATCATACGTGAGAAGGTCTGGGACTTCCCACTTGTTTCTTTCCATCCATTCCTTGCTTGTCCTCCTACCCAGGACTTCGCAATTCTTTACAATCTTCGTCGCAATTTCTTTTATATTTCTTTGCGTATTTGGATTCTCCGCGATTTTTGTTTTCAGAGCCTGTGCTTGAATTACCATGCTTTCAATTGCCTCCATTAGCACGTATGCCACTGGGTCCTCTCTCCTATTTACTGCCGAGAGGGATTCGTTAAAAGAAGTTTCTAGAACTTTCCTCTTTTTTGGGGTCGTCATGGAGTCACACCTTTTAAGTTTGCTCCTGAGATTTAATCCTACTATGCGGGGGATAGGCCTTAGCCTTTTCCTTCCTTTCTTCCCTACTTTCCACATCATGCGTGATATCAAATACGCCGATGTATTTTAACCTTCTTGGTTCTTGGTCTGTTTTTCCAGTACCTTTCGCTTGAGCACCAGCCTGGTCACCTACTGGGCTCTGACAGTCGCTGGTTGCCGATCGGTGGAGGCCTGTCACAACGCCATCCGATCCGACCAGCACTGGGGTATCCCTCCCCTGCACCGTAATCGTTTTTCCTTGTTTGTTTTCCATTTCATTTTCTATTGGCTATCCCTCCTAGGTCCTCGCCACTGGGCCTAGGGAATTTTTTTTTGGTCAGGAGGTTGTCTCCCTCCGTGCAAAAACCTGTTGGTCCGCGGGTGTTAATTAATTCACACCTACCCGCTGGCATAACAAAAATACCAGTTAGGGTATTCCCCTATCCGCCACCTGGGGACGCGCCCGATAGGGGTTACAGGCATCCCCCCCGGGGTCGACACTTGTCGACCACGGAGGTCGAGGTGAAGGAGGTTTTGAGGGCTCAAATGGGGAATGAGGAGTTCTCCGTTGTCTCCCTAAAAGCTGGTCCGGAAGACAGCCAAATAGCTGTCATAGAGGCCATCAAGGCGGGGGCCAATAAGCTCCTGGATAGAGGAAGAATTCGCCTGGGATGAAGAAAGTGTAGGATCAAGTCCAGACCCTCCCGGACGAGATGTTTGAGGTGTTGGAGCACGGACCACTTTGTTAACCAGTACAGGGGGGTTGACAGAAGGAGTTTGTGTTTCAAGTGTGGACGAGAAGAACACAAGGTGGCGGACTGTAAGAACGCCACCTTCTGTCCTATCTGCAAAGAGGAGGGCCACAGGGCAGATCCGGCTAAGTACCGGAAGCATAAGGCCGGAGAAGGGAAGAGGAAAGGAGATAAATCGCCGAAACGTTCAGGGTCGTCCAGGCTAACCCAAATAGGTGCCGGGTGGCCCAAGACTTACTCTGGGCGACGATGAGGATAGAGAAGGTGGATATGGCCATCATCAGCGAGCCCAATATCAAGATGACCCGGGGGGAAGGGGTGGTACGTCACGGGGGAGGTGGGTGCCGCCATTAAGATACCGCCATTAGGGTGGACAGAGGAGATCTCTGTCCAAAGGAAGAAGTGCGTCGCCGCATGTAGGCAATATATTAGGGACAGGGCTAGACGAACCTGGAACCCTAATGAGCAGGGAGAGGCGCAGGTAGCGTACAAGGCTGAATAGAAAAAGCTGAGGGACGCTATCAAGGCAGAGAAGAAAGAGAATGTGGGACGAGTTGTGCGCCGACCTGGATAGAGATGTCTGGGGCAGGGCGTACAAACTTGTGGTGAAGAGGACGAATAGTCACCAACAAGAGATCCCTCTAGGAAAAATGAGAGAGGCGGTGAACGCGCTCTTCCCCGTGAAACTGGTGGAAGAATGGAAACGCCAACCAGGCGCAGATTTTGACCCGCTTACGGAGGAGGACTGCTAAGGGCTTGTGCCAAGATAAAAAATGGCAAGGCGCCTGGCCCGGACGGTATTCCCCTGGTGGTGGAGCTATGTCCTGTGGAGGTGCTGCGGATCATGAATTAAGTCATGAGGAGCGGCGATTTCCCGGAAGGATGGAAGATGGCCAGGCTTGTTCTAATCCTCAAGGAGAACAAGCCGGCGGAGGACCCCACATCCTTCAGGCCGATATGCCTGATCGATGTGTTGGGGAAACTTTTGGAACATCTCATTCCTAGGTAGACTCCTAGATGAGTTGGAGAGAAAGGGAGGCCTGACGGAGAACCAGTATGGATTCAGGGCGGGGAGATCCACGGTTGATGCTGTCATGGTTATAAAAACTATCGTACAAGAGGCGTGGGAGTCCAAGAAATTGTGCGCGTTGATCACTTTGGACGTGAAAAATGCGTTCAATCCGGCCTCATGGGGTAAGATCATGTGGAGACTGCGGGAGCTAGAAATAGCACCGTATGTTGTAAACTTGATCGCCAGCTACCTGTCCTGTAGGGAACTGATATTGTCAGCCGGGGATGGTAGCGAGAGGAGGATAATTTCGTGCGGAGTGCCACAGGGTTCGGTCATGGGTCCAATCCTATGGAACATTATGTTCGATGGGGTATTTAGACTCAGAATTCCCGAAGGAGTGAGGATCTTGGGCTACACTCGACGTGAGGGAGAACGCCAACCTCACTGTTGATAGGATCAGGAGATGGATTGGAGAAAGGGAATTGACTCTAGCTTTGGATAAAACGGAGGCAGTTCTCCTGGCAAGAAGGAGAAAGCCCCCGTATATCACGTTTCGAGTAGGGGATACCGAAATCGTGCCGAAGCAGAGTGTCAAGTACCTAGGAGTCTGGATCGATAGTTCCCTGTCATTTAGGGAACACATCAAACAGACTCTGGAAAAGGCGAGCAAGGCCGTCTCGGCCCTTGGTCGTTCGATGCCAAACATCAAGGGCCCTAGGGCGGCAAAGAGGAGAGTCCTCAGCGGGGTGGTGCAGTCGATTTTACTGTACGCCGCCCCGGTGTAGGTGGACATATTGAGAAGGGACAAGTGGAGGAAAGAGCTCACCAAAGTCCAGAGAAGAGCAGCCCTCACTAAGGGCTAAGCTAAGGGTCTGTAGTGCATACAGGACGGTATCGACAGCGGCAACGCTGGTGACAGCCTGTATACCACCCGTCGACCTTCTAGCAAGGGAGAGACTGGTGGTGTACAGAGGCGCTGACAGAGGTGCAGCAAGCAGGACTGGCAGGAGAGATGGGACTCGGAGTCTCGAAGGAGATGGACGAGGGTGCTAATCCCGAACATAAGACCATGGCGAGAAAGGGCAAATGGCGATGTCGGGTATTATTTAACCCAGATCCTTACCGGGCATGGCTGTTTCGCGGAATATCTATTGGAAATAGTCAAACGCAGAGAGTGCTGGTCCTGTGGGGAGGCTGATGATGCCGCCCACACAGTGTTCAGCTGAAAAACGTGGATACGTGAAAGGAGACCTGCGAAGCAAAAGATAGGACATGCTATCTATCACTGTTGATAACATGATCTCAATCATGCTTGAGACCAGGGACAGATGGACAGTGGTGGAGTATATGGTAACGGCCATCATGAAGGAGAAGGAAAAAGATGAGAGGGAAGTGGGAAACGAGTAAGTATCCTGATTAATATGCCGAAGAGAAGTAAATCGAGAGCGGTTCCTCTTCGGCATTACACTGATAGGATAGCGGGGAGTTTTTAGTTGGTAAGCGTACACGAATCGGACACTATCTGGCCAAATAATAACAGAACATCAGCGGCCAGGTGTCTTTTGAAGATTTTTCCCTCGAGAAAAAAAAACATGCTTAGATGATCACTTGAAGTTGCAAAAATTCATCAACCTTATTGTGTGGTGGTATTCGGAGAATAAACTAAAAATAAACACATATAAATGTAAAGTTTGCTCGTATACCTTCAGGAAGCAATAACTAATATATAACTATTCTCTCGATGGTACAGTTTAAATACGTTCTACAATAGAATATTATAGCTTTGATATTATAACTATTATCCTTGATAATTATTATCCAGTAAGGGGTTACGATCATACTCTGCTTCTACAAAGATTTAATATCCAATTATTAAACTTTACAAGAGTGCTTACTAGCCTCTCATTTTTGTTTAAACTGTTCTGTGATAGTATAGATGCACCCGTATTACTAAACTTGTTTAGTATACGCATACCTAGACTAGGCTGTCGAGAAGAAAGTATGCTTTATTGTCAGACCGCAAGAACTAACGTGCTGTTAAAATCTCCAGTGTTTGCGATATCACAAAATTTTAATGTATGTAGTATCTAGCACATGTCACCTGAACAATAGCTCATAATGAATTACATACTATATTTACTGTCGTGTAAGTTATATGTTACTGAAGTATTTCATCGTATATTTATGTTAAAGTTATTTAGATGTTACTTTTTTTTAGTTACATACACACATAGGGTATGTGGGGGCAACTGTCCGCAGGAGGCAAGGGTCCATTATCGTTTATCGATTTTCACAATCGACTACTTGACAGGTCTCACCACAACAGATTACCGTTGTAACCTTCAGTTGCCCCTTGAGAGCGCGTGGAGACAGGTTACTCGGTGGTAGAAAAAATGAGGTTAGTCAGTTTTTCATGTTTATTACAAAATTTTCTTGACTTCCCTTCAATGTAGTGGAAGAGTGGAGCTACTTATTCAAGTTGTCGAACTTTCATTCAGAAGGATCATTGTTTAACTTGGAAATTACGGCTCAACTTCCACGTTTTCTTTTGACAGAGAACTTACAAACCCATGACAGAGGAGCAATTTAATGTTGTAAATTAGTTGATTGCAAAAGGATTCTCGGTCCGTAAAGCTGCTGAAGGCGAAAAAAGCAAGTGGGCAATATGACAGGAAGAATACTTTCACCAAGGAGCAGGAGGATGCTTTGGTGAGACACTGCATTCAACTTGACAAACGCTACTTTAGTTTGACCCTTAAATCCTTAAGGTATCATATTCTTTTTCAATATGCTGGGGAAAGCAAAATACCTGTCATATGCCTCTCTCTGGAAATGAGTACTTCTATGAGTAACCTCGATCCGTGACGCGATTGGTTCCCCGCTCTGCGCGTCCATTTTGGAGCGCACCGATACAGGCACTCTGCATTCTCTGACCTGCCTCTTTCTCAGTCGTTCGCTTCGCTTCGTGTCCTACACTTCGCCTAGCTTACGCGCTTCGCCGGTTTTATCGTTTATTCCAGTCTTCAACTAGATTCTGCAGCGAAATTTCTGGTGAACTGTGCTTCACACAGAGATTATTAACCACAAAAAAAATCAATAAAAAGTCGTCGCACTCGACGCATCTAACGCCGACGATCACGATGGCCACGTAGCCGCGCCATTTTAGTGCTGTTGACCCACGCCACGTGGGCGTCCATCACGCGGTCTTCCACTGCGTATCAATCCACCGATTTGATAAAGCTTCGTAGCATATCCAGGTGAGTTATTTAATCAAGTATTTCATCGTCTCCGAGGGTCATCTGACGCCATCTTGGGATTTCATCATCGCCACGTGTTCGAGGCCACGCCATCGCCGCCAAGGGGCAGCTGCAGCCGTTATCCAGCTATCTACGCCAGTGTTTTAGTGCCAGGAACGAGCTAGAGTGTATCGCCTAGCTTCGCCATCGCCAATTTACTCGGTGAGTTATTTCTGCCTAGAGCTTTATATAACCCGTGTTTCATTTTATTCTAGGGTCAGTACTAGGAAGAAGCCCTGCAACTAGGTGCGACATTGGACTAAGTCCCCTAGCACCTACATACAGGGGTTACGACCCCTGGTGACCACCTACCGCTAATCAAGTCGTGCCGTACCGTTGGGATCTCTGCTTCTTGGACGTGGCACGAAACACTGCTCGTACTTGAAGTGGATATCTCTTCCGAGGGGCGCCGGCTAACAGGTATTAGGTCGGGAGGCCGGATCCTCCGAAGCCATCGCTGGATAAGCGCGGGAATCCGCACTACGTCCGAAGACATCCGCGCCAGCTGCGTATTTCGTACGTTCCACAGGTCATCGTAACATCAAGCAACCCCAGCCGCGGTTAACGCTTGGATAGCCAACCAGAACGAACACCAACTCATCGCCAGTATGCAGACCCGTAGCGGTCGGGTTTTAGGAGCCCCCTACACTCATCGCACCCCGGTGTCGACCTCGACACCCAACCTCGACTAGAGACATACAAGCCAGCGAGTCCTTCTACAAACCAGGTCACGGACCGCCGCGTCAAGGATATGGGAGGCCTCGATCAGCGCGTCCAGGAGGAATACGCCCACCCCCAGCGCTGAGGCGCGAAGTGGGGCGGCAATTAGCCGCGAGGCCCTCCACGGCGAGGGCGTGAGCTCCCGGAGTTCGCGGATGGAGGGAGACTCCCAGGGACCGCGCCGACTCGATCCACATCGACCAGAATGGGTTGGTACTACCAGCCCCCGCCACCCGCGGGGACGAGGGAGAGGAGGATCGACTACATTTCCCATCAATTTTCAATGGAAGTAAAATTAGGTGGAAGAGATTTCACTCCTAATTTCATGCAGAGGAACCACTTCTCACTGCGAGTTCCACGGAAAATGAGTCAATACTATTTTATAGATACCGCTTGTTCAATTTTACATAATTAAACCATTAAAATAAAGTTTTCATTATGTGCCTTAATCAAGTTCTTATTATTTCCTCATATATTCCACGATTGAGGAAAATCTCCTCATGCGCAACTTTGCCCCACACGATCGGTCAAATTTCCGCAAAAACATATATTCAAGAAAAAAATATATTTCACGAAATAAGAACTACATATGACTAGAGGTGTTATGGAATGATGAGTTAAATTCTAATATTTTAATTCCATACCAGAAACCTAATATAATCCTGTAAATACTGTCCACAAAAATTAAAAACCAAATATTTTGTCGGACAATTGCCTCCACCTACCCTATATGTATTGTCACGAACGCCTCGAGCGATCCCGAACGCCGGAAATATTCGAAACCTCGGGAGCGTGCGGTGTTGACTTCCACTGCGTTCTATACTAGAAGGTTCGCCAAAGTTCTTTATCTAGAAACGTCTGGAGAGACGTTCCACTGCCTATATAAGAATTGTGTCGTCCGGCCAGTAGTTAGTTGAATTTGGACCGCGATAGTGAGCGATTCAGTGCGAAGAAAGTGATATACAGTGCGCAAGTTAGTTTATAAAGTTAAAGTAGAAAGAAAGTTAGTTAGTTAGTTGAACTTGTGAATAGTTGATTTGTAAATAAGTGTTCGAGAAATAAAGAACTTTCTAGTAAATTCGTTACAGTATTTATTTGTATGCCATATTTTTGTCCAATAAATGAATCGATTTTTTTTGTTGGATAGTATAAGTATTACTGTTATTATTTCAAATTCACCTCTCAAAAAGAAATGTAAAATGCTTCACATTGTAAGAATTTGTTTGTATGATAACATGATAAGCCATTTGCAGTAATCAAAAATAATTAAGTATTATTGTTATGTTGTAATAATTAGTATTCCTATCATATAAAATATAAGAGATAAATTTTGTATTTCTATTAATTATTGTCAGTAGTGCTAAATCAAACATATTTGTTACTTCATTCTTATTAAATACATCTGGACTTCATTCAAGTAAGTATTTATAATTCAATTAATTATGATTTTAATTTATAGTACTATTATAAGTACTCAAATAGGGCTTAATTGCTACTAATAATATGTAATACTATACTAATAATACATTTTAATACTAAATTACAGCACTTTCTTTCTACCAAAATATGGCATCATCTCTATTTTCAAATACATTAACATCCAATGAATTCTAATACGAAAATAAAATTAACAATTGTGATGATGAAACATTTATTTAGACCCACATAAACATGATACATGTAAGAATTATTCTTGCCTTGATAAAACTTTACCACCTTTAATAGTGTTGAAAATGGTGTAAAATTTCACTATTTCTGGTATAAAACTTATCACTGTAATTGGTAAAATATTACACCACTGCAATTCTAAACTTTTATGCATTTATAATAGTTTAATAGGTATAAAACTAATATAAATAGACCACAATACAGTACACTATACTCCATGTGGGGTAGATTATAATTCCTGCATGGTAACTATTCTAGACATGTAATCTTCATGTTGGGCACTGTCCGAAACGTGAGGCAATATAGCGATTTTGGATTACCCAACTTATGCCCAAATGCTTATGTGTCTCGAAAAGGAAAAATTAATTGTGTCTGCCAGGTTTATTCATATATTGTGCCTGATCACTGAATAATGTGTGGAATTTTATGTGTTACTGGATTATTTCACCAATGTACCTAACTAACTTGTCTTTCGCTAAGATGAGGTATATTTTGTATCTGTCATTCTCACTTCTCATCTGCTTATTATTTAATAATAAGAATATATAAATTTTACTAAGAATATTACCAAATTTTTATTTTCAGCGAAAACTATGTCCCAATGAGAAGAATTATTGTTCACACCTAAAACAGTGCGCCTATTTATGATTTTGGAAAATTAACTTATGCTCAAATGGTTTGTCTGTTCTAAGAACATAGTCATTGTGATAGCCAGGTTTATTCAAACTAATAGATATTATAGATGTGTGAAAAATAGGTAAAATTTAAAATTTAACAAGGCAAATTTAAAATTAAACTTGCTGAAAATTTTCATTGAGTAGACAGTTATTTACCTAGTAGGGTACCTAGTATGACATTTTATATTTGTCATTCTTATTGTGCACCTACTACTAATAATACATTATTCTTATAAAAAATTTACTCAATTATTAAAATAATGAATTGAATCATTGGGTATATTCTTGATTCCGTTACGTAAAAAGAAAAATATAACAAAATGGATTTTATTTTAACATCGTTTTATTTTTCTCCATTGTACAATATAGATAGTAAACAGTGTAAAATTGAAATAGAGCTTTTACCAAAAGGCGGTGGAGGGTGGAGTTTACACCAGACGTAGTGTTGATTTTACTCCATTACTAGTATTAAAATTCACACCAACGAGTGGTAAAATTTTACCATAACCTTATGGTATTCAATTCATGCTAAACTGGTGTGTTACTTTGGTTTGAAATTGGTGTAAAATTCTATCTCCCATTTCAGACAGCGTAAAAAGAATAGTCAGATTTACAGAAATCTGTTATATGTTGTTTATACTATTTTATTAGTTAATATCGTATTATACAATTTGGTATATAGTTTTGATGCATATTTCCGACATATTCACTAACGAATTGTTTGAAATAAAACTGATTTGAAACAATAAGTAATAAATTCCTTAAGTCTATTGATCCCATGATCAATAAAAATGAGCAAAAATATTTGTAAAATATTTCACCTTACGTATTAATTCAATCAAATAAGAATTAAGTAAATCCGTTGAAAAAAAAATATCAAAATACTTTCGAAATAATCAGAATATTCCAATGGAATTGCTAAATATGTCTATAATTCTCTTAAATTTTAGGGAACACTGAATTAAATGTGGTAATTTTCTAAAAGTAAGAATAAAAGTATCCTAGTAAAGTTTAATAACATGCCAGGTAATGTATATGTATAATACCGTTGGCATAAAACTACCTACGATATTATACAATGTTTGTTCTAAAAATGTATTTACAGAAAAACAAATAAACTTGAACTATATTCACAAATATATTTTTTTATATTTTGTCTTTTACAATTTCATAGTATGTTTGTATAACGTGAGTTCCTGTAACTTCAACATTACTTCTGACAACAACAATAGAGCATGTATTCATATTGCTGACATAATTCATAAGTGTTTAGTGGACATCTCATAAGCGGAGAACAGTTCACTGGAAAATTATCTGAAAAAACAAAACTGTTTTGAGACTTATTATAATTACTTATTATCTTTGGATATGTCGATTTTGTTTTTTCTTGTACACATTTTGATTTACCAATAACACAGATGTTATGGGCTATTCAAATTCCAAATATGACGTCATCGTTTTTTTTTTTGGAGATAGCAACAGTATGTGTCTATCAAATAAAGACTCAAAAATAAAAATATTTAACGATAAAAATTTTATGGTTATACATAAACTTTGTTTTGTTAATAGTTTAGACATTTTCAATTAAATTAAAGCGTTTATGAATAATATTTTCTTATAATTATTATTTATATTGTAGCCGTATTTTATTATTTTTCATATAACTATATATTTTCATATAAGTTGCTGTCATAGATCGTATCGATTTAGATGAATACCCCACAGATTTTATTCGGCATTTGTCCTGGATATGCGTACCGTGTACGGCACTGATGAGAACTAATAAGTTCGAAACAGTTGTCTGTCGTTCGGTTTCCATCCGGGACAGATGTAGAATCCTACCTGTGGCGGGTTCTTTTTTTTCTGATATATAACTATAAAACTTTCATCATTAAATATTTACTTTCTTTAACCGTTATTTGCAAAATAAATGTAAAGTGTATTATATTGCAGTAATAAGAAAGAGATTACTTACAAAAAATATATTGTTACTGTTTAAATAAATTTTCATTGTGTCATCTTTGTTATTCATTTCTCATTCAATTATAAACTCGACTTGTCTAAGGTGGGTGCTCAACAATGTATATGTTACGGTAAAAGTACGAACACGGTGAATATGTACATTGTCCATGGTGAATGTGTACATTGTCCGGTCAAAGTGAACATCATCCAAATCTGCAAGGCAGACAAAAGTATACATTTTCCGGCGAATGTGTACATTTGCCGTTATACGTACTCTTACCGTAAAATATACACTATTACAAATATTGAACTTATTCCAGACTCCAGACCCTTCTAATGCAATGTATATTATTGAATACAATAATATTATCACAGTAAATAGCGTTGATTTAAAATCTGATCCAACAATATTGTTTCAAAATCATTTTATAATGTAAAAAAAAAATCTCAAATAGTCCACTGTCGTGCTTTCTCATTACCCATGGACAGGGTGGGGTGTATCCTATCCACCTCAAAATCAATAGATGTCGTCTGGGAGACGTTCCCGATCAGAATCAGTCAAAACCCGATCGATCCGACACGATTTAGTTAAGTTATCGTATTAACAAAACAAATTTCTCAAATAGTCCACCACCGTGCTTTCTCATGACCCATGGACAGGGTGGGGTGTGTCGTATCCACCTCAAAATCAATAAATCAAAGGTGTCGCCTGGGAGACGTCCTCGATCAGAATTAGTCAAAACCCGATCGATCCGACACAATTTAGTTGAGTTATCGTGCTAACAAAAACATATCTCAAATAGACCCAAGGGAGGGAGTGGTGTGTGCTATCCAGTATCCACCTCAAAATCAATAGGTGTCATCTGGGAGACGTCCCTGATGAGAATCAGTCAAAACCCGATCGATTCGACACGATTTAGTTGATTTATCGTGCTAACAAGAATAAATGCCGACGACAACGACGACACACACACAGCAATAAATTTTTAAAAACCATTTTTTTTTTGTTTTTAGGCTGAAAAACGAAAAATAAACCAAAAAAAAATTTTTTTCACTTTTTCTTTACACGATTACATTACTTTTCCACTTATAGTGGAGTGCGGAAAAGTAAAACTTGATTTAGAAAAGACATGAATTGAAAAGCTTGTGTCACGATTGAATTCATAAGAACTTCAGCGGATTCTTGATAATTATTCCTTGACAATAGGAACAGACTCATAATATAGAGGAGTAAGCCAATTGCAATAATATTGCTCCGCCCCCTCGCTCATATCGAAGGCACCTCCGGAGCATGCCTCTAGAGGCTTCAGATTAAAAAACAAAAGTTACCACGTTGTTTGTGAGGGTCGATTTGGCTTATTGATTTTGTCACGATATCGAAATTCGAACGAAAAGCATTTCGTACATCGACCTAAAAATTTCGTGACACACACAAGAAAACAGCCGTTTAGTAAATAGAGATATCTTCATAACAGAACTATATCGTATGCGAAACTACTGGTGAGAAGAATATTATTATCAGAAGAATATTATTTCGAGTATTATTAATTATTAAATGGATCCAAATAGATATTAGAAGGAAATAGTTTTTTAGTAAGTAATTTAGAAATAGGATGTAGAAAATTATTCTACATCCGTGTACGAAACAACTTTGGCATTTTTGTTTTGCTCTAACTCTCTTGCTGAAAGTATCTATGTATCTCTTGCTGAAACCTAATTAATGTCGACCACCCCGTTTCCCATTCAGTTTCTATAAACAAAATGACCTCTCACTAACAAACTGCCAACCTTTACATAAGGAAAAGGTTTACTCCACTGTTGCATTATGTTAGTTTAACATGTTTGTATGGTATATCTGGAAGAACGAAAAAAGTTTGCAGAAAAAATATTTGTAAATAAGCAAAGTCAACTTCGTTATATATCTGAATTAGTCGCTACTACAAATTAATGATGAGTCATCAGTTTATCACGTAATTACAGTGGTGTTACATTTTATAATTATATTTTAGCTGTGGATTAATGATTACTACAATTAATATTTTCATGATTTAATATTTTTGTTATGTTTCAAAGTTGTTTATTCTTATATATAACATAAATAAAAAGTTACTAAGAATTCCATAAACAAATTTGTTTCCATTTGTCAATAATTGATTGATCATATATTTGTTTCTGAGAAGCGACAGAACTATACATATATTTTTAATAAATTGAAAAAAGCATAATTCCAATGATATAAATAATTAATTAAATTGTATATTGAATGGCAAATGATTAAATGTATTCAATCAAAAAATAATACTGAGATTACTGAGATATTTTCTTTACATTTCCCTGAAATAGAAATAATACTAAATTAAGTATTACTATTTTTTAAGTTTTCGAGACCGTATAACCGTTTTGACATCAAGATCACAAATAACTTGATTATTGCCTATATTTCATGGGAGTGTATCGAAGATGTCCTATTATATTATTTATTGATAGAATATTAGGATTTAATGGAGATATTGAGCACACAAGAAACTGTTTTGTACCAAAATATAGAAATATTTAAATATATTATAGCATCTATTCAACTCCGAAGGGTAAACCGAATCATATAATAACAGGTGTAATTATCATGAAACAAGTATGTATTAAATAGAATTAAAGGTATTTTTAGATTTTTAATATTAAGCACCGCAGATTATATACTCGAGTATAAGTTTATACTCGATTTTAATCTATTATGTAAAATTGATATAAAACATGTTAAGAAGGCAGTAGTTTATCATATTTCAACATACTTTACATACTTTTTATCTTAATCTTAATACGATATTCTGTATACAGAATAAATTATGATTATACATATATGATCGTTCTTAATAAAGTGTGACCAAACAGTATGAACAACTTTTCGTAAGTTACATATAACCACAGTAAATCAAAGATTAATACATAATAAACTAAATGCACGCATAAAGAGTATTTCTCAGTATTAGGTACAGTATCTAGCAATATTTTCGTTCAAAATATATTCTTCCTCAAAACAATTTATTAATTATTACAAGGATGATGTACGTTTATATTTGTGAATTTTAATTTTTAATTTAAAATGACAGTACTATAATGTTGAATTATATTGTATGTATATACTTACTTTAATCAATTATTTCATAAATATGTACTTACCAAACATCCTACGACAACCACAACAATACCCATGAATTATAGAAGGATCATCGTCGCAATACCGAGCTGGACATCCAGAGCATTGCGGTCCAAGCCCTAGTGTAGATGTAATAACTGAAACATATACATATACTTATTTAAAATAAAAATATTTAAAAGTATAATTACAGTAAATAAAATAAAATTAAAATAATAAAAAAACATCGAATGGTATTCATCATCGAGTGTAAGCTCACCGTTTTTTATGTTTGTACTGAAAGGAACAGTCGCGTACACTTTACACAGGAGACATGCAAAGCAAATAAACAAAAAAACGTTATTCGATGTTCTGTTTTTCCTAGACATTGTGGCGACTATTACTTTTACTTTGAAAATATCGCTTTATATGAACGACTTATCGAAACAGAACAAGTCACTTAAAAAAGCATTAGGCCCGGATATTCATGAGAACTTTGAGATGATAAGGTTTTTTTTTCATATACCCTTTATATTCTGAATTTTCCAGGTATACATGCGTATCTGCTCATTTAATAGAAGACAAAGAAACAATAGCAATGAACTTTGCGATATCAGAAGAATTTTAATTGTTCATTTAGCTGTTTGTGGTTTCTTAAAATCTGGCATTTGTTTACACAAATATTTTCTAGAAACTATTTTATAAATTTTACGTAAACATATTTATTGGAGTAATCAAATTTTATTGTCTTAAATTAAGTTATCGATAGTTTTGACAATGTTTAAATTAATTTAATTTTAATTTATATCTATATTTATTTATAGTATTTACATATTTATTGTATTATTATTGACATCACTATAAACAATTTTGTTTAATAAAGAATTATGCAAGATCGTCCTAAAAATGGTCCTAAAAAATTCTGTAAATCCAAGAGCACGTAAAAATACACTATTTATAATTTCACTTACAATTAGTAATAAACATTACATTTTATAATTAAAATAATACGCTTAAAACATAATATTATAAATATTGCTTGTAAATAAAAACGTAATGTTTTCAGAAACATTATACAGGGTCCGCCAGGAAGATATGATGTTTTTGAGACGAGTTTTATACGCGCCTGCGTGGAGTGAATGTTTTCAGTATGGTTGGTATCTACTTGTTGCGGGGTGTGCACATCATGTGTTTTATTTACAACACTTTCATTGAAACTGGTCGTTCTGTTGTGCTCTCTGGAACGTTTCCCTGATATGAGTGAATGAGCGCTTCTTAATTTCGTTGCGTGGGGAAGTAGAATGGCCTACTCGGTCACCAGACCTGTCACCTTGTGACTGCTTTTTATGAGGCTACTTAAAAGCTAAGGTTTACATAGACAATCCGCGAACTCTTGAAGCTCTTTCCGAAACCATAACGCGCGAAAATAAAAGGATTCCTTGCGCCATGTTCGAAAGGAGTATCCATGGAGCTGACTTATGTTATGTATTCTTCAATGGCAATAGACGACTAATGTATAAAAACAATAAATTTTAAAATTCATTCAAAAATAAGCTTGTGTTTATATCTTTTCAAAAACACAATACCTCCCTGACGGACCCTGCATTTATTACATTGCATTCGTTTTCTTTTTTTTTTTTTTAAGTAACTGATTAAGATTCATTTATATACTTTCTCTATCCAAACGATTTCTTATGATATTCACAAAGCACAGAATGAATTAAATAACATTGCATTGATCTACGAGTACATAAATCGACTTGTTCATACAGTAATGAATTTGACAACTTCTATTTATTAATAATCTAAAAATTTTTGCAATAAATATTCTTACAAAATACAATTCATTAATTTACCAAGATTACAGATTTATTCCTAAAAAGACTTTCCATGGTCAATATAATTTTAACTAATATGTGACTAATTTCTTTGGTTAAGTAGGTACCTCGAAAATAAAACTAATATGCAGTTTTTTCTACAACTGCTGATTCTGAAACTTTGTATTACATAAATTAAAGGTCATAAAGGTGTTAATTTTTTAGTTTGCTTTGTTTTAGTTAATTTTTTATGATGAAAGATTTAACATAATTCTTATATGTGTCATTTGCTGAATAACGTATTTTTATTGCGAATTGGTTTAAATAAGTCCATTGGTATTTAAACTATGACACCATTGGTTACTAAAACACATTACTGTTCTACGAATTACCTAAATGTAAATCTGTAAATGTGCCTAAAAGTAAAATATTTCTGAAAGCCAACGTGATAATCATAATTATTATTTTAACTCAAAGTTTTATATATAGACATACTTTAATAGATAAAAAAAATAAAAAAGGACTACTTGAAAACACTTTTACATTGCAATTAATATATATATATATATATATATATATATATATATATATATATATATATATATATATATATATATATATATATATATATATATATATATATATATATATATATATATATATATTCAGTTAATCCGTTCATTAAGAATGAATGAAAAATAAATTTAATATGTCTTCATTTGAATATTCCTGTTGGATTTCCATAATACACGTTATAATTTATAATACTATGTAAGATTTCTCACTTTGACATCTACTCTGATGTTTACATTGACAATTAAGACAATGCGTATTATTTTCATGGCCCGCTGGTCAGAAGTAAATTAATAAAATGGAAAACTATGGTATCGAATAAAAAATACCTCGATAGCAAGAAAACGATAGCAGATAGGTATAGGGAATCCTAATACAGATTGAAATATCACTTAGTTCCCCATCACAGAGAGCAATAAAATACAGGATGTTCCATTTAAGAAAATTGACTTTTGAGCAGTTGAAGTTTGTCAGAATGAACTAAATTTTTTGGACACCCTGTAAATAATAAAATATCAAACTACATATCACCTGAAAGCTTAATAGTCCGCCTAATTACAGCCCAAAATTTGCTACTATAACTTTTGTTTTGAATAAGTCACGAGCATTCCAATGGGATACTACAAAACCTAATTTTTTCAAAAAAATTAAAATATCTCAAAAACTGCTGAAGATAGGTATAGGGAATTGTTAAGAAAGTTCACTTAAAATCAGCAGAGTAATTCAAAAGTGTAATAATATACTGGGTATTCTATTTAAAATAAGGAAGTTGATAGCTACTTCCGGTATAATCGGAAGTGTCATAAAAGTAAAAATACTTTAGTTGAATAGATCGTCCTCGCTAACCCCTGATTCCAAATTTTAAAAAATGAATTTCAATAGGAAGTTCATAAACTTTTAATGAACGGGTTAGCTGAATCACCCTGTGTATATATATATATATATATATATATATATATATATATATATATATATATATATATATATATATATATGTTATATAAAATATATTGTATTGCATTCATTATTCAAAGTAGTTCTCACACTTCTATAACTTTATTATCAGGTAACATAAAACCTTCAGTTTGTTATCTGAAAGCCAGACGTAACTCAATACTGCTACGTGTTTTATCATATGACTATATACATTGTAACCAACGTTTATGATGATTTGCTGAAACCTTATAATGTTCTTTCCTTAAATTAATCTTTTGCCAATTATATTTTAACTTTACTTTCAACGATGTCAGCATAACGAAACTTATAAAGTCACAGCAAACCTGTTGCATGAGCAGTATAATTTTAGTATTAGTATTATTGTATATTAGTATTATACTCACACATCTAAATTCTTGTTCGTCCGTTAAATAAAATAAATTGTTTTTAAAAAGTTTAAATCCAAACTAGTGATTTAACAAATTTGGCGCAGTCGTTGTAGGATTTCACGTGTTATTAGAACACGGATTTGCCTCACTAATAACGTGGAATTCCAATTCCGAAGTGAAATCAAGAACAAAGCTCAAGAAGAAAAGAAACACGAAACAAGAATACTTCAAAGAAGCAACTTCGAAACACGAAGACTTCAACAAAAGAAACAAGAAACAAATCTACAAAGAAACAAAGAAAACAACTGGGGAAATCGCAGATAGAACACGGACCTACCCTCACTGTTTGTGATTCTCCTCTGCAAGCCATCCTTCCCGAAGACACCCCGCTTCCAGAACACGAAATTGCCTCACTGGTTGTGGACTCTAGCCGGAAGACAAATGGAAAAAATTTGGTAAGTCAAAGAATTGACACGTTACCTTTGAAACATTTATTTATAATTTTAAGAAATATTATACAGGATATAGACCAAAAACTATTATCCTTCCCATCTGCAAATTTATTTTTATTTAATTTTATTTAATTAAATAACTTTACAATATCTAATTTAAAACATAATAATTAATTAACTTATAAAAAATGGCAAACGAAGCTATCTTAGAACCTTACAAACTGTCAGAAATTTTCTCAATTGTTCCGGAGTATGACGGAAATCAAATTTTCCTGCAAACATTCTTAAATGCTATTAAATGCGCTTTCAACATGGCGGTCGATAATCAAAAAATACTTTTAACTCTCCATGTTAAAAATAAATTACGTGGAAAAACCACTGAATTAGTAAATTCTAGGAACCCGTCAACTTGGGAAGAAATCAAATATCTATTAGAGACTCACTTTGGAGACTCTAGGGACCTTACGTCTCTAATTCAGGACTTGCAAAGAATTAATCAACAATCAAACGAATCCGCTTTAAATTTTGTATCCCGCTTGCAAACGCATAATGCGAAAATGCATGCAGCGATTCAGAAACAACATTTAACCGCTGATCAAAAAACCGCACAATCCAATTTAATCGAGACAATGACTCTTAGCACTTTATTGACAGGGCTGGATCCAAAATTAGGATCTATAATAAGAGCAAGTAATCCTATGGATATGCTTCAAGCAATATCCAGGATTAAACGAGAACTTCAATTGTCATACTTTGAATCTCAAAAATTTCAAAAATCAAATAAACCATTACCACCTAATTCACTAAATGCTAAGAAGATATGTACATTTTGTAAACGTAATGGACACACAATAAATGAGTGCCGAACGAAGCAACAAAATTCTTCAGCGCCTTTCCAAAACTTCTCTAGGCCTAATTTTCAACAAAATTTTAATCAGGCCCAATCATCTAACTTAAATCAAAATTATCAGCGACCTCAATTTAATCCAAATGGAAATAATAGACCGATGAATTCAAATTTCCAACAAAATAATTACCAGCATAATAGTTTTCAACAAAACAGGCCTTCAGCTATTAAACCCAATCCCAACTATACAAACCAATCAAGACCACCAATAATTCGGCCAAATCCGAATTATAATCAAGAGCTCATCATATGAACGCTCAAATGAACCAAAATTTGAATGATACGGCTCATCAATACGATTCACAATACACTGATGATACTGCTCACCAGTATAACTCACATTCACAATATACTGATGATACCGCTCATCAATATAATTACAATTGCGATCAAAATTACGAACAATATCAAGATTCATATTCAGACGAACCAACATATCAACAAAATTATAATTTTTCAACAGACCAATTTAATTATTCTGATACTGATCAGGATTTTCGGCAAACTACTCAAGCTCAAGATCATCCACCGGATCAACAGCTATCCGAAATAACATAATTAGAAAACCAAATTCAAGTAATGAATTTGAACACCAACCAACAGCAAGACAAACAAATATTCCTATAAATAGAGGAATATCAAGTGCCCCCTTAACAGTAAATCCCAAAAACTTATACTACATTGAAGATGCTACAAAAAAATTTAAAATATTAATAGATACAGGTGCCGGACTATCCATATTTAAGCCAAAAACTTGTGAAAAATATTCTAAACGTTTTCCCGAAAACGTTATAATACAGGGAATTACCGATCAAAAAATTCTAATTAATGAATCTACACTCGTTCCGTTTACTCTCAACGATCCTCACAAAGTTTACATTCATAATATTGGTATTGAATTCGACGGATTGCTAGGATCCGATTTTCTAGAACATTACAACTGCATTATTGACATAAAAAATAGACAATTAATTACCAATTTCAAAACTGTACCTTTATTCAAAGCCACAGAAAATTCCACTAATGTACAAGATAATAAAAACCAAAATGTTCAAACTAATACATTTCTCAACAAAATTTCTATCAAACCTCGTACAGAACAAATTTCAAAATTTCGATGTAATCTTGTAAACACCGAAGCCATACTAACAGCTATGGAAATAGATAAAGTACGACTTCCTAATGCACTAGTCAAAATTAACAATAAAGGAGAATTTCTTGCCTCCGTATTAAACGCAAACGCAGTCCCAAAAATAATAGATTTTTGCGAAATTAAACTAGAACCAATTCAAAATTTTTCATCAAATAATTTAAACGAATATAACTCTGAAATTTATACAGATAGACGCGAAGAAATAAAACAGCAACTTCGTCTTGATCACTTAAATGAGGAAGAAAGAGAAATAATTACTCAACTTTGCCTAGACTTTTCAGATATTTTCTATCTCGAAGGAGATATTCTAACATTTACTAATGAGATCAAACACACAATAGACACCAACAATGCTAAACCTACTTTTACAAAGTCGTATCGCTACCCTCAAATTCACAAAGAGGAAGTGAAAAAACAGGTATCGAAAATGCTAGAACAAGGTATTATCAAACATTCAAATTCCCCTTGGTCTTCACCGATTTGGGTTGTCCCCAAAAAGCTTGATGCGTCAGGTAAACAAAAATGGCGTATCGTAGTTGACTACAGAAAACTCAATGAGTTAACTGTAGGAGATAAATACCCTTTACCAAACATTTCTGATCTTTTAGACCAACTTGGCAAATGTCAATATTTCACCACCCTCGATTTGGCATCCGGTTTCCACCAGATTGAGATCGAACCCAGTGATATTCCAAAAACTGCTTTCACAGTCGAAAACGGTCATTTTGAATTTAATAGGCTTCCATTCGGTTTGAAAAATGCCCCATCAACCTTCCAAAGGGTAATGGATAACATCTTAATAGGAATCCAAAACGAGAGATGCCTCGTATACATGGACGACATAATCGTCTATTCCCCAACAATCCAGGACCATGTTTCACGGCTTACCGAAGTCTTCAAACGTCTTCAAAAAGCTAATTTAAAAATTCAACCGGACAAGTGCGAATTCCTTCGTAAGGAAGTTGCATATTTAGGTCACCTCGTCACCAAAGAAGGTATAAAACCAAATTCAATTAAGATCGAATGCATCAAAAATTTTCCCCAACCAACTAACCAGAGAGAGATTAAATCATTTCTTGGCCTCGCCGGATATTACCGACGATTCATTGATAATTTCGCCAAAATTTCCAAACCTCTCACTAAATTACTGCAAAAAGACACCCCTTTCAATTTCGATTCAGAATGTTTAAAATCTTTCGAAGATTTAAAACAAACCCTTATTTCAAGCCCCATACTATCGTATCCAAATTTTGACGAGCCATTCCTACTCACAACAGATGCGAGCGCTTTTGCGATTGGCGCTGTACTTTCGCAAGGTCCTATAGGTAAAGACCTACCCATAGCTTTCGCCTCCAGAACTATCTGTAGTGCGGAAACAAAGTACTCGACAATAGAACGAGAGCTCTTCGCTATTGTTTGGGTCGTAAAACATTTTCGCCCATATATTTTTGGTAGAAAGTTCAAATTGATAACAGATCATAGACCTCTTACCTGGCTTTTCTCTATTAAAGACCTCGGTAGTCGACTAGCACGCTGGCGCTTAAAACTTGAAGAGTACGACTACCAGATTGAATATAAACCTGGCAAAATTAATAAAAATGCGGATGCCTTATCCCGTATCAAAATTAACCACTTTCAAAAATGTGTGGATTTCAAAAACAAAATTTTAACATCAAATACAGACGACGAATCGATTAGTTCAGAAAATACCGAAATTTCACCAGAATCAATTTAACAAGAATTAAATACATTTGTTCACCTATTTAAAACCCAGTCACTAATAGACTATTCAAAAATTAAACTTACAAACAATCAATTATTAGACAAAGGACATAAAGACATAATAACGTTTTTCCAAAAAGACAAACTCGAAGACTTACATTATAAAATAATTGAAGATATGTTCGAGGAAAAACCAAATTTTATCCACAATAAAATTAATATTGTCACGAGTAAAACGGTGAAAAACCGAAAATATTATATTGTTTTGTTACCCTTCGACATCGAAGAGATAATCGAAACAATGTTTATTACTCTTTACAAAGACAAAGACATTTTCGAATCTTCAAAAACATATTTCATTGAAAACAATTTAGAATTGCCAATACTCGAAATGTTGTCATTTATTTTCACTGAAAAAGATTTAAACCTAGTTAGTTGCCAAAACATAACTAAGACGCCTGACGAAGATCAAATTCCGATAATATTAGACCAAAACCATACCAGAAAAGCAAATTTGCACCGCGGAATAAACGAAACCATTCGGAGAATAAGAAATAAATATAACTGGCCCGGTTTAACTAAAGACGTAACTAAATTCATTCAAAATTGCGAAATATGCCAGAAAACAAAGACTTTACGGAAAAACTTAAGCAATCCCCTGGTGATAACTGAAACACCAAGAACACCATTTGAAAGAATAAATATCGATATACTAGAAATTCCAAAAAGAAATTATGTTTTAACTATTAGGGATGAACTAACCAAATTTACTCAAGCGTACCCATTAGAGGATAAATCCGCTAAATCAACAGTAAATACACTACTTCTTTACTTTCAGCATTTTGGTACTCCGCTTCGTATACATTCGGATTACGGTAAAGAATTTGACAATGTATTACTTAAAGACCTATGTACCTTATACGACATAAAATTAACATTTTCTAGCGTTAGCCACCCTCAATCAAACGGATCTGTGGAAAGATTTCACTCCACACTTTTAGAGATGATTCATACTAATCAGGCTGAAAACCCTGATGAACATCCACTAAACGTAATTCCTTACGCTGTTATTTGTTATAGTAACTCGACGAATAAAACACACGGTTTCTCTCCATACGAGCTAGTATTTGGACATACGTCCAGTCGCCCACCTGAAACTTTGTATAACCAAAAAGAGTTGATATCAAAATATATACGAGACCTAAATAATAGAATTTCATACTATTATAAAATTGCACGCACAAAAACTGAGCTTCAAAAAGAAAAGGCTAAATTAAGATTCGATAGAAACGTTCCAGAACATCCTACACAATTTAAAATAGGCGATAAAGTCTATGTTAAGGAATCTCAAATTAAAGATAAATTACATAATAAATTTAACGGTCCTTTCGAAATAATAAAAATCTTTCAAAATTCTGCAATTTTATTAAATCTCGAAACGTCACAAACGACAAAAGTCAATTTCGACAGGATGAAACCATATTTTGAGAATTAAATTATTTTCAGGTTTCTTCTGCTGATTGGAGCAGCAGTATCCCAATACACCATTACTCCAATAAACAACACCATTGGAATATATTACCATCGAGACAGTGAAATCGTTGTAACAAATAAACAATGGACTCTTCTGGTTCACAAAAACATTTCATCAATAAAGAACACTTTTGAACATAACGAGAAAATGCTTGAAATTCTCTTACACGCTATTAACCCCACATTTGAAAACATGGACCTTTTTCGAGGTGAAGTAAAAACACATATCAGCTTATTAACCCAAATTTCAAATTCAATTCAAGAAAAATTAAGCGAAATTTATTTTGATACTAAACGTTACAAACGTGGAATTCTCAATGGCATTGGTACAATATTTAAGTCAATTACAGGAAATTTAAATTCCGAAGATGGCGAATACTACATGAATTGCATCAATAAATTAACTAATGACGAGCATCAATTAGAAAATTTAATGAAAAATCAAATCTCAGTAACAACATCCGTCATAAAGAATTTTAACGCTACCATACAAAAATTGCAAATTGATGAAGCTACCTTCAATAGAGATATAAAAATAATATCAGACACAATTTATAGGACAGCAGATAAAATTAAAGTAATTGAAGCAAAATTAAGATTTTTAGAAAAATGTGAACTTCTCATGGAAAGTTACCTGTATATCGAGAATCAATTAAATGACATTTTAAATTCAATAATTTTCGCGCGATTAAAAATTATTCATACGTCGATAATCAATCCTGAAAATTTGATAACCTCGCTTCAGGAAATTTCACAAAATTTACACCAAAACAATTTACCACTCATTATAAAATCTTCCAATATTGCCAAATATTTGGATATTATGGAATTAGAAGCATATCAAACTGACTCAGACTTGGTATTTGTATTAAAAATCCCTCTAATAGACCAACAAAGATACACCCTTTTTAGATTATATCCAATCCCTATCCTAAATAATAGAACTGGTCTATATCATGTTTTATCTTCATCACAAAAATACTTAGCGCGTGACGTCGATTCTTTGATGTACATACCCATCAAAAATCTAAAAAACTGTAAACCACTTTTCTTTGGCACAAAGATATGTTCCAATCTATTTGCATACCCCATCGACGACAATGCTATATGTGAAACCCAAATCCTGAAACACATAAAAACTTTACCTGAGAGCTGCCAAACTTCAATAATATTTGCAAAAGGCTATAATGTCCAACAACTAACGGACTCATCATGGCTAACAATTACTTCAGAACCACTTCAAATTACTGTAAATTGCAAACAAATAAACAGCAGGACAGAGATCATTTATAAAAATTCCATTCTTAAATTGCAACCTGGATGTAGTGCTTTCATAGGAGTGACAAAAATACAAGCTGACCCTAAGAACTTTTCGCAAACCAGTGTTAGTGATCACCCCATTTTAATTCCCTTTAATTGTTGTCAAGGAATCCCCGATGACATCCAAATCCCAAAATTAGAACCATTAAAATTGAATAACTTAAATGTGGAAGAACTCGAGATTGCCAAACACAAATTGGACGAGTATTCTCGAACGTTAGACGATTTGATCAACGAACCATTTGTCACCAAACACATCTCTTGGTTCACTTATTTTATCATTGCACTAATAGTAACTCTCATTTTGTTATATATTCTATGTAAATGCCGGAAGAGAAACAGATTAGCAATCGCCCTCACAACAAATTCACCACCACGTCCACCTGGACCTTCTAAACGCTTAAGAGAATCCTTCAGGAGCATCCTGCCCAGAAGAAGACCATCGATCAGATCCAAAGATGAAACCCCAGAGGAGGAAATCGAACTGAACTAATGTTTCTCAGCTATAAATCGGTTTCAAAGACTCTATATATTTTAATTTTGTAAATTTTATATTTAAAAAATATTAATTGTATAATTTAAACTTAACTTAAGGCTTCATATTCTCAATTAACTTTATTATTATTATATAACTTCAATAATCGTTAAATTCATAATTATTAATTTCAATTTTACTTATTTTTGAAAAGTTGCTGTATAACACCAACTTTTTGTTAAAAAGGGGAGTTGTTATATAAAATATATTGTATTGCATTCATTATTCAAAGTAGTTCTCACACTTCTATAACTTTATTATCAGGTAACATAAAACCTTCAGTTTGTTATCTGAAAGCCAGACGTAACTCAATACTGCTACGTGTTTTATCATATGACTATATACATTGTAACCAACGTTTATGATGATTTGCTGAAACCTTATAATGTTCTTTCCTTAAATTAATCTTTTGCCAATTATATTTTAACTTTACTTTCAACGATGTCAGCATAACGAAACTTATAAAGTCACAGCAAACCCGTTGCATGAGCAGTATAATTTTAGTATTAGTATTATTGTTATACTCACACATCTAAATTCTTGTTCGTCCGTTAAATAAAATAAATTGTTTTTAAAAAGTTTAAATCCAAACTAGTGATTTAACATATGTATATACATATATATATATATATATATATATATATATATATATATATATATATATATATATATATATATATATATATATATATATATATGTATATATATATATATATATATATATATATATATATATTGCATAATATTGCTTGTAATATTAAGTTATCTACATTGTATCTTTTCGCATATTAAAATCTCTCAATATATAATTTGGTTTGTTAAATTTTGTAATGGCGTCGACCTTTTCCTCTATGAAGACGTATCACTGACATTAAGACTAACACTGACAGAAGACAAATTATCCGTAACTTGCAATTTTTTGAATAGAATAGGTATATTTTATTTATCTAACATATAATAAACAAGGGATCTACGGTACTCCTATCCGAGGTATGGTAAGTCTTGTACACAAACCTAGCCTAATGGCTTGGTTACACAGTGCGAGCTGGCCTAGTTAGTTACTGCAGTGCAGTTACTCGCATGGTGTGACCGTATCATACGAGTCACTGTCATGTGCGAGTCGGTCAGTAGCTTGCATGCGAGTTACTTCAACATTTTTTGTTTTTACTCGCCAGTCGCTGTCCCCCACCACGCCACAAGATAGCAGCTCGTATGTGACTCGGACGTCAACTCGCACGATTTTGCGAAACGTCAGTAGTTGGTATGCTTGAACCCGCGCCGGGTGCGTGCACGTGTTTTATTTTTGTTTCGGCAGTCCAAATGGCGGATAGATGGACTTCCCGACAAAATGTGCAGTTTGTGGAGGTATATAAGGATCAAACCAACTTATGGAATTGTTTGGATCCTAATTATAAGGACAGGGATTTGCATAAAATGTCGCTGGAATACATTCACAAGGAATTGGGTTTAAAAGACACGAATGAAGTTAGAAAGAAGATAAAAAATTTACGTTCTACGTATAATCAGGAGTTATTGAAAATCGAGAAAAATAAAAAAAGTTGATGTGGCACTGATGGGATCTATAAACCATCCATCAAATGGTTCGATACTATGGATTATATTATGAAAATAATTAATTTAAAAGAAAGAAACAACAAGTAATCTGGTGAATATTTTATTTACAATCACACAATCATATTATTTTACCAGGTAACTGCTCCCTCGCCATTGAAATAACTTTTATATTTATGTCGCATTTTCTCGGCTATTGCTTTCAATCTATTATTGATTCGCGAGCGACGGATGCCTGGTAATTCGTCAATTTCTGACCTTCACCCCACATTTAATTGAAAGTTTATGATGTCTTCATAATCTATGAAGACATTAGAAGATTTTGAAGATTTTATCCTGGTGGTGTATAGGTTTGTGATGCAGTGATACGCAACCAGTTGTGTAATGTACATGCACATAAAACGATCTTTATCGCAGTTTCCTTTTTAACTTGAATTGGTTTTCCCAAAACACGAAAACGAGATGCTAGAATGCCAAACCCATTCTCCGCAATTCTTCTTGCTCTGCTCAATCTATAATTAAAAATCTTTTCTCTTGTTGTTGATGTACTTTTGTAAGGCTTTAGTAAGTACGTCTTTTAAAAGGAGGGATCATCTCCAACTAGAATACCACTTTCAGGCAACAATGAGTTGTTTTCTAGATAAGGATACAAAGAGCATTTTGGAAAACCCCACCATCTGCATTACAGCCGTATAAACCTATATCTACATATCTAAAACGATAATCGTAATTCACGACGGCCATAAGCACTACACTATTAGTTCCTTTATAGTTGTAGTATTCACTAGTACAATTTGGTAGTGCTTGAATTGTAACGTGTTTACCATCGATAGCGCCACAGCAACCTGGGAAATTCCATCTAGAATAAAATCCTACTTGTATATCTTGCCATTCTTGCATATTTGGTATCTGAAATAATAAAATTACATGTTAATTTCAATTATCACACTCCAAGTCCAAGAGAATCAGAAGTTTAATGTGACGTAATAAGAAGACATGTAGCACTTCAGCTTAGAGAGTTACCGCTAATTGACAGAATTGATACGAAATATAAAATAAAAGTAATACTTTCTAGATATCGTAAAAAAGCTCTCCATACTAGACATGTGCATACCTCTTCACATTACAGTTCCGAATCTACTGTGTCATCACCACTACTAACTGTAGAATTCCCAACATCATCACCACTAACTCCTACACCATCAACGTCTGCATATTATGAGCAACCCCCTGAACCTTCAGCGTCGCATACTCTTTACAATCGGTACCTACAGAACAATCTTCGCAATCAATATTCTCAAATGATGAAGTTTCTGCAAGAATGATATTGTCTGGTATAAGCTAAGCTATGTAGTTATTGTATTATGTAAAATTCATTTTTAGAGATGCAAAAAACGTAGAGATTTATCAGTTGTAGTAATTTACGTTTTCTGCATTTCAAAAAAATAAACTTTTGTTTGGTTTTTGATTATGTATGTTATGTATATGAATAATCTATACGATATTCCAGAAGAAAGGTATGTCAGGGTTATTTCCAACTTCACTTTTGTAGGTATAGCATCCCTCATATGTGGATTAAGGCGTTGTATTTTTGAAGCAATTAAATTTAAGAGTATATTCACTTGCGTAGGTGTCACTCTCATAACTGCTCTAAATTCTCAGGGATCTTCATTACATAGCTCTTTAAATATTGTTATGCATTGCCTCTAAATAATTCCTTTGCAACCAATCCCTAACCAAAGTACTTCTTTTTTCCTCTTTTCACCTTTTGTTTTTTGTAGAGTGCTTTCAGCGCGAAGTATTTCAGCTCAAAGTATTTTTGTAACCGCTCTTATTGTGGTATGCACTGTCATTTATTATATATTTTGCGACATCATTGTACGATAGATACACTTGAAGTCCGACGTAAATATTTGCATACAATGAAATGCACACTTGACTGCAGTGTCTCGGGCAGCTACTTACCTGTGTCGTGGCAGCTACTCTCATCGTATGACCAGTAGAGACGAGTCGAGCTACTGTCATGCGAGTACACAGTGGCAGTAGCTGTCTACTGTCACGTCAGAAGCTCGTACTATTTAACCAAGCCTTAAGTTTGTGTAGTTTCTGCAAGCCCATTGACATACAATCTGTTAGACGTTTATCAGCGACTCGGTGGTCACCAATCGTAGTTACAACGGTCATTACTTGGCTAATATCGATTGACTAATATATGCTTTAGGTCATTATTTGTCCATAATTCCATAATTGTTTGTATAATACATTTAATGGTCTAATGGTCGTTAGATTATTTTCATTTTAAACGACGTTTAATTAACAATGGTTTATATTATTAACAAAGTTTAAAGATTATTTTATTGCACCGCTAGATTTGATTTATAGTCATATTCAAGACGGAAGTTCCACAGAATCGATTAAATTTTGTAGGAAAAGGTTTGTGAAGTTTCCATTCCATTTGCCCTTAAAATTACTATTTAACAAAACACTTTTTAAAGATTTAAAACTATTTATTTAAAGTCTAGATTAGTGCGATACAAATTTAACGATAACCTAAGTTTAAAAGATTAACCTTTGTAAAATAATGTGGTGAAATTAAGCATAAATCATATGTAGAAAACACACACGCACACCAAAATATTTCGGATACCTTGAATACTTGGAACGCAAAATATTTTGACATATTATTTTGTCATTCAGTTTTACTAGCGACGTAAGATTGGTTCGTGGTCTCAATCGATGGTTCGGTACAGAACTCATCCACTGTCAATGTTTACCGTAAATAACGTGAATGCTTTCTTAATACACAAATATTCTGAGAAGCCGCATCACACCTTTGCTATATTACGTATTAGAAAGTAATGTATACACATATTCAACAACCAGCGTATATTGTAGCATTCCGTTAGAATGCGATGTATGGATGAAGTAGGAATTTTCAACTGAGGTAAATTTCAGCGGTAATCTACATTATGTAGACTATCTTGACAGTCACTAGTAACCATCCTGTCTTCACGGATTTATGTTACCCAAACTCATTTTGAATAAAACTTGTAGATTGTAGACCTGGCAAACGTTCAAATATTTCGCAATAATTATCCAAGAAACCATAGCATTTGGAAACCTGGAACGCAAAATATTTTGACACATTATTTGTCATTTAGTTTTACTAGTGACGTAAGATTATTTCGTATAGTATTAAATGGTGTCATGTCTTCTTCACAAATTCCAAATGAAGATCAACATGTTAAATCTAAAAGTTTACTTGATGAAGTTCCTCAACAATCTGTACGTAGAATAATCATAAAGCAACTTAACGATGAGGTTGGTGCCGAAGAGGAAGAGGATCTATGCGACAGTGCCCATTTATTGATCAAAAATACAGAATCATTTAAGTGTTTAGCACAAGTAATATTATCCAACAGTTCCCTTTTAAGGCATCCTTTGTACTATTTTCCTCCTTTAGTTGATCCAGGGATAGATGATGCTTTTAATTATGTAGGTTTGTTGAACCATTAAAGGTACATATAGCATAGACTTCTTGAGTTGTTACTAATTGTAAGACTACAACATTCGACATTCGAGAGTCTAAGTTCAAGATTCGAGATAATAGATAATTATTTTATTGTTGTAACTAATGTGAACTTTTCATGAACCAATAGGTTCATAAAAGACAATTAATACTTAGTTAATTTTCTATCATGATTGGTATATAGAATGGAACGGTCCTCTTAAATGCTTCTAAGTAGTTTTAAAACCAACCTAGCTGATGTCCTTATCTAAATATAATGCTATTCATTTCATCGCTATTTGCTAAATAAAAAACTCTCTTATCTTGTCGATAAACGCAAGCGTTTACCTGAGCTTAGTCATAAAAACAAGCCAAGGTTATGTTTTGAGATTTTTTATTTGGCAAATAGCGATGAAATAAACTATAAATACATATGTACCTAATATTTTATTTTAATATCTACAACATATCTATTCATATGGGCCTGCGGTATTTCCATGTTATTTTCATAGATTCATTAGATTTATAATTTCTATATTATTTTTCTTTCATTAATTACTATGTACTATTTAAAAGATTATCATCATTCACAATATTTTGTTTTTATGTAGATACTTAACACTTACGTAATTTTCCACAAAACACTATACACTATAGTGTAAAATTAATTATTAAAAATATCGTAAATCGACTGAATATTGTTTAAGAAACCCTGGAACATGATATAAAAGGAACTAATATAGAAATTACAAGTTAATTTACATTCAAGTTTCAAATATAGCATTACGTTAGTATTTTTAGTTACAATGATTATTAATTATATAGTGTTTATTGACTACGGCCCATGATCATTGGGACTAGAACTTGAAAAATTTTGGCGACTAGATGAGAAATCTAAAAACTGCGGAATAGAGTCAATGAATTTAAATCCTTGAAAAGTCTCCGTCAATCTATTGCAGTTTTTTCTCCAATTTTCTATAAAAAACTTCCAAACTTCTTAAACTTCATTTAAATGGTATTTACTATTGTAAAAAAATGTTGCTAGTTAATAACGCAATGCCCGTTGTTGCAGTATGAACATTTTCTATTGGTTGATTGGTTGATGAAAATTAACAATCAATAATATTGGATAAGACCAAATATTTATCAAATAATTGCTTATAAATGAGTCAATGTGTATATTGAATTTTACAATAACATATTAATTATTCTTGGAAGAATAACTGAAAAAAACAATAGAATTTAACGCCCTGAGAAAAAATTAATTGTAGAGCTCCTTGTAAATAAAGGGCGCGATTTGCGTGAGCACCATTTTGACACGAAGTGTATAATTAACTTAAATTAGTTCTTTAATGCATTATTTCAGGGAAACGTGTCGAAAGTGTACTAATGAAACTAGTATTATTTTTATATTCTATGGATCTTTAAAATTTAACATTAGAACAGACTCATTCGATTATTTTTTTAAATATATTATGATTTAATAAATTAAATACGTGATTAAAATAGTATAATAGTACATTATAATTAAATAATAAACATACTTAAACAAAATATAAAAAACATATTAACTTATAATGCGTACATTTCAACCTTTGCACAACGTATAACTATAATTAGTTCTAGATAGTATATATTTTATCTGTTAACATTAGTGCAATGGCTGTATATTAGTAAAAAAAATAATATATATTTTTAATTTTAAAGGTTATAATTCACAATAATATTTATATTTCTTTAGATCCTGAGCCTGTATATGATGACATTGGTGTCGAAAAATATCTTGATATGTGTAAAGGACTGGAAATTGTCCCCATTTCTAGAATAATCGCATCCCTTGAAGAAGACACGTTAAATTTAAAGGTAAAAAAATTTGTTCCTTTGAAACTAAGTGTAAATTATATCTCACAAGATATAATTCACGTATTATTTGTATATACATACATATGTATTAATATACAACTATGAAATGTTTGGAAAAAACTATAACAATTGTCCTTCCTGTAGAAGTAATTCCTATATTTTTATATAGTTGTCAACGAAAGAATATTATTACACAAAATTATTAAATCAGTCAACTAATATAAATTAATGTTATAGTGGTACAACTAACCTCGTTAGATAATATCAGCACCTTATTCTAGGATATAGTTGATCAATACTTAAAATCAATGTCCAATGTCCATCAATTATAATGCAAAGATCTTTCATAAAAAAATTAAAAAATCATGTGCAGCACAGTACACGTGATAGAAGTGAATACTTCTTTAGAATAGAGAATGAAAGAGATTAAGAGTGAGAGATTGAAAGAGAGAGAGAGAGAGAGAGAAAGGGAGAGGGATAATTTCAAAAGAAATATAACAATATAAAATTTGTGTAAAAAATATTCGGTTTATTCATTATCTACACTATCATCGGCTGGTGGTTCAATTGGTAATACTGATATGATTGGTTTGTGATAACTAAAATATGAAATATATGTTCGTGATTCGATATTTTCTAGATAACGTGTAAAAATTGCGTATTGTTGTTCCGGATTTTGTTGTTGATTCTTTGGGATTGTTATTTATAAGCAGACCAAATGTTTCTCGAAGAAAGTTAATCAACGTCAAGGAATCATTGGATCCGAAATTTACATTGAAATCTCCCCCGAGAATCCCCGAGATAGAGATTTTGTCTTCGCCTCTTCCAAGTGCATTTGCACCTGTGTGGCTGTAAACCAGTAGGGAGCGGTGAATGAAATATATTATATCTTCTAGATTTTAACAAGTTAAATGGTTCAAGGATATTATCAAATAATCACAGAACACAGGTGTAAATAACGTAAATAATTACAAAATACAATGATAAATATTCGGTACACACGCGTGCTGCTTCAGCTGTTAATATATAGCGTCTGGACGCGTACTTCTATAACGCGCGCATGCGCGACAATCTATCTATCCTATTCTATCGCTTCGTACTGAGTTTATATCACTCTCTCTTGCTCCACTCCCGTGTGGCGTCAGAGTTGTACGTACTCGCGCGCATGCGCGTCATACTGTATTTTCTTCTATTGCCTAGTATTCAATGAATACAATGAATACTCTCTCTCTTGTTCGTGCGATGCTTCCTAAACTATTCCCCCTTCAAGCAACTTAAACCTTGGACTTAGCGTATGAGTGGGTGTTAAAGACGAAGGACCGCACAAAAGGGAGACGCGGATAGCCTAAACTGATATATATGATGTATAGCTCTCTTTCTCTTTCTCTCTATGTTATATATCTGTGTACTCTGTCTTGTAACAAATCCTGTGTTTTAGGTATACCAAATGTATAGCTCTCTTTCTCCTTGTCTCTACGTTATATCTTTTTTCTTTCTCGTGTAACGAAATCTGGAAACGTTACATTTTTTCCAATTCACTCTCCATTCTCGTAAAATATCAGAACGCCGCCAATGAAGTATTCACTTCAAAAAAGTTAAACATCGGTAATAATATAATCAACATAAACGTTATTTACTTATAAAGTTCCCATGCCAGACTATCAAACATTTTCGAAATGTCCAGTTGATTAACAGAAAAAAGTTAGATAGGATTTAATATGATCATTTATTAAGTGATACACGTTTCTTATGTAAAACAAAGGTTAACTTTGAAATGAGCCCACTAGATGCAAAACTCTGTATTTGCAAAAAAATGAAAAATGATATTTTACTGTTATTGCATTCTAGTCTTCCTAGGCTATAATGTATGTCGGAGTCGTAGGGGCACTTCTGGGTTTCGACCGCATGGACATATTATTTAAACACTTAATGTACGCCTATGACACTTTTATTAATTTAACACAGGTAATATGAGAACACACGTCAATTTACAATACACAGTTTTTAAAATGAATGTTAGTAATAACCAAGTAATTATCTACCGAATAAAATGCAAAAGAAACAATAAGGTAAGTAACTAACGATCCGCCCCCATTAGCCCGTACGCGTGCTGCTGTCTTTTTCAAAGCTCGAATTCAACTCCCCTTATTCCGTGTCCCGGGCTAGCAGGTTTGTTTCGTTCGCTCCCCATAAGCGTGTTACTTTGCCCATATAAGGAAATGTGTTTTATCCTAAACGCCTATTGGCTAAAGACTATCTTAAACATTCTTAACATAAACAAAAATATGTATCAAGCATATCTACAAATTCAATATGCCCAAACAACTACAAATCACCTTCGTAATGACTTGGGATTAACGAATAAACAAATAAATACAAATGAACATGGTAATTTTAGTGGTGACATAAATATCACTGCTGCACTTTAGGTTCCCACGAAGGGATCCATAGGCGGGTGGAATTTTTTTGTTGCAGCCGCCGACATGTATTAAATCCAGTTAAATGCAATTAGGTATCTGTATTTGTTGAGTTATTTCGATTTAAAACTGACAGTCAAATGCAAAACTCTGCATATATTTCACTCTCTCAAATGCAAAACTAAGTATTTGTCGTTCGACTAATGAGAACCTTCTATCGCGCGTCACATGTTTAACCTCTTATGCGTATTTGTTATTTTGAGCTGTTTGAGCATCTAGTCTACTCTAGTCTATAGTGTATTATAGGTAATTCTATAGAACACCCCCTTCTGGATTTTCGCGTTTTTTTTCATGGACGTGTTGTAAGTTGCTATAGGAACAGTTTTTCACAAACGAAACTTTGCGCAAATTAATAATAACCCATCTAGCTAACGGGAGGTGGGAGCGAATAGGGGTGCTGGGTGGGGTAAAAAGGTGTATTGAGGAATGTTAATTTTGCAAAGGTACATAAAAAAATGTAAATTTTTGAAAATATTAAAAATATAGGGGTAGTATTTAAGGGTTGAATCATCCCCTTCTAGATTTTTGCGGTTTTTTTTTGCATGGACGTGTTGTAGGTTCCTATAGGAACAGTTGCTATAGGAATATGATGAAGATATTGAAAACCAAGAACCACATTTGTAAAAAAAAATAAAAAAATTAACTTGTTTTATATTATCCTGTATAAGAATAAATTGTTTATTTAATAATCTCGTTTATATTGTGAAATTAATCGGTATAGTAAAAAATGTATCATTTTAGTTGAAATGCAAAACTAGGTAAAATCGTGTGTCAGATGCAAAACTAGGTAAATGCGTTTTTTTAATTGTAATTTTCTCAACTACCGCGACATCTTTAGGCTAAAATTTCAAATAAAGCATTTTTACTACTAAGACTTTAATAATTTACCGTAGTTGCAAACACTACCGTAGCCACGTTATTACAGAAAACTATTTTTGCGTTTATCTCAAAATTACCTACTATTTAATCAAATACAGAGTTTTGCATCTAGTGGGTGTTTATGTGAAACAAATGCCTTTTTAGCATAAAATGTTTAGATTTATGTTAAATAAATTAATTACTATGGGCCAAATCAATTCCTAGGTAAATTTCAACTTTTCAGGGTTCAACTATATTCACATAATAAGAAACTTTTAAAACATATTTTACTATATTTTCTTTTCCTAAATTATATTCCAGTACCTGTATATACTATAAAAATTAATAAGATATACTGCTAATCGGCAATATTTACCTACTACATAAACAAGCAAACTACAGCATTAGCTCAAAATATACACCCGACTCAATTTTAAACACATCATGTCGTCGACATGATGTCGATCAGGTAATCTATACGATAAAGATTATCGGTACAGACGCTTATTCTAATTGAATTGTTTAGCGACCGGACCATGTTTATACCGATATTCGGCTGGCCCAAACCATTGTAATATGAAGCCATGTCGAGCAGATAAGCTATAATTTTACAATATTTTATAGCAATATTGCTGTATCATTTTAAGGCAAAATCGCATTGCATAAGTTACAATTCAGCATATTTACGTTGAACAAATGAGTGTTATCTTATCGATTGATTTTCAACTGGTAGCAAGCTCTTTCAAGTGTTAAAATTTAATTTTGTTTTTACTTCATTTGTAGCTAATTTTAACAAAATGCCAAATTTACAACGACCCATAACGTATACACAATTCTCATATGTAATCAAAGATAAAGAATATAATACAAACGATGTTCATGATCTCCCGATATGCAGATTAATATAAATTGTTTCAAATTAAAGAAAGTTAAGTGGTTAAATGGCCATGTCATTTCTATATGATGGTTATGAATGTAACTTCCTATTAACCATTTAATGCAATATTTCGTGTATTAACTGTTACTAGTGTGGGCACATGTAGCTCCACATACGCCTATTGACAGCCGTGGTGGTATTTTTTGTATATATTAGTTTTAAGTTGTGTAAATATTAGATAGTAGAAACCTAGTACTCAGAACTCGGAACCAGGCCCATCTGTTTCTTATGGGTAAAAATACGATTATCACAGGTAATAAGTTTTACTGCCCCAGCCACTTGTTAAGACCCTTACAAACTAGGTCAATGGTTTATAATAGGCGTGGCGTCGAAATAAGTTTTTAAATTAGTCTATTTACTCTATTTCCGCATCTCGCCCCGAAACATTGTCTCTTTCGATATTTTCTTGCTCGCTACTTAATTTATTCTAAATAAACGTAGCCATAACAACATAACCACTAGTATTATTTCACCACATACAGCACCCCGAAACCCGCTACACTATGGTTCGTACTCCAGATGTGATATTAACATCGAAAATAATTAAAATATCGAAACAGTTCATAATTCAATCATTCATCTGTCATTATTTTAGAGATACATTCTGGAGCTAATTATAATCATCTCGAATTAGAACCATCTCCAACTGCAGTAGTATTCTTCTAATTGCAACCATTATCATCTATAGCATGCCAACTTAGTTGGGAAAACATATCAGCGCCATATATTATTCCTCTATTTTATGGAAAACTGTGTGTCCACGTCTATGGAAAAAGCTTTCTCCACTTTTATTTTGATAAATGCAACATCAAAATGAAAAATTTTTCAATTTGAATAAAACATGAAAGCAATTGAATCTCTCATATTTAACAGAATCAATTATCAACTTATTTACAACTAATGTGTCGCTCTCTAAGTAGAAAAATTAAAAAAAGTTCTACTAAAAACCTTGTGTTCTATCAAATAAATTTAGGTCTTCCATTCGATATTTACAAACATTATAATTGATTTCAGTATTATGGACTAACCAATAAACAGATGAAGGCATTAACAGAAACACTTATAGGAAATTCACATGTAGAAAACCTCATATTAGAAGATAATTTTTTTAATCCAGATGTTGCTGAAATGCTAAGCACCGTTATACAGAAAAATCATACTATTACTGTCTTAAATCTAAAGGAATGCAGACTTGGCGAATTAGGTATTTATTTTATTTCATGTGTAATTTATTTATAATTTTACGGTTGAATATGTAAATTCTAGACTGCCTAATAATTACTATTTTCATATATTAGAATATCCACTGTTCAATAAACAAAAATAAAAAAAAAAATTTCAAATTCAAAATAACAAAACATATTTTTAAAATGTTACCTAATAAATAGGCATTTATAATCTGAATGTGTAGTTGCTATATGGATGGCATTTAATAGGATTATAAGTTTTTAAAAACGTATAAAAATTATATATTAGAAAAACAATAAATATTTATAAAACTTATGTTAAGTGTAACAGCAACTTGGATGACAAGCTAAGCCAAGAGGGAAATATATAACGATATTGAATACTATTTCTGACACTGTAAGTATAAATTAACATAGATGCAGAAGTTTTCGTATTGCTATTTCCCTTACAATAGTAGTATTAAAATAATTAGCTGTGACTACCTGTATGATTTGTAACAAAAACTTTCCACCGTGAGTGCTGCATCAGTGGTGTTACAGTAACATATAAGTCGGAAATCGACTGTGTTATTGACAGAGATCGTATCGATAAAGATGTATACCCCATAGAGTTCATTTAGCATTTGTCCTGGATCGGCGTACCGTGTACGGCACTGATGAGAACTAATAAGTTCGAAACAACTGTATGTCGTTCGGTTCCGATTCGGGACAGATGTCGAATCCTACCTGTGGCGGGTTTTATTTTTTGAAATGGTAACTTTTGTTTTTTGATCCGAAGCCTCTAGAGGCATGCTCCGGAGATGCCTTCGATATGAGCGAGGGGGTGGCGCAATATTATTGCGATTTGCTTACTCGTATATTATTATAACTTATATATAGTTGTCTACATACGGCACCGCCACTAATGAGTAAAGCATCTATTCCGCCAAGCCGCAACAGTGACGAACTAACAATCGATACGCTGCCGACGTCCGTTTCTATAGCAACGACATTGCCACCACATGTTATACAGAGGCCTATTATGGGTTTGTTTTCATCTCGTCGCTGTTTCCACTGCTTACGCGGCCTTGCAGATGACATCGTATGTTTGAATGTCTGTTTTTTTCACGAGACAAAAAATTCTGATTAGAATTATGTATTGATGGTGACTTGTAATTATCTACGGGCATACATATGTATTAGAAGAAATGATCTATTTTGTGATGTATGTGAACGAATTATTAATTCGTCTAAAAAGAAGTAATGTGACAAGACATGTGAAAAGCCATCCTTCGTCCAACGGTCCCAATAACAATGGCATTATATTTTTCTATGGCCTCGTGATAGCCTTTTTGGCAAGTGATATTCCGTTACATAAACTGAAGAACTCCACACTACGCTAATAATGCTAATAAATGCAGCTGCATACATGCGAAAAGCGGAAGATCTATTAACTGAAATTCTTCTAAATAACTAATAATTTTTTTTTAATACATATTTATTAGAAATAAACATGTCAACTTTCAATTAATCCTTTCACTGTTTTTGTCCATCACCATGTACATCTAATTCTATTGCGTTATATGATGATCAGAGTAATTTTTATCTTTAAATTACATTAGTACATCAAAAGGTACATTCTATATTTATGTTGTTATGTTGATAGTGAATGCGCAAAGGTTTGACAAGACGACTTCAAACGTATTGTGTGGTGCCGTACGAACAGGTGCGTTTGTGGTTAAATTATATTTTTTGTGTTTACTTGTAAAGTTTGCAAAATTAGTGATTTTGTGACTTCTTATTGGTGAGTATAGATATTAACCTTATAGTTCTATAATAATTTGATAAATTTTATATTATATAAAATCTACACATGTGCTTTGGATTAGGTATTATGTACAGGAGGATGACCAAACACAGTTTGTAGACCTGAATTAGAAAACAATGCTCCGGGCTAAAAGAGTATTATTTTTTTGTAAAAGTGGTAAGTTTTAATAATTTTTTCCTTAGTAGGGTAGGAAATATAAGAGAAAATGAATGGGGGTGGGTCCCGCCCCTAAAAATTTTGTAGGGATTCAAATTTGAAAAATTCGACGTTTGTTTTATAGCTTCGTCTATATTTTTTTTGCATAATAATGGTTGAAATTAGGTATTAGAGAGAACATAAACAAGTAGAGCAGTTTTTAGTATAATGAAAAGATAGTTATTAAAAATATTTAATCCGTTTTGTACCCAATTTGAATCGAGGCCTTGACATTCTTGTATTTTTTTCAGGTGGTAAACGCAAGAAAAAAACACTAACAGATGATGAACTCTTGTATTATCTGGAGAATGATGATGTTTCGGAGAGCAGTTCTTTTAAAAGTAAACAAAAAATAAATCTTTGAATTTGTTAGCTTTTCGCCAAGAAGTGGCCGAAAATCTAATCTGGACCAGACGTGCACCTAAAAGGGGAAGACCATCGGAAAATTTGGAGAATCCAGTTTCCAGTTCAAACGAAAAAGAAAAAACTGAAACTAGACCTACGAGTATAAAAAATCTTAGGTATGATGGATATAGACATTTTCCCCATTATGATGACAAAAAGGAAGTCTTAAGATGCAAAAATGAGGAATGTAGGATAGGACACACATATGTTGTACGAAATGCAAAGTTCATCTTTGTATTTTGAAAGGAAGGAATTTGTTTCCTACATTTAATTCAAAGTAGATGTATGAACACTTATTTTAATTATGATAAATATCTTATTTTTACGTTTCATAAGTTTTTAATATATATATATATATATATATATATATATATATATATATATATATATATATATATATATATACCGTTCTCTTACTTCCATGAATTTTGTTTGTACATTGTGATGGACATCCTGTAGGGGGAGGTGGGGGTTAGTAATTTTATCTTTGAATAAAAAAAATTATCTATAGTGTAATTAGGATTTGCATACCAAAACATTTTAATTTTTGAAAAACTCTAAAGGGGTGTGATAGTGAAAGGGTTAAATCCTATAAATGGCTTAATAGGAAGAAAAAAGGAAATAATCATCATTAAAAGTAAATTAAAAAAATATAACACCCTGTATCTCGGAAACGAAGGGTTTTAGCACGTACTCTCTGTTCAAATTTGCATATATACGGTTATTGAAGCTATGCAACTATTACTAAATATTACGTCAACAAAATATTGAGTTAAATTAATAAAACGCCTCTTAAAACTATTTATTATTTATATATAACATGACATTAACTATTTCCCCTATTTCTTCCTAAATGCAGGTCGTAAAAATTCAAAAATTTAAAGATTTTTTTTAAGTTTGCGATGATTTACAAACTGCGTTGTACTTGAAGTTAATTTGTTATACCTACTGCCGTGCCATTTACAAATTTTTTGTGAGTTTGTGAAAAGCGTAACGCACGCAGAATTACCGTAAGACTTGGATATTTTTTTTATAATAATCAATAACTTAATCATTTTGTCATCAATATGAATAACTTAATGAAATAATTTAAAATATAGAAGTACAGTTCATGGTTCAATTACGTTATTACGAACTGAAGTAGAAAAAATGTGCTATAATAAGTTAAATGGAATTATATTCCTTTCCAGGTGCCGAAAAACTATCAGATGCTCTAGCTAGTACCGAACATCTACTTGAACTGGATTTAAGTTTTAATGAACTAGGCGACAAAGGTTTATACATATTACAGGACGGATTAGCCGACACGTTATCTTTGAAAAAGTTAAATCTCAGTCACAACCATTTAACTGAAGAATCAGCTGCGGTACTGCAACAAATTATGCGTGACAATACTACAATTGAAGACCTCGATTTATCTTGGAATCAGTTTTGTACTGGCCCTGGTAAATAATTAATTGTAGTTTGAGAATCAAGTCTATTGAAATAATAGTAAAACTTATGGTAATAAATTGCCATTGTCGTTATAGAATCATGACCATTTTAGAATAATTGAACTTCTTTATTAATGACAAGTTGTTCTCAGTTATCTACTTTGTTATCCTGGCCCAATTTTAACCATGTTTTTCTCTAACAGAAGATTGTGTGAGATTATAAATTTAATAAAAAATGGTAGGGAATCTAGGTAGGGAATGTAGTACGCATACGATGTATAAAAAGCATGTGGTTTTATATCAATAATAACCCAAGAGATTATACAAGATGCCCCAAAATGTCTAAGACAGTTACTATATGTTATTTGAAATCTCTTTTATCTCTATTATTTGAAAATATACAAAGATGAACGAAAACATATTTTAAATTATATAAAAAACCTTTCTAATTGAAAACTTAAAATCGTATTGCTATTTTCAGTCCTTATGAAACCACCCCCAACCTTTTTCAAATTGCACCCCTACTAGTTTTGTACTAAAAATGAATCCTCACCTCATTCTGAACACAGAAGGATAACATTACAATAACGTCTTAATTAAATTTGTCTATAGAAGAAAGCATTATTTTTAAATAAACAATATTGTTGTATGGCACAAAATATATTTTACTATGTATCAATATATCCTTTATTTGTAAAGATGAACATATCAAAAACTATTTTAAATTGCATAAAAAAATCTTACTTTCTTGCTTTTTTCAACCTAAACTCTTTTTGTCAAATTACACACACTTTTTGTATTGGAAATAAATTCCCAGTTCGTTTTGAATACAAAGATAAAACCGATTTAATATGTTTGATTATATCTTTCTTAATAGAAGAAAGCCATATCATTAAACAAATATTAATTAGTATCGTTATGTCCCAAAACATTAATTTTCAAAAAAATGAGGGAGTTCTCGTTTGACCAATAATGGGCGTTATGCTTATTTTGCGATACCATTGTTATGGAAACATTTTTCTCTCTCATTCCAACAAATTTAATTTTCATGATTAACAATAAGTTATGATAGTTCTGCATTCAAAATGAAGTGGGAATTAAATAAAGGGAGGTACAGTCAATATTTAATCCCCAATTTCGAATGAAGTGAAGATTAAATATTGACTGTAAGAGATATTCTGTGACACCCTGATAACATTTAAACCCCCACACCAAATCTTGGTAATTTACACGTTAAATTAATATGCTTGATTTGACTTAACATTGAGATCTACTGTTTTAATCATCCAGTTTTAACCATCTCCAGATGATGCCAACTTTCTCTCTGACATCTCCAGATGTCAAACGTGCGTCGAGTGTAGTGTAATAGTGTTTTGGTGTTTTATGGAAAACTAAGTCAGTGTTATCTTCACACCAAAGGTTCCAACCTACTCCAGTGTTGATTTGACTTATTGTTAGCGTTACATAGGTGCTTGTCCAGTGAAATTATATAGGATATAATACAACAAGCATACTGGACTGCCAAGTTTCTGAATAAACTGTAAATTGAATTAAATAAAAACTATAATATTTTATATATATATATATATATATATATATATATATATATATATATATATATATATATATATATATATATATATATATATTTAGTCCATTCACTAGCACATTTTGATTGTTAATAGTACATATAGTAGGCAAATATTGGTTTTGTTCTAATAAGTCAGCCCGTTGGCAATATGATTTCCACGGTTTAAATTTCCTATTCGTCGGATATCTATATTTTTTATTAATCTACTAGCTGTACCCGGTCACGCGTTGCTGTGGCTTTTTACCTGCCACAGGTGTGACATCTTTATAATAGTATGTATATAAAAATACGCGCGTATTCGAATGCAACATTGTGTTAAAATTTCAAAGCAATCGGTGAAGAACTTTCGAAGATTTAAGATTTTGAACAAACGAACATTTACATTACAAAGTATTTTTATTACTTTTCGGCACTCCACTATACTAGCGGAAAAGTAATGTAATCGTGTAAAGAACAATAGAAAAAACTTTTTTTTCGTTTATTTTTCGTTTTTCGGCCTAAAAACAAAAAAAATGGTTTTTAAAAAATATTGTCTGTGTGTGTGTCGTCGTCGTCGTCTTCGTTGTCGTCGGAATTTATTCTTATTAGCAGGATAACTCAACTAAATCGTGTCGGATCGATCGGGTTTTGACTGATTCTTATCGGGGACGTCTCCCAGATGACACCTATTGATTTTGAGGTGTATAGGACATAGCCCACCCTGTCTATGGGTCATGAGAAAGTACGATGGTGGACTATTTGAGAAGTTTTTTTGTTAGCACGATAACTCAAGGAAATCATGTCGGATCGATCGGATTTTCACTGATTCTGATCGCGAGCGTCTCCCAGATGACACCTATTGATTTTGAGGTGGATGGAACACACCCCACCCTGTCCATGGGTCATGAGAAAGCACAATGGTAGACTATTTGAGAATTGTTTTTGTTAGCACGATAACTCAGCAAAGTCGTGTCGAGTCGATCGGGTTTTGACTGATTCTGATCGGGGACGTCTCCCAACTGATACCTATTGATTTTGAGGTAGATAAGACACACCCCACCTTGTCCATGGGTCATGAGAAGGCACGATGGTGGACTATTTGAAAAAAGTAAAACTGTTGCATAAAACACATATTCTGCATTTATGTGTTGGTTTATTTTTTCTCGGCCACTCAATGAGATGTTCTACGTGCGAAAAAGTCCGTTTTAAGGTTTTTAAACTGTTTATTTATATATATATATATATATATATATTAGAAACAAGATGTAACTTTCCCAATAAAATACTATTTATTCTCGTTGTATACTTTAATCTCAACATAATCCGTATGTTTAATCTCAAGATATATTGCTGACGTGCTGACTGACTACTCCTCCCGCTCAAGGTCCTCATCTCTCCCGTTTCCCTCTTGTTGGCGTTGACCACCATGGGGAGGACCAAATCGGTTACAAACTTGACCATCTTTCAAGTGAGACGTCCTCGCACTAGCTAAACAAACGGTAACGTAAATAGGATAAAACATATACCACAGACTACAATAATATTTTACATCTTTTCTGTATTGTGTGACAGTGGGAGTGCCACTGCCATTTATTTATTTTCATTCGTGGGATTGATCATCTAATTATGCGGAATTACCGAAGACCCCAGGCAAACAGTTTTAATGTTTGCTTAACCGTAAGTGACGATTTTAAACAATTTTTGTATTGCATATTACCATGACCTTACTCGGTGATATCCTTTCCTATAACCCAAAGATATCATTCGTTGGGAAGAAATTTTTGAACAGTATATAATCCATTCTTCTTTTTTATTTTTCTAGTTCCTCTAGTACAACGTTATCGCCACCAGATAATAATTTTGTTACGTAAACAGAAACATTTAATTGTTTAACTTGGCTATTTCTAATACATGTCATTTGTGTAGAGCCTTTCAGCAGCCTTGTTTAGGTTAATGTAGTTATCAGTTGCCATTGCGTCTGCAATAAACTACTGAATTGCAGGTAATCTTGGATTCAGTGGGAGCAAAACCAGTTCTTGCGAATAAAGGCTTGAACACCTTTATTCGCAAAACTCCTCCATAAAACTGACAATCGTTTTAACGTCGCCATTTTGGTCTCGTGGGACAAAAATTCTAATTGTTCCTCTTGCGGTACCCTAATAGACAATAGCGTCGTTTTCCAAGGCATTTTGTCCGTTTAGGAACAGGCTAGAGAACAAAGCTGGTCATCCGCATCCTCGTTGATAAGTGGATAATTGTCACGGTTTGGCGGATATTATTCCTTCATCTTTTTAATGATAACTGAAGAACAAACTATTCGTTGAGTATATTGTTGTGTCTATGAGCCCTTGAAGCACACCACTTCTGATGGTAGAAGTAAGTGGTAACTGCGCCAATAAAATACAATTCGTCACTTTATATATTTTAATCTCAACGTACTGCATATATTCTATCTCACTGACTAACTGCATATCCCGTGCTCGATCCTTGTCGTGTCCTGTTGGCCTTGATGTGTGAGCATATTAATTCTGCTGAAAGCAAGTCTTCTATTAAATGCATATAGCAGTAATTAGTACCGATTAATCCCTATTAAGAGTTGATCTAATTTAATGTGTGATATTTGTGGTTTTACAAACATGTCTCTTCATTAACTTCTATTCACTTCGACCTCTTGATCTCTTCTAGACTATCACCATCTCATCTTAATTATTACCATTGTTAAAAGGCTTCTTAAAGAGTACCGCCATTGATTTAGTACATCATCTTTATTCCTGTTAAGATATTGTAGATTATAATGTCGACTTATAAATCCTTTAATCCTTTCAGAATATCAAATAGCTTAATTTTTTTTTTTTTTTTTACTTTTGAGTAGACTCCTTTCTAGTTATGGAATCTGTTGAGTATTTGTTCATAATTGAAGCTTACATAAGTGATTTAGTACCAAAAACTCGAAAATTTACTTACTGCCGTTAGTAAATCTGGTCGCTTAACGAATTAAATTTCTTTAATAATGCTCTGGATATTTAACCAAAATAAAAAATATTTGGAATCTATCTAAAATATGATAGCTCTATATGTGAGCGTTCCAAGATTATTTCCCAATTTTTATTCGCGTAATTTGTTTGTCGTGCAGACAAATTCCAACTTCTTCTCTTCTTTGTTTTTGTCATGCAACTATACTTACTATAGGGTGACAAAAAATATAACATTTTTTAGTTGCCTATATAAAAATAGACACATAATATATATATATATATATATATATATATATATATATATATATATATATATATATATATATATATATATATATATATATATATATATATTAACTGTTTATGAATACTCATTAAATATTTGATAATTTAAGGTAATAAGAAAATATGTACTGCGATAAGTCGCAATGACCGAATTAAAGCATTGAATTTAGCGTGGAATGGAATAAGCGTAAGACCAGCAGTGGTGCCGCTTATGAGATATTTGCGAAAATCTGAAAAAATAGAATACTTGGATTTAAGTAATAACAGGTATGCAGATTATTCCATTGATTTACTCCCTCTGTCCCAAATTAGTTGTCAGATTTGACCATTTTTCTGCTGATTATTGTCAAATACAATTTAATCCCAGGAAGTAATATACTAAAAAATTAAATATTCAAAAGAGAAGTCTAAAATCACATCATTCATAAAATTTGTTTGAAGGTTGTAATTACAAGTAGACTGGTAACAGATTGGCAAATAACAAAGTTTTGAAAGTGCACCCGCTGTCACTTTAATTCGTTGTGAAAAGTGCCAAAAATGAGTGATCCGTCAAGAAGGTTAAATAAAAAAAGGGAAATGACAACATTACCCGAAATGCAGTTTTTCAGTTTTTGCTGCAACGTTGTGAAAATGAAAAACTCAAACATGGTGCTATGGTTGCTGCTTCAGAGCAATTTATGCTCCATAGACGTACAATTTCTCGGCTATGGAAACAGGTAAAAAACTCCAAACTTTCTGGAAGTATATACTATAACGTCGATTCATTACAACCAGGCAAATGTGGAAGAAAAAAGAAAAATTATTCAGAAAATTTAGCAAAAATGAGAAATGTTCCATTGCATAAAAGAAGTACCCTGAGAAGTTTATCAAGAGCAATAACTGTACCAAAAACTTCATTACATTGAATGTTAAAAGAAGGTAAAATATTTAAACGTGTTTCTTTTGCAGTAAAACCTTTCTTAACTGCTGAAAATAAGCTTGAAAGACTTCGCTTTTGTCTTCAACATTTGGAACCAGACGGCATATTTTCCGATATGAAGGATCACGTTCATATTGACGAAAAATGGTTCTATATTACGAAAACATCGCGTTCTTATTATATTGCCGTCGATGAAGAAGACCCTCGCCGAGAGTGTAGAAGTAAATGATTCATAACAAAAGTAATGTTCATGGCGGCTGTTGCAAGACCCCGGTGGAATCCTCATGAGAAAAAATATTTTGATGGAAAATTGGATGTGTGGCCTTTTGTATATACAGAACCGGCCAAAAGAAATTCAAAAAATCGACAAAAGGGGACCCTTGTTACTAAAGTTGTAGAATCTATCAACAATGAAGAAATAAAAAAATGATTATTGAAAAAGTAATTCCTGCTATTCGTGTAAAGAATGGTCTGATCTACATCCAACAAGATAATGCGAAGCCTCACTTATCCGTTGAAGATCCTGATGTACAAGCAGAGGCAAGTATAGATGGGTGGCATATAAAACTGAAATGTCAGCCTCCAAATAGTCCCGACCTGAATGTGCTTGATTTAGAGTTTTTTAACCCAATTCAGTCGTTACAAAATCAGATGGCGATCAAAGACATAGATGAATTAATAGGTGCTGTGGAAACTTCTTTCGATAAATTGGGGAGAGAGAAATTAGACAACATTTTTTTAACTTTGCAAACATGCATGGAAAAAATAATGATGTGTTCTAGGAGCAATGTATACAAGATTGTATATATGAATAAAGAAAAATTAAGACGTGAAAACCGCCTTCTACATAGCAAATGTAACCCTAAGCTATTTTAACAGCCAAACATTGTCTTAATATTACCTAGTTTGTAGCAGCTTAGAATTACTTTCACATAGAATTATTATCCATAATTACGAGTACGAAATCAAAATTTTTGTGAAATTAATTAAAAAAGCATAATTCCAGTTTCTATTTACCCGCTTTTGTGTGCCTAATTTTTTAATTTGTAATTTTTTCGAAATGTGACAACTAATTTGGGACAAAGGGAGTATATATTATTAATTTAGTTCATTTTAACAATCTCATCATAAAATTATAATTAATACTATCCATTTTGTCGTTAACTCCTTAACAATGTTCTTAACTGTAAATTGAAACAGGAACACAAATGTATACAAAATACATAAATTTACGTTCTGAAAAATATGTATACATACACGAAGAAAAAATCATAAAATTTTATACTTTTGCGGTTATAAAATTTTATACATTAGAGATGTAGAGCTAATATAACATATAGAGGAGTTTTTTTATGTCACTAATCTAAATGCCTCATCGACTTCGCTTTCAATATGTCCATATCTTCTCTCCTAGTGCCAAAACCGGGTAGTTGTCCTCGCGGATTATCCTCTAAGTTGCCTTTAACTTCTGTGGGATTCAAATGGTAGCCTTCGTCAACCGTGGGAATTGATCAGCGCGCATAACGTTGAGCGTGCTATGTACCCATAGTTCTATTATGCTAATTTTTGCTTTCAGTCAACGCATATTTGTCTTCACAAACTACTCTAATAATTTCACGTTAACTCTACGTTACTGATTTATACTCTAATGATTTCTCTTTCATTCAAGTTCACATTCGAAACCCTAGAGATCTGATATTGTTATCGGGGTTGTGTATTGAGATACGTTTTTGCCGTACTCAGCTATCCTTAAGGAAAGTTTATCAACTATCCTTAAGGACCCTCATAGTTACACCTATGAACTGCGCCGCTGAAGTGGAAAGGATATTTCCAAGAAAACAGGACGCCCTTCCTCGTTGCGAGCCCTCCTTCTTTTTTATTACGATCCCACAGATGAATTTGACTCTACGAATCTTTTTCCAATCTCCCATTGGAAATTGGTATGGCATATTCCTATATAGAAATGGTTCCCTCTAGTTGGGGCGAGTGTTGCCCTTTGCTCCCATACTGTAAGCGATGGATAATTGTTTGTCCGTTTGGATTTTAGTTTATTTTGTCCGTTTATAACAAATCCGTATAGTCACCAGGGTTACTAGACGGATATAATCCTGAAAAGACAGGCGATGTCGTCAGAAGGTTACACTCCCAAAGTCATGGTGGTTGGGACCCTCTACCCGTTTCCTGCCCTCAAAAACTCGTCGACCGTCAATAAGGGCTATTTGAATTTGATGCAGTTTATTGAGACCTGCTTAACTGCAACAGAAGCGCGTAAGAGCTGGTTAATGACAGTGCTTGGTAAATAACTCAACCCCCAAAAAATATGTACTTATGATTAACTAAAAGTTTTAACAGTCATATTTTATAATAACATGAATGTTACATCATAAGTCTGAATATTAGATTACTTATTTCACTCAAAAATAAGGTCCATAATATGTAGGAATGGAATAAGAAAGTAAAAATGAATCGAATTTTATTTACTAACAATATTTGTAGCGAATGAGAAAAAAAGGTATTCCAAGTATAGAATGCGACATGTGGGCACAAATCAAATTAAAAATGGGTTAAGGTTATTAAATATGCAAGTGAAATGATATCATGCCAACCAGTAATGTTAACGAAATTAATAAAATACAACATGTAAATCATCAAGCTAGTATTTAAGATATTTAGTTTTAATCTTTGGTTTAACTAAATTGCCTTTACTCTTTTATATTTTTACTGAGGCGAGATTTAGCTCAGAGGTTCTCTTCCACCTAACTCTTGAACAGTCATATGGACATACACAAATATAACCCAGTCGACTAATGTGGGAATCGAAACCCATGCCCGGATTACTCCGAGTCAGTAATTTAGGCCAGCACCTAGCAATTGGCATAGTTACACCGAATCAATCTAGGAAACTTGGAGTCCTTCTGCAAGGTAATTATTAGATAGTTTACCCTCAGAAGATCTGGCCATATCTCTAACAGGCATATTAATCCAGATTCGAACCACCATTATTAAGTTTGTTTTTTTTTAAATAACAACAACTCTCGCCGCCACTTGGCGTTGCATCCAGGATGTAGACGTTTAAGTCCAGAGCATAGTCTGCTATACCACTCGACCAACTAACTCCAGATCAAAAGTGACTGAAAAAATAACCATAGAAATGACTGATCAACAATTACTTCATTAAGATTTAAATTCTATATTAACAACTACATCCATCTTATTAAATCTTTAGTTTTGTCTAAATTCAATGTTGGTGCTGTAATTTATAGGCATTTAGGCATGCATTGATACTATAGATATTCAACAAATATTCATACTATTCAAAACAAAACGTATGACATCGCGATTATGACCAAATATATATAATATACGATTACTGCATTCAGCTTGTATTTTCCATAAAATAAGTAATAACAAGGCTAACAAATATCTATGTATGAAAAATAAGTTTTAGAGATGTCGTTCATAATATAGATCTTAGATTTAGAAATAGGTTAACTCTTCCTGTTCGTCGCACTACGGAATAATACAAAGGTGTATTTTCATATCAAATTACAAAAATCTACAATTCGGTGCCAATGATTACAATATATAAATTATTCCTTGCTTTTACAAGAGTCATAGAAAATAAATTTATTACTGTCCAAAATATTCTCCAGAAATAAAATCAATCAAGTTACGTACGTTGTTATGTTATTTTGATATATGATTATTTATAATATGTAAATACATCAAAATTACTGTGTGTTTTCCTAACTCTCATATTCCTTTATTTTTCATAAAATGAAACCAGATATCATGTTGCACAGATATGATTACCGATGTTCGGCTTTTTATTAAATTGCATATACAGAATATATTATCTATTTCTTTTTATTATAATAGCTGTATATTATTTATCCAACTAATTTAGACCTTATATATGGATGAACTACATTTTATAATTCTTTTCCCACGAAAATTAACACTAAGCTGTAGAAAAATTTTATAGTAATCCTGTGGTGTCCTTAATCATACGTTTACTTTCCAATGGTTACAAATTGATGATCGGGATAGGTATACATGACGTGGAGTTTAATTAAGTAGAGGTTAAGTTATATTAATCCAGTCCGTAGGGAACAAAAAATACCTTTGCCTTGCAAAAGGTGGTGTAGTAATAATTTTTTAATATGCTGTTCAGGTCTGGGCCTTGACAAAAAATTCAAGTTTCGGCCCTGGGGGGGGGCCGCTCGAGCCGCCATCTTGAATAAAAGATACAAAAAATTAGTTTTTTGAAAATAACTCTGCAGCGATTAATCCAACGACGAAAATACCTCTAAGCAAAGTTAAAAAAGACTAAATTCCTCACATTTTTTTTATTAATATTTTTTTTTTGTATGTCTGATATGTAACGAGTTACAGCGGAAGAAAGATGAACGTTTTTCCCAAAAAATAGTAAAACTATTTAATTTGTGATTTTTTCGATGTTTCTCGCTTTGTATTATATAGTTATAATATTTTTGTAAATTCAAAGTATACTCATTTCCACACCACCTTGATGTAGAGTAAATGGCGCGTTTTTTTTATTGTGGTATCCCCGATAGGCCTAATCCACAGCTTCGGCATCTTAATTACATTAACGTTTTCCCTTTCTTGATGGTCTTGGTCGGTGGTTGTTGTTGACGTCTTCAGTATCTTCAGTATCTCCGTCCTCGATGCCATCATCATCGATGCTTCGGAGGATCCATTCTTCTTCCATTGACTGTTCGTCATCTTCGTCCTCGCTGTCAATACGAACCTCTGGTATATTTTCACATGACTGACCACTGAAGAAGCCACACACAACAGAGCACTTCAACCCAGCTTTCCTGCAACCACATGCTCCACCGCATCCTTTTCGGCACGTGCATGAAATGAACTTTAACAAGTTCTCAGGCGCGGGTTGCTCTGTCATTGTGAGTAGCGCGAGCCCATTGTTACCAAGTTTCCAGCCCCAGTCTTCTGGATTTTTTTAATCCCATACCATGTTTGGACTTGATGGTACGTCCTGAACGCATGATATCGTGCAGCGTCCTTTGTTGGTGACAAAGAAGCAAGATTGAATTTGCTTTTTGTAGTTGATTTAACGAAACGTTGGTACCGGACTTCGTCCAAGGTTTCCTCTTCCATGTTACCACCATACCACCAAAGCAACGAGAAAGCGTGCTCCAGCGTCTGCGATGTGCTCTGGTGTCGCATCCTTATGTTTGAATATGCTAATAGTGGCACTGAGTCCTGCAGTTTTCTGGACAAGCGAACAAAATTTTATTTTTCCTTGGCTGAAGATGGACGATGTCGTGTCGCAGCCACTAAACGCATGGAGAAACAGAATGTTCTCAGCCACTTCTTTGTGCTTCAAACTATTCGCGGCGTACACTCTTTCAGAAATTCTGCCTCTTCCTGGCTTGCGAAGGTATATGTTACTTTGAGATGGTGCTAATGCTGTCAACAGAACAAGAAGATCAATGTCTTCGCCAATGACGAAAACATCATCAAATGTTGAGCACATGGATATCGCTGTGCTGACAATCAACACATCAGCACCTTCTTCCGCCTGTTTAACAGTAATATCAGTCTGCTTCATTTTTGTTGTCAGCATCGATATTAGACGGGCTTTATTCTTTTCATTGGCTAAAAGTCGTTCTTGGGAAACTTGAACCGGCATTGTTTCATCGAAAAGAGCACCCGCAGACATATGCTTCTTCGATCGGCGAAGTCTTTCTGCAGTCTACTACTAACTTATATTACCCTCCTGCGGCGGTAAGATAATTTATATGTAACAAAAAATCACTGTAATTTGAAATAGATATCGCTGTATAATCTTATAGAAAAAAAGCAAAAAAAAAATAAGTGTAATTTATTCTTACTAAATTTACCGTCAAAAATGGGGTTTTACTATTTTTTGGGAAAACTGTTCCTTCCGCTGTAACTCGTTACATATCAGACTTACAAAAAAAAAATGTTAATAGAGGAATTTTAACGTTGGATTAACCGCTGCGGAGTTATTTTCAAAAAACTAATTTTTTGTACCTTTTATTCAAGATGGCGGCTCGAGCGGTCCCCCCCCCCCCTTTCCCAAGGTCGAAAACTTGGATTTTTTGTCAAGGCCCAGACCTGAACAACATATAAAAAAATTATTACTACACCACCGTTTCCAGTGCAAAACTCCCTACGTACTGGGCTATATTGCCTAGAAATCGTCAGTGACAGAGGAGCAAAAAACAGTGGACACAGGAGAGTTTATTTAACCTCATGCACATACCCATAGTTTCATTTTATTGCTTATCTTTTTCATATTTTGAACCATTTCGTTAGCAAACTTACTGTATACGGTATACCTCGCTTGGTGTTAAATTTTATACCGTATTGTAGACAATATTAACGTATTTATTCTATTCACCGTATTTTTGTTACAGATTAGCCGCTGGATCTTTAAAAGCAGCACGTACAGGGATATTGAAGAACCATTCATTAAAAATGGTAAAAATAGGCAATAATATCTACTCTCCTGAAGAAGCGTACTCCTTGGCCTCGATTATAACAACAAAGCAAACAGATCCCTTAAGCGTTTTAGATATGGAAAATATGTATTTCAAGAAAGATATTTTGCCGGTAAGATAGACAGAATTATATATATATATATATATATATATATATATATATATATATATATATATATATATATATATATATATATATATATATAAATATATATATATAAATATATATATATATATATATATATATATATATATATATATATATATATATATATATATATAGGGTGGTCAACTAAAATGCACTATGTTAATTGTAAATAAAACAAAAAGTTTTCAGAGAATTATCTTAATATTTTTTATTATGATAGAAGGATCTATGACAATTATGTGTGAAACGAAATATCGGCCAAATGCTCGCCACGGCTTCGGTGGCATACCTCTATCCGATGGTCCATATTTTCAATGACCCTGAGACATAATTGAGGTTCAATGTCGTTAATGTGCCAAATTATCTCATCCTTTAGCTCTTGAATTGTTCTTGGCTTATTGACGTACACTTTTTCTTTTAAATACTCCCAAAGAAAGAAGTCCAACGGTGTCAAATCACATGATCGTGGCGCCAATTAACATCGCCACGACGTGAGATAACACGGCCATTGAATTTCTCGCGCAAAAGTGCCATTGTTTCGTTGGCTGTGTGGCAAGTGGCACCATCCTGTTGGAACCACATATCGTCCAGGTCCATATCCTCAATTTCTGGCCACAAGAAGTCCGCTATCATCTCGCGATAGCGAACACCATTCACGGTAACTGCTTGGCCGACCTCATTTTCGAAGAAGTACGGCCCGATGACGCCGCCAGCCCATGAACCGCACCAAACAGTCACTCTTTGTGGATGCATCGGCTTTTCAACAATTACTCGTGAATTCTCATTTGCCCAAATGCGGCAATTCTGCTTGTTAACGAATCCACTGAGGTGAAAGTGTGTCTCGTCGCTGAAGATGATTTTCTTTGTAAAGTCACCATTCGCTCTGTCTGTTCAACCAACCATTCGGCGTATTGACGACGCTTGAAATGGTCAGTAGGCTTCAGCTCTTGAGTCAATTGAACCTTGTAAACGTGTAAATTCAAATCTTTATTCAAAATTCGCATCAGTGATGTTCGTGAGATGTTCAATTGTTGGGCACGACAACAAGTCGAGGTTGACGGCTCTTCTGTTACACTATCGCGAACAACAGCAATGTTTTCCGCAGAACGAACTGGGCGAGCATGCACAGGTGTTTTGACATTTCCTACAGACCCGGTTTGCTGAAATTTTCGCACAATTCTCCCGATTGTGGACACATTTGGTCGATTATGCTGACCAAAAAAGTCACGAAGTGCACGAAATGCATTTTGATTTGAACGCCCATTTTCGTAAAAGGCTTCAACAATCTTAACGAGCTGCTCAATTGTGCACCTCTCCATGGTTGAATTTGTCAAACACTGAAACAAAGAAATGTCAAATTAAGTTGGGCAAAAAACTTGACGTTAAGGTGTGACTCACAATTAACATCGTGTTAATTGTAATATATATATATATATATATATATATATATATATATATATATATATATATATATATATATATATATATATATAAATATACAATAACTAAGTAAAATACAAAAAAGAGAAAGAATGTCAAATAGTACAATTAACGAACCTAAGCAATAAGGTAAAAGGTAGTTACAGCGCCAATTTACGTACATATGCAATATACCACATAGAACATATTAACCTATATTAGCTACATAATTGCAAACACACTTTAAACTATCGTTAAATATATCACAATTCGCTGCAATTTTGTTGTACAGTGAGCACATAAGAAATACAGGAGCTTTCGCTAATATATTCGTTCTAGGAGTAGTACAATATAAAAGCGCCTGATGTCTGACATTACCACGTGGGACCCTAAAATTAATCTTACTAAGCAATTCAGAACAGTCAACCTTATCATTTAGAAGGTTAAACAAATATTTAATTAGTGAAATATTGCGTCGAACAGATAATGATTGAATATTAAATATGTCCAATAGTTGTAAGTGTCAACAGCCTCGAGGCGGATATTTAAGAAACCTCTTTTGAATTGCTTCCAGCCTTTGGCAATGGACATTGTATAAAGGAAACCATATAATAGAACCATACTCTAAGCGAGATCTCACTAGAGCAAAAAATAACGCTTTAAGGGCACGTACCTCGGAAAACTCCCTACAATTACGGTAAATGAATCTATAAGTTCTAAATGCAGCAGAAACAATATCATTGATATGTTCCACAAAAGTAACTTTGGCGTCAAATATTATGCCTAGGTCCTTAAACAACTCAACTCGACCAATAATGTGGTCGTTAATCGCATAATCATGAGAAATAAATTTGATTTTCCTGGTAAAAGTAATTACCTTGCATTTTGATAAATTTAGTGATAAACGATGTAGCTCACACCATGACGCCATATTATTTATACATTGTTGGAGATGAAAGCAATCCGAAGGTGAAGATATTTCAGTAAAAAGTTTATAATCATCTGCAAATAATAACTGTTGGCACGATATAACTTCAGGAAGATTATTGATAAAGAACAGGAACAGAAGAGGCCCCAAATTCGACCCTTGAGGTACACCCGATGAAGGAGAGAAATAATTAGAAGTAAAGTTTTGGTATCTGACCGTGAAACTTCTATTGGACAAATAGGACCTAAACAAGTCCAACAATGAATCTGAGAAACCAAAACTTCTGAGTTTTATATATATATATATATATATATATATATATATATATATATATATATATATATATGAATGCTTTTTTACTCCTTTACTACATTTTAAGGGGGTATTACTTACGGAAAACGAACCAACATTCAAAGGTTACTTTAAAATTTAAAATATATGTTATAACATGAATGTTCCATCATAGGCGCGAATAACGGGAAACTAATAATTATTAATAATTGATAGTTTTTATAGTTCTACTATAATTCTATAGTAGGGTTATTAATAAAGTTGCCCACTTGAATGCCTCATCAATGTAGACATGTATGTATATAAGCATAGTTGCTTACATCGAATATAAGCAACTACATAGAAGTTATAATAATTTATATAATATGTAATATGTACTTACCCAGTTAGCTTTAAGAATCCAGTTAAGAATCTAGATCGGATCGGTTAAACAAACAGTTTTCATAATCAATGTCTGATGCGGCAAAAATACGTTCTTATGTAAAGATAGCGACCGTTCGGCAGCTAAATATGTAATGTTAACATAGTCAAAATGATGTATAAAATGATTTAATGGATCTATGTTTGCACTTACTATAAATATACCTTAATAAAATGAAATCTTAAATTTTCCTTATTACACTGTATTTTTTTTCTCTGACATAAACACCTTTTTCGTCATCTAAAGTTATAGATTTAAAGTAGTAGATGGCGTCATTTACTATTTGCAATGATTCACTTCAGGATAATGAAGTATTTTGTAATTTATGGCATCCGCTAATCCTACTTAATTACTATGAATAGTTTTTAAATCTGCTTTCTCTTGGGCATCTTGAATTATATCTGTCTTTCTCTAATGAAAGCTGATATTTTATTACCAAAGTATAAAACTACTTTATCTTTTGAAGATTTTAAAAACAATAAAACACAATCTTTACCCACTATATATAATATAGTAATAGTATAATATAGTACCCACTACTTACAATTCGCCGGCCGGTATTGACCTATCCAACCAAGACTGCCTTCCCACCATCCACTTTTGTTACTACATATTATCGTACGTAATATAGCAATACTTATAGCAATCATGTATACATACTGTAACATTGACCACATCATGTTTTTTAACTGTTGTTCCGTCCATGGCTAACCACAGTTTTTTTATTGTGTATTTGAAATTTAATATTATTTTCAATTCTCTCGTGCACAGGTAATAAATGTCGACAACATACTTCGACTGGGAAATTTCCATATATGATTGTTCATACATGTAGAAATTTCCATACGAACCTTCTCACATTATATGTAAACAATCGCGTGCTCACACACAATCGGCATATTTATGCTATATAAATATTACAAAGACGGGATAGAAATATAATGGATGTTTTTTTTAGAGGTATAGAAATTTAAAATGAAATAAAACAAAAAAAAACGTTGTAATGGTCATGGTATTGGATTTATTAGAAAGCTAATTTTATGCCATCACTGTTTTAAAATTATTTCGGACATATGGGCACCGTGACCAGTTCGAACATAGCGCAATCTGGAAGTCCAATTGTCGACCACTTTTTCCAGCATCTGGGGCCGTATATCGACAATAACGTTGTTATTGTCGATATACGGCCGCAGATGTTGGTTCTCAAGTCATCCATCGTCTGTGGTTTATAGACGTAGACTAGCTACTTCACATATCCCCACAGAAAATAGTCTAGTGGCGTCAGATCCCAAGATCTTGAAGGCTAATTCACACTTCTGTTACGCGAAATTAAGTGTTCGTGGAACGTTTCTTGCAATAAATTAACTGTGGCGTGCGCTTTGTGGCATGTTGCGCCATCTTGTTGAAACCAAAACTCTTCCACATTAATGCTATTCAATTGGGGAACGAAAAAGTCAGTAATCATGGATCTGTAGCGCTCTCCATTGACTATAACGTTCTCGTCGGCATAATTTCTAAAGAAATATGGACTAATGATTCCACCAACCCATAAAGCACACCAAACAGCTACTGTTTGTGAATGTGAATATGTCTCAATAATGACTCGTGGATTTTCTTCACTCCATATGCTGCAATGTTGTTTATTAACGTAGCCACCCAAACAAAAATGAGCTTCATCACTGAAGCAATTTTTTGTGGTGAAAATGAGGATCAACGGCAATCTCGTTTTCAGCCCATTCAGCGAATGTACGACACATACCATAGTCAACCGTAAAGTGATATGTCCATCCCATAATGTGGATGAACACAGATCCAATTGTTATGGGTTCTGGTTCTCCTCAATGCTACGCTCCACAGCAGCAACTTCTTCAGTGCGCACTGTACGACGTCTCTGAGGATGCACATTATCAATTAGAGTGTACTTGGTACGAAAACAACCCATGATTTTCGTATTACTTGATCGGATGGCCGATTATGTCGACCGTAAAACAACGCAGTGCACGGTACGTTTCGCGAACTGAACCACGATTTTTAAAGTAAATTTGGAAAATTTGCAAGCGCTGTTCTAGTGTAAGCCTATTCATGGTGAATGCAAATCAAACTGAGCACAAATTAGCTGTCAGCTATCAAATTGACTGTCATTGGAAAGGGTGTTGCCAATTCGAAAAACAAACCTCTAAAGAATACACCTTATAAGCATTTACACTGATCATGACTAGAATAGATAAATGATACTACTAAATAGATAAATAGAACTAGAATAAATGGTCAAGCAAAACTAAACTAAATTTCTTATACCTACATCGAATCAAATAAGTCTACGCAACGTATCTCTGCTGCTGTGGAATTATCCAACAACTGATGTAACACCAACGGCGAGTAGTTTTAGTTACTCCGATAACACGATCATTACCCAAATCATAACCCGATACGATCAATTCGATGGCAGTGATGGCAGATGGTTTTTATTGTTAAGTTGTAGTAGGTATGTGTTCTGTTTTTATTTTATAGAACAAAAATTGAGATTTTCTTTAATCATCTACTACTAGAAACAAAACTATTACATATAGACACACTTAATCCCGAAAACAGAGTTCTATCTCCTGACGATACCAACTTGGTTGGCAAAACACACGTCGAGTGACGTGTGCTTTGACGTGTGTGAGAATATTTTTCGATGTTCGAAAAACTGGCCGACTGTTCTTTGTTGCTGTATCGAAGGGTTAAATCCTCCCCCAGAGGAGGATTACTACATGGAGTTGTATCATATGTCAATTTTCTTGTCAGTTGCTTCTATAATTAACATTTTGAATATCGTAGGTATTATCTAGAGTAAAGCAAATGGGTAAGACACTAAAAATCGGAGGAATAATGAGTAATTATAAAATTAAAGGCCCTGATATTAATAAAGTATTATTTGAAAGATGCAGATATATTTTACAGAAACCGAAAAAGAAGAAGGCTAAAAAAGACTTTGGGTAAGTTAATATGTATGTATTGGTAATATTTGATTATCATAATATTTAGTAGATGAACGCAACACATAGGTATTACAAATACAATACACACCAAAAGTATCAGGCTCGGGAAACGTTTCCTACAATTTATGCAAATGGACCTGAAAATATTTTCTAAATATTTATATAAAATTTATCAAATTATAACTATTATGTTACATGTGCTGACAATTTTCTTTCTGTATAGGTCTACTATGACATATTTTATTCATATACGATTTTTTTCAACTCAAAGAACTAAGAAATTATACTATTACAAATGCATGGTATTGAAAATAATTGTTTATTAAACGAATTTATAAGCAATTTCAAAGCATTATGTAATACATTAATACAATAGTAAATTCTTTAAACACAAACTAAAAAATAAGTCCTTTACATTTTTGAAAATATGTTATAGATATTGAAACAATATTATGTATTTCAATAAAGAATCAATATCGGTTTACGACTATTATGTCCTTGAGTCATAATAGTCTAGAGCTGTATACATAAATATAAGCAATTACGCATAATTAATAATAATTTATGTAATACTTTATAATTTATATAATATATCGGTTAGCATTAAAAATCTTGATTGGCTCAGCTAAACATTTACAGCTACAGCATTGTATATGCCTCTACAATGATTTCTATGAGAGATGTCCGATGCGATGAGAAAATGTTCATCTATAAAGAAAACCACCGTTCGGCATCTATAAATGTAATATTTGCATAATTAAAATGGTGTTTGAAATTATTTAGTGAATTCGTGTTAACACTGTTTTAAATATGTGTAATCTGACAGAATATAGATTTTTCCTTGTTACACTGTCAATTTTTTCTCTAATACGAATATATTTTCCGTCAATTAAAGTCTTTACAAGAGCTTTGTAGCAGTCAATTATAGCATTTTCGTACGTTATCTACTATTTGTAACGACTGACCTAAGGATAATAAAATATTTTGTAATTTATTTATGACATAATTTTACGTATTTATCATAGATAGTTTTTAAATTTACTTCCATTGAGCATTCTTGAAATTTTAGCTTTTAGCTGACTTTCTTTCGTGGTAAGTGATTATTTACTATCGAATTATAAAACCAAGAACCTCAATAGTTTAACCCGGTATAGTTTAATTAGGAACATTAACAATTTATGTGTTAAAAATGTATTTCTTTAATGTAGTTAATATCAGATGCTGAATTGCTTCGCTAAAAAAAGTAAAGAACAATTCGTGTAAAGAAGAATTGAAGAAACAAAATTATTTTGAGTTTATTTTTCGTTTTTCGGCCTAAAAACCAAAAAAAAAAAGATTTTTAAAAATGTTTTGCTGTGTGTGTGTCGTTGTCGTCGTTGTCATTGTCGTTGGCGTTGTCGTCGGCATTTATTCTTGTTAGCACGATAACTCAACTAAACCGTGTCGGATCGATCGGGTTTCGACTGATGCTGTGTGTGTGTCGTTGTCGTTGTCGTTGGCGTTGCCGTCGGCATTTATTCTTGTTAGCACGATAACTCAACTAAATCGTGTCGGATCGATCGGGTTTTGACTAATTCTGATCGGAGACATCTCCCAGACGAGATCTATTGATTTTGAGGTGGATAGAACACACTCAACACACACTCAATGTTCATGGGTCATGAGAAAGCATAATGATGAACTATTTGAGATTTTTTTTTTGTTAGTACGATCACTCAATTAAATCGTGCCGGATCCATCGATTTTCGACTGATTCTGATTAGAGACGTCTACCAGACGACAACTATTGATTTTGAGGTGGATAGGACACACCCCACCCTGTCCATGGGTCATGAGAAAGCACGATGGTGGACTATTTGAAAATATTAAAACTGTCGCATAAAACACATATTTTGCATTTATGTGTTGGTTTATTTTTTCTCGGCCACTCAATTTCGAGATAGACATGTTCTACGTGCGAAAAAGTCCGTTTTAAGATTTTAAAACTGTTTATTTAGAGTATGTTATTTCGTTCAGAGTCGCTACAGTTTTTTTGTGTATCTGAAATTATATATTATTTTCCCGCAACAGATAGTAATTTCGTTCATAAACAACTGTTTATGAACGTTTCTTTATTTTTATTAAAAAGGAAAACGTAGGTAGCTTAGAAACAAAAAAGTTATCCTAACAACAGAAAGACATCATTACTTGTCAAGAGCTGTCAAACAGTATTAGTGGATTTTGTGTTTGTAAAAATAGTAATAAGATTATTACGCCTTTACATTTTACTTACGAGTACGTTAATATGCTGCTGATCTACGGAGAATGTGGAAAATAGCAGACGTGCTAGAGATTTGTATAGTTATCGTTTTCCCGACCGAACAGCTCCCAGTAAAAAATACTTTTGTTTGCGCGGAACAAACATTAAGACGTGGTTCTTTTTCTAGTGGAAAACGGAAAACTCCTCGAAGAAAGCCTAGTCAAACAGAGGATACCATAATTAATATTCTGACACATCTTCAAGTAAATCTCAACGCGATGTCTTCAGCAAGAATTAGGAGTAAGTAGAACTACAATCCAGAGAGTAATAAAATATCATAAATATCATCCTTTCAAAATACATTTAACGCAATGTTTAACCCCTGAAGAATCTGAAAGAAGATTTAATTTTATTGCTGAAATGTCAGTGAAAGTCGCAGATGACCCGTTCTTTTTAAATAAAATATTGTGGAGTGATAAAAGTCGTTTTCGCAACAATGGTACCATTAATAGACACAATTGTCACTACTGGTCGGCTGGAAATCCAAAATGGATGCGAGAAACCAATTTTCAAACAACATGTGGCGTAATTGTTTGGTGTAGTTTATTCAACGGCCGCCGGCCGTTTAATTGGGCCATATTTCTTGATAGAAATATGGCCCAACTTTCTAATCGAAATATCTTCTCTAACTTTTCTAATCTAAAATCAAATCTAAATATCTTTCGCCGTTGCACGGCGATAGATATTAGATTTTCTCGAGAATATGATTCCCCATTTACTTGAAGGTATTCCCTTAAACGAAAAAAGGACGATGTGGTGGCAGCAGGATGATGCACCTCCTCACTTTGCCCAGCAAGTCAGGACATATCTTGACACTACTTTCCCTGAAAGATGGATTGGACGCAATGGTACAATATCTTGGCTGTCTCGCTCTCCAGATATAACACCTTTAGATTTCTTGCTATGGAGATACTTAAAAGGTTTGGTTTACAATACATAGCCTAGAAATTTACGCGATTTGCAAAACAAAATCAGAGCAGCGTGCCAAACTAGTACACCAGTAATGATTAGAGCAGCATGCTACACAAATGTTTTAAAAATATTTGAGCACTGTATTAATGAAGGTGGACATTAATTTGAATATCAACTGTAATGATTTTTATAATTGTTGTATTTTGCTGTGTAATTATTTATCTTCTTTAATAAAAGTTTTAAAAAACAATCCATTCATTCAACAGTTCAGATTATTACTGTTTTACATAAACGTGCTAATAAATATGGTATCGTCGGATTGGTATTAGATATACCATCACAAAATTGTAATAACATACAGGGCGTCTCATTTAAAATGTTGTAGTTGATATCACGTGACCAGAAATGTACAGGTGAAATAAAATCCTTTTATGCCAAAAATGGGCAATTCTCTCGACTGTTTAACATCGCCATTTTCAAAATTATTGTTCAAGTAGGTTTCGAGATATCGACTGGCCAAAACTTCGTGGGCCACCCAGTATACATAAAAATTATTGAAATGCACTTACCTTTTACTGTTGTGTGCATACACTCTTGCTCTTGAAGTTTACGAAAGAAAATCACACCAAAGAAACAGGTAGTACGCTGTGTAGCGTTAAGCATTAGTATTGCTTCTACTGAAGATCCCTTTAAACTTCTGCAAGATGGTGAATACGCCTTTGTATTGGGAGCACCGCTTTACATACAAGGAAGTAATATTTGCGAATTTAAAATGTTCCTTGGCATCCTTTTTCATGAATTATATATGACTTTATAAATTACAGTTTCTGTAAATATGGATTTTTTATTTAACACGTAATCCATATACTATCTGTCAAGTTCATAATTTAGCATTTATTATATTACTATTTTAATGACAGTAAGTGCTTCTGCTAAAGATAACACACTGTTTTGTAATTGTTGAATAGATGCTGTTACCACAGAATACGTGTCACAAATCTCTGCTTTATGTCTACCTATGCCTAATTGTCTTCTACTTGGTAATTTCTAATTCGATATATTGTTTCCAATGTTCCTAAAACTTAGTATTTTCCATAATAGTGTGTGGAATATTACAACTACTTAACATACATGTACATTCGTTTAAAAACATGTCCACGAACGATATATCACTTTTTATATTTCCCTTATGCCGCATACTTTCCACGTGACCCGTTTCATTTTCACTACAATCTTTAACTCTACATTGCAAAATGTACAGGGTGAGCGAAACTCGATGTCTCAGCTCTATTATAAGAAAAGAAAAAACGATAGAAAAAATCTGAAAAGAGAATCTTAAATGGGATCGAGTAAAGTCTATTTTAAGCTGAATTTACATATTTCTTCATATTTGGAAACTGAAGTAATGACGTCATCGAATTTTTTCCCCAGAAACATACCTATATTTTGGCATATTTAAAAAGAGCCAATTCTTCTGAACAAATTTTGTAAGGAAAAAAATTTTCTGCTATCTTTTTCCGTTAACAAATTAGCAAATTTATAAAAAAAAAGTATCAAAACTTCGCAATCATCACGATTTAAACAAGTAGCCTTTGGAAACAAATAGCAAAGTCTCATCTATCAATAATTAAACATTATTAATTAATTTAACTAATTAATTAATTAATTAAATATTATTTATTAATTTAACATTACAAAACACATAATGTGTTACAACTATTACCACAGAAAGAAACAAAGTACAGATATGTAGGCAATCACTACAACAAATGTTCAATGTGACCACCTCCTACTTCTAAACACTTATCCAATCTCCGCCTTACTTCTCACTAAAGCCTTACTTAACCATTTATCTGGATAGTTCATCACATGCATTTCTGATTTTTTCTTTTAAATATCCCAAGTTAACAGATGGTGTTCTGTAAACTTTATTTTTCAAAGTTCCCCACAAGAAGAAGTCTAGTGGGGTCAAGTTCGGGAATTTAGGCGCCCACTGTATCGGTCCATTTATACCAATCCAATTTTCTCCGTAATTTTCATTTAAATATTGTTGGACAATTCTTACTTTATGCAGTGGAGCTCCGTCGTGCTAGAAACACATGTTTGCTCGCAGCTGTAATGGCACATTTTCGAGAAGCACAGGAAGTTGTTCTTGAAAAAATTGCAAATATCGCTCACTATTTAAAATTCCTTCGTAAAAATATGGACCAATCAAATGCCCATTAATAATACCACATCAAACGTTAATTCCGAAGTGTCCTTGGTTTTCAATCGGATTGATAAAATGTGTATTTTCAGTAGCCCAAAAATGTTCATTTTTTTATTGGGTTACTAACACAACGGCTTTCGTCCGTCCACAACACATGCTGAAAAAATCGATTATCATTGATCTCTAAGTTTACCATCACTTGGGAAACAATTAATTCATCGTTATTGATGTTGATCTGACAAGTGTTCTAAGTTATGAATTTTATAATCGTGTAACTATTTTCTTTCAAAATTTTTCGTACCGTACCGAACTATATTTTAAATTCAAATCACGACAGGCTTGCCGAATCGAATTCCTTGGATGGTCTTCAAAATACTGCAAAACAGTGGCAACAGTATTGTCGAAATTGACCCTTTTAACAATGTTTCTTCCCGTTCGAGAAGAAAATGCCTCGTCATTTGCACCTAAATTGCGTTCCAATCTTGCAAATACTTTTAAGGTTGGAATAACACGTTCGGAGTATCTCTGGGCGTATAACTGAACTGCTCTTCTAGGGTTCTTTTGATATTTCCCATATACTAATAACATATTTTATAAACAAATAAGTTTTTCGTTGTGCGTGAACATTTTTCAAAGCCAAATGACAACAAAACAATATTTGTTAACCATTAGATTAATTATTGACAGAGGCGGCGACTTTGCTATTTATTTCCAAAGGCTAGTTGTTTTAAATCGTGACGATTGCGAATTTTTGATAAACTTTTTTTTTTACAAATTTGCTTATAACTTTTTAACAGAAAAAAATAATGGATAAAAGATAAAATTTTTTTCTGTATAAAATTTGTTCGCAAAAATTATCTCTTTTGAAATATGCCAAAATATAGGTATATTTCTAGGAAAAAAAATTCGATGACATCATTACTTCAGTTTCAAAATATGGAAAATTATGCAAATTCAGCTTAAAATGGACCTTACTCAATCCCATTTAAGACCCTGTTTTCAGATGTTTTCTATCGTTTTTTCTTTTCTTATAATAGAGCTGAGACGTCAAGTTTCGCTCACCCTGTACATTTCACGCGACTATCATATATATTAAACCCCGATAATAATATTTAGGCCATAACTTTATGCGTATATTGCAATATTTTATGTTTGGGTGTCATTGTGAGAATGCAGTAATAATAAAAACGTACACTACCTACCAGCGCCAAATTATCTGCTTCAATATCAGGGAAAGACTAGTTGATCGATTGATTCACCGTCCTACAACAAGCCCCAGTGAAGAGTCGTTAGCGACGCCGATTGACCGTCACAAAATAAAGGGTGGTCCAACCATAATGCACGATGTTAATTGTGAGTCACACGTCAACGTCAAGTTTTTTGCCCAACTTAATTTGACATTTCTTTGTTTCAGTGTTTGACAAATTCAACCATGGAGAGGTACACAATTGAGCAGCGTGTTAAGATTGTTGAAGCCTTCTACGAAAATGGGCGTTCAGATCAAAATGCATTTCGTGCACTTCGTGACTTTTTTGGTCAGCATAATCGACCAAATGTGTCCACAATCGGGAGAATTGTGCCCAAATATCAGCAAACCGGGTCTGTAGGAAATGTCAAAACACCTGTGCATGCTCGCCCAGTTCGTTCTGCGGAAAACATTGCTGTTGTTCGCGATAGTGTAGCAGAAGAGCCGTTTATCTTTAATCTAATTTAAGAGTTGTTATTTCAACAACATTTATCAACAAAAAATTATGTCAAATATGTTTATTTATTGAAAAAATTAGTTAAAAAGTAAAATATATACAGAAAATAATAATTCCTCTTTCATGGTATTGTCATAAAATAAACAGTTTTAAAACGGAGTTTTCCGCACGTAGAACATCTTTATCTCGAAATTGAGTGGCTGAGAAAAAATAAACCAACACATAAATGCAGAATATGTGTTTTATGCGACAGTTTTACTTTTTTCAAATAGTCCACCATCGTGCTTTCTCATGACCCATGGACAGGGTGGGGTGTGTCCAATCCACCTCAAAATCAATAGTTGTCGTCTGGGAGACGTCCCCAATCAGAATCAGTCAAAATTCGATCGATCCGACACGATTTAGTTGAGTTATCGTGCTAACAAGAATAAATGCCGACGACACACACACAGCAAACACATTTTTAAAACCATTTTTTTTTGTTTTTAGGCCGAAAAACGAAAAATAAGCCCAAACAAAAATTTTGTTTTTTCAATTTTCCTTTACACGATTACATTACTTTTTCGCTTATAGTGGAGTGCGGAAAAGTAATAAATAAATTACTACACGTAAATACTTAAATACTGTGTGGGTACCTACTTACATTCTCCTAATCTATGAACTACATTCACTGTGAATTATAATACTTTTTATGGATGTCGGATAGGAATGTAGAATTTTTACCTACCTATTACTGAATCGTTTCATTTTTACATGCTACATCTATTGGTAAATTTCCAAGATTCTAACAATATATATTTATTTTTAGCCATTTCATTCTTTCTCTACCCACGAATAATATATCACGCGAAGAATTTGATGATTTACTGAAAAAGAAGAAGATGAAAAAACTAGATAAGGATTTGATTGATGGAATTGTCGAACGATTTCCAGCAAAGAAACAAAAAATAGACGTTGTAGGACTTACAAAAATATACATGGATATGTATCCAGATACACAGTTACCGCCTCCAAAGCCCAAAAAAAAGAAGGGAAGAAAAGGTAAAAAAGAAGCAAAACCGCAGACAGAAGTAGTGGCTCAACAGCCTTTACTACCTGGAACTGAGGAACAGGCAGTGGCCAGTGAAACTACTACAGGGGAACAAGAAGTAATTGTTGTAAAAAATGAGAACGAACCAACGGGAGATCTAGAAAATATATCAGACCTAATCAGAGAAAACGAAGTAGTTGAAAGCATACAGAATGAATCAACTCCAACAAATGAAGAAAGTCCGTTAAGAGGACAAGACAGTGTAGTTGCTGAAGGAGAAAGTATGGGTACACTTCAATTGTAACAGTTGTCAGAACAACCCGAGCGCCCTGAAGAATATGAACAGCAAGAAATTGATTGATATAAGTTTATTTGAAATAAATCACTATACTGACACTAACATATCTTTTATTGTTTGTGAAAATACTTTTAGAGCCATCACAGAGTAAAAATATTCCTTACAAACATTCACTAGAGAAGTTAAATTATATGATAAGATACTTCGATTAATATAAAACAAAACATGAAATATAATATCACAATATCTTGGAGCAACAGTAATGATTGTTAACATAACTTCTTTAAACTCATTATCGATTCCTTCCACATTGCTACCATAATCGTTATTACACATTAAGGGACTAAAGAAAGCCCTTTGCTAAGTTGCTTTTGAAATATTTACCGTATATTTACCCTAGTAACAGAAGTGACTTAAACTGTACCAACATATTTATTCCTTGTATTACTTTCATCAAAGGTCAGTAAATGACTTCTGGGAATAGAAGTCTGCACTTGTTAGTGGGTACAAAGGAGAAATGAATATTCTTGTATTGTTCATGATAAATGTTTATAACTCCCCGGTAAGCCCGAACTTCTGGTTCCAAATAACAGAAGAGGAGGCGCCCACGATCCACCTCGTTAGGATAGGGGTCATGGGCAAGGTGGTGGGGCCCAAATGGATGGATTGCCTGGAGAAGACGTACGCCAAATACATGGACGCTTTGAGTGGACCGACGAGCTGAGAGGCGACCTGCTGCAATGCTATGAAAGCAGTGAGCCCATACGGAGGGGATACATGGCACGTATGCATGCCCTGTGGTGTGAATTACACCCAGAGCATGATGCCTTCACGCCGCAGAATCTGCGTGATTATGTATCCTATATTCGTAGAAAGGGCTATGTGAGCACTGCGCCCCGATTGGCGAATGAGGTAGCTGAAATGCTGCATAATAAACCAGTTGAGGATGCGGTCTTCACCGTTCCACCAATAGTAGAGGGCCTCAGTACCAGAAGGGGATTACATCGCATAAGACCCCCTAGGCCACAAGACCTGGCCAGAGTGGATGCTGAAGTTCAAGCATCGCTTTCAGAAGGGGCCGACATCTGGCACATAAATTGTACCGTGTACACTGCCGCCGAGAGATTCTCTCATATAAAGAGGGCGAACAACTCTTCCTCTCTACGAGAGAGAACGGAGTGGCGTGTACGGAAGATGGAGGCCAATATCCAGTCGGCAAGACAACAGGTATCCCGTATCCAATATGTGATGGACTATATGGCGGCCAATAGGTCTTTTACGCAAAAATTACGGCGAATCGTCGCCATTTTAAGAGACGTCCATCACACACTTAATGAGGTAGTGCTACGTACCACCAAACAGCACTGCCTTGATAGAATACGGATGCTAGTGACATGCAAAAAGTCACTAGTGAGGCGGACGCGAAGGCTGACGGAAAATAATTTGCTCCGCCAAAATCCCTCGTACCTATTCGAACCGCCTCAACCTGTTGTCGAAAATCCACCGACTGTAAATCAGGTGGAAAACTTTTGGAAGACGCTATACGAGCAGAAGCTCCCACTCCAAAGAGACACTCCAGCCCTGCCACAATTTGAAGACTTTTGCGAAAGTCTTCAGCGACCAGAACAAGTGTGCCATCCGATAACCCCTGAAGAGGTTCGAAGAGCTCTTGCGGGCTCTAAGAACTTTGCTGTTCCAGGTCCCGACGGAATAAATAATTTCTGGTGGAAAAAATTATCTAGTATCCACCACCATTTAGCCAGAATTTTTACCACCTGGCTAAATGGGGAGCAACAAATTCCTCTTTGGGTTGTCGAGGGGCGGACCGTGCTAATCCCGAAGACCGGAGATTTGTCTAACCCAAAGAACTACCAACCGATAACCTGCTTAAACGCATGTTATAAGGTGTTTACACGCATCTTGTACACGCGAGTACTCCCAGCAGTTGAGCTGGTTTTCGAGGTGATATACGAACGACGAGGGTCTAAGATTGGTGTCGCTGGCTGCAAGGAGAATCTGTTGATTGACAGATGTATGACGCAGGACTCCGTGCAGTACAAGCGAAACCTTTCCATGGCCTGGATCGACTACTGTAAGGCATTCGATATGACATCGCATGAGTTAATAATTCACTTGCTCCAATGCCTCGTGGTGCCCAGTCCTGTAGTGAGATATATTCAAGAACTGATGCCGCTCTGGAGGACTCGGTTTACCATAACATCGGGTGATACTAGAGTCCGGACAGACCCGGTGTCGTTCAGAAGGGGCGTGTTTCAAGGAGACTCCCTTAGCCCCCTTCTGTTTTACATCTCACTATTGTCGTTGTCCGTGTCCCTCAGGAAAACTCGTGGCTATAACTGCGGCACCCCCGGCGATCGGAGACATAAGGTCACCCATCTATTTTACATTGATGACCTAAAACTTTATGCCTCTGAAGAAAGGGAAGTACGCCAGTCTCTAAGGGTGGTGCAGGAGTACACGCAGGCCATCGGGATGGAGTTCGGGTTGGACAAATGTGCACTGGTTCATCTCAAGTCGGGAATACACAGAGGATGCGCAACTCGTAGATGGAAGCATCTTACATCACTTAGATGCCGGAGAGTCGTACGCCTACTTGGGTGTTGAACAACGCTCCACCCAAGAGGTAGGTGTCATAAAAAACGCTCTTCGTGGCAAGTATCAGCACCGCCTCCGGCAGATCTGTTCTTCAGAACTGTCGGGGAAGAACAAGGTGTCTGCAACAAACATGTTTGCCGTTCCGATCCTTGTCTACTCCTTCGGAGTAGTCAAATGGACACAGGAGGAGCTGCGACAACTTGACGTAGTAACCCGAAAGAGGATGCATCTCAGTAGGAGTTTGCATCCCAGATCGTCCGTTCCACGGTTATATCTCCCACAACATCGCGGAGGCCGTGGACTCTTAAGTTTGGAGTGTCTTCATAACAGGATGGTTCTGGACGGAGCCTGTAAAGTTAGTAGGAGTTAGGATCCTCTTCTTTGCATGGTCCGAGATCACGAACATGCAAGGATGGGAGCATTTTTATTTAAGGCAGCACGTAGAGCAGCCGATGATCTCGGTCTCGTCTTCGACACCGAACGGGCCAATCACAACTCTGTCACCGAGTTGGAACCCATTCGGTTAAAAGCCCAAGTAAAAGCTGCAGAGTATTTAAGAGCTCTGTAGCTTCACAAGGATAAGCCCATGCATGGGGTCTTCTATAGGAATATGGAAGCCCTGGGCTTATCCGAAAGGCTGACCTTTGCTTTCTTAAGGTCAGCCGGACTAAATTCAGAGATCGAGGGATTCATCATGGCTTGCCAAGAGGGTGTATTTAACACGCTTGTCTATCGGAGTCGCGTCATGGGTATGGAGGTCCTTGGTGTCAGCTGCAGGGCCTGCCGTAGGGCACCGGAGACATTGATGCATTTACTGTCGGCTTGCTCGGTATATGCAGTCTCGGCCTATATCCATAGTTTACGGGTGCTTTATTATCATTTAAGGCACTCGTATCAGATAGACGAGACACCAGTGCTGACTTATGCTCCGAGTCCGTTGTGGAAAACGAGAAGTGCCGAATATATTGGAACTACTCGTTTTCCACCGTCAGGCAAATACAAGCCAACAAGCCTGACTTAGTCCTCCTCGACCACCAACTCAGGACAATGTTCGTCATCGAGTTCTCGGCACCCGGTGATGGTAATATTGTTTTGAAGGAGGAGGAGAAACGGACAAAATATCGAGACTTAATCTTCAAACTCCGTAGACTCTGTCCAGACCATTCTGTTAAATTTAAGGTACTGATTATAGGAGCCCTTGGTGGAGCGAGAGATACACTGCTTTCAGAATTAAAGAGCATACCGGCATGCCGAAACTCGGCAGAAATTTTAGCCGGTCGCATGCAGAAGGCCGTAATTCTCGGTTCGCTTCGTCTACTCAGGGCACACGACTCGGCCCAGTAATCACTAACCGAACGGACGCGAGGATTGATTACTGGTATTACGAGCGCATCTTCTATGTGAGTCGGAGCCATAGAAAGGGGTGACTGGCTTTTAGTAAAAAAAATATAATAATATATATATATATATATATATATATATATATATATATATATATATATATATATATATATATATACGAAAACTTGGAAGAAAATCCAAGAAAAGACGCGTTCATTCAATAACACTCCAGTGATCGCACACTTCCAGGCTCTTTGCGACACTGTCATTGAAGAACCACAGGAAGCGTGCCCGGCAATTAGTCTGGAGGAAGTTCAACAAGCACTTGTTGGAACTAAGAACTTCGCTGCCCCGGACCCAGATGGATTGAATATATGGTGGAGGAAATGGTTTCCGTCGACCCACCACCGTCTAGCCCGACTTTCAACTCGTGGTTGAACGAGGGGCAGCAAATTTCGGATTGGTTTGTCGACGGTTATATTACGATACCGGCACCAATTGTGAGATGCATACAACGTAGTAGGTGTTGTATGTATCTCTCTGGAAAACCCGCTTCACCATACCATCCGGTTAACGGCGGATAACCATGGAGCCGATAATGTTTAGGAGAGGAGTATTTCAGGGGGACTCCCTAAGCCCTCTCCTATTTTGTACCTCGCTATTACCCCTGTCACTTGAACTTCGCCAAACTCGCGGGTATAATTGCGGACCACCCAATAATCGGAGGCATAGGATCACCCATTTGTTTTACATGGATGACCTCAAGATCTATGCTTCTGGAGAGCAAGGCTTGCAAAACGCCCTCAGGGTGGTGCAAGAGTGCACGTGGGCAATCGGCATGGAATTCGGATTGGACAAGTGTGCAGTCTTCCATCTCAAGAGAGGGCGATCTACGGAGATCCCTGAAGATGCGCAGATAGCAAACGGAAGCATCCTAAAACATTTTGATGCCGGAGAGACGTACGCATACCTGGGTGTAAATCAGAACTATATCCAGAATACGTAACGCGTAAAGGACGCTCTCCGTGGCATGTGCAGACATCGACTCCGAAAGATTTGGTTATCAGATCTATCGAGGAAAAACAAGGTGTCTGCAACAAATATGCTCGCCATACCGGTACTGCTCTACCCCTTCGGAGTAGTGAAGTGGACTGTCGATGACTTGCGTAGGTTGGACAGGAAAACCCTAAAGATGATGCACATACATAGAAGCATTCATCCAAGATCATCTGGTCCTCGGCTATATCTCCCGAGACAACGGAGAGACCGAGGATTTTAGAACTTGGAGTGTATACATGACAGATTAGTCCTGGGCTTAGCACGTAACGTCGTCAGTAGCTCGTATCCACTCATGCGGCTAGTGAAAGATCATGAAGTCGCGGAGGTGGGAGCGGGTCTATTTAAGGCAGCACAAAAAGCCGCAGAACGATTCGGTCTCAGATTCGACCATAGACGAAGAGACAGGCAAGGTGATGACATATAGTCAATCACTGAAATGGAGCCGAATTCTCTGCCGAACAAAGATATCTATTTAGGGAGCATGTTGATAAGGCCCTACACGGAGTCTTCTATAACAACATTGAAGCACAGGGTTTATCGACAGCGATGACCTTCGCTTACTTGAGGTCAGCCGGGTGTAGATCGAAGACCGAAGGCTTTATAGCGGCCTGCCAAGATGGTGTTATAAACATCTTGGTCTACCGAAGCCGAGTGATGGGTGTGGAGGTACCTGATATCAACTGCAAGGCCTGCCACCAGGCACCGGAATCGCTAGTGCACCTGCTATCGGCGTGCCCCGTATATGCGACATCAGCCTACATCCATCGGCTCCTGCCGAGAAAAACATTACCTTGAAAAACACCAAATACGTAGATCTCCGGGGTGAGTTGCGGACGCTGTACCCAGGCCACTCTGTGAAGATGGTGGTTCTGGTTATCGGTGTTCTCGGAGAGATGAAGCCTACGCTGCTGTCGGAATTGAAAATCATTCCGGCTTGTCAAAATCGGTAAAGTGGTTGGCAGGTCAAATGCAGAAAGCGGTCATTTTGAGTTCTCTACGTTCACTTAGGGCACATGATTATAGATCTACGGTAACTAACTTCACGGGCTAGTGGGGAGGTGTTGTGGATAATACGCCGGCGCTTTTCTTACGAGTATCGGAGCCATGGGGGAACTGTCCAGCATCCGGAATTGGAATTTATGTGTATATATCTATATATATATATATATATATATATATATATATATATATATATATATATATATATATATATATATATATATATATATATATATATATGTATATATATATATATATATATATATATATATATATATATATATATATATATATTACCGGGTGACCACTGGAAACCGGACGATTTTGAAATAACCGTTACACAAAGAATTTGCAAGATAATAAGGTTTTATTAACATGAGAATGAAGCGTGCACAATGCAATTTACGATGTGTATTATGTGTGGAAAATTATGTCATCGAGATGGTGTCCATCACGTCGAATGCAATTTTCGACCCTCTTCACGAAATCGTGCATGGCATGCTCCAACATCGCTCGATCGATACTCACAATTTCCTCACGAATGGCATTCTTCAAGTCGATCAAATTCTGCGGTTTGTTAGCATATACCCTTCAAGTACCCCCACAGAAATAAATCACAGATTGAAGGGTCTGAAGACCTTGGGGGCCACGGCACATCTCCAAAGCGTGAAATTAGTCTTCCTAGGAACATGTGCCGCGCAACATTCATTGATGCGTTATCAGTATGTGCCGTGGCACCATCTTGCTGGAACCACACATTCCTTAGATTTATCCGTTTTCTGCGAAGTTCTGGCATAAAAAAATTTTGGAGCATCGCAACGTAGCAGTTAGAGTTAACGGTGACGGTACGCCTGGTCTCTTCAAAAAAATAGGGACCAATAATGCAAGTAGGGACAATGCACACCACACTGTAACTTTTTCGGAATGAAGGGGTCGTTGATGAAGGTCTGTTTATTAACCGTTCCATCTAAATGAAAATGAGCTTCGTTGCTCATTAGAAGCTGTAGACCTAAATTATCTTCTAAAATCACTTGCATTCTGGTAGCGAAATCCTCACGAGTTTCAAAGTCTCTTTCCTTTCACTGCTGAACAATCTGTAGTTTACAGGGGTGGAATTTTAAGTCCTTATGCAAGATTTTCCTAACCGATTCGCGATGCAGGTTAAATACCATTGTATGTTTTCGGGCGGACCGTTTAGGACTGATGAGCGCCTCTCTCACTCGCTTGATGTTTTCAGGGGTTCTAACGGTCCTCTGTGGACCTTGTGACTTTCTCTTCATTATGCTGCCAGTTGTTCTCAAATTGTTGACCCATCTTAGGATGGTGTTGTGAGACGGAACAGCTTTCCGCCATCTAATATTGAAGTGAATGCGAAAAAGCCGCTGTGTAACCTAACCTAACCTAACCATAATAAGTAGACAGTCAGGTACATAATAGTACACGTAGTACACGTACTACGTGTACTATTACGTGTACATTAAAAATACAAGGCAAACAAAGAAAAGTGGGAAAAAAAAATTTTCGACCTAATTATCACGACACCTCTTCGCCAGAGAACACAACCAGACTGAATTCACGCCGTCAGTGTGGATGTATTCGCGTTCTCGCCTCGTAAACGTACCACGAACCCTTTGTCCCGGGTACAGAAAACCGACTCCGATCGGGGAACGCCGCAAATCGCGAACGCGAAGATGCGAAAGCCTCTACATTCGCGTTCGCGCCCTTTCGTAGGTATTCGCGGCACGAGTGTGGAGCCGGCTTTAGAAGGAGATGAGGAAGATACTCCAACCGAGCAATAATCTGTGGAGCAAATATCTGAGCAACCATCTCGCCATGAATCATCTCCGCAAACACTTACTGAACAGACCCACCATTCTCGGAAAGTCAAGGGTCTGACGGTGCTGTACTTCAACCCTCAAAATCCAAAAGGAGGCAAGAAAATGTTGCTCTTAATAAATATTTGAAAGAAAAAAAGAAAGACAGGGAACATTTTAAATGGTGCATCGAATAACTTGTGGGACTAGTACCCCAAGAATACGACAATGAAAATGACATATTTTTTAAAACCGTGGCGGTTACTGTGAACCGACCTCGCCACTCGGACGAAGATTTTTGAAATAATTACAGAAATGGAACTACTAAACGAGCGGCCGCGAATTTCACATATTTTCGAGCAGTAAGGAAGTTCGGTAATTGTATACAAGAAGTGTTCCTGGGCAAACGCTTACGAAACTTTTCCTTGCCCTCTATTTTCAAGGGTGCTGGAGACGAATCTGGCTTCAGTTTAATCCGCTCGGACACGGTTTTCGAGAAAATGAATTTTCCACTTTTCCGCATGAGGCCATTTTTTCTATCAAATAACTTTCACTTCACACTACATAGATAGCTAATATTAATACCAATAGATGCTATAACACTTCCTTTACACATATCATATATTAAACCGTCATAAAACCTATTAGAAACTTTCGATGTTTAGTTACTTCAAATGTATACAATGACTTGCAGTTGGCGTCGTCCATTGCAATCATACGCCCTCCGTGTCGTTCGATGAAACTACATACATACAGAGAGGCTCCAAAAGCTAACTGTGAATATTAACAACTAAATATGCTGTTATTTTGAAGGATACTAACCTAACCTAACAATAATAAGTAGATAGTCAGGTTAGATTAGGTTAGGTTAGTATGCTTCAAAATAACAGCGTATTTAGTTGTTAATATTCAAAGTTAGCTTTTGGAGCCTCTCTGTATGTATGTAGTTTCATCGAACGACACGGAGGGCGTATGATTGCAATGGACGACGCCAACTACAAGTCATTATATATATATATATATATATATATATATATATATATATATATATATATATATATATATATATATATATATATATATATATATATATGTGTGTGTGTGTCTTTTGGAGCCTCTCTGTATGTATGTAGTTTCATAGAACGACACGGAGGGCGTACGAATACAATGAACGACGCCAACTGCAAGTCATTGTATACATTTGAAGTAACTAAACATCGAAAGATTCTAATAGGTTTTATGACGGTTTAATATATGATATGTGTAAAGAAAGTGTTGTAGCATCTATTGATATTAATATTAGCTATCTATGTAGTGTGAAGTGAAAATTATTTGATAGAAAAAATGGCCTCATGCGGAAAAGTGGAAAATTCATTTTCTCGAAAACTATCCGAGCGGATACAACTGAAGCCAGATTCGTCTCCAGCACCCTCGAAAATAGGGGGCAAGGAAAAGTTTCGTAAGCATTTGCCCAGGAACACTTCTTGTATACAATTACCGAACTTCCTTACTGCTCGAAAATATGTGAAATTCGCGGCCGCTCGTTTAGTAGTTCCATTTCTGTAATTATTTCAAAAATCTTCGTCCGAGTGGCGAGGTCGGTTCACAGTAACCGCCACGGTTTTAAAAAATATGTCATTTTCATTGTCGTATTCTTGGGGTACTACTCCCACAAGTTATTCGATGCACCATTTAAAATGTTCCCTGTCTTTCTTTTTTTCTTTCAAATATTTATTAAGAGCAACATTTTCTTGCCTCCTTTTGGATTTTGAGGGTTGAAGTACAGCACCGTCAGACCCTTGACTTTCCGAGAATGGTGGGTCTGTTCAGTAAGTGTTTGCGGAGATGATTCATGGCGAGATGGTTGCTCAGATATTTGCTCCGCAGATTATTGCTCGGTTGGAATATCTTCCTCATCTCCTTCTAAAGCCGGCTCCACACTCGCGCCGCGAATACCCACGAAAGGGCGCGAACGCGAATGTAGAGGCTTTCGCATCTTCGCGTTCGCAATTTGCGGCGTTCCCCGATCGGAGTCGGTTTTCTGTACCCGGGACAAAGGGTTCGTGGTACGTTTACGAGGCGAGAACGCGAATACATCCACACTGATGGCGTGAATTCAGTCTGGTTGTGTTCTCTGGCGAAGAGGTGTCGTGATAATTAGGTCGAAAATTCTTTTTTCCCACTTTTATTTATTTGCTTTGTATTTTTAATGTACACGTAATAGTACACGTAGTACGTGTACTACGTGTACTATTATGTACCTGACTGTCTACTTATTATGGTTAGGTTAGGTTAGGTTAGGTTAGTATCCTTCAAAATAACAGCATATTTAGTTGTTAATATTCAAAGTTAGCTTTTGGAGCCTCTCTGTATGTATGTAGTTCCATCGAACGACACGGAGGGCGTATGATTGCAATGGACGACGCCAACTGCAAGTCATTGTATACATTTGAAGTAACTAAACATCGAAAGTTTCTAATAGGTTTTATGACGGTTTAATATATGATATGTGTAAAGGAAGTGTTATAGCATCTATTGGTATTAATATTAGCTATCTATGTAGTGTGAAGTGAAAGTTATTTGATAGAAAAAATGGCCTCATGCGGAAAAGTGGAAAATTCATTTTCTCGAAAACCGTGTCCGAGCGGATTAAACTGAAGCCAGATTCGTCTCCAGCACCCTCGAAAATAGGGGGGTAGGAAAAGTTTCGTAAGCATTTGCCTTGGAACACTTCTTGTATACAATTACCATAAATATACTTATCATCAAATTTCATAAAGGAAAATCCCTAATAGGTACAAACTGTAAATTTTACGTTCTTTGATTTCCAGGTTTTTTATGATCTGTGATTTTCAATATAACCAATATAACCTTATAATATAGCATTTAGTTTTTGACAAGATTTAAAATTCAACCCAAATATTGCAACATAAATGGGGTTCCTAACAGTATTAAAAAAAATGAAGCAGAAAGAAAAAGAAATGAGAATTTTAATGCTGTATCCTTTATAAAATTAAGTATATCTTATATCAATGCAAGTTTTCTTTACTGTCTTATTTATATTTTTCCTTACTACTACCGTTTATTAGTGGATTGGATAATGCTGGTAAAACAACAATCTTAAAAAAATTTAATGGAGAACCAATTAACACAATATCTCCAACATTAGGCTTCAATATAAAAACTTTGGAACATCGTGGGTAAGTACGTATATTATAATGTATTAATCATACAATTATAGGCATGCTACTAAATTTTTAAAAATATTTCAGATTTAAATTAAATATGTGGGATGTAGGTGGACAGAAATCTTTAAGATCTTATTGGCGTAATTATTTTGAGTGCACAGATGGTTTAATTTGGGTTGTGGATAGTGCAGACAAAAGAAGATTAGAAGATTGCAGAAACGAATTGCATGTCCTTTTGGAAGAAGAGGTAAAATAACAATTTTTTTATATGTCTCTTAACTATGCTTATGACTAACTTCTAAGTTTTTAAGCTATGATTGGCTATACTTATGATATATAGGTGCATTCCCACTACCAAAGTTTATCCAGATCTATAACAAATGAAGCAATCTCTTTAGATATTGAAAATAATGTAATCGTTTTAAATAGAGTCAAGATACTAATGGAAAAGTTAGCGCACCTTGAATATTTTCTACAATTTATGCGGAACTGTATGTTGGAACTAGTTGTTTGAAACTTCTTATTGTCTCATACTATATACCAGTTTTCTTATATTTTGCTTTCATACTTTCCATAAGGTTATATTTCAACTGTCAATTCCATACATATACTGATAAGTTAACATTAGAAAGTTAGATTTACTGTTTCATTGCTTGTTATTTAGACTATTTCAAAATTAAGTACATACCTACCTGTTAAGCTCAGCCGCGGGTGATATTTCCATTAATTAAAATCACATAAATCAGTCATATAAATATTAGAATGTCACTGATCGATTAGTAGTTTAAACTATTCCATGATACATATTATATGTGTCCAATGTCATACTGATTACATCCCGTTAGTAAGTGCAATATTGATCTTTTACTCTTAATATATAAGTTAGACCTTACTTTTTTGTAGTATTTTTTTTTAAATTTACTAATGTAATAAATTTAATATTATTAAGTTTATTATATTCATAGTTTACAATTCATCATAGTTTATTTTAAAAAGTTTTATAGTACATTTACTAATTCTAATTATCCGTATTTTTTTTTATTATATTATCTCGTATACTTCTAATAGATACCAGTCAAATAAATAAGTGTCTTATGTGACAAATGTTTTGGAATATATCATAGACAATGCATTACATACATCTAAAACGTTTTGTTACATGCGTCTTTTATATCAAGAAACATGATTAGAAGCAGTTACATACTATTTTAGTGAGGTTTCACTAATATGGCTAGTATATTCCCTAGTGCCAATAGATAAATTCATTACAAAGAAATAAATCTAAATACCCCCTCCAATTTTCCATATTAAGATGAAATTGTTCTAGTAAAAATTTCACATAAGCACAAACAGTATTTTAATACACAACTCGATATAATTGTTTTATATGATTGCTAACATACAGAAGAAAGGAATATTATATATTTTGTGCCAAAAGTAAAAATTAGGCTTAAGTACAAAAATATTTTAATGCACCTGAATATACTTATTTTGAGAGAAATAATATTATCTTCAATAGGAAATATTTTCCTAGTCCATATTTCAGTTGTAGAACTAAAAATTTAAAATAACTACAAATTATGTAATTATTTTGCTTATAGCAAATAAATAAATTTTTTATCATTATAGAGACTGGCTGGAGCAACTTTATTAATATTTGCCAATAAACAAGACTTACCTGGAGCTTGCAACATTGAAGAATTGCGTGATGTAAGTTTTTTTTTATTTTATATAAAAATTATGTTCTATATATCTAGATATTTGATAAATGAATTTAAGACAAAGTATTTTCAAAAAATTACCTAATCTGACAACAAAAAATTATAAGTTATTTTACAATTAAATATTTTATCGTTTTCAAAGTTTCAATGTGTTATCAAGAAATTTTATATATTAATATTTTCAGATTTTAGAACTGGAAAAGATAAAGACACATCACTGGAAGATTATTAAATGTAGTGCTGTAACTGGAGAGAATTTACTGGATGGAATAGATTGGTTAATAAATGATATCGCTGCAAGAATATTTACATTGGATTAATATTTTTGTTTTATTATATAGCCTTTAAATGTATAACTTATCTAATTTATAATTTTTTATGTATCGTTTAATAAAATTTGTGTAATCTGTTTACTAAATTTTGGTATTACATTTTTTATTACTAATTAGCAATACATACAATTAAATTTAATTTTCCATATATAATTAAAATTTTTACCAGTATGATTTACCAGTATGAAATTACAAACAGCATATAGAAAGTTAATTTTGCCTTATTTATAGTTGAAAGTTTTGAAGAACATGTTCACAGAACAACAAATATTTTTAAACGCCTGTTTTCTGCTGGTAATTTTTACTTATGCAAAGCAGTTGATGCTAGTATGTCCATGATTCTACAACTATTCTAATATCAATCTGTTTTGGTTAGATTCATTATTTTTTATGTTCTTTCATATACACAAGTATTTAATAACTAATTCAGATAAAAGCTTAGTAATGTTTAATCTTAATATTATGGAGCTAATAGATAAGCAGATTAATAATCGAAGTCACTATTTCAATCCTTAAACTAACTTCCACACCTACACATAGGAATAGAAAATAAACATACATATTTTTTTTTTAGAATATGTAATGTGAAGATATTTATACATTATAAATGGTTTATTAAAACTACTTCATCCCTTGTCCTACCCATTAAATCTCAATTACTCTAACCACAATAAACAAGATCAGTCATGCCTCGAACCATTTACCTGTTTAGCCGTGTGCTCAAACTTGCACAAAATGTATGTGTCTTATGATGACATATACCTCGGGACAACGAAAAGAATTGTGAAATAATAAATACGTTTGGACGCAACTAATACTTTTAAGGTGTCTGGGATATAATTATGATCGATTCATCAGTGAGCAAAAAAATTTTTATTATTTGAACATATTAGTTCAGTAACAATTTGTAAATTAATAATTTGTCAAAGCTCATAGAAAGTTAGTAAATTTCAACTGTCATATTTTTCGAAACAATGAGGTACATGTCGCAACTCGGCATTTTTTCACTCCCAAGTTGTTTCACTACATTTCTTATATTTTGTACATAATTTACAAACTCATGTTGGATTTTTTTCTGGATTTGATTTTTCGTGGAATCTATGTTTCGGAAAATGACCCCAATGTTGCGCGTGTAGTTTCATCGGTATATCTGTGTTCGATAATTGTCCTCATCTTTTATAATCTTGTAACTGTACGTTTTGTAATAATACTTTGGCTATTTGAAGTCTACACTCGGTATAATTCTGTTTCTTTTCTATATTGTTTTTGTTGTACAGAATATATGAATTAAAAAGTGCCATATCAAATATGTAAAAAATGATTTTTCGGTACCCTTTCAAGTATTTCCTCACAACAAGGAAGCACACTAATACCTGATCTTGGCGATGAATACCACTCATTCCCCTGTTATAATCGACAATACATTTTGGCTTGAAAGTAGGGTTTAGTTTTGTTTGTAGAAATAATATGGACTGCATTTCCTTCTTTAAATTTAATCGTTAAATTTTGCTTTAACGATTCATCGTTCGCGATGTTCTCTTCCATTGAATATGCTTTTTTGAATTATATATTGAAATATCACAGGTTTAACTTTACATAATTTATCCATCTCGTCAGTTGTATCATTATTTGCAAAATGGAAAAACCTAGTGATTTACAAAAATCTTTTCAGTGGCATAGTTTTCCTAAATATCGGTGTTTCTATAATGGCTCTTTTAGACCAGTTTATCTGAATCTTTGGTTTTTTAACTTGAGCCATTATTATGCATAATGCAAAATATATTTTAATTTCATTACAATTTACAGGGATCCAAGTCTTATCAATTTTATATTTTATTATTGTTTGTGCTGTGAAACAATTTGTTTCCATGACAATATTATCTCAAAACACATTCTGAAACATTATATAATGAAAGTCCAACTCTCTTTTACTTCTACATAACTGATCTATTGCTACTCTTAAGCCAGGAGTCTACATATACTCCCAGATTTTTGACTTATTTTCTTCTTTCCAAATCCATTGCTTCTATAATTGATACTGTCTTCATCATCAGTATCATCTTCAATGATTAATTTTCTTGGACGTGTTCGTACAGATAACACAATATCGCTACCATCACTATCAGAAGAATCTACCGAATCACTATCCGCAATAATAAGAATTAGGTTACACACGATACAGGTTACATAGGAATAATTACAGTTCCCACTACTATCATTAATATTATATTTTCTTTTTTCTGATATGATAGGTATAAAGGTTGTCTAATTCCTTTAGGAAATTATAACCTAAATGTAACGAAGAATTACACATAACTAAAGTAATAAAATATCGAGAACAACTGAACCTTGAGCCTGACTGTTTACTTTTGTCCTGAATGACGTACCATGAGTTACGCTCGTACTTATTGTTTTTGGTCCAAATTTCTTATCACAAGTCTCGTTGTTGTAGGAAAAGGAGGTAATCAAAAACTTAATATGTACATAAACTTTTATTATATAAAAATATTCATATAAATAAAACAAATCAATGACTGTCCATAAACTGAAGTTCTGAAAGAATCAAAATATTATTCGGTAGTGGTTTTGGCTGTGGTGACAATAGTGTTATTGTTTGCCTCTCAGTGTCTATATTTGTTCTGAAAAAAAGAAAATAAACAAATAAAACCGTATTAAAAAAAGTATACCTACAATAATAGGAATACCTAGTTTTCCACGAACACCAAAAGATCACATGATACTCGATGTATGTACGTTGCGCAAACCAAGTTGGCACCATCAAGAAATGATTCAAACTTAAACATTTAAAGTCAAAACAATTCAGGGTTTAAACACCTGACGATGCTAACTTGGTTGGTGAAATGTGTGTTAAATAATATGTAACCTTTCAGTGTTTATGGAAAACTGCTTTCCTGTTTTTATTACTGTATCGGTTCTCGTCCCTTTCCATGATACAACTATAATGTAATAAAAAATAGAAATAGGGTCAATAAAAATTAAATACTAAAAATAATTAGGCCGAAATTGTCATTTCGTGACAACTGATAGTTATAATTAGTTATTGATATAGTTAATGAGAGTCAACTAATAGTTATCTAGTGTCAATTAATAGTTATCTGATGACAAAAAAATACTTATTTAGGAGAACCTTCTAAATTTTCTAGAAAAGAGAAAACTATTTCATTGTAATATCTCATAGTATATCCGCTTTTTACTGTCAAACTAATCGGTATTTTAAAAGGGCAAAAGTTATGGCAAATGCATTTTAAAATGGACATTGCAATAATATGAAGAATTGACATTGAAGGATCAATAAAGAATGTCACTATGAATGCTTGGCAGTCACAAGCTTGTAGCAACTTTTCTTGTACCTCTTGCTGAAAACTCTTCAAACCAAAAGGGTCAATAGGCTGTTTTCCTAGTTCCTATACATACTAAATAATCAAGCCAGATGTTGCCCTTTAGCTTTACATGTCAAATGATTATTTCCACAGAACGGAACAGAATCCTCTAAATGGAAACTGTGAGTTTTTAAATAAAGTATTTTAATAAGGCCACAAGGATGAATGACAATTGTATTTGCTAAGAGGCTGGTTGTCTAAACATGATTGCTGCACAGATCCATATCTCATTTGAGAAATATCAAGCCATCTCTCAAAGTTTAGGTACTTAACTGGTCCACATTTCCTGTATAATCTCTCCCTTAGTCAATGAATTCAGGTACTTTCAGTGTGTTAAAAATAACATTTTTGTTTAATAACAAAAATGTCTGATTAGTATTAATTTGTAAAAATAATTAAATCAAGACATTATTACTAACTAGTACAGTCGAAATCGGTTATAACAACATCGAGGGAACCAGTCATATTAGGTCGTAAAAGCCGATAGTCGTAAAAAAATTAGATTTTTTGAAATTGTCGAATGCGAAACTTTAAATTCCTTTGGCAAATCTTTATTTGTTGCTCCATTCTTCAACTTCGATATGATACATGATTTTTCTTCAAAATTAAAAGGTTTTCTTCTTCTTGATGACATTATGTATGTATTTGCTTGATTTCTTGGTTTCACAATAATACCACAAAATAGACGGATGCGTGTAGTGTACCGCAAGCAATAAACTGACAAGATAGGAAAGTCTATATTCGACTGTATTGGCTGCACGTGTGCCCATGACCATAATAAACTTTCTTCTTAGAATCGACCTAAACACGCTGTTATTGTAATAAACTAGATGTGGATATTAGTATTACTACTACTAATTAGTATTATTACCACCTACTACTTTTTGTTTAAATGAAAACAAAGGATGGTCCATCATTAAACCGATAAAATTCCCCAAAAATATTGTAAACAGAAAACTGTTCAATGCGGTATTTCATTGTAAGTAATATCATTGTTGGAAAATAAACAAAAATATTTTTCGGACGCTATAGCCGATGCGTTTTTCTGAAAATAGTTATTAAAAAGGGCTGCTATAAACGATTTGTTATAAACAATGTTGCTATAAACGGTTTCCTGGATAAGGGATTTACATATAATTAAGACAGGACCTTTACATTCTGTTGTGATACCCGGTATGTGGTTCTAAGCGAGTCGTTATAAACGGTTTTTACTGTATATCGAAAACCCAACATTTTTAGGCAAGACAAAAAATACTTACACACAAACAAATCCAGCTACATGGGACAAAATAATATCATCATCATCCTTTTCAGAGAAGCTAACTGCCAAAATATGATGTAATATACCAGCATTAGGAGTTAATATAACTAACTTGGTAAGATGATCATCAGCTTTCATACCAAGAGGCAGACATGAATCGGGTAAAGCTGGTGCTCCAATTTTGTATATCTTGACCTCAGAAAATTTTACATCAAATGAGTGTGGATATAAAGAATTCTTTGTTGTACCATAAAAATATTCTCTAATTCTTTGATCTCTTGCCTCATTTCTGACACTCTTTGAACGCTCAACAACCTGAAATAATTTGGAATAATAATGTAATTAGATTTATTGCTTTCATTTTGCATGGAACTTTACAGTCTTTTTATTAAAATATTTTATTGAAATAAAATATTTTCTGTCTTGGGCATAAATCTTATAAGTATAGCCTGTATTTTCAAGAAAGAAAAAAATACTTACACCACCACTTTTCGGCAAAAAAACAACTTTAACAAAACTAGGCATATCTCTAACTAATTCATTGTATAATCTTTCTTGATCCAGTACCATAATAACGTCTACTTCAAAACCTTTAGCAGAATTAATCAACTGTTTATAGCCAGCTCCTTTGATCCAACCACAAGTGTTTATTATAACTCCTGAAGATCTAGCTAAAAACACATATCGTAATTATATAAATCAATTAAAGGTAGCTTATTAAAAACATATAAACTTCATACATCACACTTTAATACTAATTTGAAATAGATTTTAAACACCTTATCCCTAAAATATATCTGGGGGGAAGGGTAGCTATCACAATTATTGCGACACTGGGATGACTGGCCTTTGTACAGGCTAATCTACAAGATGGCCGGATACCATTAACCACCACCGCAACACAAAAAGGAAACAATTGCATTAATCCATGAACCTGGATAGAATGGTTATTATTATTATTCCTACGGTTATATAAGCCATACTTCTAACACAGTTTTGGTCAAAGGATGAAACAGTAGTTTGCCTCAGCTGTGACTTAGGTAATCACAAAAAGAATATTCTTATAGCATCAACCTTCTATACAATTGATTCCCAAGAATGGACAACCACCTGTGGAATTAACTGAGTTTGTGGATTATTGCCAAGCAGAACGCAAACATCTTATTGTTGGTTGGAATTCCATCAATGGAACCGACATGTCCTATTAGAGCATGGTTGGCTAGAATCATATAGGGATTGAATGAAGACAGCCATAATAGAGGTAAGATTGCTGAATTTATCTTTATAGTTAATCTAGAAATTCTGAGTAGGGATAAACAGCTAGCTATTTCAAAATTCCACAATCAAACTAATTGACATCATACTGACATCATCAGAAATTTTAAACTCAATAGATGAGTATCATGTCTTAAGAAGTCAGCATATCAGACCATAGATAGGTCACTATCAGACTAAATGCAAGGTGAACAAAAAGCATTCTTTACCGTGATTCCCGGCAGACAAACAGGAGTAAATTAGTTGACTTTCCCTCCTTCCCTATGGAGTGGAAACTTTAAATCTAAAAATAAAAAATACGGCAAATTGAGATGATAAGGGACATTGAGGTTTATATAGAACAACTTCAAATAGCTCTTGTATTGAGTTATGAGGGAGGAAGCACTTCCTCTATAGAAGCCCAAGCTATGTTAGAGTCTTGATGTACTAGAGTTAATGATGTACTGTAACTTGTAAATCTAGACTTAATTACTTACTTTTTTTATTAACTTCCAATCTTTCTTTAACAGTATTCGATAACTGCTGAACCAACATATTAAACAACGTCGGATTTGATGATGCAGATTTATGACCGAAATGATACACAAGTGGTGCTTCTTGTGAAAAACCTTCGTCGATTGCTGCTGGCCTTTCTACCATAAGTGCTCCTAAGATAAAATATAATTAAATATATATATATATATATATATATATATATATATATATATATATATATATATATATATATATATATATATATATATATATATCACTAGATAAAGAGAAAGTTACAACCTATTGTTCCCGGTATAGATATTTGTCCTTGGCCAATATCTAAATCTACAAAAATTGGTCTACGGCCCATCCGTACAGCATAATTAAGTAATATCCTACAAACAGTTGACTTTCCAACATCACATGGACCAACTATCATTGCTATTGGTCCTCTTTTATTGTCCTTTTCTGCATCAGTTCTCATGAATTCAAGAGCACCATGACAATTCAAATACATAACCATTGGTGTTTCCTTTGCTGTATAAATTACATCTGTTTTTCCTTTCACTTCTACGACACAACCATGCCAAGTAAAAACGGCTACTTTAGCGCCTGCAGTAAATTCGTATGTTTTTGCTTTTACTAACTCTGTTCCGAAAACTTCAGCTAAACCACTTTTTAAAGTCAGATATACTTTTTCATTTTTTGACTCAACTTCGAAACGCAATTCATTATCACGATCTAATTTAAATTCTTGCAATATTCTTTTATCATCCGACATTTTAAAATCAATTACACATATTTTAACTAAGAAAATATACAGTAAGTACAAATATAACCAAAAACTCGTTTGTAGTTACCATCACAGATTGCAATACAGGTACCATACACATATATAGTATAAAATCATAGATAAAATTGTGTAACATCGAACAAAATCTACCTGATATTTTATCTGGGTCAGTGAACTCTATACTACCTGGTATGGACCCGGGCGCTTTCTGTAATAGCCTGCAGTGTGTCAGGGATCGGTGACAAGAAGACTAGAGAGGAAGGAGACATAGCTCCTCAAAAAATCAGTGGTGGGAGTGGCACGAAAAACGTCGGCAATATGGTAGGCTCGCATAGAAGCGCGCGGGATCTGCGCATGCCTTGTTTGTCCTTGTCTATCGAGGTTTCTCTCTCACACTATCAAAATGTCGGGTTCCATTGAGCCACGATCAGGGCGTTTGCAGGAACAATTCTCAACGCAGCAGTATCTCAACGCTTTTGACATATTCAACAGAAAAACTGGAAACGCTCAAAACATAGCAAACAAAAATTAACCTCAAATAACCTCGCTCGATTCTACGCAATGACCGCCATGATGAAGCACACCACGTGATCACAGTGCGGACGCTTTTCGTGCTACCCCCACCACTCGAGTTATGTCTCCTGTTCTCTAGTCTTCTTGGTCAGGGGCAATATAAACAGAGATAGCCTTATTTACGGTAACCTGTCTTTGTCATACTCAGACAAATGAGTTACGTTTATTTGCATATTTATCTTTTAAGTAGAAATTCAGATAGTTTGGGGGTTATTTTTGTTCAAAACGTACAATATTAGTGAAGATAAACATTTATTGCGTTCTAGTATGCCGTTAGTTTCGTCATTTGTCGTGTGTGGTTTAAAAAGTACAGAATTTTGTTGGTGTAATTTGTGATTGGTGATAGTTTATTTGGCATTAAATAAACAATGGTTATTTATTGTGCAGCGTTTGGATGCAAGAATGAAAAAGATCATCGGCGAATATCTTATCATATGTAAGTTGATAATATTTAGATTTGGATATAAAATAATAAATAATTAGCAAGAACATTAATAGATTGAAAATTAATTTATTTGTTATAGTTTTCCATTCAAGCGACCAGATATCCTAAAGTTATGGATGAAGGCAGTTCACAGGGAGAATTGGACTCCATCTAAAAGTAGCAAACTTTGTGAGGAGCATTTTCTGCCAAATATTACATAGTTAAACCAGGATGTACCGCTAAATTATTAAGACCAAATGCTGTGCCTAATGTATTTTCATATCTAGGGTTGCCATCCGTCCCGATATATCGGGACTGTCGCAGTTATTGACTTCATTGTCCCGACGTCCCGACAGAAACATAAAAAATCCCGACTGATCCAAATTGCATCATATTTTACAAAAATATTTAACACCCCCGTCGCGGTGCTTATGTTTGGTTATCGTCGCCACTAAAGTTACAAAATCCGCGCTCTCGTATCCGCCGATCACACCCGATAATGGCATGACTATATTAATGACGTAATATTCTCTCTACACTCTTTCGACGTTCAGTTGCACGTATATTATACTATCGTGTGTTTGTCTTGTTCATTATTACCATTGCATAACCCTATTCGTGCGCGTGCTGTGCCGTATAATTTTTGGTAATTGTATACAAGAAGTGTTCCTGGACAAATGCTTACGAAATTTTTCCTTCCCCCCTATTTTCGAGGGTGCTCGATACGAATCTGTCTTCAGTTTTATCCGCTCGGACACGGTTTTCGAGAAAATGAATTTTCCACTTTTCCGCATGAGGCCATTTTTTCTATCAAATAACTTTCACTTCGCACTACATAGATAGCTAATATTAATACCAATAGATGCTACACCACTTCCTTTACACATATCATATATTAAACCGTCATAAAACCTATTAGAAACTTTCGATGTTTAATTACTTCAAATGTATACAATGACTTGCAGTTGGCGTCGTCCATTGTAATCGTAATTTATCGTACGCCCTCCGTGTCGTTCGATGAAACTACATACATACAGAGAGGCTCCAAGAGCTAACTTTGAATATTAACAGCTAAATACGCTGTTATTTTGAAGGATACTAACCTAACCTAACCATAATAAGTAGACAGTCAGGTTAGGTTATGTTAGTCACGGAGATAAGGGTGATGTAAAGCACCACATTTCCACGAAAAATCACAAGATTAGATCAACTGCCGCCTCAACTTCAAAGACTATAGGCCAATTGTTAATACAAGAAGATTCGCAGGAAGAAGCGTTAATTGCTGCAGCTGAACTAACGACAGCTTACAAAGTAATTAAATATCACCAATCGTTTAAATCTCTTGATTGTACCGTAAAGTTAAATGCCACAATGTATCCAGACTCTAAGTTGGCGGCAAAATAATTCACGGTTAGAACTAAGGCTACAGCGATTGTTAAAAATATTCTCGCCCCACACTCTGTGAGCGGAGCAATAAAAAAATTACAAAAAGTATCATTTTACGGCATAGGAACTGATGCGTCAAACCATAAGGCGGAAAAAATGTTTCCTCTACTTGTCCCGTATTTTACAGATACTGATGGAATTCAACAGAAGCTGTTGAAGTTCGATCCTCTTATTAACGAAACATCCGAAACGATTTCGAAATTTTGTATAGACACTTTAAATCAACTAAAAATGCCATTGACGTAATGTCTTTTGTAAAATAAAAGAAAAGATAGGTAGAGATTTAGAAGGAATTGGATGTCCCGCTCACATATTGCGTAACACTGTGTCAACCGCTGCCGGGGAGTTATTAATCGATGTGGAAGTGATCGTACTGAAAATTTTTAATTATTTTTCGATATACACGGTAAGAACGGAGAAACTCAAAGAGTTTTGCTCCTATGTTGATCTCAACTATAAAACTTTGTTGTCCCACTCAAGGACCAGATGCCTCTCTTTAATGCCAGCGGTTGAAATAATTCTTAAGCTTTTGATTCCATTAAAAAACTTTTTTGATGCTGAAGAAAGGCCACCAAAAATAATTGAAGATTTTTTCAACAGTCCAATAAGTGAAATTTATTTTCTGTTTCTGCTGTTCACTTTATCTTTGTTTGAAAAAAATATAAAGAGAGTTGAGAAGAATAACGTATCTATAATCGAAATTAGAAATATATTAACAGAAACAGAAAAATCCCTGAATGAAAGAAAAGCTGTTAATTTTATTGGCATTCAACCGAAAATACAGTTAAACAAACTTAAAAATGATGAGAATCTTGATCCAAAAACAACGAATCTTATTAGAAAATTTGAGAAAGAGACACAGGCTTTCTATGACACGGCATTTCAGTACCCAGAAGAGTGGTCCGTTTCATTTGATAAATATAAAGTATTTGATTGAATGGTGCTTTCGGAAATTTCTGAATGGCCGAGGATCGAAGAAACAATTTTGTACCTTAGCGAAAATGGTGTGGAGATCTCGGGTGACCGTTGCTTTCAGCAATTTGTATATTTGAAGAACGTTTTGGGGATTTACCTTGATTCAGAGGAATGGAAGTCTAAAAGTACTGTGGAAGAAAAGTGGCTTTATTTTTTTAAGCATACTGAACACTTTGAAAATAAATCTGAATTGCTGAAATTCTGCGAATATTTATTTGCTGTTCCTGTCCATAACGCCACCGTAGAGAGGGTATTTTCATTGATGTCTGCTCAGTGGACGGATGAAAGAAATCGGTTACTCTCAGGGACCGTGGAAGTAATTTTACAATGCTAGATAAACTACAAAATGACATGCACCGAGTTTTATCGATATATCAAAAGTCAAAAAGAGCTCCTCAGAAAAGTGAAATCACCTGAAAAGTACAGTGCGGACAACAGTGAACCCAGGTCTGGTACTTCAGCATCAGAATAGAACACCTGTTGCGAAGTTAAAAGTAAAACGTTTGTACTTTCTTGTTATTTTTATTTATATCTTAAAATATACGTATTATACTACTTACCTACTAACAACTGACTCTAACGGTACTCACCTATTTAGTTAATAAAAATGTAATAGTGCTTCGTTTTGATACGATTTTGTTTATGTAAAAATATTCTTGAACAAAATAAGGTAAGATTTGCATACAAATTTTGCGGTGTTTAAAAATAGTATGAATATTTTTAGTTTAAAAATTCCTACATTTTTTTCTACGTGCCTACTCCTTAGGCAGCTCCTGGATCCGCCACTGCAGTCACTGCAACAGCGTATTTACGGGGGGGGGGGGAATTACTCCCCCCTCAGAACTTGGTAACAAAAAACAAAAGCCTGTAAAACATAAACGTAGCATAAACCCCACCGAAACTTCCATGGCGTGCGACATCTATCGTTGAATAGCGTAATGCCCCGTCGGTGAAATTCCGCGCGCCAAAATACTAAAAACGTACCCCATATACATATATTTTCTATCTTTTATTTTTTCTTTTAACCAAAGAATATGACGGCAAACATGAATGTTCTTCAAAAAGGTATTACATTCCAAAAATTTTTCTTGTGAAAGTCTATATTTTTGTATAAACGAATTTTACATAAAAATTCTGAAGTATCAGGAAAACGCGTGACCTTGAAAATTTTCGCCTGCGGTGCAATTTTTTTCTAGCGCCTATGGCGCCAGTAGTTGCCATATGGCAGTCTTAGGTCGCTATCCCAATCGAGTCTGATAAATATGGCAACCCTATTCATATCCCAAGCATTTGTCACCAAAAATTGCTGAACCTCGCAGGAAAATAAAAAAACTGGTAGGTACTATATGATATAAATGATATGATGTAAATGAGAGAAAAATATATTTGCACCTGTCATCAATGAAAATAAATTTTTTTTTTAAGAATTATCTGTGTACCTGGAATTTCAAGAAAACGTATTGTTTTATATTTCTGGATATATAGTTGGTAACCTCATTAATGCCACTACATGTAATCATTGTATTAAAATATTACTATATAGAGGTAGTATATCTACTGACCATTTCTATACCGCCCCTCCAGAAGCTTATAAATCATTCACCAATGTTGTCACTCGAGGAAGTCTTCTTTATGCTTCTGATGTGGTGTATAACATTTTACATTTTGCAGAAAAGCTAATTCGCCTTCAATTAGAAAGTGAAAACCTTTTGAGAAGCAAAATAAATTTGAAACAAAAAATTATAAATACAGTTATAAATCATTTTGCTGTAAATATAAATCTTTTTAAACATAAGCACCCTGTAATTCAAGAATTTGTTGGCGAGGAATGTCATGAAATTCAGATCAGTTAGAAAACAACTGCTATATATTTAAAGTGCCGAATGTATTACCAAAGTAAACTATTAAATTTAGAATTGCATGGAGAAAGTGCCACAATAAGACAAAAAATTACAAAACTTGTTTTACTTAGCAATTGTTAAATTAATAGCTATATAGGTAGTAGTAGCTATGTACAATGTATTGTAATATTTAAATAAAAATTGTATTTCTAATTTCGTTTTTATTTTATTTACCAACCCCATAGGAGAACAGTTGAAATTTTACTTGAACGTTGTACTGTTTTCATTATTACTTTTTTTTGATAAACTATTCAGAAAAAAGTTACATTTACTCCTAAATAAACATGAAAAATTAAAAAATATTTAAAAAAAATGCACCAACGTTTTTCAGCTGTCAGTGGCGGCTGGTCAGGGATGGCAGGGTGAGTATTGCCCATCCAGCTGTCTATCTATCCTGCTATGCCTTATCCACATATTCCCTATCCCCTCCTGATAAGAGAACACTCTAGACCTCCTCGTGGTTCTTATCGGACTCTGTACACTGTATTTGTTATATTATTAAATAAAATTATTTCGGTTATTAATGTATGAGAAAATGTGTAAATATAAAAATGTTGTAGCATTCATAAGAGTCTGTACTAGTTTTATCCAATTTTAGTGCAATGAATTTTCAACTTGAAAGCTGAAAGAATTTTAAATCTTAACATATAGTACTTGTACAGTGACTAACATAGAGTGATGAGTGAATTTTTTTTTACTATATTTTACTTGATTATTTTGCACTATATATATATATATATATATATATATATATATATATATATATATATATATATATATATATATATATATATATATAATCTACTAATAGTTAGTTGTTGCCCACCCAGGACAAATCACCACGAGCCGCCACTGGCAGCTGTATCAAATGCCTTTTTGTCTTTTTCTTGTAGGTTTAGGTACTAGAAGGACCGACTAGTATTTGGATAAGTTATGAATATCACATTTGTAGATCTATATGGCCCAATTGAATTTCAAAATTGTTTATACTATTATGCCATGGATATATTAGGTATGAAGGAATCAAACAACATATTGTATTTTTATTATATTTTTCTTTCCTTCTAATTTTAGTTTCCAGAAGGTCTAATATTTGGATAATTAGTGAATATCAGATTATGTATCCAATTCAAACCTTGGCAATTACTTATACTACTGTACTGTTGATATGTTGGAATATTCCTCATTAACGTTAAACAAATAGTTTACTCCAACTACCACAAGTAAAATATATAATATTATGCAATACATGAGACTATATTAAATATACTGACTAATAAAATGATTTCAATCAAATTGTTTTGTTCTTATTTTATAATCCAAATCCCAGCACGTATTCCTTATACCTATAATGAAATAATCATCATAGGTATATAGTGTGCCCACGGATGGACACTATATAAATGATAGATCTGAGCACCCATGATTTTTATTTGCTTGGGTATATTCTATCAAGTGTTAAAATAATAGCAGTTACTTCTTATAGCTTATATATTTAAATGCATTTATTTAATAATATTTTATTATTAATATAAACATATACTTAGGTACATATTATAACATATGTATGTAAAATATGAAAATAAAAAGTACAAGTTGTAATCGGGTCAATTTTCAAGTCGGAGCTGAAAATGATAATGGCATGAAAAACATTTATGTAGCTTTTATTCCAGAAAAAAAAATCGTAAGTGTAACTTAGGGAAATTAAGAATATAAAAAATAATCTTGCAAAAAAAAAACGTATATAGGTTATAAAAAAAGGTTATAAAAATTGAAAAGTAAAGCAAAAGCTAAAACTTTTAAACCGCGCGGTGAAACTGTATCATGTCAATAATTACATACACATAACCTACGAGCAAAAAGCACATAACTGACAATGTTGGCACCGAATAGAAATTACAGGTGCACACTAAGCTCCGTCCGCTAAGTTTCCCTCCTTTCCCCGTCCCTTTGTCCAGTGAGAATTACCTAACTACCACGTGGCGCATATACGCTATCGTCTCAAAAAGGCCGCCCGCGCCGTGCCGTTCTAAAGGCGCAAGATAAAATTATTATATCACATGGTGTCCCAACTCCGATGCCTAATATATTATCGTGAACTTATACGACGCGACGTGAACCTACGAAACTGGTAGGAGAGTCGCCGGTTGTCAGATGTGAATGATAAACCAAACCACCACATTGAATGCTGTCGTTTGAAATAAAAATGAAATAAAACCCCTGTTGCCAATTCTGCCAAACTAAATGCGTAATCACTATTGCTAAATTTGAATCAGAATTTTAAAATAGTGTATTTTTTCATATCTGCCATAGGCCATAGTATATAAATTATGCGTTATAAAAGTAATATAACGCATACCGATATGAATCATAATGCATTATAATACCAATTTATAAAATACATTCTGTAATACTACGACACTAGGATAGCTTTTGCGCAGACTAAATATACGATCTTCTTGGTTCGGCCATCTGTGATAGAGAAGCTGAACTAATTGCTAATCTAAGACAACGGCAGAGTATGTAAAACGGCTATGTAATGTCAACAAATTTGAGCGGGAATGCAAGCTATTTTCTCAAACAGTTGATTTTCTAAAATACGTTTCCTATCGAGTTCTACTTTTCAGGGGTTGAAGATAAAGGTTTATAGTAGGAGATGAAATAAAGAAATTTTGATACAATGTGTCTGTGATCTTTTATACGACTTTGTTGTTTAAACTATAAATGCTATTATCTCGTTTATAAACAAATATTATGCCATAAAAAATATGTCAGTTCCTGCCTTGTAACATCCTTAAAATATTTCATCATGAGAAATGAAGGATATTGTTCTCGTAACAAAAATCTATTGCATGGAAATAAAGTACAAGTGGCGCCATCCTATATCACTGCGGTAGAACTCCCCCTCTTAACTAACATGGGATAGAAAGTCGCACTTGTCGAAAGTTGTGAAAGTAAAGGCCCCCATACACAACGGAGCCAACGGGCCGAACGGCCCCGAGCCGATCCAAATTCCACTGTGTGTGGGGAAATGAACAACGAATTTCCGAGGCTCGGCGGCCCAGTTGGATTTTCGGGCGAGCCAAAATCCGCGGAGCCGAGCCAAAGAGCCCTCGATGGGTCTTCTCGTGTATGGGAAATCCCCGGGCCAAACGGATTGGCGACATTTTTCGGCCCTGCCGTGTAAAGTCAATCAGTTTTTAATCAGATTCCGAAGTGTACGGATGTTGCAAAATAGCAAGTGGTCGTGAGTTCGAAAAAACTGTTCGTTGTGTGTTCGACTTTCGATACCTTTTAAAAGAGGTGTCGTTTACCATAGGGTTCCATTTAAAATTATTGGTCACAATGACCTTGTGACGTCATCTTTGACGCATATGTCATCTATCATCACTAGTAGGGAAGTTTACAACCCTTAATATTCAGTTACCAAATTTCACTAGTTTATGTATAATCGTTCCAAAGATAAGAGGGGGGGAGGGGACTTTTGAATAGCACTGTATAAACTATGTAGTTTTAATAGCTGTTTATTTTTGTCATCAATCAAGGTACTTCAACTTTTCATTTAGGTACAACTTCATGTAGCAGTAGCTATTAACATTTCATTAAATTCTTGAGTCTTGCCAAAGCACTTCCCCGTGACCCTCGCAGTATTTTGTAAACATTTCACGTACCAGCTTCGCTGAAATAGACGAATTCCGTGATGTAGAATGTTGCAAGGAGGTAAGCTGGTTGTCCTCAAAGGAAACCATTTCTTCCTCTGATTCCATTCCTTCAACGGTGTAGGAGGAACAGGTTTTTCTCAGAAAATTATATAAAATGCAACAGGTCAAAATGACAAGATCTATTCGGTCCATCGACAAATTTATGCTGCTGTGAAAGATTCGAAACCGATTAGCTATAATACCAAAGACATTTTCCACTATTCTCCTAGCTCTTGATAAACGGTAGTTAAAAATTCTTCTCCGTCTATTCAATGTTTTCTGACTAAATGGCTTCATAAAATGAGTTCGCAATGCAAATGCTTCATCTCCAACAAAAACGTACGGTGCATATGTGTTAACGTCATTTGAAAAAGGTTGAGCGGGAGGTAAGTTGAGTTGGCCTACGTTCAATTTTTGAAAAAACTCCGTATTTTTTAAGGCCCCTCCATCAGATACTCGACCATTTGTGTCCAATTCGACCTAGATAAACTCATAATTCGCATTAACGCAAGCCATGAGTACAACGGAGTGAAATTGCTTGTAATTATAGAAGTACGAACCACTTCCTGGAGGTGGGATGATGCGAACATGCTTTCCGTCCACTGCGCCTAAGCAATGTGGGAAATTCCATTTTTCTTCAAATTGTTGCGCGATCTTCGTCCATTCTTCAACAGTTTTAGGCATCTGAAACAAAGCAAATAAACATGAAATAACAATTATCAGGTTCAAATAATGTCATGCTCATATCAAATAATATAAATATTAGTAATATCAAATTATCATTGCTCTTTTCCCCAGAATGAAGCCACGCTTGATGATGCAACCAGTGAGAGTAGTCAAGTTTCTTCTGGGACTTCGTCGACCAAACCCTCAACAAGCTTCAAAAGGCCCAAGCAGAAAGCCGACCAAGTTTTGGAGAAAATTGCGAAAAGAATGGAGGAACCTATTCAGGCTTCTGCTCAAAATCCAAAGCAACCTCATGATGCGTATGGAGAGCACATTGCCGAAAAGCTTCGATCTTTGCCGCCATCAATGATCCCTTTCTGCCAAAAATTGATCAATGAGGCAATTTTCCTAGCTGAGTTTGAAAGTCTAAATTTTACTTCTAGAATTATTACTGAACATCTGCCTCCTCCCCCTAATCCTTCTCCTCCTTCAATATCTACCCCTAATAATATTATGACAGCTTACATGAATGCTGTTGGTACATTCAATAACATGTAATAAATGATAATTGGCTTGATTGTACAAAAATTATTCTTTTAATAAATCTTATTACCGCAAGCGAAGTAATTTTATAAGTACCTACCTGCATGTAATCTCGGGGACAATACACAATTGCTCGACAGGTATCAGGTATTATCCGCCCCAAAGCCTGGGGTGAAATAGCCGTAGAAAATTTTAATTCCTCATAGGTACAGCCACTTGCTAAATACCGAAGTGTTGCAGTCAATCTTTCATGAGGCGTGATGGCTTGTTTCATATCGTGTCTTGTCTCTGAATGATTGGCGGAATGATGAACTCGTTTTGAGCAACACATTGTACATTACTTCATCCATTCGGAGGTAATTACGCCAGTCAGCAGGTTCGAGAGTGAGGTGTTCAATCAACCGGAGATGTGTTAATTGGTTTCTAGCTGAAAACCATTCTTTCTGCCATTGCCTTCTTGGTTTCCTCTTTTTCTTAATATAAATGCAAACTGCAACGGCAGCTAAATTCAATAATTCCTCGTTGTTCATATTGAGGTGACGATTGATGCAGTGACGTTGAAAACTAGACACAACTTTGCACAACACTAGGTAGGTACTGCCAGAAGATACGGAACTGGCTTGTCCGTGTGTGACCCTTGCGATTTGGACCGAGGCCGAAAGGACTCGTGCAAACAGCTCCGGGCCAAATGGTTCCTTCGTGTATGGGGGCCTTTAAGAGTTCTTCAGTCTTCTTGCCAGGTACCTATAGTATAAAGTTCACTGACCTGGGCCCACGAGTAGCGCACTCTGACGATTTAGGAGAAAAGTAATAAGTATTAGACACTATATAAAATATTGATATGGATTATACATATATCGAGTTCATTGTATTATGGTCCACATCGTGGTAGGAATACATTCCCACCACGGCCCACATCATTCAAAATTTTTAGCCCTATATATGTCGACAATATTGCATACAATTTTGTGACTATAGCGCCATCTAGCACTCATAATCGGATATTTTACGTCCATTCTTTCTCGGTTTCTTTTCTTTCAATTTTAAATAAAATTTCAATATTCAACATTCTAGAGACGGGCAAAATCGTTCCCTTTGAAGAACTGTTCCTTTTAGTTCAGTTCTTTTTGATGAACTAGGTCAGTGAACTAGTTCAAATGAACTATAGTCCATTTTTGTTCTCAGTTTTTTTATAGGCTTTCCAAAAAATAATCTTAAAAGTAATCAAATAGATAGCATAAAAAGTTAATTAAGCCAGTATCTCATATTACCTAGTTATTGATTTTGCTTTTCTTTACTAAACAGTAAGAAATGACGGTTAAAAAAAACCCAAATAGAGAAGGGAGGCCTTCTTTTCCCTATTTTCTTGCCCAATAGAGAAGGAACTCCGCAGGGGCGCTGGTAAATTCTTCTCTGATCGAGGATCAAAAAATGCTGGAAAGGGTTTGTCTCATTTTACCTGAAAAAGTGGCAAACGCGTCCTTGGGCAAGCTCTCACCCTCTGCCTTAGGGGACGAGTTTACTGTTAGCCCTCGGCATCTGTCGGTTCAACCTTCTCCAAAATTTTACCTGCTAGCGTTATAAACTAAGAAAGATTATCTTGTACCTTGTACCTACATATATTTCATTCAAAATCTGAAATTATTTATTATTAATCTTAAAAAATATAAAAAGCACTAAAATGTTGTAGTGTTAGAATAATTAGGTAATAATTAAAAGCAACAATTTATATTTAAAAAAATTGTATATTACAATTTTTAGTTTTACAAGAAAATAATGGGCGCGTCGAAAACTGATCGAAATGAACTGTAACCGGATCACCTTTCCCAAGAACCATTGTGCTTAACTCAACTTATGTAGGCTGAACTGTGACGGAGGAATTCACAGATTATATGTAACTGGAGGAATTGTACTACGTATGGGTGACTGAAGAACTGTGACTGTTCAGTTCAGTTCTATTTCGAGAAGAGTTCATTTGAACTAGTTCGTTCATGATCTACCAACTTCTACAATATTCAGAATGGCCTTTTCTATTGTGATTTCTCCGTATTGTTTGCCTTCTACATTTGGTGAAGGGATAAAAATTTCAGCTCCATATTTATTTTAGTATATGAATTACAACAGAGTCACAAAGGACAAACTGGTAATGGTAATCTGTGGATTACAATATACATCGTTCAGATTCTCTAATAGGCTTTGGACCAAGAAGACTAAAGAGGATTCTTTGGAAACGACTTTCTGTTTGCCGATCAATCCACAATTGAGTATTGGATTTCAATTGCATCGGTATTTCAGGGCTTCCATGTACACTGATTGATGGCACAGTGTTCAGACGTAGCTTTCTTCTGCTTATTTTATAGTTTCCTGAAATAGTATTAAATTATTGAACTGTTATAAACATACAATAAATAATAACCTACTTACTCAAGGGAAAATAGTCTGTACTTTTAAAATGCAAACTGCATATCCAAATCCCTCTCGACGTGTTTCTTATATTGGTTGCTACTTCCCACGACGAAATTAGATTTTTATTTTGTGGGAAACTGATGGTATTAAATATTTCGACTCGGCAATGTGCCAAGGAGCAACGTTGCTTATACTTTATGTATGTCCATATTTACTTATGAAGTTCAACACTGCAACAGTGGACTAGGTTAGGTTTGATGAGAATCACAAAATTATAAAAAGCGCCATGTCATAATAAAGTTTACTTCGTGAAATATTAACAATATAACTCACATCTTTCAAAAATAGCAACTATTCACTGTTTACAATACAATTTTTTGAAATTCAAATAAAAAAAACCACTGTAAATCTACGAGCAAAGATTTGCTCGTAGCTGTAAATGTTAAAACTCGTGTCTACAAAGATTCGCTAAAGCGCCACCAGATGGCTTCGGACCTTAATGTCCGAAGCCTATATCAGTTTAATTATTCATGACGATAAACACAATTACATAATCAATTTAGATAATCTGAAGTGTGTCTGAGTATATTATTATAAGGTTAAAAAAAACGACTTCAAAAATAAAAAAGTAACAACTAAAAAGCAAAAATAAATGTTTTCTACAACAATTTAATACTTAATTGTTGTTCCATTTAATATAATCAAGAAATTATTGTTTATTATGTAATTATTATTGTTTTATATAATTTTAAAGTCTGAAAACAGACCAATCCTTGACCTCTGAAACAGTCTTCTCTGAGCTAGAGCATAGGAATAAAGGATCCCAATATTGTCCATGCTTGCTCGGCGCCGCTGAAAGCACCAGGTGTCCCATCCATGTTCATCACTAAACCCTTAACATCATATGCAATGTGCACTTCACATCGTGAAGATAAACATCGCTTCAAAGACATTTTCTTTATGGATTTTAATATAAAATCCACTTGCATCCGATCTGCTTTAAAGTTTATTACAGATTCCCACACAATTGATGTGTTCTTTAATGAATTAGCCACGACAGTAAAGATTGTAAATCCAGCTTTATATAGCAAGAATATCTAAAATATACCCATTAGACAAAACAAGCATTTTTACATTTGATAAAATAACATTTGTCACAACAACTTTCTTTTAATTCTTAAGAAATAAGATGAGATACAATTTATTAAGATAATTAATCAATCACCAGGGATAATTTTGTCAAAAGTTTGATATTTTAATAACAGTAATAACATAAAAAAATATATTTATTATATAATATTTTATACACATTAGTAATTTTAGAATATGTACAGCGTGCAAAACCAGCGTTGTTGGTAATAGCAACTGTTACAAGAACTATAATAAAAATATATTTTTATAATATTGTTTTGCCAGACTTAACTTGTGTTTTGTTACATATATTATTGTGTGGGGCTGTACACCTTATTAACAATTATCTACTAAAGTAAAAATCAAGGTTTACCATTAAATAAATTTTAGCATTTAGGAATAAGTAATATGGCTATATTGGTTTCCCAAAATTAATAACTTTAAAAATTAAAATATCTTTTCAATGCAAATGTTATCGAACATTTACATAGCGTACAAACAGGGTTTCATCATCCTCTTCATCATCCAAGTGTAACGGCTCCATTTCAGTATCTGTTCTTCTTGCCCTGACCCCATATTTCTTAATTGCTACTTGTTTCCTGTTTCCCTTTCTACAAAATAAATGAATTATGTAGAATAATTGTAACACAAGGGACAAAAAATATAGGTAAAAAAATAATATCAATATAAATATATAATATACTCTAATGTGTATAGCAGAATTCTCTCCATAAATCTAAAAGTCAAGTATGATAAAAAAATTATTTTGTTATAATTATGACAAATTATCAGATTATTAGGTATCATAGTCTATAATAAACTCAGAAAAGATATACTCAAAGAAAAGTATATACTGTTAAATACTAGCAATTGGATATGTTAAGTACTGGATATTTATTTCATTCAGGTGTATATCAATAAGTTTAGTATAATATTAGAAACTGTGCATTTGTATTATACAGTGCGTCCATAAAGTAACGCATAAATTCATTATTAGCCAAATAAACAATATTGTTGAAAATTCCCGAAACAGGTCGATTTTTGATTTTAATTTACTGTTTTTTCAAATAATAAATTAATATACAGGGTGAACTACCTTCGAGTAATGACGTCATCAGCAGTTTTTTTCAATGGAACACCCCATTTTTTTCTCAATTTCCCGATGTCCATTGCTGAGCTGATTCCAAAAATGTATCACAAGTTGTTTCAAATTGGTATAGGGTGGGCAACAATACAAAAGATGTTTTATAAAAAATTAATTAGAAAGTTATACGTTACTCTATTTTCACAAAAGAAAATTTACAATAAATGTTCAAATTATTGTCCATTGACCGCTAGACAATGACCTAACCGGACAATACATTCGTCTCTGACATTTTGTAGCACAGCGGGTGTTATGCTCAACATTTCTTGCCTGATTCGGTCTTTTAGCTCACGGATATTGCCAGGTTTGTTAGTATAAACTTTAGATTTTAAATAACCCCATAAAAAGATGTCTAGTGGGCTAAGATCAGGTGATCTAGCGGGCCATTCCACTGATCCCCTTCTTCCTATCCACCGAACTGGAAAGGTTCTGTGTAAAAATTCACGCACAGCTACAGCGAAATGTGGTGGCGCGCCATCTTGTTGAAACCAGATTCTGCTGTCTAAAGTATTGGCTATTTGAATATCAGAAAAAATCCGTGTCAAATCGGGAATTAATATATTTTGTAAGAAATTCAGATACAATGCTCCTATCAAATTTTCATAAAAAAAAATATGGACCAAGAATTGTATTTCTTACAATACCAGCCCACACATTGACATTTTGTGGTTGTTGCGTATGGTATTCTTGCATCCACTATGAATTTTCCTGAGACCAACAATGGGTGTTTTGCCGGGTAACATGCCCGTTCAAGTAAAACGTTGCCTCGTTGGAAAATAAAACATTAGCAATGAAATTGTTATTTCCATTATTTTGGTTCATCATATACTCGCAGAATTCAGTTCTTCGGTCAGTCTTCTTCAGCCAATTCATGGATGAGATGTACCTTATAAGGATGGTATTTTACCTTTTTAAAAATGTTCGACACTGAGGACTTTCCAATATTCAAATCCCTAGGTACTCCCCGCACTGTACAATGTGGATTTTCCACTGCCGACAAAATTACGTCTTATTGAATATTTTCATTAACTTTAGGTCTACCTTGCTTTGGTGCATCCCTCACATGTCCTAATTCTCTGTATTTTCGCTCTTTTCTGCTTACCATAGATAGTGAAATAGGTTCACGATATGGGTGCATTTCATTGAACAATCTGCATATCTCTTATTGAGTCCGCATCCTAATGAACCAATCATCATTAAAATTTCAACCTCTCTCTTTCAGTTAAAGGCATTTTCAAAAACTAGTTTTTATGATAAATTAGTTTTAGATTTCACGTAAACGTACCTACTTTGAAGCGTTAACAATACAGAAGTGAACTTTTTATGACAGTTTTTAACGTCAATTAAAAAAAACCAATAGCAAAAAATACCTACTAACAATAAAAACAGTACGGTATAGTCGAGGGACAAAGATCACTAATAAACGTGGTTGGGGTGTTTTTTTCATAGTTTATTAAAATAGTTGTATCACAATACATTAATTTCATTAAATTTTTTAGTAAGTTTCTTCATTTGTAAATAACTTGTAATTTTGGTATTGTTGCCCACCCTATACCAATTTGAAGCAACTTGTGATATATTTTTGGAATCAGCTCAGCAATGGACATCAGGAAATTGGGAAAAAATGGGGTGTTCTATTTAAAAAAAACCGCTGATGACGTCATTACTCGAAGGTAGGTCACCCTGTATATTAATTTATTATTTTCAACAATATTGTTTATTTAGCTAATAATGAATTTATACGTTACTTTATGGACGCACTGTATTATAAATTTTCGAATAGTTTATATAATGAATATTCTTACCTGTAAGTCTTATATACCAGGCACATTATAAATAATAATGTAAATGCAACAAAAACAAATACTCCTCTCATAACAGTTCCTGATTCAATATATGAATATTCATTACTTTTAACGGATCCATTTGTTGGTGTGGAACTAGTTACAGTAGATATATTTTTCAATATCGGTTTTACCTTTTCTTGGTTTATATTAACCTCTACTACATTATCAGGATGTTTGACGGCGTCCCCTTGAGGAAGACTCTTATTTTGAGGTTGTATGCCTATTTGACAATAGATAATGTTGATAAAAATTATAAAACATATTATTTCTGGTGTCATTTTGTAAATTTTCACTTAAAGTATCAAGTAACTTCATTAACTTTCACATTCTTTTTTGACGTTCTCGTTTATGTTGGTGTTAAATAAAATCAACACAGTTAAAAAGTATAAAATATCTAAACTTTAAGGTTATACATTTATTAACAATATTTACTTTACGGTGTTCGACTTGTACACAGACCGACACCGGTACATAGCTGGGCCATTCTTAACTTATTTTTGAGACCAAATTGTACGCCATCTAGACTTTACCCCCGGTACTATAAATTTAAATTAGCTGTTACGCTATAGAAATTCATATGATTCATGTAAATTGGCAGGATATTTAAACTCAAAGGCTGTTTTTTTTGGGTTTATAGATCAATTAAACTTAAAAAATATACTACGTTTCAATTTTATATAATAATTATCTTCAGAAAAAGTAAATTTTGCATTATATCTTGATGATATATATATATATATATATATATATATATATATATATATATATATATATATATATATATATATATATATATATATATATATATTAGAAAATGTAGAAAAGCGAAAGAACAATGGATAGAGGATAAATGCAAAGAAGTAGAAGATAAGTTGCAAGTAGGTAAGACCGATGAGGCTTACAAAATAATTAAGAGGAACTTCAGGGATATAGGAACAATAGGTAGAAACGTTAGGAGTCAATCGGGGGACATACTGATCGGAAGAGAGGAGAAAGTGGATAGATGGAAACAGTACTTAGGAAATTTATACGAGGATCAGGAATTTGGAGAGATATTAGAGGAAGAATCTAGCATCGATAGGGAAGATGTAGGAAAACCTATATTGAGAGAGGAATTTGAAATAGCACTAAGGGGGCTAAAGAATAATAGAGCGCCGGGTGTAGATAAAATACAGGCGGAAATTTTGAAATGTGCGGGACAGAAAGTAGTAAATAGGATGTTTGAACTGGTAAAATACATATATGAAACGGGCGAGATGCCGGAGGATTATAAGAGGAACATTATCGTTACTATACCGAAAAAGAGAGGAGCCGACAAATGCGAGAACTTTAGAACGATTAGCCTAACTTCCCACGCGTCAAAAATCTTAACTAGAATAGTGCAGAAGAGGATGGAAAATAGAGCGGAGGAAATACTAGGAGAAGACCAATTCGGCTTTAGGCGAAATAGGGGAACTCGCGAAGCTATTCTGGCGCTAAGAGTAATGTTAGAGAAAACAATAGAAAAAGGAAAGAACGCTTATATAGGATTTGTAGATTTAGAAAAAGCTTTTGATAACGTAAGATGGGAAAAAATGTTCGAGATACTAAAGAGCGCGGGAATGAAGTATAGAGATAGGAGAGTAGTACACAATCTATACAAAGAGCAAACTGCTGTTATAGAAGTAGAAGGGGAAAAAAGGGAAGTAGGTATTAGTAAAGGAGTAAGACAAGGATGTACGCTATCACCACTAATTTTTAATTTGTACATCGAAGAGGCGATTAATGTGGTAAAAGATAGAGTGGATTTCGGGATTAAAGTACAGGGGCAGAAACTAAAAATGCTGAGATTCGCGGATGATATAGCAGTATTAGCATCTAGTAAGGAGGAATTAGAATCAGCATTGAACGAAATGGAGGCAGTGTTGACAGAGGAATACGGAATGAGGGTGAATAAAAACAAAACTAAAGTGTTAGTGTGCAGAGGGCGCGAGAGCAGAGCAAAAACGAAAGTACAAATTAATAATGAAAGGTTGGAGGAAGTTAAAGACTTCACTTATTTAGGAAGTAAAATAAATTGGGATGGAAGAAGCGATAAAGACATAAAACAAAGAATAGCGCAGGGTCGAGTAGCTTTTAACGAAAAGAAAGCACTTTTATGCTCGGGGGTAATAAACTTAGAAACAAGGAAGAGATTTTTGAAAACATATGTATGGAGCACGGCACTATACGGCTGCGAAACCTGGACGGTAGGGGCAGCAAGTAGGAAGAAATTAGAAGCTTTTGAGATGTGGTGTTACCGAAGAATGATAAAAATACCATGGACTGATAGGGTTAGAAACGAAGAAGTATTGGAGAAAGTCGGCGAGAAAAGAAGTATGTGGAAAAACTTAAAGAAGGGAAGAGATAGAATGGTAGGCCACTTGCTGAGACATGGGGGAATAGTCCGCGATATTTTGGAGGCAGAAATAGGAGTGAAGAAAGGCAGAGGTAGGCCGAGATTAGACTACTGCTCGCAAATAGTAAGGGATGTAGGTTGTAGCACAATTAGCGAAATGCGTAAGTTAGCACAAGATAGGAGAAGCTGGAAGTTAGCGTCCAACCAGTCTTAGGACTGATGACCTAATGATGATGATGATATATATATATATATATATATATATATATATATATATATATATATATATATATATATATATATATATATATATATATATATATATATATATATATATATATATATATATATTTATATATTCCGTAAAATGGCGCCGCCGGACAGTAAGCCACCTGATAAGGTGGATTTAAATTTCTTTAAATGTCATAGAAGAAAAAGTGTAACAAAGTGACATGTGTTATATGTGGTGGTGTCTATGATAAGAGTTGTTTTGAGAGATTGATCAATACAAAATTAATTAAAGAAAACTTGGGAATTTGCCCGGATCACAATATAACCTCAAAGTGCGATATATCGACACTAAGTGAAGAGGTCAAAGAACTGCTTGGTCAGGTGAGAATGGATATGAAAAAAGCGCTTAAGACAATAAATACTGGATGAAATAGAAGGAGACAGCGTAGCTAATTCAAGTCAAGATGATGTGAAGGATAACAAAACAGCTGAGAATATAAGCTTAAAAAAAGAAAACAAATTATTAAAGGTACTAATGGATGAAATGCAAGATAAAAACAAAGTACTGAAAGAACAAATAGAGTTAATGAAAAAAGAAAAAATTAAAACTTATGCACAAGTAATTAATACAGACATTATTGCTCCAAAGCTGGTTTCAAGATTAGTAGTAAAAAAGAAAAACCGAGCAGATGGAAATGATCTTAAGAAATTTGTGACGCATTACCTAAATAAAGAAAAAACCATTCAAATAAAAAAAGTGATTTTCAAAAATGACAACTAAATAATTATAAGCTGTTTAAATGAAACAAGTGTTATTGATGCAGAAAAAATATTATCCAATAAATTATCTAGTGTGTGCAATATTGTAAAGGAAGATGTTAAAAAACCGAAGAGTAAAAGTGGTTGGAATGGATAATTTTGAAGACATGGATCTAAAAGCACTAGAAGAAGATATCAATACAAGAAACTTTAAGAAGTTTGAAAGTAAGTGCACAGTTGTTCACACATTCATAAACAGAAAAACACAATTACAAAGTGTAATCTTAGAGGTTACATCTGAATTATATAAACACATAAGAGAAAATAAAAGCAAACTTTTTGTTGGTTATCAAAACTGTAAAGTTTATGATGATCTGAATCTACAACCGTGCTTTAATTGTGGTAGATTTGGACATAATGGGAACAAGTGTCATAATGACACAGTATGCCTAAAATGCTCGGATAACCATAGTACTGTCAATTGCAGAAATACAACGGAGATATGTTGTGTTTATTGTAATTTTAGTAATAATAAATATAATACGAATTATGATACAAAGCACGTGGCAAATGATAGTAAAAATTGTATGGTATTGATAAAGAAGATTAAAAAATACGTAGTAGACATTGATTATCCGATGAGTCCAATTATCAATAGATTAATCGGTAAAATAGATATTATCAGAACGGAAGGTAATAAACAAAAGAATTCAAGACTGACGTCGGCGTCATCAATATTGTCTCTCCCACCAAGAAGCGGAATCAGCAGTAATCAAAAGACAGTCAACGCGGCGAATTTGAAGAAATGAATTTAAATAAAGAAATGGAGGAGATTCAAAGTGAGATGTTTCAACAGGAAAGTAGGTTTAGTAGCCTGATTTCACTCAATAAATATATAAAAAAAACGGAAGAATTTATACTGTATCTAAACATTCGAAGCCTAAATGCAAATTTTTTAAAACTTCAAACATATGAATCCCTTGTCTATCACTACGAGCTACTGAAGAATAAATATATTAACTCAAGTAGTACAACTAGAAACAAATGTATACAGTTACCGATTAGTCACAAAGCTATAAGTAATAAAAATAGTTATATTAAAGCAGTTAAGGTATATAATGATCTTCCAAATGAATTAAAGGTTATCAATACTAAGAATTATAAATCAATTTTGAAAAGATGGATCAAAAGTAATACATAAAAGTAGTTATTCAAACTTTCAATTGTTTATTGTAATTTGTATGGAAAATAAAAATAAAAAATTTTTAGTCTATAAAAGTCTATTTTTTTTTATATTTTACATAAGGGTCATAGTTTTAGTTTAGATTATTATTATTTTTATTAGTTTTAAGCAAACTGGTGTCGCGAACAGATAACTGTGTTTATCTCTGCGATAATTTACTATATGTAAATTTTACTGGTAAATAAATAAATAAATATATATATATATATATATATATATATATATATATATATATATATATATATATATATATATATATATATATATATATGTAAACAATCAATAATATCTACCCTCGCGCTATAGTCGGGAGGATGGCCGAACGGAGGCATAACGGACCGAGCAGCGGGACGATTGGGGAGTGAGGCGGCAGTCTAACCCAGAGAATTCGGGAGTACTGTTGTAGATGTTGAATACAGTCCAAAAATAAAGTCTGAGGTGGTAAAAACCCCTGATTATTATTTAATCTTCCCTAAACGTTTACATCAGAAGTGGGATTGATCCGTGCGTAGTGCCTTTATTAGCAAAAAACTAGAAAATTGACTATACAAACGTAGATAAAATGGCGGATGGTGTTGAACGTGAAAGTGACGGCGAGATAAGTGTTGTGAGCGCAGAGGACTTCGGTGGCCCTTCAAACCCGAAACGTGCCAAAGTGCAGTGGCAGGAGACGCTCGTCAACTTAGTTGCAATGCAACAACAACAACTTGCAGAGTTAACTCGGCATGTAAAGATGGCGACAACACCAGGGGCAACGCCCAAAGTATCAGAAGCAGGGAGTTCAAGTGCGCTTGCGTCAACGACTACGCAGGTCCAGTTCAGGCTCGCAAGTTACGATCCGGAGACGAGTGCTTACTCAATCGAGGAAGGTTGGAGGACGCTACAAAGTTAAAACATGAACTAAATGTAAGTGACATTCTCATGATCGCAAAAGCAGGAGATCCTCTGCGAGATCGAGGATACCGTCACTATCGCGACTGGAGACCCATTTGCCGTACTTGGGACAACTTTTGCGCTGATCTCACTGTAGCTTTTCCTGATCGGGAGACACCAGGAGCACGTGCATATTTGGCTACTACACTCTGAAGCCACGATTGTGATGGGTTATGTGATTACGGCAATAAAAAGCTTAGAATGATTACACGGTTCTACGATAAGCTGCCGTGGAATATTATGCTTAGCATGGTAGAATACGGTCTGGACCACACTGAGGCACGTTCAATGATTCACGTACAAAAACCAGAATCAGAACGTGAATTATTACAGTTATTAAGCGAAGCTGATGCACGCCGCAAAAGAACACCCGGAGCATCAATGCGCGCACATGAAGGATCTGGAGTGGGGAGACGGAAACACGAGCGCAGACTAAGAGAACCACGGTCCTCGAGCCATGGTAGGAACGGAGCATGTTATAAGTGTGGGCGTAAAGGTCATCGACAAAACATGTGTACAGCCTTACAAGATGGAAACAAGGCTGAGGAAAATACTGCCAGTGACAAACCAAAACCCAGCATCCCTATCTGCGAACATTGCAAAAAGCCGGGCCACACTGAACCCAATTGTTGGGCTAAGCATGGAAGTCCGAAAAAGGCATTTGTACTAAAGGAATGACGCCATCTGAGCGAGACACCGATAACAACGTTATTGTGCAATGAACAGGCGACATCGGTCCCATATCTTATTGACAGTGGTGCCGACGTCTCACTTATTAAACATTCTATTGTAAAAATTTTAAATGGTATTATCAAAACAGACCGCAGTGTACGTGCTTTTTCGGGATTTGGAGGCCAAGTTGTTTATACTATCGGTAAATGTGAACTAGTAATAACTTTGCCGAATTTTACTTTAGAAATAAACTTCATAATAGTGCCTGATTGAGTGATGCCGAGTAGCATTGACCTTATTATTGGATGGGACGTTATCGGTCAACCTTGTGTGCGTGTTGAGAAAAACGATGACGGACTCGAATTGTACTATGATCCTCGTAACATTCCTGTAGTGCTTCGGTTGCAGTGTTACAGCTGGGCTTGAATCCGAGATTACCTGCAACTCAGCAGTTTTTAAAAAGATGCAATGCCGATTGATGACTTCATCGACCCAGACAAGGCCGTCTCAGAAACTCGAATAAAGATTATAAATACAGCGATTAAACATGGTCAGAAATTTAATACCGTTCGTTGCGGCGTCAAACCTTTCCAGCCAAGCGATGTTGTGGCGATTGAGGATTCGCAACTAGCAGGTGGTGGCAAATTAAGAGCGAAGTATAAAGGACCGTATACTGTTCGGACAGTTCTCCCAAATGAGCGATACGAGCTGCATAAGAAGGGACATCGGACTACGGTAGCTGCTCACGAACAACTACGAGCTTGGCCCTCAGGTTAATAGCGCAAAGTAAGTCCGAATAGTAATTACTAATTACATTTCATTAAGTTATCAGGTCAGTAAATCCAGAGTTTGTGTGAGATTGTTTATAGTTAGGTCACACACTCGTTTTCTGAACACAACATCATGAGTTTTACGACCTAGTAACTGACCTATGATTTGGATTTGATTTATTTTAATATGATTTACTAACCTTTAACAACGAGATGAAGGGACGGATAGTGGCAGTACCACTATGTCTAGTAATTGACTGTATTACCTAAAACTCTGCACAGTACTAACAATAACATTATACCATTGTTTGGGCAGTCTCTGTTTCGGTATTCTGTTTTCAGATCAGCATCACCTCAGTCGGTGCGAGGAAGGCCCCGCAAACAGGATGGCCGTGTAAACAATCAATAATATCTACCCTCGCGCTATAGTCGGGAGGATGGCCGAACGGAGGCATAACGGACCGAGCAGCGGGACGATTGGGGAGTGAGGCGGCAGTCTAACCCAGAGAATTCGGGAGTACTGTTGTAGATGTTGAATACAGTCCAAAAATAAAGTCTGAGGTGGTAAAAACCCCTGATTATTATTTAATCTTCCCTAAACGTTTACATATATATATATATATATATATATATATATATATATATATATATATATATATATATATATATATATATATATATATATATATATATATATATATATATATATATATATATATATATATATATATATATAGAGTTAATGCAAAAGATTTTTCAAGATATTATATAAAACTGAAAAGTAATATATTCCCTTAAATTTAATTGATCAACAACTCAAGAAAATAAACAGTAAATCAAAATTTTTATATGTTAAGACAAATAATGTATGGTAAAGTAGACAATAAACAAAATACATATCCAATAGATATTAGTCACAAATGAAACCATAACTATATTAATACATTTATGCAATAGCATATTAAATTTAAAAGTAACGACATTCAGTTCATTATCCAAACTCTTAATATTTTAGTTTTCTAATATACAAATAGAGAATTGAATCATATGAAATAAATTGTTTTATATTATAAAGCATTACAGATAATTTGTATTTTCACTCTGTGATGTTCTTTATATTTAAAGTAAATTGGACGTTATTCCGATAAATGGAAAGTAAATTATGAGTTCAAATATACACAGTCCTCTACATTTAGTACATTGTATTATCTACTGAAAGGTCCCGTACCCGGGCTATAAGATGGCACGGTATTTTTAAATTGTTCTTAATATTATTAAAGTAATTTGGCGTATAACATTTTACCTAAATTACTTTACCTAATATTTTGCGCTATATATTTCAAAGATGTTATCTTATTACCATTTTCAGCATAACATAAATTTTTTCTAGCATGCCATTACGCACACCTTTCGTAAGATGGGCGAAAACATATAAATGTACACTTTCTATATTATAAGTAAACAAGGTATCTTTTGAAGACAGTTTTCAATTTACTGCTGAATAAAATATTGGTTCGTTTCAACTAATAATTTATTTATGGCAGTCTGAATCCCGTTTATCTCACATGACGAATGACGTCCTTTAAAATCTTAACTAAGCTGGTAGTTGGGGTTAAACTTTCAGAAAATGTGAAAGAGATATTCCACTTTTTTCGTATACTTTTAATTAGGAATACTAATGCGTTATCGGCAAATGAAATTCTCCACCAAAATCTACAAAGCCCTCGACAACATTATTATGTTGGTTATAAAAGAGTCCAAGATCTAAAGATATTTCGCCAATATTTATCAAGTTCATTCATACGATCTGTTCTAAGTTTTATATAATTAAAAACTACTTCGTTAATTCCACAATTAAATAGGATCTAATTTAATATTGCAGTTAATACCTTTCGTGAAGGTAAATTGAAAATTTGGAACAAATACCTCTATGCTTTACCGCTTTGTTTATAAACTGCCAATGCAAATTTTGTCATTCAAAGAGATAATTCTAAAGTGGACAATGAAAAACGCATTAAATGGCTATTTGCGTCTTTGCAAATATCATCAAAATGTTGCTCACAAACAACATAATTTTATAAAAAGTTATCGTCATCTGAAACAAATAATTTTTGATTTTCTCTTCGAGCTAGCCAAATGTCTCGTATACGTTCTTCCTTAGGTACACAATGTTTGAAAATTAAAAAGCACATAATCGAAAATTAAAGACACTTTAACTCATCTGTGAGACGTTTTATTTCCACAAAACGGCACACCACACGATCTCAAGTTAGCAGCAATAAACAGATAAATTACAAAACAACTACAAAAAATCGGTAATTATACGGAAGCGATAAAGTCTTGAAAATGCTTACTAAATTTTTCCTACTCCCCTATTTTCGAGGGTGCTGAACACGAATCTGGTTTTAGTTTCATCCGCTCGGACACAGTTTTCGAGAAAATTGATTTTCCACTTTTCCGCACGAGAACCACTTTTTCTTATTAAATAACTTTCACTTCACACTACGTAGATGAATAATATGCTATGAATGGATTCTTCAACACTTCCTGAACACCAGATTCGTGTTCAGCACCTTCGAAAATAGAGGGGTACGAAAATTTTGGTAAGCATTTTCAAGACTTTACCACTTCTGTATAATTACCAAAATCAGAAAACAAACGTAAATATAGACTGTAAGTAAGATAAACTAACGTTAACTAGAACACCGCTATTATACCACGTACAATTCCGTCTCGTAACCAAGGCAATGACGGTGGCTTCATAGAACTGTAAGTTGCATGCGCCATCTGCATTTTTCTAGCATAAATTTAATATTTTTACATTAGTGCTATGCGAGTGGCAACCCCCTGTATAGGACTTGCTGATTATATTTTGTGTGGTATAAAGCCTACCTATTAACAAATTAAGACAATAGGTTCTTTCCATTCATGATGGTAGAGGACCGTAAGCTAGTTTTGTTGCATATAACATATAGTTGCAAATAACATATGGCGTTCCGTTGGGAATTCCTTATTTTAAAATTTTTAGTTCCTATTTCATTACATTGTCATTTTGGTCTAAATTTATTTAAGGGTATATTATAAAACACGCACAGTGAATGCATTTTTTGTTGCAGATTGCCAACAGATCTGAAAGAAAGTATGGTTTTGCATATCTAAAATGAGTCTTTCGTTTACGTAATACTTTTACTTTGTGATTTGTTTATTTTGTATTATATTTATGCTTTTGCTTTTAGTGTTGATAGGTAGTAGTGGCACTCCTGCTACTTTTCCAAAACGAATCAATGAATTAACTATTTAATGAGAAAGAATACACCTGTTATTAAGAACAAGTGGAAAATAATAGGTGTATCTGATCTGCCATCTGTATATCTTTCAAGGTGAACTGTGATACGCAACGCCTAATATCCAAGCGGTAAAGGGGAAAACAAAAACAGACAAAAGTATAAAATAACTATTCTAATCCGCTTGGAACAACAATTCATTCTTTTTGAGTCAAAAACTGTTTTTCGTTTTCACTTCCATCACAATTGATTAGTAATTTACTGGACATATTCTTGTTTGCTGTTAACCACTGAGCGAACCATACATACGTAACGACCCGCAAGAAACGTATTCTGTCGCCCATCAGCGAAATAAGATATAGAACCTACTTCGCTGATGGACGACTGAAAATGTTTCTTGTGGGTCGTTAATACGTCTGTTCACTTCCAATAGAAAAGTGTGATGAGTGGAGATGTGTGGGAATATGGAATGAGTGGTGCTACAGACTCGCGGTAATGTCGGCAACTTCATGTGCGGCTCATTACTCCTAAAGATTTAGGAAAAAAATGTATTAAGATTTTATCTTTAGTCTTCCACATATTTCGATTTAATAATTTGGTATAACATTTTAGGTTACTGGTAGGAAAAGGGGTACTTACTTCTTTTTTGAGACTTCAAGACATATATCGTGGAAATATCAAAATTACGACAATGGATATAAACATGAGTTTATATCCGTTATATCCGGATATTATATCCGGCCGAGCTAGTTAGAGTTGGCCAAGCTAGTTGGAATTACATACGGTGTTCTGGGGGCCGACCAAAATCGGATCCAGGAGAGGGTATGTATCTGCTCGGATAGCAGGGCGGCGTTGGCAGCCCTGAATTCAGCAACGACAAAGTCGAAGCTGGTCTATAATTGCTATGAAGCATTGAACCACTTGGCAGGGAAGGGACTGGTGGATCTCTTATGGATACCTGGGCATAATGGCATTAAGGGAAATCTAATTGCAGATGACCTTGCCAGACTAGGGACCAGGGAAAACCTCTATGGACCAGAACCTGCAGTGGGAATAAGTCGGAATCTGATCAGAGACCGCATCAATGGCTGGACAAGAGACCAGCACAATAAAAGATGGAGAGGAGTAACGGGTTGTCGGATAACCAAACTCTTCATCCAATACCCAGAGATTGAGAAATGGGCCCAAAAATTCATTAAACTGAACAGGCACAAAGCCAGAACCCTGGTGGGAATCATAACGGGCCACCATAGTAGCCTGAATGCATATAAGCACAAGCTGAGGCTGACTGACAGCCCGGCCTGCAGATACTGTAAAGAAGACGAGGAAACCTCGATTCATCTTCTTTACACCTGCCCCGCACTGGAGAAGGGGTATCTTATATTAGGGACCTCTGTTATCCTAGCGGAGGCGAGGCTTAAGGCGAAGGACATGCCTAAATTGCTCCTTTTATGGGATAGCATTTTTGGATATTGACCCGGATAAGAGGGGATCGCCAAGGGACTACCCATGCGATCAGTGGCTGGTGAGGCCCAAACCTATATAATATAATAATAATAAAAAAAAAACATGAGTTTATTTCACGTTAATATTCCTTACTCATGATACGATAATGACCTTAGATTTCTACGGCAGACCAGTTTTGAACGACACCATCACTGGTTATATCAAGTTCTAAAATATTCCTTGTTGACAATAACAAAATTAACAACTAATAAATTGTAAATTTATTGTAAAAGGTTGTAGAAATCATCTAATTATTAGTATAAGCACAAACAGGCGAACAGCAATGTTGTAACTTTTAAGAATTTAGTTAGGCGTGGCACCGCTGCTTTAGTCTGCCTAGTGGGGGCGCTGCGAGAGAAATGTATTCTATAGTATATCTTATCTGTGGTATTCTACTATTCTGTATTATTCACTGATGACTGATCTATGGTCAATGGTTGAGAGTTGAGATAAGTTGACAGAAAAAGGATGTAATATTGTTGTTTTGATGCTTCTTTTTCTGATTAAAATTAAGCTCAAGTGTCTACACCGTTATTTTACTCACAGATTACCCACAGAATTTTACTTTACGATGACGAACCTTGTCTAGGCCGGGACATACGGGTAGTTTGTCCCACGGTAAGGCATACGAGACTTGACATAGTTTGTGGCGACCGTGACAGGACTTTTGCAGGCGTTTACAAGTCGGCAAAAGCAGTGTGAAAACGTTGTACTTATAGTAAAGAGAATCAGTTGCGAAGAACTTGGGTATTATGGCTGATTTAATGGAATCCAAGAAAAAGCGTAGGAAAGTACTTCGATCCTTTGTTACAAAATCGATGAATGAATTAGATACTCTATTAAAGAAAAGTCCGATCGTGTCGGAGGACATCAAGGTTGCCTGGGAATGCGTAAAGCCTAAGTTTGATGAACTCTGCTCGATAAACTCAGAAGTGTATAATTTGTTATTGGAGGCACAAGCGACTGAGGAACAACTGTTGTTGGACATTGAGCAATGTGAGGGCTATACGAAGAGGTTCAACACACTTAAGTTGAAAGTTGACAAGCTGTTGGAAGCTGTAGAGGATGCGGGGTCAATGAGAGGGTCAGTATGTACTTCAGGTAGTCAAGTAGGTTGTGAGGACGTACAAGGTAAGAGAAAGTTTAAATTACCTGCTATTCAGTTCAAACAGTATGATGGAAATATTAGGGATTGGTTACCGTTCTGGTCTCAGTTTAGGAAAATTCATATTGATACTCAATTGGATAATTGCGATAGATAGACTATTTGGTACAGGCTACGGTTGCAGGAAGTCGTGCGCGTCAAATCGTAGATAGTTTTCCCATATTCGATGAGAATTATGAAAAGATTATTGACTGTTTGACCGCGAGATTCGGGCGTGAGGATCTACAGATTGAGGTATACGTGCGCGAATTACTAAAATTGGTTTTAAATAATGCTGTATCAAATGAAAAGCACGATTTGTCGAAATTATATGATCTGATTGAGACGCAGTTAAGGGCGCTTGACACGTTAGGGATTACATCAGACAAGTACGCCGCGCTTTTGTTTCCGTTGATAGAATCTTGTTTGCCACAAGAACTTTTACGTATTTGGTAAAGATCGGCTGTCAATTCGAGTGGTTCGGGTAACAATGAACCCACAGTAACTGGTGGTGACTCTCCATTAGAGGTTAGACTTAAGAATCTTTTAAGTTTTCTACGCGCAGAGGTTGAAAATGAACAAAGAATAGACTTAGCAAGTGAGGGTTTCAGTCTAGCTGATAATTTTAAAACAAAGTCAGGTACAGCTAACCAATATAGTAAAAGAAATGCGTCAAAATTGTCAAAAGATTCGACGTTCACTTCGGCGGGTTTAGTAAATATCGACGTTGCCAAATGTATATTTTGTAGCGGTGTCCACGAAAGTGACAAATGTTTTAAGACACAGAATATGACACTAGAAGAGCGCAAAAATATTGTAATAGAAAAAGGAGCTTGCTTTAAATGTTTAAAGATGGGGCATATGTCTAAAAGATGTCGGTCTCGTTTGAAATGTATTATTTGCGGATATTCACATGTACCACTGATGTGTTTGGGTTTAGCTGAAAAGAAAACAATTCCACAGCAAAAGGAGAGTTCAAGCGAGCAAGATAATGTTAAAAAAGACCAGGCGATGTTAAATCAAACAAACTCCTACGTTTTGCTACAAACTGTGAATTTGAAGGTTAAAGGTCAATCTGGCATGGCAAGTCTGAGAGTGCTTATAGATACAGGCTCACAGCGCTCATACATTTTGAAGTCCACTGTATCGTCACTCGGTTTGAGACCAAAGAGAGCAGAAAAAATTGTACATTGCCTATTTGGAGGAACAGAGATGGAACAAGTGCATTATTGTTATGACGTCATAATTTCCAAGGGTAAATACACGAAGACGTTTGAAGTTTTAGATCAGGCGCAAATTTGTAATGAGGTTTCACCAGTATTTTATGGACCTTGGATACAAGAACTAAAAGCACTTAATGTGGAACCTCCACATTATATAGCTCCAATTGCCAAAGTCAAGGTCCAATTGAGATGTTGTTGGGAGCAGATGTAATTGGGTCTTTGTACACGGGTAAAAGACATCTGTTAAAATGTGGACTGGTGGCAAATGAAACTTATGTTGGTTGGACTGTTGAAAGCAAAGTTTCGACACAGAATTCTACAACTATGACTGTGACATCTATGTTTACGAATCCTTCGATAACAGAACTGTGGCAACTTGATGTGTTAGGGATAGAAGAACCTACAGAGAGAAAAACGAAAATTGAAAAAGCCCTGGCAGCAAAAGAATTGTTTTGTGAGACGGTAATAGTGAATGGAGAGGGTAGATATGAGGTTAGGTTGCCTTGGTTGGAGAGGCACCTTTCCCTGCCTACAAATTACCACCTAGCCAACCGAAGACTTGAAACCGCAGTGAAACAACTAGAAAAAAATGGTTTGATGTCTAGATATAAAATAGTTTTTGAAGAATGGGAGCGATTAAATATAATTGAGAAAACTACGGGAGATGATGTTGGACATCTTCTGCCTCATAGACCGGTTGTTAAAGAAGGCTCTACTACTGCGGTTAGACCCGTGTTCGATGCCTCTTCTCATGGAAAAGATGAACCATCGCTGAACCAATGTTTAGAGAAGGGGGAAAATTTGGTTGAGCTGATACCTGAGTTGTGGGTCAGATTTAGAGAATATGAGATAGGTGTCATAGCTGACATAAAACAGGCGTTTCTGCAGATAAGTGTGAATCCGAGAGATCGTCAGTTTTTGAAATTCCTGTGGATCAATGAGAAAGGTGAGGAAACAGTTTACATACACAATAGAGTGGTCTTTGGAGTAAACTCTAGTCCGTTTTTGTTGGGTGCTACGATCGAATATGACCTAACCAAGAGTAAAGAAAATTGTTTATTATCAGGTTGCGAATATGCGAAAGAAACTATAGAAAAGCTCGCCCGTAGTTTCTACGTAGATAATAGCGTAGCAAGTGTGCCGAATTTAGAAGGTTTGAACCTGTTTATTAAAGAAGCGACCTTGATCATGGCAGAGGCACAATTCGACCTTAGAGGGTGGGAGTTTTCTGGTAACGCAAACAGTACGGATGGCGTTTCAGTTTTGGGCTTAAAGTGGTTCCCGACTAGAGATGTTTTGACTATAAATCCAGATTTACTTACTTTTGACACTGAAAGTGTTGTCGTAACAAAGCGAAAACTGTTGTCAATAGCACAAAAGATCTTCGACCCCATAGGATTTACGTCACCTGTAACATTATTGCCCAAGTATGGCTACAGGTTTTGTGGGAGAGGAAAATATCCTGGGACACCGAAGTAGATGGTGATGTGGCGACACCGTTTAGAAAATGGGTAAAAGATCTGCCAGAACTTCTGCAGATAGAAATTCCTCGTTGAAGCGAAATTGGTGGAGCAAATCCCGAAGAAGTCAGTATACATACGTTCGTAGATGCGTCAAGAAATGCATATGCAGCGGTTGTTTTCGTTAGAGTAGAAAAGTCGGATAATGTTTCAATTCATTTAATGGCAGCTAAGTCTAGGGTAGTCCCGATAGAAAAGAGGAAAGGGAATTTGACGATCCCACGTCTAGAATTATTGGCAGCGACGATAGGTGCGAGACTTTTCACTCAAGTTGCAGAGAATTTGACAAGTAGCTATGATAGTTTCTTTTGGAGCGACTCGTCTACAGTGATCTCGTGGTTACAGCGCAATGAAGAGTGGGGTACATTTGTACATAACAGAGTGACTGAGATACGCAAGCTAACACCGGCTCTTCAGTGGAGTCACATTCCAGGGACATATAATCCGGCAGACCTGCCATCTTGGGGGTGTTCGCCCAAACAGTTAGTCGAATCCAGATGGTGGGAGGGACCAGAATGGCTGTACAATAATATCGAAAGTTGGCCATCTAGAAATTTAATTGTTAATGAAGAGGAGGTCAATAAAGAAAAGAAAAAGAAAGTTACTACGTTTTTCAACTTAGAAAAGGAAAAGGTAGACTTTCACCTCACGTACTTCAGCAAGTATTCCAAGACAGTTAGAATGATTGCTTGGCTGCACATATTTGTACACAATTGTAGACATAAACAAGATAGGAATAAGAGGGAACTGAGTGTGCATGAGGTAGACTGCGCAGAAAAGTTTGTTTTTAAGCTGATACAAGAGAAAGAATTTGAAGGTCTAAAAGATAATAAATTAAGGAATTTAAGTCCTTATTATGATAGTGATGGTGTGATGAGGTTGAGGTCGAGAGTCTCAAATAGAGAAGACACTATTGATTACCGTTATCCCATTGTTTTGACTGGCAGGAGTCCGATTGTAGTTTGATTATGGAAAAGCACCGGAAATCTTGTCATGTAGGGGCACAAGGACTGTTATGTTTACTCAGAGAGTATTATTGGATAATAGGTGGCAGAAGACCCATTCATTTCGTTTTGAAGAAGTGTGTCACGTGCAGAAGATTTGATGCTAAACCTTTTGCGGTAGAGTCACCTCCATTGCCGAGCGATAGAGTGCGTGATTCTGTTCCGTTCGAAATTACGGGCGTCTACTTCGCCGGGCCTTTGTATTTAAAATCTGGAGAGAAAGCGTGGGTGTGGCTATTTACCTGTGCCGTGTAACGTGCGGTACACTTGGAACTTACTACGTCGTTATCCACCCTAAAGTTTTTACAAGTTTTAAGAAGGTTCATCGCTCGGAGGGGCAGACGCAGAGTATTGTATAGCGATAACGGGACTAATTTCCGTGGGACTGATAACGCTTTCGCGAACCTAGACTGGGACGCTATAACTCGAGAGACTAATACCCAACGGATTTTGTGGCGGTTTAATCCCCCTAATGCGACGTGGTGGGGAGGATTTTTTGAAAGGTTAGTCGGGGTAGTAAAGCGTCTACTGCGTAAAGTTTTAGGTAAAGCGAGTATAGGTTATGAAGACCTAATGACTTTATTGTGTGACTGTGAGGCAGTGGTAAATGCCCGATCACTGACTTAGATTTCAAACGATCAGAATGATCCTGTGACCTTGTCACCGGCTATGTTCCTTAGGGAGCAGGCTGATTGTAGCGTTGCCGATTGTGATTTAGTCGAAACAGCATGTCTTACGAGAAGTATGCGGAATAAACAGAGACTGCGTGATAATTTGAGAAATAGATTTGGGCTAGAATATTTAGGACAGCTTAAACAGTTTAGTGAAACAAAATCGAATGCGGAAATTAAAACGGGGGACGTAGTTCTTATAGGTAATGACTCTAGCAAGCGCGTTGAATGGCCTACGGGACAAGTAATTGACGTTGTACCGGGTAAAGATGGTCGGATTAGACTGGTTAGATTCGAACTTCGCATGGAGAGTTGCTAAGACCAGTACAACGATTATATCCGTTAGAGTGCGTTGATGATTCGGTTGAGAGGAACTGCGACGATCGACGAGCTGTGGCTGTTTCCAAAGCGAATGTTCCGGAGTTAGATCCTGAGTGTTCTGAAAAGGTAGATCAAGAAGATAGCATTCGCGGTAGTGTTCGGGACAGTGCGCGAGTGAGAGAATTCGCCGATTACCCAGATCACCCTGGTGATCTTAATGTAAGCCGAAGCGGGCGTAAAATAAAGTGTCCTAGAAGATATTTGTAGTTTAAGAACGTTAGTTTAAGTTAGTAGTATTTTGGTGAGAAATGGTTTTTGTAAAACTGTTTCTCAGGTGGGAGGATGTTGTAACTTTTAAGAATTTAGTTAGGCGTGGCACCGCCGCTTTAGTCTGCCTAGTGGTGGCGCTGCGAGAGAAATGTATTCTGTAGTATATCTTATCTGTGGTATTCTACTATTCTGTATCATTCACTGATGACTGATCTATGGTCAATGGTTGAGATAAGTTGACAGAAAAAGGATGTAATATTGTTGTTTTGATGCTTCTTTTTCTGATTAAAATTAAGCTCAAGTGTCTACACCGTTATTTTATTTTACGACGACGAGGACGAACCTTGTCTAGGCCGGGACATACGGGTAGTTTGTCCCACGGTAAGGCATACGAGACTTGACAAGCAACGTGTAAAACAAAGTTATTCGCTTTTTTGTTATTTTTGTTGATGTTTATGGTCTGTTAAAAAATTATATATAAGGAGTGCTAATTAATGAAATTAACATCAGTTGTGTATTTAAAATCAACGATATAAATTTTTAATTAAAATTATCAAAATTGTAAGTAAATTTACAAGAAAAATTATAATTACTAGCATATTTAAATATAAAACTATTAACATATTTAAATATGAAAGCAACTGACCATATTTTAATGAATCCAACACTCCCATAAATTGAGATTCACACGATAATAACCCACATATATAATATAAATATGTGTATACGATGTCATATTTTAGAACTAGTATAATTCACTTCTTCTACCTAGTGGAGATAAGCTGTACTAGTGATATTTACACTTTTACTCTACTTCAAACGAAAGAACCTGATGTTTAAAATTATTCTTGTATTAGATATTCTGTGGTTATTCTGATTTGTATATTGAGCACAGGTCATAAACAGTTAATATCGAGTATTTGTGCTATTAATTTTGACAAGGTTGGAAAAGGAATTTTTAATCAATATTTCGTGTAAGTAGGCCGTAATACGAGATATTTATAAAATAATTTGCTTTTTTCAGATAACAAAAATTTTGAGTATGTCAATCAACATTACATCTAACCTCCTACGGTCCATAACTCATCCTCGAATTTTGCTTTTTGCAAATTATCACAAAAATGTTATTGAGCATTATGAGAACCCTAGAAATGTTGGATCTCTGGATAAAAATGATAAAAATGTAGGGACCGGACTTGTGGGAGCACCTGCATGCGGGGATGTTATGAAGTTACAAATAAAAGTGGATGAGAATGGTAAAATTGTGGATGCAAAATTTAAAACATTCGGTTGTGGATCAGCCATTGCTAGTAGTTCATATACCACTGAATGGGTGAAAGGAAAAACGGTGGATGAAGCACTGAAGTTGAAAAATACTGCTATCGCTAAGGAATTATCGCTTCCTCCCGTAAAGTTGCATTGTTCTATGTTAGCAGAGGATGCTATTAAGGCAGCTCTTTCAGACTATAAGATTAAACAAACAAACAACAAAAAACAATAAGAATGGAAAACAACAAATGTGATACTTTTCAGGTACTTGTAGCTGGCATAGTAATTAATAAGAGATGTTAAATAAAGTATAGTAGTTAATTATAAATAAAATTTATTTTTCTCTCTCGAGATTTATAGTTGCACAATATTATCCATCAATATTTAAACAATATTTATTACACAATTTAAATCCCACCATGAGTGACAGTTTACTATGGAATTTTTTATTGTCATAAAAGTTTAATAAAACAAACTTTGATGTATAAAATGCTTTACTAAAATAAATATTTTAACAAAGGAAATTTCTAAAAATCAACTAACTAATTTATAATATGAGTTAAATATACTGCAAATGGATACCTATCAATTTTGAAGGTAACGTTCACCTAATTGGTTTTCCTTCCTTGTGCTTGACCGGTGCGAATTGTTATACATTTTTTATCAAGGAACATTAAAAGATCCTAAAAATAGCATATTAACGTTACTAAATATGGTTGATAATATTTTATATAGGCAAATTAGTGTATGTTTGAACAAAATCAATGAGCTAGAATAGGTGTCGCCATTTTCATTAAAAGCCATCTATTACCCAACGCTATAGTGATAAATTTCCTTATTGAATGTATTATATGCAGCATATATCTTCCCGATTTCATGTGGATTTGAAGTTCTAGTTCATATAAAAACCCCGTTACCATGTCCATTTCTTACCGTGGGGGAGTGGGGGTTCACACTCACATGTGGCGCTCTGCCGATTTGATACATGATACAATCTTTTGGCAATAGATCTGTCAGTGTGCAGTACTACTCTGGCACTATCTTATCTTGGAGAACTTTGGAAAGTTATGTCTACTCTAAGACAGCCCAATTCAAATGAACCTTGCAACACTTAATTACCAATGAAATATTACAAAAGGTGGCGTCTAGATAAAGCAGATTGATCCACCTTCACTGAAAAAGTAAGCTTTCCTAGAGTACACTGGGAATGTGGATATTAACATAAATTTCGGAATATTTATTGCCAAATTATTCTACAAGAGTCCATACCATTAACCAGCGGTCACTAGTCGAAATCCACAGTGGCTTGGTAAAAGACACAACACAAAAAACATTGTTTAACTGACATTGTGCCAAAGCTCGCCAGCTAATCACTACTAAAAAAAAATTATGAAAGTTATATATATTGCTTTTTGACTCCAATATGTCGGTGATGTTTGAAAAAATTGGTGCATTGCTAGAAAAATATCCCACAGTATTACCAATAATAGAAATAAACACTCAACGTCCGATAAAGAAATAATAGTAGAATTTTTCGTAAACAGTTCCAACATAATAGTAGTTCAGATCACCATGAACTAACACGTCTTAATATAAAAGGTGATACAGAATCATATACTGATTTCCCTACATAAAATTATGAAATATACAATGAATCTTTCTCTATGGTTGAATTAGAAAACGCCCTGCAAGAGAAACAATTCAGCACTAGGGCCAGGCTTTGAACTTTTGAGAATAAGGCAAAAAAACTAAAGTATCCAAATATAATTGGTGGGAAACCATAATTATTCCTCTACTTAAGCAGCGAAAAAATCCTTGGGATTTAAAAAACTATTGTCTGATATCATTAACTGACTGTCTCCGTAAGCCTTCCGAAAAAATTATTAATATCTACTGATTTAATATGGTACCTTGAGAAGAACAATCTCATTTCAAACCATCAAATGGGATTTAGAGAGCGTAAATCAACCACTAATTTATTAGACTTTCTTGAAAACGCAATACGAGTCGCCTTCTTCTGACTATCTCATCAAAATCATGTTTGATTTTGAAAAAGCATAGGAGGGGACGTAGAGGAAGTTTTACATGAAGTTTTCTCGATCATCAGCAATTCAAAATAAGGGTAAAGGTAAATACACATTGAAAAATGGAATCTCACACAGTTCCACACTGAGTTAATGAGTTAGAGTCAAACGGATAAGCCACACTAAGTTAATGAATCAAACGGATATGACAACGGATGCATATTATATGCTTCAGCTCGAAAAACTTAATTACACGCTCTAGAATCAATAGATTGTAGTGGGATAAAATTAGCTACGGGAACATTCTATACAACATCATTAGTTGCTCTTTATATTAAAACTAGAGTTCTCACCTTAAAATATATGTAGAAAAAACCGTATATTACTCAATTATAATACTCGCACCCTCTCTCAACACACACATCTTAACTACTCGATTATCACGTCTGAAGAATAATTTGAGAAATGTCAACAGTTAATGACTAGTAGGGGCCATGCAAAGAAAGCTAAATAAGCTTGATATGCCACTCTGTTCGATCCATAAGCCAAGTGACGCGGTACAAATTAAAATGAACCTCGATGGACTCTGACCAGTTGTCTATATTTCCTATGTACACAGTAATCCTGGTTGGGTAACTTCTCCATTAAGGACTCCGACAAGAAAATCGACTAAATATATTGTCCACATGCGTGGGTTAACTCGCCTATACACCAATCCATACATAGTTATCAATTTGTTGTCTCAGTACTCGTATTGTCATGAACTTTGTCCACATACCACTTCCTTCGTCTCAGGTCGTATTTCCTAATTTGTCCACTTTTTCAACCACTGCTTTGGATTGTGGTTCTCTAATTTTATTAATAGTAACTTACTGGAGACAAAAGCCTCGACTTCCTTAGTGTCGCCTCAGGTGGTATTTGCTGATTTGTTTACATTTCCAAAAATTGCTTTAGATAGCTGTTCTCTATTTTATTAATAGTATATTACTGGAGACAAAAGCCTGGATTACTTCATATTTAAAACCACTGCTACTTGAAGATCCAGTTTGAGTGTCTTATGCATGTGTTTGATTGATGTGTTTTAATCTTACTATAGTTTAAAATCTGGTGAAACTGTTGGCTTCAATTAAATTCAAGGGTTTAATGAATTTAGATGACTGCTTTTTTTATTTGAGCATTTTTTGTGGCTTTACACAACATTTAGATTTATTTAAATTATTACGACACATATAAAGCTGCCACTATACTACATTTCATTTTTAATATGGAATGCTTCCCTTGTATATCCTGTTAATCGAATAATTTTGTAATAGACGATAGACTCTTTCCCCAACTACTACAAGACAATTACCCCCATTAGAGGGCGTAGATTAATCTCGGTATATTTATAACAAAATATTTAAACAAAAACGCAGTTCCCATTGCCAAAATAGATTCAAAAGTAATAATTAATCAGAACAATGTATTATATATATGTGAAAGCATATACTTTATCATGTTTCATATAAATAAATGACAAAATGCTACCTAAAAAAAATGCACTTGTTCCAAATTGTAACTGCCTGCATGTATATATTTGCTTCTGTTAGTGAGGCAAAACATTGATCTTTAGTTACGAGTAGAGCTGTATAATCGATGCTATATACATGTGGGCTTGTGTATGGGAAGGTGTAGCGGGGGCCTCGATCACGTGACGCGGAGTTCAATTACACTGTAAACAAACTAGGGATCACAAAACACTCGATTTGTGCTAGGTATCCAGCTACTGTTTAACATTGAGACCATGTGGATCTGCTTCGCGAAAGAACTAAATCACTTTGTGATCGTAATTACATACATAATTTGTATGGCATGCATGCGTTACAAAAAAATTTTCAATGTCAAAGGCGAAAAAACGGCTACTTGCCAACAATGTAAATAAGATTATTCAGGACTTTCCAGATTTGATGTATGATGGGGCGAAAATGGTGTGTAAAGTTGGTGAAAAAGATTTATTGTGTTGGGACAAGAGAGACTACAAAAGACATATAAATAGTACGGAACATATTAATATAAAAAAGGGCCTTCCACGGAAAACAGAGTTCATTTTTCATCTACTTCTCATGTTAATTATCTGTCATTTACCATTTACATTACCTGACACACCAGCATTTAAGGATTTTTGAAAGAAATACAATCCTAAGTACCCATTACCGACTAGGGCCACAGTGCGCAGCTATGTACAATTTGCACGTGAAAAAGTGGAAAGTCAGATTAAATCAGCTTGAATTAAACTTCGCGTTACGTGCTCGAAACCCCCGCTACACTTTCCCATACGCAAGCCACATGTACGCCGCACCGATTATACAGCTCTAGTTATGAGGTATTAGGTAGTAATATTTTTTTATTTCCTTTCTTGGATACACTTGAAAATCAATAAATGTATGAAGCTCAACTTTGGTCTAGATAGATTGTTTACAATGAAAAATCACTTTCATTTATGGAACAACTACCATGGAAGTATCCATTGACATTAAAAATAAAATGACACAACAAATATTTTCTACTCATGAATTAAGATATTTAAAAAATAGGTAATGAAGTTTAAAATAACAATTAATTAAATGGCACTCAAACAAAACCATACAAATAAAGTAAATGTTCACAAATATCGTTATTTATTTGCATGTATCGATGGAACATTGTTCCTCAAATTTGAAATATTTAGAATTATTTCTTTTTATGAAATACATATATATAGAGATATTATCTCTATAAAGTTTAAATTTTATCTACCAAATATACTATGAATAATGCTTTAAAAAATCACTTAAAAAGAACAATATTAATAGTAATTAAGACATTGTCATAAACATATACATAACAAATGTATATTACCAGTATTAGCAATTATAAATCAAACAATAAAATCTTTTAAATGACACTAAGATAAAGTATACCAGTCTTGATCATAATTTGGTTACTTTAGGTTGGTTTTGCTTACCTGTATATGAAATTTACATCCAGACTGTTCTTTTAACATAGAATGAAGTACTTCCAGTTGTAGTGGTTCATACATCAGTATATTTTCCTCTATTTCGGGATTATTGCAAACAAAATTATACCACACAATTTGTAATGGTACTCGACAAGTTGATATTTTTGTAGAATATTTTCGTTCAAAAATAAGATCGTTATAATTTTCACTAAAAAGTGATAACTAAGATTATTTGTTTACTAAAATGTCCAATAAATATACTTACTTTTCAAGTAGATCTTCACCAACTACAATATTTTTATCATGTTTAATAATCTGGTAGTCATCCTTTATGTTTATAACATGTATAGGTTTGTTGCAATCGGTTTTGTAGTTAGATTGCTTTCTTTTTTTAACTATCCTTTTATCATCTTCATCAGAACTTAACTCATTGATTTCATTAGGACCAACTAGTGGATGTGTACAATCATACAGATATTTAAGTAATTTGGCACCATGTTGACGCTTTAAAGGCTTTAAACCAAATTTTTCTAATTCTCTAGTAATTTTGGGAGTATCTAGCTGATCATAATTAATTATTGGAGTTACATTTTTTGTTTTTATAATTAAAGCACTATTCTCAGGAGTTATAGGGTTTCCAAGGGTAGTCCATACATTTTTTTCAGGGGTTATGTTTGTAGTGGCATTTTCTTGTGTTCTATTGCTGATATGTGTCTTATAATTATTACTTTGAGATATACTCTGATTTTTTTCATTTAAATATTTAAAGGTATTTGCATAGGAATTAGTAAAGGATTCATCTAAAAACTCTCTTGTAAGAGATTCTTTTGTAATTGATACTCTATCTTTCAATTGTGTTATTCGATTATGAACTATAGAATTTGATTGCCCATATTTAGTTTTCAGCACTAGAACAGAAAATAATCTAACATCAAATTTAATTTAGTACTCTGACCTAAATTCTACATATATTTATCATATATGTAGTATCAAATAAAAAAAACTTGAACTAAAAAATAAACAGATATACATAAAGGAAGAGCAATATACACTTAGTGTAACATATTTTATTATTAGCTTATAGGTAAAAAATTACCTGAATGTAAATTATCAATTTCTGTATTATCTTTCTGCTCCACTTCATTTGTATCATCATCAGTATCTGATAATTGATAGATATGGCCTTTATGTTTTAAATCTCTATTATATTCTGCATCTTTATGTTGCAGACAGGAATAATTTAATTCTTCATCGCTTATTATTATACTCTCTTGGGAACAAGAGCTCTGACTTAAGTTATTCTTATTAAGTGGGTCCTGGCATAAATCTATATTAATATGTTCTAAAATATAACATATTTTTACATTAGAGCATTAACCAGAAAGCACAAAAAAAAATAGACAAAATGTTTTTATGACAAGCAAGTAATAGGTATAATCAATTTACTATTTTTGTGCTTAATAAATTAATTAAATGCCCTTAATAGACATTTGCATGAAAATAACCACAAGGGGAATACTTTCTGGAGAATAAAGGAATTGATTTGAGATTTAAATGTGGTTCTTCAGCAAAAACTATTATATTCTTCTGTGTTCTTAAATTCTAAACCACATCATTCAGAAGCTAAAGATCACTCTGCTGTAACACTTGTCATTTTACAGATGTCAGTATGCAACACCATCAAATTCCCTCGTGATAATTAACATGTACTTGTTCTACTTTTTATCGTTGACAAATTTATGGCAGCTGCTCTTCAATCATTGTACTAAAATACAAACTCATTATCCGCCAACTAATGGTAATAGAATAAATCAAACTAAGGTTTAGCCTAAACTTGAAGTAGAAAGCAGCACCAATTTTCTAAATCAGTTGATCTGTATCGTACAGACTATACAACCATGGACATAGAGACTATTGGGTACAAAGGGCTTATTTCATCTAATTCAATAGTACAAGTAGAAGTGTTGAGAAAAAAAATTTAAAATTGCTTTAAGAGATTCTAAAAGCATTCTAAACTATTTCATTTTTAGGAAGAAAAACCAAGTTCATTAAGCGAATACATATTTAACTGTTTAATGCACTGTATGCCAATGTAATTAGTTTTTTATTGCTTAGGAAACTTTTCAACATTAAATGTTGAACAAACGTTCAACAGTAAATATTCATTTTATAGTATTACTATAAAAAAGAGGATGCACATATATTCAACTTTTCAAAGTTATAGAAAATTTTTGACTCAAAAATATTGATTATACCTATTTGTAGGAGATTGTTACACTATCAAACTATCTAGAATATTGTCCAATGAAGAAGAGAGTTGAACTAATGTATTTAGTTTGTAAAAACAGGTTTATAAATTTGATTTATTATATTCAATTACCTTGATTTATTGATGAATCACTTTTCAAAATATCATTTACATAATCTGTAACATTTAACATGTTTGACATATTTATACTATTCATTTCCTGCTTTGTAATATTACTATTGTCATATTGTTCATTTAAAAAATGTAGTTCTGCGTTCATTTTAACAATACTTGGATTGGTAAATATGTTAGATTTTCTGGAAATTTCTCTTTTTGTTACAGCTGTGACTTCAATATTATCTACATAATCTTCTGGATTCTTATTATCTAACTGCATATCTTCCATAGTACTATTAAAATCAGCATTTATATCATTTGATGGTAAATTTTGCATTAAATATTTATCATTGTTGATCTTCTTCACATTTGCATTTTTATTGTTGATTTGATTATCTGATTCATTATATATGTGTTTGCATTCTAATTTTCTGTTAGTATTATTTTTCACATCAACATCTGAAGACAAATTCTGAGCTAAATCACATTCGGCTAGATGATCATCAAATTCTTCAAATATATTACATTTTTCTTTTTCAATTTCTTCAATGTTATTGTCTAAATTATCAGTTTGATCGTCATATTCTAAACGAATGCTGTCTATTTTTTCATCACAATTAATATATATATTATTTAATAATGTTTGTTGTATTAAGTCACGATCAGATTTATTATTAGCAATATATGCTGAATTATTATCTATGGCACTGGTTGAAAATGTTTCTCCTATAATGCCTTTTAATGTGTCTTTGTAATTTATCTCTAAATCATTTGGTTTTGAAGTATAATCAGTATCTTCAAAATCTTCTAATTCTGAACTTTCAGTTAAATCATATACTATATATTTACCACCTTTCAGAGGACTTGAAATTTGAACTTGTGAGTCATTAAGGTGATTATCCAAATGTTTAGTATCTACATTGTTCCTGACACTATCACAGTTTGGTAGTTGCCTTTCATAATCATGTGAAAGTATTACATTCTCTGAACATGTAGGACTTGGCAGGTCTATATTTGAAGGGGATAAATTAATTAAAGGTCGTGAAAGATTATTACATTTAGGTAATAGCCAAGTTTTTGGTGAACAATCATTCATGGTGAATTCATCATCAGAGCCAAATAAATCTGGAGAAATACTGTCTCTGCTTGGAATTTCCTGATTAGATGAATTATTATCTGTGATTTCTTTGTCTTTTATAGTTTCTTCTTGCAAATTGCCTTTGCTTGTACAGTTTTTGTTGATATTTTTACATATTTGTGTTGCAATGTTATCACATTTAACGATATTTTCTGTAGACCTGTGGTATGATAATCGATCGGGTGACTTTTCTCTGCCTGGTATATCATCCCAATTTCTTAACAAGCACCCACATTGATGGTTGGTACGACTCATTTGTAATTGTTTGTTATAATAACTAAAATTACATATTTCAGTTTGAGTTAGCCCATTGACAGTAAGAATGATGTTTTGTTTATGAGTGAATTTCTTTAGAAAATCACTGAACAATTTATTTTCATATTTCACATGTTGTAAATCACTTTCTTGAAAATATTTATTTTCTTGTAATATTAATGCTACCTTGGAAGTAATGATCAATTTTCGTTCTTCTTCTGTGCGAGTTTTAAGTATAGGCGTAATAAACTGATGTTTTGAAAATTTAGTTAGTTTTTTTACCTAAAATAACAAAATATTTTGAGATTACTGAAGCACTAGTGTACTACAATTGCAGAACAATAAGTTGAAATAACTTAAATCGGGGTAAAATAAGGCACTGAATAATATGCTATAAATAATGTTAGGGAATTATTATTTATACCTTATTACAATTTGAGTAAAACCACAAACTAAAGAATAATGAATGCATTTATGCATTTTTTTTATATAATCAATGTAAAAAAACTGATTAAAGCCATTGATCCTACAATTATATTATTGGTTGCTGATGCTTTTTTAAAAACTATTTTTCAATGCACAAATGATATGGCACAATCAGCATATTATTAAAATTGCACCAAATAAATTTTATGGTGAATTTTCATTGAATTATACAAATACATATTATTGATTATTTATAATTATAATCCTATAATTACTGGGAATGACAAAAAAAAAAGAAAATAATAAAAAATAATACTCTAGTAAACATTACTTATGTCATAATGATCTGGCTTGAATTTTGATTTATCAGTTTGAAAACAACTTGTTAAGTAGAATATTATACTATAATTGTTTGTTGATTAAAAATTTATATGTTGTGTTACCTGCATGCGATCCTTTCTAAGGTCTGGATTTAACTGAGGCTTATTTGATTTAAATCCGTATCTTTCTAATGTAGTTTTTACCTTTGCAATTTTCTCAGGAGCGAGAAAGTTGGGGACATCTTCTATTTGTTCATAGTGACCGGGATTTTCAATAGCATATGTTGACTTTGATAAAGCCAATGCCATTTGCAAATGATTGGGATTAATATCTGTTTGTCCAAAATTGTCTTTTGTAAATTTGATTAAATAATTTCCCTTATTTGATTTCCTTGTTTTAGATTTTTTTGTATTGGTTTTATTTGACTTTTTCTTATCTATAGCAGTCTTCATTGGTTTAGGAGTTTTAAAGTCATTTTTCAGGTCATTAGTCGAAGAAAGACATTTAATTTCACTTAAAGAATTCTTATATGGCGAATCCAAACACTTTGAACTTTGAGATAACATATTGTAATCTGATTCTTTTTTAGATTTCTGTTGTGTTAAAAAATGTTTTGACGATAATTCAGTTTGCTTGGAAATGCTAAATAAAAGAAAGTAGATTAGTAAAATGTATTATTACTGTCACTTTAATATATAATTACAACTTAAAAAACTATTCATATTATATTCATCATAATATCAACAGTAATTATTAATATAATATAAAATTAATCAACGCTAATAATAAAAAATTGACAAACCTAGCAATAGGCGAATAACTTTTAGAGATCAGGTTTGGAGTGGAAATATTTACTAAACCATGACTGTGGTTTTGATTTGTCTTCATACTTATTTGCCTCTCTTTCTCTTGCTTTTGATAAAAGGCGTTCTATAAGAGCATCTGAACGACCAATTTCAATATGCTTGAATCTGGTTTTTAAATCCTCTGGCAATTTAAACTTATCCTTCTCCAGTTGCGCCTTCTTCAATTTCCTTGTTACAGGCCAAAGCCTAAAATGTGTTAGTAACGAGTACACAATCTCTATAATTTTAAATTTTACTTACTCATATAAATACCACGAAATTCCACTAATGACTATAGCACCAAGCGCATAATAATTTCTTTGAATATAAAAAGGTGTTCCTTTAGTTCGTCTGGGTTTACGAAGTTTTTCATTTACTCTCCAATCTGCCATAGCAAATTGATATTTATTAAATCATATTACATAATAATCACAGAGATCAGAAAAAATAAATAACCTTAAAAATTTATCACTATAAAAAATGTGAAAACATGAGTTGGCATAGAACACTCACTTCTATCATCACAGAACATCTGAAATAAGTTATTTTATACACCACAGAGTTATATAAATAGAGACTACTGTGGAATGCTGTGGTAGTAGAATTACAAATTATAAAATATTTACATACAGAGTACCATATAGCTGAAATTATGTAAATTAGAATCGTCAGAGGCAGAAAACATAATCTAAATATAATATTTATATAATCAAAATATCGACATAACTTATTAAAACCAAGAACAGTCATCGCTTTTAATTTAAGATTACTTCTATGAAGGATAAAGCCAATTTATGTAGCATACATTTTTATTTTAAAATTAATTTATACTTTCCACCTTTAAAACAAATTAAAACCAAGGACTATTCTTTTGATTAATTGCGTAAGGCAACATAGCGATAAAAAATTATTTTAGTCAAAGGTGGTTATTGAACTTAAAATAATTGTCGAGCCAATATTAATTGGCAGGCGTAATGGCCTTGATGGGTTTTGTTGGCAAATCGAACGAGATTACCGCTCTTTACTCTCCCATAATTGTCAAAGGAATATTAGGCACTTATATCAACCATTTTCGTTATTAAGATTTGTCAAGCAGATTTGATTAATCTTTTTTATTGTTGCAATCTTAAGCAGTGCATAGGACTGTGGTTTTTACCATGAAACACAAAAGTGACTTGATTTTCTCCGATGCTTGTTTTAATTAGTATCCTGTTTAATTAAATTTTGTTAGTGTTTATGTTTGGACAATTTTTGAGAGCACAGATTCTAATACATGTAACTGTGGCTATACACGTAACTGCAAGCTTGACAAGCATGCATGGTCATCTTTTTGTACAAGAATACTTGTACGTATGTAGGAAAATGTTGCGCAAACATTTTCCTACAGACACTCAAATATGCTTGTACAAAAAGATTGATCATGCATGCTTGTCAAGCTTGCAGTTATGTAGCCACTTTAATACCAAAGGAGTTGTAGGCGTGCTAAAAATTTGATGGCGTATTTCGAGACGAATATCTGAATCATCTAAACTCGGGTGCAATTCTTGAAATGTACAAAAGGATATATTCTACGATATATCCGAGAGAGATATAGAGATAGACTGGAATAGTAAAAAGAAGAGAGTAAAAATATTTCAATGCGCGAACAAAATATTTCAAATATTTTGTTGCAGCCTTAGTGTTGTTGAAGACTCGCATGCGATATATCTTTACTCTCTTATTTTGACCATTCACTGACTGAAAAGTTTGGTGGTAGATTAATAGTCAACATATGGAACAAGAAATTACATAACCTTTGGAACATGTAGAAATTTTACTTTTTTATGGGATAGAATTCGAACATGTATCCTGTTTGTTAATAAATATTAATAAATTGTAATTTATTTTAATATTAATAAATTGGATTTTTTATTAATAAGCGTGTTATTAGCTTTTCATTTTGATTTTTATACTTACAATTAATTTTAAATATAAAATAATCATAAACTACATTATTATTTTCGCTCTAGAATTAATAACACACATGTGCAAGTTATTGATGTCAATATTGCGCGTAACTTGATAATGTTTGACAGAATCATTTTTAGAGATGATATAAGACAGATGTTTTCCATTTTTAGGCCATTTAACCAAGTTAATATTTAGTATTGGTATATTTCTCTAATAAGCCACCCCTGCTGTATAAAAAAAAAATAGAAAAATAGATAAATTGCCATAGCTCAAATATTGAATTCGATCGATAAATAATCTGTACATGCTATATAAAAATAATAAAAAGCAAGATATCTCTATTACTTCCATTGTACTTTTTAAAATTACGTTTTTAAGTTTACAATCCTGTAACATACATTAAGAGTACGGTCATGTAAATTTGAATAAACACGCGCCGATTCCTTTGGGTCATCTATCTTTGGCATGTTTAATTATCGCAGTGTTAACATAACCCAGCTTTCCCTTAATTTCGGGACTTTCATTAAAATCATAATATTGTGATAAGTCGAGGATTGATTACTGATATTTGATTCGTTGTGACTCTCCATACCACAAATATTTGCATTGAGATGAAATCCTAAGCTGTCCTCTATTTAGAGTTTAAAAAATACACCCTGATTTTGTTCACATGACTTTGGAACGATATTTAAATATCTAAGTCATATGAACAAATGAACATAATCAGAATCTAAATTGAGGAGTTTGCTGTTATTCTGTGGGCGTGTGTTCTGTGATCAATTGGAGGTTATGGTTATTGTGGTTTATAGAAAGAATTAAAATTTGTTTAATATGTTTCATATCTTATAGAAATGATATATCCTATTTATTTAAAAATATTACCCATTAGTAGTGTAATTATACAGCCTGCAATAAGGGGTATTAGTAAATATCTTCAAAAAGATATTTGTTCTATAGCTATCAGAAAAAGATTTTTAGAGCATTTTATTAATGAACATGGTCATAATTTTGTTAAATCAAGTCCTGTGGTACCATATTGTGATCCTACAATAGCTTTTGTAAATGCAGGAATGAATCAGGTATGATAAACTGTACGCATGTAATATATACTGTACATATTCATATAGTATTTCATTGGTTATGCATACTATAATGATCTACAATATGTAGCTCCAACATTATATGTAACAAATTTTTACCTAAATTTTAAGACTCGCTTATCAGTTTTTCAAACTTTTTATTGTTACGTGTATCCTATATGTACAACCACTTTTCTAAGATTGTGTATTTTTCTGGTCAATGTTTGAATCACGTCTTTTATGTTAAAAAATGTTATACATAGACAAGGTGTCTATAGAATCTGATATTTTGGGTATGTTCTGTAAAAATATATTGTCAATAGTAAGGGTGGACTAACAAATGTAACAAAGGGCAGTTCCTGTACAAAATACTTAAAGAATATTAAATGGAGTTTTGGAGAGAGTTCCATAACAAAAGCAAGATTAAAGATCATTTTATGTGTGGTGGGGCATTCTAAATAATAAAAGAGTTGTCTTTATTTTTTGTGAATTCCTTGTCTGGGACTGTCTTCATATAATAAACTTTTATGGTAACAGTTTAATATAGGCATGTTTTGCCTATACTAAATTATCTGAATCTAGGATGTGAAACAATTTTGTTGTAATGGATCGATTTGATGACCATTGAATAGCACAGACTTAATAGATTCAATTGCGTGGGAATTTTTATAAAATTGATGAACATTGAAAAGAAATATAATGAAAAATTATGACTAATAGAACGTTAAACTTTAACATTCTATTAAGGACACTAATAAGATACTTTGTCAAATTATTATTAATACCATAAATAAAGGAATCGTTCGATGCATTGATACAAATATTGGACATATTGAAGTACATAGATTATTGATTAAATCATTTTTTGTCATTAATATTATATGTCATGATACTTCAAGACCAAATATAGGCAAAATATATATACAGCAAATTCATGCTGATTCAGACTCCACCTTGTCCTAGATTTCTTATCTATCTAGCAAGCCATTTCCCTGTCATAATATACATACCTCTAACATCTGCACAGCTATCATAGCTGTATATGTAGTTACAAGTCAATAACTTAACCTTAAAACAATGTTTTATATTTTTTTCGTTATCTATATTAGAAGATATATGTTATGTTACGTCTTTTAATGTACTAATTTTCATAAAACGTCGGAATTCTCATATGTATTTATTGTTTCCAGTTTAAAGGGATTTTCCTTGGCACACAGACATCTAAATATAAACGGGTTGTAAATTATCAGAAGTGTGTAAGGGTTGGTGGTAAACATAATGATTTAGATACTGTTGGAAAAGATGGATATCACCACACATTTTTTGAAATGTTAGGTAATTGGTCATTTGGAGACTATTTTAAGGTATGTTAAAGGTCTCTGTCAACTGCACCGTACCATACTAGGACCGTAACCGTACCGACACATGCAATCAAATATAATTTGTATGAGACAACATGCTACGGTGTTGGCCAGTGATGGAACGGTCTAGTAGGCGTTGTCTGATACAAATTGATGCAAATTATATTTGTTTGCATGGGTCGATACGGTTACGGTCTTAGTATGGTATGGTGTAGTGGGCAGACATCTTAATATAAGAAATTGTTCTATATTATACAATTAAAATAATGGAATGAACAACATTATGTTGAGATATGAAATATGTTGAAAAATGTGGATTGAGTATTTTATATGGTATGTTGTATATCATTCGAGTATCTTATAACAGAAGTTATATGACAGAATACAATCTTAATAGTTTATTTAGAGCAACTGCGGTGCATTAAGTGTGTCTTGTTTTTTTTTAATTGTTTTTTGACAATTTTAAATTGATTTCTTAAGTTTATATAAATTTGGCCAAAAAACAAGTAAGAAATAATAAATCTACAGAACTATAAACCTTGTATTATGGTTTTATTCATAGATTGTTCCAAAATCTTAGGTTTATAAAATTATAAAGTAATAAACAGAGGATAGGAAAAATATTTTTATTTATATTCCAATACATAATACAAAGAAAAAAAGAATTTATATGCTTAATAACACAGAAATATGCTTAAAAAATAATTTTACAAATGATCTGCTATCTGTAATAAATTGTAATCTGTTCAGTAAGAGCCTGTCAATGATTACTGTAAAATGAAGAATAACTGCGAAACAAAGGAGCATACCTGAAAGTGTAGGTATTAAGCTATTATGCTATTCTCCTAACAAGGAATTTAATCGCCAGCATTGGCTATAATCGAACTACAACGGCAGAGCATACTATTCTCTAGGACTTCGGTGTATGTGTGGGGTACAGAACGCCATATTGCGCGAATGTGATGGCACTGTGATGTTTTTGCTGGGATTAGCATCTGGACTTTGAGACAGTTAGGGCAAAGTGAAAATAATATTGTCCATCTTCCCTTGGGTAAAACAATATTTCCAACATTTATATTGTTATAATTTTTTGACTTAGTATTGAGTATTAACTTATAGTATATTTAAAGAGTTCTTCATTTATTCAGTTCAGAATCCTAGACCTAACACATATTTATATTTAACAATTGACACATCCTATTGAAGGCAGTGTATACTTTCCATATCAATTGTAAACTGTTATAATGTAACTGAATATTAAAACCTACTACTCAATTTAACATTAATATTCTCCTTTGGCTTCAGTTCATACTCGACCTATGCGATTATAAATCTCAGTAGTATTTAATTGCACAAATAGTACGGAGCAATGTATAACAATAATTTTGTTAACGACATTGCATCATTTAATTTTTTTATGAATATTTGCCAAAGAAGCTTTTATGTATTAAATATACTTTTTTTACAAGCATTTTATTAGATGATGGGGTGTGCCAAATACATCTTATAAACATTTAACCTTTTCAGTTGTACTATGTTTAATAAAACTGAATTTGTAATCATTCATTAGTCATTAAATTTGGCTGTTGGAAGAACAAATTAACCTTTGAAATAGTTTCCTCATGATTCTATTCTGAGGTTCTTGAGTAACTACTTATGGTAAAATGTGGTTCTACTTCAAGTTAGATTCAATATCTATTAAGGGTAATGTGTGTACGTTGTTATTGTCGATAAATGCTATAATCTGTAATAAACTGAGTGTTAGTTTGATATCCTATATATTACCAATTAAATAATTATTTGTTAGTTGAAATTTCAATAAAACATCAAAAGTTATAATCAATAAGTATGTTAAATTGAGAATAGTATATTATTATGAGGTCTCAGTTGACACAAATTATCTTCCATTATACATATTAATCAAAATTGATTCACGATCATTATTGATCTTTAAATATGTACCTAATGTTTAAAATTAGTCTTGAAACCATCCTTATTTAGGTGCTGTAAATATTTTTCAAAACATAAAGAAACAAAAATGTATACAAACTTAAAGAGATCTAATATTTCTATTTACTCTTTTAAATGACAGACTGCAGTAATCACTTAGAAATTACATTTAATACAATTGGCAAGACATATACAAAGCACTAATATTACATGTGTAATAATGCATAGGTATTATAGTTTAAGAAGAGGCCGCACAACATCGATCTGGCCTTTGGTGAGTAGCGACACCACTTACTCCAGCTGGGGTACAAAACCGGACCGGCAGCATCAGCGCACCTGGGAGGGGATAACAGATTGCCCTCTGGTGTCGGTCGTGAGCTTACTGGGCTAACTCCTCGGTAAGCCCGTACTTCTGGTGCCAAAAAAAGAGGCCCCCACGATCGACCCCGTTCGGATAGGGGTCATGGGAAAGGTGGTGGGGTCCAACCGGACGGATTGCCTGAGGACGAAATACGCAATGGATATGGACGCTTTGAGTGGACTTACGAACTGAGGGACACCTGCTGCAATGCTACGAAAGCAGTGAGCCCATACGGAGGGGATACATGGCACGTATGCATGTCCTGTGGTGTGAATTACACCCAGAGCATGATGCCTTCACGCCGCAGAATCTGCGTGATTATGTATCCTATCTTCGTAGAAAGGGCTACGTGAGGCGGAGGGCACACCGGTTGGCGAATGAGGTAGCTGAAAGGCTGCCTAATGAACCACTTGAGGATGTGGCCTTCACCGCTCCACCAATAGTAGAGGGCCTCAGTACCAGAGGGGGATTACATCACATAAGACCCCCCGGGCCACAAGACCTGGCCAGAGTGGACGCTGAAGTTCAAGCATCGCTTCCAGAAGGGGCTGATATCTGGCACATAAATTATGCCGTGTACACTTCCGCCGAAAGTTTCTCTCAATTGGAGAGGGCGAACAACTCTTCCTCTCCTCGAGAGAGAGAGAGAGAGAGAGCGGAGCGGTGTGTACAGAAGATGGAGGCCAAGATCCAGTCGGCAAGACAACAGGTATCCGGTACCCAATGTATGACTATATGGCGGCCAATAGGCCTTTTACGCAAAAATTACCGCGAATCGCCGTCAATTTAAGACGTGTCCATCACACACTCAATGAGGTAGTGCTGGGTACCACCAAACAGCACTGCCTTGATAGGATACGGATGCTAGTGACATGCGAAAAGTCACTAGTGAGGCGGGCGCGAAGGCTGGCGGAAAATAATTTGTTCCGCCAAAAACCCTCACGCCTATTCAAACCGCCTCAACCTGTTGTCGAAAATCCACCGACTGTAGATCAGGTGGAAAACTTTTGGAAGGCGCTGTACGAGCAGAAGCCCCCACTCCAAAGAGACACTCCAGCCCTGGCACACTTTGAAGACTTTTGCGAAGGTCTTCAAGCGACCAGAACAAGTGTGCCCGATAACCCCTGAAGAGGTTCAAAGAGCTCTTGTCGGGCTCTAAGAACCTTGCTGCTCCAGGTCCCGACGGGATAAATAACTTCTGGTGGAAAAAATTATCTAGTACCCACCACCATTTAGCCAGAATTTTTACCACCTGGCCAAATGGGGAGCAGCAAATTCCTTCTTGGGTTGGTGAGGGGCGGACCGCGCTAATTCCGAAGACCGGAGATTTGTCCAACCCAAAGAACTTCCGACCGATAACCTGCTTAAGCGCATGTTACAAGTTGTTTACACGCATCTTGTACATGCGAGTACTCCTAGCAGTTGAGCCGGTTTTCGAGGGGATATACGAACAACGAGGGTCTAAGAAGGCTGGCTGCAAGAAGAATCTGTTGATTGACATATGTGTCATGTAGAACTCCGTGCAGTACAAGCGAAACCTTTCCATCGCCTGAATCGACTACCGCAAGGCATTCGACATGACGTCGCATGAGCTAATAATTCACTTGCTCCAATGCCTTGTGGTTCCCGGTCTTGTAGTGAGATGTATTCAAGAACTGATGCCGCTCTGGGGGATTCGGTTTACCATAACATCGGGTGATACTAGAATCCAGACAGAGCCGGTGTCGTTCAGAAGGGGCGTGTTTCAGGGACACTCCGTTAGCCCTCTTCTGTTTTGCATCTCACTGCTGCCGTTGTCCGTGTCTCTCAGGAAAACCCGTGGCTATAATTGCGGCACCCCCAGCGATCGGAGGCATAAGGTCACCCATCTATTTTACATGGATGCCCTAAAACTTTATGCCTCCGGAGAAAGGGAATTACGCCAGTCCCTAAGGGTGGTGCAGGGGTACACGTGGGCCATCGGGATGGAGTTTGGGTTGGACAAATGTGCACTGGTTCATCTCAAGAGAGGACGAAACCGGGAATACGCAGAGGATGCGCAGCTCGTAGACGGAAGCATCTTACACCACTTAGATGCCGGAGAATCGTACACCTACTTGAGTGTTGAGCAACGCTCCACCCAAGAGGTAGGTGTCGTAAAAAACGCTCTCCACGGCAAATAGCAGCACCGCCTTCGACAGATCTGGTCTTCAGAACTGTCGGGGAAGAACAAGGTGTCTGCAACAAACATGCTTGCCGTTCCGATACTTGTCTACTCCTTTGGAGTAGTCAAATGGACATAGGAGGAGCTGCGACAACTCGACGTAGTAACCCGAAAAAGGATGCATCTCAATAGGAGTTTGCATCCCAGATCGTTCGTTCCACGGTTATATCTCCCACGACATCGCGGAGGCGGTGGATTCTTGAGTTTGGAGTGTCTCCATAACAGGATGGTTCTGGACGGAGCCTGTAAAGTTATCAGGAGTTCGGATCCCCTTCTCTGCATGGTCCGAGATCACGAACATGTAGGGATAGGAGCATTTTTATTTAAGGCAGCACGTAGAGCAGCCGATAATCTCGGTCTCGTCTTCGACACTGAACGGGCCAATCACAACCCTTTTACCGAGTTGGAACCTGTTCGGTTAAAAGCTCAAGTAAAAGCTGCAGAGCATTTAAGAGCTCTGCAGCTTCACAAGGATAAGTCCATGTACGGGGTCTTCTATATGAATATGGAAGCCCGGGGCTTATGCGAGAGACTGACCTTTGCTTTCTTAATGTCAGCCGGGCTAAATTCAGAGACCGAGGGATTCATTATAGCTTGCCAAGATGGTGTATTTAACATGCTCGTCTATCGGAGCCGTGTCATGGGTGTGGAGGTCCCTGATGTCAGCTGCAGGGCGCCGGAGATATTGATGCATTTACTGTCGGCTTGCCCGGTATATGTAGTCTCGGCCTATATCCATAGACGCAACGCAACGCAGCGTTACGGGTGCTTTATTATCATTTAAGGCACTCGTATCAGATAGACGAGACACCAGTGCTGACTTATGCTCCGGGGGATATTAAGTCCGTTGTGGAAAACAAGAAATGCCGAATATATTGGAACTATTCGTTTCCCACCGTCAGGCAAATACAAGCTAACAAACCTGACGTAGTCCTCAACCATCAACTCAGGACAATGTTCATCATCGAGTTCTCGGCACCCGGTGACGGTAACATTGTTTTGAAAGAGGAGGAGAAACGGACAAAATATCGAGATTTAATCTTTCAACTCCGTAAGCTCTATCCAGACCATTCTGTTATACTTAAGGTACTGATTATAGGAGCTCTCGGTGGAGCGAGAGATACACTGCTTTCAGTGCTAAAGAGCATACGGGCATGCCGAAACTCGGCAGAAATCCTAGCCGGTCGCATGCAGAAGGCCGTAATTCTCGGTTCGCTTCGTCTACTTAGGGCACACGACTCGGCCCAGTAATCACTAACCGAACGGACGGGAGGAGTGATTACTGGTATCACCAGCGCACCTTCTGTGTGAGTCGGAGCCACAGAAAGGGGTGACTAGTTTTTATCACAAAAAAAGAAAATAATTAGGTATTTGAAATTCGAGAAGTCTACAAGAAAATTGTTCCATCTAATTTATTCCCAATCTGGCATGACAACTGCATATTGCGATTTTATCATCATTAGGAATCGTCAGAGTGGCATACTCGATGCCTGATGTCGTAAGAGAATTAGTTGGCGGATCTACCGCTTTAGATGTTGACATACATTCATGATAGCACTATGGCCCTCTGCATGTAGTTATCATGCTTGATGTTCTCTATTAAAATAACATGTTCTCTTTTAAAAAGAAATTAAATGGAGCGATTCTCTTGTAGTATTTTGACAGAGACTGCGGAAATAACGGTATCTTGGGTAACCCGGGGGACCAAGAATTATTTTGCTATTGCTGGTGATGGTATATAATGTAAATATTCAAATATTTCATCTCTAACTAAAAACAGCCAACAATTTGTTATTGCTAACAATTTTCAATAAACCGATTTAGAATTCTTTATTTATGGCTTATAGTTTTATTATCCTATTATGTATAGTCAATAAAGGCAATGGTCTGAGTCTATACATCATATTATTTGTATGATGTACACATACAGTGCTATTCAAAAGTCCCCTCCCCCCCTCTTTGGAACGATTATACATAAACTACTGAAATTTGGTAACTGAATATTAAGGGTTGTAAACTTCCCTATTAGTGATGATAGATGACGTATACGTCAAAGATGACGTCACAAGGTCATTGTGACCAATAATTTTAAATGGAACCCTATGGCAAGCGACACCTCTTTTAAAAGGTATCGAAAAAACCTATTCAATGATACTAATATTGTGTCTGTTTACGGCAGTTTTGACAACTGGCTTTCAAAAACCGCAAAGCTGTGATGAATTAAATCAGTTAATAATAAAATTTAAAATTCAAGCTCCGCCACTGGATAGTTGGATAGTAAATAATCTGACGTTTTTGCAAATATGGAGAAAATGGTGAAAATATGGAGACTAAAATTAACCAACAGCCAGACTATGTCAAAACAATTTGTTTTAGTGACGAAAGTATTTTCTATCTAAATGGAAATATAAATACACAAAACGTGAGATATTGGAGTGACGCAAATCCTCACATGTTTCGTGAAACACATACTCAGTATCCCGAGAAGGTCAATGTTTGGGCAGGTATACTGGGAAACCACATCGTTGGGCCTGTTTTTTTAAATACCAACTTAACCGGTGAGGTGTATCTGCAGATGTTGCAAAATGCAATAGGACCGTTAATCCTTGAATTTTTGGAAGATAATCAAGATGAATTCGACATTTTGGAAATAACTTTCCAACAGGATGGTGCTCCTCCACACTATTACGGTGCAATAAGACGGTATTTGGATGAAGAATATCCTGGTAGATGGATTGGACGACGAGGTTCAATGGAATGGCCGCCTCGATCACCGGACCTCACACCTTTAGATTTTTTTCTGTGGGGGTATCTTAAATCGAAGGTTTACGCCACTCAGCCTGACAATATTGATGTTTTAAAACAACGTATTGTTACAGAATGTAGGGCTATTTCCGCAGACACATTTGAAAAAGTACGAGAAGAGTTTCGCAATAGGATGTTTTACTGTCAGGAAGTAGATGGAGCTCACTTCGAACAATTACTATAAGTAGGTACTGATTCTTGAATCTGTAATTAAAATTATTATCCAAGTTTACTGATTACTGATTTAATCCATCAAAACTACCATAAATACAAACAATATTAGTATCATTGAATACGTTTTTTCGATACCTTTTAAAAGAGGTGTCGCTTGCAAATTTAAAATTATTGGTCACAATGACTTTGTGACGTCATCTTTGATGCATACGTCATCTATCATCACTAGTAGGGAAGTTTACAACCCTTAATATTCAGTTACCAAATTTCACTAGTTTATGTATAATCGTTAAAAAGATAAGAGGGGGGGGGGGACTTTTGAATAGCACTGTATGAATATTACCATCAAAATATGCATATCTCCATTGAATAATCAGTACAGGGGCAATGACTAGATGTGAAACAATAAATAGTCAGTATAGTCACATAAGAAAAAGTTCATGTCTACAGGTATCTTTTCGTCCAGTCGCGGATTAGGGGGGGGTTGGGCAATCCTGTACCTCTTGTTTTGGGAGACCTGCAAATCTTGAGAAGTCCTTTCAAATCCCAAAGAATTTGAAAATATGTTTAGTAAGTAAGAGGCAGTTTGAAATTGGAGACTCCATACGTATGCAAAATGTAAGTGTAGGTAGCCATGTACTTACTTATTATCAAGTCCATTCATATTTACAAAATGTACACTATAAATATATCAATTTCTGAGCAGACCGGAAGACTCATTTAGTTTTGCCACCCCGGGACTCCGACGGGCTTAGTCCGCCACTGCTTACGTCATACCACAGCTACGTCTACTATGACATAGTCAGGCCACATCTTTGTGCACTATGATAGGTTAATCAAAATAGTAGGTGGTATACTAAAAATTTCTGAATTCGTATATACAAAATACAATGGAACAGGAAATAATGTATGTACATTAATTATTATGAAAATACAAATGATTATTTATGACTTAAACAAACATGATTTTTTATTTAACTCGAATAAGAAAGTAATTAATAACCTTTCCATCACCAGAGATGAAATCTAAATGGGCTCACATCACATGGTACATTTATTCTTTGTTATTATAGCTGACAACTAAAAAGTGTACGAAATATGATTGAAAATGTAAATTCTTTAATATCCGTTAATTTTTTAATTTTATGCATTTCTATAAGAGCTTAGAGATCACACAGAAGTAAATAATTAAACAAACAGAAGGAACAATTTGGAAAATTTAAAGGCACATCAAAAAGGTATATTTTTGTTTACTTGATAAACCTACTTCTATTACACCTAAATTCTGTTTACCGTAATTACATTACAATCTACTACACTTTAAATATGTGCTATTCTTTATTGTATGAAATTGATGCAGTTAGTTTAAAAAAAAACGTATTACATCATGCATATTTCCCTTTTAGAAAGAGGCTTGCATTCTTGCATGGGATTTATTAATAAATGTTTATAAATTGCCAAAATCAAGGTTATATGTCACATATTTTAAAGGAGATGAAAAACTGGGGATAGGGGAAGATTTGGAAACAAAAGAAATATGGAAACAGATTGGGTAAGTATAGTAACCTTTTCCTTGGATAAGTGTATTCGTAAATCAAACATTACTTTTTCCTGACGACCTGATAACTTTCAATTATTTAATAAACATTGCCTAAAAGTCATCCTATAAATTTTATTTTAATTCAGTGTATTTTAGATTATTGTTATTATTGTTTAATATTAATAAAAACATACAAATTAATAATTCGTATTTGAAAATATTATATAAGTATACGTGTAAAATGAATATTAATATTTTGTTATTAATAAATAGGTACATAATAAATTTTATAAAAATCATAAAAATAAGTTCAGTATATGCAAGACATTTGATAATACAAATAGAATTCTTGTTGTATACAAGGTGTAACAGGATCATGGTATGTGCCCCCCTTTTCTCCTTTAGTTTTGAAGCTAATTGATTGAAATTTGGGATATCGTATACACATAATAAGCGGCACTTTTTGACATACAATTGATTTTTTTTTCAAGTGACACTAACTTTCAATTTTTAAATAGAATATCCTGTATATTATTGCATTTTTGAATTCTGCATAATTTTATGAAACCAACAATACCAAATAAGTGACATTTCAAAAGTCAATATTTTTTATAATCTAATTTTTAATTTTCCATTTAAGTGTGCCATGACAGTTCCGATTTATTCTAAATAACCCGTGTAATGCTACAAAAATCTAAATCCCGTCAAAAATGCCAAATCACGTGATTTATGAACAAATAAAGTTCATCATGGTACCGTGGTACCGTTTATTAGTACTGTTAATAAGGAATCTATTCATATGTCGTATTAAAATGTGCAATAAATACAAACAAAATTACAGCTAAAAGAAAATTTTAGTATTTTATTATTTTCTTTTACCTGTAATTTGGTTTATATTTATTGCACATTTTAATATGACATATGAATAAATTCCTTATTAACAGTACTAATAAATGGTATATGGTACCACGGTACCAATATGGTTCCATTTGAAACAATTGAGTTTTGCCCCAAAAACAATTTTGATGAACTTTATTCGTTCATAAATCACGCGATTTAGTATTTTTGGAGGGATTTCGATTTTTGTAGCATTACACGGGTCATTTAGAATAAATCGAAACTGTCATGAAACACTTAAATGGAAAACTAAAAATTAGATTAAAAAAAATGTTGACTTTTTAAATATCACTTATTTGGTATTGTTGGATTCATAAAAGTATGCAGAATTCAAAAATGCAATAATATACAGGGTATTCCATTTAAAAATCGAAAGTTAGTGTCACTTCCGGCGAAACCGGAAGTGAAAGAAAAATCAATTGTATGTCAAGAAGTGCCGCTTATTATGTGTATAGAATATCCCAAATTTCAATCAATTATCTTCAAAACTAAAGAAGAAAAGGGGGGCATACCATGATCCTGTTACACTCGGTATAGCCATTTTTCTTACACTCGCCTGTTTGAATATGGAGAATTTTTGCGAAATAATTAAAATTTTAGGTTAGCCTTGAAACAATTTCAGGAGGCAACTGATACTTGCCATGACAAGTCGGTGAGAAATTTAGTTATAAAAAATATCTATCTGGTAGTTGACTGAAATAGAACATTCTCAATTATATGAAAAAAATTATAGGACTTGTTTTTGAATCTAACAAAGAATAAGCTAACATAAATTGAGATATTTAACAAACTTGACAAAAGTTAAGTAAAAAATCAAGGATAATTTAATTTAAATTTTCAAATTGTCCATCTCTAAGTACTATTTATTTTTCATTTAGAAAAAAAAAACAATTTTTAACACTCCTTCTTAGTTTATTATCCAGTTCTTTTCCTCGATTTTCACAATTGAATATTTTTTGTAAGACAATTATTATAATCTAATTACTTTAGCAATTAAAACTATTGAATTTCAAAATTCTTATTAGTACTTGAAATATTGATTATAAATGACCATTTATGTACGATTTTCTATCAACAAATGATTTTCAAGAACAGTTTTCTGTTAATTTTTGGGTTGAATCTTCATTTGTAATTATAATTTTAAGGTTTTTATTAAAAATATCAAATATAATATAGATTCTAACAGAATGAATGTGTAGTCTTAAAAAAGTGCATACAAAAGAGAGAATTCATGAAGACATGTTATTTTTAGCTTTCCCGAAGAGAGAATTCTGCCTTTTGGAATGAAAGACAATTTTTGGGAAATGGGTTTATTAGGACCATGTGGCCCTTGTACAGAAATACACATTGATCATAGAGGTACCACAAGTAGACCACAGTTTGTAAATAAAGGTCTCCATGATTTAACAGAAGTTTGGAATATAGTTTTTATAGAATACAATCGGTAAGGAACAAAATGACTTCAAAGGGAATTTTGTATTCACAAAAAACAAAACATTTTAAGACAACAGTGTTAAATAAGATTAGATGGTACATATACAGGGTGTTTTTCTAAGATTTTTTAAGGATAAGGGTAATTTGATAGAATAAATCATATACTATGAAAATAAATTTTCAAAAAAATTGAACAAAAACTGGCCTTAACAAAAAAATTCGAACATTTCGAGAACTGAACATTTCGAACATAGAAATTTTTCACGTTTTATTCTCCCACCACATTTTGCACATTCACAACAAATATTCAATGTTGCCATTTTCTTCATTATGACACATCACAACTTGATGGATTAGAATATTGCAAATTAAAAATTTCATTGTGGATAAAAAAAAAACAGCATCTGTAAATAGAATATTCTCAATGAAATTTTGTCTTGGCTAATTGTTAGTCAGCAACCATTTGGAAAATTCTACACACAGGATAATCTCATTGTAGTAAAACATAGTTCTTGATACATGAAACAGGTGTACAATTGGTTCCCTTGCAGGGTGCGACAAACAACTCAATTGGATCATCCTTAATCACATTTAAGGATATCTTTCTTTACATCATGGTATCCAAAGTCTTACCAGTTCATCATCATGTTCTAGATGAGGTTTTAAATTACCAGTGTCTTGTAACAGTTTCATGTTAAGCAGTACCATATTACTGTAATTACAGGTCATTCTTCATAATAATCAATCAGAATGTTTAATAATAGTCACAATCAGGCAACGACAAGTAAACTACTACTGTTTAAAGATATGCAAGATATTATTTATTTGTAATATGCAATGTTAAATACGACAGACTGTTAACTACTGTAAAATAGAATTAAAATTTGGCCTGGATTGCAAAGTGAAACTATGCTACTATGATAATTTTCCCAGTATTCAAATTAGCACCCTTAATCCAACAATCCAGTTCATTGTCCAATATTGCAGATTTTTGTAATTGAGAGCCCTAATTGACGAGTTAATCATCCTGATATGACTTCTGGTGAAAACTCAGGTATAACTAAGAACAATAAATTGTATTTGTTATTACCCACGCATAGAGTTTGTATACTGTTTGTATTCAATAATTATTTTTAACTGTATAAACACAAGTCAAATAATGTAAAACCATACACAATATCTAAAATGCATAAACGATAAAAAATTTACTGTTTATTTTCGCAATTTTTTTATTCGAATAGTGCTACCATCAATCGATTAATTCTCCGATAGGTATGTCATATTGACATTGGTTCAACCATGGTCAAAGTGTATTTTATCTATAGTTACGAGGGTAGCCCCGGAAGTGCCCGATCTGACGTATAGATGGCGGTTGTTTGAAAAGAATGACTGGTAGAAAGTACCAACATTATAAAGCTTAAGTTTGAAGTTTGACAATGCTATGTTGCTTAGTATTTGTTTGACAGCAATGAATAGTGAACCCTCTCAGTGAATTTGTAAACACGGAAAAAATTGGTCATTGTTATGTGATCCAATACTTTAATTTGAAAGGCCTCAGGCCAACCGATATCAAAGCGGAGCTAGATTCCACTCTGAGGGCGTCTGCTCGTTCGTTTACAACAGTAAAGTATTGGGTGTCAAGGGTTTAAACGAGGCCATATGAGCTACGAAGACGAACATCGCCTGAAAGTAGGTATTTCAAAAGGTGCTGTACATTGCATATTGGCTGAAAATTTTGACATGAAAAAACTGTGCGCAATATGGGTGCCGCGATTACTTTCAATGGAACAAAACCAGCGTTGTAAGGATGTTTCCATGGAGTGTTTGATGAAGTTTCACAGGAATAAAGCTAAGTTTTTGCGTCTATTCATAACTATGGATGAAACATTAGCCCATTACTTCACACCTGAGACAAAGAAACAGTCAAAACAATGGACTGAAAGGGGAAAATCGGCTCCAAAGAAGGCAAAGACAGTTCCATCTGTAAGGTCATCGCGTCTGTTTTTTGGGATGTGTGTGGGATAATTTTCATTGATTATCTTTAGAAAGAAAAATAATCAACGGCGAGTATTATGCGAAGTTATTGCAGCGTTTGAGTGTTAAAATCAAGAAAAAACTGCTGCATTTAGCGGATAAGAAAGTTTTGTTTAATCAAGACAATGCGTCAGTTTACACATCCGTTATCGCAATGGCCAAAATCAATGAGGTAGAGTTCGAATTGCTTCCTCACGCACCCTATTCGCCAGATTTAGCACCCTGGGATTATTTCCAAGATTTCCAAATTTGAAACAATGGCTCGGTGGTAAGAGATTGCCAACAATGAAGAGGTGGATATTGCGGTTGATGGCTATTTTGAGGAGCTCGACGATTCTCACTATAAACAGTGTATTGAAGCTGTTGCACATTGCTGGGAAAAGTGTACTGAGCTATAAGGAGCTATATTTTTTCCCAAATTTATTGTTTTATTTGTTAGGTTAGGTACACAAGAAGAAGTACCGAAATGATTGAATCACATGTAGGTTCTTTCACAAAAAATAAAGATCATAGCGAAGTCTTGTGTGAAGATGTTTGCCGTGGTACTGCTGAAACTAATGAAGTGTGTTATTCTTCTTAGGATTCTTTGGAAACGACTTTCTGTTTGCCGATCAATCCGCAATTGAGTATTGGATTTCAATTGCATCGGTATTTCAGGGCTTCCACGTACATTGATTGATGGCACAGTGCTCGGACGTAGCTTTCTTCTGCTTATTTTATGGTTTCCTGAAATAGTATTAAATTATTGAATTGTTATAAACATACAATAAATAATAACCTACTTACTCAAGGAAAAATAGTCTGTACTTTTAAAATGCAAACTGCATATCGAAATCCCTCTCGACGTGTTTCTTATATTGGTTGCTACTTCCCATGGCGAAATTAGATTTATATTTTGTAGGAAACTGTAAGGTGATGGTATTAGATATTTCGGCTCGACAATGTGCCAAGGAGCAACGTTGCTTGTATTTTTTGTCCATATTTACTTATGAAGTTCGACACTGCAACAGTGGACTAGGTTAGGTTTCATGAGAATCACTCAAAATTATAAAAAGCGCCATTTCATAATAAAATTTACTTCGTGAAAAATTAACAATATAACTCACATCTTAATGTCCGAAGCCTATAGGGAATGATATGAGTGACGTGTATTGTCCTAGAATGAAATAGATAGTTTTGTCTGTCTTTCTCGCGCATCATGTGTTATTTACATTTTAGTTACAACTGTCTAATGAAAAATGTGATACAAAACAAGATCTTTTACTCTATTTATTTTAGTGAAATAACTGATAGTTGTGAGATGCATATTCGTGACCAGTCCACTGTACTTCTAGTACCAGTACCAGTAAAGTGTAATATCTATGCTAATACAGTATTTTCTGGTTAGAATTTTCAGACAACAATACCTCAATATTTTCATCAGTTGAAAATATAGTTCTTGAAAAGAATTTTGTTGGCTACATAATGTGAACATTAAAGACAATAAATCCTGAAAATGATTTTCATTGTCAGTAGGAAAAGTGGAAAATAACCTAGAGAGTATAAACACTGTAATTGTTGGTGACAGAGATACATACATATAATTTTTATATATCACAGCAGTAAGCACTAGTTTTTCATATATTTTTTCTTTGGTTGTTTAACTCTTGTTTGGTTGTGTTCGGCTCTAAATTATGTAGAACTATTAGGTATTAAATGTAATTATACTGTGAGGTGTAATTTTTTTTACCTCACGTTACTTTCTACTGTTGAATAAATATGAAGTATCATCAATTCCAAACTGTTGGATTAAACTGTTAAAGTTAGGTAACATTGCTTTAAGAAATGTCATGTTGCAGGACTTCATATGCTCAATATGACGACATCTCTCAAACGGTTTTGTGTCTAATTGAAAATCTTTTTTCGTCATATGTAAGCAATTTTTACTAAGGTAAATTTTTGTTAATCGACTTCTTTTACCAAGACTTAAATCCTATTAAAAATACTTGGAATAAATCATAAACACCCTGTATACACATTATGTGTAAAATATTTTACTCTAGGTTTATTATACCGATTTGGAAAATCTTTATTTATGGTTTGCAATTTTGATGGACCTATCAGAATGAACAAAGGGCAGCCTGAGTTCATACGTCGTCACTCATATGATGCAGGTGTGCTGTGAAGTGTTAGCAGCATCGAAATATGCATATCTCCCTTGAATAAACAGTACTGATAACAATAACAAAATGAGAAAACATATAAATAAAGTCCCATTATCTTAAGAAAAAGTTCACGTCTATACGATAGTTCAAAATTGTAGACGGAATATCAAAACTTTCTAGATCAGTATAAAAGGAACCAGTGATACAAAGATATAATACTAGATTAGAGAAACAATAAAAATTCAATATTTCATTAGACAAAAAAAAATACAAATTTACAGGCAAGCTGATGGATCTATTATACCATTGCCAGAGAAGCACGTAGACACGGGAATGGGTTTTGAGAGATTAACATCAGTTATACAGGGAAAGGAGAGCAATTATGACACAGACAATTTTACATATTTATTGAATGCAATTCACAAGGTTGGAAATATATATTACATAGCTTAAGGCCAAAATTACTATAGTTTTTATTAATACTAGTTAATTATAACTACAATGAATTCCATTTTAATAACATTTAACTTAAGCCTGGCTTCATAGATAGGTTATAATTTTGAAATTTGTATTTTTTTTTTATAAAGCTATAATTTTAGAATTCTAAAAATGTGCCTGCATATGGAGGAAAATTTGGAGAAAATGATTGGAACTCTCTTGATACGGCTTATAGAATATTAGCAGATCACACAAGAATGATAACAGTATGTTTAGCTGATGGAATGATACCAGAACAAAAGTAAGCTGAAAGACAGTACTTAGGTTAATTATACTATTAATAAAAAATCTAGATGTTGAATCAAATTACTAGCAATTATAGGTACAGCTCCACAATTTTTTTTAATAGACACTTTAATTTCAATTATTTTATTTTATAAAAGGTTTCAAATGTTGTAGTTGCTAGTGTGTCATTAGTGTTTATTATCTGTAATAATACCCTATGAATATTGATAGTAGTAAAACAATTTGATGAAGCAAACATTGAAAACTGAAAAGATGCTTTTAGGCTGTTAGTGGAAAGCCGTTATTCACATGCTAAATCATGGAATATCTATCTTCATCATAATACAATCTTTTTTTGCCGCGAGGAGGTTTCTGTGATTTGGTTTTAAATAAAAGCTTGAATAACACATAAGAACTTTATTGGATTTATGCAGCTAGATAGAAGTTTAATTTAAGTAAATTTTTATCTTGTATAAATCTTAAGGTAGTTTCTCCAGAAACCCAATTTTCTATAGAATTTCATCAATAAACTTAAAAAGAATAAACTTCTCGAAAGAAATTGCTAAATTGAAAAATTTTTGCCCGTACACTAAAGGAAATATTCACCACCAAAGTTGGAACTTTTTGCATGGTTTGAATGTACCAGAATGAATTGATTAAAAGTTACAAATTTTACATCATAACTTGAAAACTTTTCTATAGATTTTTTCCAAAAACAACTCATCTATGCATTAGGTTATTATGGATATTTTGAATTAAAAAATTGGTTGTTGCCAGATTTGTTGAAAAGATAAACATTTTTAAAATATGCCAGTTTAAGCTTTGCTCGGTAAGTCGAGAACTTTTCAATTAGTGTTTGGCAATACAACGGCATACATTTTATCAGTCGCCACTGTTATTACTGCACATTTATCACAAACAATATCCAAAATTGAATTTAGTCCTAAACGATTTACGTTTATTATTTTTTCAAGGAAAGAATGTTTTTACATTCATAACATCTTAAATTTTTGCCAAGCTCGCTCAGTTCAACTATATGTTGTCCAGTGCTTAGGTTAGTTACTGTGTTTACTTTTTGCAAGATTCACTTTTGCAATACGGTTTAAACGTTTCTGTATTACTTTCCACTTTGCAAATTTTCCTTTATTGTCCCGCAACTGATCACGACAAAAATTCATTTTTAATTATTCTATGAACATTGTTTCACGCTCCAAAAAAGTTTAAGGTTAGGTTAAGTATAAGACAGAATGTAATGTTGCCATGTCTTTAGTTTCAACTAATAAACATGGAATTGTGCACATACATATACATACAGTGTCTGGGTAGAGTACAGTCTCTGAACCAAAATAACGAACACTATACCTAAACCAAGAAGTGTAAAGAGTACAATGACCTAAGAAGCTGATAGGCGCTTTTGTCATATTTAATTCCTAAATTTCTTTATGTTCTATATTAATTCGGTAATATTAAATTTAATTGCAATTTATAATCAAATTTAAACAAAAAATATTAGAATTCAATTGTATAATGCTTATCTATGACACAGCGCATGTAAATTTATGTCATGTTTGTTAAATATAAAAAGATGAATAAATTTCATTGTACTAAATCCTCATTAAGTCAATTTTCTGCAAAAAATGACAACGTCGGTATCCAAGATTTGTCTTTGTTTCTCTCATTTGAAGAATATTATTTATTTCACTCATTTAGACTCTTTTGGAGTTAGGCGCAGGCTCATGCCGTAATTCAATGCAACAGCTGATGGCCATTGGCGGATCGACCAGTCGAACCGTGGGTGAAAAGAAAATTATTTTACGTGTTTTTCAGTGTATACAAAGAGATCATTCTGGTTTCGAAGATGAAGTAGTAGATATGTGCGCAGATTACACAAGAGCCTCAAAGGCAAATATACATAAAATTTTGAGAGAACAAAGAATATGGAATATGAAAAAAGAATATGTATGGACAAGTACAGACACCAAAACCAAAAAGCGGTCGAACGAAAGTTGACGAAGATGCAAAATATGCTATAAGAAGAACCGTCCATACTTTTTTTAGGAAAAATGAACTACCAACGTTGAAGGCAGTGCCGGAAGCTGTTAGTGAAAATAAGATAATCCCTAAAATGGGTAAGGAGACACTGTGTGAAGACTTTACATGGCATGAAGTTTAAATATGGGAAAATAGATGGAAAGGGTATTCTTATTGAAAGAAGTGAAATGATACAGTGGAGAAGAGACTATCTCAGGAAAATTAAGGAATTTCGAAGATAAGGAAAGAAAATTTATTATACTGATGAGACATGAGGGGCACACTGGAAAAAGTATGGCAAGATGAAAAATGCACGGCAAGCAGCTATTGAAGGCTGGTCAACTGGTATAAAAATGCCATCTGGGAAAGGTCGTCGTTTGATAATTACACATATAGTGGATTTTTAGTAAATGGTGCATTAATATTTCAGCTCAAGAAAACAGGAGACTACCACGAAGAGATGAATGCAAAGGTGTACGAAAATTGGTTTGGAGGCATTATTGAAAATTTGGAACCAGAATCTGTCATCGTTATGGATAATGCCCCATATCATAGTCGAAAATGTGAAAAAACGCCACAACAGTCATGGAGGAAAGCACAGGTTCAAAAATGGTTATGGAACAAAGGTATCCCTTATGCTGAAAATAGCTTAGATCCAGAATTGCTTCAAATTGTGAAGACACATGCAAATAAATACAAGAAACTTGCTGTAGAAGAATTAGCATTGAGCCATGGAACTACTGTTCTACGATTACCCCCATATAATTGTGAGTTGAACCCAATTGAGTTAATTTGGGCGCAAATTAAAGGGGACGTGGCCAGAGAAAATAAAACATTTAAATTGGCTGATGTCTAACGCCATCTTCAGAAAGCATTAGAAAATGTTACAGTAGAAGACTGGAGACAGTGTATTGGTCATGTTCAAAGAGAAGAACAGAAAATGTGGGATGTAGATAATATGACCGATGAAACCCTCGATCCCATTATTATTAGTGTCGGTAAAAGTGATAGTGAAAGTGATAGTGAGTGATGACTCGAAAATTGGAAAGGGTAAGATTGTTTTTCGAACGTTTTCTTTTTATTTCTGTAGTAGAATTTCGTTTATTTTCTGTAGAAGAAATTTTTGTTTTGTTTTTGTTACAGAATTTTGTTTATGATATTCCATATATTTTACGTTTAGTTGCGCATTTATTTTTGGACCGGACGGTACCGGAGAAATTGCCTTAAATTTATTTGATGTTGAAAATGTATTTTGACAATATAAATAAAAAATTATTCAGTATTTAAGTATTGCCCAGTAATAACTTCAATATTTATTAATCTCCCCATTATATTTATTTTTAAAATACATACTAATTATCTATGTGTCTTAATGAAAACATATTTCTATATATGAACACATCATATGTGTACGAGTATATCAAGTTTTTCATTAAGTGACGGCTTTATGTGATGTCAACCAACATTCAATTATGGCTCCTTTAAGTAAGGTATTAAATGTGCCTTACATGGAGAGAACTTGTGGTAAATTTTAACTGTATCGAACATTACTGATTGCAATGTTCAATTAGAAGCACACAAAATGTTTACATATTTAGGTGATCAGCTAGATATATAGTGTCAGTTCGAACTACAGGATTTGAATTGCGTGGCATTTGTGTTCTGTCAAAAATAGGACATCAATATTTAATGACTGTCACTACAAAGCATGCAACGTCAACATGCCTGTGATAGTATTACCAGCTTTATTTTCAAAGAAGTATGGTGTACTTACTCCATCACAGCGCGCCACGCGGCATAGGCGTACGCCTCATAATACATATAATAAACATAACAAAGTTAATACTAATGAAAGCAATGAGCTGTTGCACACTTACTTTCTTAACCAGATTTATGAAGTACTCGTAGATGGATTAGTGTCCCTATGCATCAGATCCGTAAAAACTTTTCAGCATCAGGTATGTTTCTATGGTTGACTCCAGCAGGCAGGTTCGCTTTGGCAAAAAAATATGTTTATATGTGGAGAACGATCTACTGATTTAACACAGGCATAATTAAAGTACTCTATGCACGCACTTAATGGATTTGTCGATCCAGTAATACAACTTTTATTTAACGTGGTAAAACCGGTGTCGTTTCGTAATACACTTTTGAACTTTTCTCTAACACCTTTATGTTTTACATCACATACCATATAACATAGAACTGACTTCGTTCACTATTTACAATGACTTCGCTAAAGACAATGCATTGTTTTGTAATTTGTTTATTGCATCGTGTAATCCTTTATAATTGTTACGAATAGTTTGTAAATCAGTTTCAACGGAATTGTCTTTAAATTTTATCTGGCTTTCCTTGATAGCCGCAGCCTCCTCAGGATTAAATTGCAGTATTACAGCTTTTATTTGCTGGAAATACTCGGTATAATACAAAGCTGCCTTCAACCACGTACCCCACCGTGTAAGAACCGGCTGCGGAGGTTCAGGAATACCGCCACACATCCTGTGAAATACTCTTAAGACGTTTCGGAGATTTCAAAAATACTTTTTTCGTATTTGCTATTAGGGCATCAACTTCTGGAAAACATTTCCAAATGGTTTCTGCCACAAGATGTAGAGTATGAACTTTACACGTAACGTGTAAAAACTGGCAGCCGTGTTTTTGAAGAGAACGGCCTACCGCAAGCATTGACGCAGCGCCATCCGTCACAATCATCAATATTTGACATTTTGTAATTTCAAATGTGTCCAGCGTCTTGAGCACTACCCGCGTAATTACTTCGCTAGTCAGTTTAAGAGGGTTGAGCACCCCTACCACATGTACCGCAGAATGTTTTTTTAACGTATGTCGTTTCGTCAACACATAACCACAACTGTTTATTTTTTAACACATTTAATTTTCTTTATGACGTCCTCGTGTAACACAGGCACATACTGTATTAAAGCCGTGCGATTTGTTAACTGGACATCGGGTCCACGATAAACTGAGGTCTCTGAGGCAAACCCCTTTTTTTATTGCTATATTGTACACTCGATGTATGCTGTCTACAATCTCGTGTACTCCAACACAACACATTAAGTCAATTTTACACACGTCACAAATAATTTTGGCTCCATCATAACATATGTCTGGGAAATCACGGATAATTTCTCGCACTTTATCAGCGACTGGCCTTGTTACCTCTGCTCACATTTGACATGGATATATTAAAATGTTAATGCACACATACACGTATAGAAATTCATCCATGGGAAACAGTAAACTGATTCACAGCGTACTAGCGATCTCCGTACCGAGTACCGGGTCTCGAGTACCGGGCCTCGAGTCTCGATGTGAAAGCGGTCTGGCATTCACATAAAGGTTCCTCTACACGTTGGAGAATGCTTGTTGGCCAACGTGTAGAGGAGATTATTTGTCGTATTGGCGGCATTGGCAGAGCTGGCGCAAGCGTTGGCGACCGTTCCGTCGTGGTGTCGGTTTTTCAAGATACATCAAAGGGCGTTGGCTTGGCGCTGGCGAACGTTGGTACTCACGTCCACACGTTGGCGGCACTGGCCTAGTATGTGAACAGCTGCCGCAGGGATAGTAGGGAGATATTTTAATTCTTTAATAAACTATTATTTAATTATTACTAATACTATTAAATATTAAAAATAAAGGTAGTATTTAATGAATAAACTGCAGCAGCTGCTACTCTCATGACGTCCATGTTGTTGTTCATATTGGCTTGCGTCTAAACAAACTGAACGTTCTTCCAACGTGTGGACAGATATTCAAATTTCCTTGCCAGCGTGTTGGCCAGCATGTTGGCCAACGTATCGACCAACGTGTAGAGGAGCCATAGCGAAATGAAATCATCCGTTCGCCGCTGGCCGATGGCGCTCAGTGCCAGCTCTATTCATCACTCTAAAATATGCACCAAACCATGCAATTCTTTTTTGTGAACAGCATGTGAATTTTTAACACTCCAAATTCGACATTGTTTGCTGACGTATCCGTCAAGTTGAAAATGTGCTTTAAAACTGAATTTTGTATATGACGATGTAGATCTTTCTTTAAAATCCGATGCGTGGTGGCTCTTGACAAATACAATTGTAGTGCACGACGTCGAATTGATGTGTTTGGATACTCCTGGATCCTTTCTCTCACTGCAGCAATATTTTCATCTGATCGACCACGACAAGGACGTACTGGTGTTGCTTTATCAATAACAGAGCACATCTCTTCTTTCTTCATTAAGTTACAAACTGTTAATTCTGTAGGCGGTTCATTTTGTCCTAATTTTGTGCGAATTCGTCTTAATACATCTGTAGATAGCTCACTTTCATAAAATGGTTCATACACAACACAACATTCATACAATACAAATCTTCTAACATTGACAGAACACAAATGGCGCGCAATTCAAATCCTATAGTTCCAACTGAGACCTTATACTTAAAACATCGAAAAATTAAAGAAATAGTTTCTATTTGTTCTTTTTCCATTTTAATTACATAGCATGATACAACATTACAATTGCAGTAACAGGTTCCTCTTGGAGGAAATTATATAACGTTTGACTCAATCCCAGCATTACTTGTAAATATTTTGTAACCGTTTATTATATTTCAAAATTGTGGGTAGAATTTTTTTTTATTGCTCTTTCCATCATGGAGTTTATTAAAAATAACTGAAGGAGCGGATTCACTTTCATGTAATCTTTCTATTTTAAGTAAGCTATAAAGGAAACATGGTATGGTAAAATTACCGTTAATGTCTTAATTTAAGTACCAAAATATCTATAATCCATTTACGCAGCATCTATTACTCTTTAACCAAAAATTATTTATTGTTTTTAAGAATGCATATTGTTGGATAGTGAGAAAACATTGTTATAGACCGGCAGAAATTTTGTCATCACAAACTTTGTCAGAGTATTTTAAAATATACACAGGTGTATTAAATAATGAGAATTAACAAGTGTGTTTTTTTTTTGATAATTTGATTTTCTTTAACTCAATTGTCTTATTCTTTGTATTGGTTATTTAATTTTAATTATTACATAATATTTAATTTCATTGTAGAAACATTTATATAATGTAATATTTTAGTCTGTAATTCTGATATTCTGAATTATGCTAAGACATGTTCATATTTCAGATTTCATAAGTTCCATAATATTAGAGTTTTCAGTATAATGTAAAATTGTTTACTGTATCTTTAATTTGTATATTGTGCAATTTCTTCGAAAATTTCTTGGAAATATGGGTTGTCTAACATATATGTGCACACATTTCCTGGTTAATAAACAATATTAGACATATTAATCTGTTATAAAGATCCTTTATAAATAAAACAAAAGAATCACATTAATTGTCTAAACTTAAGTTGTTGAGCTTAAGCCTAACAAATGAAAATGGAACAACCAAAAGTCTAGATAAAGCCTATAAGTGAAAGAAATAATTAAATGTATGTAAATCAAGAAATCTATTTGGTAAAATATACTTGGAAATGTTAATGTCTTAATTCATGTTTAAAAATTATAATATATATTAATTCACAGTCTTATATTTTGTTAAAATTTTGCCAAAATAACGACCCAATTTTCTTTATTGAAATTTTATACATACATTAATCTGTCTTAAGTTATATAGGTTTACTAACTAAACTGATAACTAAAGTTATCAGTTAAGTTAGTAGAATTTAAACAGTGCATGGTTTGCTATTCATAAATTCAATTAACTGGTATAGCTTACACTATTCAATTCTTCATTCTTACATCACATAAGGCTGTGATATTCCATCTTCTGAAATAGCGATACTTTTTAACAACATTTTTTTTTACTTGTTCTCATCATAATCCAATATATGATTAGTAAAGAAATTAATTTTTAAATCTACAACATGCCTGATGTTTTCTTATCTAATACCAGCTTCATAGTTTATTATTCACGATTAACATTAGACTATTAAACATTGTGCCAACATTTTTGAGATATGCAATATTTATTTTGTCTATCAGTTCCATTTCACATTTCCAGCCAAAAATTAAGAAGAATTTTAAGAAAAGCCTTTTTACTTAGTGAGACTGTTTTTTCAATAAAGAACGGTTTCTTAAAACTACTTACAAATTATGTAGTGGAAAATCTAGGTCCTTTTTACCCTGAAATGGAAAGAAATATAGCACAAGTAAAGTAATAACAAAAGTAACTATATATCTAAATTTATATAAAGCTTTCTTTTAGGTTCATCAGATTATAGATTATGAGGAAGAAGTGTATAAATCTTTGAGACAAAGTACTGAAAAACAATGGGAGAGTTTAGTAATAAACAATAAACAACTCTTGGAAATTGATATAACTGAAAGTCCAGGATTTATAGCAGCCTATAAAGAAATTACTACTACAAAAATTAAAGAAATTGACTCAAAGTTAGCTTTCAAATTGTATGACACATATGGCTTGGATGAAGAGTGTATTTTGACAGTGTCTAAGGTATTAAATTTAAAATATGATCCAGAGGAATTAAAGCAAGAATTAGAAAGGGCAAAGTTTAGATCCAAGGAATATAACATTTGTCCTGATAATCAGTTGTACCCGTTGCTTCTTAGAGAAAGTATTCCCAAAACTAATGATAATTTTAAATATTCTTTCCTTAAAAACAATAATAAATATATCTTCAATAAATTGAAAGTAAGGGTATTAAAAATATTCCAAAATGAGACTGAAGTCTCAGAAATAGATAGTGGATATTATAGTTCTCTGTTGTTGGATAAAACCAATTTGTATTCAGAAGCTGGTGGCCAAGTTGCTGACAATGGAGTTATTGATTTTAAGAATGGTTCATTTGAAGTAGTTACTATCGAAAATGTTAATGGTTACATACTTCATAAAGGCTTTTTCAAATCTAAAGACTGTAAGCTTCAAACAAATGCATTAGGAATTTTATCCGTAAATGAAGATTTTAGAATAAATTGTATGAGAAACCATACTGCCACTCATTTATTAAATTCTGCTTTAAAAACCGTGAAAGGAGCAACATGTCAAAAATCCAGTAAAGTCTCCAATAAGTATCTAATTTTGGATGTAGCAATATTTGGAGATAAGTTAAAAATATGTGAAATTGATAAGATTGAGCAACGAATTCTTGATGTAATTAGGAACTGTCAACCAGTCAACATTATTAAAATTGATAGTCAAAAATTATTAAATTATGATTTTATTACTATAATACCTGGTGAGATTTATCCAGACCATGACATCAGACTTGTTGAAATTAAAGATAAGGAATTTATATCAAAGTAAGTAAGAGTAACCTCAACTGTATTATTTATAAATCTGTTTGCTATGAAACTATTATTATTATATTCCACATACATCATTGATCATTATTTCCTTAAACATACAACAAAATACACATATATAGAATACAATGAATGTGCTCTATATGTCTACAAAACTCATAATTTTTTGTGTATCTACTTTCTTTTTGACAATTGAATACTATAACCAGTTGTGTATTTTTCGAAATTGTTTTGAAAATACCTAATATGAACATACATTGTGGTGCAATAGTTGTTATCGTCTACACAGTTGCCTGCATAACGCTTGCCTCATTGAGACAATGAAATGAAAGTGTGCTAGTCGGCATCATTTCCTAGATACACCCTAACTGCACTTCAGCGTGCCGGGTTAATTCCACTTGAAATTGCACCATACAGTAGATAATAGGTATATCACTTCTCATAATTTAATTCATATCTAATTCAAGAAAAAACCTGAGCGGGACTGTGAAAATGCTAAAACTGTATCAAGTACTTTTAAAACAGGTATGAGATGTAGGTACTCATAATCATAAAACATTAAAACCAATAGTATATGGCTAGTACTAGTTCTCTTTCATTTGTTTTATAGAGAACCTTGTTGTGGTACCCATGTTTTGAATACTACAGACATAGAAGATTTTTGTATAGTTAACTTGAAATCATTGGGAAGAAGTACTACCTCTATATCAGCTGTTACTGGAGACAGGGCAAAATTAGCACGATCAAACGCTTCTGAAATAACTGAAGAAATAGACATGTTAATGAAGAATATAGATGACAACATTGACAAGGTAAGAAGAACCTTTTATAGATGAAATCACACGTTTAGTAAAAATAGGTATATTTTAGCCTGATCTTTTGAACATGATTATCTCAACGTTAAAAAGGAAATTAATTTACAATGTTGACAGTGAATATATATTACCAATTTGTATAAAACATAATTGCATGGAAAAACTTGATGCAATAAATAAGCAAGTCAAGGATACTACAAAGGAAAATTTAAGGTAATTTAAATATTTTTATATTGGTGGGAATGATATTGGAAAAAAAGATACGAAATATGTTTCTGCAATAAATTAAAAAATGTATGGTATAGTGATTTCATCCAAGTAGTCGTTAGTTCAGAGAAAGTTTACCCTGTTGATGCGAACAGGGTAAGAGAAAATATTTCAATTTTCTATAGAACTGGTTGATGAAACAGAATAAATCATAGCTTCTAGTACAATAAACTTGCATGTAAAATTGCATAATTGAAATAGCATGACAAAGTAGGAGCATAGATTAGAGAAGACAGCTAATTTATTTTAACAGGTCTACCTGTGATTTGTCATATATATTTTGTTTGTCTTCGTTTGATCTGGAGGCCAGTAACACAAAAATATTTCCATTCAATATATTTCCAAATGGAATGTTTCCTGCTTATTGCCTTAAATTTAAAAGATGAAACAAAAGGATTTTTTATCATATTCACAAAAAAGCTATTTATCTCAAAGAGCCTATTTATTTGCATGGCAACAAATCAGAATGTTTTCCTAATCATATAAAAAATACCGAATTGGTGTTGTATAAACTACTAGTTTTAAAGCGTTTGATTTGGATGTTTTTACTGTATACAGATTTTTAAGATTGCAAATATATACGCTATTTGAGAATACGGTAAATAATCCTTAGGAAAAATCGCCAATTCAGTGCCATCTAACCAGGCTCTAAGTCGGTGCATTATCAGGTTTTTAATAAAGCAAATTATATATTATCACATTAATCATTCCATATTAATAAGGTATTCATAATTGAAAATATAAAATATAGCCCCTTTCTCACTTTTTTCAAGCACTTAAGAAATTTAGTTTTCTCAATAGAATACATTATGAAGCAATACAAATAAAACAAATAAGAAAACTAACTCGAGAATATAAAATTTGAGTTGTGTGTATGTATGTAACCGTCTACTATTTTATTTACTTCCTTGATTCTGATAAGACTAAGCAGTAATATCTATTTGCATGGAATTACTACTCATAATATTGATCTGTTAATATCCATTTTTGCAACTAGAAATATCAACAATCTCAAATATCAATGAGCTTGGTTTAATTAGTGTTAAAATGGAATTTAAATAGAAATATAGTATATTCTTAATAGTATTATTAATATGTTGTATTTAAGACATAAATTGTGGGTTTCAGAGATCTCATAGAAATCGAAATGCAGAATGTTCTAGATTCCAATATTAAAATAACAAAATCCAATAAAAAATACATTGTACATTACCTTCGCAGTTCAATGGTTCTAGAATCTGTGCCTCTTCAAAAAGCTACTAGATTATGTCCAAATATTCCAATTTTAGTAGTGTCATATGCTGATAATATGGTTAAAGCTAGATGTTGTGTTCCTAAGGTTAGTATTACGTATAATTATTTGTTAATACCTTCATCAAATAAAAAAAAAACATGTTATTACACCATTTACAAATAGCCAGACATGTTGATTCTTGTTTAGACAGGGTGTTTATGATATTTTTAAAGGTCTTTAAATGATGAAAATATTTTGATAAAATGAATCATACAACGAAAACAAACTAAATAAAATAAAGACTCACCTTTCTTAAAAAAAAAAAAATCAAGATGGATTATTTCACATCTTATCCTCCCACCACATTTCACGCATTTACAACAAATGTTTAATGTTGCTACCTTCTTTGTTATGACAACACAGCCAGAAGGATTAGAAAATTGGAAATTAAAAATTCCATTGTAGGTAAAAAATTGCTTCATCTGTAAGTAGTATATTCACAGTGAAATCTTGTCCCTATTGATTGTTAGTTAGCAAAATTCTACATGCTGAGGATAATCTTGCAGCAAAACATGAACTCTGCAAATGATACAAGTATAACTGATTTCTTCGCAGGGTGTGCCAAACAACTCGATTGAACCAATCTCAACTAGATTTAGGATATCTTCTACATTGTTAATGGTATCTGTTGTGGCTATCAAATTTTGTAAACATTCACCTTAAATCAACTAGTTTCATGTCAACCAGCTCAGCATGCACTGCTGTAATTATGCATCATTCTTCTTAATAACCAAAATCATAATTTTTAATAATCAGAATAAGGGAACCACAAGTAAACCACTGCAGTTTTAATACCTGCAAGATATTTATTTGTAATATGCAACATTAAATGCAGCAAACTTACAACTTCTGTAAAATAGAAGTAAAGGTTTTGTTTGGATTGCGAAGCAAACCTATAATGCTAGTATTGTTTTATTATATATATTTCTACGTTTATATGCACTTATTAGTCCAACAACTCACTTCATTGTTGAGTATTGCAGGTTGCTGTTGTCCTTTACTTTATGTAGTTCAGAACACTAATGGACGAGTTAATCATCCCAATAAAATCTTTGATGGAAACAGATACAACTACAAACAATAAATTTGTATTCATTATTACCAATAAAGAGTTTGTATCCTGTTTTGTGATTAATTTGGAGTTGCTAAAATAAACCAAATGTCATAGACAATATACAATGAAATGTATTAATGGCAAAAAAATGTTTCACCGCAAAATGTGTCATTTTGCGGTGAAAGTAGTGCCACTGTTGGTCGATTAATTCTCCAATAGGTATGTCACTTTCGACGTTTTCAACGAACGTCGATCAACTCGGAAGAATAAAGTACAGGTATTATTGACCTCATTTATCTCGCATATCTTGTTGCGTATTACAAATAACTGATAGTTGAGTGGTGTAAATTGGTTACTAAATTGGATGAAAGAGACAAATAAACCGTAAAAACTAAAAATAATAAACCCAGAATATTTGACAGTTTTCATATTGACAGGATTTTTATTTTATTTTTTAACAAGCCTAGACAGAAAAATAAAACACCTTAACTGTTATTAAGAGAGGTACTAATACAGTACAGTAGTAACAATCAGTTTTTCATATTATATTTTTCTTTGACTGTTTAACTGTCATGTTTCTAAATTATGTAGAATTATTAGGTATTATTTCACATTAGACTATTCAGTGTTGTTACAAAAATGACCTTAGACATTTTGCAGTTATCTGTAAAGTGTAGTATTTGTATACTGTATATACTGTGAGGTGTAATTTACCCCATGTTATTATTTGTGGTTGAATAATCATGAAGTATTTCGCTTCCGCATTGTTGGATTAAACTGTTAAATTTGGCAATTGTGCTATAAGAAATGTCATATTGCAGGACTTGAGGATATGAGCTGAGTTCAATTGTATAATTTAAAATGTTTTTTTTTTGCAACTTTATAGAGGTACATTTTTGTTCATTGACTTATTTTACCGAGATCTACCTCCTATTAAAAATACTTGGAATAGACGATAAACACCCTGTATTAAATTAGAATGAAGGTTTACTTGTTGTTACTATTCACATCCCATTTCTTGTATTACTACATGATGTCACATTCTCAATGCTATTGTTTTTATGTTTCGAGTCAGCATAATAGAATCATTTCATAATTTCAATGTTACCTGAATGAAACGATATGTCAAAAGATACAACAATAATTGTATGTAGATATTCTTGTAAGAATATCAATAATTCTTGCACTCGTGTCTTGATATCTAAATACACATATACATATATATATATATATATATATATATATATATATATATATATATATATATATATATATATATATATATATATCATTCAATAATATTGTATAGCATATAATTATGTTCTTTTTTTAATAAACATTATTTTTGGATTTTTATCCTTAAAAACTGGTTTTAAGTGGCCATTTAATATATAATATTCCTGACAGGCCATTGCCATATGAATTGTATCATGATGGCTTTTATGTTTAGTTTTATGAGAATTTTCTCCTTACATGAAACTTGATTGATGGTTTACAACAATGTATTATGGTTTGTAGGATTTGCGAAGTGATAAGTTTAATGCTGAAAAATGGATGAACGAATCTGTGGTGGGTGTGTTTAAAAGTAGGGCTGCACCTCCTAAAGGACAAGATGGCTCTTTAGTTTGTAATATGAAAGCAAAAAAGGTTCACTTACAAGACTGGGATTCTCTACTAAGTGAATGTCTTGAGAAAGCACAGAAATATGTTGAAGAAAATTTGTGATTATGTAATATTTAAATTAACACTTTTATTTCAAATTATAAATAATTTTTAATTGGGCTACATTTATTAAATAAAATATGAATTTAATATAAATTGTTCTTCATAATGAGGTAATCATTTTCATAACAAGATATGAAAATTATATGAAAGGGATATATAATTTGCTTTGGTAATATTTGTCTCTTATTTGGGAAGAGAATTATTTCTGCCTTCCTGAGGTTAACAGATTATATATTCTCTGCATCATTTTTCTATTATACTGAGGATTGCCTGAATTCTGCCACTGAGTATAGTTTATTTCATCGCTATTTGCCAAATAAAAAATCTCAAAACATACCGTGGCTTGTTTTTATGGCTAGGTTCAGGTAGACTGTTCTGTTTATCGGCAATATAAAAGAGTTTTTAAGAGAGTTTTTGGAATATTGGAAATCGATATTGAATATTGTAAACAAGTGATTTTTTTTCCTGTAAAAATATATTCTTAATTTGAATTTGCAAAGATATTGTAACAATATTCAAATAATATACGTATCCAGCATTATTCATTGGACTCCGTTCAATTCAAAATATGTTGTGAATTTTGCCTACTTGCCTACTACCTAGTTGACCCACTTCTATATCTTGACATGAATCTCTTGATAAATATTGAACTTATGCCCAAATAAAATGGTTTTATTGCTGTAAATCACAATAAATGACCTTGGTGCAAATTTTGTGAACCTGTAACTACAACTTTACACATACGAGTATAATTATCTAAGGCATAGTTGCATACAGATCATTGGGGAGTATGCCAATGGATAAATTACTATAGTACAATTTCATTTTGACACTAATTCCTCAATGTTTAACCCACATGTACTGTTTAATGTTTTGGCTAAGGCCGCTAATCAATCACTAAATAACATGTTACTCATCAGTTGACTATAGACAAAATGTTGCGACAGAGACAGTATTATTAGCAGATTACAGTTGCTCTAGAATAATGGGATTATAACTATATTAATTTGAAAAGTCAATTTAAACTAATCTTTGAAGTTCTGACTTAAACCCAGCTTAATACTGTATATTTAATGGACAAAATAAATATTGTATACAAATGAATAATCAATATTTGTATATGATAATGTGATTCATTATCTAAAGGATTGTATTTACATACCAACCTTGTTCAGTTATATGAAAGTTACTAGTTACATGTTTCATATATAATTCTCAATTTGTTTTTAATTAAAACATTTCATGCCAACTTTATAGTTTCTCTAATGTATGAGATAATCAGATAACTCCCCAATTCTAATAAACTACCAATTCATCGTTGAAGCGTTGCTATTCAAGTTACTGTGTTTAGTTGAATTCATTTAGTCGGGGTATCTCAATAAATCGTCTTGTACTCTCGGTTCTCATAGGTTTAGTAAACTATAACAGTGAATAACATTTATTGCCATTCAGATTATTTATCTCCAACTGTGAATGATTTTTACTATGTGCCATTTTCATTTTTGACAATAATTCAGTTCTCTAAGGTTCAGGTTCAGTTCTTTGATAATGTTTTCCACAAATATAGATAGTTTCGTCCGTGCTGCATGTCAAGTTGTCGCTCAACTGGGTACCACTATCTGATTCTAATAATGATTCTGCTGATAATTTTCAAACACATAGCATTATACTGAAAGTAATTAGCAGAAACAAACTTTTAATTACGCTCAAAACCGTTCTGAAAATGAAAACAATTCTGCACAACCAATAACTTGCTTATTTTGAAAATTCTTCACATTTTAGTGGAAGCGATTTTGATATACTTGTTTAATATTATTTTATTGGTTTATATACTGTTTAGTACAAAAATTAATGAAAAAGGGGTTCCTAATTTTCTGTATATTCCTCGACTCATTATAATTTTGTCTATGGTACCACCACTGCAAGTCTTGCAGTGGAATTAGTCAATCAGTCATTTATTATAGTCATAAACGACCCGAATAGAATTTATATACATCATTAACCGCCTAGGTCTAGGGTATATTCCTATTCTTTTCGCTTTACCACAAATGTAATGATCCATCAATGGCCATTATTATAACAAATTAATTTGGAGTAGAATATAAATATCTGTGCACGCTGATTTGTACTTGTTTATATGTACTGTCCAAATCGTATAAGTCAATGCAGGACATATACTTGTAGTATGAGTATGTCTATGCAAGTGCCTCGATGGAATATTCCGTTCTTGGTTCACTTAATACGTAACGGGATCAATCAATCCCTTAATCAGTAGAGCCGCTTGATTTTATCAGCGGAGCATTGCCGCCGTAAATGTGCGCACACGTGAGGACGGTGAGTTGTTAAACATCTATATAGTTGATGTATCGTGCATTTTAATACGAATGTTTTTACGTTGTAAAGTGCTATTTGCAACCACATCAAGTAAATAAATTTATATTGGGAATTTACAGACAAAATACAATGGTGCAAAAATATGTTTAGTTGGCGATAAACCTGTGTTGTGCTGAGATAGTGCACAGCACAAATATAAAAAAGTGCCCTAAGATCGAGGACTAATATTCGACTTTTAATGATTTTTATGTTGGTGTTATGTAACATCATTTACTTAATCAAAAAGTATTTCAGCACTTCTGGGATAAGTATAATCCGAATCCAAGTTATGGCCAGAAAACATTGCACAACATATGTACCATCTGTGCAGGAATAAATCGAAAATAATAGGAAATCAAAATTACCGCAACCCTATTTTGTAGGCTTAAACAAGTGTGGTAACTTCTTATATATTACATGTAAACTTCGTGCATTAAATGTGGTGTCTGAAGAAAATCGAAGATATTATCCAAGCATAAATGGATTAATGTCATTTACAAAAGTGGTATTTCTCAAATCTCTTAAACATATTCGAGAATTTCACAGAGTGTCCCGACATCCCTGGACCACCACAGCCACTTTTTATTCACTGAAGAATGTACTTACAGGCAGCATTTTTTTATGTCGAGCATTTCCACAAATAAAGTCTAATATTATAATTTAATTCTAAAGAGGTAGTAGGGATATATATATTTCAAGATCTCTAATTTGAAGTAGATTTACAAACGATGCATAACAATTAGAAGAGAATAGTGGAGGCAATAGAAGAATTACAAAATCCTTCCTTGTCATTAGTGGAATCCCTGTAAATAGTGGATGCTGTACACACACAGATACATGCTTTAAAGGGCGCATAATAATAATGTTATAAGCAAAGTTTGATTGAGTTTTAAAAAAAATATTTAGACTACATCTAAATATCCGTTATATAATTACAATAACTATTTTAATTATGCCAATATATCACTAGATGTCGAATAATCGTATTCTTCATATACAAAAATGCTTTCACATGGCAAACACCATTGGCTAAAACTACTGTAAAAATATATCTAACGCTGATCAATAAATGTGTTAATCCAGTTAACAACGCTGTTTAGGAGGGGATGTTTTACAATATTGAATAAATTATAATACATAACCAGGTGCTTATTATTATTTTATTACATAGCATTATTTATTTGGAATTATTAACCCTTTAATTACTACGCACGAAATATTTCGTGTATAGTATGAGAAAATCACACACTATGCACAAAATATTTCGTTGTACTGGCACCTGGCCTGGTGTGAAACGCATGTAGATATCCATTTTCACTAGCTCTACCTTTTTGCTGCCTTTTTAACACATTGTATTACCAATATGCCACTAGTTAGCGACCTTTTTGGTATTCTAGGATGTGATTCATCCAATTAAGTCTCAGTAGATAACGTTAGGTGCCATTGTCTTATCAGTAATGTCCCGTTTTCGAGTGCGCCCATTTGCCCGTCTTTGTTGTTTGTTTTATTTGTGATTTATTGTGCTTTCATCATGTCACAGCGTGTTTATACTGATGAACTATTAGTAATTCTCAAAAACAGTGATGATGACGATGAGCTCTTCAACGATATTTTCTAAAATGGGTGAAACAGGTGGTTCAAGCTCGTCAGCTATTTCCTCAATTTCGTCAACACTTCCAGTTCAAATGCTCGCCCGTCCGAAATTTTTTCAAATAATTTTTTCCCGATTCAATAGTAAAACACGTTATTGCTGAAACGAATAAATGTTACTTGTTTTGGAACAACCAGGGAAAAGTCAATCGAACAATGCGCAACCAGTTCAAAAATTTTAAAATATATATGCCCCACGTAAAAAAGTATTTAGCATGGTGGAACAGATTGAACGTCAGAGCCTGTAGTTTCTGTCTCAGTGAGCCTAACCAGATGTAGTAACTAAAGGATTACTGTAGTACACGGATGGAATGAACAGCTCTATTAATCAGGTAGGTCTTACTTTCAACTTGTTAATGGTCACTATAATAATCTTAGTTCTCAATGTTTATTAATCATTATAGTATTTTTAAAGCCAACATTAATACCTAAATTTTAAATCACCTGTTGACTTTTATTCAAACTTTTGCAATATATACAATTTTGTACACCAGTATACATTTTTTTTGGAATTAACGATGCATTCAAAAATAGCACAAGCAAGAAAAAGTAGCATTGACCGTGATTTTATCCAAATTAATCTATGAAATTGCAATTGTTAAACATAGTTTAGGTATACTTTTATCTCATCACTTCAGCTAACCTACAAAAATACGGTCTTGATCTAATGTTATAAATCTGTAAATGTAAGGTTAATTGCAACACTAAATAAATAAAAGAATTATCTATATAATTTGTATTTATGGCATTGGAGTCTGTACCTGTGGTATCCATTCAAATTCCATGTTATCAGTGTTGCAGTAGTGGCAGCTAAGAAATGGCAAACAAGTGTAGATACAGCAAAATAAAATTAGATATATACTATTCCACATTAGCTCAAAATAAAAATTTAATGGGTCTGTTTTATTATGCATACATAGAAATTGGTAATACATTTGACGTAGATTTAAGTTCAAAAAGCATTAATGAATGATTTAATAAATATTAATACAAAAATTTTCAAATTTGTACTTTTTATTTTGGTATTAAACCTATAAATTAAATACATTGAGTAAACTGTGAATGTGTAACATGACATTGACGATATTATTTCGCAGTCTTATGTACCTTACTATTATTGTTTTCAAGCACTGGATTATATTAATTACTTTGCTTAATTCTAATGTAACAAACATTTTATAAAAAGGCATTTTGTTGGGATAGCTGGTTGGACAGATATACAATGCCAATAAATGAACTCAGCTACCACATTATACAAGGGTTCCACAAGTAAGACAGAAAAAAGTTATTCGACAATTTTTTAAAACAAGTTTCAACATCATTTCGATGTACAAATGATTAAATATGATTAATTTTAATCATGACAGAGTTTTAAATAACTATTATGATTTACTTTAATAAAGTATGAAATGGGTCATGATTAAAAATTATAATTTTTCTTTTTCTTGCAGAATTGTAAAAAAAAGATTGACAAAACTGATGAATGAATTAAGTTTGATACACAACAGTATCTAATTATTCAAATTAATTCTGCTAGTGTTTATTGTTTATTAAACTTTTAGTTGGAAAACCTTTATCAAAATATCACAATACTTTAAATACCACAAAATTTACTATTAATAAAACAATGAATCATTTTAGGTCATAGTAATTATTAATATATTAATTACACATTACATATACCATAAGAAAATAGTGTAATTATTTACTCAATCCCTTACTTATGGAAACAACTCATATAATAGAAACAATTAATATAAAAATAAATGCTCTAATATTGCGTATGAATGCCACAAATAATGTAATTATTTTATTATTAATGTATCTAACACTACATTTATTACAGTCTTATAACTAATGTGACATCAACATTCATTACTATATTATAAAAAATAATTTAAAACAACAATATCTAAATATGTATTAAACCTAATTCTTTGTAACAGTTTAATATGACGTTCTGAAACTATTATTGCTCTATGAGAAACCTGAATGACATTATATAGTGTAATTCTAGAAAATAGTTCTTGTAGAAAAAGCAAAACAACCCCTTGCAGTAAAAAAAAATATCACAAAGTATTCTTTTAGGAAGGACGAATTCAAATATATATGAAGCACATATGTTATATTACTAAATACAACTTTTAAAACATTTCTTCCTTATCTTTTCATTTATCTTTCATATTGTAAGTATAAGTACTAACTTGAATATATATGGCATATATGTGGCAACAACTGACATGTGTGAAGCAAATTGGGATACAATATACCGTGCTTTCATTTTAAAACTGTACATAGGTTCCACCGTTCGGTCCTTCTCGGAAAATTAGCCACCGTTCAGGTGGGGAGTCCGGCCGTACGCCGGCGCCGTGATGATCGACGACTTAGATTTCACATTTACCGTCGCATACGTGTTTGGTATTTAGATGAGTGAACTTCGTAGTAATACGCGTAATTTTAAATAGATTCTTTTAATTCAAAACTTAGTAATTATGGCGTACTCACTTGAGGAAAAAATTGATTTGATATCATGGTCTCTTCAAGGACATTCATTACGTGCAATAAGGGACCTTTTCTCAGTCAAATATGTAAATATTTGCTCCGATCTCTGCCTTGAATACAATATCGACAGTAGTCGAAAAGATTTTTAGTCAACGGGATGCATTTTAGGTTGTAAATGCTACAAGACAACTAGAATTAACGAGGATGCTGAAATGCAGGAATTAATGGTGTGTGCAATGGTAGAAGAAGATTCAAATATCTATCCCAAAAATTTCCGAGGAGACTGGTTTTAGTGTGGGTAAAATTCACAAAATTTTAAAGAAAAACAAATATCATTCCTATAAATACAAAGTCCATCAAGAAATTTTCGATGAAGACCAGTACTGTAGAATGGAATTTTGTAACACGGTAATGGAACGTGCAAATGCGGATGACAATTTTATTTATAACATCGTTCACCCATGAATACACGTTTCCGTTACATGGTAGGCACAATCCATCAATTCTACGGTATTGGGCTATTCGTTCAGAATTTTACGACAGGTTGGGTTATTGTTTGGCGCAAGACGGAGGCATCTTCGAAAATTTTCTTTAGTTTTTTTTCTTATTTAAGGGGATTAAGTTTTAAGAGTTTGTATTTTATTTTTAATTATTTTAAGAGAATCTATATTTTTTAACGTTTTATTAGAAGGCACTTTTTTTTAATGCAAAACCAATTATAAAAATAATGCAAAAAAGATCATAGTTTGCTGTTAAATATGGCCAAGATATTTTTTCTTTAAATACCTTGATCATCTTTTAACAGTAAACCCATCAACATCACTTCCCACGTAAAAGTTTTTCCCCGTTACAAATACGATGTACACTCCCTCACGTGTAAGAACGTAACTGTCGTAGCGCCGCTAACCGTCCGCGTCCCCTCCCTTCACATTATACGAAATCGACCGATTGACTTGCTGTCTAGTAAAAAAATGAAAGAACGGTATGTATATACTTTTCATATATACGACTAGAACTTTATCTTAAACAGGTCACGTTCAAATGATTCTTTTTTTTGTGGCTTCAATTGTGTTTATTTGTGATGTACTGTAACTGTTTTCTATATACAGAGTTGTAAGTGAAGAAACGGTTACATATCTCTGAAACTACAGATATGATTTTAATGAAATTTGGTATATAGGGATCACAAAGCACTTCCGACTAAACAATGATAAGCAATGTTACCACATCTCTCCATTTGTCAAATTGTCAGATTTATTATTATAAATGAAATACCTTGTATATTATATTTGATTCATAAAGAGCAGAAAAAAATACTGTACGATAAGTTAACAAGAAATTTTCAGTTTTTGTTGAATATACTTATTTTTCGGTTTTATGGTGGTATAATTACTACAATTTAATTAATATAATTTATATAATAAAAATTTCTTTTTAACCTATCGTACAGCATTATTTCTGCTCTTTATGAATAAATTATAATATATAGGATGTTTAATTTAAAATAATAAATGACACTTTCTGAAAAAAAGAGGAAAGAATGTGACATTGCCTGTATCGTTGTATTTGCATTTGATGTTCTTACACCGGTGTACCAAATTTCATTAAAATCTATTCAGCGGATCCAGAGATATGAGACCGTTTCCTTACTTATGACTAACTCTGTATACATACATTGTATTTATTTCCTAAACAAACATGTAAGAAAATTGTTATCTGGCCGAGTTATTTGCTAAAATGTGCAGTCTTAGTCGATTTGTGATTTGAGAAACTTTTATGAAAAAATATTCTTGCATAAATTTTAAAACATGCAGTTCTATATTTTCATAAACAAAAAAGTACATATTAAGCTGATTTTTTATTAGACTTAACTTTAAGCTGAAAATCATAAAATAAAGCAATGCATTTGTTTTATGATAGCCGGTATTTTTTTAGCTTTTGGAAACTCAATTATAAAACTGATACACAGGATGTATAAAAATAATTTGTAGGATCCAAATGCGGTTTGGAAAAGTTGTTAAATTGTGTTTTCTTAAGATCACATAACTATTTATGATTGAATAGATATAAACATAAGTTACCTTAAAAACACTCAATTTCCCATAAAATCGTGAATTCCTTAGGTGTGACTTGATTTTCGTCAAGTGGCTGAACAAAACAAAATCAAAATATAACCATTCTGAGACTAAATAAACGATGGGCCACCTTTGAAGTGTACTGTTACTGGAAGTTACTTTTTCACATGAAAACAAAATTGTTATAAATTTGACAATTTGATTTGAGTAGAAAATTATTATTTTCATTAACACTAGAATTTTGAGTGATTCACATACAATGTCATACAGGTATTTAACTAAAGTGTAACACAGATAATAAAATATGACTAAGTTAATTTATAAATTAATATAAATTCGAATGCATGCATGAAAGGAAAGTAAAAGGCAGTATTTTAAAGATCAATTGCAATCTGACAGGGCAATAACTTGTTTTGTAAATTGCAACTGGGCTATAAATACTGCGAAAAGAGTTATTTTGCTCATATTGTTTTTTGATAACTTATAAAAATACCTGAGGCATAACACCCTCTTTTTTAAGTTTCACTTTAATTAAACAGAGCTTAAAAACCATCAAATAGTGCAAAAACTAATGTTAATTAATAATACACTAACCAATCAAAGAATATCTTTAAAATTACCTGGCCAAGTGAAAGCTATATTTATGTAAATGACACAATATTTGTACGCTTTATAGTTGCTATTGTAAGTTGTCTATTGTAATGACTGCAATACACTGGATAAGTTTTGTATAGATAAATTATTACTTTTTTTATGTAATTTAGATCTAGGTATCGTACAATATTTTACTATAAAATATATTACTTATTTTATTATTTAACTGTTTCAATGCCTAAAATATGTGCTAATCTAAAATATCTTGGAGTATCAAGTTGTTTGAGAAGGCAGTATTACTTTTACATTTTAGCAAATAAAAATTTTAATATAAAATTAAGGTGTGAATTAAGCAACTATTTTATGTTGCAAAAAATAGCTCAAACAATTTTTTTGAATCTGTAGACTACAGATTCCTGAATAACTTGGAAATGTAATATTACTATAGTTATAGACTATATAAATTCATAATGGATAATGGTATTCCAATTCGATTTAAGATATACCAGTTTTACATGGATTATAAATAATACATAAAATGTAGATATACAAGTAATCACAGAGTGATTACTTCTATAATCATTGTCTTTAGTTTAAAAGTTAACCAACTGGTAACTAGCTGTAAAGGAAGTAACAAGTATTCTACACTGAAGCAAACGGCAAAACAGTGAATATTAAATATATTTTTTTTTATCGCAGATATGCATATAATTTGAGTACATATTACAACATCATAACAAATACCTAGATAGACACATGATAGATAAACCTATAACATTTTTTCACTTCATATATTATGAATTAACGAAAAGCTGACTTTTTACTGAGATGCACAGATACCCCTAAAAATTATACCTACGCCACTATTAAAACTAATTAAATTTTACTACTATTAAAATTAATATGTGTGATTCTTTAATTTCTTCTTAAGATTCTTTATAAATTGATATACAAGCATATCAATATCTGTAAATATATATAGACAATAATTGAAAGATGACGTTAAAGATATCACCAGTCTGATGATTTTGGATCCAGGTTGATATGTTGTTTTCAGTAGTGGCAAAAATTATTTTCATTTGTTTGTCGTTTCAATATCTAGTATTAATTTTTTATAAAAAGTAGATATAGAACTTATAAATCCAATTAATCATATTTGTCAACTATTTAATATCTTAATAAAATATCGAAATGATATAGTCTGGTACAGAGAGAATAAGATCTAGTAGTGTGTACATCAATATCACACTGCATTTTATATTCGTATATGAATTCACTTTTCTTATTACATATAGGGTCAATGGTAAAAATCAGCGATTGTGAACTATTATGAGGATGAACGAGAAGCAAATCTCCTTATACTGGTTTAAATTTAGTAATTATGTGGACTTTTTAAACTAAATTTCCGTTTACTTATCTTTTGTATAAGTTGTATATAGGACTTAGGTATTCTATGCTCTAAGTAAATATTTAATAAGCAATACAATTTTGGAAAATGTAAATTCTAACCATCAGTTTGTTAATATGTGGTATACGAAATTTTAGTGGTCAATGTGGTGTTTAGTGGAAAACAAATTATATTCTTGGCGGTGTTTGTTATTTTCAGACCAATATATTTTGTTGAAATAAGGATATAGTTAAAGATTTGTTGTGAAAAATAAGCATATTCTAAAGCCAAAATACAATTTCAATTGCTTGTAACTTACATGTTCTAGGAGAACAACTTATTGCAAATTTTATACATTCAAGGTATAAGATGGACATTTCGTGAAAGTCATCCTCAAGTTTTTCAATCCTTATCAAAACAATACCATTTCTGAAAAGATAGATCAAAAATATCAAGTCATTTAGCAATTGTGTTCATTTATTTTTCAGAAGACCTGGAAGTTGCTGTAAAAATTGTATTATATAAGATCACCTTTTTCCTAGTGTTGATATTACTTTTTTAAGTTTTCTTAAAAAATATTTAAATAATTGATAATTAAAAATTTTAATAAAACTATCAGTTCAAATATTTGAAAGAGAATTCTAATATTTCTCTAAGTTATTATGGTACCCAACATTCTGATACTTTTTTAAGTGTTCCATCATATGTGTATTATGTACTTCATCAATATTGTGTCCATACAGTTCGTAAATAAGTTTGTTTTCAGATAGTCATAATTTGGCCTGGCACTTTTTAGATATCTTTGTCTATGCAACCTAGATTTTTAATTCGTTTTTATGATAGTACAATGTAATTCTATTTTATTATACTGTTATTGATACTTTTGTACTTGATCACTAGATTCTTGGTTGTTATAGAACTCTAATAGTATTTTTTTTTATTTTACTGTTAATGTCTTAGCATCATCTAAAGTCGAGGCTACTGACTAGAAAACAGTAGAACTATTGTTTAGTACTGTAGAAGCTAGAAGTTTAAAAACTAACTAGCTACTAGAGTGCCAATAACACATGGAAGTTACAAAATAACAAAAGAATTAACAATATTAGAAAGGGGGAAGACTATCATACTATTCTAAGATGTCAGAAATCTTGATCAATAATGTGAGTCACTATGATAATTTGCTCAATATTCTTAAATAGTTATATTTTTGGCTTTATATTTTGACACCTCGAGTACCAATTTGTTAGTTGATAATCATTTCATCATTCCATGATTCTAACGAATAAAATGATAAAACTTTTAATGAAGGTAAATAATAATTGAAAATCTTAGTAGTTTTCCATATAGGATATTAACTTTACATAACATGTTAACTGACATGAATACATTATCATGTTTATTTTTCATTCATTGTAATTTTACGTAGTTTCTTTATCAACTGTATCAGAGAAAGGAAACCCTTAAAAAGTGTTTATGCGACTACGGTAGGAAATCAATTTTATAAATAGATGAACTTAAGAAACTATAGTTGAATTTATAGAACTATATTTTGATAATGACATGCACCCATTGGTAACAGATTTAGCAATACTTATTTGCGAGCAGTTACTTTTATATTGTCTCTTGGAATTACATCATTTCTCATTCTTGAAGATTTATTTCTCACTTTGGTGTGATAAAATAAGCATAAAAGTTTCCCATTACTGTATGGTTACATATATATCGACGGTGATCTAACAATGCCTCCTATCCAATATTTTGGACAAAATTTAACTAAAATCTTAAAGATTTTTAATTAACGGATTGAATGGAAATACCATATAACTGGTACAAAGATTGTTTCACATTCAAATCTTGGTGGGAAAGTATCTCATATCTGAAATGGGCCACATGCGCTCTTCCTTAACCTCCTATGTTCAGTTAGGCTCTGGTCTTTTGCTGAGAAGCACTTTAAAAAGTCGCTTCTGCAATACATTCATGGAGGAGGTAAGGGACAATATTTTCAATGTATTTTGGTTTCAAATCAATGAGGATCAAAGAAAAGTTTTTGTGTATACACACGTTGATTACTCTAAAACTAAATGGCAACTAACAAATGAGACTGCAATGCAGGTTCAAAGTGAAACATTAAGCTGAATTATTACCTTAAAGATGATAAAAAACAGCCCCAAGTATGTCCTCAAATGTTCCCAAACATCCATGCTTCTTTTGTTCAAAACTGGGTAAAAAATTTTAAATATAAACTGCATCCTGAAAAAATAATCGTAAACGCAGATACATGCACAAAAATACAGAACTATAATGTAAGGAGGTCACATTCTGCTGCCACGGTTTTGGATGACTTTTTTCATAAAATTTCTAAGCCGCATTATGTAAGGAAATATAGCTTTTTCTACAAGACGACATACAATCGTTGGTCCAGCTGTCGAATTTTCGTGGACGAATTGTACTAAAAATGGAGAGAGCAATATCTTGGAAAGAACACTTTCTAAACAGACTTTTTATGAAAACAACCTCTCTATTTATTTTCCTAAGAAAGATATGTGTGATCTTTGGTATGCTAATAAATCTGGAAACATAGATGAAGAGACTTAGCAATCTCACATGAAAAACAGGGACTTAGCCCATTATGAAAAAGAAACACAAGGAAAAAGCCAAGAAAGGTGAAAATATTTTGCTCCTAATGACCTACAGGTAATGAAAACTGCAACATCTGCAAACGTTGGTGTGTAACTTTAAAACTAAATTGTGCTGTCACAATTACATAATTTATATTGCAGGTAACAATCATGTTGCATGTTACTGGTTTGTGGAGACCAAGACATCCCCCACTTTTATATCATGTTTGATTGCTTACCTTGGAATTAAAAGTACCTATCATAATATTTTCTGATGTATCAGAACCATAACAGCCTCATGGCAAACGCACTGTTGATCTTTTCCGTAAAAGATAATGTAACTATAACTAAAAATTTTTTAGAATAGGGTCACACTCAGATGGAGTATGATAGATTCCATTTACAGCTGCATTGAACAAAAACTAAAAAATAGGGAAATACATCTTCCAAGTGTCATACAAAGCATTGAAGCAGGGAAGCAACCTCCACCATATGAAGCTTATTTTCTCGAATACACATTTTTTAAAATGTGCATTCAATTTAATTAAGATGGAGTATGACAGATTCCATTCACAGCTGCATTAAATGAAAACTAAAAAAAACAGGGAAATATATCTCCAAAGTGACATACAAGGCATTGAAGCAAGGAAGCAGCCTCCGCAATATGAAGCTTATTTTTTTGAATACACATTTTTTAAAGCCTTTTCAACACCAGAACACCAAATATGCAAGTCAATCCACCCAGAAAAGCATATGGGGAAACCAACTGTAACAGACATCTGGATTCTTGAATATTCACTTAAGTATTTCTGAAAAAATAAAGTACAAATCATCATTCACTGGTGACTTACAAAATCTACCCAGTAGGACCAAAAATTTGCCAATAGTATCAATTTATCCTCCCCTCAACAACAGAAAGATCTGTAACAGCAACAAAATGGACTCATCTGCAACAGCTGAAGAATGTATTACCTTCAGACTGTCTCAATTTTTACGATTCTTTGCGCAAAAATTAATTTTGTTAGTATGTGTACTTAATAAATTTTACCATTTTATACCTTCCTTCTTAATCCAAATTTTAAAAAATTTACAAATTATTATTTTATACAGTAATACCTAATACCCATCATATTATTTATTCAGAAGAATGTTATACCCAGAAGAACCTCCTATGTGAGGGCCTAATTAATGGAAACAACTCCTAACTGCACTAAATTTGAATAAAATTAAAAAACAGAGAGTAAGAAAAATATCATGTCAGATGCCTACAAAAAAATAGTTTTTTGTTCATCCTGTAAAGTAAGGTAATTTGCACATAGGAGGTTTTGTCAGATCACCGATGATATTTTAATTTCCATACTCCATTACAGCACATCGCTAGGGCTATTAGTCAATACAATGAGTAATACAAGCTAATTTTGATACACCACAGTGATATAACTAAATTATCGTAAACTATCATCTAAAAGTATAACCTGTTCTAGACAAAACGTACGTTTTCATTTTTCTAATCTAGGGTGCATATAGGTTGTAATTGTAGCACATTTAGGTTATAGAAGTAGTAGCACTATTTTTAGTTTTTTAACTCTATTGTTAAAAAAATATTTATTCTAAGAAGGCATTCGCTGTATATTCATTATCTTACCACATTATCTATTATAAATAAAACATTGTAAATTTTTTATTTGGAATTTGTGTGTATACACTGATATTAGTTTTGTGAGAATTTTAATATTTTATATTAACTCAGCCTCAGATTCCATACAATATAAAAATTTGGAATAGATAGGTTGCACTAAAGTGATCATTTTTACTTAATGTGGATAGGTCACATATGGTTGCTACAATGTACCACTTTGATTGTTGTTGGGTCTCTGCATGCGTCTTAAATCTTCGAGTTGAATGAGCTGAAGAAAAAAATTATTAACAATATTGTTACTGGCCAAAATATTCTGCTAATTGATCTATCCTAACATCATTTTTTTCAAGAAAATGATTCAGGAATGAAGTATTTTATATATTGTTATTAATTACAAAAAATGAAAAGTAGCTATATAATTTTAATCACAACCATTCAAAACAATTATTATTTGCAGTATTAAACTATGTTACTAATCAAATAACGTTGGTTTCATTTTGAAGATATAATTGCATGTGATGTTTTCTGTTACAGATGGCTATTTATAATCAAAATTATTTTAATTAATATTAAAAATTGAAATTTTAATGTAAATTTTATCACAACATAAAATACCATTTAATTTTATAATATTTAGGTAATGCAAATACATTTGTCTAAGAAATAAGTTACTCAGTAATTGATGGTAAGTAAGTTAAAGTAGTAACAGTAGTAACTAAAACTATTCCATATGATAGTCAACATTATTGTCTCTCCAAACCACAGAATTTAATAAAAATTATTCATCCATTCATGAAATTTAGTCTACTTACTTTTTCAATTGGAATGCAAGATAATTCACCGCCTTGTTGAGGAGGAGGGAGAGGGGCGGTTGGTGTAACAGCAGGCTTATTTGCTTTTTCTTGAGCTTCTCTTGCTCGACGTTCTTTAAGCTTTAATGAAAAAATTGCTACAGAGCGTGCTCTTTTCATCAAGCTTTGTTTTACTCTAGTTTTTTTGGCAGCTAATTCTTCTGCAGCTGAAATAATTTACATCTTAAGAATCAATCTATATTAGTTTGACCAATATGAGGTACAACTAAACTATAATATACAATAATTATAATGTGTAATTGAATTATACAAAGCGAGTCTTTGAGTTATGTATATATTTTTATCAGGAGTGTATTTTGGTTTGGAGAATAATCGACATTGGCCGTACCCATTCATAAAATTCATGGTAAATTTAATGGGTATAAAACTTATACTCTCTGTAAGTGATGGACATGTAAGGCGCTTATTCTTCTTAAACTCATGCCCAGAATCAATTGCATCAACATTCATAAACATTTTTCATTCTTGTTGCCTGTGCTCGACACATATCTTGAGTATGGGGCTTAGAAGTTTCAGGCATGGAATAGCTCCAAAAGTCTCATAAAATTGCATTGATTAGGGAGATTTCTCCCTTGATAAGTAAAAAGTATAGTCCCTTCACTTCGCGTATATTTTCATGTGTTAAAATAGCAGTGTAGCATGTTAACCATTTACCCGTTTGAATGTCATTTTATTTTAATACATATACACTAGAACCTACATCGATATACCCGCACTTTTCACAATTATTTTCACTATTGCAGAATTATTACTATTCTAAAAAAATCGATTGACCGATTTACCGTGGCTTTGAGTCCGATAAACTTCAAATCCTCATCTCTGGTAAGTCGACAGATTTTACAATGTACAAATGAAATTATAATTTTTGGTGCAAACAAAAACACATCAACAAAAAATCTTAAAACCTAGCAGAACTTTCTTGGGTCAGCTGATTAGTGTGTTATTTTTCTCATTTTACCCAGATTACTTCATAAAGCAAAATGAACTCATCGATAATTTCATTTGTAAGTAAACATTAATTATTCAATCTATCAACATTCATTTAGTGAAACTGCTGTCACTTAAATCACAGAGAAACTCAATTAAAAAAATCAGAGGTTCTCAAAATATCGAGTAAACATTTCAAAATACTTTAGATTCAATAACTTTATTAACAATTATGAAGTTAAAAATAGTTTTCACTGTAATTATTTACTAGATAGGTAAAAATAATAGTAAAAAAAAATAGTAAAAATATATGTGCAACTCAAAGATTCATCTGTATATCCTATTTAAAAAATAATTATTTAATGTTAAGTTGTTAAGTTATTTAATGGATTGTATCTTGCAGAAAATCTAACTTCTGCCATTTTGCTGGCTGTTTGCCAGAATTATTTGCTTATAAAAATTAAAATTCAAAGAGTTGAATAAACTAATCTACTAATTTTGTATCAGATAAACGCACAAGATTAGAAATTTTTTTCTAAAAATACGAATTTCACGGAATAAATGCAAGAATATTGATAGACAAAATTTAGTCTGCAGCCTTAAAACCATAAAATCCAAGAAAAAAAATCTAAACCTACCGCTTTTATAAGGACATATGACTAAATAGATGAACTAATGTAATTTTAAAAATATAGCTAAATGTTTAATTTTAAATTTCGTCCACATTTATTTGGTAATCAGGAATATCACCAGATCTAGGATCTGGTATTCTAGGATATTCTATTTAATTCCAATTTTAACAATTTCGTTGACTAATATTGAAATTAACTATTACAAAATCAACTGAAAATTTAAATAGTATAGTATTTTTATAGGTATATAGTTATATAGTTGTACATAAACACTATCTTTAGGTAAAATAAAAATGGCGAATTACTAGAAAAATCAAACAGTTTTTTACATTACATGTTTACAGTATTATAATTTATATTCACATATATTTTTTAAATATAACTAAATTTTGGGGTGCGACTAAAGTCTAATTAATGAACAATTTACCTCTTGCTGCCTCATCAGCTGCTTCTTGGCTGGATACACTCTTTGCACTATCACTAAGGGATGGATCCTTAGGAATCATAGGTTTAGCTCTTGCTGGAATATTGTTGCTGGGAGGAGTTCGAGGTCTAGGAGGCCATAATGGACTACTTTTTAGAAGATCTGAATCTGAACTTGACGAATCCTAAGACAAAAAAAATGATGTTGCACATTCAACAGAACACACAAGGGATTCAATATCACGATGTCTCAACCTCTCTGCTGTAGATAAAATCACTATCCAAGTACTGTTATAAATAACAATATTTGCATGTTTATTTACACTATATGTGAAATATCCCTTATGCACAAATGGTTAAATATATTTAACCAAAATTAAAAGAAAATATAAGACTGGTAGATATTATAGATATTTTATTATTATAGAAATAGAAGGCTGTATTTCAGTGTCATGACAAACCTTCAGCTCCTTACAGACTAAAAGACCTTACAATATGTCTTTTAGTGATTTTTTGTTCTATTATACTATCTCTGTAATGTAAATATATAAACAGCTAAAACTATTTGAAAAGAATCAGATGAAAACAAGTCTCTTTTGATAAGGAGACTGAAAATATATATGCACATACTTGTTTATGTATGGGTCGATAGTTGATATCCAAGTTTATATGTAATGCTTAAGGAGCTGGATTTTTTGTTTAAGATAATAATAAAAAGATACATTTACAGAATATACATTTGCCATAGTTATAGCAAATCTATCTATGGCTAATCTATATCTGTATTTTCCTAAGATTTCTTTTTTTTTAATTCAGAGGTAACATAAATTCTGGAGGTGTGGTTGTATATGTGAAGTAATTTAAATTGCAGTCGTATATTAGAAAGAAACAACACAATGGTAGATGATTCAAAGTGAGATACCTCGATGAAATGCTGTGACTAATCCAAAATTGGAGGGTGTGCTGTAATTTTGTACCGGAGATATTTTGACTCGCGAGTGGAAAAAGGATGCATTGAAATAGTTTCTTGAGCTTTACCTCGAGTGCCATTTTATATTAGAATTAATTCATTTTCGGTGACTGTAATGCTGTTATGTACACAATTCTGAATACTGACATTCTTGTAATTGAGGTCATAGCTTTCATCACAGTAAGTTTAGTAATAAAAAAATAATAGGAATTTCATCACTATTTGCCAAATAAAAAACTATCTTATCTTGCTGATAAAGAGAACAGTCTACCTGAGCCTAGCCATAAAAGCACGGTATGGTTTGAAATTTTTTATTTGGCAAATAGCGATGAAATAAACTATATTTGTTACCTTTGGAGTTATGCAATCAGTACTTCGATGGAGGTCAGTCTCTTCTTTTAGCCTTCGGGCCCATTCAACTCCCCCACTAGGCCCAATTGTAAGATGATAGGTAGGTTCAGTCTATAAAATATCAGTAATCTATTTCAGAAGCAAGAAAAAAAAATGCTCAATTGCATATATAATTCATGTGTATAACATACTCATTTGAATGTGCTACTAATTCACTACTAATTATCCCAAATGATCCTACACCTTTCTAGAATAGCATTATTCTTCAATTATGATATGTATTATTATCACTATTGATGTGTGATCTCTAGCTAATATTTTGAAATTGTGAAAATAAAATATACTGTCTATAGTTTTCTCAGGATTATTGACTATATTTTAACAGAAAATAACAAAGAAAATATTAAATACAAAAATAAGTTAAAAAAAAAGAAAATAGTTGAACCAATGGAAAAAGTTATAAAATGCCATAAGAGAAACTAATAAAAATTATAAAATGCCATAAAAGTTATAAAATGCCTAACATTATTCTATTTCCATTGTCTATGTTTAACAAATCGAATTACATGGTTATACAAACGCTACAAAAACTCGATCATAAATTATTCACTCTGTATATACGATCAACTGTAATTATTAGAAGAAAAATATTAGTTTTAAGGCACATTGTCTTATCAGTTACACGCAGTCACAAAAAACTATAATTTAAGCTCGGCTTTATCTAGGATGTCAGACTTTATGTTTTCGTCCAAGACTCTTCGGAGGCAATTCACTATGCCTTCTTCTGTATGCTTTTCATAAATAATTTGCATAAATGGGTGTTTGAATTAAGCACTGATACAGAATTACTCGAGTGTAACACCATTCGGTTGAATACCCCAGTTTTGAAAATACAATAGGTAAATAATTTTTTCTTTCAATATATCTACTTGAATTTTTCTATTCTGTAATTGTATGCCAATTGTTTATGGATACTAATTCTACATCATTTTAACAGTAATAACTAGAACTGCTAACTTGGATACCTCATCAGTGGCGATGGAATGTACAAGCAACTAAGTATAAGTTATAATAATTAATGTAATATATACAACTATATTTAGATAATATGTAGGTAGTCAACCATAACAGCAAAGCTAAACTGAATTGCTTGTACTTACATCGATTCAAATATTCGATGGCATCTTGGTTGCGACGTATATTTACACATAATTTATATATAAAAAAAAATCTAAATATTTTTAGGAACTATCTATAAACATACGATTCTAACAACCTAGTGTAAGCGTATCACATTCAACATGAGTTTATAAATCGAAATAAATAATACTTTTTAGATGACCTCATTTCGTCAAGCGAAGGCCAGACCATTTTCACATCGAGACTCAAGGCCCAGTACGCAGATCGATAGTACACTGTTAATCAGTTTACCGTTTCTGGTGGATGAATTTCTATACGTGTATGTAGTGCATTAATATTTTAATACAATCATGTTGAATGTGCGCAGAGGTAACAAGAGGCCAGTCGCTGGTAAAGTGCGGGGAATTATTCGCGATTTTCTAGACTTATGTTATGGGGCCAAAATGATTTGACGTGTGTAAAATTGACTTAATGTGTTGGAGCACACGAGATTGTAGACGACATATATCGAGTGTACAACACAGCAAAAAAAAAAAGGGTTTGCCTCGGGGGACCTCAGTTTATGGTGGACTTATTATAAATGTTAATTTCCTGCAATGTGTCCCTTGGTATACTGGATAAACAAGCATTTCGAGAGTTTTGGAACAAATACGTTCCCGATGTCCAGTTACCAAATCGCACGGCTTTAATACAGTATGTGCCTGTGTTACACGAAGACGTCATAAAGAAAATTAAATGTGTTAAAAAATAAACAGTTGTGGTTATGTGTTGACATAACCACAGACGTTAAAAAATATTCTGTGGCACATGTGGTAGTACGAATGCTGGACCCTCTTAAACTGACAGTTCCACTGTTACTAGCTAGCAAAAGACTAACGGGGTGTACTGGCGAAGTAATTACGCGGGTGGTGCTCGAGACGTTGGACACATTTGAAATCACAAAATGTCAAGTACTGATGTTTGTGACTGATGGTGCTGCGTTAATGCTTGCGGTAGGCCGTTCTCTTCAAAAACACAGGTGCCGATTTTTACACGTTACGTGTCAAGTTCATGCTCTACATCTTGTGGCAGAAACCATTAGAAAATGTTTTCCAGAAGTCGATGCCTTAATAGCAAATAGAAAAAAGTATTTTTGAAATCTCCGAAACGAGTATTTCACAGGACGTGTGGCGCTATTCCTGAACCTCCACAGCCGCTTCTTATACGTTGAGGTACGTGGTTGAAGGCAGCTTTGTATTATGCAGAGTATTCCCAGCAAATAAAAGCTGTAATACTGCAATTTAATCCTGAGGAGGCTGCAGTTATCAAGGAAAGCCAGACAAAATTTAACGATAATTCCGTTGAAACTGATTTACAAACTATTCGCGACAATTATAAAGGATTACACGACGCTAAACAAATTACAAAAGAGTGCATTGTCTTTAGCAGAGCCATTGCAAATAGTGAACGAAGTCAGTTCTATATTACATGGTATAAGTGACGTAAAACATGAAGATGCTAGACAAAAGTTCGAAAGTGTATTACAAAGACACCAGTTTTACCACGTTAAAAGAAATTTGTGTTAGTGGATTGACAAATCCGTTAAGTGCGTGCAGAGAGTACTTTAATTATGCCTGTGTTACGTAAGTAGTTGTTGAACAATCGTTCTCCACATATAAACATATTTTTTCGCCAAAGCGAACTTGCCTCCTAGAGTCAACCATGGAAACGTACCTGATACTGAAAAGTTTTTACGGATCTGGTGCAGTTTGTGATAGGGACACCAATCCATCTACGAGTACTTCATAAATCTGGTTAAGAAGGTTAAGTGTGCAACAGCTCATTGCTTTCATTAGTATTGACTTTATGTTGTTTATTATATGTATTATCAGGCGTATGCCTATGCACAGTGGCGCGCTATGCCAGCTTTACTGATAAGAGAATTAACAACTTTTATAATGGGGCAGTTAGCAAACATGTGTAATGAGGTATGTATTATTGTTGAAGTTTTGACTAAATTAAATTTTATTAAATTTTACATCGAGAAAATACACTTTTGACAGTAGCAAAACGACTTACTTGTTATTATACATGGGAACATAAAACACTTATAGGATAAACAAAAGCAAGAAGAGACACTGTCGCGCCATCTATAGGTTCACACACCAACTCAATTCAAATTAAATTTAACATATCACTTCAACAATTATTTCTAGCATATAGTCAATATAACATTATGTTATATATTTCAGGTTTTAATATCATCAGAAAATAACGTTTCAAGTTAAATAGAAATGCGATGAATGTCAAAAAAATTTTTTTTTTCAAAGTCTGCCTTCAGCAAGGTTGTTGTTGTTAACCCTACCCACGATAACTCGACTCCAAAATTCTTAAACTTTTTATGAATTGTTACATTTTATTGTTCACTCGAAGATACGAATGTAACATTCACAACACAGACTTTTGGTTAGAAAAAATTCGAAATTGGATATATTTTCCTTCCATTAAATTACACTAAATTCTTACCTCCACAGGAATCCACTCTTTAGATTTTCTTGGCTTAAATGGTGGTATCTCTTGAATGCTGTCTACAGTTATACCTAGCAGTTTGTGTGCTGTAGTTGAAGTAGCCGATGGAGTTGTAGGAGTTGGAATAGGTGTGACATCTTTAACGGGTTCAGGTTCAACTTCTTTAAGTTTTTCGTTAGGTTTATCAACACTTACCGATGCCGACACTAAACTATGACTAGGTGAAACAGAGAATCTGAAAAGATACATTATTTTTTATTCTTTAGTAGTGTATGTAAAATGTATGTTTTATCATTCCCGTTAATAGGGTCATACGTCTGACGTGGATTATACCTTACTAAAATATGTATGCTTAAATCATACAAATTACTTGATAAAAATGGCTAATTGTATAATTTTATTGAAAATGATAGAATATGTATAACAAACATTTGGGATTAATCATAGGTCTTAAATAATGATTTGTTATACTATTTGACTTATGAAAAATAAAAATGAAAACTAATCATGTATATATTGGTTTCTATGTAAAATGTATGTTTTATTTAGCATACATCGGACATTGTGGGTCACAACACAGGATGTCATAACTAAGCTCCGGATATGACTGCCGACAGGACGTAAATAACAGAGGCAGACTTACAATGAAGAGTAGATTACATATAAAAATTATTCACATAACATTTATTTTATTTGAAGTTTCTTTGCATCAAAAGTATTATGCCTACGAAATAAACAACTAAGCAGTTTTTTTGTTTTAAAAGAGTATAGAAGTAAAACTTCTTTAATCAGTAGTCTTTTATATTTTAAATAGCAAATGATCATTTTTTGTTTGTACAGATGGATAATATTTGCAATATATTTTCTTACACTACACAAATCTCCAGTAATAAATGCTAGGAAATTGATTTCTGATTGAAAAAAAAAATCTTATGAATAAGGGTCCACAAATGCTTTCCAAGGCAGCAAAGAAAGAGACCCTTCCCTCCTAAAAAGACTTCAAAGAGCAAGAAAACAAATCAAAGAAGTTTCACCACAGCAAAGCTAAATCAAATAGCACTGAATTGCTTGTACCTACATCGATACAAATATCTCAAGCTTCCATGACAATTCCAGTACCATAACATGAAATATAACACCACACGAAATAAAATTGATTTAAGCAGTTTTGCATATCAATATTAAAGTGAAGTGATGCATCATCACACTTAAGCCGCATGTTTATTCGTGTTTTGCCGAGTATGTCGTCAAATAACTCATTTAAGACTTCTAAAAATTTCATTTATAAAAAATCTAAACCTTCCTAGTAACTATCTATAAACATACGATTCTAACAACCTAATGTAAGCGTCTCACTTTGAACACAATAGTTGAAGAGTCATTTGAACAATTCAGTATAACATATGGTCCTATTATCTAATCTCTCCGGCACTCTTGTATAATTAAGAATCTTTCTTGAAATGAAATATTGAATCATCAATATAATCTGATCTTATATTGATGATCTCAAGTTTTTACTTCGATTTAGATTGTTCGAAACTACCAAGAGATAGCGTTTGGTACGTTCTACTGCGGTGGAACGTAGCAACGTCTACTAGATGTGAGCTTTATCTGTTGAAGGTAAACTCGTTTACACTGCACTGACGAGACCCAAGATAGAAAGGTCGAAACCGGTCTGCAGTTAACGATATTCTGAGATAGGTGACACTTTGCATCTTTCTTGGTGGTTTTGGAACAATCACTGTATTTTTAGTGCTAACTCTATTAGACAAAAATACGACAAATTTTGTCATGTAATTCAGTGCTCGGCGTTTGGCATATAGCCAGGAGAATAGCTGTTTTGACCTAATTTGTTTAGTCCTTATTATATAAGGCATTTGCAGATGGGTTGGAGTATAAACTCCTTATTTCTGTAGTTTAAATTAAAATACTTCCAAAGAAAAAAAATATTAATAGGTCATTATAAAATATTCAATTTGTTACCTTCCAATAAGTTTTGATGTAAACTCCTCAGGAGAAGGTGTAGCATTTGTTGTCCTGCTAGCCTCTCTTCTTGCCCACTCTATTTTGGCCATTTCAGTGGCTAACCATCCTGGTATGTCTGGTATTGCACACGTTATAATAAATCTAATAACGAGCATTATATGCTACAAGTTAGAATAAATCGTACACATCGTAAATACAAAGTTATTTTAGTTTACATCTATTACCTCTAATGCCACAATTAATAAAATTGTTTGTGTTGCCGTCATATCTGGAAACATACGATGTACTTGCCCAGACAATCCAATTAGAGCACAATTGACCAGAACTGCCATTATGCTCATATATTCCATACAATTCTAAACAGAACAAAAACAGACATGAATGAAAAATCATTTCCGAGACATATTTTATTAAAAAATTATTAATTTCGAATAATATTGCCTTTTATATACTTTTTTGTTTTTATAGTTTACCTGCCATGTCCCAATATTTGGAACTCTTTGGCCAAAAGGTCTTTGACAAACATATACTAGTTTAAAAGCATCACTTCTGATTTCTATTAGATTGTTTAGCATAGCGCATAAGGCAGCCGGAGGAAAAGCTGAAGAAAATAGTATGACATAACCTAGTTGTATTGTCATTTCCAAGTGGTCTGCGAAGGTACCATCATACTACGAAAGAAAACAAACAATGGGTAAAATAAATTGATCCATTAACAAGAAAATTGTCTACTTATTCTTAACTCTTAAAATAGAAATACTAAAAAAATACCTTGTATAAGGTACTCTCTAACTCAGCTTGGCTCATGGTCCGTTTTGTATTAGGTTGATCTATGGTATCATTTTCCTTAGTTTCACTACTCTGAGTATCACTTGTCTCTTCAGAATTGCCGGGTGGAGCTTTAGTATTAAGCGGGCTTAAAGCCCCCCACATTTCAAAACTCATCTTAGCTAACCTCATATGTTCCAACATATAAGGCAATGCAGATTCCTTTAAATTACCAATTACTTGTCTTGCTATGAGCAGTGCTGCCAGTTGCTGTAATATATCAATCATATTACAAAAATTATAATAATTTTTTGAAATATGAAGTGTTTTTATGTTCACTTACCTCTTTTAGTCTAGCTTGATCTTGTAAATAAAAGGCAATGTAAAACAGGGATAGGAAAGAATTGACAAATTGGAACTGGAATAAAAAAAAATATATACATAAACACTTAAAAACATAAATATCATTACCACTATCTAAAACTATAAATAATATGAACTACCAAATTCCCTAATATGAATTGTTGGTAAAATGATGATAGGACGTTTTCTATGAAGTATGTAGTGTAACATAATGTTAAAAATAAGGTGGCCAAAGTCCAAATTGATAACTTCAACGTTAAAAAATTATTATGTACACTCCATTTAATAATAAAAATGTTAAATGTAGAGTTCAAAATCAAAATAAAAATAATTCAAAATGCGAGTTAAAAACAAGATCACCATTTTATAAACTATCTTTTTTTTTTCTAGATTATATAACATTTTTTTTTTTTTCGAATCAACAGTTACATTAATAGTATTCTTCCTAATCACAAAAAGAACTTAAAAGATGTTTTCTCATAAAACACATAATTTATTTTTAATAATATTTAATAATCATAGAATGTTTCCATGACTTTTGCCCAACGATTTTTTCCTTTTGTGGGTTTCTTAAACTTGACGTTTTCATCTTGTCAGATTCTTGTGATGTACTCCAAAGATAGATGTTGTATATGTTGCTTGGCAATGTTAATATGTAATATCACTCAGTATCTCTATTAAACTCTATTTATTCTGCAAAATTTCTAGTGATTTTCTATTTATGTATAAGTATTTATTTAGCACAAGTTTTTGAAAACCATTGTGAATTAAATCTATATATGCCTTTATCCTATGATTTTAATGCTTTGTTCGTTTTCTTGAATTTTCTATCATATACGAGTATTATATCCTGTTTGACCAATATCATTTATTCTCCTTACATTCCATGTACCCCTTACTTCATAAATATATTTTGTTAATAATTTAGGGATCGGATATGTCAGTTGGAAATATCAATTCTCATTTGATTTTTCCTTATTACTATATATTCACGAAAAGTGAACCCATAACACAATTTTTCTGCTTTTAAAATTACTCAGTCCACAGAGAATATTGAATCAATATAATTATATAAGACTCAGTAAGTACTCTTTAATCTATATAATACAAATAATTCATAAATCGATTTTTGCAGTTATACAAACACTAGTACGCTCCTGAATAGCATTTTGGAGTCTAAGCTTACCATGGCCTTGACATAATTGCATATTATTTCCAACCTATTTCGAATGTTAGTTACCAAATTGCTTATATTATTACTAATTTCATCAATTCTATATAAAATAATAGTAGAAATAACTAGTAATGAATTCATAATGAATCGAAGGATCGGCAAACGTCAATGCTTGATTGAACTGATTTAAGTACATATTTAAAGAACTAAGAAGAATACCCAATTTGGTGTAATCGTCAATGACCCATTTTTTTTTGTGGAATAATTTTTCTGCTTTCACTAGTTAATTCATTGATTAAAATATCTGAAGAACAGGTTATAGAGTGTATTGAGGAAAACCCAAAATAACAATATGTGGACAATATGTTTATCATGTAGCGACATTAGCAGTTATATTTATCATTGATTTATTTGACTGAATACAACACTGACAATGAGATATCAAGTTTACAATGCAACCCTTGCAACACTGGTGGCTGTGGAAAATATGACGAACGACGCCACTGAACCGCCTGACATTGGCAAGCGCGAGCCGGCGGAGATTCGAGAAGAGCCCGCAACGAAACAACAGTGTCGATGAACATTCGGAGCGAGCGTAACTGATGTAAAAAGTGTGTGCATTAAGTCATTGTAACCATTGGTTCCCCAATATAGAGTACTACGAACTCGGGAATATCTTCACTGTTAAACCCCTTGACCCTTCCTATCGACCTAAAGTGGTTAAGAAACGAATACAAATTAATATTTGGTGCCGAAACCCGGGACTCGTGTTGTGGAACCTTTAAATCGCAGTGACCTTGTGATTTGTGTATCGGAAAAAACAGAAAATCAACCTAACGTATCGGTCATAACGCCATCATAAATAACGAAACTAAGATGGAAATCGCTATGAGATCTTCGTGCCGTACTAGGCTAACGAAACTGGTTAATATCGCTAATGAACTATTAAAATCGGAGACATTTGATCATATCGAGGCGGCAATGCTCGTTGTTAAAATTAAATCGGCACGGGATGCGTTGAACGCCGCGAACGAAAAAGTAGCTCCGAGTATCAAAAGTGACCAATTCGAAGCAGAGTGCGAACGAATTCTCGAGTACGAGGATAATGCAGTGAGTGCAATTGCACACCTAGAACAACGGATTGCCGAGGAAAAAAGAAACTTGACTTCCCAGGTTGGAGAAGGCTCGCAAGCGACCAACGCCGGCGTAGGAACGCCGGGCAGCATCGAGGAACGGCAAAAGCGTGAATCAGCTAGTGAAGGACGCGACTTGGACCGCTCAGCAAACGTAGAACAGGAACAGGTACCGAGCCGCTCACCAGTGACGCAGATGAGTAACGGGGGCATTTCTTACAATAAAATGTCGGTAAGATTACCCAAATTAGAGCTAATTAAATTCGATGGAGATCATCAACAATGGCCTGCCTTTTGAGAACAATATGACGTAGCTATTCACTCAAATAACGCTCTAAGTGATAGCGATAAATTTGCATATTTAAAGACTGTTTTAACAGGTAACGCAGCTGTCACAATTCAAGGACTAACGTCTAGTAAAACTAGTTATAACGATGCTATCCAGCTGCTTACAAATGAATATAGTAATAACGCAAGGATTATAGATGCTTATATTCAACAACTTTTATCGTTAAATCCTGTCAAAAGTAGGAATGACATATTATCGTTAAGGAAACTGTATAATACCACCTCAAAAATAACTATGTCACTTCAGCAACTAGGAATTTCTGTCAATAACTATGGAATGATGGTCAAATCAATAATTTTGAAAAATCTACTGTTTGTCATGAGAGTTGAATTCAACAAAATGCAGGCCATTGGTGATTCCGAAGATAACGAGCAAGGAGATGACGCACGATCGTTGGTGGACTTAGTAGCGGGAGTTTCCCGTCATTCAGAGAAGTCCTTTGAGAAACAAATTTCTAAACTTTTATCGTACATAAAATTAGAAGTGGACTCTGTGGAACAGGCCTGCGTAGTAAGTGAAAAGACAGAAAAGGACGACAATAAACTTACCGAAAAATCAAAGTTTAATCGGAATCGGGTTTTGGGTAAAAACAGTTCGTTTACCGCGGCCGGTTTGCTTACAACCGTATCAGATCAAGTTTGTTCTGTAAATCTAAAAAACATTTGAGAGTGAACTATAACGGAAATTTAACGTTACCACAAAAAAAAGGACATTTTGAAGCAGAATTCGCGCTGTTTTAGGTGTACACGACCGAATCATAGCTCTAAATTTTGTAAGAGTAAGGACATTCACTGTTCAAAATGTAAAAAACGACATGCAACGACTATGTGTGACCCTAAATTTGTACATTCCCAAACAACGCCTAATAACAAACCAAACGAAGAAAATAGTGTAGTATTGACCACCGAAAATGCTACCAATTTATTAACGAACGGCTTATCAGGTGGTAAAGATCTTCAAACTGCCTCTGTATTTCTTAAATCACAGAATAACGAAAACAACGTCTTTATTCGACTAATTATCGATGGAGGGAGTCAATTAACTTTCATTAAAGAATGTATTTCGCGAAAATTAAATCTTCCAATTATCGGAACGCATAGGATATCCATTTTAACGTTTGGAAATAATAATCGAGCTCCAGCCAGATTATACAACCGTGTACAGGTTCAACTGCAAAACCAATTTAACGGTGAAGTTGTAACGATAACCGCCATTGAAGTTCCAGAAATCTGTTTCGAGGCTTTAAACCCACCATGACTAACGGATCCTGTAATTCGAAAATTCGCTGTAAATCATCGATTAGCGGATACTAACGCACAAAAACGAAATATTAACGGAATTACACTTTTAGTGGGAGCCGATAACTACTGGCAACTTGTAACTGGTGAAACGGAGAGATCATCAACTCTAACGGCTGTTAACTCTAAATTAGGTTGGTCTTTACACGGGCGTCAAAATACAAGTGAAACAAGTAACTTTATGGTCAATTTAAATATGGCAACAGTGCTACACGTGCAAACGGTTTCAAATGAAGTCGAATCCGATTTCGGCTTAAAAACATTATGGGACTTAGAGACGATTGGTATTAACGGAAATATAAATTGTTCGAACGAATTTAGGGAGCAATTTATCAAGGACAAAATATCGTTTAAAAACGGACGTTATGAAGTTTCGTTACTGTGGGACTCTGACGCGAAAATATTGGACTATAACTACTTACAGGCGTTAGGTCAAGTGAAACACTTAACGAATAGACTGTGTAAAAGTAACAAACTTAACGAGTACGATAACGCCATTCGCGAGTACATAAACAAGGACTGTGCTGAAATCGTAAACAGTGATCACGATGGACAATAACTAGTCTATTATATGCCGCACCGTCCCGTGTATCGCGAGGACAAGGAAACTACGAAAGTGCGGGTAGTGTTTAACGCGTCCGCGCATACTCCAGGGTCTCTATCGCTCAACTCCCTGTTGCATTCGGGTGAAAACTTATTACCGGACTTACTCAAGATTTTGATGAACTTTCGGTGTGGTTCTATCGCTTTAATCGTCGATATCGAAAAAGCATTTCTGCAAATATCTGTGGCAGAAGAAGACTGCGATTTTCAACGATTCATCTGGTATCGCGAACCTATAAAACTGGACATTAAATCGGTTACCGAATTACCGCCGTTACAAACGTACCGAATGACCCGAGTTACATTCGGAGTAACAACGAGTCCGTTCCTGTTAGCTGCCACCTTACGCAAACATCTGCAAGACCAACCGAGTAACGTTAAGGATGTTGTCGATGTTTTACTGAACTCATTCTATGTGGATGATATAATCGTCGCCGTATCGTCAAGGGAAGAGGCATATAACATATATCAACAAAGTATTAAAATCTTAAAGTCAGCTAACATGAATCTACGGAAATGGTGTTCTAACGATCATGAAATTATGAGAAGTTTTCTCGAAAGACCTTATCAAACGACTGGGCAAGAACAGAAGAAAGTATTGGGTATTCTTTGGCATACCGCAACTGACGAATTATCGATTGATCTGGGAAATATATTAAACGCTCAAAATCACAACTTAACTACAAAACGAGTGATTTTGCAAACGATGTCAAAATTATATGACCCAATGGGTATTATCGCTCCATTTACCGTCCGTGCAAAAATTCTGTTGCAGAAGATATGGAAACAAAACCTAACTTGGGATGCGATTTTACCAGAAGACCTCATTAACGACTGGAGGCAATGGTGCGCAGAAATTTCGTTGTTGGCCAATTATTCGATACCCAGATGTGTAAAAAAAACACAGCGAACGAAGTAGAACTTCATCTCTTGCCGATGCAAGTACACAAGCATACGGTACAGTAGCGTACATAAAATGTTTGGAGTCTAACGAATGTACGATTTTCCTATCGAAAAACCGAATTTGTCCCCTAAAAGACAAAGGTGACAAATCGTTAACGTTACAGAAACTTGAATTAACGGCAGCTCTTTGCGCAGCAAGACTGCAATCAATTATTCTGGAAAATGCCAATTTAAACGTCAAAAGCATAACGCTTTGGTCTAACTCAACGATTGCTTTGTACTGGATCAGAGGAAATTTACAACAATGGAAGCCATATGTCAAGAATCGTGTAACGAAAATTTGCAATATAACGAAAAGTCAATGGAGGTATTGTCCTGGAAAAGACAACCCTGCCGATTTGTTAACGAGGAGAGTTTCTTCAAAAATTTTAATAGAATCCGAAATATGGCTTCACGGATCAACATAGTTGTCAGGAATTCAAGAAGAGTGGCCTGATGACGAATATTATGACCTGTCCGAAACGTCTGAAATAACGAACTGTTTAGTGAGGACTGACGAACTGCCTAAAACACTAAAACAGCCAATTTTTCTAGTGGACAGATATCGTAAACTTGACAAAATTTTACGAATAACAGCTTATGTTAAACGTTTCGTAAACAATGCCAAGCCGAATACCGAAAAATTATTCGGAAGATTGACTGTTAACGAATTAAATAACGCTGAGACGTATTGGATCCAAATTGTCCAAGATGAGGGAGTTTCCTGAAGAAATCGCCCTATTATCAAAGAGGAGAATGTTAAGTACTAATTCCTCTATCTTAACGCTCAACCCATTCATGGAAGAGCAAGTCATGCGGTTGGGAGGCCAATTGGGCGAAAGCTCATTATCGTACAAGTCCAGACATCCAATTATTCTACCGAGCAAATCAGAATACACAGACAAGGTTACTTGGAAGTCCCATGAAAATGTAAACCACAGTGGGGTAAACGCAACGCTTGCTGCAACAAGAGAGAAATATTGGATTGTCAGAGGAAGACAACGTGTCAAGACTGTAATAGGAAGCTGTCTGAAATGTCGAAGGTTGAAAGGCAAATCTGCAAACGAACCTTTCGCTCCACTACCGAAGGATAGGATAACTGTTGCGAATCCTTTCAAGATTCTAGGGGTAGACTTTGCCGGACCTCTCTATGTAACGACCAACGAGGGAAAGTCTAAGGCCTACATAATGTTGCTAACGTGTACAGTGGTCAGGGCAGTGCACTTAGAATTGGTTCCTGACCTCACCGCCGAAAGTTGCCTAAAGAGACTTCGCCGATTTATTTCCCGAAGAGGCGTCCCTACAAAAATATATTCCGATAACGCTAACACGTTCAAACGTGCCTCGCTAGAGCTAAAGGAGTTGCTTAATCTCCTAGCTAGCAAGGAAATACAAAACTTCTCCCAGAAACAACGAATCCAATGGTGCTTCATTGTGGAGAGGGCCTCCTGGTGGGGGGGTTTCTGGGAGCGCCTCGTCAAAACAGTTAAGATAACGCTTGGAAAAGACAACGTGGGCTATGAAGAAATGCAAACGATTTTGACAGAGGTTGAGGCAACTGATAATTCACGACCTCTAACGTACATCGATGACGATCCATCGAACTTATTAATATTATCGCCTTCCAAGTTTTTAATTGGTGCTTGCCAAGACGAAGGATTAAGCTTTAATCCAAATTTACCAGAACTTAAACGTAACGACATCCATAAGCTATGGAGATACCGAGAAACTACTGTAACGAAGTTTTGGAGAAAATGGAGTGCTGATTATTTGCAGCAGTTAAGATCAGCCCATCACACGAAGGTAGTAAAGTCTTCAAACTTTACTATCGGAAGTATTGCCTTACTTCACGACCAACTTACTTCACGATTGCATTGGAAGCTGGTAAGAATAACGAATACATTTCAAGGACGAGATGGTCGCATAAGAGTCTGTGAGTTTAGGACAGCTAACGGCGACCTACTACGAAGACCGATCCAACTTCTTTATCCATTATAAGTTGGCGATTCCCCGCCCGGCCAGGATGTGGAAAATATGACGAACGACGTCACTGAACCGCCTGACATTGGCAAGGACGAGCCGGCGGAGATTCGAGAAGAGCCCGCAACGAAACAAGTGTCAAAAGAACATTCGGGAATATATACGAACTCGGGAATATCTTCATTGTTAAACCCCTTGATCCTTCCTATCGACCTAAAGTGGTTAAGAAACGAATACAAATTAATAGTGGCTTTCTTGGATGCATTGGTAAAAAGGTAACAAAACAAATTGGCTCATAATGAGTCATGGAAAAAACAAGATCCAAAAAACTTTCAGCAGTCAACAATTTCTGTTTATCTATCATACAATTTTGAAGTATCTTTAGTGTACAAGTGTACATCTTCAAATGGTGGAGAAAATAGATAAATGATTCAATAAAAAAAAAAAAAAGATCTCTTCTCTACACTTTAAATTATTGATCAATGATAGATAGATATATGAAATTAATATGCCCAATAAGAGATTATCAGAGAGATGCCTATTTTGATATGATTATCAAAAATCGAATATATTATATACATACGAGGGTTGTCTCAAAAATAAGGTTCCCACATTTTTTTTTTTAAATAGACAGCATTTTTTATTATCAAAGTTATTTACATGGTTGGAAAGCTTGAATATTAACCTATTTTTCTACATAATTGTCATTTTTTCGATGCATTTTTGTAGACGTTCTTCCAATTTTTGCATCCCCGTGTCATAGAACTCCACCGCCGACCCGTTGAGGTAGCTCTTAACCTCTTCTTTGGCTTCATCGTCGGTCCGAAAGTGCAAGCCACCCAAGTGTTCCTTCAATTTTGGGAACAGGTGGTAATAACTAGGGGCTAGACCTAGGCTGTAGGGAGGGTGGGGAATGACAGTCCACCCAAATTTGCTCAGGAGATCCTGGGTTTGCCGAGATACATGGGGACGAGCGTTGTCGTGCGATAGCTTCACACCTTTGCTCAGTTTTCCTCTCCGACGGTTCTGGATGGCTCGTCTGAGTTTTTTTATGTTTCACAATACCTCTCCGAATTTATTGTTGACATATTCCCTTACAGTCCCAAAACACAGTTGCCATGATTTTCCCCGCAGATTGCGTTTGCTTGAACTTTTTCGGTTTAGGCGAACTTGAGTGGCGTCATTCGCGTGATTGTTTCTTTTTTTAGGGAGTGAAATGAAATACCCACGTTTCGTCGCCTGTGACGATGGACTCCAACCATTCCTCCCTATTGTTGCTACATTGCTGAAAAAGTTGGCGATGGCGACACAACTGACGATGAATGTCTATGAGTAGAACCTTTTTTGCGTTCAAAAATCGAATTACTACACGTATTTCGCACCTGGCGGTGACGCAAGTCGGTAGGTCCATCGCAGACGGCTGTCAGACAAACACGGCGCGGCGTAGCTTGACAGTGAAGGTGAGGACCGAGAGGGGGAGAAATGGCGCGCACGACAGTGTTGTCAGATTTCACCTAATACTTCTCCTTGCGGAGCTATCGCGATGGGAACCTTACTTTTGAAACAAGCCTCGTATTTAGGGAATCTTTAAAAATTATATAAAACACTAAATCATACATGGTGATCTGGGCTAGACCATACATGTATCTGTCTGATACATGGTCAGGTGGTCAGGTATTAAGATCTAGAATATCAGTCGCTAAATGTACGAGTAAGGTTATATTCACATGGAGGGGATTGTGTCGGAACGACCGTTGAATCGACAACCACGCAAAGATGTTCAGATTTGGAACGATGTCGTAGTCTTTTCGCGCGGCATAAAACGGCTCAACGCGTCATTCGGTCGTTCGACCCTCCTTCCAACCAAAACTTCCCAGGCTACAACGCTGTGTGAACGGAAGAGCGAAATACCCTCTGTGAACTCCACTGTCAAACATGAGCTGGTAGGTCGAAGCGGCCTCTGCGCCGCTTGGACGCCGTCAGTAAAACCATGCGTCGAGCCGACAGACGGGCGACGCTCGAGACCTCGCGGTGTTGTGTGTACATCCTACTCTGAACTGATAAAACCATTCGTCGAGTCGACCGTCGAGCCTACAGAAACCGCTCCGTCTAAACGTGGCCTAAGAAATAAACGTGAAACAAGGATACAAAAAGGGGAGCAAAACGTAACATCTGTCTTTAGATTATTTCTGTAGAACTGTTTGACTAGTAAAATATTAAAATAAGTTAACTACACAAAGCAGGACTTGATAGAAACTAATTTTTCCCATTGTCCTTCACGGTGTGTGTCCGATTAAAAAATCACCCATAACCTACTACTAGAGACGCATTTTCATCTATTAGATATTTAGTTATTATTAGCTAAAATACAATTTAAAACAATTAGATTCTTACTAGTACTAGTTATAGATAGTACCAGAAGAGAAAGTTATTTGTATAACTTACTAAAACTAAATTATATTCTCAAGAATCTTTTCCAAAGAGTTGCTAGCAGTTCTACATCACCCAATTTTAAATTTATGAGAGTTAGTTGGTAATCATGTCAAAATTTTATGAATCAGCACATTCAGCACTGAATATTCCAAATTGATAGAAGTGGAAGTCACATTGTCTATCCAAAATAGCGGAGGAAAGAAAACACAGATCAAGTCCTTCAATTTTTTTACAGATTTAAATTTGTCACTACAATACTTTTATTGAATCCTTCCTATAAATGATTTTTAAAGTTAAATAAACTGTTGTAACTATTTGTAAAATGATAATTGTTTCGAGAATATTTCTAATATATTAGATGTGTCAGATTAGATTTGTGTGTTTCTAATAATGTGATGAAGTCACAATCCAGAAAGAGCCATGAAATATATTTCTTAGAAAGTTAGTAACAAGTTAAAGTATATTTTAAGACAGTACAAACAAGTACCCATAATGATTGCAGTTATTTTGATATGTAGATTAATGAGAACACCTGTATAGTGACATCATTAGTAAAGTAGGGTAGACAATGTGTAATTGAAATTAGTTATTGAAATTCAAATTCGCATGCAATTCAACAATTATAGTTGCAACTTGATATCGAGTTATTGGGTAAGCAAAAACACGATTGAAAGTGGGCAACTCTAATCTGTGGACTAATTAAGTAGAAGTAACTGTAATGTATTTTTTGGCTTACTCATTTCACTTCATTTACCGATCTATTTTAACAATGAATATTTATTAATAGTTTTCAAATTTCAGTCCAAAAATTATTGTCTGGAATAACATTAAATATTATAATTTAAATATTAAGGGAGTTTGGTCATATTCTATTAGAATTATTATCATACAAGGCATGCATAATGCATATGGCATCTAATATTAAGGTCTGGCAGAATTGGCAATAATTAGAAGAGATTTTCTAATACAGCAGTCTTTTTCTAATATGTGCTTAAAAGCATAAGTACAGTGTTAGAAATACAAACCAAGGCAACTTTTCCAATAAGATGATTTTCATACTTGGTCTCAAGACGGTAATTTTCTAAGCAGCATGGTAAAAATACAAGATAACAGTAAACAATTCACTTAAAGCCCACAAACAGTATCATTCAATTTAAATATCATTGGTGTAATATTCAGACCAATCACATGTAGCTAAAGTTTAATGTTTGAGTCCTTCACAAATAGGATTGGAATAATAGGCCCCCCATTTTATAGTTTCCAGTTTGTTTCTAAACGCACAACCAGCAATAAACTAATACACTTAATCTAAGAATTATATGAGGGACATTTAAATTGAATGATACATAAATAACCAAAAGACGAAAGAGAATAAAAGTTCATATAAAATGAATATTTCATAGCCTGGAAACTTTCATGGGCGGATTTGATTTCTGCCTGTTTTCCAGATAATCCCACATCAAATTGAAGAGGCTACTACTGGTAATTAGCAAGAATTGAATAGTTTAACACTGACCTGAAAATATCACCTGTAATGGATACTATAACATTCATAAAAAGTGCAATTTGACGCGAGATATATCGTAAAACAAGAGAAAAATAATACAATAGTCGTATTTATCAATAGTCATTACTACATATAATTTCTCTATATAGAATACTTATTAAAGTAACCTACTACGCATACAGGATTAAATAGAAATTATATATTATAAAACTTCATGTACATTAGCAAATCAAATATATTTCAGTTCAACTCAGAAATAGACCAAAAGAAACACAATTCTAATAGCTCAATATGTTTAGATTATTAATTTTAAACTACAAAAATATTGAAAAATAGGTACTTACGTAAATGCGAAAGATATTTTTTAGTCTTCCGAAATTTAGTTTTATATGGAGCAGATTTTATAACAAGTTAAGTATTTTTGTTCTTATCTTTTGGCTATTTAAATAGAAGTGTATAAATATAAATACAAATATTTTTAATTTGGGAGAGCTTACCTTTATCGTTGAGCCATATTGCAATTTTAAAGTATGCCTCATCCATTAGAGAAATAACAATAGCTAACATCACTTTTGGAAGATAACCAAGCCACATGGGCAAGCCACGATTTCTTAAAACACTATCCCAACAATCCTAAAGAAAAACAACATTAGAAAAAAATCATATAAATGTTATGAATTTAGAAAAAAATATTTTTATACTTATTGACGACAAGTTATAAAATCGGCGACTTATAAAAGACGATTTGAAGTTCAGTCAGTCTTCCTAAATCGATAAATCACCCAACCATTCAATATACACATAAATCAATTCTTTTAAAGAATCGAAAATGTTAGTGTAAATTGAAAAATGGTTTATTCAAAATGATCAATATACTGCACTGGTATTTTTATCAAGTTAAAATGTACATGAAGCAAAATTCTCCGAAATATATCCAGATAAAAATATCTGCTATAAACGCAATTTGGTGAGAATATTCAGGGTTTTATGAGACAGACTTTTAAACTCCACACTCAAGATATTTGTAGAGAACAGATGACAACAATAAGAAGTGCTTTACCAGTTCTCTTTGATGTAATTGAAAAGTGCATATCATGATGTGAATATGAGAAAAATAAATACTCGACTACGTGCCGATCATGTGTAGAAGGTTCAAACTTTGATCTCACCAACTTATGACAATTTTGCGAATGGGTACAAGGAACAATGGGAACAAATTCCAGTATTTTTAAAAGGTGGTTTTGTGGGAAAATGAAGATGGACAGATTGAATGAGAAGAGATTGGAGAGAAAATTCTTCCAATTATAGTGGAGTTATACGAGACCAATAACAATTCTCATTAAATTAATCATTTCAGGCAGGAATTTTGTCAATAATTCCCAATTTGACCATCTATACTGTTTCTGTGATTTTAATATAGATAATAATTGTGCTAAAAATAATGTCGCTAATATTATATAATGTTAATATGTTATTATTCCTGATATGCAAGGTGACGTGATGTGAAATGAAGTGAGATGAGATGAAATAAAACATAAAGTTTTATTTTTTAATTTTGCCTAATAGGATAATTTTCCTTTAATCTAGCGAGAATAAATGATATGGCATTCACTGTTCCACTTAATGTTACTTTTTTTAATCCTTGAAAATGTTTTTACTTTATTTTTGTTAGTAAATGGTTTAGTTTTCCTGTATTTATTCTTCTTTTTTTTTTAACAACCCAATTAACACAAGAAAGTAATACACTAAAGAAAAATTAGAAAATGTATTTTTAGTATTTTAAAAACTAAAATCCGTCATGTAGACGTTTTGTGTCTAGCTCTCAGAAATGAGGCTGTGTATTATATGGACATCGGGAAATGTGAATCGACTGTTAGTGACAATGAACAGTGCACGACTGCATGAACAATATTCTTTGATGATGGGACAGGCACTAGTGAGGGTCAAGGTTAGCCAAATACCGTATTTATTGCAATACCTTGATATACGGATGTTGTCAAGTAGGTAAGCACCCTGCTTTCTCATGGAATTGTAGTCAGAAAAGATGTGAAACTTAGAAACCGTCCATGATAATTACAACAAATATTCGCAGTGGATAAAACTGGGTTTTTTTGTAAAAACCTCTGAAAGAGCTCAGGCCTAATTTTGAATAGCAATTAGAAATAATACCACCTACCACGAATTGCTCATCAACAAAGAGTAGAACATATTCATAACAATAAATTTTGATCTGAGAGGAGGTGTTACAACATATCTTTTTGTTTATGACTGACAAGAGTGTAGAATTTCAAGAACACAAATGAACATTAATAATGTTCAACCTCAGACGTTTAGCTGCTATATTTTGGATTGCTATATTAGCCCTCCCATACTATGGCTGTTTTCATCCGTTAAAAGGTACATTAAGTAGCAATAATTTCTCGAGCTACTTAGATTTCTACACCACTTTAGAAATTCAAATTTGAGACAAGAATGATAAAAAGATGTTTCAGGGAATGCATAAATTGTAGAAGAGCTGGCAAACTATCTTCAGGCAATATCGAACAAGCAATACATGCAAACAGGTTTGCATGAAATAATGCAATCAATAATTTCAAGCATATTTTGAATATGATCAAATAATAAATTCATCTATAATTTCAAGCGCGTATTTACTTACATGTTATTATTACATTACTATTACTTTTTTTATACATACATAAATATAATGAATGACATATTTATAGAAGCAGAAATAATAATTTTCAACTTATATATCAAAATGTGACAAGGCTACATTTAATAGGGTCTGCTTACAATTGCTTGAAGGCATTCAATAAGAAAATTAAGGTATTTTTATTGTTAATATATCATGCATAATATGCATGCATCTCAGGCATGTCTTAAAATATTGCATACTATAACAATGGCCCTTTCCTAGTATAACAATGACTAATATTTTCAATGATTTGTGCATGGAGTGTTAGGAAAGACAAATGAATGCATGAACATATCTAAACATTTATTGCTGATACTACCAACTACTATATTCTGCTAGTGCACAACAAAACAGTCATGTTAAATTAAAAATATGCATAAAGTGCAAAATATAGTTAAATATTCATACTGACCTGTATTTGTAATGACAAGATCATTATGAAAAACACCGTAAACAAACTTATAGCAATAACTGGTACAGAAACACAGTATCTAAAAACATGTCGTTTCCATGGTGGATAATATGGTTCTAAACGGCCTGTGACTGGACTTTCTTGTAGAGGTCCCTGGGAACAAATTATAACATGTCGCGGCAACTAATGACACGTCGACATGTTAAAGCTATATAAGCACTACTTTAAGCATATGAAATTATAAATTGTATGAATTTAAATGAACTTGAAAATACGATATATATGCCATTACAGAAGAAAGATTAAAACAATATGTTTTCTTTTTATAAATTGGCTTGGTTATGAGCAACTGCACAATAAAACATCATTTGTGAATGGAAAAAGTAATTAAAATGTTTGACGTATTCATATTTCTTATAAATATGTTGTATAAATAAGTAAGATATGGAGGGTTACACTTTTTATTACAATTTTCTTATCAAAAATCAACTACACATGAAACAATATGGCAAATTTATGATTCTGCATTTTCTCTTAAATTCCACTGCAATAACAGGAGTATCAAATTCATAATTTTGGCATATGTGACACATTTAGATGGCACTTCAATGGACTTTCTAACACTTGAGCTATCAGTGCCAAATATAAATTTTTGTCAGTCGGAACAGATCGTTGAGGCTAGATAGGGAGAGAGGATGAAAGTCAGTTTAGTTAGAATCAATGTTAGAAAAGGAAAAGAAAATAGAAGAAAATGATAATATAATTAAAAAGAATTTCTAGTTCATATAACCATGAAAAGCTACCTAAACCGGTTGACTTTCCAGAAACAACAATATAATTTTATTTTAAATGAGTTTTTTTTTTCCACGATTGACTGCCAACATTTAGTATTTGAAAAACAAGGTCGCAATTTTTTAACAATAATAAAACTTTCTTGACATTAATGTTTTTGTAACATTCTTTACTGATCCATCTGTTTCATAAAATTGTACAAGAAACTAACAGTCAGGCTTATTAAATGAAGCAAGAAACCGAAATTATATGAAGCTGACAAATCCTCTGAGGGTAAATTATCCCATAATTACCTCACAGGTGTCCAAGTTCCTTGGATTAATCTGGGATAATGATGCCAAATATTTGGAGCTGCCTAGATTGCCGGTTCGAAGTAATCCAGGCATGGGTTTTATTCTGACGTAAGTCGGGTGGTGGTGTCCATATGTGTTCATGTAAATGTCAAGGGTAGATGGAAGAATAGAATTATGTTAAACCTCACCCCTGTAAAAACAGAGGTGGGAAAAGGTATTTCATATCAGACATAAAAATGATGAAAAAGAGTATGTGTTTCAAAGATGTTACTATACTAATGTTTCATAATAACGAAGAGCATTAAAGAATTTTGTGCAACTAATTCACTCTTATCAACATTCTTATTTAATAATTCAAAGATAAAACATAATTCAAAGACATAAATATTCTCATATTAATATCTAATTTTACACAGTAATTAATATCTAATCTTTCACAAAGATTTACAAAAATCTGATGATAAATTCCATGAAATATGTATGTTAACACCACTTGGTAACAATTATTTACCGAGCAAGAATATGAAATCTTTTCGTTTAAGAGATTGTTTAATTTTAGAATCATACCCCTTCCGAGGGGAACTCCATTGGAGTAAAACTCTTCACAATTTGTGATTCTTCTAAAGAGTGTATGTTAGACTTTGTTATTTATACAGAGATTTCTACTGAAATAAATACTATTATTTATATTGGTAAATAAAACCTGATCAAATTATTTTAATGCTTATCAAAAATTGATCACGAAGCCTTTGTGTATTTTAGATTATAACAAACTTAGAGTGGAATAGACAAAGTCGACGTGCTACAAAATTGTTTAATATACATGAGAAAAAGTGACATGGTATAAGAAGCTAAATTGACGGTATTAAATGTTTGTAATACATGAAACATATTTTGGAAGAAAACAAAAGATCATACATGTCAAGACACCACCAACCAAATTCTTTATTGCTTTTAAGAACCATTTTCCTACAGAATTTGGAAAACGAATATCTGTCAGAAGATGTTCCACCGGCTCCAAACAAAAGATAAGACACAAAACAAATTAATACTGAAAACGTGATGAACACCTGTTTTACAATGTAAATTTGTGTTTATGTATCTAAATGTTTCATGGAATTCAATTTATTTGCAAATATAATATTTGTTCACGAGTAACCAATTCGCAATAATATTGCGCCGCCTCCGCGCTCATATCGAAGTCACCTCCGGAGCATGTGTCTAGAGGCTTCGGATAAAAAAAAACAAAAGTTACCACGTTGTTCGCAAGGGTCGATTTATTATATTGATTTTGTCAGAATGCCGAAATTCGAACGAAAAGCATTTCATACATCGACCTAAAAATGTCGTGACACACACGAAAACGGCCGTTTAGTAAATAGAGATTTCTTTCTGGCAATATAAAAAAAGATCAGTTCAAATATTTAATGGATATATGTATATGATCAGCGTCAAACATATATTCATGTGCAAAATATGCATCATAAAACAAGAATCACTCCTTTCAAAAACACCTGATAGCAAAAAGGTTAAAATTTATTAATACCTAAAGAAAATTTACCATTTAAATACTCGTTCTAACTTATTATACAATATTGTGTGACGATGCACTGAAATGATGGAATCTAACTTCATTACTTTATTGTTTATTCTTCCTTAAGGCATAATTGATAAAAATAAATAAAATGTGTTAATCTAACAGTTAATCTAATGTTTATCTTGAATGCTCTAACATGGTAAACTTGGTGAAATGAAAATCACATCACAGATTTGTCAACTCAGTCTTTGAAATGACTAATTATCATGATATAAAATATTGTTGGTAGTCGTTCTAGAAAATTATTGTTACCAGAAAATTAACATATTCAATACGACGCTAATTTTATATGGCTTGCTTGTAATGTGAACATGAATTTGTTATTTTGCGTTACATATTATGTTGAAGTACTATTAACAACTGCTAAATTAAAATGTATAATCTGTGATTACTGATATACTTAACTGCTCTGAGTACACCCAACAATAAGATAACATCTATTATCTCATCCAACAATAATGTAACATACTTTAGTACACAATATTGTATTTTTATATTTCAGATGTTGTATTTAATTTTTTTTCCAGCCCAAGATTATGTCCGAAGACTTTATATGTTGTTTTAATTTTTCCACTACTGTAGTAATAACAATATTGAAAAGATTTTAAAATGCAGTTTATTCGAATTATGTGGTTGATATTTACTGTGTTAAGCAAAGACACTATTAGAGATCATTTCAAAATTTTTTTTATTTCATATAATTCTATGCAAAGTACATTTTTAAAACAGATGAAATATATATATTTTTTATAGTATTTCATTTTGCCATAAAAGGTCTCTATTAAAAAAAAAAAGTAAAAAAAAATAAGCCTTACTATTGGACCACTTATAATAAAGTTTTTATACTTTTTTACATAATTTTAATCGTCTTCTGTTTTATGATGATCAAAGTTAGTATAAGAATGGTTTTTAAACAATAGTTATAGTACGGAATACTGGTAGCCTAACTGGTATCATCTGAAACCATTCTATAATCAAGATTTACATTAAATTCCTCTTAAACCTCAAAGATTGTATATTATTTATCAGAAGAATATTTTTACACTTTGCACTAAGGCTTTTACATGAATATTACTCATATGGAAGCCCAGACCATCCTTTTGCTCGAAGTATTAAAGACTACTCATGTTTAAACAAAAGAACATGGGCTGTAATTATCAGGGTCGTCTCAGAATTATGCAGAACCTCAAGCAATAGAAATATTCCATTGGTTTTATGATAAGGATAATCGTAAAAGCAACAGCAGATACCAAATAAAAATACATTTATCATAAACACAATAAGTTTCTAAGCATACACTATTTATTTCATCGCTATTTGCCAAATAAAAAACTTTCTTATCTTGTCGATAAACGGAACAGTCTACCTGAGCCTAGCCATAAAAACAAGCCACAGTATGTTTTCAGATTTTTTATTTGGCAAATAGCGATGAAATAAACTATAAGTAGGAATCTAAAGTCTGATGTAAAGTAACAGTTGCCATAGGTATTTGCTATAGTACTTTTTCTTGAGGTAAAAGTAAAGGACATCTGAAGGAACTATTAAAATACCTTTTAAAATATATACATTTTTTTTAATTTGGGAAGAAATGGAAATATGTCAAGATATAATATACTATAAAATAATCTCTAATGGTGGTTTTTTGTTTTGATATTAATAGTTTTTTTGGAAATAACCTGTAAAAACAAAGGCAAAAAAAAAACGTTATCAATGAACACATGTTGAAGGTCATGGGTGATGGAAAATCATAGGTAAAAATTACCAGCATGCTTTTTATATTTGCCAATATCACAACATAAGTTACAGCTTGTCAAGAATAGGGCAAAGTGTGATATTCTCTATGTTGCATAGAAGAAAGTGTGAGGCAGCATTCAGAGGGAAAAGGATGCACTATACGCGCGGCCAAATCGAACTCTGAGTACATTCATACATATTCGATATTCACTATGCAAATATCTCAATACAACTGAGTAAAGACCAGACTATTTACTGCGCACATTGTGGGCAGTCCGACAGTTTTAAGACCAGTTCCTATTCTCGACAAGCGGTACTGAAATATCTTCTAGAATTATTTTACTATTCATTCTGAATCCCTTCTGATGAAATTATGGTATGGTATCCATTTTCCAACCAAAAATATTGTAATGGCTAAATTCGTTATAATACCAATATGTGGTTGATGTATTATTGTTTTATTATTATTATTACTATATATTAAATTCATATATCTTGAAAATTCAGATTACAGATGTTGTTTAAATACTATTTAAATTTTAGTATGTAAGTGAAGTCTATAAAAGTACTTTACAACATTTGCTAATTTCAAGTTGAAAAATATTAATTAAAACTATCAAGTTGAAAAATACTAACTAAATTAAAATAAAACGAGACATTTGAAAGGCAAATTTTCGATTAACACTCGCATTAAATTAAATTGAATTAGTAGTCAACTACAGCATCGTAACCATTCATTTTTGTAAATAGAAATCATCATACCTATCTCATACATAAATCTTGATGTAATAGGTCATCGAAATCAAGCATGTACATGTATAAAGGTAACCTGCCTTTTAAATACATATCAGTTTACTATTGATGCTGGTGTATGCTTTAATATGAATCTTCTGTACAGTAACAAACTATGTATTATTTCACACTTTATAAAACATGAAGAGACAAATGTTGCAAAATTCAGTTAGTGGCAATGATCAGTGCAATGATATAAGAATCAGTGTGCTACTTGGTAATAGCGCATTTGATATTTACAAAGAAAACTACACACTGCAGTTTCTCACTGATGTAGTGCAAAAATAAAACATCGGAAACATCAGTCTTTTGCCCAGAATCCTATTTTGACTTGGAATTCATCTCCTTGTCCTCCACATATTAGCCCCCCCGAACCATGGCTATTTCCATAAAATGTTCTTGAAAGGGTCATCATTCGCAAGTTCTTCAATTGGTTAAGTTTCTGTGCAATATCAGAAGTTCAAATTCAAGATAGAAATGCTTCATAGGGTGCATAAATCGAGAAAGAGGTAGCAAGCTATCCTTCAGCAGAAGGGTTGTCCCCTTCTGCATTCATATGTAAGTCTCATTATTAGAGTCAGTCATTTCGTTAATGTACGAACCATTAACATAATTCACAATGTAGACACTATCTTTGAGGCTTCGTAATAATTCAAATAAAATAACTAATGCTAAATAATAACAAGCACCTGCAAAAATAGGTATGTTTCTATAGTTGTTTCGGCAGGCAATTTTGCCCTTGTCAAAAAATGTTCTTTTATAAAGAGTATGATCAATCTACATCTAGTGATGTAATATTGGCATAGTTAAAATAATTCTTGCAAATATGTACTGGATTTGTAGGCACAGAAACACTACATTTAATTTGTCAAAATCTATTTTTTTTTAAACTATCAAGCTTTGCTATAACACCATTATTTTTTGCGCCCGTTAAACCATCTATCTGTGTGTGTACAACACAGATAGATGTAGTAACTCCACTAATGACAAGGATTTTGTAATGTTTCTATTGCCTCCATTAGTCTCTTGTAATTGTTATGAACAGTTTGTAACTCTGTTTCAACTGGAGGAACAATCATCGCTTAACTTTCCTTTATAGCAGCTGCCTCTTTAGTATAAAACTATCACTACAGACTTTATTTTATGTAAATTCCCAAAATGATAAAATGCTGCCTGTAATCATGTTCCCCAAAGAATAAGTCAGTTGTGGTGATTGAGAAATATCGAGACACTATCTGAAATTTTTGAATATGTTTAGGAGATCTACTATCGTTTAAAAATAAACGTGATGGTTGTGAATTTTCATACATATGTACATACTAGAACATTAATAACACATTTTTTTTTTACAATCGGCCGTTTCGTCTATACATCCACAATTTTTTATTGTGTTATTCAAATTCGTGATGCTTACGATACATTCTGTCATAGATGGTACATACGCCTGGAATGTTTTCCGACCTGGTAACTTCATGCTGGGATTATATTTATCCCAGAAGTGCCGAAATACTTGTTGATTATAAAGTAAGTAAGTCGAACATCAATTCAGTCTTATTCTGCTCTTTGCAATTGCTCTTAGGCCACTTTTTTATATTTGCGCTGTGCACTGTTTACATGTTTCCTACAGTCCGTTTTGTCCCAACGCAACAAAAGTTTATCACAAACTAAACATATATTATTTTTGCACCATCGTATTTTAAGTCTCTAAGTTCCCATATAAACTTACAGACTCGACCAACAAGTGGTCGTTTTTAGCCCTACATATATTCGACACAATGAATTAGCACTTTGCAACACAAAAACATTCATATCAAACTATTGCGAAAGCCGATTGATCGAGCAGGGACAGACGCTGATTCACAGATTCACCGTCCTCGTGTGTGAACACATATACGCTCTAATTATCACTGTTAAGTGGCTGCTTTAGAAACACTATTTTTCACGCATCTCTGAATGAGATGACCTAACATAAATGAATAGAAATTGTGATACATACCGGATTTTTCATAGCCCGAATATACATATATATGTATTACCACTAAAAATATATAAACTTATTCTTTTCGTTGTTTATATTTAATAATCAGTCGTTTCTCAATTTAAACCACAATTTAAAAAATTAAGTGTAAGCAGTTGTCTGGTTTCACATTTCAGATATAGATTTAACATTGACGAAAATTTTGTTGACGAGTAGCAATGAGCTTATATTTGTTTTACCAACTGCCAGAAAATATAATATATATTCATAACAAATAAGAACTTACCATAATAATGACCACCAACTGCAGTGAGAATTCCATTCTTAAAGTTTTATAACTTGGATACACGCAAACATTTTTGAATAGTTTGCAATATAACAATCAGTTAATATGTCATATTTTATAAATTAAATTAATACTAAATTCTTTTACATCACTAAATATATAAATTACTTTTTCTTTGAAATTAAAATCAGTTTGCCTTAAAAAAATTTCAACGGATGTACAGAGTCAGTATACAAAGTGTAGATAACTGGTTTTTGCCTGTCAAATTTGTTGGAATTTTTGCAATGAGTCATTTCACAAAAGCTTTGTAAGATATTATGACTGTATAATTTGTCACAAAATACAGTGATTCGTAGGAACTCGTTCTTTTGGGGTTGGATTTTTTGTTACATCATGTTTTAATAATATAATTTAAAAGGACTTTACTCTTCATGATTCATTGCCACTCCAAGATTTATGGCATGATTCATTATCACTCCAAGGTTTATTACACGATGTGTTGCCATCGAATAAGGAAAAACTGCATTTTTTACCACGTTTCCATGGCTTAGTGTACTAAATCATGTTAAACCATGTAAACCATACTAAGTTACTGATCTGAAAGTTTGATACACTAAATTCAAGATTTAGTTGTCGTAGTGGTCTATGTAGTTAATCTATCAACTTAATGTTGTCATCATCATCATTAGGTCATCAGTCCTAAGACTGGTTGGACGCTAACCTCCAGCTTCTCCTATCTTGTGCTAACCTACGCATTTCGCTAATTGTGCTACAACCTACATCCCTTACTATTTGCGAGCAGTAGTCTAATCTAGGCCTACCTCTGCCTTTCTTCACTCCTATTTCTGCCTCCAAAATATCGCGGACTATTCCCCCATGTCTCAGCAAGTGGCCTACCATTCTATCTCTTCTCTTCTTTAAGTTTTTCCACATACTCCTTTTCTCGCCGACTTTCTCCAATACTTCTTCGTTTCTAACCCTATCAGTCCATGGTATTTTCATCATTCTTCGGTAACACCACATCTCAAAAGCTTCTAATTTCTTCCTACTTGCTTCCCCTACCGTCCAGGTTTCGCAGCCGTAAAGTGCCGTGCTCCATACATATGTTTTCAAAAATCTCTTCCTTGTTTCTAAGTTTATTACCCCCGAGCATAAAAGTGCTTTCTTTTTGTTAAAAGCTACTCGACCCTGCGCTATTCTTTGTTTTATGTCTTTATCGCTTCTTCCATCCCAATTTATTTTACTTCCTAAATAAGTGAAGTCTTTAACTTCCTCCAATCTTTCATTATTAATTTGTACTTTCGTTTTTGCTCTGCTCTCGCGCCCTCTGCACACTAACACTTTAGTTTTGTTTTTATTCACCCTCATTCCGTATTCCTCTGTCAACACTGCCTCCATTTCGTTCAATGCTGATTCTAGTTCCTCCTTACTAGATGCTAATACTGCTATATCATCCGCGAATCTCAGCATTTTTAGTTTCTGTCCCTGTACTTTAATCCCGAAATCTACTCTATCTTTTACCACATTAATCGCCTCTTCGATGTACAGATTAAAAATTAGTGGTGATAGCGTACATCCTTGTCTTACTCCTTTCCTAATACCTACTTCCCTTTCTTCCCCTTCTACTTCTATAACAGCAGTTTGCTCTATGTATAGATTGTGTACTACTCTCCTATCTCTATACTTCATTCCCGCGCTCTTTAGTATCTCGAACATTTTTTCCCATCTTACGTTATCAAAAGCTTTTTCTAAATCTACAAATCCTATATAAGCGTTCTTTCCTTTTTCTATTGTTTTCTCTAACATTACTCTTAGCGCCAGAATAGCTTCGCGAGTTCCCCTATTTCGCCTAAACCCGAATTGGTCTTCTCCTAGTATTTCCTCTGCTCTATTTTCCATCCTCTTCTGCACTATTCTAGTTAAGATTTTTGACGCATGGGAAGTTAGGCTAATCGTTCTAAAGTTCTCGCATTTGTCGGCTCCTCTCTTTTTCGGTATAGTAACGATAATGTTCCTCTTATAATCCTCCGGCATCTCGCCCGTTTCGTATATGTATTTTACCAGTTCAAACATCCTATTTACTACTTTCTGTCCCGCACATTTCAAAATTTCCGCCTGTATTTTATCTACACCCGGCGCTCTATTATTCTTTAGCCCCCTTAGTGCTATTTCAAATTCCTCTCTCAATATAGGTTTTCCTACATCTTCCCTATCGATGCTAGATTCTTCCTCTAATATCTCTCCTAATTCCTGACCCTCGTATAAATTTCCTAAGTACTGCTTCCATCTATCCGCTTTCTCCTCTCTTCCTATCAGTATGTCCCCCGATTGACTCCTAACATTTCTACTTATTGTTCCTACATCCCTGAAGTTCCTCTTAATTATTTTGTAAGCCTCATCGGTCTTACCTACTTGCAACTTATCTTCTACTTCCTTGCATTTCTCCTCTATCCATTGTTCTTTCGCTTTTCTACATTTTCTAATGATTTCCCACTTTATTGCCTTATACGTTTTCAGTCCTTCTTCGTCTCGTCTGTTTTTGTAGCCTCGTCTCTTTTGCATTAAGTTTAAGATTTCGTCCGTTATCCAGGGCTTCCTAGCTTCCCTTTTATCGTGTCCTAAAACGTCCGTAGCCGCGGAAGCTAGACTATTCTTGATACCCTCCCACTCAGTTTCTGCGTTCTTGATTTCGTCCTTACTCGTTTTATTTATTAATTGATCTGTTTTCTCCTGGAACTTATCTTTCATATTCTGATCCCTCAATATGTCTACATTTATACGTTTCTTATCCTTCCGGGTTTTCAGATTTTTGAACTTTAATCTAGCTTTCATGACTACCAAGTTGTGATCGCTGTCTACATCTGCTCCTGGATAACTCTTACAGTCTTTTACTTGATTTCTAAATCTCTTCCTAACCAGAATGTAGTCTATCTGATACCTGTCTATCCCTCCTGGCATTTTCCATGTGTACCGCCTCCTAACGTGATTCTTGAACAATGTGTTCGCGACTACCATCTTGTGCTTCTCACAGAATTCTATCAGTCTGCTACCTCTCTCGTTTCTGTTTCCTAATCCATAAGGCCCTACAAATTCTCCTTCTTTCCCCTCACCTACGACTGCGTTAAAATCTCCTACTATTATTAAATTTTCATGACCCTTCACAAATCCTATTACCTGCTCTATGTCCGAATAAACGGCTTCTAACTCTTCCTCGCTGTGGTTAGAAGTAGGCATGTATACTTGCACTATTACTGTTTCCACTGGCTTCGAATCTAACCTAACCATCATTACTCTCTCGCTGTATTGTAGGTAGCTATCTACACACTGTCCTGCGTTCTTCCGCATAACGATCCCTACTCCCGCGTTTCCATTTACCGATCCTGTGTGTATTACCCTATAGTCACCGCTCCAAAAATCTCCTACTTCCGGCCAGCGCATCTCACTTATACCTACTATATCTAATCCTAACCTATCCATTTCTATCTTCATTATCTCACTTAATGTTGTCGTCATAAGAAAAATAATTAAGTTTATGTTGTAACAATACTATTCATTTTAGCCAATCTAAACAACCATACAAACAAATCTCGCCAACAATATGTTATTTGAATAATATGACTTCAAAATGAGATTTTGAAAAACATTTATTAATCAACGCATTGTTTAATTTCCATTAATATTTAGATGACATACATCATGTATGTGTAAAATAAAAGCTATTTCAAAGTAATATAAAATAGTGTGCCTACAAATAAGTGCATGCAATATCTATTTGAATAAACTTACTCGGAATAATGGTCTAGGTTCTGCTAACAAGTCATCCCTCTGATCTAATGTTCCCCATCGGAATGCTAATTCTGCTGAATAACGTTTCCAAGCCTGTAAGTAGGTTGTAACCCACACTACATTAAACACTGAAAATAATACATATCCTATATCTTCCAATGTTTGATTTTTACCATTGCAACATATCTAAAAATTAAAAAAGTTGAATAATCTATTATAACATATTTTCGTAACACTGTATTCTCAATATTTACCCAAAATAAAAATCCAAAAATAGCTGGTATACTTAAAGCTGTAGTATAATGCCCCAACCAAGCAAAATACATTCCAATTTTTACACCAAAGTAGTCGGTTATTTCATCTGAAATATTAAATAAATTATTAAGTAAGCTTGCATTTCACTGTCAATTATATCAGTCTCTGTTTAGCTGAACAGGTCTAAACAATAGAAAAAAAAATTAATTGTAACTTTAGTGATCACTCCTATTTTTAAACTTTAATTTTTGAGGTAATTTTACATATACATATTTAACATGCAACCTTTACGGAATCCTTGAAAGATTTTATTTGTTATTTTAAGTTAGTGGAAATACAATAATCAGAACTGGGGATTAAAATTTTAAGTTTTGTTTTTGATTATAAATGTTTTGAAACAGAAAAGCATTTAGTTGCATTCCATAACAATAAAAAAAAAATAAGAAGTCAAGTTGGTCATTCACAATACGAAATGAAATATTTAACGAAAATACATTTTTAGGTGTCCCTTGATTTAACTGTTATATCGGGAGTTCAAAGTTTCATGTCCTTCCTTATATTTTCTTAGAAATTCATAGTTTCTCTCTTACAAGATATGAAATTCATTGAACGTTGAAACTTTACAAAGGTGTTACATATATTTCTACAATTTTAAATACAAGTTATTCTGCAGACTATGCTACTATACTAAACAGAAAATATTTTTTTAATTTATAAGGTCTTAATATTTTTTATGTCAAATTTAATATTGAACCTAGACATCACCCGTAAAAGGTACTTTTTCGTTAAAAAAAAAAGATGTTAAATATAGACTATAAGTTTCCAAAAATTTTAAAAACCAATATTTCTAATTAAATAGTTTTTGAAGTAGCATGGTAGCTAACTAGATTATTTGAAAAACATATTTCATCACCAATATTTGGCACTAAATAGCCCGTTTTTAATTAATAAAGTATTTCTATAGTACAAAAGTAATAGATACAAAATTATATTTGATTGAAAAATGTTATATTATGGTGGTAATATTTCTATGTATATCAATATGATATGTAGAATAGAAAAATTGTAGATATACACTGAAGATCACAAGATAATTTTTTCTCTATATTTTATATAATTATGCTTTAGGCATGAATATTTTCATATATATAAATATTTAATTTATATATATTTGATTATGTATATAAATCAAATATATATATATATATATATATATATATATATATATATATATATATATATATATATATATATATACAGATATTTTTATGATATAGTTAATTTGTCTAGTAAAGTACATAAACTTTCTATTCAATATTAACATACTTACAAAATAAATGTGAATATTTACCTAGTGGTTGCCTAGCGAATACATCACGAACCCAAGTATTCTGTAATCTCTCTAAAGCAGAAGGGTCATGTAGTGGAAAAACTTGGGATATAACACCTGCACTGAGACATTTTGGTACTGAAAATATATATTTTAAATAACAAATACTGAATTAAAAATATTATTAAAATATTAAATTAAATTTATAAAGGAAATAGTAGAAACAATTGCCATAAAACTAACCAGTTAGTAAATGAATGCCTATTACTATTAGTAAATGGTGTGCCATTTACTTCGCTTTTGAATTATTCATCAACAAATATCCTGGCAACTGGCGAATAGGTACAATTTGTTTACTTTATGGACACATCGAGATAAAAGAAAAGAAAGACGGAAAAAAAGAAAATCTTTATATGACTTATAAATCTGTGGCTTGGTGCTAGAAGGGCCAATGTCAGATTTCTTATAGTTGTGAAAATAGGGATAAAAGGTTTCGGGCAGAATGTAATGGCGTGTAATATCGAAAGAAAATAATATAAATGATAGGGGCCAATGTCATGTGTGGCCCTTTTAGAAATAATACTATTAATGTATCATTAACCTTGGCTTCACAACTTTTATTTTTAAAAGGAATGGACAGTGACCGTTTGGCTATATGAATTATATTTTTTCTACTAATTCCAACATAGAACCCAGAAATGTATAAAAATGACATTGGCCCTTCTAACACCAAGCCACAGAAATTAATGTCATTATTGTATAAAAAAAATTTTAACGAATTTATTTATTACCTTACGAAACCACTATACAATGGATTTTAAACAGGCAATAAAGGAATTCAACTTTTGTTTATTTTTTGAATCTGATGGTAATCATTACTGGAGAACAGTCACAATGTAACACCAAATCAATAATAATCAATCGTTTCTTACATAGCTATAATTTCTATTTTATAAAAAAAAAAAAAAAATCTATGAATATAAAAAATAAAGAAATCTTACCAATGGGCTGACCTTCTAATAAGGTTTGTTCAGGTATAACATTAGCATCATTAATTTTTGCTCGAATGCTTTCTAGTAATCTTAAAACTAACCACTGTCTTTCTTCAGTGGTGAAGAAGTGTTGTTCATTTTGAGCTCCTTCATAAGAGAGGAAATCCTGAACAAAGAATTCTTTTAATCCACCTCCTTTGTTTTCTTTAAGTGCTTTTGGAAGATGATATTCTTCGGCTGCCTTCAAAAGACTACATAATCATTAATAGTAGCTCAATTTTCTTAAAAGAATTAGTGTCTTAAACTTTGTATTCAATAAATTTTTAAGTTGAAAAATTAATAAAGCAAGAAATATTATACATTATATCATGCTTAAGACATACATACGGGAAAAACATTATGTCCAGTTTAAAATAATCAAATTTCTTTTGCATTAACTCTCAGAGCATTAAATTCACAGTAAGAATAATCATAACATAACAAAATATGTATTATTATTTAAATGATTAAATCAAGATGTTTTATACAAATTTTCTCTTTTATATGACTTTCAAGACTTGGACCTTAAAATCAAAGATATTTAGAGAAAGCAGAATTTAAAATGCTTCGAAAAGTGCAAAATTTCAGAATAATGTTTAAATTCTTCAAGCTTAAACGTTTGCTAATAGATTTTCAATGCAGCATTACCTAGTGGGATTTATATAAATAGAGTTGTTGAAGTTTATAAAAAATAGCTAATAAGTAATGGGAGCAGATTAACACCAAGGATATCTTATCACATGTTGATAACACCTTATGAAAATGACAAAGGTTTGTTATCTCTATATAGAAACAATTTTGTGTGAAAGAATAGGGATATTAGAGACTGTATCTCCCTTTATTATTAACTTTTCCTTATTGAAAGCGTCTCTGCATCAATTACACACAGGCTTCTTACTGTAAGGGCTTATATTTCTTTCCATACAGAATATATTTTTTTTTACTTAACTTTTTATAAACTAAAACAAATATATTTGGGCATAGTAGTGTAAGGAGAGAAGTTTGGACTGCCCAAGTTTATACGATTATAGACTGGTACACTTTTAAAAAGTTGAGTATGGACACAGAAAATTAAGTTTTTTGAATCTAGATTGTGACTGATAATATGTTAAGGTATTTTTAAATTACGATTATGACTTATTAATGAAAAAATATAAATTTCCATAATAGAACTGTTAAAAATTTAAATACCAAAATGTGGTCATACAAAAAATGTTTCAGATACTTACACATATTGAATACAATGCAGATACATGCTCGTTTTTTTTTCCTAGGTGATGTTTTTCATGATCACTTGAAGGTCAATAGATAGATAATTCAGAAAAATATCTTTAAACACAAGATTAAACTATACTCAAGTATTACAATAAAAGGTAATTATTTACTTTAGAGTAAAACTCAAATCATCACCAAATTTTGTCTATCTCCCTCCATTTTTTGGGGGGGGGGGGACTGAAAACAAATTTGGCTTCAGTTTTTGGCGATAGGATACAGTTTTTGAGGAAACGAAATTTCAACTTTCAGCACATGACTTTTCCTTATCAAATAACTTTCACTTTACATTATACGGATACCTAATATCAATGTAAGTAGATGCTTGACACTTCCTTTATAGATTTTATATCATCACTTTTTATTTGACTATTAACTTTTTAAAAACTATTTTTATTTCACTTTACGATTTCTACATTTATTTCAAAAAAGGAGCAACCTCTTTTTATACTTTTAACTTGAAGACTTATTCAATGGTTACTTGAGAATTACTTATTATATCTCGGAGATTACTTAATACTGATTCAAGGATTACTTAATTATATCTCGGAGTTTACTTAATAATGATTCAAGGATTACTGAATGTTTATCTGAATATTTCTGTATTTAAAACCTTTCTGATGCTGAAGAGGCAGAAGGTTCCAAGAAATGTTTTTCTCGATAATTTTGCAAGTTGCAATAAATGTGATAAATAATACAATGTAATTTTATGATGAAGCATGAAAGGATTTACTTATATGATAACCGCAATGACTTTAGGTATACTCTTTCTTAGACATAACATACTGCATGTGAATGGCCTGAATTATAATACAATATGGTATTATTCTAAGTCTAATATAATAATAGGGTACAATTTTATATAATACATAATCATGTATTAAAACCATCATAAAACTTGTTGTTCATTACGATTTTCTAATTTACTTGCAATGTTTACAATTTTCATGCACGTCTATTTGCTATCCAAGTGATTCGGGTTATAGAGGTTATAGGCGATAGGATAGCAACTGCACAGGTTCAACACTGCATGGGATAGCAACATTGCAAATAAATTAGAAAATCGTAATAAACAATGTTTTATGACTATTTTAATGCATGATATGTATAAATGAAGTATTGTAGCATCTACTTATATTAATTATTAATATTAGGTATCTACATAATATAAAGTGGTCAAATAAATAAAATTATTTGAAAAAAAAAGTGGTCATGTGTGAAAAGTTGAAAATTCATTCTCGAAAACTGTGTCCGATCGCCAAAAACTGAAGCCAGATTCGTTTTCAGCACCCCTGAAAACCGGGGTAAAGCCAAAATTTGATGAGGATATGAGAGTTTTACTCTAAACTAAATAAATACAAAATAAGAAATATATGTTCACTTTAGAAAACAGACTTCATTCTAAGATAATTGAGAGTCATTTAGTTAAAATCTAAAAATCATTTTCCCTAGGAACTCTTGTAACTTTTAATATGAACATTTTTTACATGACTTTTTGTATATTCATATTTTTAGTAAAATGGGAAATGTCCTATTTTAAAAATTGATCAAATTAGTAGGGTCAATTATGATCTTGCTCAAATATGAAAAAATTTCAAAAAACTACTAAGCTACTACAAATATTTGTAAATACTTATTCAGCAATGTAAAGAGAGGTATTAGATATTTAATAAAATCAGTCTATTGTTTAATACCAACTTACATTGAGAATGGTGCAGTAATGTAAAATGCACTGCTTTGAGTCGAAGCATGATGTCTGACATGAACTGTCAGCCCAGGCGACTGTCGTAATTTGGAGAGTAACCATAATAGAACAGAATCTTGAGCACCTGGTGGAAAAACAATAACAACATCACAATTAGGTGTAGACACTCTCTTCAACCAAAGCCTTTTCGGTGCTAGAAAATGTCCTGCACATGGAATTTTTTTCTTCAAAAGTTCAGATGCTTTAAAAATTCATATATGTAAGAAAACTAAATATACAATTATCAATATACTATACCTTGTTCAAGTTTTTGGTGCGCACATTCAATTAATTTTCTTCTGCGTAAATTTTTCGTTATCTTGATATTTTCATTAGTCTCTTGAGTTGCAACTTCACCCTCCTCATTCAGCATTTTTATTATATTTTTGAACACACAATAAAATAAATTAACTCGAAATTATTTTTTTTCACTGTCAAATATATACATCCGTTAATTGCATAGATTTCTGTAGATAATTGATAATTACTTAACCACAGAAAACACATTATTTGTATATCATAACAAGGAACATGTTAATAAAGAAATAATCTTTCCAAAGACATGGATGCCATGGACTCCATGGTCATGGAGACTTAAAACTGGAACGTATAAAATACGCACCGCGCCATCTATTTTTCTTTTTGTTATAGAAAACTAGGTGAATTAGGAATGAGCCGTTTGACTTGAATATTGAATGTTTCTGTTGTTTTGTTAATTTTATTATAAATTTTAATATTTAAGTGACATACTGAGTGCACCTTTCAAATGTAAACATTTATTGGCAAGGAAGATGATAATGAATAAATTCTATATTATTATGTCAGAGAATATACAGTATTTATAAGATAACTCAAAGAATATATTATATTGGAATATAGGATATCGAAGAATATATACAGAGTAGTCCTTCTTTTACTTAAAATTTCTGTGTAGTCCTTGTCCTGAACTAAATATAAATTGATTTTAACACCATGGAATGTAAAAGGATCATTACGTTATTACTTGTGTTATGATAGTAGTGATTAGTATCAAAAATTCTAACATACATAAACTAGGTAGAATGTATATTTGTTTATGATATTGAATTATCAGAGCTAAAAGCAACTAACAAATGATAACTCTTATTACTTAGGTAAAAATCATGGAACACTTATTTTAACAATATAAGGGTGATTTACTAGTTTATTTGTTGCTTTTTTATATATTCCGATATTCAGAAATTTTGCAAGCGTTAAACAAATTATCTGATTAACAATACAACTGAACTCAAGTGAATTAAATTAACGAGGGGTGCTGAAAGGATGAAAGGGATGTTGAATATCTTACTCATCAGGCGATTGAGATTAAGTGGGACGTTCTTAACGTCAAATTCATAGCCGTCTTTCATTTGTTTAAATTTGTTCTTCAGTTCTAAATTGAATATGAATTAATTTCAAAATTAATTCATATCACCCACCAGTGATAATCCCTTTACCGAATGTGTAAAGCTCCCGCCAGACTCTCGCGGAGTACCACGAGGTTGACCGAGGCACGAGAGTGTGGAGGATTGCTCGACCTGCCCCGTGCTTCCTTGGGTAACTTCGCTCCAGAAGCGGTCTTTTGTACCCGAGCCAAAGGGACACTAAACGAGAGATAACACCTTCACACTCTCGTGTTTCCTCGCTAGTCCTTGGGTGTATTTTGCAATTTCTTTCACTTAGTTTATATCAAAAATATTAATTTGGTTTTTTATTTGTTTATCAAAAATATTATTTTTTAAAAGTTGTTTTTTAATTTGTCCTTTCACTTTAAAATAAAATTAACAAATAATGGGTGATTGGTCCCAAGAACTTCAGTTAAAATTCCCTTGGGCCGTTCAAAGGGAACCAGTGATTTGGGATCTCAAACATGCTACCCATAGTATCCACGAAGACAAGAAAATGTTAACATCTTTCTTCAAACAAAATTTCAACATAATTATAATAGTTATATGCACAAATAGTAGCAATAACGCCTCGAGCAACTTTAGCGAGGATTAGCGAGGATACTCGCCGAAGTTGCTCCGCGAGAATCTGGAGGGTGCATAAAGGGATCATTTCCTTATTACTGGTGTTAAACGGTACACTGACCTACACGGTCAGTATACACAAATACTGACAGTATTATTGATCGTGTAAGGTTTAATAGTGATGGAATGACGAAAATACTGATGAACATCTAGATATTTTGATATCGCATCAGTATTAGCCACGCCCGGTCACGCCCCTAAAGTTGAGGGGATACTGACAGTATTACTGATCGTGTAGGGCAGTGGTTCCTAACCTTTTCAATATTGTTACCCCTGTGAGACCTACTAGGAAAACTGATTTTACCCCGACCTTAAAATATTATCAATACAAACAATACAAGCAAATACACTGAAAAAATAAATTATTTGAGCCAAAGAAATTGTATACTTAGATATGGCCAAATAAATATTAATTTGTAACAAATAAATTATATATTTAAATGATTTAATTACCTCAAATAAATGATTCATTTGTGATAAAGAAATACTAAGCTAATTTAAATATTCCAGTTACCAATACTTACAATTAATAAAATAAATTTATAATTTATCAACACACTTAAAAATTAAATAACATAAATATCCAATTAATTATTTTATTAATTAATTACCATTACTATTAGTTTATTTATCGATAACATTATTTAAATAAACTGTTATTTTGATATTTTAAATAAAAATTTTAGTTTAGATTAAAATTTTTTTAGAGATCTCAAATATGTGTATAGGTGGCGACAATGTTTTAAATATTTGTCTTAAATATGATTTCTTTACCACAAATAAATCATTTATTTCCAACAAATAAATAATTTATTCACTCAAATGATAGTATAATTTGTGTCAACTGTTATATTTAGTTGTAGCAAATATATTTATTTGTCGCAAAGAAATATTTAACAAAAAGTCACATCTAAATACATTTATTTGGCACAAATATTTCTTTTTTTTTGTGTACAAATATCTTTCATCACAAATATCACAAATTGCACATTAGTCTTACAATTTTAACGTATTTTATATATGTATATAAACAATGAATTAAGTAAAAATAGTTAGGTTAGGTTAGTTAGTGTGATGGTTAGTATTGTTTTGCATTCACAAGTTTTTTTTATGTTAGGTTTAGTTTCGCTTAAAGCGCATCTTAAGTCATGTTCCACATTGAGACCCTTTCTCGCCTTTGTTTTCAGTGTAACAAAAGTTGAAAAACCACTCTCACATCTATAGGTGGTGGCAAAGAGTATTAGCATTTTTAAAGCTCTGTTAGCTATAACAGGATATTCGGCACCAGCTTTTCGCCAAAATGTGCTGAGATCATAATTTTGAAATTCTACTCTGCAAGTAGTATTCTCGCGTAGTCCAAGAAATTCCACTTTGGCCGTCACGTCTTTGTCTTTAATAATGTTATCATCGGTAGTAAATGGTCTTAATATCCAAGAGCTAGACTGACGATTATCCATGTCCGGAAAATATTGATTCAGTGAGTCTATTACTGCAGATAAATGGTAAAACACGGAATTTTCAAACATGATTTTGTTTGGTTCAATATTTACCAATTGCTCACACAGTTGTGTAAACATCGACACATCGCCAGCCTGCACTCTTCGTTGGTAAAGTTCCAATTTACGTACAAAATTAGCTACTTTATCCTGTGCTATCAAAATATTCGTCATATTTCCTTGCAATGAGATATTGATTGTTAATTTCACTGAAAAAATCAGCAAGGTACGCCAAATTTTCGACAAATGTGTTATCTTTTATTTTCGAGGAAAACTCTTTTTCTTTTTGTGTTCTCTCATTTTCAAAAAATAATTCTATTTCTTCACGGAGCTCATAAACCCTATTCAGAACGTTTCCTCGTGATAACCAACGTACCTCTGTGTGGTATAAAAGAGAATTAAATTTGACACCAACTTCATCGCATAAAACTGAATAATCTCGAGTTTATAGCGCTGCCACGAATGTGATTCACAATTTTCACACGTCGCTCAACGTGCTTAGCAAATCTGGTGGAAGCGTCTTAACAGCCAAAGCGTAGCGTTGTATCAGGCAATGATAAGATAAAACTTGAGGAGCAACTTGTTTCACCAGTGCTTGAAATTCAGAACGAACACCCATCATGGAAGGTGTGTCCTGTCTGTACAAACGCCAACCAGCTTTGATCAGTCCAGTTCGTTTCTCAATAAACTGTTTTAAAGTTTTGAATACGTCTTCGCCGCGAGTACTGGTGGGCAAAGATTTGCAGAATAGGTATTCTTCTTTTACATGGTCATCTTTAATATACCGAGTATATACCAGTAATTGTGAACACGAAGCTACATCCGTAGAGTCGTCTAATTGCAGCGCAAACATAGGACTTTCTTTAATTTCAGAAATAACGGTTGCCAAAATATCGTTACTCATGTCTGAAATAAGACTTTGAACTGTTGTGTTTGACAGTGATATTTGTTTAATCTTGGTAACATGCTGCTCACCAATAAGGAGCGATACTGCATCACACAAACAAGGTTTGATGAGATCCTCTCCTATAGTATGCGATTTTTTGTTCATAGCAATGCGATAAGCAATTTGGTATGAAGCTTCAAGACACGATTCATTTGCCTTTTGTACATTTTCTGTGGAATCTAATCGCGAAGCCTTCAAGACGCTCTCTTTTCTCTTAAAAAAATCTGTATCCTTACCTGCGAACTATTTGTGAATTTTCTTGAAATGTTCTTTAAGTTTGTTCGGTTTCATGCTCTCTGGATTTAGCACTTTATTACATAATACACACTAAGGCTTTTATATTCCTGACTACAATATTTGTAAAACCCCATTGTAAAAATGCTTCTTTATAGGAGCGCTTTTTTTCAAACGTAGAAGTAGAAGCCGTGTCACCTAAAACAATTGTAAAAAATGTTACGGATACCTAATAGAAAAGTAGGTAGGTATATAATCGATCACTTGTAATATTGTTGAGAAACTATAAACAACTAAGTAATAATTTTATTATTTTTTTTTTTTGTTGCTACTTACCTTCAAAAACATATATATTTTAAATAAGTTAGTAAGTATGAAATGCGAAACAATTGAAACACGTTCGTACACGAGTTGTTTCGACATCCGGCGCGCGGGAAACGGCGACGTCCCTTACCTTCCGCCCGAGATAAAACGACATGGCGAGGCGGCCGCAGCGAGAAAGAGATGCCACGTGCGGTAGTTACTGCGCGGCGATCTATAATTTTTTATTTTTAGCTAGGTATTTTATTAGATTGGGTATTAATTATTAGGTTCTTTGTTACCCCCACAGAATAGCTGATTTACCCCCGCGGGGGTAATTACCCCCAGGTTGGGAACCCAGGGTGTAGGGTGTTGCATGTCAATAAATACTTCAGTATTTTGTGACTTGTTGTGCGTCTTCTGTGTCTTGCTTCTACTGTTTTTCTTATTTTTATTTTTTCAAAACATGGATGACGATTTATTACAGAGTGAAATAGTTGGATATAAGGAGGGTTTACTTCAAAAAGAATACATGGAAATGTTCATTACTGCTAGGACAATAATGAAGAAAATACTGACGATTTAGAATGACCGTGTAAGGTAAAAAAATATTGATGGAAATACTGACATTATTACTGATCCTTAGGAATGACAGTATTACTGACCGTGTAGGGTTAGCTTAACCTATGCAAACTATATAATTCCATGTTATTAATTTAATAAAAACTTCATTAGTTCTTTTTTTACTAGTTTTTTTTTTTTATAAATGTCAATATTCAAAGTCAAAGGTTATACGCGTTAAAAATTCACGTGAACAAAATTTTTATCGAGTAGTGTTCTACCCCTTTAACAACATTCGATGAAAATTGGATAAGATGGAGTTGAAGAAGTTCCTTTAATAGAAGGTGATTGAAATTAAATGGAACGTTCTAAATGTTAAATTCTTGTAAACAAGCGAACATAATCAGATTGTTCATCGTAACCTTTGTTCACTCTAGATGGAGGATGGCTTAGTAGATACATCGGAAGTTTGGGAGAATACCACGCACAAGGGGCCAATGGTTCATAATTTTATCACCGATGCTACAAATCTTATGACCTAAATATATCATAGAGAACCTGGAGAAACAGTAACAATTCAAAAAGTATTAAAAGCTGCATTGTTTCGGGATATGGCTTTTTTCAATCTGTATTAAGAAAATCCAATAAAATCTTTAGATATTCTGAGATAATTCACTTAATTATCATATTCAAACATGTTAACACTAGATTTTGTTGCATTACATCTACTGCCTAAAGCTTTATTAGATAATTTCGGAGCACCGAATACCCAGTTATTAAAAAAATCTGGAGTACCTGTTGCATTCTTCCACCAAATATATTCTCAGTACTGTATTAAACTGCATTTCGATACAATTGAGGTAATACACATGGCAGTGAGAATATGTTGATTTACTAAATTCATAATTTTAAGAAAATAAAACGCTAAAATAAAAATACAAGAAAAATTTTTGAAAACATAGAATATAGGTTTTCACCATATTTTCTCAATAAATAATGGGCCGTATTCATAAAAACGAAGGATATCCTCCTAAGCAATTAAGTACAAGGTAGAAGTACAAGGTTATGATTTAAAGTAAAAGGTAGAAGATTAAAGCCTGCTACAAACTATGCGTGTATTCGCGATTTGTGGGCAATTCGCGAATAGTGTGTAGGGACTTCGTAAACAACATGATTCGTGTGTTCGCAGAGATTCGCTCTTGGAGGCAGTAAATTGACGAATACCAAAGGCCGCGTATTAACTCCATTAACATAGTCTGTAAACGCATAGTCTGTAGGCTCTGATTTGCGAAGCTACGAACTACAACGAACTGGACAAATCATGCATCGCGTATAATGAATCACGAATATATGCATAGTCTATAGCGGGCTTAAGCATTTCCTTCTTTCCGTTTTCATAATGATAACTGTGATGTAACTTTAAAATTAACGTTGTAAGGAATATAAAAATGTGTATAAACCGTTCAAGTTCTAAGTTATTTAATAAATAGAAAACAAGTGACGTAACTTAGAGCCACGGAAGCTGGCGTAAACAAAACTCATCCGCCAATCAGAACTAGAGAAGGAAGTGTTCCCTCTACCTGAAAGCGTATAAATACCGATAATTCGGCCGTTTAAAGGCAGTGTCGTCCTGATCTCGACTCAAACAACGACTTTGAGCTCTGTCAGCTGTGGCTTGTCTGAAATCGAACGACGGCATTTTTATCCTCAACCTCGCTCCACCTTGACCGCTCTTCACCCACTCTTACCTTACCATCCCCATTACTCTCTTGGAATTGATCTTCCTAGAATAAATGAGTAGTCCTCTCTCTTCACGTAGTAAAAGCTAATCCTTTTCTACGTGAACCACTGTATCCTTGTGAGATTGATTTCTCCAAGTACAGAATACCTTCCCCACTGTTCTCTTCGAATCGATCTTCCTCGGAGTAGTCCTCTCTTTCCACGTAGTAAAAGCTGATGCTTTTCTACGTGAATCGCTGTATCCTTGAGACTGATCTCTTCAAGGTACAGAATACATTCCTCATTACTCTCTTGGAATTGATCTTCTTCGGAGTAGCTTTCTCTCCGCGTAGTAAAAGTTGATCCTTTTCTACGTAAACCGCTGTACCTTTGCGGGACTGATCTCTCCAGGGTACCGTACACCTACCTTACCGTCTTCCGTGTGTTCCGGGATTGATCTCTCGGTCACACTCACTGACCTAAACTGTCTCGAATTGATCCTCGGACACAGATCCTCTCTACACGCATTTTAGTCGAGACTTCTGAAACATACGGCCCTTTCCCGATTCAGCGCTAATACGAAGAAGGGGCCACAGGAGTAAAACTGAGCCAACACCAAACAAACCTCGACAATAACCTTATACTTGCGAAGATATACTTACTTCAAGCACAAGTAAAAGGTTGACTCGTCTGAGCCCTGAGCGACATGTTTTCTAACATGTTCTGACGTGATGTCCCTGCTTACTTCATTTCCTTCCTTGTGTTAGAGTTGTAAATTAATTTTTTTTTTCACAAAATTTTATTTTATTTTCCAAAATTGTAATTTCGTAAATATGTAATTGGTTTAACAATACATGTAAAATGCATCACTTATAAACTTAATTATTATTAAAATTGTTTATTACAATACTCCAGTTTCTCATTTCTTGTCCTTGATGGCGAAGAGGTACATAGTTCACTATCATTACTGTCCTGGTTTTCTTCATCTTCTTCTGGTGCCTCTTCAGCTAGTTCGCAATCAAGATCACTTAAAGTTTTTGTAACGTTATGAAGTACAAAACACAGGAACTATTATTTTTGGCACATTTTCCAATTTTACGCGACAAACGTACTGTAAGATAGGAAACCGGCGTTTCAGTTGGTCAAAACATCGTTAAAATTATTACTCTCTGTTTTTTTAAAAGCTTGTTATAATTTAACTCAGCACCAGGAGTAGGATTTCTAAATGCAGTCATGAGGCATGACTTTATCCAATATCCGTCATATAAGTAGCACAACATTGGTTTTATTTCTTAATTGTAATCCCACTTGTGAATTTTTCCATATCCTCGAGTCATGCACAGATCCAGACCTACTAACGTCGACGCTAGTGAGCATTTCACTGGCATCACAAGTGGCTTGAACATTCACATAGGCTTACTTTTCAATTGATGTATTCATTGAGTTTTGGCTTCAGCTTTTCCCTATGGGAGTACAATCAATAACACCAATTGCTGTCGGGAAATTATATTTACTTTGCCATAACTGTTTTACCTCAGTTATTTCATTGTTGGTAGTTGTAAATTTTATCTATTCTACAAGCCACTCTACATTTCTTTCTTCAAAACGGTATAATCCTTTAAATTCACGAACAAGTGTAGGTAAGCGGGCTTGTAATGTTTAATGTCCCTCACATCTACATCTGCCAACGCGCTGAAAATCGGACAAAACAATCTATCACTACAGAGCCAAGTCTGCTATTGATCAAACTCAGCATTTTTGGAGGATATGCTTTTTGTCCTTTTCTTTATGAATTCGGCCCAATGAAATCTAAGTGAAATGCCACGTAACCTGTTTTAACAACTTACAATTAATGATACATATATAGGTAATACTGAAAACATGTTTTTTTTGCCACTGCTACTTTTACTGCTAGTGGAGATGGCAATAAACCATACATTAGGTAGCAAAAATATTATTTACATTACTAGCTGGTATCAGACGCGTTGCTGCCGCAGAAGAAATAATTGTGGTAACCTAATTAATTATCTATTGTAAGTTAATTGTATTATGTCTATATCCTTCGCGCAAGTGCGACCAATAAGTTGACAAAGTTTTATCGCAATTGGATGAACGGTATGGCAGCATAAAATATGAATAAACAAATAATATTGATTTATATATATATATATATATATATATATATATATATATATATATATATATATATATATATATATATATATATATATATATATATATATATATATATATATATATATATATATATATATATCAGTTTCACTATAATCTTGATCTTTGCTTCATTGTATTATCCTACTTCAATTAAATTTATTCTACAGAAAAATTTGTTTAATAAATAAAATATACTTTTATATTTACCCTTCCCTATTTTTTTTACACTTTTAGGGAGTGTAATCAGCATAAAATTATTTCATGTACTTACAATTCCCACTGTAGATTTTTCGTGGTTTGTAAAAAATTTTTTCTTTGATTTTACACGTTAGAATCAGGTAACCTGCAAAAAATATTTTGGCAAAATTAAGTAAAGTAAGTAAATAATATATGACCCATTTTCTGCATTAGAATATAAATTTACTGTCTTTAGTACCAGAGTTTCCACCAGAGGTTGCATCGGAATGACTTCAAAGAACACCTACACATTAGGTATTCAGAGTCGCGCGGAAATCAGAGGAGAGAAAGGCACGATAATAAATTAAATATGACAAGCCGTCGTCCATTTAGTGCTTGATGGACAAGTTCTCATTGTTCACGCTAACAGTGTTCAACAGTAAACAATGATTTATACGTCAAAATCATGTGAACAATGAGGATTTGATTACTTTAAGCTCTAAATGGAGGACGCCTTAGCATGGAGCTATATATCGTCTAGAAGTTTCCATTGTAGTTTGATTCTGTTGTTTATTGGTTAGATACGCATATTTTAAAGATTAATTTATGGTTTTCTTAATTATAAGAAATCCCAATGAATTTCTGCATGTATCAAATAAATGTACAATTCTAGAGTACACATTATGGTTTTATTATGCCACAGGTTAAATAGTAAATATATAACAGTAAACATGAATTAAAAAAAAATTATATTCAGAGACTTTGGGCTTACAGTTTTTTATCCATTTAAACTGTTACACACAGTGCTATTATACTATGGCTTTATTATGGTCTGTTATCAAAACAAATTGAAATTAAAATGTTTTTAAATACTTTTCCCTTATTGTTACCACTTTTTTCTTAAGTTTAATAAACAAAAACAGTAATAGATAACAGACATAATAAAACTAGTTTTGGGAGATAATTATTTAAAGAGCAGAAGCGCCAGAGATGATCTCAATCAATTCTCTGGTAATAACAGCTTGTCTTGTACGATTAAAGGTCAGAGTAAGTTTATCAATCATTTCTCCAGCATTTTTGCTGGCATTATCCATAGCAGTCATTCGGGATGATTGTTCACTGCAAGCTCCTTCTTTCATTGCATAAAAAACCAAAGAGGCTAATGAAAACTCCAAGTAACTCTGGACAACTTCATCATCCAAAGAATCGTAAATGGACAATTTAGGTGCAGCCTGAAATTAATATTCATAATTAATATCTTTTAATTTAATTATTTGAAGTTTTCTAATTGTTTATTTTTTGAAAACTGTAATATTTCGTTGAAAAACATCTAAAAGTAAAATATAAATAGATTGGCATTTGAGATATATGAATATATTATATTTATGATGCACTAGTTATTAATTATTGAAGAGAGAATTTACAAAAATATTTTGTTCTAAAAACAATTCCTTCTTTTCATCAAAATATCATGTTTCATATACATTGAAGAAGTTTACATGGTAGGTTATGTTGATTATTGTTTTATTTAAAATTTAAGTCCTTAAAAAAAGGCATGTGATTCACCAATAAGTGGAATGATCCCATCGATAATTACTAATTAACCTACTAATGATATATAGAGTATTTTAAACTTCTGACAATACAAATGGTGTAAATTTGTATTTTTCTTCCTGAGATCATTATGTCAAAATATGTTTTTTTTCTAAATTAGAAATAAATAATTTTTCTTATTCAATATCTAAACTTTGAACTTAAATTTTCTTCTTAGTTTATTTTATATACATTAACAATTACTAAAGCTTCCATTTATTAATAACAGAAATTTATTAATGAACTATACTTCTATTCAACAGATATTAAAATTTATAGTCAACTTCTTTAACATAATAAAGCAACACTTAAAATGTTTATATTTTATTTGTCATATCCTGTTTAATTGACTTTTTTTTTTTTAAATGAATGGTTTCTATTTACAAAAAAAAAAGTTGTAATAGAAAATCCATGTATAAAAAAAATCTAAAGTATATCATATCATAGTATCATAGTGGTCAAACAAAATATATAATATATATTGGTATATTAGGGGTATTGTTAAAATTTTCATAGTTAAACTGAATTATATAGGTGGCAATTAAATTTGTGCATAAAATTATCATACAAATATTCTCAGGGCCATCCATAAAAAAAAAAAATGTTGATGGCATCATACTCGAAAAATAGGGTAATGTTGGAAATGAATGTACATTGCTGAATAGATTAAAACAACTGCAAAAACTTTCATTAAAAGTATTTCTTATAGTTAGATCAGATGTTCCTGTATATGTAAAAAAACTTTAATGTCCTTAAAATAGGGGGATAAAATAACACAATATAATCATTTAATTAAATATTATTTTGTTAATAGCTGTCTTTGCTTAATTATGTCTATAACAAAACCATTAATTATAATGAACCATTAATGAAAGTTTTCTATATTTATAAATATTTGACAAAAATTACAATACATTCATTGTTTGATACTGGGTTTTTAAAGTGTATTAGATAATAAATATGTAGGGATATGAAACATTTCTTACCGTCACAGAGGCTAAACTGAATACTGGTAAAGTCTGAGTAACATAAGACACCACAGATCTGAAACGATTGTAGACAATTTCTCCAGAACTGAATTGATAATCTGATTTTAAAATGGCATCAGCCAACTTCGAAGCATCAATGAATGTTGGTGGCAAACGACCAATTTCATTACATGCTAATATAATATTTTTGCCATAGATACGTTGTAGAATAGCTCGGGATTTGTCCCCAACACAAACAACTTTTATGTTCTGATCATCTTTACTTAATTCACCGCGGATATGACGAGCAACACTTGTATGACAAGCTCCACACAAACCTACAAAGATTGGATTAAAAAATATGGTATATTATAAAACAATAGTACCTATATTAAGTATCAGTAGAGTATAAATACTGGTTCATAAAATGTGTATACCTCAAGTTTGACAATATTCTCAGTATCATTCAGTATATATTGCTTGATATAAAATATTATGCATTAAATAAAGAAAATTGTTTGTTCAAATAAAAATTTTTATAATAATTTTGTATTAATAGTTTTATTATAATTATTAAACTATTGCTAATATTTCAATTAACAAGATTAAAGGTTGGTAATTTAAAATACTGTACATTTTTTTAGGTATTCTGATATCAATTAAAACGTAATAAAAGATCTACACACTAAATATATAATAAAAAGTTTATCTAAAATTGATAAAACATAGTGCCTAAAATAAATCATATTTTCAAGAATGCCCTGAAAGTATCATGACCTCTTTTAGTGGTTGATGTTTTAATCAATTTGATTAAAACGCATTTTACTATAATACTGATTTTAATACCTAGGCAAACAACCAGGACAAGTGAAGGTTGTCAATTAACAAAATTTTTATTCCGAAGGTTCTCAAGTACAAAATTTTCGTTCCAACAATTTTTGAAAACTTTAGTTTTATGAATTTTAATAAACTAAATGTATATTTAATACACAGGACATACCTCTATCAGACGTTATTGCAATTATAAGTTTTTGTGGCACATCAGCCACCGCTTCTATTTCAGCTTTTTCATAAAATTGTTTAGCACCATCACCAATAGGCCTAACAGCTCTTAGGTCTCGTTCGGCTCGGGCATATTTTGCTGCTGACACCATCTTCATGGACTGGGTAATTTTTTGGATGTTTTTGACCGATTTCAAACGGATTGAAATAGACTTGAGGGTGGCCATGCCACGCTGTTGTGGTTGTTGCACATTTTGTATAAGCAAAGGCGTTAAATTACTGAATCGGCCCAACATCTTACAAATCTGAAAATATCATATGTGGTTTATCTATGATTATGTAAGTCTGGCTAGTATAAAAAAAATGTTAATTCTATTGAAAAAAAGAAAGCCATAACGTTGTAAATAACTTAGATCATCGATATTCAACCACAAAAAACTTCTGAAAATTTGAAATTAAAAAATTACATCATACTAACCTTATATCTTACGTTTAGGCCAGCCCCAAGTATGAAAGGTGAACTCGAAGATTGGCGTAATTGCAGAAGGTAGTCTGTGGTACTAATGTTCGAACACTTGGAACTTGAAATTTTATCTGGGAAAATCGATCTTATGTGCGTAATACATAAGACTTAAAAATGTTATGGGTTATAAGTTCTGTCAAAAAGAGTATGAGGCAAGCAAATGTAAAATAATTTTATGTAAATCTGATAAAATGTCAGTAGTTTATATTTTTCAAAAGCTGCAACGCGTAATTTCTCAAGAACAAAATATTCTATCTCTCGCCAGAACACGATTTTTTCACGTTTGTCACAGGAATCGACATAACCTAAAAAAATGCCAAAATTTGTCATTTTCAGTGGCAAGATTAAACCATTGTGTAAGTGAACAAAAAAAACATGTAAATGTGGGCACTATAGGACATGTGGATCATGGTAAAACTACATTAACTGCTGCAATTACAAAAATTTTACAAAAAGATGGTCTAGCTAATTATATTTCCTATGATGAAATTGACAAGGCCCCAGAAGAAAAAGCTAGAGGTTGGTGGTGCCATTGGTTGGTTATTTTTTATTTTATTTTGAAGTATTTGTATATAATTGGTATTTTAAAACACATTTGACACACATCATCGACAGCGTGTCTTCTAATTTAACATTTTTAAGTATGTATGTGTATATTACGTCTGGTTTATATAATAGGTACAACAATTTCTAGAGTGAAATTTAGAACCTGTTAAAGACAGAACCCGTAAAAAAATTTCTTAACATGCAACAATAATTATAAATGTCACAATGTATAACAGAATGTATAGGAATAAATTTTCCATTAGAATATATGTCCATTTAATTTATATCCGATTGAAAATAATCTGTCCATTTATTAGAAAAATTAAATACGATTTAAAAGCAATTTTCAATTTTTTAAAGGCATCACGATAAATGCAGCTCATGTAGGATATAGCACCAGAACCAGACATTATGCACATACAGATTGCCCTGGACATGCTGATTATATTAAAAATATGATATCCGGAGCTTCTCAAATGGATGGAGCAATATTAGTGGTAGCAGCAAATGATGGACAAATGCCACAAACTAGGGAACATCTTTTGTTAGCCAAGCAAGTTGGCATTACAAAAATAGTTGTATATATTAATAAAGCTGATTTAGTTGATCAAGAAGTATGTATGTATATCTTTATTTTTAACAATAGCTTTTAACAGTGTTTATTAGTGAAATATACATAACTAATGACATAATTGTGGAAATGTAGGTGGGGAAACTTTATATAGTCTCAGGTCAATTATTTGTAGTATTTAATAGAAACGAACTCACATAGATTCTCATTGCAATTTAGTACTACCAATTAGCTCGATGCCAATTTTTTGTATTGTAGGGTAAAGATAATTCTCGTCCAGCACAATATGCTGCTTTTTTATTGTGCTCATTTTCAATGTTCCGATCTCATTTTATTCAAACATCATACATTCTTCTGTTTTTATTGTAATAGAAAATATATACTTATATTTAATTTTCTTTTTTTTTTGGATAGATTTGAGTATGCAATTGCATGAGTCTAAAATGTATTGGAGTAACATAACTTACCTGCTACTCTAATTTATTAGTTGTTAATATATTTTGATTATTTTAAAATTTTTGTTATTAATTAGGTCCTGCAATTAGTAGAGTTGGAGATTCGGGAACTTCTTGAGGATTTTGGATTTGAAGGGGTAAATGTTCCAGTAATTTTTGGATCTGCATTAGCTGCCTTAAATGGAAATAATCCAGAAATTGGAGAAAAATCTATAAGGAAGTTACTTGAAACTATAGATAATTACATACCTTATCCTGAGAGAGATTTTAATTCACCATTTATGGTGCCAATAGATAATGCATTTCTTGTGCCAGGAAGAGGCACAGTTGTCGTAGGAACTTTGAGTAGAGGCGTGTTGAAAAAGAACAATGAGGCCGAATTGTTGGGATTTGATAAAGAGCTAAGGACAATTGTTAATGACATACAGGTGTTCAAAAAAAGTGTAACAGAGGTAATATTTTTGTAACTAAAAGATTTTAGAGAGTAAAGCTTCATGGAAATACAATTCATGGTGTCGCATGTGACTGGTGAACAATTAAATCAGAATACTTAAACTTCATATTCTTCTCATTTCAGTTACTCTGTTCTCGTTGTAATTGTGCTGTTTGTGTATATACGTAGGAGTGTACACATAGGTGTGCAGGCTTGTGTGTGCGTGCATGTATAATGGAATGGTTTATTATAATTTTATAAAGTACCAACAAATAACTTGATAATTTTCTGTTGTATTTATTTACAGTTGAAATGGTAAAATAGAAAAGTGTATTTTTCAAACTATGTTTAGTTTAATAATTCTCCATTGTTTTCACTGATTTAAACAAGTGCTGATTGTGCTGAATAAAAAAATATAAATAAATTTAACATTGGCATTTAACTATTTATTATTGAACACACCAGTTTTAAATTTATTCGGATATTAAACTATAATAAATAAATAATCAGGTGAAAAATTGCCTGAATAAATAATCAGGCAATTATCTAATATTCTGTAATATTCTGTTCCTGTATTTATATAAATACAGAAAAAAATATATAGAAAATAGTAAATGCGTTGCATAACGATTATCGACGATTTAATTTCTTTCCATTCTCGTCCTTGGGGAAAATGTAGATTTAGTAATTATTCTTTCATTATATGGATTACCGATAAATGATTAGAGGTATCTGTAAATACTGTAAAAAAGAACACATATGGGAAGAAGATACTCGATGATCTTTTTAATTACATATAGTCACAAATAAGCAAAAGATTGCAGTAAATTGAGATCTGCAAACTAATATAATCCCATACTCTAACTTTTGTTTTTTAATTCTCACTTATCACTGATGATTTTTAGTTTTCTGTATTTACTAAACGGGTGTTTTTGTGTGTCGCGAAATATTTAGGTCGATGTACAAAATGCTTTTTATTTGAATTTCTGCATTTTGACAAAATCAGTATAATGAATCGACCCTTGTGAACGTGGTAACTTTTTTTGTATCCGAAGCCTCTAGGGGCATATTGCGGAGGTACCATCGATATAAGCAAGAGCGATATAATTAATATGTGCATTATGCATCACAATAATTCTCATCTCGTAGTTTTTCCATTTTTAAAATTATCTTGCGAACTTTATGTTAGAGATTATTGGACAATTGGTCACAGTTGGTAAACACATATCTGATAGATTATTTCAACTGTATTTGTCTGTAATATAATAAATAGATTAAATAATTTTTGCAGTAGTGTACGAGTTTAGATTTGACTGGCTATATAATTTTGTTGCACTATAATTTCTGCTAATTATTTTTAAAACTTGTATTAATTATTTTTTTTAATATGGTTGCTAACAGTTAATGGGTGTTATTTCTATATACGGAATACCTACTATTGGGAAAAGGTACCATTAGAAATTTAAAATCAATGGACTGTCAAATTCTTTTCCATTTTTGAACTCAAATTTGTCGTCTAATCTTTGTGAAACCCATTATATTACATTGAAAAAATATTATGACAGAGATACACGTTAGAAATTTATTGTAGCCATGTATAGATTAGCATTTTATTTATACTGGGTTATTAATTAAAATATGTATGGTGACTACCAGAGCGAACAGTTACATTACTGTTACAGGCAACAAAAAAGACTTATATAAACAAGTAACTTCAATTTAATGACTCATTTATAAATAAGCCTTTAAAAATATATTGTAAATGCGATTAAAGAATAGTAATATTTCTGCTTTAAGATACTTATATTGTAACTATAGTATAATGCCAAAAAACCATTCAACCACCAAATCATTATTACAGTAAAATTTTCAATATTAAGCAATCATCACTTACATTTAATATATATTAACTGAATATTAATTCTGGGCTAAATGAAGAATTGACTAAAAAATTATCTACAGAAAATATTTACAGAACACCAGACCGTTCATAACTTACTAAAAAATATCATTCGTCCAATATAAATAGACTTAATGCTCTATAGATAGACTACACTAGAAGTGTACTATTCATTTCATCGCTATTTGCTAAATAAAAAACTCTTATCTTGCCGGTAAACGGAACAGTCTACCTAAACAAGCCACAGTATGTTTTAAGATTTCTTATTTGGCAAATAGCATTGAAATAAACTACATTCCTTTAACATTTTATATAAAAGTTGTAACAAAATTGTTTGTTATAGAAAAAAAAATTATACCTCACTTATTTGAGTGTGATTAAACAAAGAATAGATAATTAACAAAACTAAGGTTCATATTTTTGTCTTGAACTGTTGGACCCTAATTTTGCAGTGGTTTAACAATTTTTAAATTTCAATAATCTATTTGTGTACACTTTAGAAATGAACGCTGTGAAATTGTGACCTTGAATAAGTAACAAAAACTAATGAACACGAATTTGATTCAAGAGGAAGAAGTGAAATACGCTATAAAATATTTACTCGTATATCAGCAGAAGTAAATTCGTAATTGATAATATTTAACTACGTACTAGGTTAGTTAAAGATAATATCAGATTAATTAATGAAATTGATTGTAATAATATAACAAATAATAGAACTGCCCTATTTCTATCTAATATAAGGTCCAAACCCAGATGTATGAAGTGTCAAGCTGGATTAACGGTAAAACATGTATTAATATAATGTAGGGAAACACACAATACAAATAAGTTACCAAATAGATCAACAGGATCATTGTTAAGCTTATTTCAGACATATTCCATTTTCTAGTATTAATAATTCATATTATATAATATAATATGAATTATATAATATAATATAATTTTCTTCGAATATATATTACAAATAATTGTATATTATTATTTCTGCTGTTATATAATGCTTGGAGCAATGATTATATTTGTCTTGGCATGTCACTGTATATACAATGAGCATATAAAGGTCAAAACAAATTTGACAAAGCTGTTCCCGGGCCAGTAGGAAAATAAACTTGGACGGGTAATTTTTATTTATAGATGCATATTTTTTTGGTATATGTATTTTTTTGACGCGTCACATGTAAAAAAATGTACTCTCTTAAATAGCGTTATTAGATAAGGGGTTTCCCTTTTAAAGAAACTGTCAATTATAATTCCAACAGTGATAACATAAAAAAAAATATGTACCAAAAAACCTGAACATTTTTTTACTTGTCCCATAACGGTTTTATCGAATTTGTTCATACATACTTTACATACTCACTATATAATAAAAAAAATAACCTAAAAGCATAAAGCAGGGTTAATTAATAATTTTGAATCAAATATGCATTAGAAATGCTACCTACATGCACAGTATATCTTTTTAAAACTTTTTCTTTAATCGTCTAGGCTAGAGCAGGGGATAATATTGGTGCATTATTAAGAGGCATAAAACTTAGGGACATTCAACGAGGGATGTTACTTTGTGCTCCAAGAAGTGAAAAATTGAGTAACCAGTTTAAAGCTAGCATTTATTTTTTGTCAAAAAGTGAAGGTGGGAGATCTAAACCTATAATGGGAAAATATTGTCAACAGTTATTCAGCAAAACATGGAATGTACCATGCAGAATTGATTTAGGTAAATATAAAAAAAATGTCAACAGCCACATGATAATTACCAGTAAATATAAAACATAACACATAATTTTTATTTTTAGTAGATAATTAATTTCAGACTTACTAGTCATATTTTATATTAACATTTCTCTACTTTAGTTATTAAAGTAGAGAAATGTTAATATAAAATATGACTTATGTTTTATATGTTATATAAAACAACACAAAATTTTTATTTTTAGTAGATAATTAGATAATTAATTTGAGACTTACTATAAATAAACCAAATAATGCAAAGAGTGCTAAGACCTTTAAAGCTGATAGGCGCTATTGTCATATTTAATTCCTAGATTTCTTATATGTTCTACATTAATTTGGTAATATTAAATTTAATTGCAATTTATAATCAAAATTAAACAAGAAATGTTAGAATTCAATTGTATAATGACTATCTGCGACCTAGCGCATGTAAATTTATGTTATGTTTGTCAAATATAAAAATATGAATAAATTTCATTGTATTAAATCCTCATTACGAAGATATTCTGCAAAAACTGGCAACGTCGTACTCCAATTTTTGCAGGTGTTGTTGCCCTCTTTGTTTCTCTCATTTGAAGAATATTATTTATTTCACTCATTTAGTCTGTAGTTGATACCGCAAGCTGAATTCTATACAACAGCTGGTTACCATTGGCGACACACAAGGGCAAAATTCATTAAGGTTATATTAATTCAATACATATTCACAATACAACATAGGACTATTTAGTTAATTTAACGATATGTGATGTAGTTTTGTGATTTCTTGCAAACATGATACGTGTGAATTAAGATTCTGGTGCATATAGTATATGAAGCTATTAAATATAATAATATTGATAGTGTAATAATAATTTCGATTACGTTAGCGATGGAGAAAAGTGTGCCAGGGCCGTCATTAACTGTAAAAGGATTGACCAGTCGAACCGTGGGTGAAAAGAAAATTATTTTACATATTTTTCAGTGTCTACAAAGATATCATCCTGGTTTAAGAGATGAAGTAGTAGTAGTTGTAGATGAACTAGATGAGCTGCCTTGTTGGGAAAAGTGCGTAAAATTTCGATCATCAGTCGGTGAACTTACTTTGGCCGGTGTAAAACGGTACATGTGCACACTTCTCAAGCACACTCGGTAAAAGTAGGCATAACTACTTACTTTACTGCATGGGTAAAGGTTTGACTGTATGATAGAGAAGTTAGGTTAGGTCTGAATCGATGTGATATCTATAATAGTTAACAGTTTACCTATTAAAAGTGCAACAGGAAATGGAAACTGTCAGTGAACAATTATAATCTTATAAGAAATAAGAATCATAACTACGTTTATATGAAGCATACTTTTTCAATAGTAGGTAATTCATAGATACCTACTTATGTAAAAAAATTGCGATCATTTTATAACTTCATGTTTAAATAATGGTTTTCTTTTGTATTTCTAAAACTATTGTACATTTCGTTTAATAAACAATGGTTTTACTCCATTTTTATTTTCAAATCTGGAATCCGAAATTCTGTAGATACAATTGCCTAGGATAGGTACTTACATTTACCACCATCCATAGGTAAATGTATACATTTCCGGCAAAAGTGGCAATATTTGTTAATTACTAGTTTTATACTTACATTTACCGCTCGATTTGGATGATGTTCACTTTAACCGAACAATGTACACATTCACCGAATTCGCACTTTTACCGTAACATATATATGTATCAGTGGCGGCTCGTGAGGTTTTTTTTAAGGGAGGCAGAATATGTATATCTACTGGTGACACCCCTTAATGGCGCTGCAGACGAAAATTTTTAGAATTTTCAAGGTTACGCGTTTTCCTGAACCTTTCTAATAAAAAATCCATTTATACAAGAATATATAATACTTTCGCGTGAATAATTTTTGGAATTTGCTACCTTTTCGAAATAATTATAATTTTATTTATTTACATATTTACTTACGAATTACAGCTACTAAGGGAATAAACAAAATGTTTTATTGAAGTTAAATATTGTTTATAAACCAAAAATTAGTTTGTGAAATTTTCGATCAATACCTAAAATTTAAAACAAACCTCGAAATTGTCACTTTCAGCACAATTAGCATATTTCCCCACCACCCTTGAGGTAGTGCTACAGAGCGTTACTTTTTTTGTTGTGGGTTGTTCGCCGGTAGCCATATTGTCCCACAACTAAATAACACTTCTGTAAAATAAATTAAAATAGCACGAGGAAAACGCAGAGAAAAATAATAAATAAAGGAAAATAAAATATGTATTCTTTGTAGGTAAACAGGTGTCCCCCACCGCGTCGAACTGAGATAGGTGCAAGGGAGAAAGACTTATTTTGTAGCAAGCATTCCAGATGGGAGTGGGAGAGCTGGCAGCTAGCTGCCAGTGAATTAGTGGCGATTTAGGAATAAAAACTACTCGGTATTAGCTCAAGGTCATTCGTCACGTATAGAAATAGATTTAACTGGAGGCTTGCAGCGGTTTAGCCTCCTGTCGATGAGCGGGTGGTAAAATACATAACATGAGACGTAGAAATGCATAACTTAGTAAACTAGGCGCATATTTAAATTAATCAAATAAACAGTTATTAAATTATCATCATAATAATTATTAATTAAAATATACAAAAAAGTTAATTATATTAAAAAAAATAACGCTAATCAACACTCCTTAAAATATTTATTTATTTTTTTAAAATAACCTGAAAATAATTTTAAAATCGAATAACAATATATTGACCTATCTTATATAGGTAAGTATTTTTTCTCTAAAATTGCAGAGGAGGCTTAGCCTCCTCTGCCTCCCCTGACCAGCCGCCACTGATATGTATAAGAAGTGTTATTTGTTGCAAAGGAAACATTTTAGATACTATTTCATATTTGGAACAGTTGGTGGAATAGTTTTACAGTCAACGCGCTTTGCGAACGTGTGCAAATATGTAAATAACATTTATCACAGTAAAAACTTTAAAATAATTCGTGAAACTGATTTAGTGGTGTAAATATAATGCTTTATGTTCATGTGAAAGTGTTATCAATCATAAAATATTTGAATTTTTAGTGGTTTCGCGAAGTTTTAATCTGTCGCCTGTTTATACTGCAATTTTTGTTTAACACGGCTGGTTGCCTGTACCGATTTTTATATCTGTTTTAATTGACTATTTTTCGACTAAATTTAATACGCTTATCTTGACTGGAGACATAAATTTGGCCCTTAATAGAAGCACAGAGCATGCTCTGTGCTTTTCTTTGAAAGTTTGTTAAATGTTTTGTCAATGTATGGTATGAAGCATTATATAAACGTACCTACACGGATTACACTTGCTACACAGTCCTGTCTTGACAACATAATCACTAATCTAAATGCCTGATACAGGAGTTAGTAATCCAGATATTTCTGACCACCTAGGCGTCTATATTCGAGTCAAGAGCTATGAGTAACCACATGAACTTAGAAAACATGTACATAAGCGCATAGTTAATAATCTCAATATCGCGAAATTCTCTAACGAGTTAAAATTAAATTGGTGGTATTGGATAATTTGCCTATTGCTATTGTCCCTATCATTTCAAAAATCTGTGAAATTCTCTTAAAAGAAAAACTCCTTTCGTATTTAGAAAAGCAGTTCATTTTATCGCCATTACAATTCGGTTTTAGAAAAGGTTTCTCCACGATGAAAGCCCTTTTAGCATTAATAGGTTAGGTTGTTGAAGGACTTAATCTTAAGTCAAACACATATGCAACTTTATGCAATCTAACCGAAACATTTGATTGCATACATTTAGATATTCTAAAAATAAAGCGTGAATACTATGGCACTCGCAGTAGCGAATCGCAACTCTTGCATTCGTACTCAAGTGATAGGTAACAATACATATGTATGCATTGAAGGTTCTGACTCTGCTTTAGTGCTTGTAGAAGGAGGTGTACCGCAAGGATCGGTTTTAGGTCCGGGTACATTTTCTTATATATATATATATATATATATATATATATATATATATATATATATATATATATATATATATATATATATATATATATATGTATATGCATCCTTCTATCATTGTTGCGTCATTTTAAACTGGGACCTTATTGCGTCACCTAGAATACGTAGAATTAGCGCTAATTTAATTACGTATATTGTTTCACAAAGATATTTGTAGGTTAGCCTGCATTTTCAATCCAATTTGGACGTAATTTTAAATATACGAATTTTCATTCACCTTAGGTAGCTTATTACGTCCTTTCAAAAGCCAGCCTTGCCAACTCCTACTTTGCGTATATTATACATTATTGCGTCAATGCAGTGTTGCCAAACGCGCGGACGCAATAAATGCGCAAATTCAAGTAGATATATACAGATTTAGCTTTTATTAGCAGACTTCCAGAAATTTGGAGGTTATCTTCATCCATTAAAACCGTGGATATGTCTTTTTGTTTGTTTGCCCCTAATTAATAAACGGCTTCACCGATCCGCATAAGACTTGAAAAGCGTTCGAAAATAAAAGTACCTTTTAAAAAGCAGACTAACAATGTGTAAAATGTCGTTCTAGGGATTTTTGGGGTCAATAATAATATGTGATAGTAGTATTTGATCTTATACTCTATTAGTACCGTATAGTAATAATTTTACGGAAAAAGGATATTAGGGACAAAAGTAAATAATAGTATATTATTCAACGAGCATATAATGATGAGATAAATCTAACAAAATAATAGAGTTTGAAGGCACGTAGGTAAATGGTTTTAAAACAATCTTGGAGAATGCCACGTTTTGCTCAGAGAAAAACAAAAATTTTGAATTTTAATAAATTTTCCGTGATATTAAAAGGAGCAAAAATTAAACGTTTTAAAACTTTTAGTATCAACACAAAATAAGTTAGTACAATAAAATCCTCGATTACACTGAGCCAAATAAAATGAAATTGTTGGGCGAAACAGAAAAAATATAATATTAATAAGTGGTGGTACTTATAATAAAATTTATATTTGATCTTACCATTGGGGGGATAGCCACTAAAAATATTAATATAAAAATTGTAGGAAATAATTAAACCTACCTTTAAGCCTGACAAAAAATGCAACAAATTCTGCTCCAAAATATGATAGATTAAATAATGACAGTCTAACCTAAACTAACCCCACACAAATTTGCTCAGATATACCTACACTGTATTTGCCACAACACAATCTATAAAAAAAAACTAAATCAAAAGGTGCAATGCGATGTATGACAACAAAGTTACCTACTGTAAGAGATTTAATAATAAAACTATAAATTAGTTATATATAAGTAATCGCAAAAATGGGGTGGACAAAAATTAAAAAGCGGTTTCAGTAAATTCTACGCATTTATTATATACAATACTCTCAAATTTAATGGTTTTAGGGATTATTCGAACATGAAAATACTTAGTCAGTTTTGAAGTTTAAATAATTGATAAGAAAAAAGGATATGTTATATGGAATGTGTTTAACAAATATAAGAAAATATAAAAAATAATGATAAATTATAATTAAAAAAAGTTAACTTTATTACAGCCGTTATCGGAATACTTTAAGGAGATTAAAAAATGCTGTTCTATACGAGTTTTGCTAAAATTTTATATGTACAGGGTGTTTCACTATATTTTGCACACCCACATTTACTTTTACACGTAGTTTAAGTGTTATAAAAATTTCGAAAATTTTTATTCACTTATTATTTTTAAAATACATGTTACTTTTTCAAAATAAAGACAAAACAATCGAAACATACTGAACCACTATGTTCTAAAGCACAAATTATAATCCTTTTGTTTCCTTTTTTTTGTAAAAATGTACAAATACTTTGATTATACTTTGATTTTTAAACGTCCTTGTTTTTTAATAGTTCAGTAAATTGAGATTTTAGAAGTTCGCATTCATTTCTTTTAGGTGGCTTATTGTGTTCAATGTGATTTTCAAAGAAATTAATGGTAATTTTTTTCTGTTCATCTGTCCAGGGAACAAGCTTTCGACCTTTTTTATTTTTATGTTTAACACGTAATTATCCTTACCGATCGAGGGAACTGTTTCAAGTTGGCTGTTTGTTAGTTCCAGATTATGCATTATTGCATCTTCGTCTAGCTCATCAATATCGCTCTCTTCACTGTTATTATTTAAGAGATTCTCTTCCATATTTATGTTAATCTCGTCTAAAGATTTACCTTTGTATTTATTTGCCCCTCCTTTTTCCATTATCATAAGTAACTTTGATATTTTTGAAAATAAATAATTTGAAAGTAAATAATTGGGATAATGTGGCAAGATTTTTTCTTAGGCGAGTCGAACTAATCGATGAAGGATTTTTTGCACCGCACAATTTGGCGTGCCTACCTAATATTTTGTAGCCTATTAAGTTTGAAGAGGTATTGGCAATGGTGAAGAGGTATGGGTTGTTTTTGGGGACAAAATAATCTCTGACTTCAAGGAAGATTTTAATGTGCTCTTGTATATCAGCAGTAAATAAAACTGGGACACATCTGCCACGTTTACCTCTAATGACTACTTTTTTTAGAGTATTTATAAGAATTTTTTCAGTTGGCGAAACTTCCGTAAACTCTTCATATTTTTGATCTCATCTCATTTGAAACATCGAAAGTTTCTAATAGGTTTTATGACGGTTTAATATATGATATGTGTAAAGGAAGTGTTGTAGTATCTATTGGTATTAATATAAGCTACCTACATAGTGTGAAGTGAAAATTATTTGATAAGGAAAGTGGCATGTATTACGGAAAAGTGGAAAATCCATTTTATCGAAAACTGTGTCCGAGCGGATGAAACTGAAGCCAGATTCTTCTCCGGCACCCTCGAAAATAGGGGGTAGGAAAAATTTGGTAAGCATTTTCCACTGCACACTTAATCTGGATAATTACCCATTTTTTTAGTGAATGGTTTGCCAGGAGCCCTATTCCCACATTGATAACAATTCTATATAAAATAAACAAAATTCTATAACAAAATCAAAATAAAAAATTCACTTCCAAAATTTAACAAAAGCCCATAACATAAACAAAATTCTGTAACAAAAACAAAAGAAAATTTTCTTTTACAGAAAATAAATTATTATTATATTTAATAGCTTCATATACTATATGCAATATAATCTTAATTCGCACGTATCACGTTTACAAAAAATTACAAAACTACATCACATATCGTTAAATTAACTAAATAGTCCTATGTTGTATCGTGAATACATATTGAATTAGTATAACCTTAATAAATTTTGCCCTTGTGTGTCGCCAATGGTAACCAGCTATTGTATAGAATTCAGCTTGCGGACTACAGACTAAATGAGTGAAATAAATAATATTCTTCAAATGAGAGAAACAAAGAAGGCGACAACACATGCAAAAATTGGAGTACGACGTTGCTATGTTTTGCAGAATATCTTCGTAATGAGGACTTAATACAACGAAATTTATTCGTCTTTTTATATTTGACAAACATAACATAAATTTACATGCGCTATGTCGCAGATAGGCATTATACAATTGAATTCTAACATTTCTTGTTTAAGTTTGATTATAAATTGCAATTAAATTTAATATTACCGAATTAATGTAGAACATATAAGAAATTTAGGAATTAAATATAACAATAGCGCCTATCAGCTTTTTAGGTCTCAGCACTCTTTGCACTATTTGGTTTCACTGTAGTATTTTACTCATACTGACTATAAATAGCTGACTGTATAAGATCATATGATAATAAATAAGAGGTTGGATCGACGTTAGATACAGGCTTAAAATTGTCTTAATTTGGGTTAAAAACGTAATAAAACAGTTTTTCTAATTAATGATGAGAATTGATAATTTAGTTAGATCTTTGTTCTTAGAGATGTTCCTTTCTGGCTCTTCCACATTTTACTTTGTTTAAATTCAGTGTAGTTGTTATACATCACTTTAAGTATTTTACGTGTGAATATAGTTATTATAACTATATCTTATGTTTTTATTTTTTTAGATGGAGGCATAGGTATGATAATGCCAGGTGAACATGGATCAGTTAAGTTAACTCTTTTGTGGAAAATGGTTATGTCAGATGGTCAACAGTTTACAATAAGGGAAAATAACATTACTGTTGCAACAGGAATAATTGTAGAAACACTATCCAATATTAACATTAATACCAGTCTAGGAAAACTAGTTTTACCAAATTAATGTTTTTCATAATAAATGTTTTCATAATTTTCAAACATAATTTTGTGTGACTGATTTATATACATATTTTTTGTTTTTTATAGTGACTTGTTATCAAGTCTTCTCCTGTAATCTGAAAATCCGCTGTAGCTCACTTCTAAATAAAAGCCTCGTCATAAGTTCAATCATTCAGTAAAAGTAATGATTTTTACCATATTGGGTCTCATTCTTCCCTGGCACTGATGAACCTCACCCAAACAGTAAAAACTGTTTTTTCATCAGAGCAGTTGCATAAATTACACTTAGCATTTTCCGTTATACCTCCCTATTTTTTAGTATACAGCCAATGGCAATTTTTGAAATAATTGATTAACAAGGGGAGGGTCACATCAATCAGGTCAGGGATTTGGATGAAATTTCTGAATGTCGAAGTACTCGTAAAATAAGAGGATACATGTTTCGCCGTTCGTTCGAATGGACCTTATTCTTTAAGTTTGGATCCCCTAAGTTTTACACGAATGACTCTTCGCAGGAATAAATTTCGGACAATTTGTTTGCACGCGGATTCATGACGTCATCTGCAGCTCATTTCCGCGGTACTTTTAAACCGTTGACACGGATGTCGATCAACTTTTAAACTGAAAGTACCTACTAACTGATTATATTTTAAAAATATAATGAAAAAACTAAATTAACGTTACCTTAGTTGCTATTACTTCCTAACAAAACTATTACTGTTTATATACAGAATTCATAAAAATTAAAGGTCATTATACAGAAGTGATAAAGTCTTGAAAATGCTTACCAAATTTTTCCTACCCTCTATTTTTGAAGGTGCTGAATACGAATCTGGTTTCGGTTTCATCCGCTCGGACACAGGTTTCAAGAAAATGGATTTTCCACATTCCGCAATACATGCTACTTTCCTTATCAAATAATTTTCACTTCACACTACGTAGATAGCTCCTATTAATACGAGGAGATGCTACAATACTTCCTATATACATATCATATATCAAACCGTCATAAAACCTATTATTCATTACGATTTTCTTAATTCCCTTCAAATGTTTACAATTTCGATACAATTGTCCATTGTAATATTTTTAATCGTACGCCCTCTATATAAAACCACATGTACTGATTAGAATACGGGGCGTTCCACTGAATAAATATGCTGTTAATTTGAAGGAACCTAACCTAACCATAAGAAGTAGATAGTAAGGTTAGGTTAGGTTCCTACAAAATAACAGCGGTACTAAACAGTACATGTGGTTTCGTATAGAGGGCGTACGATTAAAAATACTACAATGGACAATTATATCGGAATTGTAAACATTTGAAGGAAATTAAGAAAATCGTAATGAATAATGCGCGCTTTAATGATTTAAGGAGCCGTACCACAGGTTTAACCATAGTGGGGGGGGGGGGGGGGTTCTTATTGAAAAACCAGACTAAGACAAGCCCCTGAAGGAGGGCAGCAGCTCTTTCAGTAGTCATAGTGCCAGAAAGCGTGGGGGTTGGTATGGTGTTATGACACACACGACTGCGATGTGGAAAGCAAGAGGAATCCACCACATTATAATCCTCAGAACAGCTAACCAAAAGGCTTATCCCAAATAATGATGGCGTCTCCTGGGGCAAAAAACACCGGAGATAAAATAGTCCTCCGTTCGGATCTCCGGGTGAGGACTGTTCTGGGAGACGTGATCGAGTGCAATAGTAGGGATAGAAAGAAGTGTAGCATTTCACGAGTCGGAGCGTGGAATGTCGGAAGCATGAGACAGGCAGGGAAGCTAGAGAATCTGAAGATAGAAATGGATAGGTTAGGATTAGATATAGTAGGTATAAGTGAGATGCGCTGGCCGGAAGTAGGAGATTTTTGGAGCGGTGACTATAGGGTAATACACACAGGATCGGTAAATGGAAACGCGGGAGTAGGAATCGTTATGCGAAAGGACGCAGGACAGTGTGTAGATAGCCACCTACCAAGAAGGCTAGAGAACAGGAGACACAACTCGAGTGGTGGGGGTAGCACGAAAAGCGTCCGCACTGTGATCACGTGGTGTGCTTCATCATGGCGGTCATTGCGTAGAATCGAGCGAGGTTATTTTTGTTTGCTGTGTTTTGAGCATTTCCAGTTTTTCTGTTGAATATGTCAAAAGCGTCGAGATACTGTTGCGTTGCGAATTATTCCTGCAAAAGCCCTGATCGTGGCTCAATGGAACCCGACATTTCGATAGTGTGAGAGAGAAACCGCGATAGACGAGGATAAACGGCATACGCAGATCCCGCGCGCTTCTACGCGAGCCTGCCATATTGCCGACGTTTTTTGTGCCACCCCCACCACTGATTTTTTAGGGAGCTGTCTCCTTACTCTCTAGTTTTCTTGCTACCTACAATACAGCGAGAGAGTAATGATGGTAAGGTTAGATTCGAAGCCAGTGAAAACAGTAATAGTGTAAGTATACATGCCTACTTCTAGCCACAGTGAGGAAGAGTTAGAAGCCGTTTATTCGGACATAGAGCAGGTAATAGGATTTGTGAAAGGTCATGAAAATTTAATAATAGTGGGAGATTTTAACGCAGTCGTAGGTGAGGGGAAAGAAGGAGAATTTGTAGGTCCTTATGGATTAGGAAACAGAAACGAGAGAGGTAGCAAAGTGATAGAATTCTGTGAGAAGCACAAGATGGTAGTCGCGAACACATTGTTCAAGAATCACGTTAGGAGGCGGTACACCTGGAAAATGCCAGGAGGGATAGACAGGTATCAGATAGACTACATTCTGGTTAGGAAGAGATTTAGAAATCAAGTAAAAGACTGTAAGAGTTATCCAGGAGCAGATGTAGATAGCGACCACAACTTGGTAGTCATGAAAGCTAGATTAAAGTTAAAAATCTGAAAACCCGGAAGGATAAGAAACGTATAAATGTAGACATATTGAGCGATCAGAATATAAGAGATAAGTTCCAGGAGAAAACAGATCAATTAATAAATAAAGCGAGTAATGACGAAATCAAGAACGCAGAAACTGAGTGGGAGGGTATCAAGAATAGTCTAAATTTCGCGGCTACGGACGTTTTAGGACACGAGAAAAGAGAAGCTAGGAAGTCCTGGATAACGGACGAAATCTTAAACTTAATACAAAAGAGATGAGGCTACAAAAACAGACAGATGTTTGAACTGGTAAAATACATATACGAAACGGGCGAGATGCCGGAGGATTATAAGAAGAACATTATCATTACTATACCGAAAAAGAGAGGAGCCGATAAATGTGAGAACTTTAGAACGATTAGCCTAACTTCCCACGCGTCAAAAATCTTAACCAGAATAGTGCAAAAGAGGATGAAAATAGAGCGGATGAAATACTAGGAGAAGACCAATTCGGGTTTAGGCGAAATAGGGGAACTCGCGAGGCTATTGTGGCACTAAGAGTAATGTTAGAGAAAACAATAAAAAAAGGAAAGAACGCTTATATAGGATTTGTAGATTTAGAAAAAGCTTTTGATAATGTAAGATGGGATGGGGCAGTGGCGGTGCGTGATCCTAAGATTGGGGGTGCACCATACATAAAAATAATGATAATCATAAGAATAATAAGAATATCCCTAATATGAGATAAATATGTATATGTTATATTTAATATGAGATAAATATTTATCTTATATTAAGGATATTCTTATTAACTTTATTAATTTGAAAACTTACCTAATTTTCTTTGTAAATGAGCTCAATTCTGCGATTTTTACACTGTGCAAATTTTTCAATTACTTTATTGTTAAAATTTTCGATATTTGTAATAAAGTCTTTTTCAATGGAGAGCATAGCCAAAGCCGACAGTCTTTCCTGGCGCATGGTGTTGCGCAAAAATGTCTTTATTCGTCTTAAAGTCGAGAAACACCTTTCGGCTTCTGCTGACGAAACAGGTACTGTAATGATGATTTTCAATAATTTAGCACTTTCTTCAAAAATTGACTCTAGCTTATTGGAATTAATAAATGTATTTAGTGATAGAGCTCCGCTTAAATTTCTAAACTCAATTCTTTGATAAATTAAGGACAACTCGGTACGTAATTTATTTATGTCCAAAAACGGGTAAGATTCGACTGTTTGTTTTAAGTAATTTTCAGGAAATTTTTTAACATATTCCGAAAATTTTTCTGGGTGAAGTAAATTGGATGCTACCAAGTGTCCAATAAAATTAAATCTCTCCTTAGCTTGACATATTATAATGTCACACACTTCCTTTAGTTCTCTATTTTTGTCTTCCGTAGAAGTGTCTACTCGTCTCCTTTTTATTGGTTGTATTTTATTTGGTTCATCTTCAGTGCTTGTGGCGGTTTCGGTGCTATTTCGTATTGCAGAAATTTCTCTAATAAAACCATCTATAGATGTTTTTACATAAACTGGATCAGTTTCTCTCTTTTTTGTAACTGATTATACAGAATGTTGACATGTGGCATAATTTTGTGAAAATTACCTAACCAAAATAGAAAATCGTTATCCCTTAAAGTTCTTTTCAATCCACTGGCTTTATCAATAGTAGGTGGATGTTGTATGTGACTTTTTTTCACCTCAATCAATTCTACACATTCCAGAAATTCTTCTTTGTTTTCAAACACAGTATTTACTATTCTAGAATTCAAATTCCATCTTGTAGGTGCTGATCGGGGTAATCGAGTTCCTACTACTTCATCAAGAACTGCGGTACATTGTGCGGAATTAGAGAAAAATGAGTAAAACCCTCCCAAATTTGCAAAGAATACTCGTACGTTCCGATTAGCAGAAGCCGCATTTGCCATAATTAAATTTAATTGATGCGGATAACAATGCACATATTGGGCAGTTGGATAACTCATCTTAATCCTGGCTTGAACTCCATTCGATGATCCACTCATAACGGCAGCTCCATCATATGTTTGAGCAATCAATTTATGTGGGTCATTTTTAACATGGTAGTCTAGTTCACTTTTTAAACACTCCGCCAATGACTCTGTATCATGTCCTACTGGTTTTAAAAAACTCCAGAATCTTTCTACAGGCTTTCCACCCACCATGTAACGATATATTAAAGCCAACTGAAAAATTGTAGAAATGTCTGTAGTTTCGTTTGCTATTACAGCAACAAAAGTGGATTTTTTAATTTCAATGGTTATTTCATCGTGACAAACTTCAAGCATGCGCTGAAGTAGCTCGTTTTGTATAATATTAGAAGTTCCTTTAAAAGCCGCCGCGTTTTGTAAATGATACTTCATAGCCTCGTCTAATTCGGCACTGAAATCAATCAACCCACGAAAAATGCCTGGATTGGATGATGTTTCCGATTCATCGTGTTCTCTTAGGGCCACTTCAAATTTTCCACGAACACAGTTAATAATAATGTTCAAAACATATCTGTTTTTTGAAACCGCTTCATTGTGTGCTGCCACTGCTCGTCGATGAGCAGAATCGAGCATTGTCGCAATATTTACAGTGCCTAGCATGGCTAAATTCAAAACATTATTCATGTGTCCAGCAGAATTTGCATGTTTTTTTATTTTCTCGTTTATGGGATTTAAATCCGTTACTCCAGTTTTGGTCCAAGATGTTTCCCCGCCAAACAAAACACTGCGTTCAATAAATCGCATCCACTTAATCACAAATGTTTTTTAAATAAGTCATTATTAAATGTTCTTACAAATTGTTTATTTTTTCCTTTCACGGCTAATTTTAAATTAATTTGTGGAGTGGGCCTACCTAGCGTTTTAATTTGCACTTTTTCCTCCAAACTCAAGCTAAAGAATGGAGTTTTTAATAAGTTTTGAATAGAATTCATTATTCCAAACTAGATTCTAACCGAAAACTCGAGTTTATATTTATAAAACGTAAGCGATAAGACAGCTTACGAGACAAGCGACGTACGAAAACAATTCACAAACTAACCGATTCTAACCTCTCTCAATTTCGTGCGCTCTTAAACTCTGCACATAATATCTATAGAATTCGCCCACTACTTTTTCTAATTGTGGAGGGGCAAGCAGTAACAATACGCGTTCGCTTTTTCATATTGTACGATCGCCGTGCCGCGACCGGAAACCGGTGGCTGCGGCCATATAATATTTAGATGGTATTAACGCTAGGGATGCGGAAAGGCGATAAATTAAGAATGCATCCATTAATTACTAAATAAAATTATTAATGCTAAATTGTCGGTAGTGCGCGCGCACCAGCGCACCTTATAGCCCACCGCCACTGGGATGGGGGATAAGATAAGAAAAATGTTCGAGATACTAAAGAGCGTAGGAATGAAGTATAGAGATAGGAGAGTAGTACACAATCTATACAGAGCAAACTGCTGTTATAGAAGTAAAAGGGGAAAAAAGGGAAGTAGGTATTAGGAAAGGAGTAAGACAAGGATGTACGCTATCACCACTAACTTTTAATCTGTACATCGAAGAGGCGATTAATGTGGTAAAAGATTGGATTTCGGGATTAAAGTACAGGGACAGAAACTAAAAATGCTGAGATTCGCGGATGATATAGCAGTATTAGCATCTAGTAACGAGGAAATAGAATCAGCATTAAACGAAATGGAGGCAGTGTTGACAGAGGAACACGGAATGAGGGTGAATAAAAACAAAACAAAAGTGTTAGTGTGCAGAGGGCGCGAGAGCAGAGCAAAAACGAAAGTACAAATTAATAATGAAAAATTGGAGGAAGTTAAAGACTTCACTTATTTAGGAAGTAAAATAAATTGGGATGGAAGGAGCGATAAAGATGTAAAACAAAGAATAGCGCAGGGTCGAATAGCTTTTAACAAAAAGAAAGCACTTTTATGCTCGGGGGTAATAAACTTAGAAACAAGGAAGAGATTTTTGAAAACGTATGTATGGAGCACGACACTATATGGTTGCGAAACCTGGACGATAGGGGAAGCAAGTAGGAAGAAATTAGAAGCTTTTGAGATGTGGTGTTACCGAAGAATGATGAAAATACAGTGGACTGATAGGGTTAGAAACGAAGAAGTATTAGAGAAAGTCGGCGAGAAAAGAAGTATGTGGAAAACATATAGAATAGAAATAATAGGTTTTATGACGGTTTAATATATAATTTGTATAAAGGAAGTGTTGTAACATCTACTGGTATTAATATCAGCTACGTACGTAGTGTGAAGTAAAAAATATTTGATAAGCATGTTTTGCGGAAAAGTGGAAAATCCATTTCCTCGAAAACTGTGTCCGAGCGGATGAAACTGAAACCAGATTCATGTTCAGCACCCTCGAAAATAAGGGGGGGGGGGGTAGGAAAAATTTGGTAAGCATTTCCAAGACTTTATCACTTCTGTATAATTACCAAATTAAATAATACTCGCATAAATCAACCTCTTTAAGGTAAAAAATAAAAATACACACAGATACAGAGTAATTCCTTTTATTTGCCATACAATTTAAGTCAAAGGCTTTTACTTGCATTCTTCACATAATTTGCTTTTAATACCTGTTCTTTTTCTATTTTCCAGTTTTGAAACACTGAAATATTATCTACTACAAAATACTGGTCTTGTAAACATATGTAGTAATATACCTACTGTATTATTCTTGAATTCATACTTTTCCTCTTTAAGATGTAAATAATGGGTATCAGCCAAGTGATTGTGTAAAGCTTTAGATCTTACATAAACTTCTTTACATCTTTCAACTGGACACTGAAGTCTCTTGTGACAAGTTTTATGAGTCGCAACTTGTGATATAATATCTACCTTTTTAGAAAAAGTCGAGCCACATTGGTAACACTCATAAGAATGAGTGGGGATTTGTGGTTCTTGAAGATTAATTTTATGTTTATCATTCTCATGTTTCCTTAAACAACTTTTTGATGAATAAAATTTACCACAAATTTTAGACTCCAATTCAGCCTGACTAATTCTTTCTTTCAGTTTATAACTAGCGTGATGCTTCCAAAGTTTGCGTATTGTAGTAAATGTTTCTGTATAGCTACTATAATATAATCACATTGGTAATGTGTTTCTTTAAAAATGTTATGCACCAGTCGATCATGTTTATTTAAAGTCTTTTGAGAGGCATATATGATTTATTAGGACACACACTACACTGAAACATGGTAGAATATTTATTTATTTATTTAGTCTTATGTAGAATACATAAAATGCAGTAGGTATATATGTATATATTCCTTGTAAAATATTTTAAATCACGTGTTTACGAATTTGATAATTTTAAGTTGGAGATTGTTTTATATAGGGTTAGACATCCTATTCCTACATGTGTGGAACTGGTTTCGTCCTCTGTGACATAACCTAATACCTAACCTAAGGTTAGGCAACGTTACGTTTAGTGTGCTTTGTGTTAGATAAAAAAATAATATAGGCGAAAATTGTATTTGGTGACACATTTTAGTATTCTTCTAATAGTTTCTTTTTTATTACAGCACCACAATATTTATCTCCTGTGTTCTGTAATCACAAGAAACACGGAAGGACATTTTTCTTTACCATTGTTTTTCAGTAAATGTTGACTCGAATACAGGAAACGTGGATCTCTCACTGTAAGCAAGCAAATAAATTTAACCCAAGAAATAGCTAGTTGTATGTTGTATATGCATTACCAACTTTACCAATGAAGATTGCGAATGGTCTTTAATAGAAAATAAATTATGAAGTAAATCGTCGCTAATTTACTGCAAATTTAACTTCAGATTAACCTACTTCAGACTATAATGTAAAACCCACATTCAAATACATGTCAGCCTGTGTCAAAACTTCATAGTCTGTTGATTAATTTGGGTTGCTCCTATTTGTTAGCCTGTTTGTTTTACATAGCGGTAGAATTATATATATATATATATATATATATATATATATATATATATATATATATATATATATATATATATATATATATATATATATATATATATATATATATATATATATATATATATATATATATATATATATATACAGTGCTATTCAAAAGTCCCCTCCCTCCATCTTATCTTTTTAACGATTATACATGTCGGAGACAACCCTCTGTATAGGCCCATGCCACCCCGGTTATCGAGATAGGAATGCATGGAATGCAGACATAAACACGGTTACGAGAAGACGTAAACATTACCATAAATGGTCATGTCGAATGGGTGACGGAGCTGCGGTGGGAACCTATTTCTCCCGCGGGCAGAACAAAACCGAGTTGAGGGTCCCGTGTAGGAATTCAGTTAGAAAAGACTCGAGATAGCGAGGCGAGGTATCACGGGACTATTGGTGGCGGACTGCTTAGCTCCTTTCGTGCAATTTAATTATCGTTTTAATGATCTGACATTTTAGTTTTAATATTTACTAACTATTGATTTCGTTTGTTTTGTTTAGTGACTTTTATATTATTTCATCGTTATTGTTTAATTAATTATTAAGTGTAATAAAGTGTGTGAAAATGCGACCAAAGTCCAGTAAATCTGCCCCAAAGCAGATTCTTTCCTGCCCGCCTCCGACATCAGAAGTGGGATCAGAACTATTACCACAATCGTCAAATAATGAAGAAGCTTCGGAAAATGGCTCCGAAAATGTAATTCGAGAAATACAACGATTGAGGCAAGAAATAAGAGATCAACCAGGACCTTCAGCGCGCCCATCTGCCTCTACCAACATGGGACAAATAAAACTACCAAAGTTCAATCCCGCAGACAAAAATATGAACGCAGAATCCTGGTGTGAATTTGTTGATGCCTGGGTGGAATCTTTTCAACCCAGCCATATAGAAATTGCATTGACAATTTCCGGTGCTCTAGAAGGTGAAGCCGCAAATTGGTTAATATCAGCCAAACCAATGAAGAAAACCTGGGAATTACTTCGTGCCGAATTCTTGGCTGTATTTCAACGAAGAGTAAGCCCAATTGAACAGTTAGCTGAAGCTGTACTAGGACGAACCGATATAGCACCTGAAGATGCCACAATGGAAGACCTGTCACACAGCATGCAAACTGCTTTGACTCTTATTCGAGAACGAGAAAGCGACGAGGCCCTAGCTGTCCTAATAGGCTGCTTCCAAGGTTCCAACCGATTTCCCTATGCCAGACGAAGATTTCAAACTGACTTGCCTAAGGATATTCGCACCTTTTGCACCATGATGGAGGGGAAATTCATCAAACGTCCGGCGCTATATCCTACTGGTCAACATACTAGTTCGAAGCGCCCAAATCAGTCATCCTCACATTCTGGAAGAAGTGTAGCGTCCTTTTCTGGCCGATGTCACAGCTGTTACCGACTTGGACATAAAGCGCACAGCTGTCGCCAATCCAAACACGCAACTTCAACAAGTAGTGTGAATCGACACCACCAGGATAGGGAATCAAAATCCGTTAGCTGTTTCACTTGTGGGGAAGCTGGTCATATCTCACCAAATTGTCCCAAAAAGGATCGCTCTCGGAGACCAAGCGGAGAACGCCGAATAAGTGAGAGAGGGGTTAATATTTGCGAAGTTGCCGCCTTGCCTGAGGGAAAACTACTTTTAAAAACTGGTGAGACGTTTCCATTTTTATTCGATACAGGCTCTGACTGTTCTCTGGTCCGTAAAAGTATTGCATGCCACTTCGATGGCAAAAGATTCAATAATTTAGTTTCCTTAAAGGGGATTGCTAGTGGCTCTTCCTTGTGTTCAACACAAATTTTAACGCTGGTATAAATTCAGAATTTACATGTTGAAATTTTGTTTCATGTAGTCTCAGATGAAGTTATTTCAAAGAGCATTATAATTGGCAATGATTTAATAGCACAAAATGTTGACGTGCACTTTGGCCCATCTGGTTTAATTTTAAAACGTGCAATCAATGTATTACTTTGTGACCAGACACCGGTAAATTTTTCAAGGATTAATACTGATATGTCAGATATAGAAAAACCAAACCTTTTCACTTTGTTACTAAAATACAGTAAATATTTTGTCAATGGCGTCCCTTCAGGACGAGTCACCACAGGAGCTTTAAAAATACGTTTAAAAAATTCTAATAAATTTGTTCAACGTAGGCCAATCATTTTTTATCCTAATTTGTTAATCGAATTACACACCGATGCTAGTTCAGACGTTTACGGAGCAGTATTATTCCAAAAGAAGGACTCTAAACTTCACGTTGTTGCATATTTTAGCAGACGAACCACTAAAGCTGAATCTCGCTATCATTCTTATGAACTCGAAGCATTGGCAGTGGTACAATCAATACGATTTTTTCGCCATTTTTTTATATGCCAAACATTTTACAGTAGTAACAGATTGCAACTCCCTAAAAGCTTCTCGGACAAAAAAAAGATTTAACACCACGAGTTCATCGCTGGTGGGCATTTTTACAATCGTTTGACTTTGACTTAATTTACCGAGAAGGCAAACGCATGAAACACGCCGATTATTTGTCAAGAAACCCTACACCGCCACTTGAAAAGGGGAATGTAAACACAGATGCACCAGGTTCCGTGCAGGTAGTTGACCTATATACAGATTGGCTCTCGGTCGAACAAAAACGGGACAACGACCTTTTAAGCATCATCACAAAAATTAGGTCAAATGAACTTGATCCAGACCTAGCAAAAACCTATGACGTTCGTAATAATTTATTGTACCGTAAAATCGAGCGCCATCATAAAAGATTATATTTACCAGTGGTACCTAAGTCAATGGTGTGGTCGGTAATAAATCACGTACACACTGACTTAAAATTTGGGTTGGGATAAAACTCTTGATAAAATTTATGAGTTATATTGGTTCCCGAAAATGGCACGCACGGTTAGAAAATTTGTTGAAAATTGTATAATTTGTAAATCTTCTAAATAAGTGGTGCAAAGCAAGTTCAAATGCATGCAATACCTAAAATACTCAGGCCCTGGCATACAATACACTTAGATATTTCGGGCAAGCTCAGTGGTAAAAGTGATACCAAAGAATACGTATTCGTCATAATCGATGCTTTTTCAAAATTTGTGTTGTTGAGAAAAATAAAATCACTTACGTCAGGGACGGCTCTTGATTGTTTAAAAGAATCCACTTATTTGTTTGGAGCGCCTGCTCGAATTATTTGTGATCAGGGTAAATGTTTCACTAGCAGTGAATTTCGTGGGTTTTGTAAGTCCCATAATATTGATTTACACGTTATTGCACATAGTACAAGTCGTGCGAATGATCAAGTAGAACGTGTTATGCAAACACTTAAGAACACTTTAACATCGATAGAGTCAGAAAGTAATGATCGATGGCAAGATTCTCTAGGAGAGGTACAATTAGCTTTAAACAGTACTAGACATAGGGTAACCGGTTTTAGTCCTGCCGAATTACTATTTGGAACCGAAATTTGCTCGCTTAATCCGAAGTTAAGAGCCAGACTGAGCCTGTGTCCGCTGATGATTAGAGTAATTGATTTGTCCATTTTTACTGTGCATGTGAAGTAGTGAATGATTTCAAAGTATTGGGATAACTGAGTGAGAGGACATCTTTTGGTCGGTCCTCCACGGGATAATTGAGTGAGAGGACATCTTTTGGTCGGTCCTCCACGGGATAACTGAGTGAGAGGACATCTTTTGGTCGGTCCTCCACGGGATAATTAAGTGAGAGGACATCTTTTGGTCGGTCCTCCACGGGATAACTGAGTGAGAGGACATCTTTTGGTCGGTCCTCCACGGGATAACTGAGTGAGAGGACATCTTTTGGTCGGTCCTCCACGGGATAGCTGAGTGAGAGGACATCTTTTGGTCGGTCCTCCACAGGTAGTTGAGGTTGAGGAGACATCAGTAGGTCGGTCTCCCTATTTTAGAGTGAACGAGTTGAGTTTGAGGAGACATCAGTTGGTCGGTCTCCCTATCTTAGAATGAATGAGTTGAGTTTGAGAGGACATCAGTAGGTCGGTCCTCCTCTCTCAAACTGAACACCGGTATAGTCGTCATACTATACCAACTTACGTAGCTAGTCAGAATGGACGAGCGATTTGATGATGGTAATTTACTTGTTATGTTTCAGATTAAAACTGCAGTGCCCGAGGACGCGCACTATGTCAGTATGGCCGTGTCGGAGACAACCCTCTGTATAGGCCCATGCCACCCCGGTTATCGAGATAGGAATGCATGGAATGCAGACATAAACACGGTTACGAGAAGACGTAAACATTACCATAAATGGTCATGTCGAATGGGTGACGGAGCTGCGGTGGGAACCTATTTCTCCCGCGGGCAGAACAAAACCGAGTTGAGGGTCCCGTGTAGGAATTCAGTTAGAAAAGACTCGAGATAGCGAGACGAGGTATCACGGGACTATTGGTGGCGGACTGCTTAGCTCCTTTCGTGCAATTTAATTATCGTTTTAATGATGTGACATTTTAGTTTTAATATTTACTAACTATTGATTTCGTTTGTTTTGTTTAGTGACTTTTATATTATTTCATCGTTATTGTTTAATTAATTATTAAGTGTAATAAAGTGTGTGAAAATGCGACCAAAGTCCAGTAAATCTGCCCCAAAGCAGATTCTTTCCTGCTCGCCTCCGACATACATAAACTAGTGAAATTTGGTAACTGAATATTAAGGGTTGTAAACTTCCCTACTAGTGATGATAGATGACGTATGCATCAAAGATGACGTCACAAGGTCATTGTGACCAATAATTTTAAATGGAACCCTATGGCAAGCGACACCTCTTTTAAAAGGTATCGAAAAAACGTATTCAATGATACTAATATTATTTGTATTTATGGTAGTTTTGATGGATTAAATCAGTAATCAGTAAACTTGGATAATAATTTTAATTACAGATTCAAGAATCAGTACCTACTTATAGTAATTGTTCGAAGTGAGCTCCATCTACTTCCTGACAGTAAAACATCCTATTGCGAAACTCTTCTCGTACTTTTTCAAATGTGTCTGCGGAAATAGCCCTACATTCTGTAACAATACGTTGTTTTAAAACATCAATATTGTCAGGCTGAGTGGCGTAAACTTTCGATTTAAGATACCCCCACAGAAAAAAATCTAAAGGTGTGAGGTCCGGTGATCGAGGCGGCCATTCCATTGAACCTCGTCGTCCAATCCATCTATCAGGATATTCTTCATCCAAATACCGTCTTACTGCACCGTAATAGTGTGGAGGAGCACCATCCTGTTGGAATGTTATTTCCAAAATGTCGAATTCATCTTGATTATCTTCCAAAATTTCAAGGATTAACGGTTCTATTGCATTTTGCAACATCTGCAGATACAGCTCACCGGTTAAGTTGGTATTTAAAAAAACAGGCCCAACGATGTGGTTTCCCAGTATACCTGCCCAAACATTGACCTTCTCGGGATACTGAGTATGTGTTTCACGAAACATGTGAGGATTTGCGTCACTCCAATATCTCACGTTTTGTGTATTTACATTTCCATTTAGATAGAAAGTACTTTCGTCACTAAAACAAATTGTTTTGACATAGTCTGGCTGTTGGTTAATTTTAGTCTCCATATTTTCACAAAATTGCAGTATTCGGTCTGGATCGTCGTCTGAGAGTTGATGAACCATTTTTAATTTGTATGGGTGAAATTTGTTTTTTTTTCAACACCCTGTACTTTGACTGACTTCACAGGTTGATGCAACTTGAGTTGTTGAAGAAGTAGGATTTACTATTACTTCTGCCAGTATATAAATTTTTTTCTCATCAGAAATTTGTTGTCTGCCAGGTCGTTTTGCATCATTAATACTACCCGTTGTTTTAAACTTACAAAGAAACTCTCTCAAATAAGTCCTCGAAACTGGGCGATCGGGAAACCTTTCATTAAAAATGCGTTCTGCTGCATGAATATTTTCTCCAGTTTCACCAAGTATTAGGATCGCTGCTACTTTATCACCTAAAACAACACGTACCATTTCTCTTCTTGAAGCACTTAAACGTTCAGCTTACAACAGTTTAACAAATTATTGAATGTACAAATATTTTAAAATTATCACAAGGTACTAAAACAGTTAAACGTTCGATCAACAATACACAAATTATTAAATGTATAAAAACTTTGACAGCTAAAAAAACATCAAATTGGGGAGACTTGCAAAAACATCAGATTATTTACTATCCAACTATCCACTGGCGGAGCTTGAATTTTAAATTTTATTATTAACTGATTTAATTCATCACAGCTTTGCGGTTTTTGAAAGCCAGTTGTCAAAACTGCCGTAAACAGACACAATATTAGTATCATTGAATAGGTTTTTTCGATACCTTTTAAAAGAGGTGTCGCTTGTCATAGGATTCCATTTAAAATTATTGGTCACAATGACCTTGTGACGTCATCTTTGACGCATATGTCATCTATCATCACTAGTAGAGAAGTTTACAACCATTAATATTCAGTTACCAAATTTCACTAGTTTATGTATAATCGTTCCAAAGATAAGAGGGGGGGAGGGGACTTTTGAATAGCACTGTATATATATATATATATATATATATATATATATATATATATATATATATATATATATATATATATATATATAATTCTAATTTTAATGCAACTTGAATCTGCATTTATTTTATAGACATGACTAGTGAAGATTACATGATTTTATAACCATATTGGTAAATTGTAATCATAAACTAGGTATTATAAATATTATTGACAAAACTATACCTCAGTGTCGAAATAATACGGAGTGACTCATCGATGACATATGGATAGCTCAGGGGCAAAAAGTGTTCGGGGAACGAAATTCCATAGGCGTGTCAATTTGGAGGGGGCAAAATATAAAAAAATAAAATAATACCACGACAGTTGAAAAGGGTTTTAAGTGGATTTGTAACAATTTTTTAGTTAGTAAACAATATAAGTATCGTAAGTTATGTAATGTACTTATTTTATGCTTACCCAGTCAGAACATTTCCTGTCAGCATATCCTGATAAAACAGACATTTTGGCAACATTTGCCATATAAAGGGACATGGGAGTAGCAAGCTACAACAAGTGGCCCCTCTGAATCCATATATTGACTTACCGCTTTCACTATTTAAAACTATCATTATATTTATGCCACACCACTAACACAGTCTTTATTTTATTGTATCAACAACACCGTCACTGTCACTATCCCACTATCACTATGTTGCGTCGCACTGAAAATATTTTTTTAATGTCATTATTACAAGAATCACTCGCTTCAGACAACACGACTTCCACTTGCAATATTACTATTCCACAGTTAGTCACTGTCACTATCAAAATCACAACCACTGGAACTGCTATCGCCTAGATTGATTATAACTGGATCTATCAATGCTTCCGCTCTTGTGTCAAGATCCCACATGCGTTGTTCCTCTTTCTTTACCTACACAATGCACTTGGACCATGTTTCCGCGGTGACGCGGTTGATAGCATCGTTCAACAGCAATTTGACGTCTCCCAGTTTAAAAGTCCTATTATTTCGTGCTACGTCCGTTTTTATTTACGCCCAAATCAGCTCTATGGAGTTCAATTCGCAATAATATGGTGGTAGACGAAGTATTGTCACATCACGAGCTTTTGCCATTTCATCTACTACATATTTAATGTACCGGATTTTTTCTCGCTGCGCAATTTTTAATAGCTGCACTTTTAACATCGTATCGCCACAATCCAGATTTTTTTATTTTAACCATTCTAGGATCTGTCCTTTTCTCCATGCTGATGGTGTTAACTTTTCAGTTCGCCGACTATGATTGCATTGTCCATCACGACAACTACGCCGGGTTCTATGGAAGACAACACAAATGAAAACCAGTTTTCAAAAACTTCACTAGTCATATCTTCATGATAATCCCCTGTTCGTCGCGATTCAAATACATTTAAACCATTTTCCAAAAAACCTGAGTCGCTTCCGATATGCGTGATTATTAATTAATCTTCGTCGTTTTCCAGATGGTGCCTTCAGTCCCGGAGATAATTTTTCTACAAATGCCTGTCGGTTATTCAGAATATTGCAGTCTTGCCAAACTTTCGTCACGGCATGACCTTCGTTTACCCAAGTTTCATCCAAATAATAAATCTTTTTACCAGAATTCCGAAAATCTCTTAGCTTTTCCAAATAACTTCTTCGCCATAACACAGTTTCGTTTTCTTCGTCAACTTCAATCTTCTTCCTATCGCGGGTTTTTGTTTTCTTCTTTTTTGCACGTGTTTCTTCTTCATCATACTTCATTGCACGGCAGTGGCGGCTCGTCGGGGTAGGCAAGGTAGGCGCCGCCTACCTTTAAAATTTTATGTCATTTCTCATAACAGCGCAATTACAATGAACTGTTAACGTCCCTGATAATACAGAAATATTTAATATAATTAATAATAACTACTTTATACTAATTCAATTAACTATCGCCGTCGGCGGCGCTGGTGCCGTAAACACCCTTTATATATACCACCGCACGGCGCCGCGCCACACCGAATTAAATAATTTAATTCCTAAATAGAACAACCAGACCAGGCTCGGCTCTCCATCCCATCGCCTGAAAATCGATAGCTACACGTCAACCAGATGTCGGTAAGACGACAAACAGCGTTGTTGTAATGGCAAAATAATCGCAGCTCAGACGTCTGCAGCGAGTTATATTCTTTAAATAAAGCAGTTGGAGCCGGATGCATTCGGCGCCTGAAGTAGATCGGCGTTCTTCGGCAGATCCGAAGACACCTTCGCATTGAATAGGCCGTGACATTACTGGGGATATTGGGTTATATATTGTGATGATCAATTTGAAACATTAAATATCGAGTCAATGTTGAAATATTTTGTGGAATATGAATTTCGACAAATATTTCCAGAGGTTTTTAAACTTATTATTTTAATTGCTATAATTCCAGCAGCAAGTACATCGGTTGAAAGACATTTTTCTTGTTTAAAACGTATTAAAACGCATAGTCGGAACTCTATGAAGAATGAACGTTTATCGTCGCTTGCACTTATTTCAATTGAAAAGGAATTATTTAGTACACTTCAGAAATCTGATGACTTCACGGAAAATATAATTAACAAATTTTCATTAATTAAAGATAGGCGCATTAATTTAAATTATAAAAAGTAGTAGGTATTCACTTTGTAATTGTCAGTCAATAATGGCGATGGTTAAGGAAGGCTGTGAGGGGAGGAGGAGGCCTATACCCTAAAGCGCCCTAAAATAATGTATTATTGCCAACCCAATTTACATAATATAGGTATAATACTCAATAAATATATTTCGTTTATTCCAATTTATTTATACCCACAATAACTATTATTATTCACGAATAACAAAGAGGTATCAAGTTCAAAAAATTCTAGTGAAAGTCTATATTTTTGTATAAATGAAATTCAATCATTGAAAATGTACCAGGAAAACGCGTGACATTGATAATTTTAAAAATTTTCGCCTGCGGCGCTATTTTTAAGGGTTGATGAAGCTCATACGCCGCTATCGCCTACCCTAATATGGATACCACGAGCCGCCACTGTTGCACGGTACACACTACTGACACAGACTTTTGTTAACGAAGAGCATATATCAACTGCCTCGGTTGTACTAATATCTGGGTATCGCGCCCGAATTCCTTCGTAGACGTTTTTAATCATTTGAAGTTCTTCATTTGTTAAATGTCGCTGTTTTCGATTGGAATTTTCCGTCGTAGTACCACTACAACTTGCATCCGCTGCTTCCATGTTAGAAAAACACTAAACATTCACCTTTATCGTAGAATATAATAAATAAACAATTTCCCGAATCAAAGGCACATAACCACAATGTACTGCCACTGGCGCCCCAAAATCTGGGCTAAACGACGCATGTCATTCTATCGATCGACATTGATCCGTGCAGCCAATTGCTGACCAATCAAATTCAAATGTATTTAAAACCGCCTAAAATGATTAGCTAGCTTTGCTACAACAGCGCACCAGGCGGTGTAACCGATTATGCGATTTGAAATTCAATAGGAGTAGTTCGCATTGAACTACTGTTTCTATAGAGCGGCATATAAAATTTGTATACACATAATAGGTGATTACACAAGAAATAGACAAACCGTTGAATAGTTATGGTGGTCTGATATTATATATGAATCACTCCACATTATTTCAACGCTGGGTTATAAATCAATTAAAATACAAGGTGATCCAATTCGAGTTTCCTATATTGGGAACACTGTAAATTTGACAGCTGTCAATATAGACGCGTGTTTTAAATATCTAATGTTAGTTTGAAACAACATTTTTACGAAATGGATTGTTTAACCACCGCTCAACGCATTAAAATTGTTCAGTTATTATACGGAAGTAACAATTCTGTACGAACTGTGTATCGTTGTTTACGGGAAGATTATGGTCCATTTAATCTTCCTACTGAGCGAACAATTTGCAACGTAGTCAACAAATTTGAGGAAACTGGGAGCATTGAAGATAGGGTAAGCCGTGTGCATCTTCGTGGCGCACGTCCGGCCGAAAATATTGTTACTGGGAGTGATAGTGTGGCCGAAGGCCCGGAATTATCGATTTGTCGCCGTTCGCAAAATTTGGGCCTTTCTTATGGCTCTCTGTGGCGTATTTTGCATAAGGACTTGCACCTACACCAAATAAAATTCAATTAACACAAGAATTGAAGTCTAGAGATCATGGGCAGCGAAGACTTTATGCAGATTGGGTGTTAGAGCAACAGGAAGTTGATCCTGATTTCGTAAAGAACATTTTCTTCTCTGATGAGGCACATTTCCAACTCTCTGGATGTGTAAATAAACAAAATTGCCGCATATGGGGCGAGGAAAATCGTCACGTGATACACGAGACACCATTGCATACCCAAAAGTAACAGTGTGGTGCGTATTGTGGTCAGGCGGCGTAATTGGACCTTACTTTTTTGAAGACGATGAAGGTCAGACAGAAACAGTAAGAAACGGCGAGCGCTATAGGCGCATGATAACCGATTATTTTTGGCACGAAATCGAATATATCGATGTGGCAGACATGCGGTTTCAGCAAGACGGTGCCACTTGCCACACATCGCGTGCAATGTTAAATGTTTTGCGAGAAAAGTTCATGAGTCGGATTATTTCGCTTCGTGGTGACGTCAACTGGCCACCAAGATCCTGCGATTTAACGCCACTGGCCTTTTTTGTGGGGTTTTCTTAAGAGTCGCGTCTATGCCAATAAACCTGCAACGTTAAGCACTTAAAAACTAACATCCGCCAAGTTATAGCCGAGATAACCCCCGAAACTTACGAAAAAGTCATCGAAAATTATCTCGAACGAATCAACCGATGCAGAAGGTCCAGAGGCGGCCATTTGACTGACATCATTTTTCATAATGAATTATACCAAAGATTTGATTACTACAAAAATAAATAAGATAATGTTACATTCCGTGTTTTTTCTCAAATAAAAGTTCGGAAACTCAAATTGGATCACCCCTTATTTAATATTAATAGACAGCAATACAATTCTGATATAGAAATAAAAATCTAATGGAATTAGATCATTTGGAAGATTACAAATTATACTTAGACAAATTAAACTAAAAAATATACGGATTTTTACGTTACGTAATAATGCTATTAAATGATTGTTAAAGAGTTTGCATGTAACATTGACAGAATATATAATATAAATAATTGTTTTACGATTGAAGTTGATGAAATTTTTTTTTAAATTTGTTTTATTTATTAAATAATGCAAATCGGAAATGCTATACTAAAGTTAAATAGCGCGCAAAAGTTTAATCCAGTTACGTCATTCTTCATGGTATGTGTCTTAAGTCGGTATTTATCCCACATTCAACGCACACGCTCCGGGACCTAGTCGGTTTTTTGACGAACATCAAAGGATTTGCACCGCATAAAGGCTCTCGATGTGGACGCTTCTGGCGCACGAATGATTGTCCGCCAGTCTTATATTTATGCCATTTATGTTTAGAATCCCTCAACAATTTATGGTCTTAATATTACTTTATCAGGAGAATTACAGATTCCTTGTCTAATTCCATCATTTTAATCACGGACACAAACACGAATCAACCTGTTGAGGAGCGAAGATAGCAAAATTCTATCTATCTGAACTCTAAACCAGACTGGAAGGCGCGCGTCGTGTTAAAAATGTGAGCCTGGCTGTTAGAAAAGAGCCGTTGCTCTAGGGTGGTATGCTTTCTCACTCTTACCCATTGCGCTTATGGGTTTAAACAATAGACAGGTAGAAAAGGTAAAGCTCCCGCCGCTCGCGGAATTATTCTTATATAGGTATTTGTGTACATTTAACTGTTGTTGGTGATTTTTTTGGTCATGTTAATATTCTTTTATAGTCAGGAAACGAATATTTTCACTGGTTTAAAACATCAGGAAAATGCGGAATTTTTATTTTCAACTAATACAGGAGTTTCTCTTGTAAATAAAACACAACATATTTTATATATACAGTTTATTTTAAATTTATTGGCTGACTATATATATATATATATATATATATATATATATATATATATATATATATATATATATATATATATATAAAGGGTGGTCCAACTATAATGCACGATGTTAATTGTGAGTCACACCTTAACGTCAAGTTTTTTGCCCAACTTAATTTGACATTTCTTTGTTTCAGTGTTTGACAAATTCAACCGTGGAGAGGTACACAATTGAGCAGCGCGTTAAGATTGTTTAAGCCTTTTACGAAAATGGGCGTTCAAATCAAAATGCATTTCGTGCACTTCGTGACTTTTTTGGTCAGCATAATCGCCCAAATGTGTCCACAATCGGGAGAATTGTGCGCAAATTTCAGCAAACCGGGTCTGTAGGAAATATGAAAACACCTGTGCATGCTCGCCCAGTTAGTTCTGCGGAAAACATTGCTGTTGTTCGCGATAGTGTAGCAGAAGAGCCGTCAACCTCGGCTCGTCGTCGTTCCCAACAATTGAACATCTCACGAACATCACTGATGCGAATTTTGAATAAAGATTTGAATTTACACGCTTACAAGGTTCAATTGACTCAAGAGCTGAAGCCTACTGACCATTTCAAGCGTCGTCAATACGCCGAATGGTTGGTTAAACAGACAGAAGTGAATGGTGACTTTACAAAGAAAATCATCTTCAGCGACGAGGCACACTTTCACCTCAGTGGATTCGTTACAAGCAGAATTGCCGCATTTGGGCAAATGAGAATCCACGAGTGATTGTTGAAAAGCCGATGCATCCACAAAGAGTGACTGTTTGGTGCGGTTTATGGGCTGGCGGCGTCATCGGGCCGTACTTCTTCGAAAATGAGGTCGGCCAAGCAGTTACCGTGAATGCTGTTCGCTATCGCGAGATGATAAACGGACTTCTTGTGGCCAGAAATTGAGGATATGGACCTGGACGATATGTGGTTCCAACAGGATGGTGCCACTTGCCACACAGCCAACGAAACAATGGCACTTTTGCGTGAGAAATTCAGTGACCGTGTTATCTCACGTCGTGGCGATGTTAATTGGCCGCCACGATCATGTGAATTGACACCGTTGGACTTCTTTCTTTGGGGATATTTAAAAGAAAAAGTGTACGTCAATAAGCCAAGAACAATTCAAGAGCTAAAGGATGAGATAATTCGGCACATTAACGACATTGAACCTCAATTATGTCTCAGAGTCATTGAAAATATAATGCCAGAGTCAGAGAACATATAATGGGGAAATTTAAAAAGTGAAGGCATTGCATTTTGTTTTAAAATATATTTATTTGCAGATGATTTCAAATAATCCTCTTCTTTAAAATGTTTACTGCATATTACACTACTAGAATTAGGGCTAGGGTTTTTTCTCCGAAGAGCTTTTACCATAGTTGTAATCTTACAGGATTTTTCATAGGAAATCTAAAATGAATATATTTATATCTATTTAGCAAACTACTGAGTTAATAATTACAATTATTTAGTATATTGTTCAATAAATTGCTTCTACAAAAAGTACCTACTAAATATATTTTAAGGTTATATTTATCTTTACAAGTTTTCTAATGCGTTTGGCGAAAAATAAATCTTACTTGTGAAATTTTATTTCTCCGTTGGGAGTCCATTCATTTGTGCAATCATAGGCATAACACGATTTAACCATTGTAAATCACAAATTAGAAAAAAATAACAAAAATTAACACGCGCCAACAAAACCTCATTAACACCATAAGAGTGACAAGGACGGGCAACCACTTCTCAGCAATAGGCTTTGTCTTACAGCTGGGATCACTTTTAACAGTAACCGTGCATAAGTGAGAGCATTCCAGTTTGGTTTTCAGTTCATTGGGCAGGACCTTTGTATACATCTACGAGCAAAGTTGCTCGTAGGTATACATATATTCTGTACTTATAAATGCATTCAGTGCTTATAAACACAGACTTTCACAGGTTTATTATCTATGGACTTATGTTTATAAATTATTTAGGTTTTCTGCGCTTATAAATAATATTGATACTCATAAATAATTATGGTTTTAAATCCGCAGTATTTAAAATACATTGCTGTAATTTTAAAGGTGAAAATTGAAAAGATCAATTTCAATGAAGAGTTGGTACGTGTCAATATTCTGCAATCCCGTAATACACCAATTCTACATAACACAATCGTTTAACCTATAAACATTTTCGTTTCAGTTGTGTACTTGCAAAATACATGATAAAACTATTTCGGGGATTATTAATATAATAACTCACTTATTAGAAGAATCAAATTCAAATTTATCAGGTATTAACCTGTTGGAAAAGGCCGAGGTTCAACAGTGGATTGAATATGGCATTGTTTATGGGGTTCACATTGACAATAATCCACACAATTTACATATTATTTTAAACGTAAGTCTGTGAAATTGTCACAAAAATATTCATAAAAATAATAAGTAATATATTATTGAAGTTGGAATGTAATGGATGTATTAATGTAATAATTTAAATCCAGGATTCAGTTCAGAAGTTAGTTCAGTGTACACAACTAGATGTAGTTGAACTGAGATTGAAAATTTACTGTTGAAAGATTCTATACCTAGCATCGATAATATGGTTACCCAACTAAACCCGTTAATGCAAAGTTGTTCTGAAAAGAACAGTGGTGTGAATAATGTATGGTACTATAATATTTAATAGATCTATGCTAAATGGTCTTGTGAATATGTACAGAATAACACAAATAGACCCTAATGTGTTCCACAAATAAAATAACTGATGATAATGATTGACGGCTAAATATTAGAAACACATATCATATAGCTTTGTCCATATACTTCATATTTTAAATGAGCTATACCTTCCAGAGCACCAAAGCATGAAATAAACTTAATAAAAATGAAAATATGATTATCGTAATATGTACATAGTATGAAATTTAAGGAATTTATATTTTCTAGAGATTTCGTTAATTATCTCATAGAAGATCTCAAAATTTCCTAAATTGATCCATTGTAATGATTTCAATTAGAGTAGGCCTAGATTGACCGTTCGAAGTAATTTGGGCATGGGTTCGGTTCCCACATCACTCAAAAGAACTTGCTAGTTAATATTGAATTATTGATTAGTACATTTTGATTAAGGATTCCCAAAGAATGGGCACCGTAAAATATATTCTTCAAATTATAATTAATATAGTCACTGCTGCAGTTTTGGTATGAATTTTTATCTTAGCCAATATAAAAAATTACTCTAGCACCTATTAGACCTTGTAATGCCAATGGTTTCTCTTAAGTCTATACTTATAAATTATATTTCACACATGAAATGAAATAATGGATCATTCCTAGAGGCTTGCCCAGGTAAACCGCATCACCTTTAATACTTAACTTGGATAGGAATGATATAATACAGCAGGAAGCTTTTAATTTACATGTGTGTTTGAATGATTTCTTCGTCTATGTTTAAAATACATTAATAATTTATTTCCATGCCAACTCTTCTGTTTTGTGAAATATTGTACTTTATGTACATATGTAAATGCATGATGTATGATTTATTTTAGTGAGTGAAAAATTTGTTTCGTATTGTTATTGTGTAATTAATATTCCTTATAAAAAACCGTTAGGGTATGTCTATTAGGTATGGTTGCAAAAAAAAACTTTCAAATAAATTTGGAATACAAGTTAATCACTTACAGAAATATAACTGCAAGAAATAGTGATTGAAAGAATGTGTTGAATGAGGATTTAGATGAGGGTAGGCTTTAACACTGGGGATACATTTTCTTTTTATACTAAATCATTCTTTTTGTTACTAATGACTATAATTGCCCACATAGAGCAGCAGTAGCAGCAGCGTTTACAAGCAATTACATATAAGTTATAATAATTTATATAATATGTATTATTACATTTATACAATAAACATGTAGAGTGGTCAAACACAAGGCAGCTAAAAATGAATTGCTTGTACCTACACCAAAGTAAATATTTCAAGCCTATGCCATGGTATCTTAGCTGCTGTTGAGTTATCTGAGTGTAACACCACTCAGTACTCTCGGTGGGCAACTTTAATGATAAGATACTGTTAAACCCAGAATAAAACAAGTAATTCTATAGACGCTCTGATCATTTTTAGATGTTCTATTTTATCAGACTTATCAGAGTAGGAAACTATTAACTAATTATGCTTTTACAAATGAATTGTATTATCATTGTCAACAAAGGACGATAATGCCCATTGGATATAATTGAGAGTTACCAATTTACAGAAATGCCCTACTCTAGTCCAAAACCATATTTTTCAATAAATAAATAAATTTATATGCAACTCAAGAACTGTTTAAACAAAAAGATATATTTCACCAATCGCGATTTCATAATGGCACACCAAAGGACACATATGAGATAAATCAGCTTTTTGGATTATCAGGACCAGATTGGTTTATTGGAAAAAATATACGAAAATCCCAAAAAAAAAGTTTTTTAGGATTTCATTGTCTTTTCTATCATCCATCAATTAATAGTTAGTTCTACTACACTTGTAATTTTAATATCATTTAAATCCTTACTGTTGGTGTTTGTATATTGTACTTCCATGAATTTTTCCTTCTGCAGAAATGATTTGAAAAAAAATTAACTATTATAATCTACATTTGTTTTCACATAAATTTCTTATTTCACCATTTAAATGTGTTATTGATCTTAAGATTTATATTTATAATGCATAAAATGTAGAAAATATTTGAAATATAAGTTTTGCAAATAAAAAAATGTGGAAAAGTTATTATGAAAAATTGTCAAATAAAAGCAAGTATTACGTAAAAACCTTCAGCTAAATGAACAATTTTGATTATGAGTTGCTTAAGTAACAATTTAAACATTACTAAAAGTTGATAGAATTCCTGTGAAATAAAATATTATTTTAATATTTTTTTCTTTTTTTTTTTTAGGAATTAAATGAAGTATTGTCTACAAAAACTTACTTGGTTTCATATAAATTAACTATTGCAGACATCTTACTTTATTATATTTTAGCAAGTGCTATGGTAAGACTAGCATGGTTTTTTGTATTTCGTAATTAATTAATATATGTTTTTAGACTTCATTGTCCAGTACAGAGAAAGAAAAATACATGAATGTATCGAGATGGTTCGATAATTTACAGCAAGATCGATATTTGAGACAATCAAATATGCTGATTAATTTCAATACTAATTATTTAGCAAGTATAGTATCAGCTAGACATTAAACTATGTGAATTTTAATTTATTAATTTATGTAAAATATACATATATGCATATTGCTCTCCAGTTCCTTATTTAACTTTATTTTGTACAGGGTTTCACGATATTTTTTGGCATAACTTTAGCAAGGTAACGACTCCACTACCAAAGACTTAAAATTTAAATCATAAGGCAATCTAATAAAAAATAAAGAAGTTCATATCCCCTGATACAAAACGCCACTGGTCAGGTCAATAAATTGTTGGGTTCAGGGCGCATAAAGCTAGCACCGCTGACGTTGATATTCCGTGTCTTGTCGATTATTGCCTCAACACTAATATCTTTCGCTAATCGCAATTTTTTTTTTTTGGTAGGTTGAAATTTAAGCTAGCATCTTAGTTTGATAGTACTTACCCAGTTAGAGCAGCTACATTAGAACAAACTATTTACACACGTCATTTATTTTTGTAGCTTTCATTTTATTTTGTGAAGAAGAAAAACCTTTCCTTTCACACTTTAAAATACAAACTTGAGACTGTCAGCTTCAAATTGATGGCATGTTTAAAATTAATTAAAAGCTTGTGTGTTTGACCTCACTGAATTGTCTTAATCTGAGATTGATGTAATTCAATGTTAAGATTGTGCTGCCTATTATTCTGACGAGATAAACGAGTAATGTAATATAAACACCAATGAAATGAAATCAACTTAAGATTAAAACTAATTCATCACCTGTGTATATGAATATGTGATGAACTAAATTTCACTTATCACTGTATATGATGTTCAGTGTTACCACGAATGGTACTATTAGTGTAGAGAAGAGGCAGAAGGATGTTAATTATAACTTTTTTGACTTTGTGGGGCATTTTATTTGTATTGCTTAGTATCTGAGGTATGTATATATAAAGTTATGCCAGAAACTATCCCGAAATTCTGTGTATATTATAATGGGTTTCCCAGTGGATGCTGGTGAAATTTATTATGGCCATGATAACCTTCTTTATCTCACAATAGAAGAGGTCAATAGCAAAAAACCTTAGACTAAAAAACTTAGACATTTAAGAAAGAAGGTTGCTGACCGAGGCATATTTAAAACAAACTTATGAATACCTATTTTTTTTTTTCATAATCTAACCCTTAAGTTAGAGTTGATCTATATTAGATTTTTAGTCCAGAGTAGATTATTTTGTCCACTTTAAAATCTTCTACGTGGATCTAATTGTTAAAATCCAATTTGGGCTAATGAAGTGCATTATTAAATTAATGACAATTTTATATTTCACTAGTTGTCACTAATGATTGATATTGTAACGAATTTACTAGAAAGTTCTTTATTTTGAACACTTATTTACAACTCAACTATTCACAAGTCCAACTAACTAACTTTCTTTCTACTTATGTCACTTTCTTCGCACCGTATTGCTCACTATCGCGGTCCAGATTCAACTAACTCCTGGCTGGACGACACAATTCTTATACAGGCAGTAGGACGTCTCTCCAGACGTTTCTAGATAAAGAACTTTGGCGAACCTTCTAGTATAGAACGCACTGGAAGTCAACTCCACACGCTCTTGATGGTTTCGAATATTCCCGGCGTTCGGGATGGCTCGAGGCGTTCGTGACAATATTTATCCAATTATCCATGTTTTTAACATGGATCATGTGATATGGAATTTTTGTCTGTTTTCATATACCTATTCACTTTCTCGTATCGAACAATTAGGAAATGTTTACAACCAAATAAAAAACAAATCTTCCAAATAAATTTTGTCTTTGTATCACTCAAAGTTTCAGTTTTAGTGAGGTTATGAAGTGATAAGCACATGGTGTATTTTCTGAAGTGTTTTAAATTGGAATGTTATCTAATATATACCTAAAATTCTAGACAAAAGGGTGATAAAGGACAAATACTACAAGTGAATATAAAAGTACCACCTGAAATCAGTTTAAATTTGTTTTGGTATGAAAAACTTATTTATGAAAATTTGAGGTTAAGATGATTATTAATTGTAAAAATTGCAAAGTAGAAATCGGAGATTTGGGGACATATACATGTGATATTTGTCTTGAGAAAGTGCATAAAAAGTGCTCAAACTTAACAGCATCGGAGATAAAATGTATGTCACTAAAAAATAGAGGATTGAAATTTGTGTGTTCGGAATGTTTAGTGAAAATAACGGATGTGTCAGCAATATATAAATTTATTGTGGAGATGAGTAGAGAATTTAAAGAAGTAAAAAATCTAATACAAGAACTTAAACATAATATAATGAAGACGAAGAGTGAAGATAAAAAGGAAAAAACATATGCAGATGTATTGACAAATAAACAGGTAGTAATTGTGCAACCTAAAGAGGGACAAAATCTCCCAGACACTAGAGAAACGTTACAGAAAGAAATTAGTCCTAAAGAGATTGCTGTAGGTATATCAAAAGTAAAATCACTGAAGAATGGAGGAGTAGCAATAGCGTGTAATAATAAAGAGGAAATTGGTATATTAAAAACTGAAGTTGAAAATAGATTAGGAAATAGATATAAAGTGACGATACCTGACTTATTAAGGCCTAGAATAAAAATTGTTGGTATGTCTGAATTATTAAATAAAGATGAACTAACTGATAGCATTATCAAACAAAATAAGAATATTAATGTGGTAAAGGATGATTTACAAGTTATATGTATCAAGCAGATGAAAAAACGGTATATGGCAATTGTTGAGCTGAATAATGAAACATTTGGGCAAATCATCATCATTAGGTCATCAGTCCTAAGACTGGTTGGACGCTAACCTCCAGCTTCTCCTATCTTGTGCTAACCTACGCATTTCGCTAATTGTGCTACAACCTACATCCCTTACTATTTGCGAGCAGTAATCTAATCTAGGCCTACCTCTGCCTTTCTTCACTCCTATTTCTGCCTCCAAAATATCGCGGACTATTCCCCCATGTCTCAGCAAGTGGCCTACCATTCTATCTCTTCTCTTCTTTAAGTTTTTCCACATACTTCTTTTCTCGCCGACTTTCTCCAATACTTCTTCGTTTCTAACCCTATTAGTCCATGGTATTTTCATCATTCTTCGGTAACACCACATCTCAAAAGCTTCTAATTTCTTCCCCTACCGTCCAGGTTTCGCAGCCGTATAGTGCCGTGCTCCATACATATGTTTTCAAAAATCTCTTCCTTGTTTCTAAGTTTATTACCCCCGAGCATAAAAGTGCTTTCTTTTTGTTAAAAGCTACTCGACCCTGCGCTATTCTTTGTTTTATGTCTTTATCGCTTCTTCCATCCCAATTTATTTTACTTCCTAAATAAGTGAAGTCTTTAACTTCCTCCAATCTTTCATTATTAATTTGTACTTTCGTTTTTGCTCTGCTCTCGCGCCCTCTGCACACTAACACTTTAGTTTTGTTTTTATTCACCCTCATTCCGTATTTCTCTGTCAACACTGCCTCCATTTCGTTCAATGCTGATTCTAGTTCCTCCTTATTAGATGCTAATACTGCTATATCATCCGCGAATCTCAGCATTTTTAGTTTCTGTCCCTGTACTTTAATCCCGAAATCCACTCTATCTTTTACCACATTAATCGCCTCTTCGATGTACAGATTAAAAATTAGTGGTGATAGCGTACATCCTTGTCTTATTCCTTTTCTAATACCTACTTCCCTTTTTCCCCCTTCTACTTCTATAACAGCAGTTTGCTCTATGTATAGATTGTGTACTACTCTCCTATCTCTATACTTCATTCCCGCAATCTTTAGTATCTCGAACATTTTTTCCCATCTTACGTTATCAAAAGCTTTTTCTAAATCTACAAATCCTATATAAGCGTTCTTTTCTTTTTCTATTGTTTTCTCTAACATTACTCTTAGCGCCAGAATAGCTTCGCGAGTTCCCCTATTTCGCCTAAACCCGAATTGGTCTTCTCCTAGTATTTCCTCCGCTCTATTTTCCATCCTCTTCTGCACTATTCTAGTTAAGATTTTTGACGCATGGGAAGTTAGGCTAATCGTTCTAAAGTTCTCGCATTTGTCGGCTCCTCTCTTTTTCGGTATAGTAACGATAATGTTCCTCTTATAATCCTCCGGCATCTCGCCCGTTTCGTATATGTATTTTACCAATTCAAACATCCTATTTACTACTTTCTGTCCCGCACATTTCAAAATTTCCGCCTGTATTTTATCTACACCCGGCTCTCTATTATTCTTTAGCCCCCTTAGTGCTATTTCAAATTCCTCTCTCAATATAGGTTTTCCTACATCTTCCCTATCGATGCTAGATTCTTCCTCTAATATCTTTCCTAATTCCTGACCCTCGTATAAATTTCCTAAGTACTGCTTCCATCTATCCGCTTTCTCCTCTCTTCCTATCAGTATGTCCCCCGATTGACTCCTAACGTTTCTACTTATTGTTCCTATATCCCTGAAGTTCCTCTTAATTATTTTGTAAGCCTCATGGGTCTTACCTACTTGCAACTTATCTTCTACTTCTTTGCGTTTATCCTCTATCCATTGTTCTTTCGCTTTTCTACATTTTCTAATGATTTCCCACTTTATTAACTTATACGTTTTCAGTCCTTCTTCGTCTCCTCTGTTTTTGTAGCCTCGTCTCTTTTGCATTAAGTTTAAGATTTCGTCCGTTATCCAGGGCTTCCTAGCTTCCCTTTTATCGTGTCCTAAAACGCCCGTAGCCGCGGAAGCTAGACTATTCTTGATACCCTCCCACTCAGTTTCTGCGTTCTTGATTTCGTCCTTCCTCGTTTTATTTATTAATTGATCTGTTTTCTCCTGGAACCATCTTTCATATTCTGATCCCTCAATATGTCTACATTTATACGTTTCTTATCCTTCCGGGTTTTCAGATTTTTGAACTTTAATCTAGCTTTCATGACTACCAAGTTGTGATCGCTGTCTACATCTGCTCCTGGATAACTCTTACAGCCTTTTACTTGATTTCTAAATCTCTTCCTAACCAGAATGTAGTCTATCTGATACCTGTCTATCCCTCCTGGCATTTTCCATGTGTACCGCCTCCTAACGTGATTCTTGAACAATGTGTTCGCGACTACCATCTTGTGCTTCTCACAGAATTCTATCAGTCTGCTACCTCTCTCGTTTCTGTTTCCTAATCCATAAGGACCTACAAATTCTCCTTCTTTCTCCTCACCTACGACTGCGTTAAAATCTCCTACTGTTATTAAATTTTCATGACCCTTCACAAATCCTATTACCTGCTCTATGTCCGAATAAACGGCTTCTAACTCTTCCTCACTGTGGCTAGAAGTAGGCATGTATACTTGCACTATTACTGTTTCCACTGGCTTCGAATCTAACCTAACCATCATTACTCTCTCGCTGTATTGTAGGTAGCTATCTACACACTGTCCTGCGTTCTTCCGCATAACGATCCCTACTCCCGCGTTTCCATTTACCGATCCTGTGTGTATTACCCTATAGTCACCGCTCCAAAAATCTCCTACTTCCGGCCAGCGCATCTCACTTATACCTACTATATCTAATCCTAACCTATCCATTTCTATCTTCAGATTTTCTAGCTTCCCTGCCTGTCTCATGCTTCTGACATTCCACACTCCGACTCGTGAAATGCTACACTTCTTATTATTATTGCACTCGATCACGTCTCCCGGAACAGTCCTCACCCGGAGATCCGAACGGAGGACTATTTTACCTCCGGAGTTTTTTGCCCTAGGAAACGCCATCATTAATTTAGGATAAGTTTTCTGCTAGCTATTCTGAGGATTATAATGTGGTGGTTTCCTCTTGCCTTCCACATCGCAGTCGTGTGTGTCATAGCACCATACCAACCCCCACGTTTTCTGCCACTATGACTACTGAAAGAGCTGCTGCCCTCCTTCAGGGACTTGTCTTAGTCTGGTTTTTCAATAAGGACCCTCCCGCTATGGTTAAACCTATGGTACGGCTCCTTAAATCATTAAAACGCGCAAGTTGGGCAAATAATGGAAGATAAACTTTTGAATATAGGATGGGACGCATGTAATGTATACGAATATTTTAGTATCAGAAGATGCTTTAAATGTGGTAGATATAATCATAAAATTACAGATTGCAAAAATAGGGAGATATGTTTCAAATGTGGCGGTGAGGGACATAGTACAGTGCAATGCACGAATGATAGCCCCAAATGTATTAATTGTAAAGAAGCAAATGAAAAATTGAAATTGAATCTTGATATACAACATAGTGTTGTAGATAATCAATGTCCAGCCTATTTAAGACAAGTTGCATCCATAAAATCCAAAACTAAATATATATAGCAATCAAATAAACAAATCAAACCACTAATGATCATATATATGAACTGTCAGAGCTATTTGCCACATTATGACCAAATAAATAACTTAATCTCAAGCAATAACCCTGATGTCATTTTGTTGTCGGAAACACGTATCACCAATGATATAAGTGAGCGAGAAATTTACATTGAGAACTGTCAACTTTATAATGAACAATCGCAATCAAGATACAGTGGTGGAGTAATTACCTATATTAGATGCCAGTACAATTGTGCTATATATTTAAAGGAACATGTAGAGAAAAAGTGGTGGATCATCATAGTTAAATTAACAGTTGGTACTTATGTCGTCTATATTGCAGTTATATATAGGTCTCCATCTTCAAGTATGGTCGAATTTTTAGATTATTTGGAAAACATTCTGGAACGGGAAGCCCTAATGGGTCGATACTTCATTTTGACGGGGGATTTTAATATTGATGTGAAACAGAATTCATTTTATGCCAGGAAAATCAAGGCAATTATAGTTAGAACTCAAAAAACTCAACTAGTTCATTTTGCTACAAGAACCACACTACATTCATCTACAACTATAGATTTAGTAATTACAAACAAAGAGCATGATGTTTCTGTACGAGCACTTGATATTAGAATTTCTGATCATAGTATAATTGAATGTAAGATGGAAATAGGTATACAGAATAGAGATAGACCGTTGAATAAGTTTTGAAGAAAGTATGGAGCTGATCAGCTTGAAGCATTACAAAATGAGCTAATGAAGACAGAATGGAATTTAAACTGTAGTAATGTGAATGTGAGCTATGATGCATTTGTGGAAACATGTAATAATGCTATAAACATAACGTGTCCCATTGAAGAATTAAAAATATCTAAAAATAACAAATGGTATGATAATGAAGTAAAAATCTTAAGTAATGAACGTGACAAAAACTATAAAAGATTTCAATACACCAAGGATAAAGACGATTGGATTAAGTATACGACAGCTAGGAACAAACTAACAAATTTATTGAGGAAAAAGAGGAGAGTATATTATGAAGAAATGATTGACAGAAATAAAATGGATAGTAAGAAAATGTGGAAAACTTTAAAAGATGTAGTGAACGATAAGCCTAAAACTGTTATACCTAAAACGATAGAATTTCCTGATGGCAGTATTACGAATGATGAAGACAAGGCTAGAATGTTTAATGAATATTATGTGCAGAGCATTAGAGAAATTATTGAGAGTATACAGGGTGATAATATGAACAGAAATGTAATAAGCTATACAGAACATAAATTAGATAAATTTCATATGTTAACTATGCACGAGTTAAGTGAAATCATAAATAAGCTTAAATATATTAGTTGTGCTGATGAATATTTAAATATAAACATTTTAAAAAATATTGCAGAAGTGTGTGGACATGTAATACTGGACATAGTAAATACGTCTATTGGGTATGGTGCGGTACCTGACAATTTAAAAATGACAACTATTCTGCCTATACCAAAAAGTAGTAATACAAATAAAGTGGAAGAATTTCGTCCAATTAATATACCCTTAGCCATAGATGAGGTTATTGAACGAGCTGTATACAAGCAAGTGACGAGCTACTTTGAGGATAATAAACTATTATATAACATGCAGTCTGGGTTTCGAACCAATCATTTATGTGAAACTGCGCTCCAAGCTGTTATAACATCCTGGAAGGAAGTGATTGACGATGGTCAAATAGTGGTAGCAGTCTTTATAGATCTGAGGCGAGCATTTGAAACTGTGGATAGGGAGATATTATTGGATAAACTAGTCGCATATGGTATCGGTGATAAAGTGGTTTAAGTCATTTCTAGAGAATCGAAAATAAAAAGTCAGGGTTAACGATGTTGTATCAAGTGAGATAATAAACAATTATGGGGTTCCTCAAGGCAGCGTGCTTGGTCCACTATTATTCTTAGTGTACATTAATGATATATATCGAATACTGAAACATTCAAAAATATATTTGTTTGCTGATGATGCTTTACTATCAATTCAAGGTACAGAATATTTAAATATTATAGAAAATATTAATGAAGACCTAGCTATTTTGGAACACTATCTTTGTATCAACAAATTAAAAACTAATACAAATAAATGCAAATCCATGGTGATTGGTAACAAAAATAGAATTAAAAATATTAATATTGATGGTAGTGCTGTCGTTATAAATAATGAAGTGATTGAATTTGTACCTGAATTTAAATATCTAGGAGTAATATTGGATTATATACTTAGCTTCACTAGTCATGTTGATTACCTTATAAAGAAAGTTTCAAAAAAAAGACATTTCTTAAGTAGAATTAGTAAAGATATTTCATTATATGCAAGAAAAATTATATATAAGTCAATTATACTACCCCATTTTATGTACTGTGCGACATTATTGTATTCTGTCAATATTACAAAGTTAAATGAGCTTCAAATTGAGTAAAACAAATGTCTAAGAGTAATATTAAGATGTAGCATGTATGCCCTAGTATCTGTAATGTATGAAACGTTGAGGCTCAACAATCTTAAAACTATATCGTATGTCCAATGTATGGTGTTTATATACAAGATAATCCATAAACTTGTCCCTGATTATCTAAGTGGAATAATACGTTTTGTTTCGGAGGTGCATGACTACGATACCAGGCAGAGAGAGGATCTATATGTGATCCCTGCAAGAACATTGAGCGCACAAAAGTCAATAACAAATGGTGCAATGATTGATTTTAATAAACTGCCCAAATATATAATTGATTGTGATACTTTAAATAAATTTAAAACAGCTTTGTACAAATTTATTAGTTATTCTGATATTAATTAACAAAATGTAATTACTTAAATAAATAATTACTTATTTATTTAAGTTAGTGATAAATCACAATTTTTACAAAAACTAGTAACTATTGTAATTTGGTTGTAATAGTATTATTATACTAAATAAAGGTCATTATTATTATTATATTATTAGTCATACTTTTACTATGACAAGAATAGATCATTTAACTCTTCTGCAAAGAGTTAGGCTCAGCTGGATTGCTACCTCTATAGGTAATTGTTTCCTTGAAAAATTAAGAAATTACATGGTGGTATTTGGTCAAATTGAACTAATAATATTTTCTAAGGATACACTGGGTATTTAGTTTAGTGCCTGACCCAAAGCTATTATACGTCAAGTGTTGGCCCTGCGTGTGCAACATGGATGGCTGATCTGTTGTCTTTTATAAAGGCAGCAATGTCATTCTCACCATGCTCCAGGGTAGCAGATTGAGCTCAGAATTGGGAATGTCATATGCTTGGGATTGAGTCTCAACAGGGGAGTTGGTACCTTTCCTTCAGTATAGGTGCGTTTGCCCTTATTTGTATGTGTAACTTTCCCTTCCACAGTAAGAGCCTTTAGGGGAAGGAAATAAGCTTCTGTGTGTCTAAACATTAATTTTCTAAAAGGGTCCTTTCTTCCTAACTTATTCCCTACCTTGTATACTCTGATCATGTTATTAATGATACATATTTGGGGATGAGCGTGTGTGTAATGGCTTATTGTTATATGTTAAATGTCATGTTTCATATGATAAATGTATGATTGTTGGATTTGGCCCAATACTATCCCAGATAGGGTTAGTCTTACGGCAGTTCCTAAACTTGTTGGTTGTCCATATTTGCAAAGAGCAGTTAAATTTATTGGTGACCCTTCTAACTCACTACAGTTCTTAAAACACGCAAGGGCTGTTAGTGACTTGGCATTGTACCTTACATATATATATTATTGGTATTACCATAGAAGCCACTTTTTCACTCTACACACGGCAAACGGCAAGTACCAACGATTCTTTCTTACATGAGTAAACTTCTTATATCTAGAATAACTATATATTAAAGTCTTATGAATCATTATCACCTGGAATGTGAATCAATATAAAAGGGTAATTAACACTCTGTGTTGGGCAGAAAATCGGTCTACACAAACATCGACCACAGAGAAATGGGTAAATTTGCAAACTGCTCACCAACTATGAATATGGATTTTTGTGTTCCACGAATATTATTTTCACATGTGATATACATTTTTCATTATCTTTGGCACTGGTTAAAATAAAAAAATCACTCCTTTTGGGTAACGGTTTCAACAAATTCTAAGATCTCTGATCATGTAAGGTGGAAGTGACTGTGACCGTCATGTTGAAAATGTCATGTGAAATGAAAAAAAAAAAAAAAAATTAGGTAGCCTACAAAGTGCATGTGTTTGTGTAGATTATATTCTTTACATTACCCTTTTGGGATATTTTCCTTCTTGCAAAATTAGATTATTTTTCTTTGAAATGGTACTATTTATATCTAAATACAAAGATTATATGAATTGTCTGGATAAAGTTTTGATTTAAAAGTTTTTTTTATTTAACATATATGTGCCTATAAGATTTAAAATTCGTTTAATCTAGCACCTTATTAAAATATGTGTTTGAAAACTTTATAAATATTATCAACCCTTTCTTTACTACACTCGAATATTTTCGGGCAGAAGATCGGGTGTAGTAAGGTGTGTTTCGGATGATTAACCCTGCTAGCCTACGTCGGAGCATACTCTAACAGACCAAACTCTTTCCTACGCTAAACCTAAATTATCAGCTTTTGCCTATGCTCTCTCTTGGTGTTTATTTTTTAAGCATGTACAGCATAAAGTCTACGCGTGTAACCCGTGCAAAGGCATATTAGGAAAGGGTTAAAGGTTTAATTTAAAATAAAAGATGATTACCCTCACAATGAATTTTATTAGGAAAAAATGAGAGTGAAGTTTTCCATGAACACCGAAGATTATACTTCACTCGACACGCGGTTCGTACATCTAGTTGGCATCATCAGGAGATGACTAAACAGTTTGCATGTCCAGTGCTGTATAATCTTTCAGTGTAGATGGAAAACAGCTTTTCTATTTTCTTGCTATATCGAAAGTTCCCGGGAACATCATTAGGAACTAGAAGGTATTTGGAATAGCCACTGTGAGAGCAATGAATGTAAAGTTAATAAAGAAAAATATATATTACATGTGACATATTATGGAAGTATATATATAACAATACAACTAATAGATTGAATTCCTACCTGGTGTCACTTGTGAACAAAAAAATTTAAGCTCAGGTAGATTGTAAAATGTATTGTACCCTTGCACAATAGATTACTCCATGAATACCAGACAAATGAATGAAAATCGAGGTTTGAATTGATAGTCCATAGATAGAATTGGTTAATAGCAGATGCTATTATACCAAGTTTTATTGTATTATGTAAATATGCTTCTACTTTGTGGGGTTGCAAATAATTGCAATTGTCCTGTACAGTTTGGTTTGGTCACACCTGACTACAGATTGAACTGCAATGGCATTATAACAAAAAAGCTAAGCGCAGTCATGTTCTCCACAGTGGCGAGGCGTCCATTAAGGCTGTAAGGCGCAGCCTACCCTATATAGTTTAGATGGTAGACCCCGTTTTTATATTGCCACTTGCCTTTGCCAGAATGATAAACATTTTCTATTTATATTATCATACATATTTCCATTTAAACTGAAGCACCGGCAGTACGCCAACACCCACTGAATAACAAGGTGTTGTTGAGTACGCAGGCCTTGGCCGGCCGCTACCTACGCTGTCGACCGCCCTGGTTTTAATAGACTTTATAGAGATCCGCGGTGCAGTGAAGGGGGGGGGGGGGAGGGGGTACGCGGAAAATGATGTGTAATGAGCTAGCCTGATCAATCAGTTTGCGTAAAACAGTGGCTATAATATTGACCTGTCGTTAGTCGTAGTGATTAGTGTTATTTTTAAGGATAATGGCGGCCCTAGACACTGCCGATTTAGTAAACGTTTTAATTAATAAAAATGGTTATTTTAATAATTTATCCTTAGAAGATAAACTGAAAATTAAATGAAGGAATTTGAGATTTATAGTGCACCACAAAACTTTCCTAACAATATTATAGAAAAATTAACTAATAGTGTTATCCTTTCTTCGACAAGTTAAAATTGAAAGGTGAACTGATGTTTACTTACGGGAGTGAAGATAAAAAAATGCCCCCAAAAGAACTTAATCTCAAAGATGTGTTGCCTGAGACAGTTAAGTTACTACCGTTAATTCTGTGTATTTCGGCCACAACCGCTTCTTCTGAAAGAAGTATGAGTACTCTAAAACGGATAAAAACTTATCTGCGTAACAGAATAACAAACGACCGTCTCTCCAATTTAGCCACGTTGCCCATTGAAAAAGGACTTGTCAGGCCATTCGCTTCTCAACAAGAATTTATTTTAAGAACTATAGATGTTTTTGCAGAAAACGCGGCAAATGGAATTGATAAAAAAAATATAGGTAAGTTGTTTCTGCAATTCAACTATTCAATATTTATATTGCATTAAAAATGAGCAGCCCCCTCCTTCGTCTAATTTAGGACAGCCTACCCTCAGCTCAAATCGACGCTTCGCCACTGGTTCTTCACCTAGTTCTCCAAGTCCTAGGAATAACTGGTGAAATTTCAGAAATGCTTTTTTTGTAGTTCCTATTAAGTTGTCCGGATATGACTGAATATGTTCTGCAATATGGCGAAGTTCACACCTTATACTATGTGTAGGGGTTTATTGCTATCTGCAATAAATTTGGATAAATGGGTTTAAATATATGCAGCTCCATCTGTTACTAGCATTAATGTAATTCATTCTACACATATGTTACATGAGAAATATACCACCGTAATTACTGCTTGGAAGGGAACGGCTACTGAGGTGCACATTTGTTTCAAAATTGTGGGGGGGGTCTGGCAAAGGGAATAGTGAAATATGGAATAAGACATGTTATATAGTCTCTGTGGGTAATTGTATACAAGAAGTGTTCCTGGGAAAATGCTCACGAAACTTTTCCTTGCCCCCTATTTTCGAGGGTGCTGGAGACGAATCTGGCTTCAGTTTTATCCGCTCGGATACGGTTTTCGAGAAAATGAATTTTCCACTTTTCCGCATGAGGCCATTTTTTCTATCAAATAACTTTCACTTCACACTACATAGATAGCTAATATTAATATCAATAGATGCTACAACACTTTCTTTACACATATCATATATTAAACCGTCATAAAACCTATTAGAATCTTTCGATGTTTAGTTACTTCAAATGTATACAATGACTTGCAGTTGGCGACGTCCATTGTATTCGTACGCCCTTCGTGTCGTTCGATGAAACTACATACATACAGAGAGGCTCCAAAAGCTAATTTTGAATATTAACAACTAAATACGCTGTCATTTTGAAGGATACTAACCTAACCTAACCATAATAAGTAGATAGTCAGGTTAGATTAGTATCCTTCAAAATAACAGCGTATTTAGTTGTTAATATTCAAAGTTAGCTTTTGGAGCCTCTCTGTATGTATGTAGTTTCATCGAACGACACGGAGGGCGTACGAATACAATGGACGACGCCAACTGCAAGTCATTGTATACATTTGAAGTAACTAAACATCGAAAGTTTCTAATAGGTTTTATGACGGTTTAATATATGATATGTGTAAAGAAAGTGTTGTAGCATCTATGGGTATTAATATTAGCTATGTATGTAGTGTGAAGTGAAAGTTATTTGATAGAAAAAATGGCCTCATGCGGAAAATTCATTTTCTCGAAAACCGCGTCCGAGCGGATAAAACTGAAGCCAGATTCGTCTCCAGCACCCTCGAAAATAGGTAAGAAAAGTTTCATAAGCATTTGCCCAGGAACACTTCTTGTATACAATTACCAAATTTTATATTTCAAAGAGCACCAAATATCCACACAGCTCTAGAACGCCACGGAGAATGGCCCACTATCCCCGCCTATAAGTATTGCTAACCATGTGAGCTGTCTATCGCCTGTCCGCCGTAATCTGTGGATCGTTCCGTTCATTGAACTACTCCTGTCTGTCTCGCCCATCACAGAATTATTAGAGTAACAATATTGTTAATCAGTGTAGACAATACACTCACTATAAGAATTGTTTTTTACAATCTTTCCTGTATTATAAATGTTGGTTAATAAAACACTATTAAAATTATTTTTTTTATTTGTAGTGTGTGTTATATTGTATTATAATTTAATTAAGTAGTAACATATTAAAAAACAATCCATTAAAAAGAATTGTATTGTAAAAGGCAATTTTCATATGTTTAGGCACCACCATTGACAATCATTACATAAAAAAAAACTTATAAATTACATAAAAAAGCAGACAGGCACATAATTCACAAAATATGTATATATTATTGCAATTTAGTACTTATAGTTTTCAGATATAGTGAATATACAACTTATAAAGAATATTAAATTATAAAATATATGAAAGCTTAAAATTTATTATTGGCACATAATTTATAATATCTAAATATTTGGTTAATAACAACAACCATAGTTAAGATAAGCAAAAACATATTAGCACCACATTTGTCAAATAAGGACACTTTGAAATCTAAATGTAAACTATGGAAAAAAAAACATGTACAGTAGGAGTTATGGCAGCCTTATATTTGATTAAGTTTATATTTTTGGCATTAGTCAAATTTAAAACTTTTTGTAGAAGATTCTTGTTTACTTGACCTTGTCAATGACACAGTTTTCTTTTCTATTATTTGTTGAGTTACAGACTTTTTTAGCATTTTTTGTTCCAGGGTATCTTCATCTTTGAGTACTGGTGGCTGATTTATGTAATCTACATTTGAAGAGAAAGACGAATGATATTTTGCATCAGATCCATTTTTGAAGTTATTAAAACTGTTTTGATTAAGCATATCACCTTTACCAGCAGGTGAACTAGAATAGTACTTCTCGCTATTTGATGAGTAGGTATGTTGAGGAGCTGATTGATAACTTTCATACTTAAAAGTATCAGTTTTATAACCTCCTGGCATTTTATATGTGTTTGTAATATATTCTGAACTTGAATATCCATCTGTAGACGGTTTATATTCCGATTTATTAAAACTTTCAATAGGTTGGTAATGACTACTTGTAGTGCTATAATCAAAATTTTGATTTGGAGTACCAAATGGTTTTGGAACAGTAGAACTAGTACCATAACTTTTATTTAGACTTGCATAATGACTAGGAGTGCTTGTGCTCAAAGGCTCATATGATTTTGAAGTTATAGTTGTATTTAGAGGTTCGTAAACTTTTGGAAAGTTATGCCTCTTTTCACTAAATTGAGTTGATCCATAATTTGCAGAGAATTTGGGTGTATTTTGTGAAAAGGAATTATAATTAGGATAATTATAATCATTTTGTCCATATGTATTAGTTGAACCATAAACTGAAGAGTCCAAATCATTTATTTGAGACTGTAGAGTGTGAGTCTTTTTATTGCGATCTAAGGAATTAACTTTTTCTGGACTCTCTAGGTAGCTATAAGTTTCTTGGTAATATTTTGATGGTGTAGACTGATTTTGCAAACTATCGTAACCATGGGTGTATCTGAAATTATAAAATACTTATTTAGGAAAAAAAAAAAAGAAGCGAAATGTTAATGTGGATATAGAAGAAACTACTAAACCATTCCTAATGTTTTTTAAGTTAATTTTTACAGAAATACTAATGGAACTTAGCTAACGGAAAAGTTATTATTTATAATGGATATTTTATGTACTAGCTATACAGTAATTTAGGCATGGAAAGACTAGGAAGATGTAATTTTACTATGAAATATTTTACTCAAAGTAAATAAAATATACATAGTATATAAAGTAAATAGTATAAAACAAAAATGTACTATTAATATATCTCCAGATATTTACTATTCTTTGGTTGTTCCCTAGAAAAGGTTCTAGGTTGTTGGCGCACCCATTAAAATGCTGCACGAAAATTTTCACATTAGCTTTAATATTCCTGATTTTTAATTTTTATCTAATAAACAATAGGGAAAAAATTTTATCCATTTTATAAATGGGCAGTAGGCATTTAAAATGAACCGTCTTGAACAGTATAAGCAACATTTTTTATCCAAAATTATTTTTTGTGTTCAGGCAGGCCCGCCAAAATGCCATGAAGATTCATCTCAAACTCCCATAAACATTATTTTTTGAAAACAATACATTACAATTTTTCTACAGATACATTTATAATATATACTATCCAGCTATATTCATATAATTCTTTAACTATAAGGTAAACCATAACATTCCTATACTTTAATATCGAGCCATCCACTAGATAATTGCCAAACTAAATGTTATCCGGTTCTTACTTAGGCTTTAATATATTATAAAATAATTTGGTTTCTCAAAATTGTTGACATCTCTATTCCAAGTTAGGTTTTTCCTGAAGTTTTAAATTAATTTATGCCAAACTTTCCCCATTTCCCCATTGAATACTCGTATAATTAATTTTAAATGATTGTAAACCGAAAAAATGAGTCTGCAAAATTTACCATTAATAGAAGTTGATTGTAGCACCATATACCGTCATTTTAAGATGATTATTTGTATTTTCTTAAATATCTTAAAACAAGAAATCACAGTTACAGGGGATTTTATTCTAGTTTCAATTAAAGTTTAAACTGAATTTATCTTGCAACTATTTTATTATTATATTGCATATTGCTTCTAGTAAGTCCAAACAAAACAAGTACCTTGACTTTTAACATTTAAAAAACAATAGTATTTTGTTTTTGTTGATATCTTCAAACTACAGTATAGAATATTTATTCTGAACAATTTGGTTTAGCTATTCCTTTTATCTATTTAGCCGTGACATTCAAATAAGCAAGACTGACATGACAAATTGTTTTAAATTTGGTTGTAATAAATAATGTTTGTTATAAAACTATTTATTCTGTAGATGATTAAGCTAAAAATTAATATTTGATTTTCTTTCTAAAAAATGTGTGTCTAGTAATTTAAATATTTAATTTATATTTAAAGGTATGTAACCCATAATGTAAACCTACATGTAATTATTTATTTTTTGATAAGAACTTCTTGATATACAGATAATCAACCTGTCACATCAAGCTTATATAAAGGGATAAAAATCTGCAATTAAACTCACTGTTCATTTAAGATTCAGTTGTGCCATATTTAGAAATGTTAAACATAAAACAAATTGACACAACATAAGCAAAGGCGAAAAACGGTATTTGGGAATATTGAAAATTCATATAAAAGAAAAGTAACTTACTAAACCTGTACCATTAATCCAACCACATAATTAGCATACTTTGATCTTAGCTTGAGACTGAGAATAAATAGTCTCTGTCATATTATTATATCGATTTTTGAAATTTTAGTACTACAGCCTCATAATCAAATATTTGACATAGGAATAGAAAATAAGGAATAGGATAATTAAAATCAGAAAATTTTACTTCAAACAACTGCTTAAATATTATGGCAGTTGTTTATTAATATAAATTTAGAAAATTATTACTACTAAACTAAATTTCATTTAGTGTTATTGAAAATATCTTTTTTTTTAATATTACATTCATCATAGTGTAAAATTCTATGGACTGGTTTGAGGAATCCTTATATTTTGGATGAAGTTTCCATCGAACTGGAAAGATATTTTTTCAAGAGAGGTTTTGTCAACTTTTTGTCATCCACTGCGGCTGATTTCTTTGGGGCTATTCTCTGGAAGAATTCTGAGTTCTCGAAGCAACTACCCCGAGGGAATCACTTGCAATTGATGAGAACAAAACATGTCATTTGATAGGAAAGTAGAAAAGTTACATTTAGCTAAGTGTGGAAATATGTTTTAGTAAAATAAAAGGTTTTCAAGTTATTGGCCTAATTTTTTTTGCCATTTAAATACGAGATTCTTTGCCAAATGAATATTTGTATAAAATATAAATTTTGATTATCTGAACAGTTAAAAAAATTTATAAATAAAAAATTTTATATGTTTATTTAGTATTTATTTAGTCTTTATTTTTTAATATTTACAAAGTTGTAAGGTTAATAAAACCAAAGATCACCCAGAAAATTTGATACCATAATGATAATATTTCATCATTATATTAATGTTATACAGTTGTATTGTACATAGTAGTACTGGATGTATCTGAATGTAATAGAGTTGTTTGAATTACTCAACATTGAAACTATTCTCAGTTTTTTAATTAATGATATTCACATCTATTAGACAATAAATATGGATTAATCAATAGACAATGAGGTAAAATGGTAGTTCCACTATTCCACAATATGCAAGTAAAAAAACTTCAAACTCCTAAATGAGTTCTGTATCTTTACGATTCTAATGTTCAATGCAATGAAAATCTAGAAAAAAGTAAAATCTGAATACACATAGAAATGACTTCAATCAATCATTTCAATATTTTGGCGAAGTGAGTATGAGGATATATCTATGTACTAAAATATCAGTAATTTTTAATATATATCGCTGCATAATAAAAATGTAGTTTGTTATTATATATCTTTCTTTATGGTGAATTAGTGGGGTCACTTACCTTTAATTGTGTGTTAATTTTCATTATCAATAATAACCTTCACTCTGCATGCAACAAACAAAATTAAATTAGTGTTAATACATGGAAAAGAAACAATAAAATTAGACAAAACTACAAAGGCCTTTTAAGAGCAATAGGAGACATAAAGCCAATAACACTTATGGGATGTATACTCAATTCAATAAAATTAAAATTATTACTAGTATGTTTTGAACAAAAGTGATATCAATAGGAAAAATTTATGACCTGCCAGATACAGACCGAATCTCTTTATAGCCCGCACTATGATATAATATAAATACAAATAAATTAATTCCTGATAATGACTTTGAACATTAAACCTTTTTGCAAAATCACATTAAAGTGGAATCTCTCATCATGAAAGATAATTAATATGTGTATAAAAGTAATCCTCACTATTTGTAGTAAGTAGAGTGCTAGTAAATGAAACTGTTACAAGGGATTATGTATGGAACAATAAATCTGATTATGTATGTGTTAGAACTATTAATTTAAACAAAATGTGAAGACACTTAATGTTTCATTTATACATCATACATATAGATGAATATGTGTATTTATGTATATTTTTCTTGTATGCAGATATTGAATATGTATTATCCCAGTTTGGATTGTGTTACAAAAAGTACAGAACATATGTTCATATTCATATTTTTTTTTATACAGCGTGGTGATAAAAAGACAGAGAATTTTTGCAGAGTACAACTTTAAACATAAGAATAAAGTGTCTCGATACTAAATTATTGAAACAGAAGATTAACACTTCGTTACACGCTAAGCGGTCCCCCAGGACCGCATTACTATGCATACTACTATTACAACTAAGAAGGTATGTGTCATGAAGGGTTAAAATACAAATGCTGTCACTTATTTCTCTCCTTAGCTTTCATTGTGTAAAATCAATGTAACTAATCTGCAATATGCTGCTGGACAACCGCTGCACGGCTTGTGTTTGAACAGTGAATTTCATTTATTTAATATTATGCCCTGTAAATGAAAGTTCAATGGCACTGAACAATGCATGTAAATAGATGTTGTGGTATGTAAAAACAGGTGTTACAGAACATGTTGCAGGTGAAAACCATAAAGCACGTCTAAGTAGTAACTGGAGTTACTACTTAGCTAGAAACAAAATCAATTTAAAATGGTTTTAATGATGATTGCAACATCACAAGTTGCAATCCATACATTTCAAGTTGCAATCCATACATTTCAAGTTGCAATCCATATGCATTGCAATACAACATGTGTATACAATAAACAACACATTACAATACAATACAGTACAATAAACAACAAATAAACATTATCTTCGACTCTATCAGTTTATTTTCCAATTAGGGCACCCCTCTGACTATATGGAAAATAAATCTGAAACAGTCTTTGAGCTCAATGTTGGATTTCGAACAATGTGTACTAAAGTATGTTCACAAAGTCCTGAGAGCGCGTCAAAACAAATGCATGCACTGTTCACGTGAACTAACAGATGCTTAATTCACAAGAGCCATCCATGCGTAAAATTATTAGAAATATACTAATAATAATAATTAATGATTTAATATGATAATAACTATAATTTTGTCTTCTTTTTAAAAAATTTAAAAATTAATTTCAAATACAACCATTGCAACCACATTTTAAATTAATCATTATTTAGTAAAGTAGTAAAAGTAATAATTATTTTTCTAACAACTAATATTCTGGTTTTTGGTAATGCTAAAGATAATGTATAAAAGATTTTCAAATAGTTTTCTATAAAAAAAATATTTAGTGAAAACACTTTGGTTTTGTAAAAACTCTTGCGGGAATATGTCAGGTTTACCCCTCTCACCTGTTCTGGTTGCCATATTATGACGTCACTATTAGCTAAATATTTTAATTATCTCAATTCCAAGTTCTTCAACAAAATAAGCAATAATGTTTACGTTTATGAGAAAAATGTAAATATAGATTTTATATATAGTATATTAAATTTAACAAACAAAATCCAGTGTTATGATCCACTTATGATTAATTGTCTGAAGAAAGATCACAGAATTCATCACTGCCACTTTTACTTTCATTTACATTTATAATTATCGGCTCTATATCTGATTCAATTATATATAAGTTCCCAAAATGTTTTCTCTGCTTTTTCTGTCACATGCAGCACCCATTTCTTCCACTTTTCTGCAGTAACTCTACCTATAGTTTCATTAAAAATTGGTTTGATGTCTGAAAATTTAAATGAAGTATTCTTTGACGCCACATAATTCTTTGTGTCCGCCCATATCATTTCAATTGGATTCAGTTCACAATGATATGGGGGAAGGCGAATAATTGTTTTATTATGCGCCTTAGCCATCTCGTCTACAACATATAAATCATATGCTGGTTTATGCTGTTTAACTATTTGCAATAATTCCTTTTTTAGCATATCTTCTTCAAAGCTAATATTTTTGGATGATAGCCATTCTTTAATTAGGTCTTTTCTCCATGACGTTGTTGGGGTTTTCTCTATTTTTCTCGAGTGGTAGGAAGCATTATCCATTACAATCACAGCATTGTTCTCTAAAAATGGAAGTATATTATTGAACCATTTTTCAAAATTGTCGGCATTCATCTCTTCGTGATAGTCGTTAGTTTTTTTTGACTCAAAAACCCACAGACCACCATCAAAAAACCCTGTCTCACTTCCAATGTGAGTAATAATAAGGCGTTTGCCTTTACCAGAAGGATTTTTTAATCCTGGTGAAAATCCTGCAAGAAATGCCTGACGAGAGGATTTTATAGTTTCATCCTTCCACACATGTGAAGTTGTCATCATCATTAGGTCATCAGTCCTAAGACTGGTTGGACGCTAACCTCCAGCTTCTCCTATCTTGTGTTAACCTACGCATTTCGCTAATTGTGCTACAACCTACATCCCTTACTATTTGCGAGCAGTAGTCTAATCTAGGCCTACCTCTGCCTTTCTTCACTCCTATTTCTGCCTCCAAAATATCGCGGACTATTCCCCCATGCCTCAGCAAGTGGCCTACCATTCTATCTCTTCTCTTCTTTAAGTTTTTCCACATACTCCTTTTCTCGCCGACTTTCTCCAATACTTCTTCGTTTCTAGCCCTATCAGTCCATGGTATTTTCATCATTCTTCGGTAACACCACATCTCAAAAGCTTCTAATTTCTTCCTACTTGCTTCCCCTACCGTCCAGGTTTCGCAGCCGTAAAGTGCCGTGCTCCATACATATGTTTTCAAAAATCTCTTCCTTGTTTCTAAGTTTATTACCCCCGAGCATAAAAGTGCTTTCATTTTGTTAAAAGCTACTCGACCCTGCGCTATTCTTTGTTTTATGTCTTTATCGCTTCTTCCATCCCAATTTATTTTACTTCCTAAATAAGTGAAGTCTTTAACTTCCTCCAATCTTTCATTATTAATTTGTACTTTCGTTTTTGCTCTGCTCTCGCGCCCTCTGCACACTAACACTTTAGTTTTGTTTTTATTCACCCTCATTCCGTATTCCTCTGTCAACACTGCCTCCATTTCGTTCAATGCTGATTCTAGTTCCTCCTTACTAGATGCTAATACTGCTATATCATCCGCGAATCTCAGCATTTTTAGTTTCTGTCCCTGTACTTTAATCCCGAAATCCACTCTATCTTTTACCACATTAATCGCCTCTTCGATGTACAGATTAAAAATTAGTGGTGATAGCGTACATCCTTGTCTTACTCCTTTCCTAATACCTACTTCCCTTTCTTCCCCTTCTACTTCTATAACAGCAGTTTGCTCTATGTATAGATTGTGTACTACTCTCCTATCTCTATACTTCATTCCCGCGCTCTTTAGTACCTCGAACATTTTTTCCCATCTTACGTTATCAAAAGCTTTTTCTAAATCTACAAATCCTATATAAGCGTTCTTTCCTTTTTCTATTGTTTTCTCTAACATTACTCTTAGCGCCAGAATAGCTTCGCGAGTTCCCCTATTTCGCCTAAACCCGAATTGGTCTTCTCCTAGTATTTCCTCCGCTCTATTTTCCATCCTCTTCTGCACTATTCTAGTTAAGATTTTTGACGCATGGGAAGTTAGGCTAATCGTTCTAAAGTTCTCGCATTTGTCGGCTCCTCTCTTTTTCGGTATAGTAACGATAATGTTCCTCTTATAATCCTCCGGCATCTCGCCCGTTTCGTATATATATTTTACCAGTTCAAACATCCTATTTACTACTTTCTGTCCCGCACATTTCAAAATTTCCCCCTGTATTTTATCTACACCCGGCGCTCTATTATTCTTTAGCCCCCTTAGTGCTATTTCAAATTCCTCTCTCAATATAGGTTTTCCTACATCTTCCCTATCGATGCTAGATTCTTCCTCTAATATCTCTCCTAATTCCTGACCCTCCTATAAATTTCCTAAGTACTGCTTCCATCTATCCGCTTTCTCCTCTCTTCCTATCAGTATGTCCCCCGATTGACTCCTAACATTTCTACTTATTGTTCCTACATCCCTGAAGTTCCTCTTAATTATTTTGTAAGCCTCATCGGTCTTACCTACTTGCAACTTATCTTCTACTTCTTTGCATTTCTCCTCTATCCATTGTTCTTTCGCTTTTCTACATTTTCTAATGATTTCCCACTTTATTGCCTTATACGTTTTCAGTCCTTCTTCGTCTCGTCTGTTTTTGTAGCCTCGTCTCTTTTGCATTAAGTTTAAGATTTCGTCCGTTATCCAGGGCTTCCTAGCTTCCCTTTTATCGTGTCCTAAAACGTCCGTAGCCGCGGAAGCTAGACTATTCTTGATACCCTCCCACTCAGTTTCTGCGTTCTTGATTTCGTCCTTCCTCGTTTTATTTATTAATTGATCTGTTTTCTCCTGGAACCATCTTTCATATTCTGATCCCTCAATATGTCTACATTTTTTCAGATTTTTGAACTTTAATCTAGCTTTCATGACTACCAAGTTGTGATCGCTGTCTACATCTGCTCCTGGATAACTCTTACAGCCTTTTACTTGATTTCTAAATCTCTTCCTAACCAGAATGTAGTCTATCTGATACCTGTCTATCCCTCCTGGCATTTTCCATGTGTACCGCCTCCTAACGTGATTCTTGAACAATGTGTTCGCGACTACCATCTTGTGCTTCTCACAGAATTCTATCAGTCTGCTACCTCTCTCGTTTCTGTTTCCTAATCCATAAGGCCCTACAAATTCTCCTTCTTTCCCCTCACCTACGACTGCGTTAAAATCTCCTACTATATATTTTGTGAAGTTGTATGTCCTGCATTTACCCATGTTTCGTAAAGGTAATACATTTTTTTGTTTTCATTTCTACATCTCCTTATAGTTCTTAAATAGTCTCTTCTCCAGAGAATTATTTTGTCCCTATCCATCAACGCACTATCGCGACCCCGTTTAACATGCTTGAAATTCAGAGTTTTTATAAGTTTTAAAAAAGTAGTCCTTTTAAATAATGGCAAGTCTGGATCATCGACAACTTTCAAAATTTTGTTGATGGTTGGGATTTCGTTTCGAAAAAAAAATTCGTGTATTTTTCGTCTAATAGCTAACCGGTCAAAATCATCAACATTATCTAACAACTTTCGTCTAGGTTTTTGTTTTTTCGGTGACGATAATTGACTGGTAGTTTTATACTCATTATTAATACGATAAACGGATGCCTTAGAAACACCAGCACATATAGCAGTTTTCTTAACTATATCAGATATTAAACCATCTGGATTTTCTTTTACTTCTGTTTTGTATATATTTCTTATAACGTTTTTCTCTGCGCTACTTAAAGCACGTTTAAATTTGCGTTTCTTGGGAGGAGAATACTCATTTGACACTTGTAAACTAGAAGTTGAAGCTTTCGGGAGTTCTATATCACTTTCTGTGGTACTAGACATTATTCAGAAAGAAATTCACGGGATGAAATACAATAGCAATGAAAATAACTATATAACTACTAAAATGAAATAACATATAGAAGTGGAAGAAATACAAATATACTTTTACGCGAATTGTGTACTACTGAAGGAACGATAGTCTGTAACTGGATGTTAAAAATGCAACCAATGAGGATTGGGCTACGTCATGCCCACGTGACAATCACGCACATATGTTTGTTTTGACGTGGTCTCAGAACTCGGCGAATACACTTTAATGTAGACCTCCTTGAAAGACTTAATAAGTTTTAAATATGCTCTGGTTGCCTTGGTAGATGTTGAAGGCTACTGTTTTTCTCATGTAAGTGGATTTTAAGCGACATAAAAATTTAATTTCTGAATACTTAGAACAGCTACTGCTAATTTATGTTAAAAAATGACTATTCTGTCCTTAGTGAAATATTTATTGCACCTGTTATTTTCTGGATATTATAAAACCATCAATTAAAATTAGTATAGGTTATTTGAAATAAGAAGTACATGAAATGAGAAGTAGAAATCCACTAATGATGCAAATTTGTTCTGAAAAGAACAATTCTGTGTATTATAAAATATAACATGTATACACTAAATGGTATTGTGGATATGTACAAAGTAATACAAATCTAGTACATATCAAATAAGAAAACCGCAGAACTTATATACACCTACAATTTTTTTTTCCTTAACACCGTTTATATTGCATTTGACATTGTTCCTTTCTGTTATTTATTTGTGTTTTTTCCCAGTAAAACTATTCTAAATTGTTAAACATTAGTTCAAACCATTTAATTATAATATCATATAGATACTATGACTTAAATCTTCAAAAAGATAAAAGTAATAATGTGAAGATTCACTGATGCGTTAATTTTGTTCAGGAGTTTATGTTCTATAAATAAATTAACCAATGCTAATGATTGACTGCCAAATATAATTAGAAATGAAAATGCAGTTTTGTGCATCGCATTATATAGTTCTACCCATGTACTTCTGATTTTAAGTGAACTATAATACATATCTTGAATTAATTCCTGGAATATTGGATATATACAACATTGCTGGTCTTTATTCATTATCAATAGGGAAATCTGCCAAATGAGCAGACAAAAAAAAAACAGGTTTTGCAGGCTAAGCAGAATTTGTGAATTCTTCCCTTTATATGTGAACCCATTACACCTGTAGACAATAATTCATCCAAATGGTAATTTCTATGTATATCTTAACAACAAATTTCCTCTTTGCTTTGTCCCATTTCAACTCTGTATGTGGCTCAGTCTAAATTAATAAATTTTTCCTATATTCAATAATCAAGAAAATTTACACTAAAATGATATTCAAAATAATGCAATAGAATTTTTTTTGGGATTTTCCTTAATAAATAATAAAAAATGTTTTATCTAAGATATTTACATTTTGTATTTATCTATTTACATAATAGATAAATATAAAACATAATATGTTAAAATAAGTAAATTTTTTTTATATTTTATATATTGTTTTGTTTCTACCACTGTCTATATTATAATTTAATGCTGCTATAGTTTTAATACTCTATCATTTTCAAATTGATTCAAGTCATTAATTCCCCTGAACCACCTTGAGGATGATGCTGATGTATCAAAACTACAGTGGCTTTAAGTTACAATAAAAACTAGTAGATACAAATAAAGTGTTCTAAAATATTAGAGGATTAGCATACACAATATAGGACACTTAAAAAACCATTTCGCTTATTGACTTTACTTATGTTGCAATAATCTTACAACAGTTAACCCACCCACCAATCTAGGTAAATACCAAAAGCAAAGGATTTAGTAAGGTTATAGACAAAAACACACACCTGAGACTCACCGCATTGTTTCTGCCTCTTGAGCAGAGCTTATGTAGCCATCCGTATCATCTCCAGAGGTATCATAACCCTTAAGTTTATATTTGGCCTGTCTTATGGCACTTAACTTATTTCGAGCTTCTTCTAATTCTCTCTCTATTCTGCACACTTCAGATCTGGAAGTAATAAAAACAAAAACATTATATAACATTATAGGTAAAAAAATATTGATTAATAAAATACCATATTTTTAAAGGGAATATGCACTTCTTTCAGAGGAATAATTTTTTGTCATATGTTGGGAAGTGCTCATAGAACCCCTTTTCAATAAATTCATAGTGGCAATACTACATCCTCCTTAACCACAACCAATATTTTAATGCACCTGTGCATGCATATTATTTATATCATCATCAGTAGGGTCTGTTTTTTCTTGTTACTGCAAACTTAAAACTTCACTATCAGTTTCAACTTCTACATTCAAATATAAAATATAACCTGATGACGATGAAAAAATTGCTATCTAAATATGCATATACAGGCACATTAATATATTGATTGTGGTTAAGGGTAATATATCCTCATTGTATTTGTGGCAAACATACATTGACCAGTGTGAGTGCTTGTTAATATTTTCTAGTAAACGCATACTTATAATTATCTCTTAGTGTCCTCAAGCTATGTATAGTTTACAATAATGAAAACCAATTTACAATAATGGATATTAAGAAAAAAAAAACACATATTCCAAATAATACAATAGCTAAAAAATAACTTGACAGATTAACAAATTGGAAATTACCAGCTATAACGAATGATTTAATAGCTGAAATTAAAGTGACAAAAATGGTATTGTAAAATGTAGAACAAAGGTAAACAATGGATAATCTTCTATGAATATTTCATGATCACTTTTAAGGAGTATCATAAAAGAAATATCCTAGTAACTTATTGACTTTCGGGCAGTAACATATTGTTCGGATATCAGTGAGTTTATACATAGGTTTTCCACTAAAAGAGGTGCTTTGAACATATTTCGAGCTAATTTTATATTTTAAAGTGAAAAGAAATTGTGGCACCATCATAGATCAACCACAGGAACATTGGTTTAGTAGTATATTGATTTAGATATCTGGTGAGTATCGAAGAATATCAAAACTTGATTCATTAAAACCCAGTTGCAAAAGTTCACATATAGAGGATATTCCTGTTGTTTTCAGACATATCTTTCGCACATGAAACATATAGCTACTCAATACTACATAACAATTTAGATGCCCAAGAGATTAGATAATACGCTGATTGAAATGAAAGACTTGGGAAATATGCTAATGATGGTGATCATCTAATAACTAATGCCACCTACAGCATTCTTCAGCTTATTTGACCTATAACACAATTTAATCATAATTTTATACCATATATTACATAGATATTTGAGCCTAGTATAGATAGGTTAAAATTAATAGTATTAGTAATTAATTAATAGTAAAATTAATAGCTAAAAACATTTTACATTTATTATGGTACTATAATTAACAGGTTATAGTAGAATTTAATTATGTACCAGTGGTCCTCAAACAATTTTGTATATCAATATTCATGTCATTTTTAAGGAAGTTTTATTAAGACACCTTTTTCTTTTTTTATTTTTCTTTTCAAAATGTATCTTCTATTAAAAGTAATTCCTCAAGTTCACATTGGTATGATTTTGAAATAAAATAATTACATACCTTGCATTTATTTCTTGTGCAATACCACCAACCATTTTCTTGTTAAGTATGAGATACCTTTCCTCTTCAACACTCTTGGCTCTTTGTGCTGCTCTAACCAAATTGTCAGTTGAGCGTATAACAGCATTACCCGCTGCATGAAGGCGTCTAGTGGCCTCTGTATCTCCTTCAGCTTTTACCTTACAAGCAACCAACAGTTGTGCTGTAGAACTCGCTACTTGTTTAGCTGCAGCGATCAACTTATCTTCACTGCCTAATCCTGAGAAAAGATAATTTAATTTAATGATTTATTACATGTTAATTTTAATAAAATCTTAAACAGGCCTATCTTTAAATAGATATAAAGATCATTTTAAATAGTCGGCAAATAATTTTTATACAATATTGAGTAACTTTCAAAATAATATATATAGCTGAAAAGAGCTATATATATTATTTTGAAATTGTATTTCAACAAAGGGCCATGGTATATTTTACGTATTTTTTTTTTTTTTGAAAAACAATTATTTCATGTTAAGTTGATAATTTTCAACGAACCTGTTTAATTTATATTAATTATGAAAAAATGTATTAAAGTTTGTATTCTAGAGAACATTTCATAGTTCGTTATAAAAAATATGTAACTACAATCTGGAAAAATCTTTACAAAACCCTATGAAAAATGTTATATAATCATACCTTGTACAAGAGCATTTGCACTTTCCACTAGACTATGTGTTGCAGCAGCTACTAAACGAGCAGCAGAAATAAGACCCTCTGACCATTGGCCATCATCAGACGATGAAATTGGACTTCTGGACATTTTCCCGCTATCTATTAATTCTCTTTGAGCTGCACTAGCAGCTTTTACAAGTGCAGATGTTGCAGCTGTAATGGACTTGGCAGCTTCTAATATCATTTCATCAAAGTTCATAGATTCATCCAAATCTTGAGTCTACAATTTTTTATAAATCATATATTAGGTGTGACCCTAAAGTAATCCAAGTATCATTTTATAATAGGATATGAAATAAAAATGAAATAAATAAATATATTTTTCTTCGCAATTTACTATAATTCATAATAAAAAATGCAGATAATTATCTATTTTAGTTCATTTCTTTTTTAATTCACAGGTGGCTGGTGAAAACTTTTTTGTTTAAACAAAAATTAGAAATGGATATAAATGATAAATGTTTTCTTTATTTCTAGTGCATTTTGAGAAATCTCCATAGTTATTAACAATTACATGAAAATAATATATAAATCCACATGCAGTGAGGGATATCACTATTTTATTTTTTATCTCGCATCAGATTTGTATAATATAGAACTGCTATCAGATTAATGAATTAAAATGTAATTTGAACATTTAGTAGTTAATGGTACCTGATAGAATGTATCATCCAGTGGCATTAGATTTCCCATGATTGAACTAAACTTCTATTTTATTGATACAGAAATTTCAGTTGACTCAGGTGTTCCTTATCATGCACAAGTCCGATAGTTAAATGTGCATTTAATTATATAATTGATTTTAATTCACAATTTTTATAGTTTTACAATATATACATCATACATGAATTCCTTACAGTTACTTAGTACCACATAGTATTTTGTCCACTACTGTTTAGCTGGTGTATACAAACGATTGTTTACTAATAAGTCATCACTTGTCATTGAGAGTAACAGTTAAAAACACATAAACTATAGTTTGTCCTTTTTCATATTTATGTAGGTCTATGTGGTAAATAAATGTGATTTAAGTATGACACATAAAATAACTAAATAATTTTTGTTCATTAACATCATGCTTATACAAACCAATATTTAATAAGCACATATACGAAAATGTTGGTACATTGTAATACTATATAATGAAAAATTCTTGCTAGCCAATATAAGGCCACTTAAACAGTATGGATATCGAACATCATAAGGATCTCAAAATAGAGGCACTTCTCTTAGAATCTCAAAATTACTCATAAAAAATTTGCCCATTATTTTTTCATATGAGTAATTTTATGTTGATACAATTATCCCTCTATTATTGTCTATCCTCGCCATATAAAAATTATTAAGATGCTTAGAGCTGATTATGTTGAATATCTAATAATTATAACTACTGTATCAAGAAGAACACTAACATTATCAAAATATTATAGTTTGTTCTACTTTATATGGGGGAAATTGCCAGTTCATATTCTATTTAACTGTAAAATTACAACTAATATTGCAATTAAGTTTATTATGATTTACTAATGTATTAATCATAATTTGATTGTAGATAAAAATTTTAGTCAACAAGACCAGACAATGAAGACAAACTGTGATCACCATGATGATTGATTATCAACAGTGATCAACAAGACCAAACAATATTATTTGTGAGGCAACGGAATTTAAAATTTTGGTAATTATATATATAAAGTATATCATTGTAAGTGATATATGTATAAATACGGACTTCAAATATTAAAATTTCTCTGTTTTAGAATATCATTTGACGAATATGTGCGGATATTGATTATAATCTTTGCTTTTTATAAACTAGAGAATACTGTAATATATTCTAATCCTATTGTTCTGACTACTATAGATTCTGAATACTACTGTCTTCTATTTGTATAGCTGTGACAACTGGTGAGTCAGTAATTGAAGTATCAGCCAAATTTTTTTTTTGTCTCAATAAATGACAGAATAATCATGTTCTTGCAATCTTATTTCCTGCTAATAAACCGCTGATCTCATCTGATAATGTTGCCTTTCTTAACTATAATCTTAGTGCTTAACCTCATCTAATGCTTCATCTATGTTCATTAAATTTTACATTTTATTGCCCTATGATCCAGATTAGGGAAAACTTAATGACTATTGTAAGAGGGCATTGTAGCAACACCCACTGAATAACAAGGCCTTAGTGCTTGTCGTGTGACGTCATCAATGTAGGCCGTGCAATTTTAATCATATAAGGGGATACATACACTAATATTTATGAAAACTATCAATAGTTAACTTATTTTAAAGAACGCTAGTTATATGACAGGCTTCTTGACAAATCCCAAAAATTATGTTTGAGTTTTGGTTTAATACTAGGTCTAGTATTAAGTGCAGGCTCCCAACTCCCCTACACCTGCGCCAAAATTCAGGATATGTATTTATGTATAATAAACATTTTTCGCACTACTGAAAAGAGATTATTACACATAAATACATATACTGAACTATTACACACCTTCTCTTAATTATTATTACTTAGTAGGTATAATATAGGTATGCATGTTCATGTTATGCAGTTTCAAATTTCATTTACCTACCTAACATCGTGCATAACTTAGTGTTGAGGTGAGAGTTTAGGTATAAAAAATATATTATAGAACACAAGCCATGAAAATACATTAATTAAACTTTTAAAGAAATAGGTCACAAATTATATACGTTTAGTTATAAAAAATATTTATGCATGTATAGGTAGGTATATGGCCTACTTCGTTAATGTATCGAGTTTTCTTTTTTATTTCCTTTTTTTAAATGGTCGCTATTTTTAGCACAATAATTTTTTAAGAGGGCATTGGAAATACTTTTGAGAATAATTTTTAAAATGTCTTTTCCATTATGATTAGCGCATCCATCGAAATGTGAGACATGTTTCTGTTCAATACAATATTCCAAAATTAAATGAACCATGAACGATCTTTTATTATAGATTTCTAGAAATGTGTCCTCAAATTCATTTATTAATTTATTGAAGATTATATAAGTCACAGATAGGACATTTATAACTTGTCCTTGGGGATATAAAAGTCCTCCACGATTTAATTTATTAATGAGATCAAAATTGTCCTCAACAATAAATTGCTCGTCATATACTAATTTTTGTTTACAGCTGGCACATTGTAATTTTTTTAACTTAATATAGCAACAATAACCACCTAAATATGTAATTAACGGCAATACATCGTTGATATCGTGAAAGTGATCATCATTTATTAAAATTTGAGACAATAACGTTTTAATTTGAGAAAAGTCTTGTTGAGAGCAATTTTTGCTTATTTCAAGGGCTTTTGACAAATTTAACTCATCAATATTTTTGAACTTTTCATCTACTTGCCGTATTTTGACATCTTTTGATAAATAAAAGGGGCAATTTAAAAAAATAGATGGTATACAGTCTTCTTTTAGCCGTGGTTTTAGTAAATCTATTGTAAAAATCTTACCAGTGTTTGAGTCTTGAACTGTTGTACTTTTTATTATACTACCTTCAGGAAAATGAGCTTCACATACTCTCGTGTTGTTTGTGGGCTGAATGTTATCTCGGGGTATCGCTTTTAGCCATTTTTGTCGTAAACTTACGTCCTTTGGGAAACCGAAAACATGAACTTTAGGCCCATTTTTATAATAGTTTCCGTTACAGCGAGGAACACAACACTTTTGAGGCATAATTTCACTAAGTATCAGTTACCACAAAACTAGCCGAAACCAAGAGAAAAACATACAATTAAACACGAACAAAAACTTATAAACTGTGCTGTAAACAAACCGACGGACCGCCAAAAAAGCAACAGGTTATAAGTCCGAAATATGGTTTTACGTATTTAAAAATACGCCTAACAATATAAATTGTATACCTAAATATACAACGAAATATTAGGTACAAGTTTCACGCACTTAAAAGCACATAAATAGTTCTGATTTCAGAAAAATGTAAGAAATAACGCTGAATATAGCAACTTTTAGGTTTAGAGGTTAACGTACCAGATGAGCGCTGTTGCCGGCTCCGTAAGGAAAGTATTTTTGTTAGGGAAGTCGAACAAGGTAGTAGTATTTGATAATTAAATAAATAAATTACGAAATACCACATTAAAAAAGAGGAAAGAACATCTTATGGAAATATGTGTTTTACGATATTGAAGAAGAAAATGGTAATATAAGAGAAAGAGATACATCCTTTATATACTGGAATCCTAATATTCGCTAGTATCGTAGTAGTCTGGCAACGTTGCAGACATCTGTTGCCTTTCGATCGTGTTTCGCCACCGGTAAGCTGGCTGGCTTCCTAAATCTTCGCTACATATCGGAAGGGATTCATGACGTCACGAGCTAAAATTTTGTGAGCGCTTTGTCCTTATGTAGAGGTGTTGTTGATTGTAGTCGTATATGCGCGCACATGTGGTGTATATGCGGTAAGTCGGTGAATCAGTGTCTCCGTTCGATGGATTGACTTTCGTGGTCGTTTACTAAAGATCTGTATAGTAGTGCACTGCGAATTTTGATATTAATGTTTTTGCGTTGTAAAGTGCTAATTCATAATATCAAAAATAAATTTATACTGGATTTTATAGACGATGGCGTAAAAATAATAAGTTTCATTTGTGATAAACATTTGTTGTGATGGGACAAACCGGACTGTAGGAAACATGTAAAGAAAAAAAAAATGGCTAACATAGAGGAGTGAATTTATGTTTGATTTAATTTTTATGTTGATGTTTAATTTACCATTTATTTTACTTAATCAACAAGCATTACTAGTATGGTGGGATTTTATATTTGACACTTGAAATATAAAATTCCACCATAAAGTTATCAGGTTGGAAAACATTGCAAACGTATGTACCATCTATGGGAGAAAAAATCGAAAACAATACGAACTCTGAATTATACAATAAGAAATTGTGATTATATGTAGATGCAATGAAAAAATCTATTATTTATGTTATGGTACATACACTGGAATTCTCAGTCATTCTCTTTATATAAGAATGCTTTTTCATCATGGTAAACATCATTTGTTGCAACAACTTTAGAAACATACCTAATGCTGTGTGTAATTAGGTCGAACTGTTAAGTTTGCTGTGTCAATTAACCATTATTGTTAAATTTAATGTGAAATTAAACTTATGAAACAGTAACTTAATAATGTATATGCTAGAGGGATATTAAGTTTCATAAAAAGTAGAACGCAGTTAATGTTTTTTTTCATGCTGGACTTAGACGTCTACATATACGTGTGATAATTTGTTCTATATAAACATATGTATATTTTCCTATAGAAAATGCTCGAAAATCAACTTATATGGAATATTCTTTTTATTGATATTTTGCGCCAACTTTTTTAAAAATTATTCGCTCAATTCAAACTGGCTTGATTCATTGAATGATTAGAAATTGAAGATAAAAACTAAGTTATGCTGACATGATAGTTGGACTGTTTAAGAATATTTGTTTGTTATTTATTATATGTAGTTATCATAGATTATTTGGTATTTTGTATAACAGAATGGATATTGTACAACAGACATTATTGACAGACACAAAGACACCTATCATAGTACCATGGTCTTTTAAAGACTCAATGACAAGTTTAATTTTGTTTCAAAATAGAAGGTAATATTTTTGGTAAATGAAGTTAGATCCAATTTTCATTTTCCTGTAAATTTAATCAATTCCTTGTCCCCTTATTCTTATTACAATTATAGTACTCATTCCAATTTAAATCTATAAAAACAAATAAAACATGGCTAGTACCATATACAGAGCTGAGTGAATATACTGAATAAAATTATACTACTTTTGCATTGTTTACATATTGAAAAGTTTCAAGATAATTTTGTATTATTAATGTTAATACACTTATAGTTTAACACCATTATGGGAAAAATTCTTTAAGTCTAAAACACCCCATTTCCAGTTCTTTTCTAACAGTATGGTAATATATATCTTACTGCATTTTTTTTGCGCCTCCAACCCTTTCCAAATATATTTACATGTACTTCACTAAATTAAATTTTATGAAGCAATCCTATCATCTTGTCACAATATGAACTTTAGAGGAGTTATTGTTTATTAAAGAGGGTATGCCACTTTGATGAAAGATTATAAAATTTACTGGTGTTTTAAAACAAATAGTTTGATGCTGCCTCTTTACTCATTCGCCTAGACAACAGATGAATTAATAATATTTATAATATCATTTTAGTCTGATCAACACGAAAGGAACCGCGATTTTTTGAAAAATATAAGATACTTATTTCTAATTTTTTTAACATAAAGTATATTGAAAATGCTAAGGCGCTTCCAATTAACAAACAGTAAAATCGTCACCATTGTCGAGAATGGCCTGGCACCTTCTGGGCATACTTTCGACCAGTTCTTTAGCGTAATCAGTGGAAAGGGAACACCGTATCGCTCGAGGAAGCTTTGAAAGCTGCTCCAAATTGTAAACAGGCTTCCTTGCAAACTTGCCCTTAATAATGGCCCATACATTTTCAATGGGGTTAGCATTAGGAGATTGGGAGGGCCATTCCATCGTAATGATGCCACTTTCCTCCTTCCAGGCTCTGCAGAGACGAATATGCAATTTTTATTATTGGATTCAAACATCTTCTTAGCTGATCCTAGGAGGTCACACTTATAAATTTGGGCCATCTTCTCGGCATTCAAATTTCTGGTGAAGTGCTCCAAGCAGCCGAATCCATGCTCCGAGAAACATCCCCAGACATTGACTTTTATAGGGTGTTTGACACTACGCTGAATGAAATTTATACCGCAGGCAGACCAAGCATGTTTTATCCGAACCCACACCTAATAAGTCGCTTCATCAGGAAAAATTATGTTCAACCAATCGCGATCAACATTTTCGGTTGCCCAGTCCATGTGTTTTTTCATGTGTACTTCGGAGAGCAGGGGTTGCGAGGTTGTAGTACGGTACAGTACCTTTGCCTTACATAAATGATGCCTGATCGTATTTATGCTGATGTTGATTCCTGTTTTAGCTAGTTTAACCTTTGCTTCACGCAGTCGCAGAGTGGGGTTAACTTAGAATAGCCACACGAACCCTTTGTTCTGTTTGCTGAACGTCGCTCTTATCTTTCCCAATTCTGGAAGGTTTTTTGATTGTGCATATCGGTGCACCCACTTCACAACGAACTTATTCGACTTTTTAAGTACTTTAGCGGCAGAGGCATAAGATAATTTTGGTCCTTTTGGGTGTGTGCACAGGAAGACCACCTCATACCGTTTCGTGTACACAGCCCTCGTTTTAAAAAACATCTGCTCACTGCAACGTTTCGAGCCACACTTAAAGGAATTAATGGCGACGTAGCCTACTGATAGTAAATCACGCTGAGAAAAAGAGAGAGCGAGAGAGATGTATCATTTATTTTTCTTCAAAAAGTGCCGGTTTCTTTCTTGTTGAACAGACTGTATATTAATGTTGATGAGTGTACCGCTATAATAATATGTTTGACTCCTGGGTGCTTCAAAACAACAACCAAGAATATCAAACATATCTTACAGCAATGCACAAACTGCATTCCTTCTGGTTAACGTAGATACTGGATACTGTGAAATAATAATAATAATGAGATCATTACCTTAATATTCTGTCTAGGGCGTAAACTGGCAAGTTTTTTAGCTGCAGCATCAATTGATGCTGCAGCTCCTAAGAGTTCATTTTCCGCAATAACTGTTGGATCATCTGGGTCTACCCAATCTGAACCTTAAAAATAAAAAATACATATAATTTTAATTCTCAAACAACACTGTTCTATTTACCCTTTAGCCTTTTGGCAATACTGACTAATTCTGTAACCGATTGTGCAATTTTTCTTGATATAATGGGTAAGGTATGTTTGACATCAGGTGAACCATTTCCTTGTAAAACAAGTAATAGAAGTTCCCTGAATTGTTTAGCAATATCATGTCCCGTGTTCAACGTTTCCTCTTTCAGCTCTTCTGTTTCAGCCAAGTTATATGCTGCACCCTTACAAATGATTAGCATATCGGATATGGACTTTCTGGCTAAATTAGCAGCAGCAATAATATCATCTTGTTTATTGCTTATTCCAGCTGCTACAGATTTTGCTGTAGCATTAGTTATAGCCTTTGTGCATCGAATAAGATCTTCTGCAGAAACTCCTTGTTTGCAACCATCGATTAAATAAAGTGCCTGAAAGTAAAAATTAAAATCATTTGTTGATTAAACTGGTGATGTTAGATAAAGTTAGTCAAGAAGTGAGGTTACTTAGTAATATTCACAAACATTTGTTGGCTTATTGATATTAACAGTTATTATATATAAACAACTTTCTGAGGTATGTACAATTAATTTTTGAACAATGTAATATATAACCTAAGTATAACTCACCCTCATTTCTTGTCCAATTGCTTCAACTGTAGATTCTAATGCTCTAGTGCCTCTAGTATGTTCATCCTCCACTGCCTTAACGGTTTTCAATAGTGATGTAACATTTGTAACCATTACCTGGAAGCAATACGACATTTATATATGTTATATACATTAAATTACGATCATGCTTTTAGAAAAAAAATCATATAAGCTGAAAGGTTCACTTGTTAGTTACAATTATATATAACTGAAAGAGAAATAGCCACCAAATCTAAACCAATAAGAGTACACAAAATAAAAATACATACCAATTCAATAAAACCTATTTATCTACAAGCATAGTTCTCAATGAAACTACTTTTACGAGTATAGTCACACATTTTATTTCAAAATAATAAATGTAGATTATATAAGAAAATATTCAGACATTATATGTTTACAACAGAAACACATAAATAAGTAATAAAAATTAATGCAAATAATTCTATTATAAAAATAATCATAAGACCATCACCTGAAGTTCAATATAAATAATACTTTAAAAGAAGTTATGTGTAGGCAATGGTCATATATGTTAATAAACACACACAAGCGACTAGAATAGTTCCGAAAGCTCTCTGAAAATGGTTTAGGCAAACATAATAAAAGCATATATTTTTAAGAAGCAGAAACTAAACACTGAACAATATCAGATTGTAATGTTTCTGTGTTAATATTTTCTTTGCTGTCACTTAATAATCGTAGTAGTTCCTCCTCTTGATCAGAAATCCACCAATCAGTTTCAGAATCGGTAACCTGTTGTGAATCAAAACATGTGTTAAAACCACCACCTATATTTTTAAAATGCACATAAGAGTGGGCCCAGATAATTAATTCATTAAATGATAACACGATTTAGTTCTTTCTTGCTATAATTTTTATTGAATTACAATGAAGGCCCACTCTGTATAAAATTATATACAAATATCTATTATCTTGATTTGGTGGACTTCAAATAATGACACGTGTTTTGATCACTCTTTAGAAAATGAATACATTAAAATGTAATTTAGGGCAGAGCATGTGCATTATATTAATTCATGATTTAATTAAAAATTAATTTATTAATGCAAATTTCAGTAATTAATAAGATTATTTAAAGTCCACCCCAAATATGTATAGTATTCACAAGGTAATAAAAAATTAGTATAACACACATGCAATAAGAAGGGTTAAAAGTAAATTTTAAGGCAAACGAATAAGGACAAATACTACCGCTGCAAAGTTTATATTAACGCCCATAGTCCAAAATGTAATTTAAGGCGATACTTACCATAAAACATATTTTATATTATATCACTTTAAAAATTATTAGAATAGTTGATAGTCTTTAAGTTAGTGCAGATTGTAAGTGAAAAAGTATGTAACTAAAACATTCATTAGATATTTTTTATATAATCTTTTTTTTCTCACTACCAACATATTAAGTTGACAATTACTACCACCTGTATGCCACATAAAGGATTTTTGTATATCTAGGTTGTGATCAAAATATATTTCTGTATTGTTGCATTGATAAAATGACACGATTCCTCGAGTTTAGATTAATATTTGGAAATTGTATTAATAAAAAAAATCTAATTCTAGTAATGTCACTAATCAAGATAAAATGGATTCTCTGACCATAACTAAATATATCTAGATAGAAAATTGCTTGGCATCCAAATATTTTGTTTCAAATGACTGAATTTTTTTTTGTCATGTACAGTGTAGTGAAAAGTGCTTTTTTACCTGTTTATGGAATTATCTATAGAAATATTGTATAGATTGTTAACTGTAAAAAGATAATTTTGTTCTTTATATAAAAAGAAGTCCGGGAATATTTAGAGTAGAGAACAAGATGGAGATGGATATCTTAAATGATAGATATACAGTGCCTTTATTAATGTACACAAACCACATGACCTCTTGGTTCCTTTGTAAAATCTACGTCCATCACACTTTGTCATAATTTTTTAAATCTAAGGTAACATTTTCAACATAATCCTATCCTTTTAATAGCTTGGTCAATTACTGTGCTTTGAATGGCAGTGGTATAAGATCATGACATGAATGTAGTCATTTAGGTGTTAAGGTAATTGAATACACAAGCAATATTGAGAATACATAACATAAGATTTTACTTATTGAACCCCGCTTTTTTTTATGCTGTCATTGTCATAGTCCAATAGTATCTCTTGCATTGTGTTGGTTATTTATTAATATTTATTACTTATTTGCATAATTAGTTGTTTATAAGGCTAAATAATTTATTTAGCTTTATTTCGTTCTTGTGGTAAGTTGAAGTAAAAGATACAATTTTAGATGAATCATGAAAATAAATTATGATAATTAATTAATGGTTTTTAAAGCTAACCAAGGAGACTTTATTTTAATATCTCAAGTGAATGCAATATGCAGTTGGAGCATAAAAATACTTTAGAAGTGGAACATGGAAATATTCTGTACTTTAGACACGTTAAACAATTCATAACAGCATAATTCTTAATATTAGTATTTATTCAGGAATAGTTCTTTAAAAGGTGTTTCAAAAATTATTTTGGTCACTATTTGCCTTATAGTATCTCTAATTATACTAAGTAATCTAAATCTGATCCGAAGGTGATCTAAAACTGATTACTTTCAACTGTCCTTATTATATATAGTACCTCCACTTACAGTCCAATTAAAAAACAATATTATTTAGTGGGACGATTGTTTTTATTAATATTTAATTCACTGCAAAAATTGGAATGTGCATTTCCTAGAGTGTGAAGTTACATTTTATCATTTGAAATACTCCCATTTAAGGAATATTTTAGTCATGAGATCATGACATTTGATTTAATTGACATATTTTGGATATTTTTATACTCTGGATCTCTAAACACATACTGTCATTCTAATTATTACATGACAGCTATTTTAACAATTCTAACATTATATTTATACCGTGTAGCTTGGATTATGGTAGATTTGGGGAATTTTCCAATTAATTAATACCAATAGCAATATTAGTTGTATAAATTTTAATATCACGTGATTTGTAAGTATTAATGAATGCACTGTATTGTTTCTCTTCAGTAAATTTTGATACGTTGGCCCTACAAGACAAATTTTTTTTGAAAGCTTCATTAACATTATCATTGGTACATATAAATACAAATTTATATATGCCAACATATAAATAATTATATAAATCAATTCTAGACTAAGATATTATAAGTGTTGGTTGCTTGTTTCCAACTACTTTTTTTTAATACATTTGTTTGTTTCCAACTATTTTTTTTATTATAATATGGTGTTTCCAATTTCAATTAAAGTCATTTAGTTAGTGATAATGCGAAAATTTTAAAATGATTTTTCTCCCATTTCAGTCAATCAATATCACAATATTTTGAAGTAATTATATTAAAACTATGATTTTTTTTAATTCTGTGCCTTTAGTTATATTTTTAGGATTTGTTAAAATTGGGAAGATACTTTAAAATATGTCAAAATGTCCTAAAAATCTCCACAAGTACTCCGAATATTTTTAAAAGGAAATCTAACTCACAAATGATGATTAATATTGCTGTTTGTCTATATCCTCAATATGGTTACTTACTTTAATTTATTAGCTCTAAGATTCATAGAGAAGTTATTCTTTTAAAATACAGAAAATTTTTATATTCATTGGTTTTTATGTATTATGTATAGTTTCTGAATATTATTTTCATATATTATTTATAAAAATTTTAAATCTATACGAATTAAGAGTATAAAGTCAATGCCAAATTCCATGCTCAATTTGTTTTATTTACTTAGTTTTTTATATTTTAGTTTACTTTGAGAAAATACAGTAATGCACATTGTAAGCTATAAATTGTTTAGATAAATTTATTTGCAAAAGGCAGTCCACATTACAGCAGTGGTAATTAGATTAGTTATGCTACAATTTTTACAAATTTCTACGAATTAATTAAATCCAAATGTTTGAAACACTTGAAATCTTATGAGAATACCAAAATGTTTTTTTTTTGATTTTTGATTGTTAGTAAATGTGCCCTTTAGTTATTTCTAGTATTTCACAAAGAAAAAGAAAATAACAGTTTAGCATGTATGGACATTAATTATACACAATATTATTTGTTACCACGGACAAAGCAAATTAAAGTTATAACAATATATTAAAATACCATTTTATTAAAACAACATATATGAAGCAAAATAACAAAGTAAAAGAGATAATAAGAATAACACACCAGAGGTCTAATTTTTAAAAACATAAAACTGTACCTTCGCACTGTCCTTTAAATGGGTCATAGCAGGATCATTTATCGGTTTTCCACTTGCAGCTTTCGTGGCATGAATAAGATCTCCTAAGGCACTTGCTACATCTCTCACTGCATTTATTAGCATAACCTGGGATTCTGGATTATCAGAACCTAAACTTGCTGCGCCAAATTTAACAACTTCTGCCAGTTGAACTAAAATAAAACTTGCATTTTAGTATATGGTTAAAATTTCATGTAAATACTATCTTAAGGTAGTTTCTCTGGTACCGTCCGGTCCAAAAATAAATGCAAAAGGAAACGTAAAATATATGGAATATCAGTAGTCTAGTGTTCATTATTCTTGTTCAGAGACTGTACTCTATCCAGACACTGCATTAGTGATGGGTTGCTAATTAGCAGTCTGCTATTTTTAAACTGCTAAATGATAAATAGCAGTAGCAACTGCTACGGGTCCTCAAAAATAGCTGCTACTTTTTTAGCATATTGTATGTTTCACAATCTGATCTGGCTGTCCGCTACAGTGTCAGGCTACTAAGGGGACTCCACTGTTAGCCACTCAGCTCCAGTCGAGTCGGGGAGCTCTAGTCGCGAGGTGTGCGCTCGCCTGCTATTAGCATTTAAAAAATAGCAGACTGCGAATCAGCAACCTAACCCAGCAAAGATTTAACAGTGAAAAATAGATGCTATTAAATTAGCAGCTATTTTTAACTAAATAAAAATAGCAGTAGCAATATTAGCAGCTATACAAAAACAGCTGGTTCCACCTATCACTACACTGCATGTATACATATGCACATAATTCCATATTTATTTGTTAAAACTAAAGACATGACAACGTTGCGTTCTGTCTTATACTTAACCTAACTTTAAACTTTGTGGAACGTGAAAGAAAATTTCTAGAAAAATTAAAAATGAATTATTGTCGTGATCAGTTGCGGAAATTGCAGTAATAACATAAGTGGCGACTGATAAAATGTATGCCGCTGCATTGCTAAACGTTAATTGACAAGTTCTCAACTTGCCAAGCAAAGCTTAAACTGGCATATTTTACAAATGTTTATTTTCTCATCGGACAAACATTTGAATTAAACAAATCGGGCAACAGCCGATTTTTTTAATTCAAAATAGCCGTAATAAACTAATGCATAGACGAGTTGTTTTTGGAGAAAAACTATAGAAAAGTTTTCAGTTATAATGTAAAATGTGTAACTTAGTCAACTGGTACATTCAAACCATGCAAAAAGTTCCAACTTTGATGGTGAATATCTTCTTTATTGTACGGGCAAAACTTTTCCATTTTAGCAATTTCTTTCGAAAAGTTTATTCTTTAGGTGTACCCGAAATTTGATGAAATTCTATAGAAAAGTGGGTTTCCAGAGAAACTACCTTAATACAGATTACCCACATTTTTTTTTTAAATAATTTGTGAAATGATAATTTATAATCGATAATATTTAATCTAACATGATACAATTGTCTTTTAACTTAAAAATCAGTATTTCTAATTTACAAATTCACTTACAAGGCGAATTTTATTTTGCTGGAGAAACTAATACTTTTATGAAGTATTTTGTATTACAAGTTTTAATAAATATGTTATATATGAATAATCGTCAAAAAAAAAAAAAAAAATGTAGATAGAAACTTAGTCTAGACTCTCTAAAATATATTACCTATTGTGGCAACTGAATTTTGTGCAGCGACAGCTAATTGTTCTTGTGATGAAGCAGCTCCAGCAACTAAAGTTTTTGTATCTTCAACTAAAGCTTTTGCAGTTTTCAAGATGTTCTCCCTATGGTCGGCAAAGGATTCATGTTCATTTTCTGGATTAAGATTGCCAGCTGTTGCAAACATAATTGTTGTTTCTAAATCGCCAATAATACCAGATACAGTTGAGGCAGCATTAATGCATGCTTGGGTACCTCTAGAACCTGACTGTAAAGTGGCCAAAACACGTGAAACCTTTTCAGTGACATTTCTTGAGCATTCACCCACTTCACGTAAAATAATGTCATCTTTTCTAATTAGGCATTGACCGCCAGATTGTACAAGTTCAATGCAAGCAGTTCCGAGTTGTTGAACAACTTCTTTAAGTTTTAATGCTACCTCGCCATTGGTCGCAGCTGCAGCAGCACCAATACTGTCACTAGATAACTGTGAATATTTATGTGCCAGATCAGCTGATAATGGTGCCAGTTTTTGTGTATCACTAGCAGCCTTAGTAGCCATTTCTCCGGCAATTTTTGCAATTTCTTTTGCACATTCAACCATTCGAGTTTGGTAATCTACATAACCATCACTATCAGATATGATAAGAGAAGCTCGGTTGTCTGACAGGCGAGTCATAGCTCGAGTCAAGTTATCCATTACCCCAGAAACTATTCCGCTCTGTGTAGATATTGCTTCAAGACTATTAACTAAATCTTGTAATGTGTCTCTCGTGGAATTAGCACACTCATCAATATCTGGGTGAATATTAATGGCCTAAAAAAGGAAAAATTGTATAATTCAATGTAGTGGTGTTGATCAGGAAAACTTCCATGACAATTATTTGAAGTGGTAGCCTCATTAGTAAAGAGACATTCGAATCTGGTGCTAATTAACTTTGAAAACAGTAATTTTAAATTGTAAAAAGTATTTTTCATTGAAAGTTTTCCAACCATCATCCAATCATTTACAACAAATTTCCCCTAATCTAAAATATATTACTGTCAAAATACAACTTAGAATTGAACATTTATTTGTGTATTAAAAAGAAGTTATTAAGAACATTGAGTCCAGAATTTTAATTTATTTCTACTTTCTCATTTTTTTCCTTTATTATTTAACATATAAAAGAAATATTTCATCAGAAAGCATAATAATTATTTTGTTTGAAGGTGAAATCCTAAAATACTTACTTTGGGGTTTCCACCACAGTCTTTTGTAGCATAAATAAATTGAAGAGCAGATTCTGTAACAGATTTAGCTTGATCAAGTAGTTGCTCTTGCTGCTTTGAGTTTGTCATATTTGATGCTGCTCCTATAGTGCTTTGCACTAAAGGTTCAAAGTATTGCACCATTTGATTAACTGTATGACCAATATTCTCAGCTTCATTCTTAGCAGCATGTCTAAGCGGTTCAAGAGTATCAAATAGTCCAGCTGCAGAACGTTCAACTTGTTGGCTAAAAACTGGTAATGTAGCGGTACGCCTTGGTATTAATGACTGAGATACAGCATCCATATAGGCAGCATCAAGTGTTCTCAGATGGTTAGTTAAGATTTGTGCAGCACCTTCACATTCATTCCTTCCTGGGGCTTCATTTCTAAAAATGGAAAATGTGGGAAAGTGGATTTTGTTCTAATAATATATATGTATTTACCTTATGTTGACTACGAGCTGTTTAATAGAATCAGAAACATTTTTTGAGCTACTAGCAAACTGTTGCCAAGTGGATGGATCTCTTGGCATTATTATAAGGTTCTTAGTAGAGCCTATAACATTACAAGAACTATCTATAAGCCTACGGCCAGCTTCAACAATTGGCTGTTGAGCTTGTCGAGCTTGTGGTGGTATTTTTGCTGGTACTGTAACAAATTCACTTGAACTGGCATAAACACATAGATTTTCAACGGCATCTGAAATATTAATAATACAATTGCAATTTAAATAATTTCTTTTATGTAGTCCAAAATAAAAACAAACTTACCTAATAAAGGTCTTGTTGATTCAGCACATCTTTTTCTATTTTCATCAGAATAGTTAGCGTCAAGAGCTTTAATTTCTTTCACCAGAGCAGCAGTGGAGTTAGCCACTGCTTTAGCACTCTGAACAAACTGCCTTTTTGCTACTGGGTTAGTTGTTTTGGAACTGGCTACCCTACATGAGTTGCATAATGCACTGGTATGTTTAGCTATTAATGTGGCAGCTTCTAGGACTTGTTTTTGTGGGCTGGTGGAAGATGATAGTGCAGCACAACCTTGTTGAATTGCTTGAGAAGCTCTGGCAAACTGAGCTTGATCCACTAAACCTGGACGACCAGCTATACTGGAAGGGTCAGACACGCCAACCTATAGAGAAGTTACCCTAATTAGAAGTTATACCGAATACAATTGTGTTGAATGTAGATTGAAAATAAGTGTAATTAAATGTACATCTATAAATATAAGGTATTAGTTTATCAGTAATATTTTAAAAAATTTTGACTACTCTGGGGCAACTCTGTGACTATTTGAATTTATTGTATTTTGTAAGTAATATAATGAAATAAAAATCAAACAAATGTGACATTTTGCTGGAAGCATGTATATTTCCAGGGAAAAAAGTCTCAGTGTAGTACATACATATATCACTACACTGTACAGTATACTAGGGTTAGTTAAATTTGAAATATATTTAACATTTTCTAGGCAATTTCAACAAATTTTTATTATCTCTAAGGTAATTATAAAATTAATTGTAAGAAAATAATATTACTAATTCACATAAAAATTAACATAATAGTATATTTGCATGGAAAAAAAAAATTAATAGTTCATAGCACCAATTATTGCAATTGCGATAATTATAGCATTTAATAAGGTTACAGTAAATAAAATATTAATTTATTTCTTTTTTTGTTTTAACTTATAATGTCAACTTATTAACTTACCAGATAGGCAGTTTGAGCAGAAGCCTCGATTAGTGAACAAATGGCGCTGCTAAAACTCTTAACATGCTCTGTAAACTTCTCGTGTTCCGATGCTTTTGCACTGCTTGTGATGCCAGATAATCCTTCGCCGAGTACTTTACTCTTTTCTATAACCGAATCTAGAGCTTCGTAATAAGAGAAATCATTAATAGGCTCTGTCGGATTGTCTAAGAGGTATTGCATAGCTTTAATTTTTCTTATAGCATTGTCACATTCGTTTTGGCCAGGAGCAGCAGAAGTGCACACATTTACCAAATGATTTATGCTATCTGTTACAGCTCGAGCAGCTGCAGCAAGTTGGTTTTTACCATTTGGTAAATTAGGATCTGCAGATAATGATTTGGCTGTTGTTAATAGAGCACTTGATGTGGTGGAAACACTCTTGAGAGAGTGTACCATTTCCCCACGAACACTAGCATCAGGGGTTTGTCCAGCCATTTCCATAGAAACCGTTAGTAAATCTTGATATGCTGCAGCAAAATCTTTTGATGTTGATGCTAACTGTATTGGACTACGCACCGATTGAACAACACTAGAACTGGCTTCATTTAAGTTTGCAGCTGCTGTGTTCAATTCTTGTTGCAATTCTCCATAGCTTTTGTTTGTGTGGGGAAAGTTTCCAGAGTGGATTGTGGCAGACCACTCGATAATATTTGTAATAGCAGTATCAACATCTTTTTGTCCTGGTAGACAACCCATTGTTGAGTTAAGAGCAGATGAAATATCTTTAGCAGCAGCGTGTAAACCAGGAGTGACACCAACCGTATGGAGGCTTTTCTGAGCCTCATTGATAAGCACTGCAGAGTGAGCTAAAACATCTCGACCAGAATTGATTATTTTTCGCTGTACATCAGAATTGTCAGTAGTAGCAGCAATAGACCTTACAGAGTCTGTAAGATTCCTCAGACTTTGAGCAGTATCTCTAGCAGCTTGCGATGTATACATTTCATTTCCTTGGGCTGCAGCACTAAGCAATTGTGCAACACCTTGGTTAATGAGTTTACTACTAAGAGCTAACTGCTGGGCTCCACGTTCAGGTGTATCACCTGGAAGAGGTCTCAAGTTATGAGCATTAACTGCTCGTTCAAATTCATCAAGCTCTTCTTGTAACTCAGCTATAAGTTGTTGGGCTGCGTCTACACCTAAACCTTGGCAAGCAGGTTTGGCGCGGCTTAAAGCACTGCGTAATTCATTGAGATCTGTATTAAGCTTGTGGCTTGTCATGGACAATTGTTCAGTAATTGAGTGATCATCTAAAGTTGGTAGAACTGACCTCGATGATTGAACAAACTGAGTTGCTGGATGTAGAAAGACCTCAGCAATATACATAAGTTCTACTTGACTATTTGTGTCCTCTGGATGCTGACCATTAGCCTTAATAGAATCAACAAGAGGTGGGATAGTTTCTGCTAGTTCTCGGGTATCCTGAGTTAAAGTTTCCCGGGTAGCTGCATTTGTATTATGAGAGTGACTGGCTTGAGCAGCTGTAATGCATTGTGTAGCTGATGAAACTGCCTTTTTGGCACATACCTGGACTCTGTCAACAAGTTTGGCTCTAAGAGCTGGCGTAGTGGCAGCAACAACAGTAACATCTCTAAGGTCTTCTGCAGTTCGTCTAAGTTGATCTTGGTAATTTATATCATGAGGATTACTAGCACATTGTCTTGCTGCCTCCACCATTTTGGCAGTTGCATCAGCAAGAGTTTTAGCAGCAGCTAATAGGCGTCTTTGTATATCTGAATCTGGTAACTTTTCAGCTTCACCTTTTATGCTTTGTATGAGTTGGGCAGTTGCCTGGCCTAGTCTTCTAGCTTGTCGCACCATTTCATTTGCATCACCTGATGCTGCAGATATTTTATCTGTGGCTGTGTAGATTTCTTCAACACTATATTCTTGAACAGATTCACGAGCTCTCTGGCGAGAAGCTAAAGGAACAGATTATAAATGTAAACACTTATGTCATAATATATTATGAATTGTTTAGTTTGAGATTAAATTTGTCTTACCAAGTTTAATGTGGCTCAGAAGGTCATTCAACGTTCTTGTTACTTCAGCTGCAGCATTCTTCAGCTGATTATTAAGTTCTTCATTTGGACAACACTCATTACAAACTGCAACCAAATTTTCAACAGCTTTTGCCACTTCTCTAACAGCAGTGGTTAATTGTTCCTGGCAAGCTGGTGAGTGAAGTGTTGGTGCTACAACTTTAGCACATGCTACTAGTTGAGATGTGGCTAACGCACATTGAGTCGCAGCCCCTATAACACGGTTTTGAGTCTGCTGGTCTTCACAGGTTGAAGCAATGTTCTTAGCTTTCAGCACTAGAGCTGCTGTTGTATTAGCCACAGCTTTAGCAAGAGATAACAACATGTCTTGAAGTTCTTTGTTTTCAACTGTATCTTCTCCAATTGTGGCCAAAACTTGTGTGCTGGCTTCGCCTACTCTGGACGCAGCATTTAGTAGATTCTGACGTGGCTAAAACCAGATGATATCTCATATTACATAATAAAAATTGCACTGGTTAATAAGGTCTAATAGTACGGTAGATTGAAAATTAGATATCAGACATTAACAGATTGTTAATGCTTCATTAAAAAAAAAAAAAAAAAAAAAAAGAGGACATGTTGACTGCATATTGAAATATTAGTATTTGTAGTTTAATACTACATTAATATCAAACAGATACCTAGTAAATTTTTCCTAAAATTCAAATGAAGAATAACTTAGAATGTTATAGAAATCTTAGAACGTCACTATTTAAGAAATCTACAAAAGTACACAACGAATGGCATATAGTCTGAAAGAATATATTTTATTCCAGACATTTTTTATATGAATTTTGATATAATCCTGATGTAAAGGTTTTCCTTGAAACCATCATCTTAGTGAATTATAAAATAAATTTAACTTAGGCACAATAATTTCCTTGTTAAATAGTATGGGGTAAAATACCTCTCTGGATTCTGGTTCTGCTGCTTTTAGTAGATCACTAAAAGCATGACATAATTTTCTTGTGGCATCCAATAACTTCTCTCCCATACTACCGTCGTCCATGAGAGCAGCAATCATCTTTACGTCTTTGGTCATTTCTGGCAAATTACTGCCTATAGTTGTAATAGCAGCACCTACTGCACCATGGTCAACTTCATCTTGGGGTCCTGAAGTTAATGTTACAACTTGGGCAGTGGCAGCATTCATAGCAGCGATTTGAGAACCAACATTTTGCTTGCGGGTATCTAATGTTACTTGCTTCCATTTCTTTGCAGCTGGATCAGTTCCTAGTTCCGGAATATGAGCTTTTCCTTCAAGATCTATTTCGGATTCTTTGATTCTGGTTTGGGTGGCAGATATGGTTGAAATAAGTCCACGTTGTGGTTCGGATAGAATTGATGTTATTTTCGTTTGTTGTACGTTTGTTGTCTGAAATTGGGGATTATGAAAATTTATGTGGGACAAATAAATAATATATTTTAATAATAATAGGTCAATTTATTCAGCTAATATTCTATCGTATCAATTTGTTGATATACCACACAAAATTCTAAAACGAGATGTTATAAGGTGAATATATACAATGAATTATTAATCTCGAGAAGTAAATTTTTTTATAGTCACTTTAGTATGCTATTAGTATTTAAGTTATAAAAACGGGTATCAGTGCTGTAAATATTGCTCTAATTTTACAGCTTAAAAAGAATAAATGTGTTTAGAAAATATGGAGTTATTGTTTAAATAATTCACAGAATCTGTTTATAGACTAATGTTTACATACAGTTTAGAAAATAAGTTATTACAAATCTGTTAAACTCCGAAATTCTTGTTTTTGCACTTTTTAGCAAAATAGATTTTTGATTGAAGCCTATTGCTTTATGTAAGAGGTAATTTATATGTATAGTTTATTTCATCACTATTTGCCAAATAAATATCCCAAACGGCTCATACCGTGGCTTGTTTTTATGGCTAGACTCAAGTAGACTGTTCTGTTTATCGGCAAGATAAGAGAGTTTTTTATTTGGCAAATAGCGACGAAATGAATAGTATATAGTGTATTCCATGAGATCAGGTGACTAATGGCCAAGGGTGGTTGGCATAAGTTGTTTTTAGAGATGGTTTGTCAAGGTTGGAAAGTGAGGTATTGCCGCACCTTATTGGTGAGACATATTAGCTTTTTTTCTCTCTCTATTCTTATTAAGTAGAAAAAAAAAAAGAAATTATTTTTACTTAGTTTGGTAGTGTCTATAATTTTCAGATTATTACTCATAAATATTATATTTATCGATTGCCATCTAATCTCGTGGAATCCTCTTTGTTTCTATGAAGAATGATCTAATTTCTATCTAACTTAGTAAATGAAAAAAGTTTCAAATATATATATATATATAAATAAAGAAAACTAGGAATGTAAATTATGCAGATTTAAAACTGTTTTGGTAATGCCAACATATTTATATTAAATTTTAGTTTTATGATTTTTCTATGCAAGATTAAAAATATTGAGAACAGGTTGTGTTTTATGATACATAATATATACAATATTGGTTACTTCCTTATGTTAAACTCTTTGGTTACTTTTCTTGAAACATTAATTTCCAGAAAGTTTGCTTCCTTTTCTTTCCATATAGTTTAACGTGTCTTATTTGTATGGAGTAGTGTAATATTGTTTAATATTATTGTAAGAATATGTAGCACATTAGTTAATTAAAGTTAAAAAGTCTCTAGAAATGTAAGATAGGCTTTTAAACGTAGGTAGACCTTTTTTATTATCTACTATGATACCCTAGTTGTAGCTATTTCTAATGACTTCTGAATTATTTGATACAGTTTAGGGCAAGCCTTAGTAAATTTAAAACATTTATGTAGGCTAGTATGCAATAACAGAATAATCAAATGACAATATATTTACACGTTAACATTTTATTTCAACAAAATTTTATGTTCAATTGGAATAACTGGGGTATTAAAATAAATAGTTTTTATTTTTCTTCTTTATATAGACTATAGAATTATATAACTGAAATTAATACTTCAGAAAATAAACTGATTTAATCTATGTAGATTAAAATTAATGTAATAAAATCCATGCAAAATGAAACTATATACATATGTACATAATATCAAACTATATGTACCTACTCTGCCGTCTGATCCATGTAAGACATGCAAAGAAAAAAGGTTCTAAATTCAATTTCGGTTCACTGTTTCGATGTGAAATGCAAAAGAATCAATACCGATACTGAAATTAGTCCAAATACAATATATCTTATACCAAGATAATGACATGAGCAATTCAACAAAAAGGTTAGTACTTTTAAACTTTGATAAAAAAAATAAATTCTTACCGTAGGAGGCGCATGGCCCAAATTTACGGATCCACTAACAGTGGTTTGTTGTGGGCTACTCATAACACCCATGCTAAATGTTTTCTCACCTAACAAATAAAAATAACAAAAAATAAAACTACTAATAAAAAACTTAACTAACTAAAGGTTAAAGTTAAAGTAAAGCGAAAGCATAATTAACTGTTAAAAAACATTTAACATGTGAAACACTCTGCAATTATTTATTATTTTTCTGATACCATAAATACTTACCATCATCTGCTGCTCTAATAATTGCCGGTTTAGCTAGAGATTCCGTACTCATTTTACCAATTTTACTTGATTCATGTTGTAAAATGGTTGCCCTAAAATAATTTTTGCGATAAAATTATTATACACATGAGAAGTCATACTGTATGTATATATTATTGTTGTTATTAATATAGCAAAGTTAATGAACGAATAAGTAATATATTCTAATATACCTGTATTCTCTAATAATCGAGATGGTTATCATTTTTTTTTTTTTGGCTTTTTATATTTGAATTTCATAAAATTAATTTTATGATTTTATTTTTTGACCTAACACACAACTGTGAGATAAAAATAAGTTAATAAAATTGATGGTATACTGAAGATTGTACTTACTTGTGAGGTGCTACACTTTCCTCAAACATTGTGGACCCTTCATCACCTTCTATACCAAAATGATCTTTCGCTTGTTTCTTTTTTAAAATAATGTCAATGTATCCAGCAATAATTTGCTGGATTTGTTCAGCTTCTGTGGTTTGTACAGAGTAATATTGGTCTGAATAGTCACCGAAATCCAAGGTGAATGTATTAGGACTTGCTCCCCAACGTCTAACAGTAGTTAAAGGCCAGGTTTGCAGTATTTCTTTCGTTTTCTCATCTAAGCGTAGTACAGAATCTTTGGTAACACCAAGAAGACGAGGCACCAGCTTATTTTTTCCCTTCATTTTTTCTTTTACAAGGAAGAATGTTACCCCATAAGTCGTTAGAGATCGAGCATTTTTCGTATATTTCACTTTGGCATCCAGTTCTCCTAAGCCTTGATATTTTTTATGTTCAGAAAATATTTTCTTCTCAATACCCTTAATTTTTGTGTAAGATTGTGGCAAGAATTCTTTTAGACTAAAAGACGGTGATAGTAATTATTAAACATTTTTTATAACAGTAAATAAAAACTTACTCCAAAAAACCTGGTTTATGTTTACTTTCAACGTAATCTCCAAATTGAATCTGACATTGAATTCCAGCAAATTCACATGCCTTTTCCTGAGTAATAGGATGTGTTCCATTTAAAATTGCATCACGAGCTTGAACATATAGTAAATTCAATTGCACTGGATCCCTTGAATCAATATTTTGGTCTGAGAAGAAAAATTTCCTTCTTAATAGTACAGTTTCATTTTCGTCAATTCCTTGTTCTCGAAGAGTCTTAGAGGGGTCTAACCAATTCACTTCATCATCAGTGTGTAATTTTTTTCGCAATTGTTCCATTTTGGCATCTTTTTCTCGTTCTTCTTTTTTTCTCTTTAATGTTAGTGTGCCATAGTTGCGATTTTCAATATTTTCTTGGTTTTCTAAATCCTCAAGAACTAGAGAATACTCATCGTGATTAGTAATTCCAAGTTTTGTGCAAATTACGACCATCAAGTTTGCCACAATTTGAGAATCATCCACTAACATTGTTTTTATTGCCCCTATAAGAAAATGTACTAATAAAATAGAATATAATAACACAATATTTAATCAAACTGGCATTTTAAAGGTTTTTCTAAAATTTTTTATGGATGTTATTTCATTTTGTTATTAAAATTGTGTAATCAAATGAAGTTATTCTAAATATTAACTAACCATCCAACATTTTAACTCTCAATGTTCTTAATTTTTTCCTGTACTCAATAGTATCTCCATTTCTTAAAAGATAATATTCCAAATTCCTTGCTGGTTCTAGCCAAACTCCCGTTTTATTATCTTCATCAGTAAGAAAAAGTCCATAATCTTTAGCTGAAATTAAAGTGCATGAAATATGATTAAACTCGTTAAGAGAAACTGTTTAATTATTCCTTATATACAATTTCCTAATAGTTTGAATTATAGTATGTGGACAATTAGTGCACCTATATAAATATACTTACGTTGTCCATTTGCTTCAGCGCATTTTTCTCTAATAATACGACAAGCATCATGGACAGTGGTGGTGGGGTCAAACACAATTGTTTTAGTAACATTGCTATCCACAATGTTAATTTTAAGAGACAACGACATGGTTGTGGAGTAGTAGATCTGAAAAAGAAGTACAAATTAATAAAACAATGTAATTCTCTGATGACTGGATAATTATGGTTAAAACAATACTCATTTTTATAGATTATGTAGGGCTAAAATTGTTTTAATAATTTTAAAATTGTCTATTTAAAATACAATTTTCTGCTGCATCATCACATGAATATATTTAAATTAATAAATGATTATTTGGTGATGATTTAGAGTTGTGCTCGAGCTGTGTACATTTAGAATTCCTCAACATTCATTAGCTAATTAATAAATTTATTAGAAACTACAAATCTACTTCTATTTACTAATTATTATTACAGAAAAAACATTGATATTATAATATAATGCAAAACAATATATTTGGATTGTGGGACGCTCTTCAAGAGACAATCACTAGTTTTTTAGTTCATATTACTTTGTGCAAATCGTTTTATATGCATGTGACATGTGAGTAAATAGTTTTCTGCATACTGTTTACTGTCGTCGCGTCGCAACTCTGTGGGACTGACATACAAATAAAACTTGAAAAAAGTTCAGATAAGTACATAAACATTCATTTTTACATATGTATATTGGTTTGTGATTCTCAAAATTTGGGGTAGTAATGTTTTTTTTTATACTAATAACTCGAATGCGGTAATGTAAACAAGAGTAAATATCTGTGTTCTCATCTGAATTTGCATATAAACCCATAAAACGAGTACAAATGGGCATATTACATAAATTCAATTTTCTAAGGTTAGGGTTACGGAAATTAACGATGAGTGATGATAAGATAAGAAGTCTCTTGGTTTGATTTAGACCCACGCAAGATCAATACCTTTATAATAATTAGTCCGCCAGTCGTAACTTGATATCAACAACAAAAATCAATCAGTCGGTGTACACAAGTTAAGAAATAAGTCAATAAACCGCTAGGAAACTAGTATATCGCATAATTGAATCATACACGAAAGTAAAGGAGAATGGGGTGCTATTGAGAAAGTGGGGATGCTGCGTTACTAGGCAACTAAATTGGCCAAAACGACCGGCTCGCCGGCGTCGTGCTCAGTGACATACATCGTTAGAAGTTTTACAAAATGCGATCACAGGTTATTACACTCTGTATATAAATGTATTGATTATAAAAATATAAAAGTAGAATAATAATTCTTCTTCTACGTAGGCGAAATCAAGAAAAAAATCTTGTGTATTTACTATTGTATCTGCGAATTTGAAACTGGTTATGGCTTCTTCCACTACATAGATTTGAAGTTGAAATATTTAGGCAATGTATGTCTTATAGAAGAATTGAGATCGATTTTCTCTATAAGTTAAGACACTACTTGAGATATATTTAGGGACATTATTATATGAAATTAATTGATTTAAATTTTACACCAAATGCCACTGGTGCTAAAAATGCGAGTCGCAAAAAAGACTCCTGACGGCCGAAAATAATAAAAATATAGAAATTGCGAATCCTTTAACAGCACAATAGAACAAGATAAATTTGCTGTCACTTTTCTGTGCATTATTTAGGGAAACTCATGTTTAGTGTATTGATAATCATTGGTGTTATACTTACGTTGTGTGCTGTACGATATTTTCATTATGCGTGTTATAATTAAAATAAAACACACGTTTTGATGTTTTATTATTGTATAAATACAGTATGGATTTTTAAATTCAATATTTTAAAAATAATTTGTTTAAAAATCGTGTTTTGTTCATTTAATTTTTTTAGGGCTTCTGGGTACGTTTAGAAATTTTGTATTGATGTACGGGGTGTCATATTAATTGAAATTGGATTGGCTTAGAAATACAGGCTCGTTACTACATTGTAACACCACTGAAAATAATGACATATTGTCATCGTTGCAAATCCTTAATAGCTCTAGGTTTATATGGATTTCTTATTTGGGTAGTTATTAAATAAAATGGATTTTATAAATTAGAACCATTATGAAATTAATTTAATGAGTGAAAAGTAAAACTTTCGAATTTTCAAAGTTATCACTGGTAATCAAAATGTGACTTTTTAGTTAACCAAAAGTGACAATGGGTTCATAATAAAAATTTATTTGACAACGCCATTCTCGTGTAAGTTAATTTAAAATTTTCTAATTACACTTTTTGGTATTTCAGTATTTCTATTGTGGGCCTGAATACATTGAAGTAATTAATGCCTATCGTATGTTCTGTCTACTAGTAGATATAAATAACCCGAGTACATATGTAGTATGTAGGCTCCACTAAATGTTAAATCTTTACTTATCCAAACTTAATGAACGAACTACTGTGTTAATTAAAATTATCCAACGCGGAGGAAATGTAGGGAAAATGACTACTGTATTAAATAGTCAATATATCATAGAATGTATTAAATAAAGATACTGAACACGAAAAGAGTGATGAACTTCATTCGCGTGTATTGGTTTATTGGTTAAATTATTATGCAGAAGATGAATAGATAAGGATAAGGAAAAAACAATATAGTATTTCAGTATTATAACTCGATGAAGTATATTTTAAATATTGGTTTTATTGTATATATCATTTAATTGGTTACTTCATTATAACATTATCACTACAAGAGTGTCCGTATTTTTAACATGATATCTGTTATAATTACAATAACGACATAATCCTACCGGAAGAATTTTGACTCACCCCTCAGGCGACTTTGGAATCATCTTGATGTTCTTTAGTATCAATCAATATTTCCGAACACTTGCTTAACAGACTGAAATTGGGTCTGTCGTGGCACCGCTTACATCATAAACCAATATCGATAAACTTTTACACGTTTTTATTAGCTGCTATAATATCCGTAAACGGCAATCTGGGCAGACCAATCTTAGCCGTCGATAAAGGCAAATATGCCCATCAATTAACAGTCATAAATATTGATAATAGTGATAATGCTTTGGCGCTTTGTATAAATGGGTTGTTCCCGACATTTATCATTATAGTCTGATTGAAAGGAGTTCATGTTTTAGAGAGAATAGGAAGAACGTTGACGACAGGAAATAGACGACAGCGCGTGAGTAATTAAATTTTAAATACAGGGTGTCGAGAAACATCCTGTGAAATTTTAAATATTTTAATATATTTTTGATATAAGATGTTTACATATAGGCATTTGCACGGTTTATTAGAAATATACATGTAGGTATATTATAATCTACTTTTTTGTTTAGAATGTCTCTAATACAACAGTCAACTTCAAATCAGAGACAAAGACTCACTTTATATATTTGGAGATGATTAGGGTCCATAAAGGAAATAAAATATTAGCCTGCATTTTAGTTCGATTTTATGGTTCGGTTGGTTGAATAATTATTGCAAATATTATTACATTACGTAGATAACGAGAATGTGCACTTACGGTGCCTTATAACTTATAAATGCCTAATGATGACAAATTCATCAAGACAACGTATACATTCTAATAAATAATAATACATTATCATAAATAATTCCTACTGATAATTAGTTATGAATCTCAATACTTATTTTCAATATATAACGTATGGAATCCTAAAGTAAATAACATTAGTTTGATGCATTTCTTAAATACAATATTACTGTATCATTCATCTTTCAGGTCATTCAGTTATGCAATAGTGATTAGATGTATAATACATACATATATTATAGTTAATTCATGATGACTTGTAAATAAATGTGGTTGAAACCCTCTTATATTATCAATTTTTATATTATTTCATTATATTGTTTTAAGCTTATCATTGTGTTTTATATAATTAATATATCTATTTTTAATAAATGCATCTAAGTACTCGCATGTGTGTTTTTCCATTTTTAAGTTATATCTGGTATTGGCTGGTCTATGTGATTGTCGAACGAGAGATCTAAATAAGTTCTAAATTTTTTCGTTAAGAAATATAATTATTGATTTGTGAAATGGGCCTCTTTCCTCCTGAACGCCACGTATTAGGTTTCAGCATAAATGGAAATGCATTGTCATGTTTACGCTCTTCAAACTTTAATGTTTACTTTTCTACGCAAACTAATACCCATATCAATTTCCTTTTTGTTCTCATTTTCTGCTGTATTCGCATTATAATCAATAAGTAAAAAAGAGAAGAATAGTGGTTAAATGGAAATCTGATTAAATTCAGTAAGGTTGAAATTTAATTCATTAAAGATAAGAATGCGATATTATTTTCAAGCATATTTCGATAGTTAAAATATGTTAAATACTTAAGAGCCTTAGTTCGTTAGTAGAGTAGTAGTGAAAATGAATATTCTTTCTTCTAAGTGAATTATATAGAGTACTATAATAGCTTTTCCCTATAAATTCGTTAATATGTTTTTTTTTTACTTGCATCACCAAGAAAGGAGAACAAGGGTTATTAAGTATGTAAAATCGGATCTATCTAGATCATATTATTTTCCATTGCAATGATATCGATCTTCCATTGCAAAAATACTTACCTTGCCTAAACTGTGTAATTTTATAACAGATTCACACAAGCCCAATATATATATATATATATATATATATATATATATATATATATATATACATATATATATATATATATATATATATATATATATATATATATATATATATATATATATATATATATATATATATATATATATATATATATAGCCACAAATCAGTTTGGTGTAAAATGGACACCGCAAAACAGTTACCATGTAATTTGTCCTTCCGGAACGATCTACCTTGCTGAGAGGAGGTAACCCATAAAATAGAAAAACTTGTATTTTACTATACTATCTTTATTTATATTATACTCCACTATAAAGGACGTGTCAAAAAAGGACGTCATTTTGTCATAAAAACGTTGTACATGCCCAAGAAATTTAAACCAACGAGTGTTTAATTATCATAAGCCGATTTAAGGACGTCACTGGAAGCAGTATGGTGGATTGTCTCTGATCGGTTTGTGATTTTGATACTTTTAGTACTTTTTGTTTGTGTTAGCAATATGTTTGTACATATTTTGTCTACGTGACTTATAGTATAGACAGCATTCATACAATATTAATATGCGCGTTTTGCAAGAATTAATTTTGTAAATAATTTTTTTGAGCAGTGTATATGTCTTCTAGACCATAAAAGTCTTCCAATGACGACAGAATGGCACAAAACCGCAAGCTTGAATTTGATTGGCAATGGCTGATTAAATAATTCTTGTTGCTGTTATTTTGAAAGCAAAAACGACCACGAAAGAGACCAGTTTTCCCGAAAACCGATGATTTGTATTATTTATAACTTACATAATTATATACCTATAATACACTGAAGTCTACGATAATGTTATTAAAATGTTTATGGAAAATGTTATTAATTACAGTTAAGATTTAACATTGTATTTTATGATCGTTTTGGAGCTGTTATGTAACCTCCCTTCATCAATTTTATGTGAGATGTGCGATCTTCTAGAAATAATTTGTAAACCGTTATTTCCACATTTCAATATTGTTTATTTAAATCTGTTTATTTAGACACGAATTTTGTAAAAAATACCTGACAAAAATCTTTTAAATAATTATGAATGTAAAATAGTCCAATATACAGTACTAACTATTTAACAAAGTTTTAGGCTTTAGAATGGTACCTCCAATTTGTCATTTGTAGTCACTGATATTGAGTTCGTGTATAAGGGTACGATTTGTATCCTTGACTTGAGCGAACAGCGAGTGGTGTTGCAGAATTCATATTAATGAGGTTAGTTAAATTATTTGGTACTACATATAACAAATATGTAAAAAAACATGCATTTATTTATTTATTTATGCGCCTTTATTTTTACGGGGCCGGGGTTCAGTGCTATTCTTCGACCTAACCTTTCACCTTTCAATCTTTCGAACATTCACACTGATACACACAGACGCACCTAAGCGACTGGTATGGGAATCAAACCCACGCCCGAATTACCCCGAGCCGGCAATCTAGGCCCGCTCCAGACGATTGACATCAATCCAGGGAACTTAGAGACCTTCTGTGAGGCAATTTTGGAATAATTTACTCTCAGAAGATATTGCCATATTTATAAATATCCATGTCGAATCGTATTCGATTGGAAAGTCAAGTAGTCATGTGAAAAAAAACCCGACCAATTCTTGCTGCCATTAGGCGTTGATTCGGGATGTCCGCGAGCATCCCCTATACCACTTGACCGTCCCTACACTATATCTATATATAAATTTAAAGCAACCGATAAAAATTGAGTAGTTAAACTTATACAAGTTTATTACATTTATATAATTTGCCTTAATTTTGTTATACTAAACTTATAAATAAAAACTTATATTAAACATAAAAGAATCTAGAAACTTGTTTATATAAGTAATTACTGAATAACTAGTGTAGGTAATACTAATAAATGTGTAATAGTCAATAGATATACTTTGGTGACTAATATAGGTCTATTGCTTTTTCCTGGGTATATTAAAAAACATATATTGTGGCAATTGTTTTAACCAGCTTAAAATTCAAACAATGGTCAAATACTACATAATAATTTAAACCACAGTAAAAGAGTTCTCTTTTACTCTGCTCTTTTAAATTTTACTGCTTTTTAATATTACATAGAATTAATTGCAAAAAAAACTATGCGAGCCTCAATTTAAAATTAACATTTCAAGAGTGGAAAATTTTCTTACTTACAGAAATCCTTGCAATATTCCTTCTTTTGTGATGCGATGTACAACAGCTTTATTTTCAAACCTTTAATGATTTGAAATGTTGAAAAGTTTACCAGTACTATATTTTTGTTACTTTTAATAAAATAAAAAGTGGTATGTATGTCATATTCAATAAATATTTGAGAAGTGCACCTGGCTTGTACTTTCGTTCAATTGCCTCTGTCAAAACCACAGCAGGTTTGCATATTATATAATATAATGGGCTTTTATAACCTACCGATTGTAATATCCCTAGGAAGAAATGAGTCGATAAAAATAAACTGGACAGGTATTTAATTGATTAATGTCGGTTTGTTACCAAGAATAGAATATGATTTTCATTTTGATCATCTACATACAGAAAGTAATGGGCGTATACCGTCTTTGATTTTCAAATAAAACTCTCACATCAAAATTTTGATTCATCTGGTTTCAATTAGAAATGTAGACTTGAGTTTTCTATGCATAGGTGAACATATTTAAATGACTGCGAAATACAATACCATTGGCTGATAAGTGATATGACATTTAATTCAGCGAATTGGACATAGAACCACTGATTCTCAATACGTACGGGTAATTTAAAGAACAACTGTTAATAAAATAATTTCAAATATTAGCAGGGGGCAAAGTTCACGTAGTGGATAGAGTTTGGATCCTGAAAAATTATTACTATCCATATCATTCCAATCCATATTATACCAATTTGGTATACGCTGAATTTTTACTAATTGCTGTAAAATAAATCTGATACCATATTTGGAGTAGTGACTTCGACTTTTATACGTGGAAACTTGGGCGGCATGACCAATTTTAGGTGTGCAACAGGTAGTGTTAAATATTACGAAATGAAAATGTACCTACAGATATGAAGATATGAAATTCACTTATATTCATATTTTCCATTTTGTACCATATATTTCTATGATCGGTAAATACTAATGTAGTTATTATACAACAACAAGAAAAATATGAATAATTGTTTTCCATCAATTTTCTTTATCGGTATATATTTATTCGCTTACCATTATGAAATTATAATGGCAAGCGATAAAAATAGGCATGACAATATCTCTTATATATTTTATAAAACATAAAAGATTTTATAAATTTATAAAGACTTTAGGTAGAAATTTATAAAGACATATATTTTATAAATTTGAAAAGTTATTTCTAAAATCCTAGTATTTAGTTTTTTTAGCAAAAGATTAACAAAACCACTTAAACCTGTTTGGTAACAATTATTTATAATTATAAATATTTGTTATCTACATTTATTACAAACAGGACATCAATAACAATAATTTTGATATAATATTTAAAAAATAAGCGTATAAAGTAACACCAACATCAAACTACTTACGTCATATTAACAATTTGATCCGTTAAACAGCAACTAACTTCAAGCATGTAAGAATGAAGTAAAAATATAATTTTGGAGAGGATAAGTTGGGTTAAGGTTAAGAGGGTTAAATAAAATGAAAAGCAAACCGTTCACCCCGATGTTCACATCTAGAATGACGCAACTTGTAGTTTCACCAGCATCTCTAGTTTCACAACCCCTAAGAGATCATAACAACCCCTGTGTTATTCTATTGGTGGTTAACGGTAGTGGGGTCTTTATAAGAGTGGGGATAGGCGAGGCTATTCTATTGGTGGCGCCAATCTGGCGCGTCAGTTAAATGTTTCTACAAACTATATATTACAACATTACTATGGGCGAGCTTTAATTTGATTTAAAGAAGAAAAAGTACCCTCCATGATGAAACCTAGAAAAATAACTCGGATTTCCCTGCAACGTCGTGGTATTTAGTGGATCTTTTAAATATAAAACGCGTGATTATACGCATTTTTTATTTATTTAAGTAAATAATCTTTCACCTTTACAAAAATATTATCACATTTGAAAATTTTCTGAATATCCGGGTATGAGAAACTGGAATTAGATATTTTTTGTAAATGCAATGAAATATATTTCGTTAATTTTGTATTTCTTTGTTCACGACTGCTTACAAAGTAAATTTAATAAAGGTAAATATTAAAAAAAGGAGAAACTATTTTACTTTTTTTTAAGAGCATCGTTTTTTTTTTCGAGAACATAATCTACGAAACGTAAGATCATTAATAGTTAATCTATATAATAATGTATGATAATTGCAAACACCTGAAGTTTTGGGACAACTGAAATTTTGCTGATTTCATTAGCAAAATTTGTCGATCTATATTTTTGATGGCAAACTTCGTTTCTTTATGGATTGTTTGGAAAGAAAATTTAAGCAGGTGAATTTGAATGAAGGGGTCCCTTAAAATCACTAGTAAGTCTATTTTTAGATTTTCTCAAAAAAGTAAAATTAAAAATTAAAGCTAAACCTTGATTACAGCGTATGCTTGGCTCATTATAAGATTGGATTTTTCTTGAAAGATTCGAATGTTTTAAGAACAGTTATAATAAAAAAAAAAACCTAGACAGATTGCTCTAATTTAACCACATATGACCAGTTTTAGAATAGTTTAAATGGCACTGTGTCTAGACCATTGGAAGAATATTCCTATAATAGTCAAGTAATTACCTAAACTGTCTGAAAACAGTCTCATGAATGTATTCATCATACTAAATGCTGGACAATTTTATTTGATGTAAACAGAAAAAAAACTATAATAGTAAATTGTAGTGATTGGTCAACGACATGAACAAAAAAATTGTGATAAAAAAACAGATGAATTATAAACATGTGCGTTCCTTACTTGTGTAACTAAATGGTGTGCATTCGTCTATTTGCATATATTCTTCTAGAATCTATTTTAGAATTTATTTTCTTCCAATGAAAACTTATTGGAGTAAATATACGTTTTGTAAATATACTTCAGGTTACGTCAACTACTTGTGATTCCTGAAACAATGCCACTATTTTTACAGAAACTCTATGCCCCTAATTAACGAACGATTAAGGATAGTTTATTTTAATGCCTTAAAAGGGGATTTATTTATCATTTCTTGGCCAATCGAACCATAATATCAACCTCTATATCCTCTTCTAACTGCTACCATTTTAGCGTTGTTACTAATCATAGTAATAATAATATTAACTATGTTAACGTTTAACATCACATTTAACTATACGATATTTTAATAGTAGTGTTTTTATTTCTTTACAATTAGTTACTATTAGTTTGTAATATAAACAGTAATAAAAAAAATAGTATAAAGTAGTACGAGAACATTTAAATTACTTTGTATTATCATACGTCGTATTATATTATGCTGTATTACTGAAACAATGAGATTACTTTTGTGTGATGGAAAAATAGCTGGTGTTATTTGAAGAAATATTCTTAACTCATTTGCCAGTTTGGATGATACTACCGATACAATACACTAATATTTCTTTTTTATTAATATCGTTATAACAAATCGTTCGGTGTAATGTGTGACTTTTTCTGTAAATGTATTAAAATATTTAGTACGTATCCATATGAAATTAAAACAAATATATAGACAAGGCTTTAAAAGGCTTACCAATCATCTTAAAATACAGATTATGGGTCAATGTAAAAAAATACCGAGTTTCGTATACAAATAATTATTTGAAATTTGTTAAGCTGACAAAAAGATCTGTATCCATGACAATTATATCACTTTTCTATAACTTCTCCTTAATTTCATTAATCTATACTTTTTATTCAATTGATACAAATTTGTTTGTTTAAAATATGAGAGAAAATAACAGCTGGAAGCATTGAACTGATGGATTATTAACTTTGGGGGACTGGTTCTGGCGTAAGTTCAACATTTTTTTGATTTGTGGTTGCTTTTTTAGTAGCTCCATAACTAATACCGGAAGCAGTATTTAACAAATATAGTTTCCATTCGTATTCTATTTATAGAAGCGATGTATGTTTAGAAAATGATAATTACGCGATACAATATATAATATAGCACATAAAGAAAAGGAATTTGTACGAGTATAATGTGATGGCTGATGACTGTTATGTTTTTAAGGAATCCCCATTTCTTATCGAATTTCAATTAATTTGTATAGTCAATTACCTTTTTAGTTAGGTTCGTTCAGAATGGTGAAAAGGTTATGTTTCGTCTGAATAGAATAAACAGAAGAAATTATATAATATACGGTAACTTTTTATTATGTATTATTGAATATTTATTGTGGCACTGTGTAATAAAATTTTTTCTATATTTAGCGCCTGTAGAATGGTATTACGTATGAAATCTTTTATACCGTTAAAAATATGTTTGTCTATTATTTATAGCTATTGTAGGTATAATGCCATTCTCGGAAAATGAATATTATAGTTCCACTATTATTTAGCTCATTGTTTCATGTTTTATTGTAATTCTAAGTTTTTGTATAATATTGAATGTTTTATTACTAGATATCGTCCACAATAAGAGGAAATCTAAATCAAAAGTCTTGTACAAGGATTATTTCTTGAAATAATAATGATTTTATGAAACATTCTTCACATTTTGTTTTAAACCATTTGGAAATTTGTAATTTGGTATTGTATTCTATAATTATATTTGCTATAAACTATTTTACTACATAAAATACTAGCAAATTATATTACTTGATGTGAATTCAACCTTCACAACTTCCTAAACAGTTTATCATTTTTTTATCTTTGTTATGTAAAACCTCAAAATTGGTTCGGGTAAACATATAGAATACGCTTTTACATAAACAGAGATGCTAGCAAATAGTCAATGGAACAGGAGCAATATTTGTTTAAAAAATATGGAAATATGTGGAAAATGCCTCAACCTTTTATTTTTGATAATGTCATATCTTGAAAACGACTAGAAATTGGACATGATATGAATATTGACAAGATCAAGATCAATGTAACAGTAAATTAGAAAAAAATGGCACACTTTATAGAAAAAAATATATATAAAGTAAGAATAATTTTTGGCTAATGAGTGATGTGATTCGTCTGATACATTTTTGTATTTTACTTCTCCGCACTCAACTATATTAGCCGAAAAGTAATGTAATCGTGTAAAAAAAAATGGAAAACAAATTTTTTTTTTCGTTTTTCGGCCTAAAAACAAAAAAAAATGGCTTTTAAAAAATTATGTCTGTGTGTGTGTCGTCGTTGTCGTCGGCATTAAAATTTCTTGTTAGCACGATAACTCAACTAAATCGTGTCGGATCGATCGGGTTTTGACTAATTCTGATCGGGGACGTCTCCCAGACGACACCTATTGATTTTGAGGTGGATAGGACACACCCCACCCTGTCTATGGGTCATGAGAAAGCACGATAGTGGACTATTTGAGAAATTTGTTTTGTTAATACGATAACTCAACTAAATCGTGTCGGATCGATCGGGTTTTGACTGATTTTGATCGGGAACGTCTCGCAGACGACACCTATTGATTTTGCCACTCTACCATATTCATGAGTCATGAGAAAGCACAATGGTGGACTATGACAATTCTTTTGTTAGTACGATCACTCAATTAAATCGTGTCGGATCGATCGGGTTTCGACTGATTCTGATTAGGGACGTCTACCAGATGACATCTATTGATTTTGAGGTGGATAGGACACACCCCACCCTGTTCATGGGTTATGAGAAAGCACGATGGTGGACTATTTGAAAAAAGTAAAATTGTCGCATAAAACATATATTCTGCATTTATGTATTGGTTTATTTTTTCTCGGCCACTCAATTTCGAGATAGAGATGTTCTACGTGCGGAGAAGTCTGTTTTAAGGTTTTAAAACTGTTTATTTTTTTTTAAATATAAGGACATGTTTAGTTTTAAAATATATGTCTTTGTGAAACACTGATGTAGTTTTAGTTATGGTTTAGTATATCCATGGACCATTATTAGATGAAATATATTTTAGTTTTATATGTAGAAGTAGAATTTTAGTACATAAACTATATGTATATTATGCTCGAATTTAATAAGTTTTTGAAAAATATGTAGGTACCAAAATGTGATATAAAGTAATGGAAAACTGACATACCCAAAGTTACTATGTATAATTATTGATATTGCAAAATTTAATTTGTTTTTTAATATTTTGTGTTCATTATGAAACATTCTAAAAATGTCTCTATTTAATAACAGGGATTATGGATAAATTGTCACAAACATATATAATACATAGGACATAGAATATAAATTTGAATAATCTGCCAGATAAATAATGTGTTTTTACTGAGTGTTATCACATAAATTCAAAATTATAAGCAAGTGAACCTTGGTGTTATGTTCTGGTAAGTCCTCATTTATACCTTGGCATCGATGCTTACACTCTCGATATCGTCTTATTCGATAGTTTGTAAAAAAAAAAAAAAAATAATAGAGCGTTAATATTAAATGTAATATCTTATTGCAAATTATTACAAATATTAACGGCATGCGATTTTTAGAATAAAATTTCAGAATTCAAATTTAAAATTTCATATAAAATAAATTTTATATGAAATTCAATATCGTAAAACGTAAAGCATTGATGATATTATTGAAATCATCTTTTTTAAAATTTTTGTTTTTTAGTTTTGCAAATATGTTCTTTTTTAGAAACACATTTGTAATATGTTTTACTTATTTTGAATTTCATTTTAAAATAAAGGGAACTAATTTTTGTGTAACTATATCGCCTTCTAATTATATATATATATATATATATATATATATATATATATATATATATATATATATATATATATATATATATATATAAAATATGGATTGTGGTAGTAAATGTTCTATCCTGTTATGTAGATAAATTAGAGTTCGACAGAAATGAGAAAACGGTACAGTGTCAGTGTTATGTTCCTATTTATTTCGGGGTTTACTAATGCAATAAAATTATCTTTCTGATTTAATAATTATTTACATAATAATGGAATCTGAATATATGAAACATCTTTCTTGGTTATAAACGTGAACATTTTACACTAGTGCATTCAGTAGTATAAAATGTATTCGGATTCAGAAAAGTAGTCCTTCATCAAAATTATCACCAGGAAATCATATTTTCTCTAAGTTTTCTTTGAACAAAATTTTTCATATCGGACGCATATATTTGATTGCTATTAGTATTTATTTTTAGTACGTTTGTAAATTTGCACATAAGCAAATAGGCTTGCTTTTCCTAATCCTCAGATGTTGCGGAGAGGAAAGTTACAGAGACGAAGATAAATACATCTTTGCCATCGGAGAATCGTTTCGGAGGTGCCGAATTCTCCCCGTTGAGTCTCGAATCTAAGCATATCAAGCTTGCAAAAGTGGGTCCAGTCCGCCACCTCTAACCACAATACGGATGATATTGCTGCAACTTTTACAGGAGAATAAAACAGGTCACCCATTGATGTTGCAGGCGTTAGAGTAAGCGAATGGCTTTTATTAGCTTTGTGTTGGGAACTGAATTGAATCAACAACCACTGAATAACAAGGTGTTGTTGATTGAATGCCCACCTAATTCTCATACCCTTTTCTCGTTTCATAGTTTCAATAATGCTTTAGTTTTATACAAGCTTCCCTGGATCGAAGTATGAATAGGCGAAAAAGTAATATTTTCACAGCTGTGAAGATGTTGCATTGGTAAAATTTTTTATTACTTTGAATGGTGTGCCAATGTTGTAAAATTTCATTACCATTTTTAATGGTGTGAAAATGGTGGAAATTGTAAAATTTCACTATTTCTGGTGCAAAATAACACCAGTGTAATTGATGAAATTTTATACTGCTATAATTGTAAACTTCTATACATTTTAGGTATAAAAGTAACGTAAGTACACTACAATATAGTACATTTTATTCTACGTGGGGTAGATTATCATCCCTGTATGGTAACTATTCCAGAGTATGCATCCATGTAGTCTTCACATTAACGTTAAACGTGAAGCAATATGGCTCATCATGATTTGTGATTAACTAACTTATGCCCAAATACTTTTGTGTTTCAAGAAGCAATAGAAATAAATTTAATCTTGATATTTCGAAAGCAATGAATGGGCTGCGTTTTGTTATTTTTACATTCTTATTTCTTATCATCAAAATGTCTAAGACAGATGAAAATAAACTGTTTAGTTGAATTTTTTTACATTTGCCTAATGCGCCATTCTGAACAAGTTTATTATCTTAACAATTATCTTCAACATGAAGGGTTACTTCATTAAAAAGAAACAAAAGAAATAAGAGAAAATATCAAAATAGTTTTCGAAACTGCTGCATTTTGTATTCTTACTCAATTTTTCCTCCCGAATAATTTTTAATAATATTTTGTCTAATCTTTTACAGAAAAAGCACTTAACAATTGGGACAAATAACTATTTTCAGTAAAAGTTTGCCTTCCTGGTTTTATGTTCGCTATGTACATTCTCGTTTCAAAAACTGTAATTATAATTATTATTTTGTAATTATAGCAAAAGCTATAGTAATTAAGTAAAAATAATTATAGGACAATTAATTACGCTACACATTTTCTGAGATTTTAACAGTAGTTCATTTATTTAAGTTGGAAGTCTATTTTGTTGGTACGAGTAGAAATATAAACTAAGGTTCGAAGTTTTATTTACATTAATATCCGTTCTTTTAGGTTTGTAGTAAATATATTATTTTTAACAAAGAGTTTTAATTTTAATACATTACTTTTGAACGTCGCATTTGTATTTAAATTGCTTAGAATGATGAGACTTAAACAATGTGTATATTTAACAGATTGTCATATCACAAACTTATTTTGGAATATTATTAACCAAATGAATAACTAACTGAAAGAGTTTTATTTTGTTTAGTTACAAAAGCTTATAATTCAGGTACAACATAAGCTGCGATTATATTTTTAACTATTTCTGAATTATATCAGAGATTTACGTAGTTAATAAATAGATTATGTTAATTTCCTTCCTAAAACGGAGTTCCATTATATAAAATTGATTTAAACAGATAATTTCATTATAAATGATGGAGAGACAGTATGTGATATTTTCTTTAACAACTAGTATATTATAAACATATTTTCAAAAGAAAAACAAATACAAAAACAATTACATAATTGGCATGTAAAATTCAAAAAGAAGCCTCTACTTAATCGATTATCCATAACAGAAATATTTATTCTGAGTCTGAGAACACACAACATTGGCTTCGTAGGACCGTAAAATTCGGGAAGATGCGAATAGCGGGCATTTTACGGGTAAGCATGGAAGCTGCATGATAGAACAGTAGGGAGTCCGCCCGTCGGGCGCCTGATGAGTCGCTTTCTCCCACAATCGCGAGCATAACAACCCCCAAAACCTCCTGCACCACCCCCACTCAGTAGCGGGGATATCAATAAGGATGTAAAAACTTTATTAAAAAACTGCATACAAAAACTGTCTGATTTTTTTTTATACAATTAATTATCATTTTGACTGAATATGAAGTGGGAAAGCGCAAGGATTTTCCAAATATTTTGTCACATAATAACTATAGAGGGCGTATTGAAGTACGCTAAGATAAAATATCGTTAACGGCCTATTAATCAGAAATAAGATAGAAATTTATAAGGCACAAACATTTTACAGAGAGCAACGAATGGTTTCTTTTTAGTAACATCTGGTCGTAGGTCTGTGGATGTCTGCTATTATAAGTTCTATTTCTACAGTTCAGTCAACATTAGCTGCATAGATGAATGGTGTGAACAATCCGTGAAAGAGAATGTGTATAAAATGTATTTACAATTATAAATATTGCTACATCTTCCTTGAAACATTAGTTGCGTCTTATTTACTAGCTTGTTCGAGAAATAATTGCCACTCGATATTAACCATCGAAACAGCCTTGGCCTGGGGGGATAATATCTGGAGAATACGGGGGCTGGTCTCAAACTAAAAAACAGTCGTGATTGAGTGTGGGCTTTATGGGCTTGGCTATGGAGAATAAATATATTGCTGTGTGGGCACACGTGGCTCCATATACGCCTATTGACAGCCGTGATGGTTTTTTATATATATATTAGTATTAAGTTGTGTAAATATTAAAAAGTAGAAACCCTATAGTAGATAGCTGTCCGAACCAGGGCACATCTGTTTCTTAGGGGTAAAAATGCGACCATCTCAGGCGTGGCTAACCTCGCTAGTCCATCGGCTTTTGCGATAAGTTCAAATCAGTCTATTCCTGCATCTCGTCCCGAAACAGAGAATGTTTCGGGACGAGACCTTTTTCGGTACTAGCTTGCTCGCTATTTAATTTATTCCAAATAAACGTAGTTGTAGCAATAACATACTACTAGTATCATTTCACTATATACAAGCTCCCCGAAGACCGCCATAGCTGATATTCTGAGAATTTATCCACTCATAGACGTTTGCTGCAAGTATCCTAGATACTTACATATATTTATTTATTTATTTACAACTACTCTACATGAAAACCCATTTACAGAGCAGGAAAGTACAGTGAGCATTCACATTCTAATAAGATTAATAAATTTCACAAACATAATAATCAAATTTAATACAAATACGTATATACATATTTAATACCTAGGTATATGAAACAATATATGAAAAATAAGAAAATCAAAGATGCGGATCAAGCATAACAATGTTTAATAAACAGAAGAGTGCAGTTAAATATATCGAATTTATCACAGTTGTTGTTGTATTTAGTACATATTACAACAGGGGTGAGAATTTTAGAATATTAGTAGGCGGAATAGAGAGATAAAAGCTTTTGGATGTTCGAGCATGCAATTGAGGTACATACAAAATTTAGCTTGCTTAATAGGTTCTGACAGTCAATTATATTATGTATAAGCTTATATAGAAATATTTGAGAACAACATTCCCGCCTCGCGTCAAGTGCTGCCATCGCAAATCTTGCCAAAAGACTATTTTGAGGGAATCCAATAGGTGGATACACAGTGTCTGATTTGAACTATAGTAGTTTCAGAAATCTTCTTTGGACCATTTCCAAGCTGTTAATATGGCATTAATAATACGGATTCCATACTAAAGATCCGTACTCAAGTTTAGATCGGACAAAAGCAAAGTATAGGATTTTCAATGTATCGGTGTTTGAGAAATCCCTGCTAGTCCTTACTAAGAAACCCAGTGTATGCAACGCTTCAGACGCTACTTTAGTTATGTGAGCGGTAAAAGACAGATCTTTTTCAAAAATTATGCCGAGGTCTCTGAATGTGTCAGGTCTTTGAAGAATAGAGCCGCCCAACCTATAATCGTATATTATTAGAGATAATTTAGTGGAATAGGACATAACATTGCACTTAGATACACTTATATGTAGCTTGTTACTAGAACACCAATTATGAAGATTAGACAGATTGTTCTGCAGAAGAGATGCAATGTCATCAATAAAGATATTAAACAGCAAGGGGCCGAGAATAGAGCCTTGAGGCACACCTGACGTGGCATCATACTCAAGGGACCTGAAACCATTGATTTCGACGTACTGTTTTCTGTTAAGAGAGATAGGACTTTAGAAGGCTTATTAAATTTGTTGAAAAACCAAATCTTATAAGTTATACTCAGAAGTATATTATGATCGAGCCTATATCAAAAGCTTTGGCGAAGTCCGTGTAAATAACGTACATTTGCTTGCGTTGGTCAAGAGTTTCAGCTATGCTTTGGGTAATACAAATTAAGTTAGATGTTGTAGATTGTCCTTGCATAAAGTCATGTGATACTCAGAAATTTGCGTACTTACATTAGGATAAATTGCGTCATGAATTAATATTTCAAGGGCTTTGAAAATTACATAAAATAACGATCGGTCTAAAGTTACTAATATCCGTGTTGTTGCCCTTTTTAAAAACTGGACACACCTTCGAGTATTTCCAAATTGCAGGTATAGAAGAGCTGCATAAATAAAATAAAATCGACAATGGATAGCCAAGAATTGGTGCACAGTCCTTAATCAGGAATGAGAGAACGCCATCAGGCCCAGTGGTTAGCTTCGGTTTAAGTTTCTTTAATGCCGTTTGAACTTCCCGTTCACTAAATGGAGTAATACTGATGTTAACATAGCTAAAACCATCATAGAGATCAGGGAGAGGTTCATCAGATGGGAGTGAAAACGATTTACTAAAAAAATCAGCAAATGTGTTGACAATATCCAAAGGGTTGTCCAGAGTTTGATCATTATAATGCATTTGAGATGGTATGTTTCCAAATGTTCTTTTACTGTTTACAAAAGCCCAACATTTTTTTGGTTCCCTGGATATATCGACTTCAGCATTTTTAACATAATTGGAGTAAGCGCCACCGATATCGTTCTTTACCAGATTCCGAAGCCCTTTAAAATTATTATGAGCCTCTTCGTCATTGTGGTTTTTATATCTACGCAAGTATCTAGCTTTAAGTCTAATATTTCTTATAATAGTGCTGTTGAACCAAGGAGGATATGTTCTTTTACGATATTTAGTGTTATACTTAGGCACTATGAGATCCAATAACTGATACAATTTATCATAAAAAGCTTGACATGCAGATTCAACGTCTAAGAAGACAGTAAGAAAAGACCAGTCCACATCGAGTAGAGCGTTATAAAGTGTCTGAGAAGTTTGCTTTCCTAAAATTATAATTGACATTAGAATTTTTGGGAAAATGGGTTTTTGAACCAGAGTCCCCATTTATTTCCACAGTAATGCTTAAAGCAGGGTGGTAATCATCCTCACTTGTTAGAACTTCATCAGAATTCACCACATTATTTCTCCTTTTACACAAAATTAGGTCTAGAAGTTTATCGTCTTTGTTAAAAATAAAGTTATACTGCTGGAGATTAAGCAGATCGAGCAAACTATTTAGGACTTGTACCTTACCATCAGGCTGCTGGCCAGCTAAGTATGAAGCATATTTTGGAATATTAAAATCTAATATTAATAAATCCTTATTTTGAATAGCAGGCAAGGATGAAAGATATTCAAATAGTTTCTCATAATCTGCAACTCCAACACTTGGATGAATATACATAACAAATATGTGCATATTCGAGTGATGTAAATTAATTTTCAAGCATAACAAATCAATGAGGGGAGATAGTTATACATAACTCAAGTTCAGCGGTACCAGAGTCGAATTAATGTTTTTGCGGATGGCTGCAAGTACACCACCACCTTTAGTGAGACCAGTGGCGGTGAAGTTTCTGTCAACACGGTATATATTGTATTCATTATTAGATATTTCAGCATCTAGCACGGAGCAATTCAACCAAGTTTCAGTAATAACAATGATATCCAAGTTAGAAGAAGCAATATATACTGAGAAGCGGTACTATATTGCGTTTTTCGTGAAAAAGTATGTAATCCACCTACTCAACAAATTCCGCAAATTGAGACGCTGTGTAAAAATGTGACTGTGTGGTTTTTAGTTCTAGTAAGAATTTTCAGGCTCTTCGTACATAGGTACGGACTTATTTATTGTTTAACGCTTTCATTATTTGTGAATATCGGATACACTCTTACTGAGTGGAACGTAAAATTTTTCTATAATTGTATAGACTCGTGTTTTACGATGACGAAATAACAGTCTACTACTTATATCGTGAAATATTCCCACTCCTATATACCACACTCAAACGTCGATAGTAAAATGATAACCTTAATATATACTCTGAGAAGATTTTTTAAGTTCGGACATACAGAAATCGACTGATCTATTATTTGGTTGTTAAAATCGTTTTAAAACTTAATTCTATATTCTCCCATAATTCTATATTCGCGACATAAACATGTGTCTAAAAATTCTCATAAATTCTATCACACAATTAAACAATTTTTACAGCTAATATATGGTTAATAAATGAAGGCCCACTTGATTCTGACTGCCATTTTATGCCCACTGTTATTTTATCAGTAACACAGTGTCGAACAGAAAATTTAATCGGATCGAGAGCAGAAACGAAAGTACAAATTAATAATCAAAGATTGGAGGAAGTTAAAGACTTCACTTATTTAGGAAGTAAAATAAATTGGGATGGAAGAAGCGATAAAGACATAAAACAAAGAATAGCACAGGGTCGAGTAGCTTTTAACAAAAATAAAGCACTTTTATGCTCGGGGGTAATAAACTTAGAAATAAGGAAGAGATTTTTGAAAACATATGTATGGAGCACGGCACTATACGGTTGCGAAACCTGGACGGTAGGCGAAGCAAGTAGGAAGAAATTAGAAGCTTTTGAGATGTGGTGTTACCGAAGAATGATGAAAATACCATGGACTGATAGGGTTAGAAACGAAGAAGTATTGGAGAAAGTCGGCGAGAAAAGAAGTATGTGGAAAACATAAAGAAGAGAAGAGATAGAATGGTAGGCCACTTGCTGAGACATGGGGGAATAGTTCGCGATATTTTGGAGGCAGAAATAGGAGTGAAGAAAGGCAGAAGTAGGCCTAGACTAGACTACTGCTCGCAAATAGTAAGGGATGTAGGTTGTAGCACAATTAGCGAAATGGCTAGGTTAGCACAAGATAGGAGGAGCTGGAGGTTAGCGTCCAACCAGTCTTAGTACTGATGACCTAATGATGATGACAGTGTCTATTAATTGCATTTTATGTTTGAAATGATAACATACTACTCTGTTCGTAGTATGAAATTGAAATAGAAATGTTACTAGATCACTATTTAATATTTCACGCAAAGTACTGTTAAACCAATTAGGGTCAAATAGATATAACATAAAATAATTGTAGCATATTACAGTGTTAGATAAAAATAAACAAAAGCTTACTATTGATGTTTATTTTATCTAAATTTAATAAGATTGGTTGTGGTATATGTTATGGGTCTAGTAATGCATCAATAAATTAAGTAACGCTTGTTGTTTGATGAAGTTCAGTAATAAACGAAACGGGGGTAGTATCGACTTTATAGAGTGGTGTCTAAATACATTTTAGAACGTCGGTCTAATTACTTGACAATTCCTTGTCAAAAAAAAAAAACATTGCGTTTTTCTACAAACATATAGTCTAAAATATTATATTCTTTTTAAATTCTCGAAGAGTGGCGTAAAAATCAGTTTTTGTCTATTATCCTTTTTCTCTAACGTTAGTAGTTTCCGAGTAAAAAATATCTCGTTATTATGCATGGAACAGGCATTTAATAGAATATACCATTTAATGTTTATGATTACAACTGACCTTCTTTTACGCCAATGAAAGTTTCTAGAACAGTTACAGAGGAATTAAATTGTGGTAGAATATACATGTTTTGAAATTTCAGTTTTACTTGAAAAATTATTAATTTTAGTGCCAGGTAAGTATAAAATTTGTGAATAAATCAGGCTATATTTTTATACTCCTATAAAATATCGCAATACTGAAAAAGTTCTAATAAAAAAAAAAAAAACAAGTTGTCATTAATCTTTTTTGAAATTTCATGAGAACATATAAAATGTTCTCTTTTTCGGTACAATGCCATTATTTGGGAAGTATGACTCAAGAGTGGGAGGTTTTAAAGCATATGTTTATAGGAAACAAAGTATTATTTTTTAATAAGCAAGCATCCATCGAAGTATCATAACAACACGTCCTTAGGAGTTCAATAGGATTACTTACGGATGTGACTTTATTTTTCTTTTAATTATTTTTAATATTAAAAATAACTGACATCTACATATGGCTATTACTATTTTCGTAATAGTAATGCTTCAATATTAATATTATTTTTATTGATGTTACAATAGGTGCTTGCTAATCTCAAAAGTTCCATAGATAATATGGTATGTATGCATGCAATTCGTATTAATTTTCTATGTATTAGGCTTAATGCTGGAGTGGGTAGGAACCTTCGGTGCGAAGATAACACTAACGTAGTTTTCCACAAAACACTATACACTACACTCGACGCGCGCTTCGCCAACAAAGTTGGCATCATCTGGAGATGATTAAAACTCCTGAAGTTTTAAGCATCTCCAGATGATACCAACTTTGTTGGCGAAACGCGCGTTGAGTCTAGTGCATAGTGTTTTGTGGAAAACTACGTCAGTGTTATGTATTAGGCTGTGTTACATTGTCTGCAATAATAACATTTGTTAGTAACGATTATCGTATTTGGAAATCAAATTGATTGTATCTTCAGAATAAATTGCCAAAACATTTTTGTATATCGATATACGAAAATCTCTAACTTACTTATTATGGATAAATAACTTGTCATAAATTTTTCCTTAAATCAATGATTCTACTAATTATAGCACAAAAAACAATGCTTATGTTTATATGTATGGCGACTGCCAACTTACGTAAATCGGACAGATATAAAACGCCTAAGATATATATCAGTATAAAATATATGAGTTTTTCCGATTAAATTTACTTCTTAAGTATTGTGGCTCTCCATAAGCCTGTAATTCTCTCGGTTCAGTAGTCTGATAGTTTAGTTTTTCTCTATGTGGGTGTAGGTGGTATGTGTTTAAACAGAAAACATATTAAACTGTTGAATACGAATTGTTTAACCGCCATTTACTAACTCTATTTTGATTTAAACAGAAAAAAAAAACGTTCTAAAATCGACAAAATGAAGCATCCTATACACACAATTCCCTTTTTCGTAGTTTTGCTAATTATTATATTCTCTATTAATCTCAAAAAATTTCGGATGCATAAAACATTTACTTGAATACACTAAAATAGTTTAATTTGATTCTTTACAAATAAAACATTTGGAGTCGATTCATCTATCAAACAGGTTTAGAAAAAAAAAAGAACCAAAATGGAAGAAAATAAGTACTCAAAATATGATATATGTAATACATAATATCAAATTACTATTTTGGTTATTCACAACTTTATTTAAATTGTTAACCTTTATTAAATTGTTGAAGAGGAAAACAAGTACTCAAAATATGATATATGTAATACATAATATCAAATTCCTATTTTGGTTATTTACAACTTTATATAAATGTAATTTAGAGAAAAATAATCGCAAAGCAATTTTGAAGCAAACTGACGCTCCAAGTTTCTAGTTTTCAGACCTTGAGTTCAAAATTCAAAGTTCAAAATCATAAGAAAACCATTGGAAAAAAATTCTAAATTTTTACTTGCCTTTCAACAGGTCCACGGAGTTCAATAATTTTTTTTCAATTATTTCATCATAAAGTTTTTTTAGATAATTTTATCTTCTTTAATTTGAACGGACTAAAAGGATCGTACGATAATTTCTCGTCGAGTTATCGTCGTTCAAAACAAAAAAGGTAGTTTTGACTTTGGTAATTAATTACTCGGGAAATAATGGTCGAATAGAAAATTTAAGTAGGGTTTTAAAAACTGAAAAGTATTCTTTACAAGTCGCAGTTATTTATTTTTGGCAAACAAAAATCAGTACGAGAATGTTGATTGAAAAAAAGGCAAAAAACTGACAATGAGTATTTAAGGATATTCGCTTAACTTGGCATAAATTTGCAAATAATGGATAGACTAAGGATGCTGACTGTCTCTCTTCAACCTCAAAGTATCCCAAAGGAACCCTGAAAATTTCGAAGTGCTGCGATTTTTTTTTATTGTGTTCGGAATTATTGAATTTGTTGTTTTTGTTAAAAATCAATTTAAGGACGAATTTTTCATCTTATTAATTTTACTAATTAATTTTTTGATGTTAAAAATGTTTTTCTTAGCAATAATCCATATTTTTCTTTATCAAAAAATGTTAATCATGGTAAGAAAAAATGATTTTTTTTTCAAAATACATATCAAAACTGGCTTTCTTGGTTTGAACGACGTTAACTCAGCGGAAATCATCGTACAAGGCTTTTAGACCGCTCAAGTTAAAGAGGATAATATTATCTAAAAAAGCTTTATGATGAAATCACCGAAAAAAATTATTGAAGTCCGTGGACCTTTTGAAAGGCAAGCAACAATTTGGAAAAATTCTTTTCCTATGGTTTTCTTATGATCCTCAAAATCTGCTGATGGTAAAAAAATTTCTAGATCTAAAAACTAGAAAATAGTTCTATTTTAGAATAATAGAAGCTAACTGAAGCTTCTATTTTTTTTTCGAAATTTACCCATTTCAAATTAAAAATTATTTAAGTGCTAGTTTTAAATGACAGTAAACGCTTACACTTCTATTGAGGTAAAATATATAGATTTAATTGTTTTGGGGGATATTGCCTAAAAAGTATCATATTTAAACAGGTCTAGGCGTAGATAAACCTATATACTGAAATAGCTATTTTTGTATTTGATTAATGGTTGCAACATTAAGGCACATCGGAAAACGATTTCACAAACATTGTAAAAACTAGAATGTAAACTCTTGGCAGCTCATCATATATTTGATTACCGGCGCTGATTCACAACTAACAGAAATAGACTAATTAGTTTATATATGAGTCTGATCTGATTATTTTTAGCGACATTTCTTTGAAATATAAAGACAACAAATTTAATGCGTTCATTAAATTCTAAAATTTCGAACGACTGTTAACAACTAAACTCTAATGGTTGACAATAAATTAAAAAAATAAACCTGCTTAAGAGACACATATACCGAGGTGCTATGGTAAATACGAGCATTTTGGTCACATAATTTTTGCAATTGGGAATGTGAAAACATGACTAAATTTGCGTGAAGTTGGTAATTAAATATATACATACATAATTGCCGAAAAAATGTTATCGGTGGTCAAACATCTTGAAAATTGTTTACCCGAATAATATGTTTTCTAAGAACACCTAAAGTTCTTTAGATTATATAATCTAATATATAAATAAAAAGTTTAACACAGCGTTAGCTTTATGGGGTATAAAACACCACCCCTCTTATCGTACAGATGCAAATATTCAACGCAATCAAAATCCATCGAGACAATTAATTAATAAGCTCTTATGTTTTACTCTTTGTCGGCGAGGAATTTGTGGTGGTTGCTCACCGATCCCTATCCACAATAGGGTCTGGTTTAGTTTAAGGCGATAATAGAGAAACATTTAACCCTCATCTACCACCAATGTTTGTTATAAATACCGTGTGGATACTTTTTTAATAAATACAAATTTTGGGAATACGCGTCATATTTTTGCTTGATTACGTCTTCCATGAGAACATCTACTACCCCGCCCACCTACTCAAGAACTTCTAGGTTACAACAGGAGTTTTCGACTCACACTATTACATCAAACAAATCGCTTTCTTGGTGTAATTCTATTTTTACAGACGGGATTTAATAGACCGATTAAATGGAAATTTAGTCGCCATTCCACGTGTCTAAATAAAAAAATTCTATATTATAAGATCAAAACTAAACCTCTACATAAATATAGGAGTGCTGAGATGGTGGTCACGTATTTAATCGGGATCAAATAATGAGATTTTCTTTTTAATTTAAGATTATATCCTGAAAACATCAATCCCCTTCAAAAATACTGTCCATTAGATGATATGCCCTTGTTCTAATGGGTTTTTCACTGTTCCAAACATTTGTTATATACTTCTAAATTATTGCTGTTAAGTGCCTCCAGCGATTTGTTCTTATACTCTTGTACATCCTCAAGATTTTTTCCTTTTAGGCTTTTTTTCATTCTTCGGAATAAGAAAAAATCGCAGGTGGCTAATCGTAGGGGGCTAGGTCGGGCGAGTAAGGGGGGTGCGAAACCATTGTCGAGCTGTTTTTTGTCAAAAACTGATTGATTTCCAACCGTTGTGTGGGCAGGCGCGTTATCGTGATGAAGAAACGGTCCCCCGATCTCCACAATTTAGGTCGTTTTTTTTCTAACAGCCTCACGCAATCGCTTTAACACTTCCACATAGTAATTTTGGTTCAGTGTAGTGGCCTGAGGAACAAATTTCACGTGAACTATTCCTTTGATGTCGAGAAAACAAACCATCATGGACTTCACATTTGATTTCACTTGCCCTACTTTTTTTGGAGGTGTCGATAAAGAAGAGGACGACGAAGATGTTTTCCACTGGATAGACTGCTGTTTTATTTCGGGGTCATAGCCGTAACACAGAGATCGGAAAGCAATCGTGGAACAAAGTTTGCTGCGATGCATCTCATGTTCAAATCTTCAGTTCGGAATCTCTTTAATTCGTCAATTGTTCTGCAACGGTAATGCATGATGGTGTCACGAATTTTTTGAACATTCTCCTCTCTTCTGGACGTTGAGGGGCGACACGAACGGGGGGTTCATCTTTAAGTGACATTTTTGACACTTCTGAACCAGAAAAACCACTCGTAAATTCTTGCCTGGCTTAAAGCTTCTTTCCCATAAGCTTCCCGAAGTATGAAAACTGTATCTGCCGCTGTTTTCTTTAACAGATAACACAGTTAATGGTTGGCGCGTTGCCCCTTAAAGTTTTCCATCATAAAATCGCCGAAAGCGTTGGGACGGGCTTAAGAAAAAAATCACTCTGCCCGCTGCGATGGTTTAACATGAACGATACTTGGCCAACTGAGCAGGGAGAGTGCCTAGTAAACGTACCTAGCGGGAGAGGGCAACACTGCCAACTCCATAGAAAAAAATTTGTTTTTATTTTGTTCACCCTCGTACATATGTAGTGTTAGTTTATCATGCCTTAGAACTGTTAGGATGGTGGATATAAAGTGCATTGTATTTTCATATACAAATATTAGCGAAAATGCATATACAAAGTTGTCTTTTATTATACCAAAGAATTTCACATCCAGGAAATTTTGGGCTAAGATCATAAATGTTAACCATATCTTGGATCGAGGAAAATACAAATCACGTTTAACAGATATCGCTTGAAACTAAGTTTGTCTTTGATGTATAATAAAATGCAAATAAAATTATCTTTTTGTTATTTTACACAATTGACAGTGGGCATATCAATTGCGAACCTTCAACGTTGCCAACTGTTGACATTATTATTAGTTAATAAAAGTTTAAAAGTTAGTACTTAAAAATCAATAAAAAAAAACATTTAATTGAGTTACTTAGAAATGGGTACTATTTGGGCCTATGCCGGAATATTCATGTTATTATTATAACATGCGGCTGTTCTAAGAGTTGAAGGGTTTTTAAGAGGTTCGAGTTTTTTTAGATTAAGAGTTTCATCCGATAAAGGCAAGCATCTTGAAATTGCTTCTGATTAACTAAAATTTTTATCAGCTGTATGTTATAATAATAACATGACTATTTCACCATAAGTTGGATTATTGGTGCAAGCATATTAAAGTAAAAGTCCCTTATATGTTATTTAAATTATCATTGTGATGTTTCACATTTAATATCTTACAGGTCTAAATTTGGCAATACAGTACTCTTCTTTTATAGTCTCATATCCGTTTGAGCATATTTTTTTACAACAATGGTGTATTTTTATATACGTGGTTATTTTAACTAATATAATTATTCAATCTCTTATTTTTTGATTTTGTGAAAAATGCCCATTCTCATTTATAATAAATTCTTAATTTGGGTTGAGTTTTTTCTGTTAATTATTTTAAGCATCTATCTGAATTTATCATTAGCTTGCATGAAAAAATACATACAATAGATTTTAGAATGGAAAAGATTAATCCGGATTTGTTTTCAAAAGGAATGAAGCTGAGGCGCAAATTCATAATCAAGTACTATATTATATTTAAAACTGTTTTCTTCATTTTGAAAAACAAACCATAAAAATAGTAGTACAATAACTGTTTAGGTCACGGACCGTAAATGAGGTTAAAGTCTATGTTGCTTGCCAAATTTTGTTACAGGAAAATACTATTTCCTTGCTATATATTATATCATTTGTTAAGCAATAACTTACGACTCAGCATTCAGTTACTAGTGAATTTCTCGCACAGGGTAACCTATTTACACATTTATTTTTTACTAATAATGGCTTTTTATAAGTAGAATGAAGTTTTATATATTTCCTTAGTAATTATGCAAAAAAAAAAAAATACAAAAGTTAGTGCTTTTTTCAATCGGCGAAGAAGCTGAACTGACTACATTCCGATTTTCCGGGTGTAGTTAAGTTCTGGTCAATTGTTTAGATAGGTTTTTCATAATACATTTTTATTTGCCATTTTTCATATTTTAAATGTATATTATGTTATCATTTAAAATAAGATTACCAGGAGTGGCTTTCCTCTCACAATCAGTTAAACTCTTAACGTGTTGTCTATTTAATCATCATTTTTAATTCCAAAATATATGCAACAGTAAAAATTGTGAAAGATACCGATAATTATGAATAAATAATTAACTGTTTGGCTGTAATCATTGTTTGCCATCACATAAAAATGCACATATTCTTAAAACAACAAGAGTATTACCGCAGAAGTGAGTTATCCACATTTACTCATTAAGTCATTGCTCATTAGCATAAAACCACAGGATATCCTTTAATGATCTTGTGCAAAAAGTGAGTTACAGTGTGAATGGTTTTTATTTTATGTTTTATGCAACAAATTTGAAGATGTAGCCACAATGCTTTAAATAAAAGTTTATATATCAAGGGAACACCGTGCAGGAAATTGCAAGAAAAGGATAATGTAAGTTAGGGGAGAATTGGAAATATTAATTTAAAAATTCGATAAACAAAATAAGAATTTGACAATATCTGGCTACTGCTCGATTAGGGCCGGAATATAATTTTTCTTTAGTTGCAGTTAATACCAGAATATTTTTGAGACCAGCTAAATTGAATTCAGATTTGGATTTTAAATTAATTAAATACTAATGTAATATGTACTTTTAGTTAATACTAATAATACCTTCAGTTAATTAAAAAAGTTATGTTAAAATATTTTTCAAAATTATTGATTATAATTTTGAGAGATTTTATAATAGAAATAGAGCCTACATCAAAATATAGGCTCTAATTAAAATCTTCGTCTCGATTAGAAAAGGTTTTTATTGAGAGCTAATAACCAATACTTAGGTAAGTATTAAGTTAAACTTCAGAAGGATTATTTAAACATTTATCGTTGTAGCTTTACCATGATTTTTAAACTTTTACTCCATATGAATAAATTATGAGTAAATATATGCAGATGACATGCCGTCGCGTAGATTTGAGCTATTTGATCGACGTATATAGGTACAAGGAATTCAGTTTATATGCTGATATATGGCCCGCCAGTGATAAGACATACAAATGGGCAGTTTTAAATATGAGATTCTTCCAAACTTTAGCCTCTTTGGCGATAGGGGGTAACGGTTGGAGTATCTAGGATGAACCTCATTAATACATGGTCCAAATTATTCTAATTCTGTATACTAACTACTTCCGAAATGTCAGTAGTTAAATATATAAGAAGAGTTTTCCATTTATAGTTCTAGCTAGTTATGCCCTCAGTGCTAATTTCTTCAAAATCTATTCTGTGAGCTATGATTTAGACATAAAATGTCGCAAGAATTAATGCAAGGGACGTATTAATGGTACCCATATTTATATAAGGTGCAAAAGAATTTAATTTTTAGCAGATTAATTGTATAAATAAATAATAAAGTCAAATAAAGATTTTGATATCTGTACGAAATATTTATGAATGGGATATTCACCATTAAGCATTTCTTCGTATTAAATATATATATATATATATATATATATATATATATATATATATATATATATATATATATATATATATATATATATATATATATATATATACTGGCTAATAGAGTATTATAGTAATATTATATAAACTGGATGTTCCACTTAAAACGAATTTCTAGGAAAATTTATTTTATAGAAAAAAGTATAAAAAAAAGTCGAAAAGTAGAAAAGTGTAGAAAAGTAACATATCCATTTCAAGTATGTATTGGAATTGGCATGAAAATTTAATGGTAGAAGTTCATTAAACAATAAAATAACGATCGTATTCATAGCGTAATCAACAAATGTAAAATCTGTAAGGGTAAATATATTATCACGTCTCATGTATATTCTGTGTTTAGTACTTCTGACGAAGGTTTAATTGAAACGTTCATTGAAACGTTCGAAACATCTAATTATTAATTATTACAAATCAAAAGTCTCTAGGATACCTACTTAGAAGTTGACGACAAAAGGATCAGGCAGGAGACAGTTGTTATGTGAATTGAAATAGTGTTTATAGAATTCTCAAATTATAAAGTATCAGTCATCCGTAGATTATCTTTTAAAACGCTTTTACCTACGTGACAATGGTAGTCAAATGTAGTTTTGCGAAATTTTTTCCGATTCTGGAAAAGTTTAAAATCGGAATCAAATAATTGTAAAGTTGGTGTATAATTTGTTTTTATGTTGAATTGTTTGTCTTTTGAATTATCTCAACAGACACAGTAGTTAATATTGTTTCTTTCGAATAGTGATTACTCATTTATATGTAGATCATTCATTTAAACATCAGAAACATTAATAATATGAGAAGGCTTTATAGGTGACTTCCTGCTCAGGCCTTCTTTATTTCATAGAATAAATAAGGAAATCTATTTTAATTTATTTGAAAATTTACCACATTTTAGGGAATTATGACAATCTTGAGGAACAGTTGATAGGACTACTCCTTCCTTTCAATAACATAACATCGTAATATCGAATATATATGAAGACAAAGGTAACATTTTCTGGTAGGTGGATCAGCCCAGGGGTCCAACTAAAAGACCGGCAAGGCTGCCCGACTTAACGCACCTAGATTTCTTTTCAAGAGGACATATAACTACATGTTAATGCTTTGGGGATATCGAAATAATATTTAGTCTATATCTATATTTACATTACGCTATTGCTAGATATTTATCACAATATAAAATATGACTTGAATCTAATACATCTTATAGTACTAATCAGAGATAGGTAGGTACTTATTTTGAAAACAACGCTAATGTGTCATATTTTGCAGCGAGTTCTGGAACCATATACAGTTCTGATTTGTCATATTCACCTGTATTTGAGAAACAGTTCCATGAAAAGATAACCTGACGGTATATGGTATCTTTCATGTTATATTAATTGTGTACATTGCACTATATCTGTAATAACAGAAGTAGTGCAATATAATAACACTTTGTTACAGTAAGAATATTACCGTTGAATGTAAACAACGGTAAAAATTAATAACACCGATTCCTGCAGTTATACTATTGGTTTGTTCATGTTAAAACTTATGTAACTCGTAAAAGTTATTACTGTCAAGTGATACTAAGTAAGGTTATTTGTTAAAATTAACGAAAACGAGAGCTACCGTTAATTGAATGTGAGATCACATCTTTATAAAAACGACGGGAGATTTATTTCATAAACATGCTGTATAATAAGAATACGTATAATTAAATTACTAAAAACTCACGTGTGGAATTAAAATTAAAACTAGTGGAATTAGTAATACTTGTATGTACTTAACTTTCACTTAATTGTAAATTTATCATTTACCTGTGAATACTTAAGAAACTTGAAATAACATTACGTAATATGTATATAAAATTATTATGCTGGCAAGAATTTACAGGATGACGCTTTTATGAAAGGATTATGTAATTATTAATTTAAAAACCCGTTCTTAAATATTTTGGATGAATACTACGAATATGATCTAATGTAATAAAATGATACATTTCTTAAATGGAATTTAATTTTCTATTCAATGCAATGTTTTTTAACATATAAATTTTGTTTTAATACATTTTGGAAAGTTTACTTATGGTGATTATAAATTCATTATATTGTCGGCAATGCAATGGAATTTGCGACATTAAGAGGTTAATTACTCAACTTATTTCATAAGAACTAATGATTCTCTAGGCTTTTCTTAGAAAGGATCCTGGATTAACACCGCACTATTTACAGAACGCATTAACATCTTGTTGAGGCAAACGGATATAGTGTAGGATGCTTGGTCGCCCTTCATCATTTAGTTTTACTACCCTAATGCACTTCAACAAAATTGACAATTTTAGCGTTTGCATTATTATTTCCAGTTGCAGATTATATAATTGTTTTGTCTCGAATGTAGATATCCAATTTTCATTAATATAACTATCTGCAAGGAAGTACGGTGAATTGATATTTTCATGCATTGAAACATAAAAGAAAATGATAAAAACCCATATCTTTTATCATTTTCGTAATCTACGACCCAAAATACGCGAGTATACAAAAAAAAAGTTAATTCATGTATTGGAGAATATAAATATAGGGTGTCTCAGTTGTAACTATAGGATTTGAATTGAGCGTCATTTGTATACTGTGAAAGTTAGGGCGTCAATATTTAACGGCCGTCATCTACAAACCATACGACGTCAACATGTCACGATAGCGCTCCCCATTTGCTGTCATAATATTGGAATAGAATAGTAAAATAGCTTCATTTTCAAAGAACTATGGTCCAATTACTCCACCACTCCAAAATGCGCACCACACCGTGCATCTCTGTGGATGAATTTCTTTTTCGTGAACAGCATGTGGATTTCCTGCACCCCAAATTCAACAGTTTTGTTTGCTGACGTATCCGTCAATATGAAAATGTGCTTCATCGCTGAACAAAATTTTGTTTCAAAAATTGGTATCACTTTCTTTCTCTTCTAACATTCAACTAACAAATGTACGACGTTGTCAATGGTCTGTAACTTTTAATTGTTGTGTCAACTGAATTTTATATGATGACAGATGCAGATCTTTCATTAATCCGATGCGTGGTGATTATTGACAGATTCAATTGTTGTGCACGACGTCAAATTGATGTGTTTGGATATCCCGGTATACTTTCTCTCATTGCAGCAATATTTTCATCTGACCGACCATGACCAGGACGTATTGGTGTTGCCTTATCAATAACAGAACACGTCTCTTCAACTTTCATGATTAAGTTATGAACTGTTAACTCTGTAGACTCTTCATTTGTCTTAATTTTGTGCGATTTTTTTTTTAATATAACTGTAAATAGTGTAAATGATCACTCACTTTCATAAACTATATACCTACTACTATAAAATATAATAGAACGCTATTATATTTTGATCTTAAAAAAATTAATATAAAATTCTGTCAAATTTTATTTTAAAACATCGTCGTTTGTTATCGCTGATCAAACATGTCGACTGTCTTTATCGTTTTATCAGAGGAATGCATTGTGGTCAGTTTATTACGGATTTCTCAGTTAGTCACAAAACATCTATGTTCCAGGTTTTAGTTACTAGAATACCAAAAATACTTTTTTTTTTTCACGTATTATCTGTTTTTATTAAGTCAGTTATTCATCTACGAGCCCTACTGTCTGACTATGAATTTTTATTAATAACGAGAACAGCAAATGGTAATCGAAATACAAGGAAATCATTAACAATTACAATGGAGCCTTTACGTTATATCACACATTAAAAGTAACAACATTTTCGAGAATTAAACATAACATGGAGCAGTGAATCGAATAGTTGAGCAAATAAGATATGAAGAATTTAGCGAAAATTGTTGTTGGAAGTTGGCCTCTTATACAGTTCGAGAATATTCTTCCCAATATCCTGTGTGATGAATCCCGCATCATCTGCCTACAAAGTAACAAAACTTGATTTCTGTTCACATCGAACATTTTTACAAAATTGCGTTAATTAGTGAGGTTTGTCCCTGCTTATGTTTTGAAGTATAATCTTGCTTCGTGTAGCAAGATTATAGCAGCGTAGCATATTGATCATTTCCATGTTTGAAGTCATTTTATTCTAATGGGTTAATTACATATAACATATGTACATATGTATAATAACTATTCACTAGAATCCATTTCGATATAGCCGTATTTTTCACAATTATTTTCGCTGCTGCAGTTTCGATTTTTTGCGATAACAATGATGTTGGATCCATTTTCCATGACTTCGAACAAACCTAAAAACTTCGACTTTTCTTTTGAGATTTATTTACCAAAACGCCCACATTGGTAATGTTATTTTCTGATTAAAACGAGTTGTTTAAATGCCCAAACAATTAGTTTTCAAATATTCAAAACATTTACTAACTCGTAATGATTCACGAATTACGAGTAGTTCTCTTACAAATTGAAATATTTACTAAGAATATTATTTATAGGGATTATTCATATTTGTAATTGAATAGAGTATTGGCTGTTAGTCTCCAAAAGCCACAACTAAAACAAACTCAAACAATAATAGGCTTTTTAGTGATCTATCTATCTAGATCTATTATCTAGAGAGTCGACATAAGCTATTCGCAATATTTGGAAGTTCATATATACGATCATCCACAATATATAATACTAACATGCATATATAATGCAGGCTAACTGTTACGGCTGGATATACACTTTTTTTCTGGTTCAAGTATGAATTTATCTTTTGCAGTATCGGTCTCATACTGTTTTCTTTTTTAACTCAATAATAGTATTAGTAATTTGGGGTTTTGACCACCGATTTCAGTATTTATTTGTTTGTGGCTGCAACTTTATAATTGAGTACGTTGTTTTGTATAGTTTGTCATGTAATGTGCTGTGTCCTTATGATGATTAACACTTTTAAAGTGTTCTACTTTAAATTGAAACAAATGTTGTTTTTTTATCTTGGAATATTTTATGGAGTAATAATAAGTATACTTGCACCGCCTTGATTTGACAGCCTTTCTGCAGAGAGGTAGTCCTATGCAGGTTTAGGAGATAAGAACTTAAAATATTTCCATTTTCGTCTTTGAGAGTATGGAATGCAAATGGGAGTATATTTTGTGAGGGTGGTTCATCCTTTAGCTCTTTGCATTCCAATTTACTCGCGTCAAATCAATTTTGGTCATTCTAAACTAAAACTAAAAACTCAAACTAAACTAAAAATTCAAACTAAAGCACGAAACTGGAGAGAACTGTAGAGAAATGTGGAGATTTGATAACGCTATAAGCCTGATTTAACTTAAATGGCTGAGTGACTCCATCTAATAAATCCGAGTTTCTTATGGTGAGCAAGGATTGGTAAATAATATAAAGTTCAATAACGTTAATAATGATGATATTAAAATAGTTTTTACTATAATCACTTACGAGGTGTAGACATTGGGCGTTTTCACACTGGCCGACACGACACCGGCACGACAACGACAGCGATGCCGGTGGACGCGTAACCTCATGTAAATCAATGGGAAGCTTTCTCACTCGCTGATATGTCGGTATTGTGTCGTTACAGTCAACGACGTGTCGCCGAGCAGCATTCACTCCACTCGTGTCATTGACGATTGGTAATATTTATATTCGATTTTTGGGTGTGGTGTGAGATTTCTTAGTTGAAAATAACAAAAATGGCCGGTTTTAAATACGATGTAGTAACGTTAACTGAAGTAGCAGAATCTAAGCCTTGCTTATTTCGGATAATTGGGGTCTCTCAAACAGAGTATAATAGGTACCCTCTAAATATCTCACTTTTAGGACTGGATGTACCCATAACTGTCTTTGCTTTCGTCGTATGTGCCTCAAGTATAAGCAAATACAGTTTGTTAACTCTCGCTATGACGCTTCCTGGACGGCATCTGCATCGGCCGGTTGCATATGTGCAAACGTTCTCCCGATATCGTGTGGGTTGCGTATGTGCAAACATTTTACCGATATCATGTCGGTATCATCGGTACTCGGCTGATGTCATACCGGTGTCGGTGTCGGTAAATGTGAAAACGCCCATTAGGTGATCAAAATATATGTACAACTCAAACACCTTATAATAGTTACAAAAAAATTAATAATAGCTCTTATCAATTTCATACGGCTTTAGAAGTCATAGTTATATATTCTGATCATAATTATATATTACCATCATTTAATTGAATATAGTGAGTCGACTTTATGGATTATAAATCGAAGGTGGAATGGGCAAGTGTCCTTAATGCTAGCCCTAGCCCCCAATATCAAAAGTAGATTTAGACAGACCGTCATTCAAACTAATAAAAAACAAACTTAATCTAATTGTCCATAGATGACAATTAAATAAGCCTGTATGTATTTAACAGGAAAATTGAGAAAACATACTATTCTAATTCTTAGCCGCAGGCTGCAATCCCACTTTATTAGTTACGTTATCAATGGCACCATTTATATTCCGTACATCAAATGTAAAAGTAAAATAAATTGGGATGGAAGAAGCGATAATGACATAAAACAAAGAATAGCACAGGGTCGAGTAGCTTTTAACAAAAAGAAAGCACTTTTATGCTCGGGGGTAATAAACTTAGAAACAAGGAAGAGATTTTTGAAAACATATGTATGGAGCACGGCACTATACGGTTGCGAAACCTGGACGGTAGGGGAAGCAAGTAGGAAGAAATTAGAAGCTTTTGAGATGTGGTGTTACCGAAGAATGATGAAAATACCATGGACTGATAGGGTTAGAAACGAAGAAGTATTGGAGAAAGGCGGCGAGAAAAGAAGTATGTGGAAAAACATAAGGATGAGAAGAGATAGAATGGTAGGCCACTTGCTGAGACATGGGGGAATAGTCCGCGATATTTTGGAGGCAGAAATAGGAGTGAAGAAAGGCAGAGGTAGGACTAGATTAGACTACTGCTCGCAAATAGTAAGGGATGTAGAAATGCGTAGATCGGCACAAGATAGGAGAAGCTGGAGGTTAGCGTCCAACCAGTCTTAGGACTGATGACCTAATGATGATGACATCAAATGTACAGGTAGGTAGGTGTGGGTACCTACTTCTATGATTTGGTTCCGGGGTGTGTAAAGAATCTGTTTGCATCTGCTTCATAAACAATCTAAACCGGAAAATTCATCTCTCTATTCTCTTTTAATTTCACACATACCTAATTGAAAACTTATATAATTTTAATTACGAGTACTAGTTATTAGGTGGCAGCAGTGCATTACTATTGAATTATAATTATATTAGGTTGTATAACTGGATATTTTCTTATAACTTGTATAAGAAAATATATTTTTCAGTGGCGGACTTACACTTTTGCCGCCAGTAGGCTATCCATTTTTCTTACACATATTGCCCAAATAGTGAGAACGTTACGCTATTATGTTCGAATTTTATGGTTAATTTGTTATTATATTGGGATATTTTCCATTTTTTTTAAATACCTGTATTTATTTTAAAAACAAAATCGATATTTGGAGTTTTCAATTTTCTATCGTCAATGATTTCATAGTTGACAATTTGTTGAAAATTTATTTTAAAAACATATTCCCTCAAATCTAAAAAGTATTTTTATGAAATACAGTGTTTTTTCTTTTTATATATTTATTCTAGTGTTCGTGCTTAATATTCCTGTGAAATAATTGGGTCAAGAGAGACACTAGAGAGGCTTCTATTTTCGAGTAATGAAGAAAAATTATATTTTTTAAGTTTTACATTTTTCAACAGTTTATGTAATATACAACATGATATTAATTATTAATTCTAATTCTTCCAAGTAATTTTTTTACGGTAATATTATTTTTCCGGTTTTATCAAAATGCATAAGAAGCCGAATTTACTCAATCACAATAATAATGAATTATTGGTGATTGATTAATATTTACATTTGCTAATTTTACCTTGTTTATATTTGTTATTTACGATACATTATTTCATATCAATAAAATAGAATAAAAATAAGAAATAGGAATTGTGGAGTGTTGGAAACAATTGGGTAAAGAGGGGGTTGGAACCTTCGGTACAGATTCGTCTCTAAAAACAGGAAACCAGTTTTCAGCAAACACCGGAAGATTTAACGTTACTCGACGTGCGTTTCGCCAACCAAGTTGGCATCGTCAGGAGATATTTAGAACAGTCTTAATAGTTTTCTTATAATGTTAATTTGATTGCTGAACCGCACGTTGAGCGATGTATAATCTTCAGGTGCTTGTGGAAAACTGGTCTTCTGTTTTCTACTAACCTCTACAAGAACGAGAAATATGGCTTACCATCTTCCCCTAATGGCCCCATTAACAACTAGATTCCTTTTTTTGGGAGACACATAAAGGCAACCATAATGAAACTTACTTATACTCGTATGAAAAAATACCAGTGTAAGAAAAATATTATAGTGTTCTTCACGGTAGCCCAGTTGGTTAGAGCGCATTATATGGCAAATCAGATTAGCTGCGTGAGTACTGGCAATGTCGGTGGCAATGGGTGTTGTCCCGGTTTTCTGTATGTGTATAGCCCACTTAGACAGCTTTGGTGTTGTATTGGGGGGTCTAATTAATGTGCTGTGTTTTGTATTCCAATTCATTTTTAATGAATTTGAATTAACGAGTATTTAGAATTTGTTAAGAACGTTATTTTCTATTCAAAAAAGTGTCAAAAGAATTTGAAATTAACTTTATTATAATTATCAATCTCCTGTACGAAAATATTGAAATATGGAAATATTGCACTTCAATGCAGATGCTCAACTATATCAATATAGTGTGCACCTACACTTCACTTAAATATGTATTTTACTAAGAATACATTAGCTGCGTTTGGAGTGTTTTTATTTGTTAAAAACAATATACTATTGTACGTGACAAAATAGAACATAGCAGAGAGGGGTGATAACATGACCTTAACATTATTAAGAACTCTGTATGTATATCGAACAAAGACACTACTTTTGTTTAGATCACCAATCTTAGGACAGTATTTTATCTTTTAATCTTATTTAATTGAGAAATATGTACTGTTAATTGATAATCCATAAATATTTATGGAATCAACTTCAATTTAAAGAAAGAATAGTTTAATAGCCCTGCTTTAGACATAAAGCAGAGGTATAGATAGGCAAGAGTTATGGTAAGGGATCGACAGACGAAGCCTAAAAACACGCTTTATTGGCTTAAATGACGTTGACTAAATGAAAATAATAGCATTTACAAAAACGTAGTTAGTTAGCACGTTGCAATAATATAATAATTAAGAGCGTATATTTTGTCAACTTATTTAATTGTTTATTCATTATCGAAGTTACTTATCCATTCTCTTCAGATGTGATAAAGTTAACCACTGATTTATTACTGCATTACGTACGGTTTTATTAACGTGACCTTGTAATGTTCTTGTTTATTTTTTACTTTATTTTAATAAATTTATATAAGTTTGAAAATCAAGATATTATTTAAATTGACTTCAACCTTTATAATGATTGTTAATATTCTACATTTTTCCAATTTATCGAATTTTCTATATTTGCTATGTGTTATACTGTTCCACAGGGAAAGATAATAATAGTAAATATTAAATATTATCATCAGATTAATATTTATTTGTATAACATCTTTATTAATATCTGTTGTCAAATATGCTGTTTACTGATAACATTTCTTTAGTTAACATTATTAAAAGTAACTGGATGGCCTTCGGGAAACTAATGTAACATCAAATGATAGCTCTGGATGTGAATTAAAACAAATCTATGAACAGACTGCGGTAAAAGTTAACGGTTGATGTTCAGAACGTATTTTAATATAAGGTTGGTAAATGGTCGTTATTAACACAATGCGAAAAAAAGAATTGTATTTGTTAACTATTCTAATTCATTATGAGAACCTACGACGTCAATTATATTACAATGGTGTCTTGTTATCAGGTAAAGCTATGTGGTGTTAAATATCATTCCTTTGAATGTTGACAAGACGCCGGAAAAGTAGTTCAGTTTTTAATTTTTTTAAAGTTAAACGTTACATTAATTGTATTTGAGGGACCATAACTGCATTATGTTTTCGCTGCTTCGTTAATAATTGACACTATTGCATATACTGAATAATCATTAAATAACTTTCACGTACAAATGCCTACGACGGTTACTGATTAGTGATTACGGATTAACTGTTTGTTGATAAAATGGAAAAGTGCTACAACTTCTTTCCTTATATTAATCACAAAAAATCCTGATATTGGTAAAATATACTGTTCTGTAACCTAGATGATGTATGATTATAACTATAATACTTACTATTAGAATTATTGTATCTGAGTGCATTGAACCATATGGCCATTGAGGAAAAATATATCTTAGTCTAAGTGCGGATTATATTTAATACATCACACGATTAGTATGTATTTATAATCGTTTTCTTTCCCTTTTTGTACATTGGACCTATTTATGTATGTGGTAATAGTAGAAATACAATTACTTATTTATTTTAGCAGACATAGCCGTTGTCGAGAACCATAACTTTGATATTGCAATATTTTATTGCACTCTTTTAAACTCCTTTCCCATTTTGTTTTAACATATTTAACGGATGTTTTAACATAGTTAATAGCCATAGAGTTGTTTATCAATGTATTGTTAATATTTAATGATGAGTTTTGTGCAGCTTAACAGGCAAATATTTCCCGTTAATCTGCACAAAACTCGTCATTAAACATAAAAAAATGCATTGGTAGTATTTCTTACATCTTATTTCGATATAACGTTTAAAAGAATAATTATTTTTTAATAAAAAAACATTGCTTTCATGAACAATGCTAATGAGCGGCCACATGCTCGACATTAAAAAAGATTGATATATTTCAAATACATATATTTTTAATTTATTCATCAGTTACAAAAGTTTATTTAATGATTTATTGAATCTTAATAATAAAGCAAATTTGGAATTAATTTTTAACTTTGGATAAAGTTGATTACCTATAGGGAGAAATATTAACTATTCATATACCTATGTAATGAAAACAAAATTATGATAGACAATGAAATTGTATTTTACGGATCATCCGGATTTAGAAACCAGTAGGTGTGTATGATTTACCAATCAAGACATTGCTTTAACCCTCGGGAAAATCATGAAGTTTATGAAAATTGTGTTAAAATGCAACTTCATCAAAAACTTCTTTTTATTGTAGACCTCTAATGTGTCAGATCCCATATAGAAATCTGATTTAATACAGGTATTTAAGTTTATATTATTTTCGTCAAAATTATAGCCAAGAAGCATTATTGTTATTTTAATATTATTCAGATTACTCTAAATTTAACAGAACACACACCTAATCAAAAATAAATATTCTTATCAATTTACGCACGGTTTTCCTATCCCTCCGGAAGTGTATATCCGTTATCGTGTATTTTATTGCAACGATAATTCTATCACACAATATAAAAATAAATTAAATGCCTAACGCCCTTTTGGAAACGCCGCTGTTACAGTTAAAGCACCAAATCACACAGGCCTTGGTGCGCCAGGCTAGAATATAAATAAAGCCAACGTCAGAAATATTGATTAGCTCAAGAAATATCAGTAATATTTTACACTGAAATTACACCAAGCTCGCGTAATGCCGGAGCCCTTTTTGAGAACTATATAAGCAAAATTAAAGAAATGTGTGTTTTTTTATATGATGAACTGAATTTATGTAGCATTATCTATTAGTATGCATCTGTCAAAATATACCAATGTTATTTACATTAACAAATGCAAACTAAAATTTGTTTTTAAAACATTACAGTTACTAATATCAATTGACATAGGCGGTAATAAAGGCTTTTTCGATAACAAGGAAACGAATTTGCATTGCAGATATTTTTAACCCTTTTAATGGCTCATATCAAAACAGATGATATTTTAAACATTGGTATCTCATTTAATGGTTAGTTAAGCGCGGTGCAATAAGTATACAATGAAATTTAGTATATATAAAAATAGTACATTACCTTATATAAATATCCAATAATTACATATCTATAAAAACACACACTGAATAATCGGATTTGCAAAACTTACACGCCCAGCTTTAGTTAGATCTCAACTGATTGCGAAGGTGGCGCCCTCTCGAGGAAACACAGTGAATCAATGTTAAACAGTGGCGTATACAACTTCACCAAAATAGGTGTTTTGGGTATTGTATTAATAATAAATCTTTTAAAAAATAGTATAAATGATTTTCTATTTAGTAGAAAATACTTCTTCTACCACATTGTGATATTTATAAACAGATGCCATAATAATAACGTTTATTTTCCTAACTAAATTTAATAAGAAGATAGGTAAGATTCCGATAGGTAATGAATCAATTTCATTTCACAGAATTCATCGGCACCATATCCATATTAGGCAAGACTAGTTTATCAATGAACTTATGAATGCGCTTATGTTGACATAAATACTATTTTATTTAATGTTATATATAAGAAATATGGTATCAATAAAATTAAACAAAAATGGAATGTTTATTAGGTAATTTTATTAGGTATAATAATTATTATAGAGTAATTAATACCCAGAATTAAATTATTATATTTATTTAAATTTTATGTAGCACTTATCGCCACCAACATATTCTAGTTATGTGGGCTCGATGGCATTTTACACCTACCTGAAGTTGTACTTTCATTTTCATATTACCTACTTTAGAATCATTCATTAGTTCAAGTTATATGTCGTACGTACGCGTTTAAAATATTTGAATGTATAATTGTTTAATATACGAGACAACCTACTTAAATACTCTTTTAATATTTTGAAGAATGAGAATGAGAATAAAATAAGGCGCATGCGTAATAATAATAATAAAACTATGACATGCGTTGCAAAAGAATTGTGTCAAGAAAATGTATGCTGTGGATGATGTAGACGTCGAGCAATTACCCCTTTAAGCAGGTTCGAAACAAGTCGGACGACATTTATGTCCTCTAAAAAATTACTAAATAACAATATTGTGAATTTTATTTGGAACTCGCGGATTTTATTTATCGCAGTAGATAACATTACGCAATAACCCTGATTTAATTTTTTTGTTCAAATTCTGGATGCGTTGATCTAATTTGAAATTCATAATTAAGAAATGAACCGCAAGTAAACCTTTGTAGATGTACAAAGACGCTAGATACAAATATTTAGTATATCGCTGAACACACAAATATATACAGGGCCATTTACGTTAGTTAAATTATTCCATGTTGCAGTATATATAGAAATTTGAATCTCTAAGATTGATAATGCATGTTAACATTTATCTAAATAATGATCTCATAATATAATTATTTTCAAAGTTATCCTACATACTTCTCATTATACTTATGAACTTTCTTATGTAAAAAAACACCCCATATATTATTGCATTTTTGAATACCTTATTAATACATTACCTTGAATCCTTTACTTATAGCTGACTTCCATTATACATACAATATTTAGTAGCTCAATGATATTTCAATACTATTTTCAAAATCGATAATAATTGCAGTGATATTTCCTAACGCGTCTTTCTACTCTTAAAAACGGTCGCACAATACATTGCATTAACTAAATTGCATTTTTTACATCGCATTAACTGAAATACAAGATGTTCACTCATAGTATAAACATTATAAATAGTATAAACATGTTTTGTTATACAGGGCGACGAAACTATTATCGCAATTTCATTAATAATTCAATGTTTATTTGTTAAATGGAGTTATATATTTTTAAAATCCTCTTACTCTACTATATACTATTTAATTTCGTTATATTTGTTATAACATTTTACTACTGAATATATGAATAAAACTTCTAAATATGTAGGTATGTATTGATGTTACTTTAGCGTTTAGTTAAACACTTTGAATTCTGTTTATTTTAAATCTCCAAATTGTTGCTCAAATATTATGAAACACGTAGTTCAAAATTATATAAACAGTATTTCTATTTTATTTTATATAGGTACGTAAAAAAATTAATACGAAAGCTCACAGAACTTATCCAGTTTTTTTAAAATATTCTCGTTTATAACCAATGACGAGAAATAATTGTGATATCATTTGATACCACATCTCCTACCTCAGTATGTGTCACAGACTGGGGTAGGGGAAACTGGGAGACTTGACATACAGATATTTACAAAAGTATTTGGCCATTTTACACAATAAGAGTAGAAGAAACATACTCGGCTTAATATGTACTTAACTGATGCTAACTAATATTGATTATTGATTCCAAACTCTTTGTACGTTACTCTTGATTATGTGCATTATGCGACAATGAAAGCACAGACGCACAATCGGTAATTTTCGAGGAACAACCGGCAGAAGGCGGAAATGCATAAAATACGACGCACAAAAATATTTAGCCACCGTCACGTTTAGCAGTAGTAAGAGTAAGCTTATTGTCGGTCGTGTAATGTAATAAACAATTACGTAGGACAAAAAACTAGTACGAATATATATAAAGTCAGTAAGATTAAATTGTCTGGTGTATTGGACAATTTATTGTGTAGTTTTCAAGAAAAATGCCCAAAGCGCGCGAGCCGACGTTACAGGAACGGCAACATGTTATTTCTCTAGCCGAAAAAGGTTATTCCCAAAGAATAATTAGATACTGAAATAGTCCGAAGTACAGTCCAAAAAATAATTCAGAGGTATCGAAATGAGAACCCACTAGTCAACCAACCACGAACAGGGCGACCAAAAATACTAACAGATAGGGATGAATGACTAATTGTCAAACAAATACGAGAAAATCCATCTACTAGTGCTACAAGGATTTGTGCTGAAGTTCGAGAAAGTACTGGTAAACAGGTTAGCACTGAAACCATTTGACGAGCATTAAGAAAACACGAATTCCATGGTCGAGTCGTAAGGAAAAAACCTTGGATAAGTAAAATAAACAAGAAAAAACGAGTAGAGTTTGCCCAAAAATACGTGTATCAGCCAAAAACCTTCTGGGATCATGTCATATTCAGTGACGCGACGAGGCGAAATTTGAGATTTTCGATTCATCTCGAATAGCAATGGTATGGAGAAAACTCCGAACGGCATTCAATAAAGAAAATCTGAAACCAATTAAATACGGAGGAAGATCTCTTATGGTATCTGGATGCATGGCAGCTGCGGGCGTAGGAGATCTTCATTTTATAGAAGGGAAGATGTACCAGTATTGTTATATTAATATCCTGAAACAGCATATAAAACCGAAAATTTATAGTTGGGATCGAAGTCTATCTTCCAACAACATAATGATCCCAAACACTGTGCTAAAAACACGAGAATGGTTCTTATATAATTTACCAAAATAGCTAAAAACACTTCCGCAATCGCCCGATACTAATCCTATCGAGCATCTATGGTCCCGATTAAAATGTTCATTACAAATCCATAACATAACAAACAAAGAAGAATTAAAGCAGCATCTGATTGCAGAATGGAATAAAATTAGTCCAACAGTCACTCGTAAGCTCATTCATTCCATGCCTAACAAACTCAAAGCTATTTTACAATCGAAGGGATATCCAACGAAGTATTAACGCTGACTTGTCAAAATTTTTAGTAGTAACTTATATAGTATTTGTTACAGCGGCCAAATACTTTTGTGTTTATTATTTACAGGTATGCCATGTAACCCTTTGATTTACGTTTTTTAGAACACTATTATTTTTAGTGAATATGTATAAATAATATTATATTATGAAGGATAATAAATGTAGTTTATTTTGTATATATTTTTTTTTATCCTAAAGAATTACCACAACAAAAATTGTGTTCGGTTTTACTAATAACTTTGGGTGGCTAAATACTTTTGTGAGTACCTGTATGTATAGAGGTCTACTAGGAAAGAAATCTACCACCATGAAACTGAATCAGAGGATATTACTGAAATACAATGCCGACCATTTCAAATAATTGTTAACTTTTTAGATCGGAAACCGAATACGGAATATAATCTCTTCAACATATCTGCTAAAGATGTTTAATAGTTACACAATTGTTAGATATTTCATGTGTAAAATGTTGAACAGAACTGCAACGGAATATTCAATTTAACTTAATATGTGAACTCTGTTTGGCGATAGTATGTTGTAGATTTCTGTAAAATATTTTTCATCTGGTTAAATAATTTTACAAATCACTTTAACACATCGGTTTTTATTAAATAGTTTTAAATTGAAAGCGTATTTATTTAATTTGAAAAGATAATGTTGTTCAACAAATGAACACTTTCATACTCGTATACAATAAGGAAGGAAGTAATATCAGTTGGAATGTGTTAGAGGAGAGCTTTTGAGTGTTAAGTGAATAGTGGTTTCTCTAATTTCTAATGATGTCTCGGCTCTAACGGCTCTATAATTATTACGAGTTGAATTGCTAATGTAATAAACCGACCCTAACAATATCGTTAAGTAGAAACCCTTATGTAAAAACATCCCTCACTATTGCGAAAGCCTCCCCATTCTTGCAGCGTTGCTATTCATATTTATCTCTTAAGCATAAATTCTCTGTAGAAAATTTATAACAGGGCAAATACACAGCTTCTATTTTTATTTGTTTCTGTATCAGTAGATTCGCAATTAATCATAATCAGCCTGTATAATATGCAAACTAAATTTTGGATATACCATTAAGAATTTGGAAAACTTTATCTTGTCTAAATTTTATAAATTCATTAGTAAATGTTACCTTCCGTTCATTTGGTTTTTAAATTATCGATAAATGGAATTTAATAGAAATGAACCGTCCGTCAGTAAACTGGCAATAAAGAGTACCTGACCACAATATTGGGAGTGAGGAACTAATGAAAATATGAGTGAATAACGTGTTGATATACACAATTTGCAGGGATTCCCTTATATCTTCATAAAATTTACATATGGTCAGTATATTACTTGTTATATTTCACTTTCAATCTTGAGATAATAAATTATCAGATTGTTTGAACGCATAGGCAATACGCTTGATACGAACCATCAAAAATAAGTTTATTTAAAGGTATAAAGGGAAATAGGGATAATAAAGCATTTGTTTGTAAGTGAGCCTGCTTTTTAAACACTTCTATCGATTTAATTTCATTGAAATAACTCATAATAAATAATTTATATTATGGTAATAAACTAAATTACTTTTGCGAAAATTTCAAAACTTGAAATAAAGTATTGTGGGTTTGGAGGTATATAGAAGTCTGGTTGACGAAACGTTGACATCGACTTTCATCAACAACGAAATAAATAACATATTCCCAACTGTTTTCATAAATTATTATATAAAATTATAATGTTTCCTGTCCTGGAGTGACAATAACATGATATGTTATGTACAATCTGAAAAATTAGGAAAAACATGGGGGCAGATACAAAATTCTCCTAAACGTTTGTAGGATAATGATTTTCCCAAAAACGGATTATGGGTGTATCGTATATTGATTGATCGTATAGCACGGAAAAGCCGCTTAATAGTTTTAGATAACACTCAATTCTTGATCTTAAGATTAGTATTAGGAGCTTACCGTACCAGCCCATATAAATCACTATGTTGTGAAGCTGGAATACCACCACTACACTACTAACGACAAAAGTTCCTGGTATCTATGTCTCTAATATTTGGTTACAATCAAAACACTCAAATTATAAATTAATATCTTCAGAGGACTTATATCCAATATATGAAAATAGATTAGGTATAGAATAAGCATTTCAAAATTGGTAAGCGTTCGGTTTTATTAAGTTCTGCAACCGTTGGAGGAAAATTTACTGTAAATCCAAAATATATGGTCCACTCAAATTCCACCATGGAAATTAGTCCCTAAATTTAATTTGCAACGCACTGCCTTAAAAAAAGATGACCCCAACTGACAATTACTTACTACACTCTTTTATTCTTATAAGTTGTACACCGATGACAAATTAAATGAAGATGTGGAAAGTGTGTTCTCAGATCGTATAACTGCTATAAATGTATATACTCAGCAGAACTATATGCTATTTGTATGGCTTTAAGATATGCTAAAAACAGCTACTTTAATTTTACCCTTATCTAGTCTGATTCATTAAGTTCTCTGCAAACACAGACTATAGATCCTTTAGACTTATAGATCCTTAGATCTATAAACTTTTACAGATCCCTAAGAATCATCCATTCTTGAACTGGTTCCTTGGCTACAAAGTTAAAGTAAAAGGGTAGTCTTTATTTGGACGCCTAGTAAGCACTTACTTCGCAGTAAGTGCTTACTCTTCGCAGTAAGGACTCAAAAATAGAACTCAAGAAACGTGTTATTGATCAATAGTAAGAGGTATGGGCTACAATAAACGCCAAATTAAAACAGATGAAAACCCATATTAATAAATGGAATTCTACACCACTAGTGGATATAAAGAGAACAATCAATGATATCAAGATTGAGAATTGATAATAGGTTAACGAGAGATCAACTACGAAATTGTGATAACGGTAATGCCACCTTAACAGTAAAACATCTCTTACTAACGTGTCCAATCTATGAATACTATAGACTATATATAGGGCAGTAAATCTGTCAAACATACTTAAATAATGAATATAAAAACTAAAAGAAGACGTTAAAATTTCTACAAAGAGCAAATTTATTTAAAAAAAATCAATGACCTTAAATTAAGTAACCCATATTTAATTTATTTTTGTCAGTCAGGATTATACTTATAGGTGCCGTTAAGTTGATGTTATAGAAATGTGGGTGGCAAAAATAGGCATATATCTCCAAGTAAACATAGTTTCTTTAGAGTTAATTCCAAAAGTGGGAGTATAATAAAGTGAGTAATAATCTCTCAACATTTGTTTCGGTTAACTGTGAATAATTTTAACGCAGAACAACTCTATACTGCTCTATAAAAACGAATATTCTACATTAATAAATATAGAAAGTCGACAAAAATATTATATCTTTCTGAATAGCAATATGTATGATGCTGAATTATTAGTAATAGGAGAGTACTCTTATCACATTAACGGAGTTCTGGCTGTAATACTTAGTATTAATTTACTATATATTCGGTAGAGAGGCAAGTAGATTTTATAAGGCTAAGTTTTAGGTAAGACCAACACATTTTACAAATTGCTTTAAGGTTGGCGGAACTATGAAGTTCTCAAAACAGAAGTGGTTTAAAATTGAAAGTATCAGTAACGTTCTAGGAGTTTTAGAATATAGCTGTAATATGGAAGATTTATGAATACGCCTTGTCGAATATCTATTACTGTCCTTTTTAATGTCAAATGTAATGTCAAATTTTATTTTCAAATCATCAATTTTCAATTTTTGGCATTTAACTAAAATTCCGACATTATGGAATTCTACAACAGTTAGATTGACAGTGTTTTATTGTAGTTACACATATTGGCAAAATTTATCTAACTATTAAATAATTCATTGTCGAGTATAAAAATATGTTTTGTTGGAAAGGCTGTTCTTCATTAGTAGTATTATAAACAGGCTTGTCAAGGCTCTGTTCTTCTACTTCATATATTCAATCACAATAATTATAATCGCATTTTCATTTTTCTTTATTAAAAATGGAATTATAATTAATCGAAAATGAAGGAATAGAAATATTGATAATGCTTGGTTGTGATGATAAACGCCGAAGTACAGCATGTTCACTATGTAAAATATCTTTAATGATAAATATACCAACAAACATATTACACAAGGAACCTTATATTAAATACAGAAAACAATCGTGAAGAGGGTCATGTTAGAGATCGGGAAAGAAGCTGGCTGCCCTAGAGTACCACAAGAAATATCACACTTAGTATATTCCAAAACGATATCCCACGAATTGGTTGAAGTACATGTAATAAGTAAATAATCAGTTTTAAGAATGTTTAAAGGTAATATCCGTATAAAGTGACAGTTCATAGATTAAACGAAGACAATTCAGAAGACCGCTTGAAGTTTTGTGAAACCTGTGACCCAGCTTTCCTCCCCAGATTAGTTTGTTCATATGAGGCTATATTTTCATTAAATGGATATATATATATATATATATATATATATATATATATATATATATATATATATATATATATATATATATATATATATATATATATATATATATATATATATATATATATAGATAGACAAAATATACGATATCGAGCAACAGAAATTCCCAAATGGATGCACGAGACTTACACCTAATATCCACAGAAACTCAAGGTTTATTTTTTTAAAAAGAGAATTAGCTCCCGCGTTGGTTCAATTATATCCACACGAACAAGATCCAGACTTATCGTTGTAAGCTTGTACTAGGCTTTGTTGGCATTACAACAGGATGACTACCACTATTACCTCAATTATGTAAGACAAGTTCGAGATTTTCTGAATCAAATACTTTAAGATCACTAGATTGGATGAAGAGGTCTGTAGAATGGACAGTTTGAGCTCCGGATTTCAATCCGTGTGATTATACTAAGTATATGGAGTTATTTGAAAAATACATCATAAAACCACTTAACATTAACAATTTAAAAACAAGAATTAGAATGAAATTCATATCTCAAGCTATTAGAAATATTCTAAACGAATTTGAATACTGTTTGACTTAGATTAAGCAGTTTTTGGAGCTCATATCGAACATTTAATTTAGGTGTGTTTTATTTATCTAGGTATTATTATTTATCTATTTTTGAAAAATAGTATTCCCAGCGTTGCTTCTGTCAGTTCAGTAAATTTGTTTTAGAATTGTGTTTTTTTATTCACCCTACATTATTTAATGGTTGGATAATCGATAAAAAGTTGAGTAACAACAATAAAACACTATCTGTGCTCCAACACTATCAATGTTGCATAATTCGATAACGAGACCTTTAATTAGATGTAAAATATCCCTATTCAAAAGTTAATACCTCTGTTGTCTCGAAAATAACACATAATAAATTTTATATTTCTGAAATTACCTGTCAAAGGCATTTTCAAAAATATAAAATTTTTGACGGTATCCTATAAAAAATGGCATTGACAGCGGTATATGAAGTTCGGACACCTTGTATATTGTTAATATTTCGTGAAACATTCTAAATTGAAAATAAAAAGTCAGGCCATTTCGTTTAAATATTGACCTAAAAGGTTAATTATATTCCAAACTTTAGGCACTCATTGTATATGTTCCTCTTAAATACTTAAATATACTGCATGTATGTATACTTTTATGCCATATTGTACAGAATCACTCTGTGTTTATACAAAAATTACAAGCGCTCTTAATCCATATATATGAGATACACAATTTCATCTTCCCATAGTTTCTATAAGATTTATTAGGTCGGTATCTTACTTATCATCGATGGAACTTGTCCGAAAACACGCCACAATCCAATATCTAAAATTGCTTGTGCTTTATCAGAAGCTTTTAGGGACTAAACAATAAAATGTAGTATTGCTGGGGTTCAGAGTCATTTCACGCAAATCTATCAATCTACACTCTAATTCAAGCTTACCATGAACATATATCTAGTTTGAACTTTATGGATATGAATTATTTGGGGTAAGACGGAGTAAAGAATATAACCGGAGTAGCACATAAATTGTTCCAACGAACCCAGATTAAATCAGTTCCAGAAAGGTTTCAGAGGGAGGTTCTGTCGTGTCACTTATTTTAAGGGGTTTTACTATTATATATGAGATACTAATATGTGTTAGAAAATTGTTGCTATTAATATGTACAATTTTGGAATCTGTATTATGTATTATAATATATATCTTGGAGTCTACGTTAGTAACACGTTTTCAATAATTAGAACATCGTCGTGTCTAATGATGAGTATATGCTATAGTAAAGTAAATGTAAATGTCCTTATTGTATTTATTTCTATGATGAATAACAAATACATTATATTTGTATAAAATAATAAGTTGTGGTGAATATATTGAACATTTATTATGGAAAATCTACTTATATTTCCCCTTTTTTCTATATGACAGATGGACGATATATGTAGATTAATTTGTACGTAAAAAACGTCGATAAATCTTTATATAACACCGAGAATAGTAAATAGTGAATAAAAATTAGAGTTAATCATGCTCTTGTCAAGAGAGTGTATGAATAAAATATCTTACCGCATTATTTCCCGATGGTATATGCTGACCATATATGTCTTAATATGAGAATTGTATACAGGATGAAGTTTGAAAATAAAATCAGATATGTCTCATCAATATCGATATAATTGCACTGTATACAATTATAAAGTGTATACAATTATAAATATGTTATAACAGGATGGAACTGTTTTTTTTTTAGATTTAGCTATTTCATATTTTATAACAACGTAAATCGATGTAGATTCCAGGATTTATTGCAAATATTAATTACTGTTACTTGGCTCATATTCATTTTACAATATATTCACCACTGTTCATATGTCATCTGTTACATGCATTGTTATAAATATTATTAAATATAACTAAATGCATAGTGATTATAGTTTTTCGCTTAAGATGTTTTAAATGTTTTGGGCACACAGAAGTTAACTCTTCCCGAGGGGAAATTTACACAGAGATGATTATAAATACAACCATGTCCAGAGAGAGATGTCCAAATTCCTGTTAGAACTCGAATCCAAACATGTAATAACCTCTTCCATACTGCGCCCTGTCACTACCCCGGACCACAGTGCTAATCATATTGTCGCAGTCACCACTATATATCATCAGAACATGTCACCCATCCATGTTGTGTCATCCATCCAAGTGCTGACTTTTAATAGCTCCATACATTTCTCCCAGTCTCATAATAGCCCAGGCCCATAATAGTTCGGTCCGGCATAATTTTACAACTAATATATTTAAATAAAAATAATAACATTCTCAAAACAATTGGTAATAGAAACAAAGTATAAACTTTTAAATTAAATACGATGAAATATTGCTACGTTATGATGTGTCAATGACAAGTTTGTTAATAAAAAACATTAAAATTCGCGGATCAGGATAGTTCGGCTAGTTGGTGAAAGGCATAATAGGCTAAACGTTTGCAGAGTTTTAAAACAAAATAGAATTTTAATTGTTGCCAAAGTGAAACGAATATTATAATGTGTTTTGGATGCGTTTGCCAAAATTTTATAAAAAAATGGCACATGGAGTGGCATTAAGTGACGATACGCAAAGATCAATTGTTAATGCTTATAAACCGGGAATTTTGACTCGGAAATATATGTTATGTATTCGTTGCGTATAAATCCACATTGCAAGGCATTATCAACTTGTATAAAAAAACTGGATGCACAGCCCAAAGGAAGAAAACTGGTCGACCATTACAAATTTTACGCTTAAATCAACATGCTATGAGTAGGATTGTAACAACAAACTGACGATGCAGTACAAAAAAATTATAGTACTATGGAAGCAAGTCATGGGGAAAAATATTTCTGTATCCACAACTGAACGCTTAATAAAAAAATAGGATACAAATTCTACAAGATAAAGTTTGATTCTTTACGTTTTACTATTGAACTTACCGGTTTCACCTTCAGGCAAAAGAGAGGCCGTTATTAAGTAAACGACAGAAAATCTATCGGTTACGGTGGGGCAGAGAACATAGGCACTGGACTTTAAACAATGGCACCAGGTAATTTGAAGTGACGAATCGAAATTTGAAATCGGTTTGGGTGATACCAGAAAGCGTGTGCTAAGAACCCCACAGGAAACTTATCATCCTGACTGTTTGGTTAGGAAAGTGAAATCCCCTGCGTCTCTTATGATCTGAGGTGTACGAGTAGTATGTGTGTAGGAAAATTGCATTTCGTAGATGGTACTGTGATAGAAAAAAAATAAATAAATTTTGACAATAAAGAGTTTATAGCCGTCAATACCAATCTCAATCTCAAGGTACTGACATGCAGTATATTTTTCAACAGGATGGCGCTGCGTGTCACACAGCAAAAACTGTCAAAGCTTAGTTTACAGAATATAATGTTCCTGTTATGGAATGGCCCGCTAGCAGTCTAGACCTCTCGCCAATAGAAACATTATGGCGTAGAGTTTGGTTCAGTTAATGATCTACAACTGAATTGCAAGAAATTTGGGACACCACTTCCTGAGGAGTACGCTAAACTGGTAGATACAATGTCTGCTAAAATTAAAGCTATTATTATTAACAAAGGTGATGTAACACAGTTTTGATAAAGCGGCCGAACTATTCTCAACCGCGAATTTTAATGTTTTTTTATTAATAAACTTGTCACTGACACATTATAACGTAGCAACATTTCATGGTATTTAACTTAAAAGTTTGTACCTTGTTTCTGTTACCAATAATTTTCTTTAATAAAATAGTTTTGAGAGTATTATTACTTATTACTTTTATTTAAATATATTGGTTGTAAAATTATGCCTGGCCCAACTATTATGACCCTGGGCTCATATATGACTACACTCACTTCTAATTATTTAAAGTGTAAAGGTATGAATCTCTTTGAAATAAAAGAAATGATACGGGATATAAAGGGAGAGATCTTTTATTAATTATATTCTAATAAAAAATATGTGTCCAGTTTCTCATAACAATTTTCGCTACATCGAATAATGCATGCATATTGTAATATTCTGATGACAAAGTGTAGGTAATATAATATTTTTTTATTAATGATTCTGTTTTCGATAGTTATCATCAGGGCAAAATTAAAAGCACCATTATCTAATAACTGTTATTCGAGAGCGGTAGTTCAAGGAAGACAAAAGTAGTAGTTACCAATTTAATTTCTTTTTGTTACTGAAATACCACTTATTTAAGATTTTAATGTACTTGTCTTTTCGTTGATTTTGATTACAAGTGGAGCTTATTTTTTAAATACGGCAAGTTCCTGGCAGAAATCAATTGCGTTTAAGTCTCTGGAATATTTTCGAGCTAGATCGGCTCCATTTTTCTGCAAATCTTCAGTGTTCCTATCTATTTTCTACTTTTATATCTTTGGAAAACAGCTGAGTTGGGTCTAGTGTTATTGATTCGTCCTCGCAGATTTCGTCGTGTTGCCTTTTCCTTCTGGAAATTCATTTGTTTTTGAGGACTGGCACAATTCCCAATTTTTCTGATACAGGTAAGTGTAGCTTCTTCGATCCAATATACGATCAATTTAAAAAAGACTATGATGACATCATAGCTCAAACAAATTGAGAAAAAAACATTTCATTTCAATCGTTCAATAGTAAAACTATGTATATTATGCGAACCTTTATTATCACACTGTATAATACCGCAGTTAAATGCGCATAGACGTAAGGCTATAAAGACGCATGTAGTAGCGTGCTATGAATTTGCGACCATAAATAACCCATTAGGGATGTGCAGCAACCCCTCATAGTCTGTGACAAACTGACGTCCTTTGAGACCGCTCATGTGGAAATGTTGCCTTTCCTCGGCCCTCGCGATATCTTGTTGTCAACGACATCATAAAACAGATTTATATTATTGATAAATAGTGGGCCTTCCAAAAAATAGAATCGCCTAAAACATAAACTTTTTAGAAAAAAAAATCTGTATCCCAGATAAATGCGTTTTTAATATAACAATTATCGTTTAGCTGAAATTGAATCGAATTAATTATATTGAAATCAACTTTTAAAGAACTGGATTTATTGTTAATGAATATTTGAAATAAATTATTTTGATTAGTTTAATTTTTGGTTGCATTAATTGTTACCTACTGACCTAATGTTACTTAATAATCATTAAAAGATACCAAAACGAATTTAAAAACTGAAATAATATTCGAACTATTGTCATGATATGCCATAAATCGTCTATAACCCTGATGTTGGCCATGGACTAAAGTGAATTAGTTATTGATTAGTGTTAAATAAACTAAATAGCTATTGGCGAAACCAAGTCTAAGAATCTTATAGAAAACTTCAGTAAATAGCATTAAATATAAAGGCAAAATAAATAATATTCCAGATATTATTTATTTGTATATTTCTATTTGTATATTTTTTGTACTATTTGTCAGTCCCGGATCTAGGGGGGGGACCGGGGTACCTGTCCTGGGTGGCAATTTAAGAAGGCGCCAAATTCATGTTGGAAAAACAACTTGTTTCGCTAAAGCGCCTAGCATGCAGATTACGTCATACTGTTGAGTGTTCATTTGAGGTTAATATTCATTTTAGGCTGATATTCTTCAAAAAATTAAGAGATAACGTCGAAATATAGAAAGAGAACATAATCATTTCGCGTTCTGTGGCACTAATGCAAGATCTTATCAAAATCTTGCAAGAAATGAGAGAAAAACCATAGAATATTGGATCGAAGAAGCTACACTTGCCTGTATCAGAAAAGTTGGAATCGTGCCAGTCCTCAAAAACAAATGAATTTCCAGAAGGAAAAGGCAACACGACGAAATCTGCGAGGACGAATCAATAACACTAGACCCAACTCAGCTGTTTTCCAAAGATATAAAAGTAGAAAATAAATAGGAACACTGAAGATTTGCAGAAAAATGGAGCCGATCTAGCTCGAAAATATTCCAGAGACTTAAACGCAGTTGATTTCTGCCAGGAACTCGCCGTATTTAAAAAATAAGCTCCACTTGTAATCAAAATCAACGAAAAGACAAGTACATTAGGTCGGTTGCAACATACGTGCAAACATGACTTGCAAGAAGCTTTTCCCAATATTAGTATAGCTTTAAGGATATACTGCACATTACCGATGACATCTGCAAGCTATGAATGAAGTTTCAGCAAACTAAAGATAATTAAAACCTACCTGCGTTCAACAATGAGTCAAGATCGTCTATCTGGCCTCGCAATCATAGATATCGAAAATAAAACTGCCTATGAGACGAACTTTTATGAGATAAATAGATCCTTTCGCAGAAAGAAATGCTCGACATGTAAAGCTGTAGCAAGATTAGATAGTAAAATTTGGTAGGACCTAAGGATTAAAGGCGTGTGTACAGTCTGGCTTGTGCGTTGTGTACACCGGTTGTATGTATTCTATATTAATGTCACGATAAGGAAAAGTTACATATTAGCAAATAGGTAATAAAGAGCAAATTAATTTAAAGGTTTTTATTCTCGATGTCACAAAAAATTCCACCCAGCATATTTGTTTTGTGAGTTTTTTTAATCATTAATCTCAAATGCTGGAGGGGAGGGGCGCCAATGTCAAGTCTTTGCTCCGGCTCCGAGAAGTAGTACATCCGGGGTTGCTATTTCCATACCTTCTATAGTACTTATGTTTTAAGTATTTTTTAAAATCTTAAACAAGCGGTAGTTCAGTAACAAAAAGAAACTAAATTGGTAACTACTACTTTTGTCTTCCTTGAACTACCGCCCTCGAATAATAGTTATTAGATAATGGTGCTTCTAATTTTGCCCTGATGATAACTATCGAAAACAGAATCATTAATAAAAAAATATTATATTACTTACACTTTGTCATCAGAATATTACAATATGCATGCATTATTCGATGTAGCGAAAATTGTTATGAGAAACTGGACACATATTTTTTATTAGAATATAATTAATAAAAGATCTCTCCATTTATATCCCGTATCATTTCTTTTATTTCAAAGAGATTCATACATTTACACTTTAAATAATTAGAAGTGAGCGTAGTCATATATGAGCCCAGGGTCATAATAGTTCGGCCAGGCATAATTTTACAACCAATATATTTAAATAAAAGTAATAAGTAATAACACTCTTAAAACTATTTTATTAAAGAAAATTATTGGTAACAGAAACAAGGTACAAACTTTTAAGTTAAATACCATGAAATGTTGCTACGTTATAATGTGTCAGTGACAAGTTTATTAATAAAAAAACATTAAAATTCGCGGTTGAGAATAGTTCGGCCGCTTTATCAAAACTGTGTTACATCACCTTTGTTAATAATAATAGCTTTAATTTTGGCAGACATTGTATCTACCAGTTTAGCGTATTCTTCAGGAAGTGCTGTCCCAAGTTTCTTGCAATTCGGTTGTAGATCATTAACTGAACCAAACTTTACGCCACAATGTTTCTATTGGCGAGAGGTCTGGACTGCTAGAGGGCCATTCCATAACAGGGACATTATGTTCTGTAAACCAAGCTTTGACAGTTTTTGCTGTGTGACAAGCAGCGCCATCCTGTTGAAAAATGTACTGCATGTCGGTACCTTGAGATTGAGATTGGTATTGACGGCTATAAACTCTTTATTGTCAAAATTTATTTATTTTTCTTCTATCACAGTACCATCTACGAAATGCAATTTTCCTACACCCATACTACTCGTACACCTCAGATAATAAGAGACGCAGGGGATTTCACTTTCCTAACCAAACAGTCAGGATGATAAGTTTCCTGTAGGGTTTTTAGCACACGCTTTCTGGTATCACCCAAACCGATTTCAAATTTCGATTCGTCACTTCAAATTACCTGGTGCCATTGTTTAAAGTCCAGTGCCTATGTTCTCTGCCCCACCGTAACCGATAGATTTTCTGTCGTTTACTTAATAACGGCCTCTCTTTTGCCTGAAGGTGAAACCGGTAAGTTCAAAAGTAAAATGTAAAGAATCAAACTTTATCTTGTAGAATTTGTATCCTATTTTTTTATTAAGCGTTCAGTTGTGGATACAGAAATCTTTTTCCCCATGACTTGCTTCCATAGTACTATAATTTTTTTGTACTGCTTCGTCAGTTTGTTGTTACAATTCTACTCATAGCATGTTGATTTAAGCGTAAAATTTGTAATGGTCGACCAGTTTTCTTCCTTTGGGCTGTGCATCCAGTTTTTTTATACAAGTTGATAATGCCTTGCAATGTGGATTTATATGCAACGAATACATAACAGATATTTTCCGAGTCAAAATTCCCGGTTTATGAGCATTAACAATTGATCTTTGCGTATCGTCACTTAATGTCACTCCATGTGCCATTTTTTTTTATAAAATTTTGGCAAACGCATCCAAAACACATTATAATATTTGTTTCACTTTGGCAACAATTAAAATTCTATTTTGTTTTAAAACTCTGCAAACGTTTAGCCTATTATGCCTTTCACCAACTAGCCGAACTTTCCTGATTCGCGAATTTTAATGTTTTTTATTAACAAACTTGTCATTGACACATCATAACGTAGCAATATTTTATCGTATTTAGTTTAAAAGTTTATACTTTGTTTGGGTTGGGCAATTATTTGGGATGTATGTCGGGGGGTTATTCATTATCAATACGATCAATACAAAGATATAAACATATTAACATAAACACAATTTACAAAAGAAATTAGGTAATAAAGTTAAAATATTAATAACATTATTTCAGTTTTGTTGAAAATTCCTCAACAATCTTATCTAAATCTTTTCTCTCTATATTTAGTACAGCCAGATTAATTAATCTCTCGTGTTTCATTTTATTTCTTAAATACTGTTTTAGCCTTTTCAGACGTGAAAAGGTCCTTTCACATGCCGCACTTGATATAGGAATTGTGATACATATTGAACATAATTTATAAATCTCATTGAATGCCAATCTGTATTTATTCAACATGTCGGATAGCTGTAAAGTATTGTTGATTTTAACACTTTGTTTTTAAATTTCGAAATAGTAGTAGTCAAAATTTTATATTTATATTTTATTTCATATTATAATTTTGTAGATAGTAAACTTTTTGGATGGTCACTAGGGTGGGCACTGTTATTGATTGGGTAGGCACGTGCCCACCTAGGCCCCCCCTGGCGCCGTCACTGTGTGACATTATCTCTGTAATGATATTGGCTGGCACGCTTACATATTTTTTTATTGTATAAATCATAATTAAAATACTTATATGTTTATTTTTATATTCTGAGAATTTATTTATTTCGTTATTTGCCTATTTTATTAAGAATATTTCATGTTTTATTAAATACAGCTGGTATTGTTCAATTGAAGCCGATATTTTTCGGGACGTTCTGTCGTGACTTAAGGAATTATTTTCAAAGTTTTGTCGTTCGTCTCTGATACCATTTCCCTGGTGATATACGAGGTGAATCAAATATAAACGAGCCTTTTTTTTAATTTTTTTTTGAACTTGAAAAAAAAAAAGAATAACAGCTCATTTTTCTACATAATCTCCTGATCTGAAAACAGATTTTCCCAGCGTGTAGGTAATTTTGTAATGCCCTGCTCGAAGAATGAAGTTTTTTGTGTCTCCAGCCAATTGCGCACGTAGGCCTCAACCTCTTCATCTTTGTTGAATCTTTGCCCTCCCATGGCTTCCTTGAGAGGACCAAAGAGGTGAAAGTCGCAGGGCGATAGGTCGAGGCTATAGGGAGGGTATTCAAGTGTATCCCAGCCCAATTCCTCCAATTTTTCTCTGGTCAGGGCTGCTGTATGAGGACGAGCATTGTCATGGAGAAGTTTCACTTCTCTCATCGGTAGGTCACGTCGTTTGTGGCGATACGCAAGAGTAACCTCGCTTAAAATGTCACAGTTGTACGCCGCATTAATGGTCCTGTGATCATGCAAAAAATCGAGGTGCAACAAGCCACGCTGGTTAAAAGAAATTGTAGCCAAAACCTTGCCTGATGACAGCCTTGACTTGGTTTTCACTGACCCAGCCTCGCCTTGACGTCTCCACTCCTTGCTCGCTGGTTTCAACTCAGGGGTATAGTGGTGCACCCATGTTTCATCTCAGGTAATAACGTGAGTGAGAAACGAGTCTCCCTCTTCACGAAATTTCGCTAGAAGACGCTCACACACCTGAAAACGATGCAATTTCTACTTAGTTGTCAGAAGGCGAGGGGTCCACCTTTCGCACACCTTACGAAACGCTAGCTCCTCTGTGATGATCGAAAAGGTGCTTCCATAATTTATTCCAACCTTAGATGCAATCTCATTGGTGGTCAGGCGCCTGTCACTCTCAAGAAGTTGTTGAACGCGGACGATGTTGTCGCTGGTGATGCTGGTGCGAGGTCGGCGGTCATGGCTCTCATTTTCAACTTTCTCACGACCCTCCACAAACTGTTTATGCCATGCAAATACTCTAGCTCAGGACAGTGTCTCTTCCTTGGACTGTGCAGTCAATCTCGTCAGGATTTCAGATGGTTTTACACCTTCCGTGGCGAGAAACTTGATGATAACACGCTGCGGAATTGATAAAGGCACCTCCTGCTCAGATATTGTCACGGCGGGTACTGAAAGGAATGAGCGAGGTTGCCCACCTGCTCGCTCCCTTCCTGACATCCCTACCCAATACTCCACGAAGGGGGAACCCTCACGCGTTACTATTGCATGCCCAGGACTATAAGACTTGTTTATATTTGATTCACCCTCGTAGTTGTAATTTATTTAAAAATTAGTCGTTACGTTTATTTTATGTAAAACATTTGTATAGTTATTGTTATATAATATACTGTAAAAAAATAAGGCACGTAAAAATGTATTTTTTACACATAAAGAATCATGTAAATAATTGATGTCAATTATACGACACATCACTGTGTACACATATCGGTTCTTTACATTTAATTTTATATTATCTATTATGGTATTACACACCCGCGTTAGAAATATTTTCAGAATGTAACTCATTCGAAGTTGGAAATTCCTAATATCACTGTCTAATAAATAAAAATATAAACCATAAGCACAGAGTATCTTTCACAATTTATAGTAAAATTGGTATATTCAATTGTCACACTGTTATTTTTGCCATATCAATAGTTATTATACATCGTATACTAACTACTAACTATTTTCTACTTCCTTACTTTAATTATTTATTTGACCTTTATTAACTGTACTTTAAATGAAATTCATTAAGATTAAGATTTTTCATTTCAAGATACAAATTAAATAAGTTTATAACACCAATACAAATGCAATATCACATCAATATTCAGTCAATATCAAATATTGCCATGAACATAAAAAATTTAAAACTGATCAAGTTCGCCAATTCATCGTTTTAGTTCAAGGTAGACTGTTATTGTTTACCTTGCAAGTTCTTAAAATATATGCATCTTGCAAATAAAATCGATGCGTATTCATTACGATGATATGTAATTCTCATACTCGTGTCTTAACAGATATAATTAAATGTTCATTGCATAATATACTAATAATATAGGATGTTCTACACAAGCGATATTAAATGTTCAGAAAAAGGATGCTTTATTCCGTTATAAACAAACGTTCGTAACTACCAATATTTACCATCAATTTGACTAACGTGTAAAGACGAATTCGTTTGCGGTGTCGAGAGTATTCAATTTTTCTACAATACTGATCTATTCTGTACTATGTCGCTTTTGTAGAAGTATAGTAAAATGTACTGCTGCGATCTTACTAATTAATTATTAATTATCTATCTAAAAACAATCCAACTCTGTTTTTACAAATATATCCTCACTTTACTACATACCGTTATGGTTTATTGTTATTTAATTCCACCAATGCAACTAGTAAAACAAGCTCATACATTGTAGAATTACATATATATTTAAATTGCTCATCTAAGTTATTATAAATAATAACAGAGTTATAAGAAAACGATTGTTTAAACGGAGTTAATTCATATCTAGGTAGCGACAAATTATTTATATAGATATCTAAGCTTCGTACTATGAAAACTATGTTTAAATTTTAATTTTTAACTAGGTAAGCAGGAGATTGGTAGTCAAGAGACGATGAACAAATACTGAAAAATCATATCTAAAGAGATTAATTATTATGCATTTTAGTTTAATGGTTAAATTATTTTGAGTGATATGTGATGAATTTTCTAAGCTAAAACAAATATATAATAAATGTTCTGAACTTTTGTAAGCCATATACAGTAAATTTATCCAAATAAGGAATAGATATAACATTACAGAAACTTAACAAATATAAAATCAAGAGCCATACACAGTATTTCCCTGAGTTTATAGTTTATTATAAACTATAAGTATTATTTCTAGTTTATTATGTTAGAATACAGCAATTCCAGGGCTCATATGTTTTTTTATAATCTGACAAAAATGGCTCATGAATTTTCATCAAATAAAACGCTATAGACGTAAACATTGTATTTAGTTCATTTACCATTAATTTTTATATTTAAACTGTTCTTAAATATCACTCTGTGCATTGTGTTCTCTGTGTGAAAAACAAAGGAATGTACACATCGATTAATTAGTTTTAGATTACTTTCTTTCGCATAGTCAACAAAACACATCACATCACCGTTAATATTGTTAATTGCAACCTTTATTAAGAACATAATATAAGTGAGTATCGTGCATGTAACATCAATATCATAAAATTTAAAGTGATCAAATATTGGGCCAAAGACGAATCCTTGAGGTACTTCCGAAGTATTATTACCAATATTGGACATATATAAATATTCTTTGATGACTACCATACATATAACTATGACTGAAAAAAGTCAAAAGTTACCTCATGAAAACTATATTATTCCAGTTTTGTAATTAACAAATTGTGGTCTAAGGCATCAAAAGCATTTAAAAAGTCAAGTAAAATTAGATCTGTTAACAATGGTCTGTATAAGGCATTTAGAATTTTATCCATTATATTCAGGAGCATTGTACTATGATTTTTTGTGATTTTCACATATTTGTGAAGCGATATATGATATATATGAGTTTGTATGCTATAGATTTTGCCAAAACTATTGCAAGTACCGATATGAAACTAATTGGTCATAAATTTGTATAATTTTGGAGATCACTATTTTTATATAATAACCAAGCTCTAAACGGCATAACGTTAGATTTTAAATCATATATCATTTGTTTTATATCAGATACCGAGTCAATTTAAAACTGAATGACAAATTATTATTGAATTTTCCATTATCATAAATCTAGTGAAGCATCTTACCAATTATTTGGTGAACTACTAAATACTAAAAACAAAACAGTTGTTTACATCATCTGGATTACAGCTACTAATGGCTGCAATTGGTAAAAAAAATCATATATATTTACAATCTATTGCATTAAAAATCTATTTGCATTTAATGCAAACTTAGTTAAACTTTAATAGTAGTCACTAATAGAAATATGTAAACTGTATTTAGTTTAGAGACTGTATGTCATTAATATATAATTTGCAATAAAATATAATATATATTTACTATAAATGTAATATATACATATTTTAATAAATTCACATCTATAATTTATATCTAATTACAATATATATATATATATATATATATATATATATATATATATATATATATATATATACATATATACATATATACAGTATATGATTCGTGATAAAAAAGCATAAGTTCCAAAATAAAGTTACAATGTCTTCTCTTGGGTTAAACCATGTGCAATGATTTTCAAATATCTCACGCCAGTAGAGAGTGAGGCAAATTAACTAGCAATCCGGATTCCATATATAAAAATATCTGGAAAAATAACAATGTTATTAAAACCCACAACTAAAAGACTAAATACATTACAAATACAAACCTAATTTTGAATATTTTCTAATGTTCATATCTGTTAACTATTTGTATGTGTTGTCAACAAAAATAATTCAGTTGGTTACATTTGAAATTCTTGGATTTGATTTAATATTAAATATTTCCAGAATGCTGCTTAGAATGTTGCTACATCAAAGGATCCAACCCTGTTCTAGGACTGAATACTAGATTGCCTTTTTCAATTGGGAATTTCTTGCATTATTTTCTCATAATATTTTTTTTAAGCTAAAATAGTAAAATTATTATCTAGATAATATTAAAGGTTGTTATAGAATTCTAATATAAATACTATAATATTAATACGAGGGGCAGTATTTATATTTTGGACCTAATAATAAAAAAACATAATTTGTCATTGAAAATTACTTTATCGTTTTTTAAAATATTCTGCTTCATGATGCATGCAAAAGTGTATACACTTTTACATGCGTTCGAATTATTTGTCAAAGCATTTCTTCTATTGCGCTTGGGATATCTCCAAAACATGGTTTTTAAACGCATCAACGGCTTCTTAAGCCAACGAAAATTGTTGTCTACGCAATTTATTTTTGATGTTCGGGAACAAAAACAAGTTATTGGGTACCAAATCATGATGTATGGATGACCCATTAATTCGATTTTTTGAGTGTTCAAACATTTGGTGTTTGGACGAGATCTATGAGAGTTCGCATTGTCATGATGAAGAATGATCCGACAGCGCTTGTTTGTTTTCCTTATTTCACCGAAGACTTTTGGCAAACAAATGGTTGTATTTTACGTTCCTCTAAAGGCACTGTTGCTGCATAACCAGTTTCTTCGAAAAAACAGGCGACCATTTGTTTCGAAGTGCTTCGAGCGCGAACAACTTTTATGGGATGTGGCTCATCTTGAAACACCGATACAGTCGACTGCTGTTTATTTTCCGGTTCATATGCATCGATTCGTTACCTATTATAATGTTTTACGTTTTTTTGAAGCACAGAAGAACAATCCTTTTTTACAGCTAAATGATCATACAGTATTTTATATATTCTAGTTGAACTAATGCCTAAGGTTCAATCAATCTCACAGTATGTCACATGACGATCCTGAATTATGAGTTTCAGTTTTTCAACAGCATCAATGTTTTTTGGTACAACAACTGATTTTGGTGAGCGAATTGTGGCCACGATTAAACTCGTCATATCAGCGTTTCACATTGGCAGAGGATGGGGCTTTATCACCAAAAGTGGAAGTACTATTCATTTCATTGCTATTTGCCAAATAAAATACTCTCTTATCTTGCCGATTAACGGAACAGTCTACCTAAGTCTAGCCATAAAACAAGCCACGGCATGAGATAAGCGCCGTTTGGGATTCTTTATTTGGTAAACAGCAATGAAATAAACTATAAGTTGATATCGATGCACTCTTGTCTTGATAATCCACGTCGAAAGTCGTAATAAATCATCGCACGAAATGACCATCATCACGAGTTAATTCAATTTTTTCAATTGAATTAACAAGATTACAATTATAAATTAACAGAGATACAATTTTCAAATCACTGTAAACAACACAAATCCCGCTTAAATGATAAAATGTTCTGAAGAAGGCTATGGCTAAAATGTGAAATTTTCCATTGGAAATTGGAAACGTCAGATGGCGTCTGACAACACTTACAATTAGTATTGCCAAGGCTCAACATATAAATAGTGCTCCTCGTATTTATTATTGTAATATAAATTGCATATCATTTGTTTCCAAATGATAGCTAAAATGAGGAGGAATAGCTAACTAAATCTACATATCCTTAAATTAATATTATTGTTATGGCATATCAGTTCTAGGACCGAAAGAAAGATATAGCATAATATTAAATCGAATTAAATTTCCTAATTACATTTGATTTTTGATTATGAACGATTTACAACAGTGAGTTTGACATGCGTTGTAATAATAATATCTGAATTGTATTGCAGTACACATTTTAAGCTTAAGGTTTTACTAGCTATTCCTTTCGTTACTTTTTCATAATTTCTGTCATCCAAAAACAATTCGGATTAAAATATTGAATTTTAATAAACATATATACTTTATGTGTAAACTATACAGAATTTAATGTGTGCAATAAAATTATTTATGGTTATGAAGCTGTCCGGCAGGAACAATTCTAATCTAACAAATGACATTTTTGCTTTATTAGGAACTAAAGAGAGTGGAAGAATTTAGGGTCGACAAACCCCTATTCAGTTAAAACGCCGAAGGACCATAAAGTGCAGTACAGTCAGTTATTTTTATGATTTTATTATATCATATGACTCTCCTATTACCGTTGCATGAAAACTGTAGGATGATGTCTTCTAATATTTGATACCAAATACAATTAAAATAATATAAATATTATTCGAAAAATCGAGAAGGTGTACTTAAAAAATATCTTCTGGAATCATAATTGAATGGTATATCTATCTCTAATTGGAAACGCAAAAAAAATTAAATCAAATTAGGTCTGTTATTTAATTGAACCCTAAGTTACAAGAGTAACACATTTGGAAGTAAATGAAATAATTAAAATGAATTAATTGAAACTAATAATTAAAATTGACGTATTAATTTTATTATACATATGTGTACAATTTCGATTTAATCTAGCGTATATTGTATTCTTAACGTTAAGTAGATTGATATCCAATATCTATAGGTTTAGCAAACTCTTTTTGACCTCTTGAATAATTTGGATTTGAAAGAAGAGTGGGTTATGTAGTTTATTTTTTAAGTAGGAAATATTTTTGTAGTAGACAAATATTTATTTTATCAAATTTAAGTTTTAAGTTTTGTAGGTCCATAATCATTTTGTGAATTGTTATCATTATTGCGAATTTTAAAAAATTCAGAAACATTTTTAAAGCCAAGAGTATATAAAACATATAGCATAGGAATATTTGATTGAATAAGTAATTTTATTAATTTAAATAGTTATTATTTAACATATTAGAGACACCTAGTTGATTGTTAGTTTTCTATATATATACCTACTATATAATATATATTATCTCTGTGTATATAAGGTATACACATATATTTTCTCTGTATACTATGCATGGGCGCCAGTAGAAATAAAAGTAAAATTATTTAAAAAAACATGAAAATGTATATTTTAAAATACAAAAAATTAAATATATTACAACAAAATAGTAAAACGAAACCAATAAATCAAAGAAATATCAATACTAATATTTAAAAAAAGACATAATATTAAAAGTATATATGTATGTTTTACAAAATACAAAAAAAATAAAACATTTAACAAAAAAAATATCCGAACAAAATGTGTATCATATGATAAGAAAATAATCAGACACTTTCTATACATTTTCTTGAAATGTAGGACATACTGAATTGATTGTTCAGTTATTCTTTTGGTCAATGTTCATTTTGAGATTAAGTACATAATTAACTACAAAAATTAATTTATGATTTTGTTTTTATATATCTGGAGAATATACTAATTTAATAGGTTGCAATGACAGCCATTGTAATTTGATAGCTTTCACCCTCTCCGGGTGCCCATGCTGTACGTTTTTCGAAACCTCATAAGCCCACAAAATTCTCCCTATTTATTTTTAAAATTTTAAATTTTTATTGGGTATTTAAAATTACCTTTACCATTTTTCATGTGAATCAGATGTAAAATCTAGTAACACTGTTTCCCTGTATATTTTGAGATGTTTGGATAAATGTTTTAATTACGAATACAACTATCCTGCTTTGAAAAAAATGCCTATAAAAAATTATGAATAAGTAGCTGTTTGAAGTTTGTAAATTTTAATGGTATTTATAGAAACGATAGTGGTGGACATTCAGTTTAGTACCAAATGTGGTACTAATAAAAATGAAGCGCTTGCCCAACGTCTGTAACATGAATGGATTAGTTATGGTATTTTCTTATAGAGGTAGCTACAACAATGCCATGTATATTGAGGTCGGTAGAATGGGGTCTAATATACTGTGGGCATTATTCTATGGTTAGGTCCGAATTTGAACTGGGTATGTTTTGCATCTATCCCTGAACATGGGTATGTCTGACCAGTCTTGGGTTTGTGAAACCTTTCCCTTCAAACTCTGCTGGTTTTAGGGGAGGAAGTTGATAAATATTAATTTAGTACTCCATTAATAATTGCAAGAATGAAAAATGAGTTTTTAAAATGTATATTTGAAGTATATTACTTATATGGCATAAATCGCGGTAAAGTTCATCGGAAATATTTTGAAAAATATGCCATCAATGGAGCTCTATCGTGATGGGAACATATACTGAGCACGTAAAAGGTGGAACAATTTTGATATGATCGTTACTGGGTAGATATGAGAAAAATGCTTAAATAGGTCTATTTTGGTTTTGCACTATTTGGTAAACGTATATTATTTTGATGTCAGCACCGTTACAGTTATGATATAATCCACAGCTTTTTAAATAGTTCCTATGTAAACCCTTATCTGATTATGCCATTTAATAGAGCATATTTTTTACATATGATGTATTAAATTTGGTAGAATATCTGTGAAGTCTATGAAGTCTATAACTGATGAACTACACAGACCATATATTGAAAATTCGTAATTTATTTGATTCAGAAATTTATATATTTTTATTAAAATGTATTTTCTTCTTTTTTTTTAATAAAATAGTAGATAACATTATGTATTTATATATTTTTTGATAAATGTTTTAATTAGATTATAATTTTTGTTGACATTAAACGAGTATTTTCCTTATGACCGGTTGGTCCACTGTAAGGAATATTGTATATCAATAACTGCAATTTTGTTCCTCGATTCGTTTGATTGGCTCCTATAAAATAGCTTGAAAACCATTCAGACTGGGTAATAGAAACCCCTAGGTTAATCAGTGTAAAATTTAAAAGTTTATTCAAGAGTTCAATAACATACACAGTGTTTTATTTAAAAATAACTGTTCTTACTACTTTGAAAATTGTATTTTTGAAAAGCCCCTGTATTGCATTTTGTCGATTAGTTAACTATAAAGTGAATTAAACTACAATTGGTACAAGTATGAATCTTAATTTATTTATATCTTTAATTTGTTAGATACAGAATTTTAAACATGGTATGCAAAGTTCAAAATTTTCCAAAAATTTAAATTTCGTTTGAATTTCACAATTATTTCGATGGATTGATTGGATTTGATACAATGAAATTTTTAGGGTACATATTGAATATATAAAGAATTAGGAATGTAAAGAAACATTAATGAAAAAAATTAATGGCTATGCATAGACTGACGTAGTCAATAAAACGGATAATGATGAATTAATTAAAATCAATGAGCCTATGAAGGTAATTTGTTTTAGAAAACGAATTGCAGATCAATATGAAATTACATCAAAATTAAATAACATTTAATAACTTAGTAGAATGTAGTAAAACATTTATGAATGAGAAATCAAAAACTCACATTTTTAATCTGTAAAAAGTATAGTGACATTCTCTTTTACGAAGGTTATCGATTAACCTTTACCAACGAGTCAAACATGAAATTAAAACATAATGAAATTCCAGTACATTCAACAACTTACAGGTATCCATTTGTTCGAGGTACAAAATCAAATTGAAAAAATGTTAAATGATGGTATCATAACACCAAGCAATTCTCCATGGGTATTATCCATATGGATTGTAGTCAAAAGAGGATGCTTTCGGCAAAATTGTCGTTGACTACCAGAAGTTAAAGGAAAAAATCATCGATGATCAATACCCATTGCCTAATATTACAGATGTATTAGATAATCTCGGGCGTTGTCAATATTTTTCAAATTTAGACATTGCAAGCCGATTTTACTAAATAGATGAAATCAAAGCATATACAAAAAACTGCATTCACTATACAAAACGGGCATTACGAGTACATGCATATACCATTCGGTATAAAAAACGCACCTCCAACTTACCAATATTAAAGGTATATAGGGCAAAATTTGTTTTGTGTACTATTCATTTCATCGCTATTTGCCAAATAAAAAACTCTCTATATTGCCGATAAACGGAACAGTCTACCTGAGCCGAACATTAAAAACAAGCCACGGTATGAGATAAGAGTCGTTTGGAATTCTTTATTTTTGGCAAATAGAGATGAAATAAACTATACATATGTATATGGATGATATAGCACTAAATTTCACTTCATCACAGGAATATATGGTTAATTTGCAAAAAGTATTTAAAAAACATAATCATTTTAATTCAACTTAATAAATCAGAGTCTTTGAGAAAAGAAGTATAATTTTGAAGTGAAGGTCATGTCATAACCAATGATGGAGTTAAATTAAATCTAAATAAAATTAAGGCTATTTTAAATTATCCAATTACAAAATCTACGAAAGAAATAAAATAGGCTTTAGGTCTTTAGTTATTACCGAAAGTTAATAAAATATTTTGCTAAATTGTATCTAGAGTATATCAAATACTGTTAACTTTTCGAATAGGAATATATCACCAGTAGTTACTTAGACAAGTACATAGAATTAAGGATACAATAAAAATATAGCATTGTATATAAAATAATCACGTGGAAGCCAACTTGTGATATAATTGGAGGTAATACATGTGAAAATATTTTCCTTAAAAGATTAAAGAAAATATTAATTACTTCTATATTAAATTTTATATGCATATAAAATGTATATATAGTCTTATACTTTAATGGCAGGTACGTGAAAAACTGTGTGTTTATTTTAAAATATGTTTCATTATATTTGACATGTGGCTTGACACATTGCTTTGAATTTTGGAGAACATGAACTAACCAAATAGTATTAACTAACAGTTATCGATAACCAATAAATAGACGATGAAGAAAAAAAGTGTATCATTTTAGTTCCAGATCTCTGTCCTGGAAGTAGTTCTAACTCAACCCCTCTCTTTAGGTAGCAACAAACAAAAATAGGAAACTAGTTTTATATAAAACACAGAGATACTAGAGCGAGATACACCCGATATTATTATATTCCAAGTATGCTTCGTTAATAAAATTGTTATCATGAGAAACGAAATTGCTTCGCATATTCGCATAGTACGTTTCAGGGTTTGAGTGGCTTATGGAACATTTTATGTTTTCTTTCCAGATCAAGACCCAACTATATAGGTTGAGTGTCTGAAAAGTAGAGTAACCTGCAAATGTGAAATACTTACCGGAATGTTGATTATCCCAAGGAGTTAGCTATCTCAAATTAGCTATTACTGTTTTCATATCTGTAATCCCATTTTAAAACTATTACTTCCTATTCCTATGATTATTTTGAAAAATGTTATCATAATATTCAGTTCACAATCATTGTTTTAATATTCCATTCGTAGTGAATATAGATGAGGTTTATGAACATTAACATACCGTTATCATTTATATAAGAAAAATTAAAACAAGAATTTTTTTTTAATATACTCTCATAAAGTGGTCTGGCGACACTAAATTTTTGATTTTATTTGATTACTCAGATTATACAATATCAGATGTAATGAAATTAGCAGAGAAATATTTAAGATATTAAGATTTCTAATAGTAATAATTCTCCCGAGTAATTACTCTAATATGTTATATACAGCGTGCTGATAAAATTTTACAAAATATTAATAATTTTATTATTAAATGAAGACTTTTGAAACATGTCAATTTTATTTTTTTAAAGTACACCACAGACCTTTTAAAATTGTAATTACAATTTTTAAACAAAAATTAATTTCCTATAGTTTTTGTTTTGGTACCTACTCTACATTAGATGTTTCTTGTTTACTGTTTATAAGATAGAGGGCAAACAAATACAAATAAGGCAAATGCAACTTCTGAAATTGGCTGGACACGTGTATAAATACTTTATATTGAATGTTATAAATTTCTGAACAGATATCTTCGATATATCAAATTTGTTCCTATTTACTCTAAATTATATAACTAAACTAACTAACTAACTAACTCTAAACTAACCCCACAGGAAGAAATCCAAGGGGATCAAATTTCGTCAGAAAAAGAAAAAAATTTACAAAAGCTGAGATTTTCGCCACAATGCATACTGCCACAGTGGGCGGAAATGCCAAAAATCTGGCCAAAACTAGAAGGAATTGGAATAATTCTTTGAAATATGTTTTCCGGGGGTTTTCAGGGTCACTGATTACAAATCCGTTATCAGTTTTTCGAAAAACAAAATGGAGGCTTCAAAATTGCAGACATAAATACTAAAAAATAATCATATCATAATAAAAACTGGTGTCTGGGAGTTTTCGAGGGCACTGATTACGAATTCGTTATCACTTTTTCGAAAAAAAAAATGGAGGCTTCAAAATGGCGGACATAAATGTTAAAAAATCATCATATCATAATAGAAATTGGTGCCTGTGGGTTTTAGAGGACGTTGATTATGAACACGTTATTAGGTTTTCAAAAAACAATATGATGGCTTCAAAATGGCGGACAAAAATGTTTAGAGTAGCGGAAAATTTTGTCGAAAAGAGGAAATATTAATTAAAATTGCTTATGATTGTTGATCTGGGAAATAAGAAAAAATGGGAATCAAAATAATGTGAGCAATGAATACTGAAAAACTATAATTTATTTATTGTACACTTTTTAATCGGTGTCCGAAGAATATGGTGTTACATCGACATTTGTAAATTCATTAGTATCATCCAAAATAAATTCATAATTGGATTCTGGAGCTGTTGGCGGAATTAATAAATCTATTGCTTCTTTGGACAATGGTTTTGATTGTTTAGAATGAAGTTCTCTTAAACTAAAAATAAGCGGATCTGATGTTACCAAAAGTTTTTGGAAAACGTCTCGCAAATTCTCTTCTCTACTACATTTTCTCGCTAAATCTTCTCGAAACTTTTTGATTAGCTTGTTACAATACTCCTGTGTTTATTCTGACATTTGTTCTATAGAAAGCAGTGAGGAGTTTACAATTTTATGACCATGAATGAGAATTTTGTGCACTGTCGTGGGCATGTAATACCATGGATAAACAGTGACAAATTTCCGCGCGGTTTCTTCGGTGCATTGTTGAAATTTCTGCACATCAATCGGAAAACCACAAGAAAGGACTTGTAATATTATATAAAATAGTTGTAATAACTCAGTATCGACTCCCGTTAGTAGTATAGCAAAGCCAGTACCAGACCACTTTTGATGATGATGGCATGTGTCCATCGGGAGTGACCAAAGATGTGGATGGGGTCGCGAAGAGTTCTTGTGGATGATCAACAATGACCAGAGGGTGCAGAAAAAAAACATGGCGGTGGAAAAAAACATGGCTGGTATTAAGAAAAAAGGGGCATGGCTGCATTAAGAAAAAATAGGGCGTGGAAAAAAAATGCATTAAGAAAAAAGAGGGTGTGGGTAAGAAAAAAACATGGTTGCATTAAGAAAAAGAGGGTGGGGGTAAGAAAAAACATGTCTGCATTAAAAAAAATATGGCTGTATTAAGAAAAAAGGGGCGTGGCTGCATTAAGAAAAAAGAGAGTGGGGGTAAGAAAAAAACATGTCTGCATTACGAAAAATATATGACTGCATTAAGAAAAAAAAACATGGCGGCAAAGGGGTGGGGGCGTAGGAAAAAAAAGGTCCGTTACGTGGACATCTGACGCAATATGTCAAAAAGGCCTTATCTTAAACTTTATCCGATTTCAATCGAATAAAGACTAAAATTCATTAAAAAATTAATTGAACATAATCACAAGAGAGAATATTTTAATAGGTTAATAAATAAAAAAGTTATAGACAAAGAAAATATATTTATGGTAAAAACAGGGGTTTTATTTTTCTTAAGTTGGTACTAAAAGACACTATTTTTGAGTTGGTATACTTGTATGAGGGTACGACTTGAAAACGTGACTAAAATGTTTGCTATGCTATTGTAGACTAAATAAGCTGGTCTGGTGAATAAACAAAAATTATCTGCACGTGGATGATTAAATGTTGAGTCATTTTTTCTTTTAACCTACTTGTCGCTTATTACATAGAATGCAAATTCAACGTTAAAAACAAGCCTTGACTTGTTGAACAAAGTGTCGCCAGCTGAGTTAAGGAACGTGACTTAAATGTAAACAAACTGGTGTTTGCCACTATTGTAGAGTGTGATTAAAGCCGACTAACATCTGAATTGAGATCAAGGTCATAAATCAGAATTGTATTAAATAACATCTGTGTCTTTTGAAAAATAGCACGTTACGTAAACAATTCTGTCTAGATAGGAGCTGTAATTTATATATTTAAATAAAAAATTTATATATTTTAAAAATGAAAATTGTACACACAAGTGTACAAAATAAAAACAACAATTTTTTTTAGTAAAATATTTAATCAACTACATCTTCACTATAAAGATTGTATTTTACAATATATTCAAAAAGTATTGTTTTTCTAATCGAGTATAATAATTTGAAGAAGCTTCCAGTATTCCTCCGCAATATTCGTCTAGATCGATGGATCCCAGTAAAATTTGATTACATAAATTTTCAGCATGACCATATGTTTCTAATGTATATTCAGTGTGATTATAGTGAACTACGGTATCAGTCTGACAGTCTTTAATATGATACATAACGTTGGAAGGCTCACTGATACTGAGTTCCTCGAATTTTTCTTATGAAATATCTTCATAGAGTCTTATAATGGTACCTCTTAATTCAGCATCAACCATTTTTTGCTAATATTTCTAATAAGACACTTCAGAATTAAAATCGAAGAACAGAGTGTAATGTAGTACAGTAGAATTGTAAGTGATTGTTGACCATTATAATCATTGAATATATCGACAGGGGCCGCGCATGCGCCTTTAAAAATGTTCCAATCTAAATCTCCACTTGTACCATTTTGAAATTTTACTCTTATTTTACATCTTTTAGCATCATTTGGTATGGAAGAAAAAAACGTGGAAATATGATTATTTAGAATATAAGGTGTCATATTTTTCCAGTTATCACTGTTCTTTGTATCAAAGTAGACAAACATTTCTTTCGCATCATATGGACGATGCACATAAAAACATTTTGATATATAGCATATAATAGAATAAACTGATGACCTAACAGCATCATGATTAATTATATACTATGCATGTACACATAGGATATACATATTTATTAACATTTTCTCTCTATATTTTTGTTGAAGGAATTTTTTCATACTGTGGTGTAATATTCAAATTGGTAAAACTAATGAACATACGCTTTTTTTGCTCATAAAAGCTGATAGTTATTTTCAACTGCTCTAACTTTCTGTAATGTTCATTCAATAATAACTTGTATTTACTTGAAGGATGCATCTTACTGGTCAGACGTCTAGTAAACAACTAAAAAAATACACACAAGGAGATAAATAAAAAAACAGAGACCAATAGTTTTTTTTTATTTATTTTGGTAAATTTGAATACAACCAATCATATAGTTTTATACTATTTCTTATACTACACATACATTTAAAATTATTATAATGATGAATACATTGTGGAAAGTCTTTTAAAAAATTTGGTAGTGGTGCACTGATGTATTTGGTGATATGTTTAACATTAACTACAAGAGGTGGCGTTGTTGAAGTTTCCGCTAGTTCATGTAGTTCATGCTAGTACTCTCGATGCCCCTTTACGTAAACTATGTCGACATCAGCCCCATTCAATAGATGATCGCTTAGGATGTCATTTAATATGTCGTAATTTACATAACCGCTGCTATATTTTAGACCATGATGAAAACGTTCCAAATAGTTTACTTGTTTCTTTACTTCAGAACTTAACGTACTGTATGCCATTGGAGGTTTCAATAAATAATGAACCCTTTGCACACCACTTACAAAAGATATTTCTTTAGCATGAAATTCAGGAAGGTTGAACACCTGCACTTCAACGACAATCAACTTCATGATATTCTTAGATACAATACTTTTAAAACACTGAATTACTTTATTTGATACAAGTTTGTTTTATGCTGCATTTCTTACGATTCCACTTAGGGGTAAATATTCGATTACGCAGTCATGAATAATTATACAGTATGCCTTGGTATTCTGGGGGAATGATTTTCTGCTTTCAATTTCCAGTTTAACATCCACAGTGGAATATTTTATAGAATCATTTATTTTCGAGCAATCTATAACAAATACTGCTCGACCACTGAAAGCATCAAAGTCAAGTATCGGTTTATTATTTGAGGCGAATATTTTAGAGAACTGCGTATACATATAATAGGCTTCAGCATATTTTTTACAGCTAAAATCTAATTTCATATCTTCATAGGGATAATATTCAGAGTTCAATGTTAATTTAATATTTGATATATCGATATTATCCAAGTAAGTAACATCTTGCATGCTTTTATCTTTTTTATTTGTTTGAAATGCAACAATAACGTATCTTGGGCTCTCCACATTAGTACAGGACCATATTTCTTTCGTAGTGCTAGTGGTCAAAGCTGGTAATTCATGAAATTCTCATTGTCTATATGGAAGTAGAAGTGGCTTATCGCTATTTATTTGAGAGAGCAAATTTAATTTCAAAACATCATTCAGAAACACATGCTTGACTTTTAGCTCTATGCTGGTTATTGTTAGTTCGCCAATAGTATCGTCATTCGACACTTTAAAACAATTATTATCATTTCGAGCTCTAATTAGACGTAAAACTTGTTTACCGAAAATTACTCTCTTATAATCATGAAAAAATCCCAGTAAATGCCACAACGGTATTAACGGTATCATATGTTACCAGCTATCCTTCAGGGTAATTCCAACCAGCAATACTAAGAGAAGTATCATCTTTTTCATAACATAAATAGATTTTTAATAGGCTCACAGTTCCCGGATATCGTACTTTATCTAATTCCTTTCCATTTAGTTCATAACTAATTGAATCAAATAAATATACTCTTGCATTATTAATGAATTCAACGGTGCCAGTACCCTCAACGTTCTTCTTTGAAGTTCCCTCAATCGATAGGGCGGCTTCGCTCATCAATAATAATGCATCCTGTTGATAAATAGCAATTTCTATTTCATCGTTGTTTCCAAATGATTTTACAAAAGGGTGATACGTTCGAATTTTATCCCTGACGATGGACCCATCGTAACTGGGGTCTTGAAATAACTGCAGCTGTTCTAACATTATAGCCCAGAGATTTTAAATAAAGAATATTAGCAAGAGTTAACGCTGAGGTCTTCTTCTTAATCCTCTTCAAACACCCTCCACTGATTGAATGCCACAGATTAGAATAACTATCGTTTATATAGTTCTTTTGTTCAAATAGTAACCTCATACTCCCTTTCTTAATTCTAATCGTACTATAATTTCTTCTCCTCGAAAATTAACTGACTCAGAATTTTGATGTTTTTTGATTTTGATTTAATGTGATATTATATATATATATATATATATATATATATATATATATATATATATATATATATATATATATATATATATCTGTTTCATTGTTTATTGGTAGGAAAATTAGGTTATAGGGTATACGCAATAGACATCTATTGCGTATCCGGGATCGACTTTCAATCCAAATTCAAAAATGGTGTGTGATGGTTTATTATTGTAAAATGCCCCTGTCGTAAGGTTACAGTCCACGTGGATTGTTACCACCCTAACTATCTTAACAGGTAAATCTAACTGATATGGAATATCAGGTTTTAGAACTTGGGAACTATAACCTAATAAGGAGGCTAAACTGTCTTTGCGAGTAAAGTCGATTTCGAGCTTACTTTTAATTTCACACTTAAGCGTATTATTATTAGGCTTTAGAGAGAAATAGTCTTCACTCTGTGCTACACCACTGGGTATTACACGCGTCTGCAGATATGATTCAATATCACTTATTTCATATGAGCCTGTCGGTATGTGTATAACATTTTCTTCTTCACCGCCAAGTTGTCGGTAATAAAACTTATTATTTATCCTCTCTTCAATGTTTGGTATACTATTGTACGTGTGAAGCCCTATTAATGCTAACGAATAGTCGTACTGAGGATCAAGAATTATGGGATTATAAAAGTCCACGGAGAGAGTAGAACTTCGACTTCTTAACGTGAATATTTGAGACATAATGAATGAAAATCACATATGTTTATTATTTTTATAGAGAAATCCTAAACACAAATGTCCACAATTAATCGTATTGTATGTCTGATAAGCATTAGAATTATATTTAATTTTACATTTCGAGCCAAGGTACTTGACTAGTTCGATAGGTGGTTTTAAAGATCCAAAACTATCGAAATATAAAACAGAATTATTCCTTTTTTTGTTAGCTAGCCAATGTGTTCCAGGGCCTTTTACTCTGTCTAAATTAATAATGGCATTTTCGTATTTTGTAGGTGGTGTAGTAGGTAAGGCGTCACGCATAAAGACACCTCTGAAATTTTTAATTTTTTAATATATTTTACTAAATTAATGTCGGAAAGTGGTCTATTGGGTAGCTTCAATGGGAGTTTTTTTGTTTTTTCAAATATAAGCCATATCTTTTTTTATACGGTTTCATGTAGAGTCCGGTTCTTTTCCCTAACGCTACTGCCTCCAAAACTTTATTGTGACTCTCGTCTTCTTCCAATTTTTTCTTAGAGTTTTTAGCATCTATTACTGTCTTCGCCACTGCAGCAGCTCCTCCCGACAGAGCTCCTAATGCACTTAAGCCCGCAAATATCGGTATCAAAGGTAAAATACCACCAGTCTTCGGTAATGGTAGAATACGAGGGGTATTTATTTTTCTCTTACCGCCTGCATTCTTGACTGCAATTCGAGCTGCCTTTAACGTCATTGCAGCATCTTTTTTTTAAATTGTTACTTGCATGTCTTTTCAATACTTTAGATATATTTGTCAGGACAGCCTTTTGGAATGCGACTTCTCTACGTCCCCCTACACCCATACCTAATTTACGTTTAACCTTCATTGCGTTGGTGACAGCCTAAGCGGCGGCTTTCTCACCTAATTTAGCGTCCTCTGCTTTAACACGCTCCCAAGAACGTTGTTCGAGCTGGTAATCTGCCTTGTGTCTATCTTCTAAATTTTAAGTATTACAGACAGTAAAATAGTTCAGACGTTACAATCCCTGCCCGTTGAAAATTTAGATCTGTTGACAGACCATTGTGCGGGAGGAGAAGAAAAACATGGAAAGTTATTTCCTAGTACTCTAAGAGCTATTATATTCGGACCCAGTGGAGCAGGCAAAACCAATTTAATTCTAAGCTTATTATTCAATTCTAATGGACTGTGGTTTGAAAACATATACGTTTACTCTAAATTACTTTTTCAACCGAAATACAAACTATTGGAGCGGGTATTGCAGAACGTAAATGGAGTTGGATATTTTCCGTATGCAAGTAGTGAGAGTATTGTCGATCCATCTGAGGCTAAATCTAATTCAATATTCATTTTCGACGATGTGGCATGTGACAAACAAGACAAAATAAGAGCATATTTCAGTATGGGTAGACATAAACTTGTAGACTGTTTCTATCTCTGTCAAACATACACGCGGATACCTAAAAATCTCATTCGTGATAATTGTAACTTCATCATTTTATTTAAATAAGATAGAATCAATTTACGACATGTGTATGATGATCACGTGGCCCCAGATATGACATTCGAGCAATTTCAAGACATGTGTAGAGAATGTTGGAATAATAAGTATGGTGTAATGGTCATCGTAAAAGATTTTGATTTACATGGTGGTCGGTATCGAAAAGGTTTTGATCAGTATATAAGCGTGCAACGTAAACTGTGTCTGTTATTATTAATTAGACAATCGAACTGAAGAGGTGACCTCTGCTTAAAAACAGCTCCTACAGCCCATACAGTTCATACAGCTCATACACACTCATTTAAACAGTTCAAACAAGTCATACAGCTAATAGGCTCAGTTTAAAACAGATTGCTGCTAAGGTTGTAACAATGAAGTCTAATAAAATAACTTTTGAAAAGTATAGAGTATCTAAGGTTAAACCATTGAATATATCAAAGAAAAAATTGCTTAAATAGAAAATTAATAAGGCATCAAAGGCTATCAGAAAAAATATCTAGCATTAAAACTAGGAAAATCTGACGAAGACGAAACTCTTAATAGACTCTTGAAGCTCATTATCGATGCATTAAAAGAACTCAAATCTGTAAATATATTACAGAAAACAGGCACGAAGCGTGTAGGTTTATCACAACAAAAGAAGTTAAAGCGTAGTTCAGCAGAGTATACATCAAATGCAGATATTAAGGATGATATATTGTCTCTGGATCCTCAGTATGAAGTAGGAGATGCTAACTTTCAGGATGACAAAACGGAGAAAAGTGCTCTTAATGAATATTTTGAACAGCATCCATCTTTAGCTAGACACTATGTAGAGGGGTTTTTTACTAAACGCAAAGACTATGATGAAACCCATGGCATTAGATTGGATTTACAAATGAATAAACTGTATATTGGCAATTAAAAATTGGTCGTGCCTCTGAAATAATTATTAATGATAAAGTATATGATGGCAAAGTGGGGTTATACAATCTACTTTTTATGAAGGATCCCACAGATTATGATAGAAATTATTTAACAGAATATAAGGAAATTTTGTAAATTACCAATATACATAGAAGACTACTGGACGAATTAATGGAACTAGGTCTTCCAAGTATATTAAAATAATAAGACCATTATTGGATGGTAAAAAAAAGAAAAAAGCACAGTCAGTGGATCGGGTCTGAATATGGTTTACAATCAAAAATCAATCGAATATGTTTATTGGGATAACGTTAATGAGCTTGTTGATAGACTGAATCCTTTTAATGTGTCAAAGATTGCAGGAAATACCGATTCTCATGATAATGAACGAATTATTTATTAAATATTTGTAAATATCAATAAAAATGGGTTGATACTAAAGTTAATATTTACGAAGACTTGTATATGTACTAATATCGAGAATTTTTCGATTAAGTCTTCACCATAGCTGCTGAATGTTCAAGTTTTATATTTCAGAATTTAGTAAATCACGGTGGTAATAAATATGGATGTCTATCTATTTAATTTGTCTCTTGTGTGCTGTTTTTAAGCAGATGTCATCTCTTCAGTTCGATTGTCTAACTAATAATAACACACACAATTTTTACGTTAGAGGTCACATGATCAGACACATGACGTTTTTATTTTGTTTAATTACAAAATTATGAAATTAGAATTATCTCAAATGAAATGCAGAGATTTGAGAGTGTTTGACAGAGATAGTCTACAAGTTTTTCTGTCTACCTTATACTGAAATACAAAGGGATAAAAGTGAAAATGGAAGATGGAGAGAGAAGAGTCAGCTTCGAGGGGGAGGAAGCGATGTCGAGGAAACGGAATCCTGGACCTCGATTTAATTTATACTTTCGCTCGAAGTGACGTATTAGGCCACGCCCCTCTGGATATACTCAGATCGACCCAGTCAAGTGATCACGCCACCCTGACGTCACTGTCAGCGTGTACGACTGAGCCGGATCGGAGTGTATAAACATCGGAGGTTTTGGCGAATTCGATCTTGCCTGCTTACCTGCGCTTCGAGTGACCTGTATCTAACTAATACATGCGAATACTTGTACAAAGCTAAGGCTTTCCGTATACCTGCGATCTGGATATTTTATGTGGCCCTGCCCATAAAATATTTCCGAAAAGAATACGTTAAGCATTAGGTTCTGCGACAAAAGAGGTTTTAAATAACCGTTCATCCAACACCAGTACCTTAGCAAAGGGGTACTGAAATCCAACGGTTCCATACCGTTGGATCAACGAGGCCCCACGCCCGTCCGCGCCTATTTTCATTCCTCCGAGCGACACAAGCGAACGAAACTTCCGCGTTATTTAAACCGTAGTGTTTTTGCACGTTCGCTAACGACTGTGTGCGTTAGTGTAACGTCGCGTCGGAGTCCACGGTTCCTAGGTCCCGAATCTGGGATCGCCGTCGGTACGCCGGGAGTGCGCGCCTGGTAGCAGATCGACCGGAGGCCAAAGGGTGATCAATCTAGACGAATTGGATTGGGGTAAGTCTGTTCCATTTTAATTCCCTAGCTTGCAAACCCTACCGCTCGACACTGTGAAGAGACCCCCCAGAACAACACACGCAGATAGATTCCTGTCCCCAGTAGGCTTTAACGTAGCAAATTACAACACGTAGGTTTAAGAAAGCGAAGGTTCGATATTTATAAGAAATTGTCTGGAAAGAAATTGTCTATAAATTGTCTATCCTGTACCGATCTATAGCCATATTTACGATCCGCCCATTGGTTACATATTTTTACATTCATACAAGGTATATCAAAAAGATCGATATACGAGGTACGGTCGGAAAGTTGAAATTAGTGAACGCATCCAACGATGGAAACGCGTCGTGGCAGGAAGCCAGCGGAGCCCGAGCGAGACCCGGCTCCTGCTGCACAAGAGAAGCACCCCCACGCTACGGGAAGAGAACGGGAACCTCCCCAAACACCTAGGAGCGCCAAACAACAGCGGTCCGTGCCGATACTAAGGAGCAGCGCGGCCAGCCGGATTCAGGAGGCATCCCAGCGGGCCTCAAGGGCGTCCACCCCGATGTCATCATCGGGAGCGCAATTGGAGGCAACGCCGCGTCGCGTCGAAAGGGGACACGACGTGAAGGGGATGCTCCAGGAAGAGCAACGTGTACGCCGAGTCGTCGAGGAACCCTCCGTACTGCGTACACGGGCACCCCCATCCCCTACCATCTTTCATCCCCTCGGGAGCGAAAGGTAGTGGGGGATGGGGGTACCCGTGTACGCAGTACGGAGGGTTCCTCGAGGTCCCGGCGTACACGTCGCTCTTCCTGGAGCATCCCCTTCACGTCGTGTCCCCTTTCGACGCGACGCGGCGTTGCCTCCAATTGCGCTCCCGATGATGACATCGGGGTGGACGCCCTTGAGGCCCGCTGGGATGCCTTCTGAATCCGGCTGGCCGCGCTGCTCCTTAGTATCGGCACGGACCGCTGTTGTTTGGCGCTCCTAGGTGTTTGGGGAGGTTCCCGTTCTCTTCCCGTAGCGTGGGGGTGCTTCCCTTGTGCAGCAGGAGCCGGGTCTCGCTTGGGCTCCGCTGGCTTCCTGCCACGACGCGTTTCCATCGTTGGATGCGTTCACTAATTTCAACTTTCCGACCGTACCTCGTATATCGATCTTTTTGATATACCTCGCATGAATGTAAAAATGTATAACCAATGGGCGGATCGTAAATATGGTTATTGATCAGTACGGTATAGACAATTTATAGACAATTTCTTTCCAGACAATTTCTTATAAATAACGAACCTTCGCTTTCTTAAACCTACGTGTTGTAATTTTGCTACGTTACTGGGGACAGGAATCTATCTACGTGGGTTGCTCTGGGGGGGTCTCTTCACAGTGTCGAGCGGTAGGGTTTGCAAGCTAGGGACTTAAAATGGAACAGACTTACCCCAATCCAATTCGTCTAGATTGATCACCCTATTGGCCTCCGGTCGATCTGCTACCAGGCGCGCACTCCCGGCTTTCCGACGGCGATCCCAGATTCGGGACCTAGGAACCGTGGACTCCGACGCGACGTTCACTGACGCACAGTCGTTGACGAACGTGCAAAAACACTACGGTTTAAATCTCGCGGATGTTACGTTCGCTTGTGTCCCTTGGAGGAATGAAAATAGGCGCGGACGGGCGTGGGCCCTCGTCGGTCCAACGGTACGGAACCGTGGGATTTTAGTACCCCTTCACTAAGGTACTGGTGTTGGATGAACGGTTATTTAAAACCTCCTTTACCTCGCAGAAGATAATGTTTAACGTATTCTTTTAGGGAAATATTTTATGGGCAGGGCCACATAAAACATCCAGATCGCAGGTATACGGCAAGACTTGGCTTTGTACAAGTAATCGCATGTATTAGCTAGATACAGGTCACTCGAAGCGCAGCTAAGCGAACAAGATCGAATTCGCCAAAACCGTATATTAAGCGAAATTCATTAAGAACATATGCATACCAATGTGTCATTTTAATTTTCGATTCTTTTTTTATAAAAAAAATATCTTCACACCTTGCTAGACCGTATGGAGGATATCAGGAGAATTTTTGACAGCACCCACCTAGTAAAACAAAACAATCTTAGAGTCTCGAATAGAAGAGATTTTCTAAGATCTCTGTTTAGGAAATACCAAACAGATCAGATCAACACCAATACAGAACCATACAGCTTATACAAGTTCCTTTACATGTGCTTAAATATATCGAGCTTTAGCGATGAATAGTATTGGTCAACTCATGCATTATTACACATTTCGAGAATAGTTCAGTTATCCAATTAGTCCTTTTCTTTTTCTCCAATGTTTATCAACTTCTTTTTCTTCAATATGCCATATCACAGTCTCAACTTAATGTTACAAACGGAAAAATTTATTTCTCAATTTGGAGTTCGGTTATTCTTTTGACAATATCCGCCTAAACTATCTAATAACTCTTTGCAAATGCTTTATGATGCTACAATAATTCATCTTAAGTATTTTTTTAAAAATGAACAACTCCCTGCTGTTTCGTATTTACTAAATCGTCACATTGTCCAGTCCACACCCTTGTTCTTTACATGTTTAACGAAAAAACAATTCCTATTAAAACTGCGGCGATTATCACAGTAATTTCAGTGTTTTTTTTCCCAACAGCACTATCTAAAAATTTTTTGTTCAATATATGTTAGATATGTTTTTTGTTAAAATCTGCTGTCATGGGCTTTATACTTTCCTTAAAATTATTTAATCCATATTTTATCACACTACAGTTTTAAATTGTGAAACCTAGATGATACGTTTTTTTATATAAAATTAATAAGTTTTTTCCATTATTTAATATATACATATAAACTTCAAAATACCAGTCTAATGTGAGCAGATTTTTTTAAATAGATACCCACCTCAAGTATACATTTAATCTTACACTACGATTCTAAGCAAGTGACGTATCTAGAGACATATAGATCATTATCACATAAAATCAACTATTCTTTACAGACCTCGATCGGCTATGAATGTGTCAAATATATACATGTAGTTAGGAAATGGGGAATGTGAACTTATTATATTTTAATGTTTATCAGTTTAGTTGCATTTTAACCCTCTGAGTATCTTTTTACTATGTTTCATAACAATACATTTTTAAATTGTGAAACCTAGATGATACATTGTTTATATAAATTAATAAAAGATTATTAAAACCAGATCTCTGTCAGATCTTTAAATATATGTATATCCGTACAGGGTTGTACGAGCTATATAAAAAAATAATTTCTGGTTTAATGAAGGATGAAAAGAATAGGAAAATAATGATTCATTTCATAGGTCTACGTTCTAAAGGGTACACTTATAAAGTGGAATCAAACAAAATAGTCAAAAAAAAGCAAAAGGCGCATTCAAAGACACATAATCGTTAAGCTAATAAAACAAATGGGAAGGGAGGTACGGAGCTAAAATTTGATATGCAAATCCTAATTTCCAAAGCAGATCCATTTTCAAAGATAACTTATGGTCATTGAAATGAAAAAATCTCACATTATATTCAATAAACCTCTGTATATAAGAATGTCTATCTTAGATACTTCTGAAAAATTTGTATGTATGATTTTCACAAAACAAAAGGCGTATTCAAAGATACATAATCGTTAAGCTAGTAAATAAATCGGAAAGGAGGTACTGAACTAAAATTTGATTGCAAATTCTAAATTCCAAAACAGATCCATTTTCAACGATAATCTTATGGTCATTGAAATGAAAAAATCTCACATTATATTCAATAAACCCCTGTATATCAGAATGTGTATCTTAGATATTTCTAAAATTTGCGTGTATGATACTATAAATACATGTTAACGAAATTCCCTATAGAAAATTGTAAACTTTTGTACGCTGATACAGACAGTCTCTTGTACGAAATTCAGTGTAAGATGTTATCAAAAAAATAGATTTCATACTTAGTGATTATCCCCGAGATAGTCGTTGGAATATTCCTCTAGTAAATAAAAAACATGATAGGAGAAGCTGGAGGTTAGCGTCCAACCAGTCTTAGGACTGATGACCTAATGATGATGATGAAATAAAAAACAAATCCCATGGTTTTTAATGAAGGATAAAAACAATGTGAAAATAATTACTCATTTTCATAGGGCTACGTTCTAAACAGTACACCTACTATAAAAAGTGGAAAATAGTTAAATAATCAAAAGGTGTAAAGTCTAATGTTGTGGTAAACAAAATTACTTTTGAGGATTATGTCACCTGCCTGGAGAAGTTTGTCAACAAGAAGCCGTCAAATTACTCTCCACTTATTACTCTATTTACAAGTCATTATTTTATAATATTATGTCTTTATATTATTTTATTATAATTGATTTTCACTTTCTCACATCACACATATCAAATAATGTAAGTTATATATCTCACACTTTGTATAGTGGAACTCGATAGCGATTATTTTTATTCGTCATTTTGGAGTCGATAAAGTAAATTATCAGATTGATTCCAATACAAAATAAGTTTTGTTTATAATAACATTATATAAATATACGCCATGGAACTTTGTCAATATCAAGTAAAAAAACTATGTGTTAAAGGGGGAATATGATGTACATAACTGCAGTTTTTATTAGAAATATATATGAGCATTCGTTGCAGTTAAAACAAATAAACCGACGGGCTGGGTCGATGATGTCATCAATAACCGACTTCGATGTGCTTCTCTAATTGTTTATTATTGTTTATAGTTTATATATTAGGTTCATATATGCGACGGCTCGAATAGGAGATTAGATTTGACTGAACGCTCACTTAATATAGATCGGGCCGCCGAAGTTGTAATTTAAGAAATAAAGATTTGTGTTGGGACATTAGAAACAACTATTTTTAGTTTAATATTCTCTAAAATCTAATATATATATATATATATATATATATATATATATATATATATATATATATATATATATATATATATATATATATATATGAGACCATTGATGCACTGCTTATTAATTTCTTCTTTATTATTTTATATTGTTCGAAATGGTTCTGTTTTATATCTTAAAAAAAGGCGTGCGGCACTATATTAGCTTAATCTTTGTAGATATGTATACATTCACCGAAACAAAGAAACGTCAGCGATTTTAGTAATTAGAACGTTCATAGTTCGGGTGCTTAGATGAAATACAAATTTTACGTAATTCTATACTTAACAAAACAGAACATATAATTTTCTAAATTCACTTATTTTTGTAACATCAATATATGCAGATCATTCAACAGTTTTTACATGTGCTTAAGTTTATCTGGGGAATAATTTTAATTCATGCGTTATGCAGATTTAGAGAGATGAATTACAATTTTGTTCAATAGCGACTCGATGTTACGGTCGATTAAATTTGTTGAGCGTTATTCATTAAATTAATAGGAAAAATATTTCTTTTTTCTACCTTTCTATATTTCTAAGCAAATTATTGTGTTCATCTAGGGAACTGACTGAGTATCGTATAGATCCCATGACTTGGATATTTTATGTGGTCTGACAGAAGAACAGCTTGAAGAAATAGAAATGAAGTTTTCGCATTATGCCCTAAGATTATCGCAAATTATTGAAATCAAATTGTTGAAAATGAGTAACAGCTTCTGCACATTTCAATTATCTGACAAAGTTGTTCGTGAGCTCATCTACACCAGTAAAATAAAAAAAAACATCGACAGTCTCAACTTAATGTTATAAACGTAAAAATTTGTTTCTCAATCTGAAGTCTGATTATTCTTTTGACAATATATGAGAGAATCATCCACTTAAATATATCTAATAACTCTTTACAAATTCCTTTTTACGGTGCTGCAATAATGTATCTTAAGTATTTTAAAGTGAATTTTTCATCGTTGTCGATGACGACGGGTTATCCTCGAAGATGTCTGTGTTATTCACCTCCAACTTCGACGTCACTACATAGTCGACCTATGACAAAATGCTACATTTGCAGTTTTTTTTATCGATATTAAGTCATAAATTATTTTTTATTGATTTATCCTCAGATTAGAAACAAAATGTTTTGTCTATCAGCCCGAAATTTTACAGTTTGTTTACATTTAAGTCACGTTCCTTAAATCAGCCTGCGACGTTTTCGTCAACAAGTCAAGACTTGTTTATATGTGTTTTAAATCTGATTCTGCATTTTTTCGTTGGATTGCTTTCGCTCTCACGTTACAGCATTGATATTGGGAAATCATAAATTAATTTTTATCGGTTCTCTTATAATCACTTTTTAAATAGACGTTGTTTGCGTCCAGTTTCTCATATTACCAAATTTCGTGTTCTTACATCGTGACTGTGAAAAATGTTTTTTATGTTAAATAAAATCTACATTCTACAATCCGCTTTTTTGAGAAATTATACCAATTTAAGTTCGTTAACGGACTTAAATTGGTATGATTTCATTGCGAATTATTAATATCATACTCGATAATGATAAAGAAAATAATTTTATCGGAACTGGAATGGAATTTGAAGATTTTCAAGATAACTAGTCAGATATTTTATGGATAAACATATATTGATATTAGAAAAGTAATGACAATGTTATTTTATTTTGGATAATCAAAAATATCATTGGAATTAAAGTTAGATTAAATTTATTAAAACATTTATATTTTCAAGATATTGGGAAAAATGTAAATGTATATTAATTAAAAATAAAAACTTTTATATAATAATATAATATGTATTTTTATTTTGTGATGCGATTTATATTCATCAAAAATTATTTACCAAGTCATCCTTAATGTTTCTTGGAATATCTGTTAACAGCAATAAAATCTCTAGCACTTCTCATATTTTCACATACAACTTTACTAGATAAATCATATAAACTTTTGACGTTAAAACTATTTGCTACAACTCTATATTTATATATATATATATATATATATATATATATATATATATATATATATATATATATATATATATATATATATATATAAATCAACAATTTTCTTTCTAAGACCCCTTCTTATTTTTCTTTCCTTTTTTTTCATTCAAATTTCACACCTTCCTACCTTACCAATATCCTCGCTACCTAGTTCTCAGATTTCTCGCCTATCTAACATCCACCGCGCTCCCCCAGATTTCAAAAATTTGTAGCCCTGTATTATCAGCACTGTTTCTTTTTTAGTCTATACTTATATTACTACCTACCATCCATGTCTCTACATACCTCCCTAGTCTTCAGATTTTTAATCTTAACAACTAGCCAACTGTATTTCATTTATATCTGAATCACCTAAATAGGTAGGTAAAAATCCATATCAACAGTAATGATGAACAATATATACAACATGTAATAGAGATAAAAAAATTATAATTCCAAATAACCAATACTGAAACACTAGTTTTTTTTTTCTTATCGAATATGATTTTTATACTTTAAATAATGCTTGAATGAGACATATTTAGATGGAAGTTATTCTATTATCTTATTGAATCTAAATATAGTGATAAATACATTATTTTCCTTTTTGGTTTATAACTCTTTTATTCATTAACTATCAAAAATATTCTCTCTTGTGATTCTCGTCAATTAATTTTTTAATGAATTTTAGTCTTTATTCGATTGAAATCGGATAAAGTTTAAGATAAGACCCTTTTGACATATTGCGTCAGATACTCAAAATCGATGTATACCCACGTAAAATTTCACTTCGATCGGACAGAATGGAACTAAGATTTTTACTTTATTAAGTAATTGATTCCGTTGGTCTATTCAGTAGACATCATTATGTTCATATATCAAGTTTAATTGAAATCTAACGGCACGAACTCGAAGGATGTAAAATTTAATGTACAAGAAATAAATTACATTTCTTTCATATGTTTTCTCTTTATACCTGACCGACCTAGATTTCAAATTTCCCGCCTTCCTACCGTGCTCCCCCAGATTTAAAATTTTCCACCATGAATCATCAACACTGTTTTACGCAGAGGATATTTAATACGATTTGTATTTATGACCTTGATCTCAATTCCGATGTTAGTCGGCTTTAATCACAGTCTACAACAGTGGCAAGGCACCAGTTTGTTTACATTTAAGTCACGTTCCTTAACTCAGCTGGCGACACTTTCTTCAACAAGTCAAGACTTGTTTTTAACGTTGAATTTGCATTCTATGTAATAAGCGACAAGTAGGTTAAAAGAAAAAATGACTCAGCATTTAATCATCCACGTGCAGATAATTTTTGTTTATTCACCAGACCAGCTTATTTAGTCTACAATAGCATAGCAAACATTTTAGTCACGTTTTCAAGTCGTACTATCATACAGGTGTACCAACCCAAATATAGTGGCTTTTAGTACCAACTTAGGAAAAATAAAACCCCTGTTTTTACCATAAATATACTTTCTTTGTCTATAACTTTTTTATTTATTAACCTATTAAAAATACTCTCTCTTGTGGTTATGTTCAATTAATTCTTTAATAATGAATTTTAGTCTTTATTCGATTGAAATCGGATAAAGTTTAAGATAAGGCCCTTTTGACATATTGCGTCAGATGTCCATGTAACGGACCTTTTTTTTCCTACGCCCCCACCCCTTTGCCACCATGTTTTTTTCTTAATGCAGCCATGTCATATTTTTTCTTAATATCACCATGTTGTTTTCTTCGTCGCCATATTTTTTTATTTAGCCATGTTTTTTTCTTACCCCTTCCCTCTTTTTTCTTAATGCAGCTATGTTTTTTTCCACGCTCTCTTTTTTCTTAATGCAGCCATATTTTTTTCTTAATGCAGACATGTTATTTCCCCACCCTCTTTTTTCTTAATGCAGCCACACCCCTTTTTTCTTAATGCGTTTTTTTCTTACCCCCACCCTCTTTTTTCTTAATGCAGCCATGCCCTTTTTTTCTTAATACAGCCATGTATTTTTTCCACCGCCATATTTCTTTCTTACTCCCACCCCCTCGCCGAAGAAGACCCTCTGGTCATTGACCAACAAGCACCAGTGACGTCACTTCTTCAGAACTACAACAGCGACACCTGGAATATCCGGGCGGCGGCTTGACGAACTAACCGATCTTTGGTCACTCCCGATGGACACATGCCATCCACATCAAAAGTGGCTTAGTACCGGCTTTGTTATACTACTCCCGTTATAGAAGCAGAAATTTCAAAGTTGGAAAAAAATCGGCGAGCAGTATTTCCATCATTGGAACTTTCATACTTTTGTTTCGGCTGATCAATTATAAGCCCTAATCTTTCCTTATAACCTATTTGAACACTTCTTTTGTTTTCCTCAACACTTTCTCTATCGGCCTCGCTTGCCAAGTTTCTATGTCTAATCTGTAAGACAAATGTAAGCAGCATTCCATAAACCTAATCCAGGCACGTAAAGATGATATGCCAAATTGTAAATTATTTTCATCGATTGGCCGTTGTAACATGATGTCTATGTCGTTGAAATCTTTGGATATAGATTTACAAAGATTGCAACGCATACTTGATGTTGTTTCCGTAATCGAATTAAACATTTTGCCATATACCATTGTCAATGCAAGTTGAAATTTAACAGTAATATCTCTTCGATACATAGAAATATTAAATGGCACTAGATTGTTTTGTTTTTCTTTCATCAGTTCAACTTCCCGTCTAGTGTCATGAGCAGTTTCATGCATAAATATAATTTTAATTGGACGACAAAATCTAGTTGAAGATGGACGCGGATTTTTTCAAATAATTATCTCTGAATTTTGTTCTCTATCAACACATACCATTTGCAAGGGAACCAGAGAATTAAAGAAAATGTTGCTATCCGATATATTACTATCTGCGTCGCTGAATTTTTGTTTATAATTCCTCTGACCAGAAATGCCCCATTTGCATATTAATTCTATTTTATCAAGATTGTTACGCGGTAGACTTGTAATAACATCAGATTGTGCTTCCATTATTCTTTGTGCTGTGTGATTCAATAATGCTTGAAGTTTAACTGACGCTTCAGTTTCAGTTACAGTAATATTTTTCGGATAACATTTTTCTTTACATTTTACAACTTTTTCATAAGATGGGTAAAATGAAGAATATTTGTTTAAACTGGTCATACGGATTACATTATACTGACTTTTTGACAGCTTGCATTCTATTAAAAGAGATAAAGCTTCGTTGTCCGAAAGTTATTCTTCTGGCGCACGTACTACAGATTCCAAATACCTCGTTGATTCTGATGCACTGCCTTCTGAGATGTCCTTAATGAGTTTGGAAGCATTAACTTGTCCTGAAGCTCTCATTGACATCTGAGTAGCGTAGGCTAGTTCCTCCACACTATGATTTGACCGTATAAACTTCGTCCGTCTTCGTTTTGACCGTTCGCTCATGTCTTCCCAACTTGTAGACGGGTCCCCCGTCTACCTGCTGTGCCCGTTTCACTAATCCCCGTATTGTCCGGCGGCTTAAGAAGAGTTATACGGCCGTTGAGCCTTTCTTCGTGCTTTGAAAAGAAGTTCTTTTTGGTCCTATGTACCTGCTTCTACTTTTCCTTGAACTTTATAATCAGTAAACGTATGACGTTTTTCAAATCTTCAGGCAAAACGTAGCGGTGCGAAAATTTATTTGAAACCTTTGCTTCCAGAAGGTCATATATTTTACTGACATTCGAGTTCAATTCGGTTTTAAAAACTTCAAAAATTTCCTTTCTCGACAAGGAAATTTCCTTTGTATTTGTCGGAACTGTAAAATTAAAAATAGAAATAATTAAAAAAATAATCAATAAAACAAATAAAAAAACAACATATCACCCGCATAAAACCATGTTTCGCAAAGGAAAACTGGAAATATTTTATGTGCGATATGGGTTGCGTAAAGCGCATCCATGCATTAACGCAGAAGAATTGTTATATAAGCTAAATCTATAGTATTCGGCCCCAGTTTTTCTTTAATTTGTTTAGTAGACGTTTAAGGAACATATTAAAATTTAATTCAGGGCGGACATATACGAACATTTTTACTTAAGCCTTTTTGCATTACTAGTTTACGAAAAACAAGCAATAAAAACATTACTTTGTTTACCGTTAAATAATTAACTGATATATTATTAAATTCAATTTTGGTTTAAAGATTAAAATTATACTTACTTTCAGGAGGAGAATCCATTTACAAAATTGAAAAATATTAATAATAACACTTTTTACACCGATTTGAATTTTGGCGATTTTCTTTGACGTCTCGAGCTCGCGAAGCGATGCGCTCGACACTCAAAAAAGGACTGGTTTCTGAACCCATCAACCCTACCTTTTTAATAACGGTCGTTTTACATACTAGAGGTACCACTCTAACAATTCCAAAGGGAGAAAGTCCCGAAAAAATATCTCTATTTTTAGGGTTTTGGCCAGGTTTTTGGCATATCCGCCCACTCAACGTAACACGAAAAAATTTTGCCAAATTTGTTTGATGACGATCTGGTTCATACTTAATCAACTCATGCACTAAATGCATTTTATAAGGGTGGTTAAGGGTTAGGGTATTTTATAATTTCCCAACTGGAATGGTCGACACGATTATTTAAACTCAGTTTCCTGGTGGTAATGTAAGGATAATCTTGAACTTGAAGCAGTACATAATTTAAACTTTTGATTGCCAGGATGTTATTGTTTAAACAACTGACAAGCATCTGCGTGAGGACATAATCTATCACCGCATTCAACCATCATTATTAACATTTCAATTCTCTACGGTCTAATTAAACGAGCCATTTGGCACAGTTAAAGCTTTAAGGAATTAATTTGTTACAAAAACTGAGGGGTGTAGTTTAAAAAATACTACCGTACAAACAAAAAATCTCAAAAAATAAAATTTGTGTCTTTTTACAACATTAAGTTGATGTGTTTCAGAGTTTTTCAAAGAATTATTTAATAACAAAATTATGTAAATCTCTATCATTACACTGTATTTTATTAGCCGACTTCAGAAAAAGGCGAAGGCTCTCAATTTGTTTGTATATATATATATATATATATATATATATATATATATATATATATATATATATATATATATATATATATTTTTTTTCTTTTTTTGTGTATGTTTGGGTATAATTCTTGTGTTTATGAACCTATTTTAATCATTGTTCTAGTGTTGGGTTTAGTATAGCTCCAAGGTGGCCTCATCTTAATTTCATTGGTATTGAATCTTGGACTTCGAAGATACACAACGGAACTCCTAATTCAAGTAGCCGTCGTTTTCACATTCGCAAAGCATCCTTAGTAGGTCTGCCCATAACTTAAAATTGTAAAACAATAAGTTTAAAAAAAGCGACTTAAAAAACAATTTAAAAAACTTAACCAAAAAGCAAGGAATAAATGTTTTCTACAACAATTTAATATCTACTTATATTACTATGTAATTATTCTTAATTGTTTTATATAATTTTGAAGTAGGTGACACTGATATACAATATTAGTAATGCGAATGCTACCCTCGGCAATTTTAAATGTAAACTCGTTGTTATAGTAGCAAGGTATATATACAGTGCTATTCAAAAGTCCCCTCCCCCGCTCTTATCTTTGGAACGATTATACATAAACTAGTGAAATTTGGTAACTGAACATTAAGGGTTGTAAACTTTCCTAATAGTGATGATAGATGACGTATGCGTCAAAGATGACGTCACAAGGTCATTGTGACCAATAATTTTAAATGGAACCCTATGGCAAGCGACACCTCTTTTAAAAGGTATCGAAAAAACCTATTCAATGATACTAATATTGTGTCTGTTTACGGCAGTTTTGACAACTGGCTTTCAAAAACCGCAAAGCTGTGATGAATTAAATCAGTTAATAATAAAATTTAAAATTCAAGCTCCGCCACTGGATAGTTGAATAGTAAATAATCTGACGTTTTTGCAAGTCTCCCCAATTTGATGTTTCTTTAGCTGTGAAAGTTTTTATACATTTAATAATTTGTGTATTGTTGATCGAACGTTTAACTGTTTTAGTACCTTGTGGTAATTTTAAAATATTTGTACATTCAATAATTTGTTAAACTGTTGTGAGCTGAACGTTTAAGTGCTTCAAGAAGAGAAATGGTACGTGTTTTAGGTGATAAAGTAGCAGCGATCCTAATACTTGGTGAAACTGGAGAAAATATTCATGCAGCAGAACGCATTTTTAATGAAAGGTTTCCCGATCGCCCAGTTTCGAGGACTTATTTGAGAGAGCTTCTTCGTAAGTTTAAAACAACGGGTAGTATTAATGATGCAAAACGATCTGGCAGACCACAAATTTCTGATGAGAAAAAAATTGATATACTGGCAGAAGTCCTGAAGAATCCTACTTCTTCAACAACTCAAGTGGTATCAACCTGTGAAGTCAGTCAAAGTACAGTGCACAGGGTGTTGAAAAAAAAAAACAAATTTCACCCATACAAATTAAAAATGGTTCATCAACTCTCAGACGACGATCCAGATCGAAGACTGCAATTTGAAGACAATTACTATAAGTAGGTACTGATTCTTGAATCTGTAATTAAAATTATTATCCAAGTTTACTGATTACTGATTTAATCCAACAAAACTACCATAAATACAAACAATATTAGTATCATTGAATACGTTTTTTCGATACCTTTTAAAAGAGGTGTCGCTTGCTATAGGGTTCCATTTAAAATTATTGGGCACAATGACCTTGTGACGTCATCTTTGACACATACGTCATCTATCATCACTAGTAGGGAAGTTTACAACCCTTAATATTCAGTTACCACATTTCACTAGTTTATGTATAATCGTTAAAAAGATAAGAGGGGGGAGGGGACTTTTGAATAGCAATGTATGTTTGCTTGGCACCGACTTCAAAATTATATAAAACAATTAATAATAATTACATAATAAACAATAATTACTTAATTACATTAAACGGAGCAACAAATATGTATTTTTAAATTGTTGTATACAACATTTATTTCTTGCTTTTTAGTTGTTACTTTTTTTAAGTCGTTTTTTTTAACTTATTAATAATTTCAGGCTTTTTATACTGTGATTGATTATTATTTTTTGCGCCTTTGTTTTTACGGGGACGAGGTTTAGCATCATGCTTTTATTTCACCTAACCATCGACATTTACACGGACATATACAGAGACGACCAGCCGATTGATGTTGGAATCGAACCCCCGCCCGACTTACATTGAATCGGTAATATAGGCCAGTTCTAAGCAATTGACATCGTTACCCCGGATCAATGTAGGAAATTTGGAGACCTTCTACAAGGTAATTATGGGAAAATTTATCCTCAGAAGATCTGGCCATACTTATAATTCTTATAAACATAAAATACCATACCTATCAAAGTCAAGTAGCCATGTGAAAAAAAAATCTCGATGATTCTAGCCGCCTTTCGGCGTTGCACTCGGGATGTCATAGCGAAAGGTCGGAGCGTCCACTACACCACTTGGCCAACATAATTATTCCGACATGAATTATGATCGACTCACTTGAATTTATAATTATCTTCATAAAAATTTGTTACAATGTATAACAGGAATAGAATAATTTTTTTGAAGCGTACTACAAGTGTACAATTAAGTAGTAATTTTACTTCATGAAGTATAATGTGACGACTAGTGGAGGAAGTTTTATTATCGCCAGTTACGAATAGAAAATATAACTCATAAAACCATTAAAGGGTGATAGGAGAATAAAATATGATTGAGAAAGTTTTCGAAACGACAGCGTCCTAAAGCTAACCCCAGTAAACAAAACTATAAAAGAAATCACTAAATATCTTTCAGCTAGGGAAACTTAGATGTTGTATATAGGGCCTGGCATTAACTTGTTTCTCAGAATTTCCGGTTGCTGACGCATTTCCGGAAGAAGCTGCCATTGATGCCGTCTATGAAGTAATCCATAACTTTTTTCTATTGTGTTGTGATCTGAACAAATTTCCCGGAGAGAATCATCCATGTTCTTTGCATGTTACATTTTATTCACAAAATAGGGGAATAAATTTATCTTGTCATTAGATTTTACTGGATAATGCTTAAGATGATTTATAGTTTTAATTTTCAGAGAGGCTTAGTTGTAAGACAATAAATTATACTATCGAATACGAGAAAATCGGAAATTATGAATCAATTTGTTTTAAGAAAAATAATAAGACATTAAAACAAAGTAAAAATTAATATAGAAATTCAGTCATTAAAAAAAGTACAGCTTGATACAACAACGATCATTCATACACATCATATTATTAGGAATATGTTTTTAACACTGACAAGCTCAGAAAGAAAATTTTCGATGTGTTATGCGCAATATCTTTCCTGTTCCCATATTTGGTATACATGACATACAATGATCCATGGGACAATTGTTTGCTATGTGTAATATTGTATATTTCTACATATTGTGGGTTTCAACGTACTACTTAATAGAAATGTAATGATTAAGAAATCAGAAAAACTAGACTCAACAGATAATCACAAAGAACTCAACACACACACACACACAGCAATAGAGATCGACAACTTTAAGATTGATATCGATGTTCAAATGTCTCGTTTTAAGTACCTTTTATGCAAAAAAAATATTTGCAATATTCTTTACCTTATTATTAAATATAATATATAACATACATTTGTAGGTCATCTACAGAAAGAAAATATTACAGCGGCCACATTATATTACCTAGCACGGTTCGCTATATTATATATCGATGTTATTCGAACTGTGATCCGAGTTTGTGGACTGTGTCTAATATTGAAGATGTATGACAGTATGTATGATAGGATTCTAGTCCTATCGAGAAGAGCTTAGGTCTTCCTCTGAAATATAGGTGTGCTTTTTCTCGTTTCTAAGTTCGCCCATTTTAATGATTTTCGGGAGGAAGTAGATTTCAGTGACTAGAATTCTATTGAAAGTTTGTAATGAATAGCCGCTCAATGGAGACATCTGGTACACGGATGGAGCCAAGAGTGGGAAAAGAGCGGGTGCGGGGGTGTATAGGCGACGCGACGGGATAGGTAAAACCTTCCCATTGGGCAAATACACTACCGCACTCCAGGCCGAGCTAGTTGGAATTACATACGGTGTCCTGGGGGCCGACCAAAATCGGACCCAGGAGAAGGTATGTATCTGATCGGATAGCAGCGCGGCGTTAGCAGCCCTGAATTCAGCAACGACAAAGTCGAAGCTGGTCTATAATTGCTATGAAACATTGAACTACTTAGCAGGGAAGGGACCGGTGGAACTCTTATGGATACCTGGGTATAATGGCATTAAGGGAAATCTAATTGCAGATGACCTTGCCAGGCCAGGGACCAGGGAAAACCTCTATGGACCAGAACCTGCAGTGGGAATAAGTCGGAATCTGATCAGAGACCGCATCAATGGCTGGGCAAGAGACCAGCACAATAAAAGATGGAGAGGAGTAACGGGTTGTCGAATAACCAAACTCTTCATCGGATACTGAGAGATTGAGAAATGGGCCCAAGAATTCATTAAATTGAACAGGCATAAAGCCAGAACCCTGGTGGGAATCATAACGGGCCACCATAGTAGCCTGAATGCATATAAGCACAATCTGAGGCTGACTGATAGCCCGGCCTGCAGATACTGTAAAGAAGACGAGGAAACCTCGATTCATCTTCTTTACACCTGCCCCGCACTGGAGGAGAAGAGGTATCTTATATTAGGGACCCCTGTTATCCTAGAGGAGGAGAGGCTTAAGGCGAGGGACGTGCCTAAATTGCTCCTTTTATGGGATAGCATTTTTGGATAATGACCCGGATAAGAGGATATCGCCAAGGGACTACCCATGCGATCAGTGGCTGATGAGGCCCAAACCTATATAATATAATAATAATTGTAATGATTAAGTTAACTAACTATTTTACATATTCTGATCAGATCAGAAGAATCTTTTAAGTTTGACCGTGGGTTTGATCACTTTCACTGCGATTGTAGATATTATTATAATTCACTTTAATTCTGTCTTTTTTATATTCACTGGTCTGCCTTCTCCAGGTTTTTCTCCTATAGATTTAGTTTCTGAAAAAATGTTCTATTTATTGAAGATATTATAACATAAGATCCACAGAACCTTCACAACTCCATAGTTCTTCGGTTTGTCTGTGAAGTTCTTAATGTGTTTCTATATAAAGTCAACATTAAAATTTTAATTAAAAATTACTTTTCTTGTAATAAAATAACATATATATTTTATCAGTATTTTTATGAAAGAACATCCTGTATACTACAACCGATAATAATCTTTTAATATGAGGGTAGTTCAATTTTTGTTTAAAGTAAAGGAACGTAAAGTTAAAGAGAAATATTATCACTTATTAATATAACGTAATAAAATATTACATAGAAGGTAAATTTCTAAAGTTTTTGAATTTTTTATATTGATTATGATATATGTATTAAGACATAATTAACAACAATGCATATCGATCTTCTATTCAATAAACTATTTTCATATTTAATGCACTTGCTTTAAAATATGCTTATTCACTCATTACCAATAAAACACTTAAGTGCCATAGGAAACATTTCATTAAAATTACAAAGACTTTCATAGCTTCATAGAAAACTGAATAAAGCTTTTGAAGTCTTGGTTTTGTCCCCCTACTATCAAACGCCTTTCATAACTGTTGTAAAACAAAACAAAACCTAGGGTTATTTCCCACGCTTCACTATCTTTTGTTATTATGACAAATGTCATTTTCTAAGAGCAGTTGAAAACATCCATAAATAAAGTAAATAAAACTATTATCTGTGATGGAATCGTTGGTGGAGAACTGCCAAAGGAGGTTTTACGAAAATGTTGGAAAGGCAGTCGTAAACTTGACTAATTTCTTTATGGAAGAGGAGATCAGTAGAATTATTTTCGTTGATGAGTTTAATAAAAATTAAGACATTGTGAAATAATTTGAGGAATGCTCTACAAGATTCATAAACATATTTTAAAGCTGATTTTTTTACCTACTTATATTATTTATTGTATTAGAAATTGGACTGCTAGAAAATCTTTTGTAGATTGTAACCCAAATATATACAAAAGTTAAAGTATCATATACGAGCATGAACTTATTCGGGATTTGTAATTAATCTGTAAAGTCTAAATTCCAAGTACATTATGAAAAGAGCTAAGATAAAGATACATATAAATTGAGATAAAGAAGCCTTATTTATGACAAATAATAAGGCACTCAGTTTGGAAAACATCAAATATCTGATTGTATATAAGATATAATATATTTCAGCGAGATTAATATTTCACGATATAATATATACTTACTATATGTATGTTTACTTGAGAAACGAAATACTGTATTCTATAAATACATTTATTTGTAAGAAGCAAATGATCTCTTCATAGTAAACATATATATATATATATATATATATATATATATATATATATATATATATATATATATATATATATAACATATTAATACTAACAGTGGTGGAGAATTGGGAATATCGGTTCAAAAAATATTTTATTAAGTCGAAATTAGATATATCATTCACATTATTTATAATACTTTTATTCAGAATAGATGAATGTAGGTACATTATTCCTGTGGTCTTCCTCTGACGTCAAATATTCTAATATGATTTTCTCATATACAATATTTTTCCGAAACCTTTTGGGTTTAAAGCCTAAAATGGATTACACCCCTTTAAAACAGAATTTTACATATTGTTCAAATAATTGTTGAATTAATATTCCTATACTTTGTTAAGTGTTGAAATTAATACAGTTCTAAATTAATTAAACACATTAATTTGCAAGTAGGGGTAGAGGTAATAATTTAAATGTTTGAGGTTATACCTATGTTTGTTATTATATAAATTTTGCAAATTTTTGGTTTTTAATCATGAAAACTAGAAATATTAATTTTTGCTGTTATATATTTAGACAGAACAAAAAATAAGTCTTACCTACACTAATTTTTATTCTTACTTATTAGTAGGAACAGTTTCACATAAATCTCCAAAATAAAAAAAACAAAAATACAATATTGATGTCTATAAAGCTTCAGCAAAAACACTCTTGTTGAGAAAAATATTAAGAATATTATTACTTCAATATTTTTAAATGTTCCTTGAAAAAACTGAGTTAAACTTCCCACTCTCTATATTGTCAAAAACTGGTTAATAGGATTGTATTGATTCTCTATAATCGATATAGAAGTAAATATAGGTCCACAATGTGGTTATACGATAATATAATATGTCCTTATAAAGTTACTCTGTCGGACAACTTATTGTTTGCAGATATTTAAGCAATACTGTTTAGTGGTAAAAATGGGATGTTTATGATTGGTGAGACCATGACATATTTGTACAAAATAACCTATGGTTGAGGGAATACGTTATAAAGTATAGCTTAAGATATGTCATGTGACCTGTTAGTGTATTAGTAAGTAAAAATAATTTCTTTCGTGAATATGATTTAATTTTGTTTTGACAATAAATGGAGCCTAAAAAAAATCCGATTGCTTGAAGTGAATATAATGATTCAGCGGTGTATTCAATCGTTTTGGTTTATATTTAGTATTTTAATGATATTAACTGTATGCATTGATGCCTGGGGAAATTGGATTCTTAACAACATTAAGGTAAAAATATTAAAAACACTGGATTTCTCTGTAGAAGTTTATTTGGATGTGTATATATTATTAAAATTAATGAATATCAGTTTGAAAATCTATTATAATTGAATTGATCCGATTTATTATTTTTTTTAGGTCAGGTGCTCAATATACTGTTGTCACCTATATATTGTACTATTCAGACTTTTCTCTTCCCATATTGTTATTATATAAATCTGTTAAAACTAAAATAGTGTGATTTTAAACTTAAACAAACAATTAGGTCATGACTAGAGAACAATATGACTAGAGAATAATTTCATGTGCCCTATACCATTTATTTTCATAACGTGTAATATAAATTAATAAATTTTGTCTTATTTGTAGAAATACACAGTTGTTTTATGCTTTGATATATTCAGGCTCTACATAAGAATCATATAGTAGTTACTAACCATATACATTTTGTATTTAACATTCCCTGGTATATCAATACAGTTTGTTATGTAGTAAATAAGTCTGAAATAAACTATGTTCTTGAAAACTTTATATGAAATAAATTTATGAGTAAAGTAAAAAAATGTATTATACATAAAATTAAAACATCTCTATATATAATATTGAAACAGTGAATGTCTCAGAAATTTTCAAAAATTAGTGTATTAAGTAAAATAATAAATTTAACATAAACAAGCAACGATCAATATAATCGTTTAACAACATATAATATTTATCAAAATACTTTATTAAACAGCATGATTCGCTTAAAATAATACCATAAAATTATTAATTAATTGATAAATGAAGTGGTATTAGGTAAAAACGGTTTTATTCAAAACGGACAATTATTTATAAGAGGTCTTATCTAAACTTACTGCTTCTAACCAATGCTGAATTTAACTAGGGCGCCGCGGCGCCCAGATCGGCGCCAATAAACTTCCGATGATCCTGTGTATCCCCGTTCAAAATGTGTATCCATTCCAGGAGGAACACTACGTCGCGTCGGTTGTTAAATGAGTTTTGGCAAACTCTCTTCTACGGAGCATGCTAAATTCGTCTAGTAACCTTTGCCAGCTAATATTTACATATAGGAAATAACAATAGTGAAAACAAATATTTATTGTCATTTAAATGTAATGAATAACTCAATATACAGGCTGTCTCCTAAAAAACGCCGCAAGCCATAACTCCGTTATTTATAATCTGATTTTAAAAAACAAAAAATAAAATGAAATGGCTCTAAATACACTCTGGAGTGAGTATACCGCAGTGTTTTTAAACTTTTTTTTTTTTTTTTGAAAAGCGATAGTGAATTTTTTTTTTCAAATGACAATATAGTTTTTTTTTATTCATCTTGTGCAGATTTCTTTTCTGAACCCAACAATGTATAACAAATGGACTTTTGTGAAACATTTGTCACAGAAAAATGGTGAAAATATTCGCCGATACCGCAATAGGCGCGCGGTAGCTTAATTGATGACAAACGTATTTTGACTAATCATCTGTGCCGTGGAAAACAAAAAAAAAAATACAACAAAGCGAATAAAACCCAGAACAGAATTAGAATTTAATTATTAAAAAAACATTACATGAAGATCAATTAGAAACAAGTTGATTAAATACATGCAAAGATAAACACGAAACTACATTAAACAAAGTTAAACAGCATTAAACACGAAATACATTAAACGAAGTGCAACAAAGTTTAACTCGAAACAGCTAAAGAAACAAATTAGCAAATCAAATGAAGTTACAAACTTACAAGTGCTGCTCAAATTGGTTACCGGCACAATCAAGACATACCTGGCATCTTCAGAATACTGCATTAATTCAATATAAAATTGGGGAGTATTTCGTGACACGCACGTAAAATTCTTTGCCTCAGAATTTCTTCATTTTCTGGTTGGGTTAAATAGACATGATCTTGAAGATAACCCCACAACAAAAATCAAGTGGAGTAAGATCTGGAGAACGGACAGGCCATCGAATCGGTCCATAAGTTCCTATCCACCTTTCATTAAATGTGGTGTTTAACCAATTAGTATTCATTCTGGCATTATGAGGGGTAGCCCCATCTTGCTGGGAATAAGTTCTATTGAGTTCTGCGATAGGTAGTTTATCTAAAAAATTCTGAAGTTGTTCTGTCAATATTTGATAATATTTCTCTTGATTTAGAGTGCCGTCTATGAAAAATGGTCCAATCAATCTATTACCCAAAATGCCACACCACACATTAATATTAAACTTTCGCTGAAAATTAGTTTCGACGATAATCCTTGGGTTTTCATGGCTCCAATGTCGGTGGATATTTCTATTAAAAATACCATTGACGCTAAATGTACATTCGTCTGACCAAATAATCTTAGTGTGGAAAAGTGGGTCTCGTCGCACTGAATTTAAATACAAATGGCAAAATTGTTGTCTTCGTTCTCTATCGTTTTCCTCTAATGCCTGTACTTTTTGAGGTATGTATGGCTTAAATTTGTGCTTTTTCAATATTGAATTCACAGTTCGTTTTGAAGCTATAATATTATTTGAAATTTCCCGAATCGAGGTTCTTGGGTTTTCTTCAACATTAAGAAAAACATTGAGCTCCGTGTTTTCATTAAATTCGCATTCTTCTCGTTTCGGTTTCTTAAACGCCCCATAGTTTCTTAAACTTTCTTCACGTTTTCCAAACTTACGTGGTTCTGAAACTTCTCTATGAGGAAACCGCTCTCTATAAAGGCGGATTGCTGCACCACGATTCTGATTACACTGGTATTGGCGAATATTCGCACCATTTTTCTGTGACAAATGTTTCACAAAAGTCCATTTGTTATACATCGTTGGATTTAGAAGAGAAATCTGCACAATAATAAATAAAAAAAAACTATATTGCCATTTGAAAAAAAAAGTTGACTATCGCTTTAAAAAAAAAAAAGTTTAAAAACACTGCGATATACTCACCCCAGAGTGTATTTAGAGCCATTTCATTTTGTTTTTTAAAATCATATTATAAATAACGAAGTTATGGTTTGCGACGTTTTTTAGGAGACATCCCGTAGAAGACGTGTTAAGTAATATGTATAGGGTGGGCGGCACAGGTTGTAGTTATTCGATACCGAATATTAATGTTCGACATTACTTTCTTTTTGAGATATGATCTTCACACATGTTGAAATTTTATTATTATATTTATTTGATTAATTCAAATATTGTTATTTTATAGACAGTAAAATAACTACTCCTATATTATTTATATAATTGTTTTCTCTCTTCAGTTGTACAGATAAATAAGCAGAATAAAGGCCGGGACACACATAACCGCACCGCGCCCGCATCGAGTGGGTGCCGCGTGTAACGGCCGTGTGTTGCACATCGCACGGCGGAAAAGTAAGCAATGGAAAAGTACCACATAGTCCCCACTTAATCGCACCGACACCGCACCGACACCCACTCGACACCACCACACCATGCCCGACTAGTTTTGTTTACTTTTTGACGGACACGGTGCGGTGCATCTATTTTTAATTGTGATCTTGTTTCGTATCTTGGCGTACTGTTGTACCACATTTGTTGTCGTTATTGATCTCTCCAATATGTATCTTTTTTCTTTAGTTTCTCTTGGAGCTTCAGTTCCAGTTGGTTGAATGTGTACATCGAGATTCTAAAATATTCGTAAAACTTCATCTCATCGCACATTAAGTGAGGCAGCAGCGAGCAAAACTTCCCTTCTATATATCTTTTCCTCCATGCGTTGTGGACCCACATTATTCTTCTATTTCTGCGATGATGTCTTCTCCAATTAACATCTTCCTCCAAAGCAAGTGCTACCATCCCTAATTCACTATTTGTAAAACTTCTTAACGTTTTGTTAGTACGAAGCGGCTGCATGAGCTTCAAAAAGGATACTGAACTGCAATCGTGAGACAAACCCCACGGCCGACATACGGATCAGGTGCGGACAAGTGTGGTTTCCCATCACCGTCACCGACAGTTGGCCGACCTCGGTGCTGGCACGGTGCGGACGCGGTGCGGTTATGTGTGTCCCGGCCTTAAACAGAAGTAATACTTATTAGTTTTAGTTTATGTTTTGTAAAGTTTGTTACGTTTTATGTTCTGAAGTCATTAGTTGTTTATGATCAAAAGTTGAGACCTGAATGTCAAAAGTTATATAGTGCTTTCATTAACAAAAAAAAAAAAAAACAAACAACAGAATAATAAGTTCTCTGTAGTAGATATGATTTTGTTTCTGTAGTAGACCCGTTGTTTTTAGTTTTCTTGGGGAGCATTTAAACCATCGTTCTTTGAAATTTTATATATCATATTTTAATCCCCAACTACCAAATTTTGAATTTCATTTAATATTCCTTATCGTGTCACTCATTATTTCAAAAGGCTTGAAGATATTTTGCATACAAACAAGAATTATCAGAGTACCTGATTATTCTGATATGAATACATATAGGAGTTATACATATAACCCCTCAGATGAAGGTTATATGAGTGATATGAATACCTCATTTTAAATATTCTGAAGGTATTTCTTACAACAATCAAATTTATCAACAATGACTCAAAAAATTATATGTGATCTAAATGTGACCAAATATATTTATTTCGAGAATCTACCTTTTACTTGAATGGATTTGTTAATAAACAAAGTTGGTTTGTGGTTGGTTGTAGGTATTGGCGAATAAAAATTCTACACGTTTCATTGGTGGATCATACATAGTTTCTATGGAAGATCAAAGTGTCGGCAAATATTTTAAAGGACAAGTTAATTGGGTCTATTTTTAGTGAGAAAAACTGACTAGGGAACAATTTTTAAAACTTTTAGAGTATGTAAATCTACTCATCCTGCGTTACTAAAAAATCGGTGAAATATGTAAACGTGATGCTCGATATGTAAAATTTGCGGTTTCAGCATGATGAAGCTTCTTCTCATTATCCTTTTCCTAAAACGTAATGATCAAATGAAATATTTCCTGAAAAATTTATTAGAAAAAGAGGTGCACAAGAGTGGTGAACAATATCTCCACATTTATCACCATTTGATTTGTGCTATATAACATTTAAAGTTTATAAAACTCATCCTTAATATGGGATACACCAATAATGTAGACAGATATCCCGGGACACACTTTGAAGAGTCTGGTAAGAATTCGAATATAGGCTGCATTATTCTTTAGTGAATAGTCACTTTGAACATTTATTATAATATTTTTCTAATTCCCTATCAACATAAATGTTTGCGATTATTAGAGAAATAATTTTTGATTCTATCTCAGAATTTATTAGAAAGAGATGTACACAAGGGCGGTGAACAATATCTCCACATTTATCACCATTTGATTTATGTTATAATATTTCAAGTTTATGAAATTCATCCTTAATATAGAGTAAGCCAATAATGTACGCATATGTCCTGGGATACATTTAAAAGAGTGTGATAAGAATTCGAATATAGGCTGCATTATTCTTTTATTGAATAGTCACTTTGAACATTTAATACAATAATTTTCTAATTTCCTGCCAACATAAATGTTTGCGATTATCAGAGAAATGATTTTGATTCAATCTAAGAAACGGACTGAATAATTTCATTTGTAAATTTTTTTATTTTGTATACAGATAGTCCTTTTTAAGCCATTTAGAATCATGGGTCAGTAAGAAGGTAGAGCATACATACCATTTTAAAGTCCAGACTTAAGGTGAGGACGAATGGATGAAATACACAATTCAATTGATAGTGTTCTTAAATTCTTCACCAAAAACTAAATTCGTGTGTTTTTATTCAAAATCTGTCTTTAGATGAGGAGTTGTTCTGGGGTAGTAAGTAGAATTTAAAATGCAAGCATTACATGTATTTTATATTATCATTGTTTCAGTTTTGATATTTATCATACAGCTTTGAAATTAAATAAAGAACGTACTTTTATACCACCAACAATCGTTATACGGGGAACGTTAAGCCTTATATGGCGTAATAATGATAGTTCTAATATACGTTTAATGTTAAATTGTTTAATTTAAAATTATTTAAAATTATTTTAAAATTATTTAAAATTAAATAAAGTTATTTACAATTATTTACAATTATTTACAATTTTACAATTATTTACAATTTTACAATTATTTACAATTATTTACAATTATCCACAATTATTTACGCTTATTTATAATTATTCACAATTATTTACAATTATTTACAATTATTTACAATCATTTACAATTATTTACAATCATTTACAATTATTTACAATAATTTACAATTATTTACAATTATTTACAATTATTTACAATTATTTAAAATTATTTAAAATTATTTAAAATTATATATAACTATTTAAAATTATTTAAAATTATTCAAAATTATTCAAAATTATTTTAAATTACATTTAAAATTAAATTCCACATTTTTTTAAATAGATTATCTCGTTTTGGTAATTTTTCCTCGTTTATTTCACACCAAAATAAGTAAATTACATACATGTTATATATAAGTACAGAATGTTACCTATGTTTAATAGCCGATTTTACTGTCTAGTGGATTCCACGAGATCAGATGATGGAAGATGACATAGAAAATAGCAAATTTGGGGATTTTTAATCTTTACCGTCCCTATTGAATTGTTCAGTGGCAGAATTATTTTAGATACTATTTTTAGTTGGGAATTATTTCATATTGTTTTGTCCAATAATAAGACAAACAAATTAACGCTAATAATAAGTCTTACATAAACTTAAAACTTCACATCTGATATAAACCTATCAAATATGGATCCGATAGTAGTTGATGAGGACCTAAAGCTCTATCAGTAAAGTACCTTGTAATTGTTATAGAGCAACATCTTATTACAAGTTACTTCAAATGGCGCAATAAAAAATGAAGCTTTCAATTAAAATATATCGACGTCATAACATTTACTTAAAAATACTGTTTGAAAAAATCAAAGGGTAGCTCTCAAACTGGAATTTCAAATACAATTTTTGACATGAATAATTTTCAAAAACAATACTAGCACCAATTTTATGAAATTTTTTCATTGCTTTTGGGGTTCAGTGTATACATGTTTAAAGGGCGGAATTTACCCAGTATTTCGAACTGCATTTCAATTATCGATGAATGCATCTCAATTATCGAAAATTGTTATAAATTTCATTTTTATTTTATCTTTAATAATAATTTTAATGACAATTATAGTTTTCGTATATAAAATACGGTAAATTTTACATATAAATAATATGTATCCATAGAATTCGTCGTTTGTTTGATAATATGTCACATTATCTTTTTTTTCATCCACTCTAAGAAATAAAATATAAATGGCCTGCAGTTTTTCAGCGTTCGTATTTGAAACATTTCGGCGCCTGTCCCCGGTCCATGCTCTGGCGCCGGCCCACCCCCAGAACGCATTCGGTGGCGTCGCGCGTCCTGAACCTGAACTCCCTGACAGTAAAATAACAATTTGTTATAACCCAACAAAAACACAAACAAAGTTTTTTGCCAAAATCCTGCTTTTAGCGTAGCGGAGAAATCACTTCAGTTGACTGTTTAGGAAATAAGTTTAGTCTAGAAAATAAACTTTTTAGAGAAAAGAAAATAACTCTAACGTGTAGTTAATTTATATATACTTCAGTAATATAATGTTCACTATTCAAATATATAGACGAAAATATTTTTATAAAATACTGTTTAAAGAGATGATAGCATGTTATCTTGCAAGAGAGCGTTCCAGTGCTGAGAAATTAGGGGCCGAAATACTTAAATGTTAAGTTCAATGCTTTGACTACACCTAGTAGTCAAAACATTAAACTTCACAAAAAATTGTATGTAATCCATCCTTTATTTTACATAATCGTACGTAAAAAAGAATTTCTCCAAATGACACTATTTGAAATGGGATTTTTCATAAAAAAATATCGAGACGTCAACTTTTAAAAATACGGTTCGAAAAAAATAAAAGGTAGCTTTCAAACTGGCATTTCAAATACGTCTTTTGACATGCTCCAATGATTTAAAAAAATTAGTACGACTTTGATAAAATTTATACATTACTTTTTAGACTCATGGTATATATACTGTAAAGTTTGTGATCGAAAAGGATATATAACTGTAGAAATGGAGAGATCATTGGGCACTTGGTGAAACATTTTTGACTAGTAAATGAAACAAGACACTTGATAGATTCCACAAAAATTTCAAACTATATTTCTAATAATTGTTTCGGCTTCTATGTCATTCTCTAGGAACCCTTCCAATTAATAGCCATTTAATGGATATTAATTGAAAGCCATTTAATGGCACTAATGTAATATTGGCTGCCTAAATTTCAAGTATAGTTTTGTAAACATGGTAAAGATTATTAATGCAGTATATTTTTAGATATAAAAGTACATATACTGCAAATATAAAAAGATAGATGCTACCTTACAACTTTATATTTAACTAGTTAACTCTAAAATAAAGTCATTAAGGATGATGTGGGCCAAATATAATAAATAACCCTGTACAATGCGATGTTAATACGTTATACTAAGATACATATAAGTGAAACTTTTAATGAAACATTATAATTAGATTACGTGGACTTTCAGTATTCTATACGTACATGCATATGTGTTAATCTACTCAAAAGCGATTCTAAATTAAATAGTTATGTATTCTAGTAAATGAAAGAAAGCACTTGGTGGGTTTCACAAAAATTGCAAACTATTGTATATTTTTAACAACTCTTTCCACTTTTATGCCATTCTCAAAGAGTAACAAACTTTTACTGAGAATTTTACTCTGAAAAATATTCATATTTTCATTCATATATTAAAGGCTGTTTTTTTAAGCCTGATAGAACTTTAAACTTGAATAAATAACATAAACATTAATTTTTGATAAACAATTTGTTTATATTTAAAAGATCAATACATGGCATTAATATTTAAAAATGATTTGAGGCATATGGCCAGCACTCTTTCTGTCGAAGCGCATTCTGTCTGTCCAATTTTGGATCACTTTTTTGAGCAGTAGTGGCCGTATGTCGTGAATCACACGAACAATGTTCGCTTCCAAGGCGTCCAGTGTTGCTGATTTATTAGCATAAACAAATGACTTCACGTAGCTCCATAGGAAATAATCGAGAGGCGTCAAATCGCAGGACATGGGTGGCCAGTTGATAGGTCCATTTCTTGAAATCAACTTATCACCAAATCTTGTTTGCAATAAGTCGATAGTTTCGTTCGCCGTATGGCACGTAACCCCACCCTGTTGCATCCACATCTCATGCGGATCAATGTCATCCATATGTTGAAAAAGATATTCATTAATCATGGTCCGGTAACGTTCCCCATTGACTGTAACGTTAGCTTCAGCCTCATTTCTAAAGAAATAAGGTCCAATGATCACCAGCGTATAAACCGCACCAAACTGTGCATTTCTTTAAATGTAATGGGGTCTGTAGGATCTCTTCTGGATTCCATATCCGGCAATTCTGCTTATGAACAAACCCGTTAAGCCAATAATGAGCCTCATCACTGAACACAACTTTGCGATAAAACGATGGGTCGGCTTGCAACTGCTCTAAAGCCCAATCAGCGAAAGAACGATGCAAGCGATGGTCTTGTGGCTTTAATTCCAGCACCAGCTGGTTCTTATATGGGTGTAGGCCAGAATTTCCCCCGTAGTGGACGGACAAAGCCCCAGTTGCTGCGACCGACGACGAATCGATAATTTTGGATTTCCTTGCACACTTTCGTTTACAGAGGCAATATTTTCTTCAGTACGTACATTCCCTCGACGTGTTGATGTTCTTGCATCCTTTAGAGAGTGTGTGGTACGACATCTATTCACAGTGGACGGATGGCTTGCTCAGATGGACGACTATGTACGCCGTAAAATTCACACGTCTCCCGAATCGATGACGGACTTTCAAAGTAAATTTGAACAATTTAATAGTGTTGTTCAAGCATGAGTCTATTCATGATGCTTTGCCACACTATAATACAAATATCACTAATTAGACGCAAACCGACGGCTGATTTCATAGCCATCGCTATCGGAAGTTCTATAATGTTTAAAAAACACCCTCTCTCTCTCTCTCTCTCTCTCTCTCTCTATATATATATATATATATATATATATATATATATATATATATATATATATATATATATATATATATATATATATATATATATATATATATATATATAGAGCCATATGCCACGCAACATGTACAATATATATTAATAAATTTGTGTATTCTATAATTCTGTAATAAGCATATTCTTTATTATACAGGTATAACTAAATGATGAATGTCGAAAAAGGGCTTCTGTTGAACTTTTATTTGGATTTCTTGTCGGTTAAGATTTGTCTCCGTTCTAATCTTGACTAATTCGTTTTCATCCCGAGCCGATTTAATTTAATTTAGGGTCACTATTTTTAATTAACATGATGCAGAGTGAATTAAAAGTCCCGAATCAAATTCATATTTTTGTTGTTAGACTGTTCGAAAAAAATAGAGTGTAAATGAATGAATGGATAAATAAGTATACTTTTTTTAATTTAGTATAATCAGGTGGACATTTTTGTCCATATACCTAACTGGTGATATTATCACTTTTTTTATTTATTTTATTTACTATTTATTACCCAAGCGTCTAGTTTGTCTGAATTCGCTTTGTCTAGGTAGGAACTCCAAATTTCCCGCTAGTATTTGTAGTATGTTTATTGCAAAAAAATTAAATTAAGGTATCTTTGTTGAGACGTGATTTTCGTGGTATTTTCTACAATAACTTTAAAATGGATTAAGGGATTAATACTGATAACATGAGATTATATCGACATCTGAGAAATATTGCCTGTCATAAGAACTATTCACTTGTGATATTTACAATTTAGACAAAACCTCTTAGTTATATTCAGCAACATTCAATATAGACGATGTCCAGCACTCAGGATGATTATTTCATGTATATTGTACGAATAATGTATTGTTATACAAAATGGAGTTGAACAAGAGAGGCGAATTACTGCTCGTCAATAAGAGGAAAAAATGTGAGATTTCTCTATGTATGCGTAGAAGTAAGAGTGAGGGCCAGTATTCGGCTATTTACTTAGACCAAGCTATTTACTGAGTACCTCGTGGGCGATCCGATATCGCATGTCTAAGACTTGTTCCTATTCTTGATGAGCAGTGCATAATACATACGCAATTAGAAGAGATTCTGAACATTGCGTGGAATTATAAAAAATAATTTAAAACCATAGAAATATTGAACTTTTTGGGTGTAGGATACTCTTACCGACCGTTAAGGTACACAACTAGTTAAAAAATGAGAAAAATTGAATATGGAAGTCAAGGACGTAGTTTTTATTATTGATAGTGAACAAACGGTGCAGGGAGTATAAAGCGAGTAAATTATTATTGTATTCTTTAGTAAGCGCGGGTTGATAATAACTATAATATTAGTGCAATATATTAATTATTGTTCAATAGTATGTATGTATTAATATGCTTGTCTCAGGTGTGCGAAGTACTCATAAATATTCAAAGTCAAGGATGGGCATATACTTTGGACACACAGAATGGAAATCCAGTATATTGGGCTGTTACTATAAAAGTAAGTCGAAAACTAAAACTTCCTCCTCCGCACATAAAGGATCGCCTCTCTTATGCGAAGAAGTTGCACCATGTAACTTTCTGCCCCGTATAACGCTCTGTTTCCACGTCAAGTCATACCTAAAGGGTCACAAGTTTGCTTCCATTGATTGATAATTGTCGCATTTGAAGATGAAGGTAATTTTATCTTAAGAACAAGGGGGTAATTAGTTTAACGATTAGTTCCGACGTATAATGATGTACGTTTCTTGTCGTGGAGTTTATTTTGAAAAAGTTTAAAAAACGTAAGCATACAATAATTTTATGGAACATTTGATGTATATGCCATTATAGTCCATATTGGTTGTCAATAGTTGAGTAGTATGGCAATTAAGTGGTATATCAATGTGTCTGCAGTATTTATAATCCTCCAATAACTAGAAGGAGGGAATTAAGAGGAGGTAACAAAAACCGATCGATAGTGAATTTTGAACTTCTTGTACGTTTACAAAATATTGTACGAGGGTGAATCAAATATAAACGAGACTTTTGGTCCTGGGCATGCAATAGTAACGCGTGAGGGTTCCCGCTTCGTGGGGTGTTGGGTAGGGATGTTAAGAGGGGGGGGAGGGCAGGTGGGCGACCTCGCTCGTTCCTTCTAGTATCTAGTATCCGTCGTGACGATACTAGGTAGGTGTTATCATCAAGTTTCTCGCCACGGAAGGTGTAAAACCAACTGAAATCCTGACGCGATCGACTGCGCAATTCAAGGAAGAGACACTGTCCCGAGCTAGAGTGTTTGCATGGCATAAACAGTTTGTGGGCGGTCGTGAGAAAGTTGAAAATGAAATCCATGACCACCGACCTCGTACCAGCATCACCAGCGACAACATCGTCCGAGTTCAACAACTTCCTGAGGGTGACAGGCGTCTGACTACCAATGATATTGCATCTAAGGTTGGAATAAGTTATGGAAGCACTTTTTCGATCATCACATAGGAGCTAGGGTTTCGTAAGGTGTGCGCAAGGTGGGCCCCTCGCCTTTTGACAACTGAGCAGAAATCGTATAGTTTTCACGTGTGTGAGCGTTTCCTAGCGAAATTCCGAAAAGAGGGAGATTCGTTTCTCACTCACGTTATCACCTGCGATAAAACGTGGGTGCACCACTATACTCCTGAGTCGAAACAAGCGAGCAAGGAGTGGAGACGTCAAGGGGAGGTTGGGCCAGTGAAGGCCAAGTCAGGGCTGTCAGCAGGCAAGGTTTTGGCTACAGTTTTTTTTTTTTGAACAGCGTGTCTTGTTGCACCTCGATTTTTTGCATGATCGCAGGACCATTAATGCGGCGTACTACTGCGACATTTTAAGCGAGGTTAGACTTGCATATGGTCACAAACGACGTGACCTATCGATGAAAGAAGTGAAACTTCTCCATGACAATGCTCGTCCCTATACAGCAGCCCTGACCAGAGAAAAATTGGAGGAATTGGGCTGGGAGACTCTCCCTACAGCCCCGACCTATCGTTCTGCGACTTTCACCTCTTTGATCCTCTCAAGGAAGCCATGGGAGGCCAAAGATTCAACAACGATGAGGAGGTTGAGGCCTACGTGTGCAATTGGCTGGAGACACAACCAACTTCATTCTATGAGCAGGGCATTACAAAATTACCTACACGCTGGAAAAAGATGTGTTTCCAGATCAGGAGATTATGTAGAAAAATGAGCTGTTATTCCTTTTTTTTTTCAAGTTCAAATAAAACAAAAAGTCTCGTTTATATTTGATTCACCCTTGTATATAACAGAATATGTTATATAATTCAAGTATACTGATGTATAAAGATGATCTTTTGCGTAGATATTACTTTACTATCGACGCTGATGTGGGTAGTAATGCGAGTTTGTGAAAGTGTTAAAGTTAGACAACAAATACAATAATGAGAATCGAGGTGGTTCATATAAGGTGAATCACCAGTAACACGTATTGACGATTTAAAGATTTTCTAGAGCAACGAAGAGACCGCATTGTTGTTGAACTGGAACTTCCTTCTAACTGGAAATTCTTATTGCAGCTGTACACCATATTTTAACAGAACACCTCAATATGTGGAAGTTGTAGAATCGGTGGGTATTATGTGGCTTAATAGGATCTGTATTTACAGTTATGTGTTTCTGGACCGATCCTCCGACATCAGACTCGATTTTGATTAGCGATAGGAGAGCAACAGCCACAACATTCTTATTGACAAAGAGTAGAACATAAGCGCATATGATTTTGATATTAAGCGCATATAGTACTGCATAATGGCATCTGTACAATGAGAGAAAATGCGTCATAGCTTCATAGTGTCTTCAATCTCCGACTAAAGTGATAGTATTTCAGACCACAGACGAATCTTAGATAACGCATTTCTTCTTCATGAAAATACCAAGCCTTATAAAGCCTACATTGTGCCACAGTTTTTCCGACAGAGACGTTCTTTAACTTGGAACCAACTCCTTTGTTCTTCAACAATCCTATGATTGTCCTTATACTTTAAAACATTCATTACGTGGTAATCAGTTCTTAAGCTGGTAGATTTTTATACGATATTAGAAGCTTAAATTCTACATGGGCATAGCTAAGGGATGTTTCAGGAATGTTTTAAAAATTGCAATTGGCAGAGATAGCCAAAAAGGACATTTTTCGATTTAATTATGCTCTGTTGACCAAAAGGATAATGAATTGAAACATTTATATTCAGTATTGCATATACATATTTCAGGGAAATATATCAAACATGTACTTACACTCTGTCTTGATGGTATTGCGTATGTAATATTACGCTTTGTTAATTGAATACAAATTCATTTAATACAAATTTTATTTAATAAAAACGTTAATTATGTATGTTTCTAGTAAAAACATATAACATATATCTTAGTATGTTTCAATACGCTCAAATGTATTTAGCCAAGTTATAAATAATTATAAAATTTTACATTGATCATCATCATCATTAGGTCATCAGTCCTAAGACTGGTTGGACGCTAACCTCCAGCTTCTCTTATCTTGTGCTAATCTACGCATTTCGCTAATTGTGCTACAACCTACATTGATTATATTACTTAATAAAGTCTGCCACGAAATATCTTCAGAATTTTATTGTAAGGATTGTAACTTAAATTTAAATCAAAGATACTAAAATAACACCATACCAATTACATCATACAAATAGTATCCGAAATAAACATAAATATTTGCCATTCAGTATCGGTTGACTAGGGTTGGCATCTATCACACAATAGCTGAACTATAAAGTTCAGAAATATTCCGCTAGAGCTTTAAGTGAAATATTGATTAATGTGTACAGTATTCTATTTATACTATGTATAACAAATCTCTAAAAGATGGAAATATGTGTTATTAGGAACGAAATAATGACAATTATCAGCTGCGAACAAATCATTGAAAAACGGATGACCTATAAAAACTAGTACCCTTTTATATTAATAAAGATACTTTATTTTAATTTTATTGAAAATGGATCCATTTATTTCCTCCATTTACAAATATCTAATCGCCTATATATTTATATCATTTATGTTTACTAATTAGAAAGTACCTGTACAAGTATGACTAAATGGTATTCCATTGAAGTAGATACCATCTTACCTTGAATAAGAGGTAAGGTAAAAGCCAGTTTACCGAAAGCCATGACAAACACAAGAGGTGAAATGGGCTTAAAAATATGTTCAGCGTATCAATGTAAATAATATTTTTAGTAAGTGAATTGTTTTTAATAAATTTTGTACAGCGGAGAAATTTTAAAATGTCATAGGTATGTCTTCAGATGTTATTTTTTATATTACATACCAATTAAGTATGGATAGGGGATATTTTATATAATCTCGAATGAAATACATTTATATGTATTTATATTATATATTTATACGTATTTGCTTATTTTATATACATACTTACAAGCATTTATTATATGTAAAAAAATTGTTGAGGGCCACAACTTACATGACAAATTATAAGGACATTTTGAAAGCGGAACTAACAACTTAAAACGTCGCATTTTATAGTAAATACTATTAACAATATTGTATATAAATTGTTAAAAATAAGTCTATATTCTTATATACATACATGCATACTGTGAGGAGGTGTGTAGGAGGAGGATGTCTAAAAACACAGCTGTAAAATGTTTATACAAGTATGCATATATGTAAGTTGATTCTAATAATTCTTAATAATAATAATAATTATTATTATTATTATAAGTTAATATTACAAGCCGATGTAAAAATTGTATATGTAAAAAGTTATTTAAGCATGATAATATTAATTATTATTTTAATAAGTTATTGCATTATTTTTATTATATTTAGTTTAATGCAGAGAAACAAGGCGATATGACTCTATCGTTATTTTGATTTCACACATTAAATCAGTTTAAATACTTTCCGAAAACCAGTAAGTTATATATAGGGTGCTACATCGATAACAGATCTCGTGGGATTTTTCCATTATGGAATATTCTTCTATGTTAAAAAGACTGTGAATATTTTCTTAAATAAAATTGTCAACATAGTCCAGCAGTACATAAAATAAATATTCCTATAAGGGAATAAATCCTTTTTCTATGTTCTATTTCACACATGTAAGTTGTTAGGATGCATGGCCTTGGTGCAGAAAGTAATATGTATCTTTCTTTGCAAGCACATATATATTTAATCTTGAGTTTGAATTTACGTGAATAATAATTTTTTTGTATCTGTTTCATAAAATGTAATAAACGCGACATAGAACATAGGCCAAAACTGTCGTGTGTACTGAGGCATATGATGGCTACAATTACAATTTGCTTTATTTCAGATTTGCATCAAACATGAATATATTCGCAACATTATTCTTAATAGGCCTGGGATTGTGCGGAACCGCTATAGCGGGTTACATTCCCCCAGGACCATTATACAGGTGCCCCACGGAGAAATTACTTTTGCATCCATGCACTTGTAATACGGAATCAGATGAGGGAATCACTGTCACCTGTAATAATACCAATTTGGCTAGCATGAGCATCGCCCTAAATAATTTAGCTACCTTTAGACTGCCAATTACGACTCTGACAATTTACAAATGCCACTTTGGTGAGTAATACTTTTTTTGAAAGACTCTTTTATTGTGTTTGAAAAAGTGTCACTGATTAAGAACCAAGTAAGCAGGGTCCATTTGCTTATTAATTAGTAATTGCTTACTAGTAGAATTTAAATACATAATATATTAAGACTGAGTAATATAATAAATCAATAATTGAGCAATTATTAATTTAATTATAAATATATTGGTCAAGTTATGTTAAATACAACAATAAATATGTTATATTGTATATGTTAGGACTGTGAGATTAATTATGTTGAGTATTAAATTGTTGATTTACATTTTCCCATACCTATGTAAAACGACACACCCTACTCTTACTAACAGTTCTCGATATTGTAAATTTCAGTCCCAAAAATAGTACATTTCAAATTATCAATACTTAAATTGTATTTTGTAGAATTCGTCCAAAACTCGTTTACAAACTCTAAAACTGAAGTTCCAGAATGTCGTCTACAATATATTCTCAATTTTTCAAGCGGCCGCATATCAGGTTTTCATCTCAATACATGAAACTGATTTTTACTTATATTTCCAAAGAATTTTCAATATAAGTTTGGGTGATATTTACTAGATTCTAACTATTCCGTTGTAATGAGTCACAATTTTAGCTTCAGCTTTCAATAGACTACCACTTGAAGCAATATCTTGTGTATGTAGGTATTCTTGTGTGTGGCTTTAAGTATATTGATATCCACGGGTTGTATTTGCATTATTTTTTTCCTTGTATAATAAAAATGTCTTGGTTTGTGGACGCAAATTCTATTGAAAACATCAGATTTTGTTTCTGAATGTTCTTATTACATCAGTGGCGGCTGGTGGTCGAAAGCATAAAGAGGGTGTTCACAAAATCAAGAACATGCAAATTTTTATCGTACTATCGTAATAAACATACACACATGCAGTAGGAATCCATTATTATTTGTTTGTACAATCACTGCTCACCTAATGTCTAAACTGTATTACATTGCTTGAATGTAAAGTCAACTTTTCTATTTTTGCTCTCAGCAAATTTAGTTATAACAGCTTGGTTGAAGTCTGGCAACCAAGTATAATTTTTTTCTCGATAGACAACACTGCTAAAGCCGTCAGTCTTTCTTGATTCATAGAACTCCGTAAAATGTTTTTATTCGCTTCAGTGTTGAAAAACTTCTTTCTGCTTCAGCTGTGGTCATTGGTATAATAACAATTATTTGTAAGAGAGCAAAGGTGGCAGAAAATATATCTTGAAATTGACATCTTGATTATTATCTGTTATGAATTTCAACAGATGAATAGCACCACTCATATTCCTAAAATCAGGTCTTCTATAAATTAGTTCTAACTCTGTCTGCAGGTGAACTTTATCTAAAAATGAATATGCCTCTACTGTGGCTTTTAAATGCTGCAATGGAAAACTCTTCTCCAATTGTGAAAAGCTATCTGACGCAAAAATTACAGAAGCATTTAAATGTTTAGTAAAAGAAAACCGTTCTTTTGCATGGGTAATTATAGTGTCACAAATTTCCTTGGCTGCTACAGTTTTTGAGATATATGGATTATCAATTATACGGCGTCTCTTAGTCTGAATGGCATACTCAAGAAATTTCACTTTCAATTGTCTCTATATTATTTCTTTCTTTTTTAATAGAATTCTTAAAACATTTATGGCTCCATGTATTTGTACTGGTCCCTGTTTTTTATTCGTCACTGTTTTTTTGTATCAGCATGCGGCATTATCCGATGAAGTACTGTTAACCAAAACACAAACTTTGAATCCTGCAACATACGACAAATAGCAGTTGCCTGATTAATTGTTATAGTTTGTCTTGAAGTGGCTTCTATTTTTTTCATACATTCTATCAACAATTCGCGATATTCATATACCGTATTTATTCGGCTTTTAAAATTCCATCTGGTGGCAGAAGACCGGGAAACTCTTTGTCCAACAATTTAATCTACAATTGCCGCTCGTTGCGGAGAATGAGAAAGAAGTTAGCAATGTCACTTAATTTTGAAAAAAAAAACACACGCACTTCTTGATTATGGCTTGTTGCTTGAGATAAACCAAGTTTAGTTGATGGACGTGACAATGAACATAAAAGGCATATTTGTAATCACTTCGAATAAGTGTTTGAACACTTGAATGACGTCCACTCATTACACTTGCGCCATCGTAACTTTGTGAAATAAGTTTTTCTGGTTTATCTATCACTTGTTTTAAAATAGTTTTTATGCATTCTGATAAACTAATCGCATCATGATCACGAGGATTAATAAAACACCAAAACCGTCCAACTAGGGCGCCGTCTGGTAGAATGTATCTAAATACTATAGTCATCTGATAATGATTTGCTACATTCGTAGTTTCATCAGAAATAACAGCTACATATTCAGCTTTCAAAATTTCTTCCTTGATATGTTCTTGAGTAACCACTAATATGCAATTTAACAAAGTATTCTGAATTGTATTTGAAGTACCTTTAAAATCAACAGATTTTTCAAAATGATCTTTCAATGCTGTATCTAATTTGTTAAACCTCTGAAAATTCCGGGATTTGAGGAATCTTCTTTTTCATCATGACCTCGAAGTGCTAGTTCAAAAGCTCCGCAAAACTTTATACAATCCATAACGATAATTTTTGAAAGAATATGCCGATTCTTTGCTACCTGTTCATTTTGTTGTTGAATATTGCGTCTGTATGCACTGTTGAGTTGTTGTCGAATGTCCACTTTTTCCAACAGTTTCAAATCCAATTGAGCATTAATATGAGCTTGGGTATTTTCATGTTATTTTTATTTTTTGTGCTAAACGACTCAGATCTGTTACTCCATTTTTTGACTAGGACGATTCAACGCCGCGACTGAATAACAAGCAGGGGAAGCAAAATAAACTGTTAGTTATACTGCACCCATAAATCTAATCATTTTTTTCATATATTTCCTTTTTAAACTTTCTGTTAAAATCTCTAGATTTGGACTTTGTAGTCTGCATCAAATTATGTTCCGATTTTGGTCTGCCCGCATTTTTAATTTCAATTTTTTGCTCATAACTCAAAGAATTAAAATTGTCTTTCAAATATTGTACGGTAAAAGTGTTCGTATCCATAATGTTTAATTAAATTTTAGTTATGGTCCATATATGTATATTTATATCGATATTTATTTAAGGCCGCCAGCACAATCTAGCCTCTGGTTCACGGTAAATTTGTACTCAATTTCATCGGAAATTATATATAACCCCCGCCACCCGCCAAGTCGAAGATGCCCACAAACTCGACGTAAATCACTCCCATTTGTAGCACGTGCTCCGTCGTTGTCACCATGACAACGAGACATAATATAACAAACCGAGTCTCAAATAAAATAAACATGTGGCATGCTGCATTCCACAAATTCAAATAATAACACTAATAAAATAACGTTTAGATATTTGTATTAAGGTATCGTAATAGATTTTATTTATTAATGCAAAGTATATTTTACATTTATTGTAATGTTTGAAAATTTGCTTTGGGGTTCACGTGCTCATGTGCTCTTATGCAGAAACCGCCACTGTAAGAGATACCCACTGATTAAACTGATCACTTTGCATCGGTACAAAGTACGTTAATCTGATAAATATTTCTATTATTTTTGCACATTAAACGTAAAAATACTTCCGCACATCCTCACTTTACAACCTACTGTCTGCGTCTTTAAAATTATAATTATAATATATTTGCTGCTATTAATAAATAGTATTGTTTTCATAAGACGATTAGTTTTGAGTCTACCATTGTTACTGATTGTCTCTCTCTTCATTACATAATTTTTCTTGATTTTGCTTATAACACGTAAATTTATCTATGATGTATGGACTACAATAAGTAAACATTTGTGTAGAAAAAATGTGGGTGTAATATATGTGTGTATTATACGCGTTTATAAAATATTGCCAGCTCGACAGTTTATATAGTGGCGCTTACTTGCAACTGACATTTACTATTCTCTTTCAACATTCAACATATGGAAGAAAATTGTATATTCAATAACAGGTATAGATAAGAATAGTTATAACTAAGGTACATATAAGAATCTGTCCACTAAATTGATATACATATTTTCTTTGACGATAATTTCATATATGACTAGCTTAGGGTAATTTCATTTGTACTATTATTTTTTCTTATTTTACATAGTAATACGTTAAAATACAAAAGTAGATATATTAGTGACAATAATATTAGACTTAAGGAAATAGTTTGATAATAACTATGTTTTAACTATAAGCTATAACGTATAAGTTAACAAAAGTAGTCAAACCTTAAAATCAGTAGTGGTTTTAAATTGTTTTGTCCACATACTCGTACATTACTTTTACCATTTAAATAATAAGTAACGAATATTACTCGTATATAGAAGAATTATCTCTAAACAGCATTCCAAGATAGATTACCGAATAGAAATTATACACATATGTACATGTACATTACCGCATAAGAATTGTATACATTTGTATAATCTCAATATAAATAGGTACTTTTATAATTCACAAATTATAATGGAATGTGAAATATAGTCTGGTCTGAAAGTTTGGAAAAATGTTTATCTAACGATGGTTCTACGGAAATTCCACAGAGCTAATTTAAAAAAAAATTTTCTTTAGATCCTTAAGAGTTTGTGCAATCTTTTCAACACTAGAATTGGTTTGCAATCAACATCCAATTTTTCCTTCAGAATGAAAGAATGCTCATTTATACAAACTATTCTAACCCAAAATGATTTTCTATAATACTTTGTAATAATAGCATATTTAAATATTATAACATGTTTTGGAGTTAGAACAATGCGGGTACAGTGGGTCAAATATAAATTATATTATATGAAATGAGAAAGAATTTATACTGTATTTTATGGCTGCACGGCATACTTATTTTACTTTTTCAGGTAGACTTTATGGAAGTCTTTTATATAAATTGAACCTTAGAATACTGCGGATAGAAGATACACCAGTTGAGATAATCGATGAACATACATTCCTTGGAGTGAACGCAACACTTAACGAATTTCATCTTATCAACTCTAGTCTCAGAGAATTTCCTACATTGGCATTTAAGGTAATATTGAATTGTTAAGGTAAATGTTTAAAAATCCACATTTAAATATTTGCGTCTAATAATGTGAGTCAAACTATAAGTGAACTGATATAATTTGTTAATGATTATTGACACAAAAAATGCTTGTTCCAAATGTTTTAATTTTGAATACATGTTATTTATTACATTTCTTGTCGATACTTCACCTGAGCATGAGTGTGTTTGTCTTCATCTCTATATCGAGGGCTTCATAACATAGGGGCGTATCAACCAAATATAAATTTTAGAGGAACTGAAGAAGAAAAAAACGTTTTAAAAATTCTAGTTAGTATAAAAGTTTTTTAAATTTGGTATGTGAACAATATTACTAGTTCAGATCAACTTTCATAATTTTTTTTAATTTTTATAAAAGTTAGAATCAGTAGATACACCAATATGTAACAATACCAGTAATGGGCGTACCATTACTGGTATTGTTACATATTGGTGTATCATTGAATATGTTTTATCGATACCTTTTAAAAGAGGTGTCGCTTGCCATAGGGTTCCATTTAAAATCATTGGTCACAATGACCTTGTGACGTCATCTTTGACGCATACGTCATCTATCATCACTAGTAGGGAAGTTTACAACCCGTAATATTCAGTTACCAAATTTCACTAGTTTATGTATAATCGTTCCAAAGATAAGAGGGGGGGAGGAGACTTTTGAATAGTACTGTATACGTAATCGTTGATACGCGTACCAGCATTGTTGATATGCCTTTCAATATTGTTGATACGTTTTTGGAAAAGAGACAGTAATTGAAAAATGACTGATTTATTTGTTAAGAAATATAATATAAATAAAGTTAAATTAAGTTTTGCGGTTACTGCATCATTTTGACTTTATTTTGCTTCTCAACACGGCTAAAGAAGTTTCTTCGTCTGAAGTTTTTATTAAACTCATGAAATATGGGTGGTATTTAGCCCCTGTTTCCAACGTTCCTGCAAATTGTCATATTTCTTTGTCTATACTCAAGAGGGTTGTATACAACAAAGTTACAGAGCCTTCAATTATCTCATCTGTTGACACAGATGGACGTAGACCTTCCTGGGAAGCATATTCAGTTGATGGTAACTGTTATTCCAATGTTTATTTTTATACAACAAGGTGTGGGGTATTGCCTTATCAAATTTAATGGATCGCACATTTTTCTAGTTTAAAATTTCCCCATCGTTAGCTATACGACAATTAGGCATGGCTTTTTCGCGGTAACTCTTAATGTCATTGAATGAAAGTGGATGTACTTTATACGGTTCTCCTTTTTTTATAATGTTAAATTCCTCCATCTTACTCCTCCAATCTTATAATGTTAAACCAATCACTTGGAACTGAGATTTTAGCATGTCGCATGTCGTGATGCACAGACAAGATGAATGTATTGAGCCACATGTCCAGCATCTAAAAATGTTATTTTAATCGTTTGAAGAGACGGATATGTAACGAGAGCCTGATTAAGCATCGCAACAACAATGCAATTTCGATTTTGTCCAGGGTAGTTATCAGAAAAAAAGTGTAACACATTTAATCGTGTAGGGCACATATTTCTCGATAAACAGAGAGATGCAAGGAGCTATCTCATTGGAACCTCTCTTGCCATTGGTCTCATCTCACATATACCAATATCCCATTTTTCTGGGATATTCGTACGTCTATATAGCGCCACATACGCCCATATGTTTCACCTCTAAATAGGTATAACGTTACTACGTCTTTATATTTCTCTACATATCTCACGAACTATTGACGACTGCGAAACGCCACTCTCATAAAACATAGAGGAGATTCATACATACCATACGCCTAAAAACTCCAATTTCGCAAAAATTGCAGATACGCCTCTAGGTTATGAAGCACTCGATATGAAACGTTCCCTTTAGCAGCTTGAGGATTTGGGGAAAGGAGAAATTTTTGTAAATAGAAACAAAATTTTCATATTTACTTTTAACAAGGATTACAGGTACCGTGTAAGAGAAGTGTTATGACGTCTGTTAATGTTATCGGTCACAAAATTAAAACTGAATATCATGTATTCATCATAATACGAGGGGGTACCCAAAAAAACGAGAATATTTTATTAAATTTTTGTTTAATTCAAAATAACATTTTGAATATACTGTCCATTAGATATATGCACTTGTCCCGACTGTTTTTCCACTATTCGAGACGTTTTCTATATTCTTCTGATTTAATGTAGTTAAATCATTTTTTATTAACTGCTTATATGCCTTGAAAATGATTTTCCTTTATATTTTTCTTCATTCTTGGGAATAAGAAAAAGTCGCAGGCGGCTAAGTTGAGTAAGGAGGGCGAAATCGTTGTTATGCCGTTTTTTGCCAAAAAATGGTTGACTTTCAACGCTGTGTATGCAGGCGTGTTTTTGTCATGATGAAGAAATCAGTCCATCGGTCTCCACAATTCAGGTCGTTTTTTTTCTCACTGGCTCACCCAATCGCTCTTAAACTTCCGGATAGTATTTCTGGTTCCCTGAGGAACACACTCAACGTGAACGACTGCTTTGATGTGGAAAAAACAAACCATCATGGATCTCACATTTGATTTCACTTTCCGTGCTTATTTATCTAGATGATATCCTGACGAAGGTGTCTTTCACTGGCTGGGCTGCGGTGGGATTGGGATCTTCTGTGATGACTTTTAACAAAAAAAAATCAGGGTCAGTCTGTGCCTGTTCTTTCAATTCCTTTTGATAATAATAAATAATCAATAATAATATATATAAAAAAAATCATACAATTCTATTATTTACGTCTATTTCATTATTAAAGTACTTGGAAGATTTAATTATATACTTTTTATTTTAGTATAAATAAAATTTTGTAAAAAATTATATATTGTAATATATTATTATAATGAAAATTGCTTATGTTTGAAAATACGAATGCATTTTGTACAATTATTAGAATGGATAGTTTATGCAGACAATTATGTATAATTTAAGCAAAATGAATTAGAACGAGAGACAATAATAATCAATAATTATATAAATAACAAAAAAATACGTAGTTTCTCTCCATGATTTTCTGGCGCAGAAGATTTCAAGGGATAATACTTAACAGCATATTTTTTAGATCCTTGGGAACCTTACTGTATTAAATATAGATGGCCACCAACTGACAGAACTGCCGAAAGATGCGTTTATTTTGAGTGATATGGCCGGAAAGCTTTTGAAACTTCACATCACTAATGGCAATTTAACAACACCACTCCCGGAAAGTTTACAACCCTTAAGAAAACTGAAAACTCTAGATTTACATGGAAATCGAATAAAAGACTTAAAAAGGAATCAGTTTAAAGGCTTAAGGGACGTTGAAGTATTGGATCTCAGTTATAATGTTATTCCAAAAGTGGATTCCAGTCATTTATCGGATTTAACGAAAATGTCATGGTTTAATGTTTCTCACAACAGCTTAACTGAATTGACACGGTGAGATCTTTAATTTCAATAACCGTAGTAATTAAAATTAAATGCAACTTCATTCTAGTTCCTATATCTTATGGATTTTTATGTTTTTCTGATTAACATTATTTTTATTTAAAAATTAATTTTAATTATAATTTGGTAAAAATGTAGTTGTAGTGGTAGAAGTAGTTTTATTTAAGAAAAAGAAATGATTTGAAAAATATTGGAAATAAATCTAACAAAAAATAAGTGGTTTTTGAATGTATTCTGTTTCAGATGAATATTAATTAAAGTAAAAAAAATAAAATAAACTTAAAACAACTTTTAAAAATAGTAGGGAAGCTTTTCTTTTGTGTATAGTCGGATTAAATTAGTCTTAAAGTCATATTGATTATAGATATATGGAGTATGGATATAATTTAGTTTCAAATGGATATCGCAAGACCGTGCTAACATTTTGCTACATGTTGGTATGCATTTTTATACCATTGTAAGAATTATAAGTATTGTAAGAATTATAAGAATTATGTAGTGCATCTATATTCAATTATCCTTCTTGTTGAAAGGCATGAAATAAAAGAGAAACTTAATTGGAATATCGTTCAATTAAATTATTTTCTTTACGTTTTATAGGTGTAATTTTTTGTAAATAATTCTATTTTTAACATGTGTTAAATATACATGTTAAAATATTCTTAATAACTGTATTAAACTATTAATATTAAAATCTGTATCGAAAATAAATATTGGTAGTAGTATTTATTAGTAGTATTTTCTTTATTGCAGTTTAATTTAAAATAAAAGAAAATGAATGTATAATTACTGAAATATAGAAATTGGTTTAAAAATGTTGTATTCTCTGTTAAAGGAGACTGTTGTACAATAATTCTGAATATTTCAACATTTCTTTAGTGGCGCGTTTGCAAGAAATACCGTTTTGAAAGTTCTGAATATGTCTCACAATAAGATTAAGCGGCTGGATCAGACTTCATTTAGAGGAATGAGATTCTTAAGAAGACTCTATTTGTCGGATAATATAATTTCTGACGTAGGAAGAGGTACATTTGGTTCTTTAAAGACAGTTGGCACTATAGATTTAGCACGAAATTTAATAAAGAAAATTGATTATCAGATGTTTTATCAACTAAACTTTATAGAGGTAGGAATTTAAGGTTATTAATTTATATGTAGCTACTAAATATATATTATTTTCCAGATTATTGATGTGTCCGAAAATGTGGTAACCGAAATACAAAAACTGGCTTTTAAAGATGTGTACTTGAGTCATATAAATTTGTCGAAAAACAAAATAACCAAAGTGGAAGCCGGTGCGTTTGAAAACTGCGCTAATATAACAAAACTTGATCTATCTTTTAATCAACTTACTGGTTTCCGGAAAAAAGCTTTTGATGAAACGACATATGCTACTGAATTGCAGTTTTCCTATAATTTATTAGATAATATGACACAAGTAAGTATCATAATATAGTTATACTGATGTATAAAAAGAGTGGTAATTGTAAATACAATTATCTGACTTTCAACAAAAAAAGTTCCAAAATGTTTGTTGACTGCATGCATCTTTTGTAAAATATATCCTTACTGATTGTGAGATACTTGCAATTTAATTACACATCCTAGAATATTATCATAAATTTATCCGTTGTAGAATATAATATCTCCATATTTAAAGTAAGGTAAAAAATGTGGCGGTAATATTAATAACTCTTAGGTTTGAATATTTGTTTATTATCAGTAATTATATTTATTAATAATCTTTAAAATTCCATTTACACGAGTAAAACTCGTTTTATGTATAAAAAGTTTTACTCGTTATTTTATTGTAAATATTTTTCTGGATAAATTTTAGGGAAATCTAGTGTAAACGACGTAATACTTTGAAATCCATTTATAATTTTTTGAAATCCAGTGTAAACGACGTAATAAATTTATAGAAATGAATATCAATTTTTTTTTAAAAAAAGATAATATGAAAATTAACTGCAGTAATCATAATTAACATATTTTATTTTTCAATTACTCATTATATGTCAATAATGCCTAGGATACGAGACACATAAACAACTGCATAAAAACCCGAGCATTACAGCGGGCGTTATATCCATAATGCCCCCTATAATGCCTCGGATTATAAATTAAATTACCTGCTTATTTACTTATGTATTTATTCAACTTAACGATATAACTTATAACTGAAACATAAGAAAAGGAAATTCGTATTCCAATTACTTTGCAAAATCTTTTTCAAAGTTAAACTGGCAGTTGTGGAATGTTCCCGGAAAATACGCAACTGGATTTTTGACGTTTCTTACAGCATCGCACACAACCGAATCTTCAGAAGGCGACTGAACATGAAAATCCACGGAAGTGTTGACTAATTCTTCTTCATTTTGACAGATTGATGAAGAGCCACTTACTGAACTTGAACTCGTTTGAGCTATTCGATTTTTTGAGGTTACACTTTCTGCTATATACCCCTCAGCTACAGTTGTAGTTTTCCATTTACCATGTAATTTTAAAGTTTCAAATGAAGCGCCTGCCTCAACCAGAAGCGTAGACGACGTTCTCCGTAAACAGTGACCAGTATATTCCTTGGTATTATTTAATTTCAGATATATAGCAATTATTGTAGGTACACTGCCCAAAGTATTTTTTCCACTGGCTATACTGTGCAGTGATTATTTCTATGTCAGAAAGAACCTACGCTCCTTCATTCCTCCAGGTCTCAAAGCCGCATATTGATGGATTAACTTCAGAGCACCAATTTGTGCCTCCTCTACAATAGCAAAGCATTTAGACTCATCCGTCTTAGTTTCGGGAACTTTCACCAGCATACCCGGTCCTTTATCTTCTATATCGTCGATAGTCAATATAACCATTTCATCCCTTCTTAAAGCACCAAAGACACCCATAACTAGAACAACCTGCAATGATTCACTTTCATAAAAACGGGTTCTACCTACAAATAATTTTTGGCTATCTACCTTATGTAGCAAAAGCGTTTCATTAGGAACATCTTAACTGAATGTCAAAACCTGATCTCTAGTCAAAACTTTTGATTTCATTGGGAGGTATCCTTTAGATCTTTGTTTTAAAAATGAAAATAAACGCTTGTATTTGGAAATGTCAGTATTTTCATTTGTCCAAAATTGCGTTTAAAATCGAATACTTAGTCTATAAAGAATTAGCAGCATACTTTTCCGACTAAAATAAATATAAAGATAATTATTAACAGAGTAACACATATAAATAAGGTAAAATTCTAACTCTACATACCAGTTCCTGGAAGTAAGCCAACATGACCACCTCGTTTAGACCAGTCACCGAATTTTCTGCTTTCCAGTTAACAAATATTTTATACTCTTTGTCAAATACTGCTCTTGATTTCACCGGCAACAGTTGTTCTGTTGCTTTCTCGGATTTTTTAACAATATTTTGTGAGATAAATTCCATCTTCCAAAAGTACAAACGACGCGACGTTTAAATAATGACAAGTACACAATAAACAATTTCCTTAACAACGCAAATGTTACTAGATATCCTAGAATCCCTACCTATTCAATAATTATGTAAAGAATCATTGCATTTAGTTTTATTTTCGCGATGTAATTGAAAAATAAAGTCTTGTATGCACCACTGACGTTACTTGATGATAATGTCCATCGGTCGATATCCTTCCCTCGGGCCAAAGGCCCTCGGGCTGGATCACATCGACCTCCGGGCATTATCATCTAAGTAAGACCCTTGGTACATAAATAACTATAATATAATAACGGTTCCTCAAGAAATAATGATTATCGAAAAAACCTTGCGACCACAGAATTGGATCCAAACTATAAGTTACTAACTGTAAGTAAACACAAATTTGTGATTTAAAATTACTTTGTACTAATAGCTACATAATAATACAATCAAGGCTTAAATACTTATACTTGAGATTTTAGGAGAACGTAAAAACATTATTAAAAATACTATTATTAACTATTTAGAATAAGTTATTTAATTAACAAGAACTAACTGCGGTTTCTTAAAGCAATATGTACATCTGTTGACACCACAAGTGGTTTTAAAGAATCTATCCATACTTACTAAATCAAATTGAGATGCAATTTAGTTCAACAATATCGTATACGGGAATTACGGGAATTCGAAATAATTAATCTAACACTGATAGAGTCAAAACAAAATAACATTAGGATCTTTATGTACCTCATTATTTTGGCTATTATTGACCTAACAAACCTTAACGTCATAGTTCGCCAATCAACTTGACATAATCAGGAGAAGATTAAATAACACTTAATTATATTCTGATGATGTCAACTTATAGAAGCGCCTGCTGGACGATGCATAATATTTTGAGGTTTGTGGAAAACTGGTCCTCTGTTTTTGTTACTGTATCGAAGGTTCGAACCCTGCCCCAGGGCTAAAAAATATTCAATATATTCCATTTACCCATCATGTACTTCATATTTTTACACACGCACATGGGTCTATTTATACTACTTTTGAAAATCATTTTGTAAATAAAACTAATGATATATCATATATAAAATTAGTGTGGTAATTTTGTCAAGTTTTCTGATCTAAAACCAGACTTAATTAATTATAACGATTTGCATTAATATATTTATATATATTTTCTACTAGAGAGTTGTCCAGTTTAATTTATTCCCGATAGAAACATTAGCCACAAGAATTCGTAGGAACATTAGGTACATGTCACGATTTCGTGAATGATCGTTAGTGGGAATTGTCAGTGCAGTGTCTTAAAACATCTTGCGTGGAGACATTTGGTCATTTAGCAGCTAGATGAACCTTATACTAATTCCCAGTGCTCAGTTGTCATAGGCTCTTGCTAGTATTATTAATGAGTAATTTATCTATTTAGTTTGATTGACTTTTTATTGATATTTACAGCAATCACACATATACATATACATTTTTGTGAAATTAGATAATACACTACAACATAAAATTTATTAACTATATCATTTTCGTGAGTGAATCGAACGAATGCCATTAAGTGTGCTTTTCCCGTAATATCAGTTGTTTTGTCGATTTGTAGAGCAAAATTTGAATATGCACGAGTCTTAGCAGTATTTTAATATTAATTAATAATTCCGAATTAATAAGAAATTCGGAAAAAATAAATTACTGCAGCACATTCTGCATCCTGTAAAATGTTACTACTTCTCCAGTTTAAATGATCAAATAAATATTTGGATTGAATGTAGTGTAAATTGATAAGGAAATGTAAAAATAATAAATAATTTTCTTTTCGAGAGGAGCTACTGTCTGGCAGTGGTGGCACACTTCAAGAAGTTCGCAGCACATTAATAAAGTGCCGCGGCTCTGGTTGAGAATTGACTGGTCTACACTATAGTCGAGGCTGCTCCGACCCTTTTTCAAAAGTTCTCTATTACTTTGAAAGTTACAGTTTCTCTGTCTATTGTCTATTATTGTACCAAAACTGGCTAAATCCTTTTATTTCTTCAGGTACTCAATAAGTTCCCACGAGCAAAGAAACTGTCAAAGTATGCAAAATAATTTTTTGGGTCTATTATTGTTTTACATAAACAGAGCACAACTTGGGCGCCAAGACCTAGTGATTGTTCAAAATTTGTAAATTGGACATAATCACATGTGCTGGAACCAGTATAGACAAGAAAATCGTACACGATTGCAGACACGCCGGCAAGTACAAACATTTTGAGCCCCATTTTTTGGGTTCATTTTGGCATATATTTGGCATGGCTTTGGTTTATTTATATGAAATCATCATTTCATTGACAGAAAAATGACTCGCCTCTTCAACAGCTATATATTTCTGTCGGATTTGTTCGATTAGGGGACAAACGTGGAATAACTTATCTCCTTTTGGATCAGCAGTGTTGTCTCAGAAGTGTATGAGTCTTCTTAGTTTTTTACCCGCTTTATACGCATTGCATCAGCAATAATATCATAACGTGTTTGTACACTCCAGCAATCCTCAAATGCTGACATTTGGACTATGCCCATTATAAGTTTCATCCCCACAAATGATCTTATTTCCTTGGCTGTAATATCAACGGATAATCCAGTTGTCAACGTTGAATACAAGTTTCTTTGATGCGCAATATATTCAAATAATTCGTCTTCAAAATATCTAAGAAATGGAAATATAGAAAATATATAAGAAATATTTAGAAATATAAAAAATATATAAGAAATATGTACTTATCCTCTGGAGCAATGGTAAATAACACTCTCCAGTATACCTGACATATTGAAAATTTGATTTTGTCGAGTTATATTGATTGCGTGTTATTTATTTAGCCGTACTAGATGGTTGTACTAAACGAGATAAGGGTACATTGTTGTCCGACTCCCACTAAGTTAAATCAACTACTGACAAACGTCGTAGAGGTTTGGATGTATGTAGATGCAGGTTGATAATCTGGATCATTAGGATCAACATCACGCAATCACCAGCAAACATAATTATCTTCATTCCAAGATGACACTACACTACTAAAAGGACTATCAGGTGGTACAACTGCAATAATCTGCGGATTTTTGTTGTTCTTCCGTAAAAGTTACGGGTCGGAGTAACATGCAAAATACTTTTGAATATGACTTTCTGTGGGCAAATGTATCCTATGGTATACAAACAATCATGAGCACAGTTTCTATTTAAAAACCAGTTTATGGTATAGTTTCAAGTATACTATAGTTCATTATTAGCATCTATTAGTATTTTATATAGGCATAGTTATTTAATTTACAATATTGAAATTGTTATACAAAGTTAATACTTACCCTGCACAAAGATGTCTGATCTGAGCCATAACTTCAATACAGAAATGAGCACGCTAACTACTCATTTCAAAAGGACGTAGATGTCGCTATGTTCGCTAGAGGGAATATATGTATCTCACAGTATACACTGTCTTATTCTCTATAACAGTCACCTATTTGCAAAACCCGACAAGTCCAGACAAACATAATATAAGATAATTAATAAAAACTTGTAGCACTTGCATTCAATCGAATACAGTGACCAAATTTCCTAAAATGGGTTATTATTGTTTTTAAATGATAACAAATCACAGTTTAGAAATCAGAAGCATCCATATGACCCTCAAAATTGGGAAATAAAATGGACGTGTCGATATTTGCACCTAATTCTGTTTGAAATGTTCCAAAAAAGTGTGTGTAACTTTGGAAAATAAATTTTATATCTCATTATTATCGAAAAACACAAAATACATTTTCAAATACCAAAATTAATTGATTCTTCTTCGCAGTTGCTCTCTTCTTCGATTGTTTGTCCTCCATCTGAAACATTTTGGAAATCTTCTCGAAAAAAATTAAGGCCTATCTTTTTGCCATTCCTTCCCATAGTGTTTCTCTATTAGTTTCGCTATACTTTTTTTCTTGTCTTTATTAATCAGAACTCCAATTTTCAATTCCATTGGTCTCATTTGCGAGATTCCTCCTTTACATAAGTTTTTGACTGTTCTCATAATATTTTCATTCATGTAAAATGCTTCGCCGCTTACAAGAGGTGTGTTAATTAAAGTTAAGTTATTTGTTTTAATAATGATTTAAAGTGTCAATATCCTGGTTGTTTTAAAACTTTTGAGTTTCACGTCTCCAATCCCTGATTGCAAAATCTTCCCCAATTTCGTGAACAGTAGCAAACTTTTTTATCATACTGACGTACTCTTTTGAATAAACAACTACCATTTTATTCTTATAGATTTTTTCAATTTGACCAAAAACGCGATTGGGGAGAATATATTATATAGATTGGGGAGAATGCTCAACAACCGGAAAGAGCAACTTTATTTTCCCTACATGTGGAGGAACTTGAAATTGTAACCAATAACTCAACATACCAATAATAGTAGAATTTTTGTTTTGTGCCCCACATCCATCACACACGTTATTCAACTGACAAAATATACAAATTAAACTGCATCACGTGATGAAATATTTAGCTCGTATTGGTTCATTGGAAATGTCTGCCTTTGCATCTAAGACCGCAAGGGATATGTCGGGTTTTGCATCTGAGATGAAATTTTAAACTCAAATTACTTTTGAATTGTTGGTATTTGTTGTTAAAATTTCCTTGGACCATGTCGGCATTTACATTTTTAATTTATTGCCATAACAATTTCATTTTTGAGGAAAGGGTGACTTGTCGGGTTTTGCATCTAGGCGACTGATATATTTCATACAAATTGTACGAATGTTTCTACTATGTGACTGTATCTTGGAGGATACACTGACTGTTTAACGGTTAAGTAGAAATCCTTAAATATATTTCTGCATGTGAAACAAATATACAAAGGGAAGGGTATATTCCAAGTTACTTATAGCATGTAAAATTATTAAATATATTTTTGAATATCTTAAAAATTAAACAAAATATTTCGGATATCTTCATGCTATATTACTTACTGAACATTAAATTGTGCAACTTTGATTGCAACTCCATTGATGAGCTTTTAATTTAAATTAGTCTATAATGCTCTACGATCAATATATTCATTTATTTTACAATTTCAGATTCCATTACACAATATGACTGGTTTAAAGATTCTCAATATATCCCACAATCTGATACCGACAATCCCAAGGAATATATTTCCAAAGTTATATGAACTTCATACGATAGATTTATCGTACAACAATTTAACAGATATATTTAATTCTGTATTCCAAACATTAATTTCGCTGAGGATGCTCGACCTAAGTTATAATAATCTTCAAAGCGTGAAGCCCAGTACATTTGGATCACTGCCGACATTATTAAAACTTGACATGAGTTATAATAATTTGGAGACCGTGGCTAGGAGTGGATTTACAAGACTTGCTACTACCAGAGAATTGATTCTCAAAGGGAATAAACTTAAGACACTCTTCCAGTTGCCGATATCTGTCTCGCATTTGGATCTGTCATATAACAACTTCGAGGAAATACCTCCGAAGCTTTGGCCCAGCATGAATTCCTTACTAAGCTTAGATTTAAGCCATAATATGCTGGGGGATAGTTTGGGAGAAGGCAGTTTTGCCAACCTGTTAACACTTCAACGGTTAAATTTGAATTATAATGGCTTACTGAGTCCGCCATGGGTAGCACTTAGCCAGTTAACTTCACTTCAGTATCTATACCTAGAGGCAAGTATGAAAATTCTATACAATATGGTCATTCTATAAGTTGCGTAAAGTTGATTCTACGTTTATTAAATGTTCAAATATTAAATATAATTGCCTGCATATGTATATATTTTAAGAACATTATATAATGTAATGTAATACATTATAATTTTAATACATTAGGTTAATTTAATTATATATAATACATAACCATTCCAGATCATGAGTTAATTTGGTAAATATATTAATTAATAGTTTATCAATGTGAACTATTTTCTATCTAATCGATTTTATCTAAAATTAACGTTGACGAGATGATTTTATGTATGAACAAAGACATCTAATGAAAACATTTAGTAAAATATTATGTTTGAAGTATATTTGCAGTGCGTTGATTATTCTATTTTTATATTAAAGACCTTGTTTTTTTTTTTTCAATCAGGATATATGATTATATGTTCTATTTAATATTTTTATTGTCAGATGTCAAAATTCTCAAATACTAAGTACATAAATATAGTATTTAATTTCAATGAATTGAATGTCTGGATATTTCTTCAAAACTTGGCTATTGAACAAAAATAATTTGTCGTAATTTCTATGCGCTTCACCAGTAGCTGGTATATTTAATAAATATCATAACTTTACTCTACAGGGAAATAGTCTGAAGAAAGTTTGAAAAAATTACAAAGTTATAAAATTCATAATATTTCAAATGATTTGAATTAAAATATTGAAACTAAGTGTAAGATAATATGTACATACAATGATAATACAGTGAGAATACGATGAGCATTCAGATCAGTTGCCCTTATTAAAGTATCATAAAAATAGTATTACGTAGTAATTATGTATGAGTAATATGTACTCACAATAAAGTATTTAATAACAATCTAATTAAAGCTTATATGTAATTAACAGTCATTTATTGAAAATATGTTACAGTTTTCTCCGCCTTACTGTTTCTGTAAGTTAATCTAATCTAACATAATAGAAGAGAATGAGTTTAGTAACTAAGCATTTAAAATTTGTATTTATATTTAATGTCTACATGTATTATAAGTCTCTCTGCTGCTGCTGATCACAGTATAAAGGGTTAAATGATTACTTATCGTATTATTTTATAACGAAATCAAGTAATTCGTAAAATATTAGTCTCAGATTTAGGTTATGATCATGGTCTAAGTTAGAAACGGTATAATAAAACTGATATGCTTACTGAGCTTGTTAAAGTATTTGTTTACAAAGTTACAATGCAATGATATTAAACATTAATATGAAAATAAATGGAGTACAGAGAGAGTACATTAGAAGAATAAATATAATGTTCCAGCAGATTTTTATGAAATGTGTATACTTCACAAGCTTAAATTGTGAACATTTTTGATTTATGACATATACACATTTAATAAATTCAAATATATAATCAGTATATTCTATTTAATATATATTTCGTAGAATTGGTAAGTTTAAAATGTAAATATTTCTAATTTATTTCAAAATATATAGTGCGTGTCTAAGTTTCAAAATAAGGTGTTACTCGCACACTATTGTCACTTAAAAATAATTTTCAAAATGAGGTCGTAACGCCATATTTGATGATTATATCACTATTTATTAATTAAAATATTATTTTTACACTTTAATGTATATATGCTAATTTTAATTGTTTTAGGTCTCCCAGTTTTAATATCCAACGTAGAATGAATTTTTTATATCAATATCAATTAATATTTGTTTGTAACAAGAGTGTAAATATTTTCATTTTAGGGAAACAATTTGACGACGTTGAGCCGCAATGCCTTCGGTAAACTACCTGTTGTATTTGAACTGAATTTAGCCAACAATAACTTGAACAATATCAGCACTCGAGCATTTGAAGGGCTCTTACAAGTACTTGTTTTAAATCTTACGAACAATAATCTCAGTTACATTCCAAATGGAGCTTTCCAAGGTATGAAATATTTTTATTCTTAAGAAGGGAAAGGCAAAGTTGTATTTTTAATGAAGGCAATTTATACACCATTCAGTTAAAAAAGATTGTAGTTATACAATAAATATTAGTAGTTTTGTAGACAAAAAGTAATCAATTAATATACCTTATAATGAGAATGATTAAGTCGTAGTATACCTTATAATAAGAATGATTAAGTAATAAGATGTCGAATAACAGTTGTTGTTAATAAATATTATTGTATCGCTGTCAATGTCTGAGTTTATTTATGCTGTTAAAAATACAACTTTCGATAATGTTTTATTTCATAATAATAACAATAATAGCATTTATTTAGTCCAACAGGTTAAACTCTGTTTACAGGTTTAAAACAGAACACAAATGATTATATAATGGTTAATAATATTAAAAATATATTTACAGCATAAGAATAAGAACATTTTATTTATAAATGTACACATATACACATAAAAATAGACATACATATATATTAAGAAACTGAAACACGTATTATAGATGATCTATTTATTTTTTTAATATTAATAATATTCTACATAAAAAAATAATTATGATTGCTAAAAAACTACCTACTAATATATGTAACTATTTGCAATTGCTAATAATTGGGTTAAATCACAATTATTGATATTATATCTATCTGAAATTATATTATAATTATGCGTAATATTGGAAATAGGAGATTTGAATACTACATCTGTTCTAGCAGCGAGATCATAAAACAATTTAACGTTTCGTAATAAAATAACGTAACGTTTCGACTATATTAATGAGGTAGTAGAAAGTTTATCTGAGATAAGATGTTGGGCCAAGAAAATTGTTATGTAATAATAGAATAAGTTGGACAAAGCCATAGAGAAAACATAAACGTTTAGACTACATATTAAAAAAAAATTCTGAATATTTTCAGGCTACTTTTATGTGACTCATAGTAAGAATACCAGCTCAAAGAACAATATTTCAGCTTAGATCTACCAATAAACACACACACACACACACACACACACACACACACACACACACACACACACACACACACACACACACACACACACACACACGCACACACACACGCACACACACACGCACACACACACACACACAAACACACACACACGCCCACACGCACACACACCCACCCACACAAACACACGCACATACATACACACGCACACGCACAATACTTTATAGCAGACCAAACATGGAGTCGTGTTAAATTTAATAGTAATTTTTAATAATATTGTACAGCATAGTTCGCTGTAAATATAAACAGACTTAAAATCTAATTACAATAGCCTCTAGGCGACTTATAAATTTGATATAAACTATAAAAAATTTATATATATATATATATATATATATATATATATATATATATATATATATATATATATATATATATATATATATATATATATATATATATATATATATATATATATATATCATCATTAGGTCATCAGTCCTAAGACTGGTTGGACGCTAACCTCCAGCTTCTCCTATCTTGTGCTAACCTACGCATTTCGCTAATTGTGCTACAACCTACATCCCTTACTATTTGCGAGCAGTAGTCTAATCTAGGCCTACCTCTGCCTTTCTTCACTCCTATTTCTGCCTCCAAAATATCGCGGACTATTCCCCCATGTCTCAGCAAGTGGCCTACCATTCTATCTCTTCTCTTCTTTAAGTTTTTCCACATACTTCTTTTCTCGCCGACTTTCTCCAATACTTCTTCGTTTCTAACCCTATCAGTCCATGGTATTTTCATCATTCTTCGGTAACACCACATCTCAAAAGCTTCTAATTTCTTCCTACTTGCTTCCCCTACCGTCCAGGTTTCGCAGCTGTATAGTACCGTGCTCCATACATATGTTTTCAAAAATCTCTTCCTTGTTTCTAAGTTTATTACCCCCGAGCATAAAAGTGCTTTCTTTTTGTTAAAAGCTACTCGACCCTGCGCTATTCTTTGTTTTATGTCTTTATCGCTTCTTCCAGCCCAATTTATTTTACTTCCTAAATAAGTGAAGTCTTTAACTTCCTCCAACTATTCATTATTAATTTGTACTTTCGTTTTTGCTCTGCTCTCGCGCCCTCTGCACACTAACACTTTAGTTTTATTTTTATTCACCCTCATTCCGTATTCCTCTGTCAACACTGCCTCCATTTCGTTCAATGCTGATTCTAATTCCTCCTTACTATACTTCGCGGATGATACTGCTATATCATCCGCGAATCTCAGCATTTTTAGTTTCTGTCCCTGTACTTTAATCTCGAAATCCACTCTATCTTTTACCACATTAATCGCCTCTTCGGTGTACAGATTGAAAATCAGTGGTGATAGCGTACATCCTTGTCTTACTCCTTTCCTAATACCTACTTCCCTTTTTTCTCCTTCTACTTCTATAACAGCAGTTTGCTCTTTGTATAGATTGTGTACTACTCTCCTATCTCTATACTTCATTCCCGCGCTCCTTAGTATCTCGAACATTTTTTCCCATCTTACGTTATCAAAAGCTTTTTCTAAATCTACAAATCCTATATAAGCGTTCTTTCCTTTTTCTATTGTTTTCTCTAACATTACTCTTAGCGCCAGAATAGCTTCGAGAGTTCCCCTATTTCGCCTAAACCCGAATTGGTCTTCTCCTAGTATTTCCTCCGCTCTATTTTCCATCCTCTTCTGCACTATTCTAGTTAAGATTTTTGACGCATGTGAAGTTAGGCTAATCGTTCTAAAGTTTTCGCATTTGTTGGCTCCTCTCTTTTTCGGTATAGTAACGATAATGTTCCTCTTATAATCCTCCGGCATCTCGCCCGTTTCGTATATGTATTTTACCAGTTCAAACATCCTATTTACTACTTTCTGTCCCGCACATTTCAAAATTTCCGCCTGTATTTTATCTACACCCGGCGCTCTATTATTCTTTAGCCCCCTTAGTGCTATTTCAAATTCCTCTCTCAATATAGGTTTTCCTACATCTTCCCTATCGATGCTAGATTCTTCCTCTAATATCTCTCCTAATTCCTGGCCCTCGTATAAATTTCCTAAGTACTGCTTCCATCTATCCGCTTTCTCCTCTCTTCCGATCAGTATGTCCCCCGATTGACTCCTAACGTTTCTACTTATTGTTCCTATATCCCTGAAGTTTCTCTTAATTATTTTGTAAGCCTCATCGGTCTTACCTACTTGCAACTTATCTTCTAGTTCTTTGCATTTATCCTCTATCCATTGTTCTTTCGCTTTTCTACATTTTCTAATGATTTCCCACTTTATTGACTTATAAGTTTTCAGTCCTTCTTCGTCTCGTCTGTTTTTGTAGCCTCGTCTCTTTTGCATTAAGTTTAAGATTTCGTCCGTTATCCAGGGCTTCCTAGCTTCCCTTTTATCGTGTCCTAAAACGTCCGTAGCCGCGGAAGCTAGACTATTCTTGATACCCTCCCACTCAGTTTCTGCGTTCTTGATTTCGTCCTTACTCGTTTTATTTATTAATTGATCTGTTTTATCCTGGAACTTATCTTTCATATTCTGATCCCTCAATATGTCTACATTTATACGTTTCTTATCCTTCCGGGTTTTCAGATTTTTGAACTTTAATCTAGCTTTCATGACTACCAAGTTGTGGTCGCTGTCTACATCTGCTCCTGGATAACTCTTACAGTCTTTTACTTGATTTCTAAATCTCTTCCTAACCAGAATATAGTCTATCTGATACCTGTCTATCCCTCCTGGCATTTTCCATGTGTACCGCCTCCTAACGTGATTCTTGAACAATGTGTTCGCGACTACCATCTTGTGCTTCTCACAGAATTCTATCAGTCTGCTACCTCTCTCGTTTCTGTTTCCTAATCCATAAGGACCTACAAATTCTCCTTCTTTCCCCTCACCTACGACTGCGTTAAAATCTCCTACTATTATTAAATTTTCATGACCCTTCACAAATCCTATTACCTGCTCTATGTCCGAATAAACGGCTTCTAACTCTTCCTCACTATGGCTAGAAGTAGGCATGTATACTTGCACTATTACTGTTTCCACTGGCTTTGAATCTAACCTAACCGTCATTACTCTCTCGCTGTATTGTAGGTAGCTATCTACACACTGTCCTGCATTCTTCCGCATAACGATCCCTACTCCCGCGTTTCCATTTACCGATCCTGTGTGTATTACCCTATAGTCACCGCTCCAAAAATCTCCTACTTCCGGCCAGCGCATCTCACTTATACCTACTATGTCTAATCCTAACCTATCCATTTCTATCTTCAGATTTTCTAGCTTCCCTGCCTGTCTCATGCTTCTGACATTCCACGCTCCGACTCGTGAAATGCTACACTTACTATTATTGCACTCGATCACGTCTCCCGGAACAGTCCTCACCCGGAGATCCGAACGGAGGACTATTTTACCTCCGGAGTTTTTTGCCCCAGGAGACGCCATCATTAATTTAGGATAAGCTTTCTGCTAGCTGTTCTGAGGATTATAATGTGGTGGTTTCCTCTTGCCTTCCACATCGCAGTCGTGTGTGTCATAGCACCATACCAACCCCCACGGTTTCTGCCACTATGACTACTGAAAGAGCTGCTGCCCTCCTTCAAGGACTTGTCTTAGTCTGGTTTTTCAATAAGGACCCTCCCACTATGGTTAAACCTATGGTATGGCTCCTTAAATCATTAAAACGCGCAAGCCGACCCACCCGCTCTAGTTTGCACTAGAACTTCGTCAATATATATATATATATATATATATATATATATATATATATATATATATATATATATATATATAATTATATGAGTGAACAATGACTCACTTCCTTTTTATTTTATTGAATCATAGTCTAAGACACGTAATACAAAATTACAGGAATGAACTAATCATAATGCTGAAAAAGCAAAGTGATAAACCTAGTTTATATAAAGCCAGAAATGATTCATTTAACTTAAGTATTATACAGTTATTGTACAATCATCGTCGATCTGTATTTTACTCAAATAAATTATTAGTGAAATTCTTCGGCATAGTTTATTTTGTGTGACCAAAGGGCTCAACAAACGAAACTGGCGCAGTCGGTAGGATAATCTTCACAGAATCACTGACGAATTGTGTGAAGCTGGTCGACCCAAGATCCTTCAGAAGATAACGTTCCTCATCACCCAAGCTCCAAGGACGGCATAAAACAAACAAGTAAGTCCGAGTTTCCTAATACTTTCGCACCTTCCCTATCTCTGAACAAAATTGTGATAGTCAAGAGGCAACCCTAGTTAAACTTTTTGAAAATATTGTCCTAAGAATCAGGTACAATTTAAAATTGAGGCTAGGTAGGAATTTTGTTTTATCCGACATTGATAAGGCTTAATTCATTAGGTTAAGACAAATCAATTTTCTCAAGCGAAATCAATTTAATTTCTCTTCAAGATACTTAATTCGTTAAGTTAAGAAAAATCAATTTTCTCAAGTAAAATAATTTTTAAGCGATTCAATTTTTCAAGATATAATTCTTAGATTTAAGAGTGTAGTTTAGATTATTTTGTTTTGTTTTGTTATTGAGTGTAGGTACAAACAGAGTTTTTACGTTCATTTTTAATGAGCAGACCTTATCCAGTTACTCCACCCCGAAATTTAAGTAGATATCGAGAATTAGAACAAGATACCGAAATGGCTCAATTAGATTTACAAAAAGTTAAAAATCTTTCTGAATTCATTCCCTATTTTGATGGCGACGAATTAATGTTGATTAATGAACAAAATTTCTTCGACGCAGTTGATAACCTCTTAGAAGCGAATCCGACTACGGACCCATTTCATACAAAGATTTTGCTGAGCGCGGTTAAAAACAAGATAAAAGGTAAAGCGCATATTCTACTTTCGATCCGTCCTGATATCACGACCTGGATTCAAATCAAAGCGTTATTCATTCAAAAACTTTAGTGATAATCGTAATATTTTAACATTAGAATAAGAAATGCAATATATACGGTATAATCCAAAAGAAACTCTTTTAAGTTTTGGCAATAGATTAATCGAATTAAAATCTAAATTAATAACAAAAATTCAGCTTTCAAAACATGTCCGCTGAAGAAAAAACTGGCCATATTTGCCTTTATGAAAGACAAATATTTAATAAATACAAAATGAATTTACCCCCAAATTACGAAACTATTTTACGAAATAACCCTACAATTTCAACTCTAGAAAATGCTATCGCTTTTATTGACGAGCAAGTAAAATACGATGAATATAAAAGATTGTCTTTAGGAATTCAACAACGTCTTTTTCAAAAACCTCAAGCTAGTCAAAAAACTTTTCAAAATTTTCAACCGAATTTCAATCAAAATTTCAATACAAATAATAATACATTTAAACCAAGGCAATTCCTCTCACAGCCAATACATGTGCAACCCAGACCAATCAATCAACACTTCCCTACTAATTCTCAAGTTTTTGGTAAGCCCCAAACCACTAACAGACCTCCACAAGCATCGTATAGACCCACACATATGTCAGGTGTATCCACAATTAAACACCCACAACAACGCTATAATAACACAGTCACGCGTTACAAACCAAGTGACCCCCCCGAAATAACCAAACTCCATTGAAACACATTTCTGAAGAATTATACCACTACGAAGACGAAATAAAAGAAGACGCATCCCTATATAATGAAGAAACTAACGAAACTAACACCAATGAAGACGTCGATTATGAAGACTATTACGAAGAATGGAACTTTCAAGAAACACCTGAAGACCAAATAAATTACCAAGACTCAAATTTTCAGAATGTAACCAGTACACCGGATCAGACGTAGATCATAACGTTATGTTAGCTGCCTCCCTTGCTTACATCCAAATTCATGACCCCCCAATGAAATTATTAATCGACTCTGGTTCTTCCAAAACTTTCATACGCCCTGATATTATCGAAAAATACTTTCCTGAAACAATTTTTAAAGAAAATTCTACGATTAAAACATGTTTAGGCCAAAAACAAACTCAATTTTGTGCAGAAATTCCAGCATTCCAAGAATTCAACTCTCCAGAAAAAATCAAAATAATTCTTTTCAATTTTCATAATTATTTTGATGGTTTAATAGGTTTAGATGTCATCACTAAATTCCACATTCTATTCGATTTTTCAAATAAGATATGTTATGGGAATAATTTTCAGATTCCTCTTCATTTTCGAAATCCTCACGATACTACAAGTCGTATCACTATAAATGTCCATGAAGCCATTTGTACAACTGTCCCAATCAATATCGAAACTGGTGAAATCTATATCCCTGAACAAAATTTCGGAAAATTAAAAATTCCTTCTACTGTTACGACCGCTTAGCATAATCAAGCTCTAGTCGAGATTCACAATCTTTCAGATGAAACTGAAACTATATACATGGAATACCCTACTACTGCTTATCCTCTTGAACTAAATCTGTCATTACACCTTCTCCAGAGTCCAAAGAATCTTGTACCAAAAGCAAAAGCATCTCCAAATTAATTCGTACTGATCATTTAAATTCCGAAGAACAACAAAAAATTATTTCCTTTTGCAACGAATATATAGACATTTTCTTACTCTTTGATGAACCCCTTTCTTTCACAAATGATGTCAAACATAAAATTTGTCTTTCTGATGATACCCCTGTCCACACTCGTTTGTATCGATTTCCATACGTTCATAAACAGGAAATTCAAACCCAAATCAACAAAATGCTAAATGAAGGAATTATCCGACCTACTTGCAGCCCCTGGAGTAGCCCATCTGGATAGTACCAAAAAAGATGGATGCCAGCAGAAAATTAAAATGGCGTTTAGTGATAGATTATCGAAACATTAATAAAAAGACAATTGAAGACCGTTATCCCCTTCCTAATATTACCGATATCCTTGATAAACTTGGTAGATGTAATTATTTTATTACCCTCGATTTGGCACAAGGATTTCATCAAATCGAGATGGATCCAAATTCCATAGAAAAAACAGCGTTTACAGTTGAGAATGGACATTACGAATACCTTCGAATGCCATTCGGACTCAAAAATGCACCCGCGACTTTCCAACGTGTCATGGACAATGTGCTTAGAGACCTTCAGCATAAAATCTGTCTAGTATACATGGATGATGTTATCGTGTTTTCTACATCTCTCCAAGAACACATTCAAAATTTAAAACTCGTTTTTGAAGCTTTCCGAAAAAACTCTCTTAAAATTTTCCTTGATAAATCTGAATTTCTAAAGAAAAAAACAGCTTTCTTAGGCCATATTATTACCACAGAAGGTATTAAACCCAACCCTGATAAAGTCAAAGCCATCACTCGTTTTCCAATTCCTAAAACAGCCAAGGAAATCAAACAATTTTTAGGTTTAGTAGGTTTCTATCGAAAATGTATCGACAACTTCTCCAAAATTACAAAGCCTCTCACAAAAAGTCTTAAGAAAAATGAAAAAATTATCCATACCCCTAAATTTATCGATGCTTTCGAAAAATGCAAGAATATTCTTATGAATGAACCTTTACTCATCTACACCGACTTCTTTAAACGCTTCGAATTAACCACAGACGCGAGCAACTTCGCAATCGGTGCCGTTTTATCCCAAGATAATAAACCTATCGCATACGCATCTCGAACATTGAACCCTGCAGAAATAAATTATAGCACTATCGAGAAAGAACTCCTATCTATCGTCTATGCCGTTAAATATTTCAGACCCTATCTGTTTGGAAGAAAATTTGTCATATATACGGACCACAAACCCTTACAGTGGCTCTTCTCTTTAAAAGACCCGCAATCACGTCTAGTACGTTGGCGCTTAAAGTTGGAAGAATGTGAATATGAAATTCGATACAAGAAAGGAAAAACCAATTTAAATGTAGACGCTTTATCCGGAATAAAAATCCAAGAAGAAGAAACCCATGCTCTTGAAGACAACTTATCCATGATCAATAATCCCGAAGAAAATCAAGACGATATCTCAGACTTTCTAGACAACATTGAAAATATTCCTAGTCCAGATCCCGAACAACTTGAGGAAATGACAAGAAGCTTATTTAGAAATGTCACTGAAAATACATGTCACACAGCAGCTGAGAATCCCCTTTGTGTACCACCAATCACCGAAAAACCCGTCAACGCCTTCGACCGACAAATTATAATTACTAAATCGAATACCCTCGCTGCACGATTCTTACCCTCTTTCGAAAAACCCTTCGGAAATAGTCGACACCTTTTAACCTTCCATACAAGTATATCCGACGACGAAATCCTTTTTCATCTTAAAAATTTTATTAATACCACTCAAAATCATTGCCTTTATTTTCATAGCGACCCTATAAAAGAAAAAACACTCAGAGTATTAAGAAATCATTTTAGTCCTCAATCTAAAGTAATAATATAAAATTCATATCTCGTTGATATTTTTACAGATTGTGAAAAATTAAACGAAATTAAATTTTACAACGAAAAACTAGCCATCGCGGAATTAATGAAACAATTAAACGTGTTTCTCAAAAATTTCATTGGCCGAATATGTCTAACGACATAAACCGCTATATAAACCTTTGCGATACTTGTCAACGAACAAAATATGACCGTAATCCCCAACATATAAAACTACAACATACTCCTACGCCAAATAAACCCTTAGATGTCCTACATATCGATCTATTCCACATTTAGTCAGAGCTTTATCTCACTATCTTTGACCCATTTTCGAAATATGGTCAAGCACTTAATATTCCATCAAAAAACGCAATTGACATAGTTCAAGCCCTAATACAGTTCACTTCTTATTTAGGCACTCCCTCTCAGATCATTTCCGATGCTGGTAAAGAATTTGATAATCTTCTTCTTAAAGAATATTGCAAATTATATGGTATAGAACTCCATATTACTTCTATTCGAAATTCAAACAGCAACAGTCCAGTCGAAAGATTTCATTCTACTCTTCTCGACTCCCTTCGAGCATTAAAAGTTGATCATCTAAATAAACCTTTGAATTATCTAATGACTCTAGCTGTCTCATGCTACAACAACTCAGTTCATTCTGTCACCCAATTAACTCCTTTCAATATTATATTTTCTCAACTTGATAAAAATAATTCCCCCAAATTATCTGAAGCTAGAATAACCCAAGACTATATAGACTCGACCAAAAATATTGCAAAACAACTTTATCAAACGGTGCAAGATCGAATTGAACACCGAAAGCAACAAGTCCTTTCTAATAGAAATAAGAATTAAGACGATCCTCAACCGACATCTTCACAGGCATATCTAAATGTAAGAACCCCTCGTGACCCTAAGATCAAACCCATTTTCAAACATGTCACTGTTCATGAAGATAAAGGTCCCACTGTTCATACATCCAGTGGAAAATTCCATAAAAATAAAATAAAAAAGAAAAGAAAACTAAAACCATCCCAATTGTTCCAGAATGAAGACGCCGATGATTCCGATACTCCTCTTTCTGTTTTACAAGTGCGACTCGCTGGAAATAAGCCAAATCCGAAACCTCCTACTCCCGATCCTCCTAGGACCAACTAAAATTATAACACATTACTATTCCTTCGTACATATAATTAGTTTACAAAAAATAGAACAACAATTAGCAAAGCTCTACGCTAACTTAATAATAATCAAAGAAGAAGCTACAAATCAAGATGCATACATTAAATGGTTGCAAGCTGAATTTATTTTAAATAAAACATACGATAAATTTCAAACTATTTATACAGATAATAAAGGAAGTAAACGAGGTTTAATTAATCCTATTGGCTCGATGTATAATTCACTTTTTGGACTAATGGATGATGACGATAGGCAGAATATTAACGCTAATAATAAAATTCTGTATGAAAACCAACACTCAATTGTTTCACAAATTGAAACAAAAACTACCATTCTTAATAATCTTATAAACAATCTGGAAGACACAATCAAAATTATAGATGCAAACAATAATCGTACTATCACGAAACTTAATTCTGTAATCCTACAGGACCATATCCAGGATATAATTAATAATATCAATTTTATTCAAATTTACCTCTCCAATATAGAAAATGCTCTCTTATTTGCTCATTTAAATTTAGTACATTCGAATATAATAACAACAAATGATATTACAGAAATTATTGAAAAACTTAAATTACTATATAAGATAAATCAGATTCCTATCTTCCATATCTACTATTATTGGAACCTTTTTAAGATTCAGACATTTGTTGAAAATTCAAAGTTACATATTAAAATTTTAGTTCCAATTTTAAGAGAAAAATCTTACTCTTTGTTCAGAATAGTCCCACTACCTTACAAAAACCTTACAATTTTACCTCCACAACCTTACCTTATACTCAGTGAAGACGGACTAGAACACTCATGGATTGACAAAGAACTACCTCATCTGAATCATACTTGCCTGTCAAGCGACATCCTGGATACCAGTAGCCACTGCATAGATATCATCAAACGACATCCCAATGCCATTTGTGAAGCTGTGCCAGCATGTCAAACACAAAACTTGCTACAGACTCTGCCTAATGGTCAAATTTTAGTAATCCCCACCATGCCAATCGAAGCCAAAGGAAAATGCTCTAATCTTAAAGTCAAAATTTTACAAGAAATATCCATAATTACACCAAAAATAAACTGCACCCTCTGGATCGATCAAGAAGAATTCTACATGTCTTCAGTAGCGCTTCATAATTCAGTTACTTACCTATTGCTCGAACCATTGATGAACTCAAACTATACATCTTTCCGTTTGGATAACGTCCCCACAACGAACTTGGAGGAACTCCACCAACAAATTCGCAACCTTAAACATATCACTCTACGAGCACCTGATCTAGATCCAACTACCCACTCTTGGATCACCAAAATTACACTGAGCATCGTAATAATCCTGACCATAATCTTCACGTTTTTGGGCCTTCGAAGACTTTATAAGCGACATAGGACCAATCAACTTAAAGTAAAAATTTCAACCCACAAGGACCCCATTCCGGCCCATATGCCTCCATCTAAGGCGGGAGGAATTATATGAGTGAACAATGATCCTTTTTATTTTATTGAATCATGGTCGTAAGACACGTAATACAAAATCACAGGAATGAACTAATCATAATGCTGAAAAAGCAAAGTGATAAACCTAGTTTATATAAAGCAGAAATGATTCATTTAAGTTAAGTATTATACAGTTATTGTACAATCATCGTCGATCTATATTTTACTCAAATAAAGTATTAGTGAAATTCTTCGGCACAGTTTATTTTGTGTGACCAAAGTGCTTAACAAACGAAACTATATATATATATATATATATATATATATATATATATATATATATATATATATATATATATATATATATATATATATATATATATATAGACGTATTTCTTTGAGGAGGTGTTAGTAGAGATAACTTGCAGTCAGTTGAACCATAATATGCATGTTATATAGAATCCTCTCTTATATTAGGTTAAGACTTAGATTAATATTGTATTTTATAATATTGTAATATACATTGTAACAGGCCATTAGTATACAGAAAAGAGTATACCAAAGTCATTGCGGTTATCGCGTAACTAAAAACCTTTTGTGCTTATCATAAACCTACATTGTATTTTATCGCAATTATTGCAACTTGCTAAAAGTCTTGAGAAAAACACTTCTTAGAACATTCCTGCAGCATCAGCAACAGAAATGTTTTAAATAGAGAAACAACCACTAGTAGTTTCAGTAGTCCGTAACTTCACATATCAGTAATCTTCAATTAGTCGTCGAGTAAACGTCGAACAAGTCTAAATTAAATTTTAGAAGTCGGTTACTCCTTTTTTGACATAGCAAAGTGTTCAAAATCGTAAATTAAAAATAAACTGTTTTTTAAAAAGTTAAATAAATAAAAAGTGATATAAAATGCATAATACCATTGTTTATAGCTTTCGAGTTATTTCAATTTTTGTGTTTTCTTAGAAATGTACCACTACCTAATACTATTAATTGTACAATTTAAAAAAAGAATCGTTTTTTTTTCTTCTTCTACCGTTAATACACATAGAAGTTCATGTTATGCAACAAAAATTATATTAAATAGTTTGATATGACAAAAATACAGTAACTAAAACTTGCAAAGGTTGTCAGAAACTTTAACCTAATTGTACATTCACCAGGATCTATTTAATGAAATTTGTGAAAACATTAAACGTACAACTTATTTTAAAAACTTCTATGCTTCATCACCTTTCGAATGAGGTATACAGTTTTAAGAAATTTCTTTCCAGGAATAATAGTAAGCGCAGTTACTATACACAATTTAGTCCTCATAAAAAATTGGGAAAGTAAATAAAAGTCCATAGTATATATATATATATATATATATATATATATATATATATATATATATAGATATATATATATATATATATATATATATATATATATATATATATATATATATATATATATATATATATATATATATATATATATATAGATATATATATATATATATATATATATATATATATATATATATATATATATATATATATATATATATATATATATATATATATATATGGAATATATAGTCAACGTGACCTTCTCCTAATGTAATGAATTATACAAACACAATTTCTCTATATGCTTAACTTCTTTGACCGATCTTATCTGCATTTACCAATTTAATTGATTCTTCAAATATTATTTCATTTCTGTTTATATATTCATCTCATGATTCCAATGTTGATATCTTGGAAACTTGATGTGAGTTCTAGATTTAGTTTTCCTTAATTTTTTTTTAACTTTATTTTACTATATTAACGTCAATATCATCACAATCGGAAACAAAATGCCATTAAATTAACAACATAAGTAATTCAATATTTCAGGTTTAGTTGCCCTTAGAACTCTGGATTTGTCACACAACAGACTTGCGAAACTAGATAACAAGACCCATGGATTACTTGATGATTGCCTGTCCCTAGAAAGGGTAAGTTGTGTGTGATATGATCTTCTGCCTCTGTGCACATAGTAAGTCCGTTTGTTAATTGAAACTGCAAGAGTTGAGCACGAGGGTGAAATTAATGTGGGCTTATTTACTGGTCAATATGTGTACATCATGAAGTACATGTGAAATTACAATTAATGTTCACAATTGATATAAGGATTGAATTAAAATGCTTAACAGTTAAATCTTCATTTTATATTCAATTTACTATTTTCGAATGCTAAAAATGTATTTTACTTGAAAGTCTTTATTTTAAATACATTTTATTATCTGCATATGCATATTTTTATAACTCTGTAGACTTCATTAATGATATAAATTATAATGGTCATAGGTTACAATATGGCATGGCATCTATTTCTTAGGTATTTATAAAATTTCCATTTTATAAATACTTTCACTTCGTTCTTCTGAGTAATATCTTTATATAGATATTTAAGGAAACTAAATAAGACCAGATTTTAGGGTAACACTGGAAACATGATAGCTACGATTTCATCACGTATGCAATACCTGTTTGCTTGAAATTTTTGTTTTTACTTAATTTATATACGCAGTGTTTACTCAGATACGTGTTTATTCAGATGTATAATTATCTTCAGTACCTAAGAAATCCAAAGGCTAATGTTGCTGCATTCTGTTCCTCGTTAACCTAGCACAACTACAATCATACAACTATGGAAGCGGGGCTGAGTTATCGTTAATGATGTTATGATTAACTGAACACAACTACCATCACACCACACCATATAAGCGGAGCAGAACGTCGATATATAACGAGGAGCAGAAGACAGTAATATTAATATAGTAGAATTATTTTATGAAGACCAAGTCGGCAATAAATCGTGTGACAAAGACAGATGCATGTCTAACTTTCTTCCATACCAATCCAATCTGAATAAGAGAAACAGATCTGCCTATAAATCATTTGCGCGCGCCGCTTGTAGTAAAATTCTTTTACTGCATTCGCGTGGGAGAAGGCAAGCTATACATTGCTCTTTGTCGCACGGTTTATTGCCGACTTGCTCTTCATAAAATAATTCTACTATTTAGATGTCCTGTATGAGACGATAGGATGATCAGTGAAACGTCAAGATGAATTTGACAACGACCACGGCATAATCTGGAACAGTTTACACCACAAATAGGAATTATATAGTTAAATTTATTTTATAAATGTGTTTTTGTAAATATTTTAGAAATACTAGGATTAGTTTCGGTTAGAATAATTTCGGTTTTTACAACTTTCAACAGATTTTTAAAATAACTTTAAAAATCAATGATTTTTAAAATTTGAATTTCATGTTGAAAAATTAAGTGAAATGAATTAAGTTAATGTTGAGAAATTAATACTAAGATGCATAAGCAAATTAATATGTCTTTAGCGATATTAAAACGATAACAATTATATTTTTCATTTTCATAAATGAAATTTTGAAATAAAGTATAGACACTCTTAGTAGTACAATTCAGGTATTGAGGTTTCTTCAAGACTATCTATAACATAAAGTTTGTAAAAGTTAATTATTTTGAAATTTCTGTTGTTTGTGTCTGTATTACATTTCTGTATTTTTACTTGTTTATTACGTTTATAAATGTAATGCATAATTTGAATTTATATCATTATCTAATATAAATGTAAATCTGTATTTAGCCACCCAAATTAGGATTATACCTTTAAAAATTATTTTAACGATAACAAAAATTCTCAAACAGCGTATATTCAAAGAGCTCCACTTACATTTCTTCTACAAGACCATTTTGACTTAATAAATACATTTTTAGCTTTTTTGTATAAATTTCTTATCGCAATAGAAATAAAAATATCAAATAATGAAGAACTAATTAATATATAAAATGGAAAACTATTCATTGAAGTAAATTCATTATTGAGTATATGCGCATGAGAGGGAAAAAGTGAAAGGCTACTGAAAAATTGAAAATTTAAATTTCTTTTTATAATTTTACCCGTTTTCAAACAATTTATTTGCTCACATAAATTATATTTAACATTTTGCATGGAATTTATTTCAAGAATCCGATAATTATTTTTTATTTACAATTTAACATTTATTAGAGGTATATTTACAACTGTATTAAAATATATCTGAATTTTTGTTGTGTGAACTATAAAATTACATTTTATGGAATAGTAGCTGATCAGATGGAATTTTATATTGAAATAGTCTTGAAATAGAATGAGGCTAGTGTATTGAAATATTATAACGAAAGCTTTTCAGATATCTATTTATACGCTTGTATTTCCTTACCTAAATAGGAAAACTTTTCCTACCAGATGTGACATCTACTAGAACGTGGAATATGCCACATAAAGAAGCTTTAAGGCAATTGCTTTTGCACTTATTTTTCAGCTGAATATAAGCCACAACAAGATAAGTTTTCTAACCAGAAAGACGTTTCCCAGTAACCCATATATTCCTTATAAATTAAAGGAGATCGACCTGTCTTATAATTTAATGCCAGTCGTAACATTTGATCTCACCGTGGGAACGTCGAAATTGGAGACGCTAAATTTGTCCCACAATTCAATCGCCGATATTCGTAAAGGTAAGGATATGAATTTATTTTTTACGTATATAAGTATTACGAGATAGTACATAATAACATAACATAATAACGAGGGTTCAACATAATGTTCATGCAAGTGTTATAATTTAATTGATCCAAGTCTTTCATTGTTTCACGCTGTTACAAGCCTTTTTATTATTGTCGAAGAAAAAACATATTATACAACAATAACACTGACATAGTTTTCCACAAAATACCAAAACACTATACATTACACCCGACGCGCGTTTCGTCAACAAAGTTGGCATCATTTGGACATGATTAAAGCCAATGATTTGAGTTTTAATCATCTCCAGATGATGCCAACTTTGTTGACGAAACGCGTGTCGAGTGTAGTGTATAGTGTTCTGATGTTTTGTGAAAAACTAAGTCAGTGTTACCTTCACACCAAACGTTCCAATCTACCCCAGTATACACAACAATAGCATTTCTTTTCTTTTTCGTACACGAATTCATCCTAAATGGTATTCGACAGTAGAATGCTATTTTAATTATAGCATTGCCATTTTATTTTAACTGTTTAATATTTACAAGCAGAGCGACTGATAAGTAAGACGACTCGCTAGTCGCGCATGTTGTATAACAATGTTCGTACCATAATTATAAGTAGAGTAGTCAATTTTCCAGTTAAGTAGACTGTTTGCCGCTCGTACTTGTAATGCGAACAACACCCACACACCACCGAAAGAGAAAGAAGTTATATTCTGGAACTTAGCTCGCGAAGACGTGAAGATAGGAAATATATAGCGAACCCTATACGGTCAGTAATACTGTCATTCCTGAGGATCAGTAATACTGTTAGTATTTCCATCGATATGTTTTAACTCTACACGGTCATTCCAAATCGTCGGTATTTTATTCAGTGCACGTTGTATTAAACTAGCATAATTTATTAAATATACTAAGAATGAGTAATCAGTAATTCCATGCATGGGAATATGTTGTATGTTAATGAAAGTGTAAATAAGTTGTAGCAAAAAGTCATGTACATACGTAAAGCATCAAAATTGCTAACATTTTTATTAATTTTTTGGTATATTACAAGCAGTTTATCCAGGGCGTGATTCCTCTTGGTTTTATTCATGTACGTTGAACTTATTGCATTCCATGTCTCAGGCAGCGTCTCGTATAATTCAATGAATTTTTCCATGTATTCCTTTTGAGGTAAACCCTCTTTATCTTCAACTATTCCACTCTGTGATAAATTGTCATCTATGTCTTGAAAGAATAAAATAACAAAAATAAGAAAAACAGTACACGCAAGACAGAGGATAAAATACTGAAGTACTGACGTATAATACTATATACCATGAGTAATAGTGTAAGTATCCCCTCCATTTTAGGGGCGTGACCTAATACGGATGCGACGATATCAAAAACGAGCTTTACACGGTCAGTAAACTGTCATTCTTAAGGACCAGTAATACTGTCAGTATTTCCATCAGTATTTTTAACCCTGCACGGTAATTCCAAATCGTCAGTAGTTTCTTCAGTATTGTCCTAGAAGCCTAGCAGCAATGAACATTTCCATGTATTCCTTTTGAGGTAAACCCCCCTCATCTTCAACTATTTCACTCTGTGATAAATCGTCACCAATGTTTTGAAAAAATAAAATTAACAAAAATAAGAAAAACAGTACAAGCAAGACACAGGAGATGAGGTCTACACAACAACAAATCACAAAATACTGAAGTGCAACACCCTACACGATCAGTAATACTGCCAGATATCTAGTTGTAAGTTCTTAAGATATCTAGATGTATTTTCGGCATTTCATCACTACTGAACCTTACACGGTCAATAATACTATCAGTATATGTGCATACTGACAGTATTACTGACCGTATAGGGTCCGCTTATCTTACTATAATGGGATAGATGGGATGATAATGGTGCAAAAGCAGAAAGAGAAATGTGGAATGCACCGTAATGACAAATTGATATGCGGTCCCTACACGGTCAGTGATACTGTCAGTATGCTCAAATACTGACAGTATTATTGATCGTGTAAGGTTCAATAGTGATAGAATGACGAAAATACTGACGAACATGATATTTTGATATAGTCGCATCAGTATTAGGTCACGCCCAGTCACGTCCTTAAAGTCGAGGGGATACTGACATTATTAGATTATTACTGATTGTGTATGGTGTTGCATGTCAATACTTCAGTATTTTGTGACTTGTTGTTGTGTAGACCTCGAATCCTGTGTTTTGCTTGCACTGTTTTTCTTATTTTTGTTATTTTATTTTTTCAAGACATGGATGACGATTTAGATTGACATTCATTTACAATAAGGCGTTTCAACATATTTGCTCAGACGTTCCTTTATTCCCATTGGAATAACAAGGACGAATATACATATATTATTATTTCTAGAGTAAACTGTAAAATTATATTACATATTTCGTATAGCCGGTCCTAACAACTTCAAACTGATATTTTGAATATTTTATTTTGATTCACAGTAAAACAAGATAAACAGCATGCTGCTTACGTTCCACCCAGGAACGTGACAGTTACCAAGTAGACTTACTTTCCTGTTCCAAATAGAGTACGTAAACAGTACTCTATTTCCTATTTGGGCAATACCATGGTTATAATTTTAGAGTTAGGGAAAAATCAAAGTGATCATTTAATCCAATGTATTTTTTCTAAGGTTTAACGACTTGAATCAAACTAGCATATTTCTTTGTTTATTTTTAATTTGCTATATTTTAATTGTCAAATACATTTTAGTAATCTATTCCAAAAAAAATGTATATGTCTTTTTAACCTGCAATGGCTTTACTTATAGGTGTGATTGGAAATATTACACGTCTAGTTTCTCTTGACTTGTCCCACAATAAATTATATGACCTGACGAGCGACAAAGAAGTTTTTCGTTTGCCACGTAACACTTCCAAGATATATTTATCAAACAACCAACTAAACAATTTGCCCTGGAAGCATTTGATGAATGTTTCTCATTTGTCTCTCTTAGATATAAGAGATAACGTCTTTGATAATTTTGATCCAGAATTAACAGGAATGGTGGTGAAAGGCACAGACGTTTACTTTGAAGGTAAGTATAATTTATTTCTCGTATGTGTCATACAAATACATAAAATAAAGAAACGCTTAGTACACTGCTAGGTATGTATAAAAAGTAGGTACTAATATTATTGTGGTTAGTAAAGTTGCACAGTATAGAACAGAAAATTTATTTTGCTGTTAATTTTGTGATTACAAGATTTAGAGTTTTACATTTTTTAGAATGGTAAACATAAAAGTATACAAACTTATACATATACATATAAAAGTATACACAAATATTAGCAAGAAGTATTAAAAATGATAACATGTCACTTTTAATATTAAGCACCTTATTTTGCTCATATTGAAGGCAAACATACTACAAATCTTGTATTGCTGCCTTGTAAGATCTAAGAATATGTGTCACTTATATGACGTCCTAATTACGATGTATAAGGGTGGGTACGGGATATATAAAGGGGCGCACACCTGGGCGCCGCGCATTCGTTGCTCGTCCAATGTTTGTTGAAATTATTTATTTTGAAGAACCTTCCGCGATCCAGAGGAAACCCATGAACATTTAGTAGACATTTTGCATTGTAGATAATCATGTCTCTATTGCGGGATAAAAATTACGCCGTTTCAGTGACGAGTGGTGCTTTCTTGTTAATGGCAAGTTTGTGCCAAAACAAAACGTTGATGGCACACTAACCTATTTAAAAAATGGAATGGTACCGAGATTAATATGGATTTGAATACTTTCACCCTGCCACTCCATTTTTAACGCTGAATGGACGCGCAACAGAAACAACGAGCCTCTTCCGCTCCCGTCCAAATCTGTACTGCAAACATACAAAGCGTTCGTCGAAAAAACTGAAACCGAGGTGGATTGTGATGCGCCGTGTGCGTGCGGTTCGCGCACAACTCGAAAATACCGTATTAATCTAGAGAACTTGCTGCAGGCGCGCGGCGCACACACGGATCGGCGCGCATATGTATACCCACCTTTATACGACATATATACATAAATAATTTTGAAACAGTTCAAAAAAATTGTTATATCTTAAATTACATAAAATATATTGGGGATTCACAACAACATCTACTGAGTGTGTTAAGAATATTTTAACTTGAGGACAGACAACAATAATTATTTTTAATACAACGCTATATGTAATAAACTGGATTTTCGGGAAATAGCCAGTTTATAGACAAGAAAAACACATTTTATCCACCATATCTACTTTATCGTGCTAATATTTTAAAATGTTCTCTAATTTTCATCATTTATAATATTCATAACAGATATTTGGGAAATCGATATCGTTAATTGCAGCTTTAATGACATCAAGTCATATTTGAATCATCAGTGGTAATTTGCTGTTACTGATTATTTTCCTGTTATTATTATTATTTTTACTGTTGTAATATGTTTCTTGTGTGTTGTACTGTTCTATAATTGGGAATAACCTGCTGAAAAGTACAGAAATAAATAAATAAATAAATATTTTTTCTTAGTTAACTATTAATTATATTAATTTTTTACAAATGCAGTGCAATATAGCGCTAGTGCCAACGGATATTAAAAATTAATTTTGTGTTTTATATAAAATATTATATCAAAATTATAGAGATGAGAGGTAGTAAGAATTTTATTGTTTATTATTCAACAGCAATGAATGAAAACTGTACAGTGAAGACTGTTAACAAAAGTAGTTCCAAAATATAAATATTGTTTTAATTAGGTTTACTTCAATTATGTAGATTTCCAAGTCCATCCTTAACCTTATAAATGGATTTTATTTATTAAATTCTAACAAAAAGGAACACTCAGATTGATTTCATTGAATTTATGTTCGCCTCAAAGGAACATACAGGCAACAAATCAGCACCATAAAAGGAAATCAATATATTTTACCGTTCATATTTTTTAGGAAATCAACTTAGATGTGACTGCTTCTTGCGGCCCCTTTCTCGACACTTCAACAATCAATTATTCTTAAAGCCATTTTATAAGAGCATAAGATGTGCCAATCCGCCCTACTTGTCAAATCATACTCTATTCGATCTTCCCGAGGACAGATTAAATTGCCCTTCAAATGTTAATACCACAAGAATTAAGGAGAGACAGAACGGTGAATATGACACTTTACCGGATCTTAGATTTAGGGAGTTATCTCGGTAAGTGTATATTAATAATATAGGAAATGAGATTTAACGCAACACATTCAAGCAAAGTATATTGAATTTCTGATTGTAATATTACTTCAAATATTTTATCACAGCAATAAACAGCTGTTAATATTATTAGATAATATTAAAATACGATAAATGAGAAAGGGTTCCTTAAAATGATATCTAACAACTATTATTAACACTACAAAAAATCATAGTATTAAAGCTGCAAAACCAAAATATGTCATACGAAAAATAAATTAAATTGTTGTAGTTTCTATAAAAGTGCAAGAAACCGATGTCCGAAGGATAGGTAGTAAATTGCATATTCGTATAAAAATATTTTTTCTTCGAATCCTATACAATAACCATGAACACTAATGTATTTTCTGGGAATCTACACTCTTATAAAGGAAGGATTATTATAAAATTCTTTTTTTTATGAATACTCTTTTGGACATTCACAGAGATTAGAATCTGTCTATGAAGATCAATAAGTAAATTTTATCCAACTTATAATACTATATAGAACTAAGGTCGTACTCAACAGTATCCTTAGATTTCTAATAGACTAGGTACACTAAAAACTAACGTATACACTAAGGCGCAAAATGCTCTGCTTTAACACATCACTGAACTAACTCAAAGGGATTTATTCTCTTGAGTTTTCTTGTTAATTCTGAGTTGTCAAGAAGGTCGTCTCGACGTTGACATGTTGGAGTCGATGTTCATACCTCCTGGCAATCTTGGATCTAGATTCTTCTAGATCAACAGTATCCATACTCAGGTCCCAATGGAGGTAACTATTTCGGATGTACCAAGATGCATCTACAATGTTCCTTCGCACATTATACTGAAACCTTTGAATGGTTTGTACATTGGTCTACCTGGCACAGCCCCACTGCTGAATTCCATAGGTCCATATCGGTTTAAGTATCTGCTTATATAGCATAAGCTTATTATGAATAGTTGAGTGGAGTTTCTTATAATCAACCGGTATATTTTTCTATATTTAATCATAATTTCTTTTTTATGTTTGATATGGGCTTTTCAGCGTAGTCTAGCATGAATGGTAATATTAAGATATTTGGCTGTATTTGAAAATGAAATTTCTTTATCAGTTAGTTGATTAGCTTTGTTTGTGAAGTTAACTAATACATACTTTGATCCATTTAATTTCAATAGTTTTTGTCCAATTATTAATTTTGTATCTGCAATTTTTCTGCTGCTTGTTCGTGGTCATTATCTACTGCTAATATAGCAATATAATCTGCAAACGTTCCTACGGTATCATTTTCTGGTCTAGTAATATCACTTGTGTATAAAGGGTATAGGACAGGTCCTAGTACACTTTCTTGCGGTACTCCTGTACCTATAACAAATATCTAGCGTATCTAGTGTTCAAAATTAGCGATTTAATTGTTAATTTTTTGAGTATAATAGAGATAATTCACTGTAATATTAAAACTCGTTTTAGACATGTGTTACATTTATTTGAATCATTTAAATCAGAAAGGATAGTAATAGTAATAGGAATAGTGATGGATGTAGATTATTAAAATATAATTAAAAAAAGTTTATTAAAATTCTTAAATTATCTAAATGAAGGTCTTATGTAAATTAAATAATTTCACACATATTATAACCATATGATTAAGTTCCAATCAGATTTTAAATTATACTTCCTTACATACATATATTATAATATAGTAATCTCAAATTATGTTATTCTTTCAGGAAAAAAGGAATTATTAAAGTAAAATGGCGAGTCATGAAGAATTCTGATATTGCAGATACGAATATATTTATCAGGGATATTAAAGATCCACAAAACATAGTCTTCCAAACAACTTTAGCATACTTTAAGAGAAGTTTAGAAATCGATACTATAGGTAGCTTGGGTAAAAAGGTGAAGAACGCTGCGGAATACCAAATATGTTTGCTGGCAAAAGATAGTAAAAATTTTGTTCGAGGTTTTTATCAGGAACAGTGTAAAGCGTTATCGGATACAATATCAGGTGCTGTTATACCATTTGGTAATATGAATCTGCTTTGTGGCGTTCTATTGCTCCATTTGTTGTATTTCTTGCTGTGATTTGTGAATTCATATCTATAAATGATTTAATGTTGACATACGTATTCTCTTATTCAATATATTAAAGTCAATTAATGATAATTGAAAATAATTAATAATATAATTTTATTTATGTTCAATGAAATTCAAAAATTTTAATGGTAAAATAGTTTACTGACATGTTCTAAGTTTAGTTAGTTTTGTAAATAAAATAAATATGTTTGTTAGTATTATTTGTGTTTGACTTTATTATGAATGTATACAGGCTGTCCATTTCGCTATAATATACCAGTTGAGCTTGAAGACACGAATATATTTCAAAAAGGTCCCACCCTTTTCCGATACGAGATTAAAAAAATGTGGCATTTATCGCCATGCAAAAATTGAACTTAAATGATATCATCAAAAGATATTTATAAATAGTGGTTCTATTAGAATTTGTAGTAATACCCCCCAGAATTATAATCAAAATGATAGCGACAGATAAGTAAATAAATTAATGCATTACGGAATTTGTTAAGATTATAAAGAAGAATAAATACACTTTATTTGGTTACATATCATAGTTTTCGAATTATGGTTAATAATTAATATTTTTTCATTATTCCGATGGAAAATCGAGAATTTTTCTTAATCAGAAAAAATCCAAGGGCTATTTTAAACATATTTAAAAAAATAATCTTTAATTTTTTAATAATCTTTTATGCCAGCATGATAAACTATTGTAAATATAGCTCAGTGTATGTATGTACAACTGGCTTAACACTCCAAGTGGGGTAGCATCGCTTATAATCGCTATCCAAATATAACATTTTGGGAATGATTAATCCCCTATATTTTCTTACATATGTAATGCCATTTTTTTCAATCCATGGCTTCATCCTTTGAGTTTTATGCTCTAATCTTGTTGAGGTCATCTTTCATTTCTTCACTATATCCAAGTTGATCTCGGTCTACCTCCACGTGTCTTACTTTCTGATTTTCATTCCACTATTATACTTATCACACTTTCTCGGTCACTCTTCATACATGCCCCAGCCATCTTAGTCATTGTTCCTTAATTATTCTTATTATATTCTCTCTTCTTAAACCCTCTTTCTCTGTTTTTAATTCTTCATCTATTTCCAAATTGATTATCGTTCTGCATTTTTCATCTGCTGTTCGTATTGGGTCTAATATCTCATGATTTTCCTATTAGAAACTTTCATTCATTCCTCTTGCAAAATCAACGCAGATAATGAGTCCCCTTGTTTGATGCTTTTGTCGATGTTAATGTATTCAGTTTTTCAAAAGGATAGTTATTCTATTCTGTTTTTATACTTATTCTAGTTTCTGTTGAGGTTGAATATATGTCTTCGGAGTTTCGTTGCTATTTATAGCTCACTCAGGGTAATCATTAGTTATTTTCTACTGACGGAGTCGAAAGCCTGTTGGAAATCTACAAATCGTATTTCAAGGTCTGCATTGAATTTGTATTCTTTTTCGATGATTTGGTTCATTACATATAATGCAATCGTTGTTGATTTTCTTTCATGAAACCAAATTGATATTGCCCTACCACGTTACTTGATATTTCAGATATTCGTTTCTGTATGATTGTGGAAATAATTTTGTATGCTCTGTTTAGCAGCGTTATTCCTCTATAACTTTCATATTCGTATCTGTCTTCGTTCTTGCATATAATTATTATTTGGCCTATTTCTCAATCTCGTAGGATTTTCACCTCTCCCTATATATGTAGGATTAGTTTATATATCCGCTCCCATAGCATTTCGCCTCCATATTTAATTAATTCCACATTTAAATCATCCTTTCAGGGTGCTTTTGAATTACAACTTTTTTTATTATCCATTTTACTTCTCCGAAAATGGATTCTTGTGCTTTAATATGTCAGTGTTATCCCGTATTATAGCTTGTGTGTCTTCTTCGTTGAGTCGCTCCATAAAATATTCCATCCATCTCTCTTTAACTAGATTATCTTCCATCACTACTATTCCTTGCTTCTTTTATTTCAATAGTTTTGGGTATATAGGACTTATTTTGGTTACTAATTTTTTTGGTGACATTTCTCTTTGTTACTTTGGTCTTCTTCTATTTCTAATATTTCGTTTCTGTCTAGTGCCTCTTGCTTTTTCTTATTATTTTTTACATTTTTTACTTTTTTCCATGTAGTTAGTCTTGCACATCATTTCATTTTCGTCTTGTCCTGATTCCAGAATAAAATTTTTATTAACGTTTGAGTATGTCTTTTAGGAGATAGATTAATAGGACCGTATGTTATGCCTCAGCGTTTAAACGGATCCGCTTATTTCAATTTTTTGTTAAACGCTTTGCCGGATTTGCTTGAAGATGTACCCGTCGGATTAAGAACAGGAATTTTTTTCACGTATGATGGCGCTCCAGCCCATTTCAATGTCTTAGTTCAATACTATTTAAATCAAACTTATCCAGATTGATGGATTAGATGGGGTGGGCCTATTGCGTATGCCCCTCATTGACAGGATTTAAACCAGTGGGACTATTTCATTTGGGGCTATTTAAAACAATTAGTTTATTCAGTTCCTGTTGATAATCTACAGCAACTAGAACAGCGGGTCATAGATTGTTGCCAAGAAATATGGAATACACAAGAGGTATTTTAGCAGGAGTTAGAAGGTCAATGAGGCGCCATTTAGAGAGCTGTATTGAGGTGATTGGAAGGCACTTTCAACACTTGTTCCTGTTGTAACTTGTTCCCTATTTTGTTAATACGTTTTTTTTTTGTTATATAAAATTAAAAATTATTTGTTGATGGTAGATTATACACCTAAATTCATATCGACGCTTAAATCACCATAATACCCTTAGGACTGATTTGCGGATCTATGTTTATATGAAAAAATTTTCATGTTTTCTTATGTAGAATCATCCCTTAAATTATTCGAACGAAATTTCCGGACACCCTGTATAAAAATGTTGAATACTCGAGTACATGATTAGAGTTATTGCTGTTTATATGCGTCCGAGAAATATATTTGACGACTTGCGTTATCTGAGATTACAGTCAAATATCGTCATCGATCAATTGATGACCGTAGCACGCCAAATCAGGGATCAGGGAAACTGACGGATACGGAACAGATGGTGTATAATTCGGACAGTGCATACATGAACCTTAAATTCCATAAACCAGTGGTTCTACATAACTTCTTGAAACAAACAGTTCGTTATCAAGGACCCCACTATCCGTTTTAGGGTATTAGTCAATACAGGTTTCACTGCTATTTTTCACTGTTCCATTATTATAATAAGTACATATGTAGTGTATACCGAAACTCGATGAAATGGAGTTTCATCATATATGAAATTTCTTTGGTAATTGCCACTTTTGCGCTTTTAAGTATCATCAAATATTCAGTAAGAAAGTCTACAAACTTAAAATGTTAGTTTCAAAAATATATTAAAAGTGATTGTGACATTACTTAAGTAAACGAAATAAACTACTTACATAGAAGTAAATCAAATATGTATTTACAAAACATTTAGAATATTGTACGTTAATAACTTTCAGTATTAGTGCCACTTGTATAATTTGCAATGTAAATAATATCTTTATTAATTTCTCACTGTTGTGACAACTACAAGATTAGGCATTCATAAAGATTTATTAAATAAAGCGAATTAATTAAGACTATAATTATGTGACACTATATATGAATACGGTACTCCGTAAAATTATCTCTTCTGAACAAAGGAACATTGTTATTGTTTTTGCATCGTTACATGTTGATTACATGTAACAAAGGAATCTTCCAATTTATTTCTCTATCCTTACCTAAACTAGAATACAGCACTTCCATTAATACGTTTTTTCTTAAACATAGCACCTCTCAATTAGACGCAATTGTTTTGTTTCATATTTTTATTCCCACAGTACGATGGTGTCTGACATTTATCAGATGGCATTTAATATAATTATTTATGAAATGTTCCTAAATAAGAAACTGGCACCGATTTTGGCACCTTTCTTAAATCGATAATATTACTATGTATGTAGTGGGCTGAATTGATTAAAACAATATATGTAATTATTAAATCGATATTATTATTTGATAATTGTTGCTAGAGAATAGTTACATCTAATTCATGCATTATGAATATATGCTATGATTTTTCCTATTTCCAAATTTCCAAATACATAGATTGATATTATTTTGAAATGAATTTAATTTATTTCATATTGTTTATACATATATTTATAGCTTTATAAATGGACTAGGATCTATATATATATATATATATATATATATATATATATATATATATATATATATATATATATATATATATATATATACTCGTTTGTAGTTTCGTAACCTGGTCATTATTATAAGTTTCTAATAAGTACCGGCATGTATGAAAAATAAATAATGGTTTATGTTTACGAAAATTCCAAGAATGTGGCATTTCAACATAGATTTTCTTGTAACAACACAACATATGAGACTGCCAATTATTTTGTCCAACTTCCTTATTACTAGTTTGCTGATTCCCATTATAAAATAGTGAATAAGTATAGTGAACAGTGGCGGCTCATGATGAAATGAAACGGGTGTTCTGCACAGGGCTGATCCTAGGGTATTGGCTGCCCGCGTGCAAATTTCAAACGTATCCAAACTATTGGTGCCGTAGGGGCCGCAAAAAAATTGCGCCGCAGACGAAAATTTTGAAAATTTTCAAGGTCACGCGTTTTCCTGATACTTCAGAATTTTTAAATATAGACTTTCACAAGAAAAAATTTTGGAATTTAATACCCTTTTGAAGAACATTAATGTTTGCCGTCATATTCTTTGGTTAAGCGAAAAGGTGAATTTTCTACTAGAGGGTCCATAACACTTAAAATATTTTCCGAAAGAGTTTCACCGTCACATTTTGTAGGTTTCAGGTATGTCCAAAAACGTTCGATCGGTTCACCATTGAGAATATATCTTAAAACTACCACTAACTGAGTTTTTGCAGATACACCAGTTGTTTCGTCTGCCATAACTGCCAAAAATGATGGTTTGTTAATTTCTTTAATTATTTCTTCATGACATACTTTTAATATACAGTCTAAAAGATCATTTTGTATTTCTTTAGAGGTTCCTTTAAATACTGAAGCATTTTGTAGATGCTCGCTTAAAGTTACATCAAGCTCAGCAGAAAAATTTATCAAACCACGAAATATTCCTGGGTTTTGAGAGATTTCAGCTTTGTCATGTCCTCGCAGCGCCAGTTCAAAGGCCCCACAAAACTTTATGCAGTTTATAATTTTTGACAAAACGTATCTCTTTTTTGTCACATTATCATTATGCTTTTGCACATTTATCCAATAAGCTGAATCTAGCTGCGCTTTAATATTAGTTGTTCCTAATAAAGCTAATTCCATTGTATTATGTAGATGGCTTTTGGAGTTGCCGTGTTTTTTTATTTTTTCAGTTAAGTGCACCAAATCTGTCACCCCTACCTCCGTCCATGCTTTATCACCGCCAAAAAGTAAACAAGGAAAACAAAATAACGCATTTTTTTGTTGCATCCACAAATCCAATTGTTCTTCGAATAAATGTCTCTATTAAATTGACGTTTATATGCTTTTCCGCGGCTAACACCTGCAGTCTCAATAACAATATCGGGCAATGGCCTACCATTGTTTTTTAAATCAATTTTTTCATAAGAGTATTTAAAAAATCGCTTCACATGAACTAAATTATAAACTAAATCCATTGTCACTATCACAGTATATAAATATTAATAATTAGTACAATAAATCACTACAAAAATTCACAAAACAGTATTTAAAATCTCAAATTAACACGAAATATGAAATAGGTACGAATTACGCCCGCAAACTGTACGAGAAGTAGGAAGGAGTAAACATTCACTGATGTTGCCCTAGCTGGAAAAAATACAGCTCACTGACCGTGTAAATTTGCGCATTTACGAGCGCCAAGTGTGGATTGTCGCAGGAGTTGATGGGGAGGACGGGTGTGCCGAGCCGTGCTGAGAACTACCTCGTGTGGCCCAGTTCAATGTACCGCGACGCGTTCGCGTATAGACCCAGATAATTCATCTGGTCTACTACTCAATAGAGGACGGCGGACAGAATGCCACTTTAACGCAATAATTTGGTTAGCTGCACCAACTAACCAAATTATTTTATTAATAAATTTTAGTAATTATTATGTCGCGAAAATATACAAATATCTAATTTTTTTGGCAGTTCTGCAGCTCTGCAGCACCTATACACCAGCCGCCCCTGATAGTGAATAGATCGTCAGATTCTAGATGCTAGGGGTAAATTAAAACATTTTAGTTATCTAAACTCGAAAACAGTTTTATATAGACATGACATATTACAATGTAGGCATTTTTTTAGTAACGTTATTAATTTTATAACGAAGACTCTTTTTAAGTATTTTTTTACCAACAAATATAATTATTGAGCTCTCGAATCAGTACGATTTGTGTATAACTTTTGTCTATTTGTCAACAAACCTAACTTTTTAACGTATATATTGAGGTAAATATGTAGTTCAAATATTCAGATTGTTATAAATTGCTGTTATATATGGATTTCCCAGGTCAGTTGCCAGACGCGAAACTAATAAAAGTGCAGCACTTTCCTCCGCGTCCACAACATGTATGGGTGACCTAACTTCTTCTCCTATAGAGGTGTAATTTAATTAATGTTTGAAATATAGGTTTGAAATATAAAAATAGTTTGAATTTATGAGTTAATTATTCTTTTGGTCAATTGAGGACGTTACCATTTCGAGCCCCAAAGCAGAATTTTTTTGATATATTTGAACACAATTCATATTTTTGTGTTTGTTACTAACATATTATTTATAAGTACAAATTGTCAAGAATAGGAGCAAGTCTAAAAATTGTGATATTGGACTGCTCCCGAGGTGCGCAATAAATAATCTAGTCTTTACTCAAACTATATCCGTTAGTCAACAGAAATAGCAGGATCAGCACAAAAAATAAACTATTGCTATACAAAATGACATTTAGATCCATACTAACATATGCCTGTCAAGTATGGCACGGAATATCCAACATACAATACAAAAGACTCTAAAAGACTCAAAAATAAATTACCAAGATTATTAACAAATTCAAATAAATACTAAAAAAAAGAAAAATACAGACATTACATAACACAACAGGTATAACATATATTAGACAATATATAAAAGAAACACACACACACACACACGCACGTACACGCACATCCACACGCACACGCACACGCACACGCACACACACCAGTAAGCCAATACAGGAGCACCGTCGCGTCGATACGATTAGTAAATATAGTAGAATTATTTTATGAAGAGCAAGTCGGCAATAAATCGTGTGACAAAGAGCAATGTAAGTAGTTTACCTTCTCCCACGCGAATGCAGTAAAAGAATTTTATAACTCTTTTACTGCATTCGCGTGGGAGAAGGTAAGCTGTACATTGCTCTTTGTCGTACGGTTTATTGCCGAATTGCTCTTCATAAAATAATTCTACTATTTAATCACATGAAACCATAAAAGCAAACACAACTTCTAACTATATTAAGCGGGGGAATAAACTATTGATTCTATTTTAGTTTACTCAGGAAAGCGTGAAACATCAAAAATAATTATCTACAATAATTTTTTATGAATTTTTCCTATAAAAATAAACGAAATGAAAAAAAAATCAGAATAACATAACTAAAGCGTAAGTATTAAAATAAATAAAATTCTAGATTAAATGGAGCTAGGCTTAAAAACTAATATCAAATATACAGGGGGCCTGACCATCGACAGGGTGCATATGTATGTGTATACTGGACAGTGACAGTGGACAGAATAGCAGAACATATGTATGTGTACGTAAATGCAAATTAAGTGACACCTGTCAAATGAATATTGTAAAATATGAACTGGACATGCTTTAAATAGCGAATAAGGAATAATTTCTGTATTCTATATTATAAAGGACCTGTATTAAGATTAGAAATGTAAAAATACGAAGGAGAACAAATAAAACATTTTAACGGAAGGGCCTTTGCTCAGTCAGGTTCGATCTGGCCGCGTGTAAAGTGCATCATTTTCCCTCCGAATGCTGCCCCACTCTTTCTTCTACACAAACACAGAGAATCTCACATTTTTTCCTATTCTTGATAAGGATCTATTCTTGTATTTAATTGTAGGTTTCATTGTGACATTTGGTGGCAAATTACTCGAAGTGTTTTTAATAAATAGGAAATGATGTGAAGGTATTTATTATTGGTAGATGTACTGTAATATAGAATTATAATTCAATCATGTAAAATTTAAGACGTCTTAATACAAGACGTCTAATTGCAAGAAATGTAGATAACCACATTTGAATATCTTGACTGGTATTACATTTATTGTTGTTTTTAAGAACGAAATCCTCTTTAAGCAAGAAACACGAACGCAGCAGAAGTGAATGATAATGCGACCTTCGAAATAATGGAGAATCACATTCATATGAAATAATGAGACAACTTCGGTATATTCTCGTGAAATATCGATAATACTCAACTAATTTTTGAGATAATTGGAATTTATAATATTGTGACCATATTTAATCACTAGAGTTAATTCATTACGGAAACATATTGAAAATGTCTCATGTTATTCTTGATGGTAGTGATACGAATACTAATTACAAAAATAAATGTATTAGTTCTCTTTCATTGTAACTATAAACATTTTTTACTGATGCAAGTGTAAATACTTAATTAGTAGCTTCTTGAATATAAATTGGAGGCTATTGTATGTTCAAAAGTTATTACTTAATAACTACTTAAATGAAACTCTATAGTTGTTTCATATAGACCCAGCAAACCACAATACTGGCTTATATGGCTTAAATATGCTGTTTACATAGTGAGGAGAGTTAGTTTTACCTGGGCAATATTACATAGAAAGTAATAGTTATTATAATTTTAGTTTTGAGGTTGTAGGTGCGATTGTTGAAACACTCAAGGTAGGGCTGTCATATTTTCGCTCTCTCAGTATATGCATCTAATGTCATAGGTAGACAAAGTATAAAGTGTGCGAAGACAAGACAAGGTGACTGGAGAGAGAGTCAACCCGCAGCCCACCTATGCAACCATTAAGCTCACTCAGTTTGGTCTGAGACGCCCATGCGTATTGCTTAAGATATGACAACAACATTGTGCTTTAGTTAACATAACATTTCACTTTCATATAGTTTATACCAATTTCACAGTTGACATACCATCTTTAAGAATAGTGTTAGTTGATTGTGTTAGTGACTGTTTAGAAAATTGATATGCAGTTAATTAGGATTTGGTTATGTTTATTCGCAATTTTTGCAGCATGCTCAGCCAAAGGTAGGACCTTGAATTTACTTTATAAGAACTCATCGTTTTATGTTAAGGACACAATTAGCAAATGCGCGATTTAACCGGTTTGATGACATATTTTTTTCACCCTGACTGGCACACAATTATGTTAGGCAAATCGACTAAATTCTAATTGAAGTGTATTTTAATTGTATAATTATATATTTCATCAATTTTATCTGACATGTTAGAAGGTTATTTTCATGCCCCTCTGAGCATTAATACCATAAAATGCCGGTTAAAAATGTATAAAGTAATATTAATAATGAATATAAACATTATAGTATCCAGTTTGTTTCCATTCAATAAGAAAAAGTATCGATTGAAGATATATATTTTGTACGTTAAATAAAGGAATATCAACAATTACAATACCGGTCTTTAGTAATGCAACTCACAATCAGTGCCGGTGGATATAGTGGCAAAGGCAATAAAGATTCTCAGTGTCTTTGCCCCCTTTGTTCTTAAAAAGCAAAACCATTGACCGGATTATGGCTAGCCCAGATTAAAATTAATTTGGTAACTTGTAAGTATGTTTACTAAAACAAAAAATTACACAGAAATTGTAAAAATGTTTTTAGTGCGACCTGCTTCTTTCACGATTGGTTATATGGATTAATTTCGATCATGTAATTTAACATTAAATTTATACGCATCCTCCTTTATTTGTGACATGTTTGAAAAAGCTGGAGTGTTTATCGAAAAATGGAGTTATGTATTTAGATTATCTAATTTATTATCTTGGCAATGCATCTTCAGAAACTTTTTTTGGTAGATCAAACATATTTTTGTATTTAGAAGCAATAGCTATTTTGAGAGTAGAGTAGAGAGAGATTTGTATTATTTTTTGTATTTTGAAGATCCGTAGAAAGGGTACATAGATTGTATAAGTGCGTTATACCATGGAGATATGTATAGTTTATTTCATCGTTATTTGCCAAATAAAAAATCTCAAAACATACCGTGGCTTGTTTTTATGACTAGGCTCAGGTAGGCTGTTCCGTTTATCGGCAAGATAAGAGAGTTTCTATTTAGCAAATAGCGATGAAATGAATAGTACTCGTATATTTATATGTTCAATCAAATTGCTTTCATGAAAAATCAATGCCATATTTGGAAATCAGTGTACTTACCTATTTTTACGTATTTACTAATATAATAATATCAATATTAAAACTATTATCTTCCACCATGGTTTAAATGGTGGATAATAGAAACAAAAAATAATTTTTTTTTCTATCGTTTATTTTTCGTTCTTCGGCCTAAAAACCAAAACAAAAAATGGATTTTATAAAATTTGTGTCTGTGTATGTGTCGTTGTCGTCGGCATTAAAATTTCTTGTTAGCGCGATAACTCAGCTAAATCGTGTCGGATTGATCGAGTTTTAACTGATTCTGATCGGGGACGTCTCCTAGACGACACCTATTGATTTTGAGGTGGATAGGACACATCCCACCCTGTCCATGGGTCATGAGAGGGCACGATGTAAATGTATATGTTCATTCTGAAATTTTAAACATAAACATTTAACACGTTGCTGATCTTGCATTGAACGAAAAAAACATATATTCGGTCTGTATCAAATACGAATGAATGAGAAAACAAATTTTGTTCGATCACAAACGCATTGATACGGCACTGAAGCAGTCGCTAAAGAACAAAGTAAAACTGTCGCATAAAATACACATTCTGCATTTATGTGTTGGTTTATTTTTTCTCGGCCACTCAAGTTCGAAATAGAGATGTACTACGTGCGGAAAAGTCCGTTTTAAGGTTTTAAAACTGTATATTTTTTTAATAAGTGACCCAAAATTATTTGGTGAATATGTAGTTACTGAGTAATTGAAACGTTTGAAAATGTATTGTAAATCTGCAGGGTTAAAATTTTACTCCCTTTAGTATGTGAAAATGGTACTTGTAAAATTTACAATATGATGGTTATAAGTTGAATCCATGATGATATATAATAATAAGCTAATACAATACGTCACAGAAATATGTTTTATATTTCTTTGATATAAGCTAGTCGGATATTGTAAGAATGCTGTGCAAATCAAACAATTCTAAGAGTCTAGATAATATAACGTTTATTCCCATATTTGGGATATCATGTACATTCGATTTTCATTTATTGTGTGACAAAAGTACTACAGATACTTATATATATATATATATATATATATATATATATATAACATGAAAAACAAATTACTTTAATACTGTATGCATTGTATTATGCCTTTCGAATATAATATAGGTAAATAAAATGTGGTGAAATACATTTTTCATTTACGTTTCTCTTTTTTATATGTTGAATATGGGTGAAATACTTTACTTTTAATATGATTAAGTTATTAAATTACTGTATGAAAATTCATACCAACATATGGTAAAAAATTTGCCACGCGTTTGCGGTAACTTTTATACATATATCAAATTAGTCCCCATATGTACCTCGCTTTGTGTGGATTTTATGTGATATTTTACATTGCATTTTAGACAGTGCGTACTCCATGATATTTTCTATTATATATTCATGTGTACGTAATATTTCATGTGTACGATATGTTTCTTTGTAATTAGTTCTTTTGTAATTAAAGATAATTTTGAGGATTCAGAATATGTTTTATTCGAAATTGAGTGATGATATACGTATATATATATATATATATATATATATATATATATATATATATATATATATATATATATATATATCAAACGGTGTAACTACCATTTTTTTTTAAATGTGATTAACATGTTTATCCCGTGATATCTTTATTTAAATAGAAATATTAGACAGGCGCAGCATTCGAAAACTTTATTTGTTGACTAGCATATGTTAATTAGTTACACGAATTAAGATTTTCAATCTTGTTCGTTCCATGACTCAGTCATATATAAACAAGCCGTTCAGCTTTTATCTTTAGTAAAAGTACTGACAAAATCTATAATGAATTTGTTATGCAATGCTTATAAGAACTTATAAATAAGAAATTTTATTGCATGAAGGTACGTTTACTATAAAGGACATTGTTTATTTCTCATATACTAGACAAGTTATATTGTACCTAAAATTTAGGAAAAATGATATGTTTAATAATTATAATATTGAAAATTCTTGTAGTGTTTGTGAAAGTTCTATTAATAATTGATAAAGTAAAATATGCATGGCATATTAATATATAGTCATAGACAAAAATGTTGCATATTTTATTTTAGTCATTATTTTTATTTTATTTTTTTCTTTTATAATGTTTTGGTTTTTTTATTGCTAGATACCCTGTACTAGAGTGTTTTTAAGTATACTGAAATTTATTTCGGATAAAAGAATGTTTAGACATAGCCTTTATAGCGGAATAAGCAATAATATTACAAATTACAACCATATAATTGTGTGCCTTGGCGACTAACAACGACTGCTGTTTTGTTTGTTGTTATCAGAATGATATGTTTAGTGCTTTACTTACTGTTTCGGTAGTTTTAGTTAGTGATATGTCACATTTAAGCGAGTTAGTTTCTGTTAAAATTGTTATTTTAGTCAACGAGAGTCGAGAGTTACAGACAAGAAGCTATTGCGAGGTGATTTCACAATTATCAATCGGCTGTTTCTCATATAGTAAAACGATACAATGAGAATGGAGAATATAAAAGATGTTTTGGTCAAGGAAGTAAAAGATGTGCAACGCCAAGAGATGATCAATATTTGAGAACTCTATCGCTCATTGCGAAATCGTTCATTTACAGCTCCGCGTCTGAAAAATGAATTACTGATTACAAGACAAGTCAATATAAGTGTTAAAATAGTAATAAAGAGACTTGAAGAAGTCGGTTTAAACCCGAAATGTCCTTTAGAGTTCCCAAGGTCACAAACCAGATATTTACAATTGGCAAGAGTCCATTCTAATTGGAATACACATTAATGGGGAAAAGTCCTTTTCACAAATGAAACAATAATAGAATTACGTCGTGAAGTATGCAGAAGGTCTGGAGAACGTTTTGCAGAGTGTAATCTTGCACAAAACCCTAGTTTGGTGGCGGTTCCAATATGCTTTGGGGAGGCATTAGTTAGGAGAGACGCATGGAGCTTGTTGGGGTAAATTTAAGAATTTAAGAATGAATTCTGACTGGCACATACACAATATTCTTGAAGAGCATGTTTTGCCTTATGCCGGATTCATTGGGTGCGAAACTTTGTGTTAATGCATGATAATGCCCGGGCTTATGCTGCTAGAACAGTGATCCAGTACCTTGAGGATGTCGGGATTGAGGCACTAGAGTGGCCACCAATTATTCCTGATGCTAGTCCCATAGAAAATCTATGGAACATTCTAAAGAGACATATACGAGAACGAAATCCAACTCAATTCCAGAATTAAAAAATGCTGCACAGGAAGAATGGAATAAAATTCCGCAAGAAATCACCAAAGATCTTCTGCGGAGTATATCTAAAAGGATGCAGGCTATCGCTGGAGCTAGAGGAGAAAATACTAAGTACTAATTTTTTATTATGTTGCCTTAAAGTATTGTTATAGTGTCGTTATTGTTTACTCTCGGTATTGTTTAAATGTGATAACCAAATTCAGGTTATTTTATTTCTCTTCAGTTCCAGTTCCTCTCAAAAATGGTGCAGGGTATCTAGCAATAAAAAATACAAAGAGTTTTAAAAGAAAAATAATAAAATAAAAGTAATAACTTAAAATAAAATATGCAATATTTTTGTTTGTGCGTTTATTTATTTAACCTGCATATAGACATTTCTTTGCTGACAATTCGATTTAACATTTTGGCATCATACAGTGTATGATTACCCGTATTAAATATTGTTATGTACATAGGTACTTATCCATAGTTAATTTGGTAATAATGGAATACATGTTACTCCTTTCTTATTCCTCATCAGGTCTTATTCCTATTCCAAATTACGTATGCAATATTATGCTTAGAAGTTAGGAAGTACAAACTTGGCAATGCCTCGTTTACAGTAAAAAGTGAACGGTTCTTTCTTAAAATATTCTTCAAGATATATTAGATATGCAGCTCATGACCATGGATGAAACTATTTGATGAGTAACTTTGATAATTAATTAAGTACAGGATAAATTACATGAAACACGAAACACGAACAATATTCATTAATATTGCAATTATTACTGAAATTCCGAGTTCACTGCAGAAGTAACTAATATTACCTTATGTAGAGGTAATAATTTTAACCACTAATGTTCCTCATCGCTTCACAGAATAATTAATACATATTAAGGTCTAAGAATTTTACCAAAGATCGTAGGTACATACATATGTGCTGAATTTAAATGAATATATAACAACTTAATGATACAGCTACAACAATTAGAGGAATATAACTTAAAATACATTCCATGAAGACTTTTCTATAATACCTTAATCTGTGAGTGGATTTAAAGAGCGCAAATAATTTAACCAAATATTATGATAAACGCTTTAATACAATTTTTGAAGTAATGAGAAGTAAAGCAAAGTAGTGTAATAAAAAATAAGAATTATATAGTGTGTTCTAATTGAATATAAACAGTCAACAGTGAAATATAATGAAAACAAGTATAAAATACATTTTAGATGTACCATCAAATGTACAAGTATTAATTACATTTCGCTCCGTTGTCCTGTAATGTTGATAACAGTACATACATTTTTGGTGTTAATTATACTAATGGTCTTAAAATAGACACGCCTTCTATTAACCAAAATCATGATTAACTGAATAGAAAAACCTTTCAATTACCTATGTCTATATTTCAGGAAAATGCATCGAAAGTGTTACATTACATTATATCCTGACGCCTGACGGTACATTAATTATTGTAATTATTAGAATAACTTTTTAATTACTAGTTTATTTTCAAAAGCAATATCGAATTACTGTTTTCATTATATTTCTAATATATGTATAAATCATAGTATTTTATACCGTGATCTGATGCCATGATTTATCGCTCGTTCTTTCAATGAAACTTTTAAATTTTGAAAACCACCATTTCGATGCTATCTCGATTCCACTCTTCAGCTTTAGAAAACCACTATAAGATGTCTCTAGATATACACTTTAATATTATATAATTCAAACTTTAAAATATATAATTTAGCTCATATATTTCCGCTGTTTTCTAGTTTATAATTTGTTTCGTTAATATAACTTTCACTATTAATGCTATGAGTTAATAATAACAAACTTTAAAGCAGATTTGTCATTTTGTAAATCTCTCTGTTTTACATTCATAATAACAGTTCATAGATTTTAGTATTAGACATTGAAAAACTTGTCCTTATTGAAATAAGTTGACCCACTATATTAAGAAACCTGTCTACAATTGATTTAGTCCTTGAACACTTACTGGTTTATTATTTCATAACTGTAAAATAAATAATAAAGTTGACTCAATTATGTTGTATACCATAGTCGATGCGTAGATGATACATAATTATTTTTGTAAGCAGGATATGATTATTTCCACTTAAAACATTGTCGCACTTCTTACATACATATATGAAAATTGACTATGGTGAACTTTTTATTTTATTACCAACAATATTGTTGAAATGCATATCTATTGGTTGTGTTTAACGTAATTTGAAATATATTTTCTTTATCATGTAATTGACACTTAATTAATTAATATTTCTAGCAGTAATTGTGAAACCATATGTATATTTTGAGATGTGAAACGTAATCTAATAGTGCGAATATAGTTCTTATTACAGGTCCGCTGTACATAAAGCAGTAAAAATTTATGGAGTGTATTTTGCTGTTTCTATTGAGTATGGCTACATGAGTCGTTTAATAGCTGGCAATATCGATATCCAAGAACTCTGGAAAAATAATACCCATAAGCATAATGTCCATATAGGTACCGAATACTTTTTTCGTCTAAAAATTAACAATAGATGAAAGACAATTTGCGAAATATTCATTCCGGTTGTTTTCAAATTAGCTTCTAATTAAGTTATTCGCTGATTAAAAAAATATATTGATATTGAGATAATTTTTACTTAATTTACAAAATAACTTGAGGTGAATAATACAAAATATTACACTATTTTTTTATTACTGTGATCTAGATATTATGAACTACACTTACGAATGTTACATATTTAGGTTATAATTATGACATACCTAATATTGAATATAATAGTTAACACAATTACATTCCATTAGGGGATACGGTGTACTTCAAACGTTTTAGTTTTCTTTTTTGGAGTTGGGTTATGTTTTAATCTGAATTTATACTTGCTCTCATTCCAAAATTTCTTGATTTGAATTATGTGGATTCAAAAAAAAATTATTATGCCAGACAATTATGTTATATCTTTAGTTAATAAATAGTGATTATTTATTTAATTTAATTGTAGTTGGTAGGTTCGATATTAACTCATAAAAGGGCTCAGTTATTTCACAAGCGGTTATAATTTTGCCCACAACTCATTAGAATATATGCTTATTAGATTTCCTTGCTATAAACTTGCAAATTTCATATTTTGAGTGTCATGTATCCTATTGGCAATGTGTCAAGAAATTTGTCTTTCGGAGTAAAGTATGTAAGAATACTAGAACTCATAACACATGGTAATTATCAAGAGGATATCGAACGCTATGTCTTATTTATTAAGTTAACGTTTTTTTTTGTAATATTGATTCAGTTAATTAAAGTCCTGAGTACCATGACAAATTAAATTGGCAATAGTACAATACTCCTTTGACTACCGCTGGTACCTACTGAAAACGTATTTTTAAATTCAAATATTTTTTTTTTAACTACATTATTTATTATACATGAAATAATTTAGTAATGAATTCTTCGGCAATGCTTTAAATACATATGAATTTACTCGAAATTTTTTATATTCTGGAACTCTGTAATGAGGCAAAACCTATTGGTTCAAAGGAAATAATGGGTGGTGGCAGAAACAGTAATTTAAACGTAACAGAAATACAAGATAAATTGTGGAATATACCTTGTATATTTCTGTGAGTATCGTAAGTCAGATTAGTGTAGTAATACTTGCCATAATTCACTGATTCGAAGAAAGCTTGATGGTTCCTTATTCTTAAGGATGACCGATGCTTTAGAGAGAATGAGTATTCTAAATGTGATTTATGCCATTACGAACAATTCAGTGATTTATGCCATTATAAAGAGAACTATTTGCCCGATTTTTTCATCTAATTTTAAATTTTCAAGATGGTTCCTGTAATAACGTAAAACTTATCTCTCCCTTCTTTAAATTGCTTATACAATTTTTCTTTAGGTTTTTACAGGCAGCTTTTCACGTTTCAATTAGGTATTTTACTAAATTAAAATCTGTTTTGTTTATTCATATATTTATTCAATGATGTCATGGTTTTGTTACTTGTTAATGTTAAAAGGTTATTCAAGTAAGGTAAATTATGCGGATTGATGTTGGACTGTTGAATATTCTCCTATACGAAGACATATCTCTTGGACCATACCAATTTAATGTTGATATGACAATCGTATAGTAAAAGTTTATAAATTATGTTTAATGATATATAGGGTGTTCCAAAATGTCTTCTACAATCAATATCTCCGTTATTTGAAGAGATGAAAAGAGGAACTAAAAATTATTTTAAATTGTATCAGAAAACTCTGTTGATTACAAGCTTCTTTGTTGCTTAACCTTTATGAATCTACTTTTTTTTAAATTGCACCCCTACCTTTTGTGTACTGAAAATAAATCCCCACTACAGTCTAAACACTGAAGTATAACATACTTAACAGTTGTAATTGCATTTCTTCATAGAAGAAAGAATTATTCTTAAATAAACATAGTATTGGTGCATGACAAAACGTTGTTTCAAAAGAATCAGCTCTCAGACCATTTTTGTTCTCTGAAGGTTAATTTAGATGTAAATAAACAGTTTTAAAACCTTAAAACGGACTTTTCCGGACGTAGAAGATCTCTATTTTGAAATTGAGTGGCCGAGAAAAAGTGAACCAACACATAAATGCAGAATATGTTTTTTTATGCGACAGTTTTACTTTTTTCAAATAGTCCACCATCGTGCTTTCTCATGACCCATGAACAGGGTGGGGCGTGTCCTATCCACCTCAAAATCAATAGATGTCATCTGGTAGACGTCCCTAATCAGAATAAGTCGAAACTTGATCGATCCGACACGATTTAATTGCGTGATTGTTCTAACAAAAACATTTTTTTCAAATAGTCCACCATTGTACTTTCTCATGACCCATGTACATGGTAGAGTGTGTTCTATCCACCTCAAAATAAATAGGTGTCGTCTGGGAGACGTCCCCGATCAGAATCAGTCAAAACCCGATTGATCTGACACGATTTAGTTGAGTTATCGTGCTAACAAGAATAAATGTCGATGACAACGACGACAATGACACACACACAGCAAACTTTTTTTAAAAACCATTTCTTTTTATTTTATACCGAAAAACGAAAAACAAACCCAATAAACATTTTGTTTTTTCAATTTTTTTTACACGATTACATTACTTTCCGCGTATAGTGGAGTGCGGAAAAGTAATAATACTGGTATTTCATATTTTATAAGTATGTTAACTAACTAATGATTGTTTTAAATATAGAAACAAACTTGTGCTTTTCATATTGTATGAGAAATCGAATCGAAGAAAGATAATCGTTGTTATTGGTTTGACTGGAATAAAATAAAAACTCCTGGGATTTTCTGCATTATAATTTGAATTAAGACCATAAACTGTAATTAGCGACAGACTGGGAGATAAATTATAGTTTTGTAGAGAAAACTAATTTAAAAATATTTTTTTCTATAGTGTGTACATAAATTATCGAGTATTTTATATTTTTGTATTCAGAATGAGGTGGGAATTTATTTTCAGTACAAAAAATAGAGGTGTAGTTTGAAAAATAAAATTGTGAGTGATGCTTTATGGCTTGAAAAATGTAAGAAAGTTGTATGTTCACAATTAGCAAGTTTTCTTTCAAATAATTTAAAATAGTCTTCGGTTTACATTTTATGTTTTTAAATAACAGAGATATTGATTGTAAAAGTTAGTATAAGACGTCCTGTATTCTAAAACAAATTTAATAAAATATATTAGTGTGGGAAAATAATTAGTATAGTAATATATAGAAGGGATTTGGAAGTTTAGAATTGTCTCATTATCTTCATTATCGACGTTTACTGTCACAATTTTTGGCTTTACTGTTTCCAAATTCCAAAATTATCAATATAAATAAATTTCCAACAAATACATTTTTTTTATTAATTAGCATCATGAAATTTTTGTTTCTAATCAACTGCTGTTCCTTATAGTTTTTTTTTTTTAATATTTTCGACCGTTTGCTGGAAAACTTATCACAATTGTTAAGTCTTCTTACTTAAAAAAACACACACACATATGTATATATATATATATATATATATATATATATATATATATATATATATATATATATATATATATATATATATATATATATATATATATATATATATATATATATATATATATGATGATAAACTGCATGTCACTTATACTTGCTACACCTTGATATTCATTTCAGTAGTGCAAGCATAATTTTACTGGTATAAATTCAACCTTTTTATCATGGTACTTATAACAACCCACTGTAAAAAAATATAATAATGATTGAAGATACGTGGTTAGATTCCAATGAGTAGCTTCTGGTTTTTCAAGTTTTCTACGCATATGTCGATATAACAAAACGAGGCGATGCATATCAGAACGTTCCGCCAGGTTACCGTTTGGCTCTTTCAAATTATATTCTGTTAAAATTTTATTATTCATGGACGGGCAATATGGAAATTAAGGCTGATTTCATAATATAGCTGTACTAAAACAATTCACCGTTAATTAAATGCAGTTAAGATTTGATGAAATATGCTGCTTATAAAAATCTTTGGAAATTATTATTACGTATATAAAGCCACTCCTTGTGATATAAACTTATATTTTGCTTGTAGCTCTTAATTTTTAAGCTCTTAATCTAGATAGTGTGTATTATCACGAATGCTGGAGGAAGAGTAAATATTAACAAAGTTAAGATTTATATTACTAAAGTGTTTGCTGTTTACAAATAACTTCATTAATTTCTAATCATGTAGGTGAAATTGAAATTAACAAATTGAATTAAAGTTAAATTTAGGTTTTCAACTATTTATGGTATAAAATTTTGTAATTTTTTTAAATTAGTACATACATATACATATTACAGAGGGATCTGCCTTTGATGCAGTAACAAAAAGCAAGTGTTCACTTTTCAACAAAGCACATAATAATTTATTAATTAATTAAACGTCACTCGGTGTAGCTTTTGTCAATCAAGTTGGCATGATAGGGAGATGATTCAAACTCATCAGGAGATCATTTAAATTTATTAGAGGATGATTAAAAGTCATCAAGAGATGATTCATTTTAATATGTTCTAATGATGTTAATTTAGTTGGCAAAGGCGCTTCGAGGACTTATAATTATTTGTGATTTGTGGGAAACTGGTCTCCTGTATTTTTAATACATTAAGTGAAATTTTCCATACCACTTATTGTGATCATTTGATCATTTTTCATGTCACACAAATCATTTAATTACAAAATTACCTCAAAACATACTTATGTTAATACATAACCTTGATATATTAAGAGAGATCTTAATAATAGCCGAAATTTTTCTTATAAACTTTTCGCAAAATATCATACCATATAAATAAAAAAGAGAAAGTGTAATCATTATTACCATTATCTACCATTATATGCCATCTGCTTCTCTAGTGATGGTAGCTACTAATATGTATACATATGAATTTATTTTCTTACATATGTGTTTAATTGATTTGACGTGTAATTGATTTCACGTTTTTATTTCCTTATTTTCTACTTATATGGAATAATTGATGAAGTAGGTATATGATTTCATACGCGTCCAAGTATTTTAGGACTTTATTTTTTGGTGTTAATTGCTTCAGTTTAAATGAGAACATAATGTAAGTGTTTTAATATTGTTATGTAGGTAGGTCATAAAATACACTTTTACTACTTAAAATTTTAGCTCAGCCATTTTAAACGATAACAAAGGACTATAATTATTAGTTAGACACACATAACAAGATAAAGTTGACTAAAATCTCTTGAAAAATAAGGAAATGACAGTGAAACTATAACGACTTATTTTGTTGTATATAAAGGTAAATTATTTAAAAGGTAGATTGCCTTTCTCTAATATGGGAATTAATTGGTTTTGAAATCTCGATGCGTTTTCTGTATTGAAATAATTTGATGGAATATATTGAAGGAACTCTAAATTACATTATCTGTAGGTCATTAGTATAATAAGTGTATGAATTTATTATAGTTATCGAATTATAAAATTAACTTAAAAAAGTGTTTAATTTTGGATTAAGAAATCCATTGCTTGATTTTAAAATTTTCTTTATGGGTAAACAACTAAATTTTGTCCAAAGAAATTATTATCTATCATTTTTGCAACTATTTCCTAAAGAAATATTTTCAGAATATATTGATTTTAAGGAAATATTTATTTATATATAAAAATATATTTTTTAATAACTAAAACTATCTTTTGATTGAAATTATTTAAATAACTTAGAGAAAACATGGAAATAAACGATTTTAGTTTAAGTAATAAGAGATTGTTACACAGAATATATTTTGTTTAAAATTATTGAATTGAAAATGAAAAATTAGTGATATATTTAAGAGGTTTATTCAGATATAATTAAGTTTCTACTTTTCTCCAACAATATCGTTATCGACACAAAATATCAAGTTAGTAATTTTAGAACCTTTTTATTGCGATATAAGTGAATAATAATCTATTATCAATGAACCCGTTTGCCAAGTCAGTATCTTAAAAATTTTAACTCATATAGTGTATAATATTTAAGTTGACGCTGTAAAATTGGCGGATATTAATTAAATTAAGAAAAAAATCAAACACCAATATTAAAACTTCGGATTTTGGTTGAGATGTAATTATGTAGAAGACAATATGTTCTTTATTATGTATTTTAATGAGATATTTTAGACACTATCAAAACTAACATATATCTGTTCAAAAGAATTAGCCGCTAACTCATTTTTGATATTGATAATTTATATTTTATAAGTATGTTGAGTAACTAATACTTATTTTAAATATAGAAACAAACAGGTATTTTTCATTTTGTATGAGAAAGTAAAGATAATCGCTTCTATTGGTATCATTGGAATGAAATTAAAACTCCTGGGATCTTCTGCATTATAATTTGAATTAAAACCATAAACTGTAGTTAGCGAGAGATTGGGAGATAAACTATAGTCTTATATAGAAACTAATTTAAAAATAATTCTTTTTCTATACAGTGTTGTACTGAAATTATTGAGTATTCAGAATGAGTTGGGAATTTCATTTTCAGGACAAAAAATAGGGATGCAGTTTGAAAAATAAAATTGAGAGTGGTGTTTTAAGGGCTGACAAAAGTAAGAAAGTTATATTGTAAGTTCTTCACAATTAGCAAGTTTTCTTCCATACAATTTAAAATAGTTTTCGGTTCACCTTTTATCTTCTTAAATATTCTGGGACACCCTGTGTTCTAAAAAAAATCCAATAAAACATATGATAGAATTTCAATAAAGGGTTTTGGAAGTCTAGAATTGTCTCATTACCTATATCGCGCATTATCGCCGTTTACCATCACCGTTTTTCGCTTATTATGCCTTTTAATGACGTATCTTAGATAATATCAAAAGTAACATATATCTGTTCTCATAAATAAAATAACAAAACTGAATCTAAGAAAAATATAACATGTATATATGTATGTCCATTCAATTCATTTAAGTAGAATTTTTAGAAGTTTCGAAACGAACAATGCAATTTTGATATTATTCATGTAATCGCAAAGGCGTGGAAATAAAAAAGATCATCAATCTTTCTTTAAAGTCGAATATATTATTATGCTCGTATATATGATTTACGCTCACATTAAATATACACAAAAAGTTCTGTATATTTAATGCTGCGAAATGGATTATTTTAGATTAATTCAAGCTGAAGTTGAATCAAATGCGTATATAAATATAAAGCCAATATAATGTTTGCTTAGCATATAAAAAGTGTACGGAAATTATTAAAAAATACTCTGTTCCAACTAAGTCTACAAAATGCGGTATGGGATTGTTGTTACTATGAAACCTCAACCTCTTTATTAACTTTTGCCACTATGCAAAGTGTTACTAATTTAATAGTATTTAATATTGATAAAATATGTACTAAGTTATGTTTTGATAGAGTATTTCTGAGTTAAATTCATTAAAACCTTGTGTTACAAATAGGGAAAATTTATAAAATAGGTTATAATTTAGATAATAGACAGAGAAAATAGATTAGAATTTTATAGAACACAAAATGACAACTTTAAGCATTCGGAGCCATCGTTTGTCATAAGTTGTCCGTGTAATAACGATATATTAACAAAAAAGAGATGTTAATTAAGTCACCGGTTTCTACTTACATAGTAAATACATTAATTAGAACATGTAGATTTAGGACAACTTCTGGTAATTCTACGGATTTTCGATAAGGCGCCAAGAATCGGTAAATTGTGTATATTTCGGAGAACCTGCAATTTACCAGAGGACTCAAAAATATTTTCAAATAGTTAGGAATGACATTAGTGCACTCCTCTGGAAATAAATGTGACGTTTTTCGAAATCCCAAAGGTTAAATTGAAAACAACGAAAGGTCTGAAATTTATGAAATTTATGAAATGAGTTTTTAGAATTTAAGGGAAAAGTATATGGGGCAGACGAAAAGAGAAATTGTAACTAGGTTCAATACATAGAACTCAATCAATGTAAAGAAAATGCGAAGAATCTTAAATAGCATGCTTTTGAAAACAATTATGAAACAGACTGGTAACTTAATGACAATTAAAAGTATAACCAAAGACAAGGGTTGTTTTGATTAATCCGGTGAAGGATCTGATATTTACCGCATCCTAGTGAATATTTACCTCATTACGGAATTAAACCCAGTTTCCAGTTATGCCTAGAGTTGTCTATTTGGATACCTTTTCGGTGGCGGCGCCGTATATAAGCAACTACGTGTAAGTTATAGAATGTGTATATTTATATATGGTAATTACTATATTTATATAGTTTACTATATCTATATAATATGTAGGCAGTTACACAGACGATAAAGCTAATTAAATAACACTGAATTGCTGGGGCCTACATTCATTCAAATACATATATCAAGTTTACGTGGCGGCTACCGCGGAGCTAACCGAATACAACCTTACTGTTGCAGCACTCACAGTTGGCAACTTTAGTTATGACATTCATATTTATTGTGTCTAAGAATCTGTGAATTATCTCATTGAATATGATATTTAACTGTTACTACATATATTAGATAACTCTCTAAATCCAAATCCAAAGTTTCTCGAGAGGGAGATACATATTGACAAACCGCGGGCCCATTCCCACTAACATTGGCAGTGCCAACGCTAAAATTCGAACCCAGCTCATGATAGCTCAGTCGGCTTAGAGGCAGCTAATCATGATTGTGATATAAAGTGATCTACCAACTGTGCTACTGCTAAGGTTACAACTTATTATTACGAAGAGTGATCTCATAAAAAAGTGAGTACTGATATAAAATTATACTACATCTGTCGAATTGTAGTCAAGTATCATGTAAGGATATGTATTCTCAGCTTTTGAACACTATATACCGCTACATATACGAGTATAATGTACAAAAGTAGCTTCTGATCGAACGACGAAGACTGGAATTAAGAAGAAATTAGTTCAACTGAATGTATTTCAGGGTAGTAATACCGAACTTATTAACAAGCTGAGTTATTAACAAATGAAATAATTATTAATAAGTTAAACTGCTCCTATCTATATGTACCTAAGCTATGATTATTTCCAGGAATATTTGCACATATTTACGCTGAAACGTATTTATAGAAAATGAAAACTGCTAAAAGTTTCTCAGCTTGATAAAAAGTGAAACTTTCCATTATAATATCTATGGTATAATGAAATAAAGTTACAGAATTCTAGTCCTACAGACCAAAGTATTTGCTTATACAGTAGTCGATAATAGTAGACTTTAATATTTTAATAATTGCATAGCTGTTATTTTATTGATGGTATTATAAATATGAGTAATATCATGGCCCTCTAATCCCGTGATATAAATCTCTAACCATTCTTTGTAGTCATAGGTTTATTAGAAAAAAAAATATTCACAAGGGTACTATTATCTGTAAAGCTAAATATTTCTTATCATAGCGTTTGTTATCTACTACATGTAATAGAAATAAAAACATAATACCAGTTTTCCACGAATACAGAAAGATTACATGTTACTCGACTCGCGTTTTGCTAATCAAATTGACTTCACTAGGAGATGATGAAAAGTGAGTTGTAATCATCCATAGAAACTGGGAGGTCCTGCCCCTCTCCAGTATCTTTAATAGGAACAAATTTGCTTATATTGTTCCATTCGGTTTCCAGAAGCCTTGAATTAATTTCAGGTAAATATACATACATTAAATACGTCGTGTTTTGGAACACGTTTCCAGACTCTGCAATATATTTTTGATATGTCCAAATATATACACCATTGCTATATGCAATGGTGTTTATTTAAATGGATACCAAATTAATAGATAAATAATAATAGTATATATTATTATTATTATTATTTTATTAGTGGTTCCATTTTTTCCAACGTTTTAATAATTCAGTATTCTGAGATCTCAAATGTATGGAAGAAATATATCTAAAGATATGGCTTAGAATGGTTACCTAGCCATATTCACATAAATATGAATGGTTTCATAAAATGTGACGTACGATGTGTAACTGAGAACATTTTTGAAATGATATCTATATTACCTATATTTTTAATATTGTATTATCTTATAGCACAAACATTTCAATGAATGTTATGTATTTTATTCTAAAGAACATATATATATATATATATATATATATATATATATATATATATATATATATATATATATATATATATATAGTAAGTATTAGGATATACGTCCTGTCTGAAGATCCAATATTAATGGACCATTAAGTATCTAGCGGTAATTTTTTACGGTCTTGGAAAATAATTTTACTAACATTATTTTAGCAAGAATGTATGATATTGCCTCTCTGAAATTTATATGATATAGATTATTATATGAATCGTTTCTCTACAGTTTATATGATAATGTTATTGTTTCGTACAATTGCATCCTTAGAAATTGTAAGAAAACAAAAATTGATACATACTCTTAAAATTACAAATGAGAACATAAGAAAATGAATGTCTTGCGGTTCTAGAATGATATTAGTGAGACGTCCGTCGTATGTAATTCTGGCCCATAAGAAATTATTCCAAAAATTCTACTCCGAGTTCAGTACACATATCTCGTTGACCATTGTATTTAATCCGAACTCATCAAGAATTCCACTCCATTTCTCGTACATGCATAATAAAGCGTTGTATAGAAAATTTATGTGAGTAACTAATTGAGTTTGATTATACTCTACGAACGTACCTATATGGACCGCGGGAATGCTGTGAATTGGTATTCGAACAAAAATATAATTAGTTGAAATTATGTAACCTAATTAGAGAATTAGATGCTGATTTAAAATTGTAAGCCAGAAAATACCGATTGTCATATCATTAAAATATTCGAATTTATTAGTGTGTTAATAGTGTGGTTCATCGAAAACTGAATAACATTTTTATGTATGTAGTTAAAAAAAATAGGTTTTTTTATTTACATAAAAAATATATTTTTATATTTTTATAAAAAATAGGTATATTTTTATAAACAAATTTTCGATTTCACCATGGCGTCCCTAAGTCGTATCTAATCATCTTAGTATTTTACTAATGGCAAAAACCTTTCAAACTGACAACACTTTTCGAGTATTTGTTATGATGAATCACACTCATTGAGTCAGTGGTGGCGTTAACGCTCGGTGAAATTAATTAAGCGTTACATTTTGCTTGTTTCACATGGAACGTAAAGAGATCATAACAGTTTGCTAATAATATAAAATAATTTTTCTATTGACTACAAATAGTACAACACACCTTATTTCGTACTATTCATTTTCATTCAATTAAAATTAGAAAAAGAGTAGAAGTATATATTTCTTTGATAACAATGAATATATTAACATAATATCCTAGTTACTTAAAGGGTAACAAAGGGTAATATGCAAATTGCTATGTATGCAAGGCTAGAAAGAGATATATAAAATATATAAAGTGAATTCACATAAGACGTAGATTTGGTTTTATTGTTCTTAGTTCTACTACTATGTTTACACGCAAATTAATTGGGTGCTATATAAGCTATAAGTGAATCCGTTTTCAACGAGTTTTAACAGACAACTTTGTAAGTAGATACAGGAACTTTGTTCCTATATATGTATACTTATTTTAACAAGTAAGTAAGAGATCACAGAGTTTTATGTTCTTTTTTTTCAATTGCGTTTGTGATCAATATTCTTTTTTATTAAAATGCACCATCTATTGCAAGTAGTTCTTCTACTTACAATTGATGTTTCAGCTCCACCTTACTCCATTCCATTAAAATGGAGTTCTTCAATATTATCCACTGTCTATTCAATAGTATTTGGATGGCAGGTTTAGTGAGTTAAATACATAAAGAACTATATAAATTATTTTGTTGGGAACGTGATTTCTCGTAAATTTTTAGCTTTTCAAAATGTTATTCAAAAAGTTATTGTGCAATATTTGCTCATAGATATTTAAGGGTAGATAGTGAACTAGTATTGAATATCTCAACCACTGTCTTGGTTTTGGTGGACCACCTTATATACTGCAAATTAATTATTATCGAATCCCACTATAATTAACTATAGTCGTTGAGTCGTAAGAATGTTATAAAATTTAAATCGTATAGGTTCCAAACAGTGAGTAAATCATATATGTTGATCGATTTTTTATGTTACAAACATTTTATTATGAGTCATGAAAAGAAACATGATGATATCTGATGTAGTCTTTTAATGTGATGACATGTCTTCAAATACAAAAGAGATACAAAATGTTTTTAAAATTCAAATGTTTTTCTTCTTACATGTCAATAAAAAATGTTCATATGTTATTAATAACGGAAAATGTTACTGCTGGCATGATGAACAATATTTTGAAACAGTTATTGGTTACTTTGTTAAATATTTAATTTACATATCATCGGGCTTCATTGTGATAAATGCTCGATTATGATAAATCCTTGATTATAGTAGTATTATAATATAGTTAAATTATGTAAATTTTTAAATATATTTAACGAAGATTCAGGATACCTATCAACATTCAACATCAAATATTTTATGCCTGCAAGGATTAATGATCTTTTAACACACTTTCTTACATAACTCTTAGATAAGAGAATTTTCTAGGAATGCTAATCGGATGGGTATCAACATTGTTAATATCTGGTAATGGGCTACCATTAAATACCTTCTTGAATATTTGCTGGTAATGTACGCTTATGCTATGATCATGTGTTAAATATTGCTAAATCAGTTTCTCAATAAATTAGTTATTTATTTCAATTAGAAAGATACTCTACGCCTGCAGAATTAATGCATTTTTGGAACTATACGCCAAATCATTCTCTAAGATTTTTGGATCTCAATAAACAGTTGGACTGTTTGTCAATTTTTCATTTAACAGAATTTGGTTGATGGGTTCTAAGTGGAAACGTTTTTTTAATTCTGCCAGCTATTGTTTTTGTAGGGTGTACAAACTTATTTTCATAATAGTAATAATATCACCAGTGAAATTATAATCAATTTTGATAAGAAACAAAAATAACTGAATCGGTGATATAATTTTTCTTTGTGAGTTCTGTTAACATTATTTCTTTCACACCATTTAAAGTGAGATATTCACAATAACGACCACAATAATAATACTTAATAAATTTATAAAATAAGTAATCTTAAATAATTCTGTGATACACAAATATTTGGTAATTAATAATTCTTTTATAGGGAATCTTGTTAATTATAGGAAATATGGAAAATGGACACCCACTATAAATTTCTTTTTCAGAAGGAAACTTAATGGGAACACTAGAATTGTCAATTTATTTTCGTTTATCGTTACAATAACGTTAAACTATCATGAGTTTGTTCGAAGTTTTCGATACAAAATTTGATGACATAAAGTTGAAGAATCTACCTCCAATAAAACTGGTGGCAATATATTCAATATCTTCATTATTATACATTTTTGCCCCTGGTCTCTAAGGATTTAAAATAAATATTTGATCAATGCGATTTCTTAATCCGAAAGTTAAATTTGTCCTAAAATAAAAAACATCTAGACAACTAAATACAATAAAATAAATTTAGTAAGTATATGCATATAGAGACAGTGATATTTTAGTAAATTATCTCTTGTAAAGGCATTTTGTGTTTAAAGTATAATGCAATATTTAATAGAAACTCATCCAAGAGAAATTTTGATGATCGGTTAGGGGAATATGTGTAACAGTCAAGTTGAAGTAACGTTTTTCACACATGACGTATTTCACATGGGAAACCGTTAAAAAGAACATCTCATTTCGAAGAAGGTGATTTGAAAGTAGAGATTTTATTGTTCAAGTCATATGATATTAAGTTCCAGGTTTCTAATTAAATATTTAAGGTATCTTTGCCAAATTGTCCCAGAAAATAACATAAAAGTCTTTCCATACAATTCTTTTGGAGAGTCTCCATAACGAAAACTTGGTAGAATTCATTTCCATGTAAGTATAATGAACAAGTTGGAAAGAAATGAGGTAGCTCTGTGTTTCATTATTTTTTCAGATAAATTTTCTTTCAAGTTGAAATGTGTTCCATCATTGGATGCCTGAGGCTACAATATGCTAAAAAGTTAACGTTTAGGCAATCATATTATTGACCCTGTTTCATTTTACAAAATAGGAATACATATCTTACATCTTTCTTATACGAAACTTATGTAGATATATGACCTTGGATATTTAACATTTCGCTTAGAAGATGCACTTTTTAGATTAAAAGTCAATATTTTCGAGCGTTACCCATAAATTTCTAAAATAACGCTAAAGATAATAATAACGCTACTTATCGAATATAACGTAAAGTTTTCGCCCTGTATAATATGTTAGGCATTACTTTTATTTGACCTTGCTTACCGTTTATTCGATGGTAGCTAACGACATTAGTATAAATAATTACAAGGTTATTTCACCATTTCAAAGTCATTCGATCTCTGGCAAGTTACACAAACCTTCTAACTTTCATCTTCGATCGCGTTGATATTTGCCTCAGATATTATTTTACGTCATGTCCTTAAACGATTTTCCAACCACACGTCCTTTTAATGATGCAAAATGGTGTTGTAGGCTCATATATGTCACCCACAACAATTACTAACTTATTGTTAACCTCTCTTTGATTATGTAGGACCCCTTTGGAATATCAAGTAGTAAATACGAACCGAAATATTTTATATAGGGTTCAGCACACATCGGAGGCATTCCACCGCCATCATTTTTGATAGACTAACTGTAATTTGAACGGAAATTACTTGCGCTTTGTTTTAAACCAGACATTCTGTGATGTTAATATGCTAATTTTATAATGATTACAATGGACAATGCAAGGCAAAAAAGGTGTAAACGATTATATACAGTGTTTGTGAATTGAACCGATAAATTATACAGGGTTAGACAAAGTCCTCTCGAAGTTGTTAATTATTTTTCTTGTTTTAAAAGTCATATTGCCGTATTTGGCTACGGTCAACGAATAGTCCGAGCATGAAAATTTTCAGTCACAATTTCTGGCTCAACGATTGTTTCAGTGGCAGTTTCTTTTGAGTCTCCTCTCTTTATAAACATAATTTTTGTCTATTGTTAGCTTATTTAAAATACTGTCCTTTTCGTTTTGATACCAATATAATGGAAGTAAAATTCTGTTAAAATTATAATGCCTCACTATTGTATATATTAAATAAAGTATTTGTCTTATCAATAATAAACAATTTTAAGTAACTTATTTCTTATAGTTTTGTTACCGGAATAGGCAGAACTAATTTCTTTTTAATAATTTCTACTAAACAGTAAGAATTATTTTCTCATATTTCATGAAATATGAGAAAATCAATCTCGATATAACAGATCACTAACTAAACATTAATAACACGTTGTTGGTGATCAAGTACGCCATATTCTGATCCATTTTTACAGTTCAGTTGATTGATCCGATTATTAAAATTTTTGTTTGCTGAACGATTTCGATGGATTGGATCACTGGAGAACGTAATGATTATTTGCTTCACTCTAATATGTCTCCCCCGAAGATATTTATCCCGAAGCTTCTTAACTATCATAAAGTGAAATTTAAATGCACATGGTTTGTGAAGTTGAATAATGAAAAAGCAGACAATGCTGTTGTGAAAACTTAACAAAAATAAACAGAGTAATCACTTCTTATTCTATTAAGTCCTGTTTTAACATACTAAGGACGGATGAGGTACATAGCCATCAAGGAGGACCTACTGCTAGGGATATACCGTCCTTACCGTGTTAACACGTTAATAGAATATTTAGTAGTAGATACTGTTGTGGTTAGTAATCAAGTAAAAATTCGTATAGACTATAGGAGAGAATAAAATGGCTCTACAGAATGAAGGGAGCTAGATTGTTCAAATCATATAACTTAATCTAGAGACGGGCGGCTCGATCGTTTCTAATGATTCGAAGTATTTGAATCGGTTTTCAAAATGATTCGCACCAAATGATTTATATTGATGATTCTTATAATATATATAACACATATAATATATTTTCGTATATTGTATGTGAGATATTGTTAAAAAAATTAAGTGGTAAATAAAGCGCAATATTAGTTTTTATTACGAAGTTTTTGTATCAAGAATATTCAGTTTTGTATTAGGTATAAATGGTTTTTATAAACATTTAATGTATTATAAAATATCCGTAATGTATTGTAAAATGTATGTCTTATCTTATATAATTTGTTTGAAATAATTCTGTAAAAGTTTGTCAAGTTATATCTCATACTGACAACATCAATGACGCGCAAATATTAATTTTAGTACTAAAATAATACTGACAACTTAAAAAAGAACAGAATGTCAGTTTTTCACGAACACCGAAAAATTATACGTTTCTCGGCGCACGTTACGTCAATCAAGTTATCATCATCGGGAGATGATTAAAACTTTGTAATCATCAGTTTTAATCATCACCCGATAATTGAAAATTGGTTGGCGAGACGCGCGTCGAGATGTGTAATTTTTCAAATTTAAAAAGAGATTAAAAATTAAAATGAAAGATCGATAACGTTTCTATTAACAAAAAAGGCAAATTATGTTGGAAATTGCTTTGTCCAATGCATAAGTTTACGCGCCTCCCCATGCCAGCAAAAACATTTTGCATAATTTCTAGTGGAATATGTAGGTATATATTTAATATGAATGTGTGAATAATTTACGTCATTTAAAATCAGCTGTATATATATGAATTCATGATATGCTATTATCTTTGGCGCGGGCTATAAAATTATTATACTCTATTACAAATTAAATGAAAGCTCGAGAATTCCTGGACCATGAAGAGATTAATTAATTAAAAGCTTCGAAATTTGTAGACCATGTGCTAATTTCGTAAAAATGGAGGCGGAAATTCAATTTAAGTGTTTATCGACTGAGCCAGCTTAACTAGAAATGAAATAAATCAGTCTACAGAGATTGGACGATTTAAATTCGTCTTGGTAGAAGTCCTGAACTTTTTCATACTTAATGGGATTTGCCACTAAATGTTAATTGGGGAACTTTCGACAGTCAATTAATTTTATTATATTTAATTGATAATCGGCACTTCTACTAAAAGATCATTTGTCTATATTTGGACGTCTTCATAATGTATAAATTATATATCTAACACGATTTCGGTATAATTCGCTTTAATTCTATCACAGGGTTTTTTACATAAAAATGTTCTCATATCCAAATGAAAATTTCTTTGACAGATAAGTCCCTAAGGTAAGATCGGTAAGCGTTACAAATGAAGGAAATTCATTGTCATGTTAGGTATAGTGGAAAAGCCGAAAAATTCTTACAAAACAACAGTTATCTTTATATTATAACACGAGTCGATATTCTATTAAGAAATTACCAAACAAGAAAAATTCTATCCTTTAAAAATTCGTTTTTTACAAAGATTTAATGAAGACGATTCCAACTACCACAAAAAGTGAATACTTTGGCATAAGAAATAACTTTTGGTTGTGTGGAAGAATATATTCATGCTAAACCCTGATATGTAAAACAAAGACAATTTAGTATTATTATTGGTGGACACGTCATGAGACCCTATTTTATATAGGAAAATTAGACCTCTGCACGATATTTATTACTTTTGCAAGGGTCTATTGTTCCAGAGCTTAGACGATTATTTCCAAATAATTAGTTTAGAGGATATTAGTGTGATTTTCCTGGTAAATGGATTGGGCTCAGGACGACGATTGTATGGTCAGCTAGGTCGCCCGATTTGACCCCGCTTGATTTTCTTCTACGGTGTTACATAATAATAGACTTGCAAGATATCGACCTGCAATATCGAAGAGCTGCAAGAAAGGATAAGGCATGAAATTTTCAGTGTTCCTCTCAGTACCATTTTAAATTCAGTAAACAATTTTGTTAGTAAATTCATTACTGTCAGGCGGTAGATGGTGAACACTTTGAGCACCTTATAAAATGAATAAAATATTTTTCACTTTTTCTCACTAACATTGTTACTTTAGAAAACAAACGACCATTTCCATATCAGTACCCTGTCTGATTCATTGATTTTAAATAAATGTTTAAAGCAGGGAAATATATTTTTTTTTGCGGAAATAACTTTTTCATGGTAAATTCATTCCCTACTAATTATATCACGTCTTTATTTTTTATTTATTTCGGCTTTTACGTGTTCTTTCTTTCCACATACATCGTATTACATAGCATGGTGATAAACTTTCGCACAATATTCATAATTTTGTTTTAAATATATTTTTTTAAGACTCTAAAATACTCCAACCTTACTTTAAAAAGATCTTATACATACAGGCTTACATATCTTTTATCGTTTCAAATATGACTTTATTTTTGACATAAATTTTATTCAAAATGTTTTTCATTAATAATTTAGTATTAGTCAGTGACTAATCAATATTAGTCAATATAAATACACATTTACATCACAATACCGATAATGGACTGATAGTTTCTATTTCGATTTGAATTCGTTGTTTTAGGTCCTCTAAATTTGGTCTCCTTTGGTTTGGATCTTCTAGTTTGACCTATTAAACTAGATAATTTTAAGTCACCCCACAATAATAATAAATCCGAGGGCTTAAATTTGGTAAACATAGTGGTTATTCAGTTACTCCTTGTCATCCTGTGCCTGGGAAAGTATCGTTAATACGAAAATGAAGAGCCTGTAAAATCAAATTCATTCACTAATACTGAATATATGAAGAACCAAATCTAATAGTCTATTTACTGTTTGAATTTAAAATATTCGTATACGTAAACACACGTAAACAAAATACGTTTAGTACCACATCTCATTTTAATAGTCTTTTACAATCCATAAGGTAAATTAATTATTCCTTTAATACAAATTTACATTTTCCTCCAATATATACGACATAGACGATAGTTTATATCCGGTATAGGTATACGACAAAAACCATTATCTGTCTCATTGTTCACTGGATACGATAGGTAAATAGACACTCGTTATTGTAATAAAATGTAACTTATATATTTAACGTACTAACCCGCATCTACTGATAATAGATAGTGAACAGTAACAAAAATTACAAAATATTAGATTAAAACATTAAGTTGATAAATATATATTATCCATATTATAAGTTGATGTGGCATATTTTCATAAAATAGTCATGACATTAACCTCATTATTACACTTTACTATAAAGGGTGTCAATCGTTTTGTGAGATTATTTATTGCAACATATTCAAATAGCATCTAACAACGAGAATATAAGTTATTATTCTAAAATACAGCGGCAAAATTCAAGTGCCAGAATGTTTGCATTTATATGCCGTAAATATATAGAGAACAGATGAAAAATACAGGAATTAGTTATTCCAAAAAATGCATATTTTAGCCTTTAACCTTAACGGCATTCAGGCAAACTCAGTTCGGAGCGCAAATGCAACTGACATTGAGTTGAATTTATTGAATTGCCCAGGTCGAGATTAAAACTGTTAACTTTTAAGCGGATAATTTAAATTGTTATAAACATTCCGTTTATAACAATCGTAAATTCCGTGATGGATTTACATTACTTAGGCGCTGCCATAGCAGATAGGTAATATAACAAATAAGTTTCGACTACAACCTTTATATAAATTTAATGAAAACTGCGATGTACTTTGTGCATTGATTTGTATGTACAACATGATTTATTAACATACAATTTACACTCCTGTTCCTCTTGCTAAATGCTAAATAGTAGCATTTTGTTTAAGGGGCTACATCCACCTATAGAAACATGAAAAAATAGTCTATTTTCGGGATGAATTTTCTTGGGAACTATTAATGATAAATAAACATTTTTTTTTAAATTGAAGATAAATTTATTGTAAACATGGTGAAGTAAACACAATTTAAGTATCTTTAAAACCGGAAAAGATATGCCCGCCGGAAGTGGAGCGTTAATTTCGCAACCCGCTTTGCGGTGCCTCTTCTCCTGCTAAAATTGATTATCTGAAATCAAAGATAGTAAGCTGTCATGAAGTTAAATGCATACGAAATATATTGACGATCGCCGTTTCCGAAAATTGTTCTTAAAAAAGCCGCACATGGAACTGTAGTATGAAAATTCGATAAAAAAACTCAGTTACTACTGTAATTTGTTTAAACAATTTTGGTAATTTTTGAAAAATGCTCGTCATTCGATCGTCATTCTGTTAATGGCTTAAAGCGTCAGTGTGCCAAATTTCAAATAAATCTGTCGATTGGTTCTCGAGATATGATGGTCACTGTTTAGGATTCAAAGGACGTTGCCTTTTTTCAGGATGATGAATTCTCGTGCTTGTTTCATCTTTCTCAGCGCGAGAAATTTTGTGCGCCTACATTATTATAACATAGTAAGAAAAAATGAATGCAACAATAATTCTTCAAGGTTGTCGCTGATCAGTGGTCGATCATTGTTCCGCACTCGACGAGGGCGCTCATTGAGGGGCGCACGTAGCAACATTAGCCGCCCTCTACCCCGTGACTGAAAGCTTTATATCTCTGTAAATTTTAAAGATATCGACTTGAAACTTTCAGAATACATTCTCAAGCCTTCATACTATAATAATACATAAAAAGAACTATAGAACATTTTGAAGACTTTAGGTGGATGTAACTCCTTAAGTCGATGCAATTAATTTGACTTTTATAAACAAAATTCAAGTTTAGGTATATTATGCGTACTAGGAATTAGTGGGAATAAAGGTAACTGTTAAGACAAACAAATTATTATGGAAATTGACGAGAATAATAGATGGCACAATGTCACGTCAAGTTAACAATTTTTTTATATATCTTTTTATGTAGTTTTTAGTAACGAGTAAAAATGCTAAATGCAATTTTACTACCAATAACGATATAAAGAAAGAAAATATATTTATCTAAATATGTATAAGTTAAATTTTATTTATTGACTTTTATAAACAAAATTCAAAATCTTTGGTACATTTTGCGCACTAGGAATTAGTGGGAATAAAGGTAATTGTTAAGACAAATATATTATTATGGAAACTGACGGAAATAATAGATTGTCATATCAAGAGCAGTTAACAAATTTTTTTATATATCTATTTCAAGTAGTTTTTAGTAAATGAGTAAAAATACTAAATGCAATTTTACTTACTAATAATGATATAAATAAAGACAATATATTTATCTAAATATGTATAAGTTAAATTTTATTCATTGACTTTTATAAACAAAATTCCAAAAGCTACGGTACATTCTGCGTATTAGGAATTAGTGGGAATGAAGATAATTGTTAAGACAAAGAAATTATTATGGAAACTGATGAAAATAATAGATGGCACATTGTTATGTCAAGAACAACTAACAATTTTTTTATATATCTATGTCATGTAGTTTTTAGTAAACGAGTAAAAATATTAAATGTAATTTTACTTACCAATAACGATATAAATAAAGAAAATATATTTATCTAAATATGTTAAATTTTATTTATTGACTTTCATAAACAAAATTCAAATGTTTCGGTACATTCTGCGTACTAGGAATTAGTGGGAATAAAGATAATTGTTAAGACAAACAAATTATTATGGAGACTGACGAAAATAATAGATGGAATATTGTCAGCTTAATAGTTAACACATTTTTTTATATATCATATAGTTTTTAGTAAACAAAAAAAAATACTAAATGCAATTGTACTTCCCAATAACGATATAAATAAAGAAAACATATTTCGTTTCATTCTATCATTTATATCAACTATTAAAAGAAAAACGTAAATTTACATTAAATGAGTAATTAATGTACCATATGCATAGTAAATGACTATTAAAATGAGGTATGGCACTAAAAGTGTTTCATTTACATATACGTACATTAATATGTATCAAAGGTAACATAATGATATGACGTTTTAAATTCAAACAATAGACTTTTAGATTTGGTTTTTCATATATTCAGTACGAGTATTACATAATTCTCTTAATTATTTGCATTCTGAGGATGTTCATTAACCACCTGCATATGTATGCTCCACTTTAAAATCTTGCCATAATGAGCACCTTTATAGACACAAGTACACACATTTTAACAAACTGTATCATGATTTATATTACATGGGGCTGGTCTTTTCTATCCGAATTTTAACAATTCAAACGATAATTATTTTCAGTTTTACGAATTACATATTAAATTCAGTTTTTATTGAAGGCATTTCTAAAATGACTATTAATTATTCCTTGTATAATGATATCAAGATAAAACCTCACTCATAGCATCTATTCGTTCAAATCAATTTCAGTCATTAGTTTCTAAAATAAAAAGATATTCCTAGGTTAATCATAAAAATATGCTGAAGATATAGATTTAAATTTAGTTCTATGCATTTTTGATAATTTATTAACAATGTGCTTAATACATCTGTAATCCCAGTTATTTAATGAACGATTAGTTAATGGTTGGTGGAATATAGTAATTGTATTTGCAAATTACTTTAGTCCCTTTTTTTTGTGTTCCTATAATGCATCAAAATAACAACATACGAGAATAATGATAAATGATAAAGGCGTGGTGATAAAGTTTCGCATAATATTCATAATATTGCTATTACACATTTTTTTGAGAATTCTAAAACACGCAACTGACGTACTTCATATTAAAGGTTTTTATTACAAAAATACATTTTTATATATTTTTATATGTCTTACGAAAATAATTAGTTATATGGTTCACCATTATTGTCGATTTAACAATAAGGAATTGCAAAAGTATTAGACGATATACTTAAGTCGATATAATAATATGCATATACTTCTGAATAATTTGATGTTTATAGGTGCAATTGATTGTTTATTTGTTTAAAAGTGAAAGGTATCTTGAATTTTAAAAACCTTGTTTATTGTCGTAGTGATAGTAAAAAAAATGTGTAAAGATGATTATTTAGAAAATTTACATTTTTTTATTTTAATAGGCATTTGGATATTTATATTTAATTACCGCGGATCTACATATTTACAACACAGCTATTTCAAAAAAGGTTATAATGACCTTTTGTTTTTGAATGTTCAATAAGATAATTCTTTACGATATGATATTTTTATGTACATTTATTTTATTTGCATAGCTCAGTACGTACATACCAACAAATCATATTTTACTTTACTGTGTTATTGAAGACTTAACTTAATATGTAAATATTAGATATTGAAATATATCAAAGAGTTTGTTTCACATAAACTATAATGTTAGGTATGGACTTTTACTTACCGACACTTTATTTCTATGTATGTAAATACGCACATTTAACTATTTCGAATATTCTATTCATATATATTAATTTATGTAACAATTAGATTAGTTTGTAATTTAATAAAATAGGCGTCGAGAGAAACACTTCATTTAAATTATCTGATTTTACTTTTCCGGTTTGTAATGTATTCAACTTGGAATTTGTAGCTATATTCTCCTGTTACATAATTGCTTAACGCTGAATTTAAAATAGATAAGAATCAAAGTTGAATTAAGTCACCGCAATAAGCCCCGATGAGGTTAGGTTTATGAATTATTGAAGAGTTGTATTGATATAAAAATATCTGTAATCTTTTCAGTTTTTTTAGCTCGTTTTTATGATTTGAGCAATTATATGACATAGTGATGTGGTATTTATTTCTCGTTGTAATTTCACTGGGATAATTACATTCTTTTGTTTAGGTTTATGGAAAAATACACTAACGGACAAGGCCAATTCACAAAACTGTGTTTTGTGAATTGTACACAAATTATAAATCTGGCAATTTGATATTGGCCTAGAATGTACAATTCTGATGGAGAATGTATTTTTTAGCAAGGGCAATGAAAGACTATGGCAGAATGTGTCCTGTAAACATACAAAATCGATATTATTCTTTTTCTAAACTTAAATTGTCAAGGGTCTTTCAGGACGTGTAAAGTTAGATGGAATATTATGTATATAAATATAACAATCGGCAGTTAATTAATTAAGCATATTTCATTATATTAAAATACAAACTACATTTGAAAGCTGATAACATACAACTCCTCTATAGTTTTTTACCTTGTGATTTGTTCTCAGCTTTTCAAATTATAAATAACGATATAAAAACTATTTTTGAATGTACATCTAAACCTCATTAATTATAAATGCAAATATATAAATAATAGTCAAAAATATAAAAAAATTAAAGTCTAAATATGGTAGACTAACTCAACAACACGGATCAATTAAATATTAGAGTAAACGATGAATTAATCATTTCAACTAGCGCTGTAGAAAACTTTGGGGTTTTGTTTGATTCCACACAGTAGAGATTTAACAATAAGACAAAGAGAAAATAAAATTTCCATACCATCTCATCGAAGTAAAATGTCATTATTTTTTTCTTATATAGCCAGCGCATGTCGTCAATAACCTGCCTACTCAATATCAACATATATCAATGGCACAATTCAGAAGTAAATTAAAAAGAATTATACTTTCATCAAATTTGCAACATTTTAATATAAACTTATTTTAAGTTCTATTTTTGTTTTTCAGTTTTTTTATTTAAGATTATCATGTACATATGTCTATAATCAATTAAATATATTATACATATACCATATGCTTAGGGAGTATTATAAATCAATTTCGTTGATACATATTCCTTTTGGAAGAAATTTGTACTTGTATTTTTTCCAATAAATGTATTAATATTATTATATCAAATATGATAACATAACATAAAAAGGTGACTTATTAAGGCTTGTGAGATTTTTACATATTTGAAGATGAGGTTGAATATGAGGTGTTATTAAATATCATAGACATATATATATATATATATATATATATATATATATATATATATATATATATATATATATATATTCCTGGAAAAGTTTATTGATATGGTGCAAAGTATATTGCTTTAATAAAAGATAATATGTTAACATCGAACACCAGTATATGCATAGAATTATCCAATTATTCTTAGCTACACAAAGAAAGACTGCCTCGGAACTGCATATGCGGATTTCATCCTCATTAGGAATCATTAGTTCAAGTATATCGGACTATGCATAACGATTTGAGAATATAAGACGAGTCTTGTGCCAAGCACGTATGAGCAATACTTGTGAAATTTGACAAATACTTATGAAACTTGTCTGCTTAGACGACCAGATATCACCAACGAGAAACCATGTTACGTCTCATTCCTAATGTAGACTACTTCGTCTAATGAAAACTTTCACGTGACACCACGTGATGGAGTAATCATAGGAATTATTGTCATCTAATTATTCTCAGTTATACCAAGGCTATCCAGGATTTGTATATCGCGACTTCATCCTTATTAAGAATCATCAGTGCAAGTTCGTATACCGGTCTGGCGGTCTAATTTAGGTATGAATAGGATACGTTGTTGGCATAAGATTAGTTTTAATAATCTCCAGATGATGCTAACTTTGTTGTCGAAACGTGCGCCGAGTAGTGTTTTGGTGTTTTGTGGAAAACTATGTCAGTGTTATTTCACATTTTATAACAGATTAGAGATATAACTTACGTTAAAGTAATATGTTTTATTTGTAGTTATCAGCTTGATTAATAATTAAGTTAATATTACAATTTATAGTTATAATCTTCATTATAGACATTTGCTTTGCTGTATTTTGTCATAATTGATCTATTTATGTGTATATGAGCATCTTTTATATTTTTATTTTTTCTTGATTCCCTTTGTACACTATTTTTATGTAATATGCATAACCTATAATTGAGTGTATCTGTAAAAAATATAGATCTATTTATCTATCTATCTGGATTTAATTTGATTAATTACAAAAAATAAAAATAAAAAAAGCATCTCATGTACTATGTAAAAAACAAAATAAAAAGGTCTGAGTTTTAAACAAAAAACATTTTAACAATTTCAAGATAAAACACCAAAGAACTGAAGGAAGAAATTAGAGTATTAATGAAGTATTGCTGATAAGTTGCATATGGGGATCAATAACGTTCACACGAAGAAGTTTGTAATTTATCATCTTACTGTTTATCCAGAGAGAAATCATATTGTCCAATCTACCCCCTTGATGTTAGTTAAGATATTGGGAGACATATGAAAATAGTATGTTCAAAAATAGACGTTCCAAATAAAGATAAAACGTTAAATGTATTGGCTGCAGTTATGAATAATTCAATTATATCAACAATGTAACTTATTTTGGGCAATGATATAAATCAGTGGTACTTTATCTGAATATTGGAAACTATTAATTACTTACCCTTCATGACACATCAATGCCGTTTTCGGGGATAATAATAGATACGGCAAATGATAACCAAAATTAAATAATGTACTTTTAGAAAAACAATGTATTATCTAAATGGATTTGTAAACAAACTTAACTATCGCTATTGCTCGAATATCCTCATTGGATTCTGGAATAGCGTATAAAGTATACAAAAAGACAATGTATGTTCCATATTCAGACAAGATTTGATAATAGAAATTTACCTAAATCTTTTGCATCATTGTGTTGTACATGATATCGTAAATGTATTTTTTGTTTATGGTCGACCTGAATTTCTATACCGAAATATATTTTAGCAACAAGATAGTGCTTTATCCCATTATTAAATTAATGTTTTTTAATGGCTAGATCAGCTATTTCCAGATCACTGGACTGAACAACGAGAACCCAAGATCCATCAAAATCACCAGACTTAATCCCCTTTCTCTTTTGGAGTCACGCCCTTTCCTTTTAGGGTCATTTAATAACTCAAGTTTACAGAGAAATGGTCTGAATTGGAAGTGCATAAAGTATAGAATTATACATGAAATTCAAGTCATACTACCCAAGTAAATCAATTTATAATTAATTAAATGTTAATTAAGTGTTGTAATTAAATACCTTTTAAAAAAAAAGTTCATTGACTTGACAATTCCAGTCCCATAAAGAAATTTAAAAATCATAATTCCGTGATATTCCGAAATGAAATGCCAATGGGAATATGTAAAAACATACAGGTCAAAAAACAGAAGTTCAATTACGAAACTGTAAGTGTGTCATCTTATTTGAAACACTCTGCATATTAGAATAATTCGTTGAAACCTCTATTAATTCCCTAAAATGTTTTCTAAGTTATGAGAATAATGCGGCTATGCGGTATTTCTCCCTAACCCTGTATACTGAAATATGTTTATGTAACTACAGAACTATATTAACAGAAGGATAATTTAAGTAAAAATTTGTTGTCTGCTGAATGTATTGAATAAAAGTGTTTTAGTTAATTATGTACTTGATTTAGAAAAATGACCTAGTAATTGTAAGTATACATATAAATAAAGCCGAGTGAGAAGACGATTTATAAAGTTAACGGTTTCGAAAAAATTAAGACATCAGTATCGATTTGTAAGTTTTAATGATTATTCGTGACATTTTCACAGGAACGCGAAAATCATGCAGGTGTTTGTTACACGGCTTTAATTATACGCAAACCAGTTAGAGTTGTTGGGTGGTGCAAATGTTGCCAGTTAAATCTTAAACGCTAAGATGAAAAGTCAAATGCCTGCTGTAGCTAGATCTCTGACATTTTAGAAGTGGGTTAATCGCTAACGTTCCTAAATGATAAATGGCTGTAGTGCTTGTGTTTTCCTGTACACTACAAATAGTAATTAATAAGAGTTTAGGCGTATTTATGGTATAATTCACTGGTATTAACAATATAATTAGCGAGGATATTCCAAATTAAAGAGATATTTATAAAATGCCTTGGTTTGTTATTACTCAATAACGTACTTATAATATATAATTTAAGATTATAAATGTCGATAACGAAAATAATTTATATAACTAATACTTTATTTTTTGACGTTTTTGGCAAACGTTTTTTTTTTTGTAAAATAAATACTAAATATATATGTGCAAACACATTAAAAAAGACAACATTAACAGGTTTTAGAAGTAAAAAAGCAGCTTGTTTAAGAACGTTCCATAAATATTTGTCGTTTCATATTTAAAGATATAAAAAAATATGTGACCCTAATATAAATATGATATTATATTTATATTACAGTTTATTATTCAATATTATAAAAGTATGTACTGTTTACCTATCTGTATAAAATTGAAAATTGTAAAATTGTTTGATAATTTTATTTTCCTTCCTATATTATTTTACTAGGCGGAATTTGAAAGGAAATCAAGTGACCTTAACATTTAAATATGTAAGTTGATTTAATACTACCTTGCATTCTTATTTTATATTTAAATACACGTTGTTCATCATGTGGATGTAAATAATATGTCTGTAATATAAGCTAGTAGTTATAACATAAGTTTCCAGTTTATCCACTATATTTCCAACAAATTTGAAAATATAGAAGACTATTAAAAAGAGAAAGAGAATTTTGTACAGAAAAAGAACAAAAACACAGTTGGGTATAAAGACCATAGTCGGATAAACATGGTCAAAATGCCCCAAAACGATATTTTATTAAAAGTCAAGAATCTAAAACTGTGAAAGTTTCAGACGCTTGCTGCTTTTGATTTTCGAGAATATAAATGAATTGTAAAAATTAAATAAAAATTAATTTCTCGAGGTTGGCTGAATCTCCTTGGCTGAACTTTTAATATGTTCTTGGGGCTATTTCATAGAAGTACGTTGCATTTAGTATCCTTAGGTATAATGCCAAAAATGAAGCGTAAAATAAACGAATAGAAATAACGTAACGATGATAAGAAAGAAATAAGTTAGTTAATTTAAAAAAATTATGAAACGTTTTATCAAACAAAATAAAAAAATAAGTATTTGTCATAATCATTTTATATTAAAAAATAGTAAATTAAAAAGTATATTTAATTCAATATTCATTCAGTTAATCTATTTATGAATAATTTTTTTTTTAGCATTTTTAGCATTTGAAAAAAAAGTAAGGAGGATGTAAAGTTTAAAAAAATATATTTCTGTGATTATCATAGTTGATTTTTATTTATCAAAACTATTTTTTAATGGGCTAGCATGGCTCTATAAAATTCATAAATATACCTATCTCAAACACACATTAAAATTTCCAAGAATATTCAACCAATCTCAAGAACTTAATTTTTATTTAACTTTTATAATTTATTTATTTTCTCGAAAACCAAAGGCGACAAGCCTCTGAAACTTTCAGGAGCTTGGATTCTTGACAACATGTACGTATCGTGATACTTTTAATAAAATATCATCCAGGGGTTAATATTTTGATCATGCTTATCCCACCATGGCCTTTAGGATATAAACAAATTGGTTTAACAATATGCTCTCTGTATTTTAGGTCAAACGTTTACTTTAAAACGGGACAGATGATTTTACTCTCCATAACATGAGTGACACTTTTGAAAAAATTTTGGAATAATTTGATAATACCATATTTATTAATGAAATTGGATGTTCTATTATGAAAACCATAAATACTGTTTATATGATATATAGATTAGTGTTTTAATGTGCCCATAGTATTTTCATCGTTATCATTAGATCCACCATCTTGGATGCTTCATTAATGGCGGCATCATATATAGGAAATCACGTTTAGGTTATGTAATAAGTAGCTTATTAAACACAACTGTAATGCTAAACTGAATTGCACTGAATTGCTTGTACCTATATCGATTTATATAGCTTTATTATTATAAGTTTATTTATATAAGTTTACGCGACGGCACCTCGGCTATCGCGGAATTATCCAAATGTGAACTATCCAAATGTGACCCATTGATTGCCGAAATATTCTTGTTTAGTAATATAAAAACTAGAAATAAAGGACTTAGGGTGTGGTAATGCATAAACCATCATATCTTGGAAACTGTATAAATTTTGTAAAAAACGACAAAAAGTTCTTGCAAATCTGTCGTAATTTGTAATTAGTAAAAAGTAATTCGCATTTTTCAATTTCTAGTTAAAATAATGCATTATTAATGTTGAACCATTGTAATTAATTCTCAATGGAGAAGAAAATGAAAGATTTATTTCTTAAACTTTCACTATAATTTTTCGACAAACAATAAAAAGTATAATTTTATAAGTATAAAAGTGCACTTCCAATAAAGAGTTTTCAAAGTAGTTATAGGAAAAGCTACTAAAAATGAGTGATACACATACCTATGTATTTAGTGACATTTTAATGAGTGAATGAATTTTAGAGTAATTTTAATGTCATAGATTAATGACACTCGGGGCATATTATTTGAAACGTGAATGCTTTTTTAATTACAGTATCTGAAGATGAATGAGAAAATTTGATAATAATACATAATATCTTGAAAACCAATATAATGTATGAAAATCACTTATGGAGTAGAGTTTCCAGACTGTCCAAAGGTTTTTCATAAATATTTAAATAGCGTATGTCATGTTGTGCATATGTACATATGAATCACATATGTCATATGTAAACCAAAAGTATAAAAAAATATACTATCTTATCTTTTATAAAGGCAAAGTTAGTACCTCCTAGAAAAATAAATATATTGTATACTCAATATGCATATTAACCAACACAGCACAGTAAAAAACTATTATCTTTTGGGTACACTGTATTTACAACTTTGCTGTATTACTCGTACAACAATAATATAACATCTAGGTTTAATGACACTTTTCTATATGTAAACTAAGGTAACTTTTAATGAAAATTTCAGTTCTATATTCAATCTGTAAATTATTCAGCATACTTCAAAATATTAATTTATGTAATTTCATTTCAAATTATTTCAATCCATTTTGCCTTTTTTTCGTTTTTGGTTTGTATGACACATAGTCTGAACTCATGAACACATAGTCTGATCTCCAAAATACAAAATAATGATCCTCCGGGCTTTGAAGTTACTTTGTATTATCCATTAGAACCATCTTTTGGAAATGAGAATGCAGTTGCAGATATTAAGGTATATGTTATAATCGCTAACTTGTATTCAAATTAAATAATCACATTACGTTTGTCGATATTGGAGTGTTTTTTGTCAACAAAGTTGTCAATGCTGAATAGAATTATCTTTATTTGAAAATGTGTGACTTATTAGAACACAAGTCAAACTGTCAAACTGAGGTTTTCATAGTTATTAAGGATATATGTATTGAGCTTTTGTTCCCAACAAACACGCTCTTGTATATTACATATTCTCTGCTCAAGTAGCCAGTTCTAAGAGTGAGTAAAGAGAGTTTCCTTACCTTTGATTCTGGTATGGTTAGATATCTACATAACAATCAAAAGGCGGTGTTGTTTATTTACTTTAAAGTTCTTCTGAATGTAATCCATCTTAGAATTCTAACGGTACCAACATAAAATCATTGAAAATTGCGGCATATTGAAGGTCACTTGGAGAAGTATGTGTATTGTATTCACTTAACTTCCCTCTTTGATTATATGTCGCGATAGATAAAGAACTTCATTATCAACTTATGATGTGGCACGAGGAATTATGAGGAGTTAAAATAAACACTCTCTTATTTCACTTTAAATAGCAAAAGAAAAGTATTGTGTGTAATGTAATTGAAAACAATATATAAAATTTATCGGTGTTGAGTCTACGGTAGATATTTCATAAAAATAATGCTTTATCCTATCATTGAAATCATAACACAGTCCTTAAAATATTCTATTAATTTACTTTTGATTTATTAAAGTTATTTTATTTTTGCTTCTATTGCGAGTTTTCTAAACCGAGATGAATAAAAATTTTCAAGAGATTTAAAAGGATGTATTACAAAATAGAGGGTGCCACTTAAAAATTTTAAGTGGGGGTAGTTGAGGGAAGGGGGTGAAACCTAAATTGCAACGAACACTGATTTTAACTTCCCTTTCGATATCTAAATTTAAGTGCTTCTTGTCTAGAAGTCATTTTTCATGATAAGTATTGGGAATGGGTAGTTGTGAAGTGAAAGCACTGTATATTAAACAGTGCTTTCATTTCAAAACTACTCATCCGCATTTCCGGTCTTCGCAACTTGCAAGTATATTATGCATTATATATTATGTCAATTAATATTATTCTAATCACAAATTAGTTGTTATACTTCCGATTTTGGTAAAAAACGCTCAAATAACTCACAAAACATTGGATATAATTGGGATATTATCTCCCTTGCAAGTATATATAAGAATCATACACTTTTATCTATTCTACCCTCAACTTAGTCCATATATTTGGTGACTGCATTTTTTTTGTTCTCATGTTATCTTCTAAGTACCAATGACAGAATACTTTGGAGTGAATAATAAGTAAAAGTCTTTTAGTGAAATGTATGATTAAATGTACATTATACTCGTAGTTCCAGTACATCTTACATGTTGACAATTTGACGTAAATTTTGTGCACAAAAAGTATTTTAAAGGGATTTTTGATAACCACCATAACTACCATATTTAGTTTTATGACTTTTGACCTGTAAAGAAATCTACAAAAACTATTCTATTATGTAATTTATAGTGTTAAATACTAAGTAAGTAATTTATACTGCACGGTACATATTACTTATATGGATGATTGCTTTAATAATGAACATTGCCTAAAGTAAATGGCAACATCAATCATTTGGTCATGATTCGAATTATTCTTTTAAATTAAAAAAAATCATGAATATTGCACAATGAAATATCGCCAATTCATATCAATAGGCTGGCATATGTAGAGATTACGTACTAATTATGTGTATATATTTTATTGAGTGTGTCTTAAACAATGAGATTTTAAACAACTGTTGAATGGCTTTTCAGACAGTTTTTATAATGGTAAGCTAGGCTCTTGTAATATTTTAAGGACATACAAAGAAGATTCTGTTTGTTTTTTTCTTATAGACACTCAAAATATATAATAAAATGTTATGTAAAATATATTTTTAAATCTAATTAAAATATGTCTTTAAAATTGCAAGCAGTCCTCAACTTCATAATCGATACATATCGGAAACAAATATGCATGTACTGACATATATATATATATATATATATATATATATATATATATATATATATATATATATATATATATATATATATATATATATATATATATACATATATATATATACTAAACCTCCAAACAAGGGATCCCTTGGTAATTAAGAAATTGATCGAGGGAGTCGTTACTCTGTAGTAGTTCATAATTCCAACGCAAATGAGTAAAATAACTACTAAGTTTTATACCAAATATAGTGGTATAAAACTTAATAGTTGTTTTACTCAATTCCCTTGGTAATTTCCATCGTGAATTTGAACTTCTAATGCGGTGTAGAAACGTAGCCAGTTTGATAACTGTTTGCCATTTAATGAACGTTTAAAAGTATCCAGTCTGGTGGAATAAGATCTAGGAATTAAGAGGGATAATATAATATTAATATAAGGTTAAGTTTAGTACAAAGTAAAATACGGTTTGCAACACCAACTGCAACATGATTGCGCGGGCTGTACGGGGCCTTGTATTATCATAGAGCAAACTTCAGCCAACAACAGATGTCATTCCATTGTAATATTTTCTTTCTCGTTGTATATATATATATATATATATATATATATATATATATATATATATATATATATATATATAACACCAATATACAATATCATACAAATCCATTGTGATACGTTATGTTTTACTCTTTGCATGTTGATGAATTTGTAGCGTTTACTCTATGATTAACTTGCTAGCTAAAATTGGGCCTAACCTCACTCAGGGGAGGACAACATATATGTAGATACACATGACGTTTGCCCACCGTCAATGTTTGTTAATCTTACCTCTTACTCTCACTCATTTTGCCCAATCAATTCTGTACTGTTCTCAAGGAATATGCGGAATAGTGTAACTAACGTCACTAAAGCTGTGAATTTGTTTATGAACGCTTTATGAGTTTCACAAAAAAAGTAATAAAGCAGAAGTAGGATGATAGAGATCTCTGCACATATTAGTAAAATGTTGTATTAATTTAGTTCGAAATGTACTACAGCACATTTCGAATTAAATTAATAGAATTCTATAACAATACCCAGGTGGCCAATTACGACATAATTATTTTTATTGAAACATTATTGTGTCGAACAGCAAATTACTCAGTGATACACAGAGTACAGAAAAAGTCGTGATTTATTAACATGTTCTAAATTGAAAGGAGGACTAATCGCAGTGAATTGTAAATTTTTATAATGTTATAGAAAGTAGTAAATAATTACTTTATTATCGTAAAGTACTATTATAGAAAGTGTTATAGAAGAATTATATGTCTCAGACTTAATAAACGAAGTAAGCATATTATAGTTGCGGTCTGTATACCACTCTTCTCTGCTGTTAGAATATATGAGAATTACGTCAAAACAATTAAACAGTTAAAAACTATAAAATGCTTTATGAGAATACAAATCATTATGAACTGAGTAAAAAAAAAATTATAGATAGAAGCTACAATAACTTCGTAGATAAACACCAGTCTGGAAATCCCTCGGTCTACCTACTTGTATGTGAAGTGATGCTAATAAGTTTGAAAATGGTCTGGGTACTGCAAATGTGTCTGTGGATTATTTCCATTCAGTTTATGTCATAGTAATATCGCTGATACGTACAGAATAGACAACTTTTATTTTTTTAAATGCAATATGAATATATCAAATATCCGTATATCAGTTGATAAAGTTTTCGATAAATTAGGAAGATTAAATACAAACAAGGCCCAAATAACATTTTTTCATATTTTCTCAAACATGCATTCCTTCTAAACAAGTCCTAACTTTGCCTATCATATCTGTGTAGTATTCAATGTGTTACTAAATCATGGTTAAATCATGGATCAAGCATATATCATCCCAATTTACAAATCAAGAAATATAAATTATATAGAAAATTATTGTCTTATATTCCTGTTTTTTTACGTTTCAACTATTTCTATATATTTCTACCTCTCAACTATTCCTAAATTACGGCATATTTTATTGCACTATTTACCATTTACTATAGAAATTATAATACCTGAATAACATAGCTTTCGTAATGGGAAATCAATAGTTACTAACTTGATATGTTATATAAGTTTTGTAATAACTTCGATTGAAAGTGGGAGTTAAGTCGCCTCGATTTACATTGTTTTTCAAAGACCTTCTGAATGAATAAATCATCACATACTTTTTCTTAAAAATACAGCTATATAATTGGAGAAAATTTATTTGTCTTAATAATTCATATGCTTTAATAGCTATTTTGTAAATATGTCTCAGATCCGATCTGCGTAAAGGCTGTCACTTAGGTCCGATTTTGAAGTGCTACAGACAAATTTGGTAAGTATTTCAGTATGAAGTCAATAAAATTGTCTCGATTTAAACATTAACAAACGCAGAAGAAAACAAAATTTACCAAGGAAAAATACAATATATTTTGAATACAATATTAAAAACTCAAATTTGACAAAGTTTTAAACTTTATGTTAAGTACTAATTGATGGTAAATTAATATTTGTCTCATTTATAAACATAATGATTGGTAAAGCTTAAGAACGTAAGACTATTTTTATAAGACATTGTCAATATTCCACAAATATCCTTGACATTACATTATTCTATAATTTCCTAAATTGTATGGAAGTATACTAAAAGTGCCATATGGACTCCATCATGCAAGTCTCAATTCGGCAGCGTACAGAGACAAAGATTAATTTGAAAGAGTACAATAAAAGTCCCAACTCATTGAATCTCTTATTGTGCATAGGGTTAACACTGATAATATTTCCATGTTTAAATTATTTAGTAGTATGGTTGATTGTCCATATTTGTTAAACTTATTTACGTTATACTTCTGCTAACAAAATGTCGAATCTGTTCTGAACTGATTCATGTTCCTTTTTGCATAATTAATTATGGCCAATTTAAAATAGATACTGGGTTTAGTAAACACTTAAATGAATATAATAGTGTAAACATCTTTTGTACAAAATTGCCATAATTTAAAACAACAATTGAAAATGAGTTGTTCAACCAATCCATAAATTGTAGAAAATAAACAGTTATAAAACATTAAAACGGACTTTTCTGTACGTAGAACATCTCTATCTCGAAATTGAGTGACCGAGAAAAAATAAACCAACACATAAATATATGCGTTTTATGCGACAGTTTTATTTGTTTCAATTTTTCTCAGATAGTCCACCATCGTGCTTTCTCATGACCCGTGGACAGGGTGGGGTGTGTCCTAGTCACCTCAAAATCAATAGATGTCGTCTGGTAGACGTCCCTAATCAGAATCAGTTGAAACCCGATCGATCGGACACGATTTAATTGAACGATCGTGCTAACAAAATAATTTCTCAAATAGTCCACCATTGTGCTTTCTCATGACCCATAACGTGGTAGAGTGTGTTCTATTCACCTAAAAATCAATAGGTGTCGTCTGGGAGGCAACCCTGATCAGAATCAGTGAAAACCCGATCGATCCGACATGATTTAGTTGAGTTATCGTGTAAACAAAAAATTTTAATGCCAACGACAACGACACACACACAGACACAATTTTTTAAAAAACCATTTTTTTTGGTTTTCAGGCCGAAAAACGAAAAATACACACACACACACACACACACACACACAATGGAAGAGGACTTCACAATCTGCGAACTGGAAGAGGCAGCTAAATGGATGAAAACGGGAAAGTCCCCAGGCCCAGATAATATCCCAAACGAGGTATTAATACTGGTGGTAAAAGTGTGGCCAGAGCTCTTGATGGAAACTTACAATGCTTGCCTTAGGGGAGGATGTTTCCCTAAAAAATGGAAACGGCAAAGGCTAGTGCTCCTGCAAAAAGGAAATAAACCACTAGGCCAATCATCGTCGTATAGGCCAATTAGTTTACTGGATACGCTGGGAAAACTTTTTGAAAGGCTTCTAAAACAAAGACTAGAGGAGCACGTAAGAGCAAACGGAGGACTCTCACCGAGGCAACATGGCTTTCAGAGGGGAAAATCAACAATCGATGCTATTAAAGATGTGATTGAAATAGCTAAAAGGGTAAAGAGAGGACCGTCACGAACTAAGGGTTACTGTGCACTTGTAACATTGGACATCCGAAATGCTTTTAATACCGCAAGATGGGATAGAACGATCGAAGCCTTACATAAAAAACGAATACTGCAGTATCTTATTAGAGTTATCGATATCTATTTGTCGGATAGGTTGCTCATCTATGACACAGAAGAAGGACAAAGAGAATACGAGGTCACCGCGGGAGTCCCACAAGGGTCGGTCCTGGGACCGCTACTATGGAACGTCATGTGTGATGGACTATTAAACCTGGTACTACCGGAAGACACGACGATAATAGGATTTGCTGATGACGCAGCGGTAGTGACAACTGCAAGAAGCACGAGTACTTTAGAAGTAATAACAAATGATGCGGTCTTAGGGGTGAAGGAATGGTTAAACGAAAACGGGTTGGAAATGGCAGTGCATAAGACAGAAGCTGTATTGATAACTGACAAAAGAGATTTCACTCCTCCAGTGCTTAAGATAGGAAGAGAGAAGATCCAGTGGAGTAAAAGTGTAAAATACTTGGGAATACAAATAGACAACAGATTGACATATGCTGAACACATAGCAAAAACAGTAGAGAAGGCAGTAAAAACAGTCTCGGCCCTGGCAAGGTTAATGCCCCACATCGGTGGTCCAGGCGAGATGAAGAGAAGGCTATTAAACAGCGTAGTCCACTCTAAGATATTATACGGGGCGGAAATATGGACGGAAGCGATGGAAAATAAAAGAATCAGGCGTACCTTGGCGTCAGTCCAAAGACGCAGCGTATTAAGAGTGATATCAGCATATAGGACAGTCTCAGAGGAAGCGGCATTAGTGGTGGCAAGCACACCGCCAATCGACCTCCAAGTTCGAGGAAGACAGGAGGTGTACAACAAATATAGATTGGACGAAAGGGTGAAAGAAAGAGTGGAAGTTAAAAAGAGGGCAAGGGAAAGGCTCATGGAAAGGTGGCAGGAGAGGTGGGATTCAGGTACCACGGGTAGGGGGACGCATAAACTGATACCGAATGTGAAAAAATGGACAGACAGGAAACATGGACAAGTAAATTACGAGTTAACACAGGCTCTGACAGGACACGGATGTTTCATGGCATACCTTAAAAAATTTAAGAAGAGGGAGAGCTCCACGTGCTTGCTATGTGGAGATACAGAGGACAATGCACATCACGCAATTTTTGAATGCAAGGCCGGACAAGGAAAGAGACAACGACTTAAGGAAAGGGTAGGCGTTGAATTAACTGTGCAAAACATGGTACCAGTCATGCTGGAAGAAGAAATGAAATGGGTAGCAGTGCAGGAATACGTACAAGAAATAATGAGGGAAAGGAGGAATGCGGAGACAGAAGGGCGTAGAATTCAGCTCCTGAACCCCTAATCTCGAAAGAGGATGGGGGATGTAGGGAAATGGCCAAGAAAGGACATCACTCCGAAGTAATGCGAAAGCGGTTCCGGGGTGATGATCAGGAGTTCAGGGGGGCCACTTGTGAGTAGCTTGCTGCTCCTATGTCCCCCCCAAAAAAAAAAAAACACACACACGCACACACACACTTTCAAATAACAAAAAAAAATGATTGGATATCTAACAAATAACTTGTTTTATTTACTTTTAAAAATGGAGTGTCCTTATTGAAAGACTCTTTATAATGGACAACTTGAATCACTATTGATCCTAAAGTCCATAGTAAACTAATGCGTACTTTGATGATAGGTTACTTTCATACATGTGTATATTTGAATGAGGTTACCTATTGTATATAACAATATAATTATTACACCGCGTTAATAATTTAATGAATACATTACAATAATATATTTTAGTATATCGGCGGTAGTGATGAGTAACAGTGATCAATTGTTCAGCTGGATATGATGTTTGAGTTCTATCTTCAACCAAGGCAATTGGCACTTGTCTCGCAGATTGATTGACATTTTTAACATATTTGTTTGTGTACTTCTCTTCTAGAATAACGATAACGATTATTAGGGAAAGAATGTCTATTTATGTATGCGGTATTTTATTTAATTGAATTCATTTTTATCATCAATGTTAATGTATTTTATAAATATAATTCTTCTTTTTTTTTTTGCAGGTAAGATCCTACATTCTCATACATACAAATGTAAGTTACATTAGGTTTAATGATGCGATACTTTAGCAACCATGACGGAAAGTCCTCCTAAATAGTAGAAAATACGAATAAATGGAATAGAACTTTAATATCGATCAATCATTTGTAAACGACATAAATGGCTCCCATATCTGGATGAGAATAAATGCATCAGGAAGGAAAAGTATATAATGCCCGATACATCTTATACTATGAAAGACACATTTGACTTTAACATTTTTATTTCTGTAAATGTCATTAGATCACAAGATCTAAACACATACAATTATTAATATCTTAATTAGACGTAGCACAACTCATTATATAGAGTGAACTAAAAGTCCCATATGGATTTTTATTTTGTTTATCGGTCGATTGAAAAACACCAATATATCATTAGTAAATGGAATAAATTTAGTAATACCAAATTTTACTATTGTATATATGTAATCTTTAAATATATCATTAAGATGTATCTCTATTCTTAGAATCGTAGATTCATTAACTGGAATACCAATGTGTTTAAAAACTTGACTATCGTATGATTTTTACTTCGGCAATCTTCTTAAATTTTGGTAATTTTTTGGTATGCTTTTGGATTATCTGTAGGTTTAGTTCACCTGTTCCGGTGGACGTGAAGTTATAAATAAATTCGAAAAGGTAAATTGTCTGAGAACGACCAAAAAAAATTGCAATTTTAAATTGATATTTACACAGACATTAGAAGTTTTTATCAAGTTTGTACGGTTTTAAATAATTGGGGTTAGAGATTGGGGTATTATCTAAGTCGATAGAACATCTCGACACATACCTGTTGAGTATATTCTGCGAAAGATGAAATAACTTTTCTTAATGGATACTCCGAATAATACATTCTGTTTTCATCGACGTATTTATTTCCCTGAAGAAAACTGTGATACATGTGTTCAATATCCTGTAACGAATTTCTCTTTTTGAGACTTCTCAACTTATATTGGACACTGTCAATTTCTTTATCTATCTCGTATTGGACTTCATTGATCTGTTCCACGTCTACAAGCTAGATTTTAGGGAAACAAGTATTTGAATCAAATTAATTGGTGATTATTTCCTCTAGCTCAAAATTATGATTCCATAAACCTGAGCAATGGTATCAAATATATTGTTAGTGAGGTCATGGTTAGCAACACTAAAACTTTCACTTGATATTAAGTCGTGAAATTCTTCATAATGGTTTATAAGCACAATGGACAATGTAAGTACGTCATTGGGTTAACAGGTACCATTTATAAGACTTGCAGACAACTTCTCTTCAGCCCGCTGGTGCAATGAAAATAACCTATAAAATGATGGCTATTTGGCTCTACCCTTGAGTTAATCCATATGTTTTGGAGAGCGTATTTTATCTTTTAGTATAACATATTAAATACAGTATTAAAATTTATTGTTGATGACATCTATTTTTTTTCTATCTTTAATTCCTAGAGAAGGGGATGTAAGAGCAGGGTCGAAACTTGCGTGTAGGAAACTGTATGAGAACGAAAGCTTCACAAAATTCGTTCCTCTCTCAGGTAATTTTATAAAAAGCATTCATAAATATAAATGATTTCCCTTTTTTTGGGATAATGTATGAAAGTCGTTACTGTAAATTGAAAACTGAATTCAGGCAAAAATTTTGCAACGGAGATTACAAATTATCATTGCTCATAAGACAATAGATATTTTTTGGTTCTGCCACTGGTGAGGTATAGCTTTACGTATAAGAAATGTGGCATTTGGTTCTCGTTTTATTGACCTTTGCGCAAAAGCCGAAGCAAGATAGGACACATATGTTCAAATAATTGTTCAAAACATTCTAAACGGATGTTTGCTGTCTTGGGTTGCCTTGATGAGTGGTTCGCTACGTGGCCAGATATATTTAATTTGAGGCTTGAGTTACCAAAAGTGTTAAAAAATAAAAGTTAAGAAAATCTGTTGCATTAGGTGACCAAAAAGCCTGATTTACTTCAAATCGGACTGCAACTTTATAATAAAGTAGGGATAGAAATCTTAAGAATGCCATATCATCAATATTTTGTCGACAATGTATTATAATATAAAATTAGTTTAATATGCAATAACAATGTGTAGAAAATATTTAATTTTTGTAATTTTGTAGTTATCTCAATGAATACATTTATTGAAGAGTTAATAATAGAAACATAAAATAAACATAATTCTGGGATATAAAACTGAGATTTAAATATGGATTTTTATTATACATATATCTTATCAGTTATATTTTAAACATCGAATTAGATATATTTTGAATTTAATTTTTAATTTTTCACTTAATTTTGTTGTTTATTCTAACATTTATAAAAAATTCAACGTTCAGCAATAATAACAATATATCTTATTTGCACATACATTTTTTTTGGGAAAGATAAAAAATGTTAAGGATTCTGATTATTAATACCTGTAAAATTATGACAATAAATTTAATTTTGTAATTGGATTACCTGAAAACTGTTGAAATATAAAATCAGGTAAATATAATATTAGGGCTATTCTATCTTGGCTTGATGTTAATTGTAATTGAAATTCTCTCACAGTTATTTTCAAAATCCGGTAAATTATCGGTACCATACGTAATAGGGAAGTATTAACTATACAAGCAAGAGTACGACTTTTGTGTTTACCTACTGTGTACACAAGATAAAATACGAGATTATATTCTATGGTTCCGCGATGGAGAGAAAGTAATAATGGTAAACAATTAAATTAAATATATACAATGTCAAGCTGAGAGAAACTGGTCGACTAGCACAACATTAGATTAAGTAAATATTAACTTGGGCACCCTTCAAACGAAAACGAACCTTCAAACGAACGTTTTATATGTAGGGCAAGAAAATTTCTCCTTTTCAAGTAGTAGGAATGCCTGCATATTGTTCCTAATTGTATACAATTAGTGATTGAAAACTTATGAAGAATTCTGGTAGTAAAGAAAAGCAATTTGAATATCAATTATTCAAATTGCTATTATTAACATTACATTTTTCTCATGTAATGTTCATATCTCATATAATACGTCATGTTATATCAATAAGGTTCATGTGTAGTTAAAACCACATAGCCGAACATTGAAATATTATTAACTTTCTCAGTAATTAACGCTTTAGAAAAAAATAATACAGGAAAATGGAAAATACTACACATTGACACAAACAATATTGAACTCTATTTCTTTCATATTGACTCCAAGAATGTGTAGAAAATTAATACCTGGTATAAAAAAGTAATATATATTGAAATTGAACGTGTTACAATATGGAATACGTGATAACATTAATGTTCAGTTAACTTTATTTTGATTTCTAGGCTCACCTCCTTGTTCAAGTTTCCAATAGGATTTTTATATTAAGCTACAAACATTTTTATATAATCTTATTTAATATCAAATCAAATCTAATTTATATATTCTTATAATATTCAACTGACTTTAGATTTTGATTATTTCACTTTTATTTCTTTAATCAAAGTAAATGTAAATTATTAATATTTTTTTCCAAAATAGGTAACACATTATAACTGATTGCATATTGTGAAAAAAAAAAATAGATAATCAGTAATAATTTGTTACAAATGAATTCTTTAATTAAAGTAAATATAAATTATTTATATTTTGACCAAGTATTAATAATTTACATTTACTTTAATTAAGGAATAAATTCAGTAAGTTCAAATCAGTTGAAAGATAATTTTGAGTATTATACACCGATCATTTAAGTGGAAATAATAAATAACACATTGCGTGTCATCTGCACATTGATGAGAAGAATAAAGCTTAATTTAGATATAGTTATTTAAATCGGATATATAATGAGAAAACAGTAAATGCCATACCATGTTGTAGTACACATTTATGAATATAAGTAAATGGGAAACTTTGTAAAGGTAATTACAAGAGAGGGAAACAGCCATTTAATTAAGTTTGTACTATTTCAATTTATTGCACATACTATTAGGTTTAAGCAATTGATTAGGTGTCAATTATGAATGAATAAATCGCAGTGGAATAGTGAAAAGTTTTTATTTTATTAAAATTAAAATTATTAAAATTATTATTATTTAAAAGTTTAAGTGTGAAATAAAGTTGACTATATTCTTTTTATATTTAGTTTATGATGGTTTGATTTGCTGTCTATACTAATATAACATTATTGTTGAAAAGTGCTCCGAACGAGATGATACTATGATGCCAATTAATGCCCGAGAAGTATTACTTATTTGAATTCATTTTCTAATTATTTGAACTATAGTGTATCTAGCACAAAAATCATAAACGTGTTCAAAATCATTATTACTTTCGGTCATAAAATTTACACATGTATCACTTCTAAAGAGGTGTAATCAAAGCAAAAATTCTGATAGACTAGTACCTAGGTTATCCAATTTTAGGTGTTATTAGTTTTTCGAAACTTGCATAATGTCTTGAAATATATAATTTTGCCCCATATTAGATATAATTATCCTCATAACGCCACTTGGAATATTCATTCTGAATTTAAATAGAATTTGCAATATAATCCTACTTCCCGTGGATGATTCATCCTTTGTTGTAAAATTCTATCCACCAATTGCCAAAGAACTTTGTCATTTAATCACGTTCAAAAATAATTTCCACTTTTAGGGATATTTGTCTTTTCTTGATAATAAGTGTTGTATGAATCAATTAAAGTATTTGTGATAAAACATAAACATATACAGCATTTATAGGATTATATACTTAATTTAAGAATATATTTTCTGTTATGCATGTTACGTCAAATGTTTCTCAAAAACGGTATTCTTTTAAGTATTATTTGAAACGATTGCTAATATCTGCCGACAATTTATAATCATTGAGCATATTAACTGTAGATAGCTCAGACTGGTGCGTTATTTTGTACAATATAAATGTTGTTCACCCACCTTAATTTCACATCAGTATATTAACTACTTAAAAAAACACGAAGTCAATGACAGAACCCGATAACTGTGATTCTGTGGGTGTGTGGATTTGCCTTTTTAAGAAGCCGGTAAGCTAGTTCCAGCCTAAAACAGTGAACCATTGATTGAATTCGAGGAGAAATTCCGATGAACTAAGTTGGCGACTTATTTAAGATTCATGAGTTTTTTGTAACTTAATATACAGGGATTTAAATTACATCCGAAATCTTTTGTCTTCTAAAAGGGAATGACGGTGAACGGAGGAGTACTTAATTTTATATAATTGTTCTCTGCTGAATAAAGTACATAGAATTTTATAACGAAGAACTTAATAACTGGTATCAGTTGAATTAAATATACTAAACAATGACATTATAAGGATTCAAACAAAAAAAAACTTTTAAATATGTCGTTACTAAATGTCTCGCGTAAATATGGTCGCAATGTATATCGAAAAAAAGTACTTTTTATTTAAAAACTATTCTTGGCTTGGAACCTAATGAATTTTGGAGTATTTGACGTGATACATGATAAGTTCTTCCCTGCCGTTTATACTTAATTTTATATTTGCATTTTAACATTTTTTAAATCAGTGTTTTTCTGGATTCCCTGGTAAATAGAAAGAGCATTTGATTATCTGAACATCTAATTTGATTTCACTTTATGTGGGATTAAATAAAAATATAAATTTGTTAATACGCCACATAATAATCAAAAGTTTCAACAACAAATAATGTCCAAAATTATCAATATACTTTAGTTACAGTCACAAACTGACGACATTATTTTAAATAGAATCATTGAAAATATACCATTACTAAATTAAAGCAATTTCTTGATTGGCAATTAATTATCAAATATGTATTGAAAATTTTGGAGAATTAACAGGCGTTTGATAGATTCTCCAAATTTGTACTGCTGTACTATTCATTTCATCGCTATTTGTCAAATAAAAAACTCTCTTATCTTGCCGATAAACGGAACAGTCTACCTAAGCCTAGCCATAAAAATAAGCCACGGTATGCTTTGAGATTTTTTATTTGGAAAATATCGATGAAATAAACTATACATCGAGTAGATAAAATTGCTTCATTGGGCTATATTTTTGTCAAAATGCATTATTTATCGTTATTGTAATATTCATATTGTTTATTAATATTGTCATCACTTTTCAAATTGGAAGATTCCGGAGATAAAGCAGTTTTTTAAGTATCTGGAAAACTGGGATGTTTCCAAATGAAGCTATTGTTTCTGAAAATGAAAACGGACTTTCTACACCAGTCAATGTAGGTTTAAAAATAAAATGGACGTGTTTAAGAGTTTTTCAAAAAATAATTTAATAACAACATTATGAATAGTGTGCGAACTTTATCACCACGTTGTATGCTATTAATTGTAAATATACTTATATATTACAATTACATAATTATATCATTCAACGACATTTCAAACGTCTTATGTTAGACGCATACAAAGTGAAATCTTTCGAGAAAAAAACTCAAATACACAAGGATTTTGTCAAAGGGTTGGGAGTAAACGAGAGGGATGTTATCAAGTAAGAAGTAATTATCTGCGGCAGTCTTAGTCTCGCCAGCGTATTGTCTTTAATTCAGATTATTCACCAAACTAATGAAACTCCAAGCTTGAAATAACGAGGAGCATGCTTTGTTCATGGATCAATCTGTTCTAGGCAGTGACTAAAGATAATAACACAATTAAGAAAGCAACAGTGACGTCATATTCCGGAGAAAATTGTAAAGGATTTCGTCGGGAAATATAACAGAAAAGGGTGTAATGTTATTTTTTCTTAATTGGAGCGAAATATGTATAAATATTTTTGAGATTAAAAAATATAAAATTGATATTAATAAATATATAAATACTAATATAGACATTATTAAACCTTCAACTATCTGGGAAATATAAATTGAAGATACCAGGATCCGTCGATGAAAATCGGTATTCGATGACGTGAGGGTTGGAAGATGAACATGGCATGTTTAATTTTTCAGTTCACAAAATTCTGAAGATCAGTACAAACTAGTACTGAAGTAAACAAAGAAAATCCATATCGTCCAGGGTTCCATTCCGACGGCTTCAATTTGTATTATGTTTCTTATGCATTTTTAGCATTTCTCGTGTAGCCACAGAATTTTCATGATAAACTATAATTTTTGTTAGCCCTTATTTGCAACATAAATGTAAAGTATGTGATATTACTTTAATCAGAAAGAGCTCATCTATAAGCTGTTGCCGGAAAAATGTGTTGGTACTGATGAAAAAAGCCCTCGATGCCGTCATATCTAACATGTTAATAGTTATATATGTTGGAAATGAAAAAAGTCCAAGGGCGTTGCTTAATAATTTATCCCATTAAAAAGATTGAATTTGTTCCAGATTATTCTAACGCCCTGTATATAATATTGTAATGTGTATGCTATAACATGTGATACCCAAAAGATTTAATTCTTCAGCTTGTTTACGATTGTATGTAGTCTCGTATCTGACACGTGAACCGTGTACACACATATAAATGATGTGCAAATAGAAATGCGGAACGAGAACCATACACTCCGTCTGTGAAAAGATAAATAGATTCATTTCACGTTATTATTATGTAATTATTAAGTAATTTCGGACTTGCCTTGATTATAATGAAGTACTTCCTTTAAATGGTTCAACTACTCAAAATAAAGAACAATGACCTTTGTACGGTCATAAGAAACACATGCCAATGTTTCAAAATTCAGTTTTAACTGAATCAGGTAGGAATATATTTTAAAGGACCTGATTCGTGACTGCTACAGTGTTTGTGCATTGTCTTTTTTAAGGAACGCTTGGATGATCTACATAGTGTAAAACTAATGTAAGATATATTACCTGGTGTTAATTTTAATCACAATCAAGGGTTCCATATATGTATGTATTATATCTAACGACTAAAGCTATCCCTAATTTTTTTAAACAAAGACGTAACTGGTCGATGACATCTGAGCAGTAAAATGGAACGGAGAAATAAAGGATATGTTAAAAAGTTTATGTCGGCAAAATTCCACTGATGGCGGTTGAAAAACCTTTCTGCTATTTAAAACATTGTTTTTAATTATATTTACGGAGCTGGTGTGCCATAAGATGCGAAATTCAACTATGTAACAATGGACAATTGAGTCCAGTATTTTACGCAATGTTGTTTTTCTGTTCGCATGAGCTAGGCAGGAAATACACCAAATGAGTAAAACATTTAATTTGTATGCATTTCAAGGACTCTGTCTATACATGCCACGTTTGCGTAAGGCATAGAATGTACGGAGACTCCAGTTCTTGTCTTTACAGATTAATGGACTGATTATTGAGAAAATAATTTTATATTCTATGCAGCTCATCATACGAATATCGATTTAATTTAGTTTTATTATGAACTTAGTTGCAATTTACGTACAAGGAATTGGTAAATGATAAATAGTCAGATAATTACTTATTTGAAACGAAATGTCTAATCTCTTGTGTCAGATAATTACTTTTTTAAAACGAAATGTCTAATCTCTTGTACCTGTTACATTAATGTCAACATTTTAGATATTGTAGTATACCTACATATGTAATTTATTTATTTGAAAAGGGCATATATTCGCTTGTCAAAGTTTCCCGTAATAATATATCTTTTCGTTCTGAAGGGGACTGTGAACACGCCTTTAATGATTCCAAAATGTTTACTGATGATTTGACTGTTGCTAAATATTTTAAAAATATAAGATATGCAAAAGTAATTTATAAGTTATTATCAATTTCTCATCACCATTCAATATATTCTGGGAAAGACTGGAACCGGTTTTAATCACCCCGATGATGACAATTTGATTGGCGAAAGGTGCGTCGAGTAAAGTGTAATATTTCGATGTTCGTGGACAACTGATTCGTTGATTACAATATATGATAAAAGGAGGTTTACCTTAAATCACTGTTAAATATTGAAAAACCTTTTACACCTTGCAAGAGTAACCCTGATAATCTCCCTTTTGCAAAAAATACAAAAGAAAGTATTCTAAGCAGTCATAACGTAACACTAATACCATGAATGTTGAACATGCTGAACAAATTCAAATCCATTGGCAGTCTAGTTTCAATTCTTTACCACTTTCCGAAACTATATTACAATTATAAATAGATAAAACAAGTAGGGAATAATATAACACAATAGATTCGATATCTACTAAATAAATAAAATAAAAAAAGAACACAAAAACTAACTAGTATTTTAATAGAATAATAATGGGTACTTAAAAATTGAATATTTTCTCTTCTTCTTTTAAAAGTAACACTGCCGATTGTACTTTTGCAAGAACCCTAAAAAAACTTGTTGGTGACGTGACGATTCATATTGGAGATTTTATTAGTTGTGCATTTTCATAGTTTTTTGTGCATGTTCTAATTTTATTTAGAGTCTTTGACATATGTGGAATCTAAATCTGGACGATCTCTGGAATGCAAATTCAGAAATATTTATGTGTGGTATTGTATTTCTCTATTACCCCATAGAGATTTAGAAATAAAGATATACTTGTGTTAATATTCAAGTTGCCAAACCAGATATCATCAATTCTCAGTAGTAACTTTGGTTTTATAAAATGTCTTTCCATACATCCTTGACATGCACAGCTTTCATTGCATTTTAAAAAGATACGCATCGAATATTGATGAGGTTATAGTCCATATACCGTAACCATAATATTCTTACTGAAGTCTTGGCATGTAAGCTACTTGGTGAATTATACTCTTCACATGCAGAATAAGGTAGTATGTCTAATTTATAACACGAACAAAGACAAATAAAATAAACATTAAGTATATTGTTCATATTTCAATACTAGAATGAGTACTATGTCTTAAATATTGTAGATTTGGTGGTTCTAGGTAATTTCCATTTTGCTAGTTCCATTTTCTTCTTTTGTTATTTGACTTTATGTAATATATGGAACATATGTAATATATACGACAGGTTTTCTTATATGAATGTACTCCTTGATTTTAAAATGTAGAAATTTCTATCATTTCGTCATATCAATAATTTCTCAAAACGTAATTTCCGCTGATTGTGTTTAATAAAAACATGGATAGTATTCTATGACATATGATTTTGCATGGAGAAGAAATATTAAATTGCATAGTATAAACAGTCATAATAAGTATAAAATAGCCATTACAATGCTAAATGAGACTGAATTGTGGCGATATCATGTTACTTAATTATTTCAATAAAAACAATTTTGACAATAAATAAAATTAGCGAATTTCGATTATTTCTTCATTGCATTATTTGAAATTTCACTATTATCATTATATTAAGTTCCTAATATTATAGTGATATATTTTTTTCTGTATATATACAATTTTTAGTCTTAACGAAATTTAGTTGAGTCCTGTTGGTGTTAATATGTACTATTCATTTCATCGCTATTTGCCAAATAAAAAAATCTCTTATCTTGCCGATAAGCGGAACATTCTACCTGAGCCATAAAAACAAGCCAGGGTATGAGATAAGATCTGTTTGGGATTTTTTATTTGGCAAATAGAGATGCAATAAACTATATAATTTTGTCTAGTTATAGTTGTGTATATACATATGTGCAACAACGGTGCTGATATAAATTTATATACACTTTAATAATTGTCACAACGGAAAGAACCTATACCATTAGTATTTAAATAACTAATAATTATTTTAATATTAATTTCAATATTAAAGATCCACTTATAACATTAATACTTATTTTATATCATACTGTTAATGGAAGCTGGAGTATTAGAAAAAATTACATTTTCAAAAATAATATACGGTATATTTTCATAACCGCATTGATAGAATAATTTTTAAACTGTTCATGGTATTCATTCATAATGATTAAAATCCAAATGGAATTACATGACTTCTTCCATAATATAGTTCAAATTATATTAGTAATGTTTTACATATATAAAATTTATGACTTTATGACCGATATTGATGAATTTCCGTATTTATACACAAGATATATAGTGCAACAGTGCATATTCTCAAAGCAGATTATCGAAATCTTTAGTATTTACTTTTAGCTAATATTTTTCAATAATGAAATTATCATGTATAATGACCCAATGGTATTTTATTCTAAAAGTGCATCTTGTATATTATAACAGGTTTTTTTAACAAAAATTCCAAATATTGAAAATGGAAATCTTGTCACTAATTAATTTCCATTTATTTGTTCAAGGTTAAATATAAAATTATGTGCACTCACACATGGACTTAAATATCTACTACAATCTCGTATATACAATCGAAACATGATAAATGTATTCAAGTAAGAAATAATAGCGTACGTAATTGTGAAGAATTGTGTGTAGAGAAAATTATTTAATTACTTATATGTGAGGATTTATTATTAGAAGGAAGTATTAAACAAACTATAAATCAAATACAATTGCAAACAAGGTTAACCTTTGTACTATTGTTTACTTATTTCTTAGTAAATAGTTATTACACGAGTAGATATTAACTATCGCTAATTCTAAAGATGTAAAATATGTATTTTATGAAATAAACAATAATTATATATTTTTTTCAGAAAAATGAATAACTACCAAGTTTATGATATTGATTTTTATATTTAAATCAATGTAGTGAATCTGAAGTGGTATTGTGCAGCAGATTCATTAGTTTTGGGTACGTTAACAGTGAAAAATTACTAATTAATAGCACGTCTATAAATTATTGATTTATAGACGTGTGGTTAGTGTTACGAATATCAATTTATTTTAGCAGTGAGTAGCAGTGGTAGATGTCTATTATATATTGAACAACTGATATTGCAATGTGATTTGGAGTAAATTGAAGTATTTTGGTAGTGTACAGTCTAATTAGGGTACATTTATGTAGACATGGTGCTTAAAAGTATTCATGTTCTTATAAAGACTCGGATTTTAGATCTGGTATGGGGGTAGTTGCTTATGGCCTTTTTAAATAAAATATATTTAACCATATATGACTCCCGTATTTTATAAAAACGTATTATAATTTTTATTACATTTTAAAATTTTACTTGTTATACTGAATTTTATTTGTTACATTCCTATCTATAAAATTAGGGTATTTGAGATCCTTCGAGCTTTCTTGAGATTTGCTTAACCAACATTTTAAAATACATAACTTAGCGAGTTATAAAGCAGTATCAGATAACAAAATTAAAACCTTTGCTGGTTAGATTTTCCCTCTTTATTTGTTAAACATAACAATTGTTTCGCCAACACAGTAGCTTCATCAGATGTTGAGTACATAGACTGATGAAACCACTGTGTTGGCAAAACAATTGTTATCTTTAACAAATAAAATGTGTAAATCTAACCAGGAAAGGTTTTAATTTCGTATAAATATGGATTTTCATCAAGTAACGGCCCAATCAATTCAGAAGCAGTATCATAGTTCTATCAGATATAGTTTCAGAATCAGATTTAGAAGTTTCAGAATCTGTTCTGCTAATTAATAAAATATATACAGAGTTTTCATAACTTAATAGGTAGTATGGCAGTCTTCAAATATACAAAAATAGTTTTTTTAATAGGACAGGTATATTTGCAATTGCTCAACCCCCAATTATATTATATACTGATTGATATTGAATAGAGGACTCAATACCTAGTCTAAATGAAATTTAAGCTATGACGATGGCCTTCAATAAGACCACAGTTATTGACACACAATTGTTTTCATAGTAGGCCTAGAGTTGATAAATATAAAATACTGGTCTTGCATCAATGGAGACCAATTTAATTCAAATATTTACCAACAAGTACACACCTCCATATAATAAACTATTAGTTTATGGTTTAGTATATTATCCGTTTTTATTTAAACATTTCACAATTAATATTTCTACTTCATCAGATGTAGACTTTCTGAGAAAATAGTTTATTATTGATAAGAAAATGCGGTTATTTGACCTTAATTTGTTCAATGTAATATGTTAATCTAATGCATTTTCCCCTAAAATGAGCATAAACTTACGGTTTACTATAATTAGAACATTATTGTTATTTGCATACACTATGGGAACAATTTGTTTATTATTAATGAATTACGTGACTTTTGATAAATACCAGTTTTTCATAGAGTGAAACAGATGTAAGTTTTTCTTCAAGAATTAAATAATGTTGTTATTTAATTCTTCACTTCAATTATTATATTAGTAAGCGTTTATCAATGCAAATATATTATACTTCTACCAGATTTAATATCCCCATTTATTATTTAATAGACATATTTGTTATATGTCTATAACCATATTTTAAGTAGTGATGCTTAAATAAATTTGTTTACGTGAAAGAAATAGTAAATCTAGAATAAAATATTTACATTCATGTTAACTAAATCAAAAGTTATCATCTCTATTTACTAAACGGCTGTTTGTGTGTGTGTGTGTGTGTGTGTGTGTGTGTGTGTGTGTGTGTGTGTGTGTGTGTGTGTGTCACGAAATCTTTAGGTCGATGTACGAAATGCTTTTCGTACATATTTCGGGATTTCATTTCCTTTAATGAATGGATTTCAATACATTTAAAATAATGTATTATTTTAAATCAGCGTTACTTATAAATAAAATTATAATTTATAAGAATATTTGTACCACATACCACATAACATCATTAAAACAATTGAAAACATATATTTTGCAAATACAATCCAAGCCAAAGTCAATGGCGAGCTCACCGAATAAATATCCAGCAATAGTGGCATCCGACAAGGGGACTCTTTGAGCCCGTTCCTGTTTAATATCGTCATGGATGAAGTAATAAAACAAGTACGAAAACACAAAGGGGACAGGGAGATAAAAATTTTATGCTATGCCGATGATGCCGTACTAATAGCGGAAAGCGAGGATGATCTACAGAGACTTTTGTTTCTTGAATTCTATAAAATAGCAACAGCATTTAACATGACAATATCAACAGCAAAAACAAAATGCATGACTAATTCAAAAATACCAATTAGATGTAAACTCTGTATTGATAATAAGATTATTCAACAGGAAATGAAAATTAAATACCTCGACATAGAAATATCTGGTTTCGGAGATATTGAGGCTGAAGTAAGAAGTCAGGTGACAAAGGCTACAAGAATGGCAGCATGTTTGAATAACATAGTATGGAGAAACAAACACATAGGAATCAAAGCAAAATCTAGGATATACAAAACAGAGATCAGACCTATTATGACATACACAGCCGAAACTAGGCCCGAAACAACTAAAATAAAAAGAATACTAGAAACAGCAGAAATGAAAATATTACGCAGGATAGCTGGCAAAACATTGATGGATAGGCAAAGAAGTGAAGGTATCAGGAAAATGTGCAGAATAGAAACATTAATGAATGGGTATTAAGTATAAAAACAGAATGGAAACACATTAACCGAATGTCAAAGGAAATACTAGTAAAAGTAACTGGAGACAAGTCGCCATTAGGATGCAGAAGCATCGGAAGACTTCGGAAACTATGGAACGACAATATTCCAAATAGTCCGACTTAGGCAAGACGACGAAGAAAAACAGGCAAAATGCCTATATAAAAGAAGAAGAAGAATACTTGTAACTGGTTACATTTAGGTACCTATTACAAAAGCAAGTAAGTACACACTACCTTAAATACGCACCTAAAGGAATTTGAGAGCAACATGCAGGCCAAGTAATCTACAGAATATTGAATTTCAGACACTTTATTTAATTGAACTGTACAACTTCCGCACTGTCGTATCCATCTTGATCACTGGTTGCATTATGTCGACGCAATATAAAACACCGTCCATATAACGTATTTTATATTTTCTGATAGGTCCTCAGCCAACTGGATATGCTTTATATATTATATATAAGAGGGAGACCGATAAATGATGGTTAATAGATAAATAAATACATTGATCTCTAGGTGTACGGTATATATTGCTTATTCTTGACACAAATGTGATTATATGTTATACGTGATATGATTATCGTCGCTAGATTAATATTAGTGGTTATAATTTGAAGAAATAAATAATCTAACGCTGAACAAAAGTAAGTAGGTTTTAAACCATTTCTACAACTGATTCTAAACGTGTGTAATTAGATGGACACCCAATGTGGTGGTGCATTGACGAAAGTGAATTTATTTGTTTATGTTTGTCGTTAGTGTAGATCTGTAGATGGCAATGTAGTGATTACATTTTCTCTACCCATGGAGTGTATATCATGTTTAGAATTATCATATATATATATATATATATATATATATATATATATATATATATATATATATATATATATATATATACGAGTATAGTAAATATTTGCGTTACTTTGGCCTGGCATAATTAATTAAGATACACACAGATAGAACTGACAAAAATAATTTAAGCGATTTTACAACAGTATCAGATTATCAAACTCATATTTTATTCTAAATGTGAAATAATATGAATGCATATGAAAGCAACTATGAAAATAATATTAGACAAACTGAGGTTTGTTATTCTTCAACATAAAATGGAGATAATACCGTTACAAATGAAAAAGAATATCGATGCCGCCTCGTCGTATCTGGCATGGTTATTTGTTTAAAACAATGGTCCATAACACGTCAAACTGGGTCTATTTTCCGAATAACACATTGAATACTTACTTTGAGGTCACTAATTCTTGCTGGCTGGGAGGCGTACACTTTTGTTTTGATAGAACCCCAAAGAAAGTCCAGTGGTGTTAAATCATAAGATCCTGCAGACCATTTGATATCAGAATTCCGCGAGACAACATGATCAGGAAATTTGGTATGCAGCAGCGTTATGGTTGCATGACACGTTGCACTTTCTTGATGGAGAAAGAAATTATTTAACATGCCCTGATAACGTTTCCCATTTACTGTGATAGCATTACTAGCTTCATTTTCAAAGAAGTATGGTCCAATTACTCTATCACTCAAAATGCACCAAACCGTGGATGCGGATTTGCCTTTCGTGAACAGTATGTGGATCCTCAACACCTGAAATTCGACAATATTGTTGACGTATCCGTCAAGATGTGCTTCGATGACAAAATGTTGTTGCAAAATCAGCATCACCTTCTTTCTTTTATAACACCCAATTAACAAATGTATGACGTTGTAAATGGTCTGTATCTTTTAGTTGTTATGTTAACTGAATTTTGTATGCTGACAGATGCAATTCTTTCTTTAAAATCCGAAGTGTGGTGGCTATTGACAAATTCAATTCTGCACGACAACTAATTGACGTGTTTGAATACTCCCGTACACTTTCTATCACTACAGAATATTTTCATCTGACCGATCACGATGAGGACGTATTGTTGTTGCCTTATCAACCCTCAGAACCCGTCTCTTCAGATTTTTTGAGTAAGGTACGAACTGTTAACTGTAGGCGCTTTATTTTATCCTAATTTTATGCGAGTTTTGCTTAATGCAACTGTAAATGATCGATCACTCTCATAAAACAGGTGTACACAAACTATTCGTTGTTGAACTGTTAATCGGAGAATGTTGACGTCTTATGGTTTTTAGATGAGAGTCGTTAAATATTGATGCCTATCTTGCATGAGGCGCAATTCAAATCCTATAGTTTCAACTGAGACACAGGGAAATATATATCAGGGAAAGTTCTATTGAAGAAAGACGGTTGAAGACGTTTAAATTACGCGACCTTTCGTGTGCGTATCAGAAGTTGTTTTGTTTGACTTTGATAGACAATTTAATTATTCTCTGTCTTACAATATCTAACCAAACCTTTTTACATCTACTAATGGTCAATGTGCAGTGCACTATATTACATTACTGCCTTAATTTATAAAAGAAACATGCTACCATGTGAATCCCAATCCATTTTACCAGCCAGAGCGTAACATTTCACCACAAACTGTAGCCAAGTGAGGGACATTTTGCGGTGATTTATTTGACAGCTAAAAACAAGAGCACACTGCGGTCATGTTACGTTTTTGTTTTTCAAACCATCCAAGTTGAGGATGAATGGAACCGCGAGCAGCTCTTAACTCGTCTCTTGAGGCCGTAATGGTATATATATATATATATATATATATATATATATATATATATATATATATATATATATATATATATATATATATATATATATATATATATTTATATATATATATATATATATATATATATATATATATATATATATATATATATATTTATTAAAAACAACAATAAGAATAATTAGTATATGATTAGTAAACTCATGCTCTAATAAGATAGAAATGTTAATAATTGAAAAAGACGGTTTTTAGTGTTACAGCAGTCACTATACCATATGTAATGGGATGTATAACTAAAGTAGTGAATCTTGAAAGGAAACATTTTTTTATGTTAAACGTTAAGAATTAGTTTTATTTAAAATACTTTATTGACTGGTAGATACAGTACATTATTGTAAGTTATAATACAGTATAATATTTTTTCATATTATATAGTATATGATAGTATTTCATTATTGTATGGCAGTTTGGTAATTAACAATATACGTACTAAATAATCTAAACATACCTGATTATAGTGTCCTCGTCTAATGAGAATATAATCCCACTTTGTATTACAATAAGAAATTAACTGGTCTTACGCTAGTAAGATCAGTTAAATAATAGTCCTAATAGTAAAATTGCTGTGATAATTTTGTATAAGTGTCGGGAATTTAATTTTATTAATCAAAATGATGAATTTCTAACCGCATAGTTCTTTTAACTTTTAAGAAGTTGCTTATATGGGCTGAACTATTTAATTGGCACTGATTCATAATATTATGTTATTATTTATCAACGACTTGAAGATTACTCCACAAATCGATATCAAGCATTATCTTCGCAGAGAAGTTATAATCATGTAAAACAGAAAAATAGATTTGTTGGATTAGCATATGGAAATGATAAACTTGTATCATTTGATTGATAATTTGTTTAAATTATTTCTACTAATCTCCAGGATAACATATGCATTCTAAATTGTAATGAAATGAGGCTAAATTATAATGTATACCATAAAATATTTACATATACCACTCTTAGAAAAAACTTTCAGTGTAATCCAACATTTTGTATGGTATACATCTGCTTAAACCACAACCTTGAGGATCCCATTCAAAATCCCCAAAAGAAAAGCAAGGTGAAGATGAAGGTACTGAAGTGAATTATAGGGATAAAATATATAGGGGGAAAATATATATGTAGACATCTTTGTACAATTTGAGCATAACAGGGAACAGAATGGTAATTATTTAATAATAGTAGGTATTTAATTATGGCGTGAAAATATTCATTAACCAGGTTAAAGAGATACTAACTCCCGTTAACTAAATAATAACATCTCACAACCCACAAAAATTTTGAAGCAGGGACCAAGAAGATCGAATATTAACGTGTATAAACGATACACTTGATGTATTTAAGAAATTCTTTAGTAATTTTCAGGATTTAAAAAAATTGTGCCCGATGTTAATATTTATTTAATTTCTTTGTAGGTTCACAACTTACGTTTTATTTTAGTTTTTGTAATCAATTTGTTATAATGCTATTTATTTTACTTGCATTTATAAATGATGCAGCATGGCAGTAACAGTAAATAACAGTAAAACAAATTTATAAAAAAATCAAATTATAATATTGCAAAATATCATTAGATGTACATATTAAATAGTGGATCTCTTAGATTACGAATTGTAATTTAGTGGTTCAAATTTCTATATTAATAGAAATATAATTCTTTAGCATTAACTTTTTTTTTTTGTAATAATTGGAGATATTCTACACTTTTACATTGCAAGTGTGGATTAGTTTTTTAGACGTTATTTCACGTCGACATCTTTCCGATTCCCGATATCAGGAGATGACCTACCCCTCAATCTGGAACGTACTTTTAGAAGTTCCAAGAATCCTTTACTTACCTAACACGTAATAGAAAAGAGACCTACGGCATTAGGTCCTATCCGAGGGATGGTATGCCCTCTACACAAATCTTGCCTAAGTTTGTATAGATTTTGTGAGTCTATTAACATACGAGCCGCTACAAGTTATAGGTTACCGAGTCGGTGGTCACCATCCCAGTGGTAACCGCGGTGACAATTATTTGATTGATACCGATGAGGTGTGACTATATATTTTAGTCATTGTAATGTTCATTGTAATAATATAAATTTTGTTATAATGCAATAAAAAGTTTATTAATACTGTAAAATTTATATTGATGGAATGACAAAAATGCCTTCTCTTAATGATTAGTGTTTAATACTATTCACCACTATGAAACTTATGGCTAAAAATTTTACATACCTCTTTTAGTGTTTTTGTTTTATCATTATATTCTATTATTTAAATTTCAAATCGTTGAGAGCTACTGAAAATTTCTGAAATGTTAACTGTTATAATTATTATCACTTTTACAATAAAATATAAATAAGCACAGTGTACTTAAGCAAAAGATAAACAAAACATTTTTAATAATCTTGCAGCTCTTGTTTATTATACCTATGGAAATGCAACATTTATCTTCACCTCACTGTTCTCTATCCATATGATCCACGTTATTAAATAAAGCAATCGTTGCATTTATTAGGATGGAAGATAATTAAAGTTGAATGTAAGTAGTGTATTGTCTAGATCAACTGAATAATTCAATATTTTCCATGTCGACTAATAATTCACTTGATTAAAGTTTATTTCATAAATTATTCAGTAAATTTTATCGAAATATCATTTCTTTTAAGGGCGGGAGGGTAAAGATGGTGCTTTCGTTTGGGTTATTAAAACCTAAGAAAGACCGATAAATCATCGTAATCTTGCTTTATCGTCGCGACTAATAATTTTGGCGTTAATTTTTGCGTACTCACTTTTAATGAAATGGTGTTTTACTTATAACAGATTTTCATTACATTCTAAAATTATTGCGGTATAACTTTTGTGTAAATAAGAAAATGTACGAAGGGTGAAGCGGAAACGTTTTTTCATCTGGCTTAATTATAAAAATGACAATAAATCTAGAATATTGCTTAATAATAATACAAAGTTTATTCAAAACGTAATTACTAATATTATATTAAGTTAAAGATGATCTAATATTATATGTACCTAGGTTAGTTTTGTTCGTTTGTTTTTGTTTGTTTGCTTGTGTTCAGCATTTTCTTACATTTTTCTTAGAATAAAGTTACAAGAAAATTTCTTAAAAACACTTATTGATTTATTCCATTATAATATTGGGAATATAAGTTTATATTAAGTTATCATATAAGTTTTTTAAAGAGCTATTGACGTAAAAATGGATATCTTAAAGTTTTTCGAGTACAACAATCCCCCATATTAGGAGTTTTTTATTTACCGCTTATGAGTTTTCTTTTATTTTCCATTTCAATTCCAATTCATTATTTTAAATTCTCTGAATTATTTGGCTTATTAAAATATTCTTCAACTCGTGTATTAAATGAAGGGTTGAACATTTCTTTCTCTACTAATTTTCCAAACGTTGAATGGTCCACATTATTGTTTAAACCCAGTTGTTGGTAGAACCAAGGTACTCTTGAACTCCAAGGGTTACATTTAATGTAATGTTTTCACTGACTTGAGGTCTATCTATGAATCAAAAAGATTTGATCTAGTCTACTTAATTTTGATTATGGAAGAGCTGGTATATCTGGATATTGCTGAATAAACAACTGACAAGTTTCCTCGTATCTAACCATCACTAACACTTCAATTATCTCCCGTTCAGTTAAGCGAGCCCTTTCATTCATATTTTAATGATTATTAAGTATAACCTTTAAAAACTCAAATGAATGACAAAATCAACTTAACAGTAACAGTAACGAAAATATTAATCAGTTTAGTGATCGAATATTTCTTCAATAGATATGATTTCGAATAGTTTTTATTACTGCTTTCTCTATCACCAAAACTGTTCTATTAGATATTTAACCTTTAGATATCCATGATATATACATATTTGCCTTTTTTTTAGTTACAAACTGTTTTATTTACGTTTTAAATTTTGAAAACAAATTTAGTGTACATACGATAATTTTGTACGTATGAAATAAAATTATCACCATACTGTATATCGATAATTAATAATACTAGTTATTTTGATTTTATTATCAGTAACAAGAAGTTATGTGTGCAAATGGGGTGAAAGAATATATACATAAGACAAATATAGATAATACATTTCAATAATTATCTGTCAGAAGGAAAATATGTGCCTTATTTAATTTAGGTGTGTAATCATTTGCATTTGCGTTTCTATGCTTTTATAGGTTTATCACGAATGAAGGCTTGAAATAAATTAGGAGCATATCTCCAAGTCATTCATGGCATGGGCATAGCTATGGAGTTAAATTCATGGAATTCCAAAGATTGGGGTAATTTGTTTCGAGTTAAACAATACTTTATGTGTATGCGATGTCTGGGTATCTTACAAAGCTTAAATAGTCTGTCGTTGCGCGTCGATGGATTCCAATTCACAAGTTTGAGGCAATAAATATATGCTTAATGTCATAGAATGTATTTTGTTAAACTGTATTTCCACTAAGATAATCATAGCAGATTTCTTCAAAAGGAGTTCTTACAAACCATTATTTTATATGTAGCTGATTTTAAAGAAAAGAGCTCATACATGTCCATTTATAATTTTCGGAACCACTTTTAATATAAAATCCTCTGTTCATCGTCGTTCAGATCACTTAAATTAAAAAAAAAAAATAAACATTGAAGTGTGATATGCGTACTGTTTCTATATGTGATATGTTCCATTTCTTAACATTATTTATTTTGTATTTTATTTTTGAATCTTTGTATACTTTTAAATAAGGGCTAGGTAGAAGAATAGCGTTGGCTAAATGGCTAAATGTCAGCCTCATAGTATGTATGTACAATAATTGCGTACAATAAACAAGATTATTATGTTTTTGATTACAATCCAGTCACCCTCTACCTTGGCTCCAATATTACCAGCAATCGCTTCTTAGGTTCGTGTGTTTAGCGATTATTATCAGTTCTGTAAGTTTAACAGTGTGGTCTGGATAAATTATATGAAGTTTGAAGATTAAATCCCTATATTTTGTCCGTTTCTCCTCCTCTTTCAAAACAATGTTACCGTCGCTAGATGCTGAGAATTCGATGACGATAACATTTTCTAAGTTGATGGTCGAGGAGGACTACTTCAGATTTGTTGCTTGTATTTGCCTGACGGTAAGAAACATTTTCTCGTTTCGAAAATTTCTCGATTTACGTAACGGACTCAATATTTCACGGAGGATAAGGCAGTATTAATATTTCGTCTATCCCATTTGAGTTCCTTAAACGCTAGCAAAGCACCTGTAATACTTTATTTTGTCTAATAATATCGATCATGACTGCATATACTGGGAACACCGATATCAACAAATGCATCAATGTCTCTGACGCTCTGCAGTTAACACCAGGGACCTCCATAGCCAAGACACGATTTATATAGACGAGTGTGTCCATATTACTAAAAAAGACCCCATGTATGGGCTTATCCTCAACTTAATTTAAATCCAGATCTTGTTTATACTGTATTTGTAAAGGTTTGCAACTGCACAGGTGAGTCCTGCGAAACATCTGTCAATCAACAGATTTTTCTTTCGATCAGATACACCCTTTTTCGACTTCCGTATCAGTATCCTACCAAGGCACTGATACTTGGTGTATGCAGCACTTAGTGTGTGATGGACACATCTTAAATTAGCGACAATTCGACGCAATTTTGGCGTGTGAGGCTCGTTAACCGCCATATAGTTAATCACACATTAAATACGGGATACGTGTCATTTCACGACTGGATCTTGATCTCAATCTTCCGTACACGCTGCTCTGTTCCCCCCTATGGAGAAGTAATGTTGTGTGTCCTTTCTAATTGGGAGAAATATTAGGCAGTAGTGTACACAGCACAATTTATGTGCTAGATATCGGCCCCTCCTGCAAGCGCTGTTTGAACTTCAGCATCCACTCTGGCCGGGTCTTGTGGTCTAGGGGGTGTTATACAATGTTACCTTCTTCTGATGTTGAGACTACTTCGGGTGCGCTAGTGCTGCTGGTCTGATTTGGCACCCCAGCCGGAGTAAACGGTGTCACTACACAGAAAGTTTCTATCTAATCTAACTAATTTACCTGTTGCTGGTATTTGGGCTTTCTACCTCTGACGCTACAATGGTCATCTGAATATCCTTGTTGGGTCCTCATGTATTTTAGTAGTGTTTCCATAATTACCATTTGTCGGTATTTTAAAGTTTGAGGAAATTGTTGTAAATCTGGATGATTTGCATTATAAATACGAGATGCTAGTAAAAAATTACTATAAACTGTTCCTGGGGCATATACCTTATTTATTAACTTAGAATAATTCATCCTCAATAACTCAAGAATAACAACTTTGTTAAGCAAATTATCTTGTTTTCAAAGTGGTTTCAGATAAAACTGTGACAGATTATTAAAAGGAAATAAAATATGAAACTTGACAAGTGCTGACTATGATTTTTTGACAAAAAGGACAGGGATTAAATTTTTTTATGGAAGTGGAAAGAAATACTATTCAACTTAACTATAGGGAGTATTATAGGAAATTTATAGATCTTTCAATAGCGTATCTGATTAAAGACTAATATATAGGCTGTTTATTTTGAAATAAGGTAGATTTTGCATATTGTATTCTATAAAATGTTATAAAATATAATATGCAAAATCTTCGCAAGACGATTTTCGCACCCTCTATATCACGGGTCAATTTTTGGTATACCGCTTAAAAGAGTTCTTATTGTTGAATACTTAACTTAAAAATAATTGTACTAGGGCGTAGAAATGTAGGAATTTGAACTAGTATTTGACAAAAATTGAGAATAAAAGCCAATAAAGCTCGAAAACAATCGATATTTTCATAGGATTATCAATATAATTATCAATTATATATTCTTTATTCTTCATATAGAAACCAAAAAAATTATAGGAAAAATATAGGTTACTATTTGAAATAAACAGTTTTAAAACATTAAAACAGACTTTTCCGCACGTAGAACATCTCAATCTCGAAATTGAGTGGCCGAGAACTACTCCATCAGGTCTACCATCGTGCTTTCTCATGACCCATGGACAGTGTGGGGTGTGTCCTATCCACCTCAAAATCAATAGATGTCGTCTGGTAGACGTCCCTAGTCAGAATAAATCGAATCCCGATCGATCGACACGATTTAATTGAGTGATCGTGCAAACAAAACTAAATGCCTACGACAACGATAACGATAACGACAATGACACACACACACACATACACACACACACACAGGAAACATTTTTGAAAAACCGTTTTTTTTTGTTTTAAAGCAGAAAAACGAAAAATAAACCCTTTTTCAATTTTTCTTTACACGATCACATTACTTTCCCGGAGTGCGAAAAAAAAAACAAAATTGATACTCGTCCAGAAAAAAACAAACACCGTTTAATGGGACAACACAATATAATAGGAACTATATTATAGGACTTGACTTAGGACTTGAACCCATGCAATATTGTAAAATAAGATACACTCATCTCCTTTCCGCGAAAATATTTCGATTTCCATACACTAGGTGGGCACGCTGTATAACGTACATTAAAAACTTCAACAAGAGTGTTAAAATAAATACTATAAAAGTAAATATTAGTTATATTTCAAACACAAATTCCCGTATAACCTTCACAAATTAATAATTTATGAACAAAAGTTTTGTAATCTTTACACAGTTGGAACATTAATGTCAGTAAACATATAATATTCTAACGATGGCGATGGGTTGAAATCATTAATATAAATAGGCGAATTAAGTAAATTGTCTGGATAATATGTATCCTTTCATTAACTTGCAATACGTTGTACGTTGCAGTTACTACAGTACTTTATTGTAGTTTATATATGCTACTCGTATTTAATATATGCTAAAAAAATACCGACTTTGGTGTAGCGAAGTACCGGTTTTAGTAATTATTGATGTAATCGTTATTTTATTCAACCGATTGCAGAAAGAACCTAGTTATACTGACATACTAAGAAACAACAGAACTCGATATTCATGTACGTATTGTAGTTGTTAGTTATCTTAAAAATTTATATCACTATTTCAGTTAGATTTATTCAATAAGATGAATTTCTAATTCACAACGGAAATGAGTAAAGCAACTACTATGTTATTAAGTAATAATTAATTTCTTGAATTTCCAATTAATTAGACGACTCGTGTTAGCTATTTTCAATACTAAATATATACTATATACTTGTCATATTAATAGTGTATGAAAATAAGCTTAATATGTTAAAATAAATACAGTACTTCACAGTCCATAAGGCAACGCATTGGTTAATATTTAGTTAATTGTTGGAGCCTATTCTTGTATTCTGGTTAATCCACAGATCAAGTATCATGCAAAATTCTACTTTGATGGAATTGTGAAAATTCCGAAGACGGTTTCTATTGGCAGCTTAATCCTTTAATAGTCCTTAATCCTATAATATTATTTCAGCGACACATTTTTGCATCTTGTATTTATCGTTTTAAAACTATAAATATCTGTAACGATAAACAAAAAGTTGATCCATAAGTATTCCTTATAAGGAGTGTCACGTTTTCACTCGTTAAGCCCCGTTACAGATTTTCTAAACTCGATTAAGTGCTGCCCAGGAAATATGTTGTCTTAATATTTATCAGTCATATCACTTGTATCACACAATTTTCTATAGACATATATAGTTACAGGTTCAGACAATAAATGTTGTTTACCGAGAAAAAGGTAACTGTTCAGTCTGAAGTAAATTTAGAGATCGTGCAGAACTACTAGAACAGATAATAATACTGTTTTCTTTGAAGTAGGTCAAATGCTGAAAAATAACCTTGTGGTATTCTATTGCTGTGTAAACGCTCTCTTTACGTCTTTACTTTCGCCTTCCGAGTCCTGACATCGTTTAATGTTTTTCACCCGGTCCGATTATTTATAAACATCGTCACCGATAGGACTAGAAAAAATGCTTTCATTATAAATCATCTCATTATGGTTATATGTTTTTGTTAATATTAGTTGGGCACAATAATTATAAACATTCACTTACTGTAATTAAAAATACAATTACTTGTAATTATAATCGAGTATTAGTTACAGATACATTAATAACGTGGGAAAGTCGCACCTTATTTATAAATGGGTTTTGTTCTAAAATTAATAGTTTATGAATACTTGTTCTACTGGTAAAGACTTTTAGCCTATTTAAAATCACCTCAAACGGTATTCCTGATATATAATTTAAAATGAAAGAATGTCGGCCTCGTTTATAAAATTTTAAATTATTATTCTCTGAATTCATGCATTTTTGCTACTTATGCCTGGGCAATTTCTATATTGCAATACCAGTTTGAGTAGAAAAGGTGCGAAATAATTACTTATACTATTTATATTGATTTTTCAACGCTAGGTGAGACACAAAATACCTTTATACCTAATAATCTCAACTTCTTACAATCTTTCTACATAATTGATGTTTAAATATAGTAACAAGATAAACATATTTAAGGCTATTTGTTCAAAGTTTGTTATAATTTGTTTGTACAATGATGTTTAAAATAAAATTTTCAATTTAACCTGAAGGCTTTGAATTTAACCTGAGAATTTTATAATTTCTTTACTTTCCCGCTATATGTAAAGAAAAATGGAAATTTTTTTCTAGCGTTTGTTTTTCGTCTTTCCACCTAAAAACAAAAAGAAAATGGTTTTTAAAAAATGTTGTTTTTTGTGTATGTCGTTGTCGTTGTTGGCATTTAAAAAAATTCTTGTTAGCACGATAACTCAACTAAATCGTGTCGGATCGATCCGGTTTTGACTGATTCTGGTCGGGGACCTCTTCCAGACGACACCTATTGATTTTGAGGTGAATAGAACACACTCTACCATGTTCATGGATCATGAGAAAGCACAATGGTGGACTATTTGAGAAATTTTTGTTGTTAGCACGATCACTCAATTAAGTCGTGTCGAATCGATCGAGTTTCGACTGATTCTGATTAGGGACGTCTACCGGACGACACCTATTGATTTTGAGGTGGATAGGACACATTTATTTAAAATTATCTTAGTTGCTTTACATAGTAAAACCATTTTTCGTGAATCGGCGTACCGTATGCGGCACTGATGAGAACTAACAAGTTCGAAACAGCTGTATGTCGTTCGGTTCCGATCCGGGACAAATGTCGAATCCTACCTGTGGCGGGTTTTATTTTTTGAAACCTTATCTGATCGTGCAGAAACACGAGAAAGGGGTCGAGGATCGCTTCTGGGTATAATTCAATGCCTGGCGGGGCTTTAGCCCGAGGAGTAGTTGTTTCTTAGAGCGATTATGTAATAGCTTTGCTATTCGGGAACTACTTTGATAACCGCTTGGCGGCTTGGTGGTTCCTTTCTCGATTTCCGACGTATAAGTTACTAGTAAAACCAGAAAATATATCAGAAAAGATATCAGAAAATGTATTTTTATATTGGTTATGGTTTTAGTCATAAGCTTTGGAATATCACAGTAACTTAGATTTGTCTATAAATATTCTGTTTACATTTCATTATTGTAATTTGAAATATACTGTATATTTACATGTAAATGCAATTTTTTAATCGGTATAAATATTCTATTGCTAAGTAATCGGTTAATAAATATTAAGTATGTAAATACCTTCCTTAAATTGTAAAATAAATATAGAAAGGATACTAATGATACGAAATATCCTATTTTGGTTAAGTTTGTTAAAGCTCGTTGTTTATAAAAAATACATATGAATTCTTATAGCAGCCCACATTTGACTTGTGACATTCAACAAGTCAGTTAAGTTAGTTATTCATCGGCAATAATACTCAAAACCTGCTTGGTTTCTTAGTGTCCGAATAAAATTTGCAAGATGTACCGTACGAAAAATAACATACGAAACTGGTATTCGGTATAAAGTGGGTGTAAAAACCAGTTATATTAGAGATCAGTCATAAAATTTTATTTGACGATATCCAAAAAAGTAAACTTGCACTTAACTACAAGGACATCGGAAATTATAATAAAATAAGAACAAAATAATATTGCTTCACTTTATTAAAATATGTTATGTATTTATTAATTGTATATTATACTCGTACGTGGTTTATGAACATTGCTGTTATATTATATAAAATCAAAATTCATCATCATGGTTCATGACGTCATTTTTATGGAGACATCATATGAAACACCTTAATGAAAGTTTACAGAATTATATATCTGTAAACTTTGCCTCAATAATGGTAATAGTACGTTCTGAGCTACTAGACATTTTATCTCCAAATAGAATACCTAAATCTCTTAAATTATTATTCAAATAATTTTGTAGAATCTAGAAGCTAGGAGAATAAAGGTATTCATTCTCCGTATTATTTGCTGAAAACAATAGTTTTTTATTAAAAATATATACAACATTCTAAGGAAATTTAACTATTGTATTTAGTATTTGCATGGTATTTACAGGTTTACTGTTAACTACTCAAGATTGTGCTTAAAAATACTCATGTTAAATTATTTATTATTTTCAAAATTCTTAACCAATTAATTTTTAGAACACATTTTTTGTCATGTTTTAGACTGATAAATAAATGTGAGTCCGTAAGGTAATGTATAAATTCGATAAAATTGGTACTGTTTTTTTTTGACAATCTCGAATATGTCAAGAGATGTATTTGAAATGCCACTTTGGGTGTTATCCTTTAATTTCCGCTACCTGTTGATTTCAAGTTGTATCTTTAAAAGCTCTGCGCCACTTGGAAGAATTATTTTTCTTACGTACAGTAAAGCAGGGTACATAGATTTTTTATGAGCAATAATTCAACAACGCTAATGAAAATGTAATGCTTAATGAAATTTATTATTGAAAGAAAATTCCAAAACAATCAACAAACATTATTACGAAACGATATAAGTCCTGTACATTTTAAAAATTTATTTGCTCACAGAAATTCTTATGTAACCAGCTGTGAATTTTATTTTTCTGTAAGTTAAAAAAGAGTTCTTTCAGATGGCCTCTCAAAAATGGGGCTTTTCATTACAAAAAAAAAAAAGAAAAAATAGATCGTTTTAACTTTATACGACTCAAAAAAATTAAGAGTAGCTCAATTATTTGTAGAGTAGCAAGTATTTGACATGTCCGAGTAACTAAAAAAACTGTAAATTTTATCTAATTTGTATTCGATATATCAAATAATCTATTCTAAAAAGGTCTCTTCATTATTTCGATAATAATAAATAATATGATTACTTTTAAGCACAGTTGAGTGGTCAACAGTAAACCTGTAAATACCCTGTAAATATTAAATATAATAGTTACATCTCCTTAGGATATGGTATACATTTTTAATAAAGAAAATTTGTTTTCTAGAAATAATACTATATTCTATTTTCTAAAAATAGAATATAGAGCTATATTCTAATAAATTATTTGAAGAATAATTTAAGGGATTTAGGTATTTTACCTGAAGGGCACATGTATGTGTATATAAGACCAAAGTCAAAAAACTGAATCGATTATCTTTAGTAGATTTATTTTGGTTACAATAAAGATTACAAATACAGTTACAAATGTATACTATATTGAATTATGTTTTGTGTTAATTAGTATTAAACATATATTATTTGTTTACGTTGTACATAAATAGTGATAATTTTGATTATTGTTCTGATTTTTATGAAAGTACTAAGTATTTTATATTTTCAATTTTATAAAATATTTATATCATTGCTTAAAATATAAAATTCGAAAAACTCTTGTAAAAGGGCAGCTACTAAAACAAACTATTATCGATTGAAATAATTCTTGAATTGAATAATTTGGGGAAACAATTCAAGTTAGTTTGAATTAATTCTTCAAGTTCCAAAATATGTTAAAATGAATAAATAACTCTTAAATTCCTAACGAACAAACGAACTTTAACAATTAGTTAATTATCTATTGGCTAATAATTATTCATTACCTTAATGAAAGTAATTCTTAAACCTAGATTACTAGTTCTGAAAGTTGTAATAAAGTTTTAAAATTTCTGATTCTCTGCATATTATATTTCGGATGTAAATGCATAGAGTTTTTGAGATTCTCAAATAATATCGTAATATTCTATCTAACTTATCACTTGCCCATTGTTCATTACTTTATGTTCATCGGTGCATCATTCAGTTTGGAAATATGCAAATCAAGTACGCATTACTCGCATATGAGTTTCTCGCAATTGAGATTTTTATATGCGCAATATTTCATGCAATCCATTTACCTTTTTATTTATAAAAGTGTCATTCTATCTGACAAAGTGATTCATTTTAGTGATTACTTTCTAGTGTCGACCTTCTTGCAATGAATGAGGGAAAGTTCTATATTTTTCTCAGTTAAAATTGCAGAGCAACCATTTTAATTAATAGAATGAATACTTATAATACTGCTGATATCTCTTAGAGATCTTTTAAATGATGTGTGACTTCAATGTGGTCTATTTAATCTGATTAACATCTCAAGATTAATCTACAGGGTCTCTAACAAGATATTCCATACTACATACTTCGCAAATCTTCTATACGTGTTCTACTTTTATCTAAGCAATCAACATCAGAATTCCTATTCTGATAAAGGACTGTTGTCAGTTGAGTGCATAATAGTGTAAAACGACATTACATATATCGTTGTTTCAATATACAGGGTGAGTCGGAAGGAACGGATCAAATTCTAGTGTATTGTACGCGTGAAAATAATGTAAAAAACTCAAAAGTTGTTATCCGATTTTTATTTGTTTTCAAGTTAGTGTAATTAAGAATGTTTATCTAGTATGCCATGTTCAAGGTTTAAAACATTTGATAACTTTGTTGTTTTGACAATGTGTCAGTGTATTGTGACACATTGGAGTTTGAACGATTAAAGTATTACAAAATGCCACACATGTATTCAAATTTAGAATATGCAAATATGGTGTTTGTTTATGATTTTTGTAATGGGAATGCTAGAGCTGCTGTTGAAGAATATCGTCAACGGTTTCTACATCACAGACATCTTAATAAAAATGAATTTATCAGAGTTTTCAATAAACTGTGCGAGACCGGAAAGCTTCCCAGTGTAACGTAACATCTGAACGAGCTACTCGACAAGATTTAGAAGAGGTAGAAGATATTCTGGATGTAGTAGCAGAAGATGCAACGAGCAGCTCACGAAGAATTAGTATTGACTTGGACATTCCACAAACAAGAGTAATAAACACACTCCACCAGCAAGGCTTACATCCATACCATGTACAGAGAGTACAGCACCTACAACCAGAAGATTATCATAAACGTATGGAGTTTTGTCGGTGGATAAATAAGAATCATCGTGTTGTATCGCGCATACTTTTTACAGATGAAGCAATACTTCCCCATAACGGCATTAATGATACTCACAACTGTTATGTATGGTCAGATGAAAATCCCCACGTAACAGTCGAAAGTAACTTTCAACATAAGTTTTCGGTAAACGTGTGGTGTGGTATTTAGGTCGATGGTTATTTAGTCGGCCCTTTCATTTTGGAGAATCGCCTTACAGGAGTCAACTACTTAAAAATGAATTACACGGACTACTAGAGGATGTTCCTTTAAACATCAGAATGCAAATGTACTACCAGCACGATGAAGCTCCTACACATTTTGCTCGTCAGGTCAAGGAACATTTGGACGAAAGGTTTCCAGGGCGTTGGATTGGTCGCGGTGGTCCTATTAGTGGGCCTCCAAGATCTCCAGACCTTACAGCACCTAGCAGACCTAGATTATTGTTTATGGGGCTGGTTCAAAGATGAAGTATATAAAGTAAAAGTGTACACTCGGAATGCACTAATTCAACGTACTAGAAATGCTGCGGCCGATTTAAAAAAAGACGTGACTCAATCAGGAGAGCTACAGGCGCCCTTCGTAGAAGAAGCAGAAAATGTTTAGAGGTGAATGGCGGTACTTTTGAACATTTATAACGCTATGATGACCAATATGTTAATGTATGAAATTTTGTTTATTTTTAATTACGCTGTAACTTGAAAACAAATAAAAATCGGATAAGAACATTTGAGTTCTTTTACATTATTTTCACGCATACAATACACTCCTGGAGTTCCGTTCCTCCCGACTCACCCTGTATAAAGAAGTTGTCTTGACACATTATAAGAATTTCGTTAGGTTTCGCAGAAGTAACACTTTTAGAATCATACTACTGTAAATAAGTATAGATTCAAGCAATATCGCGTAAACGCTTACGATAAATCTATTACTAATTAAAAAGTACTAAAGACGTTAATTGTATTGATATTTATAAAACAGAGTATATAACATGAAGATTTATCGTTAATTACCATAAAGAGGATACTTTATCAAAATAAAATAAGATAAAAAATGTCAATGAATATTTTTATATATCAATGATATATAAAAATATTAGAAAGTGTAAATATCAAAATCTTGATACCTGCACCTTCTAAGATATATATGAATGTAAGTTTTTTTGAAAGATTTTTAGTTTCTGGAAATACAATTGATACCAAATCCCGTATATTTTTTATCGGGTAACTAAATTAAAATAATAATATAATAGTTATTGGTTCTTGCCATTATATATGTGAAAACAGAATAGTTATATAGATATATAGTATTCATAACTTACAGGGTGGAAACCTTAACTGGAATAAATTATATTTATGTATAATTTAACTCGGATATGGAGAATTTCAATAAAACCTCCTGCAATAAATCGATTTTCAATTTTGATTGTTCACATTTAGGGGGTAATGTTAGCCTTTACGTATCTACACCTTGGGAGATGTAATCTCTCTCTTTTCACATGCAACGTGACATATACTTTGACAGGTCGCATCTGGAAGAATACAGCGCCCACTTCGTTTTCTATAATAATTCTTCAAATTATTACCTTAAAAGAAAATTAAAAAAAATATCTCGATGATAATCATCACTGCATCGTAAAAGGTGCACAAAAATGGATTTTTTCTTTCTTAGTGTTGTTTTTTGCTATGAGAAATATTAATAATATAAATTTCTTATCGTCACTTGTATCTTCTATTATGTTCGTTTGCATTATTTTATTTCAAACGATATTTAATAGTCGTTTAAATTATTCACAGAGTTTAAAGACTATTTCAACTCAAGGCGAGTTACTTCACAAAGATTAATTAATCACGGATATTGAGAAAATATCCAGGGAACTTTTATTTTTAAAATTTGTTGGTATATTCAAGATCGTTTTATCTGTATATGCTAGCTGCGAAATGTATTTTTTTGATATCGTTTTTTATTAACTTTTGATTATGGTTTCCCTTTATGAGCGTTTTCATTTTAATTGCTATATTATTTCATATTCAATTTTAATATATTTACAGTTTACAACCACATGTTTAATTAACATATTATACAGTACCCTGAATAATGAAATTTTAGGAAATAGTATTTAAATTACATTTTATAAATATTATAAATATTATATAGTTATAAAACTATTATAATATTTATAATATTATATATTATAAATATTATAATAGTTTTAGAACATTTTCCATTCTTTCTTCCCTTAAAATAAAGATTTAAAAGATTATTTTCACTCCTACTGACCTACACAAAAAAGTCTTAGGTGCTAGGCTCACAACATTAACCTCTGTTAAATAATGCGATGTAAACGAGCATTAGATATTTTTTTTGAAGCCCTGCTTAAACTCAGTTAAAAAAATTGTGTGATCTGATCTCACACTTTATCTTTGTATTAGTATTATTTTTCATGTGTAATCTGTGATTTTACATTTGAAAACTTGATTGCAAAGTACCTTATCCAACGGAAGCTCTGAAATTTTAATGATGATCAGGTATGGAAAGGCGTCCAACTCAAACGGAGGTTGTCGAATTAGTAGATGGATCAGCATCTTCCATCCATTAGCCGAGGTATAACTGATAAGACATTTTTGGCGATGAAATCAAATCAAGAAAGCCCCGAAACTCCAGCTCCATTAGAAATTATTGAAATAAGTACAAATTCATCCTTATAAAATATAAATTGTTCAGGAACTTACTGACGAACTTGAAGATGAGTTGGATTTTGATCAGAATTGAATTTTGTGAGCTAATGATATCCATATCTATAATAATCTATAATCCATTGTCCAAACTCAAATATCTTTAAAATGGATAATGGAATAATAGCACATTGTCTTTAATCATATATCTTGTTATCAGATATGAATGGATATTTTTTCATGAAAGTACATTTTCTCTAAATGGTGAATTTAATCGACACATTGGTTGTTATTAGGCTGATAGAAACCTATCAGCGGGATGCAGGAAAGTCATACCCAATGCCCAAAGAAAATAAATAGGTGTACTAGAATAATTGGTGACATGATCCTTGGACTGATTTTCTTTAATATTAACCTTGACAGTCCAACATATATAAATTTACTTCAAGAATATTGTGTTTGATCTTAATCCATTAAGCAGGTTTAGACGTACCTGACGCCAGATATAGTTTCAACAAGGTGGAGTTCCATCTCACTATTCCGTAACCATTTGTCAGTATTTAGACGAGATATTTCCAAATACGCGGATTTAACTACGAGGTCAAATTTGGTGACTGTTAAAATCTCCCAACTGTACCCCATTAATTTCCTCTGATGGGGATACTTGAAACGGAAGATTTTTGAAAGAATAAAATAAAAACCATTTGTCAGTATTTAGACGAGATATTTCCAAATATGTGGATTTTACGACGAGGTGAAATTTAGTGACTGTTAAAATCTCCCAACTGTACCCTCTTTGATTTCCTCTGATGAGGATACTTGAAGAGGATGATTTTTGAAAGAATAAAATAAAACTTTACAAAAACGCTTTTCTGCAATAAAATGTAAGACATGAAGTGGGTTGAATGAAACATGAAAGAAGAGATGAGTTTTTTCGAGGAGTTTTTTTGTCAAAAAAAAAAAAATGGTACTCATTTTGAACATTTTTAATGATGAAATGATCATTATAATAAAAAGTAAGTTTTGTATTGTTTACAGGTAAACAAATTGGAAAACGAAGTGTAGTAATGTGCCTGTATTCTTTCAAATAATGTGTATTTGAATTGAGATATTTAAAATAATGTGTCACTTGATATACCCTTACATTTGGCGATTCCATTCCCTCGGGGTAAAAATAATTAAAGGTCATTACCCTCTGAGGATGGATAACTCAAATCAATCTGAATTTTTATAGAAATTTTCCATAATCAAATTACATAATTTATTCCAGTTGTTACCGTCCTGCAGTATTCATTATATTTCGAGATACTCGTGTGTATTTCCATCTGAGAGTATTATGTTCTAGATAATCAGAACAGGGTGTTACATATTTTGTTAAATCAGTCGTTTATGTTGATCAAGTTAATAAGTATAATAAAGTTAGTTTAGAAATAAAGTGTTATTTTTAGGATATCGAAAAATATTCGAAAGAATGGAAAAATGATGATTTAAAATTAACTATTTTAAATCCTACCAGTTTGATAGGATTTATTTAACTATTAACGAGTTTATTACACATTATCTATAATACTGTATTTGATAATTTTGGTAATGATTTCACAAAAGTGTGCATTTATAAAATAACATATATATTTGTCGTAACAACTACTAAAATTTTTATATTACACAATATTAATTTAGGAAACGTACAATATGAGTATACAATGAATTCTATTAAATAACTAAGTGCAAATTAAAAATAATAATACAGTGTATATAAAATATTATTTTTTATATAATCTACATTATACATATTAATTTTGTAAAACTTTGTATGTTGGATATAATATAGTACATATATTTTACTTTTCAATGTTTTATTTATATCCGCTTTTTCATTTCAGTTACTCCAAAGGTGAAATGTACACCAACACAAATGCGTGTGGAAGTTCCAATATCAGCGACTACAAAGGGGGTATATATAGAGGGCTTAAGGGACTATCCTGACCCGGCTTGCAGACCCCATACGGATCCCACGGGAACGCTGGCCGTCCTGGAACTCGATCTCCGAGATGTCTATAGATGTGCTGTCACCAAAGCGGTCAACAAACAAACGGTATGATCTTTAGATAGGTTTGCATATTCTGCGGAGTTGTGGAACTCGGGGATATACTATTTTGAATATTTTGTAAATGCATTTTGCATTTGATATAATAAATAAGGCCTTAACGTAATTTAAAGTTTCATTAAACGGTTTAGTGATTACTTACAATTTGATGTTTTATTAAGACATTAAATGACCGAATGTCGAATAGTGAATTATTTAGTTGGTGGGCTTATTAGAAAACTTGATATATAATACATTTTTTGTACACATATTTGGGGTCGTAAATTACGAAAATAATGGAAGAAATTGGCGTTTTCTATAGTTTTAAATTATTATTTCACAAAGTTCTCTCACCAAGAGCAGATCACTTTCCTCATTCTATATTAAAAACTGTCATTGCTAATAAACTTCTTGAAAAAATTATCACATTGTGAAATTTCACATTATTACTCTTATTTTTCGAAGATTTAAATCATAGTACCTACGTGATATTATAATTAAATGATTTAATTAATGTTTAACAAATTAGAATGGTATTATTAGGAAAAGAAACATGAATAAATAACAGAAAGAAACAATAATGCGAAATGCAATGAAAATGGTGTTAATGAAAAACTTGGACGTGAAATAAAATCGTAAGAATTTCAATTCAGTAGTGTGTAGATCGTCCTCTGGTTCGTATCATTGCTGTCATTCGTCTGGGTATGCTATTGATCAAGTGCTGAATGGTTTCCTGAGGAATATTCTCCCATTAGACAAGAACGACTTATTCCAGTTTCCTAAGAGTCATACGGGCAGGTATTTGATGCCTGATTATTTTAGTGCATCACATAGATACTCTATGGGATTTATATCTGGGCTTCTTGGTGGTCTATAGTTGGAGTATACGCTAATCGAAGGTAGTCTACTGCCTCTCTAGCAACGTTGGACCGAGCGCTATCCTATATAAAAATAAAATTGTCCAATAAATAATGTCTCTACATACGTAGTTTCCTTCAGTACTGCCGCTTTATGTATTTTAGTTTCAGGTTTAATGATATAATTCTATTTAGGTTTAATGATCCATAAAAATCATACCATTTGTATTCAAAATTACTGCTGATCCATGAATAGATGCATAGTTTCCGCAATACAAATATTCTTGATATAAATTGGTATTGTTATATATTTTAAGATTCACCTTCACAACCAGTTAAATGATCGTGAGAGATAAGAGATATTTTTAGGGTTCAGAGAGATTTTAGGATATTTCCTTGGTTGCTTTGGTGCAAAAAGTAAAAAGTGTAAAGAAAATAATTTAACTACTGTAATGTGTAATAATTTTTTACTTGTATAGAAGCTGTAATGTCTAACATCCAATGATTCTCCTTAAACCTACAAGGAAGAATTATTGACGTCTTGTTAATAATAAAATTTTAATAGTTAGATGTTAAATATTTACTAGAGTACTCCTCATTATAGAGCTCATAATAGACTTGATCTCATACTTTATTGAAGCTTGAATGATTGTCCAGATACAACCCCTAGATGTTAAAGCTGGATTGATTGTACATATGTTAAGATTGGGTATTTCTAAAATATAAGGAACGGTGCAGTAAATATAGTATAAAATAAAAAAAATACCACCGATTAAGGATTTTTAAAGACTGGATTAAAGGATTTAGTGTATCTAAATTACATTATTTAGTCCATTTGACTTTCATCGTGTAGTTAAATATGATATTTTTCATTATAAGATTATATGTGGAAATGGAAAAATAAGACGTTGTCATTCTCCGAGGAAAATTTATTAATACGTGTTAAAATATAGTTTGAAGAAAAAAGGTAACATTAAATTAATATAACATTACAAGGTAATTATATAGTTTTAAACATAAAAAAAGATTATGCATCTCTAATGGAAGTTTATATATGCAGATACCATTAATTTACATGTGTTTTCGAGGGAAATATAGTTAGTAAGCAATCAAAAGTAGAAAATACAACTGTTTATCATTGGCGCATTCGCCATAATGACGATTCAAGGAACATGCAAAATAATTATACATTTTTACACATGATTAATCTTGGTTTAAAATAAAATTTACATAGCTATGATTAGATCAATTTGAAGAATTTTTAAGTGCCACCAAAAATTTAAAACTTATAGTTTGTTTTATTAAAAATAAAAATTATCTGTATTCAACTTGTTGAGTCACCACTTGAATTCATAGTGTGAATTATACTTCAATGCTGTAATTTTTAAGATGCAACAATTCATTATCACAACGTCAATTGTTTTATTATTTAGGAGATGGCTTGTAATTTTTAAGAAATACTTGTTTGAACAAATAAATAAAATACAGTATATGATGAGATTTGAAATTACAATTCACAGGTTTCGAAGGGTATATTATTTTGTTGAAGAAAGGCATATTCTTATGATTGGGATTGGTACCTATATTGTCATGAATATTACTTTCAAATGGAAATATTCTTGAAGTGGTTAATAATAATATTTGTTTGCAACAGAACGGTGCGTCGCTACATACGCAGTTATAGATTTTAAATAGTAGCCGAATATAAGTATCTCAAGCAGTTTACGTTGGATACCGTTAAATTAAAACTCGAAAAATTATTTGCAGAGAAAATATTTACTCAAATGTAAAAGGCAAGCGTAAAAATTTATTAAAAATATGAAAAATTATGTAACCATTTAGGTACTCATGTAAATACATTTTCTGTTTTCTTGCTTCCTTTAATATATTATTTTACACACCTCATTTCATGTCCCTGATACTGCGTTGAGTGGCAAAATTATAAGAAATCTCAAATCTATATTGTTTTAGTTAAATAATATTATACCTTTTTTATTTATTTTTTTTGTATTTTTGTATATCCAATTCATAATTTACTCAAATTATATGTAGAAAAAGTTAAAATAAAATGGTTATACATAATGAAGAATGTAGTATAAAACAATTTCCGATTATAGCATAATCCTGATTTTTTTTTAAATGCATGTGTATTGAAAATTGTTGTTTTACTTGCAATCTGATTTTGTAATTCCATAATGAGACTGAAATTAAAATATACAGGGTGTATTGGATTATATACGTATGGTCCCAGACAAAGATAATAATCACTTTTAAAAATTAAAATGAATGTGTATGATTAATAATGATTATTAATTTATAATTATGTTATGAAATTAAAGTATATTTTACTCAAGTATTAATAAAAACACTTCAAGAAAATCTGAAGTACTATGATAAAACTAACTAAAAGTACTTAAGAACTCAAAATTGTTAATACCACATTAAGAGGGTCATATATATGTATAAAAATATTTGGAATATAAGAGCTAACGTAAAAAAATATGGCGCAGATTTATACATTTTTTTATTACTATGTTTAATTATTCAGGTGCTTAATTAATTTTGTCATGCATATTTAAAATTTTGTTACAGAGGATTCTCCTGGAGACTCAAAGTCCGTGTTTTATTAATAGGATATATGACTCTTATTTCCAAGGTATAATGTATACCTTAAGATAGTGTATATATAAACATAAATAACAAACTTTCACTGCAGTGTAAAAATAATTTAACAAAGTATCTATAATACTGAAATAAGATATGTTATTAAACATCACTGTTTACGAAAATATATTCTTGGCATAATATTAGTCAAGTCATAGTTAAAAACAGCTAATGTTTGATTCCATTAGGGAATAGTATTAATATTTTAAACAATTCAAGTACAAGTTATTTACTTCTTAATATGGTCAATGTTAGTTTTCTTGGAATGTTTACTTATATAAATTATGGTTTAAAACTAATGGAGATATCTTTCATTGTTTCTAATAATACCTGAAATATATAAAAAATACTTTTTAATCTTTTCACTGTACAAAAAAAACGGATTTTCAGTTTTTTATCCTTCTACTAGCTTATGACTTCATTTAACTTAAGACATATTTATTAGTTTCATATCATTTTTACCAAAACTATAACCGCTTTTAAATATATACATTCCCTCAAATGCAATTACGTTATAAAATAAAATAAATTATATAATTGTTTTATAAATTAATATTTTATAATTAACAGTAGTAGTTGAAAAACTTTTAATTTCAAGACATTGTTTTATACTTTTGAATGTAGAGCCATCATTATAAAAACTTCTTGTCTGTTTTAATCGTCACATTACATTTTAAATAAGTTTCTTATAAAGGCATTGTTCTACAAAGGAATAAAATATTGTAGCGCACATATTTAAATAACTATTTAAATGAAATTTATTGGCATATACTTTGCATCAAACTTTATGTACCTAGCTTAAGCTCATACTAAAGCTTCGTATATTTATCTGCTTCTAAAATTACAAATTTAATAGTACCGGTAGTGCCTATGCCAATTTAAATAACCGACTCATCGATAATTTTAATTCCTTGATTAAAAAATAAACATTGCATTAAATCTCAAGAACATGATTATTCAGTTTCGATAATACTGCAGTCTGAGATTTTAGAGGAAAGGGGTCAATTTCTGTGTGTGCAAAAGCCAAACTATTAAAATTGGATTGGAATAATCAGAAAATCATTCGTATATTATTTTAATAGCATAACACATCGTCATATTATATTGCATATTACTATAAAGTTTGTTGGTTGCCTCTGTAGTGTGATTGCCCTAGACGACAGTTTCTGAAAATATCATCGTATTTAAGGATAAATGTTTTGTCAGTTTTGATTACCTTTTTATTTTATTATACCTGCTGAAAAAGCTTTCCTTTTCAAAAACTAACACAACATAACGTTCATACATATCATTATAACGTTTATTGATATTGATTAATAAGTGTTAATGTATTAAATGTGTTTGGTTTCTAACTACAAGAGAAGAATACAAGATATACAGTAATATACATGATGTCAGTGACTGCCTTCATAGTTTCATAAGAACCCATAATTTTAGCATTCTAAGAAGTAATATATCTAAAAATAGAAGTGACGTGAAATAACTACAAGAATAATATTAATAAAATTGCCAAGTTCTGACCAGTTTGCAATGTAGTAGCGTACAATATTTATATCTGAAGATATATCTGTAGATACTCCTTTTATAAATAATGATTGTTGTACGGACTGTATACTGTAATGGATTGCTTTAAATTTAAATATTTACTATCGTTTCAATATAATATTATTTTATTTATTGTACAAATTATTATTGAATATAAATTTTGAGGTTGTAGCACAGTTAGCGAAATGCGTAGGTTAGCACAAGATAGGAGAAGCTGGAGGTTAGCGTCCAACCAGTCTTAGGACTGATGACCTAATGATGATGATAAATTTTGAATATAAATTTGAGTAACTACTGATACATTCCGTTAAATAACAAATTAATAACGACTAAATTGTAGAGAAAATTATGCTAATAAAGGCTAATACACGACCATTTTCACTTAATCATGAATACTAAAATTAATTTATTCTTGTCTCTATTTCAAAAAAACGTAACGAAATTCTTTTATTACATTATTTCCCAATGGCAACTATGTTAATAGAATAGAATAGGATAGGATAGAATAGAATAGAATAGAAATGTATTGACAATCATATATATATATATATATATATATATATATATATATATATATATATATACATACGTACATTTGTAGTCATAACATTTATAAATAAAGAAATATAACTATATTTAAGAAAATCATTTAAAATTTGATTATTTTTTAATTAATAGGAATTTTCTTTCTATATTCAATAATGCAGTTATACATGGTATGTATAATAGTAAATTTTTATATAGGAGCAAATTTGTTAATATGAGTATAGAAAATACATTGGAAAAATGTTTCAACGTAGAACTGTGTTTTTGTACATATATTTTGGAGTAAGTAAATAATTGATTATGCCTTTACCATTCTATGTATGTATATATCATTTCATAGGATATTTTTATTTAATTCTGACGCTAGTGTTACATTTATGCCAATGTGAGAATATAATAATAAGAAGTAAATGAATATAACTCATGTTATTGTCAGTCCCTCAAAAAATTGACAGTATGTCAAAGTTTCGAAAAAATAGATTACAGAAAAATAAACAATGGTAGCAAGATAGGCATAGTTAATGATCGAACTCAAAGACTTCTTATGGGCTTTTCTTATCGATGATCGTAACTAAAAATAAATGCTTGTTAATTTTTAGATATAACGTCAGTACAAATTCTTTGAGTTTCCTTTACAATTCTCTCTTTTGTGATCCAAGTTGATTTGCAGAAAATTAATACGCATGATTTCCTATTAGTATAGAATGGAACATTTAATTTATTATTACTCAATTCTGGATATGTACCTGACGTTTATTTAATTTTACTTATCATTGAACGGGTTGTAGAATTCCTGTCTGTATATTTAGTTTTGAATAAAAGGTATATTTTCTTATGTTCATATTCTGTTGGAGTAACCGATCATCAAGATAATTCAATTCTTTGCTCGGCTAAATGCAATGTTCCTAAGAAATATTTAGTTATAAATCATGTAGCTAATGGTTTTACTAATAAGGTATAGATTATTGGACAGGCAGATAATATATAGGTCATTTCACTCTGGAAGAAATTCACTATTTCTAAAACGATTAAGTTTCATGAAATTTTGTCAGACACACCGATTTATCTTTTTAAAAATACACTTTTTCTTCTTCACTTTATAGTGATGATGCCACTGGTTAGTTTTTTAATTAAATATCTATATTTTTGGCGGATTGGTATACAACGTAACTTGTTAATTAAAAAAAGGTTTTATATTTTATTCCCTTAGTTACGAAGAACCAGATACAATAAGACTTATTAAATAGTTTTTATTTTCTCATAAACTCCATAAAACTTTTTGGTAAGTTTTTTTACAAAAATCATTGGGTGCGTTAACTGACAGTGATTAAGACGATTATAAAATTCTTATAAAACATTTTGACTTTTTGCTGGCGTTATTAAATTAATCTCTCGCCTAATGAACTTTTTTAGATCTTCCAGGTTATTTGGAATATTTGACCTACAGCGACAGAGTAGGCGCTATCGATTTTGTTTTACCAATTTATTTGAGAAAATCTCATTGAGGTATGTTCGTAATATAACTGCATAATGTGGCTGTATCTCTTGTATATTGTTGATACTAAATATCGTTGTTTAGCAACTTCGCTTGAATGAAACAACCTAAAATGCATCATACGATCTCCAATGATTCCAGCCTATATATTCAGTTTTTGGGGATGTTGAGTGCGTGCACCCGCATACATTTCCTTATTCAATAATAATAATTTTGTTGGTTAATGATGCCGCTCAGGTAAAATGCGACTTTTTCAGAAAAAATATTCTAAAGTATAGTTGCAGTGTCTGAAAGGTTTAATATCTCGTAAAATTTGACTCGGTGGCGAAACTCATTACCCACTAGTACATGTACCAGTTTTATTTATTAAAAATTATAGTTTCTTTTTTCTAAGAGATGGAGTATTAAGATTGCACACATGGCATCGCGAATTACAATACCTGAATTTTCATCTAATTTTAATAGTACTTACACTTCCATTTAAGTTCCTATTTTTCCTACTGTGGGCGCATCCGACATCTTGTTCTTAGCGCATATTTTACACTACCCGTTTCCCGAAACTTACTTTTAATATATTCGCTTAACACAAATTACAGATTTATGGATTAGAAATGGAGATTTATAACCCTTAATTGAAGATTACAACAATAAGTTGTTAAAGTTCGCACGTGTCCCTTGTTCACAGTTATGAGTTATACGCCTTCTGATTATTTTTAATTTGGTCTTCAATCTAAAATTTTATTTAAATTTTATTATTTCAATGACATTATCAAGCTATGTTTAATTACTCATACATCATATATAAATATAAAGTATCCAAAGTTAACGAAAATGTTTTTCTGAAAAGTTTTATGGATGTATTCCTAAAAAAAAATATATTTTTTTTACTGAGAAGTTGAAGGAATACAGTATTAAATTTGTATTTTTTTAATTCAGCAAGTTGAGCTGTGCAAGAATACGAAACAAATATACGCGTTCTATTAAAACAAAAAAAAATTAAAGCCGATGACGTCATTACGCCAAAGCAAATGAAAATGCAAGGGTAAACGAAAAACTGTATTTGTTATGCTACGTCGATATTCCTACAACTTTTAATGAAATTTAATGGTTTTAGACATAATGAATTTATTCGTGACTTTTGGTACGAACTGGAAGCTTGATAAATTTTATTTTATCGAAACACTACAAGAAATACAAGTAAAATATTATAGTGTACTAAAGAAGGAACTATTTAAGTATTTGATTCTACTACCAATTATAATTGAGAAAGTAAATATTCTTTTGTTTATCTTTATTGCTATAATTTGCTTTTCTCTCGTCTTCTCCGCATATTTAGATTTTATTTCAATGTACACCGAATTGTTCCAGACACATTAATTTAAACATGAGAGTATGGGGGTGATTGGCATGAAAAAGCTTTAAGTAAAAATATTATATCTAAGAGTGATGACGTTATCAATTTTCATACTTCAAGAAATGAATAAAACAAAATAAAAATGAACGTGCTCAAACACTTTATAGAATATTTTAAATTTCCAAAATACCATTTTCATCTTTCAATATATACCATGGGTAAAGTAAATGTTCAATGTTCAAATACGTTTTCTTGTTTTCATTTTTATTCATTTTTCTTCATTCATGTATAGTTGATGTACGTCAGAACAGGTGCGTTGAAACACTGATTTTTACTCATTTTAATTTTTATTATAGTACTAAATTCTTTTTGGAATATTAAAATTATTAAAGTATATTGTTTACTTAGACAAGGCGAAATGTGGGGGTAGTGATAATATTTTCATTACAAATGGAAAAACGTTTTTCTGTAGTTCTTACGTGATTTGCGTTACATTTAGTAATAACAGTTACTATTTGTTTGTTCTAAATTCTATATGAATATATAAATTATCACAGTATTTTAAAAGCGCGTATGTAATCCTTGTGATTTCTTTTAATGTGTGGATTATTAAAAACATATTACAATTATTTATCGTAAATTCTTAATTGTCATACCATATTATATATGATATTTTATTTTGTAGGGAAAGCATATCTACTATCAAACGCTCGTAGTAGAAGATAGCGAGGAAGTTGAGGGCAGTCTAACGAAGAACGACATTCGTGAAACACTACACGTTAAGTGTTCTATATATGCCGATAAAAATCACACTCTTACGAAGAGAAACGTCTTACCAGCTGGTTTTCAAGAAGATGAGTAAGTATCTTGCGTCATATTTAATTGTTTATTTTTACTGTTAAATATACACCGTGGTCCAAACATCACATTTTCATTTTACTTAATTTATGACTTTTAAGTACAATGTTTCAAAACACCTTGATTTTTAAATCTGAAGAGATATTACTTGAGCAGAATTTCATATCCGTTCCTTCAGTCGTGTTGAAGTGACAATTATCGCTTTAAAATGTTTAAATGGAACGAAGAATACCTAATTTGAAAAGCATTTTGAAATATATTTGTATACATTTATAAATTTTATTTTTTCTGATGAAGTAATATTTGCTTTAAATTAATTAGATATACTGGAATAGAAAAAAGGTAACAGTCACCATTTACTGTGCAATTAAAGAAGTATTTATTCTTAAAGAAACGGAATTACAAATAAAGTAACTGACCTCATAGGTACTCTTTAGAGAAAATAGTATTAATACAAGAACATATGTTTAGATTTCCATATTTTTGACTAAATTACATTTATATTGCGACATTAGTAAATACCTAAAGATATATTTTCATAATAATTTGCTGGTGACCTGAAATAAGTTATATTTGAATAGTGCTAAATGTATTTTTTTAATGGTTCAAATTTCACTAATTCACTAATAATTATTTAATAATTATTCAACTTCATACCATCTCACTAATTATGTGATGGTGACAAATTTGAACGTAATGAATAATGAATATGGAAAAATTTAAAATAGTCCTATTTAATTTCTATTGTTAATGAAAATATTGTGGAGATTGGGGTGGATAATTAGTTTAGCAACAAAGGTAATACGAAATGTCTCTTACATGTGTAGTGTTACTTATATAGTCATTATCTAATTATTGAGTGGATATTTAGTTAGGAGTTAAATAACTATTTTAATTTATTGCAATCACCAATGGAAAATGTGTCCATGAATTACTGTTATTTAATCTAAAACATTAAAATAATAATGTTATTTAATTTAAACAAAATACTGTATATACTTTACCGACCGATTTTATCATTCTCGATTTCAAATATGAAAAAATATTTTCTTGCACCTTTAAAGCATTACAAGTTTGAAAAAATATCGAAGGACATGAGAAGGATATTAAATTTTTTAGTAATTTGCTCTTAAATTGTCTCAAAATTAAAAAAAAAATTCCAAAATGCATGTTTGCCAAAATTATCTTTGTTTCTCTTTTTTTCTTTATTTCTTGAATGAAAATAAAAAAAAATACATTGAGCAGTTATTTAATGAAAATCTATAATTATGCTCATTTGTATAACGGTCAACGGCCTCGGAAGATACTGAGTACAAAAATTAAACATTGACACGCAGAGTATGAATAGAACTATAATTATTTATCAAAAATACAATGAAAAGTTTGACTATAAGATAATTTTTATATGAAAATATGATCTTATAATGATAAATAATATAAAATTAGTTAATAATTAATTAAGTGATATTTCACTGTCATTTTCTTTTTAGAAAATATTGCAATTCTGTGGTTTTGGAATAGTTATACTCGTAATTCAATTATAGCTATTCTAACTCTAGATTAAGTATAGACTAAGATGTTTTACTCAATTTATGATTTGAATTAAGTACCTCTTGACATGATTTCGCAATAACTTGACTGAAATGCGACTTCACTGATTTGTATGTATACTGAAATCCATTTGATATCCTTGTCTATAAAACTCGTATAACTCTAATACTATAATATTTATATTTACTACTAACTGTGATATTTGCATCATGTTATTTATCCTTTACTTGATATTGTATATAAGTTAATATGAATTGTTATAAACCTACGATATCCATAGAAAAATGTTAAATAAATGTGAAGAATTGCACCTCATGAAGCCTAGTTTAATAAATTGGTTATATACATATAAATATTACTAATGAATTTTTTACAAGTTGCTCTTATAGGAATTCTATCTTTCGTCGACATGTGTTTTGTGTTTAATATTAAACCAAAATCAATCAATAAATAATACTCATTTGGAAGTAGTACCAAAAAGCAATACGTATGATCGATAATTATACATACTACGACTGTCATTTGAATGTTTTAATAAGATAAATTAAGTTGTTCTCAACCCATAATATAGTTAACACAATAAATTATAGTTTTCTCAATAATATGCGATGGATAAGTCGTGACGATATTATCTTTGGCATGATCGATTAGTAAAAAAGAAAATCACAGAAAAAGAACGGCATTATCATGCAGTAGTAGCTTCTATTAGAAGGGGAACGATGCACTAACAACCCTCTGGCTTTAATTCAAGCACATATCATGTCTAAAATTGTCTGAAAAGGTTTTATACGCTATCATTTTAACAAGCTGATTGTTGTATAGCTCGCAGGCCGCAGTGTTGTTACTATCCATTTAGTCCATTACAGCAAAGGTTATGTTGAAGCCTTTGATGCTCTCTAATGATTACAGCTCTGCAACAAACTACGTATTCGGTCTGAGGCTGTAATATCACTTACGCGCTGAAATCAATAACCAATTTTCAATTTTCGTAAGTAAATAGAATTTTCGCTTTGGTTTACGATAGTAATTATTTATAATTAATGTTTGAAGATTATTGCTAGCAGCGTGTTAACCAGACGGAAGTTAATATCGCTCGTATCTTATGTATGTTTAGAACTTTAGTAATAAATAATTGATGTAATTAGGAAACCGGTTACATCGAACCGTTTTGAATTAATATGATTATATTTTTGGTTCGAGAAATAATTAATAAGAGTAGGTTCGTTAGTAAAAAAAGTACGTTTTATTAATAAGCAATATGTAGAATGAGGTCTATAATGTAATGAAGTTTATATGAGAGACGGTATATCATTAGGTTTTAGTATAACCAATTAATTAATGCGCTGATTATAAAACTGAATTTACTCAGGGATTGATTTATTTATTGACAAATGTATTTCATTAATTGAAATTGTGTTAAAATCATCTATATTGTAATTATGGTACTGAAATAATTATTATTAACATATGTATATCATCATTCTAAAAGAATGCGTACAGAGTAGAGGGAAAGTATGGCAAGGTATACAAAAATTTTCTAAAATGTCTTTGAGCGCAACTTTGAATGTTTTTTTTTAATTGATTAACATTACATTAAATATTACCTGTGGTTTTCTGTGATGTTTAATGTGTGCTGTGACCTAAAACAGTGGCTTGTTTTTTAATACTCTATTTGAACATAAAACATGACGCATGTCACACATTTCCTCAAATTCCTCAAACGGAACATCTGTGAGGTGAGGAGGCTTCGCATTGAAGAACGTGGACAAATTCTATTCCAATAGATATTGCAGGTACTAGGAATTGAACTTAGGTTATCATAGCCAATGACTAGTCGTGTTTTTTACACAGACGTGTTTGTGCTTCTATTAACTCATCTGCCAAATTGCTGACTGAGAATGGTAAGGAGATATAATAAAAACAACTAAAGATGTCGAAAGATAATTATTGTTGTAGTGAATTGCTAAACGTCAGTTGGAATATCTTATGTAATTAATTAGATACAATGCAGTCACCCTGCTCCTTACTGCTGTTAAATAGGTATAGGTAGAAGAGTTAAATCATGTCAATAACTAACTACTATACAAGAAAACACCCTGTCACTTTATCAATCGAATGTTTATAAAAATGGGCACTTTCTCAATTTAGATATGATACACTTTATTTTGAAGTAATACCGATGTGAAAATATTACTCTATCTCCAATAAATATTTCTTTAGAATAAAATACAATATTTAGTGTACCATCACAATAATTGCCGTTGATTGCCTGTACTGTAATTTGTCAGAAATGTCAAGGTTTTGTTTGCATTATAATAGTCCTATTACAGTTAAGATAATTTATTGTAATATGAGTAGTCTTAATGTTGTACACATTTACTTAACACTTCTTAATATACATTATTCTTCTAAATATACAAATAATGATAAGGTAAGAATCGCCTAAAATAAAGAACCTTGAATTGTCTCGAGAAAAACCCAATAAGACAGGAGAAATGCACTTTAAGTATTTACCTACAAGACGAAGTTTTAAGTTTCAAGAAGACATATGCAGTGATTCACTACGCTATTGCCATTTAATCGCTATTGCCTATGATGACTATCCAAGCTCTTCCAAATAGCTGATTAGAACATCTAATACGCTTAGGATATCTATGTTTCCTGATATCGATACATTCTTACGGGTGTTTTACTTATACGCTGGATGTATCGTAATTTACGTGCTAATTTAAATGGAAATATTAGACTTTAGTACTTTAAACAAATGTCATTACAATAATATTTTTAAGCAATAAATATAATAATAAAATATATTTTTAAATTACAGATTGTTTGTTACTTTAAGAATAAATATATATTTAAATCAAAACTAAGACACATGAGAAGTATCTTTTATTTAGATATTTTTAAAAAAGTATCTAAATACTTAGGTAGCTAAAAACATTTTTTCCTTAAATATATTTGACTAGTTTTTAAAATACTATTTTCATGTATCTTTCTATTTCTACACTTAATTCACGGTCAATGGACTTGTGTGAAAAAGTGTTAATATCTGCTGCTTAATGTTGCTGGAAATCTGAACAATTAGTAAATGCTGACGTATTTGAAAATAAAGCATTCAAATAACTACTAAATACCTGTATCTATTAGCCTTGGGTGTTAAAACTGTAGTGCTTTATGAAGTATTCAAATATAAGAGTATTCAAATATAACAATTCGAATAGTGTATTCAAATAAAACAAGGTTAAGAGTATTACTCATAAATAACTTCTATAGACTATTTCTTCAATAGAACATTGAGGAAAAGTACAAGTAGTTCTATTTACAATAATCACGCACTACCTAGCTACCACGTTGTCTTTATTTTATGTTAATTCAGCCTTGATCGATTTAATTATATCAACTGACATAATAAAACAAAAATATGTTTCCTGCCAGTACAAGTTGTATATATATTTGTATTTATGTAAAGTTTAGTATTCCCTTTTTCCCACGCATTTATAGAGATTACATGAATGATATCAAAATTGCACTCTTTGTTTCGGTGCACACAGTAATAAATGTATGAGACAAGGGAACTATAATTAGTTTGTTCTTGTTGGTTTGTATTATTGTGCCATGTCATTTTATAAAACAATATCACACGGAAGAGAGCTTTTTCCTCCAGGGACATAAGTTCATATTTCATATAACCTCGTCGAATAAAATAGTTATACACAGGGTTAAGAATATTACTTTGAGAAATACATCTTACATGGAGGCGTATTATAACTTTTCAATTTTATACATATTTGACAAGCTTTTGTTGGGGTATAATATACATAGATGGAAATATGAGTTATTTCTGCGTTTTCTTTTTTGATTCGTAATTTTATATGCTTACTAATATTTTCCTTAAATAATTAAAATATAATTATAAAAAATACTGTTTGAAGCTTGTTAAATATATAAATATATATATATATATATATATATATATATATATATATATATATGTATATATATATATATATATATATATATATATATATATATATATATATATATATATATATAAGAATTTTATTAATGTTGCACTAAGGAAAATCGAATAATCCTGATTAAATACTAATTTGAGGAAATGTAATTAAAACATTAATTATCCGATAAAATAATTTTTAAACTGATAGCACTTTTGACATATTGTAAAAATTTTCAGCATCAGACCAATAATCTCTTTCACTAGGTAATATATGAAACTAAATTTATTAGTTTCATATATTACTAACATGTAATATATTAAACCAATTAGGAAGGAAATAAGCTTAAAAAATCTTGTAACGTTTGCTGTTATAGAAGACTTATTTATATTTTTCTACTGGCTTGTAGTGAATTACTTTACGTAATAATCCCTCATATTAATATTTAATGAATATCCATTTGAGAAACACCTTTCGAATATGCTTTGATTTTGTGCGAATTTCCTTCCGCAGGATGAGGAGGAGAAGGTTACACTTAAAGACAAGGACAAACACACCCCACGTTCATGGAAAAGTGTCAAATCCTCCCCGTTGGGGCTCGAACCTAATCAAACAGTGACACCTCAATATTGGGCCTAGTCCGCCACATCGTACCACAGTACGAATGACATTGTCGCAGTAATCTCTATAAGAGAACGCGATAGATCATCCACCCATGTAATTCCGCAGAGCAGCGTGCTGCACATTAATAGCACGTCGTCAGACAAATAATTGATGCCCATCGTATTCTCAAACATCATATTTTTCTATTTTTTATTTTTCATTGACGCATTTGTAATCCTGTTAATGTTAGGTCATCTTTAGGGTCAAATTCTTATAAGCTGGTAGGTCTTTATTTAAATATATTTCAGTAGAAATTGCAATATCAGATCCAATCACACCATCGATATCATAATCATTTATGATCTACACATCCACAACTTCATCCATTTCAAGTGACAGCACTAGTATATTCGTTTCGGTTTCTTCGGATACTCAATTCTTCAAGTACTCAAAAGCTTTTTAAGGACGTAGGAGTCTTTGTCGGTTTACTGATATTTAGAAAAAAAAAACAATGAAAGAATTTCTATCCTATGCTTAAAAATTACGTTTACAGCTTTGTTTAAAATAGCAAAGTAAAAATAAATGCGTAACATTTATTTCTAGGAAATAAATATTACGGACTTTTATTATGAATATATATATATATATATATATATATATATATATATATATATATATATATATATATATATATATATATATATATATATATATAAACTACTACCATATTGCAGATATATGTATGTACTATCACATAATATAAAACTTCACTATTCTTGTAAACTAGGAACAACACAGTTGGTCATTAATAATCTAAAAATATGCAAAGGTCTTATTTCTGAATTGAGCTATAAATAGATTGCTGGGCGCTAATGTGTTTGAAGGATGGATAAGGGCTATATGATTACTCAAAAGAAAATATTCTTTGCGATTTGTCCAACCAGTTTTAGTATAAATGTAGTAAACTATTTTATCAATTACTATAATTGTTGATTTGTTCGGGAAGTAGAAGTTCGAAACATGGCTCCTCTATATGAATTTGTTATGCTTCGCCATTCACTTACTATACTTTTTTGGTTTTCTGGAACAAATTAGTAATCCCAGTTTCTTCTCTTACAAGTTTACAATAGTGTACATTTTATTGGTATGGTTCACTTGTTGTATAAGTAAACACAGATGACTGAAGTATTTTAATGTTACGCTAATTGACAAATTAATAATTAACATCCAGTATAAATGAAAATTAATTTAAACTTCTCATTTTTAATGATTAAATAATAGGACTTTACTCATTTGCTATGTGTAAAAAACTTCATGTAAATACAATGTACATTATTCATATAAATAAAATACTTATTCACAAAGCGCAGTACTACCAATATATTTTGTCAAATTTTGTCCATTGGAGAGAAATTACCAAAAGAGATTACGAACTTTTCAATTACAAATTTTATTGTAAATACGTACTAAAATTATTCACACTGTATACAACATATAATTCATGTATTTATTATAAATAGATGTGTATATGTTCGGCAATATGTAGAGGTATTAATATTCTATATTCTGAAGTATATCTTTATCTAAAACAAATCTCAAAAATACGAGAACTAATTGGTTATATAAATATATAGTAAAAATTTTATTTTGAAACAGTATTTGTGTAAAAATGTATAATCATTATAATATTTTGTAAAATAATTAAAATGTATAAAACGGAACTATGGCGCAGGCCATAATATATGTCGATTACGAATGACGATGATAACACTATTGATAACTTAAATTTCAAGAAAGTTTTCGACTTGATTTTAAGTAAAAAGTCGATTGAGCTATAGACATAGTATTCCCATGCGTATATTTTTATAATAAGTAGAGAATATATGAAAAATATAGTAGTAGAATTTATATTAAAATGTAAGTTTTTTATAGCAGAAACTAACCTTTTTGTTGGTGATAATACCTGTACGTTTATTTGCACTTGTACTGTTACTAACAGTTAAAAACAACTGAAAAGATTAATAAAGTCTAAATATTATAAATGTTCTTATGATCTCTATTATATGAAATATTAAAAGATGGAATGAAAGATATTTTATCATGAACGAATATTATAAACAACAAATATACAGGACAACAGCTTACCGACGCTGCTCTAATGTTTGTCAGAAATTCTACAGATAGTGCTATTTCTAAATATGGGAAATGTATCAAAACGATAATACAAAACAATTATATCACGGTATATCTAGCACCTGATCACTCAGCTCTTTTATACTTTATATTTAGATAAGCCTTAGAAAACATTACAAGAATGTTCTATAGCATTCATAAAAAAATATGTATCTCCTTTTTTACTTTATTTCAATATATAAACACATATTTTCATAACTCTGTTAAAAACATTAATTTTTCAATTATAACTATCGTAAATATAAGTTTTTTAACTTTTTTTTTACAATATACATGAGGAATACTAATTATAATCTTATTTTTAGCCAAATAGAGATTTTGACGACAAATGACACTACAGCGAAAGCTCCAGAGCCTGTTTTGGGAGTAGGTGTACGGCAGGCAGGAAAACTCGTCACCGGAGAGTTGAATGTGTCCCCTGGCACGCCTTTGCAAATGGAAATATTCCTCGATAAAAAGTCTGCACCTATTTATGGTCTCCTGGTGACTCATATGCAAGTTACTGACACCAAGGCCCAGGAAGAGACTATTATTTATAACGGGTAAGTGTTATACACATTAGTGATTCGTAATTATACATTCACATTTAATTTTTGGGCGCTTAGGTAAGTTGAGTATTTTAATTTACTTGTTGTACACAATGTTATAGGTACACAATAGATTGTGCAAAGAACGTTTGCATTTTCTGAAAGTCTGGAAAAGTTTATGGGGTTTTCCAGACTTTCAGTTGGAGCAGACATTCTTTGCATAATCTATAATAGCTGTAATTATATTCAAAAGTATATTTTTATAGTTTTTATAGATTAATTTTTTTCAATGGTACATTAAATATAAAATGATATGAATAATATTTTTATGTATTGTATTATTCATTAATAATATAGTAAGTAACAATAGTATGATATATTACTGACTATGTAATTGCATAGTTGTTTACTAGCAAAATCTTTGAATGTAAAATTCACAATAAGAACGATTGTTTGGTACAGAGACACTTTTTTACAAGTGTCACTTTGAAATGTATTTGTGAAAAAGTGTTGTATTTGGGAAAAAGCGAGAATTTTATATGTTGCTTGTATAAAATTTCAATATGTATGAATGAAGTGGACTACATTATGAATGCTCGATATTCAACGTAATGATAAAGATGGTTTCAACATAACCTACATTAAATGAATCGCTCCGTTTTCTGTCAAACGTAAATTAAACGTAAATAAGGTTTCACATAGATATAGAGACAAACACATCTATGCTCAGGAAAAGGTGCGAAACTTTCTCATTGAGACTCGAACTCAAATATAAAATGAGACCCAAACTGCTCAACATGAAACAAGCTCATTCCATAATTTCGGACTATGGCACAAATGCCATTGTCGCAGCCACTTCTAGAAGAATACAATAGGTCTATCAGCCATGTCGTGGCTTCGTGCGAAGCAAAGTGTTGACTTTTATTTGAATGCCCACCGTATTATCAAGATTAATATTTCATATAAAATTAGTGATCCACTGTTTGCTTTCGCTTGACCGGGTAGGCAAATGACAATTTAACAATAAGAATGTAATAACATAATTACCTTTATACTTATATAAAAATGTGAATATTCTGTAAAACATGAAATCGCAAGTGTTCTTGTAGCCGTCTATTGGCTGAATGAATCTAGGGATGTGATAAACATTTTATAAAGGGAAGAGGTATAGTCAGATGTATGGTAGGCCATATGAAAATGATAAAAATAAAAAAAGACAGTAACCTAAAATGATTATGCCGAGGTATATATCCTAATTTTTAAAATAAAGATCAATTCTTCGGTTTTTGTTTGTCCAGCGAAAACGTCTATCACTGTTTCTTCAAATGTTTGAGACGATCTTATATTTTCTAACAAGGCACTTTCAATATTTATTAATGCTTAAGCTGACAGTTTTTCTTGCTTTTGAGAATTTTGCAGATAATTCTTTATTCTCTTTAAACATGAAAATGATCTTTCCGCGAAACTGCTTGTAACAGGAATAGTCAAAATCAAACGACACGATTTTAATGACTCCGGGAAAACAGAAGATAATTGAAGGGGCATTATATATTGGTGAAGCTCAAACACAGTGCTCTTTTTCATATTGGGATCACTATAAATCACCGAAAGTTCACTTTTTAAACGATTTGCGTCAAATAATGTTCCATATATATCTACTAAAGAAGAAAAAATTTCGTCAGCAAAACGTTTCACGAATGAAGTAAATTATGTGGAATATAGATTTAAGAATTTCAGTTTGGAAATTTCACTAAACCATTCACTAATGTTCAAAGTAATAACGTTCAAAATTTCATAAAACAATCGTGCGTAGATGATTTTCTTACCGTCTTCAGGAATTTAATCCAAACGCATTCTTTTACTTGATGGGTGATTTTCTAACACAAATCTGTTCATACGGTCCCAAATGTCACTAAACTCTTTTCCTTATTTTTGAGTATGTGATTTGAAATCATCGATCTTTTTATTGCAGCAACTAATATCTGATATTCTTGTCTGTAGAATTTTAAACAGACTCTCGGAATGTGGGAATATTGCAGAAAACACTGCATTGAAAACAAAGTTAAAAGGCCTCTAGCACAAATGACGGTTTCTCGATCCCATTCCTCATTTTCATTTTCCAGCATTATCTAAAACAACGCTTCCAAATCTTCCTTATGTTATGGCGACAATCGCCAAGATACGTTCACATAATCGCATAACTAAGTCCGGAAATAACGACAACGCCCACTCGAGGTTCGACTGTTGACTGCGTAAGATCACTGAATTCTTCGTCCATCTAACGCGTAGCTTGGATGTAACGTGGACCATCGCATTTCAGCACTGCAGCAAGTAATGTGGGGGAGTCCAATAATTTCGGGCGCCTTCACGGCCGATTTGAAATAAAAAAGTTGATGGTAGCTTTTAAAGTAAATAATGTATATTTGCGGTTGGTTTAAAATAATTAAAAAATTGTAATATTTGAATAAATCGTTTGAACTTTTAAATAACACTAATTTCCGAATTTTTTAAGGAATGCGACGCATCACTCGCATGCATGTACGCTACGCCCCTGAGAATGATGTCTATCGGTAGGTAAAAACTTCGAACGGATATTATATACGGTATTATTGAAGTAGATGTACTGTCTGTCTACGTTTTTATATGTAAATCATAATTATACATAAAGTTGCTTTTAGCTTATCTTTAGACAACAAAATCCGATGGATATTAATCTGGTGAATGCGCAGGTGTGCGAATAGGTGCGGCAATCAATCCAAATATTGGGGTTTCTTCTCACTGTATACGGTTATTTGTCTGCTAATACTCTCCATCTGCAGAGTTCCATCTTACGTTAATTATAAATTTCTTTTTGTAAGTGACAGTAACTGTATCAATTTTAATTAATTTTTTCATAATATTTCTTTTATATATATATCTATTTTCATCCAAAATTAATCAATAATTTATCACATGACTATTGCATATTTTGTTTGAATTTTTGAGATAATGTCTTTGAACACAGCTTAATATTAAAAGTATTATGTTACTCTTAACTGGTTAGCTGAATAGTAAATTTTATACAGTTTATAGTATGGCCACAAAGAATACATTTTGACTGACCTAATATTTATGAAAAAATTAAACGGCAGAAGTGAGAATTTTTAATATTCTCTACAACTTTATTTCATAAAAGTTATTCATAAAAAATGTATAAAGGCGATCTTTATATGAAAAGAGTCGTTATCTAACTGGAACAATATACCATACTCGCATTATTATAAATGTTAGATAATGTTAGGTTAAGTTATTCTTAATGTTTGATAATGTTAATCGTGTTATGTTTTCCATAATCATCATTTGTAATGACATACTATTTTATTAATATAACGATATATGAATAATTTATTCATTCTTATTTATAACTTTTGGAACTATTTCATTGTGAAAAAATTATTAAAATATACCTAGATGTTCTCTACGTATTTAATTTTCATTTAAAATTATTTAGTTTGATCATCATTGACGTATTATCAAATAGACGGTACAGTTTTCTTAATATTCGGATTTTTCGCTAATAAAGAGATGGCTCGGTACACAAAAACACAGTGTAATTTTTTGCGGGTATTATAACTCTATAAAGCTTGCATATCTCTACAAATCATTTATTATTTTTAGCCGTCAAATTTACCCGGTAAAACGATCTAACTTTATCAATTAATCATTATTCTCGCCCACTTTTTATACAATTACTCACTAGATTATTTTATTTTTAGATGTTCCGTGGATCCCTATTTATTTGAGAATTTCAACACAGTGGATGGGGATTTTCTGGCGGCCAAATTCCGAGCATTCAAATTTCCAGAGTCTACATACGTTCAGTTCAAAGGGACGGTGAACGTGTGCTTGGATAAATGTATAGGGGTGAGTGTTTTATTTGTAAATAGAATTTAGAGTCCTTTTCATTATCTCGCACGCTTTCGGTCACAATTATAAATTTATTTCGGTCAGAATTTTTATTTAATTAACGGGGCAACATAAAATATACATTGTTGGTTCAACAGAGGTCTATTTTCATAGGAATTAAACTGAATATTTCTATTAACAAACTAACGAATTATTATTTTCCATTAACGCCTATCATTTGGTCTCAAAGGATTGTGTCCTCACGTAGAGAATAACACACCAATGGAGTCAAATATTTTTAAGCTACAGAAATATGGAGATTACACTCCAACCCATTTGCAAATGCCTTATATAATAAGGACTAAACAAATTAGGTCAAAACAGCTATTCTCCTGGCTATATGCCAAATGCCGAGCGCTGAATTACATGACAAAATTTGCCGTATTTTGTCTAACAGAGTTAGCACTAAAATACAGTGATTGTTTCAAAACCACAAAGAAGATGCAAAGTGTCACCTATCTCAGGATATCGTTAGCTGCACACCGGTTTTGACCTTTCTATCTTGGGTCTCGTCAGTGGAACGTAGCAACGTCTACTAGATGTGAGCTTCATCTGTCGTAGGTATACTCGTTTACACTGCACTGACGAGACCCAAGATAGAAAGGTCGAAACCGGTCTGCAGTTAACGATATCCTGAGATAGGTGACACTTTGACTCTACTTTGTGGTTTTGGAACAATCACTGTATTTTAGTGCTAACTCTTTAGACAAAATGCGGCAAATTTTGTCATGTAATTCAGCGCTCGGCGTTTGGCATATAGCCAGGAGAATAGCTGTTTTAACTTAATTTGTTTAGTCCTTATTATATAAGGCATTTGTATATGGGTTGGAGTATAATTTCTGTAGTTTGGATATTACCTTCTGCGGAGTAAAACTTTGCGTTATACTGATGATCTCAAATAGTTTTGTCAATTTTATAAATATATGTGAATACATTTATAATGGTCGATAATAAATGAATATTATTATTTCAAAACACTATCAAGAAATTTTCAAGGAATGAAAGTCAGTATTTATTTATCTCTTAGTAACGTGATAGATTATAAAATCGCTAATGCCATTGACTATATTTTACCTAATATTTAGTAAATGACAAATAATGTGTCGGAATAAAAAAAAAATACAAAGATTGATCGATCTTTCATGCCATTTTTGTTATCAGAAAGAGGTTGCTCAAAAAATAGTATATAATTAATGTCAAAAACATGTAAGTTTTTTAATAGAGTTATTTCCGTTTTTCTTGCATAAACACGTATTAAGTGTTCATGTTAATTCATTCATATTTTATAAGTCGCACAACTAAATTTTCAAAAGAATATTTTGAGAGCATTTGTCAAAAAATTTACATAAGTATTGTAAAAAGTTGTTGATAATGTATACATTTTAATCGCTTTCATTGATCGATATTTCTAATTTCATAAAACTCATTTAAAATTTTTTCTTTCGACCTTAAAAATGTTGTTCACCGGATTAATTATAAATGCTGCTTCTGACAGAAAAGCAATCATACTCTAATCATCTTGTATAAGGCTCAAAGGACACAAATGATAGAAGATCGTAAAACATCTTGAAAGAGACCAAGTTATAAGACGAGTCTAAAAAAATCAAATCACTAATGATAAAGACATACTAACTTATATGCTAACAATATTGTAATTATTTTCAACTAATAATACTAATAAAAATATTTATTTCACTATTCTTAAGGGCTACATCCACCTAGAAACATGAAAAAATAGTCGGTCTTCGGGAAGAATTTTCTTGGGAACTATTAAGAATATATTATAAACATTTTTTGTATTGAAGATAAATTTATTGTAAACATGGTGAAATGAACACAATTTAAGAGTACTTAAAACCTGAAGTGATATATGACGATATGGCTGTTAAAACTGATCATCTGAAATCAAAGATAGTAAGCTATCATGAAGTTAAGTGCATGCGAAATATACTGACGATTATCGTTTCCGAAAATTGTTAAAAAAAAAAAACGGCACATGAAACTAAAGTACGAAAATTCGGTAAAGAACTGTTATTATCGTAATTTGTTTAAACAATTTTGGTTATTTTTCAAAAATGCGTTCGTTGTTCTGTTAACAACGGTTTAAAGCGTAACTGTGCCAAATGAATCTGTCGAGCACCGTTTCAGATTCACAGGACGTTGCCTTTTTTAGGATGCTGAATTCTCGTGTTTGTTTCATCTTTCTGAATATAACAGGAAAAAATACATGAAACAATGATTTCTCAAGTTTGATGCTGATCAGTTTGATGCTGATCAAGGCTAGCATTCGCTCGTGCACACATGAACTGGACTGCAAATGACTGGCGGAAAGTCTTGTTCAGCGATGAAACGAGATACAATATTTTCAATTCAGACGGAATGAGGCGTGTTCGACGTCCAGTGAATCAGAAATTCAACCCAAAATACACTACGCCTGCAGTGAAGCATGAAAAATGAAACGTCACTCTTTGGGGTTGTTTTTCGATGTCTGGTGTGGGTCCTATCCATTTCATTGAAGGAATAATGGACCGTTTAGTATACAGAGATATTCTTCAAAATGTAATGCTGCCATATGCAGAATGGAATATGTCATTACGGTTCGTGTTTCAACAGGATAATGATCCGAAACACACATCTCATTTGGTAAGAGATTGGTTTCACGACAATCGTATTAGTTTTAGACTGGCCATCACAATCTCCCGACCTCAACGTAATAGAAAACCTTTGGGAAGAGGTCGAGAGAAGAATAAGAACACAAACGTATCCTAATAAACAAGCTTTAATGGATAACATACAAGAAGTATGGGCCAATCTGCCAGCTTCTGTTATTACGAACTTAATATCGTCTTTGCCCAGAAGGTGTGCCAAAGTCATCGCCAATCGAGGCTATCCCATTAACTACTAAATAAATATAAGGTTCAGTTGTATTTTCTTGTATCAGTGTATTGTTAACATGTTTATATTGAACTGAAATAAAATATTTCTAAGGTGTTGTTGCTTTACTTTTGTCGCATTGAGATTGTACACAATTTTGAAAAAATAGTGTCCATCAGCCACTACCATCTCACAAAAAGATAATAATGCACTAAACTTACAAAAAATAATATCTTACATGTTCTATTTGTATAGCAGCAATAACATAATCAATAGTCACAGAGTGACTCACTGAATTCCAAAACACAGCAAGGTGTTGCTTTACTTTTGTCCGATAGTGTATATATATATATATATATATATATATATATATATATATATATATATATATATATATATATATATATATATATATATATATATATATATATATATATATATATATTATACGCACGAAAGCATATAATGATTTTTAAAAACAATTTTTATTCTAATTTAATTTATTTTTAAAGTTTTATTTGATCTTTACATTACAAAATTTAAATGGTTCATAACGTCGTGTTATGACCGCGACTGAGCGAGTATGTTACTACAATACTACAGTTATGCTTCAGTTATGCTTCAGTACTTATGCGACCACTTGCTGTCGTATTTATTAATTCACAAGTGAATTTACTAGAAAAAGAAGTTATTAACTTTCAGCAAGTAATCACGATCGTGACTTTAAAATATTATACGTTACAGATAGAGCACGAAGTGGTCTCAAAGCTGTAACGCAAGAGGAGATTACAATGGTTCTTATCTGAACATATTAAGTTACTGCAACAAAGTATAAGGGTAAATGAAGGTGAAGTTTAACAATTCTAAGTACAATGGATAATTTTGATATAACAACTCCCCTTTTATATAAAAAGTTGGTGTTATACAGCAACTTTTAATGTATACAATAATAGTTAAATACAATAATGGTTAAATACAATTATGGTTAAATATAAAATTGCAAGGTTTGCAAGGGTAAAATCACTGAATGTGAGTAAGTTTGAACACTAAAGCGTTTTTTGATTAGAACACAAAAGTTTTTCACTTTTCACTAAAATTTCAGTTCAATTCGATGTCTTCTGCTTGTACATCTTCTGGTCTGATGGAAGGTCGTCTTCTTGGTAGTATACTTCTAAAGGATTGGATTCTTTTGCCTAGTCCTGGATGAGGTGGTGGAGAATTTGAGGATACTTCGATTGCAAGTCGTCTTTTTCTGCGACATTTGCAGCAAATGAATAGAATAATAAGGGCAATGATTAAGATAATTGTAAAATAAACAAACCAGGATATATGTTTGGATACGAAAGGTTCATTGATTAAGTCGTCTAATTGTCTTGAATATTCGTCCAGCTTATGTCTGGCGATGTCCAGGTCTTCTGTGTTGAGATTATTTAACTTCAAGGGCTTTAGGTTTGGAATTTTGAGATCGTCGGGTATTCCTTCGCAACAGTTGAAAGGAATTTTGATTGATTGAATTTCAATGTTGATTTCGGAGAAGTCCTTTTGGTCTGCCTGTACTTTTGTTGCTCCTATAAATGCGTTGCATTCAGGTTGTAATATCAGAACCGAATTTTTGTAGATCAATTCAGTTTTTGAATTTCGGTTCTTGCAGTTAATGGTGATTGACAGTGGTTCGGAATTTATAACTAACCATGTGTTTGTAGTTAATTTCTGTACCTTATATCCTTTTGCAAAGATGAGTGACGTCTGACAGTTTTCTGGCAGGCTTTTGAGGTTTTTGAGAATTTGGGCTTCACAAAGGGCATTGCTGTCGATTGGATATGCGAACAAATCGGGACATATTAAAGTTTTGTGCATAAGTGTTCTACATTCATGTGTATCGGTGATTGGAATGTACATAAGAGAATCATCATCTCTCGCGATATATTTTTGTGAGGTGGAGAGAATGTGATACAAACCAGTTCTATTATCTAAAATTGGAATTGGAAAAAGTCTAAAAATTCTAAACGTTTCATGATCGACTAATGGGATCTTTAAAACAAATACTAAATCTGAGTCTGTTTGAAAAGCTTCTAATTCCATGATGTCCAGATATTTCGCAACATTTTGAATTCGAGTACCTAGAGGTAAATTGTTTTGATGCAAATTATGTGCAATTTCTTGTAGTGACAAGATTAGTTTTTCAGGTAAGATTATTGAAGTGTGAATGATTTTTGATCGAGCAAAGGTGATTGAATTCAGTATGTTATCCAATTCATTTTCAATGTATAAATAGGTTTCCATAAGGAGTTCGCATTTGTCTAGGAATTTTAAAGCGAGTCTAATTATTTTTATTTCGTTATTTGTGCGACGAATCGTATCTGAGATTAATTTCAGATCATTGTTAAACGTCATTTCATCAAACTGTAACTTTTGGATTGTTGTGTTAAAATTCTTGATAACAGATGTCGTTACGGAAATTTGATTCTTAAGTAAATTTTCAATCTGATGTTCGTCTTTTAATAATTTATTTATACTATCCGTATAGTATTGACCGTCTTCTGCATCTAAGTTTCCGGTGATTGCTTTAAAAATTGAACCAATACCATTTATAATTCCACGTTTATATCGTGTTCTAGTAATGTCATAATTAAGAGATTCGAATTTTTCTCGAATTGTTCTTGAAACTTGGGTTAGTAAACTAACGTGAGTTTTTACTTCTCCTTTAAATAATTCCATGTTTTCATAATTTTCATGTATTGAATATAAAAGTCTGTCAAGTAGTCTTTCGTTTTGGTCAAAAGTAATTTTTATGTCTGTTATGTTTTTATGTACCAAGAGTGTCCATTTTTTATTAGTAACAACGAGGTTGTTTTCTTCATGATAGTAAATTCCTATCGTATTGTCTATTGATTTTATTTTGTATTGGGATCGTACTGTTTGTACTGCTGATCCGACCAGCAGGAGAAACCTGAAAATAATTTTAATTTTCATTTTCGAAATACGGTTTCAACCTATCGAAGTTTACTTTACTGTTTTGATTTGTTTCTGGATTGGAAAGAATAGCTGAATTTTGAAAGATTTCCTTTATTTCCATTAAATTTGTTGCCTAGTTTATTTTTAATTTGGGATTCTTTCACATAGACTTTATCGCCTATTGAGTATTGATGTGTTTTTTGGTGAACGTGTTTGTCAAATCTTTGTTTGGCTTTTTCTTTTTGTAAATTTGTACGAGTTCTAGCAATTTTGTAATAGTGTGATATTTTGTTGTTCAGATCGCGAATATACTTGGTAATTAATTGTTCTTGATTATACAAGGTTTCGGGAGGTCTACTTTGGGTATGACCAAAGACTAGTTCATAGGGGGTAAATCCGTGGGTTTTATTTACTGAATTATTATAGCAAATTACTGCATACGGGGTGATTGATAATGGGTGTTCGTTCGGATTTTCGGATTTGTTAGCTCTTATCATTTCTAATATGGTTGCATGAAAACGTTCTAGTGAACCGTTTGATTGCGGGTGATTTACGCTAGAGAAGGTTAATTTGATATTGTAAAGGGTACAAAGGTCCTTAACAAGATTGTTATTGAATTATTTTCCATAATCACAATGGATTCTGATCGGCGTTCCATAATGTTGGAAATACAATAAAAGTGTATTGACTATCGATTTTGCGGATTTGTCTACGATTGGGTAAGCTTGTGTGAACTTTGTAAGTTCGTCTCGAATGGTTAACAAATAATTTCTTGTGGGAATTTCCAAAACATCTACGTTAATTCGTTCAAATGGTGATCGGGGTGTTTCCGTTATGACAAGTGGATTGTCTAGATTTTTTCTCAAGATTTTTGTCTTTTGACAAGTTTCACATTGTTTTATGAAATTTTCTACGTCTTTCGTGAGGCCTGTCCAATTGTATCTGTTTTTAATTCTGCGTATTGTCTCATTGATACCTCGGTGAAGATTTGCTTTACCTGAGTGGTTTTGATCGATTATGATTGGAATTTGTTCTTTGTCAGGGTTTTCAACTAAATTTTGACATATTGTAAGATTTAAATCTTTGTCAGAAAAGATGAAAGATAGAATTTCTAAGCTTGCGAATTCTAAATTGTTTTCCACAAAATAAGTTTTTTCTGAGTCGAAAACATGTTGATCTCGATAAAGAGTGATAAATAAAGTTTCGATTACATTTTCAGGATCGAAAGGTAATGGAATGATGTAATATTTCCTATTATTGACTGTTTTACTGGAAACAATGTTGATTTTATTGTTACAAAAATTTGGATTTTCTTCAAAGATGTCATCTATTATTTTGTAATGAAGATCGGTTAATTTGTTTTGAATGAAAAATGTTATTATGTCTTTATGACTTTTGTCTAGAAGTTGATTGTTGGTAAAACTTAATTTTGAATGGTCAATTAATGATGTTGTTTTGTAAAGATTAATAAATCGTTCGAATTCATTTACAATGGTTTCAGGGGCGATTTCTGTATCGTCCGTGTCTTCGGAGTCTGAATTTGCAGATAGAATTTTGTTTTCAAATTGTATACATTTTTGGAAATGATTTATTTTGATACGGCTAAGTGCGTCAGCATTTTTGTTTATTTTTCCAGGTTTGTACGTTATTTCATAGTCATATTCTTCGAGTTTTAGACGCCATCGCGCTAAGCGACTACCAGGGTCTTTAATTGAAAATAGCCATGTTAATGGTCGATGATCTGGGACTAGCTGAAATTTTCTTCCAAATAGATAGGGTCTAAAGTGTTTTACGGCCCATACAATAGATAAACACTCTCTTTCTATTGTAGAATATTTAGTTTCCGCTTTACAAAGTGTTCTAGAAGCGAATGCGATAGGTAAATCTTTTCCTATTGTGCCTTGTGATAAAACTGCGCCAATAGCAAAAGAACTTGCGTCTGTAGTTAAAATAAAAGTGTCTTCGAAATTTGGATAAATTAAAATTGGACTTGTGATTAAAGCATTTTTTAATTGTTCAAAGGAATTTTTACAATCTGAGTCAAAATTAAATTGTACGTCTTTTTGTAAAAGTTTCGTCAAGGGTTTAGAAATTTTGGCAAAATTGGGGATGAATCGTCGGTAATAACCGGCTAATCCTAGAAAAGATTTTATTTCTTTTGGATTTGTTGGCTGAGGAAAATTTTCAATGCAATTTATTTTTTCTGGGTTAGGTTTTACTCCATCGGGCGTGATTAGATGTCCTAAATATGCAACTTCTTTTCTGAGAAATTCACATTTATCGGGCTGAATTTTAAGATTTGCGATTCTAAGTCTTTTAAATACTTCGGAAAGTCTGTGAATGTGTTATAGTTGGTGAATAGATTATTATGTCGTCCATGTAAACTAAACAACGTTCGTTCTGTAAACCTAAAAGAATGTTTTCCATTACGCGTTGGAATGTCGCTGGTGCGTTTTTTAATCCGAAAGGCATACGTAAAAATTCAAAGTGTCCGTTCTCTACAGAGAATGCTGTTTTTGGGATGTCTTTTTTGTCTATTTCTAGTTGGTGAAAGCCATTTGCTAGGTCTAAAGTATTAAATAGGGAACATTTACCTAGTTGGTCTAGTAGATCTGAAATGTTAGGAAGTGGATATTTGTCTCCGACTGTTATTTCGTTTAATTTTCTGTAATCGACTACGACGCGCCATTTCTGTTTTCCAGAAGCGTCAATTTTTTTTGGGACAACCCATACTGGGGATGACCAGGGCGAAATAGAGGGTCTAATTATACCTTGTTTTAACATCTTATTGACCTGTGTTTTTACTTCCTCTTTATGGACATACGGGTATCGATAAGATTTCGTAAGTATCGGCTTTGAATTACCGGTGTCGATTGAATGTTTTATTTCGTTAGCGAATGTAAGATTGTCGCCTTCAAGATAAAATATATCGGAATACTCTAAACAAAGTTCGGTAATTAGTTCTTGTTACTCTGTGTTTAAATGGTCTAATCTTAGTTGGTTTCGAATTTCAAATGTGCGGTCGACTACTGGGTCATTGAATGTTTCTGAATTTTGATTACTGTTGTAAATATTTGAGTTTAATAACATTGAACTGTTTATTGGTTCTAAATTTAGATTTGAAAAGTCAATGAGTTTCGGTATGGCATTTGCGTTTATTACAGATGTACAAAATTCACCTTTGTTGTTAATGTGTACGAGTGCGTTAGGTAAACGTACTTTTTCTATCTCCTGAGCTGAAAGAATTGCGTCAGTGTTGAAAAGATTACAACGAAATTTGAATATTTGTTCGATACGAGGGGCGATTGCAATTTTGTTCGAAATTTTCGGAATGTTTTTTGAATGTTGAAAATTTGTTGGACTGTTTTTAGGAATTTGGTCTGATAATTTGTCGGTTACTTTAAATAAAGGAACTGTTTTGAAATTAGTTATTAATTGCATGTTTTTGATGTCTATAATGCATTCTTAATGTTCTAAAAAGTCTGAGCCTAATAATCCGTCGAATTCTATGTCGATGTCGTGTACATAAACTTTGTGAGGACTAAAATCGTCAAAAGGAATTAAACATGATTCTGTTATTAATAATTTTTGGTCAGTAATACCTTGAATTGAAATATTTTCGGGGAAACGATCAGTGTAATTTTGGCAAGTTTTTCTTTTAAAAATCGAAAGTCCAGCGCCTGAATCAATTAAAATTTTAAAAGTATTTGTAGCATCCTTGATGTAGTACACATTTTTTGAATTCACTGTTAATAATGCGTTTAAAGGAATTTTTGTTGGCGGTTGTTTGCTTGTTCTTGTTGGTTTAAATTTAAGGTTCTCATTTGTGATTCGATTTCCACACAAATGTCCGAAGTTTGTGTTTGATCCGGTGGTTTGTCTAAAGTTTGGGGATCGTGAAAATTTTGATAACGGTAAGGGTTTTCAAAGTCATTCGTTTCAAAATTTTCGGTTTGATAGTTATTGTCATTGTCATAATAGGTTTCGTCTTGATGTTCATATTGGTTGTCATAAACAGGTTGATAATCAGTATTATCATAGTAATTTGGATTGTAATTTTGGTCTTGATGAACAGTATCATCATAAGTAAAATCGTTTTGTTCATGATAGAAATTTTCGTTCGTGTTTACATGATGTGTCCTATTATTATTGTTATTATAATTCGGGTTAGGGCGAATTACATTTGGTCTCTGAAAATTGGGGTTAGGCCTTATCGTGGAAGGTCTATTTTGAGGGTTGGTTTGTGAAGTACCTTGGTCTTGTGGTCTGGCTTGAAAATTTTGATTTTGGTTTTGGAAAGGTCTTTGAAAGTTTTGATTCGAAGTTGATGGTTGTAAATTGTTGTAATTTGGCTGAAAAGGTCTCGAAAAATTCTGAAATTGACATGGATACATATTTTGTTGAGGCTTTGCTCTACATTCGACAGTAGAATGTCCTGAGCGTTTACAATAATTACATATTTTCTTTGAATTTAAATTCTGATTTTGTTGAAAAGGTTTTTGTGAAAAATTTTGATTTGGTTTTTGTTGGCGTTTTTGAGATTCAAAGTACGAAAGTTGTAACTCTCGCTTTATTCTAGCTGTTGCGGCTAGCATATTAGCTGGGTTACTTGCGCGAACTATAGATCCAATTTTTGGGTCTAAGCCAGTTAGTAAAGTGTTTAGTGTCATAGTCTCTATTAAGTTTGATTGAGCACTTTTCTGTTCCGCTGTTAAATTTGTTTTTTGAACTGCCGCGTGCATTTTTGCATTGTGTGTCTGCAAACGCGATATAAAATTCAATGCAGATTCATTACTTTGTTGTGATAGACGTTGAAGGTCCTGTATTAAGGATGTTAAATCTCTAGAGTCACCAAAATGTGTCTCTAAAAGTGTTTTTATTTCTTCCCATGTGGAAGGATTGCGCGAATTTACAAGCTCGGCTGCTTTTAATTTTAATTTATTTTTGACGTGTAACGTAAGCAATAATTTTTGATTGCCTACGGCCATACTGAATCCAGTCATTACTGCATTCAAAAATGTTTGTAAAATATTTGATTACCATCGTATTCAGGAATGATGGAAAATATCTCGGACAGCTTATAAGATTCGACTGTCTCATTTTGTTGTTCATCGTTAGATAATGCCGGTGGTGGCATTTTGAATTTAATTATTATTAAAAACTTGATAAAATAGTAAATAAAATTAAATATGGTAGTTTGTTTTTTAACAAACTGGTCTGTATTCACAGAAATTGAATAAACAAAATTTGCTTTATCTTGCAAATAAATAAATAAATAATGGTAGCACAAACGAGATGATTCTCAAATGGACTTACCAGAAGAATTTTGCTTCCATTCAGGTCCGGTCTGGGTCGTTACAGGTGAGGCAATTCCGTGTTCCAATAACGTTGTCCGACTGGGTGATGGGATGATTTTGAAATATTGTTTGTTACTGTGATGACAGGGGACTACAAACAGTTAGGACAGGCCCGTGTTCTCCTCGTAGCACTCCTCCTGTTGGTTTCTTTGTTGCTTTCTTGATTCTTGATTTTTCTCTTCTTGAGCTGTGTTCGTCGATTTTACTTTAGGAATTGGAATTCCACGTTACTAGTGAGGCAAATTCGTGTTCTAATAACGCGTGAAATCCTACAACGACTGCGCCACTTTTTATATGCACGAAAGCATATAATGATTTTTAAAAACAATTTTTATTCTAATTTAATTTATTTTTAAAGTTTTATTTGATATTTACATTACAAAATTTAAATGGTTCATAACGTCGTGTTATGACCGCGACTGAGCGAGTATGTTACTACAATTATTGCAGTTGCTACCGTTATGCTACAGTTATGCTTCAGTACTGATGCGACCACTTGCTGTCGTATTTATTAATTCACAAGTGCTGACACAAGTCAGGTGATTTACTAGAAAAAGAAGTTATTAACTTTCAGCAAGTAATCACGATCGTGACTTTAAAATATTATACGTTACAGATAGAGCACGAAGTGGTCTCAAAGCTGTAACGCAAGAGGAGATTACAATGGTTCTTATCTGAACATATTAAGTTACTGCAACAAAGTATAAGGGTAAATGAAGGTGAAGTTTAACAATTCTAAGTACAATGGATAATTTTGATATAACATATATATATATATATATATATATATATATATATATATATATATATATATATATATATATATATATATATATATATATATATATATATATATATATATATATATATATATATGTGTGTGTGTGTGTGTGTGTGTGTGTGTATTTGATATTTATTTTGAGAGTTACCCTGTAATTGTTTCCATCCGTATTTTTACAAGTTAAGGCGTTGTGGATTAATTTTTTTTTTTTAGGTTCCCTTTTTTATTGCGCCATTTGAAATGACTCTTTTATTACATGTATTCAAGTAAAATAAGAGATTAGTTATAAGTAGTAACAAATAGTAATTTTATAATAAATAAAAATGCACCAGAAACTTTTTTCATATTTTATGTATAACAATAATAAAATCAAGTCTATTCACTGCATGATTGATACTAATATCAATCGTTATGCGCAAGTAATAATGAAAATTTTAATTTCGGATTTTTTTATCGTAATAAAAAGATATATTAATTATATGTATAAAGATGATATATTCGGATTTTTCTCAATCCAAAATATGTCAATAGATACACATACGAGTATAAGTATATTTACTGGAGCCATGCTGAATACGGGAATATTCATCTATTTCGTTAACATATATTGCAGTAGAAATAAATAAATAAATTATTTGAGCTCCTTTTGTAATATGGGTATTTATTTATTCTCCAAGAGATAAAATTCAATTACAGAACAAATATAAATAATCAAACATATAAAACTATAGTATGTCTGAATACAAGAAAGAAAAGAAGAAAAAAATATGAAAAATATATGTTAAAAGCACAATATTATAAATTTAATAGTAAGTGATTAAGTAAAAATGGATACATAAATATATAAATGGACGGAGAAATGATAATAACAGTAAGAATGAAAATTAATGTATAGATTTAATTATTATTATAAAAATTAAGTTAGAAGCAACAATAATTTCTGAGAATCTACTACAAATAATATCACATATATCTGAGATCTAATTAAAATTATTTCACATAACATGTATTGGCGATTTAAGAAGAATCATATGACATTATATATACGATATGGTCAGAGAAAGTACGGTTATGATCAAATATTACCCCTAAGACTTTTATCACTTCAGAACCTTCAAATACTTGCGAATTTACGGAATAATCGTATACGACTGGAATATATTTTCTTGTATAAGTAACTAGTTTACATTTTACCGCATTTAAATGAAGACTGTTCTTGTTACACCACTTTTATACAATTTCTAGTTGCACTAGGACCTCTTCGCAATATTTAACGCTACTTATTTCTGCAAAGATCTTCATATCATCGGCAAACAATAATTTATCACATTTTACAGTGTTTGTGAGGTCATTTATAAATAACAGAAAAAGTAACGGTCCGAGATTAGAACCTTGAGGTACACCTGAGGTTGCTGTAAATCGTTCGGATTCATACCCATAATACATTACGTATTGTTTTCTGTTATTTAAGTATACATTAAAAATGATATTAGATGACAGCTAAATCCGAACATATTTAGTTTCTCTAGCAGTAGTTCATGATCAATTCGGTCGGAAGCCTTCGAGAAATCAGTATATATCACATCTACCTGACCTTGGGAATGCAGTACATTTGATACAAACTGAATTGCTATACATAAATTAGATGGGGTAGATCTCATTTCTATGAAACCATGTTGGTGGGATGATTAAAATTTAAAAATAGGTATAACGGGTAAGATTTAAGAAAGGGTATATCTAAATAGTAACGTATTTATTTCATTTGGTGGTCGATGAATAATATATTAGAGAAATTTGAAACAGCATTGGAAAACATAGATTAGTAGTTATTTATAGTAGAATTTCTTTAATTTTTCAGGTTGAATGCAGTGATGGACAAATAGGATACGGACGCCGAAAACGTTCTTTACCAACCTTACCAGCGGACCCAAATAAAATATTTGAAATAACGATCACGTCGTTTATAAAGGTTGGGTCTGACAGTGTTGAAGAAGTTGTAAGTGAAGAGAAAAAAGTCTATAACAATAATAAATTAGTAGTTGGAAATCAAATGACAACTGATATTAAAGGTAAATACAGAATACTATTCTAGAATATGTAAATTGAAATTTTAAATTATGATATCGTACAAAGGGGAATTATAATAAACTTTTTCAATATATTTAATTTAATGGCAGTGGAAGTGTAAGTGGCAGTTGTGTTGTATACCGACGCGTTGCATATAAAATTAATTTCGTTCAAATAACTAATTGAGTTTAAATGTAGGATCATAAGGATCCTACCATTATGTTATATACAAAAATACCAACTTAGCAACTTGATTTTTTTGGAGTATGGTGTTTGCACGTTATGTTTTATTTGTCGATCGGTAGTCTATTGTCGGTCAAAGAGTTATTTTCCGTCAATTCAATTTGTCGGTCAAGTGGTAGTTTTCGCCATGGGGATCCTGGGTTCAATTTCGCGTGACGATAAGAATTGATACGGGGTTCTTTCACATAACTACTTGACTTTCGATTCAAATGCGAATTGATATAGATGTTTATAGGTATGGCCAGATATTTTGAGGCTAAATTATCCCATTAGTTATGGGATAATTTTAATCGAAGAAGATTCCAAATCCCTTCGGTTAATGTCAATCGTTTGGAGCTGACCTAGATTACTAGCTCGGAGCAATCGGGGCGTGGATTTAGATTCCCACATAAGTGAACTGGGTGTGTCTGTATGTATCCGTGTGAATATCGGAGGTGAAGTGAAAGAATAGAAGGATAATAGGAGGTTAAGTGAAAGAATAGAAAATGAATTATTCTCTTTATAATTAGATAAAGAATAACAGAATTGTGCATGAATAGTTATATATACAACTATTTAAAATTCTCGAATGACCAAAACTTCAGTTAGCCTTCGGTCTACATTTATGGTCATTATGGGAGTCAAGAAGACTAGAGAGGAAGGAGACATAGCTTCTCCAAAAATCAGTGGTGGGGGTGGCACGAAAAACATCGGCAATATGGCAGGCTCGCGTAGAAGCGCGCGGGATCTGCGCATGCCGTTTATCCTCGTCTATCGCGGTTTCTCTCTCGCACAATCAAAATGTCGGGTTCCATTGAGCCACGATCGGGGCTTTTACAGGAACAATTCTCAACGCAACAGTATCTCGACGCTTTTGACATATTCAACAGAAAAACTGGAAACGCTCAAAACACAGCAAGCAAAAATAAGTTCAAATAACCTCGCTCGATTCTACGCAATGACCGCCATGATGAAACACACCACGTGATCACAGTGCTTACGCTTCTCGTGCTACCCCCACCACTCGATTATGTCTCCTGTTCTCTAGTCTTCTTGATGGGAGCTTGGCTCTAAAGAAACCTTCAAAGGTATCTCAGTTTTGTATTAATAGTTTTTTATTTCTTTAAAACAACTTTCTTTGAAATATAATTTGGAAATTGATCTGGAAACCTTTACGCATTATAAAATGTAAAAATGTGCGGTGTTTCAAAAAACAAAATAGCGTCACTGCAACAATTAAAGAGCACAAAATTGGATATATTAGTGATTTCCTTATTTTTAACATTATATTTGTTTATGTTGAGACGGGGCTGGACCGTTTTATGCAGCAACAAAAGTCATCAATTTTAATTATCTCCCGATGATGCTACCTTATTTGGTAAAATACTATCATCTTCAAATTGATTTACTATTCAAATTAATCAAACGTAAACCAACATTATTTACCGGTCTATTATAGTGTACACTACAAATATTATCTAGTGTGATTATGGACGGAATGAGAATAGTTATTCCATTTTATGTCTTATATTTTGTTTTATATATGTAAATGTGACAAGTTGTATAAAATTTCATATAGATTTGTACAAACGTATTGGAACATATTTCTAACTAAACTATAATGTAGATTAAGAAATAATACAAATAATAGTTTTTAACGATTTTTATTTTACCCGTGATATGTAGTTTTTTTTTTAGTAAACATAACTATTTTTCAGGTATGATATTATCAGCATTTTTTTTATTCATGAACCTGCTTTATTTATTTTCAAAGAAATTTTCTTCCTTTGTGGATCTTGCAATTGAAATATTTTTAAATAAAAATTTATATTTGTTAAATAGCTTATACCTAAAAATTGACATAAGACAGGAAAATAATATATTCATAATAAGTAGTCAAAATGGTGTTGAGAATTTATTAAGCAACATTTATTATGTTGCGTGACAATATCGTAATCAGGCTACGAGGGCTCTTAAAGACTTCTTAATAACTATGAGCTATTTAGTAAATAGCATCCTATAACTCTTCTTATGATTTAAGATTAATTGTATAGACTAATGGAATCTTAAGAACGTCAGTCCGGTGATCGCTGGGGCGGTGACCTTAAGAACAGATCCGGTGATCTGTATAAACACATTTTATTTAGATAGAGCTCCTTACTAATAGAACTAACTGTACATTTAGCAGTGAAAGTAAGAGTCTATCTCAATGACAATCAAGGTAGATCAATTGGTGGATGCGGTGAAATTGTGAGCCGATTCGACTATGTCGACTTCAACAGACTAAATAACATAGATGGTGTAAAAATAAAATAGAACCAGATTATTAATTAATAACATACTAATCTATTATCATCAAGAAGCAATCAGTTAAACACTGTCACTAGTATATTTGAAATAAACTATTTCATTAAAAAAATATATTTGTTCATTATGATAATTGTTAAAATAAAAAAAAATTGTATATTATCTAATAGAGAATTAAAAACTCCTTCAAATTATTTATTAAAGGCTTAACATTTTTATGGGAGGTTGGTAAGAAAAACATCAAGTGCATTGACCTCATTTATTAGCGATTTACTTCGACAAAATTCCCAGCCGAGCTTCAACACTTCCTATTTTATGAAACTTATGGATATCTCTTGAGGCTATTGATTTCGAAGTAGAACTTCCAGGGAATATTAGATTACAAAGTTGAATTAGAAAAAGCATTTTATGGACATCTTTATCTGAAACAGCAACAATAATTTACAAGTAATTATTTCACTTGCAATTTGATCAATTGTAATTAAACGCTAATGGTAATTGTTGCACATACACGCAATTTGATTTGAGTATTGACCGTAATGCAATAATAGATATGCTTTGATGCTATTAGAAACTGATACTTTTTTAATTTTCTAAAACTATATCAACAATAAAAATTAAAGCATTGAATTTAAAATGCACAAAATAACAACATTTTGTTGTTATTTTGTGCATTTTGAATTCAACACAATAACAAATAACAACAACAAAACAACAACATCAAAATATTTTTTTTACAATTGCACTTATTTTTCACAATTTGCATTTTCCTTTCAAATGAAAGGAGTTCGAGTTTATTAATATATTTAATAATTTTTGTTTTTAATTTTAAAGTGAATATTGTAATTAATTTTTTAACTAATTTTACCTATGTATAGCCTCACCTTTCTTTCCAATAAAGTTTATTTCTTGTAAATTCGTTTTGCAAAATGAAAAAAAACAATTTTCCTCCCCAAAATATAATTCGAGGACACTGTCATAAGAAATTATTATACTCTTTAATAACTCGTTATATTCAAAAGCGCTAATGATATCATCATGTAAAAGTGTAATCTCTTATATGCCTATATTAAATTCCAGATTAATCGAACTTTTGCAACAGTTATTTTCCCCACAGACTTGTCACCGTGTATACAAGTAATTAATATTCTTAATGTAACTAAAGGAAGCTTGGCTTAATTTCCCTTTAATTCACAATTTACCAACAGATTAAGAAAAAATTTTACGGCTAGCATAAAGGCCCCTTATAATGGGCCGCACTGATCCTTTTATTCATTACGAGAGGTAGGCGTTGCTTGACAGGATTAAAATGATCTAAGTAATGAATAGTCTTCCCAAAGAAACTTTGTATAAAAAATCTATACTTATATAACAATATAAGTATAGATACCAAGACAATGGTAGGCGCTAAGTTTTTCTATTATGTGTATAAAATTGAATGTGATATTTGGAAAGATATATGTATATATAGTTATTTGATACGATAACAATTGCAGCGCAATAAATGTTACTGATTTAATGATCGATGTCGATGATCTAATAGACAATACTGTTAATAAAGTTGATAAAAAGCTAGATGAATTGCAAAAATAAAATATAAGTTTAAAAAGGGTACAAAACAAGGGTTTTATTGACTGTTATATATAACGTAAATATTTTCGTGTAAAGGTTTGCACCACATGAAGAAAAAAATACTTAAAATGCAATATTTCGTAGTTGTCATAATACTTCGTAGTATTGTCTTTCATTGTTTAATAAATATTGAGGAATATAATGTTCTAGGGAAAAATTATACTAAAAAAAGAAACATGAAACAGCACAATTTTTAGTATATTAATAGTTAGTAAGACTAAAAGTCTTATCAGTTATTAAAAAGAAGATTTTTAGTATTTCATATTTGTAATTTTATAGATAAACCTAATAAATAAAAATAACAGTAGCACAAACATTTTCAAATTTTTGTTAGCGATTAGCGAAGAAATTACACTGTAGAAACACAAAATCGTATTTTTGTCATATCAAACTATTTAATATAATTGTTGTCACATAATATGAATTACTATGTGTATTAATGGTAGAAGCAAAGATAAATTAAAAAAAAAACGATATTTTTTTAATTTTACAATTATTAGTATTAGGTAGTACATTTCTAAGAAAACACAAAAATTTAAATACATATATCTCGAAAACTATCGATGATGGTATTATGCATATTATGGTTCAATTGACTGAAAATTGTCTCTACTAACACCTCTTCAAAGGAATACGTCGCGGTACCATCACCCTGTATATTAGTCCGTCAGATAGTAAAGTTAATTATTCAGTGCAATCGTTCAAAACTTGCAAGACGTTTGCATTCGTTCCGATACAAATAAGAGTGTTGATTGTTCTGGTCATCCATTTGTCGACATACTCCCTAATCTAATTATTTCATATCTGTCCATTTTATTGTAAATAATAAAGTAATGTAAATAAAGTTAACGTAATTATTTATTCGTGAAAAAGCCCTAACAATTACACTTTAGCAAATTTACCCTTAAAATTTACCCACAATATAATTGTATTTATAGCTAATACGCAACATTGTAAAATAAAATATATATTTTTTCTATTTGTTGAAGATAAAACCTTCTACAGAGCAGAAGAACAAGATGACACGGAAGTCATGAAAATAACAGAAGAGAAAGAATATATATCAATTTCCGCAGAGAACTCATCAACAAAATGTACTGTCGGATTTACCATCCTTGTCTTGTCCCTGTTTCACTTAATCTTGTAAATAAATAGGTTGTGTATTCTTGTGCAGGCTCAAAATTTTTGTACTTTTATATTATCAGTAATACTGTAAATATGTCTGTGATATAAGGTTTACGATAAATTACAAATGCAATTAGGTAATTATGTTAGATATAACTGCACAATGTTATTTTATAGACTATCCGAATAGATTGCACATAGGGCTACGTACGTTACTTTACAAAATGTTTATTATTTCAAGAATCCAGGATAAGTTCACCAGATGGTATTAATAGTGATAACGACCATATATGATTCACTTTATTCGACCATATATGATAAAAACGTTGCATATGTAATGACACATCTGTATTGTATTCGTATATAGATACTGTATGTGAATGAATATAACTTTTAATTGGTAATACCAGTAAGTATACTTTTAGATCATTGGTTCAAGAAGATTTTAATTATTTAAACCTTCAGTTACTATATTTACCTATTCAGTAACTTTTCCTAATGCCATGTATTATTTGATTTTTATATAAACGCATACACTTGTATAGGACTGCGTCATGTTCGTTAACAATTTGGTTAAAAATAATAAAAGCAACAGTTTCTTTCAATTATCATTGAATTGTTGAATTTTACTGAATTGCTGTAAATCATCAAATAATAGAAAACATAGAAATTCAAGTTTGAACTAATATGAATTATTTAGCTATATTCCAAATACAAATAATGTACATTATGCATGTCCTACTAATGAATCTTGATTTATGTAAATATTTTTAAACATTTTGCTAAATTGTAATATGCAATGTAATTTATTTGGAAGTGCTGCCGCGTCGAAATTGTATTTGAACTAATTTGTACTATAACCATTGATAATATTCTAATATTCAAATATGTGTCCAATATTCTTCAGCACAATACATCATAAAGAGAAATTGTAATAGCATTCCATCAATATATATTATTCTATTGTAATAGTGTGCAACCATTAAAATGTAAATCTTTCTTATATCACAACGGTAAACTATTTCTGTAGATAACCTACGAACTTCAAATTTAATCGTCAAAAAATTTTTGTTGTTGGTAAAAAAGTTGTATGGCAGTGAGTATAAACTTGCAAATGAAAATTATTTCTAGGTGAACGAGGTATATTCTTTATATTTTATTTTCAAGTTATATTTTACTGTATTTAGTTGAATTAAATGATACGAAATTAATTATTTTAAAAATAATCTATAAAAGTTGCCTTTTAGTCAATACAATTAATTTGTTAAGATATTTTTATTTACTTCAAATGCTTAGAGGATTATTTAAATATTCAAAAGAACGTTGGAGCTTTTTATATTACTCAGTTATTTTAAATACATTTTCATGTGCAGCATAATTGTATTGTAAGGAATAGTGATGAGAATAAGTCAGTGAAAAAGTTATGAAGTGTAAACAGCAGGAATTTATTCACCAATTATAATATTTAGATTGAAGTAGGTTTTATACAATATACAATACGTATTTCTTAAATTTGGTGCTGGCAATAACAACATTTTATGAAGCACTAAATTTAAGTAGATGATATAAGCAAATTTAATAAAAAAACAAAATAACCAATTAAACCTTGACTTAAAATTAATACTGCCAGCTTAATTAACGCAAAAGCCATTACTTCAATTATTTAGATTATTAATCTGATATCTAATGCTTAAGAATAGTATAAGACTACCCGTTCTTATACTGTAGTTGATGTATGTTTACTGTATTATATATGTAGTTAATTAAAGTTGAATTTACGTAAAAAACGCCGAACATCAAATTATGTACAAAAAATTTTCTTCCACTTAATAATGGAAAATTATAAAATATAATATTCTTGTTATTTCTTCCATTTATTAAAAAAACGAAGAAACAACAAGAATATCAATCAGTGTGAAAATCTTGCATTTACTAAAAATACATATATTAAGTATTAGATATCATATCGAACCAAGCTACTAGTATATTAATATAAGGGCATTTAGAGTTCAGGACTAGTAATAGAATAAGAACTATAACATTGCATTTATTGACCACAAACAATTTTTGCCGTAAATTTTATTCTACATATATTGAAAAATAAAATATTGTAATAATTATTATTTGTAATGGTCACATTTACCTGAATCAAAAAGCCCTAGATAAACTAAATGAAATATTTTGTAAACCATAATTTATGTTATTTTAATAACACAAATATTTGGATTTCATTTTTAAACAAAATAATATGTATAACAGAAAGGCAATTCAATACATCATCCATATGTGCGTAATTAAACAGTATATGAATATTTTTATTAATATTATTTTTCCTGTAGCAAATCAGGAGCTATGTACAAAATGTATAGCGTTCTATTTAGTATTATATTCAATTCATATTCATATGGAAGTATGTTATGGTATACAAAATACAGCAAAATAAGTTATCCACATAAATAACTTTTATATTTTAACTAGTCTATAATTCAGATTAAAAGATAACGACTAAAGTGTAATTTTATTTCACTTCCCACCCACCGTGGTGTATATATATATTTCAGCTACTTATGAACAATTTTGAAGGAGCTTAAATAATACGTTTAAATGCACCAATTAGTGTAGCGTCATCTTATTTTTGAGAATAAAAAGTACTTCACTGCTTCTGAATACATAAAATAACGCAATTTGTTAAATAAATAAATAACACTACTGTTAAATTGCAGGGGCGTAGCGTACATGGATGCAAGTGATGCGTCGCATCCCTTAAAAAATTGGCAAATTAGTGTTATTTAAAAATTCAATCGATTTATTCAATTATTACAATTTTTTAATTATTTTATACCGACCGCAAACATACATTATTTACTTTAAATGCTACCATCAACTTTTTTATTTCAAATCAGCCGTGAAGGCGCCTAATATTATTGGACTCCCGCGTTAGTTGCCGAAATGCGATTGTCCACGTTACATCCAAGCTACGCGTTAGATGGACGAACAGGTCAGAGATTTTACGCAGTTAACAGTGGAACCTCGAGTGGACGTTGTCGTTATTTCCGGACTAATTTATGCGATTATGTGAACACATCTTGGCGACTGTCGCCATAACATAAGGAAGATTTGGAAGCGCTGTTTCCGGTAATAATTGTGGAAAATGAAAATGAGGAACGGGATCGCGAAACCGTTATTTGTGCTAGAGGCCTTTTAACTTTATTGCGCGACTTTGATTTTAATTCTTTCTTAGCAGTATTGTCTGCAATATTTTCATATTCCAAGAGTCTGTTTAAAATTATACAGACAAAATATTAGATACTAGTTACTACAATAAAAAGATCGCCAATTTCAAATCACATATTCAAAAAATGAGAAACGAGTTTAGTAATATTTGGGATCGTATCGACAGATTTGTGTTGGAAAATTAACCACCAAGTAAAATAATGCGTTTGGATTTAATTCTTGAAGAAGATAAGAAAATCACCTACGCACGATTATTTTATGAAATTTTGGACGTTATTACTTTGAACAATTAGTGAACGCTTTAGTGAAATTTCTAAACTGAAATTCTTAAATCTAGATTCCACACAATTTACTTCATTCGTGAAAAGTTTTCCTGACGAACTTTTTTCTTTTTTAGTAGATATATATGGAAGATTATTTGACGCAAATCGTTTAAAAAGTAAATTTTCAGTGATTTATAGTGATCCCGATATGAAAAAGAGCACTGTGTTTGAGCTTCACCAATATATTATGGCCCTTCAATTATCTTTTGCTTTCCCGGAATCATCAAAATTGTGTCGTTTAATTTTGACTATTCCTGTCACAAGCAGTTCCGCGGAAAGATCATATTCATGTTTAAAGAAAATAAAGACATCTGCGAAATTCCCAAAAGCAAGAAAGACTGTCAGCTTTAGCATAAATAAATATTGAAAGTACCTTATTAGAAGATATGAGATCGTCTTCAACATTTGAAGAAACAGTGACACACGTTTTCGCTGGACAAACAAAAACCAAATAATTGATCTTCATTCTAAAAATTGGGATATATACCTCGGCAGGGGCGGCTGGTGTATAGGTGCTGCAGAGCTACAGAACTGCCAAAAAATTAGATATTTGTGTATTTTCGCGACATAATAATTACTAAAATTTATTAATAAAATAATTTGGTTAGTTTGGTTGGTGCTAACCAAATTATTGCGTTAAAGTCGCATTCTGCCCGCCGTCCTCTATTGAGTAGTAGACCAGATGAATTATCTGGGTCTCTGCGCGAGCGCGTCGCGGTACATTGAACTGGGCCACACGAGGTAGTTTTCAGCACGGCTCGGCACATCCGTCCTCCCCCTCAACTCCCGCGACAATCCACACTTGGCGCTCGTAAATGCGCGAATTTACACGGTCAGTAAACTGTATTTTTTCCAGTTAAGGCAACATCAGTGAATGTTTACTCCTTCCTACTCCTCGTACAGTAGGCGGGCGTAAATCGTACCTATTTCGTATTTCGTGTTAATTTGAGATTTTAAATACTGTTTTGTGAATTTGTGTAGTGATTTATTGTACTAATTATTAATATTTATATCCTGTGATAGTGACAATGGATTTAGTTTATAATTTAGTTCATGTGAAGCGATTTTTTAAATACTCTTATGAAGAAAAAATTGATTTAAAAAACAATGGTAGGCCATTGCTCGATATTGTTATTGAGACTGCAGGTGTTAGCCGCGGAAAAGCATATAAACGTCAATTTAATAGAGGCATTTATTCGAAGAACAATTGGATTTGTGAGTGCAACAAAAAATGCGTTATTTTGTTTTCCTTGTTTACTTTTTGGCGGTGATAAAGCATGGACGGAGGTAGGGGTAACAGATTTGGTGCACTTAACTGAAAAAATAAAAAAGCACGACAACTCCAAAAGCCATCTACATAATACAATAGAATTAGCTTTATTAGGAACAACTAATATTAAAGCGCAGCTAGATTCAGCTTATTGGATAAATGTGCAAAAGCATAATAATAATGTGACAAAAAAGAGATACGTTTTGTCAAAAATTATAAATTGCATAAAGTTTTGTGTGGCCTTTGAGCTGGCGCTGCGAGGACATGACGAAGCTGAAACCTCCCAAAACCCGGGGATATTTCGTGGTTTGATAAATTTTTCTGCTGAGCTTGATGTAACTTTAAGCGAGCATCTACAAAATGCTTCAGTATTTAAAGGAACCTCTAAAGAAATACAAAATGATCTTTTATACTGTATATTAAAAGTATGCCATGAAGAAATAATTAAAGAAATTAACAAACCTTCATTTTTGGCAGTTATGGCAGACGAAACAACTGATGTATCTGCAAAAACTCAGTTAGTGGTAGTTTTAAGATATATTCTTGATGGTGAACCGATTGAACGTTTTTGGACATACCTGAAACCTACAAAATGTGACGCTGAAACTCTTTCGGAAAATATTTTAAGTGTTATAGACCCTCTAGTAGAAAATTCACCTTACAAGCCTTTTCTCTTAATCTTAGTAAGGAATATGACGGCAAACATAAATTTTCTTCAAAAAGGTATTAAACACCAAACATTTTTCTTGTGAAAGTCTATATTTTTGTATAAACGGATTTTACATAAAAATTCTGAAGTATCAGGAAAACGCGTGACCTTGAAAATTTTCGAAATTTTCGCCTGCGGCACAATTTTTTTGCAGACCCTACGGCGCCAGTAGTTTAGATACGTTTGTAATTTGCACACGGGCGGCCAATACCCTAGGATCGGCCCTGTACAGAGCACCCGTTTCATTTCATCACGAGCCGCCACTATACCTCGGCATAATCATTTTAGGTTAGTGTCTTTTTTATTTTCACTATTTTCATATAGCCTACCATACATCTAACTATACCTCTTCCCCTTATAAAATTTGTATCATATCCCTAGTTCTTTTCTCACGCTATGCCCCTGTTACATTGTAATAATTATTGCTAAATATTAAATCAACGAAAATGAAAAATTAGCCTTTTTGTTATAAAGCCCACTAATTAACACTATTTTATTTTTATTTTGGTATATGAGTAAATGGATTCAATGGAGGTATGGGAGAGAAAAAGAGAGAAGAGATCGAGGCAAAAGCTTTAAAGAAGTGTAAAAAACATACTTTAAAAAGTAAACGTTCATCGCAATTTTTGACATTGTGGAATGTTTATTATATGTATTTTGTATGATATCACATTATTTATGATAAATATGTATGTGGAAGGCTACCTCTTGCAACATTAGATTCCTATTTTACTAAATGTTTGTCACAAGTCTGAGAAAAAGAAACATATTTCTTGTAGTCTCATCTACAGTTCTAAATTATTTATATACTACATTTCATACAGAAATTCATAGAAAAAAACAGTTATTCTATTTATCTCAATTTTAATAAAATACAGTTGTATTATTAAAATTTCATATATGATAGCAATTATTTGTATATATACGTACACCAATTATTCGTACCAATTATATGTTTCTATGTTTTTATAATGAATCATTTTTAACGCCTTTATATTTTCCTGCTTTTACCTCTGTAATAATTTTGTTATATGTGCGAATGGCCTGTAATATATTTTATATATTCTTGTTGGTGCATATTCTTGTTTCTTTGAGATTTCGCAATTTGTGTATACAAACTTACACTTTAGACTGTTCTACAAATTTCCAAATACATATAGAAAATATACATGCATCTAATCTTCATTAAATGTAAATGACAAGAAAAAAATGTTCCGTGAAGTTTTTCATAAAACTGTGACTATAAATTTATAGAGAGGATTATAATAAATAGAGACACTATATACAGTTTTGAATAGAGAGGACTATAATAAATTTGCTACTTATTTGCCGAAGTACGTAGTATCTTGTATATTGGAGGAGCTCATTCTTATATAAATATTATATTTGATAAACTAAGACCGACTTGATAATTAAGACCGAATTGTAACGAACATCCATTGCTCTCGGCAATAAGTTATCCACAGACATCGTGATAACGACTTTAGCTTTCTCTCACATGCATATATTTGAAAAAGAAATTCACAGATATTTGATCACAGCCCTTGCGACGCTTACTCAGTTCAATAAGTTATATCATCGATTAAAACCCTTTTCCATAAAAAAGAACATAAATAGATCCTTTTAAATAAAATTCCTATTCAAGTAACAATTGCGACCAATATGGCTTCCAAAAGGAAGAGTTTCTGAAAAATTATAGTTCTTCAGATTAATAATCTCAATAATAAGGACCCTATAGACTATCGAGATGTTCTTTTGGATTTAAGAATTTAGAACAGAAATATAGTATATCGATTCTGCTTTAAATATTTTCTTAAAGAAGTTTCTAATGTGGTACTGCAAAGGTCGTTTCCACTATCTGTAAAATATCAATAGAAATACGATAATTGCTTGTATTATAAATATGTTCATAAAAAGATTACAAAAGAAATTCAAATATTATTATAATATACTACAAAATATAAGAGGGGACTATATAAAAAAAAAACAAACATACTTCGGGAGACTATGAGATGTAATTCGACAAGCATATATTTACATATATGTAGATACATACTGATAAATATACATATAGATAAATAAGGTAACAATGTAGTATACAATTTTAAATAATTATACTCCTAAAGTACTTAATTATATTTATTTATTTATTACAACTACTCTACAGGAAAACCTATTTACAGAGCAGAAAAGTACGGTGAGTGTTCAGATTCAAATTAGATTAATATATTACACAGATAAACAAACAAATTTAATACAAATACGTATATACACATTTAGTACATATGTATATGAAACAGTATATGAAAAATAGAAAAACAAAGATGCGTGATCAGCATAACAATGTTTGATAAACAGAAGAGTGCAGTTAAATATATCGAATTTGCCACAGTTGTTGTTGTATTTAGTGCACATTAATAACAGGGGTGAGAATTTTAGAATATTAGTACGCGAAATAGGGAGGTAAAAGCTTTTGGATGTTCAAGCATGCAATTGTGGTAGGTATATAAAAATTTAGCTTGCCTAATAGGTTTTGACAGTCAGTCACATTGTGTATAAACTTATATAGATATATTTGAGAACAACACTCCCGCCTCGCGTCAAGTGCTGTCAACGCAAATCTTGTCAAAATACATTCTTAGGGAAGCCAATAGATGGATTACACAGTCTCAGATTTGAACCATAGTAGTTTTAGAAACCTCCTTTGAACCATTTTCAAGCTGTTAATATGGTATTGATAATAAGGATTCCACAATAACGATCCGTATTCAAGTTTAGATCGGACAAAAGCAAAGAATAGAATTTTCAATGTATCGGTGTTTGAGAAATCCCTGCTAGTCCTTATTAAGAAACTCAGTGTATGCGATGCTTCAGAGACTACTTTACTTACGTGAGTAAAAGATAAATCTTTATCACAAATTATACCGGGAAAATTATTTGGAGATAATTTAGTGGAGCAGGACATAATATTGCACTTAGATACGTTTAGATATATTTTGTTACTAGTACACCAATTATGAAGATTAGACAGATTATTCTGCAGAAGATCACAATCATCCAGGGAAGTATTAACCTTAAATAATTTAAGGTCGTCAGCATATAAAAGACAATTGACAGACATTATAGTGACGATGTCATCAATAAATATATTAAACAGCAAGTGACCGAGAATAGAGCCTTAAGGCACACTTGACGTGGCTCCATACCCAAGGGACCTGAAACCATTGATTTCAACGTATACATTTTCTGTCAGAGAGATAGGACTTTAGAAGGCTTAATAAATTTATTGAAAAACCAAATCTTGCAAGTTTACTCAGTAGTATATTTTGATCGAGCCTATCAAAAGCTTTGGTGAAGTCGGTGTAAATGGCGTCCATTTGTTTACATTGGTCAACAGTTGCAGCTATGCTTTGGGTAATATGAATTAAGTTCGATGTTGTAGATCCTTGCATAAAGCCATGTTGATACTCTGAAATATGCATACTTACATTAGGATAAATTTCATCATGAATTAATATTTCAAGGACTTTGAGAAAATTACATAAAATAGCGATTAGTCTAAAGTTACTAATATCCGTGTTGTCGTCTTTTTAAAAACGGGACACTTTGGAGTATTTCCAAAGTGCGGGTATACAAGAGCTTTTTATGAATAAGTTAAACAAAATCGACAATGGATAGCCAAGAATTGGAGCATATCTCTTGATCAGGAGTGATGGAACACCATCAGGCCCAGTGGTTAGCTTGGGTTTAAGTTTCTTTAATGCAGTTTGTACTTCCCTTTCACCAAAGGGGGTAATACTGATATTAACATACCTAAAACCATCAAAGAGATCAGGGAGAGGTTCACCAGATGGGAGTGAAAACGATTTACTAAAAAAATCAGCAAATAATATCCAAAGGGTTGTCCAGAGTTTGATCGTTATAATGCATTTGAGATGGTATGTTTCCAGGTGTTGTTTTACTGTTTACAAAATCCCAAACATTTTTTGGTTCTCTGAATATATTGATTTCAGCATTTTTAACATAATTGGAGTAAGCAACATCGATATCGTTCTTTACCAGATTCCGAAGCCCTTTAAATCATTATGAGCCCCTTCGTAATTGTGGTTTTTATATCTACGCCAGTAGCTGGATTTAAATCTAATATTTCTTAATAATAATATAATAGTGCTGTTGAACCAAGGAGGATATGTTCTGTTACAGTATTTAGTGTTATACTTAGGCAATAAGAGATCAAATAACTGATACAGCTTATCATAAAAGGCTTGACATGCAGATTCCATGTCTGTGAAAATGGTAACAAAGGACCAGTCTACGTCAAGTAGAGCGTTATAAAGTGTATGAAAGTTTGCTTTCTTAAAATTATAACTGACATTAGAATTTTTGGGAGAACGGGTTTTTGAGTCAGTCACCTTTTATTTCCACAGTAATGCTTAAAACAAGGTGATAATCATCCTCACTTGTTAAAACTTCGTCAGAATTCACCACATTGCTTCTTCTGTTATACAAAATTAGGTCTAGAAGTTTTTTTCGTCTTTATTAAATTCCAAGATTCTTATGCAATGCATGCGCATCTTGGTAGAGATGCGACTTCGGAACGCATCTCTTGCGGTGATGCGACATAAGGAACGAATCGGATATACGACTTGGAATCAGAAGTCAGAAAACTATTCAAACGTCTTTTACAGATCTCAAAGATGATTTTTTGGTTTTGAATTATCTTAAAGTACAATTAAAATACAATATTTGCATATTTAAACTACAATACAACTTTTTGATGTTCACGTTATTATAAGAAATATGGAAAAATCACTCCCTTTTTATATATAGAGATAATTCATAAATTCTAAGATATTCATGTAGTGCATGCTTGACTTGGATGCACAGTATGTGTAGGTGCTTAAAATGTCTTAAAAAATTGGATGTTTTCTTTTATATCTATATATGCAGCTAATTGTAATTGTCTGTTTTATTAGTAAGTAAGTAAACTTGCTTCTAATACTAAGTAATTCAAGGTGCGATTAATATAATAAACATGTTTTTCGTTAAATATATTTAGAAATTTGCTTCATGCCACCTTTAAATGAAAAGAAATATATAATGCGCGTCTAAAGTCCCCCCTCTCCCCTTTCACTTAGATGAACGAAAATTGGCATACATATATCACAGTGTAAAAATAATGTTTTAGTTAAAAAATAGTTATATAATCATCAAATAAGGTATTGCGGCGCCATTTTGAAAATAATGATTTAAAATTTAATATTGGCTTACCATTAAACTTTTTAGTCAGTGTCCTTTGTAAAAGGTAAGTATCTCTTTTTGACAGAAATCACGGAAAAGTCACTTAGGTGTTTTTACATCCAATTCGTCGTATCGTAATTCGTCGTAATCATGTCGTATATTGTTGCCATTTAAAAGTTATTTTCAAAGTAGCGTCGCAACGCCATCCTTGATTATATCACTATTAACTAAAACATTATTTTTACACTTTAATGTATGTATGCAAATTTTTGTTCCATTAAGTTTCTCAGTTCCTAATTTAAAGGAAGGGAAGGCACTTTAGACTCGCACTGTATCATAAAGTACATATTAATACATTCATTACATAATCATGTCATTTCTCTTGACCATAATTTAATAACATTTTTAATACACGAAACCTATTATTTTACTAATTAAAATGTCTTACTGCGAATTACTTTTATAATTCTTGTATTTAAGAATTTTTAGAATAGTTAGATATGATATTTTGTACGATACTATAATATACATTAGTGTATCTACATGTATATCTATGCACGTTCAATTTTTGTTGTTATTGTAAATAGAAAATGTCTTATAAATACAACTTTTTAATTACCAATCAACCAAACCAATTGTTTGCAGACCGTTTAGAGCAAGCATGATATTGATAACATTTTGTATTACTAGGATCTGGTATTATGCTACACTGTACGTTTTTACATTTATCATATATTTTATGGAAATATATATATATATATATATATATATATATATATATATATATATATATATATATATATATATATATTTATATTTATCATATATTTTATGGAAAATATATGATAAATATATTTTCAATATCCTTGAAATTGTCTGCTTTTTCCGTCTTTACGATTCCGACTACGTCATTGAAACTACCCTACATCTTTAAATTTTTCTAGGTGGCTCCATTTCGGTGAAAATTCATTGCTATTAAAAACATAGTTACATTGATAGTCCTATCTGTTGAATTTATTATGCTTTCGAAGGTATATCAAAATAATATTTACGTCACTATTTCTCGTTAAAAAGTAATATAGCGTCCCTAATGTAAGAAAGCTAAAATGCTAGAAGGAAATAATATAGCTGTTAGTGTTTTCCCACTGCGTAAGTATATCTAGCCATTCACCAGGTCGGAAAATTCATCTCTCTGGCTCGAAAACTGTCGACAGACGTCGAGATGAACCGAGTCCCGCCTCCAAATCTAAAGCTCGCATGGTGTGAAGGAGATGTAAGCTCACTGCTCAGTTGCATCTGGGAAAGCTTTTTGGGTATCCGGAAGTTTTCTAAGGGCGGCTACAAACACGCGATATATAAGCGTGGTGTCATGAACACAAGTTTTTACTTAAAATTACGATTTCTACCTTAAATTAAACATTTGTTAGTTGAATAGACTCTTTACTATTTTAGAAAGTTAAATATAGTCCCAAGTAGGTAAGTGATTATATATAGCAGTTTGTGTGTGTAGTTGTAGTTAATTATTCGTGTTCACAAATATTATTAAAAAACTTTAGATATGATACTGAAAATAGAATATATATGAAATATAAGATCATATATTACCAATTAATTAAAATAGTATATGATTCTATACTTATGTAATAAGTGAAATAAACTAAGTGGATAAGTATGTAGTGATATACTAAGGAATATAATATATGTATCACTTATACAGGGTGATAAAAGATACTACCGTGATACTAACCTTGAAAAAAGGTACTACCCAAAATAAATAAATACACTGCTAAATAAATAAATGACTCTACTATTGATTAGGTAATTAAAGACCATCCAAGAATATTGTTATGATTTGTAAAATGTTACGTCACTTTCGTTTACTTTTTTGATGGTTTTGAAAAGTCCGTTTCCTGTTTTATGCTATTTCTTTAGTTAATTTGTATTATATAGGGATTATATAGGAGATTATTCTTAAATAGTGTACGAGATACTATCCATTTCATTGCTATTTGCCAAATAAAAAACTCTTATCTTGCCGATAAACGGAACAGTCTACCTGAGCCTAGTCATAAGAACAAGCCACAGTATGTTTTGAGATTTTTTATTTGGAAAATAGCGATGAAATAAACTATACATGGATTAACATTACGAGGTACATGGAAATATATATATATATATATATATATATATATATATATATATATATATATATATATATATATATATATATATATATATATATATATATATATATTAAGAGATACATGAAATTAAAGTTGTGTTCTCTTTTTAGACTTCTTAAATTTTTCTTAGATAGTTTTAAGTATAATTAATTCAAATTTGGCAAGTATAACGCCTTTAATAATACCCATGGATCAACGTTAGTAACTTTTGAAATAATAATAAAAATTAGAACCTTCTGCCTAATTTTTATGGAGTCATGATTTCTAAGCCCCTCAAGTATTTTGTTACGCCCACACTGACTAAGTTTGGGAACAAAATCTAACTTAATGTTTTGTTGTTAAGCTTTTCACTTTCTAAAGTTTTTCACCATCTTTTACGTTTTGAAGTTAAATGGTATATTTGGCTATTTAATAATTTTAAGAGTGCCCATAAAATATAATTATTAACTTTTATAATAATCTACAAGGTATTAATTAAAAATAAACTTCGCAATCTAAAGAAAAACTAAATTTATCGTAATTATTCTAATCTATACAATGATATAACACTTAACCTATCAGTAACGTGACGCAACTCTCCCTCTCTGAGTTTGATTGATAAAATGAAGAGCTCACTAATATAAAAATAATTACAAATGGAAATGTGTTGAATTTTATGAAAGTGGAAACAGAAGACGATTGGCCATTTTATTAGCAGAAAAAGTATTATTAATTGGAATCAACACACTAGTAAACGAAAAACAATTAATCCCTAATTTCCAAGTAGGTTTCAAGTCGAAACATAGCTCTACTCATGTTATTGCAAAAATGGCTCAAAATGCGATAGAACAATTTAACAAAAAATCCAATGCAGTTCCAATCTTTTTAAACATTGAAAAAACATTCGACAGTGTCTGGCATAATGGTTTAATATGTAAATTAATAAACAGACATAAAATACCCATACTTAACAAACTTAGTAAAACCATACTTGAAAACAGGATAATACGAGTACAAATTAACAACAAACTATCTGAAGAAAAACAAATTAAAGCAGGAGTACCGCAAGGCAGAGTGCTGTCACCAGTGTTATTCGCCCCGTATACAGTTGATTCAATACATCCAACCATACAAATTCAATTATATGCAGACGATACACTAATTTACGCGAACTCTATTCGCAAACTGCCAATCAAAAAATTAAATACCAGCTTGACAAAATTATAAAATATAACGAATGGAAAATTAAAGTCAACGAGGATAACATTGAACAAAGTGTCCTAATCTGTAAATTCAAAAATAATAAAATAATGACCAAAACAAAAATAAATAATAAAGAAATTAATGAATAAAGAAAAATTAATTATGTCGGAGTTACCCTAGACGGACAACTGAAATTTAAAACTAACATTTTAAATAGCCTACAAAATATATATGCAATACTAAGTAAATTATATCCGCTTATTTTCAGAAACAGTAGAATGAATATTAAAAATAAATTACTATTATATAAGACCATATTTAGGGCAAAAATGACATACGCCTGCCCAATGTGGCATGGCATATTAGACACACAGTACAAAATGCTTCAAACAACACTAAATAAAATACTACGACTTTTAACAAACTCGAACAAATACATAAACATACAAACATTACATAACAAAACTGGTATAATACACATAAAACAATATATAAGAAGACAGCATAGAAGTTTTACAATACATAAACACCATTAACTGAAAACATATAGGAGATTGTAACAACTGGCCACATACTCACAGATATCTACATGAAAACCTTGATAACTAACGAGAGACAACACGGACAATGTCAGGTGATGATGTAACAAGAAAAATACACACCCATCGACCAATGGGGGAATAACCAAACGTCCATTGTACATAGCTGAAAATATATACGAGGAAAAACACAGTGATGTCAAAGTACCAATAAAAACGAAGCAAGCAAAACAAATAATCTGCTGATAGATAACGTACAATGTTGTAAAATATCTATGAATTATAGATTGCTAATTAATTATTTTCTTATAACAAAATATAATAACATCAGAAAAATAAAATATAATAATTAATTAACCAAAGCATGCATTAATGATATAAATAAAAATTATAGATTAACGGGAGCTAGATTATTATAAAATAAAACAATAGAAAATAAAAGTCTGTGTAAAAAACTAAGAGATCTGTACACCGACCAGAAGTCTTACATTGTATTGTAGAACATATAAATAACAAGATAGCTGCCAAAATAAATATGTAAATATAAATACAGAGCTTATTAAAATATGCAAGCAAAGACGTAACGAGCGAATAAAAAGATTTTAAAGTAAAAGGTCACTTTATTATTTAAAGTGGTGGAAACAACAAATATCCAACGGCGGAATAAGGCGTGAGTAATTATACCACCTATCCGAATATGTGTGTAACCAATTCAAAAGTGTTACAGAACATCAAATGATTATTATATTACCCCTAACGTTCAAGCAACGCTTAAGTGGATACAGAAATCATTGCAGAGGCCACTGCTTGTCCAAAGTCTATACCGTTTAATATCTGAATATATATTAGATTATATTTACAACACATATCAGAGTAGATTCAATATAAAGATGCATAGTGACCGAATATTGACTGAACGTGGAGCCACAAAAGTTGTCTGGTTCAATATATTATAGCAACTGCACCATTCAACTTGTATTCAATCTACAAAATATGCATTTGGAAATGTACTCTTACTGCTGTTAATATATCAAAAGGAAGTGATCATATAGGACTAGTAGTAGAACAAGGAGTTCGTCCACCAAATGTCTACATTATAGCCGCAAGATCCGGAAAACTAACTAGAAGTTGGTATAAGTAATGGACCTATAAAAGTACGTACTACTCACGTTGCCCGCAAGACACTTTTACTAATGGACTTAGGGGAAGGTCAAAACCTTGAAAACGTTGAAAATGCTGTATTGCTTATACAGACATATATAGTGCAGATAACTGAAAAAGGTGATATTTGTATTGTACCAACTCTGGATGAATATAGTTTTTGTTTATGGATTCGTTACTTGTCAGATAGAGTTGCCTTATTAGTTGGCACGGCTTAACTCATCGGAAGTTCTCTGATCAGGATATAAAGACTTTAAATATGCTTTCAATTAATACAAAGGATTTAGGAACGTCCAGCAATATTTAAAACATCAATGGATTTCTCCTTTAGCAACACCGAATTAGCACATTGCAATGTTTGGTGTGGATGGTATAAACATATTTGTGTATGGAGCACTTTTTTGAAGACTACCATAATAGTTCAGACTATCCACCCTAATTACAGAACATTATTATTACTTACAATGGAGATACTGTTAAATCTTTGATTTTCACACCCACACAGGAATCAACACACTTCAACAATTAAAATATTACTTTTGTCACTTCTCATACATGTTTACATTGTGAGTGATCATCTTCACAATATTAAGAAAGTTACGAATGATATAAGATATCGATATAGAAGAACAACCATATTTAAGGAACTTTCAACTAATGTAAAAGGGATGGTATCTTTCAGTTTCACTTTATGGAGATGGTTCTTTTTTACATACACTACATGAAATTTTTTACATCGCATTCATTTTCTCATTTGACTTTTCATTGCAAACGCATTAGAGTTGCTATTCCTTGCTTAAATTGCTTCAGTGTGGTGTTTACTCATAAAGGTTTATGAATAGTTAATTTATATCTACTGCCTCTACTTTGGTGGCGTGGGGGCATGAACATTGGGGGTAGTTACTAATTTGATTCTCTCGATCTACTTTCTAACTGTTGTTTTACTCGTCATAATTATTCATCTCGTAAAACAAACATCCTCATTTTGCAATTTAGGTACGATTAGTTCATACGTAGTAATTACATAGTGATATGTACGCATAAATAAATATTGTGAAGATGATCATTAACAATGGAAACATGTATGACAAATGCCAAAAGTAATATTTCAATTGTTGAAATGTGTACATTACTGTATGTGTGTGTGCACAGAAACAAAAGATTTAACGGTATCTTCTTTGTAAGTACTAATGTCTTGTAATTAGGGTTGATAGTCTGCACAATTATGGTAGTCCTCAAAAAAGTGGTTCACACACAAATATTTTTTATGCCACCCACGTTTTAGTGTTCCACAAATATTGTAATGTGCTAACTCTGTGTGGCTGTAAGAGAAATCCACTAATATTACAAATGTTGTCGGGCGTTTCTAAAGCTTTTGTGTACTAAGCATATTTAAAGTCTTTATATCTTGATCAGGAAAACTTCCGCTGGGCTAAACCTCGCCAACTAATAAAGCATTCGTATCTGATAAGTAACGAATGAATTCCTTCCAGAAATAAATCCATATACATCCAAGGTTGATCCGATACCAATTGCACCTTTTGCAATTATCTGTAGTGTAAATGTCTATATGAGCAGTTCAGCATTTTCAACGTTTTCAAGTTTTTAACCCGCCCGTATATACTTTATAAGGTATATGTTACTATTACAAACTGCTTCATTAGTTCCCGGATCTTGTGGCTATAATGTAAACATTTGGTGGATGGAATATTCCTTGTTCTATTACTAGTCCTATACGGCTACTTATTTCCTTTAGATATAATAACATCAGTGAGAGTACATTTCGAAATGCAAATATTGTAGGTTGAATGGTGTAACAGAATGTGTAGTTTGTATAATAGACCAAACCACAGCTTCAACTTTCGTGGCTCGTTCAGCTAGTGTTCGGCCGCTATGTATCTTTATATTGAACCTACTCTGATAGGTGTTGTAAATATGATCTAATACATTATCAGGTATTGAACGGTATATAATTTGGATAAGCTGTGGCTTCTGCAGTGATATTGACGCACCGGGATACTATATTCTAGTTATGTTGGCGAATTTCTGTATCTACCAAGTGTTGCCTGAAAGATGGGAATATGTAACTTACTTGAGCTTCAAATACGCACCTCTATAAATCGTAGTCATGAATAATTATTTGACGTTCTGTGATACTTTTTAATTTGTTGAACACATATTTGGATATGTGGTACAATCGTCTTTTTTTCCACTTTTCCGAAATGTAACAGCATTTCGTTTGTAATTATTATTTATATTAGAGGGCTTGCGGCTTGCTGTTTTTGTTCAAGATAAATAGTTTTAAAATCTTAAAACGGACTTTTCCGCATGTAGAATATCTCTATCTGGAAATTGAATGGCCAAGAAAAAATAAACCAACACATAAATGCAGAATATGTGCTTTATGTGAGAGTTTTACTTTTTTCAAATAGTCCACTATCGTGCTTTCTCATGACCCATGAACAGGGTGCGGTGTGTCCTATCCACCTCAAAATCAATAGGTGTCATTTGGGAGACTCCCCAATCAGAATCAGTCAAAACCCGATCGATTCGCCACAATTTAGTTGAGTTATCGTGCTAACAAGAAAAAATGCCGACGATAACGACACACACACAGACAAAATTTTTTAAAACCAACTTCTTTTTATTTTTAGGCCGAAAAACGAAAAATAAACCCAAAAGAAATTTTTTTTTTCTATTTTTCTTTACACGATTACATTACTTTTCCGAAGTGCGGAAAAGTAATAATATATTTGCTCTTCAATATAATAATTTACTTCATCGTCTTCACCAACATCCACGAGCTGTGCCCCAGAAAAATCAGTAGTCGACTCTAAATCAAGGGTTTCAACTTGTTGATCTCCATAAGTGTATCGTCACAGCTATTCATGATTGATTATGTTGAACACACTCCATAGTGAGATATATTGATAATGGGTACTAATCAAACCAGTCAATATAGTGTGTTTATGTCAGTTTAGTGTATTTAGTGTATTAGATGTCTAATGCTGATTGTAAAATAAGACGAAATACTTAACGACAGCAAGTTACAAATATACAAACAGTTATATCCTACGAATAATGTGATATTGTATAGGTATTAGAAAATCTCGAAAACATATGGTTTTACAATCAGGTTATTTATGTGATCGACATCTTTCAGTAATAAACAAAAATCGTTAACAACTATAAAAAAAGGGTAATATAAGTAAGTTTAGTAACAATAGTACCAACATCTTTACGTGCGTGTGTCCGTAATTATACATTATAAATACTTATATTTATTTGTTGTCTTGGTATATGAGTTCCATCAGTATGGACCTACAAAAATAATAAATACATCGGCATGAGTTTGTCAACCATTGTTTTGAAAAACGCTTTACAGACAAAAAATTGCATGCTTGTATATAAATATATTTTATAGGTCAACTGTTATCAAACCTAAATGGACCTATTTACCAGTTCATATAATACACACATCTCAAAGAAAATCCAAATGGTGTTTCCTGGATAAAATATTAAACTAGTATTTTGTAACTATTAGTGGGTGCCATTAATAGTTTACACACATATAGAATATATTGGAATTTTTAAACGCAGTGTTTCTCATTTTACACACATGATTGTGAGGTTTACAGTAGTTAATTATACATATAAAAGTAATGTTAAGTAAGACGCAATAACAATACACAGAAATTATTCAGGCTAGTACCAGAATGGAGATCGCAGATAAGCCTTAACTCATGCATAAACTGCTAAGGATACGAGCCCAGGCTCACAATAGTAGTTTTATTAAACAACAATATTGGTAACAGAAACAAAGTATAAACTTTTAGCTTAAATACGATGAAATATCTATGTTATGATGTGTCAGTGTTAAATTTGTTAATAAAAAACATTAATATTCGCGCTTCAGAATAGTTCGTTCAGTTTTGGACGCGTCTGCTAAAATTTTATAAAAATATGACATGTGGCCTGACATTAAGTGACGATAGCGTAATTCTCAATTATTAATGCTCATAAACAGGGAATTTCGGCTCGGAAAATATCCGTTACGTATTCGCTGCCTAAATCTACAGTGCAAGGCATTATCAACTTGTATAAAAAGCTTGATGCACAGCTCCAATGAAGAGAATTGGTCAGCTGCCTCAAATTTCACGCCGACATCAACATGCTCTGAAGGGGATTGTAACAACAGACCAACGATACAGTGCAAAAAAAATTATGGTACTATGAAGGCAAGCCATTGGAAAGATATTTTACTTTTGAACTTATCGGTTTCTCCTTTAAGCAAAAGAAAATTCGTTATTAACTAAACGACAGAAAAATAATCGGTTACGGTGGGCCAGAGAATATGGGCACTGGACTTTACAACAATGACACCAGGTAATTTGGAGTAATCCACATTTGAAATGGTTGATATCAGAAAACGTGTACTAAGAATCCTACAAGAAACTTAACATCCTGGCTCTTTGGTTAGGAATGTGAAGTTCCTTGCGTCTCTTATGATCTGGGGGCGTATGAAAATTGCATTTCGTAGATGATACTACGACAGCTGAAAATATAAACAAATTTTGACAGCTTATTATCATCAACACCAATATATCAAGGCACTGACGGTACATTTTCCAGCAGTATGGTGGTGCGTGTCATACAGCAAACAATTTAAAAGCTTGGTTTACAGAGCATAATGTCCCTGTAATGGAAAGGCTCTACCTTTCGCCAATCGAAACGTTGTGATATAAAATTAAAAAACAGTTGCGCAAACATCCAGCCCGTTCAGTTAATGATCCACGCACTAAATTTCAAGAAATTTGAGACAGCACGCTTCCTAAAGATTGCTCTAAGCTGATAGATACAGTGCCTGCCAGAAGTAAACCTGTTATTGTTAATAAAGGTGATGTAACACAATTTTGATGAAGCGGTTGAACTATTCTGAACCGCGAATTTTAATATTTTTTATTAACAAAGTTATCACTGATACAGCATAATGTAGTAATATTTCATCGCATTTAAGTTAAATATTTATACTTTGTTTCTGTTATCAATATTTTTCTTTAATAAAATAGTTTTGAGAGTTTTATTACTTTTATTTAAATATATTAGTTATAAAATTATGCCTGGCCGAACTATTATGAGGCTGGGCTCCTACAGTGAAGCAATTTAGGTAAACAATAGCAACGCATTTCTAACGATGACATTCGTTTCGCCGGGAAGGCGTTTTTGAATGTCATTTTCTCATTGTAATTGAACGTGCAAAAAATTCAAGAACCGGTAACTTTAGTTTATTCATATAGTATATGCGAGTAACTGCTTGGGGGTCAAAAAAATGTTTGAAAACCTCCCTCTTGTGAGATGGATGTCTCTAAATAATATTGTCCCTAAATTTCATGCAATACCTACATGTTTACATCGTGGAAAATTTCTTTCTTTTTTGTTAGAAAAGTAGAAGACCGTAGGTGCGCACTGATAAATACTTGAGTAGTTCTTACTCTTATGCAAGAATTATTTAAGTTATACTAGAACCATAAGAATAAAATCTGCTTCCTTTCCATAATGTCTCAAGCTGTGGATGGGGAGGTTACGCATAAGGACAAGGGTAAAGAGGTTCCAAACTTCCTGAGTATAGCCCCTCTCCGATAGAACTTGAACCCGAGCATACAATGACACCCCAATACAGGATACAGTCTACTACCCCGAACAACGATAGAACTCATTGTCGCAGCCATCTCTATAGATCTGAGAATGCGATAGGTTACTCATTTATGGTATGGTCGCAGAGCAGCGTGCTGCACTTTTATATGTCCGCGTCAGATGGTCCGCGTCCACTGATTTGAGCGAAGTGAAGCGAAGTACGATTAAATGCATACAAAATTTCTTTTATACGAATATTTCTATTATACGAAATATCTAGTTATTCTATAAATCAGTATTATAAAGGAGCGGGTATACTTTCTATAGAAAATTGGCCCAAATGATTCATTAATAACCAAACTTGATGAGTATAAAAGAAATTATGTATTTTGGTAAAAGAGAAATTGATCTTTACATCCACCATTAAATAAACGGTATCTGTTGCAACGTTGCCATTAAAAGGAAATGCCAAAGTCAACCTGTTTTATGATTTGCAGAAAAAATCGCCTATTTTTCAATATATTTAATATTTTCGTACACAGCGAAGGGAAGAAGCACATTTTTGTAGTGATATTATTTTAATAAATGGTAAAATTCACGACATACCAAAAAACTAAGTTGCTTCTACGCTTCGCTTATATTAAAAAATAAACTTTTGTAAGTTCGTACACTTCAGAGCATATGAAAAACGAAAGTGAAGGATTATATAAACTATATGTCCACAAGGAGAACTCTAATATTTTGAGAATCAGAAATTAGTCTCGACATACATCTTCAAACCAATATAACATGTGGATCGAGTGCTACTTCAATTGTGTTACTGCCAGTGTAAAGTTGGAGCTCGCGCCATCAACTGCTGTGCTCATATAGCCTCGGTGATTTGGTTTTTTGCATACGATAGGTGTATTGAAAACAAACGACCAAATATCAATTATAGTGAAACGTGGTGAATGCTTCCATAACGGAACAGTCCGATATTGATGAAGATAGTGACTGATTATTGTAAAAATATAAAAGTATCACATTATTACATGAAATTGCACTATAATTTTGAACGTATTTTATGTATTTTTAAATCGATGTAAAAAATGATTCAAATAAATCTAATTGAACACTATATTTTCGTTTATATTGCTCTGAGTATTAATGGGTCGTTTCTATATGGAAAGTGTACCCCCTCCTTTAGTACCTAGTTCTTGTAGACTATTGGAAACGAAAATAGGAAGACAAGGTCCACACATGAAATCACAGTAATTTGCATTACTTAAATTAAGGAAATCATATATATCTTTAATTTTAGTCAAATATATATCTACATTGGTATAATATCTTTAGTTTACAAAAACAAATATATGAAATATGATTAGTGAAGTCAAATACTACACATAGATTTTTGCCATTTAATGTTGGTACTAAAGATCCATTATCAAAATTTACGAAGAGGTTATTACACAGAATATGGTCAAAAATATAACATGTCGTCATAATAATATAGCATCAGTTACATTCAAAAGTGTAGTGATAGTATGGTGTAGTATGGTTGGCTTTGAATCCTCATTGATGTATAGGAAATACATCAAATTCAGTTATATATGTACACATTTGTTTGTTAATTTAGTTGTTAATTTTTCCAGCGCTTTAGAAATAAAAGACAAAATATTTATGAATCGCAAATCTTTACATACAACCAGTGTACTAATTTTAGGTAAAGGTAGTTTCCAAAGAGACTAAATTTAAATTTTACGCGATATTAAATGTGACATTCTCGCTAATTGTAAATTCAAGAAATTAATTCACTCAGTTCAAATATATTGAGCGAAATATATTTCGTATGGTCCTTCGTAAACTTGGAATCTTTCTTTAATCAGATGGTCTTTTAGGATAGACATCGAAAACCTTTATTTCCCCTGGGAAACTTTTTTGTGCGTAACTTTTTACATACGAACTCAGTCATTTTAATGCTCCTTAATACAAAAAAATATTCAGGTTGTTATTTCTACAGAACTAATGTTTTAATGATAAAAAACCTATGTTTTGTTTGTTCATGGACAGGGTAAATCTACTTTAAATTATGCAGTAGAAATATACTCTTCAAGATTATTTTAATATTCTATAAATAATAAATTGTTTTATGTTTTAATTTTTATGCATCAATAATTATATAGCACGTTAATAGTTCTTGTTGGAATGATTTTCGCCTAAATATAATATATCTAACGAATATATAAGGTAACTTTACGTGAATAATTCAGGGGCTCTTAGATGGGGTGAAGTAGCAAGTTTATTGTAAGCTAAAACAGGATCTATCAGAAAATATTTTTGGGGTTTTGATTAATGACTTTTTTCTTTACAAAATTGTGGAGGCATTACTAGATCTATTTTATTGGATTAAATATTTGCTGTTACAGTTTTTTAAATAGATGCAATTACAATATGATAATAACATTATCATATTGTGACTGCATTAGGAATTCGATTGAAAAATGTTTAATATATCACTTGTTAGAAATATAGGAAGGATCTATACACATAGCCAATGCAAATATTTATTTAACATTTGTTAACACAAAAATGTTTTCGGTGTATATTTTGAACGTTCTTCGTCCAATATACCGAAAAAAGTATATTTTTCGGTATATTGGATATAATTGTTTATATTTGATGTTTGATATTTCAGATATAGTTGTAATGCAAATGTAATGTATTTTACTATAAAATCATAACCAAGTTACCCGCAATATATTCTTCTTCTTCATTTTTTAAATATTCTTTTTCAGAAATACATATATTTATTTTATTAATGATATGTCTCTTTATATATTAAAATTAGAATTTTCATTGTGTTGAGTACCTATCAAATTATTAAAATATCTTATGAAGGGTGGCGCGGCGGTTTATATTGTGCATCATAAGGCAGCTGGATATCGATATAGACACGACAATACGGGGGCTATACTAAAGTACGCGTTTAAAATTGTATATCCTATATATTACCCGACCTGTATATTGCTTTGTAATATTAACAATAAAAAGTATTCTTATCTATTATAATACAGTTATGAAAAAACTAATTTAAAACAATAGATTATATGACGTTAGTGGAATATAATGTAGGAAAATAAAATATAGAAATGTAGATTTCAAATAAAAATATATCTTTTTTTATTTCTCTGTCTTATCTGAACCTATACGATTGATACTGATATAGTATAAGGTAAATTTTGATTTATTTCATATCAAGCTAGCAAGTATTTTGTTCTAAAGATTCAAAGTTATTTTATTCGAAAGGTAACATTTCACATAACAAATATGTTTCTTACCTAATCGGAGAGTGAGAATATTATATCTAAAATGCACAAATTTTGGTTTGATAATATATTCGATGTTATTATCTATTTCATAGCAACTTATATTTGTTTCGATATATCCCAAATCAGAATTTATTCAATAACAATAAATAAATTGTTCTGTCAGTGTACCCGGAGAGAAGTAGAAGAAGCACAAAACTACAAATATTTCTGGTGTAATATGCTGTCAATGGGACGCTCTGTATGAATCCTAATTTATCTCCAATTAAGAAAGGCATACTTAAATTAAAATTATTTTAAATTGAAACACGTTGCTTATAAATCAGTCGATTCAGCAGAATAAATCCATCAATTATAATTAATTAATGCTCAGCTTATGACGAAATACGATAACTCTGATCAAAATGGTAAACATATTTTTTAGGTTTAATGGGGGTGTACAACAAAAATAATATCAACGTTTTACATATTCCTCAAAAACAAAAATACAGTTTCAGGCAAATCCATTCAATAACTCAAAGGCCACAACATCTACTAAAATATTGGAGGTGGCTCATAGTGTTTCATCGATTAGTAAAAAAGCGGATATTTTTATTTTTATGTAGATGTTACCAAAATTTCATCTTTTCCTATTAATAGTTGTACTATATTATTATTATAAAAAATGTATTTAAATTTTGCAATATATGTAATAGGATATTGGAGTAGGTAGGAACATTTGGTGTAGAGATAACAAGGCTCAGTGAGTTGTGAGTAACTAGCCAATAGAGCGGGCTATGTGGAATAGGCCTTCTGTCACTATTCACACTATTTTTACATTTTTCAATTTCTAAACTTTCAAATGCATCTAGCCGTCTTGCATTTATTACATTCCTAATTAATCTTAAGTTGCTAATATATATCTTATGGTTGTTCTCGAAGGCATGTTGGGCAACACTAGACTTATCTATTCTACCATATTTGAGATGTGCCATGTACTCTTTGAACCTGGTTTGAATAGATCGTCTGGTCTGTCCAACGTACCTTTCACTACAGTTCTAGCTCTCAGGAAAAGGTTGCATGTATCTAATCCAAGTATATCCAGGCTGTACTATTCACTGAGCCGCAGCCGTGACGTGGCGGTCGTAGTTCGATGAGCCGCAGCCGTGACGATCAGGATTCATTGAGCTATAGTCAATAATTTAGGTATAAACAGGATACATTGTTAACATAAGATTAGTTTTAATCAAGATGATGCCAACTTTGTTGGCGAAACGCGCGTCGAGTGTAAAGTATAGTGTTTTGATGTTTTGTGGAAAACTCAGTTAGTGTTATGTAACAGGATAACAATTTAAAATTAAGTCTCCTGTTTTAAGTATAAATATATTTTGATAGAGGCCACATAGATACGAAGACTAACACATCGACGCCGTGACGCTCAGGAAGAGGTATCACACTGTCACCATTTTATGCATGTTTTTATGCCCTGCATGCCTGGATATTAATCGAAGCACGCAGTACTACTCACGATACTCAGTTCACTCTGCCACCCTGGACCATAGGACAAAAGCCATTTTCTATTCACGAATACGACAGGTCACTATACATATTATGGACGCAGAGAAAAATGATACAATTTTATTGACCTCGCATTGGGCAACTGATCTGAACACCCACCGTATTCTAAAAATTTTCTAAATTCACATTTATGTCTTCGGTTAGAAATAAGTTTAACCAGACATAAATCCACTGTTCAGTGAAATCCCAGAGTAAACATTTACTGCTGTAGAATAACATAAATAGCAGTTGTAATAGTAATGTATATTGTAATGTTTACCGATAAAATTGCTATAGCTAGGTACACATTAAGTCATATGTGGTTATAATATATAAACTTGAAAAATTATCAGAAATCTATAACTATAGTATATTAAAATCATAAATTAAAATTATTTTTCATAAACTACGTAGATGTATGGATTTCTATATTTTGGATCTATATATTGAAATAGTACGTTCTTCTATCACATATCTCAACTAAATTAATAAAATCTGTTAAATATAATCTATTATTTCTTGTCGTTACGAAAAATTAAAACACTTTTAGAAAAAAACAAATGCATTTTACTTACGTTAATTTGGAATTTAATACTTTTCAGGATATTGATGATTATTTTTGGAAGCCATAAAAAAGTATTTTATGCATTTATGCAAATAAAAAAAAATAATTATTTAGAATGTTAGACTTTTTTATAGGCATCCCTTAATAATAGAATTATAAATTATTTTTATTAACTGAAAAGAGGTTTCAAGAGGATTCGGTTAAAAAAGTTATTAATTTACCACTTACAGAAATGAGGCCATTGATTTATACAGTAAACTTTAAGAAAGGATTTTAAAAAGAGGGTTTATTTGCAGCCTTTTTTAGAAGGGTTGCTAGCTCCTTACGGATCATGAAATATTAAACAGTCTGTGGGATACAGACTGCTTAATGATCATCAAACTCTCTATTTGGAAAATATTTGAAATGTTTCCTCAGTACAGTATTTAATTGTAAATTTGCCTTGTTAGGTGGGTTTCACACTGCTGGCCAGGCTAATTGTAAGCCGGGCCGAGCGAATCCGTATTCACACTGCCAACTGACGCCATACTAGCCGGTGCGGGCGATTGGCTTTCAGTTTTGTCTCAAATCCCAATCCTGGCAATGGCGATGCCACTATGTGCTATTTTCCTCTTCCTCGAAAATTATTGATGAAAATTTAGGCGAAATACAAGAAGAAATTGGGCTCACGATATAACAGTTCACATAATCATTTAGTGAATTCAATATTTTAATTGAAGATCTAAGAAAGGACGAAGAACGTTTCTCGAAATATTTCTCATTGAATATAGATTTAATCAGAAACTGGGAAAACAAAATTGCACAATCTAGAATTAGCTCCCAAAAACGCATTCCAAGCAAACAAGTTTTATTCATCAACTCATTCAACTTAAGCTCGATCGGTCTGGTCCGGACTTGACTTTGAATACGAGCGCGGCATGTTGATTCTGGTATTTGTTCCCATTGTGGAATCGATTCAACTTAAACTGTCGCTCGGCTCGACCAACAATATAAAACCCACTTTAGATGCAAAGTTTGATGTGAAATTCTGCACGGTAGTCCCCAATAAGTTAATGAGTTGTAGAAATCTATTTACCAAAATGAAAACAGCATAGTTTTTAATGTGTTTGCACAAATAATGGTGGATGCTTTATTTTTGAGAATATTAAGAAATAAATACAAGACATTGAAATTCAGTTTACGTTTAACATAATAATAATTAAAAATTCAACACACTCACGCCGATTATCTTAATGTATATAAACTTTCTTACTCACGTGATAAGGTTTCGCATAATATTCATAATTTTGTTATAACATTATTTTTTGATAAACAACATGTCAATTTTATTTTTTAAAATTGCTTTGCCTGACGTACAAATTTTATTTTTGTCAAATTTTGTGTTTGGGCTATTGTGTCACGATAGTATTATTAAAATTCCAACCCCATATTTCTGAACAAAAATGAATTCTTTAAAGGTTTCTGAGTACACCGGTATCCCCTAATAGGACATTCTTATTTTCTGTTTATAAAATAGAGGCGCTTTAAATTTAAAATTGCAAAATAAAGTTACGAATAATTAGAATGTTCTTCAAGTACAGAGGTATCTCGTATCAGTAGAGATTTGGTAGAAATTTTGACTAATTATTATTTCTGTACAGTACATTAATTTGATTTTCAAAACTGAAAACACAAATAAAATCAGGGCAAAATTGTTAATTCAGGTTGACAAAATTATTTTATATTCCTATTTTATTGAAAAATTTCCGCTGATTGAAATATACTCCATACAATGCATAGCAAAAAAGCCTAAGACGTTTCAACAAGAAAAAAAAAAACAAAAAAAAAACTGGAAACATTAGTTTTTAAGTAATGTTTAAGGAAAGCTTAAAATTAATGTTCTTATTCTACAAAATAAATCTGGAGTAAATATTGTAGGAGACACAATCCTGTATAAATAATTGAACACATAACCGGTCTCCTACCACCAAAAGTACACAGCAAGAACTAAAACACAATATATAAAATAAGGAAACCGTACGAGAACAATAAATTTTCAAAAAATATATTTGAAATAACAAAAAATAATATGTACATAATATATAAATACCCTAAACAATAAAATAAAATTTAAATCTTCTTTTGTATTTTTGGCTGATCCGAATAAAATAAAAATTACAATGGTTGAATCAGTTAAGTAATAATAGTTTGAAGAATCAATTTTTAAATTACTTACAAATTGAAATTTATATACAAACATCATAACATGTATTTAATTACTATCACGGTCAGAAATTTCGAGTGAATATCCTCATCGTATATCCGCATCCTTTGACAGCTTACAATCTATGAACAGAGCCAGAACCGCTTCATCTGGAGTAAAAGATCTCGTGTTAGAAATAATTGATCATCTTAAAACCATGTTTCTTGTTGTTGCAGTAGCTTTAACTATTTTTGATACAGTATGGTTGCCTTCAATATATTAAAATAAATGAGAAGTATACTCGTATATTAAATGCTGGCTGCCACTTTCCAGCAAGTTCTGCGCCGCACCCCCTTTTTTGTTCTATCTGAATAATTTTCGAAACTTTTTTAAAACACCTAGGATCTTCCAGTGTGACAGATTCTTCCTTGCAAAATACAGTAAATTCATCGTCCAAATCGAGACAGAAAGAAAACATTTTCATAAAAACATTTTTCTTTCTATGGCAAAGTTCTCAAAGATCATCAATGCTAAATGGAATTTTTTGAATTTTATCTTGTGATGTGTTTAGACCTGATTTTGGTATAATATTCAGTGAAAATTCTTCAATAACAAACAGTGGCGGCGGCAGGGGTGGGTGTGGGTCGGTGAGCGCCCAGACAAAATCCTTTTCCCCCCAACCAGTCGCCAACCTCTTATAACGTCACTATATCACATTTGCACATAAAATAATATATTTAACGCCCTCGTCCACCCTAGATATTTTCTGCCTATTTTCGCCCATCATCATCATCATTAGGTCATCAGTCCTAAGACTGGTTGGACGCTAACCTCCAGCTTCTCCTATCTTGTGCTAACCTACGCATTTCGCTAATTGTGCTACAACCTACATCCCTTACTATTTGCGAGCAGTAGTCTAATCTAGGCCTACCTCTGCCTTTCTTCACTCCTATTTCTGCCTCCAAAATATCGCGGACTATTCCCCCATGTCTCAGCAAGTGGCCTACCATTCTATCTCTTCTCTTCTGTAAGTTTTTCCACATACTCCTTTTCTCGCCGACTTTCTCCAATACTTCTTCGTTTCTAACCCTATCAGTCCATGGTATTTTCATCATTCTTCGGTAACACCACATCTCAAAAGCTTCTAATTTCTTCCTACTTGCTTCCCCTACCGTCCAGGTTTCGCAGCCGTAAAGTGCCGTGCTCCATACATATGTTTTCAAAAATCTCTTCCTTGTTTCTAAGTTTATTACCCCCGAGCATAAAAGTGCTTTCTTTTTGTTAAAAGCTACTCGACCCTGCGCTATTCTTTGTTTTATGTCTTTATCGCTTCTTCCATCCCAATTTATTTTACTTCCTAAATAAGTGAAGTCTTTAATTTCCTCCAATCTTTCATTATTAATTTGTACTTTCGTTTTTGCTCTGCTCTCGCGCCCTCTGCACACTAACACTTTAGTTTTGTTTTTATTCACCCTCATTCCGTATTCCTCTGTCAACACTGCCTCCATTTCGTTCAATGCTGATTCTAGTTCCTCCTTACTAGATGCTAATACTGCTATATCATCCGCGAATCTCAGAATTTTTAGTTTCTGTCCCTGTACTTTAATCCCGAAATCTACTCTATCTTTTACCACATTAATCGCCTCTTCGATGTACAGATTAAAAATTAGTGGTGATAGCGTACATCCTTGTCTTACTCCTTTCCTAATACCTACTTCCCTTTCTTCCCCTTCTACTTCTATAACAGCAGTTTGCTCTATGTATAGATTGTGTACTACTCTCCTATCTCTATACTTCATTCCCGCGCTCTTTAGTATCTCGAACATTTTTTCCCATCTTACGTTATCAAAAGCTTTTTCTAAATCTACAAATCCTATATAAGCGTTCTTTCCTTTTTCTATTGTTTTCTCTAACATTACTCTTAGCGCCAGAATAGCTTCGCGAGTTCCCCTATTTCGCCTAAACCCGAATAGGTCTTCTCCTAGTATTTCCTCCGCTCTATTTTCCATCCTCTTCTGCACTATTCTAGTTAAGATTTTTGACGCATGGGAAGTTAGGCTAATCGTTCTAAAGTTCTCGCATTTGTCGGCTCCTCTCTTTTTCGGTATAGTAACGATAATGTTCCTCTTATAATCCTCCGGCATCTCGCCCGTTTCGTATATGTATTTTACCAGTTCAAACATCCTATTTACTACTTTCTGTCCCGCACATTTCAAAATTTCCGCCTGTATTTTATCTACACCCGGCGCTCTATTATTCTTTAGCCCCCTTAGTGCTATTTCAAATTCCTCTCTCAATATAGGTTTTCCTACATCTTCCCTATCGATGCTAGATTCTTCCTCTAATATCTCTCCTAATTCCTGGCCCTCGTATAAATTTCCTAAGTACTGCTTCCATCTATCCGCTTTCTCCTCTCTTCCTATCAGTATGTCCCCCGATTGACTCCTAACATTTCTACTTATTGTTCCTACATCCCTGAAGTTCCTCTTAATTATTTTGTAAGCCTCATCGGTCTTACCTACTTGCAACTTATCTTCTACTTCTTTGCATTTCTCCTCTATCCATTGTTCTTTCGCTTTTCTACATTTTCTAATGATTTCCCACTTTATTGCCTTATACGTTTTCAGTCCTTCTTCGTCTCGTCTGTTTTTGTCCCATTTTGCCCCTATTTTCGCCCAACAGCAAAATAATGCTAGCGCCGCCACTAATAACAAAATTTAGAATCCCTTAGTTGTGATAGTTGTAATTATGACGTACTCACTTGAGGAAAAAATTGATTTGATATCATGGTCTCTTCAAGGACATTCATTACGTGCAATAAGGGACCTTTTCTCAGTCAAATATGTAAATCGTCCGATCCCTGCCTTGAACACAATATCGACAGTAGTCGAAAAGTTTAAGTCAACGGGATGCATTTTAGGTTGTAAATGCCACAAGACACCTAGAATTAACGAGGATGCTGAAATGCAGGAATTAATGGTGTGTGCAATAGTAGAAGAAGATTCAAATATTTCTATCCCAAAAGTTTCCGAGGAGACTGGTTTTAGTGTGGGTAAAATTTACAAAATTTTAAAGAGAAATAAATATCATTCCTATAAATACGAAGCCCATCAAGAAATTTTCGATGAAGACCAGTACCGTAGAATGGAATTTTATAACACGGTAATAGAACGAGCAAATGCGGATGACAATTTTATTTATAACATCGTGTTCGCCGATGATTCCAAGTTTCCGTTACATGGTAGGGCACAATCCATCAATTCTACGGTATTGGGCTATTGAAAATCAGTATCGCCTGTTAAATACAAGGACACAATATCCCGAAAAATTGAATGTTTGGGCTGGTATTTATGGGAATGATATTATTGAACCATTCTTTATTGATGGAAATTTAAATAGGGAGACTTATTTGAATCTTCTTCAAAACCAAATTGTTCCTGCATTGGCAAACATTAACTCCAATTTTGACAACGTTTGGTTCCAGCACGATGGGTGTCCGGCCCATAACTCAAGAATAGTCATTGACTATTTGAATACGATATTCCCCCAAAGAATTATATCTACGAGAGGCGTAATTCAATGGCCACCAAGATCGCCAGACTTGGCTTCTAATGATTTTTTCTTATGGAGGTATATTAAATCAAAGTTATACGGGCATCTTCATGAAAGAGCTAATAATTTAAATCAACTGAGGGCTAATATTGAAAATTTATTTCAAACTATTAGCCCTCTTATGCTGACCAACGTTCGTTCAGAATTTTACGACAGGTTGGGTTATTGTTTGGCGCAAGACGGAGGCATCTTCGAAAATTTTCTTTAGTTTTTTTTCTTATTCAAGGGGATATTTTTTAAGTTTTAAGAGTTTGTATTTTATTTTTAATTATATTAAGAGAAGCTATTTATTTTTTTTAACTAAGTGCCTTCTAACGTTTTATTAGAAGGCACATTTTTTAATGCAAAACCAATTATAAAAATAATGCAAAAAAGATCATAGTTTGCTGTTAAATATGACCAAGATGTTTTTTCTTTAAATACCTTGATCATCTTTTAACAGTAAACCCATCAACATCACTTCCCACGTAAAAGTTTTTCCCCGTTACAAATACGATGTACAGTCCCTCACGTGTAGAACGTAACTGTCGTAGCGCCGCTAATTATCGACACTGGACAACCTGAAGCAGGGCGTACCGTCCGCGTCCCCTCCCTACACATTATACGAAATCGACCGATTGACTTGCTGTCTATTAAAAAAAATGAAAGAATGGTATATATATATATATATATATATATATATATATATATATATATATATATATATATATATATATATATATATATATATATATATATATATATATATATATATATATATATATATATATATATATAATAGAATATAGTATATTATACTATTATATCCAAAACTGCAATAGATATATAAAATATCGTTTTATAAACTTCAGAAATTAGTTTAAGGGATGCATTCCAGGGTTTAAAAGCAATTTTCATGAAAGATTAATACAAAACGTCAAGTAATAACAATATTGTCAAATTACCATCGGTCACAAACTACTATTTATTAAGTAATGACTGCATTATCAGTACCTACAAAATATCCTTTGGAGAATATTTCTCTTTAAGGTTTTAGACACACAGAAATTCTAGGCTATAAAGAGGAAGTTACATACCAACATAGATGAGGAAAAATGCACCCATGCTGAGAAAGAAGTGTCACACTTCTCTTATTTGAACTCGATCTGAAGGATATCACTTCTCTGGTAACCTATCATATTCACCTTGTAATGGACACAGAGTAAGTGTATGACCTTTTATCAGACTCATGTCAGGTACCTCACTGAACGTTCATCATATTTTTGATTCTATATCTCGGTGATATCTCTTGGTAGTGGAAACAGGCAAATGTTAAATAAGGATATTAAAAATGCTTCAATAATTCCTTATACAATGTAAGACTTGTATAAGTTCCGAAAATTTCACATTAAACTTCTGAGATTCATCAAGTAGGACACTCGTATTTTTAAACAAAGTTTTATGTACCCAAGACATATTTGTGTAACGCAAGATATAAAACACTTTAGGGCAGACATTTATTTTTTTCGGTAGGAAATAAATTTAACCGGAGATAAATATACTGTTCGGCCAAAATCCACAGTAAATACAACGTTTACTGCCTCAGGATAAAATGAATAGCGTTTCGGGTGGACCATGTTTTCCTGGTTTTACCACTACGTTTCATACGCACGCAGAAAATATTTAATAATGAAATTAACCATACTTAAAATATGTTATCTATTGACGGTTTATAGATGGATAATAGTAAGACAAGTTTACGTACTTCATTAGGAATATTTTTAGTTTTAGAATTTTAATATATATATATATATATATATATATATATATATATATATATATATATATATATATATATATATATATATATATATATATATATATATATATATACTTGTTTTAAGACTTGCCTCGTAACGTACTAAGATTTATTATATTATATGTATATATTTACAATCTTTTCGTCAATAAACTGATTCACAACATACGTGCGTATATAATCAAAAATGTTAATATTTACGTCATTTATTTCCTTTATTTATTCTATACTATACTATACTATACTATACTATACTATACTATATAGGTGTTTACATAATGCGTTTGATATTTATATTATTATATCGATTATGTTTTCCAGTTTATTTATTAATTTTATTGTCGTCTATTTCCATCTCACCTCATGTTTAAATATGTTTTACTACTTAAATCAAAAACTAATAGTTTCAATAAATATATTAATCCTTTAACTTTAGATTATATTAACATTGCAGCTAATAAATAAACAAATATCTACCTATCTATAATACGGAAATAAATTTATATATAAATATGAATTTCTATAACTTGCATCATTCATCACATTGTAAATATTGTGTGAACTGCACTGTACAAGAAGTATATTTTAAAAATATCAATGATATAGTATCTTGAAACATAAAATTTTGTGAAAGTTAACTTCTGTTATTAACAACTCTTCAACGACTTCTTACTTCGATGACTTCTTTATAGTTAATGTTTTTAGTTTGAAATATGTATAATATAAGGTCAAGTCCCAAATAGAAGAAAAAAGGTAAATACCTAAGTATTTTTACTACTTATACTAGATTGTCTAGGAGTATTTGTTCTCTTCCTTATAATAAATCGTTAATAAAAGTAATGCATAATTTACCAACTACGTTTGCCTAATATAAACTAAAACTTATCCTTATATAAAATATATAGTACCAATTTCAAAATACGCTACAGTTAAAATTTATAGTTGACAAGTTTGGTTGTAGTTTGGATTTATGTTAGCAATGAATTAGATTGGTAGTAGAATCAGTTAAAAAACAATATATAGATTTTTCATAGCTTCTCCTTAGAGAATTCGTTTAACTCAAGGAAGAATATCACAACTACTGCTGGCTAATATTTTGATCCACAATTTTATTCCAGATTACCCTAAATCTGGATCTTCAAAAAACTATATTTATCTGACATAAGAAAACGAGTCTCTTTTTTCTAAACCATGTCTTTTTTAGATGGTATGATGATGAACTATTTAAGTGATTGTATACGTCGAGTAAATACGATATATGATGAAACACCAATGAGATATTTGGTTATAATTTAATACAAAAATCTATCTTAAGTTTATGTCGTAGGAATATTTTTCACGCCATAAAAATAATATAATTGAGTGTTCAGGTTATTATATAATAAAGGTCAATGTACTCACAACTATAAAGGATGTACTATTTTCTATTGGGTGTCAAAAATGCATATGTATGAAAGAGTCGTAGGACTAGATATTTAATTAATGAATAAAACTAATTAATTAATCGTTAAGAAGTCATATGTTATAGGTCATTGCATTGAAATTGACGAATTTATAGCGGTGACTGAACTGCCTTCTAAGTATGGGTCAGATTACAATAAGAGATTGTGCGTGTAGTAGTGAAACCATTCCGCATTATAGTGGCCTGTATATTACGAGTATTTTGATATCGTAAAACATGAATCAGAGAACAGTTATAACATTAACTTATAATGATCAACGGAATTATATAAATATTGGGTATAAGTATATCTGATTGAGTAAGAGTACATCTGGCATCTACAGAATTAGTAAAAGTGTTAGATAAATCTGTCTATTTTTAAGAACAACGTGGAATTGGATGAAGAATTGCGTTAGCGTAGGTCAGATATTAGTGGGGTAGTCAACATAATATGGTGACGGAACATAACGACAACATTGCTGCAGTGAAAGATCTTCAAGGGAACGAATATACCCCAGCATTGTTGAAATTTGACACTACTAGAATTTGCTATTACAGTCGTTCATTACATTATATGAAAGAAACATTATGTGTAAGTTGTTGAGTAGGCAAATAGTTTTCTTTCTAATGAAAGACGTAATGAAACAAATGGAGAACATAAGCGCATGTTAATTATTGCTATGGATTTTCATGGCTTGCATAGTGGTATTTAATCGATGAGGAAGAAATTGTTAGATATGAGTGAAATCTTCAATTTCTAATAGATGCGGTGCAAGATTTCAGAATGTATAACATCAGTAACATTATTTTTGGTCTCGGTATTACCAGGCATCATAAAGCCTGTATTGTGTCAAAATCTTTCTTGGAAAATTTTATTTTAATTTAAAACCAACCCCTTTATTTTATGGATATGAACCCTTGACCTGCGGCTATTTCTGAGCCTTAAGATGTTTACTAAGTTGCAATTAGTTTATAAACCGGCTAGATTTCTGTGCTACGTTAAAAAAATTATCAAATTCAAGATGGAAATGTACAAGGGATGTTTCACGGGGTGAAAAAAATTGCTGGAGAGGTGGAAAATTATTTTCAGGAAGAGAGCTAGTACTGTAATTGTTTTATTATCAGTATCAGTTTATCATCAGTTAACCAAATCAATAACTGGACTAAAAAATGGCGTATACTGACCGAAACCAAATCAGTCCACATAAACTTCACAAATAAAAACAAATTTCAATCAGCATAAATAATGCCCGAACCTATAATGCCAACTCAGTGAAATATTTGAGTATTACACTAGACCCAAGACTTCGCTGGAAGGTCCAAGTTAAAAAGAAAAAAGATTAACTGGATATATTCATATTCATGGATGGATTCAAGAAAATGTACTGGTCAATATAATGCAAAGTTTTACTTCGCAGAGGGTAATTTTTAAACTACTGAAATAAGGAGACTAAACTCCTCCCCATCTGCAAATGCCTTATATAATAAGGACTAAACACATTAGATCCAAACAGATATTCTCCTGGCTATATGCCAAACACCAAGCGCTGAATTAAATGACAAAATTTGCCGTATTTTGCTTAACAGAGTGAGCACTAAAATACAGTGATTCAGATTGTTCCAAAACCACGAGGAAGATGTAAAGTGTCACCTATCTCAGGATGTCGCTAACTGCAGACCGGTTTCAATCTTATCTTGAGTCTCGTCAGATCAGTGTAAGCGAGTATACCTTTGACAGATGAGGCTCACATCTAGTAGACGTTGCTACATTCCACTGCAGTAGAAAGTACCAAACTCCTTCTCTTAGTAGTTTCGAGAACAATCTAAATCGGAATAAAGACTAGAGACCATCAATATAATGCAAAGTTTTACTTCGCAGAGGATAATTTTCAAACTACTGAAATAAGGAGATTATACTCCACTTCATCTGCAAATGTTACCCCAAATGTTAACCAAGAGTTAGCACCCCAAGTGCGAACTCTGTTAGAAAGAGTACGGCAAATTTTGTCATTTAATTCAGCGCTCGACGTTTGGCACATAGCCAGAAGAATAGTTGTTTTGACTTAATTTGTTTAGTCCTTATTATATATGGCATTTACAGATGGGGTGGAGTATAATCCCCTTATTTGAGTAGTTTAAAAGTACTGGCTACTTGGTAGGCACTCCAGCCTATCAACAAAATACTTCTGTATAAACAAGTTCTCAAACCAGTATGGACTTATGATATACAACTATGGGATTGTGCCAGCAGGAGTAACAGCTTAATAATCCTAAGGTTTCAGAACAAAGTGCCGAGGAATGCGCCTTGGTATGTCAGAAGGAATAACCTCCATCATGACCTTCAGATGGATACTGTGGGCCAAACGATTACCAAATTTGCAAGGAATCATGAACAGGTACTCCACCAACACGGGAACGTCGAGGTTATCCAGCTACTTGATAACTCAAATATCATAAGAATACTCAAGAAAACCTTTTGAGTTAGCCAAGTGATTATTAGTTAATGAAAAACAGAGTATTATGGGGTTGTGATACACGTTAATATTAGTGTAGTTAACTTATTAGAAATTAAGGAACACTAGTGAATAAGTCCTTAGATGTAAGTTTTCAACGTACCAATTTAAGTTAGGACCAAATTATTCATTGATCGATTCCACGATCAGATTGTGATATACCTAATGCCTCGTAAGGGCATTTAAAATCTAAAATTTTAAATAAAGTAAATCTAAAAAATGTTTTACTATTGTCTCGAGGTTTCTTTTCGTAAGACCTTTTCTTAGGTTTTAAAATAGAATTTAGCGAAAAACACTTTTTTTTTAAAAGTCAACAAAACTTGGTTACCGCTGTATATTTACCTATATATAGACTCGGTGGATGTACAGTCAGCATTTTCTTATAATGGTAATTGTTCTTTGTTCTATTTAACCTTATGTTATGTGTTGTCTAGGAATGTCGACTAAAAATAAATATAACAGTCTACTAGTAATATTATATAATTCCTCCCGCCATAGACGGAGGCGTAGCCGTAGAAGGGTCCTTGTGGGTTGATAAGTTAATTTTGATGGGGCTTCTGGTTCTGCATCGATTGCAGATGTACAGGAGGCCTATTATCAGTAGTATTGTAAAAATACTGATGCACAGTATTACGATCCAAGGGTGATCGATTAGGTTCAAATCGGAAGCTTGTAGATTAATATGTTTAAGATCACGAAGTTGTTGGTGAAGTTCCTTTAATTCAGTGATGTTGTCTAAAGAGTATGAAAAATTATTTGATGTCATAAGTGGCTTTCATAGAAAATAGGTAGTTGAAGTTGGGAGTGAAGTTGGAGATGTGTAGACTTCTTCTTGGTCAATCCAAAGAGTGCAGTTGACATTTGGGGTGATAAGTGATGTTTCTTTCAATATTCGAACTTTTAGGTCGGTACATTTTTCTTTTATTTCAATGGGTAATGTGGGGATCATCAGAATTTGTCCATTAGGTCTGGTGTTTGGCGTGCTGGCACAGCGTTACAGGCAATGTTAGGCTGTCGTTGGATCATGTTGATAATGCAGTGACTACTAGTGTCCATAATGTTGTCAGACAGGTAGATGTCATCGAGAAGCGGCAGTTCTTGGTCAATGCATGTTCATTTGTAGTACCGAGTATCAGGAAGGATTTAGGGGGTAGAACTGTCAGGCTTTTATAGGGTAGTGGGATGAGTTTGAACAAAAAATAAGTTTTTTCTTTTAGAATTGGTACTAAAATTTCGATATATAGTTTTGAATTTTTTATAAAAGTTTTTATTTGAAAAAGGCTTAAATAATAATGAATATTAAACATAGGAATTTTGTTCGTTTTATATAAGAGTTTAAGATTTACAAAAATTTATTTGATATCATTAGCAGTTATAATATTTTAATGCATTAAATTTAGGTGGGCGAACAATAGAGCGTTCTCAATATTAGAAAGATAAATTTGAAGAAAATTTATATTGTTAATTATATCTTGTATATATTCTTGAATAATTATATTATTAAGTTTTGTAGTAGTGCGATTGTTATTTGGTTTATGATTTTTATTGTATCTTCAAGATTATTGATTAAATTTTTAAGTATGGTTGTCTTTGTCTCTATTTGAGATACGATTGAATGTTGATTATCACATAAAATTTTGATATTAGCATTAATTTTCTCTCTGTCATCGTTATCCATTAAACCAAAGAGGGAGTTATACAGTAATCCAACAGGATTAATTAGACCTCGTTTGAATCTTTTATTATTAGAATGAATTGTTTCAAATTTATAAAATGTTTTATTTAAAATAAACTCGGCTTGTAACCACTTGATATATGAGTCATGTTTTACAGAGTCTTCTTTAATTGTTATTAAATTAGTAAAAATGTTTAGAAGTTGGTTTTCTACAGTGTGAAGGTTAATTACATGGAGAAAAGAGTGATAGTGGAAAATTATTTTAAGTGGACCTAGTATTATCGGAAGGAGAGGATTCCGGACTGGTTTTACTTGCAGCAATGCCTATTCGTAGAGTAGATAGAGGAATGTCAGACTCATTGTCTTCATCCTGTAACAAGGAGGATGGTTTTAGTTGTTTTTTCTTTTTTATTTTGTTTTTATGAAAAGTTCCGGCAGAGGTGTCGACAGTGGGACCTTTATCTTTATAAATTGAGACACGTTTAAATATCGGTTTTATTTTAGGGTCACGTGGGGTTTTTATATTTAGGTATTCTTGAGATGATATATCTACAGGTTGGGGGTCATCTAAATTTTTGTTACGCCTAGAAAGTACTTGAGCTTTTTGATGTTTAGTACGACTTTGTACCGTTTGAAAGAGTTGTTTTGCAATGTTTTTCGTTGAGTCAATGTAGTCTTTTGTAATCTTAGCCTCACTTAACGTGGGTGAATTGTCTTTGTCAAGATTAGAAAATGTAACATTAAAAGGAGTCAGTTTTGTAATTGAGTGTACTGAGTTATTATAACAAGAAACGGCTGAAGTTACGAGATAACTTAATGGCTTGTTAGGGTGGCCGATTTTTAAAGTTCGAAGGGAGTCAAGAAGAGTGGAATGGAAACGTTCAACAGGACTATTGCTGTTGGAGTTTCTAATGGAGGTTATGTGAAGTTCTATGCCGTATAATTGACAATATTCTTTGAGAAGAAGGTTGTTGAATTCTTTGCCAGCGTCGGCAATAATTTGGGAAGGCGTTCCTAAATAGGAAGTGAATTCAATAAGAGCTTGGACAATATCAATTGCGTTTTTTGAAGGAAGTTTAATTGCTTGTCCGTATTTAGAAAATGGGTCTAAAACAGTAAGATACATTTCTGATTGGATATGAAAAAGGTCGATATGTAAGACATCCAAAGGTTTAGTAGGTGTTGGAGTATGTTGCAATTTAATGTGTTGAGGATTTCGATCATATTTTGCGCGTTGACAAGCGTCGCAGAGATTTATATAACGATTAATATCGTTAGAAACATTAGGCCAATAGAACTTTGTTGAAATGCGTTTGATCGTTTCATTTATACCTCGGTGTGTAGTTTTTGTCTCATGCCAAAATTTTATATCTTTAATCTTTTCACGATCTTCTAATAGATAAGTGACGTAGGAATTTGAGAATACAATTTTAGTAAGGGGACTGAATTTATTTCTCAGTACACGGAGTATTTTTTTTATAGCTTCACTATGAAAATAGAGGCAACTGTTGTTTGTGGTGTTGATATAATTTTTAAGATGAAGAAAAATTTCATCATCTGATATACTAGTATGAAATGTTAGAATGTGTCGGGTTTTGTTGAAAGGTTTTTCTAGTGAGGGTAAGAAGCGTGCGGCAAGAGTGTTTGATTCAGTAATGATAATTTGCCGATTAAAAGAGTTTACAGGTTTCTCTGTAATAGGTGATGCACAGACAGGATTTTCGTGTGCTGTGTATCGTCCGATAGGTCATTAAGAAAATTCTCAAGACGTTCAGGATCTGGACTTGGAAGGTTATCAAGTATTAGTTCAGGATTTGGATTATTTTCAGAGTCTATATTAGGAAGATTGTCTAATTTTTCAAGAAAGTCAGATAGATCGTCTTGATTTTCTGTACTAGGGTTATTGATCATGGAAAGTTCATCGTCAAGGGCATGCGTTTCGTCAATTTTGATTCTGGAAAGTGCGTCTGCGTACAAGTTAGTTTTACCTTTTTTGTAACGAATTTCGTAATCGTATTTTTCTAATTTCAATCACCAACATACAAGGCGTGACTGTGGGTCTTTTAATGAAAAAAGCCATTGGAGAGGTTTATGATCTGTATATATTATAAATTTTTGACCAAAGAGGTAGGGTCTAAAATATTTTATTGCATAGACAATTGCCAAAAGTTCTTTTTCAATTGCACTATAATTAACTTCCGCGGGATTTAATTTTCGAGATGCGTAAGCGACTGGTTTTTTGTCTTGGGAGAGAACGGCTCCAATTGCGAAATTTTTTGTGTCGGCTGTAAGTTCAAAAGTTTTTGTAAAGTCTGGGTATACTAATAAAGGTTCGTTGGTAAGTATATTTTTACATTTTTCGAAAGAGGCAATAATTTCAGGGGTGTGAATAATATTTTCATTTTTCTTTAGACACTTAGGTAAAGGTTTTGTTAGTTTCGCTAAATTGTCAATGAATTTACGATAGTATCCAACAAGTCCTAAAAATTATTTAATTTCTTTTGCAGTCTTTGGAATGGGGAATCGATTAATCGCTTAATCGCTTAATTTTGTCATAATTTGGTTTGATACCTTCTGTGGTAATGACGTGTCCTAAGAAAGCAGTTTCATTTTTTAAGAATTCAGATTTATGGAGAGAAATTTTGAGAGAGTATTTTCGAAAAGCTTCGAAAACTAATTTTAAATTTTGAATATGTTCCTGAAGGGATGTAGAAAATATGATAACGTCATCTATATAGACTAGACAAATTTTATGTTGAAGGTCTTTGAGTACGTTATCCATTACGCGTTGAAATGTCGCGGGTGCATTTTTGAGTCCAAAAGGCATACGAAGTTATTCGTAGTGGCCATTTTCAACTGTGAAAGCTGTTTTTTCATTAGAATTTGGATCCATTTCAATTTGGTAAAAGCCTTGTGATAAGTCAAGTGTAGTAAAATAATTGCATCGTCCTAGTTTGTCAAGAATATCCGTAGTATTGGGGAGTGGGTAACGATCGTCGATTGTTTTTTTTTTGTTTAAATTGCGATAGTCAATGACTAATCGCCATTTTTGCTTTCTACTAGCATCAGGTTCTTTCGGTGCAAACCATACAGGGCTACTCCAGGGACTACAAGAGGATTTAATTATTTTTTCATTTTACGGATTTGGTCATGTATTTCTTGTTTATGGACATGCGGAAATCGATATGAACGAGTATAGATAGGGGTATTATCTGAAAGGCGAATTTTATGTTTACGTCATTTGTGAATGAAAGAGATTTGTTAGGAAGTAAAAACACATCTTTGAAATCTTTACAAAGGGAAATTGATTATTGTCGTTCTTTGACATTAAGATGATCGGTACGAATAAATTTAGAAATATCGCTGCGATTAATTTGAGCTGTGTTAGATTGCAAGGGAGATTAAAAAGCGGATTTTGTTTCAAAATACTGCAGAGGATAAGCAGTAGTAGGGTTTTCAAGATAAATAGTTTCTGTTTCATTTGAGAGGTTATGAATTTCGACTAAAGCTTGGCTATTTTCAGCTGTCGTCACAATGGAAGGGATTTTCAGATTTCCAGAATTTTGTTCAGGAATGTAAACGTCTCCTATTGGGATATTAATTGGAATAGTGGTGTGAAGAATTTCAAAAACATTGATTGTGATGCGTTTAGCAGTATCATGGGGGTCTCGAAAATAAAGGGGAATTTGACAATTATCTTCATAGCATACCTGGTTAGAAAAATTACAAATGATATGAAATTTAGTAATAACGTCTAAGCCTATTAAACCGTCGAAGTAATTATGGAAATCGAATGGAATAATTTTTATTTTCTCATTAGAATTTAGTTCCGAAAATGCAGGAATTTCTGCACAGAACTGGATTTGTTTTTGACCTAAGCATGTTTTAATTGTGGAATTTTCTTTAAAAATTGTTTCAGGATAATATTTTTCAAAGATATCGGGACGTATTAAGGATTTAGAAGAACCAGAATCAATTAATAATTTCATTGGCGGGTCGTTAATTTGAATATAAGCAAGTTGGGCAGCTAGAAAGACATTATGGTCTATGTCTGATCCGTTGCAGTTAATATATTCCGAAAATTTTCAGTCAATGTTTCTTCTTGGGTGATCTCGTCGTCTGGAATTTCGGAATGAAGATTCCATTCGTTATATTGGTATGTAGTTTCGTCAGAAATAGGTTCATTAACATCATATTCAGGAAATACAGTGTTCTCCTCTGGTTACTCGTCTTCGTGGTTATATAGTTCTTCGGAGACAAAATGTTGTGGGGTTTGGTCGAATGTACGGAAATTTGGTCGAGTTGTAATATGTGATTGAGGTCGCATTTTAGGGCGTTTGATAGTAGAGACACCGGACATTGGTGTAGGTTTATATGAAGTTTGGTGTTTACCAGAAACTTGGGCATTTGTGTTGAAATATTGCTTAAGTGGTTTATGTTGTACATGTATAGGTTGCGAGGGAAATTGTTGTGACCTGTATTGATTAGGATTCCTTTGAGTATTGAAATTTTGACTTGAATAAAAGTTTTGGGATCTGTTACCAACGTTTTGATTATTATAATTTCGTTGGAAATTTTGAAAAGGTTGATTTGATTGAAAATTTTATGAGCATTCATATACAGGTTGGATTTTTTCAACGGGACGTTGTTGTTGTAAGCCTAATGATAATCTTTTATATTCGTCATATTTTACCTGCTCATCTATGAATGAGATGGCAGCCTCAAGTGATGAAATCGTTGGATTATTTTTTAAAATTGTTTCATAATTATTTGGTAAATTCATTTTATATCTATTAAATATTTGCCTTTCGTAGAGGCTAATATGACCACGTTTTTCCTCAGGGGAAATATTCGATAATTGTATTTTAGTAATTAATTTAGATTTTAATTCTATTAATCGGTTGTCAAAATTTAGAAGCGTTTATTTTGGATTATATCGTATATACTGAAGTTCCTGCTTTAAAGTTAAAATATTTCTATTATCACTAAAATTTTAAATATATAAATTTTTCATTTGTGGCCATGTCACGATATCGGGACGATTAAAAAGTAAAATATGCGCTTTACCTTTTATTTTATTTTTTATTGCACTTAACATTATTTTAATGTGGAATAGTTCATTAGTAGTATTTGTTTCAAATAAATTTTCTATAGCATAAAAATAGTTCTGTAACATTAACTCATCTCCATCAAAATTTGGAATAAATTCAACAAGATTTTTAACTTTTTCAAGGTCTAATTGAGCCATGTCGATTTGTTCGTGTTTTAAATATAGTTCTCTAACTACTTAATTGTCTTGACGGAGTAGTTGGATAAGGTCCACTCATTAAAAAGAAAATTAATACTAAAAAATTACTTTGAATTGCAAAATTGTTTCTTGTGATTTGTTCTCAACCTAATTAATTAAACCCTATAAATGTCAAATAAAACGAAATTCCTACCTAGCTGAATCACAAATTATACCTAGTCAAAGGATAATTATTTCGATGATTATTACTAGGGTTGTACCGCGACTATCTTAAACTTTGTTCAAAGACAGAAAGGTACGGACAGTGCTAGGAAATACTCGGACTTCGTTTTTTCCTGGTCGTCGATCTGAGCGGGGTTGAACGTTGAGATGTAGGACCGTTGTCTTCTAAAGGATCTGGAGCCCACCAGTTCCGCACAATGTCAGCGAGCCTGTGATGACAATCCTACCGACTGCGCCGGTTAACTTTCTTCCCTGATTTGATCACCAAAAAATAAACTTCAACACCGAAATATTTCAGTAGCACTTTATTAGATAGTTTAATTATAACAAAGATACAAACTAATCTAAACTTGGTTCCCGCTGTACATTTACTATATATAGACTCGGTGGATGTACAGTCAGCATTTTCTTATAATGGTAATTGTTCTTTGTTGTATTTAACCTTATGTTATGTATTTTCTAGGAATGCCGACTAAAAATAAATATAACAGTCTACTAGTAACATTATATAATTATATATATATATATATATATATATATATATATATATATATATATATATATATATATATATATATATATATATATATATATATATATATTTATATATTATAATTCAATCCTAGGATACATTAATACGATAACCTATTTTAGTTAATATAGAACCATTAGGAGTTAGTTGTTCATTTGAAATAACCCCCTATTTGTAGGGACTCAATTAGTGAGGGTATACAGTGGAACACTTGCTTCGAAATTCAAGAACAGAGACCATTAATATGTATTTTTCAGGAACCCTCGTCATGCGGAGTAAATTAGTATTTGCTTACGTTCTGCTGCTATCTAACGGAATAAATAAGGTGAAATACGTTATGGGCCGGCCTGTTTCAAATTTAAAATTTACTTTTATTTAACGATGACAAAACACTGTACCAAATGTTACTGGATATTTTATGTACATTTAACGGGCTGTAAGCCATTATCGGAGATGTTCTTTAATGGAACACAATTTTTGGATATATGAATGCTCCTTATTGGAACTCTTACTTCATTTATATTTAAATAGATATAGTGACGTAAAATAGGACAGAAATTACTACTGTAAAGTACTCTATGTAAATATATTTTCGCATAAACTTGTTTCTGATCATTTATATAACTTATATATTTGAAAATATATGTGTTGTACCCAAATTTTAAAACAAATATATATTTAACTATACCCATTACAATTACGGAATCAGAATATCAGGTCTTTTAATTTTTACTTTAAATGTTTCCTTTTTAAAGAGTCTATATGATATAATAATACAACTTTTAGTACCACAATATGGTATCTTCTGTCTCACTTCTACATTTCTTAATCCATTTTTATAAAAATGTAGTTAATGTTTTATTAAAAATGTATTTAACAGTTGTTTATTTTTTAGTTAATATGTAATCACTTGTTATTCATTATGAAGATTCACACATTATCTTTAAAAAAAAGTTTTTGATGAGACACTTCATATATTATTTTAATAACATTTCATCTCTAAATAAAATATCACAGATGACGGTCCTGAAGATATCGATTATTTTGTCATGAGAAAAGTATAACGTGACTGTCCCGAGAATTATGAATAAAACTGTCACTAAAGTAGTGTTAATATATTCAATATTGGACTGAACGTATTATTTAGGATATTTTACCAAAAGACGCCTATTAATTAATCTACCTACCCTACATCTATCAATTAAGACCCATTTTAATGCCTTCGTAGTGTATGAGTAATGTAAAAACTTACAACGATATGCTATTATTATTTATACATAGTAGTCATTAAGGATAAATTGGTGGGATTAAGGTAAATATATATTGAACATCTGTCACTAAAGTTAAATAGGATAAACTATAAAAGATGGTAGGTGTCGTATAAATCAAAAGTAATACAAGAGTTTACTAAGTTATATCAATGTTCGACGCGATGAATGGATTTACGTTGTTGGTCCTGATAACAAAACCCCCATCATAGTAAAGCTCGCATAGAAACATTTAACACAATGTGATGTGGGTATAGGGCAGCCCATTTTCTAGAATTAGAAGTATTAAGTTAAAAAGTTATACAGATTGGTATAGGTACATATATGATCTATTTATTGGTATACATTTTTATTCACTTTAGTGACTTACTTTAGTTCATACATTTCAGCTAGTGTTATAAATGTAAACGAAAGGAACTTATGTATGTGAAAATTGAGTAAGATACATGTGAAAATTATTACATTTATACATAATATAGGAATTTTCTTTTGTTCGATATGCAATTTTATTTTTACTTACAATTAATCAGAGGTCAATTTCATTAAGTCCCTCATAATAAATTCCAATAAATTTGAAACTAAAAGCTGACACATCGGTTCAGGTATATTTATGTTATAATGAGTTTTAAATATTTGATTGTGATATGATCCTGCTCTGTTATTATATACCAACATATACAATAGGGCTAATTTCATAGCTAATAACAATTTAAATTTATATTGCAAACAATACTCGTATGTAATTTCATCTATTGCTTATTTTAAATAGGCTATATTATGTCCCATGTGCTAATAAAATATTATGTCAATTTTTTTCTGAACAACACTCATTAGCTCATATTAATACTTTAAATGTTACTAATATTAAAAATTATAAAATTCGTTTTAGTTATGAAAATAAATTGGAGGAAGGTACAGGAAAACTGTGATTCTAGAGAGAAATAAATATATTCGTCACATTTTATTTTTATCTGTGTAATAATCCATTCAGATACTTTAGCTAAAACTTAGAATATAATAGCATACATAGCTTAATAGGTGAAAATGCTGAAAGACTGGTAAGCAATCAACGAAATACAAGTCGTTAAAATCGTTTCTTGATTATTATTGTAATTCTTCAATGACATATTCTTGTAAATTAACTAGAGAGGCAACATATACTTACATAATATAATGTATTTTTCAACGAGATTTTAATTGATAACTAGAAATAGTATTTTTAAAAATAGGATGGCCATTCTCTTAGCTCTCTTGATTTTACGACTTGATGAACCTGACAACAATACCAAAGAAACGAAATGCCTAAAATAAAAAGATAGTAAATCAATAATTACTAATTGTAATTATGTATTGCAAAATTCAATACGTAACACGGACAGACAAGAAGTTCTCAGTAAAATTTAAATATTGTTAAATAAACTGATTATTATTTTAATGTTAAATATCGTAGACGCGGATAATGAAGACATTCCAGATTACATTCAGAATTTGAATTTCGAATATTTCAACGTCTTCTTTTTTTTAAACGATCAGTAAAGCGAATCATTGAAAACATCTATGATTACTATCTATAACTGCATGTTTATTTAGTATTTGAAATATATATAGCTTAAGCAAACTGATCTAATGAACTTTGTGTTATTTTTTGTTAATCTTTGGAGACCATATATTACAATTACAACTTACAGTTGACTATATCAATCAGTTTTTAATGGATCGGACAAAATCAATATAGTCTATAATTCATATTATAATGTATATCATTATTCTTATTTACGATAAGTATTTCATAACAATTAAAGTTGCCCCATCGTCATTAATCCATTATAAGCTTTACTTTTGTCCTGTATTGCTTTTAAAAGGGTCGAGTATTCTCACGAGATATTTGAGTGATGAACGATTTCTTTTATGAAAGAAGAAGCCTTTACAATGGATTGGAAAGAATACAGTAATAATATAAGCCCCCCCGAATTGATACTCAATATCATTAAATCTCTCAAATCGTAAGTTGACACAATGTCACCAGCTAATATTATACCTATTAGAGCGAAAAAGGGTATACGTAAGAAAATAAATAAAATAGACTCTTCGAGATAGAATCTTTGAAATCAGTCTATCATGATTAAAATGCTCATCTCAAACAATAAACTGGCAATGTATCTCACAATGAAAATTTTCCTTTGTAGCTTGAGAATTTCTTAACAAAATGTCAAACAGTTTGAAAAATGCACATGGAATTTCTTTTGAACCATGTAGAATAGAATTTCTGAGAATAATAAAGAATCAAGAATATATTACATTCTCTAATCGAAATATGCTATTCATTAAATGCTGTTAAATGTTATTATAAATTGTTACTAAATAAATGTAGGCGGTAAAAATAAAACAATATACACCCTAAATGTGTATGTGAATGTGAATGTAGTACAATAAACCTATAAATTTAATAATTATAATTCTGTATCCGTATGACTAATTACGAGACCTCATCTTGATCAAATTGTTGTTGTTTCAATCAATAAAATGAATTCGTGCTTCTGGCATACGTTCACGCTCGTTGTATATTTTTCTCAGTGACATCTTTTTCAACGGCATTAGTTTACAACACATGTACACCGATAAAATTTTAGTCAGTGCTCCGTAATATAAATTAGTAAAGTTGGCCTTTGGGAACCACAGGCTTGGAGAATTCTAAATAATTGTTTCAATGAAACGGAAGTACAAAGCTTGCATCCTGGTTTTCTGTATCGGTTTTATATGTCTGCTACTATGCAATGGCTTATTCCGAATCAATGTTCAGCGTCCGGGTATTGAAACCGAACGGAAAATGAAACTCACTCATAATACCTTAAAATATTAGAACATATTTAACAGTAATATGGATTAGGAAATATAACAACTATTGTAGCTCATATTGATAAAATTATAGCTCATATTGATAAAAATTAATGAAAACAAAGTAACGGATATGTTAGTCACATAGTAGATAAATTAATTAAAAAACGTAGATTTAGGACAATTTTTCTTAACGACATTTCTTAACACAAAATTGTGTCGAATCTATACAAACTACAATTTATCGGAGGACCTAAAAGATGTTTCACAGATTTGGGAATGGCATTGTTGCATTCTTCTCGAAAAAAATGCAGCAACTTTTAGAAAATTCAAGAGATTAAATTTAAAATAACAAGGAAAGTCTTATAACCCGGACTTTATTTGCCAACATTGTGGTCAAAAGTATATTAAGCAAATGAAAAAAGGAATTGTATCTATGTTTAAGGATGGAGCATATGGCGAACTTAAAGTATGGAATATTAGAAAAAAAATTATGAAATATTAGAAAGAAACTAAAAAAATTCTAGTGACTTAAAGCTAGTTAAGAACATAACCAATAACAGATTGTTGGACGCCTTTGAAAGTATTGAGGTAAATATAATAATAGCATGAAGAGAGGACTCCATATCTAACCTTCTCTTATTTTCCTTAATATGGCGAATGACATTCATGAATTATTATGTTTACCTCTTAAGATTTAATGAAAATAGTTGTTATAGAAGATGAGACATTAGAATAAGTGATGCAGTAAACCGGAACATATTATTTCTTCACTATTCATTTATCATGAACAAAAGTAATTACATTGAGTGAGTAATAATTACCTTAGTAAATAGTGCATAGAACCGGAAAAATATTCCTAACGGTTTACTGTATTGATAAAAACATATAAGAATATAAGAAACATATGACAATGAAACTCTGACAAATATAAAATTATATTTTTTGGTATCTTACAAAGAAGAACTCTCATGTGATATATTATAAATTAAAACTTTGTGAGAATTTATCAGCAGACAAGGAATTAATGGGGTGAAACTAGCAGTGTTTTGCCCAATAATCTTGGTCATCTTATATTGAAATGTTCAATCATACACAACCTACTGAAAAGGTGCCTGGCAAGATGTAAAGAGTAGAAATGTTTATCCGTATTTAAATATGGAAACAGCAAATTCAACATATTTTAAAGTGCACAACGGATTATATGGCCAGGATATGATTAAAATGATAGTTTTAATCATATTTTTGAGATGGTTAAAACTATCATTTTAATCATATCCCGATAATGCTAACTGGGTCAGCGAAACGCGCGGCGAGTAACATGTAAGCTTTCGGCATTCATTAAACTGGAAAATTGATCTCCTGATTTCGAAAATAATATAAAAATCTATTAAACTTGTAAATTTGTATCTGTTCATTATACAGTTACATTATACAGTGATTTAGTAAAATAATGAATAAATTCGTTAAAAATTCAAAGAATAATTTTTTGGGAAAACTTTTTTCGGATCTGTCAAATTTTACTTTTAGTTGCGCATTTAATTAATACGTACAGTGTGATTCGTGGAGGTAATGTCAGTCAATTTTTTATAGCATCTGCATTTTTCATTATGGAGTATAATAATACATTATTGTGATAGGTCAGAAAAAAAATGAGGAAAAACAATTTTGCAATTTTAAAATACTAAATTTAATGGTAATGATTATTTAACAAATCAACTAAGATGAAGTCAAATAGTACAAAATTGCCTGCCATTAAAAAATGTATCGATTACGTCATAGTTCCTACACGAATCACTCTATATGTATTAACTCTATTTTAAAAAAATGCGCAACTAAAAATAAATGTGACGATTCCGAGAGTTTTTCTCAAAACATTCCTTAAATTTTTAACGAATTCATTCATTACTTTACGAGAGCACTGTATAATAAGTAGTGTGGAAGAAACGTATTGACTATCTCTAAAGTACCTGAAGACTACCTATTTGGTAGTTTTCAGGTTTTATGGAAAACGCTTGAACACGTCGATTTAGTTTTCCAGTTTCCCACATTCTGTTAGAATTCATTTTTTTATTGAGATCTGTCAAAAATATGACGTCATCGACATTTTTCTTAAATGACAATATATGGCGTGTAATACATCAATTGAGAGCTTTTGTTTCACACAGTATGTTTTTAGATTTTTTTTATTAGTTATTTCTTATTTTATTAGTTATTTATTTTATAGTTATTCTGTCGTGCCGTTTCAAAATGGCGACTGTTCAATTGTCAAAATTATCTTAAATTAATTCCCAATAAAAGAATAACTTTTTCTTGTTTTATTAGAAAAAAAGTAAACACAATCAGATTAAGACAATCCTAAGGCTTTATCATTTAATGACTGCTCTTACACTCAGTTTCTTGAGCTGAGCTTGTTTTTAAATCCATGGTGGGAAAAAAATTCGATATCTCAATGTCGTTGCAATAGCAGTTTTGGTCATAGTAAGCTTAGACACACCAAACACAAACAAAAATTAATGTCAATATTGACAAGTGGTAAGGTTGAACATTAGTAAAATTTTTAAGATTTTACTGTCATTGTTAACGTGGCCATGTTAAAAATTTACCTAAAAATGGAAGGCCGAAAGTAGATGAAATATTCAGCTTGACGTCCTATTGGCTGTTGAAGAAAATTCGCATAGTGCCAGTCGGCAGCTGGCATTGGATGTCAGAATAAGTCACACGTCTATGCAAATAATTTAGCACAAAGAAAAATATCACTGACTGCAATCTGCAATCCTGCGAAATCATGCAACAAATTTGTAATCAAGATGTATTGTCGCAAATATTTAATCTCATGTAATATGATACCCATGCTTATACCATTCCTTTCATTTTCGATAACATATCTCTTGGCAATATTACGCTTAACGTAATATAATTATTTGAATCATTTATCTTAACAGAAGCTGACACAGCCCTTAGATAAGAAACTTTATAAATACTCATTTCTGTCCTTCATTACTAACAGTGAATCTTGTAAGTTTGAAATAAACGTTTTGTTGTGTCAACCCCGTGTCTCACTTGTATTACTGGCGCAGTCGGTAGTGGATAGTCGTTCAACGTTTCTGCTGTGTATCGAGCACTCTTCAATTTCCCGAAGAATCAGAAGTCGCTGATCGTCCGTCTCAACGGTTCAACTATCCAGAATCTTCAAAACGTAATCCCAGAGCACAACGACACCAAACGTAAGTAAACTTGCATTATTCCTGTTCACCCGTCCCTATTTTTGCACTGACAATTTTCAAGCTACTTTTTGAAAGTGTGTAATTTTAGTGACAACCTCTTGGAGTCCCGCATCGTGCGATATTCTAAGGGAAGCTTTTTATTTTTGTATCGTACAAATTAAAAAGATTAGGTTAAGAATTCAAAAAACAAGAAATTAAATTTATTAAAACATTTTAATAATTTTAAAGATAACTTCAGTAGAGATTAAATAGTTACCGTTTATTTTACTGTTTAAAGAATTTTAATTTTTAATTTTTCCTTACTTTTATTTTATTTTTATTTACATTGCTAAGAAATTAACAATTGATTTTTTATTTTATTTTTATTTTTGCTAAGAAACTACCAGTTGAATTTTTATTTTTATTTTTATTTTTATTTACATTGCTAATAAATTACCAGTTGAATTTTTATTTGTTATTCTATTTTTATTTACATTGCTAAGAAATCACCAGTTGAATTTTATGACAAGTTTATACTCTTCAGAAGACGAAGATTATTCTCACACTTTAAGTAAAGACGAGATTTCGGATATTTCTGATCTTTTGAATAACACTCTTTCATTTAACACGATGTCTGAATTAGATTTGCATAAACTTAAGAACATTTCTGAATTTGTTCCGATTTTTTCTGGCGAAGAAACGGAAATAAGTAATTTCTTTGATGCTGTTGAAAATCTAATGGAAGTGTGCAATTCAAATGTTCCCCTACATATTAGAATTGTAGTAAGCTGCATAAAAACTAAAATTAAGGGCAAAGCTCTTCAACTTTTGAACAGTAGACCTGATATTCAAACATGGCCTGAAATAAGAAATCTTTTCTCCACTAACTTTTCAGATCATAAAAGTTTAGAAACATTACAGCTAGAGTTACAAAATTGTAGACTAAAACCAAACGAACCTTTGATTAATTTTGGCAATCGTTTAATTGAACTTAAATCTAAAATAATTTCAAAAATTCAGTTATCAAACATACCAATAAATGAAAAGGCTGGGTCTATAGCGTTTTATAAGAACCAAGTTTTTAATATTTACAAAATGAATATGCCCCTTAATTATGAAAACATGCTTAGGTATAATACCGCCATTACTGAATTAGAACACGCCATTACTTTTATCGATGAGCAGGTTAAATACGATGAGTTCAAACGCTTTGCGTTCGGACGACAGAATACAACACCTCGATATCCGATATTACCAATGCCTAAACCACGCCAACAAACGAACCAACCGGTGCGATTACCAATATTTCAATCTTAACCCAATAATTATGCAAACAATTTTAATAACCCTGGTAATTTTAAAAACCATAATATACAACAACAACGCCCCTTTGGCACCCAAATACAACAAAACCAAAATAATAGATCCAACGTAAATGTGTGGAGACCAAACCCGAACCAAAAATTCGCTAGACCTACCCCAATGTCTGGAATCAGTGGAACGAATGCAACTAGACAACAGCCTAGTACATCAAGAATTCAGAACGCCCCAAACCACAACTGGCAACCAAGATACAACCAGCCGAAGTACATGGTAGAAGAACTTTTTAATCAAGAAACGGATCCTACAACGCAGAATCCCTGCTGGATGGACAATACCCCACTGACACCTTACGACGAACCCTCAACAAGTCAAATGGACCTCCCAGAAGAAAATCCACAAGGAGAAGAATGGGTATACTTAAACGACGGAAATGGAAACGAAGAGAATATACCGAATGATTATGAAGAAAGTCAAGAACAAAATTTTCCTGCAGCCCCGAATATAAACAACCGGACATAGTAGAACTAAACTCTGCTAATACACCGTGTTCGCTTCCATATATTAATATTCGAGAACCCCCTTTAAAATTATTGATCGATACCGGATCATCAAAGACCATAATTCGTCCCGAAATAATTCAAAAATATTACCCCAACCATATTTTCTCTCATGAAACACTTATCAAAACTTCAACCGGCAAATCGACTTGTCAATTCCAAGCAAACATCCCTTTATTTAAAGAATTTAATATAGACTTCGATTTAAACGTACTTCTGTATGATTTCCATGATTTCTATGATGGCATTTTCGGTTTCGAAGACCTACAAACGTTAGGTATCCAAATAGATTTCCAAAATCATCTTATCTATAATGACTACTTCCAGATTCCAATTTCTATTCGACAACCCGAAGAAATTTCACGTACTTATTCTTTAAACCCCGTCGAATGTATTGTTCGAGAAATCCCTGTCTCTATTGACAACGGCGAAATTGTCATCCCATTTCAAAAAACCGACAATTATCTTATTCCTTCTGGTATAAGCAAAGCCAAGAATGGCCTAGCTCAAGTCGAAATATTTAACACCAACACTTACCCTATCACGGCTCAATTCGATACACCAATTGATGTCCAACTCTATTCCGAGTATACTGGTTTTGAACCCCAAATTTCAAAAAACGATAAGCCAACTCATAATTCTCTCAATTTCACCAATCAACACATACAAAATCTTCTACGCACTGACCATCTCAATGAAGAGGAACGTTTTAACCTTCTTGAACTCTGTAAAAATTACTCACACGTATTTCACTTCCCTAGTGACAAATTAACTTTCACAAACGAAGTCAAACACCAGATAAAAACTACCGATGACACCCCCGTTCACGCAAAATCATATAGGTATCCTTATGTCCACCAAAAAGAAGTACAATTGCAAATTGATAAAATGTTACAAGATGGAATCATTCGACCTAGCTCCAGCGCTTATAGCTCCCCCATTTGGATCGTGCCGAAAAAACTCGATGCGAGCGGCAAACAAAAATGGAGGCTTGTGGTCGACTACAGGAAATTAAATGACAAAACCAAGACTGATAGATACCCGTTACCTAACATAGCGGATATACTGGACAAACTGGGCAGATGCCAATATTTCACGACTCTCGACCTCGCTTCAGGGTTCCACCAGATTGAGATGCACCCTGACAGCATAGAAAAAACTGCTTTCAACATAGAGAATGGCCACTTCGAATACGTACGGATGCCATTTGGCCTCAAGAATGCGCCTGCAACGTTCCAGAGGGTGATGGATAATATATTAAAAGATCTGCAGAATAAAATATGCTCCGTATACATGGACGACATCATAATTTTCAGCACGTCGTTACAAGAACACCTACAAAACCTGGAACTGGTATTTAAAACCCTCGAAAAAGCCAACCTGAAGATTCAATTGGACAAATCGGAATTCCTCTGTAAACACGTGGAATTTCTTGGCCACATTATAACCCAAGATGGTATCAAGCCAAACCCGAAGAAGATAAAAGCCATTAAAGAATTTCCAATCCCAAAAACGGCGAAGCAAATCAAGAGTTTCTTAGGATTGCTCGGATTTTACCGCAAATTTGTACCCAACTTCGGTCGTGTAACTAAACCCCTTACCAATTGCCTCAAAAAGGACCAAAAAATCGAGTTAACCCAAGACTACCGCAATTGCTTTGAAACTGCAAGGATTTACTCTGCAATGAGCCTATCCTAGCTTACCCCGACTTTAATAAAACATTTACTCTCACTTGCGACGCATCCGCGTATGCAATAGGAAGCGTACTTTCACAAGATGGACACCCCATCAGTTATTATTCCAGGACATTGAACCCTGCTGAATGTAATTATAGCACAATTGAGAAGGAGTTGCTAGCCATCGTAAATTCCGTTAAATACTTCCGACCTTACTTGTTTGGCGTTAAATTTATAATTGAAACCGACCATCAGCCTTTGCAGTGGCTGTTCAACCTAAAGGACCCTAACTCGCGACTAGTAAGATGGCGTCTAAAATTGGAAGAATACCAATACGAAATAAAGTACAAAAAAGGAAAAACAAACCAAGCTGACCCGCTCTCGCGTATCAAAATTGATGAACTTAACGCAATAGAAGAAGACAATATGTCAATGATAAATAACGCCCCCGATGTAAGTACTTTACTCGATAATCTACCAGAACCAGACCCAGAAAAGTTCCAAGAAGTTTTAGACGACTTAAATTCAATAGACGACCCGAATCGCGCGCCGCCCTCAAGAACTAACCAGACTATTCACTCTAGTCACGAAAACCCCATTCTAGAAGTCAAATACTCCGAAACACCCTTAAATAGGTATAACAACCGATGGATCCTCCTGGAAAAGGATAGTAATAAAGTTAATTCGCATTATGCAATACAGCCTTTCCCCAAAGTTAAAGAACATCACTTCCACCTAAAATCACGCTCATCCGACGAAGAAATTTTTAAATTTTTATCTCCATTCGTTCAAAGTAACACCACCATACATGCTCTATACTTCGAGCAACCAGAGTTAGAAAATAAGATCATCAGAATCCTTCAAAACCACTTATCTCATTGGCTCAAGTTTTTAATTTGCAAGAAGAAAGTAGAAGACGTAACATCAGAACAAGAACAACAACTGAAGATACGTTATAACCACGAAGGCAAAGTTACACACAAAGGAGTAACGGCTACCCATCAAGCTTTAATTAAGAAATATTTCTGGCCTAACATGTTTGATCACGTACGGGACTTTATCGCCAAATGCGAAACATGCAAAACGTGTAAAACTGACCGGCACCCGGTGAAACCAATCTTTCAATATACTGAAACGCCTACGAAACCCTTTGAAACCATAAACATTGATACTCTAGATATCCAAGGACAAAAATTTATAACGATCATTGACACCTTTTCGAAAATAGCTCAAGCCTACCCCGTCGAAACTAAGACAGGCATGTCAATACAACGTGCGCTACTGAAATTTATCGAACATCATGGACTACCCTATGGAATCCTGGTGGATACTGGCCTAGAGTTTAACAACGCGATGATGAAAGATTTCTGCAATCTGCACAAAATAAAACTAACTTTTACTTCAATACAAGGACATAGTAGCAACGGCAACATCGAACGATTCCACTCTACTTTATTAGACAGCGTCCGATGTCTTAAACATGAAAACCCAAATGCGCCCTTAGACTATCTAGTACAAATCGCAGTTATAAGTTACAATCATACAATTCATTCAAGCACCAAAATGTGTCCTATCGATATAATTCGTGGAGACGAACGCCCTGACCCTTTCGATATTAATGAAGAACGGATACTCTCAGAGTACATTAACACCCATAAAAATGTTCTAAAAAACCTTTACAATCAAATAAAAACCAAGTTAGACAAATCTAAAATGCGAGTCATAGAAAAAGCCAATGAAACACGCGAACTACCGGAAACTTTTGAACCCAACGAAGACGTATATATTGCAAATCCAGCACACGGGAAACTAAACGAAAAATTCATTCAAACTAAAGTAGTAGAAGACTTAGGTCCCACTCTAAAACTGTTTCAACGTAAGGCACATGCTGAAGGCAAATATCATAAAGCCTATATCAAACGAAAACCCAGGCTTAAGAAAAAGAAAAGCGAACAAAAGGTTAATACTGAACCTTCTTTACAGGAAAAACCCCCAGAGGAAATTCAACCTATTGAACTAAGCAGCGAGACAGATGAAGGTGTTGACTTTGAGGATAAAATCCCTCCAATTACAATTAAGTACCAACCTGGTCCTTCTCACTCTTATTCACTACGCCTCCGCGATCCGAATAGAGACTATACGAAACTCCATTCACATAAATCGCCTAACATGTGAAACTAAAATAATACAATCGCAACATGACTTTATTCACATTATCGATTTAAAGGACGTAACGAACAATTTATACAAATTAAAATCCGACCTAAGCTTTTTCCAAAATAAACATAAATATTCTAATAGTACTATTAATCAACAGTTAAAATACCTCGTAAACTTGACCGAATATAAATTAAATAATTTTAGGAATCCTGAAGTCAGACTTAAACGTGGACTTATAAACGCTATAGGTTCCGTTCAAAAAATATTATTTGGTACTGCCGATGACAATGATGTGCAAGAACTCCATTCTAAAATGGATACGTTAATGTCCAATCAGGAAACTCTAACGCACGAAATTAATTTAAGAACTTCTCTATTTAAAGCTCTTAGCGACAAAGTTAATCAAAGTCTAACCCAAATAAACGCGAATATAGAACTACTCTTCAAAACGTTCAAAGAAGTTCAACAAGACTGGTCATACTTTGAAACTGGTGTCACTATAAAAAACGAATTTAATATATTTTTAGAATTATTAGACACTTTAGAGAATGCAGTCGCCATGGCTCAGCATAATATCATTCACACCTATTTTTTGCCAGTCCCAAATATACAAATTATTTTAACTAAACTCTCGAGCCTATATAAACGAGATCAACTGATACATCTTAGTAATATGCATAGTTACCTTAATCTTTTTCATATCTCAGCAACGGTTAAAGATCTTAAAATCTACATAAAATTGTCAGTGCCAATAGCCACCCAAGCACCTTACTATACTTACCATTTGATTCCCACGCCTTACCAATCCAAAGTTCTTATACCAACCAAACCCTATCTCATTGCAAGTTTACGAACCAAACTCACCTTTTGGAAAGAGGACTCCTGTCCACGGCTAGAAAATGTATGCCTGTGTAGAAAGGATAGCCCATACAACCACGACGAGTGCTACCTTCCTATTCTACAAGGAGAAAATCCACGATGTAATCTAACCAGCGTACGACTCGGAGCTACCATAGTTGAACAAATTGCAGAGACACAACTCATAGTCGTCCCAATACAAAGGACCAGAATCGAAGAAAATTGTAACACCCCCATGGACCACTTTATCGAGCAGCCCTCAATTGTTACTTTAGAGAGCTGCCCCGTAATTATCAACGACGACATCTTCAACGCCAATCACGAGCTTCCCGACGAAACGTCCCTGGCGTTACCTACCTTCAAATTGAACTCGACCCCAACCGCGGAACTCCACCTTCAGGACATCAAACTACAGGACCTAGCAGACCTTTCCACCCAACTTGGCAGCCTACACCCTGTGCGGATTAAAGACTTTGAAAAAAACAATTCTCAGAATACTATGTTTTATATTTTATTATCTATACTGTTCATGGGCTTGCTTATTTATATATACCTCAAGTTTTGCCACCAAAAGGTAAAAATATTACTTCTTAAGAAGCCTACAGGTCCTTCAGAACCTGATAGCCTTCCACCTAGGGAATGAGGTGTAATATGATACCCATGCTTATACCATTCCTTTCATTTTCGATAACATATCTCTTGGCAATATTACGCTTAACGTAATATAATTATTTGAATCATTTATCTTAACAGAAGCTGACACAGCCCTTAGATAAGAAATTTTATAAATACTCATTTCTGTCCTTCATTACTAACAGTGAATCTTGTAAGTTTGAAATAAACGTTTTGTTGTGTCAACCCCGTGTCTCACTTGTATTACTCTCAGATGAAGCAACTTTTTACCTCAACGGTACTGTAGGTAAATAGGCAAAATTTTCGATATTGGTCCAAAGAAAATCCACATTAGATTCAAGAAGCTTATTGTCAATCACCTCAGAAACTTAATGTATGGGCCGGCATATTGAAATATAGAGTGTTAGGACCATTTTTCTTTGAAGAAAATCTTACTATTGAAGTCTACTTGAATTTCTTGCAGTTTAAACTTTTGCTAACTTTAGCCACTCTTTATTCTGATCACAATAATCCCGATTTGACCAGTCCAGAAATTTGGCTGCAACAAGTTGGAGCCCCGCCCTACTATGCAAGACAAGTTCGGGAATAAATCAATATTATGTTTCCTTGATGTTTCCATGAAAATGGATTGACCGACGGGGTCCCATTGAATGGCCAGCCAGGTCACCTGATATGACCCCTTTGGACTTCTTTTTGTGGGATTATTTGAAATCCAAAGTATTTTTAAATAGACCAAGAGATATTGATGATCTAAAGTGCCGCATAAGAACAGAAATACGAAAAATTTCACCAGATATGATACGAAATGTTTAAGAAGACTTTGTTTCTAGACTTGGGCACCGTCAAGTTGTCAACAGTCGTCACTTACAGCATTTACTGAAATAAGTTTTATGTGTTTTATCCTCAACACATCATTCTTAGTTTATTATGTATTTGATTGTTCTTTGTTGTGATCTTGTTTTGTTTTATTTAATATTACGCGTTGTTAGTTTGATTGATAATAAAACGTATATTCAATAGTTTTTTTTTTCTGATAAAATAAGAAAAAGTTATTCTGGGAATTAAAATTTAAGATAATTTTCACAATTGAACGGTCGCCATTTTGAAACGGTACGACATAATCGCAAAAAAATCTAGGAAAATACTGGAATGCATATACATTAATTTAAGAAAATTCATCTACATTTAAGAAAAATGTAGATAACGTCATATTTTTATCAATAAAACAACAAATGAATTTTAACAGAATGTGGGAAACTGGAAAACTAAATCAACGTGTTCAAGCGTTTTCCATAAAACCTGAAGACTACCAAATTATTAGGGGTAGTTCATACATTTTTCAACACAGTATATAAACGATGTGTAACAAATGTATGATTAAAGATTTATAATAGTTTCTGCATAATGGTGGTATTCTTCAATGATACGTTTTTTATGCAAAGCAATAGTGATATAAATTGGTACTGTATTTTTGGTTTCAATACCAAATTATACCTTCAAATTTTCCATAAGAATGTCCTTTATGGTTTGAGATGCGTACGTGACATTCTTTTTGGTTCACCGAATTTTTTTTGTGCATACATTTAGAAATCCATGATATATTTAACGAAATTAACCAACACCGTATTGACAATAATTATAACCTGGAAATAAAAGTATCTCCGTCTTATTGTTACTGCTCTCAAAAAATATATTCCCAAATAGCTCATTTACGTTTTTGAAACAAGAAAAATTTATAATCATACTAAAACTAATGCATAACTTATATATACGTTACGACAAAAAATTACAGTATTTTTTTTAACAATAAAAAATGTAATTTGTATTTAAATATACATATGGCATTTGTATGTCAAATGCCTGTCCTGTTAGTGTTTTTATATTTGAAAACATGACAGATGTTTTCGCTTCTTACATCCTTCGTAATTTTTATTTTGGTAGATTTTCTATAGTTTAAACAGTATTAAGTAGTACAGTATGTAAGGAGTTTCATAATATGATAGAAATAAAAGTTTTTACAGAGGGGATTATTATATGTAAAATATAATAAAGCAATAATGAGGGAAAGAATTTCATATGTTACTTGTACAAATTGGTTTGCCCTGACTGTTGCTGATTTAATTGAGTATTTTTAAGTACTTGAACTTTTTAATACGATAAAACCCCTCCTTGTTAGTATTACTATGATCTAGTAAATTTTACAGTTAAATTTTGTGAACTTAACCATGTGTAAGGGTAAAACTCCTTTAAACGAAGCAATCATTTTAATAAGTAACAATTGAATACATTTATGATAACGATATTACGTTACAATGTGGATTAATATTTCTAATTCGAAAAATTTTATAAACACAGACTGTGAATTTAAAATCCAATTTGCTCAACTGAAATTTATAATTAATCATGATGACATGTTTAGAATCTGTTTTAGAGTTTTTTGTTACGTCCAACAACAACATTTCAGTTGAATTCAGTTCAGTACATACTATTAAATTCTCAACGCATTTCCATTAATAATACATCCACAAACAAGGGAATTAAATTCATAGTTGCTGATACCCAGTTAGTAGTATGAAAAATATGAATATTTAAATGAAATTTCATTAATAAAATGATGTATGAAATATATAGATGTAATGAAATACAACAGAATAATATATTTCAACATAATTAAATAATTATATTGAAGTAAGTTTATATAATCACATCAATATAATTATTTAATCATGTTTTACATATAGAGTGTCTCCATGTGAGTATATACATTTCCGTTAAATCCTTATTTATGGGTAGATTTTTCGCGACTTTTTTAAAGTTGTAGATCTCTGAAACATGTTTTTACGACCACATAAGTTTTATGAAAAAATACAATCCTGGTTTCCTATGACTTTTTATAGAAACCGATTATAAACTCATATTAGCCATTTTTTTTATTAAAAACTGAATTCAATACAAAAATATTTATTTGTTTGCTTTTTATAGAAAAGAAAAATTATTTTGCGAAGTGTAGACCCTTTTTCAAGAGAGAATGCTATTAGCTAATAACACAAATGAAAATTTGTTTTCAAAAATGACTGATAGTGTTTAATTTGACCTAATTTACGTTGTAGTAAAAGTATTACAGGTTAATAGTAAATTAATCTTCATTGTGAAAAACAAACTTTTATTTCAACAGAAATGGGATTATTAAAAAACAAAACATTTAGGAGTAACAAGTAAATAATTATTTTAAATTGTTTTACGATATCTTCATTGAATCGAATATATTTTTCTATTCGCCTTCTATTATTTAAATTAATGCTGTTTGTTTATTGTACAAGGATTGCCTAGCAGGACTATCTTATACGCAGTTTCAGATCAGCAGACCTCATTTCAAAGTTTATTTTTTACTGTCTCCAAGAAGAAGAATCTAGGGAATGGAGATCAAGCGACCTAGGGTAACAAATATCTAACGGCCTATTTTGACCTATCTATTTATTAGAATGTGCTCGTCCAATCAATTCTTCACAACTACCACGTTCTGAATAAGTTCCAAATCTAACTAAAAATGCATATGCCGTCATTTTTCTATTTAAATTTTTTCGAAGGATCTATTACTCTGGTATTTAAAATTCCACAAAAACCATAGGTTTTTTTAGTAATACTGCCGTTTGAAATTTATTACAAAATGTGGATTATTTTCCGCTCAGTGACGAGTGTATTATGGGGACACAATCCGGTTAGATATAAATGATACCTCGTTTGTATACATATTTTTTAAGAGAATTGTCGTTTGAGAAGTTAGCCTGAACCCAATAACAAAACTTGATCTCCATCTCTCTCTTCTAATGTATGTAAAAACTTAGATTTCAATGGCCTTCTCTTATTTTTCATACATTTTCAGATTAACTTTTTCCTAATACTAAATGTTGTGCTGCTTTCGTTGCAAACTTGAAATAAGTTTTGCCCGAAAAAATGCCAAAATAGCATAATTATATCCATTTGCTTAACGATTATATCCCCGTACTTTTGATGTAGAAACGTTGTCTGCTTTATTAAATAATGTGTTTATTTAGGACACTGTACTATATGCTATCGGTGGGCAATTTGGATATGGTATGTTGAATTATCTTGCGGCTTCTCTAACATTATTGTCGAGCAATTATTGTCACACACAAGTTTAACAATTTCGACTCTTTCTTGTAGAGATAATTTTGCTGCATTCATTTCAAAATAATAAATGTAATAACAAATAATAATACAATAAATAACAAATAATAAACTATGTAGCAATAATTTAATTTTTAACAGCAAGAATTCAACACAAGTAAAACGCATTGTGAAAATATAATGTCAAATTTCAACTTTAGCACACTAACAAACTGCATGCTCCAATTTCTAACATTCTTAATAAATCAAAAATACTGTAGAAACGGATATCACATTTACAATATTATTTTTACAAAGTAACTGCATATTGTTTTTCAAATGAATATTGCTTTTCCAAAGTTGTTCCACTGTTTCCAATGTAACTCCCTCAATTATTTAGAGGGAATGTATGCACTCAAATAGAGACACCTTGAATAAATAAAACAATAAATCATAACCATAAAAAACATATCTGAATTATTAATGGTTTGCATACAACAGTTTGTATAAAAAATAATCAGATATCGTAGAATCAAGATAGGTAAATAAGAAAAAAGTTAAAATATTTTTAGTTATGATAAATTTATTCATTTAATGTAACTAAGATAGTAATGAATAAAGTCTCTAAGTTAATAATTTGAAACAAGTTATTTTTATAAGAGAAACGGAGATAACATTGGACAGGCATATATGGCATACTTTCAAAATTAGAACATATGTTCTTCATACTTTAATAGCCCTAGTCGACCGTATGTTCTTAAAAGAAAAGTGTAATTAAGATTTTAATTTGTACCTCATAAATTAATGTATACATCATAAAAGAATTGAGAAATAATTGCCATGGGGCTACAGCATTATTTAAATACAGATAAGATATAATACAAAATACATGTTTCATATGGAAACTAATATTATCGATTTTCTTCTTTGAATGAATATTTTTTTTGTATACGTAGTATTTTGTCATGTTTGTACAGTTTTTTTAATAACACCGTGATCTGATAATTCCATTCAAGAGAGCACACTTTATATCTATGATGTGTAATTTTCTCATTAAGTTATATAACAACTGTTTTAATACATTTATTAATTTGTTTTCATAGTATGTCCATTCTTTCGTTCTGGCACTGGTTGTAGCTACGGTTTTGAGGATTTTAATTATTTTGGTTTAAAAATTTTTGATTATTTTTACGTTACTGGTTATTTATGTTTCTTAGCTACACAACAATTTTACTTATCTGCGGCCATACGTTTTCAGAATATGGTGCGTCTAAATGAAGCAGAACTAATTTAACTTTGGATGATATGGTCGACTATGGAAACAGGACCTGCAGCTACAGAACATAAGCTGAGGTTTGTGAGTTATTTAATAAGTATTCTGAAACACCTATTGTAAGTTCCACTGTAAGTAAAATAAAAGCAAAATTTAGAAATGTGGGTACTGTGAGGAACAATTATACCAATGGTTATCCTGTAATTCCGATAGATCTTCATCAATTAACTTGGAAAATCACATCAGAGCTTGCAGTGTCAGTCCTCTATTTTGAAATATATTGAAAACAAAAAATATATACCCCCCCATATAAAATACAATTACTTTTCTCATTTCGGGAGGATGATTTCGACCACGGAATTGACTGTTCTGATTTAATGATGGAGCGATATGATAATAATTATCAATTTCCAATCCAAGTTGTTTTCTTTGACTAGGCCACTTTTTATTTGAACAGAGTATATAGAACGTTATGTCCCTGAAAATTCTCATTGGATGATAGAGAACGCACACAGTTTCCAGAGAAAGTCAACGTGTGGACAGAAATTTAATACCACAATTGTAGGACCGTTCTTATTTATAGTGCATTAACTGCTGAAATGTATTTGGAGTTGTTATAACAGCACAGAATTTCCTCACTTGTCGCATCGCATGCAAAATACTAAAACCAATAATATGGTACCAACACGATGGTGCTCCACCACATTATTTACTAATTGTGCGTAATAATCAACATACGAGTACATTCAACATCAGCATTTCAAATAAGTTGATTAGTACCGGATAATAGGAGCTATGGAATAGCTAGCTAGATCTTTGGATCTAATTCTGCTGGAGTATTTTTGTGGGGTTATCTTAAATCCAAGGTATATCTTGACATACCAAATACTATTAAGAGTAGTAGAGCAAGGGGGCTACCAGCTCACCCTCGGATTTGTCCGCGGACATTTGATGCGGATGGCATGTGTCCATCGGGAGTGACCAAAGATGTGGGTGGGGTCGCGAAGAGTTCTTGTGGATGATCAACAATGACCAGAGGGTGTAGAAAAAAGCGGCGGAGGGGGGCGAGGAGAAAAAAACATGGTTAAGAAAAAAAGGGGCGTGGCTGCGTTAAGAAAAAAAAAAACATGGCTGTATTAAGAAAAAAGAGGCGTGGATGCGAAAAAAGAGGGTGGGGGGAAAAACATGTCTGCATTAAGAAAAAAAATGTGGTTAGAAAAAAGGGGGCGTGGCTGCGAAAAAAGAGGGTGGGGGTAAGAAAAAACGGTGTCTGCATTAAGAAAAAAACATAGCTGTATTAAAAAAGGGGGGGCGTGGCTGCTTAAGAAAAAAAGAGGGTGGGGGAAAAGGGGGCGTGGATGCGTTAAGAAAAAAACATGGTGGCAAAGGGGTGGGGACGCAAGGTCAGTGGCTGACGCAGTCAAAAGGGTCTTATCTTAAACTTTATCCGATTACAATCGAATAAAGACTAAAATTCATTAAAAAATTAATTGAACATAATCACAAGAAAGAATATTTTTAATAAGTTAATAAATAAAAAAGTTATAGACAAAGAAAATATATTTATGGTAAAAAAATAGTACATATATTTAGCATTACATTTAGATTCAATATTAAACATAATAGAATAACTTTAAAGAAAATTATTAAGATACAATATTGTAGTATTATAAAAAAACTTAAAATATTAATGTAAAAAAATTAATCAAATCTCTAATTTCAATACAAATGTAATTTTTATTAAAAAATAATTTTTGAGAAAAAACAATTTAATAAAAAAATAATTTTGAAAAAAAAAACATTATTGATGACCTGCCCAACATATTACAGTTGGTCGAACCTCATCCTCCTCCACGTCGCTAATCTCGACGACTTCGTCTTCATCATCGGAGATGACAATCACCGTCTCATCGTCGGTGTCGTCGTCGTCCACGACAATGAAGTCGATATCACGATCACTGAAAGAAATATAATTGAAAAAAAGAATACAAAATAAAAGAATAACTTACTTTTCCTCCAAGTAAGGTGGAGACGTAGGAGAATAACTTGGAGGAAATAGAAATCCAGGTGGTAGATCTCGTATTGGAATCAGAGGAGGTGGTAGATCTCTGTAAGGTGGAGGCAGGTCATCATCAATGTATGGTGGTAGGTCCCAGTAAGGAGGGGGATCCAAATTGCTGTAAAAATAATTATAATTGAAAAAATGAATTAACTATGTAAAAAATTACTTACTTTTCTCTGAAGTAAACTTCAGGATTTACCGGTGGCGTATATCGGTTCGTTAATTGAACCATACGAACCCAAGCATTAAATTCACTAAAAAAAGTAAGTATAATGTAAAATAAGTTGAATAATGAAAAAAAAATAACTTACATATCTTCAAAGTTCTCTTGCAAAATATTCAAACACTCAGATGACGACATCTTTCGTGAACTAGATTTGATATTTAAATAAAAAGGATTCCGTTAGACTTCAGTATTTATATCGAATTGCAGATTTTGTTTAACCTAAACACTTTATAATCATCAAAGCGTAAGTATAAATAGTCGCAGTAATATGAGAAAATTCAACAACGTCTATTGAAATATGCTAAAGTGATTAAATGAACCATTAAAAATTAATTTATAACTTCAATAAAAATATCGTAAATGCAATAAAGAAGTCACGTATGAAAATTTTTGGTAATATGAGAAACACAAACAACGTCTATGTGATTATAAAAAATAAGAGTAAGCAATCCAACAATAATATCAACGTCTTCAGATTAGATTGCGTTGCGTATATATTTGGGTTACCAAAATGATTTATTATAAACAAAAACGTTGGCGTTCGAATTATTTCTACATGGAACGTGATTTAAATGTAAACAAACTGCAAAAATGCCAGATCGCTTTATTTCTAATCTGTGGGTAAATCAATAAAAATTAATTTATGACTTAAAACTGTCAATTATAACATATACGAAATATAAATTCTGCGAAATAAAAAAACTGCTAACTCAACAAAACAAAAACGTCGCCGGCTGGTTTAAGGAACGTGACTTAAATGTAAACAAATAGCAAAATTTCAGCCTGATAGACAAAACATTTTATTTCTAATCTGTGGAGAAATCAATAAAAATTAATTTATGACTTAAACCTATCAATTATAACATATACAAAATATGAATCCCACGAAATAAAAACTGTCAACTCAACATTATTTTTCACACGTGCTCATGGTGACGTATGAAAAATTGACGTCACAGATTATATAAAAGGTTTACAGCCGGCATAATTCATCATATGTGTTTATACTTATACGCTATACGTGACGTATTATAAAATCTTTATTTGTGTGCTTTATCTACGGGAAACAAACGTGAGTAAAAAATTGTTTTTATTAAATTTCAATAAAATTAACAAGAAAATATTCTATTAATTTTAGATGGATTTAGAAAAATTAAACAAGGTTTCACTTCTAGAAACTAAACAAGTTCTTAAGATATCAGACTTGGAACAAAATATTCCACAGCCAATTTATGGGGCTAGAATAGTGAAAACGCGGTACGGTGAGACTATATTACTTGAATTACAAGAGACCAATATATTCTTACCAAGAAGAGTGCTGCATGAAATAAGAGAAAATTTGGATGAATTTCAATGTGAAAGGAAGTACAGCATAATTTATGAAGGTTTGAAGGATGTAAATAAGCCTTCTATGGGAGTGCAGTTCAAGTTTATCAAAAGTAAGTAAACACACACACAATTTTTAAATATTAAGTTTTTATTTGTAATTTTTTTAGCTGAAAACAAAGAGTGAGCCCAGATAGTTCTATATAAAATATACACGCAGACAGAGATATCATCATTTACTTTTAGAACCCTTCAAGTGAATACACGCAGACACAGCTATGGACTCTGAAGAAATTAAGCATATCAGCAATGATATTATTAAAAAGTTCAAAGAAGTGGAAACACTTTTAGGAAATGGTTGTTGTACCCCGCAGGAGAGAGTGCTATGGATAAAAAAGGTAAAATCGCACATTAGACTTTTAACTAGAGCTATCAAGGGATCTAATTTATCAGTAGGTGTACTGCGTAACCTTCAGACTAATTTAGGACATTTGAAAAGGTTTAAAAGTTTCATTGAAAAAATAAATTATATTGGGGGAGCGGTATTGGTAAAAGAAAAACGTAGTAATCGGGTCAAATGGGAAGATTTAATATCGGTTTTTAATAGTAGAGTTCATACTGGAGTAATCATTAATTTAAAACATAAATATTTAAACGAATTTTTCAATGATGCTTTTCACCTTTTCAAAACTAGAATAATGAATGCCACGAAAAAAGTACCAGCGCTTAAAGTTAATACTACTTTCTGCGCCGAATTTATAAGAAAGTCACAAGACATAGAAATTATTGAAAAAAAATATTTTAATACAAAAAATAAGGTAATTGATGCAGGGAGGGATTTACGTCAATGGTTTGAATCTAATGTAAGGGATGATATTTTTAATGCTTTATCTGAATTTTCTGAATCTGGCAGTGGGTGGGCTTTAAATGAAATAATTAGCTTAGAAATTAATATAAATAAATATGAAGTTGGGAACGGTTCATCCTACATTAAACTACCGGAAAAAATTGCAAAAAAGCAGGCTTGCATTAATGTTAAGAACAACGATGACGCTTGCTTCGCATGGGCCGTTGTCAGTGCTCTCCATCCCGTTGAAAAAAACGCTGATAGAACATCATCATATCCTCATTATAAAACAGTATTAAACGTAAAAGATATTGAATTTCCTATGACGTTACCGCAAATTTCCAAATTTGAGAAAAATAATGCAATCTCTGTTAATGTATTTGGTTTGGAAATGGATTCAAAATCAAATTTTTCTGTTGTGCCCCACCGTATAACCAAGCGAAAACTAGACAAACATGTAAATTTATTATTAGTTCAGAATAAATATTTTCCAAAAATAAATGAATTTGAACCGCCGCCGCCGATGTCAGATAATGAAGAGCTAAAAATTAAATATCATTATTGTTATATTAAAGACTTATCTAGACTTTTATGTAGGCAGCTCTCTAAAAAAAAAATTAAAAAATATTTTTGCGATAGATGTCTGAATTATTTTACATCTCAGAATAAGCTAAATAATCATGTTGTAGATTGCGAAAAACTTAACGATTGTAAAATTGAATTTTCTCGAGAACGGTACATTCAATTTAAAAATTTTGCATACAGAGAAATGATTCCGTTTATTATATATGCAGATTTCGAATCCTTGCTTGAACAATTTAATGGTGATGATAGTCATTGCAAAACGAGCAGGTATCAGAAACACATAGCCTACAGTGCTGGATATTATTTCAAATGCGGTTATAACAATGACTGGTCGTATTATAAAAGTGCTCGAGGAATAGAATCGATGTCTTAGTTTGCAGAAGAGTTACGCAATGTTGCACAATTTGTCTCCTCGAAATTAAAACATGTGGAGCCCATGAATACTGAAGTTAGTTTACGGGATGCCAGTAAAACTTGTCACATTTGCGAAGGAGAATTTACCGAAACAGATAAAATTGTTAGAGATCACTGTCACCTCACCGGAAACTTCAGAGGTTTTGCTCACAATAAATGTAATTTAAATTATAAAAATTCTTTTGTTATTCCCGTGGTGTTCCATAACCTCGGAGGTTACGATGCTCACTTTATAATAAAGTTCTTAGCTGAACGAAATCATATTACTTTATTGCCTGAGAATAAGGAAAAATATATTAGTTTCACAGTTCACGATAATGAAACCAAATTGAAATTTAGATTTATAGACTCCTTCAGATTCATGGGTTGTTCTCTAGAAGAACTAGCTTCCACATTGAACAACGAAAACTTTGAAAATCTTAAACGTGAATTTTTGGACTTGGACGATGAAAAATTTCAGTTATTAACACGAAAAGGTGTATTCTTTTATGACTATTTGGATAACATAGAAAAACTAGATGAAACGCAATTACCTGACATAAAATACTTTTACAATAAACTAAACGACAAGAACATAGAGGAGACTGATTATGAACATGCGCAAATTGTTTGGGATAAATTCGGTATGAGTACTCTAGGCGATTACAGCGATCTCTATATGAAAACAGATATCATGCTATTAACTTGCGTTTTTGAAACTTTTCGTAGTACTTGTTACAAGACGTACAACCTCGACCCAAGCCACTATTTTTCGATACCAGGTTATACGTTTGATTGCATGCTGAAATATACAGGGTGTAGGCTAGAAACTATTCAAGATGTAGATACTTTAATGTTTATTGAGCGTGGTATTCGAGGTGGGGTGAGTCAATGTTGCAATCGATTTTCACAGGCTAACAACAAGTATTTAGATACTTATGATGCCAGCAAGCCATCCACATACATTGTTTATTTCGATATAAACAATTTATATGGCTGGAGTATGAGAGAATTCCTTCCATACGGAGAATTCCAGTGGACAGATTGCAACATAGACATCACCAGTGTGCCTGATGACTCTGAAATTGGTTATATTTTAGAGGTCGATCTCGAATACCCAGAAGATCTACATGATTTACATAAAGATTTGCCATTCTGTCCGGAACACAGAACTCCACCAAATTCAAAATTTTCTAAATTAATGACTACCTGTTATAGTAAGCAAAAGTACGTTATTCACTATAGAAATCTTAAACAAGCTCTACAGCATGGAATAAAATTAACACATATCCACAGAGTTCTACAGTTCAAACAGTCTCCATGGTTGAAGTCCTACATTGACTTAAACACATCACTGAGAACTCAAGCAAAGTCAAACTTTGAAAAAAACAATTATAAACTAATGAATAACGCTACGTTTGGTAAAACAATGGAGAATGTTCGAAAACATCGAATCGTTAAGCTAGTAAACAAATGGGAAGGGAGGTACGGAGCTAAAAATTTGATTGCTAGTCCTGATTTCCAAAGCAGATCCATTTTCGGCGATAATCTTATGGCCATTGAAATGAAAAAATCTCGCATTATATTCAATAAGCCCTTGTATATTGGAATGTCTATTTTAGATATTTCTAAAATTTGCGTATATGATTTTCACTATAAATACATGTTAACAAAATTCCCCGTGGAAAAATGTAAACTTTTGTACACAGATACAGACAGTCTCTTATACGAAATTCAGTGTAATGATGTATATGAAGATGTTATCAAAAAAGACATTAATAAATTTGATACTAGTGATTATCCCCAAGATAATCGTTGGAATATTCCTCTAGTAAATAAAAAAATCCCTGGTTTAATGAAGGATGAAAATAATGGGAAAATAATGACTCATTTCATAGGGCTACGTTCTAAGCAGTACACCTATAAAGTCGAATCAAACAAAGTAGTTAAGAAAGCAAAAGGTGTAAAGTCTAATGTTGTGGCAAATAAAATTACTTTTGAGGATTATCTCAACTGTCTGGAGAAATTTGTAAACAAAAAGCCTTACGAAGAGTGTTTACTAAATAAAACTCAACGCTGTATACAAGCAAAATTACATGAAGTATACAGCGTCGAACAAACAAAAATTGCTCTTAATCCCTTCGACGATAAGAGGTACACCCTTCCTGAAGTTCATGATACTCTCCCCTGGGGGCACTACTCCATAATGGGCATGTCGTAATTTCATTGCTGATATTCTTTTTTTTTTGCTTTACATCAAATTTAAAAATCTCTCAAGTCTGTTGTTATATTTTAATATTTTTATGTATTTTATTATTATTATTATGTAACCAATTTTATGTATTTTTTAATTTATTATTATGTAATCACATTTTTATTATATGTATTTTTTTCTTTATTATATGTATTTTTTCTTTATTATTTCATTATATGTATTTAAATTATCATGATTTTTTTATTTCCCCTAACCTAAAAAAAGAAAACTCACATTATATAAATTTCTTTTTATTTAAGCACTTGTTTTCAGTACATACATTTTTCTATCTAAATCATTAAGAATATTATCTTTATTATAAAATAAACATTCACGTATACAGTATGATTGAATATTACACGAATATAAGTCACATAAATTTAACATAACAGTATATGGTGACAATTCATAATTAGATTCACTTAAGATATTATTAGCTACATTTAAAAAGTTATTATAGAACTGTTCAAAACTTAAACTATTTAGTAAGTCCATATGAGATGATACAATTTTATTGGTGTAGATGAGCTCACGAACAACTTTGTCAGATAAATGAAATGTGCAGAAGCCGTTACTCATTTTCAACAATTTGATTCCAATAATTTGCGATGATATTAAAGCATAATGTGAAAACTTCATTTCTATTTCTTCGGGTTGTTCTTCTGTCACCACATCAAAGTAATCCACAACAAATTGTTGAAGGTAAGTAATAAAATCATCCCAATCTTCTCTGTTAAATGAGATGTTGTCTAATGTGGTGAAGTCTGGATTCACATTCAGTAAAATTCTTACGGCAGGAACATAACCTCTTGCAACACTAAATCCTGTAGTTATTTTATATACAGAATTTTTTATGTCAGTATTATATTCTAAAAGATATCGACCCTCATTTTGCGCAGCTTCTTCATATTGTGCACTAATTCTATCCACTTCATGCCAATAGTCAGAATCGGCTAGACTAGATGTTACTGATGTCATAATTGCTGTAGACTAATGAATGATTATGGTTTCAACCCCTTTTTATACATATTTAAATTAATTGTTAAAAAAAGGCCCCTCTGCAATCGTAAAAATGTTCGTGTTTTCCATAAGAATCAATGCATATTTGATTAAAGTACGTTATCTGAATCAATCCAGCTATTGTGAGATGCGTCGAAACCTAACCATTTTACGTAAACTTGTTTACCTCGTCTACGTAATACCTTTTCAACGAGATACACATCGGGAGTTTTCGTTTTCTGTAGTTCTTCTTCGTAGAAACCTCCGCTTATTCGAATACCATGCATATCCTCGAGCAAATAGGTGGTGGGGTTGGTGAGTTGTACTTTAATAATTTTAAATAGTTCAGTTGTCCAATTAGGTGTATATCCTTTTTTAAAGACATGCTTATTCTTACTGATTCGTACAATATCTCCAACTTTGTAGTGTCGCGATGCTACCAACTTAATATTGTTATAAACTGAATTAAGTATTTGTTTCTCATTCTGTTTAGTTACATCTAACGGTTTCATTCCTATTGTTCTGTGATGACTGTTGTTGTACTCTTTGACAATATCAGGGAGTATATCTATCCATCTGTATGAGCCATTTAAACTAAAATATTTATATAATTTCTCCTTTAACGTTCTAATAACTCTTTCAACTATAGCTGCCTTCTTTACTGTAAATGTACTGTAATGGTTTATCTTATAGTTTTTCATCAAGTTTTTAAAGTGAGCATTATAAAATTCAGTACCCTGGTCCGTATTTAAATTTTTACATTTCCTCTTGCTATCCTTAAAAATACCACTCATTGCTTGTGTAACTTCTAGTGCACTCTTATTTTTTAGGGGTTTAGCCCACACAAATTTTGAAAAACAGTCAATCACTATGAGAATGTATCTAAAACTGTGATTGTCTTTAGCATAATTACACATTTCGGCTAAATCTGCTTGCCACAAATCGTCTATTCCTTTTATTATAATACGTCTACGATTGAAATTTTTGCGTGCAGGCTTATGAAGCTCATTAACCAATTGAATTTTTTCTCTAGATTTCTTCATCGGGTTGGCTGTAAATTGTTTCATTGATTGCATTTGATTCAATGTCTTTTCCACCAACACTATCTAAACCTTTTTGATTTAATTTTTCAATAGTCCTTCCTATATCTGTTAGATATGTTTTCTGTTGATATAAATCTGATGTCACATGTTTTATACTATCCTTAAACTTATTTAAACGTTCAAATAGCACATCAATATTGTTTGATAGAATAGAATTTATATGATCATCTACATATTTCTTATTAACGGCATCACCCTCGTCAGTAGGTGATAGAACATTACACAGCTTTAAATTTTCAATGTTGATGTTTCCATCTTCGGTAAATACAAATCCACGTTGTGGTTGGCTGAGATATGAATCATTAATTTCACTACTACGTCGCGAAGACCTTCCAAACTTATCAAGACTCATCCTGATAATGACTCAAATTGTATGTACATCAAATATTTAATAGATAACTCCAGCCTCACGTAGTTCACTAATGATAGCTGATATTTCATTGTCATGTGAATCAGTATTTCCTGCAATCTTTGACGCATTCAAAAGTTTCAGTCTATCAACAAGCTCATTGATGTCATCCCAATAAACATATTCGATTGGCTTTTGATTGTAAACCATATTCAGACCGAATCCACTAGTTGACTGTGTTTTTTTCTTCTTTTTACTATCCAATAATGGTCTTATTATTTTAATATACTTGAAAGATCTAGTTCCATTAATTTGTCCAGTCGGTTCGTAATTTCTTCTATGTACATTGGTAATTTGCAAAATTTCCTTATATTCAGTTAAATCATTTCTATCATAATCTGTGGGATCCTTCATAAAAAGTAGATTGTATAACCCCACTTTGCCATCATATACTTTATCATTAATAATTATTTCAGAGGCACGACCAATTTTTAATTCCATATTACCAATATACAGTTTATTCATTTGTAAATCCAATCTAATGCCATAGGTTTTATCATAGTCTTTGCGTTTAGTAAAAAACCCCTCTATATAGTGTCTAGCTAAAGATGGATACTGTTCAAAATATTCATTAAGAGCAGTTTTCTTCGTTTTGCCATCCTGAAAGTTAGCATCTCCTACTTCATACTGAGGATCCAGAGACAATATGTCATCCTTAATATCTGCATTTGATGTATACTCTGCTGAACTAGAGTCACGCTTTTTTTGTTGCGATGAATCTACACGCTTCGTGTCTGTTTTCTGTAATATATTTACAGATTTGAGTTCTTTTAATGGATCGATAATGGGCTTCAAGAGTCTATTAAGAGTTTCGTCTTCGTCAGATTTTCCTAGTTTTAATGCTAGATACTTTTTTCTGATAGCCTTTGATGCCTTATTAATTTTATCTTTAAGCAATTTTTTCTTTGATAGATCCAATGGTTTAACCTTAGATACTCTATACTTTTCAAAAGTTATTTTATTAGACTTCATTGTTACAACCTTAGCAGCAATCTGTTTTAAACTGAGCCTATTAGCTGTATAACTTGTTTAAATGGGGCTGTATGAGCTGTTTAAATGGGGCTGTATGATCGGTATGACCTGTTTTTAAGCAGAGGTTATCTCTTCAGTTCGATTGTCTAACTAATAATAACAGACACAGTTTACGTTACACGCTTATATACTGATCAAAACCTTTTCGATACCGACCACCATGTAAATCAAAATCTTTTACGATGACCATTACTCCATGCTTATCATTCCAACATTCTCTACACATGTCTTCAAATTGTTCGAATGTCATATCTGGGGCCACGTGATCATCATACACATGTCGTAAATTGATTTTATCTTGTTTAAATAAAATGATGAAGTTACAATTATCACGAATGAGATGTTTAGGTATCCTCGTATATGTTTGACAGAGATAGAAACAGTCTACAAGTTTATGTCTACCCATACTGAAATATGCTCTTATTTTGTCTTGTTTGTCACATGCCACATCGTCGAAAATGAATATTGAATTAGATTTAGCCTCAGATGGATCGATAATACTCTCACTACTTGCATACGGAAAATATCCAACTCCATTTACGTTCTGCAATACCCGCTCCAATAGTTTGTATTTCGGTTGAAAAAGTGATTTAGAGTAAACGTATATGTTTTCAAACCACAGTCCATTAGAATTGAATAATAAGCTTAGAAGCAAATTGGTTTTGCCTGCCCCACTGGGTCCGCATATAATAGCTCTTAGAGTACTAGGAAATAACTTTCCATGTTTTTCTTCTCCTCTCACACAATGGTCTGTCAACAGATCTAAATTTTCAACGGGTAGGGACACCTGTTGTCTTTGAACACGCATAGTAACATCTGAACTATTTTACTGACTGTAATACTTTATATATATATATATATATATATATATATATATATATATATATATATATATATATATATATATATATATATATATATATATATATATATATATATATATATATATATATATATATATATGATTAATGTCAGATATCATCATTCACAATCCATATGGCATCGCGTAAACACGTAGTAGGACGTGGAGTAGTCAATAATCTAATTAATAAGTTAGCCTTTGAATTGCATGTTCCGGGATACCAATTTTGCGGGCCTGGTACGAAGTTACATAAAAGACTCGCTCGAGGGGATGCAGGTATAAACCCTCTCGATAAAGCTTGCAGAGAGCACGATATTGCATATAGTAAAAACAAAAATTTAGAAGATAGACACAAGGCAGATTACTAACTCGAACAACGTGCTTGGGAGCGTGTTAAAGCAAAGGACGCTAAATTAGGTGAGAAAGCCACCGCTTGGGCTGTCACCAACGCAATGAAGGTTAAACGTAAACTAGGTATGGGTGTAGGGGGACGTAGAAAAGTCGCATTCCAAAAAGCTGTCCTGACAAATATATCTAAAGTACTGAAAAGACATGCAAGTAACAATTTAAAAAAAGATGCTGCAATGACGTTAAAGGCAGCTCGAATTGCAGTCAAGAATGCAGGCGGTAAGAGAAAAATAAATACCCCTCGTATTCTACCATTACCGAAGACTGGTGGTATTTTTTGATACCGATATTTGCTGGCTTAAGTGCATTAGGAGCTCTGTCGGGAGGAGCTGCTGCAGTGGCGAAGACCGTAATAGATGCTAAAAATTCTAAGAAAAAATTGGAAGAAGACGAGAGACACAATAGAGTTTTGGAGGCAGTAGCGTTAGGGAAAAGAGGATCCGGACTCTACATGAAACCGTATAAAAAAGGATATGGCTTATATTTGAAAAAACAAAAAAACTCCCATTGAAGCTACCCAATAGAGCTCTTTCCGACATTGATTTAGTAAAATATGTTAAAAAATTAAAAATTCCATATTTCAGAGGTGTCTTTATGCGTGACGCCTTACCTACTACACCACCTACAAAATACGAAAGTGCCATTATTAATTTAGACAGCGTAAAAGGCTCTGGAACACATTGGGTAGCTTACAAAAAAATGAACAATTCTGTTTTATATTTCGATAGTTTTGGATCTTTAAAACCACCTATCGAACTAGTCAAGTACCTTGGCTCGAAATGTAAAATTAAATATAATTCTGATGCTTATCAGACATACAATACGATTAATTGTGGACATTTGTGTTTAGAATTTCTCTATAAAAATAATAAACATGTGTGATTTTCATTCATTATGTCTCAAATATTCACGTTAAGAAGTCGAAGTTCTACTCTCTCCGTGGACTTTTATAATCCAATAATTCTTGATCCTCAGTACGACTATTCGTTAGCATTAATAGGACTTCACACGTACAATAGTATACCAAACATTGAAGAGGGGATAAATAATAAGTTTTATTACCGACAACTTGGTGGTGAAGAAGAAAAAGTTATACACATACCGACAGGCTCATATGAAATAAGTGATATTGAATCATATCTGCAGACCCGAATAATACCCAGTGGTGTAGCACAGACTGAAGACTATTTCTCTCTAAAGCCTAATAATAATACGCTTAAGTGTGAAATTAAAAGTAAGCTCGAAATCGACTTTACTCGCAAAGACAGTTTAGCCTCCTTATTAGGTTATAGTTCTCAAGTTCTAAAACCTGATATTCCATATCAGTCAGATTTACCTGTTAAGATAGTTAAGGTGGTAACAATCCACGTGGACTGCAACCTTACAACAGGAGCATTTTACAATAATAAACCATCACACACCATTTTTGAATTTGGATTGAAAGTCGATCCCGGATACGCAATAGACATTGAACCCTATAACCTAATTTTTCTACCAATAAACAATAAAACAGATATACATAATATCACATTGAAAATACTTGATCAAAATTCTGAGCCAGTTAATTTTCGAGGAGAAGAAATTATAGTACGATTAGAATTAAGAAAGGGACTATGAGGTTACTATTTGAACAAAAGAACTATATAAACGATAGTTATTCTAATCTGTGGCATTCAGTCAGTGGAGGGTGTTTGAAGAGGAGTAATAAGAAGACCTCAGCGTTAACTCTTGCTAATATTCTTTATTTAAAATCTCTGGGCTATAATGTTAGAACAGCTACAGTTATTTCAAGACCCCAGTTACGATGAGTCCATCGTCAGGGATGAAATTCGAACGTATCACCCTTTTGTAAAATCATTTGGAAACAACGATGAAATAGAAATTGCTATTTATCAACAGGATGCATTATTATTGATGAGCGAAGCCGCCCTATCGATTGAGGGAACTTTAAAGAAGAACGTTGAGGGTACTGGCACCGTTGAATTCACTAATAATGCAGGAGCATATTTATTTGATTCAATTAGTTATGAACTAAATGGAAAGGAATTAGATAAAGTACGAGATCCTGGAACTGTGAGCCTATTAAAAAGCTATTTATGTTATGAAAAAGATGATACTTCTCTTAGTATTGCTGGTTGGAATTACCCTGAAGGACAGCTGGTAACATATGATGCTACAAAAACAACATTCTCTTTGAGAATACCGTTGTGGCATTTGCTGGGATTTTTTCATGATTATAAGAGAGTAATTTTCGGTAAACAAGTTTTACGTCTAATTAGAGCTCGAAATGATAATAATTGTTTTAAAGTGTCGAATGACGATACTATTGGCGAACTAACAATAACCAGCATAGAGCTAAAAGTCAAGCATGTGTTTCTGAATGATGTTTTGAAATTAAATTTGCTCTCTCAAATAAATAGCGATAAGCCACTTCTACTTCCATATAGACAATGGGAATTCCATGAATTACCAGCTTTGACCACTAGCACTACGAAAGAAATATGGTCCGTTAAAACGTGTACTAATGTGGAGAGCCCCAGATACGTTATTGTTGCATTTCAAACAAATAAAAAAGATAAAAGCATGCAAGATGTTACTTACTTGGATAATATCGATATATCAAATATTAAATTAACATTGAACTCTGAATATTATCCCTATGAAGATATGAAATTAGATTTTAGCTGTAAAAAATATGCTGAAGCCTATTATATGTATACGCAGTTCTCTAAAATGTTCGCCTCAAATAATAAACCGATACTTGACTTTGATGCTTTCAGTGGTCGGGCAATATTTGTCATAGACTGTTCGAAAAGAAATGATTCTATAAAATCTTCCACTGTAGATGTTAAACTGGAAATTGAAAGCAGAAAATCATTCCCCCAGAATACCAAGGCATACTGTATAATTATTCATGATCGCGTAATCGAATATTTACCCCTAAGTGGAATCGTAAGAAATGCAGCATAAAATAAACTTGTATCAAATAAAGTAATTCAGTCTTTTAAAAGTATTGTATCTGAGAACATCATGAAGTTGATTGTCGTCGATGTGCAAGGGTTCAGCCTTCCTGAATTTCATGCCAAAGAAATATCTTTTGTAAGTGGCATGCAAAGGGCTCATTATTTATTGAAACCTCCAATGGCATACAGTACGTTAAGTTCTGAAGTAAAGAAACAAGTAAACTATTTGGAACGTTTTCATCATGGTCTAAAATATAGCAGCGGTTATGTAAATTACGACATATTAAATGACATTCTAAGCGATCACCTATTGAATGGGGCTGACGTCGACATAGTTTACGTAAAGGGACATCAAAAGAAGGAATTTCTTGAACGAAAGCTACATGAACTAGCGGAAACTTCAACAACGTCACCTATTGTAGTTAATGTCGAACATATCACCAGTGTACCAAATTTTTTAAAAGACTTTCCACAATGTATTCATCATTATAATAATTTTAAATGTATGTGTAGTATAAGAAATAGTGTAAAACTATATGATTGGTTGTATTCAAATTTACCAAAATAAATACAAAAAAAAACTATTGGTCTCTAAAATTTTTTTATTTATCTCCTTGTGTGTATTACCATAATTTTTTTAGTTGTTTACTAGACGTCTGAGCAGTAAGATGCATCCTTCAGATAAATACAAGTTATTATTGAATGAACATTACAGAAAGTTAGAGCAGTTGAAAATAACTATCAGCTTTTATGAACAAAAAAAGCGTATGTTCATTAGTTTTACCAATTTGAATATTACGCCACAGCATGAAAAAATTCCTTCAACAGAAATATAGAGGGAAAATGTTAATAAATAAGTATAGCCTATGTGTACATGCATAGTATATAATTAATCATGATGCCGTTAGGTCATCAGTTTATTCTATTATATGCTATATATCAAAATGTTCTTTATGTGCATCGTCCATATGATGCGAAAGAAATGTTTGTCTACTTTGATACAAAGAACAACTGGAAAAATATGACACCTTATATTCTAAATAATCATATTTCCACGTTTTTTTCTTCAATACCAAATGATGCTAAAAGATATAAAATAAGAGTAAAATTTCAAAATGGTACAAGTGGAGATTTAGATTGGAACATTTTTAAAGGCGCATGCGTGACCCCTGTCGATATATTCAATGATTATAATAGTCAACAATCACTTACAATTCTACTGTACTACATTACACTCTGTTCTTCGATTTTAATTCTGAAGTGTCTTATTAGAAATATTAGCAAAATATGGTTGATGCTGAATTAAGAGGTGCCATCATAAGACTCTACGAAGATATTTCACAAGAAAAATTCAAGGAACTCAGTATCAGTGAGCCTTCCAACGTTATGTATCATATTAAAGACTGTCAGACTGATACCGTAGTTCACTATAATCACACTGAATATACATTAGAAACATATGGTCGTGTTGAAAATTTATGTAATCAAATTTTACTGGGATCCATCAATCTAGACGAATTTTGCGTAGGAATACTGGAAGCTGGTTTCTTCAAATTATTATACTCAATTAGAAAAACTATACCTTTTGAATATATTGTAAAATATAATCTTTATAGTGAAGATGTAGTTGATTAAATATTTTACTAAAATAATTGTTGTTTTTATTTTGCACACTTGTGTGTACAGTTTTCATTTTTAAAATATATAAATTACAGCTCCTAACTAGACAGACTTGTTTACGTAACGTGTTTTTTTTTAAAGACAGATGTTATTTAATACGATTTGGATTTATGACCTTGATCTCAATTCAGATGTTAGTTGGCTTTAATCATAGTCTACAATAGTGGCAAAACACCAGTTTGTTTACATTTAAGTCACGTTCCTTAACCCAGCTGGCGACACTTTGTTCAACAAGTCAAGACTTGTTTTTAACGTTGAATTTGCATTCTATGTAATAAGCAACAAGTAGGTTAAAAGAAAAAAATGACTCAGCATTTTGCAGATAATTTTTGTTTATTCACCAGCTTATTTAGTCTACAATAGCACAGCAAACATTTTAGTTACGTTTTCAAGTCGTACCATCATACCGGTGTACCAACCCAAATATAGTGGCTTTTTAGTACCAACTTAGAACAAATAAAACCTCTGTTTTTACTACAAATACAGTTTCTTTGTCTATAACTTTCTTATTTATTAACCTATTTAAAGTATTCTCTCTTGCAATAATTTTTAATGAATTTTAGTCTTTATTCGATTGAAATCGGATAAAGTTTAAGATGAGGCCCTTTTGACTGCGTCAGATGTCCACGTACAAACTACCACAATGAGTAATGAAAAGAAGATAAAGCGAGTTACGTTCGATGAGAGTCGTAATCAAACGTATATAATGTTCACGTGGGCCTATGCATATAGAACATCAAGATTAAGATATTGGGAATTTTTTATCTTGGACCGATACCGATTTCAACGCAGGATAGAAGCTGCAGCGAAAATTTTGAATCCTATTATAAATAAAAAAATGTGCTTTTATACTGCTATTAATAAACATACTGTATTATAATTATATATTATGCTCTTATATTTTTTATTACATAGTTTTAATTAGTATTGTATTTTTATATGTTAATAAATATGATTTTATAAACATTTATGTCTTTTTATTATTTTCCGATACCCCTCGTATATTACTTTTAATTAGCTTGAAGATAATTATTTCAAATTTCCCTGTATACATATGAATCCTGAATTGAATGTGTTAAATAATAAAACCTTATATGGAAACTCTATCCCGTATACCAACACCATTCGTTATCGGATATCGGATATTTTATTATAATAACAAACAAAATTTACGACTTTATTTATCTGAATAGTTTAGACTTGTCGAATCTGGGACTAAATATTATTTCATTTAAATATATGTGCATACGTCTTGAATATTTCTGCTATCCTGATGACTGATCACCGTAAATGTAGTGAAATAAGGCCTTTTCGACATTCATTTTTCTCTGTTTTTTGTCTTAACAGCCAACACTTATACTCTAAGACTATGACATCACAAATTTTTCCGTTATTCACCAATCATAGACGTCTACATTCTTTCTGCGTGCTATCTTAGGCTCTGACGTCACACTTTTTTACTAAGCTCTTTCTATGCTATCTCATCCTATATTAGACGTCAGACATTTTTTCCGTTATTCACCAATCATAAGACGTCATGTTTTTCGCAGCCACGGCCCCTTTTTTCAGACATGTTTTTCCCCACCCCCTTTTTTTCTTAAGCAGCCACGCCCCTTTTTTCTTAATGCACACATGTTTTTTCCCACCCTATTTTTTCTTAAACAGCCACGCCCCCCTTTTTTAATACAGCTATGTTTTTTTCTTAATGCAGACACCGTTTTTTCTTACCCCCACCCTCTTTTTTCGCAGCCACCCCCCCTTTTTTCTAACCACATTTTTTTTCTTAATGCAGACATGTTTTTCCCCCCACCCTCTTTTTTCGCATCCACGCCTCTTTTTTCTTAATACAGCTATGTTTTTTTTTTCTTAACGCAGCCACGCCCCTTTTTTTCTTAACCATGTTTTTTTCTCCTCGCCCCCCTCCGCCGCTTTTTTCTACACCCTCTGGTCATTGTTGATCATCCACAAGAACTCTTCGCGACCCCACCCACATCTTTGGTCACTCCCGATGGACACATGCCATCCGCATCAAATGTCCGCGGACAAATCCGAGGGTGAGCTGGTAGCCCCCTTGCTCTACTACTATTAAGGCATTGAAAGACAGAACTCGGAATAAATTAAAGTCAGTTAAAGATGGAAGGCCAAATGACGTTTTACAATATCGACATTTCTTCGACTTGCATATTGTCGTGACGTGAATGACAGATAATTTTAACTCTTAATTTAATAGTTTTTATTTGTATCACTTATTTATTATTCTTGTGAACATGCTTATGATTAAATTACTAAAATATTTTCTGTTGTTTCCCAATATAATAATTGCTAAGTAAAATACCACAAAATGTTACACATTTGTATGTAAAAATATGTGGTCTCTTAAATATCATCATCAAATAAGGGTGTTGCGATTTAAAAATATTGTAAGTGAAATCATGTTAATATACCTATAACAAAAATGTGCATATAAATAAATCAAAATAGACTTTTCCGAATATTTTGTTCTTATTTGCTTGATAACAATATTATCGAATTTGTTCCAACCTTCACGTGTTTGTTATGTACACTAATTTATTCTTTCTCACTGGGAATAAATCGTGCAAGTAAATTTCACGTACCTAAATTATTGTTGTTCAAAGTTTTGATGCGAATAATCCATGACAAGTTTTAAACTAAGTGTGTTATAAATTTAACCTATTTTGAATGAAAGTTCGTTAACTAATTCACTAGAATCCATTTTGCATAATATCAAATAGGAAATTTCTCTATGTGAGCATTAATCTACAGTAAATAGGTGTTAAAGGTTTTAATGAATTAAAAGTCAATTTATAATATGTTTAATTGACGAATTAAAATTATCGTAATATACATTTTATTTCAATGATTTAAAATGACTTAATAACTTTTTAATATTATATATATATATATATATATATATATATATATATATATATATATATATATATATATATATATATATATATATATATATACAATATATATCTCAAACAAAATTTTTTCTTTAAAACATCTTAAATTAAATCTATATATATATATATATATATATATATATATATATATATATATATAGATTTAATTTAAGATGTTTTAAAGAAAAAATTTTGTTTGAGATTCGGCCTCACATGCATACATCACATTAATCTGTACTCTAGATGATACACGTATTTAAAATTTACTGATATTTACCAATTCTTGAGTGGCATAGAGTCTTATTTACCTATGGCAGGTTTGCATTATTATATGATGGTTAATTATTTTCACCTTTCCCTCAGTTATTTTTTCCATGATGTAACCTTAACTGTTACATTATGGATACTCAAAATTAATGCAATCATTGTGATATCTGTTAATTATTTAAATTCACAAGTTGCAATAAGTTTCACAATGTCGCGTAATTTTTTATTGCTTCACATTCTTTTTGATTTCTGAAAAACACGTCTTTCATATATGAAATTTTTTTACAGCTGAAAATGTTCCTTGTCATGGTATATTTGGTATATTTGTACTTAAGCTGAATTACTGGTACGAATTCCACCTTGTGGGTCTTGTCCAGGCATTTTGGTTTAGCCTTTGGAATGGAATAGTTGTACTACATTTATCACTAGATTTATTCACTTTGTAGTTTAATCTAAATCTTTCATCTAACACTACTTGTATTCAACTTTCTATTTTATATTTACAATTTTTTATTTTTATAAATTTCAACTGCACCACACAAGGGCGAAAATAGACTGAACGTCTCTCATCAAGTTGACTGTGACGGCTTGACGACTAAGAATTTCTTTGGGTTTGAATTGCCATATTAACAAACATAGACTGATGTCGCCATATTAAATTGCATATTAAATGCCATATTAAAAAACATAGACCGACTTATCGAGCATGTATGTCATTTTATGGAGAACTCATGTGTCGAATTTACCGCAGCAACTGAAGCCGCGTTGAAGACAATGTGTCTTGATCAATATGAATAGACAGCATAATTTATCGAGTCGACGGTCGATACTGATAACGTCTTCGCGCGTCTGAATTGTCACGTTAAAAACACGCACTGATGTGTGGACTCGATGAACATGCCTCTCATTTTGTGGAGATATGTGGCTCGACCGCTACTGCAAATGAAGCTACACAGCGAAAAGTGTGTCTTGGTCAATTTGAATATGTAATATGATATCTTCTGAGAACCTCTAAAGGTATACTTAAAATACTTTCCCTGATAAACTAACACTATATTTTTATTAGTCCTAGTTGTGTAGGAAACGAAATATAAGAGAATGTAAATAGTATATAAAAATTATATGTAAAAATTACAAAAGCAGTTATATTTTCATGAGTATATAAGATTTTTATATATGCACATTATAAATTCTATTCACAAAATTTTCTTAGGTTGACAAATATCCAGAAGGTAGACCCTTGTACTTGCACCACATTCTCCTGATTTATGTTGTTGATATTTATTTTTGTGTAGTCGTTTAGAAGCTGTGATACGAAAAGTATGGTATACGTAGTATAACATTAGCTATAATCTAAAGCGTAACTGATTTTGAAACTCGGATTGTCCATTGCGAGCTTATCAGCCACTTTGTTCATTTACTATACTAATTTTCAAAAGATTTCGTAGTTTTCGTTTTTCGTCTACAATTTGTAGTATTTGTAATACAAAGGACAACAATATGAATTTTAACTTTTTATTTCTGAAATCCACTGTACTCCAATGTACTTTTTACATCCTCTTTTAATTTTTATATTATAAAATGTATTCCTTTTTTAAAGAATCAGCTTCTAATGGAACTGTGCCTAATGTCTCGAAATTATGAAATTAATACAAATTAAAGTAAGTGAATGAGAAATATTATTAACATTGTTTTAACTTTAAACGATTAAAAATGTTGAAGCTTTAAACATTGATAGAAATGATTTACAACATATCGGAAATATTCACATTTTAATTGAATATTTAATTTAAACTTTTATTTAAGCTAGCTAATTTCTAATATTTTACTATCCATAAATAAAGGGCAAACATGTTATCTATAAAAAATAAACATAATATTGAAATGAAGACAGTACAAATCTCAATACAGTGGGAATAAAATTGTCGTATTGCAAATCAAATCATTAATTAGGTTCATTTTTTATCACTAGCAATTTCTAGTACAAATGAAGTTCACTGTCTAACATTTTCCATTTTTATATTCACCATTGTTATTCTTATACATTGTTAAATAATAATTAAAATGTATACAATTCAAATATAATATGCGGAGGAACTACATCCAAAATTTTTTACTGCGTAAAATTTAAAATATCTTTTGTATTCTATCAAGCAGATTTTCCATTTTATTTCTATTCCACAAGTTGGGTGCCCGAGGCGCTTCATTACCATTGTGTAGAAAAAGAGAAATTGATATAAGCGCTCTTACTGAATCACTTCGAGGACATTTAATGAGAGGGCATTTACTGAAAGAGTTAGTACGATTTTTTACATAATGGTCGACTATACTGTCTGTTGTGTTTTATAGAACATTGTCCTAAAATAAATGTTAATATAAATTACATTCTAAATCTAAACTAATATGATTGACTACACAGTATGCCCCGAAAGTTTGGAATAAAATTCAATATTTCAAAATTAAGGTTTTTCTAGAGAAATTTATCGGATATGTTAATTTTTATTTTCATCGACAACATTTGTAGGGATTGTTTCTAACTCCTCACCATCAACTCCCTTATCTCAAATATTCCCAACTTTAAAATTTCAAATATGAAAATACCACATGTAATATTTCATTTAATACCACATGTAAGATTTAACGAAATTAGAAGAATCACAAAAATTATTTGAATTAGTATAATCGCCAAGGCCTCATATTTTCCTGGCTTTATCAGATTCTAAAAGGAAGGGGTTGGGCTTTGGTGGAAGGAAATGGTTACATTTGAAAGTGGAACAGTAACTCAAATTTAATACCATTTCAGACAGAGACATAGAAACGTTCATAATTTTATATAAATACTTGCTTTGGTCAAGTGTTATATGGTACAACATTGATAATAACCATCACATTTATGTAATTCATCACATTTTTTGAATGTGATGAATTAAAAAAATCCAAATTTGTATAATAGATAACGAAAGTAATCAACAAAAACCTTTTCGAAAGGGTATATATATAGATCTGGTAACAGTAAATAATTTTAAAACCTTAAAACGGACTTCTGCGCACGTAGAATATCTCTATCTCGAAATTGAGTGGCTGAGAAAAAATAAACCAACACATAAATGCAGAATATGTGTTTTATGCGACAGTTTTACTTTTTTCAATGGCGACTGCTTCAGTGCCGTATCAATACGTTTGTGATCGAACGAATTTTTTTATCATTCATTCGTATATGATACAGGCCGAATACATGTTTTTTCGTTCAATGAAAAATCAGCAACACATTAAATGTTTATGTTTAAAATCTCAGAATGAACATAAACATTTACATCGTCCTTTCTCATGACCCATTGACAGGGTGGTGTGTGTCCTATTCACCTCAAAATCAATAGATGTCATCTGGTAGACATCCCTAATCAGAATCAGTCGAAACCCGATCGATCTGACACGATTTAATTGATTGATTGTGCTAACCAAAAGAAATTCTCAAATAGTCCACCATTGTACTTTCTCATGACCCATGAACATGGTAGAGTATGTTTCATGCCAACGACAACGACACACAGACAAACAAACATTTTGTAAAAAACATTTTTTTTTGTTTTTATGCCGAACAACGAAAAATAAAAGCTAGAAAAAAAAGTTTTTCTTCTTTACACGATTACATTACTTTTCCGCCCGGTTATAGTTGAGTGCGGAAAAGTAAAATGTTGAAAACAATTGCTAGTCGTTTGATTTTAACAAGTAAATTAAAAACCACCCTTATTTATCATCCACTGCATTTTATTTTGTTCTTATACACAAGATAGTTTGTTAAATTTCACCTATTTTTAATATTTACTCCGAATATATCGAAAAAGTAGCGAATTAAAATCCTAATTATGATTACATATGGAGATAAAATGAGAAGTCAGCTCGAAGTTTGTAATACGTTTAGCAATGTTTATTCCGACCAGATGAAATTTACCATACATTTGAACAAACGAGCTTTATAAAGTATGTGCAAAGATCAGGTAACCCCAAAATATTTATTTGAGGCCTCAAGTAATACTCAATTTAACCGAAAACCCTAAGTAATTTAATGAGAAAATTAACTCAGGATTAAAAAATTTGAAAGTTGAAAATATTGAGGTTTAGACGGTTGATTGGGAGAAATTGAAAACAAGAGATGTAATTTTGAAAATAAAAATTGAAATGCTCAAGGAGTTTACACAAAAAATATTCATTTTAATTTGATGAATGTTATTCCCGACTTTAGACCAACATATTATATAATTAACATAAAATAATAAAATAACAAGAAAGTAATATATATGAAATATTAAATTATTATTATATTAAGCAAATCCTATCTGTAAATATCTTTAAATCACATTTAGAATGACGCACTATATATTTTAATATTAATTATCATGAACATTTTAACGTCCATCAATTCCATATTTCAAATTAGATTTCACTATGTCCTAGTAGAAATATAAATCGTTTTACAGAAGCTATGCTGTCTGCCTGTTTGAGAATTAATGAGCAATGTGTGCAACATGAAAATTGTCGGAATATAGAAAATTATCTGTCAGCTGCAGATAAAAGACCGTACGAGAAACGAGTGTGGAATATCTCTGTTAGTGAATAGCTGTGATCTAAAATAAGAAATTGTAATAGAATTATGGTACATTTCTCTTGATTCATAGATTCGTTCATAATTTTATGAATTAATGTCTTAATAGAATATCAAATCTAATAATATTCTTATTCATGTAAGAAAAAAATCGTCTTACGCTATGTGGTACAATTATTCATCATTGTATGATAAAACTGAGATATAGTTTAGTTACACATAATATACAATGCATTACATTAAATGGAATATAGCCATTTAAATAATTTAAATAATGTATATATCTATGTAGATACTATACCACTTATGTAACCTTTATCATCTAAAACAGATATTTATTAATATCACATAAGTAGACCTGAGTAAACTTGTAACATTTGTAATTGTAATTTTCAGGTTTGAAATTAGCTCATGCACTTGTAGTGGATTAGATTTATGCATTTGGACTTCTCATTAAGTCATGGAGAACAAAAAACAATCTATCGTTATTGGTTATCATATTGAAATTAGGAGTTTTAAATAATAATAGGATTTTTTTTGTGCTGTACTCCAATTATAATTATTCGCTATCAAAATTTTAAATAGTGTTATTTAGGTTTATCATTCAAACAGCATATTAAATATTTTCTTTTTAATTATAAACAGTTGCTTACTTTCTATATAGCACTGGGTTACTGTTAATTACAAATTTTCAAAGAATGTTACATTTTTATTAATTTTATATTACAAATAAACAGTTTTAAAACCTTAAACTGGACTTTTCCGCACGTAGAACATCTCTATTTCGAAATTGACTGGCCGAGAAAAAATAAACCAACACATAAATGTAGAATATGTGTTTTATGTGACAGTTTTTCGTGCTTTCTCATGACCCATGAACAGGGTGGGATGTGTTCTATCCACCTCAAAATCAATAGATGTCGTCTGGTAGACGTCCCTAATCAGAATCAGTCGAAACCCGATCGATCCCACACGATTTAATTGAATGATAGTGCTAACAAACAAATTTCTCAAATAGTCCACCACTGTGCTTTCTCATGACCCATGGACATGGTAGAGTGTGTTCTATCCACGTCAAAATCAATAGGTGTCGTCTGGGAGACGTCCCCGATCCGAATCAGTTAAAACCAGATCAGTCCGATATGACTTGAGTTGAGTTATCGTGTTAACAAAAAACATTATCAAATAATCCACCATCCTGCTTTCTCATGACCCATGGACAGGGTGGGGTGTGCCCTATCCACCTTAAAATCAATAGGTATCATCTGGGAGACGTTCCCGATCAGAATCAATCAAAACCCGATCGATTCGACACGATTTAGTTGAGTTATCGTATTAACAATACAAATTTTTCAAATAGTCCACCATCGTGCTTTCTCATGATCCATGGACAGGGTGGGATATGTCCTATCCACCTCAAAATCAATAAGTGTCATCTGGGAGACGTCGTCGATCAGAATTAGTCAAAACCCGATCGATCCGACATGATTTAGTTGAGTTATCGTGCTAACAAGAATAAATACCGACGACAAAGACGACAACCACGACACACACACAGCAAAACATTTTTAAAAACCATTTTTTTTATTTTTAGGCCGAAAAACTAAAGATAAACCCAAAAAAAGTTTTGTTTTTTCACTTTTTCTTTACACGATTACACTACTTTTCCGCTTATAGTGGAGTGCGGAAAAGTAAAAATATATATAAAAACCAAAAGATTGTGATATATATTTAAGTTGTATTTAATTGTTATGTTTGTATGTTTACATGGAACGCAGTATATGAAGTATTATTGTGTTCTGTCATGAAAGAACACAATATGATTATTCAGACGCAAGATGATTCAGTCTTCCAAATTTCCCAGATTGATCTGAGCAAATGATGCCAATCGCTTGGTGCTGACCTAGATTGGCCCAAAAAACTTCGGGCGTGAGTACGATTCCCACATCAGTTGGCTGAGTGTGTCCATGTGATTTTACAGAGATTAGATATAGGAATATTTCTTGACATCGTAAAAATAAAGACGGATAAGGCAACCGAAATTCACTACATTGGCTATGTGAGTGTAATATGCATCTATACTATGAAATATATTTCCATATATAAAAATATAGGCACTTTTTATGAGGGAGATTTTTTTATATATAACCACTTTTATCTTAACTAATAAGACAGATTCCTTACACATAAGTTCTTTGTAAAGTTCTGAAAATGTTACTAAGAGTTTATATATGATATATGAAAACACAACTAAACTAATATAAATAAAAATTTTTTATGTTTTGTTTACATGATATTAGTTACATTGATGATGATGTTGAATAATATTCCAACTCTCTTACAGTACTAACTATTAATATCACAAGCTATTAATAAAAAGGATTGAGTTACATTATGATGATAAGTTACATTAGAAATAAAACAGAAGTTACAATACTGACATTTATATATGTATATAATAATTGAGTCAGTTATTGTTGACAATTATTTTTGACAATTGGTCTTTCTAAGTGAGCACACACTTTGCATATACAAATTAGTGACCCTAAAGTTGCACAATAATTTAATCAGATTTGCACATAATGTACAGGGTGAGCGAAACTCGATGCCTCAGTTCTATTATAAGAAAAGAAAAAACGATAGAAAAAGCCTGAACAGAGGTTCTCAAATGATATTCAGTAAGGTCCATTTTAAGCCGAATTTACATATTTTTCCAGAAATATACTTATCTTTTGGCATATTTAAGAAGAGCAAATATTTCTGAATATATTTTATAAAGATACAAATTTTCTATCTTTTTCCGTTAAAAAATTATAAGCATCATCATTAGATCATCAGTCTTAAGACTGGTTGGACGCTAACCTCCAGCTTCTCCTATCTGGTGCTAATCTACGCATTTCGCTAATTGTGCTAAAAAAAGTATTGTCAAAAATTCGCAATCGTCACGATTTAAACAAGTAGCTTTTGGACACAAATAGCAAAGTCGCATCTGTCAATAATTAAACATTATTAATTAGTATTATTTATTAATTTAACATTACAAAACACATAATATATTACAACTGTTACCACAGAAGGAAAATGGGATGTAGGCAATTACTACAACATATTTTCAATGTGATCACCTCCTACTTCTAAACACTTATCCAATCTCCGCTTTACTTCTCTCATTGAAGCTTTACGAAACATTTCTCTAGATAGGTCACTGCAAGTATTTCTGATTTTTTCTTTTAAATGTTCGAAGTTAACAGATGGTGTTTTGTAAACTTTATTTTTCAGTTTCCCACAAGAAGGAGTCCAGTGGGGTCAAGTATTGTGATTTAGGTGCCCACTGTATCGGTCCATTTATACCCATCCAATTGTCTCCGTAAGCTTAATTTAAATATTATTGCTCTATGCGGTGGAGCTCCGTCATGCTGGAAACATATGTTTGATCGCAGCTATAATAGCACATTTTCGAGAAGCACAGGAAGTTGTTCTTGAAGGAATTGCAAATATCGCTCACTATTTAAAATTCCTTCGTAAAAATATGGACCAATCAAATGCCCATTAATAATATCACACCAAATGTTAATTTCGAAGTGTCCTTGGCTTTCAATCGGATTGACAAAATGTGGATTTTCAGTAGCCCAAAAATGTTTATTTTTTTTTATTGGGCTTACCGTTACTAACAAAACGGCTTTCGTCCGTCCACAACATATGCTGAAAAAACCGATTGTCATTGATCTCTAAGTTTACTATCACTTGGACAACAAATTAATTCTTCGTTGTTGATATTGATCTGACAAGTATTCTAAGTTATGAATTTTATAATCGTGATAACTATTCTTTCAAAATTTTTGTACCAAACTATATTTTAAATTCAACTCACGACAGGCTTGTTGAATCGAGTTCCTTCGATGGTCTTCAAAATACTGCAAAACAGTGGCAGTAGTATTGTCAGAATTGACCCTTTTAACAATTTTTCTTCCCTTTCAAGAAGAAAATGCCTCGCTATTTGCACGTAAATTGCGTTCCAATCTTGAAAATATTTTTAAGCTTGAAATAACACGTTCGGGGTCTCTGGGCGTATAACTGAGCTGCTCTTCTATGGTTCTTTTCAGATTCCCCATAAACTAATAACATATCGACTTTTTCGTTGTGAGTGAACATTTTTCAAAGTCAAATGACAACAAAACAGTATTTTCCAACCATTAGATTAATTATTGATAGATGCGACTTTGCTATTTGTTTCCAAAGGCTACTTGTTTAAATCGTGACGATTGCGAATTTTTGATAATAATTTTCTTTAAATTTACTTATAATTTCTTAACGGAAAAAGATAGAACATTTTTATATTAATAAAATTTGTTCACAAAAATTGGCTCTTTTTGAATATGCCAAAATATATGTACGTTTCTGGGAAAAAAGAATTCAATGACGTCATTACTTCAGTTTTTAAATATGGAAAAATATGCAAATTTGGCTTAAAATGGACCTTATTCAGTTCCATTTAAGAACCTCTTTTCAGATTTTTTTTGTATCGTTTTTTTGAAGCGATGTCACCTCAAGATCGATATTAGAAGGACAAAATGTTATCTATCGATTTTTCGAGTTTCAGTTCGTAGACTTGAGATATTTGTGTTTGACCACCTATATATTAAATAAGTATATATAACTGTACAATTATTATAAATTATAAGTTATACGTAGTTATTTAGATACCGGCCACTGGTCCAGCATCCAAGTGGGCAGCTCTACTCATAAGTATGTTTCAGACCTAATATGAACAATTAAATGCAAACTGACATAAAAATTATATTTATACAGAAACCGGTAGAAAATGGTTTATATATAAATTCACTACTTATTAATTTATCTTTAAAGTATTATAAATCGGTCAAATAATCAAGTCTGTTTTTACGAAAGAGAAGAAGCTAATGTTAATTTCTCTTATGAAAAATCTATTAGTTATTTTAAACAACCAGAAATGTTTAAAGATAACATCTTTAACAATAAAATGAATTATTTATTACAAAGAAAAAATAATAATTTGTTAGTCTTTGTTGTAACTGAGTTATAAACTGCTTCTTTCCTGATTAGTGATTCCACTAAATTCAATATCCAACGGATATTGAATTTAGTAGGATGATGATGTTAGTAACAAAATGTAGTTTCTAGTAGATAACATAAAAGCTAAATTTAAGAACATTAGTAAGTTAATAATAAGTACATCATTACTAATTCTATTAATTATTAAACAATTAAATCATATAACTTCATTAACTGAAGTTCAAAATCTGTGAATTAATAATGTCGCAACAGTTAAGCGTATATACTTAATTTAATTTGAAAAATGCATTGAAAATGATTAATGTGTCAAAAATACATCAATTAGGTGAGAGGACTGACCCTTTTCTGTACAATGTAGATTTACGACAAACTGTCAAAAAAATACACGCACTTATTACTTTACCAAAATGACTATCATTTATAAAGCCGTGAGATCAAACTGGGGCTTATAAATCATTTCTCGATTGCCCAGAGCGATGACCATTTATTCCTCGGATTTTGTTGAAGAAATAAAATTACTACATTTATTTTTATTATGTACTACAAGAGCAATTATTTTATTATATACTATCCAACTAATATCTTACAGTAACTTATTTTCAGTCAAAATATTTTCACCATGAAGATAACTATGTAATATATGTAATGCTCTCTATATATATGCCAGGCAAGACGTGTCACGAAAATAAAGATTATGTCAAATAAATTAGCTTACTAAAAATACACATTTTTATATTCAGGCAAATTAACAACTAATATTTTATTTAACTGAATATGCGCATATGTCTACGTGTGAATCAATGTGTAAGTATATAAAATTTCCTTCCTTCATAAAATGCCAGTACATCTTGTAAGACTTTCCTTGGAGCATCATCATTTTAAAATCTTAATTTGATCTTCACCCTGTTGATGTACGTATTAGTAAAATAAATTGTAAATAAGCCATTTATTAAATTAACAGAAACGCTTTGATAACAATGTAAAGTAGGTAGTAAAATAATAAATTCGATTGTACATATTTCTGTTTTGAATAGACAAGTATATATTATTCATTTCATCGCTATTTGCCAAATAATAAACTCTCTTACCTTGCCGATAAACGGAACAGCCTACCTGAGCCTAGCCATAAAACTAAGCCACGGTATGAGATAAGAGCCGTTTGGGATTTTTTATTTGGCAAATAGAGATGAAATAAACTATACTATATTAGTTTCAAGTGAATCCCTATTAGATTTGAGAATTACATAGTCGTGTCAATGTAACATAAATATATGGACTAAGGATAAAATATGAAAATATTTTAATTAATTTAACGTGTATTTAATATTTACTATGATAATTAGAGAAAACGCACAATTTGTATGAAATACGTAGAATCTACGATACTGTATTCAACTTGCAATTCATCTCCTCTTGGCTCATTTCAAAATATCTATTTACAATACAAAAGAATGGTTGTATTATACTCTGCCCCATATATTCATATACATATTTCCCAGCATTGCGAGAGTATATGTTTGCAAACGGCCTGATATTAACGGCCTTTATCCGCATATTCATATGCTTTCATGGTCCCATTTACGCTACCGAAGGCGACATTGCCGAGAGAATAATGTAGCCATGTGGAATGGTCGTGCTTATAGACTGCTAAGTACCGAATTTTTCAGCAACAGGGACGGATCAGTTCACCTTGCTGAGAATTCTGACAATATTGTAATAAACGACATGGATCGTTTTTTATCGATCGTAGATTAGACTTTGGGTTGTTTTGGTTTTATCAAACCAACACCCACTGAATAACAAGGCCTTAGTGCTTGTCGTGTAACGTCATCAATGTAGGCCGTGCAATTTTAATCATATAAGGGGATACATACACTAATATTTATGAGAACTATCAATAGCTAACTTATTTTAAAGAACGCTAGTTACATGACAGGCTTCTTGACAAATCCTAAAAATTATGTTTGAGTTTTGGTTTAATACTAGGTGTAGTATTAAGTGCAGGCTCCCAACTCCCCTACACCTGCGCCAAAATTCAGGATATGTATTTATGTATAATAAACATTTTTCACACTACTTAAAAGAGGTTATTACACATAAATACATATACTGAACTATTCCACACCTTCTCTTAATTATTATTACTTAGTAGGTATAATATAGGTATGCATGTTCATGTTATGCAGTTTCAAATTTCATTTACCTACCTAACATCGTGCATAACTTAGTGTTGAGGTGAGAGTTTAGGTATAAAAAATATATTATAGAACACAAGCCATGAAAATACATTAATTAAACTTTTAAAGAAATAGGTCCCAAATTATATACGTTTAGTTATAAAAAATATTTATGCATGTATAGGTAGATATATGGCCTACTTTGTTAATTGTCTTTTTTTAAATGGTCGCTATTTTAAGCGCAATAATTTTTAACAGGGTATTGGAAGTACTTTTGAGAATAATTTTTAAAATGTCTTTTCCATTATGATTAGCGCATCCATCGAAATGTGAGACATGTTTCTGTTCAATACAATATTCCAAAATTAAATGTACCATGAACGATCTTTTATTATAGATTTCTAGAAATGTGTCCTCAAATTCATTTATTAATTTATTGAAGATTATATAAGTCACAGATACAACATTTATAACTTGTCCTTGGGGATAAAGAAGTCCTCCACGATTTAATTTATTAATGATATCAAAATTGTCCTCAACAATAAATTGCTCGTCATATACTAATTTTTGTTTACAGCTGGTACATTTTAATTTTTATAGCCACAATAACCACCTAAATATGTAATTAACAGCAATACATCGTTGATATCGTGAAAGTGATCATCATTTATTAAAATTTGAGACAATAACGTTTTAATTTGAGAAAAGTCTTGTTGAGAGCAATTTTCATCTGGGTCATAATCAGGTAGCTCATAGAACTTATTAACATTAATAGGGCCAAAACTGCAAGACTGAAGTGTTAATATAGATTGAATTCTAAGTCTCTTCTCTGTCTCATATAACTGGCGCACAGAAATATGATAATGACCACCTGCCATTTGCCTGTATTTACAAATCTATCTTCAAGAGGGTCTGTTTGAAATTTCCCTAAGAGAACATAAGTCATATCAAGTTCATTAAAACAGTATTTGGTAATTTCAAGCAGCCCATGATGGGTATGACTTAAAGCAGTTCGGGTCTGTCTAGTAAGTCTTTGAAAAATTACTAGGCTGCCAAGTATCGAGTCAGCTTAACATTTTTTCTAAGAACTCAATCTTAGATTTTCGATTTTCCTCTAAAGGTAGGGTAATAACCTCGGTAATAACAGTCTCATCTATGACTTCAAATATTGACTGTATATCGTCCAAACTATGTGAAATAAACGGCGTTTTAAATTTTGATGTTGAAATACAAACTGACTCACTATACAAAAAAGTTTCAATATTCAGGTTATAATTAATAACAATCGCCCAATTAATGCATGGGCCAGGTGTATATTCAATTTTAAAAATAGTTAATCTTTCACCTTCTTGAGACATACTTTGAGCAGAAAACCAGTCTTTTGGTAGTTTAAATGTAGAAAATTTTACTATAAATTCATCAAAATTGTCAAAATGTATGTTTTTTTCGTGCTTCTCAAACTCAATTTTGTTTAATTCAAGGGCTTTTGACAAATTTAACTCATCAATATTTTTGAGCTTTTCATCTTGGTCGTATTTTGACATCTTTTGATAAATAAATGGGACAATTTAAAAAAATAGATGGTATACAGTCTTCTTTTAGCCGTGGTTTTAGTAAATCTATAGTAAAAATCTTACCAGTGTTTGAGTCTTGAACTGTTGTACTTTTTATTATACTACCTTCAGGAAAATGAGCTTCACATACTCTCGTGTTGTTTGTGGGCTGAAAGTTATCTCGGGGTATCGCTTTTAGCCATTTTTGTCGTAAACTTACGTCCTTTGGAAAACCGAAAACATGAACTTTTAGGCCCATTTGTATAGTTTCCGTTACAGTGAGGAACACAACACTTTTGAGGCATAATTTCACTAAGTATCAGTTACCACAAAACTAGCCGAAACCAAGAGAAAAACATACAATTAAACGCGAACAATAACTTATAAACTGTGCTGTAAACAAACCGATGGACTGCCAAAAAAGCAACAGGTTATAAGTCCGAAATATATGGTTTTACGTATTTAAAAATACGCCTAACAATATAAATTGTATTCCTATATATACAACGAAATATTAGGTACAAGTTTCACGCACTTAAAAGCACATAAATAGTTCTGATTTCAGAAAAATACAAGAAATAACGCTGATTATAGCAACTTTTATCTTTAGAGGTTAGCGTACCAGATGAGCGCTGTTGCCGGCTCCGTAAGGAAAGTATTTTTGTTAGGGGAGTCGAACAAGGTAGTAGTATTTGATAACTAAATAAATAAATTACGAAATACCGCATTAAAAAAAGAGGAAAGAACATTTTATGGAAATATGTGTTTTACGATATTGAAGAAGAAAATGGTAATTTAAGAGAAAGAGATACATTCTTTATATACTGGAATCCTAATATTCGCTAGTATCGTAGTAGTCTGGCAACGTTGCAAACATCAGTGATCTCTCGATCGTGTTTACGCCACCTGTACGCTGGCTTCCTACATCTTCGCTCCATATCGGAAAGGCCTACATTCATGACGTCACGAGCTAAAATTTTCTGAGCGCTTTGTCCTTATGTAAAGGTATTGTTCATCAAACCGTTCACACCACCCGCGCACAATTTTCAACAAACTACCAGGGACTTATTTGCGACATTCGCTAGCTTATCTGACATTATAAAAAAGAATCGGTATATCTTCTTCCAATATGAGGTTCGTGTTCAGAGTGTCAAATGTGCCTTGAATATTGAAGGCAAAATCCACATTTTGATTAATAAGATGAGGACTACAAATACTTTACTTTAGGTAAAACAAACAGATACTTTAATATAGGTAAACTTTTTTATAAGGGCTAAACACAACCATATACTGTATATTAAACCATTTTTCGTACAAATATGTGTGCAATATGTATATAGGGCAAATAATTTAAAACGTTCTACTGCTTCTTTACTTCTGTTCCTACATTAAATTTCATCTCTTCAGATGAATTTAGATTAGATTGCTTTATACCATACTACGTAAGATAAATTCCCTAAGAAATTAAAAATCATCAACAACAAAACGTTTTTATTAATTTTCCATTAACATTTAACTTCATTATATTTCAGCGACATTACATCTACAGCTATCCCACTATATGGATGTATCGAGGAAGAGTTCTCGGTGTTAATCTCCGAAGATCGACCGATTCTAATCAATAATTCCCCAATATAGGTCCTACCTTTGTTGAAAGTACGGAGAAGCTATTTAGGATATGATCCGCAGTCTCATCCACCATATTGCATACTCTACATATAGGACCATCAATATAAGTAGTTCATAACGTGGAGATACTTTGAGCATATGCAACTCTTTCCACAACTATTGATGGAGGGTCATATTTACGGAAAGCGTCTTCTATACACCTAAATATTGTTCAACATTTATCCTCATAGAGCGCAGGATCTATTAGATTCATAACCATGGTTTTTTCTTTGGAATGCAGCGGATTATATTGGCCTCTCTAATCTTCAGCTCTCTATCTCTATCTTCGGACTCTCCAGACAGTATCTCTAATATTTATATCGCAATATCCCTTATGTATGAAGAACATGAGAGTTATTTGTCAATGTGATTGAACCAAGGTATAATTAAGCCGACCAGGTTTCATTATAAAAATTGCCTGTACCTCCGCTCATCTCTCAGGTATGTATTCAAAAGCAATCCATACAGTATACATATATACATACAGTATAAACCCCAGTCTCCATTACACTACGAGTACATAGTTGAGTCCCGGTGATTTGAAAAGTGACAAGGTTCTTATAGCCCAAGTAACCATTATATCGTTGGCTATTTCCTTACCTACTACCGAATCCTCCACTGAGGATGTAGAGAAAATTCGGAACAGGACGATTATCTCTGTTGCGAACGAATCCTTATGCTTTCTATGGATCTGGGTAGGTCATCCAGTTGATATTATTTTGCAGGCCATTCAGTTGACGTTAGATTATCTTACCTGATTGTAGAGTTTTCTAATCACTGTTCTCAACCGAATGAGTTTATTATTATATAATACTTACCTAGTACACATTACTAATCCAGATTTGCTCGGTTAAACATCTGCAGCATTGCAGTTGTCTCAAAAATCATCGTCAACGATGTCTGATGTCTGGCGATAAAATGTTTTTATATAAAAGAAAGAACCGTTCGGCATTTAAAGATGTAACACCAAAATGGTCTTTGAAATTATTTAATAGATCTGTGCGAACATTATTACTATAAACATATTAATTTGGTGAAATTTGGATTTCCCCTTTTGACATTGTCAATTTCTACTATAAATCTATAATAAATTCTGAATTTCATATATTATTTACAATGATTCATCTAAAGATAATTAGGTGTTTTATAATTTGTTTATCAATCAAATTAGTATCCGCTAGTTCTGCTTAATTATTGTGAGTAGTTTTTAAATATACTTTCCCTTGAACATGAAATTGTTTCTGACTTTACCTAGTAGTAATTCTTAGTAGTAGCATCGAACTGTAATATTTTTTGAAAATTTTGCAAATAATATAACACTATTTCCCCATCATATAATATTCGGCTGTGAAGGTTCTGGAATACAGGATACTGTTTATGAAATTCCCGAATACGTTTGGGAGATTTTTGAAAAACCACTTAGTTTCTTTGACAATTAATGCCAGAAATTCGAATCATTTCTGCTGTAACATATAACGTGTAAAGTATACACGCAATACGAGTATATATTAAATTAGAGCAAACATTTTTTATGTATTGCAAGATGAAATGCTTGTAATGTATGTATATACATAGTTAATATAATGATGTCTTTGCAACGTACTTCGTCTGGGAAATTTGCATGTAGGATTATATTTATTCCAAAATTACTAACCCCACTAACATAGTAATTACGGTGGGCAGATTTACTCATTAGGTTATAAATGCTGTACTTTAAGATCAGATGATTTCATAAAATGCCACAACATTAATACAAGCCAAATAGTGACCGTAATTTGCAACTTTATGGAAAATTACCGCGTGTTCGTGGAACAACTAAAATTTGCCTTATAAAATTTGTTTCTCTGGCGAATCAACTATTTTACTCATTTTATTTATGATAAATGTTATAGTTAATATTTATTGAGGCGATACTAAATTAAGATTTTACAGAAAATACATATGTATATAAAAACTAAACGATTTGGCTAATATTTTACCACATGGTAAAACTAATTTTTTCGACATAATACGACTCATATGATTCTTGATATAATACCGGTGAAAACCATTTAGGTGACTTGCTTGCTCAGAAGAGTAAAGTGGACCAAACTTTGCAGCTCGTACAAGTAAATACTTGTTTTAATGGCCGTTGAATTGACAAATGAAGGAATTGAGTAGCATTACAACCAGCGAACAGAAATTACATGTATGTGGTGTATTTCTTTGGTAAATTATTAATTTACCAAATAAATACACCACATAAATATAACTTACCACATAAATTAATCAAATTAAGTTTAAAAATAGTACGTATATTATACTTGTGTTCAGAAAGAAGTGTGGACTTATTTTCACACCAAAGCACTACACTCGATGCGCGTTTCGTCAACAAAGTTGGCATCATCTGGAGATGATTGAAACTCTGATGAGAGAGTCTTAATCATCTTCAGGTGATGCCAACTGTGTTTGCGAAACGCGCTTCGAGTGTAGTGTATAGTGTTTTGGTGTCACTTCACACACAAAACTCCGTCACAAAACTACGTCAGTCAGTCGCTTCACACTAAAGGTTCCTACCTAATCTCCACTACTTAGAGAAGAGATGCAATTTAAGAAGAAGTTGTTTTATAAAGGTTAACATAAGAAAGAAGATTTTAAGTCGGTAAATAGTAAGGTTTTTTGATACAATTTAAAATAAATTTTGGTGTATTTTTTTAAATATCGGAGATATAGATTGTAAAAGAAATTCCGGGGCATCCCTTGCATAATTATTTAATTTTGTATGTACGTGAATTTTTAAAAATCCTTAGAATATACATTGTCAAAAAATATCTCTTCATATTTTGGTTAGTATCATCGATACTAACATTGAAATCTGTACATTTTATCTTGAGAAAAATGGAAATGTTTGCACATCATTTTAAACAGTGTATCCATTGCCTGTAACTTGCATGTTTACCTTTCGATATTTTAGTTAAACCACTATTGACGTTACTATTTGTATATTAATTTAATAACATATTAAGTGGTACACATTCAATAAGTACAATTTTTAGAAACTTGTTTTAATTTCAGTAATATGTGTTTTCCTATATATATATTTTTTATTTAGTACTAATAATATATTTTCATTATAAGAAAAAAGTAGGAAAAGATCCATGTGTATGTATAATTACTAAAAATAATATCCCCCTGTTTTCTATTAAAATTGCTCTCATTAATCAATTTGAAATGGGTCCACTATTCAATACAATATAGACGAACTTTCATTACACACAATTAGCTCCCTGGGTTTACAGCATCTATGAATGATGTTCCGTAAACATAGATTATGTTACAAATCGAGCGTCTACACTGTTCGCTCTTATGAACAGGTGATAATGAATACGGGTGGTTGATATGAGATCAAGAGAACCTATGTTATACATTAAGCGGATAAAGTTTTTCATTTAGTCATAGTAATAATAATACAATATTTACCTGCGAAATATTTAAGAATAATAACATATTATTTGATTCTTTATAATGCGTCATTTTTCATTACGTTCATGTAAGTTTTCCTTACGAAAATATAAAGTTTTTGAACTAAAAAACATAAAAATAAATAACTACAAATATGTAATAATTATTTATTATAAATAATAAATACTTACAAATACTAAAGTCATGCAAATAATAAAAATAAATAAATTAATAGACATTATCGATGGTATCACGCAAAACTGAAACTTATGTTAATTTTCAAGTTAATTCTGTAACATTCCATTCTCTCTCGGTACACAAAACATCTAAATCTACAAAAGCCATAACACTGTGATATCGTCTGACTTCGACATTATAAAACAATGTTATACGAGATTTAATGTTTGTATTATAAAATCAGCAACAGTTCAGTCAACAAAGGGGATCTGCTGATTCTACTAGCTACCTTGAACAAAATAACACGCAGAATTGACCTTTATCCCTCTACACAAGTAAAGCAGAATGTAAATAGAAATAAACAGCAACTCTGTATTACTTCCAGAAAGACGGGAGTTGCTATATACATAAGTATAAAAAGTCAGATTAGATTTCTTAGCGTGTGAGATTTCTAAGTTCTCAGGTCTTAATTAATTTAGATGTTATTAAATAACACTTCTTTCGATCTAGATTTGGTGAAATGTGATTTATCTGGTATGTTATAATATTTATAGATACACATATCTATATTATTCATGAAGACTGAAATCATTCTTTTATCTATCTGTCGATTTCTGAAAATATACAGAATACTGTATTTAAAATATATAAGTTGGTAAAACTGAAAATTCGGAACTGGGAAATTGATGGGTTTTAGTATTTGTACAAAAGAAAAATTGTACAATTCTACAGAATTTATTGGGTTTATCGTGAATGAAGTATGTAACTATAATATTACATTTTTAAAATTATGATTACTTAATATTAATATTAAATATACATAAAATTAATTGTATATTTTTATTACAAATTTTTATTTTCATCATATAATCTTTGGAAAGAATGTGTATGTAAAAATACATAGAAATAGCCAGAAGGATTTACTTTTTTATGTGAAACTGGGTTATGAGGTTATGACATCGATTTTATTTAGCTACTTATGTTCATATCTTTGTGTTCGTTCTAAAAATTTCTTATCCATTTTATATCGTGGTCGATAAAAATCAATTTTTAAAAACAATTTATTTTTGAAATACACAATTGAACGTTTTGCTATAAAGGATTTAAAATTACAATAATATTAAGTGAGTACCGGAGGTTTGAAATGAGTTATGCTAGTTTGCCGGATACTATGCCGGTCTGCCGGATACTAACTTCTGGTCGCACGCTTTCGCCTATATAAACTGTCATTTGCTGACTCTGCATGGGAATTGCTTTAGCCATGAGTATTCTTAGAAGTTAGGCGTGAGTTGCTGACCATAAGCAAGTCTTTGTTTTTGAGAATAAGATAAGTCACGAATAGTATCAAGTAACTATGAGAAACAACTGATAAGAAAAAGCAAAGATTGTGTTACTTGAGATATGATACAATGTAAATGGTACCTAACTGAAATTATTCTAAGTATTCTAAGTCTAAAATGTATACAATTAAATATTTTATATAACAACTCCCCCCTTATAGAAAAGTTGGTGGTATACAGCAACTTTTGGATAAGCAGAAAGTTCCAAAAATATGAATGTTGCTATTAAGTGCAACATAAATGCAATAAGCAATATAATAATATAAGGTAAAATTGTAGTAAAATCAAGTGAACAAAATAAAATAACAATAATCACATAAGTCCAGTTCACTTGAACAATAGTCACAAAATATAAAATGTTAAAGTTCCAAAATCACTATAAAGTCTCAATTTAGTTCAATATCTTCTGGGGGACTGTCTGTTGGTCTGATAGCGGGCCTTCTTCTTGAAATAAAGTTGGTGAGTCGTCCAACGGGTTTTGATTGTCCAGGAGGCGGTGGAGGTAAATTTGACGTTAGGGAAATAGCAAGTCTTCTTCTTCTTCTGCATTTGCATGTGAAGTATAGGATGACGAGTAGAATTATGGCAGTAATTATGAAATAGGTAAACCAAGAAATGTGTTTCGTGACAAAAGGTTCGTTGATTAAATCATCAAGGGTTTTGGGAATATTCATCTAATTTGTGCTTTGCAACTTCAAGGTCTTCAACGTTGAGATTGTTTAATTTTAAAGGCTTTAATTTTGGAATTTGCAGATCGTTAGGAATGTTGTCACAACAGTTGTAAGGGATTAGAATAGGGCGAGAATCATCATGAGTTACAGTAGTGTCTCTAGAGTTTGCTTGGACTTTGGTAACACCAACAAAAGCACTACAATAAGGTTGTAACTTGAGAATAGAATTTTTGAAAATGACTTCAGTTTTAGAATTTCGGTTTTGACATGAGGTGGTTATTTGAAGGGGTTCAGAATTGATTATAAGCCAAGTGTTGTCTTCTAGATTGTGAACTTTGTATCCTTCTGCAAATATTAAAGATGTCTGGCAATTTTCCGGAAGGGTCCTGGTGTTCTTCAGAATTTTGGCTTCGCAGATGGGGTTGTCATCAATGGGGTAGGCGAACAAATTTGAACACAGTTTTTGTCCAACGACGAGTGGTTTGCATCCGTCGAGATTTGACATAGGAATGTACATTATAGAATCGTCGTCTCGCGCAACATATTTTTGATTGGTTGACAAAACATGATATAAACCAGTCCTATTATTGAGGATAGGCATTGGGAATAATTGGAATAAGGAAAATCTTTGTTGATCAATAAGAGGAATTTTTAGAACAAATATTAAATCTGAATCGGTTTGAAATGCTGATAGTTCTATGATATCTAGATATCTACCAACATCAGATAATTTTATTGGAAGTGGTAAATTATTTTGATGCAAGTTTTGAGATATCTCCTGTAATGCGGATATCAGATCTCTAGGATTTATAATAGAAGTATGAATGATTTTTAGACGCGCGAATGTAATTGAATTTAATATGTCATTTAATTGATCCTCAATGTACAAGTAGCTTTCCATTAATATTTCGCATTTTTCTAGGAATCTTAATTTTACTTCGAAAATTTGGAGTTTCTCTTTAGTTCTGTAAATTGTGTCAGATATTAATTTAATGTCTCTGTTAAATGTTTCTTCGTCTAGTTGTAATTTTTGAATAGTTGTGTTGAAATTCTTTATTACCGATGTTGTTACGGATATTTGATTTTTTAATAAATTTTCAATTTGATGTTCGTCTGTAATTAATTTGTTAATATTGTTTGTGTAATATTCGACATCTTCTGCGTCTAGATTGCCTGTGATTGCTTTAAATACAGAACCAATAGCATTTAGAATACCGCGTTTATAGCGTTTTGTATCATAATTAATTTCATTTAATTTTTCTTTAATATTACCAGAAATTTGTGTTAATAAACTGATGTGGATCTTTACTTCGCCTCGAAATAAATTCATGTTTTCAAAAATAGGGCTGACGGCATGTATTAAATTTTCAAGAATATGTTCATTATGTTGATAAGCTAATCTTAGAGCTGAAATGTTCTTGTGAACAAGGAGGATCCAATGCTTGTTTGTCACATAAATATCGCTTTCATGGTGATAATAGACTCCGATTGTATTTTCTATGGGTGTTATTGAGTATTGGGATGCTGCTGTCCCTATCAGCAGGAGAAACCTGTAATTAAATTTAATTTTCAAAATAGGGCTTCATTCGGTCAAAATTTACTTTAGTTGTTTGATTTATTTCAGAGTTTAATAGGATTGCAGAATTTTTTAGTATTTCTTGAATTTCGAAGGGACCGTTAAATTTATTGCTAAGTTTGTTTTTGATCTGTGGCTCTTTCACGTAGACCTTGTCTCCGACTTTAAATTCGTATTGATTTTCGGGGACATTTTTGTCAAACCTAGTTTTTGATTTTTGCTTAGACAGTATAGTTTTTTCACGGGCAATTTTGTAATAGTGAGAAATTCTGTTATTGAGGTCTCTGATATATTTTGAAATTAACTGGTTTTCATTATATAATTTCTCTGGAGGTCGGCTGGAAGTATGACCGAAAATTAATTCGTATGGGGAGAATCCATGGGTTTTGTTGACGGAATTGTTGTAGCATATTACAGCATATGGGAGTACTGTTAGAGGGTGTTCGTGAGGGTTTTCTGTTTTATTTATTCTAATCATCTCTAATAAGGTTGCGTGGAAACGTTCAACCGATCCGTTGGATTGCGGATGATTAACGCTGGAATACGTCAGTTTAATGTCATAGAGGGTACAAAGATCTCTAAGCAGGGTGTTGTCGAATTCCTTTCCATAGTCGCAGTGAATGCGAAGGGGTGTGCCAAAGTGTTGGAAGTAAACAAGTAAAGTATTTACTGTCGATCGTGCGGTTTTGTCTTCAAGCGGGTATGCTTGAGTAAATTTAGTTAATTCGTCTCTGATGGTCAAAACATAATTCCGAGTGGGGACTTCTAGAATGTCAATGTTAATTCGTTCAAACGGTGTTTTCGGGGTTTCCGTAATTACTAGAGGACTACTTAAATGTTTTCTCAAAATTTTTGTTTTTTGGCATGTCTCGCAATTTTGAATGTATTTTTCGACATCTTTTAGTAAACCGGGCCAATTATATTTTTCTTTGATTCGTCTAATGGTTTCATTGATTCCTCGATGAAGGTTAGATTTTCCTGAATGATGTTGATCAATTATAATTGGTATTTGGTCATCGTCGGGTCTTTTGACTAAATTTCGACAAATAGTAAGTTTTATGTCTTTACCTGAATAAATATAGAAAACATTTCTAAAGTTGGTAGGTCTAAATTATTTTCAATATAATAATTTTTTGTTTCTTCAAAATTGTCTTGTCCTCTGAATAATGTGATAAAAAGCGTTTCTATTATACTATCAGATTCAAATGGTAAAAGAATTATATAGTATTTACGATTTTTAACGGATTTACTAGAGACTATGTTAATTTTGTTATTCATAAAATCGGGTTGCTCTTCGAGTATATCCTCGATAATTTTATAGTGTAAATCTGCTAATTTATCTTTTTGAAAGAATGTAACAATATCTTTATGTTTTTTATCTAACAACTGATTATTAGTAACTTGGATTTTGTTGTAATCTATTAGGGATTGAGTTTTATACAAGTTTACGAAATTTTGGAGTTCTTCTACAATTGTCTCAGGGGATTCGTCAGTACTGATAGATTCGTTATCGTCATTGTCAGAATTTGAATTTAAAACTTTTGTTTGTAATTTTGCACAATTTCTGAAATAATTAATTTTTATTCGCGATAGTGCGTCCGCGTTTTTATTTATCTTACCTGGTTTATACTCAATTTCGTAGGAGTATTCCTCTAATTTTAAACGCCAGCGCGCAAGGCGGCTGCCTGGATCTTTAATCGAAAAAGCCATGTAAGAGGTCTATGGTCTGTGACGAGTTTAAATTTTCTGCCAAAGAGGTACGGTCTAAAGTGTTTTACACTCCAAACAATAGCTAATAATTCACGTTCAATGGTGCTGTATTTAGTTTCTGCTTGACATAATGTCCTTGAAGCATATGCAATGGGGGGGTCTTTACCGATAGGACCTTGAGATAAAACTGCGCCAATTGCGAACGCACTAGCATCCGTTGTCAGCCAAATGGCTCATCGAAATTTGGATAACTTAGTATAGGGGTAGTGGTAAAAGCTTCTTTCAATTGTTGGAATGCAGTAATACAGTCACTGTCAAAAAAAGAACGGAACATCTTTTTGAAGTAATTTTGTCATTGGTTTGGATAATTTTGCAAAATTTGGAATAAATCGGCGGTAATAACCTGCGAGTCCGAGAAACGATTTAATATCTTTTTGATTTTTAGGCTGCGGAAAGTTTGCAACACAATTAATTTTGTCGGGGTTTGGTTTTACACCGTCAGGGGTTATTATGTGTCCAAGATATGTGACTTCTTTCCGGAGAAATTCGCATTTGTCAGGTAGAATTTTGGAAGGTTTTTGGATTACTTTTGGAGATGTCTGATTATAATTTGGAAAACTAAAATTTTTGTTTTCAACTGTAGTCAGTTTTTGATCGAATTTAGAAATTTTTGGAAGAGGATGAGTCACTTCTTTAGTCTGATTTGGAATGGAGGGCGGCAAATAAAAATCTTGAGAAGGGTCTTCGACCTTAAATAGAGGTACTGTTTTAAAGTTCGTTACGAGTTGTCTATTATTAAAATCAATTACACAATTATAATGCTCTAGGAAGTCAGAGCCTAGTAAACCATCGAAACTAATATCAAGATTGTAGATATATACTTTGTGTGGATCGTTGTCAGCGAATGGAATTAATGTTGATTCAGTAATTAGAAGTTTTTGATCGGTTATACCCTGCATAACAACGTTTTCAGGGGACCTTCTTTTATAATTTAGACATGTTTTTGGCTTAAAAATTGAAATACCTGCTCCTGTATCTATTAATATTTTAAAAGTGTTAGTTATGTCCTTTATATAATATAGGTTGTGAGGATTTACGGTGAGTAAAGGCCTATTTACATGAATTTCTGTTCTTGGCTGTTTTGATTTTGATTTAAGTTCATCGTTTGAAATTGAGCTTGAATTTGTTGTAAGGCGGTTGATTGATTCGGCGGGTCTTCGTAAGATTGGGGGTCTAATTGAAAATTTTGGGTATTTGAATTTTCAGGATATTGAGTAGTACCGAAATTTTGAGTATTATCGTTAAAAGTAGCGTCGTATGAGTCTTGATTTTGAGCAGTATAATTATATTCATAATTATCAATTTGATAATTGGGCTGAAAATATTGAGTTGAATTTGAATAATCAGGACTATTCGTCATTCCGTATTGTTCATTTTCGTACAAATGAGCAGTATCATTTGTGTAATATGTTTCATAGTACGGATGAGCAGTATCATCCACAGTTTCATTTAAATGATGCGTACGTTGTTGATTAAAATTTGGGTTTGATCTTATCACGGAGGGTCTCTGAAAATTTGGGTTTTGTCTAAAAATTGGCGGTCTATTTTGCATAAATTTGTTTTGTTGAAAATTATTATTTGGCTGATTTGTAGACATCGGCCTAGGTTGATTTTGGGTAAATGTAGGTCTTGGAAAAGTTTTTTGACCTGGTTGATGAAAATTTGGCCTAAAAGTGTTATTAGAAAAATTCGTAGAATTATTATTATTAAATTGGTGGGTAGCTTGTCTAGTGCGACATTCGTTTATAGTGTGTCCGTTTCGTTTGCAGTACGAGCAGACTTTTTGTACACTAATTTGAGGTTTCTTAATTTGAGATGTATTTACTGAACGAGAAAATTTTTGGTTTTCAAAATACGAAAGCTGTAGCTCTCTTTTGATTCTAGATATTGCTTCTAGCATATTACAAGGATTGCCAGCACGAATTATTGAGCCAAGTTTAGGATCTAGCCCTGTTAAAAGAGTATTTAATGTTATCGTCTCTATTAAAGTAGATTGTGCTAATTTTTGCTCTGGTGTCAATGGTTGTTTCCGAACACAAGCGTGCATTTTCGCATTATGTGACTGAAGTCTCGAAATAAAATTTAAAGCAGATTCATTCTGATTTTGTGAAATGCGTTGAAGGTCTTGAATGAGAGATGTGAGATCCCTAGAATCTCCGAAATGAGTTTCTAATAATATTTTAATCTCGTCCCATGTTGCAGGGTTGCGAGAATTAATTAATTCAGCAGCTTTACCTTTAAGCTTATTTTTGACATGGAGGGTCAATAATGTTTTTTGATTGCCTACAGCCATTTGGAAGGCACAACGAACAGCGTTTAAAAATGTTTGTAAGAAGATCTGATTTCCATCATATTCGGGTACAATAGAAAATACTTCTGAAAGTTTATAAGCTTCTACCTGGTCTTCAATTTGATTATTTACGTTGGCAGTTGCCATTTTTAATAAATCGGTTAGAAAAATTTAAATAAAATAATAAAAAATAGGTTTATATATTTTTTCACGTTAAATGTAAAATTAGGGAGTAAGTGAATATAGGAGCAATAGTGACTGGACTATACCACTTTATTTTAGATGTAGATAAAATGTACGTAATGCGATTAGCGGTATAATCGCGTAATTAAAATGTGACGATTAACAGTATAATCGTATAATGTAATATACACTTTGAGAAGTTTGAGATAAGGCGTGACAATTCTATATGAATGCACTTACCAAATCAAATTCATCCGGACGCTGGCCTGGATATTGCAGTTAATGAGGCAATTTCCGTGTTTTAACTGGGTCACCTGGGAACAGCTGATTTTTCCGGGCTTCAAGAGGTTCGGACCAGTTAGGCGATTCCGTGTTCTGGAGCGATTTTCCTTCTTGGGGTTTTCTTGCGTTCTTCGTAAAATTGTTTTCTTTCTTGAGGTTCTTTGTAGTCACTTGGGAATTGGAATTCCACGACGATAGTGAGGAAAGTCCGTGTTCTAACGACGTGTGAAAATCCTACCGACTGCGCCAGATTTTTATATCGTGTTCGATAAAAATCAATTTTTAAAAACAATTTATTTTTGAAATACACAATTGAACGTTTTGTTATAAAGGATTTAAAATTACAATAATATTAAGTGAGTACCGGAGGTTTGAAATGAGTTATGCTAGTTTGCCGGATACTATGCCGGTCTGCCGGATACTAACTTCTGGTCGCACGCTTTCGCCTATATAAACTGTCATTTGCTGACTCTGCATGGGAATGGCTTTAGCCATGAGTATTCTTAGAAGTTAGGCGTGAGTTGCTGACCATAAGCAAGTCTTTGTTTTTGAGAATAAGATAAGTCACGAATAGTATCAAGTAACTATGAGAAACAACTGATAAGAAAAAGCAAAGATTGTGTTACTTGAGATATGATACAATGTAAATGGTACCTAACTGAAATTATTCTAAGTATTCTAAGTCTAAAATGTATACAATTAAATATTTTATATAACATCCATTATTCTCGATGTTTATATGAAGTAGGTATCTATTGTTTTTTTATACAGTTATATGTCAGGTATATATTTTACGTGCTTAGTAGTATTATTATATATATTTAAAAAAACTGTTAATAAGGAAAAAAAAGTTGTCATCAATAAACAACTTGTGCAGTTAACTATAATTTCTTAATAATATACACATATTTGAAAATAAAATAAAACACAAATGTTGGGAGAAATATAAAACTACAAACTTAAAATTAAAACATTCGTATCTATTATGTAGAATCCGAAACATAAACTAAAAGTACATAAGATATGAAAGCCCATAGTGAACCACAGTTATAAGTCCAAACACGACGTATTCAGTTATTTCAAGTTGTTGTTTTATCGAATTTTACCGTATGTGGGTGACCTATCTGTTCGCCGATATATGGGCAAAATGTAATAAGTGTAGAAGGACGGTTTTATACTCCAGAAAAGCTTAAGAGGTGATATGGCCAGTAAATTTATCAACCATTCATAAATGTGTCAAATATTACATTTGTCACGTATTGCCGTATCAGATGTGGAGCAAGTATGTATCTACCGCCACTAAATTCAAATATAGTATATTATTCAAATCAGATTCGTAAGTTATGTCCTATACTAATTAATGCTTTATTATACATATAATTAAATGGTTTCTATTAACTGATTAGTTTGTGAAATATTTTAATACTTTTTTAAATATATAAATTTAATATGTATTTATAAATAACTACCCGTAATAACACTGAATGCATTTAAGTAATTGGTATCTCGATTTAGATTATTTAAATGGAGTAAGAGGACTATTTATTTAAGGATCATAGCACCTGAACTATATCGGGCTCAACATACAGCTTTCTGGAGCAATCATCTCACTTACATCACCAGACAGTCAATTCTTGCAAAAAAAAGAGGTCATGTGGCTTATATCGGAAGTTTCCTAGTTATCTACGTTAACCTAGGATGTTCATCAACCATAGTTGGGCAACGTTCTCCTGAAATGGATTCAGGCAATCGAAAAGATAGGATAGTCACGTACGGCTACTGTACAGTTCCACTCTTCATTTATAGGGTGTCTTAGTTCGAACTACAGGATTTGAATAGCACGCATGTTCTATCAAAAATATGATGTCAACATTTAACGACTGTCATCTACAAACAATACGACGTCAGCATGCCTCGATTAACTGTTTAATAACAACTATTTTATGAAAGTGAGCGATCATTTAGAATTGCAATAAGAAATATTTGCACAATATTAGGACAAAATGACGAACCTACAGAGTTAATAGGTCGTAACTTAATCAAAAAATTGGAAGAGACGGGTTCTGTTATTTATAAGGCAACACCAATACGTCCTTGTCGTAGTCTGTCACACGAAATATTGCTGCAATCAGATAAAGTATACGGGAGTATCCAAATACATTAGTTTGATGTCGTACACAACAATTGAATCTGTTAAGAGACACCACGCATCGGATTTTAAAGAAACATCTGCATCTATCAGCATACAAAATTCAGTTGACACAAAAATTAAAAGTTACAGACCATTTATAACATCGCACATTTGTTAATTGTGTGTTAGAAAGAAAAGAAGTTGATGCTGATTTTTGCAACAAAATGTTGTTCAGCAATGAAGTACATTTTCTTCTTGACGGATACGCCAGCAAACAAAATTGTCGAATTTTTAGGGGGTTGAAAATCCACATTCTGTTGAGGAAAAAGAAATGCATCACAGAGATGTACGGTTTGGGGCTCATTTTGGAGTGGTAGAGTAAATGGACCATATTTTTTTGAAAGTGAAGTTGGTAATGCTATCACAGGCATTTCAACGTCGTATGGTTTGTAGATGACAGTCGTTAAATATTGGCGCCCTATTCTTGACAGATCACAAATGGTGCCCAATTCAAATCCTATACCATCAAATTCATCATCATTAAATACTTCCCATTAACTGATTTGTTTGTGATTATTTATAAACATGTGTTATAGAATACTGATTCGAAATTGATAAATTTTTCTTACTTACATTTCTAAATAAATACCCATAATAGCAACAGACTGTAACTAATTGGGATCTGAAAGTGGTAAGAGATTAGCTACTTTAAGGATCACAGCACCTAAGCTGTATTGGGTCCTATACTAGACTTTCTCTGTAAGCGATTATGTCACCCACACTGTCAGCCAGTTAATTCTTGCGAAATTCTAAACGATGTTGTGGAGTAATCGTTCCATAGATACTGATGTTGACATAAAAATTTAGGCAACCATAGTTAGGCAACGCTTTTCTAAAGTAAATAGATTTCTCTGAATGATAGTAAATGAAAACAGTCAACTAGTACTACCACATATTTCGTCCTCCTTTTCATAAGTTCCTGTGTCTAATTAAGGGAAAGTTATGCTACTAAATACTACATATTATGAAGATATTTCCTCCATGGTGTCCAGTATAAATACCTGTTGAAAGTATGTGATGCATATATTTCTGGTAGAATTTTAAAAATGTGTTATATAAGAAACCTTTCATAGATCCTGTGTGTTTCCGCTACAGCTCATCAAGTATAGGAACAAGTCTCAGAACTGCGATATCGGATCGCCCACGAGGTGCGCAATAAACAGCCTAGTCTTTACTCAGACGAATTAAGGCCCTTGCAGAGTGAACATCGAATGGATATATATTGAATGTGAATGTACACAGAGTTTGATCTGGCCTCGCGTAAAGTGTATTATTTTCCCTTCGAATGGTGTCCCACTCTTTTTTCTACGTATACTTAGAGAATCTTACACTCCTGCTCCTCTCCTATTCTTGTTGAGCAATACAACTTAAAATTTCTTCAATATAAATTATCTCTATCTCTCTTTCTCTACTTTATTACTATAACCAGTATTGTGTTAAGCGGGATAGGCTCAAGAGCATTGTGAAGAGAAGCCTTTCATACCAAGTCCATCAATATCTTATTGCATCCATACTATACGTGTTCTTCGTCCAATATACAAAAATCGTATTTGTGAGAGCAAATCCTTGGAGATTTACATCCACAGGTTATTTCCTTTGAATATTTTACTTATTTTACCTACTATTCGCTTATTTCTTCTAACATACATAAATGCTTGTCACCTAGCATACGTCTTGAGTCTACTCCTTCCTTCTTACAACCACGAAGATGTTAATTTGTTCCTTCATTGCTGTTCTCATTTTCATTTTGTGTTTTATGTGTACAATCTATGAAAACGCAATCCATAGTTGGAACATTTCCCCATCCCAATCTTGAACGAATGCAAACAGATTTTAGGGGTCGTGAGCCATCTCCCTTAGACGTATATCTAGTAATGGTACACATAGCACTACCTCTCCATTATTCTTGTTGGCATCGTTCGTACAGTTCTAATTATGCTTAGACAAGCATAACTGTAGATTCTGTTTTTGTGACAGGTTTCTGTTTTGTTATTTCTTGTTGTTTACCAGCAAATTACTACATGGACCACCATCGGTATTTTGATAGAAACATATAGCCATATGACTACTTTGAATTTCAGTTGTTAAATTTTTACTAATTCTGCGATAGCACTCGTTGATGTAAGCAATTTTTCATCTCATCTCAATGTGGGTCTTCTAAATTGGTTCAGTATCAAAGGTGAAGTTAAAATATTTCATTTCTGACTCAAATATCAGTCGACGGTGAAGTATTTGCTTCCATTTGTTCCTAATTTTCTTGATAAGAGAACCACATTAGGTTTTCGAGGATTAATAGACAGGATATATCTCTACATCATTCTATTGTTCTAAGGGACACCTACACTCTATTATAACGCATGGCTTGAAATCATTCACTAAACAATGTTATTAAATCATCGGCATATATAAAAGTATTTATATCATCGAATTATATACTATTTAATAGATAAAACGTTTTCTTAAATATGTTTGGGCATGAAATGTAATGGCTTCTAGATATAATTATCTACAATCTTTGATCCTCTCACCATTTTCCATCCTTCTAGAATCTAAACCGTGAGAAAAAAGAAATCCAAGAGCAGCTCTTAAGAGTGACATGCAACTCTATAAATAATTTCCGTTGATATCGTATATTGCTCTATTGTTGAGACCTCGAGAAAGAGATTTACTTTATTTTATAACAATTTTATTTCCCATTTAATGGTACATACAATTTTCTAGAAATAGGTCAGTAAACTTAGTCCGATGCTGTGTCGAACGACTGAATGCAAGTGTTTCAAGTGATTTTCAACGTGTGTACGGCAAAGTACGATTTCAAGGGTTCTTTGTTGCATGCTCAAGTTGCTTTTCAAGCATGCTCTTGAAAGCGGGATGGGGAAATGCATAGTGCAATCGCCGTTGAAGACACATATGTCTATACTATGTTTGCAATAATAAAATCGCCAGAATGGAATTTTTATACAGTATATTGATGACCGTTCGCATCAACAATATATAACTGTGAAGAATATATGTATGTACATATGTGTTTTATAGATAGTTATTGCACGTTTTGACCGAAGAAATAATCTTCGTTTTTGCATAAAATTCCTTTTATACGAAACACTGATTTTTTTATAAACCTACATATACTTATATTACTTACATATTTATTACTATACAACAATAAGTACATTAGATTTTGAATTAAAGCAGGAACCGTGATTGTATTATTACACCACTGTTTAAAGTTATGTGAATTTCCGTGTTTTAAATTAATTTTATTCAATTTACCAACACATTGAATAATCAATTGCACATTTCATATTTATTGATAATTCGAATAAGAAAAATATAAGTTGGCATAACCCTTTATAGATATAAGGAAATCTGTAAAACAAATAACGAGCGACATAAATTTGGCAAATACTTCTCTGTACAAATCAGCTAACAAATCGTTAGGATTAGACTGCTGCCTGCCGAACCAATTTTTCTTATACGAAATCCTACTTCCACCTACACCGTTTGCATGCACAAATATATCAAAGCCATTGAATTCTCCGTAATAAAGAGTAATAAGGGTTTGATGTTTGTGAACTTACTTTAAATTATTGGAAGGATATAAAGGAATGTCTAAGAACAATTTGTTTTATTTGGAACCTTAATTTTTTTGTAAATGCCAATAAAATTCACTCATTTAAGTGAAATACACATATTTAAAAATATTTTTATTATTAATATACTTCATGTATATTATATATAATATGGTAATTGCATATAGAGCTAGGATAAACGTAGTTAATAAGATTTTGGAATACTTTATTAACTTTATTCTTTTAACCGATGTATTTAAACTCTGTTATATATACCTATATGGTCAATTTTTCAATAGAATTTATCGTCTCTAAGAGGAATAACAAACCATATTCGTAATAGCATTCGATCAAAATTAAGAGACAAAATAAATATATGACCTAGAATCTTTAAATTTATGGGAAAACTCAATAAGAATACCACTGTCCTTTCATCCATAATGTAAAAATACATATTTCTTCGAAGTAAAATTTTGTTTTCAAAAAAATTAAGGTGATACATTTATTGGATAATGTTCGTGAAGGACCATTTGAAAACAATAATTTCAAATCCATCTATTAGAAATTATGTTAATTTCAATTACAATAAATACTCAAAATGTACTCGACCACTGAAGTAGTCTTATTGAAATGTGAATCATTTGTAGTGTAATAAGTTGTATTATCATTCGATTTTATAATTATTGTAAATTATATGGTCTGTTTTTATACTCTAGACTTTTATAATCAAAAAACACTAAAGACCATAGATTATTAGGTAATTCGATTGTTTTTTATTCAATCCAGCTTGCTGAAAATATGAAGTAATAACGAATATAAAATGTAACATAGCTCTATCCTGTTGGTCTACCTGAAACTTTCAGGCAGTATCATTTGGGTTAGGAAATACGCTTGGGAGTGTTGGTAACTACCAACTGGTAACTCCAATGGCCTTTGCCATTTAATTTTTTTCGTATAGAAGGTTATCCTATTTACAATGATATAATTAAAGACTTTTGTATTTTGAGGTTACTATGCATATAATCTTTACATTTTTTCTTGATTGATAGAGGCAAGTAGTCCCTTAAAGGCAACCCATTAAGATAGACAGGGCCGCGCCATGCTATTTTTTCGCCACCCATGTGCAAAACTAAATTTTACGCAATTCCAGATAGCTAACCAATAATTAGGCATTCGACGGTTTACCTATACGCTTTCTTGACTGTTTTATATTTAAATACGGTAAAATATGTTTCCTTAATATATGTACTATAAGTAAATCGTTAGATGTTTATGAAGCACCTAAATTTGTTTTATTAAGAAAATCTAGACACATAAACCAGATATCAATTATAAAAATTATTTGTATTCACTTAAAACGATTTCAGCGTTCTGTAACATTTAAAATAGACTTTATGATTAGTAGCTTTATATGTTTAAGAAAATAATACGGATAGAAATTTAAAAAATCTTTATTACATTTTAAGAAACAAGTTTAAAAAAAATAAACTAAATATATATAGTATGCAAAACCTACATACTTTAATTTTTTTTGTGTATCGCGGACATATGTTTGAATTATTACATCGCTTGCTGCTAAAGATTTTGTTAATATGATTAACAAAAGCTTCAGCAGAATTAAAAATAAAAATACGATTATTATTAAATAATGTATTAGACATGCCACGTAACGCTTGAGATTGGCGAAAGAGGAACATTATTTCTGAAGTTATTCGTTCAATAACACGATAACAATATTATTTTTCTACAGCATATAAATCTAACTGTTTTTAATATACAGTAGTTATTTTAGAGAGCACAGTTTTCCATATGAATATTATTTGCTTCATTTCTACTTAAAATTTGTTACAGGTATTGCCAATTATAAACCCCTTGCTTATCAGATAAGTTTGTTGAAACCATTTTTCCAAAAATATTACAAGAGAAATAATAAACTGAAACCGTTAATAAACTAAATAAAAGGGTAAATTAACCATTTTCTTTCAATATTCTTTCCGTTTGGAAGATGACGATAATATTACTTAATAAAAAATTTTCGCCCCCCTGCATTTATTGCTATAATTATTGCTATATTAATTATGATAATTTCAGATAGTTAGTTGACTAGATCCTCTTTGAACAACAATTATTGAAGCTACCAAGGATAACATTTCTCGTCATTATCCTAGGTCATTGGATAATATTCATCATCATCATGAGGTCATCAGTCCTAAGACTGGTTGGACGCTAACCTCCAGCTTCTCCTATCTTATGCTAACCTACGCATTTCGCTAATTGTGCTACAACTTACATCCCTTACTATTTGCGAGCAGTAGTCTAATCTAGGCCTACCTCTGCCTTTCTTCACTCCTATTTCTGCCTCCAAAATATCGCGGACTATTCCCCCATGTCTCAGCAAGTGGCCTACCATTCTATCTCTTCTCTTCTTTATGTTTTTCCACATACTTCTTTTCTCGCCGACTTTCTCTAATACTCCTTCGTTTCTAACCCTATCAGTCCACGGTATTTTCATCATTCTTCGGTAACACAAAATCTCAAAAGCTTCTAATTTCTTCCTACTTGCTTCCCTTACCGTCCAGGTTTCGCAACCGTATAGTGCCGTGCTCCATACATACGTTTTCAAAAATCTCTTTCTTGTTTCTAAGTTTATTACCCTCGAGCATAAAAGTGTTTTATTTTTGTTAAAAGCTACTCGACCCTACGATATCTTTGTCTTTGTTTTATATCTTTATCGCTTCTTCCATCCCAATTTATTTTACTTCCTAAATAAGTGTCTTTAACTTCCTCCAATCTTTCATTATTAATTTGTACTTTCGTTTCTGCTCTGCTTTCGCGCCCTCTGCACACTAACACTTTAGTTTTGTTTTTATTCACCCTCATTCCGTATTCCTCTGTTAACACTGCCTCCATTTCGTTCAACGCTGATTCCAATTCCTCTTTACTAGATGCTAATACTGCTATATCATCCGCGAATCTCAGCATTTTTAGTTTCTGTCCCTGTACTTTAATCCCGAAATCCACTCTATCTTTTACGACATTAATTGCCTCTTCGATGTACAGATTAAAAATTAGTGGTGATAGCGTATATCCTTGGATAATATTATTCAATATATATTATTTAACATATATTCAGACTACCTGTTCAGAGAAACGCTCGATGGCACAGAAGAGGGAATTGTAGTGAATGGCATACTCATAAATAACTTTCGATATGCTGATGAGATTGTTTTACTTAAAGACAGCCCAGAAGGATTACAATATCTAATCGACAGCGTCCCATCAGTTTGCGAAATATATGGGATGAGACTCAATATCAAAAAAACCAAAGTAACGATCATTAACAAAAATCCTAATGCTAACGAACAATTTAATATAAGAGGAGAAATTTTGGAAAGGATACAAAACTCCTCGTACTTGGGCTGTACACTCAACGAAAACTAGGACCACTCACGCGAAATCCGTATTCTTATTGAGAAAGCGAAAAGCGTTTTCTACCAAACGAATAACATCCTTTGTAATTTTGGCTTAAACGTACAAACTAGATTACGAGTTCTCAAATACTATGTGTTTTCCGTTCTTTTGTATGGCGTTCAAGCATGAACGCTGAGGGATACTTATTGGTGCGGATAATATTGGTGCGGAACTTATATTTACATCTGAAAAAACTTCTTCGGTATCAATTGCATCTGCATCGGAATTATTGAAGAATGTGTTCTTTGATGAAGATCTCAACATCATCATTACTGGAAATAGAAATGGGACAAACACCTACTTCCGACATTTATGGTTAATGTAGATATTTTTTTAAAGAATTAGAAAATTCTTGCTTCACATTATTTCTTGTTCTCTATATTCTGTACCTTCATTATTTATATATAAATGTAAATTAAATTACTTTACAAGTTTAACATATTATTTAGATTTGAGAAGATTGAGAAATTATCGTCATAGTTTCTTTAATACTGCTCTAGTAATATTTCTCAACATTAATTCTCACTTTAATTATATTTTAGATACTACCTTTTATTATATTCCTGTATATTATATTATTAAATATACTTATATTATAAACCTGTGTATATGTAACGTATTATGTTATCCATTGATGACACGTTGAAAAGACGGCATCCTTAACTCCTGTATCATCCCACGTTTTTCAGGTTGAAATATTCTCGTATCAGTCGAAAATGCCATTCAGTGTTCTGTCTATAGGCGTAGACATTATAACAAATGAAGTAACGGTTATCTGACGGTGTCGCGTGATGGAGTCGCCATAATGGGCATATGGCAGGGCAGAAGGTAAATCTGATTTATAGTGATAACTTTCATCTAGCCATCCTGAGGAATATATCATTTATTTTTATTTCATCGACCTATGTATGTAGAAGAACGATGTAAATCGCCATCGATGCACCGCAAAAAATTCCAATTCCTATTATGCCGCTAAATTTATAATACAAATCATGACATTAAAATTAATTAACTATTGGATCTTTATCTATAAAGAATAATACCCCAATGGTACACTAAATATGTGTTTACGAAATCTAAATACGTAATGAAAGGAAAAATTATGTATTAGAAAATTTTCTCAGAAGAAAACAATTATTTAATTTCAATTATCATCAGTTTATAATGAAAAAATCTCATATTCATGAACTTAATTTTAGCAAAATAGGTTACATAATTTATAGTGTATCTACTATAAATTCTTGTTTTCTTAAAGCGTCAACGATTTTCATTGGTTTGACAATAACGACGTCATCTATATTTGCTAAACGGCTGTTTTCGTGCGTTTTCTCGAAATGTTTAGGTCGATGTATGAAATGCTTTTCGCTCGAATTTCGGCATTTTAACAAAACCAATATACTCGTAAGTAGTAAATCTACCCTTGCGAACAATCAATAAACATTAATTTCTGTTGATGTTTCATTAATTTTGTCGATATTTTATTAATGTACTGACGCACTAGCAGGAAAAAATAGAGATACAATCAATGTGTTGGACGTTGGATAGCATTTGAATATTCTCCATAGGCTATACAATAGTTAACTCGTAAAGGCATAGATCGAATATTATGAGACGATCCTTCTTGCCTATTTATACATTTATTTGTTTTCAAGTTATAGCATAATTAAAGATTTCATACATTAACGTATTGGTAATCATAGCATTATAAATGTTCAAAAATACCGTCATTCACCTCTAAATATTTTCTGCTTGTTCTACGAAGGGTGCCTGTAGTTCTCCTGATTGAGTCATATCTTTGTTTAAGATCGGCTGCAGCATTTCTAATACGTTTAATTAGTGTATCCCGAGTGTCCACTTTTACTTTATGTACTTCATCTTTGAACCAGCTCCATAAACAATAATCTAGTGCTGTGAGGTCTGGAGACCTTGGAGGCCAACTAATAGGACCAGCGCGACCAAGCCAACACTCTGGAAACCTTTCGTCCAAATGTTCCTTGATCTGATGAGCCGAGATATGCAGGATCTCCATCGTACTGGTAGTACATTTACATTCTGATGTTTAAAGGAACATCCTCTAGTAGTCCGTATAATGCATTTTGCAAAAAAATTAAGTAGTTGTCTCCTGTGAGGCGCTTCTCCAAAATGAAAGGGCCAATTAATAACCATCGACCATACAACATCACACGTTTATCGAAAATTTATGTTGAAAATTACTCTCGACTATTGCGTGGGGATTTTCATCTGACCATACATGACAGTTGTGAGTATTATTAATGCCGTCACGGGTAAATGTTGATTCATCTGTAAAAACTATGTATGATACAACACGAGGATTATTATTTATCCACCGACAAAATTCCATACGTTTAGGATAATCTTCCAGTTGTAGGTGCTGTCCTCTCTGTACATGGTATGAATGTAAGCCTTGCTGGTAGAGTGTGTTTATTACTCTTGATTGTAGAATGCCCAATTGAATACTCTTCGTGAGCTGGTCATTGCATCTTCTGCTACTACATCCAGAATATGTTCTACCTCTTCTAAATCTTGTCGAGTATCTCGTTCAGATGTTACGTTAACACTGGGAAGATTTTCGGTCTCGCACGATTTTCGGTTTGTTGAAAACTCCGATAAATACATTTTTATAAGGATGTCTGTTATGTGGAAACCGTTGACGATATTCTTCAACAGCAGTTCTAGAATTCCTATTGCAAAAACCATAAACACACACCATATTTGCATATTCTAAATTTGAATACGTGTGTGACATTTTGTAATACCTTAATCGTTCAAACTCCAAAATAAACCTTAAGTCACTGTCACAATACACTACAACATGACACATTATCAAAACAACAAAGTTATCAAATGTCTTTGAACCTCTAGCATGGCATACCAAATAAACATTTTTAATTACGCTATAACTTGAAAACAAATAAAAATCGGATAACAACATTTGAGTTTTTTTACATTATTTTCACGCATACAATACACTCCTGGAGTTTGGTCCTCCGACCAAACCTCCGACCTCCGTTCGTTCCTCCCGACTCACCCTGTATGAATCATCGGTACTTTCTTGAAGTATCCTGCCTCAGACCATCTGAATATCATGTAAAAGAACTATACAGTTTATGGGGCAGATTTAACTGTCTTCTCCCCATAATATTCCATATATGTTAAATTAGGGAGAGGTCAAGCGATCATGGTGCGCTACGGTGGCAAGCGAAAATAGTGACTTCAGTTCATGTTTTTAAAGAAACATATACACCATATCAATCTACATTGTTGTATTGGCTGTTGTAGAACATCCTATACACAGCGAAGGAATGCAATACTTTTTAGGAATACTATATAATTAATATAGTAATTATATTTTGAATGTAAGGTTATTAATATCTTGACCCTATATACAGAGTAGTCCAAAGGTTGTTGATATCTCAATAACGTATTACAAGATCGAAACACAATTTGGAATATTTAATGTAGATAACAGAATGGATTAAAAAGAGTATGTTGATGGTATTACTATTCATTTCATAGCTATTTTCCAAATAAAGAACTCTGTTATTTTGCCGGTAAACGGAACAGTCTACCTGAACCTAGCCATAAAAACAAGCCACGGTATGCTTTGAGATTTTTTATTTGGTAAATAGCGATGAAACAAAATATACCAAGGTTTTATTTTTCCCAAAAGTTTTAGCAATCTTTGACATGGGATTTTTTAGGATTAATTTTTTGAATTTCTAATTTCACCATTTTCGTAATATTTCTAAAATTTGTAAATACATAACATTACAAGAGAAGTTTTAATAACCAATAAAATAGGTGGAACATATTTAACAATCAACAAAGTAAATAACTGTCACTTTTGTGTTATTGATATTTAATTTATCTATGTGAAAATTGTTTACTGTCTGATAATTGCAAAAATGGATAAATTATCGGAGAGAGTAAGAAAATAAATTCTGATGATAATAAGATATGGAGATGGGAAAAGAAATCTCCAAGAACTAAAATTGCTAAAGAATTTAACCATCGTGAAACAGTAAAAAATCTTCCTAAAATTGACCTAAAACTGCAAGTATTGTAAACAAATTTCTTGATGAGTATTCAGCTGTCGATGAAGATCCATATTAGTTGGTTGAAGGAAAATAGCAAAAATGCGACATCATCTATCACATAGTTCAACGTTACATATATTACAGAAGAATATATGTCATCCTTTTAAAATAAAAGTGGTTCAAGACTTGTCTGAGGGTGACTATGATAGAAGAACAGAATTCTGTGATCTCATGATGAAAAAACTAAATAACCAACTACAGTTATAATTTAATATTGTATTTTCTGATGAAGCAACATTCTACTTAAGCGGGATGATCAATCAGCATAATTGTACATACTGTATTCGTGAAAATCCTCACTGGTTTAAGGAACATTATACACAGAGACCAGAAGAAAATGTATAGGCAGGAATAATAGGTTCAAAAATAATTGACCCTATTTTTTATAGAAAAAACTTTGACTGGGCTCAAATATTTGGAATGATTAAAAAACGAAATTATATCTTACACAATTATATCTTAGTACTTACACAATTATTTTCTAATCAAGGTAAGATCTTTGTTTTCCTATTTATTAAGTATTAAACACAATGTTCCCCCATTTTATTGGTAAATGTAGTATATGTCCTTTATCTTTCGTATTGTTTCAGTTTATAATGCTTCTGCAAACAATTTGTGGCTATAAAGGGAATGTTACATAAATTATGTGTAATTACCGAGGTAATTCAAAAAATTTAAAAATTACGGGGTTTCTCATTTTAAATAAAATTCAAAAGTTGCTAAAACATGGAAATACTAAAATCTTGGCAACACCGTCGACATCAGTTTTTAATCCTCATTAAATCCTTTAATAATAATTTAAGTTTTTATATCCCAAAATTCGTTTTAATTCTGCAAGCCGTTGATGAAATATTTCAAGGTTTCCATATTTTGGGCCACTTTGTACAATGAAAAAGATAATTTGCAACAGCAGTATTTATTTAAACACAGAATTTACATAATTAAGATATAAAAATAATAGATGACTAATAATATATCGTATTACTTTTAAAAAACTGTTCTTTATTGATATCAAAAAGTTGCATAATAAATATATACAAAATAAATTATTTCAGAACAAATTGTCTTAAAAGTATCTCAAGAAAAACAGCTCTTCTTGCAGTTTTTCTACGATAAGATATTCCCTTCACGACTGTTCATCTATAAGTTCACCATATATAAAAATATTGAAATATAAATATTTTACCATGTCTCTGTTCTTGGGTTACGACAAGGTATTTTGGTATCTTTAATATTTCATTCTTATATTACTACAGTTGATTTGATTTTACGTAATTGTTTAACACCGTTTTATTAAAATTAGGCATAACAATGCTTTTTGTTTAAGGAAACGGTTTGTCACAATATTTTTATCACTAAAAAAAAGCACACAATTAATAATTATTGATAGAACTGAATTATACTGGGAAATAATTTTTTTATCATTCACTGTTGCAAGAGGTTTATTAACTGATTTTAGTAATATTTCCAGAACTAATTTTAAATCTGAAATTGGTTTCTCGCTACATGCTTTGGTATTGGTTTCCCTGAAATTTTGGATTGTGTTGGATATACAGCGTATCATATTAAGTAAATATATTAATATCTGACATTTTTTTATGCAGGATATTGTTCTTAGGAATACTTCGGTTATTTATTAGCATACTTTGTATGTATTTAAAGGTGTGCTTTTGTAGCACACCTTTAAATGTGAAATAGTTTCATTTAAAGGAAACTGTTTTAGTACCCCAGTTTTACTTAACACAGGCATCTGAAGCATGGCCTGTTTTTAACCAGGTCTATGTTGGTTTCTGTAAGAAGTTCCTACTTACATGTTTGAAAGTATACATGTGTAAATGGATAGTATATACGCAGGATTTTGTCAGGAATATGAATGGCAAGGAGAAATCAGCGTAACTATCTCTCGTAGCAGTTATACAAAACTTCCTTGACAACAAAAAAGCTCCTGACCATTAAGTCTTGGTTACTACGATGATACTAGTTTTTCGAAATCTTAGTTGCAACATGAGTGTCAAGCTTCTTTTCCTATATAGTTACCTCGATCAGTTCCCAGAGAGCCTTGGCGCTGTAAGTGTCGAAGGAGGGGGAGCGTTTCCATTTAGGTATTTTGACGATGGAATAATACCACCAAGACCGTTGGGACAAGCCTATGACGGCAGGCTACTGCTGAATATCAAACGAAATTGTCCTAAGAAGATCTATAGGCGCAAAAGTTACAAGCATAATTTTTTGCCCGAATAGGAGTATCTAAATTTTCATCTATATCAGTTGTTACGAATCACCTACTACCTATCGCATTTATGTTGATATGTTAAAATATCTATCCGTTAATTTAAAGTAAAAATCGTTTGTACCTACACATATTTGAATATATGTATTTTATTTTAACCTACTGATTTTTTTGTCATTATACGAAACATCAAATTTTGCGAAAATGAAATTGGTGAATTGCAAAAAATCCAGAGCTTACAAAACAAAACCACCTACATATTTAAACTCAGTGTGTTCATATCAGGTAAGAAGAAGTGCTGTTCAACAAAACAACAACAAAAACAACAACATTTTTATTTCCCTAGCTATAATTCAGAATTTATAATTGTTAGATGTAGACTATGTCTGTATTTTCTTCGCTATTTACCAAATAAAAAATCCCAAACGGCTCTTATCTCATACCGTGGCTTCTTTTTATGGCTAGGCTCAGGTAGACTGTTCCGTTTATCAGCAAGATAAGAGAGTTTTTTATTTGGCAAATAGCGATGAAATTAATAGTAATATTAGATTTAGACCAACCTAAATGCATTGTTTTTACATTTCCTTTTCATAATTTTCACTCAAAATTGTAGAGAACTCGAGATATCTCATATATTTTATTTTCCCTTACAAATACGCCTCATTTTAAATATAAATACGAGATATATAGTATGCAGAACAATATATATATATATATATATATATATATATATATATATATATATATATATATATATATATATATATATATATATATATATATATATATATATATATATTACAGATGCATCTCATTAACGTGTCTTCATAAGAATGTCGTATGAAAGTTTACATGCTTTTCCTTTCCCATATTGGCTTACTTATCGAATTATTTATGAAATACCAGAAATATAACCTTAATCTACATAATATAGAATTCTATATTATTCATTATTGCTATAACCGTTTACATTACTTTTAGAATTAATGTAAGATTGGAATATTAATAGGTTGTTTATGTTGTGGCAGAGCTTGGGATAGTGAAATTCGAATTGGAAGTACTACATATATTCCATTTAAGTCGGTACATACTCGTGTAGCTGTTCTGGATTGTATTCAGGGCTACAAGGTTCTAGTCTGAGCTGACGGGATTAATATCTAGCAAGCCATGACTTCTCTATGATAGCCAACTTAGCCTGCAAATCATTCTTAGTACTTATTACTGTAATGTCAGTAATTATATTCAGCTGTTTTAAAATAGTATGAACGTATAGAATTTGGAGTCGATTCGCACAAAGCTATTCGGCTGTGCGATCAACCTTCAGTCATAAGTTATAACAGGTTTTGGAATGTATTATGATAATCTTAAAATTGCCTATAGCAAATAGTCTCGTAAAATATAATGATAATTGTAAAAAGTAAGGCTGTCTATCGTGAGCATCAGTGGTTATACATTCGCGGAATTCAGAGGCAGCCGAGATGCCATGGCATAAACTTGATATTTTTAAATTTGAATCTACGGCTTTAGACCTAAAATAAATTTCTAAATTTTGGACAAATACTTTCATCTTTAATTTAATTTTTATTCTGTGGTCGTGTAAGGTACTGTTATTTATATTGAATGAAGAACCATTTTGTGAGTTCTGAAACAGATATAACACTATATGGAAAGTGTCATATAGTAAATTGCAAGTACATTGCAAAAATATTTACCATCTCTGCGTGGGAGATTTAAAAATTACATAAAATCTCAAATAGACAATAAAATACCATGATCAGAAATTACCGAAAGAAACAATAGACTCTAAAAAATATTGTGTAGCCAATGTCATAATACAAACACTTAATTCTCTTGGACCATCATCTGCGTTTTAATTCCCAGTAGTAAATTGATAAACATATTCTAGACAAGCCATAATAGAACATCTGATATAAAACTATATTACAATAGTTTCAACGTATCAAGTGTTTCGTTCCTTCAAAAATGTATACCTTAATTTAATACATATATTACGTGTATACTTCATGAGTTATATTTTACAACAGAAATTATTCGAAAGCGTTATTTGGTTGTAGATGCATTAATAGCCCACACTAAAGCGATAAATCTCCAAAACGCACTTGGGAATTTCATAATTAGTATCCTGATATTCTAGAATCACCATCGTTGATTTTTACACCAGAGGGGACATGGTTAAAGCCAGCGTTTTATTAATTACAAAATAAAAAATGTATAAATTTATTAGATTTACAGTGCAGTGAAAGTAAATTTAAAAGCTATCAATAGCAAGTATACAGAACTAGTGGATGCCATAAACAAATTACAAAATACTTTATTATTCTTATTTGAATCATTAAAAATATAAAACAATATGCAGAAATGGTTATACTTTAAATGACGAGAAAGCTATTTGGTTTAGAGAAACAATAGATTGTATAAACAGGAAAAATCCGGATTTCGCCAATTTAAGATATATTCATAGTAACAGTGTAACATAATAACATGTTGAACATGGATCCAATAATTAATACTAGAGACTATTTGAACCATGCAAATGTAACATATTTAGATGCATTTATTTATAATATTTAGAACTATCAATTACTATCGCGCTTCGTATCGAGAGGCTAAAAGACTAATACCTTAGGTAATAAGGTACCTTCAATGTTATTTTTTTGAAAATCTAATAACCATTTTGTACCCTTCATAACACATGTTAAGCTGGGTTGCCATTTTTTACAAAAAAAAAAATAAAAAAAAATTAATATTATATCCACATATTTTATAATGCGAATTTATGTTAATTCTTGGAATATTAAGAACGTTCATTTTTCCGTATTTGAGAAACAGTATACAAAAGGTGAAATCGTTATATTTGATTTTGAATTTATTAAAGTTTCCATCCTCGATAAATTATATTTATTTTCTACCTATAATATAATATTACGGAAGTATTCAGATGGATGTCTCATAACGTCGGCGTTGATAATATTAAATTTCATCTGAAAGTGATTCATGCTATATTCGACGAAAATTATCAACGCCCTTTTTGCCTGCTGTGAGATTGTCGCCGTTTCATTCCCGTATATTGTTAGTCCGCAGGACATTATTTGCCTCTGCTTTCCTCCCCCATATATCCTGTTGTAGTAAACAAAATCGTTTTAACGCAACTTGGCAAAAGTCAATATAGTGTGGCCGAATTTAGAAGCAGACCTGTCTCTTTGACATTTCTCTTACTATTACTTGCAAACACATATAATATACTTATATCATATCACCTTACGAGGGAATGTTTTAATGTTAGTAAACGGTATACATATGTCAAATCCTTCTAATTTTTAAAATAGGTACTATTTGAAGATACCAGTCAGAATAGATTCACATCTAAACTTTAATGAATATGAACAATTTCTAGAAATTAATGCTGAGAAGCGACAATATTATTTTATTGAAATGAACCGAAAATAATGGGTTTAAAACTACCGTGGAACCTCTAAGATTCGGTGTCTCGAAAGACCAATATTTATTTATTTTGTTGATGTTCCTTTCTTCTCGGTAACTTAACCGTTATATCATACCATATTACATTATTTATAATAACGCAATATATACACAATGTATAATATGTGCATGTATAAAACAAGTATATAAAAATAATCGTATATGTGTGTATTGCACGCATTGTGACGTACAAGAATGTAATGAGATGTGTTCAGTACATTTCCCTTAAATGTGGGGAATAATTAAAAAATTTTAAAGTTAACTATACCTTTGTTGTCAAAATCGTTACGCTCTTTGTTGACCAAGAGCTTAATTAACTTTCATTCATACTCGCTTACACATAAGGGGACACTGAAATACACTTTATCCATATGGAAAATATCTTATATTTGGAAGGTTAAGAACACATAACATTGAAAGACATAAGATAGAAGTTCAACTTTCTCATATAGAAAAAACAGACAAGACACCTACACCATCGAGTTTCAAGTTCTTCGAGGCACTCTTCGTTGTCCTTGTTCGGAGCTAAACTTGGTATGTTTGATGATATAAATAATCTAGGTGATTTTATTAGAATGTTGCAAATGTAACGGCGGTCTGAGTTTATTCACTGGAAGGAGATTTGGTTTGACAGTCATAGTTCCCTGTCTAAATTTTCCGTTCAGAAAAACAATGATGAATTTGCCTACGATTGAAAAGGAGATTTAGGGGAAAACTAATAGAGTTTATGAGTATAATATAATGCTTGGTCAGGTCAGTAGAGTTATCGGGAAGGTGATGGAAGTAATACGCCATTTTTTACTGTAATAAATTTGCCTCATACACTCAGGAAATAGGTTACATATTACAAAATCCTTTGCTTACAAGAGAACAGAAGCTAGAAGAGCACTGCGAAGAAACTAAAAACCTTCATTTCCTATAGCTCAGTACAATATTAGATTGCAGCCAAAAATTTAATAATAAAATTTTTATTTTCTTATCAAAGTCATCAATTTTTATTTCCTAAACTTAATGTCTTCATTATAGGACTAAAATACTTGAAAAATAAATCAACCAGATGACATTTATTAAAAGAAAAACATGAGAAAAATAATTTTAGATTACATAGAGGTGTGCGGTGTTTTAAAATGTCATATTATTGCGTAATTTCTTCGTAGCATAGACATAAGACCGACCACATATGATGTATCACCGATGATGATGATCATAAATTGTGTATATATCACCGATGATCTTTTGTGTCTATACTTGTTGGCTTTATAGTTCCGAAACTAAATGACATAATAATTCGTGAAGTAAATGAAGTATTATTCTTAAGTAAAGTATTATTATAATTTATAGATAGCAAGATATTTTCATATTAGTAAGTAATTAAAACTCAAGCAATTTGTAATGCACAAATATATATTTTATAGTAATTCTGTCTGTTCTTTACTTACCTTATTACCTTGTTACTACCTTATTACCTTACTGATATTATGATATAAGCCAATAATTCAAAACGTTTTATTAGCAAGAATTAAAACCAATTAAGGTTTATTATATTTTAAGTTCATATTTAATTCACATTTCTGAAAACACGGTAAAATCCACAAGCAATTCGGTAACAAACCATATATTTATGTAATTTTACCATGCATGTTAATGATAGACAAACAAATGACGACGAAGTACATCGTATATCTGATTAAAATGTAAATTAAGAGTAAACAATGAATGTGTAACATATTTAAATGATAAACAAGGTGCACACATGCAAGATGATATAAAACAGGGGATATAATTGTCATGTGAACTATGACAACTGTTGCTCATCGATCTTTTTCAAACGAAATATGTTTTAAAAAAATGTTTTAATGTTTGTCAACAATTTAAAACTTCAGTGAACCAAACTTAAGGTTTGCGGCATAATATTTGGTATTTCTTTGTAAACTGTATTATAGTAAACAATATAAGATATTCGTATTTATTATTATTGTACAGGAAGTGCATGTACTGTTTATAATTGGAATTTTCTCTTTTAAAAATAGTGAATAACTCATCTGAATCTGAACAGTTACTCCAGGAACAGGGTTAGGACCTTCGATGCAGCAACAAAAAACAGAAGACTAGTTTCCCACAAACATCGATTATATACTCCGCGTGATATCAACTTAGTTTCACCAACTAAGTTGATATCATCACGAGATGATTAAAACTAACTTTTATACTGCCTCCAATTCTTATTTATACATAACTTTTATTTAGGTTCATTGAATCATTATGGTATGGGGCCCTTGGTTTTATTCATACTTAACCATCAAATTTAACCATCTTCATACCATCAAAGGCATCTAACAGTCAATTATGGATTACCTTTTTACCCATATATTAAGTGTTTCATATGATTCTTGGACTTAAGTTAAATAATAGGCCAGTTGTTGGATGCCTTTAAAAGTATCAAGATAGCTAAATGTGGTAATAGCATGAACAAAGACAATGGCTCAGTAAACTGAAACGTTACCTCCCTATGGTTTACTAACCATGGAAAAAAGATAGTAGTAAAATATTAGTTATTACGAGTAGGGGTGTTAGGAAAGTTGGGCTACTGAAAAAGTTTGGACACATGGAAATCGACTTCCGTACCTTAAAGCCCCAGGCTATTAAGGGGAAATTTACACATAAAAAGGAGGATAAACATTCTCATACTCAGGATGAGGTGCATACTCCCCTCTAGGAACTCGAACCTAGGCATACCCCTAATAATGAGCCCGGTCCGCCACCGCAGTACGCATGATATTGTCCCAGCCTCCACTATAGGAAAATACATCACTCATCCTTGTTATGAACGTGCAGGAAAGTGCTGCACTTGTTTTAACTTCATGTTGGGATATTGATCTGAATACCCACTGTATTTTCTTCTAAAAAAAGGTGAATAACACCAGAAAAGGTATTTATAACAGTTATTTATTAGTATTTATAATTCTAACAGAATAGTATAATTCTAACAGAACCTAAACAGAACTTGAAGATTAGAAGATTAAGGTCCTTAAATAATAATCTTAAAGATTAGAGGCAGTTTAGAAATTAGTGTCTATCATACTACTATACTGTTCTGTTCTGTACTGTACTGTATATATACTGTACTACATACTATACTATACTGTTGATACTAAACTAGATGACGAAATGCGCGTCGCCTGATATATAATTGTTCCGTGCTCTATGAAAAACTGTTCCCTTGCTTTTCCAAAACCTTTAAAGGCATATATTATAAAGGCATACTCGGCTAAATGTTAAACTTCACAAACCCATGTTGGAGAATATACTGAGACTAAAATAGGTTTAAGTAAGTTATCATTATATTTCAGCATCTATTTTATTTAGTTTCAACAGAAAATTCCGTTTAAGGTAGTTGACTATACGCCTCGTAGTTTTATATAATTTCTGTGCTCCTTTCACGATTTTTTGACGGTAAAGGATAATGATATTCTATTTTTACAATATAATATTATACCCATCGATTCAAACATTGCGCCAGCCACGCCCAAAAAATAATTTCTCATTCACTTTTTATCGTATCTCTACATCTGTATATTTGTTATTTAAAAGAAAAGGCAGAGATAAGCCGTCAGTTAAAAAATGTATTTTAAAAAAATGTATTTCTAGTTTATAAATTTGTTTCAGCTTTTTTTGTCAAGTGAAAATTAACAATTTGTTTATATCCTGGGAAAGAACCATCGAGCAACAAAAATAGAAGACCAGTTTCCCCCAAATACCAAAACGTTACACTTCACTCGACGCCCGTTTCGTCAACCAATATATCATCATCAGAAGTTGATTAAAATAATTTTTAAACTACCTCTAATATCTATTTATATCTAAATTTAGTTAAAGTTCTATAAACCATTTATTTTTCCACTTTCATACCCTATTCTCTAATAATCTTACTAAGTATACCGCCCGCTAACACTGAGTAACACTACTTTTTTCATGGTTAATTAACAGCAAAGGAATAATACGTTCCAGTTTATGCACCACTTTTTAATATCGAATCTCTTATAACTTCCTCTACCAGTTCCTTAACCTCAAATAGTTCCAGAATGGAACTATTTCCATTCTAATTATTGAACCGCAATAAGATAAACATTCAGTTCACCAGTCCATTAATGTCGTCATTCACCGTACCAACCAAAACAACGGACGGTTAGGTCCGTTGGCCCCTTGTATTTATTCACGCTATTATGACATTTAGCTTAGCCTTGAAAATCTAATACTTTCAAATATAATAGTCTGTTATTAGCTGTACTAACTTTAAGTTACTTGACTCTATTCTATGTCTGTTTCCGAAAGCATGTGGCAATGGGAAGGTTCACCTGATCTGCTATACTTCAAATAATCGATGTGCTCCTTAAACTTAGTTACAATTATTATTTTCGTCTGCCCAATATATTATTGATTACAATCGTGACAACTTATATCATAAATCCTGGACCTTCCCCATAAATCCCATTTTGTTAAAAATCCCGTATTTAAAAAACAATCATAATGGTTTACTTACTAAATTTGAACTAAATTTAGGTATAAATATATATTAGGCACAGTTCAAAAATTTTTTTTGCGTATGTATATGTACATTATTTTTAGTAAAAATAGTTTTAAAAAATAATGTATGTATATAAGTAATCTTCCACGCGTTCACTATGACTTTTTGACAAGAAGAGCAGGAATCGCCATATTTCGATAACAGTGCATTTTTAAGAAACACTATTCAACTTAGCTATAGGAAATGTTATAAAGGAAATAGCGTGAATGAAATAGAGATTTCAGTGGCGTATCTAACCAAATACTAATATACAATGTATTCCATTTGAAATAAGGTTTCTCACATTGTATTTTATAATCTTTGGTAAGGTGGTTTTCGCATCCTGCAGACCACAAGCAGTTTCTAACATATCGCTTAAAAGAGTCATTATTGCTAAATATTTGACAAAAAATATTTTTACTGGAACTTGGCATAACCTAGTAATTTAATTGATATGAGCAACGAAAATCGAAAAGAAATATCAATGAAACCCAATATCTCGAGAACCATCGATATTTTCATAGGAGTATCATCATAATATATCCTTTATTCTTCATTCATAAACTGAAAATATAATAAAAAATATAGGTTGCTATTTGAAAAAAAAAGTTGGTACCACTCAGGAAAAATTAAATGTCTTGTATCATGTACATTATTTTTAAAATATAAGACTTGAAATATTATTTAATATCTTAAAAACTATTTATTACTTCTTTCGTTTTTCTTTCAAGATCTGCACGTTATTGTGGACTTTTGCACACTAAGTGGATAATGGCAATTCTAATAAACAAAAATTTCGTATCGTATATGTGTACTCCTAAACACATGTACTGTAGTCTATCATTATATAACAACTCCTGTTGATGTATCAACAACAATAATATATCGATAATGTATGATGCCTTCAGCATCCTGAAAAAGTGTGCTCACGTTAACATGGTGAAAGCTAATTCATTAAGATTTGAAATGAGACTGGACGTCATCCACCACATCCAACACATTCGAAGGTAGATGAAATTAGACAATGACAAATTGAAAATTATGTATCGCTACAGAGCTGTTGCTGATTGGTTTCAGAAAAGTGACTAGTTATAGAATATCAATCTATTCAACACTATTAGTGCACGTTTACTGATATTTGCAATTCTAGTTGCTGATAATTATTATCAGTTTAAGATCTAGTAGCATAAAGGAGGTGATAGTTACTATATTGAAATTTTATTTTTATGCATTAGGAAAATTCCAAACCAATACAACCTTCATGTTGTATTGGTTGAGGTTGAATGTTGTCATTTCCTCAGGTTGATTATTGAATTTAAGTACACTTATAAAAGTTTTAAAATGGTGTTTCATAACTTTTTCATCATAATTTTTCATTTGAATAACATTTTTAACGTATGTACATTTTTTTGTTATTTTAAATAAGTAGATCAGTTTTTTTTTTGAAAATATGAAATTATTACAGCATTTATTAATTAGTAAGGATCAATGTCGTATTTTACGGTTTTATCCATATAAAACAGTGTGGTAGTAGAATGGATATAAATAAATAAAAACAATGCATTCCCTAATTAATTTTCAACTCAACTTTTTTCAACTTTTTACTCAAGTATTCTTTTTAACCTCAACATTCGATTAAACTTTGCGAGAGTTATATCTTAGATAACGGTCTGTATGCTTCTAGAATGTAAATGTATGAAAATACGATCTCTACAGACTGCATTTGTTCTCATTTTCTGCTAAATTAGCCCACAACCGTTAAGCTGCGAATACTTACTGCATTTAAATTGCATTAAATAATAATGCGCTTAAATTGAGTATCTGCTTTATTAAGTGGCAGTTAATTTAAATATTTTATTCATAAAGTTCAAACTTCAGTAAACTTTGTATCTCTCTGAACCGCCTTCTAAATATATAATTACGTGAATACTAATATAAAACAAAGACTTTAGTATTACTGTGCTAGTTTAGCTAAGTATTGCTGAGCATCAACGGTGATAATGATTTTTTATAAAAGGATTTTACACATTTTGTAATTATTTTGAAAAATATCGATATGAAAATACAGTGGATGGGACCAATCAGTACAATAAATTATAGGCATGCAATAATATATGAGATATCAGTAAATTATTGAATATTACAGTTTTACATTCCTTCTGATAATATATGTTAATACTTTATTATACTTACTTTATGATACTTTATTAAACGAAAGCGATTGATTCTTATTCAATTGCGATTTACAAAGGGCATTTTATAACAATTAACATTTTAATTATTATTAGCATTAACTAAGAATGTAATTTCTTCAATCTAACAACTTCCTTCACTTGTATCAATTAGTAACATGAAAAAAATTATATCACGGTATATACAACATGTGTCTTTATGTCATGAGACTGACGTATGTAGAATCGTGTAGGGTTCGTATAGTTACCTTTATATATAGCTGTACGTTAGTTTACTTGTTCGATGTAAAATATAATGCCCTAGGGCACTATTCTCAACCACTTGTAGTGAACCAAATTGGTGTAAATGCCAATACTTAAACTGCAATTGTTCACATTCTTGTCTATTTGAAATTTATTTTATATTATTTTAATATGTAAAAATAATATTCTACTTCACCAGTACAATTTACATTAGTTTTTAAACCAAGTTATTTCAAAACATTTTTTACAATTAGCTATTATTCTACCACTGTTGAGATTGAAATTTAATGATTATATGTAGTTTTGATAATTCATCTTTAAGTAATATTTTAACTTATATTATTATTTATTTTATTATGTAAAATTTATTATTGTTTTGTGCCCTTTTAAAATTAAAATTATTTATCATAAGTAATTCAATACCTTTTAATCCAGGCTCAAAAATTTATTTCTAGGCAAAAAGTGCATTATCAATATTCGAGTTCAACGAAATTAACAATGTCGCTGCAATGACCTCTATTATGATTTTTGTATATAACTGAGGGTTTGAAATAAAAGTTGTAGTGGTGTTTTTATTTTTGGCTAAGGGTACATTTATTTTGATGCATTATTAGTTTCATTAATGTTAACATTTATTGTGTAAGTTACCTTTTATTAAAAGATACCCCGTTTTCTGAACATCTAGAATGACTTCTACGCTTCGTCAGTGCTTGCCACTTTAATAAATGTTGTTATACATTTCATAGATGAGGAATTTGTGGCTGTTGTCTTCTGATTAATCCAAAACCCTGGTGAATATCCTCCAAAATCGGGCCTTATCTTGTTCGAGGAAGTTCGAAGGACGTGCAGCACACAACACACAGCCACTGCAAATATGCATGTCATAAATATTGTGGACGTTTCTTTAATAAACACAGATTTTTGATGAGCTGTGTCACATTTCTGCTGAAATACGTCTTCCGTGGGAAATTGGAGCGAGGAGGAATTCTCCTTTCAGAGATTTATACTAGAAAGAACTTTTATTGTTGTTAAATTACTCTCAGTGTAAAATTTATTGGTGATATTAAATGTTCTCCTAATTTTGTGTTAATTAGTTCTAGGAATGAGAAAATGACAAATACGTATTTGATGTACGGAATGTCCCAAAGTAATGCAATAACGATGAGATGTCTATTTTTCTAATCGACACCTGCTAAATAAAAAAAGAATGGGCGAATGTTTAAGAAATAGATATCATTTAAAATGTTTATTAGATAATGGTAGGCGAATTACTGTTAAAACTACAAAGAAATATCGGACATTACACAGTGTCAACATTTTATACAGCGAATTCTTTATCATACTACATTAAATAATTGCAGACATTTGAAGAATATGGTTTCCTCTACGAAAACTATTTTCCATGTGGTCCTTAAAATTTGCTACTCAGAATTTTAATTTTCCGCTATCCATTTGAGTTACTGATGAAGCTGGTTTTATAAGAAATGATATTATCAGGTTTAGTAACTGAAAACGATGTTTACTAGGCGGTACTCATTTCACTTTAAAATGAGAAAACGATCTCTTCTTCACAGCTGCTAACTGAGCCATAATAATAATATCGTCTAATTAAAATATCGGTCTTTTTATCCGTGTTGTAAGAAAGTATTCTTACAACATAGTTATAAGATTATAATCTCTTATAACTATGATTTCGGGAGGTAATTGTTTGTCTATAAATGGTAATATTAGAATAAAGTTTAGCTGGAATGTTAGTACATTGTTGAAAACTTTAAATGACTGAGGTAGTGTCAGCTATCGACTTTCGAATTGCCTAATCGCAATAGGAATAATACCAAAATTAACATTTACAGACTTTAAGTGAAGTTTTAGATTTTTAGTTTTAAAAATCTTCTTATAATAGTACACTTCACTATATTTTTTGCCGTATCATCTAAACTCTTTACACCACTTCTAATAGTGTCTAAATTGTTTTTATAAAACAGATCCAAATCCCCTATCGGGTTGTCACAGGGTTGTTCCAGTAATGGTAATTTTGGGCAAAATTGCTTGTAGAAATGTATTATATTTGGGGATTTGAAGAAAACTTATTTTATCTCACTGACTAATAAAAGGTGGTCCAACCAATACGTACGATGTTAATTGTAAATAAAACAAAAATTTTTCAGAGAATTATCTTAATATTTTTTATTATGATAGAAGGATATATGACAATTATGTGTGAAACAAAATATCGGCCAAATGCTCGCCACGGCTTCGGTGGCATACCTCTATCCGATGGTCCATATTTTCAATGACTCTGAGACATAATTGAAGTTCAATGTCGTTAATGTGCCGAATTATCTCATCCTTTAGCTCTTGAATTGTTCTTGGCTTATTGACGTAGACTTTTTCTTTTAAATATCCCCAAAGAAAGAAGTCCAACGGTGTCAAATCACATGATCGTGGCGGCCAATTAACATCGCCACGACGTGAGATAACACGGCCATTGAATTTTTCGCGCAAAAGTGCCATTGTTTCATTGGCTGTGTGGCAAGTGGCACCATCCTGTTGGAACTACATATCATCCAGGTACATATCCTCAATTTTTGGCCACAAGTCCGTTATCATCTCGCGATAGCGAACACCATTCACGGTAACTGCTTGGCCGACCTCATTTTCGAAGAAGTACGGCCCGGCCCGATGACGGCGCCAGCCCATAAACCGCACCAAACAGTCACTCTTTGTGCATGCATCGGCTTTTCAACAATCACTCGAGGATTCTCATTTGCCCAAATGTGGCAATTCTGCTTGTTAACGAATCCACTGAGGTGAAGTGTGCCACGTCGCTGAAGATGATTTTCTTTGTAAAGTCACCATTCACTTCTGTCTGTTCAACCAACCATTCGGCGTATTGACGACGCTTGAAATTGTCAGTGGGCTTCAGCTTTTGAGTCAATTGAACCTTGTAAGCGTGTAAATTCAAATATTTATTCAAAATTCGCATCAGTGATATTCGTGAGATGTTCAATTGTTGGGCACGACGACGAGTCGAGGTTGACGGCTCTTCTGCTACACTATCGTAAACAACAGCAATGTTTTCCGCAGAACGAACTGGGTGAGCATGCACAGGTATTTTCACATTTCCTACAGACCCGGTTTTCTTAAATTTGCGCACAATTCTCCCGATTATGGACACATTTGGTCGATTATGCTGACCAAAAAAATCACGAAGTGCACGAAATGCATTTTGATTTGAACGCCCATTTTCGTAAAAGGCTTCAACAATCTTAACGCGCTGCTCAATTGTGTACCTCTCCATGGTTGAATTTGTCAAACATTGAAACAAAGAAATGTCAAATTAAGTTGGGCAAAAAACTTGACGTTAAGGTGTAACTCACAATTAACATCGTGCATTATGGTTGGACCACCCTTTATATCTGTCTATCAATTCCTCATGCAAGAATCTCCATAGGCGATACAGAGGATATGCGAAACAAGTTACATGGAACATACGCGGTGACAATGTCTGGAATGTGCGTCCTATTTTCAGCACGTACGCTGCAGCATCAGTTATTAACAAGAGAAATATTTCTGATTTTTGTGCCGTATTTAATAAAACATCTAAACTTTTATAACAGTAATTTCGACAAATTGCATAATCGTAGCAAGATTTTCGTTTTCAATTATACTACTATAAAGTAGAGAAGGTTTGGTAGGCGTAGTAGATTTAGTGTTAACGTCGTAGAATTTAGTAACCACTGATTATCCAAAGTGGTCTGCGGTTAATGTATATTTTTACTGGTACTGGTTTAATGGTACTTTCATCAGGTATAGTTATCTTGCCAACATCTTGTAAAAATGTTTTTAGAACAACATTATTTACTTTTTGAAAAGGTATATTTGTTGTAACAAATATCTTCCAGAATTCACCATAAAATTTCGTATTACTAATTTTTAGTTTCTGCTGCGCCATTACTTATTACGTTTTTATGAATAAAAGTGTCTATCAAAATGTATTTTCTGATAACACTAGACCTTAGCGTTACAAATAATATACTCTGTAGTTATATGAATTAAATACAAAAAAAAGGAAATGGTAGTCCCATTTCTTTTTTTTTTTTTTGTATTTCCTATTACATGTCCCACTAAAGGCCTTGGTACATGCTAAAGTTGATTTGCCAGATCTCTGACAGCAGAGCTGCCAGAGCTCTGTCATCGGCGTTTACACGTAGACAAAAGTCTGGCACTTTTTTCTCTGGCAGGGACAGTGCCATAGAACTCTGACAAGTCTCTCTGTGAAGTCTCTCTATCATAATATCTGGCCTCTGTTTACACCTGAGATTTATCTTTAGGTGAGAACAAACAAAATAAATATATACTTTACATGGCAGTAACAGTCAGGATAGCGGCAGCAATTGTAGTTTATTTATTATTGGAAGAGGAGAAAGAAAAAGAAAACAGAAAGCAGAATTATGTCAACAACACAAAGATGAAAGTAATTAGTCGAAAGTCTGAGAATATTTTCGGACCATGGTCGAAAGACGAAACTAAACTGTTAATATGTACAACTGTACGAAATGCACCCAGTTCTATGGGACATCATTTTACAGGATTATAGGAATGTACATAAAAAATACGATATTTTAGTTTAATTTTCCTAACTGGTAAATTTGATTAAAATGAAATCATAGTGATAAAAAGAAACTGAACAACGTGACCATAGAATCCTTAAAGTTTACCTAAAGAACAGCAAAACCAATACTATAAGCATACAACCAAACATTACTTTATTACTTTACCACAAAAAGTTACTTTACAACCATTCACGTATCGTGATCAAAAAGGTAAAATGGCATCTCTCATACACGTATTATTTGTTTTCCAATTCTAGGATCAACCAAACTCAATAAATAATCTTTAGTCCACACAACTCCATTCACTTGCTTTCTGTATTCTTTTTCTCTTCCAATAATAAATAAACTACAATTGATACCGCTGTCCTGACTGTTGCTGCCATGTTGTGAAGGATGTGAAGTATATATTTATTTTGTTTATTATCACCTAAAGATAAATGTCAGGTGTAAACAGACGCCAGAGATTATGACAGAGAGACTTGCCAGAGCTCTCTGACACTGTCTCTGCCAGAGAAAGAAGTGGCAGATTTTTGTCTACGTGTAAACGCCGATGATAGAGATCTTGCAGCTCTGATGTCAGAGATCTAGCAGAACAGATCTAGCGTTTACAAAGGCTTTTGTATACTCTCGTTGTAAGTATAACTAAATGAATAAGGATTTTATTTAATTTCAAAATTATGGAAAGTTATGGAAGCTAAATAATAATCGGTAGTTAATTGACAGAAAATTAGTTTTCGCCGACAAACAATGACCAATTCAAAAATAAGTTAAGGCACCGTTTGAATAAAATTAAATGCTCTATATATAAAAGGAAAATAATTTTTAGTAGTCATGTCATAAACACGTAGAACATTTTCTTTATTCAATTCAATGACAACAAACCCCTCTATCTCCAGTTCCAGTGAATGCTTATAGGACAGAATTATTTACAGAATATGATAACCTGTATGCATATATTGTATACCAACTTTGGTTTACTTATCTTTATTTAATAAAAAGGTATAGATATTTATTACATTTTTTAATGCTCAGCATCTCAGAAATAAAGGGATTTTGGACACATGTTCATACGACGTTTCTTTATTTCCTTCAAGTCCTCAATCATTCCCTGAAATTTGTGTCACATTTTTGAAACACCATATATTTATATTGTTGAGATTGAGATTGATCGAGTTCTATCTCTGATCAAAAACCGATTTTTTTAAATTTTCGGTTCCGCGCGCTTTCCTGGTTAAAATCTTTTTACATATGCATGTTTACTCTATTCGAATAGGCTTTATTACTTTATGGTTGTATTGATATTCATCATTCTCTTGGCATATTACATTATGGTATATAAAATAACGCTTTATTCAAATTATAAGTTTCGTGTACTACAGTGACCATTAATTAGCTACAATTCTCAACATTTAATATGTATTATAATCTCAAATATATACCTAAGCCTCTCCAAAATTCAGGAATCTTGTAAACGGAGTTTAAAGTAGTAATAACTGAAAAATTAACAATATACATAAAATACTATATAATTAAAAAATACTATATATATATATATATATATATATATATATATATATATATATATATATATATATATATATATATATATATATATATAATTATGCATATTTTTGGACATTTAAAGTTTATCTAAATATATTGCGTTAATTATTTTCTATTTGTAGCCCAACAGCAATATACCTTTCATTTTGTAAATTATAAAGCTGTAAGGAAGCTCATCAATGATAAGACGGAGATATACATATATACTTAAAATGTCGATTGGAGCGCGACCGACGAAAACAGTTCAGTTTCTGCATGAATGAAAATAACGCCTCGGTGTATCAAGGGAATACACAATTTATATTATTCTGTCCGTAATAATTAGTATTGGGGATAATTTTCATGGTTATGAATGAAACTTGAAAATGACACTCTCGAGTCCAACACAGGGCATCTAAAATTTACGAAGATAATGACTGTAAGAATTTTAGTAAAAGCAACAACGCCTAAACCACAAGTTTAATACTTCCAGAATGAGCATTAAGCTGGGCCTACACGGTAGGAAAAATTGTAGGTCTCTCTCATTATATCAGTGGTGTTTTACATATTGGAACTTGACGTAAGTATAAGTTCTGTAATTTAAAGCATAACAACTCCAAATATATCGGGTTTCACAGTATTTTCTGTCATAGCTTTAACAGAGTAGTGGCCCCACTACCAAATATCTAAAACTCAATCCATTTAAAAATAAAAAACCTAATATCTCCTACAATAAAACACCACTGGGTCAGGTCAATAAATTATTAGATTCAGACAAATATAGTTAGCGCAGTTAACTCTGATATTCCCTGTATGGTCGACTATTATAATAGTTTACATTAATTTCACTAATCTCGATAGATTTTTTAGTATGTAGAAAGTGGCATTATAAGTTAGTACCTTATTTTAATAGTACTTATCCAGTTAGAGCACAGCAGTATACAACGTGTACACAATTCGGTTATTTCCACACAGTTAATTTTTTATGAAAAGAGATAAATCACTTCCTCAACTTTAAAGTTAATTGTTAAGGGATTGTACTTTTGACCTCGATATCTATTCTAACAAGGCAAACGGTTAACATAACCCAAGTACCGATTAAATCAACCTAAGATTAAAACTATTCCTGAAAATCTTATTGCATATTCCCGTCATGCAGCACACTATTTTTATTACCTAGACCGTAAATTGACCACATATATTAGTGTTCCAAGTGAGTAAGTCTGCAATTTTTAATATTGCTAAATCTATATAATCTAATCTGATGCACACACAATAAGTAATGAAAAACTTATGATGTTTATTTGAAACATTTTGTCAGAACAAGAATGGGAAAAACGTATTTTTTAATAATCCCCACAATTTGTGTTTTATACAATGTAGTGAAGTATACTATACGTAAATAAACTATAGAATCTATGTATAGAAAGCAACAAATCACCTTACTAACAAAAATGAAATATAGAAATAACATTTTTAAACTGACCAATCGGATCCCAGAATTTCTAATAGATCAGTAATTATACAATCATGAAGGTCCCTGTGATTAATTATTAATTTTAGTTTATGTTTATGTATGTTTACCTTTCAGTTAGTTAAATACTAATAATACTTAATTATTCAATATATACTTAAACACAGGTTCTTTTGATATTAGTTCCAAGCTGAAAAATAAGACTTCTATAAACTTAATATATAAAAAATACTGAAACATGTAAAATAAAAATCAATTTGCAAATATAATTTATAAACACGAGTAATAAACGAATTTGATGATTATTTTATCATATTGTTAAGAACATGCATTTTTAAATTCCCCTGCATTTAGGCAGTAACTCCAGTTAAAATTTATTAAAAGCTATTTGCGCATATAAATTAAATTTCTAGGCATTTTTCATGCAAAATTTCACATGTCGATTCACGGCTGTGAAATATATGCCACCGCAGATGTCACGACCAAACGGCATACAAATTTGAAAGCATGTTTGATGCGTTCAAAATGGGTATTATTTGTTTCTACGAGTATATTAGACATATAAGATAAATATATAAAGATAACTTTATAGTTCCTAGATGGATAGTTTTAAGAAAATTATAGAATTTTCTTTCGCATAAGGTAATTCATTAGAAAGTAGTTTTTGTATTAAATATAGTATAAATTAAATTTATAATTTTAATTTATAAACTATTAAATATAGTATTATTAAATATAGTATTAAACTATAGTTTAAATAAATAAAATAAATAAGTACTTTACCATAAGTCAAGATTAATCTCCAAATATGCAGCAGTTTACAGTGTCGTATTATTTATAGTAATATAGACATATACTCGATATAATGTAGACATATGAATTTACGTTACATCGGTATACGAATATTGCTTTTATAATAATACAAATAAAAAACTGCATGCGCCTTACTTCTAGGAGATCCAAACAGGGTTTGCTGTGTATTATATAGTTGTAATTTAATATTTCGCCGTGACTCAAAGCATTCGCATGATAATTAGTGTGTATCCATAACACTTCCCGCTAATCCTATCCTGTATTTATACTTCTAGTATTCTAGTATATGTTAGGATGACTGAAAGGGAGTAGGATAAGTGCGTAAGAGAAAAATGATAACTGTCTTAAAAAATACCACGAAGACTAGGTAGGATTTACCTTATAATGCCTAGATAATGAACTCTAGTTGTCTGATGACTTAAGAAAAATATTGTTTTTAAAATATATGTGAACGATCATTTTCTTTACGGAATGTTATCTTAAGGAATTGATGTTAACGTTCCACTTCTATAAACTTAATCATGAGAAAAGTTAGTATTCATTAAATCTGAAATTCAATTCTCACACATATAAAATTTTGTGGATTTGTTTCATGTAAGTTTTGTACTGAATATTATAACTATAATATTTTAACTATTTATATGAATAACATACAGAAATTAATATTTATCACTTTTAACGGTCTGAAAATGGCATATACAATTTCACTATTTCTAGTACAAAACTTAACACCGGTGCAATAGACAAAATTTTACACTACCAGCTAACTTTAATACATTATAAGTATAAAGCTAATATAAAATCACCACAGTGTAATACACTTTACTCTGCATGAGACATATTATAATTGGTGAAATGAAACTATTCGTGCGATATACATATACATGGCAACGTGGTTCATTCGGGGAAGGTCAGCTGTGAAAAGACCTCGTTTGATAGGATCGCTTCTTGTGATGCCCTAGCTTCTATGTGCCTGTAATTTGAGAAAATGTTTCTGCGCTGGCCTTCCTATCTTCTTAGCTTAACTTCGATTTTTCTCCTGACCAGATAGGATTTCACAGTCATTACAAGGAAACCCATGTCCAGAATTTTAACCAGTAGTCTTTTGTTGTTGAAATGTTTTGAAGGCATCTGGGAAAACGACATCACGTTATTTCTGTTGAATCTCCGTGGCGTATTCTACGGGTTTCAGAATTTGCAGCTACATGAACTATTTATTCCGGTAAGTGAACTACTCGTCTGGGATAATCTCTTCTCGTCTGGTCTAGTGTTAGGTTCCTTAGTTTCAGATACTTAAGGATGTGAACGAGTTCCTTGGCCATGGAGGATCGGAAAACGTAGTTTCCCTCGTCCTTACGGTCTATCCACCTCCTGACTCTTCCAGGCTTTCGACATCCTCGGTCCAATCCTCACTCTCGTTATCAAGTTGGTTTTCCCTATTTGATATTGTCTGCAAACGCCTTTGCTTTCTCCGGAATCCAACTAGATGAATTCCCTTTCTTCGGGAAGGGATGGTATCGACGTATCATCTAGTGAGCGCTTTTTACGTTCTTCCTAGACTGTTATCGGCGGGATTGAAGGAGTCCACTGTTTCTGAAGGTATAACTCTTGCGAAAACTGCTCAATAGTCGACAGTGGCCGAAGAAAGTCGTCATAGTTCCTACCATCCACACATATACTACATGTATCTATTGTATTGTAACAAAATATATTTGTTACCTTTAAATTACTTTTAGTGAAATACCGGCGTATAATTAATTTGTTCTTAGTTAATTTAGTATGAACGTAAAAGGATTTGGTGGTTCAGTTAACTATGAGTTAACATGCTTATTCTCAATCCCTCGACTGGTTAGATATAAAGAATATTTATATACATTTGAATCTTTAGTATATATGATAAAGTTGTGAAATATTTAGCAGTTATTTCCGTGAGCTTCTTTTAATGATTATTTTTTCATAATCAGAAAATCAGAAAATTCTACCTTCTAAATTCTGTCCCTGAAACATAAGCAATAATGAGATATTATTGCTTATATTACAAAATATTAGAAATCTACAACATTGACACATACAAACCTTTCTGTAACAGCTCTATAAACATGGAGAACAGTAGTACACCTTACAACGCATTTAACATATATAAAATCAAACCAGTTAAAAAATAGTATAGGAACATTCCAAGGAGAATTTCTTAGCGCCATATGGTTTTGCTTATATCTTAATCCAACATTTATTGCACTTAAAAGTAACACATATGAATTTAAAATTAAATAGTGAAACATACAATCTGGCACATACGGTGTCAGATTGTATCCTATCCTATATTATATATGGACATTAAAATATTCGCAGCAGACAAATGACAAATATAAAGTAACCCAAGGATTCATAAAAGATATATAATTTTTTAAGAAATTAATCGAGGAAGCCGTTACTCTCTGATAGTTCATAATTCACAACGGAAATGAGTAAAACAACTATTAAGTTTTATATCACTATGTACAGGTATATATATATATATATATATATATATATATATATATATATATATATATGTATATATATATATATATATATATATATATATATATATATATATATATATATATATATATATATATATATATACAGTGCGTCCATAAAGTAACGCATAAATTCATTATTAGTTAAATAAACAATATTGTTGAAAATTCCCGAAACAGGTCGATTTTTGATTTTAATTTACTGTTTTTTCAAATAATAAATTAATACACAGGGTGACCTATTTACGAGTAATGACGTCCTCAGCGGTTTTTTTAAATGGAACACTCCATTTTTTTCAAATTTCCTGATGTCCATTGCTGATTTGATTCCAAAAATGTATCACAAGTTGTTTCAAATTGGTATCGGATGGGCAACAATACCAAGATTATAAGTTATTTACAAATGAAGAAACGTACTAAAAAATGAAATAAAATCAACGTATTGTGATACAACTATTTTAATAAACTATTAAAAAACACCCCAACCACGTTTATTAGTGATATTTGGCCTTCGACTATACCGTTATTTGTTTTTTTAATTGACGTTAAAAACTGTGATAAAAAGTTCACTTCTGTATTGTTAACGCTTCAATGTAGCTATGTTTACTTGAAATCTAAAGCTAATTTATCATAAAAACTAGTTTTTGATAATGCCTTTAACTGAAAGGGAGAGGATTGAAATTTTAATGATGATTGGTGTTGGTTATAGGATGCGGACTCAACAAGAGGTATGCAGAGTATTCCATGAAATGCACCCATATCGTGAACTTATTTCACAATCTACAGTAAGCAGAATAGAGCTAAAATACAGAGAATTAGGACATGTGAGGGATGCACCAAAGTAAGGTAGACCTAAAGTTAATGAAAATATTCAACAAGACGTAATTTTGTCGGCAGTGGAAAATCCACATTGTACAGTGCGGGGAGTATCTAGGGATTTGAGTATTGGAAAGTTTTTAGTGTCTAACATCTTTGAAAAGGTAAAACACCATCCTTATAAAGTACTTCTCATCCATGAATTGGCTGAACAAGACTTTGACCGAAGAACTGAATTCGGCGAGCATATGATGGACCAAAATAATGGAAATAACAATGTCATTGCTAACGCTTCATTTTATTGCAACGTTTTACTTGAACGGGTATGTTAATCGGCAAAACATCCGTTATTGGTCTCAGGAAAATCCACAGTGAATGCATGAATACCATACGCAATGACCACAAAAGGTCAATGTGTGGGCTGGTATTGTAAGAAATACAATTCTTGGTCCATATTTTTTTGATGAAAATTTTACAGGAGCATTGTATCTGACTTTCTTACAAAATACATTAATTCCCGATTTGACACGGCTTTTTTTTATATCCAAATAGCCAATACTTTAGACAGCAGAATCTGGTTTCAACAGGATGGCGCGCCACCACATTTCGCTGTAGCTGTGCGCAAATTTTTACACAGTCTTTCCAGATCGGTGGATAGAAAGAAGGGGAACAGTGGAATGGCCAGCTAGATCACCTGATCTTAGCCCACTAGACTTCTTTTTATGGGGTTATTTAAAATCTAAAGTTTATACTAACAGACCTGGCAATTCACAATAGAAAATATTTTTGTAAATTTTCTTTTGTGAAAATAGAGTAACGTATAACTTTCTAATTAAATTTTTATAAAACATCTTTTGTATTGTTGCCCACCCTATACCAATTTGAAGAAACTTGTGATATATTTTTGGAATCAGCTCAGCAACGGACATTCCATGGGATGTTCCATTTAAAAAAGCCGCTCATGACGTCATGACTCGAAGGTAGGTTACCCTGTATATTAATTTATTATTTGAAAAAACAGTAAATTAAAATCAAAAATTGATCTGTTTCGGGAATTTTCAACAATATTGTTTATTTAGCTAATAATGAATGTATGCGTTACTTTATGGACTATATATATATATATATATATATATATATATATATATATATATATATATATATATATATATATATATATATATATATATATATATATATATATTAAATATAATGGTATAAAACTTAGTAGTTGTTTTACTCATTTCTGTTGTGATATAATTTTTTGGTTAATTCATCCTAAGCAACAAATTTTACTAGAACCCTCACTTGGATCTCTCATGGTAAAACGTAAAAATATTCTTAATATCCTTAGAGCTTTATCTAATCTCAACTGGGGTTATGATAAAGAATCTCTCATAAAATTATATAAAACACTTATCTGGGCAATAATTGATTATGAATGTTTACTCCATAATTGTAGGAATTGGACTCAATTCAAAGAGCTGCACTTAGGTTGTTAGCATTGGATGCATCTCGCACAACCCTTCTTCAGTAAACCCACAACCTAGTTGTACGTTAGTGTACCTCTGCGATATCAACTACTGCTGAATTATGCTCTAAATCTTTCCTCTCAGCCACAATATCCGAATTATGATCTTTTATTTGGAGAAGAAAAAACTATCGTATGTGAGGGCTGGCCACCCTAAACAAATCAAAAACTCTTTGAGACACTTCAACACTAGACAGATTTTAATAAATAGTCACTAAGCCCACCTTCAATCCAAAATCAGAGTAAATCCAGTGTTATACAATCAGAGGTCAACCGATATTGTCCCATGGTAATGGATGCCTCCTGGCCTGTAGGTAAACCTGGAATCTATTAAGTATCAAAAATTTGAAACAAGCAAGGTCTTACTTCAATCATCTTCCCGCTCAGCTTTAGATAAATATCTAGAGAGTCAAACCATCTTCACGAGGGATCCAAGACAGATCGTGAAGTAGACAGGCTTTTTATATCATCGGAACGACATATCCATAGAATCGTCCTTCATCCTTTTCCATTTTCAGAACAAAATTATATGCAATAATGCGGCTGGTAATTTTTATATCCATATGGGCACATAATGTTTCAGTAATTCGATTCCTTTAGTTACATATCCACACTAACAACCCAACAATAAAGGTCAATTGGTTCGGAAAAGTTTTACATACATTACTGCACACATTACAGAACAATGTCAAAATAGGACCTATTCATTGTGGTATTATAAAAAATGAGCTAGTTGATCAAAGTGTACGTGAACCTGCAAATAAGAACACTATAGAGAACACAAATACACTTCAATGTAATGCAAAGAACTACATAAATAATGATTGAACGGCAAGGCGAATGCGACAATAGTACTCACGACTTAAATTCAGTATATCAAGTATTAACAAATGATATTTTGCTGTAAAACTTAAAAGAAGGGAACAGGTTGTAACTACACGATTAAGATCGGGACCTACTAAACTAACTCTTTTACGTTTGCTAATAAAGCAGCCAAGATGCAATATTACTACTTACCTGACTGTAAATGTAAAACCCATTATCATGCATTGTAGGGAATCTACCAAATGAAATAACAGTACACCTAAATAATGAATCTACTAATGTTAAAAAATTGGTAAAATTTTTGCATGAAACCAAATTTCTCTTAAAAATATCACAGTTAATTTTACCGATAGCGGCTAATAACCATGAATGTTATTAGCCGCTGTTGCACAAAAAAAAATCCAACAATAGCCGTTACACAAAAGAAAAGTCTATGTGTGTAACGTAAAATATCGATCTCTAGCATCAATATTTATTTTGGGATCTTAATGTTGGTAGTATATTTCTAAGTTTTTTAGTTAACCCACTGATTAGGTTAAATATAATGTGTAACATGGTAAATTTTTAAATTATCAATACAACATTTTAATGATAAACGTATACTATAATTTTATTAATAAATAGTCACCTTAATTATAATTCACAAATTATATTTCAACACAAAATTACCTATTTATTTTTAAATAAATTAATATTTAAAATAGTGGTTTTATCGATATTCGCTGTTTATAAATAATACCTGCAAGATTTTGTTTTTTATGTACATAGTATACAAAAAAAAAACAATAATACTCATATTTTTTACTTTTCAATATTTTTAAATAAACATTATCGTTATCTTCTATATTTCTTTGAAAATATTGAAAATAAACATTGTATATGAATTTTTCTGGTAAATATTCACAAAGGTTTTATTTCTAAAACCTGTTCTATAAAAGCTAACTATATTTTGTAGAATTTACGATATGTGGTCACCATTTCGTGCCACCAATTCGGCGTCTGTGAAACAAAGAATATTCCATGCAAGCTAAACAAGTCTGCAGTAAATAACATCTGCAATTACCATCTACAAACAATAATTTGTAAATTTGTATGTAATGGTAATGTAAATTTAACAGTATTACATACTGAATCTATTTATTAATATTACTATTGTAGTATAATACAGAATTGTTTTCTCTACAAGGATAACTTATAAGAGGCTTTTCCCATCTTTAGAATATCATTGTTCTCTGAATAATAATAAATAAAGAAATATGCGATTTTATTAAACTTGGAAAATTTATAAATTCCCTTTTTATATATAATATGGAAACACCCATATTCCATAACAATATTTTGGTATTACAACTATGATTGTGTTGAGGATATTTGGAAAGAAGAAGGTAATCGGAAATTTATTTTTAGTAATTTTTTAGCTCTATAATCACAAATGATAAATGAAAACATATCAAATTAATATTATCCTGCACTTTTGGTTACTCTAAGATAAGTAATCGATGCCCATGTCGAATATAGAAAATATTTTTAAATTAACTTCAATTTTACTGTAGCTGAATATTTTAATATTCAGACTTTTAGAAAATTATCGTTAATCATAAATTTTAATTTGAAATTTTTCTTAAATTTGAAATGTATTATAATAAAATAAATTAGTTTATTTTAATAATATAATTTAAGGATGTATTATCTTACATTTTTCGATAAAAATGACAAATCTGCGAGATCTTAATAAACATAACTTTATAAATATAATACTTCCATCTTCTTCTATCTTCTAAATACTAATATATAAATTTAACACATCTATATACCTATACTAATAATAAAAATAAATAAATAACTTATTTGCCTTTATTATTCAATAAATGACCGCATATTTTTCCGTTCCACCTTCTTTCTTATATTTTATAACTTAGCGAGCACTGTTCAAATAGATAATATAAAATAAATGTATATTGGTTTTTTCTTTCATACTTATATATTCAAAGACTTCAAATGCTTTGTAAATTTATAAACAGAATGTCAAATATGCGTGGGCGATTTAAAAAAAAGTTTGTAATACCTCTACCGGTAATAATATTCGGGATTATTGAATTAGGGTAAAAATGCTTTGAACGACATCAAAAGAATTCATAAAAAAACGATCATAAAAGCACGATGTAGACTAACTAGCAGAAATTGAACATCACAGAGCAGTGATAATTTAATGTGCTGTATAATAGATATAAAATTAACAAATAATTCAATTACTTTCAATTAACAAACTAACTACAATATGCAGTATTTATTATTTAATATAACATGTGCAAATTGTTTCCAAGTAAATAATTTTTAAACTTCAATGTAGGTTTAATTAGTATACCTATAGCATTTGGCGTGACAAAATTGTTTAAAGTCGCTATTGTTTCTGGGGCATATTGTTATTATTATAACTTTCTTAATTCGCTAATTTAGATAAACTGCTTTATTCATTTGTATAGGAGTTGTTAACAACGTTCGCCTACCTTTAAAACGTTTCTTCCAAGAAACTAGACTTTTTTTATGAAATATGAATGAGTATTGTAAAGAAGTTGGCCATGCATCCACATAAGCATTAAATCAAATCAAACTCTTTTGTCGGTAGGCCGCCCCAAACATCTTGCGTACTGCCAGTAGTTTCTAAAAAATTTGTGGATGATAGTCTACTAAATTTATCATTTTTTTCTGCAGAACCATGGTTCATTATTATTTTATTTCTGGAATTAGGAATATATCATATTTGCATATTATTGATGGTGTCGGTATCATATGGGACATGAAACTTTAACATCATTGTATTAAAAGGATGATATAAACAAATAGATGTTTTCCATTACATGACTATATTTGGCTAAAATAATACTTAATAGGTATGCCTGATTGGTATAAGAAACGCGGTGGGTATATAAAGCATACATTATCAGCACATTCAACAAACTAATCTCCATCTACATACATTCATACCTTTAAATAATGTTAAATAAAATAGAATGTTAAATAAAAGTAAGCCAAAGAAAAGTAGCGTCAGTATTAAAAATTTTGATTAAAACTCGGAAATTTAATCAACTTCTTATATATACGTAAGAGTTTTCATCAAAATTGGAGGTACACAAATGGCTATCAATACCACAATAACTTATATTAAATAATAAACTTGAGCAACTCATTTTCATTGTTTACTTAAATATCAAAACTTTTTGTATATATACAACAATTTTTTTATATTTATATTTCATTGGAAATCATATACGATACATCTTAAAGATAATGTATTAACTGATACAAGAAGGGGTGGAAATTCAGTGAAATCACCTCATTCTATTGACTACTGGCCAACATATCCTAAGCCTTCGGTTCTCAACTGGATATAATAGCGTTTCTAGAAGAGGGTTGGGATGTGCTTCGAGTTTTAGATCATGATTACGGATTCGGTTTTGGTGGCTTTGCTTACATAGAGGATATTCAAGTCTGTATGTAACGTGTAGTTTTAAACATACAAGGGCGCTATGGTATAAAAAACCTTCGATTGAGCTCTTTGCATGATAGAACTAGATGAGTTAGTTGCTTGCATAGTCCCAGAGTTCTTCTCCGTAGGTCCAAAAGGATTTAATTATTATTTATATAGAAGTAGTTTATTTTTTATTAATAATTTTGACATTCGTCCAATCAACAATCGGCCTGACCATTTCATTATGCCATCCATTTCTCTCATTTTTTAGTCAATTTGTTTCTTCTTTTTAGATGTGTTCGTTCCAGGTAAGTTTATTATCTAGGGGAATACAAAAGTATTTAATGGTTGTTATTGGTTGGTATGAACTGTTGGAATGATTTTCTGGTTGAGATGAATTGCAGAACAACATTCTTCATTAATGGTAACTGTTATGTGAGAAAATTTGGACCTATTTATTTTTATCTTCCACTTTTCTAACCATTCCTCAAATCCAAATTGATGATATGAGATCCAATCTTGAGCATTCATATTTGAATTGATTCTTTTAAGAATCAGTTTTTTGCGTAATTTTGATAATGTTGAAAGCGATTTGATAGGACGGTAGAATACAAAGTTAGTTACAACTTTGCTGAGCTTAGGTATCATAATTATTTGTGTGATTTTCAATTATCTCGACCAGTAGAATAGCTTAATTATTATTGCGTTATACAATACATAAGTAATCTTGTGCTATCTTCTGGTAGTTCATTCAGCATTCTGGCAGTAATGAGGTCAGATCCTGGTCCGCTTTTTGAGTTAAGCCACTTAATTTTATCTTTGATGTCATTGTATCTAATTGGTTTAATGCATTGCTAGATATCTCGACTACATTTAGCTCCTGTTCAATTTCTTGAGCTAAATCATCGTTATGTGGAGTAAAGTTGACAAATGATCTGAAAATAAATCAGCTTTTTGTTTATCATCATTTTTTGTCCAGGAACTAGAAACAACTGAATAAGTACACTTAAAAAGTATTAGTTTTATAAAAGTATCACTAAAACAATATCATCGTAATGCTATTTTCTTAGTATCGCTTATCTCGCTGTACCGTTAAATAAAGTATATTACGAAAAAATATAAATCCTATCCAGTTTGTTCAGTCTTTGGCTTATTCAACTAGTATATTTTAAGAGATAAACCTTATTTTGTGAATAAACATTATTTGGTGATTATTATTACACAGCAAATATAACAAATACTTGCAATATGTACATTTTATCATATTACATATTTATCTTATTAAAAAATACGTTCATGTATTTTCTTTATAAGATAAGACGTGTAAATACTCTTTTTCATATTTCATAAATTAAATGCAGCATAGAAAAATGTACAAAAGATAAAAATCCATATAATCAATAAATAAGCTTAGCAGCGAGATATATATATATATATATATATATATATATATATATATATATATATATATATATATATATATATATATTATATATATAAGAAATCAATTGCCGCATGTATGAAAGAATGAAAGATTATCACTTGAGGACGGCTCTACCGATTTGACTGATTTTTTGTTGTTGTGTTCGTAGTTGTCAAGATAAGGCTTGTATGAAAGAAAATTTTTGGAAAATCCACCGTTAAACTTTTGAGGATATTTTTGTATGAAAATCCCAATAAAAAAGGTGACGTTCAGTTTGACAGTTCTGCTCTCACCTTTTTTCATAACAACAAATACCGTATTAAATATTGATATTTTGCGAAAAAGAATTAAATTGAAAGCGATGTTTTAGGTCATCGGTGGTGATCATATTTTTGGTGCATTCAAAAACGTAAAATTCATCAATTTGGTCTGTTGCAAAGATTGAATTGATTGGTAATTTGTTCATGGTAATTTGGTGTGTTGTAAACATCCAATTGATTTCAGTTCGTGTTTTATTTCTTTGGAAAAAATGCCATCAATGAGGAGTAGAAACATCGGTCGCCGTACGTGCAACGCAAGCCAACTATATGATCGTCGAGTCAATAAGACTAACGAAGAGCGTAGACACCGTTTGGAGGCAAATCGAATAAGAATTTCTCAAGCGCGATCCATTATGACTCCGGAACAACGGATACAGTCGAGTTCGACTCGCTCAGTCGAAGCTTGCGCACAAAATAATTTACAACGTCGACAAACAGGCGGCTAAACGTTACAATTCTAAATGAACGTTTGGCGTTCAGATACGATCGACCTGTCGATTACGCCGCGGATGTATCGGTCGACTTCGGCAAAATGAGCACTGTTTATCAACATTGCAATGCTTTGAGGTTTCGACACGAACCGCCAGGATTATGTTGTGCGAGCGGAAAGATCAAATTACCACAATTGACACTGCTACCAGAGCCATTGATCACCATCATCCTGGATGCACCTGGCGGAACTGGCAGAACGTACCTAATTTCATTGATTTTAGCTTCGATTCGCACACAAAGTCAAATAGCGCTGGACATAGCATAATGTGGGATCGCTGCCACATTTTTAGAAGGAGGACGAACAGCGCATTCTCGCTCAATCTGCCACTGAATTTGCAAACAATAGATGAACCGACGTGCAACACGTCAAGACCAAGAAGTGCCAAGACGTCAGCAGAAGAAGATTTGCGCAATAACCAGGACCTCTTTCAAGGTACGATGATTTTGCTGGCCGGCGATTTTCGCCAAACACTGCCAGTCGTTCCAAGATCAACTGCTGTTGATGAAATTCGATGACAAAGTCATGAAAAGTCATCACAACTTCGAAAGAGGGATTGATCACGAAAGTGTTCCCGAATATTGGTGCAAATTACAAAAACCAAATTTGGTTGAGCGAACGAGCCATTTTGGCAGCGAAAAATAAGGACGTAGACGATTTGAACATAAAAATTCAAAGTCAAATCGCTGGCCAATTGCATTCATTTAAATCCATCGATTGAATTACCGATCTAGATGAAGTCGTCAATTATCCAATTGAATTCCTAAATTCATTGGTTTTTCCAGGAATGCCGCCGCACAATGCAGCTCAAGGTCGGCTCGGTGATAATCGTGTTACGCAATCTGAACCAACTGAAACTATGCAATGGAACAATACTCGCTGTTAAGAAGCTGATGAACAACGTGATTGAAGAAACAATAATCATAGGAAAGTTCAAAGGCGAGAATGTTCTGATTCCAAGAATACCACTGATTTCAACCGACTTACCGTTTCAATTTAAGCGTGTCCAGTTTCCGGTTCGTCTTGCGTTCGCAATGACGACTAATAAATCGCAAGGCCGTTGGAAGTGTGTGGAACAAACCTTGAATTGCCGTGCTAGAGAGTCGGTAAACCATCGGTGCTATTCGTTTTCTCTCCGGACGGAAAGACAAAAAATATCGTTCAGCACCAAGCGAATGCATTAAAAACACCAACGAATGATTGTCAAAACAATGAACTTCGATTTATTTCATTTCAATAAATTCATGATCGTACTGAAATTGTTTTGTTTCCATTCACACAAATTCAAGGATATATTCGGTTGGATGAATCCTTTTCGACGAACTGACTGACTGACTAACAGACAACGCAGAGTCTAAACTGCTGGAGGTAGATAGATAAACATCAGGAGATGTTTAAAACTTTAAATTTTCAATTTTTAAACTACCTTTAATCTCTATTTGCACCAAAAATGTATTATGAAGATTTCATATACCAATATGAAGACTTATAATGGTTTTAAAAGAGAGGTAGTTTAAAAATTAGTTTTATACATTTCCTGATGATGCCAACCATGTTTATGAAATGCACATCAAGTAATTTGTAATATTTCTGTATTCGTAGAAAGCTGGTCTGCTGTTTTGTTGTTGAGTTGAAGGTTCCTGCCTCTGCCCAAAATATATTTGTCTAGTTATAGTATAACCGGCCAATCTTTAAAACACTGTAATGTTCATATAAATTAAATTTATATACCTAGATATAGAGATTATTTATAGAATGTATTATGAAAATTATATTTCGAATTTTGTAATAAAAAGCATGTAGTATAAACCAATAATTCACATTCACTACTGTTTATATCATAATTGTTAGTTTAATGAATTTTATGTATTAAATTTCTATAAATGAATATGACATTTTATTCAGTAGTTACCTAATTGTTACATATGTCAGGTAATTGACTATCAATACAGAGTTTAATGCCAAAGCGACAATAATATGAATATATTTATATTTGTGTAACTGAGATTTCCAGGTATTATATGTAGTGTAGATATATGTTGAGCAAGGAGATCTATACAAAGGATTTACATAACGTAATAAATAATTATTTAGCTTCATCAAATTTAGCCTCATCGAACTCTGCATAGTTCAACAAAGATCAAGCTTATTATATTTGGCAAAAGTTTAAAAATATAATACTTAGCTAACTCAGGTTTCATGGACAGAAGTTTAGTAATTAGTGGCAAAGTTTGCTAAAGGCTTTAGAACTAAGAATAGCATTAAAACTTTTTAATTATATTATTTGAAAATTAGTCAAGTTTAGCATTTAATACATATCTACAGTGTAGAAAACGTTAATGGAATAGAGCAAGTCTGCATCTTGTTAATAATTTTTTTATAGTTTGTTAATAACCTGGTGATTATATTCTTGCATTATCCAAATCATTTCAAATTAGATTTTCCGATGGGGATTCTATAAAGAAGAGGGTAGACAGAGTCCACATGTGCTCAAGTCATCATGTCGGACCCATTGTATCTCCATCAGAGCTGTCTGTTAGTCATCAAACACCGACCTTACTGCCTCAGCCATCCCACTGCGTGAAGTATTGAACATCTCGGTGGTAGTCGACGAAGATTGGATATGTCCCACCGTCGCATCCTTCAGATTTCATCTTGTTGATTTGTACGAAGCATATTGAAATAATATATTGCTAGTTTTCTGTAAGGTGTAGTTAAAAGTATTTTTACTTGCCTAAAACTAATAGTTATGATGCATCTGTCTCTATGGCGTTTTGATGTGTAATCTTTTATGATGGAATTTCAAGCAGCTTCGCTGAGTGCTATTGCTGGTACCAGTGTCAACAGAGACTCTCTAGAACTTCGGCATACCAAGGTACACGCCTTCTCGTTCCCACGATTTTCTACATATCTGGCACACGAGACTCATATATGAGACTTGATCCATGTTTGTCCCCAGAAAAGAGAGTAGCTTATTTGCCTCCTCCAGGATGCGCACCTCTTTCGCAGACCACCTTCTCATCTTCCATAGTTCTTCCCATGCGCAGGCTATTATGGCCTTTTAATAAAAGTTTGTTGTCATTTAATTCCCATTCAATAAGTATTTCTATATACATATAAATTTCTAAACTTTATGTTATCTATATTTAAAGAAATATATTCCAAGCATATAATGTTAATTCTTAAGTAAAAATATAATTTCTCTTATGTCTAAAAATTCTTTAGATATAAAAATATAAATAGTTGATAATTAAATAGTTTATAAAGTTATATAAAATATTTATATATAAAAATAAGAGTATCATTTTCAAAAACTCTTAGTTCTCTCGAAAAAATATATGTAAAAGGCTTACAAGCCATTAAAAATAAGTTGGAAGTGTTATATAAGAACACACGCGGAGGAGTTAACGCGAAAGAAGCAATATACAAATGATTACTACAATATTGAAAAGTATTAGAAAATCATTGGGAAAATTATTTGGCATCATTAATTCAACAATCCTAAAAATTATGTTGGTTATAATTTAATTACAACTTTATTGGTTGGTTCAGTTCCTTCGAAATGAAAAATTAATATAAAAATTTCCGCAAATTCCTGATATTTCAAAAAAAATTATTGATATTTAGGATTTGGTTTGAAAATTAATATACAAATTTATAGAATATCAAAAGAGTATATGGCATTTTGGATATGCCTTTAAGTATGATTTTCACAGTTAAAATGATTTTTAGAATTAGGTACTTTAATTCAAAAAAATATCTAAATTATTATCTAAACTTTTATTTGGCCACATAAATTAACATTACACTTATTCGGTATTATCTATCATGTATAATTTTATGCAATCGGTTCGTCTGAAAAATATCAATTTGATGCCGAATTTCTCACAATATTTATTTTATAAACAGTAATGTTTATAGAATCAATAAGTATGTGTAGCTTGGATTCAAATGCTACTCTAATATACATTAGAAATAGGGGTCCTCTTATTTTCTCACGTTTCCTTTACCACTGGAAAGACATTTGTTTTTCTAATATTAATAGATATAACATGCTTTCTACACCTTTTTATAATTATTATATAATCTATTGCAAACAAAGTAATTGTTATTAAAGTTTATTATTATCTCATATACGTAAACAATGAGAGAGATTGTAGAGAACTGGATTATTGTTACTTAGATCGTAAAATAGGACATTTAAATAATTTTAAGCCTTATAGAAAATGTTCTTTCTAAAATTAATTTAGACTTAGGAAGGACTTTGTTTATCAAGGAGTATTTTCCATTAAGAATAATTCTAAAAGTACATAACAATATTGTATGTATTTAGTTTTTAGTGAGTGAAAAATAATATGAGACAAATTGTGAGCACATTGCGGCGCATTACAAAGCCTCATTGTTTCTTCTCAACGCAAGTACAATGAATACACATCTCAAGAATCCTTTAGTTTGATTCATTTAAATGGAGGCGATAAATCCTGCAAAATAAATTATCTTTTTAATTGCTTATTCAGAAAATTCCGCGGGCAACAGTGATTAAATTTAATGAGCTGTGGTTTGCCCAAGATTACCTATATGAATATTTATGACATACATTCTCCCGCATATACTCTATACACCTCTATATCCTAATTAATAAAGTAAACACTTTGGATATTATCCTTCGTTGCATAAAAACAACGTATTAAAGAATCACATATACATTTCGTTTCACTGAGATTTTTCTTGTTCTTGACTATAAAAAAGCATAGCAATTTTTTTATATTTATAAATTCCAAACTAATATGTTTGAATACGAAGGCGGATGAAATATAAACGAGACCTTATTTTAAAAAAAAATATTGAATGAAAAACAAAAGACAAAGATATTTTATTTTTCTACATAGTCTCCTGCTTTACAAATACATTTTTCCCAGCGAGACGTTTTATCCCAATATCGTAGAATAAAGCTGGTTGCATCAGGAGCCAATTGCGCACGAATCCCTCTTCCTGGTCATCCTCAAATCGTTGCCCTCTTAGAGCTTCTTTAAACGGGCCCAACAAATGAAAATCGTAAGGTAATAAATCCAGGCTGTAGGGAGGATGTTCAAGTGGAGTCCAGTGCATTTCATTCAGTTCCTCGACCGTTAGAGCTGCAGTACTGGGTCTGGCGTTGCCATGAAGGAGGATTGCCTCAATCTGGTTCAATAGCTCTCAGTAGTAAGCAGCATTGATTGTGCGTCGCTCATGCAAAAAATCAATGAGCAAAATACCTCGGCTGCCTAAAAAAATGGTCGAAAGGAGAGGACGGTTATCGTGCTCCTAATTTTCCACACGATCTCGCCCTTCTTTGAACTCTTTATAGAAGGCAAATACACGAATACTTGATAGTGTTTGGTCCCTGAACTGTGCAGTCAATCTACGGAAAATTTCCGCCGCTTGAACTCCTTCATGAACAAGAAATTTTATAATAATGCGTTGCGTAGCAGCGGTGTGCACCTCTCGCTCCAACATCGTGAGCGATACTGACGAACTGGTTGAGAGTGGGTGATGGCAGACTCTTCCTATTCGTAATGATCCCATCCAAGCACCTCGGGCCCGGTCCTGATAACCGTAGATCAGAAACAAAAATCCCGTTTATATTTGATCCACCCTCGTATATCATTTATTATATTTTTTATATGTACTTTTAATATAAATTTAGATAAATAACATTCATAGCCCTATATGAAAACCATCAAAATCGTTAACGATTTCAACGAAGAAGATAAAATAGTATGGAAATTCTAACACTTTTCCATAGTACTTTCTTGTATTACTTCTTATATTATTTAGAATTAGTTTCCATCTGCAATCATTTACTTCAAATATTCCGTTTGTAAGTTTACTTACTATATTTCAGATTAACGACTGTTATCGCTCTATTGTGGCCATTTTATATGAAAGAAAGGAAACGTAAACCATATCCGAACGAAAAATAAATGTCTTCTAATTCTTATTTGTGATAATCCGTTCTATTGCAAAAGCACGATATATTATTTCCTCTGCGATTGTAACTGAAATAATCTAGAAGGGAGGTCGGTATATGCCATTCTTCTACACTATATAGTAATAACGTAATATATAATACAACGTATCTACTCCGAAATTATTTATAAATTTTATGGCTCCTGTCGTATAAATTGTATCATGAAGTTTTTACGGTGTTGTATTTTTCACGGACAAAGTAGAGGCTAAGCACAAAGCCATGTCAGGAAATATACAAACCATATATGCGTATAGAAATCAGTTTTTCATAAGTCTGTTAATACCAATGGCGTCTCATCTTTAAGAATAATCAATTGATTAATTTTAACGAAAATATAATAATGCGATGTACTTTCTTAATAAATCCATTTACATTACATGTTAATATGCAGTTATTAATTTCACTAATTGGATGTCTTAACAGTGTCATATATTTCTCGTCATGATTCCTAAGTCTATAACTACATATACAATATTTCTCCCTTTGCCGAATGTGTGGAATAAATAATAAGTTTCACAATATATCCTTTATTCCACATCAGTTTTGCCTGAGTAAGAGTAGGTTTTAATAAAAACTAGATCATATTTATACACTTTTGAACCAATGGTGGTAGGTTTAGAGCTGTGGTAACTAGAAGGTTTTAAAAGATTAAGTATTTGGTCTAATTTTAATTCACATTCAGTGCTAGATACTGCTTCTAAAGTAAAAACGTGTACTTATATATACGAGTACGTGTGCTCGTATATATATATATATATATATATATATATATATATATATATATATATATATATATATATGTGGAAAAACAATCAATATTTATATTAAACAAATGTGGGGTGCAGTAGCCATGAGAAAATTGTATTGTAAAATTTTGCGTTTATTTACAAACTACACAAGTGCTTATACATTTCTCTACTTCATTTATTATTAGGCATCAACAATAAGACCTTATCTTTATACATACTATGCCCAATTGCTGTCCGTGAACTGGCCCCATAATGTTTAATATATTATACATAAACTACTTTATTACTACACAAGAAATAATTTACATCAACAGAAGGTTTATGCTTTTTTCACACAATTTACAGGTAGTCATTTCCATATTTTTTAAATCAGAGGTTTGTCTTTTTTAGCATCATTGTCACCAATTTATTCTATGCATTTTTGAACAATATCACATGGGAGGTCAGATGACTTCTGACCCCCATGTACAAAAATTTACAAATAATTAAAAGAGCATTTATTCCCTCCTCAATATGGCCTCTTCCTTGCGGTATAATGTTATAATATGACTAGATACTGTTTGCATATGAAAACATAATTTCGTTTTCAACAAGAATAAAATATTCGGAATAACTAAGAACTTTCAAAATGTTTGCTTTCTCAATAGCTCTTTATTAATATCACAATTTAGCTTCCTAAATCTATTTACGAAAAGTACATATGCAATAAAAAATAAGGCGATGGTGATTGATTCAATGATATAAGTAAATAATTGAAAGTAACCTACACAGCAATACCAAACATTACAATATTTGTGACAACAAATATGTTAGCTTACAGAGGAAGTACCGGTGATTTAAAAAAAAGAAAACATCAGATGAATTAGACAATCCACCAAATCCTAATTAAAGCTGCGAATACGCATCATCATTGCGAGTTCAGATGCTTGAATTCAAACTCAGGCCAGGATATTCAAAGGCTAGTTGTGTTGGCCACATAACACACTCGAAGCAAGTTTCTTTTAGTAAAAGAAATAAACTTATTCCAGAATTGCAATTGTAGGATATAAAAATTCGTTTAATTGCTAAACACGCCGAATGTTAGTGCCCGAATGGGCAAATTTCGATGCTTTATAGGAAATACCATTAATTAAAGGAGGTACGGAAAAATGGATTTTTTGCATAGAATAAGCTGCTTTTAACAGATTTTTAATATATTTATTACTGTTCGATTATATCGTAAACTTACCAAATATATGAATATCAACAAAATTACCAAATATATGAATACCGACTTAATATTTTGCTACCAAATTAAATATCTTTGTATAATTACTATTTATTTATAAAAATTGTTCATTTTCAATGTTGATATATAGTGTTGCACATTCTGCATAAGTTTTTGTTGTATAATTCAGCAGTCTTACTGCAGTTTACTTATTGCAGTTTACCTATTGCAATTTATATACACTACATTTTCCCTATTTTGTAATTGGAATTCATTATCTCGTTGGATATTGTAATTATAAATAAAAATAAAATGAATAAAATAAAATAAGTATGTTATACTTTATTCATCATATGACTGTATTATTGTTCAGTGGTTTTCCTGAGAATAGCATAGTATATACTAACAAATACAATAGTTTTCGCACAAAATCGATGACGTATGAAAGATGACTTCGACGTTATTAGTAGACAAGCGAATATGCTGTCATGAAAAGAACTACAAAAATTTAAGTTCTCACTGTTGTGAATGAACCTATAACTTTCCTATATAAAATTATAGTTAATTGCAAACACTTCACCCCAACGATTTACTTTATCGATTTTCTTGGAATGGGTTTATTATACTGTAGACATTTATGCTTTTACGACAGTAAGGGCATTTAATTCATTCACAGAATATTATTTATATTTATCATCTATATTATTATAAATTATGACAGGGTTATAAATAAATTGTCAACGAAACAATGTTGTGATATGTCTAGATATGGTAGGTTTATGTGAGTATCGTATATTTGTAATATGGATATCACTTCTATATATAATTTTTTCATATAGATACGAAGGTGATTTGGTTATTATCATGTTATGAATGAAGAAAGATACATTATAATTGATTAAGTATTCAAGTTTTAACCATTAAAATCATTAATTTTAGGTGTAATATACATTTTTTTTAAACGAAAAACAAATCTTTAACAAGTATTTTGCAATTTTTTTAATCTATATTGGGTAACTTTGTCTAAACAGAAAGTAAACTACATTACAGTAAATTAATATTGACAGTATACATACTGCCAATTACTGTATTATGTGTGCTATTGTTTCTTTATGTATTGTGTCTTTATGTGTAAATATACCTGGCTCAAACATTTTTAACCATTGGAAAGTTCACAATATGTCATTGTGATTAAAGATATTTTATTTTATGTTGATATTCCTATTATTCTTATTGTTGATATGTTTAACTTTTCATTAAACTTTTTATTTTATATTTTCTTGTCATATAAAATGTTAGTAACTTATACTGACAGAGATCGTATCGATACAGATGTATAGGCCATAAAGTTCATTCGGCATTTGTCCTGAATCGGCGTACCGTATGCGGCACTGATGAGAACTAACAAGTTCGAAACAGCTGTATGTCGTTCGGTTCCGATCCGGGACAAATGTCGAATCCTACCTGTGGCGGGTTTTATTTTTTGAAATATAAAATGTTATGTTTCAAATGATTTTCTACTAATGCATATGTTACGGATAAAGCCAGAATGAAGGGTAGACCTAGGTTCAACCGGTTAATGTGCGGATTATCTACGCTTTGGGGTAAAAATCTGAAGTCTCCAACACTTGCAGCTTTAACCTGCTAAAACTGGGTCTAAAAAAGTCCGTCCGTTGGTCATACTAATTCCGCGATTTGTAAAACTAGAGGTATTCTATATAACTCCAAATGCCACTCAAGTTTATCTTGTAATAATGAATACATAGAATAAACATAGTCTGTTTCTTTATAGACAGCTTTGTAGTGATGATAATATTTCAGTTACAGTTTTTTACAGTTTTATTTGTTTGATAACTATCCTTTGACGCGTTAAAATTTGTATTTTTATAAGCAAATAAGTTTTTCACTCATTGTTTATTTTTATTTATTTTCACCTAATAAATAAATACATCACTATACTAACATGTAAAACGAATCTTGGCTGATTAATCGAGAGGCATTGGTTACATCCAGTTTTAGCCGGTGAATAGTCCGCACATTAACCAGGTCTACCCCTCATTCTGGCTTCACCCCGAATTTTTTTAATGTAAATATTGATTGTATTTTCATATATACATATATATATATATATATATATATATATGTATATATATATATATATATATATATATATACAGGGTGATTCAGCTAACCCGTTCATTAAAAGTTTATGAAGTTCTCATTGGAATTCATTTTTTAAAATTTGGAATCAGGGGTTAGCGAGGGCGATCTATTCAACTAAAGTATTTTTGCTTTTTCGACACTTCCAATTATACCGGAAGTAGCTATCAACTTCCTTATTTTAAATAGAACACCCAGTATATTATTATATTTTTGAATTACCTTGCTGATTTTAAGTGAACTTTCTTAACAATTCCCTATACCTATCTTCAGCAGTTTTTGAGATATTTAAATTTTTTTGAAAAAATTAAGTTTTGTAGTATCCCATTGGAATGCCCGTCACTTATTCAAAACAAAAGTTATAGTAGCAAATTTTGGGCTGTAATTAGGCGAATTATTAAGCTTTCAGGTGTATGTAGTTTGATATTTTATTATTTACAGTGTATCCAAAAAATTTAGTTCATTCTGACAAACTTCAACTGCTCAAAAGTCAATTTTCTTAAACGAAACACCCTGTATTTTATTGCTTTGTGTGATGGAGAATTAAGTTATATTTCAATCTGTATTAGGGTTCCCTATACCTATCTGCTATCGTTTTCTTGCTATCGAGGTATTTTTTATTCGATACCATAGTTTTCCATTTTATTAATTTACACCGATGAGTCAAAATTTAACAGAGAAGGGATAATAAATAGGAGGAATTGGCATGTTTGGGCAGAACAAAATCCACGAATGGTGCGTGAAGGTAACTTTCAAAATACTTTTAGTTTTAATGTTTTTTGTTTGATGATGGATAATCGCGTGTGTTTTGAAGTGTATGATGAAAATTTAAATTCTCGTAAATATATAGAAATTCTTAGAACGGTGGTTTCAAATTTTTTGGAAAATTTACCACTAAATATTCTAAATACGTGTTGGTACCAAATGGATGGCGCTCCAGCCCACTCAACCCATGAAGTTTACCATGAGTTAACAAATATGTTTGAAGATCGCTGGTTTGGGCGTAATGGTGCGGCTCTATGGCCTCCCAGATCACTCGATCTAACACCCCTTGATTTTTTTATGGGGCCATATCAAGAGTAAAGTCTACTCAACGCCCGTCAATACCAGAGATGACTTATTACATCGAGTTAGAACTGCCTTCACCGAACTAGATGAAGAATAGTATTGAAATCTACGACCGTTGAGATTAATAAACGAGTTTTCTTGTGCTTAGAACACAACATAGAACAGTTGTTACACCAATAAGACCCAATTGTTAACATTTAGTTATTATTGTTATTATGTTTTATTGTTTAGGCTAATGTAAGTTCCAAATCGTTTAAAATATGCTTTTTATTCATGATGATTTTTTTTGTTCAATAATTTTGCACCATTGTTTATGATAAAAAATTAATATAAATGTTACGTTGTCTTAATTTTCATGGCCCGCTGGTCAGAAGTAAATTAATAAAATGGAAAACTATGGTATCGAATAAAAAATACCTCGATAGCAAGAAAACGGTAGCAGATACGTATAGGGAATCCTAATACAGATTGAAATATAACTTAATTCTCCATCACACAAAGCAATAAAATACAGGGTGTTTAATTTAAGAAAATTGATTTTTGAGCAGTTGAAGTTTGTCAGAATGAACTAAATTTTTTGGACACCCTGTAAATAATAAAATATCAAACTGCATATCACCTGAAAGCTTAATAGTCCGCCTATTCACAGCCCAAAATTTGCTACTATAACTTTTGTTTTGAATAAGTGACGAGCATTCCAATGGGATACTACAAAACATAATTTTTTCAAAGAAATTAAAATATCTCAGAAACTGCTGAAGATAGGTATAGGGAATTGTTAAGAAAGTTCACTTAAAATCAGCAAGGTAATTCAAAAATGTAATAATATACTGGGTGTTCTATTTAAAATAAGGAAGTTATATAGTTTCATAATATTTAATATCATAGATCTAGCAGGTTTTCCATTAGGTCTATATGAAATGTCTCGTACCTCACAAACATCTTTACATACACATATGTACGTAAGATTATACATACTTTATGACTATGTTAGTCATAAAGTAAGCAGCAAACCACAAAATAATCTTTTAAAATAATACCCTATCAATATAACAACAATGTACTATGTAATACGGGAAATATTTTTCAGGCATTAGATAGAATATTGTTAACGAATAAATATCCAGGTTACATTTATCTTTTTATTTCTTTACAACCAAAAAACTAATTGCACTAATTTTATAGATTATCCTGTAGCTGATCCTGAAAGCATGCTTGTAGCAAGCAATTTAGAAATCACAAATCAGCTTTCACTCACATTTCAGCTTATTACATGTATTTTTTCTTTCCACGACGTTCTGTTTCCTTGAATCCAATTACTTTGACATGACATTTCTGATTTATGAAATTTAATCATTTGACAAAATTCGTGACTATACTTTTTATATTATTTAGATTAAGATTTGAGTTGTTGTTCTCTCTTCACGCACAATTTAAATCTAATTTTTATTATGTTTTTTGTTGAAATACGGTTCAACAAACTGAGAATGTAATAAAATTTCAGTGTCATCTCTTTTATATATGAAATGGTTAACATAACCAATATAGAGTTCTGCAAGTTATAACTTAAAAAATAAGAAATGGACAAATCCAGTAATGAGCATTGATAGAGACAGTTCTTGTATACATTATTTTATACGTCAATTTATACTACATGTTTTTCAGTTAAGGGTTTGTTGTCAGGTCAAAATACGGTTCTTTATCAAGAACTCTAACACAGTCCTTGCATAGTGCACTTAATGAACATTATCGTGGAATAAGACTGCCATTGCTGATTTTGTTTTATGTCCTGAGATTCTGGACCATATCTATAACAGGCTACAAATATCTCTTCCCTATAACACTTTTGCTTTCACCATACAGATGCCAATTTGTAATGTTTTAAAATCTATTCCACTTTATCAATGAGGAATTTGTGGCAGTTGCTCTCTGATTACTAACCAAAATCCAACCTTATCGCTTTAACAGGATCAGTACAGATATGCCTTATTCTTATCTGCTGACAATATTTGCTGTAAATTTAGTAGGTAGGTACTTTCTCAATACATTATTACTCTCGTGAACAAATACGCTACCCACCTACTCAACAGCTTCTGCATAAGAGGTATGTCAATAAAGTACATATACGATTGTAGTATGAATTTTTAGGGGGTTAGAGGAGAATTTCAGACACAGCCCAATTTCTGCATTATTCTAGATTGTTCACTACAACAATGCGTTTTTAATTTTCACCGTAATATTGTGTAAACCACATAAGACTCATCAAGCACTAGTGTCTGTCCATCCTGCCCTTGTGGAATTATCACCCAATCCTTCACTGTCGTTAAGGAAAACGAAGAGCTATTTAATGGTTTCACTCTATACATATCAAATGTATTCTTATCAAATAACACGTTAATACTAAATAATCGGTTTGTCAATTATCAATTGTCATTATCAATAGCTGAATTAAATTAAATTTTTGCCCATCAATGTTTCATAATACCAAAAAAATACATATACTGCTACAATCTACTCTAACTATAGCCTACTACCAACACCAATGTTGACAACTTGAACTAAATAATATATCACGTGACAAGGAATTCGTGTTGCAAAAGGACATTTAATAGGCGAATTTTATAGTAGAACTTAAAAATTGTGTTCAAATTTGTTTTGAAGATGTAGCTTAAGACATTTAGACTCATATTCTCCATAAAATAACCACTGAATATGGTTTACGATTTTTTCGGAAGTAGGCTTAAGATATAACTTAATATAAGATATAAGAAACGTATATCCATTTATATGTTATTTTAATATTTTCATAAACAATTCTATGGTTTTCGTTATTCTAAATATGTTTTGTTACTTCCGACATATCTTGAATTGTGATATATCTCAGATCTCCATTAATCCTACACTGGATGCTCCATCATGTCTGGCCAATGTAGTTTTACCCACACGTGTATCTGAAATACAAATAGTACATATGAATTCACAGAGGACGTACAAAATTTACACATTTTTCTGACATAATTTATTATTTTTAATAAAGTTCGCCACGAGTCGTCACTATCGACATTTGGTTTTATTAGCAATTCCAGCTTAATTAAGCTGATTATTCAGAAATGACTAAGTAATTATTTACCAGTTGATTATTTCTAAGCACGTTGCTTCGAATTTCAAGAACCGTTAATAACTGTAGATGATTCTGCTTATAAGAAGGAGATTTAGTGTTTATTGGAAATAAGAAAAAGGAACATTTACGACATTAATATATAATTTATTAATTAATATGTGGACAGAAATGAGAAATAGCAGGTGCGTTTTTATTACTTTATTTATTCCATTGTCGTAAACACTAACAGGTTAGGTACCTACATACCAAGTCAGTAAAATTATCAAATTACCTTTTTTTAATTCAATACATTTTTATTTACCTGGACAATTAATTTTAATAAACTTGGTTATTGCATTTCAAAGTGTTTTTATTAGAACAGGTAACACAATTATGGCCGTGAGTTGGTTAATCAGAAATCACAAACGGCCATAAAGCCCCAAGTTAATATACATTAATAACTATTAATGTATAGGTCACGTGCAGGCGTACTGCACATAATCTACTCTATGCAAAGTAAATTATATCACCCTGTACTGTATTTATATTATTTTATACCTAAAAAATATTAAAGTTTACGATTGTAAAGATGTATAATTTTGTCAATTACAACAATGTTAAGTTATACCAGAAATACCAAAACATTACGCCATTTTCACGTGATTAAAAATTATAAAATTTGGCCAGATATTCAAGATACCAGATATTCAACAGTATTAAAATGAAATATTTTCTTAATTATTAGATCATTTTAAAGCATAGTTACTTATATTCATTAATTATCAGATACATTTAGAACATAATACATATTTTATATTAAACATGTGATATGTAACAGTAGCAAAATTATGTACCTATCGCATAATATCATATTTAATTAAAACTTTTCCTCCAGAAGGCCCAACACGTTTCTACACTTGAGCAACTCATGTCATATCTGATAAGATCTATTATGCTAATGGCAATGTAGAGACAGAAACAGCCTCCCTCACATAAGTTGGAACTATTTCAGCAAGGGGGCAAATTCTAATGACTACATAAGTATATTCGCAACATGTTCGCAGTAGAAACGTTGCTAAAGATATGTGAAATACTGTTGGTTAGAATAGATAAATGATTTCTCAGGTACAAATAAAATATATTTTCTTTCTGAGCGGATATTATATGCTTTTTATGATAGTAGTTTTTGTTTACTATTTAACTTTAATATAACTCACTGAATAATATCATTAATCTTGTTTCTCGTATCAATTGTTTATAACTCATAATTTTTAACGAAAGTAACTGTAACATTCTGTGAATATATTTTAACTCACCAACATAAATGTTAAGTTCGGCAACTACTGAAATAATGGCTTATATTTATATTATATACGTATATTCTGTTGAATTTGTTTCACTAAATAGTGTATATGATCCATTTTAAGAAAGGTACAAAAAATAAAAATTAAATATTTTAAGTGTTACCAATTTAAATTGAGAGTGACCAACTCTTATTGCAATAATTAAAATATATTTAATAGTGCTAGGTTTAGGTACATTTTACTTAAGATAAATTGAATTACAATAAATATTATAATTTCAGTTCTAAGATAATTTACAAAATGCGTTAATCTGGATGTTTTTATAGTGGTTCTCGATAGGAATAAATGATGTATTCTTGATGCCTTTCTTGACACTAATTCATTGGTAGAAACCAAAATTTTTTAATATATCTTTTATTTTGGAGTTTGTGGACGAAACATTGATGTTTTACATTCTTAGAACTTAAATACTAGTAAATTTAGGTTTTGTCTGCCTGGGAAGTTACAAGAAATAATTTATGTATTCTTCAGGAATATAAATTATTATGGGTGTTATACCTTGTGTTCTTTTAAACAGATTTCAGTGATGTTCATAAATTTTAAATAAGCTAGAAAATGTTCCCGTTGTTATATAAAGTTTTTTATTTTATTTAATTTCAATATATTTTCGATATTTTTTAATTTCAATGTTTCTAAAGAAATTGTAATATATTATATATGAGGCATCCAGTTTCAAAACTTGGTATATGATAATCAAATGACTTTACATAAGAAATGTTTTTTTAATACAAAACATATTCAGAATAGATTTTTAAAAGTTTTATTCCGATGTTAGTAATTTATAATAAAAATTTAAAATATTTATAACCTCGGATAGCGGATTTAAAATATACTACTAGATACTATTATAGAGCTTCTCATAGTGAGCAATGTTATTATAGCGTTATGTGAAAATGACAAAGTAAGTGGAACTGCAGGCATACATGTAATATATTAAATAGATATTAAAAAGTACAGAGATGCTACCATAAAAAATATTATCCTTAACTGGAATTCTCTGTAGACTCACATCTTCTGGCATTTGTACCCAATTTGAACTATTAGAAAATATTTTAAAATATTTGGCAATATTTTCAACGTTTTAATTAGTTAACTTGTTGCCATATCATTAGTTATTGCTGTTTCTGAGATTAATGATATAGTAAAATACTTAAGTATTCTCACTCACGTGTATGAGTCAACAAGAATGAAGTTCTTAATCATGTGGTAAATTAGCTATTTTTGGCTTGCCATTACATGGCCAAACATAATTACGAACACATATAGTGAAAATAGATTTTGAATTGAACTTCATATTTTGATGCCTATTTTAAATACCTTACAATATGTTTTCTTCTCTCAGTAAATGTATAGAAGTGAAGATACAAAAAAATGTCAAATAGCGAGTTTTTAATACGACCTATATGTCCTATATTTATATTAGGAAGAAAAACTTCTGATACATACCTGCAGCTATGTTCACCTTTTTTATTTGTAGACACATACGATTTAAAATAGTGCTAAAACGTGTACCATTGAAGTATATTTCGGTATTATCTTCAATTTACTTCATTATTTAACCCGGGATATGTAAAATATATTCAAATTTATCCAACATCTACGTATAGAACTACATGACATATAGCCAAATATATAATACCTGTTTTAAAGATTATATATTTAGAATTCAACTCACTAATTGTAGTTAAGAAAGTTTCATAGTTAATTTTCCTATTTTAGAAACTGAATTTATACGTAAATAGAAAGGAAACATATTTAAAGAGATACACAACAGTATCATATTTAAACGATATACAACAAGAATTAATATGATAGTTAAAACACCTTTAAATAAATTAACTATAGGCAAATAAATAAATTAGAATTAAAGACTAAGAAATGAAATAAATTAGTTAAGCATGGAGAAGTACGAATTTTTTATTTTTATCACTTCCTGAGTCATTCCTACGTCTAATATTCGTGATGCGAATAAATTTATATATCCAACTTACTGGTCTAAAAAATTATAAAAAAAAAAGAAATATATGTTTTAATTAATGTGGATAAATTGAATAGGCAATTTTGGAATTCGTTGTTCACATTAATTTATAGAATTGAACAACTGAGTTATTTCTAGGTCTTGTCTAAAAAATACAATAAACAATCTATGATGTATATATATTTCTTAAAGTTCATTTTTGATACCGGTAATTGAACAATGATGCAATTACTTCATTTATAAGACGTTAAAAATTTTCATATTTACAATACAGGCGAGATTTTTTAAGTTGTACATCTATACATGTAATAAAATTTTAATTTCTATACAATCTCTATTAAAAATCCCATACCATGTTAATACATATTATATAATATTTTACATAATATGCAAGTGATCAAACACAACTAAACTGAATTGTTTGTACCTACATCTATTCAAATTCTTAAAATCTACACCACGATATCTTAGCTGTGATGGATTACCAGAATGTAACACCACGGTAAGCAGTTTTACATATTACCAACAAGTTATACTGTATAGATGAAATTCTATCTGTAAATCTATACAATATCTTACCATTGTTTACATATTTGAGCTCCTCATCACATGGAAAACAGATACTGGATCGTGTACTTGTAACGAAACATGAGTTTCTGATTTGTGGTTTTTGAGTCATTTCTTTTTTATGGCGGGTTTTAAAATGCATTTTTGCTTTATAAACATTTACAATTATGAAGATAAGCTTTTGCATATATCCAACCAACAGAATCCATTTGGTATCCTAACAGTTTTCCTAAATCCATTAGCATCAGATACGGCTTTGCCTGTTTTACTGGTGGAGATCCCTAATTCGTCTAGTGCATTGATTATTTCTTGATGGGATCCATGGATACATCTATTCTTATCGCGTTATAATTTTATGCCAATTGTTCATACAACATTTTCAAAGCATTAGTTTCCACGCATTCTCTATTACATTTACAATAACAGAAACCCTCATCTTGCCAAAACAAAAACATTTATACTTTTGATGATTTCTATCATGCTTGCTTTACCATACGAGTATAATTTTAACCATCTTAATTAAAAAATTTATTTCTTAAGTCATAAATTTTATAACACTTCTGTTTACGAGATTTTTTGTATTGTAGTCTTATATTTACTTTGTAAAATTAAATTTTGATTACCTTGATTACCGAAATCTGGAAAGTGTTACAATGTTATTTTAGCAAAAATAATGATACGTCATACATATAATATATAGGGTGTTCATAAGATAAGTCTCTGATCCTTTACTATTGTTGGAAAAACATTTTTTTTTATTTGCTATCAGAGATCATAGTTATGGGAAGGAAATAAACCAAAAAATATAGTTGAAATAATCGACGATACTAGTTAATCGCTAAAAATATTAGAAGGGTATTCTTCTAACGCTTGAAATCGAAATATAAATTTAATATGGTGATGATCAGTCAGTTTCATGGAATAAACCAATAAACGCCACAAGTAAATCGACGCATAAGCGACTAAAAGCTAATGCGTCCTTTGAGAAATGAGAAAAAAATCATAAGACTCATGTATCTCATTTGTTTGTATATTAACCACGTTGAAAAATCAATTACTTTTAATAATATTTGGAAAACAAATTGCACACGGTAACTTAAAGGAAAATAGAAAAGCAGTACTCCACAAACAGCGAAAAATTACCCAAAATAAAAATTTTCTTCCTCAATAAATAATATTGTATTTTATATTTAGATTTTAATTACATGTCAAAAATAATAATTACCTTTTCATCGATGAACAGGAAGTATTTCAAATCAACATATTCATATATTTGAAATACAAAGATTTTTCAAACCCTTTTCAAGTAAACATTTAACATATAACATTGGGAGGGTATTTATTGATTGATAGCATAGCCGATGGTTTATTGCAGTCAACTGTAAATATCAGTGAAATAGTAAATAGGATATTTGTTGTTTTACCCGATTTTATTTATCCTCGTTTCATAAAACCTCAATAATTGTAGTTTGGAAAGAATTATTACAATATTTACATATCTTATTTTCATACACTTAATAGTTACATATATTTAATATTTTTTATAGTAATAAAACGTTATTTATTACAGGAACGCATGCTAAGACATATATGTTTTATTGGCATAAATACAATTAACAGACAATACATTGAACAGTAGATATCCAAAATGTCATTTTGTGACAGATTGGGAATATAGCAGTACAGATTTAGGACATTCATAACATTTAGTTTTAACAGTTCTTCAAAACTGAAAGATTGATTTTAGTATTTATTATTGGTGTAAAAAGAATTAATATTAGGAAAATGAAATCGAAAATTATATTTCATAGTAGTAAGTCATTTATGATAAACAATAATTTTAATATCTCTCATTAAAGAAAGGTAATATTTATTAAAGGTAATATTATTTCGAATTTTGTTATGATTTATAGAATAAAATCTTATCTGAAGTATCATAGACTCAAATATGGTGTACATGAAAATATTGTGGTATTGTCTACAATTTGTGATAAAGCAGTAAAGAAAATTATGTCATAACCTCATGTGTCATGTTTCTTGTCATGGATTATTTGGATATTTAAATTTCTCGTATTTTAAGAAATTGTAAGTCATGGTGAAAATGTTTATAAATTTATTCGTAGTTAGTAAACAGTGCTGGGAAAAAATTGCAGACTATAAGATTAATGTAACAGAAACAGACTCTCCTGTTTTCCTCGAGTTACTGGATTCAATATATGATTTATATCCCCAATTTGACCCCGACATGGATTTCGAGCTATTTTGGCAGAATTCCCCAAAAGATTTCTTAGGGATAAAAGACTGGACTTCCTATAATACTTCAATAAAATTAATGGGGGATAATGCGATATATTTGTTACTCAACGACGTTGAAAAATATTATAAAGATACAAAATATTTTTTGAAAAGGTTGGATTTTGATGAAATGAGAATGGAAAATGAGAGAAAGAGAAGCAAATACGACGTAGTGATTACCGGGAACGAAAGTAGAAGTAAGATATTATATAGTATTAAGTAATAAATTGCAGTTGCTGTAGCTTAGTGAATTACACATAATTTGACAAGCACGACTAACCACTGAGTATCATAATTTGGGTTCATATCCCAGAACCAATCATTGACAATGTCAATGGCTTCAGATTCTATCTTGAGAGATTGCGCAATTTATCTAGTACATTTTAAGTGAGTATATACATAAAATCCGATCCGATAGGACTTGAACCTTGACGAAGTTCTAGTGCAAACTGGAACGGGTGGGTCGGCTTGCGCGTTTTAATGATTTAAGGAGCCGTACCATAGGTTTAACCATAGTGGGGGGGTCCTTATTGAAAAACCAGACTAAGACAAGTCCCTGAAGGAGGGCAGCAGCTCTTTCAGTAGTCATAGTGGCAGAAACCGTGGGGGTTGGTATGGTGCTATGACACACACGACTGCGATGTGGAAGGCAATAGGAAACCACCACATTATAATCCTCAGAACAGCTAGCAGAAAGCTTATCCTAAATTAATGATGGCGTCTCCTGGGACAAAAAACTCCGGAGGTAAAATAGTCCTCCGTTCGGATCTCCGGGTGAGGACTGTTCCGGGAGACGTGATCGAGTGCAATCATAATAAGAAGTGTAGCATTTCACGAGTCGGAGCGTGGAATGTCAGAAGCATGAGACAGGCAGGGAAGCTAGAAAATCTGAAGATAGAAATGGATAGGTTAGGATTAGATATAGTAGGTATAAGTGAGATGCGCTGGCCGGAAGTAGGAGATTTTTGGAGCGGTGACTATAGGGTAATACACACAGGATCGGTAAATGGAAACGCGGGAGTAGGGATCGTTATGCGGAAGAACGCAGGACAGTGTGTAGATAGCTACCTACAATACAGCGAGAGAGTAATGATGGTTAGGTTAGATTCGAAGCCAGTGGAAACAGTAATAGTGCAAGTTTACATGCCTACTTCTAACCACAGCGAGGAAGAGTTAGAAGCCGTTTATTCGGACATAGAGCAGGTAATAGGATTTGTGAAGGGTCATGAAAATTTAATAATAGTAGGAGATTTTAACGCAGTCGTAGGTGAGGGGAAAGAATGAGAATTTGTAGGGCCTTATGGATTAGGAAACAGAAACGAGAGAGGTAGCAGACTGATAGAATTCTGTGAGAAGCACAAGATGGTAGTCGCGAACACATTGTTCAAGAATCACGTTAGGAGGCGGTACACATGGAAAATGCCAGGAGGGATAGACAGGTATCAGATAGACTACATTCTGGTTAGGAAGAGATTTAGAAATCAAGTAAAAGACTGTAAGAGTTATCCAGGAGCAGATGTAGACAGCGATCACAACTTGGTAGTCATGAAAACTAGATTAAAGTTCAAAAATCTGAAAACCCGGAAGGATAAGAAACGTATAAATGTAGACATATTGAGGGATCAGAATATGAAAGATAAGTTCCAGGAGAAAACAGATCAATTAATAAATAAAACGAGTAAGGACGAAATCAAGAACGCAGAAACTGAGTGGGAGGGTATCAAGAATAGTCTAGCTTCCGCGGCTACGGACGTTTTAGGGCACGATAAAAGGGAAGCTAGGAAGCCCTGGATAACGGACGAAATATTAAACTTAATGCAAAAGAGACGAGGCTACAAAAACAGACGAGACGAAGAAGGACTGAAAACGTATAAGGCAATAAAGTGGGAAATCATTAGAAAATGTAGAAAAGCGAAAGAACAATGGATAGAGGAGAAATGCAAAGAAGTAGAAGATAAGTTGCAAGTAGGTAAGACCGATGAGGCTTACAAAATAATTAAGAGGAACTTCCGGGATGTAGGAACAATAAGTAGAAATGTTAGAGTCAATCGGGGGACATACTGATAGGAAGAGAGGAGAAAGCGGATAGATGGAAGCAGTACTTAGGAAATTTATACGAGGGTCAGGAATTAGGAGAGATATTAGAGGAAGAATCTAGCATCGATAGGGAAGAGGTAGGAAAACCTATATTGAGAGAGGAATTTGAAATAGCACTAAGGGGGCTAAAGAATAATAGAGCGCCGGGTGTAGATAAAATACAGGCGGAAATTTTGAAATGTGCGGGACAGAAAGTAGTAAATAGGATGTTTGAACTGGTAAAATACATATACGAAACGGGCGAGATGCCGGAGGATTATAAGAGGAACATTATCGTTACTATACCGAAAAAGAGAGGAGCCGACAAATGCGAGAACTTTAGAACGATTAGCCTAACTTCCCATGCGTCAAAAATCTTAACTAGAATAGTGCAGAAGAGGATGGAAAATAGAGCGGAGGAAATACTAGGAGAAGACCAATTCGGGTTTAGGCGAAATAGGGGAACTCGCGAAGCTATTCTGGCGCTAAGAGTAATGTTAGAGAAAACAATAGAAAAAGGAAAGAACGCTTATATAGGATTTGTAGATTTAGAAAAAGCTTTTGATAACGTAAGATGGGAAAAAATGTTCGAGATACTAAAGAGCGCGGGAATGAAGTATAGAGATAGGAGAGTAGTACACAATCTATACATAGAGCAAACTGCTGTTATAGAAGTAGAAGGGGAAGAAAGGGAAGTAGGTATTAGGAAAGGAGTAAGACAAGGATGTACGCTATCACCACTAATTTTTAATCTGTACATCGAAGAGGCGATTAATGTGGTAAAAGATAGAGTAGATTTCGGGGTTAAAGTACAGGGACAGAAACTAAAAATGCTGAGATTCGCGGATGATATAGCAGTATTAGCATCTAGTAAGGAGGAACTAGAATCAGCATTGAACGAAATGGAGGCAGTGTTGACAGAGGAATACGGAATGAGGGTGAATAAAAACAAAACTAAAGTGTTAGTGTGCAGAGGGCGCGAGAGCAGAGCAAAAACGAAAGTACAAATTAATAATGAAAGATTGGAGGAAATTAAAGACTTCACTTATTTAGGAAGTAAAATAAATTGGGATGGAAGAAGCGATAAAGACATAAAACAAAGAATAGCGCAGGGTCGAGTAGCTTTTAACAAAAAGAAAGCACTTTTATGCTCGGGGGTAATAAACTTAGAAACAAGGAAGAGATAGAATGGTAGGCCACTTGCTGAGACATGGGGGAATAGTCCGCGATATTTTGGAGGCAGAAATAGGAGTGAAGAAAGGCAGAGGTAGGCCGAGATTAGACTACTGCTCGCAAATAGTAAGGGATGTAGGTTGTAGCACAATTAGCGAAATGCGTAGGTTAGCACAAGATAGGAGAAGCTGGAGGTTAGCGTCCAACCAGTCTTAGGACTGATGACCTAATGATGATGATACATAAAAGGCAGAATCACATGAAAACCTCATTTAGTCAGGTCCGCACTCATGTCTCACCTGAATTATTTCATCATTACTCTGCGATGATGAAATAATCTACCCACCTAATCTTCCTAGCTAGTACAAAGGCATAGAAATTGATTGGAGTGGGATAAAGACAATCAGGAGGATGTGGTAGAAACTGTTTTGGTTGGTTTCCACCGTTGAACATGCAGCATGCTTTTCTGTGTTCAAAACAACGTGGATGAGTCTCTTGTGGTTAAAAAAGTACTATTTATAAATAATCCAAATCCTTTGTGGTGGTACTAGTAACATTGCCCAATTAGGTATGCAGTCCTTGCATAGTCCATGCATAATACCCTTCTTGCATTCCAAAAATGTGTTAGCATAACCTTTCCTCCCATGAACTGTATGTGATTTCGTTTAAGCTAAGAGGTATGAGGATATAATTTGCTTGATATCCTGGTTTCTGACTGATGATATCGAACCCATATTTAATTCTCACTTCCAATTGTTGCGCATTCCGTTCTGCTTCGTGCCGTCCCAAAAGTTATTCACGATTATCAATACGTGATTTTTTACATCTGATGTTAAGTGCCTTAGTACTCATCTTGCTGGTACATTATGAAACTGGAGGATATCCATAGGATGGAGGATCATGCATAGCGTGATGCAGAGAACCATCGATCATATTCAAAATTCCAGTTATTCTATCAAAGATAACCCGACGATTTTCTTTCATCAAGATTTCAAATGCCGCAATCATTTCGGGAGGTATATTATTTCAAGAAAAATCGACTACAGAAATTGCTCTATTTTTTAACTTAATATTAATATGTCCTACAGTTAGAACTAAGATACACGTATACAACGTATACAATCATTGGCAAGACCTTATGTAGATTTTTATTTAATTTCTCTAATTCCCAGGATATTTAGATTAACTATATTATTCATTATAGTTTAATTCATGATCGTTTTGGATAGAAAATAATACATCTTGTACACCATTGGCAAAACCTAATGTAGATTCATTTTTATTTTTCTAACTCACTGTGTATTTAGTTTGACTCTATTATTTATCATAAATTCATTCATAATCGTGTGATATATTATGTATTCATAATGGATACAATATAAGAAAATAAATTTAAAAAGTTACCACTTGCAAGTAGCACTTTTTTAACCAGTAATTATTTATTTCTATACTTATTTATTAAAAATATAGTTTCCATGTAGTTTAAAACAAAAATAATTCGGTGAATAGTCTACTTAAAGCATTTCTGTTTAGTTATGTGTCTTTATTATCGCATCATCAGGTTAATTCTAGTTATATTTACTAACTTATATTAAGATTACAACTAGTTGATTTATCATTTCCTCAATCAGAAATTAAATTATATTGTACCATATTTTGGATTATTAATGGATTTTTATTAGTAACCAATACAAAGATTCTGTGTATCAATTCTAGAGTAGTATAAAATGTTAAATTATAATGTTGAAGAAGTAGTAGATGCTGAAGTTGTAGATATCCTACGTTTCTATTATTCAAATTCAAGTCGGGCGCAAACTTGCGTAGATTATAGCAAACATATTAAACTTGTAGTAACTTATTATTGTACGCAAAAAAAAAGTCCAAGGAATCTGCATCGTTCAATTTGAACTCGAACACGAAAACCAAACGTACGAGCGTAAATGCCGATAGATAAGGGTTGATGTAATTATGGGACCCGAACGTTAGGCACTGCTGTGAAATACAATTTTAAACTTCCAGATTCATTGAAAAAGTCAATCTACATCAGTATTTGTACAAAAGTTGTAAAAAAATTTCAAAAACACAAGTTTCTACTTGTGTTGTTCTATTATTCTAACAGAAACTAATATCTAAAGTTTGCAAAACATTAGTCAATAATCCTTTTCATATTTTAAATAATTATAGTAGTAGATAGTATAATATAATAGAAGTATGTATTTGAACACTTTTTTGTTAATATTACTATATAATATACAGAATAAACAGAATTCAACAAATAAAGACGAATATAATAAACAGTTTTAAAACCTTAAAACGGACTTTTCCGCACGTAGAACATCTCTATCTCGAAATTGAGTGACTGAGAAAAAATAAACCAACACATAAATGCAGAATATGTATTTTATGCGACAGTTTTACTGTTTTCAAATAGCCCGCCATCGTGCTTCCTCATGACCCATGGACAGGGTGGGGTGTGTCCTATCCACCTCAAAATCAATAGTTGTCGTCTGGTAGACGTCACAATCAGTCGAAACCCGATCGATCCGATACGATTTAATTGAGTGATCTTGCTAACAAAATAAATCTCAAATAGTCTATTGTACATTCACATGACCCATGTACATGGTAGAGTGTGTTCTATCCACCTCAAAATCAATAGGTTTTGTTTGGGAGATGTTCCTAATCAGAACCAGTCAAAATCCGATCGATCCAACATGATTTAGTTGAGTTCGTGCTAACAAGAAGAAATGTCGACGACAACGACACACACAGCAAATGATTTTTAAAAACCATTTTTTTTTTGTTTTTTGGCCGAAAAATAAAAAATGAACCCAAAAAAGTTTAGTTTTTTACTTTTCCTTTACACGATTACGTTACTTTTTCGCGTATAGTGGAGTGTGGAAAAGTAAAAACATAGATGTTTTAAATCTTTAAGAGTACAGGTTTTAATTTAAGATTAAAACAAATCATCCTTTAACACTTTCTAATGATATACAAAAGAACCTAAATTAATCCTATATGTTAAGAGCAGAATGCTGTATACTATGTAAAAAAATGGAATTGTTGATGAATAGAACTAATTAGATCTAGATGACTAACAGCAGTCAACAGTCGTCACATAAGCATGAACAAGAATGGAGAGTGGTAGTGTAGGTCTTAGAACGGTGAGTATCGACAACACCCACTGAATAACAAGGCCTTAGTGCTTGTCGTGTGACGTCATCAATGTAGGCCGTGCAACTTTAAATCATGTAAGGGGACACATACACTAATATTTATGAAAACTATCAATAGTTAACTTATTTTAAAGAACGCTAGTTATATGACAGGCTTCTTGACAAATCCAAAAAATTATGTTTGAGTTTTGGTTTAATACTAGGTGTAGTATTAAGTGCAGGCTCCCAACTCCTCTACACCTGCGCCAAAATTCAGGATATGTATTTATGTATAATAAATATTTTTCACACTACTGAAAAGAGGTTATTACACATAAATACATATACTGAATTATTCCACACCTTCTCTTAATTATTATTACTTAGTAGGTATAATATAGGTATGCATGTTCATGTTATGCAGTTTCAAATTTCATTTACCTACCTAACATCGTGCATAACTTAGTGTTGAGGTGAGAGTTTAGGTATAAAAAATATATTATAGAACACAAGCCGTGAAAATACATTAATTAAACTTTTAAAGAAATAGGTCCCAAATTATATACGTTTAGTTATAAAAAATATTTGTGCATGTATAGGTAGGTATATGGCCTACTTCGTTAATGTATCGAGTTTTCTTTTTTATTTCCTTTTTTTAAATGGTCGCTATTTTTAGCGTAATAATTTTTTAAGAGGGCATTGGAAATATTTTTGAGAATAATTTTTAAAATGTCTTTTCCATTATGATTAGCGCATCCATCGAAATGTGAGACATGTTTCTGTTCAATACAATATTCCAAAATTAAATGAACCATGAACGATCTTTTATTATAAATTTCTAGAAATGTGTCCTCAAATTCATTTATTAATTTATTGAAGATTATATAAGTCACAGATACAACATTTATAACTTGTCCTTGGGGATATAAAAATCCTCCACGATTTAATTTATTAATGAGATCAAAATTGTCCTCAACAATAAATTGCTCGTCATATACCTACTAATTTTTGTTTACAGCTGGCACATTGTAATTTTTTAACGTAATATAGCAGCAATAACCACCTAAATATGTAATTAACGGCAATACATCGTTGATATCGTGAAAGTGATCATCATTTATTAAAATTTGAGACAATAACGTTTTAATTTGAGAAAAGTCTTGTTGAGAGCAATTTTTGCTTATTTCAAGGGCTTTTGACAAATTTAACTCATCAATATTTTTGAGCTTTTCATCTTTACTTGGCCGTATTTTGACTCTTTTGATAAATAAATGGGGCAATTTAAAAAAATAGATGGTATACAGTCTTCTTTTAGCCGTGGTTTTAGTAAATCTATTGTAAAAATCTTACCAGTGTTTGAGTCTTGAACTGTTGTACTTTTTATTATACTACCTTTACGAAAATGAGCTTCACATACTCTTGTGTTGTTTGTGGGCTGAATGTTATCTCGGGGTATCGCTTTTAGCCATTTTTGTCGTAAACTTACGTCCTTTGGAAAACCGAAAACATGAACTTTAGGCCCATTTTTATAGTTTCCGTTACAGCGAGGAACACAACACTTTTGAGGCATAATTTCACTAAGTGAAATTATGCCTCATAATCAGTTATCACAAAACTAGCCGAAACCAAGAGAAAAACATACAATTAAACACGAACAAAAACTTATAAACTGTGCTGTAAACAAACCGACGGACCGCCAAAAAAGCAACAGGTTATAAGTCCGAAATATATGGTTTTACGTATTTAAAAATACGCCTAACAATATAAATTGTATACCTAAATATACAACGAAATATTATGTACAAGTTTCACGCACTTAAAAGCACATAAATAGTTCTGATTTCAGAAAAATGTAAAAAATAACGCTGATTATAGCAACTTTTAGGTTTAGAGTTTAACGTACCAGATGAGCGCTGTTGCCGGCTCCGTAAGGAAAGTATTTTTGTTAGGGAAGTCGAACAAGGTAGTAGTATTTGATAATTAAATAAATAAATTACGAAATACCACATTAAAAAAAGAGGAAAGAACATCTTATGGAAATAGGTGTTTTACGATATTGAAGAAGAAAATGGTAATTTAAGAGAAAGAGATACATGCTTTATATACTGGAATCCTAATAATCGCTAGTATCGTAGTAGTCTGGCAACGTTGCAAACATCTGTTGCCTTTCGATCGTGTTTCACCACCAGTAAGCTGGCTTCCTACATCTTCGCTCCATATCGGAAAGGCCTACATTCATGACGTCACGAGCTAAAATTTTGTGAGCGCTTTGTCCTTATGTAGACGTGTTGTTGGTATCGACCACATACTCGGTTTCTCAATAAGTGTTCTTACTTCTTAAGAACAGTAGAATTACTGTTCTTAGCCTTCTCACCGCTATAGACCTATATTAGTCTCATTTACGGATCGACCCTCTCTTATTCTGCCTTTCTCTATGGGATGTTCTGACTCTCTTCATGTGTGAGAGAATGTTTTTGGTCAACAGTTGGTGATTATCTCACTTGGAAATAAGAATGTATGGATAGACTCATATGCAGAAACACGAGGCCGAAATATGTGTAAATTTAGAAACCAATCCACCGCTACGATGTCTCTAAATTGTTTTACAATGTCGGCCCATTAAATGGGATTAGTACATAGATACACACACTTAAATTGGCACACTGAACGCCTAGCTACTTCCTGATAATCTACTGACAAATAATTATTAACTAAAGTGGCTTTCGCTCTTCGAAATTTAAGAGACCATTTCAAATTTGGTTCAGTTTCATACTTTCCTGTAACGTAATTTTCATGATTTCAGGTGTAGAAGAATTTGAGGAAGCCATATTACGAGAAAGCGAAGAAGACGCAGATACAGAACCAGAACATTTCGAAAACAGCATTTTAACTTATGCAGTGAGAAGGGATCCCTATGGAAAATGCTATACAACAGACTTAATTCTTAAACATAACTCGATTCACTGCATTAAAAAAGGTACTTTCTTTATATATGTCACATTAAATGATTTTATTTATGATTGCTTTTAGCCAGTAGGTAAACGGATAGCCCACTCGTAAATAGTGGCCAGTAGGTAAATGTATACTACTGCTGTTAAGCTTAAGCTTGGTTTCAATTGCCGATTAAATCTTAAGAGGGCTGATGCTAAATTAATTATTCATTTTTAAATTAAAATCATATTATAAGAATATAATATACTTATTTTATCGTAAATCTGATTAATAAGTCTGTAATGGAAAACTCTGATAAGAGCGTTCCAGTTTTCATATAGAAACGATTTGATTAGAGTGTTCCTATATACTAGATGTACTCGTAATAAGTATTTAGGACGAAAAGATTATTTATTGGTTAAACTTTTCTTCACGCAGGGTAGTCGAAAATAAGGTAGTATAACGAAAATAAATATTAGTTAATTAACCTATATATATATATATATATATATATATATATATATATATATATATATATATATATATATATATATATATATATATATATATATTGCTGTTTATATATAACGTACATATGCACAAAGTCTTGTAGAGGATAGATATTACAAATAAATATAAATATACAGGTACATGGAATAATTATTTTATCAGTATCATGATAAATATCACAATATTCATAGTACTTAAATTGTCAATATAGCTATTGAAGACTAAATAGTATTTAATAGCTATGTCTATTACATCAAATAAACAAATATTATCCTCTAATATTCTGAAAATACTGTTTAATGTTCACTTTCCTAGCATTTAAACAATTTCCGGCTACCAAATTTTAATGACACTGAATTTACTACAAAACTTATAACACAACGCTCTCATATAGTGAAATGAAAATACGTCTTTATATCATGGTATATACATCGCAAAAGAGGATCGCAAAAATGTGTTTAAATAATAATCTCCAATAAAACAAAATATCCACGCAATTAAAAAAATTCTTCATTTCGTTCGTCAATTGCCGTCTGGGACATATTGTATCAAAAATGCTAACAATTTTATTACCGAAATTTCACTACCGAAATATTTGAAAATATGATAATAAATAAATACGATCTACGAAAAGAAAAATTAATAACTTAATAATAATTTAAACTTTTAGTTTACGAGTAGACTTTCAAAGTGGCCAAAACATTCATTAATTAATTTAATTAATGAATGTTTTGATCTCGTTTAAATTTGGAACAATAATTTGGACCAGTAACGCCTATTATTTATCAAAATATTAGTCACGCCAATTTATTGGATGATTGTTTTATCGACAGACCTCCCTCTTTTAGTGGTATTTTAGTTGTATTTTTTTTAACGGATAGTACCAGAGTAAAGGCCATTTTATTATAAAAAAGTCTCTTGCAAAAATCACCTATAGATAACCATTCTTGAGGAAAATGACTATTTACAAGTCTGGTTGCTCCACTTCGTGATGTGAGTGCCATAATTAAAAACTTTTGTGATATAAATGATTGCTTCAAATTCCAATCCGATTCGTAAGGGGTTATGGAGTTATTAATTAAAATTACTATTATTATTTTTAGACAACTTTGAAAGCCTACAACTGGGACATTAAAAATTTTTTATTAAACTATTTTTCCGTAGATGGTGTTTATTTATCATCGTGAATATACAGATACCCTGTATTTTCGGACATCCTGTATTATTTATATATATATATATATATATATATATATATATATATATATATATATATATATATATATATATATATATATATATATATATATTCGGTAGTAATATTTCGATAATACAATTATTAACATTTTTGACACAAAATATTCCACTGGCAATTTTTAACGAAATGACGAATCATTTTAAATGCGTGGATATTTTATTCTACTGGCGATTATTATTTAAACATGTTTTTGCAATCCATTCTAACATGTCATCACTAGAAAAGTAATAATACAGTAGTATGCATTAAGTATTAAGTATTTTATGTAAGAATACATGAGATACCCAAACAGTCTATACTATATATAGCTGTACTATATACATATTTAAATATTTATTTATCTGTACATACATATTGAAATTTCCCTGGAACCTTCGCCATTTCTTTAAAACTGGGATGGCATATTTGATTAGTTTATTATTTATTCAAGCTTAATAAACATTACTAAACAATTTATGACGAATAATTTAAATCTTAACACAGAAAAATTGATAACCTAGTACTAAATTATCCCTGCACCAATTCCTAGCATTAAACAAAGTTAGGAATTGGTGCAGGGATAAGGGACTCTCGTTTAATCCCTCTAAGACTGAGGTGATGGTGTTCACCAAGAAATATAAATGGAACAGAACATGTCCGTTGAAACTTGGTGATCAAGAACTAAGCTATAATAGCGAAGTGAAATACTTAGGAGTAATCCTGGCCGGGAAACTGTCATGGGAAAAACATCTAAGTCACATATGTTCCAAAATCACAGCAACACTTTGGCAACTGAGAAGGGCCATTGGTAATAGCTGGGGCTTGAAACCGGAGGCCATGAAATGGATGTATGAGGCAATTCTCAAACCCAGACTGACTTATGGAGCACTGGTCTGGTGGGAGAGAGCCTGTCTAAAGTCAGAAGTCAAACGACTTAATAAGCTAAGAGGATTGATTCTAAGAAGTATAACCGGAGCCTCAAGATCGACACCGATTGAGGCGATGGGGATACTGACGGGAATACCACCTCTTGATGTCACCCTGAAAGCGGAAGCTGCAAAGGCAATGCACAGGGTGGAAAACTTGAACAGGAAGATAGGGAACCTGAATAGACTCTCAAGAGAGCTAGCTGAGGAGGGGCTCCTATGGATGCCCTCTGACAGCATGGGTGTCCACTTCCTGTTTGACAAGAAATATAAGATCACCCTCACCAGTAAGACCGACTGGATAGAGGGTCGAGCTGGATTACCGCTCAATGGAGACATCTGGTACACGGATGGAGCCAAGAGTGAGAACAGAGCGGGTGCGGGGGTGTATAGGCGACGTGATGGGACAGGTAAAACCTTCCCCCTGGGTAAATACACTACCGCACTCCAGGCCGAGCTAGTTGCAATTACATACGGTGTTCTGGGGGCTGACCAAAATCGGACCCAGGAGAGGGTATGTATCTGATCGGACAGCAGGGCGGCGTTGATAGCCCTGAATTCAGCAACGACAAAGTCGAAGTTGGTCTATAATTGCTATGAAGCATTGAACCACTTGGCAGGGAAGGGACCGGTGGAACTCTTATGGATACCTGGGCATAATGGCATTAAGGGAAATCTAATTGCAGAGGACCTTGCCAAACTAGGGACCAGGGAAAACCTCTATGGACCAGAACCTGCAGTGGGAATAAGTCGGAATCTGATCAAAGATCGCATCAATGACTGGGCAAGAGACCAGCATAGAGAAAGATGGGAAAGAGTAACGGGTTGTCGAATAACCAAACTCTTCATCGAATACTCAGAGATTGAGAAATGGGCCCAAGAATTCATTAAATTGAACAGGCAAAAAGCCAGAATCCTGGTAGGAATCATAACGGGCCGCCATAGTAGCCTGAATGCATATAAGCATAAGCTGGGACTGACTGACAGCCCGGCATGCAGATACTGCAGAGAAGACGAGGAAACCTCGATTCATCTTCTTTACACCTGCCCTGCACTGGAGGAGAGGAGGTGCCTTATATTAGGGACCCCTGTTATCCTAGAAGAAGCGAGGCTTAAGGCGAGGGACGTGCCCAAATTGCTCCTTTTATGGGATAGCATTTTTGGAAAATGACCCGGACAGGAGGGGATCGCCAAGGGACTACCCATGCGATCAGTGGCTGATGAGGCCCAAACCCACAGAACATAATAATAATATTAATAATAATAATAATAATAATACTAAATTAAAGTATCTAGGTTGTTTATAAAGAGGTTGATAATTTAATACAAGCTTTACGGCTGACAGAGCTAATTTGATAATAAGAATTAACAGAATTTAACATCGGCAATGCTGGTATTACAATTTTTGAAAGAATGGTCTACCATGAATTATACTTTAATTATTATAGTTAACATATACATACGTATTTGTTTAGAACTCCTTTTTTCCCAAACCTACTCACCTTATTGCTCTTGATACTTTTTAACCTCTTAGAGTACTTATATATTATTTGTTGCTTTGTTTTGTAGTATTCAAGTTGTACTGCAAAAATTTGTCGTAATTACCTGATTTTAGATTAATAACTTTGAATTTTAGAAAATACTGAAAATATTTTTTCGAAAACCGTCTTAAAACTTTTACATTTTCATTCTATTATCTAAACGTTAACATGATACTTTAGTTGCCTATAATAGAGAAGACTTTTCTATTCTAGAGATAATGCCGTAAAAAGTGCTTCAGTAATACAACTATTTACATTTCAAAATTTATTTCAATTGATCAAATTTGAGAACTCAATTTCATCAATTTCCATTATTTTCTTTATTTGAAAATCGTAAATTGAAGTTCTTAATATTACAGGATCAATTTTATTCCAGAGGTGGAGTCAAGGTAATGCCTTAAAACTATATCTTGTTCTGAAACTCCAAACATGATATAGGAATTAGTATTCGAAATATTATCAAGGTTCAATGGAGCTAGTGAGTCAGAAACTTTAACCACTTTCGTAGATATTCTATTTGAAACGTGAATTCTATTGTCAATATAGTCTTTAGTATACGTTTTCGATACTAATGTAAGCTTCCAACCCTCACGTCTCTTGATGGAGGTAGTGTCTTCTCTAAAATCAGATAAAAGTGTTGCAGAAGAACGTTTGAAGCAATAGTCCGAATAATTTTCCAGATCCGAAAACAGTTTCTCTTGAAGTGATTCTTACTTCATTAATACCAATCACATAATTGGTCGTTTTTCCGTTAGCATATTAGTAGATAAGCTATGAGAGTATCAGACCAAAATCCCATGTATTTTCTTATGGAGATCCATTCTGGTCATTTTTGTACCACACCGACGCCGAGCGTCGCGACGCCTTACCCTCCGCCCCTCACCCCGACGCCGCCACCGACGTTCCAGCATGTAAATTCAACAGAAGATGGCATTGGTGGTAAATTCTAAGTGTTGGCGTTGTCGGGAATTTCAATTCTATTTAAAAAAAAGTCCGACTATTTGTGGATTTGAACCCGAGACCTCTGGGTTGCCAGTCCTATGCTTTACCGATGAGCCATTGAAATCTTAAATTCTTATGTGTTCAATATTGTAGAATCAGTTCACCGTTGCTTATGCGCAGTAGGTTTGTGTGTATTTTAGTACAATATATAGTAATATTAAAAGGCGGGAAATGCGAAATCTGGAGACTATGAGTTTTAATGATATAGTTTGGTAGCAGAAGAGGTATTGACGACAGTGGAAAAAAATTTGAATTCTGAAGGCGGGAGATTTAAAACTTAAAACGCATCTAACATATTATTAATAAAACATAGTGACATTAAACATAACCGAATTAAGAAAAAAACAACATGGTGATATTAAGAAAAAAATGACGTCATTAAACATGGCAGCATTAAGAAAAAAGGGGGTAGAGGAAAAAATTGCATTAAGAAAAAAACATGGTGGGGTTAAGAAAAATATGGTAGTATTAGGAAAAAAACATGACATTAAAAATGGTCGCATTAAGAAAAAAAACATGATGGTATTAAGAGAAACCACGTGATGTCATTCTTGGAAAAAAACATGGCGGTAAAGGGGTAGGGGGGGTAAGGAAACAGAATAGTGATATTAGGAAAAAAAACATTGCGTCATTAAGTATGGTAGCATTAAGAAAAAAGGGGGTAGGGGGGGTAAGAAATAATTGCATTAAAAAACATGGCGGCGAAAAAAAAACATGGTAGCATTAAGAAAAAAAGGTGGGATGGGGGTAAGAAAACAAAATGGTGGTATTAGAAAAAAAATATGGCTGCATTAAGAAAAAAGAGGGTGGGGGTAAGAAAAAAACATATCTGCATTAAGAAAAAATATGACATCATTAAACATGGTTGCATTAAGAAAAAAAACATGTCTGGGGTGGGGAGAAAAACTGCATTAAGAAAAAACATGGCGACAAAGAACATAACGTCAGAAGAAAAAAATACATGGCAGCATTAAGAGAAAAACATGGCGGCAAAGCATGGCGGCAAAACATAACGTTATTAAACATGACAGCATTAAGAAAAAAACATGGAGGCAAAGGGTGGAGTGCGCGGGAAATTTGAAATCTGAGGACATTTAGTGGAATATAAATGTGAGTTAAAACAAAAACAGTGTTGATGATTCATGGGGGAAAATTTGAAATCTGGGGCGAGCATGGCAGGAAGGCGGGAAGTTTGAAATGCAGTCTGTAATAAAAAAAAATTCGACGCTGAGGCTTGAACCGGGGATCTCGGGATTTATATTCGGAGCCGTAAAGTCACGTAGTATACGCATGCGCAGTGGAGAAGAAAAAAGAATGCAGCGAAAGAGAAACGTGAGTCGGGGTTGCCGGAGGGGTGGGGGAATACAGACAGCATGGTAGGAGCCTTAGAGAAAAGCATGTACAAAGATGGTGGCTGAAGAAATTGTCGAGAAAAAGTGCAGTACCTGGTCCTCTGGGTAAATATATCGAAAAAAGTTATTGAAAATCGTAAAGTGATTTGATTGGTTGATTTTAGTTCTAGGAGTGAAGTATTAACAGTAGTTTGATATTAGAATTACAAATTAAACAAATATTTGGATACATAATGATGTCATAAAACATTTATGTGCATTTTTCAAGTTATATTAAATACATATAGGTTTAAAGCTTTGCCTGAAAGCGAATGTTATCTCAGAGTTAGATGATTATTCATTTCCAAGAAATGTAAAGCAATTAACTTTATGAAGTATACATGCGACACGTTTGTGAGTATCAATAAATTTGATAGGTCAGCAGGAAAGTCTTTTCCCTAAAGTAAACAAATATACAGGGTATTCCATAAGTAATGATTCATCTGGGATGTGGAGGTATGAGCTTTCAGGTTTTGGAAGTTAGAAAAGAGATCCTTACAAAAATAATATAATACAATCTATACCTCTCCTACCGTTAGGTGTAGAGGCCCTTACAAAAATATAGTTTTAAAATTATTCTATAGCATTAATAATCTTCTTTCATATGGTTTAAAAATATAATGTTATCTCAGAGTCAGATGATTTATCATTTTCGTAAGAAATGTATGCCAAACAGAAGGTTTTGATTAATTCACTCTTGCAATAAAAATTACATATTAAAAATCAATTAGGTACAACCTATTGAATAATATATAACAGCAAAATAAAAAAGATATATAAAAAGTTTAAAAATTATTCACTTAAACGATAAGTAATAGCATACAATTTACTTAGTATTTCTTAGTTCTGTATTACAAAATGCGTATAAGTGCTGATTAATTATTTGCAATATATATAAATCAGATACGATCTAAACTTTATTTATTTATATTCGCATAAATAACGTACAGATGTAAACCTGTTATATAATAAAGTTTTGCGTAGTACAGTTCAAGACATTTCAATTGTTCAACAGAGTGGTGGTATCTTTAGTTTACATAAACTGACTTAATTATATATATGTATGTAAGCAAATAACGAAAACTACCACAAATAATGATCGATTTAGGGTAAAAACAGTTTTATTGCGTTATGATGTACACATCAGTTGTATTCAGCTATTACTCATACTATATACTACTGCGTCGCTAGCGCGCCTACCCGGACGGTCTCGACCACATTCGTCCACCTTCGGCAACTGACCAGTGGGGGCATCACATGTGATCCGGGGGGCGTTTAAGGGTAATTGCTAACATGTATATAAAAATTAATCAAAGATCATTAGCTCACATAAAGTATGATTTTTCAATAAGTTAATAATTTAAAATAATGTACTGTCTATTACAATCATTCAGTATTGAATATACAAAATATTCAAGTCGAAAAGGAACGCCCTTGTATGGTAAGATTATTGCAAACTTACGCAATATTGGCAGTCGCAAATAAACAGCCTTGTTTAAATCTTAGAGCAAGGCTATAAATAAAAAGCCATAATCAGCAATTTTACAGACTCGATACTTTGAATTAAGACCTGAACATAATTTTTACAGTTTTATTCATTATTAAAAACCCAGACATTCATGCTGTTAGAAAAATAACTCGCGAATTGTGTGTGATGAACTGATGAATGTGAATTAGTGTATTTTAGAGGTAAGTGCTATTAATTTGTATAGAAATATCGCTGATCAATCAAACTTTTCTTAAATCAATCTACGGTACACTTATTGACCCTCAATTTTATTACATTCATATAACATTTTAAATTGTTCATTACATATTTTTACATAATTTTATTTATTAACTGTCAATAGATATTCTTAATTTATAGTAAATTCTACATAACAATTCGTAACTAATCCTCTCATTAAAGTTAGATATTTGTTTTGTTAATCCAGTAGCACCTTATTTATATACAGGGATTTGCATATTTCATAAAAATTATACATTTTCTTTTGTTTTATTTTAGATACTATCAAGGAAGAAATATTTAATAATATTTGTACTACTTAACGAAGGCGTGTATCAGTATAAGTGTCCGTATGGCGTTTATTTTATGGTAAGTTTTTAATAACTAATTTCATTTAACGCTGTAGATTTCTATATTCAACCAACGGCTTATAATGTGCAATAATATTTTAATCATTTTTGAATTGCTATGCAACATTTGTGAAGAAAGAAAATGTAAAATTATGCTTTTAAAATCGGATAAGCGTGGTATGAGAAATCCCTTTAGACTATTGAACGTAAAATGCTAAATAATTTTTAACATCGATCTACGATTTAATTTGAAGAAGGGAGTTAGGATAAAAAATTGAGAAATTTCTATTGCTAGAGATATTTTATATCTATATACAAGATCTCATATCAAGTTGCCACTATTATTATATAAAGACACTCATATACATGCTATTCATTATTTGCTAATATTCAAGGATTCAATTTGTAATTCTAATACAGTGGTATGGTTATTTATTATTAATTAAAACTTTGCAGATAGTTAGACTTCTATAGCGTCAGATAACGTTAAACATATGTATGTATATAAAATGTATTCAAAAAATGTATTTTACGAATAATGTCTATGTCGCTTTCTTGTTTCAAATTTGAAAACAGATGTACTGAATATAAAACATTAGTTGCTTGCCAAAACCGTTATTTTATAGCATAGGAGTATTGAATAATTTTATTTTTCTTAAGATAGTCGATATCTTATTTTGTTCACAAGTTCTATAAATATGTAGTCTTATTAAAATTTAAGTCATTGGTAAGAGGCTGAAAAAAAAAAACAAAGTACTCCCTACATTATCAAGGAGGGCTATGGAAACATGTACAAAAGTAATTTTAAGATCAATTTTTCAGTTGATAGTTATCTTAATTTAAACGTTTACAGTATTTCCCGTATAATTTTTTACAATTATATAGTGATAAATTTTATTAAAATAAGGTTTTATAAATTTTACAATCTTAAAATGTGAATATCAATTTAACAAATCTTTAAGTACATTTAATTATTTACAGAGTTTTTCTCCGTACTCGGTTCTGGTAATGTCTTTAACTACATATATTCAGGGCCAGTAGTAAATTATATTAATCTAAGTTTTTGTTATTAATTTTTAACTGCTTCTTTTCAAACAGCAACGTATTTATTGGATACCTACTCTACCTATACTATACAAGGGAAACAATTTATCAGCTATTTTATGGCTTTCATATTTCAATCTGAAATTTTAAGTATTTTTAATTGGCTTTACCGATAAAAAGGTTTGACTGATTGTTGGCTTGTATCATGTTTTAAGCGACTATTTTAACTAGGATTATTTTGTAGATTTTTAGATACTGGACATAAATTTATATGTTCAGGGTATTCTCTATTTTATTGTAGGTATGTAATTTTTAAGCAGGAACGTATTTATTAGATATCGAAACTCATGAACAGTATCAACAAATAATTCTTTTTAAGGGAACAATTTAAAAGTTATTTTTATGGTTTCCAATTCTATTTATTTAAATCGGAAATTTTAAGTGTAGCTATACAGTGATATTGGTGATAATTCCTCTCTCATATACAAAAGATGTTAATTTGATTGTAGAAAAATTTATAGCATGACTTAATTTGACCACGCCCATATACAAAATAAGTATAATCCGAGAACATTAAAAAATTTGTAAAGTAATTTCTTCTGCCTATAGAGGTTTCAATTCTGTACCTATCCATTGCTGCAAATACATTTTTAACAAAGAGCTATGATGTCATATTTCCTATTTTTTTCTTTTGATTATAACAATTTTAAGAACAATTTTTCAGTTGATGGTTGTTTTAATTTAAACGTTTACAGTATTTCCCGTATAATTTTCTTTACAATTATATAGTGATAAATTTTATTAAAATAAGGTTTTATAAATTTTACAATCTTAAAATGTCAAAATCAATTTAACAAATCTTTAAGTACATTTAATTATTTACAGAGTTTTTCTCCGTACTCGCTTCTGGTAACGTCTTTAAGTAGAACTACATATATTCAGGGCCAGTAGTAAATCATATTAATCTAATTTTTTGTTATTAATTTTTAACTGCTTCTTTTCAAACAGGAACGTATTTATTGGATACCTACTCTACCTATACTATAAAAGGGAAACAATTTATCAGCTATTTTATGGCTTTCATATTTAAATCTGAAATTTTAAGTATTTTTAATTGGTTTTGCCGATAAAAAGCTTTGACTGATTGTTGGCTTGCATCATGTTTTAAGCAACTATTTTAACTAGGATTTATTTTGTAAATTTTTAGACACTGGACGTAAATTTTATATATACAGGGTATTCTCTATTTTATTGTATGTAATTTTTAAGCAGGAACGTATTTATTAGATATCGAAACTCGTGAACAGTATCAACAAATAATTCTTTTTAAGGGAACAATTTAAAAGTTATTTTTATGGTTTCCAGTTCTATTTATTTAAATCGGAAATTTTAAGTGTAGCTATACAGTGATATTGGTGATAATTCCTCTCTCATATACAAAAGATATTAATTTGATTGTAGAAAAATTTATAGCATGACTTAATTTGATCACGCCCATATACAAAGTCAGTATAATCCGAAAACATTAAAAAACATGCAAAGTAATTTCATCTGCCTATAGGGGTTTCAATTCTGTACCTATCCATTGCTGAAAATATATTTTTAACAAAGAGCTATGATGTCATATTTCCACGTTATTTTTTCTTTTGCTTATAACTCGAGAACGGCTGAAGATAATTAAAATCTATGGGTGACAACCCTGTACTATAGGTCCTTCTGGCCAAAAAAAAGAGCTGTTACAATTTCTGTTTTGTTCTTTATAACTTGAGATCGATTTAAAATATTAAAAATATATTTAGGTGTGTTGGTAAAATAATAGTTGTATATTTTTCTTCAATATTTATATTTATATACAGGTGTTGACAATTTACTTAATGTACAGAAAAAGTATGTAACTTTCTCATGAATATCGCCTCATATTTTCAATATTTATGGTGGTGGAGCCATTGCGAAGAAGAACTCTGTACATGTTGTCCCTTTAAACGCGTCGTATGCCATTTCCATTAATTTATCGTCGAAATTGGTAATAATACATAATCCTTCATGATAATCTACCTCCATGTTGGAGTATTCTTCTCTTGCTACAACCAGTGAAGGGTCAATTTTCCATCAATTTTATTCCAAAAAATGTATAGGTATATGTGCCTTCTTCTCAGATTTGCACATAGCAGAACCCCTTTTCACTTCAGAAAGTATATTAAATCTTTGAATTTACAGGTAAACAGCAGGCGTAATATTTATGTTTTCGTACCGACTCCATAATTTCCAATATTTTATCTTGAGGTATAATATGTTCTGGAGTGGGAAAACATTTTTTACAATGTCTCTTCATAAATTTCTTGTTTGCAAAAGGTATTTGACAATTATTACAATCAATCATTTTCGAACACGTCTAATCAATTTGACTGTTACAGGATAAATGATAATATATATATATATATATATATATATATATATATATATATATATATATATATATATATATATATATATATATATATATATATATATATATATATATATATATAAATTCATATTAATATCAGAAATTTATTCGATAATTCCCATTTCTCGTAAAGTATTCACATATACATCATATTTTAGACCTAGACGTTCGGTAATTTTCATTGCGTTAACTAAGTCATTAGGGTCAGTATCATATATATCATTCTTTATTTTCTCAGGGCGTACAATCGAAGGGTCATGTGAAGATAATTTTTCTTCTTCTTCAGTTGTTTTGGGCAGTCTATTAATGTTATGCAACTCATCGTATATTCCTTCTATATGTCTTTTTAAGCTATCTTGTCTTCTAAATGTTTTATTACACATATTATAATGAAAAGAGCGGTTTTTATGGATAGCAACATGTCTGTTTAGTCCGCTGGACCAAGAGAATGTTTTACTACAAGCTTTACACGAATACATGTTTACTGCTTCACTATATAGCATCAAATGACCAGTTACTAGTATACACACTAATTTTATTCACAATTATCCACATTTTTATCCACAATTATCCACATTTATATCCACAATTATCCACATTTCTATCCACAATTATCCACATTATCCACAATTACCCACACTTTTATCCACAATTATCCTATTACCCTTACGTTACAGAGCTGTTGACCCTGTTACCCTTATAGCTGCTTAAAGCTGTTTCAAAAAGCTGTTCAAAGAATAGACCTACTTAAAAAGATGTTTACAGACAAACACACCTGTTTCAAAAAGCTGCTTAAAATTGTTTACAGACGAACAGACCTGTAAATGATGTTTGAAGCTGTTCACAGATGAAAAATCCTGTTTTGCATATGGGAAATAGGCAATGTCTTATTCAAATCACACGCCTCAGTACATCTTCAAATAGTTTGTATTTAGGTTGACACATGAACATGCAGTACATATGTACATTCTCTTGGTTAAGCGTGCTAATTATATATTCATAGATATTTAAATAGCAGTCTTCCGTAAATCATAATAATTAACTGACTTGATGTTTTTCAGCATCGTCGTTGAGCTGATTGTCCTCTGACTCGAATTCTGTCTCTGGCGCTGGTTCTCATATCTCCTTCTCCCCCTAGTTCTCTAGGACAAGTTATGAGTTGGAAATCTTCTCCTTTTATTGTTAAGTTTTTATTATAAGTAAGATTTTCAATCAATAACTTGTACTAGAGATATATCAACATCAACTCTAGAATCTAGAACAATCGAGAAGTATGTGGTACATCTTTTAAAGTTAATCAAAAACCAATAAACTTACCAAGATAAAATATTGGAAATTATGGAGTCGGTACGAAAACATAAATATTACGCCTGCTATACTTTCTGAAGTGAAAAGGGGTTCTGCTATGTGCAAATCTGAGAAGAAGGTACATATACCTATACATATTTTGGAATAAAATTGATGGAAAATTGACCCTTCACTGGTTGTAGCAAGAGAAGAATACTCCAACATGGAGGTAGATTATCATGAAGGATTATGTATTATTACCAATTTCGACGATAAATTAATGGAAATGGCATACGACGCGTTTAAAGGGACAACATGTACAGAGTTCTTCTTCGCAATGGCTCCACCACCACAAATATTGAAAATATGAGGCGATATTCATGAGAAAATTACATACTTTTTCTGTACATTAAGTAAATTGTCAACACCTGTGTATAAATATAAATATTGAAGAAAAATATACAACTATTATTTTACCAACACACCTAAATATATTTTTAATATTTTAAATCGATCTCAAGTTATAAAGAACAAAACAGAAATTGTAACAGCTCTTTTTTTGGCCAGAAGGACCTATAGTACAGGGTTGTCACCCATAGATTTTAATTATCTTCAGCCGTTCTCGAGTTATAAGCAAAAGAAAAAATAACGTGGAAATATGACATCATAGCTCTTTGTTAAATATATATTTTCAGCAATGGATAGGTACAGAATTGAAACCCCTATAGGCAGATGAAATTACTTTGCATGTTTTTTAATGTTTTCGGATTATACTGACTTTGTATATGGGCGTGATCAAATTAAGTCATGCTATAAATTTTTCTACAATCAAATTAATATCTTTTGTATATGAGAGAGGAATTATCACCAATATCACTGTATAGCTACACTTAAAATTTCCGATTTAAATAAATAGAACTGGAAACCATAAAAATAACTTTTAAATTGTTCCCTTAAAAAGAATTATTTGTTGATACTGTTCACGAGTTTCGATATCTAATAAATACGTTCTTGCTTAAAAATTACATACAATAAAATAGAGAATACCCTGTACATATAAATTTATGTCCAGTATCTAAAAATCTACAAAATAATCCTAGTTAAAATAGTCGCTTAAAACATGATACAAGCCAACAATCAGTCAAACCTTTTTATCGGTAAAGCCAATTAAAAATACTTAAAATTTCAGACTGAAATATGAAAGCCATAAAATAGCTGATAAATTGTTTCCCTTGTATAGTATAGGTAGAGTAGGTATCCAATAAATACGTTGCTGTTTGAAAAGAAGCAGTTAAAAATTAATAACAAAAACTTAGATTAATATAATTTACTACTGGCCCTGAATATATGTAGTTGTACTTAAAGACATTACCAGAACCGAGTACGGAGAAAAACTCTGTAAATAATTAAATGTACTTAAAGATTTGTTAAATTGATATTCACATTTTAAGATTGTAAAATTTATAAAACCTCATCATCATTAGGTCATCAGTCCTAAGACTGGTTGGACACTAACCTCCAGCTTCTCCTATCTTGTGCTAACCTACGCATTTCGCTAATTGTGCTACAACCTACATCCCTTACTATTTGCGAGCAGTAGTCTAATCTAGGCCTACCTCTGCCTTTCTTCACTCCTATTTCTGCCTCCAAAATATCGCGGACTATTCCCCCATGTCTCAACAAGTGGCCTACCATTCTATCTCTTCTCTTCTTTAAGTTTTTCCACATACTCCTTTTCTCGCCGACTTTCTCCAATACTTCTTCGTTTCTAACCCTATCAGTCCATGGTATTTTCATCATTTTTCGGTAACACCACATCTCAAAAGCTTCTAATTTCTTCCTACTTGCTTCCCCTACCGTCCAGGTTTCGCAGCCGTAAAGTGCCGTGCTCCATACATATGTTTTCAAAAATCTCTTCCTTGTTTCTAAGTTTATTACCCCCGAGCATAAATGTGCTTTCTTTATAAAACCTTATTTTAATAAAATTTATCACTATATAATTGTAAAAAATTATACGGGAAATACTGTAAACGTTTAAATTAAGATAACTATCAACTGAAAAATTGATCTTAAAATTACTTTTGTACATGTTTCCATAGCCCTCCTTGATAATGTAGGCACTACTTTGTTTTTTTTTTTCAGTCTCTTACCAATGACTTAAATTTTAATAAGACTACATATTTATAGAACTTGTGAACAAAATAAGATATCGACTATCTTAAGAAAAATAAAATTATTCAATACTCCTATGCTATAAAATAACGGTTTTGGCAAGCAACTAATGTTTTATATTCAGTACATCTGTTTTCAAATTTGAAACTAGAAAGCGACATAGACATTATTCGTAAAATACATTTTTTGAATACATTCTATATACATACATATGTTTAACGTTATCTGACGCTATAGAAGTCTAACTATCTGCAAAGTTTTAATTAATAATAAATAACCATACCACTGTATTAGAATTACAAATTGAATCCTTGAATATTAGCAAATAATGAATAGCATGTATATGAGTGTCTTCATATAATAATAGTGGCAACTTGATATGAGATCTTGTATATAGATATAAAATATCTCTAGCAATAGAAATTTCTCAATTTTTTATCCTAACTCCCTTCTTCAAATTAAATAAATCGTAGATCGATGTTAAAAATTATTTAGCATTTTACGTTCAATAGTCTAAAGGGATTTCTCATACCACGCTTATCCGATTTTAAAAGCATAATTTTACATTTTCTTTCTTCACAAATGTTGCATAGCAATTCAAAAATGATTAAAATATTATTGCACATTATAAGCCGTTGGTTGAATATAGAAATCTACAGCGTTAAATGAAATTAGTTATTAAAAACTTACCATAAAATAAACGCCATACGGACACTTATACTGATACACGCCTTCGTTAAGTAGTACAAATATTATTAAATATTTCTTCCTTGATAGTATCTAAAATAAAAGAAAAGAAAATGTATAATTTTTATGAAATATGCAAATCCCTGTATATAAATAAGGTGCTACTGGATTAACAAAACAAATATCTAACTTTAATGAGAGGATTAGTTACGAATTGTTATGTAGAATTTACTATAAATTAAGAATATCTACTGACAGTTAATAAATAAAATTATGTAAAAACATGTAATGAACAATTTAAAATGTTATATGAATGTAATAAAATTGAGGGTCAATAAGTGTACCGTATATTGATTTAAGAAAAGTTTGATTGATCAGCGATATTTCTATACAAATTAATAGCACTTACCTCTAAAATACACTAATTCACATTCATCAGTTCATCACACACAATTCGCGAGTTATTTTGCTAACAGCATGAATGTCTGGGTTTTTAATAATGAATAAAACTGTAAAAATTATGTTCAGGTCTTAATTCAAAGTATCGAGTCTGTAAAATTGCTGATTATGGCTTTTTATTTATAGCCTAGCTCGAAGATTTAAACAAGGCTGTTTATTTGCGACTGCCAATATTGCGTAAGTTTGCAATAATCTTACCATACAAGGGCGTTCCTTTTCGACTTGAATATTTTGTATATTCAATACTGAATGATTGTAATAGACAGTACATTATTTTAAATTATTAACTTATTGAAAAATCATACTTTATGTGAGCTAATGATCTTTGATTAATTTTTATATACATGTTAGCAATTACCCTTAAACACCCCCCGGATCACATGTGATGCCCCCACTGGTCAGTTGCCGAAGGTGGACGAATGTGGTCGAGACCGTCCGAGTAGGCGCGCTAGCGACGCAGTAGTATATAGTATGAGTAATAGCTGAATACAACTGATGTGTACATCATAACGCAATAAAACTGTTTTTACCCTAAATCGATCATTATTTGTGGTAGTTTTCGTTATTTGCTTACATACATATATATATATAATTAAGTCAGTTTATGTAAACTAAAGATACCACCACTCTGTTGAACAATTGAAATGTCTTGAACTGTACTACGCAAAACTTTATTATACAGGTTTACATCTGTACGTTATTTATGCGAATATAAATAAATAAAGTTTAGATCGTATCTGATTTATATATATTGCAAATAATTAATCAGCACTTATACGCATTTTGTAATACAGAACTAAGAAATACTAAGTAAATTGTATGCTATTACTTATCGTTTAAGTGAATAATTTTTAAACTTTTTATATATCTTTTTTATTTTGCTGTCATATATTATTCAATAGGTTGTACCTAATTGATTTTTAATATGTAATTTTTATTGCAAGAGTGAATTAATCAAAACCTTCTGTTTGGCATACATTTCTTAGGAAAATGATAAATCATCTGACTCTGAGATAACATTATATTTTTAAACCATATGAAAGAAGATTATTAATGCTATAGAATAATTTTAAAACTATATTTTTGTAAGGGCCTCTACACCTAACGGTAGGAGAGGTATAGATTGTATTATATTATTTTTGTAAGGATCTCTTTTCTAACTTCCAAAACCTGAAAGCTCATACCTCCACATCCCAGATGAATCATTACTTATGGAATACCCTGTATATTTGTTTACTTTAGGGAAAAGACTTTCCTGCTGACCTATCAAATTTATTGATACTCACAAACGTGTCTCATGTATACTTCATAAAGTTAATTGCTTTACATTTCTTGGAAATGAATAATCATCTAACTCTGAGATAACATTCGCTTTCAGGCAAAGCTTTAAACCTATATGTATTTAATATAACTTGAAAAATGCACATAAATGTTTTATGACATCATTATGTATCCAAATATTTGTTTCATTTGTAATTCTAATATCAAACTACTGTTAATACTTCACTCCTAGAACTAAAATCAACCAATCAAATCACTTTACGATTTTCAATAACTTTTTTCGATATATTTACCCAGAGGACCAGTACTGCACTTTTTCTCGACAATTTCTTCAGCTTCAATCTTTGTACATGCTTTTCTCTAAGGCTCCTACCATGCTGTCTGTATTCCCCCACCCCTCCGGCAACCCCGACGCACGTTTCTCTCTCGCTGCATTCTTTTTTCTTCTCCACTGCGCATGCGTACACTACGTGACTTTACGGCTCCGAATATAAATCCCGATGTCCCCGGTTCAAGCCTCAGCGTCGAATTTTTTTTTTATTACAGACTGCATTTCACACTTCCCGCCTTCCTGCCATGCTCGCCCCAGATTTCAAATTTTCCCCCATGAATCATCAACACTGTTTTTGTTTTAACTCACATTTATATTCCACTAAATGTCCTCAGATTTCAAATTTCCCGCGCACTCCACCCTTTGCCTCCATGTTTTTTTCTTAATGCTGTCATGTTTAATAACGTCATGTTTTTCCGCCATGCTTTGCCGCCATGTTTTCCTCTTAATGCTGCCATGTATTTTTTTCTTCTGACGTTATGTTCTTTGTCGTCATGTTTTTTCTTAATGCAGTTTTTCTCCCCACCCCAGACATGTTTTCTTTCTTAATGCAACCATGTTTAATTATGTCATATTTTTTCTTAATGCAGATATGTTTTTTTCTTACCCCCACCCTCTTTTTTCTTAATGCTGCCATGTTTTTTTTTTTCGCCGCCATGTTTTTTAATGCAATTATTTCTTACCCCCCCTACCCCCTTTTTTCTTAATGCTACCATACTTAATGACGCAATGTTTTTTTTCCTAATATCACTATTCTGTTTCCTTACCCCCCCTACCCCTTTACCGCCATGTTTTTTCCAAGAATGACATCACGTGGTTTCTCTTAATACCTTCATGTTTTTTTTTTTTAATGCGACCATTTTTAATGTCATGTTTTTTTCCTAATACTACCATATTTTTCTTAACCTCACCATGTTTTTTTCTTAATGCAATTTTTTCCTCTACCCCCTTTTTTCTTAATGCTGCCATGTTTAATGACGTCATTTTTTTCTTAATATCACCATGTTGTTTTTTTCTTAATTCGGTTATGTTTAATGTCACTATGTTTTATTAATAATATGTTAGATGCGTTTTAAGTTTTAAATCTCCCGCCTTCAGAATTCAAATTTTTTTCCACTGTCGTCAATACCTCTTCTGCTACCAAACTATATCATTAAAACTCATAGTCTCCAGATTTCGCATTTCCCGCCTTTTAATATTACTATATATTGTACTAAAATACACACAAACCTACTGCGCATAAGCAACGGTGAACTGATTCTACAATATTGAACACCTAAGAATTTAAGATTTCAATGGCTCATCGGTAAATCATAGGACTGGCAACCCAGAGGTCTCGGGTTCAAATCCACAAATAGTCGGACTTTTTTTTAAATAGAATTGAAATTCCCGACAACGCCAACACTTAGAATTTACCACCAATGCCATCTTCTGTTGAATTTACATGCTGGAGCGTCGGTGGGGGCGTCGGGGTGGGGGCGTCGGGGTGGGGGGCGGAGGGTAAGGCGTCGCGACGCTCGGCGTCGGTGTGGTACAAAAATGACCAGAATGTACCTCCATAAGAAAATACATGGGATTTTGGTCTGATACTCTCATAGCTTATCTACTCATATTTAATGAAAAAGTTACAACTTTTAGTAAACTTAGGGCGTAAAGCAAAGTATTTTCGAAATGTCCTCTAAATATCTCTCTTGCAACTTTTGCAGTCAGGAATTTTAATAATAATTACATAACTTTTGTCTTCTATATCTTGTGCATTAATTTAATTCTTCTACAAACTTCCTGAAATCCTATTATTAAAATAACCTGGCAAAATCATCATAGAGAAATTATTACATACTCACACAAACTAACATGAACTTCATTAATAAAAATAGTTTATTAGAGTTCAATATTTTCGTTAAAATCTTAAATTTAAAAAAATGCAGATTTACTTTCCAAGTAGGGAACCAATTTTGACATTTTTATACTTATATTTTCTTTAACATTCGATGTACTTTTTCTTCTTAACATAAACAGTAAAATGAGTAGTAAATTGACCGCAATTTTGGAGATTTTATTTCCTTCTATTTTTGAGATTTACGAGATAGAATCTCGTATTCAAAATAAGGCAAAAATACATTATCATATATTTTATTAATTATCTTTACAGTGTATCATTTTTTGAAGTCATTATAAGCTGTTTTATATTACCTTTCAGTTTTTTGACGAATAACTTGGGATATTGCAATTTCTACGGCGCTCGATACTTCAAGAGGCAAATCTTCTTTCTTGAAAAATTAATAAATCCATTTCTCTTTCCACTTCAATCATTTTTAACACTTGAATCGTAATATTTTAACACTAATTTCTTAATATTCACAAAATTTCTCGGCAGAACTGGTATTATAGATAATAGACTACTAACAGTTATGACAATTATAGCGACCAGACACAAATGACTATTGATACTTTGCTTAGTTAGATTTTATGATTACTTGCCCATGGCATATTAGAATCTGATCAATTCATATTTTCACTATAAACATAAAATTAATGTATTGCAAACATAAAAATATTTACCACTTTTTTCGCCAATTTTAATAATAAATTGAAGCAATTTTTGAAAAAATATTGTCTGATATACGGTTTCGAAGTCGCAAACATTCTCGAATAATTTTTCATCATTGATGCTCGTAAAAAATCTCCATTCTAGAATGCAAAAGTAATACTTCGCAACCTAAGATCAAAAATATCTATTTTAGGTTTTGAAGAAATAATGTTTTATTATTTTTTTATTTATTTGTGTATCAAAGATTATTTATGGATTTGGAAACTAATATATTTCAGAAACTAGTTTAGATACAATTTTTAACTACATTTTTTTCTCTCATTCTAATTATCAAAATTAACTCATCATCATCATCATCATTAGGTCATCAGTCCTAAGACTGGTTGGACGCTAACCTCCAGCTTCTCCTATCTTGTGCTAACCTACGCATTTCGCTAATTGTGCTACAACCTACATCCCTTACTATTTGCGAGCAGTAGTCTAATCTAGGCCTACCTCTGCCTTTCTTCACTCCTATTTCTGCCTCCAAAATATCGCGAACTATTCCCCCATGTCTCAGCAAGTGGCCTACCATTCTATCTCTTCTCTTCTTTAAGTTTTTCCACATACTCCTTTTCTCGCCGACTTTCTCCAATACTTCTTCGTTTCTAACCCTATCAGTCCATGGTATTTTCATCATTCTTCGGTAACACCACATCTCAAAAGCTTCTAATTTCTTCCTACTTGCTTCCCCTACCGTCCAGGTTTCGCAGCCGTAAAGTGCCGTGCTCCATACATATGTTTTCAAAAATCTCTTCCTTGTTTCTAAGTTTATTACCCCCGAGCATAAAAGTGCTTTCTTTTTGTTAAAAGCTACTCGACCCTGCGCTATTCTTTGTTTTATGTCTTTATCGCTTCTTCCATCCCAATTTATTTTACTTCCTAAATAAGTGAAGTCTTTAACTTCCTCCAATCTTTCATTATTAATTTGTACTTTCGTTTTTGCTCTGCTCTCGCGCCCTCTGCACACTAACACTTTAGTTTTGTTTTTATTCACCCTCATTCCGTATTCCTCTGTCAACACTGCCTCCATTTCGTTCAATGCTGATTCTAGTTCCTCCTTACTAGATGCTAATACTGCTATATCATCCGCGAATCTCAGCATTTTTAGTTTCTGTCCCTGTACTTTAATCCCGAAATCCACTCTATCTTTTACCACATTAATCGCCTCTTCGATGTACAGATTAAAAATTAGTGGTGATAGCGTACATCCTTGTCTTACTCCTTTCCTAATACCTACTTCACTTTCTTCCCCTTCTACTTCTATAACAGCAGTTTGCTCTATGTATAGATTGTGTACTACTCTCCTATCTCTATACTTCATTCCCGCGCTCTTTAGTATCTCGAACATTTTTTCCCATCTTACGTTATCAAAAGCTTTTTCTAAATCTACAAATCCTATATAAGCGTTCTTTCCTTTTTCTATTGTTTTCTCTAACATTACTCTTAGCGCCAGAATAGCTTCGCGAGTTCCCCTATTTCGCCTAAACCCGAATTGGTCTTCTCCTAGTATTTCCTCCGCTCTATTTTCCATCCTCTTCTGCACTATTCTAGTTAGGATTTTTGACGCATGGGAAGTTAGGCTAATCGTTCTAAAGTTCTCGCATTTGTCGGCTCCTCTCTTTTTCGGTATACTAACGATAATGTTCCTCTTATAATCCTCCGGCATCTCGCCCGTTTCCTATATGTATTTTACCAGTTCAAACATCCTATTTACTACTTTCTGTCCCGCACATTTCAAAATTTCCGCCTGTATTTTATCTACACCCGGCGCTCTATTATTCTTTAGCCCCCTTAGTGCTATTTCAAATTCCTCTCTCAATATAGGTTTTCCTACATCTTCCCTATCGATGCTAGATTCTTCCTCTAATATCTCTCCTAATTCCTGACCCTCGTATACATTTCCTAAGTACTGCTTCCATCTATCCGCTTTCTCCTCTCTTCCTATCAGTATGTCCCCCGATTGACTCCTAACATTTCTACTTATTGTTCCTATATCCCTGAAGTTCCTCTTAATTATTTTGTAAGCCTCATCGGTCTTACCTACTTGCAACTTATCTTCTACTTCTTTACATTTCTCCTCTATCCATTGTTCTTTCGCTTTTCTACATTTTCTAATGATTTCCCACTTTATTGCCTTATACGTTTTCAGTCCTTCTTCGTCTCGTCTGTTTTTGTAGTCTCGTCTCTTTTGCATTAAGTTTAAGATTTCGTCCGTTATCCAGGGCTTCCTAGCTTCCCTTTTATCGTGTCCTAAAACGTCCGTAGCCGCGGAATCTAGACTATTCTTGATACCCTCCCACTCAGTTTCTGCGTTCTTGATTTCGTCCTTACTCGCTTTATTTATTAACTGATCTGTTTTCTCCTGGAACTTATCTTTCATATTCTGATCCCTCAATATGTCTACATTTATACGTTTCTTATCCTTCCGGGTTTTCAGATTTTTGAACTTTAATCTAGCTTTCATGACTACCAAGTTGTGATCGCTGTCTACATCTGCTCCTGGATAACTCTTACAGTCTTTTACTTGATTTCTAAATCTCTTCCTAACCAGAATGTAGTCTATCTGATACCTGTCTATCCCTCCTGGCATTTTCCATGTGTACCGCCTCCTAACGTGATTCTTGAACAATGTGTTCGCGACTACCATCTTGTGCTTCTCACAGAATTCTATCAGTCTGCTACCTCTCTGGTTTCTGTTTCCTAATCCATAAGGCCCTACAAATTCTCCTTCTTTCCCCTCACCTACGACTGCGTTAAAATATCCTACTACTATTAAATTTTCATGACCCTTCACAAATCCTATTACCTGCTCTATGTCCGAATAAACGGCTTCTAACTCTTCCTCGCTGTGGCTAGAAGTAGGCATGTATACTTGCACTATTACTGTTTCCACTGGCTTCGAATCTAATCTAACCATCATTACTCTCTCGCTGTATTGTAGGTAGCTATCTACACACTGTCCTGCGTTCTTCCGCATAACGATCCCTACTCCCGCGTTTCCATTTACCGATCCTGTGTGTATTACCCTATAGTCACCGCTCCAAAAATCTCCTACTTCCGGCCACCGCATCTCACTTATACCTACTATATCTAATCCTAACCTATCCATTTCTATCTTCAGATTTTCTAGCTTCCCTGCCTGTCTCATGCTTCTGACATTCCACGCTCCGACTCGTGAAATGCTACACTTCCTATTATTATTGCACTCGATCACGTCTCCCGGAACAGTCCTCACCCGGAGATCCGAACGGAGGACTATTTTACCTCCGGAGTTTTTTGTCCCAGGAGACGCCATCATTAATTTAGGATAAGCTTTCTGCTAGCTGTTCTGAGGATTATAATGTGGTGGTTTCCTCTTGCCTTCCACATCGCAGTCGTGTGTGTCATAGCACCATACCAACCCCCACGGTTTCTGCCACTATGACTACTGAAAGAGCTGCTGCCCTCCTTCAGGGACTTGTCTTAGTCTGGTTTTTCAATAAGGACCCCCCCACTATGGTTAAACCTATGGTACGGCTCCTTAAATCATTAAAACGCGCAAGCCGTGCAAAATTAACTCAACTTTTGTAAAAAGATATTGTTCTTAAATAATTTCGCGCCTTCTATTGTATCTGCTCGGATAGCAGGGCGGCGTTGGTAGCCCTGAATTCAGCAACGACAAAGTCGAAGCTGGTCTATAATTGTTATGAAGCATTGAACTACTTGGCAGGGAAGGAATTGGTGGAACTCGTATGGATACCTGGGCATAATTGCATTAAGGGAAATCTAATTGAAGATGACCTTGCCAGACTAGGGACCAGGAAGAACCTCTATGGACCAGAACCTGCAGTGGAAATAAGTCGGAATCTGATTACAGACCGTATAAATGGCTGGGCAAGAGATCAGCACAAGCTGCGGCTGACTAACAGCCCGGCCTGCAGATACTGTAAAGAAGACGAGGAAGCCTCGATTCATCTTCACTACACCTGCCCTGCACTGGAGGAGAAGAGGTACCTTATATTAGGGACACCTATTATACAAGAGGAGGCGAGGCTTAGGACGGGGAACGTGCCTAAAATGCTCCTTCTATGTGATAGCATTTTTGGATAATGACCCGTATAACAGAGGGTCCATGTTGATGCGATCAGTTTGATGACCAGGTTGATGAGGCCCAAACCCACATAATATAATAATAATTGTATTTTATTCGTAATGCATCAAATAGATATAATTCTTGCACAATAAAACCTTTATCGAAAAACATATCTGGAATATTTTTGCGAGCTTCTTGGAAAGTACCGCATAAAAACGTAATACACATATTCAAATCAGTGTAGTTAACATTTTTATAATATATACATACATACTTACCAGTTTATGCAAAGTTGATTCTAACACCTGGTTTTTATAAATTTCTTATAGACATCGAGTTTCAATATATTAATAAACATGGACCGAAAGGGACTAAGCGAATATGTATAGCTTGTTCTAACAGTGGTATATTAGAACCACTTTATCGTATGCGAAGTATTCATAAGTTATTTTCTCATATCAATAAACTTTAGATAATTGTTCAGTGCAAAATTATGAGGAATAAGCCTTAATATTGACAATATATTGACAATATATTGACAATAAATTGACAATTTATTGAAAGACTTCTGACCAAAATGGTTTTTATGCGAGTAAATTTGAAGAAACCATTTTAATAGAATTACAACAAATTTCAAGGTTTTCTCGTAACAATTTCCCTTTTACGGTTAACTGCAAGATAAGATTTAAGGAAATGCTTCTTTATACTCTATTTTTGAAACAGTGCTTTGTATAAACAGTCCACCGCAAAAATGTAAGTGCTGAAAGGAAAAAATAATAAGACCGCGTATAATTATCTTACCTTTGACATTCACAAAAATACGAAATAATGTTTATCTTTATTTAAAGAAATACCAATGATTAAAAGATTTTTTTGTCAAAATCGTAATAAAATTTAGATAATAATTTGATTTACTTTACTTTTTGAAAATTGGTTGTAGTTAAAATATTCATTTTTTTTTATATTAGATGTTACACCCGTATATTGATAAACTCAAACACCATATATTAATAGCGTCCATGCTTTCCATGAGTACTACCACTATTGAATAACATACATACCACTATTGAATAATACAGATCGCACAGACTAAGAACTACTATATATTAATGCATGTTTGAATTTTGATCATGATATTTTAATAAATAGAAGAATACTTTAAGGAAAACAAAAAGAAAATAATTATATTTAAGTAAGTAATACTGTCACTTAACTTTTAACCACTGGATTTTATCTTTCACTTATATATAAATAAGATGAGAAATTGTATATTAATCGATAGAATTGCAAAGACTAATGAATACAGTAGTGAAATAATAAATATTTCCTCAATTCATGAGTACCTTTAGACAGTTTGTAATAAAAATTGCTCGCGATGCTCAAAACTAAATACTATTCCAATTAAAATAAATGAGTTAACGTGTAAATTGCTTGGGTATAAGACAGAATCTAAACAACTAGAGTGAATGTATCGCTTAGCTTTTCTTCTAGGTACTTCAATTCAAATTAAAAAATAAATTATAATCTGCTAGAAACACCCCGTCTTAAAAACTGTTCTGTTATGCGTCCTAGTAAATTATTCTATTTGAAGAGTTGAGAATGTGGATACTCAGAATCTACTGAGGCAGTGAAAAATAAATTATATAAACTTGTACACAGCAGTGACATAAAGACTTTAAGCTATTGATGCCATCGTGCTCTCAAAGTTAGCGGATAGTAGTAACCCAAACTGTTAGTGAATTAAACAGGGGTTACTTAAATGGAGAACGACTAACGGCTCTTTATCTATTCCATGTTTTACTTTAGGCAATATGAATCAATTACATGTCTCATTACAACACCGACAACGTTCATTACCTGAAATTTCTAATGCAGACTAATGTCGAGTACAATTTTTCTTAATACATGAGGAAACTATAATAATAATTACCACAATTAAATTGAATGTATGAAATTAAATAATGTACTTAATAATGAATATATAATTATTTACATGTATATATAGTTATAAATTCCATATCTCGTAAGCGATATGAAATACGGAATATGGAATATTCCCCCCTCTTTTATTTCTTAATGTACATCTACATCAGCCGTATATTATTTTGTAACTTGTTAAAAAGGTTTTTGACGACATTTGCAGTTTTTTGACGATTACAACATCTTCAACATTTAATCTTCCTGTCTTAAGAGAATACCGTCGTACAATATATTATTTTAAATATTTTATTCTCAACACAAACGTATGTAAGATTTAAATACAAAATGCCATGTGAACTGTATTTAAGATATATGTATATAATCCAATGAAATCATATCTGCATATATGAAGAGAGTCAATTAAACTTTCTCTCAATACAATTTTTCTTTTACAATTATCCCACAAAATGTTAAGGATTTCATTAATGATATTTTTAAGTATTCTGACAATCATATTAATTTATTAAGCAAACGGTATAGGATGTGTTTCGAAATTACTGACAGTTTCGATCATTTCCATTATACAAGTGGCAGTTGTATATTTCAAAATGCAATCGTTCTTTATTTAAATAAAATCATTTTACTCAAAATTATTTAAACACGTCTATATTCTCTGGAGCCATGTTAATTCAGATCGATTAATTATATTTGAAAATATTGTAACATTCATGTATCGGACATCTAAAATACATTTGATTTTCAAATTACAATAATTATACTCTTATTATCTATTTTTCTTACTAAAGAAATATTATACCACTATTGGGGATCAATAGTTTTCAGTCTTAAGTTTATCTACAAGAAATATACAACTTTCTTCATATTTCCTATATTTAGTTATGAAATAACTAGTAAATGTAAGATATGAAATATCTTCCCTTCGCCAATTACAAAGAAAGATCTTCTCACCAATTACAATGTACGGCCATTTACAGATATTTTATACAGGTATAACGAATGTTGTTATTTTTTACACTCTTATATTCAATACGTGATGTAAACAAATTATTTTAACTGTCCCAATAAAAAATCAAACGAATTTAGAATAACCGACTTACAGTTCAGGAATCGACTTAGTATGTTTCGTTGATACATATAATGAAAAAGCTTTATATATACTTTCGAGAAATGAAAATCATTCATTTAAATTGATTGTATCTGTATCATATTATCAAATTGTATTGTATTATCAAATATTCGTCTCCATATAAGCCAACTACTTTTACAATATGGTACATAACGAAATTTGGAGTTACAGTCGAGTTCTTTTAGGTAAAAGAACACGATTTTTTATTAAGAAGAGAAATTAAAAGGATGTTATGATTCGATGATGACATTATAAAGGAAAGTGATCTATATAGAACACTTTGTCAAAAATTATATTTTAAGGACATCTAAAACTATTGAACCAGTCTCCCTAAATATTTTCACAGACTATTCTTATATTTGAAGATTATGTAATAAATTTTGTATAGAGTTTTAGGAACAAATATGTATATATTGGGGTAATTATCATTCATGTTATATTTACATCGTTAAATATAAGGTATTATAATATCAATATCTAGTTTTGTACTATCACTAATAAAATATTATATTATTGCAATTATTTGAAGAAACAAGTTATACATTTCAGCTATTATTTTAATAAGATTTCAAATATTGGATCAAGTTCTATTGCCTTATAAATATCAAAATTATTTATTTCTTAATTATTATTTATTAATTATATTAATATTATTTATTTTCTTTATGCAATGTAATAAAAGATGCTGCCATGAACAGAGTTAATAACTGAGAAAAATGTAGATGGAACTGTTCCACGAAACCCCAATACTTAGTTAATATACTGTTAAACAATAATAGGAAACAGTATGAGATTCTCTAGGTATGCGTAGAAGAGTGAGGCAGCATTTGAAGGGAAAAAGATGAACTTTACGTGCGGCCAGATCGAACTCTGTGTACATTCACATTCAATATACATATCGTATTCATCGATATCATTAACAATTACTATTTACTGGGCACCTCATGGGCAGTCTGATATCGCAGTTTTGAAACTTGCTCCTATTTTTGATGAGATGTACATAAATTCGTCCTTCTTTGAAGATGAAAAGATCCGTAAAAATGGAAACATTTTAAAGTCATTAGAATTTTATGGATACATAAGTATGCAAACATGAAGAGTAATTAATTTTGAAACTAATACACATATTTTTATTTACATATTCTCACATTTCATTTAGATATTTTCATATATTTAAATATACATATGGATACAGGATTTATTCTTGTAAAGGCTTCTTTGTTTATTGTTAACGTATTAAGTCTAATTTAATTTATAGCTGGCATAGTAGTTTAGCCAAACTGCAATGCAACACATCCGCTCTGTTATGTGGTTATGTGATTTGTGACGATAATTATCTACTGTTCAATTAACACGTTTATTATCTCGTCAGTACAATGCATTGTATTTTCTACCAGTTAAATTTTACTTTAAAATATACTTTTGCATTGTTGCTATACATAAATTTCGTCGGCACAATATAATTGAGTTATAGTCACTGTAGATATACTGATACAACTTTGTAAAGAAAAATTGTAAAACTTGAACTTTCTAATTATTGAATCACTTGGATATAAACCTACCGTCCCATGCCTAATGATGAGAATTGTTCATTATATTTTTATTTTATATATTTTGCGAAAATTTTAAACTACTTTAGCATTTACTCAATAAACAAACAATAATGCATTAAGTAGGACAATTATACAAATTTTTACTTTTCCGTACTCGACTATCGCAGAAAAGTAATGTAATCGTGTAAAAAAAATTTTTTTCTAGCGTTTATTTCTCGGTTTTAGGCCTAAAAACCAAAAAAGAATGGTTTTTTAAACAATTTTGTGTGTGTGTGTGTGTGTGTGTGTGTGTGTGTGTGTGTGTGTGTGTCGTTGTCGTCGACATTAATAAAATATCTTGTATACACGATAACTCAACTAAATCATGTCGGATCGATCGGATTTTGACTGATTCTGATCAGGGACGTCTCCCGGACGACACCTATTGATTTAGAGGTGGATAGAACACATTTTACCATGTTCATGGGTCATGAGAAAGCAGCAATGGTGGACTATTTGAGATTTTTTTTAGCACGATCACTCAAATAAATCGTGTCGGATCGATCGGGTTTCGAGTGATTCTGATTAGGGACGTCTACTAGACGACATCTATTGATTTTGAGGTGGATAGGACACACCCCACCCTATCCATGGGTCATGAGAAAGCACGATGGTGGGCTATTTGAAAAAATTAGACCGTCGCATAAAACACATATTCTGCATTTATGTGTTGGTTTATTTTTTCTCTGTCACTCAATGTCAAGATAGAGATGTTCTACGTGCGGAAAAGTCTGATTTAATGTTTCAAAACTGTTTATTAAAACTCAATCTATGTAAGTATTCTTTATGTCACTTTTGTATACGGTTTACATGATAACGAATATACTGTATAACATATACAGTTCATCTCACTTTTTTCTTTGTTTTTTAAAATACATTGTTAAAATTTGGCACATCGAATAGATTGACTCATACTTATCGAGTGTTACTATAAACTAATTCTTTAAATGTTAATGTTTCCTTGGAAGTGAAATTAATGAATTTAGTTTTCAAATGAAACGCCCTAGAATGCCTTCTTGTAACATTCTAATAATTTCTTTCTATTCTAACTAAAACCAATTGTTAAGATCCATGTTTTTCCATGATCTCTGATTAAATTTAATCGACCAAAACAAAATGATGAAAATTCTAGTTAAAAGCGTTGAATTTTTTTACCTATGAAGGCATGAAGTTTTCCAAAATGGTTTTCCTATCAAAGCTTTATTTTTTCAAGTGGTAGCATAATCATACTAAGGTATCATTAAGACTCAGAATTATTAATAAATCTAGTATGTGTCCACTATAACCATGTGACAAATCGGATGTAAATTACAGAAAACGTAAAATTGTGCATTGTTCATATGGACTTTGGACTAAAATAACCCTGTAAGAAAAAATTTAAACAAGTTAAATCAGGTGACCTAGACGGCCACTCAATAGGTTCTTAATTCTCATGGGTTCAACCCAATCTATTGCTCAATTTAATTCTTACACAGCCATATCCTTAAAATGGTATTTTTGGATCAATCTAATGCGGTTTTCTGTTGCCCAGTATCTATAGTTTTGTCTATTGGCTGACCATTTACATAAAACGTGGTTTCATCAGTAAAGAAATGTGAAATTAAAGTTATCATTCCAATAATTTGCTCTAAGAATTGAATTTCTCGGTCAAAACTATTTAGTAATTCGTGTCCCAAGTACACTTTATAAGAATGGTACTCACTTGCTCATTCGAAGAATTTTTGGTACCAGGAAGTCTCTTTCCTGGAGGACAATTGGAGTATTCAATGCAACAACAATAACAGCAGGAGACCAGTTTTCTACAAACGCTAAAAGATCGATGATTGTTTCGCCAATCAAGCTGATATAATCACGAAATTATTAAATCTGATAAATTGAAGTCACAAAACTAAACTGATAAAATTTAAGTTTTAATCGTGTGCTGATTATTACAGTTGTATTAGCAAAACGCGCGTCGAGCGATGTGTAATTTTTCATTGTTTAGTCAAATTCAAACAACTAGTCAACTGTTTTTTTTTTGTTACTGTTCCTTTTATTCAATCAAGTGATATAGCTATCACATGAGGATTCTATTCAACATGTGAATCTTCTTAAATTTTATTAACAGTACATCATAGAAAAGCATTATGACCCTTTATCTGTAAAATAACAAAGGTATTCTGTGTATGTTCGCTTCTGAAGTGATTATCCATATCCGGGAGGATATCATACATCTAATATTATGCAATGATATTTTTTTTCAAAATATTAGATCTCATGTTTGATGAACGGTGGAAATGCCTCTTGCTGAGGATGAATACTATATTCAAAATAAGTTATCATAAGCACCTTGATTTGTTCTTTTTCTAAAAACTGCATTGTAACTGTTAACTTAATTAAAAAAGTAAACAGTTATGAAATTAGCACATAAAGGTAACAATAAAAAATTAGTTTTTTGGTAATTCTATTATTATTATTTTATATTACTATGTTAGTATAAAATAGTATCTTAATCACACGTTTTAGTAAATATTGCAAAATATTATTTATAAGAAAAACATCTATGTATTTACTAAAAACGCTTTACTATCGTGTATACAAGTCTTTATAAACATGCATAGTTTTGCAATTAAAATAACAAGATTGATAATACTTTCAGGAAAACCGAAAATAAAATTAGCTTACTATATAAGACACAACGTACCAATTTAAAATTGTAAATTAAAATGCTGGTAGCGTATCTTGCAAAACAAAGCGGTCAAAATGACATTGAATTTGTCATTTTATCGTGAACTCACTGTCTATTTAATCGAATTTACTAATCTCAAAGTTTATTATCTCAAAGTTTGTCTTGAAAGTATAAGTTACACAGTAATCATTTACACTTCGAATTACGTAATTATTTATAGCATGGTTTACATGGTTTTATAGCATGTAAATTCTCTTTAAAACTACTAAATCAAAATTTCTAGTATATATAAAATTAATCCAATTTCTCAATTGCATATACATTCAATTACGAAGAAGGTAAAGCGATAGGGAATATTCCTCTGGCAAGACGTTTATTTCACAAATAGTGATTTATTGGTGGTCTTATTTTACAATGTCGTTTTTCAATTGGCGTATATGGCTTGATCCAACCGAGAGGTATCCTGCGGGAGCCGTTTTTGCAACAGACGTCAAGTTTTACGTCAATTATATTTTATTTTATGACTCTTCGTTCAGTAATCTACTACTAGAACTTAAACACGAAATCTAAAAGAAACGTTCTATACTGCACTGCTATAAAACATTAATTATTTGTGAGATGGCGGCTTCGAATTGTCAAAATAATAATGTAAGTTTTTAATTATTTTTGACGAGAGTAAATTTATGAAATAATTTATTTCGAAAAGTAGATCTACAAAACAATTTTTTTTGTTAATATACACAACTATAAGTTTGTCTTAAACAATAACTTTGAATATATTACCAAATCATTGCAAACATATCAGATATGCTCACGTATTTGGTAACAAACATATTTTTTGTAAAATAAATATTACCTTTGTAACAAAACATTAGTTATATTTTACATACTATGTACTAATGCTTAGGTAAATTGGGTATGTGAACAGAATATTTTTATGATAAAACATTTAAATTGACGTTAAATAAATGAAAAGTAGCACCGAGAGACGCAACAAAATGAAAAGCTTTTTGTTATTTATCTTAGAATATTTTATATAACACGTATCTGTTTTAATAAAAAAAAACTTATTATTCATCCATTATAAAATTTTAAATAATTTTTAAAACCGAATTGGTTTGGTTGAATTAAAATCGAATTATTTTCACATTTCTGTTTCCACATTTTCTGGACAACTTCATTAATAATAAATATAGCATTTAATACATGTAAAAATCTGAAGAGATCCTCTTTATTATCAATACTTTATGTTAACTTATACATGGAGGTACTCAAGTTTCTTAGCACAACTATCGTCCTTTCGCCTATAATTCGTAAATGACTTTAAAATAAACTTCCAGAAAAAAGGAAGAGGTATCACAACTTTTGTATACTATACTCGTATTTATTTCTTTTATATCATTTATATTTTCTTTTTCTCTTTTGAGGTTCCGGAGAAATCTTGTTGTACATTCATTATCGTTATAATGTCTTAAGAAATATTAACATTTAATAACATGTAAAAGCATGTACCATTACATTTAAAAAAGTAATTAAACGCTCAAATTACTGGGGTATTAATTTTTTAGTCAGTTGCGTTTAGTTTAGTAAAGTTAAAGAAATAGAAAAATCTTACTTAAGTTTCTATTTCTTGGGCTCATCACAATTCCACTGGCATATTTATTCGAACATGAGGCATAACGTGACGGCCTCAGTGGCACGGAAACAACAGAAATGGGGTTTATATTAGACTAGGTGCATATGATTTCCGTTATGCATAAATATTTATGAAGAAAATCGTGAGCTGAACCTCGAACGGTGCTAAAAAGTAATCAATAACCCATATACCGATAATAGATGATAACCGCCTTTATTGATAAAGTAAGGATAATAAGCATAATCATATACATAAGGTTCACAAGGGTTCTGTACTTTATTCAGAGTAATAATTTAGATGACATTATAGTATATCCAATATAAAATAATTACCAGTTAGCAGATGATTATTCTAATATAATATAAATCTTCCCTGTAAAATATAATGTGCTGGCTAATAAAATGTGTACGACTGAATTTGATTAAAATACAAAAATCATATATTTCATATATTAATAATATCTGAATATTATTAATGATATTCTAATGTACAATATGAATAATAAACATAATAATATATTATGTTTACACATCAATAGCTAAAGCAAAACACTTATTTTTCTAGTTAATTATTATTTACTATATTACTTATTTTTCAATACACTTGAGTTTAGTCGCTTATAATTCTTATTATAAGTATTACACACTTATAATAACCATATTCTTATTATAAGTGTGTTAATTGACAATATTAAATATAAACAATATACAAGACAAAGTATAAACAAAAAGAAACACCTACAGATACAATAAACGAAAACTTAAAAAGAACAACTCACTGTAAAAATAACTATCAAATTTATAATAATAAAGGTTGTTCGTTACACCACCTTTAATCAATTTATAACATTTACTATCCACTACCATTGAAGTCTCTTATACAATTGATAATGTCAAGATGTTACAGATATCGTATCCAACAGTTTCTTGTGGCATACACTTATGACAAACTTTCTCTACAAAGATGAAAATGATTGGTAATTTTATTTACATAAGTATGGTAAGTCCAACATATTTATGATCTTTCATTCTGTAAATAGTAATAATAACAATATATATTCATCACTTTACCTACTACAAAAGAAATGTAGCCGTCAAAGTAAAAATCATACAATAAATACTACATATACATACAATAGATACTACATACATACATACAATCAATAAGTATATTGAAAGTTAATATAAAAACAAAATACGTTTTTCTAATTTAAAACATTATTCATTAAGTAAAAACAGTCATCGGTTCTTAAAAATTTTTTTGTTTTTGCTTCCTGAGTGTGATTTGGGATTTTATTATATATTTTTATATTTGACTAATAAAATGAGTTTTCATAAAAAGTGCTGCTATCCCATGACGTGTATCATATTAATGATAGTAGTCGTTATAACGTTTGACAAATTTTGTGTAATAAATTTGCCAATATTATACGTAATGTCTAGTACATATGGAATATTTGTTTATAACTTTTTAAGAATATATAAAACATCCTATATAAAAATTGTTTGAACAAAAGTTTTTTAGTTAAATTTTTTGTTCTTTTTGGTAACTTTCAGTTTATTTCGGAGCCAGTAATTTCATTGCCCTGGCAATATTGTTTATTTAAATGGCACCACATTATTTTCTATCTTATTTGGAATCAACTCTCTTATTGCATATGGACCTATAAAATATATATAGGGTAGCATTAATTTCTTTAACCTAGCATTTTAGTAAAAATTCAAAAATCTGAATTCAAAACCGTCAACGCTGTGGCAAGACTTGATTTGAATAGCGGCGCACATCACTGTGGTAATGGGGTGGCGCTCAATTTTGCTGAAATCAGATGTTCCGAATTGACAATCCAAAAGCACGAATCAGTTCATTTTGTAGCAGTTCCAAATACCTGTCTCCAGTCAAGTTATTATTAATAAGAAATAGACCGATAGTGATTGTCGTAGATACCGGGCCACAAATTTATTTTGTATCGTTTTGTGATCATTTATACGTTGCTCTACTATCCAATAAGGATTCTCGGTGGACCAATAGCTATAGTTGTGTTTGTTGACTTTACCATATAAACAAAACGTGACCTCATCAGAAATAACAATATTGTAAAGGAAATTTCGATTACTATTAATACAGTCCATCATAAGTTCACAAAATTCATTACTCCTATCATAATCAACATCGTCCAGTTCTGGCAACACGACAACTTTATATGGATGTAAATATTCCTTTTTAGTGCAGTATGTACAGAACCTTTACATATACCGTTATTTAACAACAACGGACGTGTTGAAACATGGGAATTTTCAGTCACCTCCAACAACACATCTAACATTTTCTCTATATTTGTTGCAACTTTCTGAAGTCCAACTTTTGAAATATCCTTACACTACCTGTTTCCCTAAATCTCTTTTAGAGTTTTTGCTTACATGCCACTGACAGTGTAACTTGTTTTCGGTTGGGATACACTTCGTTGAAAAGGTTGCAGGCTTAGATTTGTGTCCTTTTACGATCCCCGTATTCGACTATTATTAAAATTTGCATTCTTTCTGTCCCTGTTAAATGAGCCATTTTTCACATTGGTAGCGCTCGACAGTTATTATTTTTGTACTGGTATGACTTGTGCAAATTGACGTGAAAAGGGTGAACATTTTCACTAGGCACCGCCCTCTCTTCGTCAACTCTCTTGAATTCGAATTTTTGCATTTTTACTAAAATATTGGGTTTTTTCGAACATTTTGTGATACAACCCCATACACATTTTATATGATAACGAAATTACTGACTCCGAAAGGAACTCAATGTTACCAAAAGTACCAAAAAACTTAACTAAAAAATCTTTATGTGTTTTTAAAAAGTTATAAACATTATTCCATAAACATATTGAGCGCCCTGTATATGTGTATACAGGTTAAAGTTTAAATGTTACCTTTACTCGGAATAAACCTGGTTTTGTGTTACTCTGTTAAATTATTATTACCAATAAATAGATGAAACCTGATATAGGATACCTAGACAAGATTTCTATCTTGGGAAAAGCTAATTTTATAATCAAATACAATAGTTTGTCATGAAATTAACACTAATACCCAAAAAGTATTTATACGTACAAGAAACTTTATAATCCTTAATTATTTATGATATTACTAAGTATATTTCAAGTTCAATCTTAGTACCTAGTACTAAGTTAGTTAGTACTCAGTAGTAGTTATAATTTTGATAAATTACAAAAATATTGTGAAATAAAGCTGTTTCCATAACTCATATTTAATGTATTCATGATTAATTGAATTTTTATCTCCATATTTAATAATGAGCTAAGTTCAACAAGTTTTTACAATTGTTGCGAATACTATTATATTATTTTCTTATTAACGTCACCTGGAAAACTGAAAACAGGATAAACGGTCAGTGACCTTAGACGCAAACTTTTTGTTGTCAATAAACAAAAGCAATTTATTTTTGTTTGAAGAAGCAGTAAGACTGAATGTGGAAACTTGGTACTAATGACCTCACGAATTAGTCTGGGCATATCGATCTTTTCCATTTTCATCGTGTATAAATAAATTTGTATTTGAATTTCGTGAATATTCAGGTTAAGATGTTGAAAGATACTTTGCGGAAATACTGCCATAAAACTTCTGATTATCATAAATAACAAATATAAAATTGGCCAACTAACTTATACAGTAATATACAGGGTTAGTCAGAAACAATGTGCTGCTGCTTTATTTCCTCATATATGACAAATATGTTATAAAATATTGCCTTAGACAAGTATTTTAAAGGATTCTTAATCATCAGACTTATACATATATGCAACAATATACAGATATATGAGCTCAGGTTCATAGTAGTTCATCCCGGCATAATTTTACAACTAATATATTTAAATCAACGTAATAACATTCTAAAAACTATTTTTTAAAGAAAAATATTAGTAACAGAGACAAAGTATAAACTTTTAACTAAAGTACGATGAAATATTATCTACTACATTAGGATGTGTCCGTGACAATTTTGTTAATAAAAAACATTAAGATTCACGGTTCAGAATAGTTCATAATCATGCCTTGATTTTCAAATTATGTTATTGCTTTCTCAAGGAATTATTTTTTTTTCAGAAATAACATTTAATTTGTTTAATTACAAAATGATCTGAAATCATCTGAAAAATAAAAGAAATATCAAATTTTAACTTACTATACTCGTTCTACAATTAACTATTGCCACTAGAACTGTAAAAATACCTATAAAAAGTCTTAATTTAAATAATTAATAATAATTTCGACAATTAATCTAAATTAAATAGTCCTTTTACCGCTTAATTGTGACCTAGTTCAGAAATATTATGTATAACATTTTAAATGCATATCAGGTCTATAATCATAGAAAAATAAATGTACGTCACGTTCAAAACGTTTATCAAATGTAGATTATGACGTAATAAAGTTTTGTTAGGAATAAGTGTATCTCCATTCCGGTCTAAAAACATAAATATCGACTATTCGTCTATATATTGATTTTTGTGCTATTATTACAACAATAGGTTTTTATAAATAAATCATTATATTCATCATAAACATTCCTTAATGGCATAAATATAAGTAACTTATGTTACTTGGTAATGTACTACCTATTTTAGTCAAGGTATACAAATAATTGATGTTGATAGCAAATAAATAATATCTATAGTCATCAGGCATTACTTCATAAAGAAAGGACATCATTACAATGATGAGATGTAGCATACGAAAATAAGATTATAATACCGACACGACGACCAAATGCCCTCCACTGACAATCTGATATTGGCTGACATGTGTTTAATTACTTGTACTGAACATTCTATAACTTCTGGACTGATATTTTCCATCAGATCAGCGATTTTAAGTAGCCCAAGAGATTAAATCCAAGAGGGGCACATTAAGTGAACGTAGTGGCCATTTAGTTGATTCTCATCACCCTATTCATCTACTAGAAAAGTATCAACAAGAAATGACGGGATATCCACATCCAAATCAGGAGGAACTCCATCTTGTTGAAACAAAATTCCTGGATAGGAATCATCATCATCTCAGTTATTTAGATAAAGAACTACTGAAGATAGAACTAAACCCAAATACTAAAGTTCTAAATATCTAATAGCAGTAAAAGTTTCTTTTAAGAGCTAGGCCCTAAAAGCCTAGCCCTATAATTCTAGCCCGTACATAAAGTAAATATACTCGTAAATGGATCTGGGCCTAGCTATATGATATTACTCTTTCAGTGAGCAATATCTACACTTATGGTAATGTACTGTTCCATTTACAGAAAATGTCACGTTGTCAGGAATTTGGAAATTTATGGGATTGGAATTGGGATTGGGATTGGGATTTTCATCACAGCGTAATATGATATTTTTTAACAATTTTTCTACTGTAAAATGGTCCACGTGATGAACTCAGTCGCACGGTAAAGATGTGCAAATGTTTAATTTAGTGGTTTCACTGACCTGAAGTTCTTCTAAAATATTTCACACTATCAGTTTCCAGTTCTTGCCAGGCCAGAGCAAGTATTATTTTTGAACTTGTCTATATACTGTTACTCATAAAATCGATGGTCTATCAGGATTTTCTTAATTAAACAATTGGTAGGTCCTCTGCTAAGCTCTTAATCTATCGCTGAACCTCTAGTTCTTGCCCAGCCAGTTTAATGACCTATTTTATTCACACTTTATTGCTTACTAAATAATATTTAAAAACTACCTAACAACGTCAGCTTGGCAGTAACAATAACAGAACAATGAATCGGTTTAGCGATATGATACTTCTTCAACAGTTTTGATTTTGACCAATTTGTGTTACTCTTTTGTTTGAGCAAAAAATATTTTATTAATTAAATAGACATTAATTAACACCCTCTATCTTATTAGCGGTACACGGGAAACCTAAAATATATGGTACTTGGAAAAGTTTGACGAATTCGTTATTATATTCGTTATTATATTATGAAAGAAAGGGATTTCAATTTAAAATATGTCACGATTCAAAAAAAATCTGGAAGAAAATAAAATGTGTACGTGAACTTCTAATCAGTATTCGTATGTCAATAAATAAAATAAGATTAAAGCGTTTCAAAGTTTTCAAAAAATCACCATGCTCTATGACAGTAATATATAAACATCCTCTCCGCGGTAATTAGAAAGGAAGCGATAGTGACAGTGGACAAATACTTAAATTTATAACAAAAATGTATCTTAATACGTAAAAGACACATTACATACATTGTGTTAATTCGTTCGAAATTAGTATAGTGTAGCTTTTTTTGATATCCCTAGTATCTATGTCATATGAACAAACTTCCAAATATTCAAAGATGTTTTTTAAAGTGTTTGTCAATTCGCATATATAATTATTACCCAGTAAGCGGGTTACAACCATACTCTGCTTCTACAAAGATTCGACATCCAGTCACTGAACTCTAGAAGGGTGTTTACTAGCCTCTTATCTTTATTTAAACTTCTCTATAATACTCGTAGTATAGATGCACCCGCATTACTAAGTGTTTTTACTAGGCTCTCGAGAGGAAAGTATGTTTTATTGCCAAACTACAAGAACTAACGTGCCATTAAAATCGCCATGTTAGTAATGTCACAAAATTTTAATGCAATAGCTAGTACTACTTGTGATTTGAACAATTATACTCGTAATAAGTTTTTATCTTAATAGAAACAATATTTTACTTTAGTGTAAATTATATGTTCCTAAAGTATTTTATCACATATTTATGTTAAAGTTATTTGGGGGGGTTACCTTTTGTTTAATTTTTTCTTAGTTATATTATATACTGTACACATAATATATACATATATTTATTTCTGTTTCATATTTTTGTCCTGTAAATGGAGTTTTCCTATCGGACAATAAAGGCATTATTATTATACCTGTATATGTAATGGCACCTTCGCCATTTATGGAAAAATTGGTAACTGCATACTAAGCACGTTTGAACGTTTCTTCAATTACAGAAATTACACGTTTACTGTACGTCAATTACAGAAAAAATATTTATCACGTCATAATTATCGTAACATAATTTTAAATTTAAAACATTACAAATATATGATAATTAACGAAAAGTATATGAAAAATAAATAGTTATGTATTATTTTCACTACTTTTGGGATTACAGAGACTATTATCTAATACTTCTTATCTCGAATCAATATGATCCTGTTTTAAGAGAAGTAAATCTTTAGTATTGTTCCTCTTCGTTGACTGAGGCGGCATTTCCTTCGTCATGTGTAATAATCAGAACGTTGAAATGAGGGATAATGCTGCCTATAACATTTTCTCTTCGTAATGAACCCGTTAAGAATTAAGCCGAAGGTGGTGCTATCATAATCCCCTTTCTCTCCCCTTCTAAGCCCTGGTGGGATAAGGATATACGTTCGGCTCTTTGAAAGATTAAATACTGACGACTAAGTGATTTTTGCCGCAAGCCGTTTCATCTGGAAGTTATTTAATTGTTGTGATTTAGTGTGAAATCGTTTATTATAAATCTCGTTTTTCAAATATATGTATGGTTACATGGCTGTAATTATAATTTCATTTTCGGAACGATTACTTGTTATAAAGTATCGTAGTCAGATATCTATAATAACCAGCAAAAGAAACTACTTTTGTTTATTGTATTGCCATTAATATACTAAAAAGTAATCTAAACTTAACAAAAAAAATACATGAGCCATATTAATTCACATTAATGGTAACTAATATAAATTACATGCGTCAGCAAGAGCCTTGAGAGGGCTAAACTGTAAGAGCCTAATCAAATAAGCCAATAAAATTATGAATATATGTACCAACACAAATTAAAATAATAAAAATTAATTGAATCTTTAAAACTATGTTTCATTTTTCAGTATTTTTGGCATATAGGCATTTTTAAAATTGACAATTTAAGTAGATATAGCAATACTTATACACGTCATGTACAACTCTATTATATTACTGACTCTATATATACTGACCATATTAAATCTACAGATAATATTTCAGATCTATAACACGTAAATACATAGAATATTCGTAATTTTATAAATTTATTTATAATGGAAGAAACATTAATAATAAAAATCACTTTATTGCATTTGTATTAAAATATAAATAAAATACTAGAGTAGCATTGAGGTATTCATACATATGCCCTTCCATGTAAGTATCCGATTTAAAACAAATAAATAACAAAAAATTATTTCACGTAAAAACAAATTAAGCAAATTAATGTAAAATTATTGTCAAAGATAGTACATAAATGAAACATATTTCTGTAGAAATTAATATAAGAAAGTAAGTAAAGAAAACACGTTTTTACATTACTTCTCTTCAAGAAAATAAGACTCTTGGGACATTTAAAGGAGTTCACAGATGTAAGGGACATCTTGACATTCTTAGGTAGGGTATTAATATATTTACTAGGGGCGTAACTGAAAGCGTTGAAATTGTACCGGCTCAGCGGATCGATAAACTGATATCTATTACGTGTATTTAAACGATGTATGTCACTATTTTTTATTACTTTGGAAGTCAAATATTCTAAAGAATCATATTTTAGGAGCTTAAATATCAGACAAGACATATTTAAATTATATTTATTATCAGAATTGAACCATTTTTGGTTAAATTTAACGTTTACTTTTTTTATATTCCCAATTATATATATATATATATATATATATATATATATATATATATATATATATATATATATATATATATATATATATATATATATATATATATATATATATATATATAAATGGGAATATATAATTGTGGTAGATTTGGACATAATGGGAACAAGTGTCATAATGATACAGTATGCCTAAAATGCTCGGATAACCATACTACTGTCAATTGCAGAAATACAACGGCGATATGTTGTGTTAATTGTAATTTTAGTAATAATAAATATAATACGAATTATGATACAAAGCACATGGCAAATTATAGTAAAAATTGTATGGTATTGATAAAGAAGATTAAAAAATACGTAGTAGACATTGATTATCCGATGAGTCCAATTATCAATAGATTCATCGGTAAAATAGATATTATCAGAACGGAAGGTAATAAACAAAAGAATTCAAGACTGACGTCGGCGTCATCAATATTGTCTCTCTCACCAAGAAGCGGAATCAACAGTAATCAGAAGACAGTCAACGCGGCGAATTTGAAGAAATGAATCTAAATAAAGAAATGGAGGAGATTCAAAGTGAGATATTTCAACAGGAAAATAGGTTTAGTAGCCTGATTTCACTCAATAAATATATAAAAAAAACGGAAGAATTTATACTATATCTAAACATTCGAAGCCTAAATGCAAATTTTTTAAAACTTCAAACATTTATTGAAGGATTAGTTACCAAGCCTACCGTAATAATATGCGTGGAAACGTGGATTCTTGAACACAGTAACTATTTTTCGCTACCTGGGTATAAAATGTACTATAATAATAGTAAAATTAATAGATCAGATGGTGTAGTAATATACCTGGAAGATGGTATTATAGAGAACACTGAAATAATTGAAATAGGAAAAATAAAAATTTTGAACTCGATCATTACAACAAGAACGGGAATGTTGAGATATCTGCTGTCTACAGATCTCATGAAATACCAAAAACTAATTTTATTTCGAACATTAAAGAATTATTAAAGATAAAACAAAAGGCTAACAATCACATAATTATTGGGGATTTTAATATTAATTTACTAGAAATAGATGGGTATAGTCAAGAACTATTGATGAATTTTCTAGACAAAGGGTATAAACCGGGTTTCAGTGGAAATACTAGACCATCTGATAATCATACTGGCAATACATGTACAGAAGGAACTTGTATTGACAACATGTTTACGAAGGCAGAAACAATTATAAACAAGCATTTTAAACTTATAAGCTCGTTAACGGATCACTATCCTTTATTTATGTCATTAAGTAAGGTCAAGAGAGGGAGATCGGATTACCAATTGAAATTTGTAAACTATAAAAAATTAGATAATTTAGCTAAAAAAGAAAATTGGGACATGATTTTAAAAATATCTGATCCTGATCTGGCAATTGAAGAATTAGTAAGAAAATTGAACAACTGTGTAATAATGGCAACTGTTAACAGTAACTCTAATAAAAAGATAGGTAAATATATTCCTAGAAATAAATGGATTACAAAAGCGATTTTAAATTCATGTAAACAGAAAGAGCTTCTGTATGAAGTTTGGAGAAAGGATCCAAGTAATGAGACATTGGAAACAGAATACAAAAATTATACGAAAATTCTAAATAAAGTAATAAAAGAGGCCAAAATTTTACATGAGCGTAAGCAAATTGAAGAAAACTGTAATAAGCCAAGGAATCTTTGGAAACTAATTAATCAAAAGCTAGGTAAAAATAATAAAAAAGAGAATTTTATAAATCAATTACATGATTAAAAAAACAACATAATAACTGACGACAAAAAAATAGCTAAATATATGAATGAATACTTTACCATGGGTAAAAAATTGAGTGATAATATCTTAAATAATGAAAGAATTCAATTGCCAAAAATGAATCAAAAATCAATCTTTATATATCCAACCAATTTTACAGAAGAAAATAAAATAATTGAAGAAATGAAGCTAACAAACGGAGGAGTTGACAACATAAATTCAAAGACACTCAAAGCATTGAAAAAATATATTATTGATTACCGATTATTGATAAAATATATTACCGATTGTCTATATAATTAATTTGAGTATTCAACAATCTGTTTGGCCAAATAAACTAAAGGAAGCTGAAATAATACCAATACACAAGGCTGGTAGTAAAAAATCAGCATCAAATTATAGACCTATATCATTAATCTCTAATTTAGCCAAAATATTTGAAAAAGTTATATACACTAGATTTTGGAATTTTTTTGACATGTGTAATATAATATCAAATAAACAGTTTGGTTTTGTGAAAAATAAAGGAACCAAAGATGCAATTACGTTAATTACAAAATTGATTTATGAAAATTTAGATAAGAGCAAACCGATTGCAGTTACTTTTCTTGACCTTGCTAAAGTGTTTGATACAGTCAATCATAGAATTTTATTAGATAAATTATATAACTATGGAATTAGAGGAACAGCAAACAAACTGATCACTAGTTACCTAGAAAATAGACACCAAAGTGTAAAGATTAATAATTGTAAAAGCAAAAGTATAATATTAACGACAGGAGTACCTCAAGGTACAGTTTTAGGCCCGCTACTATTTATTGTATATGTTAATGATCTCTTAAAGGAAATGCCAGATAATCAATAGTCTCATATGCAGATGATACAGCGATAATATCTACTGAGAATACATGGTCTGGGGTGGAAACAAAAATGAATCAATACCTGCACAAAATACATATATGGCTAACACTAAATAAACTATATTTGAATGTTAATAAAACAGTATCCATGACTTTTGGAAATTACTGTAACAGTGTTCCAAAAGAAATAAATATAAGTATTAATGGAAACAATTTAAATAGAGTTCAAAACTCAAAATATTTAGGTATAATCTTCGATTATAATATGACATGGTTACAACATATACAATATATAATTGATAAGACAAAATATTTAACTTTTATTTTAAGAAAATTGAAAAGTTACATGGATACTAGAACATTGAGAATGTTGTATTATACACTCTTTCATAATATTATAAGTTATGGCATTACTGCCTGGCGAGGTGCATATTCGAATACTTTGAATTTACTACAATCGTTACAAAATAGAATTTTAAAAATTATAAATAAGAATCAATTTATAACTGATGATAACCCAATGAATATAAGGCAATTATTTGAATATGAATCCCTTGTCTATCACTACCAGCTACTGAAGAATAAATATATTAACTCAAGTAGTAAAACTAGAAACAAATGTATACAGTTACCGATTAGTCACAAAGCTATAAGTAATAAAAATAGTTATATTAAAGCAGTTAAGGTATATAATGATCTTCCAAATGAATTAAAGGTTATCAATACTAAGAATTATAAATCAATTTTGAAAAGATGGATCAAAAGTAATACATAAAAGTATTTATTCAATCTTTCAATTGTTTATTGTAATTTGTATGGAAAATAAAAATAAAAATTTTTAGTCTATGTTGCGACCATAAGGGTCATAGTTTTAGTTTAGATTATTATTATTTTTATTAGTTTTAAGCAAACTGGTGTCGCGAACAGATAACTGTGTTTATCTCTGCGATAATTTACTGTTATGTTATATAACTATATGTAAATTTTTACTGGTAAATAAATAAATAAATATATATATATATATATATATATATATATATATATATATATATATATATATATATATATATATATATATATATATATATATATATATATATATATGTTAAATCACTTGTTTGGATTTAAACTTTTTAAAAACAATTTTATTTTATTAAATGGACGAACAGGAATTTTGATGTGTGAGTATAACAGTAATACTAATACTAAAATTATACTAAAGCTATATTAAAATTATACTGCTCATGCAACGGGTTTGCTGCGACTTTATAAGTTTCGTTATGCTGATATCGTTGAAAGTAATATTAAAATACAATTGGTAAAAGATTAATTTAAAGAAAGAACATTATAAGGTTTCAGCAAATCATCATAAACGTTGGTTACAATGTATATAGTTATATGATAAGACATGTAGCAGTATTGAGTTACGTCTGGCTTTCAGATAACATACTGAAGGTTTTATGTTACCTGATAATAGAGTTATAGAAACTGTGGGAGCTACTTGAATAATGAATTGAATACAATATATTTTATATAACAACTCCCCTTTTTAACAAAAAGTTGCTGTTATACAGCAACTTTTCAAAAATAAGTAAAATTGAAATTAATGATTATGAATTTAACGATTATTGAAGTTATATAATAATAATAAAGTTAAATGAGAGTATAAAACCTTAAATTGAGTTTAAATTATACAATTAATATTTTTAAATATAAAATTTACAAAATTAAAATATATAGAGTCTTTGAAACCAATTTATAACTGAAAAACATTAGTTCAGTTCGATTTCTTCCTCTGGGGTTTCATCTTTGGGTCTGATCGATGGTCTTGAATGAGGTGGTGGTGAATTTGTTGTGAGGGCGATTGCTAATCTGTTTCTCTTTCAGCATTTACATAAAATATATAACAAAATGAGAGTTATTATTAGTGCAATGATAAAATAAGTGAACCAAGAGATGTGTTTGGTGACAAATGGTTCGTTGATCAAATCGTCTAACGTTCGAGAATACTCGTCCAATTTGTGTTTGGCAATCTCGAGGTCTTCCACATTTAAGTTATTCAATTTTAATGGTTCCAATTTTGGGATTTGGATGTCATCGGGGATTCCTTGACAACAATTAAAGGGAATTAAAATAGGGTGATCAGTAACACTGGTTTCTGAAATGTTCTTAGAATCTGCTTGTATTTTTGTCACTCCTATGAAAGCACTACATCCAGATTGCAATTTAAGAATGGAATTTTTATAAATGATCTTTGTCTTGGTGTTTATTTGTTTGCAATTTACAGTAATTTGAAGTGGTTCTGAAGTAATTGTTAGCCATAATGAGTCTGTTAGTTGTTGGACATTGTAGCCCTTTGCAAATATTATTGAAGTTTGGCAGCTCTCAGGTAAGGTTTTTAAGTGTTTCAGGATTTGGGCTTCACATATAGCATTGTCGTCGATGGGGTATGCAAATAGATTAGAACATATCCTTGTGCCAAAGAAAAGTGGTTTACAGTCTTTCAGATTTTTGATGAGTATGTACATCAAAGAATCGACGTCACGTGCTAAGTATTTTTGTGATGAAGTATTTTTGGTATAGACCAGTTCTATTATTTAGGATAGGGATTGGATTTAATCTAGAAACGGTGAATCTTTGTTGGTCTATTAGAGGGATTTTTAATACAAATACCAAGTCTGAATTAGTTTGGTATGCTTCTAATTCCATAATATCCAAATATTTGGCAATATTGGAAGATTTTATAATGAGTGGTAAATTGTTTTGGTGTAAATTTTGTGAAATTTCCTGAAGCGAGGTTATCAAATTTTCAGGATTGATTATAGACGTATGAATAATTTTTAATCGCGCGAAAGTTATTGAATTTAGAATGTCATTTAATTGATTCTCGATATACAGGTAACTTTCCATGAGAAGTTCACATTTTTCTAAAAATCTTAATTTTGCTTCAATTACCTTAATTTTATCTGCTGTCCTATAAATTGTGTCTGATATTATTTTTATATCTCTATTGAAGGTGGCTTCATCAATTTGCAACTTTTGTATGGTAGCGTTAAAATTCTTTATGACGGATGTTGTTACTGAGATTTGATTTTTCATTAAATTTTCTAATTGATGCTCGTCATTAGTTAATTTATTGATGCAATTCATGTAGTATTCGCCATCTTCGGAATCTAAATTTCCTGTAATTGACTTAAATATTGTACCAATGCCATTGAGAATTCCACGTTTATAACGTTTAGTATCAAAATAAATTTCGCTTAATTTTTTTTGAATTGAATTTGGAATTTGCGTTAATAAGCTGATGTGTGTTTTTACTTCACCTCGAAAAAGGTTCATATTTTCGAATATGGGATTAATAGCGTGTAAGAGAATTTCAAGCATTTTTTCGTTATGTTCAAAAGTGTTCTTTATTGATGAAATATTTTTGTGAACCAGAAGAGTCCATTGTTTATATTTGTTACAACGATTTCGCTGTCTCGATGATAATATATTCCAACGGTGTTGTTTATTGGAGTAATGGTGTATTGGGATACTGCTGCTCTAATCAGCAGAAGAAACCTGATAATAATTTAATTTTCAAAATATGGTTTCATCCTGTCAAAATTGACTTTTGTCGTTTGTGACGTTTCGAGATTTAATAAAATTGCAGAATTTTGAAAGATTTTTATTATTTCGAGAGGACTGTTAAATTTATTATGTAATTTATCTTTAATTTGAGATTCCTTAACATAGACTTTATCGCCTATTTTATATTGCATACGATGTTCTGGAACGTTTCTATCGAATATTATTTTAGCTTTTTCTTTTTGAAGCTCGGTTTTTGTACGTACAATTTTATAATAGTACGAGATTCTGTTATTTAAGTCTCGTATATATTTTGAAATCAACTCTTTTTGGTTATACAAAGTTTCAGGTGGGCGGCTGGGCGTATGTCCAAATACTAGCTCGTATGGAGAGAAACCGTGTGTTTTATTCGTCGAGTTATTATAACAAATAACAGCGTAAGGAATTACGTTTAGTGGATGTTCATTAGGGTTTTCAGCCTGATTAGTACGAATCATCTCTAAAAGTGTGGAGTGAAATCTTTCCACAGATCCGTTTGATTGAGGGTGACTAACGCTAGAAAGTGTTAATTTTATGTCGTATAATGTACATAGGTCTTTAAGTAATACATTATCGAATTCTTTACCGTAATCCGAATGGATACGAAGCGGAGTACCAAAATGCTGAAAATAAAGAAGTAATGTATTTACTGTTGATTTAGCGGATTTATCCTCTAATGAGTACGCTTGAGTGAATTTAGTTAGTTCATCTCTAATAGTTAAGATATAATTTCTTTTTGGAATTTCTAGTATATCGATATTTATTCTTTCAAATGGTGTTCTTGGTGTTTCAGTTATCACCAAGTGATTGCTTAAGTTTTTCCGTAAAGTCTTTGTTTTCTGGCATATTTCGCAATTTTGAATGAATTTAGTTACGTCTTTAGTTAAACCGGGCCAGTTATATTTATTCCTTATTCTCCGAATGGTTTCGTTTATTCCGCGTTGCAAATTTGCTTTTCCGGTATGGTTTTGGTCTAATATTATCGGAATTTGATCTTTGTCAGGCGTCTTAGTTATGTTTTGGCAACTAACTAGGTTTAAATCTTTTTCAGTGAAAATAAATGACAACATTTCGAGTATTGGCAATTCTAAATTGTTTTCAATGAAATATGTTTTTGAAGATTCGAAAAGGTCTTTGTCTTTGTAAAGAGTAATAAACATTGTTTCGATTATCTCTTCGGTGTCGAAGGGTAACAAAACTATATAATATTTTCGGTTTTCACCGTTTTACTCGTGACTATATTAATTTTATTGTGGATAAAATTTGGTTTTTCCTCGAAAATATCTTCAATTATTTTATAATGTAAGTCTTCGAGTTTGTCCTTTTGGAAAAATGTTATTATGTCCTTATGTCCTTTGTCTAATAATTGATTGTTTGTAATTTTAATTTTTGAATAGTCTATTAATGACTGGGTTTTATATAGGTGAACAAATGTATTTAATTCTTGTAAAATTGATTCTGATGAAATTTCGGTATTTTCTGAACTAATTGATTCGTCGTCTGTATTTGATGTTAAAATTTTGTTTTTTAAATCGACACATTTTTGAAAATGGTTAAATTTGATACGGGACAAGGCATCCGCATTTTTATTAATTTTGCCAGGTTTATATTCAATCTGGTAGTCGTACTCTTCAATTTTTAAGCGCCAGCGTGCTAGGCGACTACCGGGGTCTTTAATAGAGAGAAGCCAGGTAAGAAGTCTATGATCTGTTATCAATTTGAACTTTCTTCCAAAAACATAAGGGTAAAAGTGTTTTACGGCCCAAACAATAGCGAGGAGTTCTCGTTCTATTGTTGAGTACTTTGTTTCCGCGCTACAGAGAGTTCTGGAGGCGAAGGCTAGGGGAAGATCTTTACCTATTGGACCTTGCGAAAGTACAGCGCCAATCGCAAAAGCGCTCGCATCTGTTGTGAGTAGGAATGGCTCGTCAAAATTTGGATACGATAGTATGGGGCTCGAAATAAGGGTTTGTTTTAAATCTTCGAAAGATTTTAAACATTCTGAATCGAAATTGAAAGGGGTATCTTTCTGCAGTAATTTAGTGAGAGGTTTGAAAATTTTGGCAAAATTATCAATGAATCGTCGGTAATATCCGGCGAGGCCAAGAAATGATTTAATCTCTCTCTGATTAGTTGGTTGGGGAAAATTTTTGATGTATTCGATCTTTATTGGATTTGGTTTTACACCTTCTTTGGTGACGAGGTGACCTAAATATGCAACTTCCTTACGAAGGAATTTGCACTTGTCCGGTTGAATTTTCAAATTAGCTTTTTGAAGACGTTTGAGGACTTCGGTAAGCCGTGAAACATGGTCCTGGATTGTTGGGGAATAGACGATTATGTCGTCCATGAATGGGAGGCATCTCTCGTTTTGGATTCCTATTAAGATGTTGTCCATCACCCTTTGGAAGGTTGATGGGGCATTTTTCAAACCGAATAGAAGCCTACTAAACTCAAAATGACCGTTTTCGACTGTGAAAGCGGTTTTTGGAATATCACTGGGTTCGATCTCAATCTGGTGGAAACCGGAGGCCAAATCGAGGGTGGTGAAATATTGGCATTTGCCAAGTTGGTCTAAAAGATCAGAAATGTTTGGTAAAGGGTATTTATCTCCTACAGTTAACTCATTGAGTTTTCTGTAGTCAACTACGACACGCCATTTTTATTTACCTGACGCATCAAGCTTTTTAGGGACAACCCAAATCGGTGAAGACCAAGGGGAATTTGAATTTTTGATAATACCTTGTTCTAGTATTTTCGATACCTGTTTTTTCACTTCCTCTTTGTGAACTTGAGGGTAGCGACACGACTTTGTAAAAGTAGGTTTAGCATTGTTGGTGTCTATTGTGTGTTTGATCTCATTAGTAAATGTCAGAGTATCTCCTTCGAGATATAATAAATTTCAGAATTATATTCGTTTAAATTATTTAATGAAAAATTTTGAATTGGTTCTAGTTTAATTTCGGAAAAATCTATTATTTTTGGGACTGCGTTTGCGTTTAATATGGAGGCAAGAAATTCTCCTTTATTGTTAATTTTGACTAGTGCATTAGGAAGTCGTACTTTATCTATTTCCATAGCTGTTAATATGGCTTCGGTGTTTACAAGATTACATCGAAATTTTGAAATTTGTTCTGTACGAGGGTTGATAGAAATTTTGTTGAGAAATTTGTTAGTTTGAACATTTTGTTTTTTATTATTTTGTACATTAGTGGAATTTTCTGTGGCTTGGAATAAAGGTACAATTTTGAAATTGGTAATTAATTGTCTATTTTTTATGTCAATAATGCAGTTATAACGTTCTAGAAAATCGGATCCTAGTAATCCGTCGAATTCAATATCAATATTATGAATGTAAACTTTGTGAGGATCGTTTAGAGTAAACGGAACGAGGGTAGATTTATTAATTAGAATTTTTTGATCGGTAATTCCCTGTATTATAACGTTTTCGGGAAAACGTTTAGAATACTTTTTACAAGTTTTTGGCTTAAATATGGATAGTCCGACACCTGTATCTATTAATATTTTAATTTTTTTTTGTAGCATCTTCTATGCAATATAAGTTTTTGGGATTTACTGTTAAAAGGGCACTTGATATTCCTCTATTTATAGGAATATTTGTTTGTCTTGCTGTTGGTTGGTGTTCAAATTCATTACTTGAATTTGGTTTTCTAATTCCGTTATTTCGCATAGCTGTTGATCCGGTGGATGATCTTGAGCTTGAGTAGTTTGCCGAAAATCCTGATCAGTATCAGAATAATTGTATTGGTCTGTTGAATTATAATTTTGTTGATATGCTGGTTCGTCTGAATATGAATCTTGATATTGTTCATAATTTTGATCACAATTGTAATTATATTGATGAGCGGTATCATCAGTATATTGTGCATGTGAGCTGTACTGATGAGCAGTATCATCAGTGTATTGTGAGTCGTATTGATGAGCCGTATCATCAAAATTTTGGTTCATTTGAGCGTTCATATGATGAGCTCTTTGTTGATTATAATTCAGATTTGGCCGAATTATTGGTGGTCTTGATTGGTTTGTATAGTTGGGATTCGGTTTAATAGCTGAAGGCCTGTTTTGTTGAAAATTTTTTGCTGGTAATTATTTTGTTGGAAATTTGAATTCATCGGTCTATTATTTCCATTTGGATTAAATTGAGGTCGCTGATAATTTTGATTTAAGTTAGATGATTGGGCCTGATTAAAATTTTATTGAAAATTAGGCCTAGAAAAATTTTGGAAAGGTGCTGAAGAATTTTGTTGTTTCGTTCGGCACTCATTTATTGTGTGACCATTACGTTTACAAAATGTACATATCTTCTTAGCATTTAATGAATTAGGTGGTAATGGTTTATTTGATTTTTGAAATTTTTGAGATTCAAAGTATGACAATTGAAGTTCCCGTTTAATCCTGGATATTGCTTGAAACATATCCATAGGATTACTTGCTCTTATTATAGATCCTAATTTTGGATCCAACCCTGTCAATAAAGTATTAAGTGTCATGGTTTCGATTAAATTTGACTGTGCGGTTTTTTGTTCAGCGGTTAAATGCTGTTTCTGAATCGCTGCATGCATTTTCGCATTATGCGTTTGCAAGCGGGATACAAAATTTAAAGCTGATTCATTATATTGTTGGTTAATTCTTTGCAAGTCCTGAATTAGAGCCGTAAGGTCCCTAGAGTCTCCAAAGTGAGTCTCTAATAGATATTTGATTTCTTCCCAAGTTGACGGGTTCCTAGAATTTACTAGTTCAGCGGCTTTTCCGCGTAATTTATTTTTCACATGGATAGTTAAAAGTATTTTTTGATTATCGACTGCCATGTCGAAAGCGCATTTAATAACATTTAAAAGTGTTTGCAAGAAAATTTGATTTCCGTCATACTCCGGAACAATTGAGAACATTTCTGATAGTTTGTAAGGTTCTAAGATAGCTTCGTTTGCCATTTTTATAAGTTAGTTTAATTATTATGTTATAATAAAATGTTTTAAGCAGTTATTTAATTAAATACAATTAAATAAAAATACATTTGCAGATGGGAAGGATAATAGTTTTTGGTCTATATCCTATATAATATTTCTTAAAATTATAAATAAATGTTTCAAAGGTAACGTATCAATTCTTTGACTTACCAAATTTTTTCCATTCGTCTTCCGGCCAGAGTCCACAACCAGTGAGGCAATTCCGTGTTCTGGAAGCGGGGTGTCTTCGGGAAGAATGGGTTTGCAGAGGAGAATCACAAATAGTGAGGGCAGGTCCGTGTTCTATCTGCGATTTCCCTTGTTGTTTTCGTTCTTGTTTTCTTTGTTTCTTGTTGAAGCCTTCGTGTTTCGAAGTTGCTTCTTTGAAGTATTCTTGTTTCGTGTTTCTTTTCTTCTTGAGCTTTGTTCTTTGATTTCACTTCGGAATTGGAATTCGACGTTACTAGTGAGGCAAATCCGTGTTCTAATAACGCGTGAAATCCTACAACGGCTGCGCCAAATTTGTTAAATCACTTGTTTGTATTTAAACTTTTGAAAAACAATTTTATTTTATTAAATGGACGAACAAGGATTTTGATGTGTGATTATAACAGTAATACTAATACTAAAATTATACTAAAGCTATATTAAAATTATACTGCTCATGCAACGGGTTTGCGACTTTATAAGTTTCGTTATGCTGACATCGTTGAAAGTAATATTAAAATACAATTGGTAAATTAATTTAAAGAAAGAACATTATAAGGTTTCAGCAAATCATCATAAACGTTGGTTACAATGTATATAGTTATATGATAAGACACGTAGCAGTATTGAGTTACGCCTGGCTTTCAGATAACATACTGAAGGTTTTATGTTACCTGATAATAAAGTTATAGAAACTGTGGGAGCTACTTGAATAATGAATTGAATACAATATATTTTATATAACATATATATATATATATATATATATATATATATATATATATATATATATATATATATATATATATATATATATATATATATATATATATATTGTTCCGTACCGAACTAACTATATTCCTTCCTACCTGCCATTCCATTCCATGTATCCTACTCTACGCCCATGTGCAAGTGCCGCCCATGCACATGGTTTAGTGCGGCCAAGCTGGATCGTAGGTGTTGACAGAAGAGAATCATGTCAACTACAGACAGTAAGATATCGTGTGAATTCCGGGCAAGCCAACGTATCCTATCAAAGTAAGTCCCGTTATTTACTTATTATCCGTACCAATTATCCCTGCGTCTGCAGGTGGTCCTTCAAGTTCGGTATCGAATATCATAACTAGCAATTATAAACAGATAATTTATTGGTCTTCGAGCCTAGATCGTGAACGGTTCGTGGAGAATATATTCTTTTTAGTTTTTTTTTTTTCGTTTATCTTTATCTTTTTTATCATAGCTTAGTTCTTTATTTATAATTTATAACTTATATTACTTTTTTATCGTAGTTAGCGTATTCTTTTATTTATAATTTATCTTAGTGCTATCATATCATAAAACATTGCTTCGTAAGCGAGCGTAAAATAAATATCAAATTAATTTTTTTTTTTGTTAACTTTACCATTAGTTTTTACTATTCTGTCCAAGTAGCTTTATCAGTTAGTTTTTTTTCTGTCCAGTAGCGTACTTAATATAAATAGTTTAGATTTATCGCTACTCTGAATAATGGCTGCTCGTTTACGTGAGTTAAGAGCAAAACGCAAAAGCTGCATCTCTGATATTACAGAGCTTTTTGATGTTGCCAAGTCAGCTAGAAGGGAGGCTGCGTTGTATACCTTATTTGATTTACGTTTTAAGCATTTGCCAGAAATTACGGGAGATTTTAAAACCTATCATGACGCGATTATCACTATATTATCTAATCATGCTGACTCTGATTTGGATGCTGAAGGGGCTGTGCGGAGGCAGTTCCGGAATGCTGTTTTTTCTATTGAGGCGGTACATTGGGAATTGTTTCCTAGTCCGGCGCCTTCTACTGCATTATCTGTTAATGCCAGTGGCGTATCAAGTTCACACTCTCAGGTACGCCTTCCGAAATTGGCTCTCGGATCTTTTAGTGGAGATTTCGCTCATTGGTCTCAGTTTATCCAGCGACTTAACAACGCTATTCATAACAATGAATCGTTTCCCGACGTTGACAAGTTCCAGTACCTAGTAAGCTGTCTCTCCGGGGAACCCTTGAATCTTATCAAAACCTTTTCTATTTGTCCTGAGAACTATCCTTTGGCATATGATGCCTTGGTTAAGCGTTATCAAAATAAAAGAAAACTTGCCTCCCACTATTGGAACCAGATCAATTCAGTATCTAAAATCTCGAGTGAATCCGCTTAGGCTCTTCGTCGTTTAGCGAGCACCTTCCGAAAAGGCAAGGCTTCTCTTGAATCCCTTAATATCGAATCTTTGGTTGATTTTTTGTGGTTCAGTTGGCTTGTGGAAAAACTGGATGATGAGACTCGCCAACGTTTTGAGGATAGGATCGTGGATAATTCAACAAGCGATTATTTTCCCAACTTTTCTGAACTTTTGAAATTTATCGAGGGTCGTGCTTCCATCCTGGAGTCAGTGCACGTTAAAGATGTATCCAAATTTAACTCCCAATGTAGTTCATCATCCTCAAGTCGCTCCAGAGCTGCCACAGGTCACAAATCTATGGTGACTAATCTTGCATCTACCCGATCTGCTTTCTCGTGTCCCCTATGCAAAGGTTCACATGTTTTGCGTATGTGCGACGCCTTTCTGAAACAATCACCTAAAGAGCGTTCGTTATTTGTGCGCAAGATTAAATCCTGTATCAATTGTTTACATCCATCGCACACCATCAACCAGTGTCAATCCACTCATAACTGCAGAGAGTGTCAATCTCGCCATCACACCCTGCTTCATTTTTCTGATGCTTCCGTCGCCTCTCACCCGACTCACCCCAGACAGTCTGATCCTGGCCAATCCTCGACTCTATCTTCCAACGACGAGGCTCCAATTCCACCTGTTGAACTCACTACATGCACCAGTCGTGTTCTGTTCATTAACGCTCAGTCTCAGGTCCTTCTATCGACTGTCTGTTGTGAAATGTTGGACAGTTCAAACAATGCACATCCAGTTAGAGCCCTTCTTGATCCCGGCAGCCAGGTATCTCTAATCACCGCCAACTGTGCTCGAAAGTTACATTTACCTATGTCTCATGAACACATTCCTATCTTTGGAGTTGGCCATACTCCTTCTCAACCAGCACACGGTGTTGCGAATTATCGAATTCGTCCTGTGGGTCAATCATATCCTCTTTTGACAGTCCGGGCGACTGTTTTACATCGAATTTGTGGTAACTTACCAAATACCACAATCAAATCTATCGATCTCGATCATCTACAAAGATTATCTCTTGCTGATCCTGACTGGAAGCAATCTCGTCCTATAGATCTTCTCATCGGGGCTGACCTTTATCACCGTGTTGTTTTGCCAGGTCTCACAACCGATAGCTCTGATTGTCCTGTGGCTTTGCAAACCATCTTTGGCTGGACATTTTCAGGTCCACTACCAGGTTCATCTATCCCTGTACAACCATCCGCATTTATCTGTTCGTTGTCTTCTTTCGATCAAACCCTTAAATCCTTTTGGGAAATCGAGGAGATTCCTAAATCGTACCCAGAGGACTCGCACGTCCAGAAGGCGGAATCGATCTTTCTGACATCCGTCTATCAAGAACCTTCTGGTCGCTTTGGTGTCCAACTCCCATTCAAAACCTCACCTCCGGTCTTTGAGGACATGTTAGATATTACTGATCGTTGATGGTTGTCTCAGGAACGGCGTTTACTATCTAAATCGAATCTCTACCGGCTATATCTGGATTTTATGAGGGACTATTTGGATTCTGGGCATATGTCTTACCTCCCATCACTCCCCCCAGTTGAGGAATCTTATTTTATACCGCATCACTGTGTGATCAAAACTGAGGGCGAGGAACAAAAGATCCGTGTGGTATTTGACGCATCTGCCAAGGCATCGAATAATGTATCTCTCAATGATGTTCTTCTGGTCGGGCCTAAACTTCAGGCTGATATCACCTCAATTTTTCTCAGATTCCGAGCCAAGTCTGTTGTATTTGTCTGTGATATACGGCAGATGTATCGACAGATTTTGGTTGAACCCTTACATCGCAACTACCAACTTATCCGCTTCAGGTTTTCACCATTCGATTCTATTCAAACTTATCGATTGAATACCGTTACCTATGGAGTTGCTTCTTCACCCTACCTTGCGATGCGAACTCTCTTGCATTTGGCAGAACAAGGATCATCCAAGTTCCCTCTGGCCTTCAAGACTATCCAATCTTGCATGTACGTCTATGATATCCTCTGCAGAGTGGATACTCTTGAGCAGGCTATTATACTGAAGCAGCAACTTACGTCTCTATTAAAATCTGGTTGCTTTGAATTAAGGAAGTGGGCCACCAATGTTCCTACACTATTGGATGACATTCCAGCGTCACATCGTCAAACGTATCCATCTAACTTTGATAATGCTGTAAATTCCCCTATTAAAATCCTGGGCTTACAGTAGTATGCATCTTCTGATCACTTTTCATTCTCCGTTCCTAAGGACAGTTGCCTCAGTGGCACTTATCCCAAGTGGCGCGTATCTACGACCCTCTGGGTTTCATTTCACCCATCACCTTGTTCGCCAAGCGCCTCATTCAAAATATTTGGACGTTGGGCCTAGGTTGGGACGATTTGCCACCCAAGGACGTTCAACATCAGTGGTCGCGGTTCACCTCTAAGCTGTACCATGTGTCGTCTTTTTGACATTTCACGTCAAGTAGTTCCATCCCGCTTTGAGAGTTGTCAGCTGCACGCCTTTGCTGATGCATCCAAGGTCGGCATGGTGTGCCGCATGTGAAATTACTCACATCAAAATCACGGGTGGCTCCGTTGAGGTGTGTGTCGATCCTGCGCCTAGAGCTCTGTGCGGCGGTATTACTTGCGGAGTTGGTCACTTTCGTGATTCATACCCTTTCCGATACGTTTTTTTGATCGCATATGTGCGTGGAGTGATTCCGCTGTTGCTATAACCTGGATCAAATCCCCTCCATATCGATGGAGGACTTTCGTGGCCAATCTGGTTTCACGCATTCAGGAGGCATGTTCAGGAGGAGTGTTGGAGGCATGTCCGATCCTCGGACAACCCTGCCGATCCTGTATCTCGCGGCCTTCTCCCGGGCGAGCTATTATCATGCTCCCTTTGGTGGGCGGGGCCTGCGTTTCTCCTTTCCTCTGAGTGTTCGTGGCCTGAGAATCGTTTTGCCCTTAACGATAAGGAGGTTCAGGCTGAGAGAAGTGTCGTTGCTCTTGTTGCGCGCGCTTTCCCTTCGATCATCGATATCTCCTTGTTAGGGTGTCTTCTTTGCACCAAATACAGGCAATTATCGCCTATTGTATTCGTTTTGCGCGCAACTGTCGGTCAATTGACAGGTGCGTCGGATCGTTATCTAGTTTTGAACGTTATGACGCCTTAATGCATATAGTTCGGGTAGTTCAGTCTCAGGTTTTCGCATCTGAGATCGAAAACCTTCGTGCTGGCAGGCCATGTATCAAAGCCCTTCAGAGGCTTGCTCCTTTTATCGATTCGAACGGCACGCTCCGTGTAGGTGGGCGGCTCCGACATTCTTCATTATAAGTTTCTTCAAAACATCCAGCGGTACTTCCTAAATCACACAAATTTACCGAGTTGCTCTTTCGTAGCACAAATTTGAACCACCTCCATGCCGGAATCAATTCCACCATGTATCTATTGCAACAAAACTTTTATATCTTATCGGCACGTCGTGCCATTCGTAGCTGTTTATCTAAATGTAACGCTGTTCCCGGTTCGGACGGTATAAATCGCGTTGCCTCCCTTCGAACTATACAAGGTGTGCTTAAGCGTCCAGTGGCGAAATTGTGCTTACTACCACAACCATAAACGTACTTAACTTTATCATTTTCTTTATTTTATTTCTTTGTTTTCTTATATTTAATCATGAATCTTTATTTATTTACGTTATTTTACGAGGCGTACTTAGAATTTATTTTTGTTTCTTTATCTTATCGTATATCTTGTTTATCAAATATCTTAAGTCTACATCGCGGGTGCTAAAATGCCGTCTACGCGGCCTTTTAGGTGGGCGGAATGTTCTGTACCGAACTATGTTCCTTCCTACCTGCCATCCCATTCCATGTATCCTACCCTACGCCCATGTGCGAATGCCGCCCATGCACATAGTTTAGTGCGGCCAAGCTGGATCGTAGGTGTTGACAGAAGAGAATCATATCAACTACAGACAGTAAGATATCGTGTGAATTCCGGGCAAGCCAACGTATCCTATCAAAGTAAGTCTCGTTATTTACTTATTATCCATACCAATTATCCCTGCGTCTGCAGGTGGTCCTTCAAGTTCGGTATCGAATATCATAACTAGCAATTATCACACATAATTTATTGGTTGACCACAGGTCATCTACAGGGTAGTCAGTTGGAGATACGGTCAAACACTCAGTTCGGTACGGAACATATATATATATATATATATATATATATATATATATATATATATATATATATATATATATATATATATATATATATATATATATATATATTAATACCAGTCAATCTAGCCTAATCGAATATTTAGTAATTTATATGACAGTATTAGGTGATATGCGGGAGGCGGCCCATTGGCTTTTTCCTTTGAATTTAATTAATCATATGATTAATATTTAACTACTGTGTTTTTGTTTATAAACTTATTTAAAATCTAATTGGTAAGTCTTCTAGATCATAACGTTTAAGTCTACGGTTGTCAATAAGTCTTCTACGAAGTTGTGTCACCAAATTATTTGGATGAGTACTTAGTCTCTGTAAGTACCTGTCACTATTGTTTATCTCTTGTTTTATACTCACTACACTTATGTCGCGGCTCATAACTTCATTTGGAACGGTTCACAGCCCTTTGAAGTAATACTGGAATTGGAGGCTGAGACTCCCATTTGGATTCCATTTGTCCAGACGGGTTTTAAAATACTTTTGTAAATTAGGAGTTCATTGTTTATCGCAAGTTATAATTATTTTCCAATGAGCCAAATAAAGTTTGCTAAATTTTAGTCCCATTTGTTTTCTCTTCGTGATTATATGCCTTCGCCAGGTGAATCTGCGATCTAGGTGTATTCCTAAATAAATGCTTCTTCCTTTTGTGTTAGTGGTTGATCGTTCAGCATGATCGGAGGCCAGTTGTCTTTATTAAGGGCAAAAGTCACATGTACTGATTTGCTCTCATTAGCTTTTATTCATCAGTTTTTTAACCACGTTTGGATTTTATTTCGGTCATTTTGTAACATACTTGTGACTATTGTTGGCATTTTATGTATCGCTAGCATTGCTGTATCATTCGTGAATTTGCCTGACGTGATATCAGTACTAATGGGAAGGTCAGCTGTATAAATCAAGTACAGTATGGCTCAGTACACTACCTTGTGGAACACCATATTTTATCTGTAAGAGCGTGGTTTGTTCATCTTCAATTTTTTCTAGGAAATACCTGTTCTCCAAGTATGATTTTAATTTAATGAATATATATATATATATATATATATATATATATATATATATATATATATATATATATATAGCATTTTTCATTGATTTTACATTGTATATATGTATAAAATGTTTACTTTTAAACGTAAAAATCTATTGAAATATGTCAAATTTGTACAAATTGTAACTGAATATAATACTATAAGGATGAAAGGATTAGTTCAGTTCATCACATAATTTTAATTTGATATCGATAATAAGACTGTTTTTGAGGATAAACAAAATGTTTAATTTTACAAAATATGTATGGACAAGTAAATAAATATTTAATATGCATATTCAATATAATACTGCCTCCCAAGATATATTTGACGTTTACTACAATTCTAATTGTTTAATTTAATTGTTGTTTACGCATACCACAATATGTCAATAAGATATTTTCTAATATTTAAGAAATACTCTTGGATATTTTTCTTTTAATTTACACAATTAGTCACAGTATAACTATTATTCGCCTCGTTAATTAAAAAATATGAGGGTTTCAGTCAATTTGATCGAGACTAATTTTCACTCTACGATCTGTGGTGACCTTTCTGTTCTATTTCCCTTTTGTGGTGTCCTTCTCATTCATTGCGCCAAAATAGAGCACTGCTATAAATTTGGTTGTCCAATATTTAATTATAAAATAAACTACAGCTTATTGATTAATACTTAAATTCTCTCTTTTTTATAATTACTTCGTAAGCACTGCTGTTCCGTAACATTTAACTGGAATTCAAGAAATCAACTGAATGATTGGATTATTTTTTAACTGTTATTGAAAATCTCTATAATATAAAAAATATACTTTATAATGTAGTCAGTGAACGGTATTTGCTTCTATATTATTATATTAATACTTTATGAATTCCCGTCTTATTTGCTCACAAAGACATTGCACGTATATCAGTTGAATATTTTAATTATTACTTTCTCAAATTCTTATAATTATTACAATATGTTTATAAGTGTGTGAAGATAATAATACAGAAAATAGACCTATGTAACAACTTAGTGTTAAATTTATGCCAGACAGTTTTAAATGAATAACGTAATTTCATTTAAATTATATTATAAAATTGAAGACAGATATATTTTTGTTCCTGTGCAAAATATTACAAACATTATTATATTTGTGAGAAATTGCTAAATAGTTAGTCATTTTGAATTATTTTTAATTGCAATTAATAATTCTTCACAACAGTATAACAAAATCCATCTCAATTAAAGCTTTTAATTCACTTTACTCTGGATAAGTAATCCTAAAACTGTATTTGTTAACTCTTTGTGCCTTTACGTAATAATCGATATTTCAAAAAGTTACAAAATGCGAATTCGTTGAACAAAAATTGAGAAGCAGGATATAAAACGAATACCATTTGTGAAAGTTAAAAATAATTATGAAATATTTGAGATTTATGATTTTAAATTTGCAAGCTGGAAAGTTTTTACTCCCTTCGAATTTTATATTAAGTTTCTTCTTCTCATGTACATAAATTTAAGTCGAGTGGAAATAAATCATCCGCTATCTTAAGGACGACTCCCACATACGCACATGTGAAAATGAAAAGAGTGACACTTCTATGAAACTTTTTCTAGAGAAAATACTGTGAATATATTGGATAATAGTACTTAGTCACTTAATATTTCACAACTGTTGTAAATTCTAAATGCGATGACAACAAGGTATTAGTTGCTATTATTAATCACTTTAGACGTTTCAGAAACAGTAACAGCAAACATCTAGTCGAGACATTAATAGACCCAATTAATCTATTAGCATAATTTGTTTGATTTGATAATTACGATTTTAAAAATACGAGTATATAATTATACAATAAAACAAGCAAAAATATTTCATTAATTTTCACTAAAAATATTGTAGTTTGATCTACCCCTTCAAATGTCTACTAAAATTGTTTATGGATAAACTTGTAAACATTACAGTCCTATTATTAAAGTTCTAAACGCATTTATTATTAGAGTTTTTGAAAAATATTAAATAGAAAAATTGTAGGCTTGTATCTATAATTTTTTTAAATACATCTTAAAATATTTCACGTGAAATAAAAGAGGAAGCGAATCACCGTGTATATTTTTATAATTTCTATATATTTAGGTTTAAGAGATCTAGATAATTTTTAGATCTCTTTTTTGATTTCAAATATATGAGAATTGATAGGTCTAGTTGTAATACTTTTTTAATATATAGGAGATTAAATATTCTCCAAATATGCATTTATAGAATATCAATTTTATGGCCACTAATAGAATCGCAGTAATTATTACTACACTGACATGCCGTAGGCTACGGTCAATGATACTGTGATAACATTGTTACTGTTTGATATTTTCTATTCCTAGTCCACCAAACAGGGTTACCCTGGGACGGGCCTGGAACCTTGTGCACAGCAACAAAAACAGAACACCAGTTTTCCACGAGCATTGAATAATTACACTTTACTCGACGCGCATTAAGACTATGCAAACGCAGAACATTTTAAAATATTATAATAAGGGATATAAATTACTGAGAAGACAGATAGAGACAAATATCAACTTCTATCAATAATTCCATAGCACTTGTATTTTATGCATATCCTCAGTATATATACATCAATATGTATAACATTTTAAATTTAGACAAACATAAAGATTCATACAAGGTTATTGTTGTCTTTTGATTAAGTATTAATTTGTTATTACATGTTGTTATGTAGTTTAGTTTATGTAATACAAAGAATTCAATTCTTAATGTGATGCATAAACCTCATTCAATTCTTAATGTGATGTTAATCTTATCTTTGAATTTTGAATATCTTACTTTCATTGGTATCTAGTGACTGACTTTTATATTTACAATCCTACTAATATCACTATTTTTATTACATAGAACCTTTATAGTGTTGTAAGAACTGAACAACAAATTAGTTCCCTGAAATCTAGAAGTGTATAATATTTCATGGTATATGAAATATACAATAGGACTCCTAATACGGAACCCTGTAGCACACAAGATGATATGTAGGAAACAAATAGAATTTTGTCCATTTTTATTAACTTATTGTGTCCTATCAGAAAAGTTGTTATGAAAAAAAGTTATAGCACTATCAGACATATAATATATCTTAATATAGAAAATAATATCTCATGGTTTCGTATGCTTTCGACGTTAAGAAATATTAGTACAGTAACCACTGTCATCTGCAACTCAGGAGATTAGTTTCACAAATATAGAGGGAACGAAATCCAGATTATATATTTTTGATATTATATTGATATTATATTTGATTTTGATATTATATTTGAACAAGATGAAACTTACGCTATGGTAAAAATAGGAATTACAGAATTTGAAGAATTGAATCGCACCAAATATGAAACTATAGTCAATTATTATAACAAAGAAATTTAGAAGATGAAAAATATTTAGTAATGCCTTTCCACCTAGTGCTATTCGATGTCCTACATTTGAACTGTTTATAAAAAGAAATAAAAACTATAACCACTAGTATCAATACAGAACACATCAACTTAATGGAAGGGAAGCCCAAAGGTAAATACTGAATTTATTTTACATCAAATTTGTTTTTATCCCCAACCAATTTTTAAATAAAACCCACTGTTTTAATAGGATTAAATTCTGGCTAGATTTTGTGAGGGTACATATTTTAAAAAATCGTAAACTTAGACCAATATAATTAGAGTGTACAATTTTGATAGGATACAACTCGGAAAAGAGTAGATTATCATAAACTATTGAAAATTGAAACCTTTAGAAATATGAAGTGAAATGCACTCGAAAAATGATTCGCCATACATACTCCCTGTGATGACTAATCGCTAATCAGTAATCACTGCAGCAAATACTATACAAGTATTTCAAATCATTACCTAATGTGGCATTTAAATGGCACAAACTAAAAAGCAGCTGAGAACTCTGTCGTTTACTCAATTTCATATTTTTAAAATTTATTACAACATTTTTTAGGTATCTTTGATATGATATGGTATATTGGATACCTTGAATCTGTAGTAAAATATCATAAACCGCACAAGCAGCAATTAAGTATATAAAAATGATAATTTGGCAAAAACTAAATTTCACAAGAAGTGAGAAAAACTGCAACTATTATTTATATAACCGTTAATATGAGTTTCAGGGGGTAGGGAAAAGCATATTGCATGTGTTGTATTGCATCTATACCTATTTTGTCACTTACTAATTCTTAAAGAAAATTAATTAGATTTACGTAATTATCATTCTAATTGTTATGATTGTACAATAAAAAGTATTAATATTCGTTATCACTCTAAGAAGCTTCTGTTTCTCTATTCTCTTGCGCATTATTAGTTTCCAAACTAGGGTAAAACCCTTGGGATGCCAGTATTAGTGTATTAACCATACGATTAAGTATACTTTATTGACTATATCAAAGTTTTGTATTTACCGATTAACATCGGAAACATGAAGTGTTATAAGTATAAAGCATGCACCTATATTACACCATGTCACAACATATGTATATTTTTTATATTTAATTTTACTCGTTAATCGCCATTAATATAAATTTTGAACTGTTAGTTACGTTACAGATATTTTTTATATTTTATGCTTATCTTTTCGTAGTTTTCAGTTTATCGTTATTATTATCGTTCACTACATAATATTTATTATTGACTATCTTTAATAAAATTACATTTAACATTTGCAAATGCTGTAAATTTGCATGATTGAATGAAAAATTGTTCTTTGTTTCTCAATAGTATTTTAGAAATTGACAGCATATATGCCAAATGGCACTAGTTCTTTGTATTATAACAACAAAACATACTGCAAATAGTCGTCAATACAATCCATAGAATTTTAGCTGACAGGAACGTCTTAATGTGGTACGCCAATTTCATAAGCACGACATTAGAAATTTCTGCCCCTGTTACTCGTTGACTTAATGTGCAAAAATTTAAAAGCTACGAGGTGGAAAACAGCCTTTGACAATTAATTTCCTTAAAAAGTTCGTTTAATTATAAACATAAACAAAAAGTCATTAAATGATAATTAGTTATTTCTACCATATAATGTCCAAGCCTAAATTAGGCTAAACTCGTTAACTTGAATACATTTGTTGTCTAAAAATATTACATAATTTATTAAGCTACAGTATATTCGTTAACTTAAATATTTTTTCTTATATACAAACGTTAAATGTGTCATTTACTTTAAATGGTATTTCGTTTTACGAAAAAAGTATTGCCACTACAGTAATATTAATTTAAACTATTAATACTATTAAAATTACATTTTTTCTTATCGTTGTTAAGGTTACTATTTTTAACAATAATATTAATTTTAGGCCTTTCTTTGATATTACTATCAAAAATATTCGGTTTAGATTTCATTTGTACAATCATCAGAAATGTATGGGCTCAAACCTACAGTGCTAAGTTCTTAAAAAAAACAAGGCTAACAAAGTTTATATTATAATTAAACCCCTTAAAGCTTTAGTATATTAAGGGTTAAGTGCCTACAAATATTTATATTGTCAAATTCAATTCTGCTTCCATTGACACTATGATTCATGAATAACAGATGAAATCATTATCAACGCAATCTACTATTTTTGAATAAAGTCTTGATAAACGTCAATTTTTATTTGAAAAAGAATATTATTTGAGCATAATATAATCCTTCCCTTTCTACTTCCTTGAAATGACAGTTATCCTTTACAATTTTTAAATCGAATGAGAGTACATAATCCATTTGAAAGAGGTTTTATGCAACTTATTCGTTAAATATTTAATTCGAATGCAAATAAATTTATGAAAATTTAGTATTAGTAATGAATATTAATGTTCGTTTGAATTACTTTAAATTCAAATTGGATTGTATTTGCTTTGGATTCCCTGAGCTGAGGAATAGAGATCCTACATTATCATATAGAAACCAGAAAGGAATTAGACTGATTGAAAATAAATGACATCGCTATTAGAACAGTTACTCAATATGGTCCCCGTCGTTTTCCATATCAATGATCACTTGTTCATTTCAGTGGTGACATCATTTCTCACTTGTCACAAATTCAAGGTCTGAAAAACTGCATGAATCTTATTGTTCAAATCTTCCTGCTCTGCATAAATTAGTTGTTTAACATGCGTCCCCCCTATACAAAAATTTAAGGACGTAGAATTTGGTGACCTCGGAGGCCATATATCAGGATCATTCAGAAGTAGAACAGTATCTATAATAAATAAGTTTAATTATAACCGTAATATCATCATGCTGCGGAATATTTTTTTTCCTATTTTCTTTTTCGTTTTATAATTACTAAATATAATTAAAAATTTAATAATTCCATTACATAAATAAAACTATTAGACATAGGTATAGGCACATGTACAACCATATGATTGGTAATTTTATATAGAATAAGGTGGTAAAAATATATTTTTCTATTAAAAAAACAGTTTTTGATGTTTATTTATTTCAAAATTTACCTAATGCCACCCTGTTTAACAAAACCCTGTATAACCATAATTACAACCACCCTATATAAAAAACTATAATGTTCGTACCATTAGCGAATATCTTGTACTTAGATTAATATATTATCAAAGACATTGTGAACCAATTAATTGACTTGGAAAATTAAGTTTCAAGATTACAGTGCAACTGTCAATTATAACATCATCATCATGAGGTCATCAGTCCTAAGACTGGTTGGACGCTAACCTGCAGCTTCTCCTATCTTGTGCTAACCTACGCATTTCGCTAATTCTGCTACAACCTACATCCCTTACTATTTGCGAGCAGTAGTCTAATCTAAGCCTACCTCTGCCTTTCTTCAATCCTAATTCTGCCTCCAAAATATCGCGGACTATTCCCCCATGTCTCAGCAAGTGGCCTACCATTCTATCTCTTCTCTTCTTTATGTTTTTCCACATACTTCTTTTCTCGCCGACTTTCTCTAATACTTCTTCGTTTCTAACCCTATCAGTCCATGGTATTTTCATCATTCTTCGGTAACACCACATCTGAAAAGCTTCTAATTTATTACTACTTGCTTCCCCTACCGGTCAAGTTTCGCAACCCTATAGTGCCGTGCTCCATACATACGTTTTCAAAAATCTCTTCCTTGTTTCTAAGTTTATTACCCCCGAGCATAAAAGTGCTTTCCTTTTGTTAAAAGCTACTCGACCCTACGCCATTCTTTGTTTTATATCTTTATCGCTTCTTCAATCCCAATTTATTTTACTTCCTAAATAAGTGAAGTAAAATAAACTGGGATTATAACAAACAAATGCAAATATTACTAAAGATAGGTATCATAAAATTAACATAAAATTACCAGAGGAATAAAAAAATACAAGAAAATATAAAGTATTCCATTTAAAATGAAAAATATTTCAGACCTTTCCGGTATAACCGAAAGTCCAAAGACTTTGAATTTAAAATAGTTTAAACGAACATTAATTAATATTCATTACTAACATCAAATTTTCATAACGTTATTTGCATTAGAACCATACAAAGCTTTTAACGAACCATTTACATGAATGATCGTGTATATACGTAATTTTATTTTAATCTTATTAATAAAGAAGAATAACAAAAAATTCCACACAAATTAAAATTATATCGGCGCCTTCGCCATTTACTTAACAACTACTAATTTCTTTTTACCCGTTTAGCTTTTAAAAAGTTTAATAAGAACAGTAAATATTGAATGGAATGGCCTTAATAATACAACAAATGCACAAAAATCATGGTCGAACTTATAAACATATTAAATATTAATTCGAAACAGATTATCACAAGGAATACCTCTTTAAGGATATTAATTATATAAATATTCGTTAAAGGGAAATATAATTGCTTTACTCTTCTATTATTTTTATAACATAATTGTGATTTAATAAAGTAAATTAAATTTTAGTAAAGATAATATTCTTTGCCGCCATAACAGCTTCTAAATTTTTGTTAAATGGGATGATAGTACCCCAAGAGCATCCCATTAAAATAAACTAATTTTAATGATGTGTTCCCCATTTCTCGAAACACAAATCATAATTCTTTTTTAAACTTCGTACCAATAGACCACTTAACATATTTTTCTTATTATTAAAATCTATTCAGCCATTCTAAAGAAAAATATGTTATTTATTTTTCTGTTTGACCCTATTATGACTCCCATACAACTTATTTTTATGTGAATTATAGGGGCGAAACAGACAATATGTTTTGTAATAAAATTTCACATAACATTGCCACACTTTTCTTGAAATCCTCCTTTTATAATTTCTCGTATTCGTTCTTCCTATTGAGACTACTGTCTGCCAAAGTATAAGCCAATTCATCAATAGAAAGGGATCAGAGATTTAGTTTTCTCAGCAGTATCTCAGCACAAGTCGTACTGAAATCATTGCCCATATTTCATTAAATATTTACCTGTGAAGTAAATTCTTCAGGGTTATGCCATAGCTGCCGTCGAAGTTATTTCGAAGTTTCGGTAATCATACAATCAGCGTTCTTCATTGTTAACTTCAGCTCTTGTTATGAATTCTTCCTGGAAGAATTTACGTAATTCCATAATTCCCGTGAAAGCCTTCATTCAACTAATATACATCTCTACGGGGTTAATGTCTATTTAATTTTTTTTAAATAGATGTTATTTTTAGATAAGTTTAGATAAGTTTTTTTTAGATAAGTTCCAGGAGAAAACAGATCAATTAATAAATAAAACGAGTAAGGACGAAATCAAGAACGCAGAAACTGAGTGGGAGGGTATCAAGAATAGTCTAGCTTCCGCGGCTACGGACGTTTTAGGACACGATAAAAGGGAAGCTAGGAAGCCCTGGATAACGGACGAAATCTTAAACTTAATGCAAAAGAGACGAGGCTACAAAAAACAGACGAGACGAAGAAGGACTGAAAACTTATAAGTCAATAAAGTGGGAAATCATTAGAAAATGTAGAAAAGCGAAAGAACAATGGATAGAGGATAAATGCAAAGAAGTAGAAGATAAGTTGCAAGTAGGTAAGACCGATGAGGCTTACAAAATAATTAAGAGGAACTTCAGGGATATAGGAACAATAAGTAGAAACGTTAGGAGTCAATCGGGGGACATACTGATCGGAAGAGAGGAGAAAGCGGATAGATGGAAGCAGTACTTAGGAAATTTATACGAGGGTCAGGAATTAGGAGAGATATTAGAGGAAGAATCTAGCATCGATAGGGAAGATGTAGGAAAACCTATATTGAGAGAGGAATTTGAAATAGCATTAAGGGGGCTAAAGAATAATAGAGCGCCGAGTGTAGATAAAATACAGGCGGAAATTTTGAAATGTGCGGGACAGAAAGTAGTAAATAGGATGTTTGAACTGGTAAAATACATATATGAAACGGGCGAGATGCCGGAGGATTATAAGAGGAACATTATCGTTACTACACCGAAAAAGAGAGGAGCCGACAAATGCGAGAACTTTAGAACGATTAGCCTAACTTCCCATGCGTCAAAAATCTTAACTAGAATAGTGCAGAAGAGGATGGAAAATAAAGCGGAGGAAATACTAGGAGAAGACCAATTCGGCTTTAGGCGAAATAGGGGAACTCGCGAAGCTATTCTGGCGCTAAGAGTAATGTTAGAGAAAACAATAGAAAAAGGAAAGAACGCTTATATAGGATTTGTAGATTTAGAAAAAGCTTTTGATAACGTAAGATGGGAAAAAATGTTCGAGATACTAAAGAGCGCGGGAATGAAGTATAGAGATAGGAGAGTAGTACACAATCTATACAAAGAGCAAACTGCTGTTATAGAAGTAGAAGGGTAAAAAAGGGAAGTAGGTATTAGGAAAGGAGTAAGACAAGGATGTACGCTATCACCACTAATTTTTAATCTGTACATCGAAGAGGCGATTAATGTGGTAAAAGATAGAGTGGATTTCGGGATTAAAGTACAGGGACAGAAACTAAAAATGCTGAGATTCGCGGATGATATAGCAATATTAGCATCTAGTAAGGAGGAATTAGAATCAGCATTGAACGAAATGGAGGCAGTGTTGACAGAGGAATACGGAATGAGGGTGAATAAAAACAAAACTAAAGTGTTAGTGTGCAGAGGGCGCGAGAGCAGAGCAAAAACGAAAGTACAAATTAATAATGAAAGGTTGGAGGAAGTTAAAGACTTCACTTATTTAGGAAGTAAAATAAATTGGGATGGAAGAAGCTATAAAGACATAAAACAAAGAATAGCGCAGGGTCGAGTAGCTTTTAACAAAAAGAAAGCACTTTTATGCTCGGGGGTAATAAACTTAGAAACAAGGAAGAGATTTTTGAAAATATATGTATGGAGCACGGCACTATACGGCTGCGAAACCTGGACGGTAGGGGAAGCAAGTAGGAAGAAATTAGAAGCTTTTGAGATGTGGTGTTACCGAAGAATGATGAAAATACCATGGACTGATAGGGTTAGAAACGAAGAAGTATTGGAGAAAGTCGGCGAGAAAAGAAGTATGTGGAAAAACTTAAAGAAGAGAAGAGATAGAATGGTAGGCCACTTGCTGAGACATGGGGGAATAGTCCGCGATATTTTGGAGGCAGAAATAGGAGTGAAGAAAGGCAGAGGTAGGCCGAGATTAGACTACTGCTCGCAAATAGTAAGGGATGTAGGTTGTAGCACAATTAGCGAAATGCGTAGGTTAGCACAAGATAGGAGAAGCTGGAGGTTAGCGTCCAACCAGTCTTAGGACTGATGACCTAATGATGGTGAGATGTTATTTTAGAAAATAAAATTGAGAGATTACAAAAACAACGGGAAACAAAATTAAATTACACTCATCATTAGTATTTCCTCTGCAGAAAGAATTAATGCCAATGAAATAAAGAAGTAATACCAATGTTCATTAGAATTAACCATTATCTGAAAACTCTAGTGTCCAGAGACCTCGAGGTAACAGAGCTAACTTTAACCACAGAGAAATTGAGAGAGCTGGAAGTTATGATTAATAAAAGCAATTTTAAACAGAATATGTCGCCCTATTAATACTTATGTTAGAGAACCACAACCAAGAGTATGGTTATCTAAACTTGAATACCATTTTATTCGATAACCATAGAATCGAAACAGTGCCACGATATATATATATATATATATATATATATATGTGTGTGTGTGTGTGTGTGTGTGTGTGTGTGTGTGTGTGTGTGTGTGTGTGTGTGTGTGTGTGTGTGTGTGTGTGTGTGTGTGTGTGTGTGTGTGTGTGTGTGTGTGTGTGTGTGTGTGTGTGTGTGTGTGTGTGTGTGTGTGTGTGTGTGTGTGTGTGTGTGTGTGTGTGTGTGTGTGTGTGTGTGTGTGTGTGTGTGTGTGTGTGTGTGTGTGTGTGTGTGTGTGTGTGTGTGTGTGTGTGTGTGTGTGTGTGTGTGTGTGTGTGTGTGTGTGTGTGTGTGTGTGTGTGTGTGTGTGTGTGTGTGTGTGTGTGTGTGTGTGTGTGTGTGTGTGTGTGTGTGTGTGTGTGTGTGTGTGTGTGTGTGTGTGTGTGTGTGTGTGTGTGTGTGTGTGTGTGTGTGTGTGTGTGTGTGTGTGTGTGTGTGTGTGTGTGTGTGTGTGTGTGTGTGTGTGTGTGTGTGTGTGTGTGTGTGTGTGTGTGTGTGTGTGTGTGTGTGTGTGTGTGTGTGTGTGTGTGTGTGTGTGTGTGTGTGTGTGTGTGTGTGTGTGTGTGTGTGTGTGTGTGTGTGTGTGTGTGTGTGTGTGTGTGTGTGTGTGTGTGTGTGTGTGTGTGTATGTGTAAAGGCCCCTGTTTAATGAACTAAAACGAAAAGGCTGTAAAGGTAAATGTAACATCACCACACACCTAACATTATTTACGCGTATGAGTATATTATTAGTAGTTGCTCTAAATGTTCAGCAATTCAACGAGCGACGTCTGGTAGTAAATATTTATTTATAATGTGAAAAAATGACCATTCTACAACAACGGAAGCCAACGGAGTATATCGGAAGTATGAATAATGTTGTAGAGCTTTCATATTGATTTCTGCATTAGAGATATGAACTTCTTTGTACTGTAAAATATCTACGATAACTGTTATATTAGAAAACCCTGGGCTGTTATCCAAAACTGCAGTAATTGTTTTCTTTATAGCCTTCGCAGTATCCTTCTCCAACTGAAAAATATACTGCCGAAGGTCCCAAATAACGTTCATAGCCATCCACTATTGAAAACTCATCTGTCTGTGGCTTTTTGCCAACTTTTCAATGGCTTCTGATATGCGCAAAAAATTTCCATATATATACGACAAATCGTGTTGGCTAGCTAGATTCGCTAAAGTCCGTTGCGCATTCGCAATAGCATTATTTGGATCTGGTGGTCGTTTGACATTCGCCATCAGACGATCGACAGTTGGATAACGGCCACGGATTGCCTCTGCTATGCGTTGAAGACCATGCGCTAAGCATGTTACATGTAACATATCATAATTATATGTTCCATTGAAAAGTCGACAAGCCGCTTTCATGTATGGCACAGCATCCATAAGAAAGAGTAGAACCATGTTTTTGGTCTCCTCATGTTTAGCGCCTCATACTTCTGTTAATGTCTCATCAACTAATTTTGCAGCGATTTCAACATGCGTCTTTGTCAATATTTTTAATGCTATATCACGTGGTTGTGTTACCGATATATCGCTCATTTATCCTATAACTACATTCGCCACTGGCAAGCTGCAGGCATTTGTGCTTTCATCAACAGAAGCCCATAAATATTTATCCTCAACTTCTGTAGAACAAACTGTAGATTTGACAGTGGCAGTTGCTTGCGATAGATAATTTTCTTCGAATCGTCGATTTTGTGGGCACGTTTACTTTGTCAAATTCGCCATTTAAACATTTCTCTATAAAGTCGTTTTGGATTGTCTGGTTGGGTCCACGAAATATTACATCCAACCATGAACTTAACCAATTCGCTATAAAACGTGGTGTGTGTTTCACAAGCACTGATCTGTCCAGTAACCGCAGTTTTATGTTTTTCGGAACACTAATGTCTAACAACATCCGGTTTGCGGAGATACGCTATGTATACATCACAATGAGAACACCGTAATTCACTACCGCAGAAATTCCATTATCCAACATTGTATTGTGACAAGGGATGGTTTTGGTTGAGATATCTTAAAATACTTATTGTCCAGTTATAATGCACTGTAACTATTTGTGTGTAGTACCGTAAGCAAATAAAAATACTGCGGCCGCCGGCCGGCCGTCCCGAGTTGTGTACAAACACACACCACTCTCAAATATTACAGTAACTGATTGGGCGGCATCGCGTCATTGGTTATCGCCAAAGATATTTCTTTTGCCTCGCCCTCGCATACCTTTACTATTAGCACATAGCGCATTGCACCTCCAATTCTTTTGATATTTCTAGTGAAACAAATAGAGCAGCAGGTAGCAAGCGGTTAATGAATAAATTTAATTTAATATGAAATTGTTGGATAATGTCCTACTAATTTATACAAACAATTAATTTACATTACAAAATTGTGAGCCAGAGTGTGGGCAAGCTACTGGCATGAAATGTTTTATTGTATAGTTTACAGTGGCGAATCGTCCATTAAGGCTGTAAGGCCAACTAAATTGCATATCATTTTTCGTGTACTCCCCTCTACCCTCACTTCACCGTGGATATCAATAAAGTCCGTTAAAACCAAGGCGGTGGACAGTTAGCCTAGATGGCGCGTACTGCCCGTTACTGACATTCACACACGAAGAATGATATGCAGTTTAGCTAGCAGTTTATCAATAGCCTTAATGGACGCCTCACCACTGATAGTTTGTTATAAGATTGTAATATTTCTTTACAGTACGCGGTGTTTATATTTCTAATATATATTTCAGAACACGAAGTCCGACTCTGAAATATTCGCAGTCAAATCCGGGGTTTAATGGGCTGTATATATTATTCTAAACACACAATTCCAATACTGACAATCCTCCTAACCATTCTCCATGTTGCATCTATTGTGTATGGATTTAACTTCCCATGAGTTTACTCAACCATAAGTCAAATAAGTATTTTCATTCAATCATTCAATTTGAACAAAATGATACGATATTTTAAGCACCCAGCTTAATGCTAGAGTAAACGCGGTAACACAGAATGACAATTTAACAGCACATGTCGCAAAGTTTGTTTCCAAGCTGGCTCTACTAAAATGCGTCAATTAAATTTTAACGAGCGATATTATTCCGGAAGGTGACCAACAAAGCTATTTAATCTTCCGTGTTGTGAAATTTTAATATTGCAGTGGTGGAATTGTGCATCATAATATGTAATTAATGTCGGTCCATTAGATAATATATATAAATAATAAGCCAACCGAAATAATGGACTGTGAATATGGGTTTTATATTCGTTTTCATTATAATTTTATTGGATATATATTGTATATTCTGTACCTAAAAATCGTGATTATATCAAGTAGAAACAGTCAGTGAATATGGTGATACATAATGGATAGTTCATTTAAAAAATTAATTGATATAATGGTTTTTCTAATTTAGATTGCTACACTGTCTGTTTAATCTTATGTAAATCAGTTTAGTCTAAAATATCGCAAAGCCATGGTACGATTTTGCTACTCACTAACTTTCGTACCAATGGTGAAATAAAATTAATATAACGTCTGATGTGTAATCAGAAGTTAGCATCTGATGAAACATCGAACGTTGTATATATTCACCATTTTTTGACATAAATTTTAATTTAATATACTCTATCTACTTTTTCTATATTTTACTATCCATATTGGTATATGTACAAAGTCGTGAATATTTGGTAAATATCTATCTATATTTACTAAACGGCTGTTTTCGTGTGTGAGTGTTACGAAATTTTTATGTCGATGTAAAAAATGCTTTTCGTTCGATTTTCAGCATATTGACTAAATCGATATAGTAAATCGACCCATGCGAACAATGTGGTAACTTTTGTTGTTTGATCTGAAGCCTCTATAGGCATGCTTCGGAGGTACCTTCAATATGAGCGAGGAGGTGGCGCAATATTATTGCGATTTGCTTACTCGTATTTACTAAACGGCTGTTTTCGTGTGTGTCACGAAATTTTTAAGTGGATGCACGAAATGCTTTTGGTGTGAAATTCGGCATTTTGACAAAATCAATATGTTAAATCAACCCTTGCGAACAACGTGGTAACTTTTTTTTATCCGAAACCTCTAGAGGCAATATTATTGCGATTTGCTTGATTCATATTTGAAATAGCTCTTCTGTGTCAGTAAATATATTTCTACCATATATGTACCTATAAATGTGTATCGTTGATATCCAGAAACCTTTGTATATCTACTAATAATTTTTTTTATGATAACAGACTACAGTTTTTACTAAAAATGTTGTGGTGGTAACAATATACCTATGTAATTAATTGTTTAATTTATAGTACATTCTTGATCAGATTAATATATTACTATTAACAAATAGACAATAAAACAAAAATAACAGGTGTGTAGTATTACTTTATTTGACGTAATATTATACGAGTAAAATGTTTAACGTTTGTGTTACTCTATTACTTCAAGTAGTACATACCAACTTAACGAAATCCTCCACCAACTTTATTAAAATTTAACAAATCAGACATCTATTATCTATTATTTTTAATCAAGCTGAACATAACTTTTGCTATTTTCTATTTAGCCATAGTTAAACAAATAAACCATTGTTTATTTGTTTAAATATGGCATTGTTAATTATTAATAAGACATAAAAAGCACATTTCTTTAGATTTTAATAATTATTAATAATTGGTAATAATTCACTTTTAACAAAAGGAATTAAAATAAAAATTAATAAATCTGACTAACATTCATAACGTTTGATCAGCGAGATAACAGATAACATCATTCGAACTATATAAGTAAGTCAGAATTCACAAACAGGCATGTCAACTCAAGTTTTAACAACGATTATCGATGTAAAAGGCACGTGCATGAGTACTGCAGAATAATTATATCGCACGAAATATAACCTACATTATGCGAAGTATAGTGTACTAGTATATATGCGAACTATTAGTAGTAAGTTATCGTACATATACGATAACTTACTACTATAGTATATATACTAGTACGATACTACTATAATTTATATAGGTTTTATACTTAATTTGCATTGAATATTAAAATTTAATGATGTAAAATGTTATACCACAAACAGTGAAATTCATAAGTGAAATCATTTTCATCAAGTAACGATGTGATACTCCAGAAGATTTTCAAAGAAATCCCCGTCCCCGAAAAATCTTAGAATATGAACGTATTCATCTTTTGTGAAAGAACTGTGATCCTATATTAGCTATTTAAAATTTCAATAGAACATTGATATTACAAAATAACTTTTTGTTTAATAATGTTTTTCTCGGATTCATCCTTTTAATATTGAACGTTAATGAATATTTCACAGTTTCTGCAGTACTTGATAATATATGTAAATTACATATTAAAACATTGAAAAACTATGGTAATCTCGGACTGAAAAATAAAGATAATCTCTAATACATTTTATATCGATTATTATTTAATGACATTTTAAAAAACCATTTTTGATTTCACTTTAACAGTTTTGGGTTTCTAAGTCTAAGAGGACTAAGATAATTATGATACAGACTTTTAGAGACTGTCTCCTAATATTTGTAACGTTGCCAATACTTGTTATCAATAATTGTTAATGCTTTGCACTAGCAAAAATGTCATAGTTTTAAGAATTGTTTTTCTCTAATACTCTGTAAGCCATCATCACCGTGATATAAATACAATATTATAATTAATGATAAGGTACGAAAGGATTACTACTATAATTCAAAGGGTGACATATGTTACATAGGAACAAAGTAATTATAATTTATACAGTATGAAATAATTCCGAGTTCGAAATGATAATAAGATGGATTTGATATAACTTACAATGTACAAACATTTGTATTTCATATTTTTTTATAATATTTAAACATAATAATTGCAATTAACGAACACTACTGCGTTAAGTTATTAATGTTGTTCTTTCCCTACTTCGCAAATATTCTATAGGTAAAACTAAGTTTTAAACAATTCATCAGATATAAAAGTGATTCGTACTAGTGAGTATACCGAAGACATCTGTTTGATTACGAAAATTTTAAAAAACTTAATTTATATAATGTAATATGATGTTCTATACAATTCAGTCACTTGTTTTAGGGTATAACCTTGTTTTAACTTTGGAAGTATATTTCAAATAACGTGATTTATTTATTAAAAACCACCCTACTCATAAAAACATCCACAACGATTTTTTTATCCTTTAATAGAAATTAGTGTAATTTTTAATAAATGTAAATTTTTGATATATACATATACATATAATTAAATACTGTAATACTTTACACGCAAAAAATACAGTAATAGAAAAAGTAATTTTCTTATTACTGAAGAAGGTTAGAACCTTTGAAGTGAAAATAGCACTGACTTAGTTTTGCACAAAACACTATACACTACATTCGACGCGCGTTTCGTCAACACAGTTGGCATCATCTGGAGATGATTAAAATTAATCTTATGCTAACAATGTATCCTACGTATACCTAAAATATTGTTATGGCTTAGTGAGTGCTGACCGTCACGGTTGCGGCTCATTGAACTACGATCGACAAGGCTGCGGCCCAGTGAGCCGTGAGTAACTAACCAATAAAGTGACCTATGCGGAATAGGCCCTCTGTCACTATTCATATTATTTTTACACTTTTCAATTTCTAAACTTTCAAATGCATCTAATTATCTAGTATTTATTACATTCATAATTAATCTTACGTTGCTAATATATCTTATGGTTGTTCTCGAAGGCATGTTGGGCAACACTGGACTTATCTGTTCTACCACATTTGAGATGCGCCATGTGCTCTTTGAGCCTGATTTGAATAGATCGTCTGGTTTGTCCAACGTACCTTTGATTACAGTCGTTACAGCTGATTTCGTGAATCTCCAACCTGTCCTTAGTGTTAATCTCATCTTTTGGATTGCCTAAAACTTCCTTTAATTTATTTCTTGATGAATGAACTACTGTCATCCCTATATCTTTAAAAATCTTACTAATACCACGGTTGAATCAATTATCGTAAGAATAGATACATATTTTTCTGAATGTTCCCTTTCAGTTTGAAACGTCGAGTAATTTCGAAGTGTTCCTTTAAATTTACGTTTCCTAATCATTCCTTCAACTGTACCAACAGAATAGTCATTACACTCAGCTATAAACTTGATTAACGCTTTTTCTTAAGTAAGTAAGTTAGAATTTGATATACACAGAAAAGAGACCAGTACTCTCAGATATATCCCTAATGATTGCCACAATTGTGTTCAACACAAAATGGCGAGCCTCGATTTTCTAGTCCATCACCTACTAAGCTTCCTTCTCAATAAAGATAAGTTTGAAAAAGAAAATACCTGATTACAAACATCATGGTTAACACTGTATGGTAGATTTAAATAGATAATGATGACCATAGTTTCGCAATCATTTTGTATTACCCTAAATTCTTTATAAATTTTGGTGACGTATTCTAAAGCACATTTCATATTAAAAATTAACGATACATTAAGAAAAGAATCAAGATCATAAAGATAATATAAATCATTTACTGATTAGTGATTGTGCAATCAGTAAATCTAAATCTAAATTAGTATCTACCTCCATGTAGAAAACCGCTGTGAAGATGCTATTTGAAGGTACCCAAAGTATAGTAGTATAGACTAACAATAAAAATTGTGATAAAATCAAAAGACGACATTTTAATATACGGTTATATATACTTAACTATCATCACAAAGTAACAGCTATCTATCTCCATAAGTTTTCGTTATCACTTCGTACATAAGTCATGTGTTGATAATTGATCATATAGTTGAAAGTTTTATAGATGTAACCGTACATTTAGAATTCGATATTCCAGCGACCAAACTTTACTTGAAGTTTGTAATGGTTCGAAAAGTGGGTCACCTGAATAAACATCTAAGCATAATGAACAAGTCGGATGAGGGAAAGCCAGTAGAGATAGTAAAGGTAACAAGTAGAGCACCTTTCATTAACATTCAATCTCTATGAAATTACTCAGAAGTAATTTTAGTTTTTGGCACTGTAAATATATAATTACCACTTAGTTACACAAGCAAGCACCGTTAAATATTAACTGAAGTTGAAATTGATGTAATACTGCCACATATTTATTGTCGATTAATATTTATTCCATGTAGCCTGATAACAGGAGTTCGAATCTACGGATATATTTATTGTTTATATTTTCTGATAAATTACACCAATCCTCACACATTCTTTATTTTTGTTACCATATAAAATGAATTATAGTACATATAGGGTAGCATAAATCAAAGCATCTTGTGCCACATAAACTATAAAATATTTATAGGTATACATTATACAGAGAGCACGGAAAATTTGAAATAGATTTGTTGACAATTTAGGTATTATTCTCATTTAGTTTCGCATTTTTTAAAGTAAATTTCATACGTATATTTTATGAGTTATTTAAAAAGATAAATATTACAGAAAATAAAATATGACGTTATTTTTAAACAATTACCCCAATATTTTTATTTCACATTAGAAACCTAGGTAAAATTCTAATCTTATTGTATATTGTGCATTTAAATCCCTCCTCAGCTACATCGTTAACTATCTTAAGTATACATGGGTATTGCACTTAAGTAGAGGTGACAAGCTATTTTTAATGATAAATACCCCAACCGGGGGCTATAATCTTAATCTACTGTTATGAAAATAAAAAGAAAATATAAGGTTTTCGGTCACGTGGGAAACAACTGTACAAAGGGCTGGCTTGGCTTACAATGTCGGAAGGTGTGCAATTATTGTTCATCGTATGTGTAATTTTGTAGAATAATGATGGTAGTGCTCTCAACAAGTAAATGTGGCCCAGGATTGTAGACAACATAAATCTGGATCTCATTTTCTTAATAAAACTTTGAGTAGAAAAATATATAAATTATTTACAATAGAATTAATGCCGGTGCTCGATATATTATATCAAAATGTCAATAATCTGGACATATACAAATTATACGTTGGTTGCCAGCAAGATGGAACACCAGCCCATTATACTCACCTGATCAGTGAACATCTGAATATAGATTTTCCTTGGCAATGGACTAGTAAATAGGATCCTATAGAATGGCTGGCCACATCCCCTGACTTGACTCCGTTAGATTATTTTCTATGGAGCCACTTTAAATTTGAAGTGTATGTTGATAAACCAAATAATATTGTAAGCCAATAAGTCCTTAAAAACCGAGGCACGAAATTAGATTAATAAAGCTTCAAGTAATGTTCTACGAAAGTCACAAGATCATCTAGAGTATTGCTAGCACATTTGTGTAAATCAATTTCAACATTTCTAACATTCTTTTTTTAATAAGTTTGTCATTCATTAATAATTTTAATATTAAATCAATTTTATTATTTTAATAATACTATAACTTTAAGGTATAACACAAAATGTAATTCAAATTGTATGGAAATAAATTCAAGAATTAAATAAAAAGTAATGGTAACTATTTGACCAATGAAGTTTGTGATATGCTCTTATTATTTTTAAGCTACGCTATAGATAAGAAATTCAATTTAAAAAAAGCACAGTTGAAACAAAAATCGGCTTGTCCGAGCATTTCTTCGAAAAACATTTCTGCATTTAATAAATTTAAATGCTGACTATATATGAGATTAACTAAACCGATAGTACGATATTGTCCCGATATACAAATTTTACACTAAAGTAATCATTTGGTTTTTGAATTTCGCAGAATTTATTAATTATCAACCTCTAATAAAAATTATTTTGTCCTTAAAACATATGTTTAAACATACCAAACTATAATTTTTCGTGTTTTATTAATATAACTATAAGAAATACTACGTCAGTTTGCATATTCATTTCTCAGACCAATTAGTTGATGTTATGATATTGATATTAATATAAACAATTTAAAGTAACATACAGCTAGACTATTATACGATTAGAGCCCTGTCCATTCTAATGAGTGTGATAGAATGAACATTTTTAATTAAGCGAAAAATGTACCACGTATATATACCTAGTGCTTTTATTTCATAGCAACCCACCCCACTATTTTTTTAGCAAGGCAAATGAGCTGAAACAGAAAACATGAAAATTTGTATGTTGAATGGGAAGTTCCAAACCAATATCCATTGCAGTTTAGGTTTCGTTGCCTTACTCCAGCTACCCCACTTAAAAATTTTAAATGGCATCCCCTATCTTATAATACATACTTTTAAATCTCTTAAATTCTGATTCAATTCCACTTAGCAAACTTAAATCGGTTGATCCGTTCTCTTAAAGGAAGCAAAAACACAATTTAAATAAAATAAATTAATGTAAATTAATGTGATATTCCTAAGAACCATGTTATGAGTTCAATGAAATAATGAGGCACTGTTTTTGTAGAATCGCTGAAGTATTATGAAGTATAATTTTACTCTGTCAAGTGTTGTCAGTTATAGTGATAGTCATAGAATTCATAATGGTGTATAAAGACTGTATAAGGATAAGAACTGAAATTATTTTTATTTATGGTGCTGAAAATATTGTGCTAGTGCGACAGTCGCTATTTTTAAAGAAAGGCATAACGACAAAAATGTGGCACACCGATTCACCTTGTTCAAAAATTTCAGGAGACTGAGTCCGAGTACAACAAAATAAATAAGCTGCCGAGAGTTCTTAGTGAATCTGCACAAATTGGGATTTTAGGCATTTCGCCATTGAACCTACCACTCCATTTCCAAATATTGCAAGGTTATATTTTAGTTGTTCCATACACGAATATTCAAAACTAAACAAGTTCCTTCCTTACAAAATTAACATTATTCATTAACTCAGCAAAGATGACTATGGCAGAAAGATTCAATTTTGTAAAATAATGACTTTGAGAATTCAAAATGACTCGGATTTAATAAAGAACATTCGTTTCAGTGATAAAGCAACATTTATTCTTAATAGTTTTGTAAATAAGTATAACTATAGGCACTGAAATATTAAAAATTCACATGTGTTTCAAGAGTATCATATTCGGTTTCCTTAAAAATTCGACGTCTGGGCTGGAATTCTGTAAAATGAAATAATAGGACCTATTTTAATTGAAGAAAATTTAACTGTTTATCTGTACTTAAATTTATTAGAAAATCAAATCGACCATCTGATAAAACAGTCCTTAGAAAATAAAGTCAATGAAGAAGAAAATTCACTGTTGGATGAACAAAATTTACACTTTCAACAGGATGGTTCACCAGCACATTACTCATTACGTATTCGACAATAGCTTATTCCTTTAGGGATATTCGGATATTTGAAGGCAGTTGTATATAAAGTTCCCCACAGAATATTTAATACCAAAGAAATAGGATAACCCACACATGCAGGCTAATTACTAAAGACACATTTCAAAATGTCCTACAAGAATTCGAAAATACATTGTACTTATGTTTAATCTAAAATAGTGGACACGTTAAGTACTTAATCAAGTAAGGTTTCAAACCGTGAAAATAAATTTATTCCATTAATTTATTTTGAGCTTTACTTTCAGTTTTCCAATTTCACTTTTCTAAAGCGAGTTGAATCAGAATTTTTAAGAACTTTTAAGGATGTATTACAAGATGGGGAAGCTATTTAAAATCTTTAAGTATGGCTAACTGGGGAGAAGGAGGTGAAACTTAAACTGCAATGGACACTAGTTGTAAACTTCACCTTTGATATCTAAATTTCATGTTTTTTTTATCTAGAGATCATTTTCCTTGCTAAAACCTATAATGACGGCGGGTACTTATGAAATGAAGGTACTGTATATTGCATCAACACTTATAATTTCCAATCAAGAATATTCATATTTCACATTCATATTTTTGTAAAAAGGATAAGGAGAGAAATAAAGTATGAAAAATTAAAAATTAACTAATTTGATGAATTGTAGGTTGGCCAAAGATGAAGAAGAAACTTCTAATATTGCCAGATGAAGTCATAGAAAGAAAACAAAAGAAAGGAAAAGACAAACCTAAAAGTGATAAAAGTAGTAAATCTGGCAAATCTGCTAAATCTAAAAAATAAGTGTAATTATATATTCGAATTAAAAATTCTAAAATACGAAATGTGTGTAATGTATGAATACGAAACCATAACAATGTACAAAAAATGCCTAATTTGGCATAGGAGTAAAATATAAACAAAATAAGTGACAAATAGGATATAGAAAAATAGTCAGGAACGTTAGAAATTTATAAAAGTATACCCTAATGTGAGCACATAAAAACGTCATTAATATGTCCATTTAATAAACTTTTTGTCTACATCAATCAGAGAAATTTAAGTGCCATTTCTCCTGTATATAAAAAGTATTTTATACCTTTTTTCGCAGTCATATTACTTATAGGTTATCTCATAACACTATGGTTATTAAAAGAAAATAAAAAAAACATTAAGCGGACTGTATGAAAATTTAGCGATGTTGGAATTCTGTTACCTTTGGTAGTTGTTGTTTATGAAGTCACAATAGAAAAATATGCAAGAACAACCACTGTATCGTACGCCAAACGAAATAATTCTTGTTTTGACCTCTCGTCAATGTATTACAAAAACTAATTCCAACAGAGAGTCACGAGGATTTTTGTATAAGTTGAATATATGCTTTTAGGCTTATTTATGCAGTGCATACAATAAAGAAATATGATTCTCTTTGATTATGAAAGAAAAATATTATTAAATAATTTAGGTATTTATAATGGTTTTTTTTATATTTTATATTATGAAAAAAATAAACACATAAAGTCATAATAAAAGTCATATAAACTGCAATGGACACTAGTTGTATACTTCACCTGTGATATCCAAATTTCATGTTTTTTTTTTCTAGAGATCTATTTCCTTACTAAAATATATAATGACGGCGGGTATTTTTGAAATAAAAGCACTATATTTTGCATCAGCACTTATAATTTCCAATCAAGAATATTCATATTTCGCATTCATATTTCTGTAAAAAGGATAAGGGGAGAAATAAAGTATGAAAAATTAAAAATTAAATAATTTGGTAAATTGTAGGTTGGCCAAAGATGAAGAAGAAACTTCTAATATTGCCAGATGAAGTCATAGAAAGAAAACAAAAGAAGGGAAAAGACAAACCTAAAAGTGATAAAAGTAGTAAATCTGGCAAATCTGCTAAATCTAAAAAATAAGTGTAATGATATATTCGAATTAAAAGTTCTGAAATACGAAATGTGTGTAATGTACGAATACGAAACCATAACAATGGACAAAAAATGCCTAATTTGGCATAGGAGTAAAATATAAACAAAATAAGTGGAAAAATAGGATATAGGAAAATAGTCAGGAACTTTAGAAATTTATAAAAGTATACGCTAATGTGAGCACATAAAAACGTCATTAATATGTCCATTTAATAAACTTTTTGTCTACTTCAATCAGAGAAATTTAAGTGCCATTTCTCCTGTATATAAAAAATATTTTATACCTTTTTTCGCAGTCATATTACTTATAGGTTATCTCATAACACTATGGTTATTAAAAGAAAATAAAAAAACATTAAGCGGACTGTATGAAAATTTAGCGATGTTGGAATTCTGTTATCTTTGGTAGTTGTTGTTTATGAAGTCACAATAGAGAAATGTGTAAGAGCAACAGCCATCGTACGTCAAACGAAATAATTCTTGTTTTGACCTCTCGTCAATGTATTACAAAAACTAATTCCAACAGAGAGTCACGAGGATTTTTGTATAAGTTGAATATATGCTTTTAGGCTTATTTATGCAGTGCATACAATAAAGAAATATGATTCTCTCTGATTATGAAAGAAAAATGTTATTAAATAATTTAGGTATTTATAATGTTTTTTTATATTTTATATAATGAAAAAAGAATAAACACATAAAATCATAATATAACAGCCCATCTAATATATAAAAAAATGTTTTCGAATAAATAACCATAATCTAGAAAATACACATACAAGAAAAGGATGGAAATATTTGTAATGTGGCGGTAATGCGGAGAGCTTTACCACTGATTATTACAACAAACCCTTCATTGTTCGAATGGTTGCCATTCTGACAATACCATCTGAACTAGGATGGATATTTTCCATACATCCAAGCAATGGCGGTAGGTTTTCATTTTTTATTAGAACTACTAGTTCTAATAAGAGTGTATTTCTTGTACTGTTTATGTCGCTTATTTCTTTATTACAACGTTCAAACATTCGATGTGCCAAAGCCGAATATCAGCATGCAATCATTGAAGGAATTGTCACCGTCTAAGACGAATAAATAAGAGATGAGATATGTGTTGGCCTAATAATATCTTCAGTGGCTCTAATGTTAATAAATTACCTCATTTATAAATAAATAAATGACCGAAAGGTCATTTGGAACGACATTTAACAGATACAAAACTCTATAATTTAAGACAGACTCCTACTTAAGTAAAAACACAGTACAATTTTTCATAGGTCAGAATTTGTCCATCCAATATTCTTACCAAATTAGATTTGATACTTTTAATTCCAGATTCCTAAAGGCCTCTAAAATGACGTACACTCGGAGGATTGGAGAACCACTGAACTTTCTCCTGTTCGGTGGTATCCTTCATATATTTGGAGAGTTCCCTGTTAACTTCAACAAAAGTTGTTGGAGTCCGAATCACAACAATCCGAAAATATCTTTCGTGCCTCCTACGAGTAATCAATCGCCGTAAACCTGCTAGCAATGATTCGACTGATAAGTCAGAATCAAGATCTAAATGAACGGTTTATATAGAAAAGCATGCGAATAAACACAAGTATGCTTTCTGGGATTGAACTCCACGAAATTTGCCTAGTCTTATAAGGTAAGATTCACTGTAGTCGACATCAACACGCTGAAGTAGTTTAATATATTTTACATCGGTAGGTAGCAAGTCACCCATCATGTGTTGAAGAGAATTTGTCTTAATTCGAAAACATCGCAAATATTTGGATAAGATGAATGGCATGTCTAGAGGAAAAAATCCTTGGAAACTTGGTGAGAGAGGAGAAACTGAAGTCCTTCGGGCCAAGATGAAAATAGGTTTAATGCACATCTTCGATGAGCAGATCGGTTAAAAGTTCAATGAATAAATACAGGATGTTTTGGTCACATGATAAAGAACAATGGGAAAGACGATCGCCCACCCAGAGGGCACTTGCTCGTCAATAAACGTATTCAATTTTCAAGATACTTACAGAATGCCCTTTTTTAAGGCTCTGTATTTCAGAGGAGAAACTCATGCGTTTGATATGCCTAACGAGAAGAAAAATGGTATCATGTAATTCATGAAACGTCCATGCAGTTTAAAAAAATAATTTAACGTTATTAATTAATCGAATACACTACGCAATAATACCTTTCATTTTGTAAACATTTGAATATCTTTCCAAAAGTATATTTGAGGCATTAAGAAAACTAACGAAGAAATTGTCTCTTTTCCTCTAAAAATATTTTTTCTAAAAAGAGTTATTTTCGAACACTGGTACGATTGACCAAGTTTCCTGTGAAATTTTAACCAAGACAGGCCCACTCACAGTTGGTAACCATTGATAAGATCATTTTGAAGAAATTTCCAAAAGGCACAATCGGCTAAATTGTCTATTGAATTGATTGGTGTCAACAATCTGGAGAATATGACTTACACGGTTAATCATAAACGTTTTCCATCAATAAGGGAGCAAGTTTATCAAGGATAACAAAGTAATAGAATGATCAGGCACACCAGGAGAAAAATCTGATTGTTTTGGGTAGATTTGAAGAAACCAGTAAAGTCAGACATTGCTGCATGACAGCACTGCTGCGCGCAGCTCTAACAGGAGAAGTGAGATTTTTTTCAGTAGAGCCATTCTGGACATTCTGGGCCGAAATAACATATAGACTATAGCTGCATGTTTTTTTCTCATAGCTATCAACTAATCCACGTACTTTACAAGCCTAAAATGATTCTGGAATAAAACATCGTAGAATTTTAAGAAATGATAATGGAGAGAATTCTAAATGATACCAAAGCCATCGATTTACAATAGCGTAACATTATAATCAAAAGTTTCATCCCACCGCAAGCTTTAACTCCATATCTATTGAATAGGATATTTGAAGAAGAAAGTTAATAGAGTTAAGAAACCCAGTGGTTCAAATAATCGAGAGATTTCAGATAGAATGTTTCGCTTAATACAGCTTCTATCACTAGAAAAAATATGAAAAGTGGATATCTTGAGATGAAAAATTTATGAAAGAATTTTTTCAGCAAATAGGGTGGGCTACAAGAACAAAATTCTAAAAAGAATACCGTCTGTCAATAATTTCAATCATTCACTACGTCAACACTATTTTAAAGGTTATATTTTCAATTTTGCCCAACAATATTGCTAAATTACATTTTCCGAGAGGAGGCAACTATTTTATTATGGCTTATTTATAGTCACACATATTTTAGTCGTAGATTTCCATGTGGTCATTAATACTCTCATTAATTTTAGTTAAATTAATATTGTTTCACTTTCGATAACCTAATTAATATCAACATAAACTAATGGTTCACTAGAATTTTACATCATAGTTTGATCTTTAAATGATGGGCGACTTCGAAAAGTATTAACGACAGTGATAAATTTTAATTTAGTATGTCATCCAGAAAGATTGTAATGAACCACATTCGATATATTCTCTGAAATATATTGAATTATACACTTTATCAAAAAGTACGTAGCTGTTTTAATACTAAGAAAATAATTACCTATGAAATTAATTTGATATTGCCTATATTTCCGTAAAACGTATCAAAAATGTTTCATTACATTCTTTCTCGATGGTATATTCAGAAGAACGAGTACAAAATTGTACAGCTGATAACCTAACGAAAACTATTCAGCACTCAGCAAAACTCCCTCTAAATCAGATAAGGCTGCCAAATACAACTTGAAACATTTTTTTAGACTACCTAGACTGATTATACCTAAAATGACTTCATACCAAAATGTATTCTATGGAGAATTGCTACCAGGGAAGTTAATTTTGAAAGTATTTAGCTATTACATTTTTAACAACAGAAACGTTGTTACAATGTGGATTAAGTATTTTAATATTGAATACTCAATTAATTAATAATCAATACTCCAGTAATTTGTATTAACTGGTAACATATATTTTACGAGAGATAATTTAAAGTTTTATTTAGTTGATGCTGTACATTCAGAATTATTGGTTTTTTCATTCTTGTAACACAAAATATTTTATATATTAGTTAATGGGCCTAATTATCTATTAAAATTAAGTGCCAAATGTGAATAAAGTTTTCACAGTGTCCCAAGATAAAGTTAGAATGCATAGAATTTCCTATTATCATTAAAGACGGTCTAATAAGGGTTCTTAATCATGGATTTCGTAATATAAATTAACAGCGCTTGAATAGTTTTGGCAAGGAAAATAGTTACCAAGTAACTTATCGTATATTAAAATTGTTTCAATCCACGATACATGCATTTTACATGTTAATATTTGCAGTAAGAAATAGTAGGTAGTAGATATAATTATTTATAATTAACATAATTCGATATATTGTTCAATGTAATATTTTGATATATCTGATATTGAATTTCAAAATTTTAATGTAAAGTTTACTATTTCTTCTTCTTTTAGACATCAAACCTGTGAAATAAAAATAGTGGCTTCGGTGGTATGACTCGAATACATATGTGTATGTTTGTTGATCGTTCCTTTGTTAAATACTGTAAGTCAAAATTTATTATTATATTATACATATTATAAAAAAAATAGTAAAAATTATTGTAAGAAACTATTGTGAGGATTATACTAAAAAAATGTAAATTACTTTAAAATTGACATTAATGTAGCGTGAAAGTCAATTGAAGCAAAAGAAAATAATTTATCAAAAGATTAACGGCTTAGATTTGACTCATTTGTCTATTTACCTTGAATCTTAATTATAAATTCATTTGAGTTATATAATTATTAATCTTTAACTCACAAATTCCAACTTTACAACGAGCATTATAACATTAAAATTGGTCAACAAGAAAACAGATGATGATGATGATAATAAATTAGTTTTCTTTTTTAATTATGCCTTAGTGAAAAGAAATAACCAAAGAAAAAACAAAATATTGATATATCGTCTTAGCTGAACAGTTAAACGAGTGTAAAAAATAAACAAATAACAGAAATAGGAGCGGTCTAAACTTTATATATTTTTTTCATACCTATATGTCAAACGTAGAAAGACGCTCAAGAGACACAGAGAAGCGGCAGTCATCAGATCGTTCAGTAAAAGAACTGATCATTAGATCAGTCAACATTAAGGAGCTATGGAATTATAAATTAATCTTAAATTTTTAAGGGGAAGACATTATTATCCTGGAGTTTATTTTTTGTACGTTTCGCTAATTACCTAATTTTCATACTTTTTCTAAATTATAAATCCTATTAAACTTGCTATTTAACTTGCTATTAAAAATGCTATTAAAAAGAATGTGAAAAAATTGTTCGAAAGTATTTCGATCTATAAATGTACACTTGCATGTAATGTAACTTGCACATTTTCGAAAAGAAATTACAATTGTTTTGTTATATAGTCATTTAATTGTAATTAAAGATAAGTAGAGCTATTACATAATTACTTTTTCTCAGAAAAAAAGAAATGTTATAATACAATATTAATTTATATATATGAGTATATCACTAAAAAATAATTTCTGTTTACATATCGGAAATGATTATATGATCTAAAATTATGACTCTTTCTAACATTTTTTCAAATTATCCAACTCCAACTCATTAAGTATTGAGCTCATTGATATTGAAAATTATTGAGCCTTTCATATTCATGATGAAAATTTAAGAATAAACGTAACGTTCTCCAAACATATCGACAAAATGATACCCCATACTGGTAATGTTATTATTGTTGGTAAATATTACTTATTATTCACTATAACTAGTCAACCATTCTTATTATTCACTAGAATAGTAAGATTTTAAATTTTAATATTGTTGTTATGTTGAAACCAATCAAAAGTGAGTTTCAACATAACAACACTCTTTCGATAAGAAAAGGCCACAAACCTTATTTTGGCTTTGTGATTCGTGCATAAAATATGTTGAGAAACACGGAAAATCTTAAAAATATTCACCGAAAATGAACCGAAGTTACCCTCTCTCGTCTATCTTCTATATTTACTAAACGGCTGTTTTCGTATGTGTGTCACGAAATTTTTAGGTCGATGTACGAAATGCTTTTCGTTCGAATCTCGGCATTTTAACAAAATCGATAGTATAATTGGCCCTTACGAGCAACGTGATAGCTTTTGTTTTTTGATCGGAAGCCTCTACAGGCATGCCCGGAGGTGCCTTCGATATGAGCAAGGGGGCGGCGCAATATTATTGCGATTTGCTCACTCGTACTATTATTACCATGCGCTGGTATCCAGACCTGCCCTATATATCTTCATCTCCTGTCAAATGCGAGAAGTGAGACCAGTTTACATATATTTTGAAAGGCAACTGGTATCACGACCATAAAGCTGTATTTAATAATAACAGTTGTTAGAATATGAAAAATAATCGCATATAATTCATAAAATCAGTCAGATAAAGAATAGTCAGTGTTTCCATATATAGGTCCCTCTTTCGTCATCCTCGTACAGCAAATAATTTTAAATTAGACTGGTGGCTTCCAATTCAAGTTGATGACGTCTACCAAATTAATTACAGCCTTGATTTAATCACCAAGTTTATGGGGTTAAAACTTCAGTTCTTTATGAAATTATAACAAATGATCACTAAGGTTTAAAATGGGATTTCCACAGCGTTGACTCAAGGATGACTGTATCTGGAAAACAGAAATCTCGTTGATAAAAGATAGGTTAATCCAGGGTTGTGAACAAAATGTCTCGAGCTCAATAAGATGGGTCAATTAATTCCCGTGAGAGACTTCCAGCGGCGGTAGAGACAAGTGGTTGTTTTATTAAGCTGTTTACTTATCTAAATTGGAGCTCAAACTAACCACCTTTGAACAAACTATGTCTGCTGATAACTTGATGACTTTTAAATTGGCGGCCGTAGAAGTCAAACAATTTTAACTCATTAAGTGTATAAAAGTTTCAAACCGTACATGGTTAAAGAATAGCTAATTATATTCATAAATAGAAATTGTATGTACTAAAAGCATTGTAAATGATTTAAAATAAAATTGTGGATTGTCAAGTTATATTACAACTCTAAATTCATAATTAATAATAACATAATTCATGCAAGTAAGTAAAGTCACCATACAATACACAATTAGCTATTATATACAGTTACACTTTTAAGCATATTAATATGTATCTGTTGAGGACACTGCAATCAACATAAATCCATTGCGCATGTACGCATTTAGGGTGAAGCCATACAGGGAAACAAACCACCCTCTATGTAACTTAACAGCGTGCCTAATGGCAGCATTTTCTGTATAGAGTAAGTTTGTAATTTAGTGTATATATTCTCAATGAATTACTGAAATAGTGATCGGTGTAGTGAATCGTAACTCCTAATCCAAAGATACAACAAGAATAATACAAAATAAAAAACTACAGTCCACAATTTAAAATACTTCAAAAATACATATAATTAATATTGAATGGTAGCGATGTACAAAAGAATGCGTCGCTAACATTTTTGGTGCTTCGAGCCGGATGTGCTAACATTTTTGGTCTTTCTCGATTCGAATGTGCAGCATTTTTCGTTCTTTTCGCGGAGTGTGCAACCACCGTCCTTAGGATTAAAAGTTGCGCGTTAAAAAAGTGTTATAAAAGGAAAACTTTTATGCAACAGTTTGGTAAAAACACTCAAATACGATACAGTTAAAAACCGGTCATAAAATTGTTACAAAAAATAAATATCAGAGTAAAATTAAATAAAGGAATTAAAAAATGGCTAATAAAAAACGGTCCGCCGCCATATTGCGTGAATAACTCCAACAAGTGTTCAGCAACAAGACATTCAAATACGCAGTTCTAAAAGTGAAGTCACAGGGTTGGTAAATTCTGATGGTAATGCAGATTTCTGAGTCTTAAAAAAGTTGACGGATCGAGGAGTCGCTGAGAAAAAGGCAATTACATACCTACTTCCGGCATAGGGTATCTTGCAGTTGGCTAGGTCAAAGTTCCTACGCATTGGCAGAGATGGCATCTATGAACTGAGAAATCACGTGTTTCGAACGTAAACTATACATCGGTGTAACCTGTTCAGATATGTATAAATTCCATAATGATGGTATGTTGTTAAGTAGAAAATAAAAACATAGTTTTATATAATCGAATGTAATCAAATTAAAAATAATAATTATAACTAATTACTTGTTATGTATGTAAAACAATATTTATAAAAAATAGTCTCAGTCAAACTTTTAAGCAATGGATCCATTGTTGTCAATTTGGATAAAACATTTTTGCTTTAAAGAATAATAAGTAATTAAATACTAAATTTATTAAAAAATAAATAAATTTATAAATAAAAATGGCTGAGCTAAAAAGATTGAAAGAAAAAAAAACAATGTAAAGCAAGCATGACAAGAATAGAAACATTTGTAAATGACAAAATAACTAAAACTGACTCATTTAATGAAAAAATCATAGAGCAAATTGCTATAAGGCAAGAAATTTTAATGCAGGTTTTTGAAGAATACAAAGACATTCAAATAGAAACAAATGTACTCGATGAAAATGATTCAGAGAGTATTGGTGATATTGAAGAAAAATATTGTATTTTGTTAGGTGAAATAAATTCAGTGCTAAAACGTAATAAAAATGCTCGTAATAGCGCTGAAAATAGTAAAGAAAATGGAAACAATGTTGAAAATAAACCATTTGTTTCTACAACAAAATTACCAAACATTAATGTACCTACCTCATTTTGATGGTAAAAATATAAGTAACTATAAACCTTTTGTAGAAATGTTTGAGGCTGTCATTGGAAAAAATGACGATTTATCTGATGTACAAAAATTATTTTATTTAAAAAATCATTTGGAAGGTGAAGCCTTTGGTTTAATAAAAAACTTTCCATTAGTTAATGACTCATATAAAGGGGCATTAATAATCTTGCATGATAGGTATGATAATGAGAATACTTTAATAAATTCCCATATTTACGCAATTTTGGATATTCCAAATTTAACAAAAGGTTCTGCTGCTGGTATAAGAGAACTTGTATCGAAATTTAAGCGACAATTACTTGCATTAAAAAATTAGCATGAAGACGTAAGTAAATGGGACATGTTGTTAATATGTATTCTTACAAGAAAATTAGATTCGTACACGAGTAAGTCTTATCAGTTAGACAGAAGAAATAATAGTAACTTACCTACGTTACAAGAATTTTTAGACCATCTAGAAAGCAGAGCTGCTGCCCTTGAAGCAGCTATTTTGCATAATTTAGCAAGGCTGATAATAAAGCCCCTAAAGAGCGAGTTTGTAATATTGCAACAAAAAACAAAAAAGTCAAAGAAATTAAATGTGCTTATTGCAATATTCTGGGGCACAAAATATATAATCGAACTGATCAATGACAAAAAACATTGCCGAATTTGCTTAAACTATCATAATGATAGATGTAGGTTTTCGTATAAATGTTCATTATTCCAACAATATCTTAACAGTCTTTTGCATAAGGATGAAATATCCTCATCTGAGGAAATAAATAATGTAGTATCTACACCACTGTTTACAAAAAACCCATTCTGCACATGTTTTGCTCCCTACAGTAAAAGTAAAAATTAAGACACTAAATGGCGACGAACATGTAGTCAGAGGGTTACTAGATAGTGGTTCTCAAACATCGTTTATTTGTAATAACTTAACAAAAGTATTAAACTATGAAACGTTTGATAATCCCTTGAATGTAATAGGTATATCAAAAAGTATTGCACAGGTTCAGAAATCAACAGTTATAAATATACACTCTTGTACAACTTATAATTATAAAATAAAGGTACAGTGTGCGGTAGTAGAAAAGATAACAACGGATTTACCACAATATACTTTTAATACTACAAATTTAAGGATTCCAGACAACATTAAATTATCTAACGATGAATATAATATTCCTGGGAATATATCTATTTTATTAGGTGCAGATATGTTCTTTCAGATACTTTTAACAGGTACCATAAAATTAGGGACAGGTAATTTAGTGTTACAAAATACATTGTTTGGATTTGTGGTAAGTGGGTCAGTACATATCAGTAAAATAGCTCAACAATCATGTTTTTCATCTGTTGTTTCTTTACATTCAATATCAAATGCAAATTTAGAAAATCCATTAACAAGATTTTGTGAAACAGAAAAGGTTCCTGAAACATACACGGGAGTTGTCAGTGAGCATGAAGCTTGTGAAATAAGTTTTCAGCAATCTGTCACAAAAATAGGTAATAGGTTTCAAGTAAAACTATCATTAAAGGAAATCGGCGAATTAAATTTAGGTGACTCATACTCAATAGCATTGCAACGATTTTTAAATTTAGAAAAGAGGTTTGCACGAGACAAGTCACTGTTTGAACAGTATAATAACTTTATACAAGAATATGTTAAATTAAAGCATGCAGAAAACGTTGATTTGAAAATATATGATAATCAAAACGCATATTTTTTGGCACATCATCCTGTAATATGTCATGATAAAAAGACTACTCAATTAAAAGTAGTGTTCGATGGTAGCATGTATACAAGAAATAAATTTAGTTTAAACGATTTAATGTATAATGGCGCAGTTGTCCAAAAAGAACTTTTCGACATATTAATACTTTTCAGAACATATAATTTTATAGTTGTAACAGACATAAAACAAATGTATAGACAAGTATTAATTCATGAACATCATCGAGCCTTGCAAAATATTTTATGGAGGGAACATTCTAAGCAACCTATTACTTGCCTGCAGTTACAAATTGTTGCGTATGGACTAAAAAGTTCACCGTTTCTAGCTACAAGGTGTTTAGTAGAGTTAGCCCACTGCTAATAAAAAACGTTTCCACTAGCAGCCAAGGCCTTGCTAAATAATACATATGTTGATGACATAATTGTAGGAGGGAATTCAATTGATGAAGTAATTGAAATAAAAAATCAATTAATAGGTCTTTTAAAAAATTGGTCGTTTGAACTACATAAATAGTGTTCAAATCATCCTGATATTATTAGTAATATTCCCGTGGGAAAACAGTATTTTGATGAAAGAGACATAAGTCACGGTAATGTTACAATTAAAACTTTGGGCTTATCTTATGACGTCAATTTAGATACATTAAAACTATAATGTCCTTTGACTACCGAGAACTGTCTCATAAAAAGAGAAATCAGCTGTATATGCAAATTTTATGATCATTTGGGGTTAGTAGGACCAATTTTTGTAACAGCTAAGGTTATAATGCAAAAAATATAGTTGCGGAAATTAAAGTGGGATGATATTTTACCAGCAGATTTACTGTATGAATAGCAAAGCTTTGCTGCCAACTTGATAAATATGATATGAAAAATAAATATTCCAAGGAATTTAAGTTTTGTAGGTGTTACAAGAGTAGAACTGATTCCTCATCATTTGCCTATGGATGTTGTATTTATATAAGAACTATTGATTATTGATTATCGAGTTAAAGTTGACTTAATATATTTGAAATCTAGAATTGCTCCAATAAATAAAAATATTTCCATTCCAAAAATAAATCAAAATAGCACCTTACTTTTGGAAAAATTGGGCACTAAAATAAAAGTTTCCATATATTCTGACTCTAGTATAGCGTTAGCTTGGATAAAGACAAATCCATTAAAATTGAATATTTATATTGCAAACAGAGTTACAGAAATTAATGTATTGATAAGAAATTTTATCTGGATGTCCATCAATACAAAGACTGTTTGTCAAGAAGAATGAAACCTCAAAAATTCTTGTCTTATAGTTTGTGGTGGCATGGATCAAATTGTTTGTCATTATTACATTTTATTTCAAACTTGAAATTAATTCATCCTATATATTAATACTTCTATATATGTAATTGTATGTCTTTGACACAGATGTAAATATTATACATATATTGATATACAATAGTATCTAACTCTTGCTACGCATTTCTCAAACATTATTTCTTCTTTCTCTCAATCTATCGTATTGCACAACATAATTTAAAATAAAAAAATATATGTAGGATTATTGTCCACTATTGTAAGACTGGGTGTGTACAGGGTGTTTGTCAACCTAAGGCCCCAGCATGTTGAGGACAATGCAATCAGCATAAATCCATTGCGCATGTACACATTTGGGGTTAAGCCATACAGGGAAACAAACCATCCTCTATGTAACTTAACAGCGTGCCTAATGGCAGAATTTTCAGTACAGTAGAATAAGTTTGTAATTTAGTGTACATATTCTCAATAAATCAGTGAAATAGTGACCGGTGTAGTGAATCGTAACTCCTTATCCAAAGATACAACAAGAATAATACAAAATAAAAAAACTACAGTCCACAATTTAAAATATTTCAAAAATACATATAATTAATATTGAATGGTAGCGATGTACAAAAGAATGCGTCGCTAACAGTATCCTCCTTTAGCAATTATCTCGTTCTTGGCATCAGGATATATTTTAAATTTTTTTTCAAGACTATTCATTATAATTCTGATGTAAATTTAGTGAAAAAGACAGTGACTTACTATTTACTTATATTCAAATTTAATATCTTACAGCTTTGACACTATTAAAATGTGCTATAGTCACCAGTCATTTCCAGAGATAAATTAATATTTAAAATATTTAATTATTTGTATTTTGTTTCTGAAAATATACCACAAAAAGTCTTTCTTGATTGTAATAAATACTGTAGAATAGACAACTGTATATTTAGACTGAACATAACGAAAAATACGAAACACATACAACTCAATTTTATATCACACAAGTTTTATATCACATACCCAAGAATTGTCGCAAATAAGAAAAAAATGTTTACAAAATTTCTTATAAATGACAAATTAAAAGCTGAAATAAACATATATACATATTACATTATTTTCTGTTCAATTAACGTTTGTTAACATTTCATCATTAGGTCATCAGTCCTAAGACTGTCTGGATGCTAACCTCCAGCTTCTCCTATCTTGTGCTAACCTACGCATTTCGCTAATTGTGCTACAACCTACATCCCTTACTATTTGCGAGCGGTAGTCTAATCTAGGCCTACCTCTGCCTTTCTTCACTCCTATTTCTGCCTCCAAAATATAGCGGACTATTCCTCCATGTCTCAGCAAGTGGCCTACCATTCTATCTCTTCTCTTCTTTAAGTTTTTCCACATACTTCTTTTCTCGCCGACTTTCTCCAATACTTCTTCGTTTCTAACCCTGTCAGTCCATGGTATTTTCATCATTCTTCGGTAACACCACATCTCAAAAGCTTCTAATTTCTTCCTACTCGCTTCCCCTACCGTCCAGGTTTCGCAACCGTATAGTGCCGTGCTCCATACATATGTTTTCAAAAATCTCTTCATTGTTTCTAAGTTTATTACCCTCGAGCATAAAAGTGCTTTCTTTTTGTTAAAAGCTACTCGACCCTGCGCTATTCTTTGTTTTATGTCTTTATCGCTTCTTCCATCCCAATTTAACGTTAAATGTTAACATTTAGTAGAATTAAAAAATTCAGACGTTTTTCCTTACCATGTTTGGATAATTTTAAAATATCATAACAATAATTATCATTTCAAGTAACCATAACTTTGCAGTAATAATTTTATAGTACACAAAATGTTAATTTTTAATTATACAGGGCAATCTAGTTGAAATTAAAGTATGTCCCCTATTGTAGCAAACCTGCTTCATATAACATCGTTCAAAATTTAATAAATTTAATGAATATTGAAGAGATTCCTCTTCAATAGATAAATATATAAAATAAATATACATAATACATTTCATACAGTTAAAACATTGCAAAAATTTTTGTTTGTCATGTTTAACATATTTCTTATTCCTCGAGCCAACCATTTGTGTAGCATTCAATATTATCTGTAGACATTCAATATTATTTCATAAACCACATTTGACAGACATTTAGTGATTATATTAATAGCAGTCAATAACCTATTACCTTACAGTTTATAATATAATTCCCTACATACGCTTACTAAGATACCTTAGATAACGATACATATATTGGTTCATAAACAACTTTTTTTGCATTATTATGACAATAGTTGCAGTAACTAAAGTTTAATTAAAACAGTAAATAAAGATATATGAACTAATTTTACGTATTCCAAGATTTTATAACATTTAAGATTTTATAACATTATATAACATTTAAGTTCAATAAATTCAGTGAATATATAGACTCATTGTCTTTCTTTCATGAGTTGTTTCTGTCACTGTTGGTTCTTAGCCCATCTGTAAAAGTGATATCATAAATAAAAGAAATCTAATTCAGAAAACAATAACTTACCCGAATTATATTGACGTTAACATCTTAAATTAAATATATTATAAGACAAATCAGTGACAGCAATCAAAGTTAATTTTTTTAAATAAAAAAAAATTATTAAGTGGTAGTACTTAGTGTCTGAAATAAAACATTTAACGAACAAAACGAATATATACCTTAATCTATTTAGCAATAAAAATATTCACATTTGTACAAATTCTCATCATTATGACCCACAAAATATAAAGTTCATATACTTATATAAAATTATAATAGAACTTTTTATTCAAGTTTATCGTTTATAGCATACTGTGAAAATCATACTTTCGTTTTATTTTTAATAAATACTTATATAAATTTCGCTTTCCTATCCCTTTAAAGACTGATGAAAACATAAGTTTTGGAAAATTAAAGAAAAACCACGTAATTAAAAGTTAGGGATTACATTAATGTGGAATTTGGAACTTAGTTCCACCTAAGGCTTAGGTGGTCACCTCTTAGAAAGGCTGAGAATTAATGCAATTGACGCCCTGGTAATCCAGATGGTAACTATCTTTGTTTAATTTTTTTTAATCCACCCTGAGGCATATTGTTGGTGTTATTGTTGACTGAACTATGTCTTCTTTTTCTACACTTATAGAGCCTTCCAAATCTATGGATGTATATGTTTAATATTGATAAGTTTTGTGTCACGGTATTCCTGTAAAATATCTCTGTAGTTTTTTTCTATTTTGCCTCACAAACGTAGCAATCTAAGCGTTTTCATAGTTAAAGTAAATCTTTATATTACATAAAAAAAGATAGTTAATAAAGAAAACTATGGAACACGACCGTATATAAATAGAAAAATGTTGGTATTTGTAGTTGTTTATATTTACACATAACTTGAAAGTTAGATAACTATAATGATATAAATTTTATAACTGGATTAATTAACTAACACTAACTGGATTCTATTCAAGGTACTGTCTAAGACTCACAGTAGACAGATTTCGTACAAGTCCTCTGGAGGTATTAAACAATGAAGTCGAAATTCCACCTTTAACACTTATAGGAAAACAGTTTCTTCTAAGTTATGTATTAAGTATTAAAACTCAGCAATAATATCTGAATTATGAAATATTGTTTGAGAAAAATAGACGTCCCATGAGTGCTAAATCAATTTGTGTAAGGTTAACTGAAATGTTATAAGTTCTCAATTAACTTATCTGATGTGTACACAGTCTTCACCTCCTTAGTCGTTGATTATAATTAAAATACTTTCATTGTATTAGATATAAAAGCAGGTCCAGTTGTGGTTCCTTTACTCAACATGTAGTAGTGTCAGCCATTGTTGGTTCTGGGATACGTTTTCCTGAACACATTCTACATATATATCTACTTCCATGGCTGAGTACATGCTATTCTCCAAGCTCTACAGTGTACTGAGTCTCTTTTCGAACAAATCCATAATTTAGTCCATCGTCTAGCAATTAATGGTAAAGTTACCCACTTGATAGCGATACCTAATCACGCAGAGTCGCAGAGATAAGAGAAATTAATTAGTGAATGAAACATTACGAGAAGAAACTGAATACGAAGCTGTCAAAAAACATTCCCGAAACTTTGTCATATATATGTTAAGGAGCAAGTAACATAAATGATAACATAATCAGGTAAACATTAATGGATTGTCAGCAGTTAAGCTTAGGAGTAACTAAATCTCTTAATCCTAGTATAAAACCATGGCGACTTCTAATTAACTAAAATGAAACAGGTGGTAATTGTAACGATGATAATTAGATACACACGACCCACAACTCCTTCCTGCTTCCTACTTCTGAACTATGTGAAATATGTAGTACCCCAGACAAATATTAAAAATATCAGAAGACTTTGTTTGAATAATAATGCTGAAAATATAAGTACAGTAATAGACTTTCTGTATAAAACAAATCTAATATGGCAAAATTTTAAGAGTTCAGAAGTGATAATAAGGATCAATAATCTAGAAGCCGATGTTGTCATAAAATAAAAAAAAATCTAATTACAAATAACTGAAAGCAAATTATAATCCTACAACAACTGTGCAAACAAATATAATATCCAAAGCAAAATACTAAGAAACATAGTTAGAACTCTTTAGTTTTCCACTAACTATTATCTCAATCAAAATTTAATATTTGATCCTGTTAATCAAACTGTCATCAAATTTGCCATGATTTATGAGTAACGACGACTTCATCGTGTCAATGTTAAGGTCATTCAACTCTTCTACAACACCTTCTTCAAATTTAGTAATTCAATAAATAAGCTCAAAAGGACAAAACGCTTTGACTTAGTTGAGTTATAATATAAAACAGAGCATAGTGCAATGTTGGCAACACTTTAATTTTATATGTAATTAAACTATTTGAGACATTATATTAAAGAAGTCATTAGTTGTAAGTTTTCAACTATAGCAAATTCGATTAAAAAGAGATACATTGATCAAATGGAGTGTATGGGTCGAGTTATAATAATAAAATAAATACTCTGCCAAAAAGTATAATCAGAATTATTACTTGTTTAAACTTAATTAATCAATTGTCAAGTAATAATTGTTTGATGATTAAAGGTTATGATTGAAATTTAATTGATGCTTCACTATTTCAACATGTTTCAAATATTAAATAGATTTTGATAATATAAGTTAACTAATTCATCAAAATGTCGTACAAACTCATACTAATAAATTTGCTATTATAAATAAGAACTTTTATATAAAATATATTCTTTTTAGACCTTAGAGAATACTATAATTATTATCCATCTGAGAAAAGCACCATTGAAGTGAATAATAACAATGATCTAACATAAACCACCAAATTATTTTATTCATGTTAGGATGATATTTCCATGTGCTGAATATTTGTAAAATGCGAGAGGCATTAAATCGCAATTTGGTTCATCAGCAACGTTGCTGGTTTTCGGTGGATGTTGGCCATTGGTCGAATAGTAGACAGCGAGAATAACTATTGTATGACAGGTATACGGCCAATAATGGCCACGTGAAATGAATGAGACATTATGATGTATGCTTAATATGATTTTAGCCGAGAAATTTTAAAGTTATTCAAAATGCCTCCTCGATTATCAATTCGCGTATATCGTGTCGTTTTCGATCGCCATCTATCAAATGTTAAATAATTTCCAGGCTGATATTTTCCATTTCGATTCGAATTCGTTGTCTGATATCCCCTAAATTATAAGTACTAATATAATAAATTCGTGATTTTATGTAACCCCACCAGAAGATATCCAAACATATCCAAATCAGGTGAAACAGGTGAGTGTGAGGAAATCCAAATCAGGTAAATATTCTGGCCATTTAGTTGATCCTCGTCGCTCTATCATTATGTCGTTAAGAAATAACCGGGCATCAACAACAAGATGAAAAGAGTTTGCGCCTTGTTGAAAACAAATTCTCTGATAAAGACCATCCATCATCGTTATTTTCATTGTTTGGATAAAAAAACTCTTGAAACTAAAACATAGAATATCAAAACATAGAAAGTCTAAATATTTAAGGGCTATAAAATGCTCTTCAAAGAAGTAATGTTGGCTATCATTGCAGCTCATATACATATTTGTTTTACCTTAGCTATGTTCCATTGAAGAAAAAAGTCATTTCGTCATAAAAACAAAGAAACTCTAAAAACTACATTGCTCTTTTTGCTAATTTTCCAAGTATAGAATAGTCGGCATGATTGTTTAAACCCAATTTCCTTGTAAACCCAACTGCGAGGATATTGTTGAACTTCAAACGATAGGTTTAATTTAGTGATTCACGTACTTGAGGTATGCCTTATCGACGTAAATCTTTTACATTATCAGTTTCCAAAAAAAATCACCTAATCTAGTTTCTGTTAATATTTAAATTGTAAATCTACCAAAATATCTACCAGATCCGAGATACCTCTATTGTTACGAAACATAACCCTATACATTTTTAAGTACATTGCCCCTAGAAACACCCACTATCTTATAAACAGTATATAGGAAGCCCTTATTATGAGATACCGTTGTAGTGGAAAAGCTTTAAGGAGTTACTTTTTTGTCAAAAAAGAAGGGAGTCGAAATTTAAAAAATGCTATGATGATTTTATAACTCAAACATAAAATTAGAAGAAATCTAATTTGTGTTTAGTTAGGTAATCCCTTTTTAAAATATGTAATCGTGTTTCAGAGTTATCCAAAAAATTATTTAATAATAAAGTTATGAATATTGTGCGATTTTTGTCATTATGTTGTATACGTCATTATTTAATTCCTGCCATTATTTATGCACAATATTTTTTTATTTTAATATTAGACTACCTATTTCTGCTATGGACTAAGATTTTGTGTGTATGTCTCTTGGAAATAAACAATAATAACACATTATGCTCTACATAATAAACAAATTTACAACAAAAAAAAAGTAATTTACACGCATAATTATACAGTTTTGTATTATAGTAGTAGGTACAGTAGTTCCTATATCGTAATCCGGAAAAGTATGAATATCTCTTTCCTTTTCACTCTCTTGTCAATTTTGATGTCTGAAAAAAAATAGATGGACAATTTCACCACTTTCTATCAGAATAGAAATGAATCAACTAACAGAATGGCACTATGGTCATCAATCTGCTATATAACAACATCTTCTTGTAATATGATGTTCTATTATAGTTTTATTTATTAAAAATAGAGTACGTACTTCCGTAGATTGGCAATGCCATCTAATGAGAGAGTACATTAGACAAAAATGAAATAAAAGGTAAAAATGTAAATTTCTTGATCACTTAGTTTCTCCTCAAACGCAGGACATAATTTTCTTAGTTATTAAATTCGTCTACCAAATAAAGTAAACATAATGTGTGTTTCATTTATATGAAATGAAAGAAAATTTGTGTTTTTTAAAGTAGTTCAACTTTAATTCGCTCAATATGTCTCATACCAGCCAATTTGCATGTACTTATCCAACGCAATTTGACCAAAATTGCTTTGAACATATAATTATTAATTTACAGTTAGTTTTTCCTGATTAATTTCCAAGGACAAAACTAGACCTGAAGTAAAAAATAAGTAGTATTATAAAAACTTTCTTGGGCTATAAAACTCTTTCCGATGCACTATTTAGTTCATTGTCATTTAAGTCTTTAGGAGTGTCACCATAACTAAAAATATTTGCCTTTTTATATCAAATAGGCTAACCCACATAACACTTAGCCAGTAAAATTGTGCCTTTTAAGAGACTCACCGACTTTATCAACTCATAACTATATAAAAGTGTTAGTTATAAAAATGTGTTACAGAAATTATTTATAAAATTAGTTATAGTATATATATATATATATATATATATATATATATATATATATATATATATATATATATATATATATATATATATATATATATATTAGTAGTATTAATAGCCTAACACTAACACACACAGAAATCTTGTATGTATAAAAGTTCAGCTTCATCTGGATATAATAAATCACTATATTTATTTCTTTGTTAAATCCTACCCTAAAATTATAGACGTACTTGAAGTAGACTAAAATTTAATTATGCATGAATACATTTCAGGAAGTCAAGTTAAATCTTTAGCTGCGCCCATACTAAGCAAACCGACCCTTCTTAGTAAATTTATAGAGCTCGTAGAATCGCATACTAGGAGAAATTATAGGTGTAATAATGTGCTTCTGGTCTACTTCTAGTTAATGTGTTTAAAGTTACAGAGATTGTCGTAGATATAGGAACATAGTATAAAGGAGACCTAATATTTCTTTTTTAAATCTCATTAAATATTAGTGAAAATCTCATTTGTACGTATTGGGTTTCCCTAGAAAAAATTAGTTCTATATACACTCTTACTTGGTCATTATTATTATTATTAATATAAGATAAAACATATACCATTCGTTAAGATAAAACAATTGCATTACAAATGGTGTCATATTTGAATAAACAAGCTGCTAAAACATTGTATATAGGTCGACAAAATGGCAACAGAGATCACGGATAATAGGTAATTTTTTGTACTAAAAGCAATAAACAAATAATTTAACACAATGCAATCGTCAGTGTACTTTCTACTAAATATCGGGTTGTGAAGAAAGAAATATTATCTAAGCGTCTGTTAAAGTACTATAGAGAATTTATTAACATAACCAAAAAGAAGCCTCTGATATGAAATATTCTAAAAACCGTAACTAAATCTAGATGAAGTTCAGATATCAAAATTGCACTTACGTTCTAGACATCCTATATATGTGCAAATTAGATTATAGCTGTATTTTATCTTTAAAATTCACAGGTTTGAGAAGATAATTCCTAGCAAATAAGTTTCTTGCTAAAACAACTTCATATAACAAGAAATGATATATAAAATAGGTACACTGATATATAGTATTTAGTTAGTGACTATTAGACCAACAGAAACAGTTCTCCATTTGTCGAATTATTTCTACGAGTAGAATGCCATACATATTCGTAGCTCTTTTCATGTAATGTCGGACATTTCTTATTTTATATAACATAAGCATATAATATGAGCTTATAATATATTATTTGCCATATACTTAAATGATGGAGTCTCTGACGAGATGATTCTCAATCCTCCTAATAACTTTTTACCGGTATTTTTTTTACAGATGGTTCTAATCATCAGAAGGTACAGGTTGCGATTTTTGTGTAGCAAGTGACACCAAAGCCCTTCTTAAATTATCTATTGACTGTATAATTTTCAGTGCAATAGCTTACTCCATTTATGAAGATTCAATTTGGGTTATAGATGCATACTACTTAAAAGTCCAAGAAACAAATATTCATATTTTACATGATTCAAAATCAGATCCTATCGTATTGCCAAACCGCAAAAACAATTGCAGTCAAAATGATAAACAGAAAAAAGATAAAAAGAAGTGTAAAGTATCTAGAAATAAAAATAGATCAACATTTGAGGTGAAATTTATGTATTAACTAAAGAGTATTTAAGCTGAGAAGCCCGTTGCATAGATTGAAAATAGTTGGCAATAGTTTTGGACTTCAAGAAATATACCATTCCCCAGTAGAACCTCATCTCACGTATACCATAATAGCTGGGGTACGCCATCAAAAGTATATCTTAAAATACCTAGAAATAATATTATCTTCCTAACCCAGTGAGGCATAATTTCGGAAATATAGATTGTTAGCATTATGTAATTATTTTATATTTACTGTAATATAAAGCAGCATTGTTTCTATTCTATTAATACAATACGAGTAAGCAAATCGTAATAATATTGTTCAACCGCCTTGCTCATATCAAAGGCACTTCCGGAGCATGCCTCTAGAGGCTTCGGATCAAAAAACAAAAGTTACCACGTTGTTTGCAAGGGTCGATTTACTATATTAATTTTGACAAATTTTCTAACGAAAATCATTTCGTACATCGACCTAAAAATGTCGTGAAAACACACACGAAAACAGCCGTTTAGTAAATATGGAAGACTTCTTCGATAAGGAATCATTTAATGCTCCCAAAAAAAAATGTAAGTGAATTCGCCAGATATTTTTCTAGTGTATTTTCCACTGACTTAAATGATTACAGACTACAAACACAAGTTCTGGCAGTCACTCAACCTTTATCAATATAGTAAAATTTACAAAAACGGATATTCGTTAAGCATTATTAAAACTTAAAAACAAAATAATCTGCGGGGTTGATCACATCCTAAGTTTTCTTGATGGAGATTGCTCATGGGCTTTAATTTCAGTGACAGAAGCCATTTCTCATTTTGTTTAATCTGACACTCGCTACCCAAACTTTTTCTGAGATTTGGAAGGTATCAGGAATCTACCCTATATTAAAAGGTGGCAATCTATCTGACACAAAATTATCGCCCAATCACTGTTCTGTCAAATCTTGCAAGGGTCTTGGAGATACATCCACATTTACTTTGGTATGCAATCGTATCTCCTAATCAACATGGGTTCGTAGCACAACGCTCAACAGTTACACATTTAGCAGGATTTACCGTAATAATTTCAAATCACATAGATAATAAAGGCCAAGTGGATGTGACGTTTACTCATTTTTCGAAGTCCTTTGACAAAGTGAATCATAATATACTAATTTCAATATTAGAATTATATAGATTCAGTAGCAATCTTTTTCAATCTTCTTCATCATATTGGTTTCTCGATTTCCGACTTATAAGTTACTGACAGAGATCGTATCGATAAAGATGTATAGGCCATAAAGTTCATTCGGCATTTGTCCTGAATCGGCGTACCGTATGCGGCACTGATGAAAACTAACAAGTTCGAAACAGCTGTATGTCGTTCGGTTCCGATCCGGGACAAATGTCGAATCCTACCTGTGGCTGGTTTTATTTTTTGATTCCTATACAATAACAAAATAAAGGATGACAGATGCAAGGAAAAAACTTTATTTGTAATTCGTTACGACATTATCTAGAAAAAATGTACTCTTACTTGTATCACCATTAACTCACATTTTGTAAGTTATAATAGTCTTCATACAAAAAAATCTTCATATTAATTTGATATATTAAGAAAATATTAGTTTTCAGTGCCATGTAAAGCAAAACTATTTTTAAAGTGCCTTATTCTACATACCTCTCTATCTCTCTAAACCAAAAAAATATGTCTTTAATCTTAAGACAGCTAACTCAGTTAACATGGAGACAGGTGTAGTAACTCTATTCGAGGAATAGAAAAACCAGTTAAATTGTTAGAGAAACTTATCGTGTGCAGGAATCTCACCGAAGTGCTGCGAATACGTCTCGATAATTTGAAATAAATACTTTTCTTGATAATGAACCCATCTTCAGTCATTCCTAAAAACCGTAGTGAGAGTACCGTGCCGTATTTTAAGAGTTCGCTCGTAAAATAACCCAAAATATGCGTCGTTATAAACTGCTACCCATTTTCGTGTGACTTTAGACACACGAAAATGGGTAGCAACTGTTTTGTTGTCCTGCATTTCGACCAGGATAAAATTACCGGGCTGAGGTTGCTCCATGGCTTCCGTTTCCTATTCTGAAGAGAACATGTCAGAGTTGCGATTAAGAAAATAATGGAAACAAGAGCTTGAAGAACTCGGAGCGTTCTCCCATTTTTCGATGAGGTTACTTGTTTGGGATTGCCGACTGGAAGCAGCCTCTTCGGCGTTATCTTCTTTTTGGGTGGACTTTTAAGGCGTCAATTTCGTAAGCCGATCATTATTTGGTGTAGATGTTAGGAGAACGGATCGCAAGCCTTTTCCGGACTTTTTCGTTTTATCTTAAGCTTTGGCAGATGAATGATATCTTCAGGTGACGTTAATTGGTGTTTATCATCAGTTGAGAAAGAGCACCCAGATGGTTGATTATGTCACGGGTTGAAACAGATTCTGTATTTTTTTTCTTGTTGAATCAATCGCATAAGGTATTTGGACATGCTCTTGAAGCGGATTGATGATTAAACGCTGTGTTTGAAATTAACACTGCGGCAAGAGGTCATGCTTGCTGTTTTCCATTGATAGTTGATGAAGGGTTTCCTCATAGATAACTTTACTGTTCGGGAGGGGCTATTGCGTCTTGTTAACTTCTTCTTCCAAACGTCCGCATTCGGACGTTTACCCCAATCACATTGTGGGTTCTTTCCTCATTTATTGACGGCCGAGAAAACAGGCATTCTCCCTCATCTCAATGAAGTGGAAAATTAGCACATCATTGTAACCCTAAAACAAAGTACATAAGAACTATAAGATCACATAACACATTGAAAGGAATAAAGGTGGCTGAGACACCCCAAAAACGTTCCAATTATTACATTAAAATAATCGAAAATGGAGTTACCGTATTTTCTTTGTCCCACGTATGAACACTGAAGTGCAATTCTAGTCAACAACTGAGATATCGCTGTTTGTGAGCACTATCCAGCGACAACCGATATTACCAACACTACAAACTCACACGACTATGTGAGTTTCTAGACTATTCTTTTGGTGGTACAGTTTTAATACTCTCTGAAAATATTAAAAACCTTGGCGTGTGCTGTAATGATAAACTATCGTTCTCTGGGCTTATGAATCCTGTCTCTCTTAATACATATAAAACTCTTTGCATTGAAATGCATTGAACCAAAAACACGCATTGAAATATTATTAGTACATTACATATATCAATAAAGATTATACCATAAGATATCTATACTTCCCAATGAGAACATTGGAAAGTATATTGCCTATTTTTTATAGTATATTTGCCTGTAGCCAGAATTGCCTATTAAAAAATTCTTCTATCATTGAGTACGCCAAGGAAATTATATTCGAAACACTGAGTTTAAAATATTCCAAAGCGTGTATAAGTTAATAAGAAATAAAGAAATAATCATAATATCATTGAAAAAGAAATTACACAATAATCATATGTTCGTTTTAGATATGGCCCTTTCCATCCTTGTATAGAAGATAACTATGCATTAATATCCACAATAGATTGAACATTCAAGCAGGATGTTATTATATGTTCACTGTAGTATGTACTAGTATAGATAACACTAGTGAGTTTTAAGCAGATGATCACGTTTAACTGCACAGAGTGATTCGGAGGGAAAATGCGATATTCATTCTCTACAAATATAATTTAGTCTAGATTTTGATTAAGGTAGCTATTGGATAATTTAAACGTGAAAAACTTACATATACTTAGACTAAACTAACATCAACCAGACAACATGGCTCTAAAGGCATTGTCGAAAATACCGTTGTTAATTTAAAGCAATATTTTGACTAGATCTTTCTCAAATCGATGTTGAAATTTTTTAAAGACATCATAATAGTTTGACAGATTTTCGTTTTATATTTCTATACTTAGATAAGACTCCTTCATTCCCATATTTTTGTTTTTAGAATTACATAAAAATGTTATAGAGAGTATACCGACATGATCGTTATTTACGGTTTCTGTAATGGTAGTGTAATTGGTGTTATGTTATAAGTGAATATCCTAATATATAAATGTTTCAAAAAATTGTCTTGACACCTAGAACATTGTTACTAATATTTGTGAAAGATGGACCTAGTGCGGAACTTACTATGTAAGGATTTATATTCTTTTTAGAAGAAAATGAATATAAAAATATAGAAATGTTTTGCTGTTTGCAAAAAATTTTGGGTAAGTGCCTCTAAATATCCGCGAACAGATGTACTTTCAACATGACGGAGCATCTCCACATTCTGCTAATGTATGAAATTTTCTCTTGACCATTGGATTAGTAGTAGATAGTAGTGGACTAAGGTACCAGCGGCATATAAGGCCAACCTAATTAAAAAACGTAATAAATCGAGTATTTCGTGATATTGGAGACAAGTTTTCAGTGAATTTTTATTTTATTTGCACAACTAAAGAATTAGAAAAAGTAACGACGTAAAGTTGCGACAACTGTCCACGTTCTACTGCTGCCATAACTGCATTTAAGCTTTCTTCTGACCACCTAGCACGCTTTGGAGGCATCTTAATCCAACCTGCGAATAAAATAGAAAAGGTTCAGACAGATTAAACATACACTATAATACTTCGTGTCGTAAGGGGGTAATAAGGTTTTTTCTAGTAGACCTTATTAGCCCTATGACACAATCTTATAAAATTACTCATTAATTAAAATAAACATAATTCTGGATGGATATAGACAAATAATCAATTACATTACCTAAAGTTTAAACTAAACACGATATATATATATATATATATATATATATATATATATATATATATATATATGAAACCGGTAATTTAACAAGACAATATGGCTGCGAAAACGGTGCACTCCCGGTGGGGTCATTGTGTCGGCTTAGTGCATGTGTGCGTAAAGAACGAAGTTGCTGCGAATCATTTTTCCACGAATTTTCAAGTCTGGGCCTTATTACCTTGCTGGATTTATTTCCCGCAGGTACGTTAGATTAGCAAGGACGGTAATAAGGGTAAAAATTTGTATAAATATAATAATAAATTTGTATAAAATGTAATAATGAAACCATATAAAAATATACCCGATACCGCTCTGACATTAGATTCATAATCACTGTATTCCTTGGCATTCTTGTACTGGTTGGCGGTCGAAACTTTGTTCAGCAACAAGCAATTGTGACATTTTATAGTCAGTTCTGAAGCAAGCCCGAATTTCGCTTCATTTACGGTATTTCCGAAGGATAAATAGACATCCCACGAGGAGCATTTCATCATTTGTCCCGAATGACTTACGGAAACAATGGGATATCCACTGAGTTCACCAACACAAACATTCGACGATTTTTGTTTTCATGGCGACATGACTGCCAACAAAGACACGCTAAATCATCGAGTTTTACAGCAGCATTGCCGAATGTTGTGCTCGCAGATGACAAATTCGCAAATTTTTCAATTTGCAAAAACGCTTGTGTTTTTATATGAAATATGGTTATTTACGAGTTTCTATGAAAAAAGTGCGTTAAATAAACACAATCATGTGCTAACTTCGAAATTTACTGGAAAAAATTTTTCGTTTGAAAGTTGAAACACTGACTCCTTATACATGTCAAGCACAGGTAAGGGTTTATCCCCGTACTACTCACCACTCATTGAAACCTCCTTAAAAATGCACGAAATCATTAGTTTATGCCATAAGAGTAGAATCGCTGGGTTACCAGATAGCATAATTGAAACAGGACTTATAATAAAGGATAATCGCCGTTCAATGAAGCGCGTTACTAGTGGATTTTATAAACATGTAAACAGATATATTGAGGTTGGGAGTGGTGTTTTCGAGGATTATTATGTAGTTCAATATTTATTGGAATATATTTAGTTCTATTTTATAATTATACATATCTTTATAACTTAAAAAGTATTACTTTATTTTGCGTATTTTGGCTGTCTTAATACGCCTTTAAAATCTCCCCATTCCTCCCAAACACGACGTACCCTATATAATTAAAAAACTTAATATGCATAAGACGGATATATAATTAAATAACATAGAAAAGAATCATCTTAACTGCGATATTTGTAAACATAACAATAAAAGATCAACAAAACCGTTTACCGTATCTCGAGAGAATCCCTAAAAAAATTAAATTGCCTCACATGGAATACTTTTTAGGGAATATTCAATAAACACGAATGCATCACGATTGGAAATTCACAAAGAAGGTCACATGTCATATAATGCAAAATATACGACCGAAAGAATGAAAAAGTATATTCAAATAATATGGCCATGTTGTCCTATTATTAGTCTCTTAAGAAATAATAGAATGTTCGATAAAACTAGAACCTGTAAAATACGTTTACGTACTGGGATAATAATTGATCTTATGCATCCATGGAATGCAACTTTTTATGAAAAATTTAAATGATGCGCATAGAAATATTTTTAAGGAACTCCACTGAAAAGCTTTTGACATTTCGATTAATCGAATTTTCGATCACTAGTGAAATTCTGCTCACATGCCTACTTGTAATTTTGCGCCAAATGGTTCGTTAAATTTGATGATAGAGTCAATGTAACAAAAACTTAATTCGACTTATTAATGCTAATCTACTCCAATCCTGGGACCATAAAAGAGTTGTAGGTTACTAAGTATCTCCTGCAGATATTCCTAAGAGGAAAGCTTCTCTAACACTTATGTTCATATGCCACATATAAGCTGAGAGGGTCATCTATACACAATTAAATTTGATAAACTTAAAAAATGTTCCTACCAAGACTCATTATGTGGAATCACATAGCCACATTTAAAATAAATGTGGTCATCAAATAAATAAATCATCAGTAAATAAATTCATTAGATTCCACTATCACTTAAATTTTACGATGCCTACTTGTCACGATAGAACTTACTGCGTTTTTCAAGTACTTTTAGCAAAAAGACAAAAAGAAAGTACAATATTAAAATCTGGACAAAATGAATATGACAATATTTTATAAAGTAGCGGATAATTTAATTTTGTACGTTATTTACGATTTTTAAATAAAATCCTAAAAGAAGTAAACGTTTATTTATAACATTGATATTATTTAAGTGAAAGTTCTAAAAATCGACTTCCTTCCATAGTGATCAGGAGATCATTAGATTTTATCCCAATTTTCTTATAATCTTATGAAACGTGGGTCGAAAAACGTGTAATATTTCGATGTTCGTAAAAAAACTGGTCTCCTGTTTTAGCTACTGTATTGATGATTCCAACCCTTTCCTTGAATTAATAATTGAAGATTACATAGAAAGTACATTTATACATTACTAATGGATCACAGTTCACAAGGTCAGTATTTGAGTTAAATGTATATTTGGCCATATAATGTCCACACAAAATAATTCATTATACTGAAAACAATTTTACTCTATCGTTATTAAAAACAATATTAATGAATAACATAGTTCTACAAAGTTTGATATTTTGAAAGTTGATTTGGGTTTGATAAGTGATTATAAGTGAGTTACATATTTACGCTGATTTCATATCTACCTTCCGATTTTGCCCCTCACGTAAGGTTTTTGATCAACTGAATAATAAGTATATATTAGATACTAAAGAAAAAATTATATTTTAATAAACATTATATTTAATAAACATTAGGAAACATAGTAAAAAGCAACAACACAAATAGTTTTGAGTCTTTAATTTCTTTTTTTTTTTTTTGAAAATCTCTCCCTTTTTAACGAAAAACTTCATTTTGTAGTTTTTCTTGTGTAATCATTCGTTGGATGTTCCCTTTTCAGCATCCAGCAGTAATCCGTCATCATCGCCACATCCCATCGACCCTGGTACCTCCTTTCCATCTCTTTTATGTCTTGATGGAAATGATGTCTCCTCATTAAAAGCACCAAGATTTTTTGGAAAGTAGTCTAGATGAGCACACAGAAAATACATTTTTATGCTCATATTACAACCAAGTTGCTTGAACTTATCCACCATTTTGTTGACAATTCCTTATACGATTTCCTTTTTCAATGTCTGTAATTGTTTGTTCAAACTGTCGGTCCCGCATTAATTTTCTTATGTGTGGTCCTACGAAATTTCCTTCCTTTAATTTTGCTTTAGAAAGAGTTGGAAATTTACCACATGCAAGTACTTAAAACAATTCCCATTCTCATCTATAGCATTTACATATTGTTTTTTTTACAAAATGTATTTGTGTATTTTACATTTATGACATATTTATGTACATAATGCCATACATGCAATGTAACATGCATATAACATGGCATATTTACAAAATTTATTTGGTGTATTTTTATAACTTTTAGGTATTTTTAAAACAAAATAAAAACAAACGACGCGATGTCACGAGTAAACGTATACACATTAAAAACGTACTGCAGCGACTATGTAAGTACCCGAATAGTATTAAACCGGAATATCCCCATCGGCCAACTCTGTTTCTCCCACACTTGTGTGTACGTTTCAAACCGATTAAACACAGGGTCGTCGCAAAGATTGAGGCAAAATTTAATTTTATAAAACCTCGGTTTTAAAAACTACAATTTATTGTACAGTGTACATTTACAAACACTGGTGATAGAAACAAAAAAAAAGTGTTTCTGTAGTTCATGGTATGTAACTAAGTCAGAAAGTCAAAAAAGTCCAATCACAAAATCTCGATTTAAAATAACTTGATATAAAAACAGCCGAAAATGTTACCGCATTTCTAATAGTTAAAAAATTGCTCTATAAAAAGACACGCATTTGGTTGACACTAACTTACAATAAAAGTTTCCTTAATTTACACTGGAGACTAACTTAGTGATGATAGAGTAATGACTACTGGCTTTTAATGTACTACTTATAAACCTATAACGCTGTTGTGTTCTTGTACTAAAACAATTACTTCGCAGAAGGTCCTTAAAGGCGAAGGGCATATACTTATTGCCATGTATTATTTAACACAAAACTTATCGGAAAGCTCCATAACTATTGTCAAGTTGCTTTTGAAAATATTAATTCCACTATCATACAGGATGAAAAGGCATACTGAAAGTAGGTATAAAGTACATGGGTTCTGTATATATCTACGTAAATCCGACTTTCTAAACTGCTACCGACTTTCTAGAATCTATAATTTAAATTTCGGGAGGGCAGAGCTTACTACTTGTATTTTAGATACGACATCTAAAGTCTAGCAAACTAATATTAAACAATTTCAAAGATGTAAATAAAGCCTGGAATTAATATTTCAACTAAATAAATATGGAAATATACATTCTTTGTTTTTCAGAAAATACGAACTCGTCAAATGAAATGGTACATATTTTGAATATGTAGTGTTTTGTCAGTAATCGAGAACAATTAGTCAAACAAATCACTAATAAAAACAACCATGTTAGGGAATTTACTGTTAGCCAATTTTTTAACAAAATTTATATATTCAGTACGAATTATAGTAGGTAATAGGAGATATATAATTAATTTTGAACATTATTTAAAAACGGTTTGCTTATAAATGACGAATATTTTAATTTAAATTTCATTAAATACTATTATTGCCATATTAGTACTTTCGGGAAGTACTAATATGGTACTAACTATTGAAAATAAGTGCTCAATTCAACTTGTTACAACAAAGTATTCGTTAACCGCTTGTGAGAAAAACACGATGAATAAACCAACGAAGGGCAATTTGAACATTTATTGTAATTTTACTATGAATAAGAATTCTACTAAATAATAAAGTTGTGGTATGATGTGTTTAATATATGAAGTGAATTAATATGCTGTATACGAAGTGGTGTGATGTGAAATAAAATGTAAAAGCCTTTACTTTGTCCTTTTTGTTAAGTTAATTTTGAAATAGCCACTCAGTAGTATAGCAAAGGGGCTATCAGACCACCCTCGGATTTGTCCGCGGACATTTGATGCGGATGGCATGTGGTCATTGTTGATCTGAAGAACTCTTGGCGCAGGTATAAAACAAGTCTGTACAGGTATAAAACAGGTGTGTATCGGTTTAAAACAGGTATGGTAACCTGTTTAATGACGTCATGTTTTTTTCCTAATACCACCATACCTGTTTTAAACCGATACACACCTGTTTTATACCTGTACAGACCTGTTTTATACCTGCGCCAAGAGTTCTTCAGATCAACAATGACCACATGCCATCCGCATCAAATGTCCGCGGACAAATCCGAGGGTGGTCTGATAGCCCCTTTGCTCTACTACTCCACTCTATAGTAAGTATACATTCTATAGTATTGTATTTTCGTATACCATCTGTTTACTTTTTACAGTTGATAAAATTTACAGTGCAAAAAATAAATATGATTTATTAACATTATATCAGAACACAATGTTAGAACTCATTCTCCTCCATATCGATAAATAATACCTCTTGCATTAATAAAAAAACAATTGCAAAACAGAATATAGTTAAATATATATATATATATATATATATATATATATATATATATATATATATATATATATATATATATATATATATATATATATATATATATATATATATATATATATATATATATATATATATATATATATTATGTTTTGCAATTGTTTTTTATTAATGCAAGAGGTATTATGTTTATTATGTTTATATTATATAAACATAATAAACATAATTGTGAAATTAATATAACCCCACAGTAGTAGAGCAAGGGGGCTACCAGCTCACCCTCGGATTTGTCCGCGGACATTTGATGCGGATGGCATGTGTCCATCGGGAGTGACCAAAGATGTGGGTGGGGTCGCGAAGAGTTCTTGTGGATGATCAACAATGACCAGAGGGTGTAGAAAAAAGCGGCGGAGGGGGGCGAGGGGAAAAAAGCATGGTTAAGAAAAAAAGGGGCGTGGCTGCGTTAAGAAAAAAAAAACATGGCTGTATTAAGAAAAAAGAGGCGTGGATGCGAAAAAAGAGGGTGGGGGGAAAAACATGTCTGCATTAAGAAAAAAAATGTGGTTAGAAAAAAGGGGGCGTGGCTGCGAAAAAAGAGGGTGGGGGTAAGAAAAAACGGTGTCTGCATTAAGAAAAAAACATAGCTGTATTAAAAAAGGGGGGCGTGGCTGCTTAAGAAAAAAAGAGGGTGGGGGAAAAAGGGGGGCGTGGCTGCGTTAAGAAAAAAACATGGTGGCAAAGGGGTGGGGACGCAAGGTCAGTGGCTGACGCAGTCAAAAGGGTCTTATCTTAAACTTTATCCGATTACAATCGAATAAAGACTAAAATTCAAAATTAATTGAACATAATCACAAGAAAGAATATTTTTAATAAGTTAATAAATAAAAAAGTTATAGACAAAGAAAATATATTTATGGTAAAAAAATAGTACATATATTTAGCATTACATTTAGATTCAATATTAAACATAATAGAATAACTTTAAAGAAAATTATTAAGATACAATATTGTAGTATTATAAAAAAACTTAAAATATTAATGTAAAAAAATTAATCAAATCTCTAATTTCAATACAAATGTAATTTTTATTAAAAAATAATTTTTGAGAAAAAACAATTTAATAAAAAAATAATTTTGAAAAAAAAAAACATTATTGATGACCTGCCCAACATATTACAGTTGGTCGAACCTCATCCTCCTCCACGTCGCTAATCTCGACGACTTCGTCTTCATCATCGGAGATGACAATCACCGTCTCATCGTCGGTGTCGTCGTCGTCGTCCACGACAATGAAGTCGATATCACGATCACTGAAAGAAATATAATTGAAAAAAAGAATACAAAATAAAAGAATAACTTACTTTTCCTCCAAGTAAGGTGGAGACGTAGGAGAATAACTTGGAGGAAATAGAAATCCAGGTGGTAGATCTCGTATTGGAATCAGAGGAGGTGGTAGATCTCTGTAAGGTGGAGGCAGGTCATCATCAATGTATGGTGGTAGGTCCCAGTAAGGAGGGGGATCCAAATTGCTGTAAAAATAATTATAATTGAAAAAATGAATTAACTATGTAAAAAATTACTTACTTTTCTCTGAAGTAAACTTCAGGATTTACCGGTGGCGTATATCGGTTCGTTAATTGAACCATACGAACCCAAGCATTAAATTCACTAAAAAAAGTAAGTATAATGTAAAATAAGTTGAATAATGAAAAAAAAAATAACTTACATATCTTCAAAGTTCTCTTGCAAAATATTCAAACACTCAGATGACGACATCTTTCGTGAACTAGATTTGATATTTAAATAAAAAGGATTCCGTTAGACTTCAGTATTTATATCGAATTGCAGATTTTGTTTAACCTAAACACTTTATAATCATCAAAGCGTAAGTATAAATAGTCGCAGTAATATGAGAAAATTCAACAACGTCTATTGAAATATGCTAAAGTGATTAAATGAACCATTAAAAATTAATTTATAACTTCAGTAAAAATATCGTAAATGCAATAAAGAAGTCACGTATGAAAATTTTTGGTAATATGAGAAACACAAACAACGTCTATGTGATTATAAAAAATAAGAGTAAGCAATCCAACAATAATATCAACGTCTTCAGATTAGATTGCGTTGCGTATATATTTGGGTTATCAAAATGATTTATTATAAACAAAAACGTTGGCGTTCGAATTATTTCTACATGGAACGTGATTTAAATGTAAACAAACTGCAAAAATGCCAGATCGCTTTATTTCTAATCTGTGGGTCAATCAATAAAAATTAATTTATGACTTAAAACTGTCAATTATAACATATACGAAATATAAATTCTGCGAAATAAAAAAACTGCTAACTCAACAAAACAAAAACGTCGCCGGCTGGTTTAAGGAACGTAACTTAAATGTAAACAAATAGCAAAATTTCAGCCTGATAGACAAAACATTTTATTTCTAATCTGTGGAGAAATCAATAAAAATTAATTTATGACTTAAACCTATCAATTATAACATATACAAAATATGAATCCCACGAAATAAAAACTGTCAACTCAACATTATTTTTCACACGTGCTGATGGTGACGTATGAAAAATTGACGTCACAGATGATATAAAAGGTTTACAGCCGGCATAATTCATCATATGTGTTTATACTTATACGCTATACGTGACGTATTATAAAATCTTTATTTGTGTGCTTTATCTACGGGAAACAAACGTGAGTAAAAAATTGTTTTTATTAAATTTCAATAAAATTAACAAGAAAATATTCTATTAATTTTAGATGGATTTAGAAAAATTAAACAAGGTTTCACTTCTAGAAACTAAACAAGTTCTTAAGATATCAGACTTGGAACAAAATATTCCACAGCCAATTTATGGGGCTAGAATAGTGAAAACTCGGTACGGTGAGACTATATTACTTGAATTACAAGAGACCAATATATTCTTACCAAGAAGAGTGCTGCATGAAATAAGAGAAAATTTGGATGAATTTCAATGTGAAAGGAAGTACAGCATAATTTATGAAGGTTTGAAGGATGTAAATAAGCCTTCTATGGGAGTGCAGTTCAAGTTTATCAAAAGTAAGTAAACACACACACAATTTTTAAATATTAAGTTTTTATTTATAATTTTTTTAGCTGAAAACAAAGAGTGAGCCCAGATAGTTCTATATAAAATATACACGCAGACAGAGATATCATCATTTACTTTTAGAACCCTTCAAGTGAATACACGCAGACACAGCTATGGACTCTGAAGAAATTAAGCATATCAGCAATGATATTATTAAAAAGTTCAAAGAAGTGGAAACACTTTTAGGAAATGGTTGTTGTACCCCGCAGGAGAGAGTGCTATGGATAAAAAAGGTAAAATCGCACATTAGACTTTTAACTAGAGCTATCAAGGGATCTAATTTATCAGTAGGTGTACTGCGTAACCTTCAGACTAATTTAGGACATTTGAAAAGGTTTAAAAGTATCATTGAAAAAATAAATTATAATGGGGGAGCGGTATTGGTAAAAGAAAAACGTAGTAATCGGGTCAAATGGGAAGATTTAATATCGGTTTTTAATAGTAGAGTTCGTACTGGAGTAATCATTAATTTAAAACATAAATATTTGAACGAATTTTTCAATGATGCTTTTCACCTTTTCAAAACTAGAATAATGAATGCCACGAAAAAAGTACCAGCGCTTAAAGTTAATACTACTTTCTGCGCCGAATTTATAAGAAAGTCACAAGACATAGAAATTATTGAAAAAAAATATTTTAATACAAAAAATAAGGTAATTGATGCAGGGAGGGATTTACGTCAATGGTTTGAATCTAATGTAAGGGATGATATTTTTAATGCTTTATCTGAATTTTCTGAATCTGGCAGTGGGTGGGCTTTAAATGAAATAATTAGCTTAGAAATTAATATAAATAAATATGAAGTTGGGAACGGTTCATCCTACATTAAACTACCGGAAAAAATTGCAAAAAAGCAGGCTTGCATTAATGTTAAGAACAACGATGACGCTTGCTTCGCATGGGCCGTTGTCAGTGCTCTCCATCCCGTTGAAAAAAACGCTGATAGAACATCATCATATCCTCATTATAAAACAGTATTAAACGTAAAAGATATTGAATTTCCTATGACGTTACCGCAAATTTCCAAATTTGAGAAAAATAATGCAATCTCTGTTAATGTATTTGGTTTGGAAATGGATTCAAAATCAAATTTTTCTGTTGTGCCCCACCGTATAACCAAGCGAAAACTAGACAAACATGTAAATTTATTATTAGTTCAGAATAAATATTTTCCAAAAATAAATGAATTTGAACCGCCGCCGCCGATGTCAGATAATGAAGAGCTAAAAATTAAATATCATTATTGTTATATTAAAGACTTATCTAGACTTTTATGTAGGCAGCTCTCTAAAAAAAAAATTAAAAAATATTTTTGCGATAGATGTCTGAATTATTTTACATCTCAGAATAAGCTAAATAATCATGTTGTAGATTGCGAAAAACTTAACGATTGTAAAATTGAATTTTCTCGAGAACGGTACATTCAATTTAAAAATTTTGCATACAGAGAAATGCTTCCGTTTATTATATATGCAGATTTCGAATCCTTGCTTGAACAATTTAATGGTGATGATAGTCATTGCAAAACGAGCAGGTATCAGAAACACATAGCCTACAGTGCTGGATATTATTTCAAATGCGGTTATAACAATGACTGGTCGTATTATAAAAGTGCTCGAGGAATAGAATCGATGTCTTGGTTTGCAGAAGAGTTACGCAATGTTGCACAATTTGTCTCCTCGAAATTAAAACATGTGGAGCCCATGAATACTGAAGTTAGTTTACAGGATGCTAGTAAAACTTGTCACATTTGCGAAGGAGAATTTACCGAAACAGATAAAATTGTTAGAGATCACTGTCACCTCACCGGAAACTTCAGAGGTTTTGCTCACAATAAATGTAATTTAAATTATAAAAATTCTTTTGTTATTCCCGTGGTGTTCCATAACCTCGGAGGTTACGATGCTCACTTTATAATAAAGTTCTTAGCTGAACGAAATCATATTACTTTATTGCCTGAGAATAAGGAAAAATATATTAGTTTCACAGTTCACGATAATGAAACCAAATTGAAATTTAGATTTATAGACTCCTTCAGATTCATGGGTTGTTCTCTAGAAGAACTAGCTTCCACATTGAACAACGAAAACTTTGAAAATCTTAAACGTGAATTTTTGGACTTGGACGATGAAAAATTTCAGTTATTAACACGAAAAGGTGTATTCTTTTATGACTATTTGGATAACATAGAAAAACTAGATGAAACGCAATTACCTGACATAAAATACTTTTACAATAAACTAAACGACAAGAACATAGAGGAGACTGATTATGAACATGCGCAAATTGTTTGGGATAAATTCGGTATGAGTACTCTAGGCGATTACAGCGATCTCTATATGAAAACAGATATCATGCTATTAACTTGCGTTTTTGAAACTTTTCGTAGTACTTGTTACAAGACGTACAACCTCGACCCAAGCCACTATTTTTCGATACCAGGTTATACGTTTGATTGCATGCTGAAATATACAGGGTGTAGGCTAGAAACTATTCAAGATGTAGATATTTTAATGTTTATTGAGCGTGGTATTCGAGGTGGGGTGAGTCAATGTTGCAATCGATTTTCACAGGCTAACAACAAGTATTTAGATACTTATGATGCCAGCAAGCCATCCACATACATTGTTTATTTCGATATAAACAATTTATATGGCTGGAGTATGAGAGAATTCCTTCCATACGGAGAATTCCAGTGGACAGATTGCAACATAGACATCACCAGTGTGCCTGATGACTCTGAAATTGGTTATATTTTAGAGGTCGATCTCGAATACCCAGAAGATCTACATGATTTACATAAAGATTTGCCATTCTGTCCGGAACACAGAACTCCACCAAATTCAAAATTTTCTAAATTAATGACTACCTGTTATAGTAAGCAAAAGTACGTTATTCACTATAGAAATCTTAAACAAGCTCTACAGCATGGAATAAAATTAACACATATCCACAGAGTTCTACAGTTCAAACAGTCTCCATGGTTGAAGTCCTACATTGACTTAAACACATCACTGAGAACTCAAGCAAAGTCAAACTTTGAAAAAAACAATTATAAACTAATGAATAACGCTACGTTTGGTAAAACAATGGAGAATGTTCGAAAACATCGAATCGTTAAGCTAGTAAACAAATGGGAAGGGAGGTACGGAGCTAAAAATTTGATTGCTAGTCCTGATTTCCAAAGCAGATCCATTTTCGGCGATAATCTTATGGCCATTGAAATGAAAAAATCTCGCATTATATTCAATAAGCCCTTGTATATTGGAATGTCTATTTTAGATATTTCTAAAATTTGCGTATATGATTTTCACTATAAATACATGTTAACAAAATTCCCCGTGGAAAAATGTAAACTTTTGTACACAGATACAGACAGTCTCTTATACGAAATTCAGTGTAATGATGTATATGAAGATGTTATCAAAAAAGACATTAATAAATTTGATACTAGTGATTATCCCCAAGATAATCGTTGGAATATTCCTCTAGTAAATAAAAAAATCCCTGGTTTAATGAAGGATGAAAATAATGGGAAAATAATGACTCATTTCATAGGGCTACGTTCTAAGCAGTACACCTATAAAGTCGAATCAAACAAAGTAGTTAAGAAAGCAAAAGGTGTAAAGTCTAATGTTGTGGCAAATAAAATTACTTTTGAGGATTATCTCAACTGTCTGGAGAAATTTGTAAACAAAAAGCCTTACGAAGAGTGTTTACTAAATAAAACTCAACGCTGTATACAAGCAAAATTACATGAAGTATACAGCGTCGAACAAACAAAAATTGCTCTTAATCCCTTCGACGATAAGAGGTACACCCTTCCTGAAGTTCATGATACTCTCCCCTGGGGGCACTACTCCATAATGGACATGTCGTAATTTCATTGCTGATATTCTTTTTTTTGCTTTACATCAAATTTAAAAATCTCTCAAGTCTGTTGTTATATTTTAATATTTTTATGTATTTTATTATTATTATTATGTAACCAATTTTATGTATTTTTTAATTTATTATTATGTAATCACATTTTTATTATATGTATTTTTTCTTTATTATATGTATTTTTTCTTTATTATTTCATTATATGTATTTAAATTATCATGATTTTTTTATTTCCCCTAACCTAAAAAAAGAAAACTCACATTATATAAATTTCTTTTTATTTAAGCACTTGTTTTCAGTACATACATTTTTCTATCTAAATCATTAAGAATATTATCTTTATTATAAAATAAACATTCACGTATACAGTATGATTGAATATTACACGGATATAAGTCACATAAATTTAACATAACAGTATATGGTGACAATTCATAATTAGATTCACTTAAGATATTATTAGCTACATTTAAAAAGTTATTATAGAACTGTTCAAAACTTAAACTATTTAGTAAGTCCATATGAGATGATACAATTTTATTGGTGTAGATGAGCTCACGAACAACTTTGTCAGATAAATGAAATGTGCAGAAGCCGTTACTCATTTTCAACAATTTGATTCCAATAATTTGCGATGATATTAAAGCATAATGTGAAAACTTCATTTCTATTTCTTCGGGTTGTTCTTCTGTCATCACATCAAAGTAATCCACAACAAATTGTTGAAGGTAAGTAATAAAATCATCCCAATCTTCTCTGTTAAATGAGATGTTGTCTAATGTGGTGAAGTCTGGATTCACATTCAGTAAAATTCTTACGGCAGGAACATAACCTCTTGCAACACTAAATCCTGTAGTTATTTTATATACAGAATTTTTTATGTCAGTATTATATTCTAAAAGATATCGACCCTCATTTTGCGCAGCTTCTTCATATTGTGCACTAATTCTATCCACTTCATGCCAATAGTCAGAATCGGCTAGACTAGATGTTACTGATGTCATAATTGCTGTAGACTAATGAATGATTATGGTTTCAACCCCTTTTTATACATATTTAAATTAATTGTTAAAAAAAAAAGGCCCCTCTGCAATCGTAAAAATGTTCGTGTTTTCCATAAGAATCAATGCATATTTGATTAAAGTACGTTATCTGAATCAATCCAGCTATTGTGAGATGCGTCGAAACCTAACCATTTTACGTAAACTTGTTTACCTCGTCTACGTAATACCTTTTCAACGAGATACACATCGGGAGTTTTCGTTTTCTGTAGTTCTTCTTCGTAGAAACCTCCGCTTATTCGAATACCATGCATATCCTCGAGCAAATAGGTGGTGGGGTTGGTGAGTTGTACTTTAATAATTTTAAATAGTTCAGTTGTCCAATTAGGTGTATATCCTTTTTTAAAGACATGCTTATTCTTACTGATTCGTACAATATCTCCAACTTTGTAGTGTCGCGATGCTACCAACTTAATATTGTTATAAACTGAATTAAGTATTTGTTTCTCATTCTGTTTAGTTACATCTAACGGTTTCATTCCTATTGTTCTGTGATGACTGTTGTTGTACTCTTTGACAATATCAGGGAGTATATCTATCCATCTGTATGAGCCATTTAAACTAAAATATTTATATAATTTCTCCTTTAACGTTCTAATAACTCTTTCAACTATAGCTGCCTTCTTTACTGTAAATGTACTGTAATGGTTTATCTTATAGTTTTTCATCAAGTTTTTAAAGTGAGCATTATAAAATTCAGTACCCTGGTCCGTATTTAAATTTTTACATTTCCTCTTGCTATCCTTAAAAATACCACTCATTGCTTGTGTAAGTCTAGTGCACTCTTATTTTTTAGGGGTTTAGCCCACACAAATTTTGAAAAACAGTCAATCACTATGAGAATGTATCTAAAACTGTGATTGTCTTTAGCATAATTACACATTTCGGCTAAATCTGCTTGCCACAAATCGTCTATTCCTTTTATTATAATACGTCTACGATTGAAATTTTTGCGTGCAGGCTTATGAAGCTCATTAACCAATTGAATTTTTTCTCTAGATTTCTTCATCGGGTTGGCTGTAAATTGTTTCATTGATTGCATTTGATTCAATGTCTTTTCCACCAACACTATCTAAACCTTTTTGATTTAATTTTTCAATAGTCCTTCCTATATCTGTTAGATATGTTTTCTGTTGATATAAATCTGATGTCACATGTTTTATACTATCCTTAAACTTATTTAAACGTTCAAATAGCACATCAATATTGTTTGATAGAATAGAATTTATATGATCATCTACATATTTCTTATTAACGGCATCACCCTCGTCAGTAGGTGATAGAACATTACACAGCTTTAAATTTTCAATGTTGATGTTTCCATCTTCGGTAAATACAAATCCACGTTGTGGTTGGCTGAGATATGAATCATTAATTTCACTACTACGTCGCGAAGACCTTCCAAACTTATCAAGACTCATCCTGATAATGACTCAAATTGTATGTACATCAAATATTTAATAGATAACTCCAGCCTCACGTAGTTCACTAATGATAGCTGATATTTCATTGTCATGTGAATCAGTATTTCCTGCAATCTTTGACGCATTCAAAAGTTTCAGTCTATCAACAAGCTCATTGATGTCATCCCAATAAACATATTCGATTGGCTTTTGATTGTAAACCATATTCAGACCGAATCCACTAGTTGACTGTGTTTTTTTCTTCTTTTTACTATCCAATAATGGTCTTATTATTTTAATATACTTGAAAGATCTAGTTCCATTAATTTGTCCAGTCGGTTCGTAATTTCTTCTATGTACATTGGTAATTTGCAAAATTTCCTTATATTCAGTTAAATCATTTCTATCATAATCTGTGGGATCCTTCATAAAAAGTAGATTGTATAACCCCACTTTGCCATCATATACTTTATCATTAATAATTATTTCAGAGGCACGACCAATTTTTAATTCCATATTACCAATATACAGTTTATTCATTTGTAAATCCAATCTAATGCCATAGGTTTTATCATAGTCTTTGCGTTTAGTAAAAAACCCCTCTATATAGTGTCTAGCTAAAGATGGATACTGTTCAAAATATTCATTAAGAGCAGTTTTCTTCGTTTTGCCATCCTGAAAGTTAGCATCTCCTACTTCATACTGAGGATCCAGAGACAATATGTCATCCTTAATATCTGCATTTGATGTATACTCTGCTGAACTAGAGTCACGCTTTTTTTGTTGCGATGAATCTACACGCTTCGTGTCTGTTTTCTGTAATATATTTACAGATTTGAGTTCTTTTAATGGATCGATAATGGGCTTCAAGAGTCTATTAAGAGTTTCGTCTTCGTCGGATTTTCCTAGTTTTAATGCTAGATACTTTTTTCTGATAGCCTTTGATGCCTTATTAATTTTATCTTTAAGCAATTTTTTCTTTGATAGATCCAATGGTTTAACCTTAGATACTCTATACTTTTCAAAAGTTATTTTATTAGACTTCATTGTTACAACCTTAGCAGCAATCTGTTTTAAACTGAGCCTATTAGCTGTATGACTTGTTTAAATGGGGCTGTATGAGCTGTTTAAATGGGGCTGTATGATCGGTATGACCTGTTTTTAAGCAGAGGTTATCTCTTCAGTTCGATTGTCTAACTAATAATAACAGACACAGTTTACGTTACACGCTTATATACTGATCAAAACCTTTTCGATACCGACCACCATGTAAATCAAAATCTTTTACGATGACCATTACTCCATGCTTATCATTCCAACATTCTCTACACATGTCTTCAAATTGTTCGAATGTCATATCTGGAGCCACGTGATCATCATACACATGTCGTAAATTGATTTTATCTTGTTTAAATAAAATGATGAAGTTACAATTATCACGAATGAGATGTTTAGGTATCCTCGTATATGTTTGACAGAGATAGAAACAGTCTACAAGTTTATGTCTACCCATACTGAAATATGCTCTTATTTTGTCTTGTTTGTCACATGCCACATCGTCGAAAATGAATATTGAATTAGATTTAGCCTCAGATGGATCGATAATACTCTCACTACTTGCATACGGAAAATATCCAACTCCATTTACGTTCTGCAATACCCGCTCCAATAGTTTGTATTTCGGTTGAAAAAGTGATTTAGAGTAAACGTATATGTTTTCAAACCACAGTCCATTAGAATTGAATAATAAGCTTAGAAGCAAATTGGTTTTGCCTGCCCCACTGGGTCCGCATATAATAGCTCTTAGAGTACTAGGAAATAACTTTCCATGTTTTTCTTCTCCTCTCACACAATGGTCTGTCAACAGATCTAAATTTTCAACGGGTAGGGACACCTGTTGTCTTTGAACACGCATAGTAACATCTGAACTATTTTACTGACTGTAATACTTTATATATATATATGATTAATGTCAGATATCATCATTCACAATCCATATGGCATCACGTAAACACGTAGTAGGACGTGGAGTAGTCAATAATCTAATTAATAAGTTAGCCTTTGAATTGCATGTTCCGGGATACCAATTTTGCGGGCCTGGTACGAAGTTACATAAAAGACTCGCTCGAGGGGATGCAGGTATAAACCCTCTCGATAAAGCTTGCAGAGAGCACGATATTGCATATAGTAAAAACAAAAATTTAGAAGATAGACACAAGGCAGATTACCAACTCGAACAACGTGCTTGGGAGCGTGTTAAAGCAAAGGACGCTAAATTAGGTGAGAAAGCCACCGCTTGGGCTGTCACCAACGCAATGAAGGTTAAACGTAAACTAGGTATGGGTGTAGGGGGACGTAGAAAAGTCGCATTCCAAAAGGCTGTCCTGACAAATATATCTAAAGTACTGAAAAGACATGCAAGTAACAATTTAAAAAAAGATGCTGCAATGACGTTAAAGGCAGCTCGAATTGCAGTCAAGAATGCAGGCGGTAAGAGAAAAATAAATACCCCTCGTATTCTACCATTACCGAAGACTGGTGGTATTTTACCTTTGATACCGATATTTGCTGGCTTAAGTGCATTAGGAGCTCTGTCGGGAGGAGCTGCTGCAGTGGCGAAGACCGTAATAGATGCTAAAAATTCTAAGAAAAAATTGGAAGAAGACGAGAGACACAATAGAGTTTTGGAGGCAGTAGCGTTAGGGAAAAGAGGATCCGGACTCTACATGAAACCGTATAAAAAAGGATATGGCTTATATTTGAAAAAACAAAAAAACTCCCATTGAAGCTACCCAATAGAGCTCTTTCCGACATTGATTTAGTAAAATATGTTAAAAAATTAAAAATTCCATATTTCAGAGGTGTATTTATGCGTGACGCCTTACCTACTACACCACCTACAAAATACGAAAGTGCCATTATTAATTTAGACAGCGTAAAAGGCTCTGGAACACATTGGGTAGCTTACAAAAAAATGAACAATTCTGTTTTATATTTCGATAGTTTTGGATCTTTAAAACCACCTATCGAACTAGTCAAGTACCTTGGCTCGAAATGTAAAATTAAATATAATTCTGATGCTTATCAGACATACAATACGATTAATTGTGGACATTTGTGTTTAGAATTTCTCTATAAAAATAATAAACATGTGTGATTTTCATTCATTATGTCTCAAATATTCACGTTAAGAAGTCGAAGTTCTACTCTCTCCGTGGACTTTTATAATCCAATAATTCTTGATCCTCAGTACGACTATTCGTTAGCATTAATAGGACTTCACACGTACAATAGTATACCAAACATTGAAGAGGGGATAAATAATAAGTTTTATTACCGACAACTTGGTGGTGAAGAAGAAAAAGTTATACACATACCGACAGGCTCATATGAAATAAGTGATATTGAATCATATCTGCAGACCCGAATAATACCCAGTGGTGTAGCACAGACTGAAGACTATTTCTCTCTAAAGCCTAATAATAATACGCTTAAGTGTGAAATTAAAAGTAAGCTCGAAATCGACTTTACTCGCAAAGACAGTTTAGCCTCCTTATTAGGTTATAGTTCTCAAGTTCTAAAACCTGATATTCCATATCAGTCAGATTTACCTGTTAAGATAGTTAAGGTGGTAACAATCCACGTGGACTGCAACCTTACAACAGGAGCATTTTACAATAATAAACCATCACACACCATTTTTGAATTTGGATTGAAAGTCGATCCCGGATACGCAATAGACATTGAACCCTATAACCTAATTTTTCTACCAATAAACAATAAAACAGATATACATAATATCACATTGAAAATACTTGATCAAAATTCTGAGCCAGTTAATTTTCGAGGAGAAGAAATTATAGTACGATTAGAATTAAGAAAGGGACTATGAGGTTACTATTTGAACAAAAGAACTATATAAACGATAGTTATTCTAATCTGTGGCATTCAATCAGTGGAGGGTGTTTGAAGAGGAGTAATAAGAAGACCTCAGCGTTAACTCTTGCTAATATTCTTTATTTAAAATCTCTGGGCTATAATGTTAGAACAGCTACAGTTATTTCAAGACCCCAGTTACGATGAGTCCATCGTCAGAGATGAAATTCGAACGTATCACCCTTTTGTAAAATCATTTGGAAACAACGATGAAATAGAAATTGCTATTTATCAACAGGATGCATTATTATTGATGAGCGAAGCCGCCCTATCGATTGAGGGAACTTTAAAGAAGAACGTTGAGGGTACTGGCACCGTTGAATTCACTAATAATGCAGGAGCATATTTATTTGATTCAATTAGTTATGAACTAAATGGAAAGGAATTAGATAAAGTACGAGATCCGGGAACTGTGAGCCTATTAAAAAGCTATTTATGTTATGAAAAAGATGATACTTCTCTTAGTATTGCTGGTTGGAATTACCCTGAAGGACAGCTGGTAACATATGATGCTACAAAAACAACATTCTCTTTGAGAATACCGTTGTGGCATTTGCTTGGATTTTTTCATGATTATAAGAGAGTAATTTTCGGTAAACAAGTTTTACGTCTAATTAGAGCTCGAAATGATAATAATTGTTTTAAAGTGTCGAATGACGATACTATTGGCGAACTAACAATAACCAGCATAGAGCTAAAAGTCAAGCATGTGTTTCTGAATGATGTTTTGAAATTAAATTTGCTCTCTCAAATAAATAGCGATAAGCCACTTCTACTTCCATATAGACAATGGGAATTACCAGCTTTGACCACTAGCACTACGAAAGAAATATGGTCCGTTAAAACGTGTACTAATGTGGAGAGCCCCAGATACGTTATTGTTGCATTTCAAACAAATAAAAAAGATAAAAGCATGCAAGATGTTACTTACTTGGATAATATCGATATATCAAATATTAAATTAACATTGAACTCTGAATATTATCCCTATGAAGATATGAAATTAGATTTTAGCTGTAAAAAATATGCTGAAGCCTATTATATGTATACGCAGTTCTCTAAAATGTTCGCCTCAAATAATAAACCGATACTTGACTTTGATGCTTTCAGCGGTCGGGCAATATTTGTCATAGACTGTTCGAAAAGAAATGATTCTATAAAATCTTCCACTGTAGATGTTAAACTGGAAATTGAAAGCAGAAAATCATTTCCCCAGAATACCAAGGCATACTGTATAATTATTCATGATCGCGTAATCGAATATTTACCCCTAAGTGGAATCGTAAGAAATGCAGCATAAAATAAACTTGTATCAAATAAAGTAATTCAGTCTTTTAAAAGTATTGTATCTGAGAACATCATGAAGTTGATTGTCGTCGATGTGCAAGGGTTCAGCCTTCCTGAATTTCATGCCAAAGAAATATCTTTTGTAAGTGGCATGCAAAGGGCTCATTATTTATTGAAACCTCCAATGGCATACAGTACGTTAAGTTCTGAAGTAAAGAAACAAGTAAACTATTTGGAACGTTTTCATCATGGTCTAAAATATAGCAGCGGTTATGTAAATTACGACATATTAAATGACATTCTAAGCGATCACCTATTGAATGGGGCTGACGTCGACATAGTTTACGTAAAGGGACATCAAAAGAAGGAATTTCTTGAACGAAAGCTACATGAACTAGCGGAAACTTCAACAACGTCACCTATTGTAGTTAATGTCGAACATATCACCAGTGTACCAAATTTTTTAAAAGACTTTCCACAATGTATTCATCATTATAATAATTTTAAATGTATGTGTAGTATAAGAAATAGTGTAAAACTATATGATTGGTTGTATTCAAATTTACCAAAATAAATACAAAAAAAAAACTATTGGTCTCTAAAATTTTTTTATTTATCTCCTTGTGTGTATTACCATAATTTTTTTAGTTGTTTACTAGACGTCTGAGCAGTAAGATGCATCCTTCAGATAAATACAAGTTATTATTGAATGAACATTACAGAAAGTTAGAGCAGTTGAAAATAACTATCAGCTTTTATGAACAAAAAAAGCGTATGTTCATTAGTTTTACCAATTTGAATATTACGCCACAGCATGAAAAAATTCCTTCAACAAAAATATAGAGGGAAAATGTTAATAAATAAGTATAGCCTATGTGTACATGCATAGTATATAATTAATCATGATGCCGTTAGGTCATCAGTTTATTCTATTATATGCTATATATCAAAATGTTCTTTATGTGCATCGTCCATATGATGCGAAAGAAATGTTTGTCTACTTTGATACAAAGAACAACTGGAAAAATATGACACCTTATATTCTAAATAATCATATTTCAACGTTTTTTTCTTCAATACCAAATGATGCTAAAAGATATAAAATAAGAGTAAAATTTCAAAATGGTACAAGTGGAGATTTAGATTGGAACATTTTTAAAGGTGCATGCGTGACCCCTGTCGATATATTCAATGATTATAATAGTCAACAATCACTTACAATTCTACTGTACTACATTACACTCTGTTCTTCGATTTTAATTCTGAAGTGTCTTATTAGAAATATTAGCAAAAAATGGTTGATGCTGAATTAAGAGGTGCCATCATAAGACTCTACGAAGATATTTCACAAGAAAAATTCAAGGAACTCAGTATCAGTGAGCCTTCCAACGTTATGTATCATATTAAAGACTGTCAGACTGATACCGTAGTTCACTATAATCACACTGAATATACATTAGAAACATATGGTCGTGTTGAAAATTTATGTAATCAAATTTTACTGGGATCCATCAATCTAGACGAATTTTGCGTAGGAATACTGGAAGCTGGTTTCTTCAAATTATTATACTCAATTAGAAAAACTATACCTTTTGAATATATTGTAAAATATAATCTTTATAGTGAAGATGTAGTTGATTAAATATTTTACTAAAATAATTGTTGTTTTTATTTTGCACACTTGTGTGTACAGTTTTCATTTTTAAAATATATAAATTACAGCTCCTAACTAGACAGACTTGTTTACGTAACGTGTTTTTTTTTTAAAAGACAGATGTTATTTAATACGATTTGGATTTATGACCTTGATCTCAATTCAGATGTTAGTCGGCTTTAATCATAGTCTACAATAGTGGCAAAACACCAGTTTGTTTACATTTAAGTCACGTTCCTTAACCCAGCTGGCGACACTTTGTTCAACAAGTCAAGACTTGTTTTTAACGTTGAATTTGCATTCTATGTAATAAGCGACAAGTAGGTTAAAAGAAAAAAATGACTCAGCATTTTGCAGATAATTTTTGTTTATTCACCAGCTTATTTAGTCTACAATAGCACAGCAAACATTTTAGTTACGTTTTCAAGTCGTACCATCATACAGGTGTACCAACCCAAATATAGTGGCTTTTTAGTACCAACTTAGAACAAATAAAACCTCTGTTTTTACTATAAATACAGTTTCTTTGTCTATAACTTTCTTATTTATTAACCTATTTAAAGTATTCTCTCTTGCAATAATTTTTAATGAATTTTAGTCTTTATTCGATTGAAATCGGATAAAGTTTAAGATAAGGCCCTTTTGACTGCGTCAGATGTCCACGTACAAACTACCACAATGAGTAATGAAAAGAAGATAAAGCGAGTTACGTTCGATGAGAGTCGTAATCAAACGTATATAATGTTCACGTGGGCCTATGCATATAGAACATCAAGATTAAGATATTGGGAATTTTTTGTCTTGGACCGATACCGATTTCAACGCAGGATAGAAGCTGCAGCGAAAATTTTGAATCCTATTATAAATAAAAAAATGTGCTTTTATACTGCTATTAATAAACATACTGTATTATAATTATATATTATGCTCTTATATTATTTATTACATAGTTTTAATTAGTATTGTATTTTTATATGTTAATAAATATGATTTTATAAACATTTATGTCTTTTTATTATTTTCCGATACCCCTCGTATATTACTTTTAATTAGCCTGAAGATAATTATTTCAAATTTCCCTGTATACATATGAATCTTGAATTGAATGTGTTAAATAATAAAACCTTATATGGAAACTCTATCCCGTATACCAACACCATTCGTTATCGGATATCGGATATTTTATTATAATAACAAACAAAATTTACGACTTTATTTATCTGAATAGTTTAGACTTGTCGAATCTGGGACTAAATATTATTTCATTTAAATATATGTGCATACGTCTTGAATATTTCTGCTATCCTGATGACTGATCACCGTAAATGTAGTGAAATAAGGCCTTTTCGACATTCATTTTTCTCTGTTTTTTGTCTTAACAGCCAACACTTATACTCTAAGACTATGACATCACAAATTTTTCCGTTATTCGCCAATCATAGACGTCTACATTCTTTCTGCGTGCTATCTTAGGCTCTGACGTCACACTTTTTTTACTAAGCTCTTTCTGTGCTATCTCATCCTATATTAGACGTCAGACATTTTTTCTGTTATTCGCCAATCATAAGACGTCATGTTTTTCGCAGCCACGGCCCCTTTTTTCTCCACCCCCTTTTTTTCTTAAGCAGCCACGCCCCTTTTTTCTTAATGCACACATGTTTTTTCCCACCCTATTTTTTCTTAAACAGCCACGCCCCCCTTTTTTAATACAGCTATGTTTTTTTCTTAATGCAGACACCGTTTTTTCTTACCCCCACCCTCTTTTTTCGCAGCCACGCCCCCTTTTTTCTAACCACATTTTTTTTCTTAATGCAGACATGTTTTTCCCCCCACCCTCTTTTTTCGCATCCACGCCTCTTTTTTCTTAATACAGCCATGTTTTTTTTTTCTTAACGCAGCCACGCCCCTTTTTTTCTTAACCATGCTTTTTTCCCCTCGCCCCCCTCCGCCGCTTTTTTCTACACCCTCTGGTCATTGTTGATCATCCACAAGAACTCTTCGCGACCCCACCCACATCTTTGGTCACTCCCGATGGACACATGCCATCCGCATCAAATGTCCGCGGACAAATCCGAGGGTGAGCTGGTAGCCCCCTTGCTCTACTACTCCCCACAGTATCTAATACGCAACTATAATTAAGAAATTCTTGGTCGTTACGTTATATTTGCTGAAACTGGCGCAAAACCATAAAGTCACGATAAAGTCATTAAATATTGGCTGCCTATCCGTGTCCCGATAAGACAGGGTTTAGGTCGACCGGATCTGATGGTGGCTATTACAAAGCTACAAAAGATTCTTTATCAAACGAAGATAATCCTTTATGTTTTACCGAGGGCTAAATTGATTTGAGAAAAGAATTTTGGCAAATAGGCCTCTATTCGTATTAAATCTAAACAAATATTTCCTTAAGGGGAAATTTTGTATGGTCAGCGGAGGTTTTACGTAATCAGCATCAACTAAACAAAATTTTAGATGGTACAAGAAAACATAATTTTGTTTATATACGACTTAAAACAAGGGATTGCATTAAAATTAATAAAGAATATTTAAATTTTTCACCTTATTTTATTATTTAATAAATGTAATGTACTTATTTTATGAATACATTACAATTAGAATATACTGCGTGAAGTGATTCTTTAGACACTACAGTTTTCTAAATTAGACTTGAATTTTTAGAGAAATCAACAATTTTTCGGCAGTTTATTAGATCAACGTTTTTAACAACAGGCATAAATTGTAGTAAGTGAATCTTTACTTGATTTTCTCAAACTGAGCAGGTGAGGTTTGAATAAATTCGATAAAATAGTTGCCGATTAAGTAAGAGAAAAATACTTAGATTAGTCGATTTAATTTTTTATGTGCGCATTTTTCGGAATACGTATAGTTTTTGGCGTCATCACTATTGGAGTGATATTGACAGTTTTTTTTAAATAGTACACTTCTCTGATGAGGCCATATGAAATTGCATATTTCTTATGTATTATGCATCAAATTCTTGTGGTAGGTTACATAACAATTACTTTGTGGAATAAAAAATTTTTAGGAAAGTTGTCAGAACAATGAAAAATAATAATAAATACAAACAAAATCATTAAATCAAACGTCTAGATAGTTTATAATTCATCTTTGGATAATGAGCAAGTTCAAACTCAAAGTAAAATATTTTTAGCGCGTTATTTAGTCTTACTTCGTTCCAAATTTAAGTTTTTGATGCCTCAATAGTATTTGGTCTGCTAAGATATACTCGCCACTTTCCTACCTCCTTTTCTACCGAATCTACTATCCACTTATTCGGAAAAACAATGTTTAGATAATCACGCACAACAAAAACAATTCGTAAATGATGTGATGGCCTGTCATCATGCTGATACCATATTAACTATTCTTGTACTTGAGGATTTTCATTGTTTAGATACAGTACCACAAGAGTGAGAAAATTATGTATTGTAGCAATTCCAAATACTTTTCAACAGTTTATGCACCATCAATGGTACAAAACATGGTTCCACAATTGTAGTATCAACAATGGCTGCCTTCAACTTTCTCTGGACACTGACTGTTCCTTCATTATCCAATGAGGATTTTTTAGGGGTTCCATTACCTGCAGTCCTGCTTATTCGCTAAGCCGTTTAAACAAAAAGGCATTTCATCAGAAGAAAGTTCGCTTCAAAAGTTCGAAAGTTCATAAAGATTAAATCGCTCTATCATTAACTCTAAAAATTTTATTCTGCGTTAGAAATAATCGTTTCGAAACTCTTGAACTAATTGCGCTCTGTATGGTCTTTAGGTTCCACTTATTCTTTTTCAGGTATTTCAAAGCGATTGACATATTGCGAACTAAGATGCGATTTCGGGACCTAGTTGATGAAGATTTTCCTGCACAGCAAGTAACAGATTCATTAATAATAAAGGCGGAACCACCTTCGGTATAACTGTCTTTAACAGTACCAAAATTTCACAAATTGTATTAAATTGTTCACAAAATACGTACAGATTGTACGCCAAGACCATACAATATGTGTCCACAAATATATATTTTAAAAGATGTTTCACAGAACATACGGTAACAAGCTCACAGCCTATCGACCAGGCATACCTTTTTTTATGTATCAGTAAATATTGAACAACATTTGACCAAAACATTATTAGTATGTTTCAGTATACATAAATAACTAGTATACACTTTCATTTGCAATTTGTATATTTAAGTATGACTAGACCTGTATAAATAGTATTTTGATTTGTACAATTTAGTTATAACTGGATGAAAATAAAACACGTTAAAAATTTTGAATTTTTATCCTGTATATGATCGTATTATATTTATTTTATTTAAATTTAGTATGCATCATAATTATTATGATAATATTGTTTATACAGATTTTATTAGATAGACATAATTTTGTGTTACATCATATACATATTATCATAGGTTCACTGTATATAACAAATTTCGTATTAACTGATTTTATATCTTCACTTTTGAATTCAAATCAAATACCTGGCAATTAAAACCGATTATGTACTAATAATTATAAATTTACAATATTATCACAAATATGCAATATGTAAGTTTTTATTTTCCCCATACAATACAAAATCTGAAAGTCGCTACTACACATCTAACAGTTCATTCAAAACTATAGCTTCTATTACATTATTTGAACTAGTTTTTCTGATTATGATGGTCGGGTGATCTCTTCATTATTTGAACAAATTTCAGATGTATGGAATTGTGATTTGTTGTCCATGATGCCACGAATCAACAAATAAGATTGTTTTTATACTAGTATTTTTTAGGCCAACGTCATTTTTCCCAACTAACATATTGATGATCACATTTTTTTAATTTCGTCTTTCTGACATTGAATAAATAAGATTCGAGAATTTATACGAATATGTATAAACTCGATAAATACGTTACAATTTTGTTCAATATCATTATTACAATTTTTTATAGTTTTTAAATATTCCCCTTTATTTTCTGGAACCTCTCATTAATGTCTCTTTGAATAACAACCGTAACATTTCTTTATAGATAGGTTTCAGATATTTCCGTAAAATAAATAAATAAGACAGGTTTAAGTAAGATAAGTAAGTTTAACAAATCAATCTATTGGTTTTCTCTTCCAATTCGCCGATTTACAAATACTTACTCTTAGTAAACTCAGAATAGGACTAATATAAAACGGTATAGTCTGCCAGAAAACGAGATATCATATTCTTGGGCTTGAATATAAAACTATCGCCTCAGCAGCAACTTTAGACATTGCTACGGACCAACTACTGTCACTGGAACTTAAAAGTATTTGTGACTAGTCAGTGACACGTACAGATGACGGTTTTATCTTGGATAGTCAACTAAAATAAAACTGCTGTAAATAAAATTACATAGCTGTTATGTCACGCCATCTACCCCGTTACAAGGGCGCTTACGTCGTAATTACAGAATTACTACGAAGCAGCATATATACCGCTAATTTAATAAAACTTCTTTGAACTATGTTGTAGCCTTTTCCTTGTTTTATACATCCAAAAAGAATGTACTGTAATTTTCTACGTATACGAGCCTATCTACTGTCGTCTTAAGACTAATTTTTATTAACACCTACAGTATTATAGATAAATTCAACATATACTCAATGCTGCAAGCATCTGTAACATAAAAATCTATGAAGATTAGTGTTATTCATGTACAATATTAAAAGCCCTCACAATTTTTCTGTCAAATATGATAATAAAGATAACGAAGCGCAGGCTCAATATATCTGTTTTATCAATTCCTTTTCCTGAACATTACAACAAGAAAGTGTGAAAGTACATACAAATTGAGGAGACGATATTTTAAATACGTATTAGTTCCATAATTTGGCGTGCTGAGTATACAACTATTTTTTGACAATTATCAGAATAAATCAATATATATATATATATATATATATATATATATATATATATATATATATATATATATATATATATATATATTGAAGGGCCTATGTCTCAACGTATTCGTGAACAATACTATCCCTTAAGGAAAAATACAAAAATGTCGACCTTGAGAAATGAGCCGATAATAATATCTCTCATTGGCTAACTGGTGGTGGAATTAGTTAACCAAAATTTTTTAATTTGGTTAAATTTTCTAAGGCAATCTATAAAAATATATTATTTTTTATTATCTTTAAAAAGGCATTTTAATGTTTTCATTTTAAAGAAATTTTAGACTTGTATTATTTTATTATATTGTGAGTATTAGGAGTATTAAACAATTACTAAGTCATCAATATTAACCGACTATATTGTATCATTCATTTATCTTGTGTTCCCATAATACTCCTACAACTTTGACATATACTAAATATTTAATTAGATCAAAAACTGTTTCGTTCGAGTTTTCTAAAAGTTTGAGTGCCTTATACATAATACAAGGCAAAAAGTTTGCAAGTTTAAACTTTGCAATGACTTAAATATCGCATCAGACCCATTAATATACAATGACACCCTATATTCTGATACAGTGTGTACGTCGATTAGTTTCAAATAAGAAGCTAGAACGTCAGATTAAATTTAAATATACACACGTATATACATATTTTAAATGCTACTTATTATATTTATATTTTAATAAAAAAAATAGAATATTGAACAACATGAAAGTATTATTCTCTAATAACACGTTGATTCTTTATACATATTCTTTAATAATGTTAAAAAGCTTTAAATATCTGAACTGGTGAAATTTGTCAAAAATATTAAAAAATAACAACACCGAAAACATCTAATTTATTCTTTTATTAAATCTTTCGTTTAATATGCTACATGTTTAATGCTATATAAAAAGATCTAGCTTTTCTGATTAACAAAAAATTACATATTGTGAACTATTATATAGCATATTTTTATATTATTTTAGACTTGAATTTAAAAATGCATTTGCGTTTCTTTTTATCAACTTTGTATTTTGTTACTGAACACCAACTAATTCTTGTCGATTGTTGGTATCAAACTCGTCAATAGAAATCATAAATTTCTGAAATCATAAATTCAGTTATTTTCTTTATTGCTTTAGATAGCTTAAAGTACTGATATAACGAGAACGTTCAGTAACTACAAGAAATAGCTACAAATAGATGAAACTATATATTATCATATATTTAATACACTATTTAATTACATAACTACAACATATCACATATCTATTCTTTTATAAATTAATAGTTCTAGATTTCTCCATTATTTAAAATGTTTTTTGTAAATTGTCTCTTAGTCATATAATACAGTTAAATGAAAATGAGGGAATAAAATGAGTATTAGGTTAAATTTCCTCTTATTCTTTTACTGCCAGTTCCTGTAATGTTTAAGGTCTCTTACAATATGTTTTGTTATTTTTTTTGTCACGACACCACATGATGATACACGTGATGCACTTTAAAATTCTTCAGGTACATTAGGTATATGCAAGGTTCCTCTCTGATGGCGCGTATCTATACATTTCAACAAAATATGTTTTACTGTTAGTGTTTGATTATAAGCTGAACATATCGGTAGCCTTATTTCTTTGCTCTGAAAGTGCAAATAGGTAAGGTGTGTATGGCTTATCTTCAACCGTGTTAATATTACTTGTTCCCGTCTTGAAAGATTACGATTAAGGTCCATTTCTTTATTTTTGGCTTAAATATTTTCAACAATGAATCCGTTCTGGTCCACTCTAATTGCCATTGATGTTTGATTCTAAAATCAACCATTGTTGTCAAATTGTTGTTCTAATTCGGAAGTTCTTGAATATATTAACTTCTTAAATATTTTCTGCTTCGCGAGCAGCAACATCCACCATTTCATTATCTTATACTCCTATGTGATTTGGGCACCATATAAAGTGAACTTTTTTTGTATACTGCTAAGTCAAGTGATTACAGTCAGTATTCGTTGAACGATAGAATCTTTGTAAAAGCTTTCAAAAGCCTGAATAGAACTTAGGGAATATATTATAATAGGCAGTTATTTTTTTAATAGGTCAATATATATATTAGAAGGGAATAAGTAATTAGATAACCAAAACGTTAGACTGGGTATCCTTTAGCATAAACAATATATATTTATTATTCGGCAATGGCATTATCAACAGTCTCCATCCGACTCCTATAATTACTATTATTGGTTACCAAATAATCCTCTTGTTCTGTCCCAGAATCTGCTTCAAATGCTTGCTAATCCTTCGCCCTAAAACTTGACAACCTTTTTCCACTCACAATATTGAACAAAAGTGAATTACGATTGTGGACAAATGCAAGCATTAAATAATAAAAGTACACTCCAGTAATAGAATACAGATTAAAAATATACAGTTTTAAAACCTTAAAACGGACTCTTCCGCACGTAGAACATCTCTATCTCGAACTGAGTGGGCGAGAAAATATAAACCAACACATAAATTCAGAATATATGTGGTTTATGCGACAGTTTTACTTTTTTCATTGGTGACTACTTCAGTGCGGTGCCAATACGTTTGTGATCGAATGATATTATTTTTTTTCTCATTTGTTTGTTTATGATACAGGCCGAATATATGTTTTTTTCGTTCAATGCAAGATTGGCAAATTTTTCTCAAATAGTCCACCATCGTGCTTTCTCATGACCCATGGACAGGATGGGATGTGTCCTATCCACCTCAAAATCAATAGATATCGTCTGGTTGACGTACCTAATCAGAATCAGTCGAAACCCGCTCGATATGACACGATTTAATTGAGTGATCGTGCTAATAAAAAAAAAATTTCAAATAGTCCACCATTGTGCTTTTTTATGACCCATGAACATGGTAGAGTGTGTTCTATCCACCTCAAAATCAATAGGTGTCGTCTAGGAGACGTTCTCGATCAGAATCAGTCAAAACCTGATCGATCCGATACAATTTAGTTGAGTTATCGTGCTAACAATAAATTTTAATGCCGACGATAACGACAATGACACCCACACAGACAAAAAAAAATTTAAATCCTTTTTTTTTGCTTTTGGACCGAAAAATGAAAAATAATTTTTTTTTTTCATTTTTCTTTACACGATTACAATACTTTTCCGTTCTGGTATAGTTGAGTGCGGAAAGGTAAAACAACATTTGAAATAATCCGAGTGCTTCTAACAAATGAGCCGCCTTAAATTCAAATTGCTTTAAATCTATTCAAAAATTAGTTCAATTCAATGTGAATGCACATGTAACTTTTTAAGATAATTTCCATGTATTTCTAGTATAGTATCGTATTCAAACGCTTTTTTAAGCAAATATTTTGAAATATCCATGCCGTAACCATGACATTCACATACACAGTTTTATCACAGATGTCGATGATTACGAACAGAACCAAGTAAGTGTTCAACAATATTTATTGCGATATAGAACAGTAAAGAAAATAAAGAAGTCACGACCACGGCCAAATCAATATGCTCTTGCAAACTATAAGACGAAAGAAATATACCGACTAAAATGTAATCGTGACCAATAATATATAGCATAAAGTTCTCAATCAAATCACACTAAATAAGCTTCAATTGAGGCAAGGTTGTTGAGCATATGAACCATAATAATAGCTACAACATTAATTTCGAAACCAATTGCTAAAGATCCCAGATACTATTTCTGCTTGCTTTCCAGATATCCTGAGTTAAGCTTTGGAACGTCTCGTCAACCATGGCAATTCTTAGCTCTATCAGATTCTAAGAAGACGGAATTCGGTGGAAGCGAATTGTTATATTTAAGAGTGAAGATATTCCAGATATTACAACCACTCAAATTGGTTTAAAATAGAAATTTAATTCAGCAAAAAGAATTTTATGACCAGTAGATGAGTTATAATAAGCCACCGCAATGTTGCCAATATTACGAAGATGAGTAAAACAAAAGCAACACAACAATCTGTTTCTCTGATATAGGCTTTTCCGCATGAATATGAGATGCTATAAATACATTCTGCTGTCAATCAAATAAGATCTGTGATATATCTTAGCAATTGGAAGAGTTTTGATACGATATACAAAACAGGTTGGAATATTATACCTTTTCAGAAGCGTGGAGATACGAAATCTTTAACATTATGGTCATATGAAAGAGTTATTCATAAGGGGGACCTCTCATTGCTCAAGAGATGTTGAAAATTTGAAGAAATATGCTTTAAAATAGAATATGCCTAGAAGGACAGATATTTGATGATGCAGTTCTGATTCCAGTAGGAGTTCTGATAGAGAAACTACTCTGTAGACGAAGGAGTTGATAATTGTCTGTTCTTCTTCAAGGTGATGTGATGTGATATGGATAGGTTTTTGAGAAATAGAGTCAACTTGTGTACCATTAAGTTGAACGAATTAATAGATAACAAAGGCTCGAAAAGGGAGTTAACCCCTTATGTTGTTGTAGGAGAAAAGTGTTAAAGGCCATGTTCTAAATTTAAATATATCATCGACATACGTTCACAACCAACATTTAGGGGTTACAATAAGATGACTCAATGGCTTCTGAATGGAAATTTTCCCATCGCACCTTCACAATCATTGGAAAAACGAGAACCCATAGCCAAGCCGTGCCCATATCCATGTAAAAAATATACAATTTTGAAATTTTAATCCTATAGCAAACAAGAACATTTGTGAAAAGTTTATAATTTATAATGCATCCATAGATTCCTATCCATGGGTTAACGATTGACACAACACCACGAAAGCCAGTCACAACATTATTATAAAGTGATATGTTAGCAGTTTTATTTCTAATTCCTTACACTAATCCTTAAAAAAATAGTAAGAATAGTAAAAGAACACTTTGAAAACATTTTTACATATTCCTTGTATAAATTTCGAATGTTTTGCAATCTGAAATTGCAAAACATTTGGAGCACTGTTGAATTGCTAGTATATTGTACACATTATTATATAAACTCTGTAAAAACGTTCTGTGTATAAATAACACTTGCATTAAGACTTTTTGTTTGTTTCAGCAATGAAAGGAGACATAATAAACTGTACCGCTCACAAAGATATTTACTTTTTGGAAACCAACACGAAAAACGAGGTAAATATTCTGCATTTAACTAATTGTTCCCAATTTCAATTAGTGTTATTGATTACTGTTTCCGTTAGAATAAATGAGGCTATTATCTGTAATTTCTTCTTTTTTAACATAAAGTAATTAACCTCTAATGAACGCATTGCAATGACTAAATCATACACACAGGGAAATTAAGAATATAATACAAATATTAGTAGTAACAGCGTAACAGGTAACAGTAGTAATAAGGCCTATGATGGAACATTAATGTTATTATAGCAGAGGGCTATTAAACGTTCTGCCCAATCAGAGGCTAACTTTTTGAAAAATATTTGCTTCTGATTGCCTAAAACTTGAATGTTTCATCATAAGCCCGAATACCTTGTATATATAAATCTCACTTTAAAGATTGCGGCCATATCTCCAGGGGTAGGCGGAAATACCATACATATAATATAGAATTTATACATGGCAAATATAAAAGAAAATTGTAAAATCTTTAAGAAACTTAATAATAATAATTTTAAGGATTTTGTAAATTGGTAATAATTGTATTTGTAACGTAATAGATATTTTAATTCAGTTAAGGACCTTGTATCTTACATATTGCTGTGCGTTCGGTTTAATATTTCGGTACGCCGATATAAAACATTGTTCCTGACATATAAACATTTTTATTTAACCATCATTTTGTTCAACATAAATACTTATGTTGAACAAATATAACCATCATTTGTTCAATTAAAATGTAATATAATCCATTCTATCCTAAAATGATCGCTTAAAACCTAAAATGCACTTGGTCCTCAATATATTTTTATTTGGGGAAATTGTCTTGAAAATGAATCTATCAGATTTCATTGCAAAATTTTTTGCTTTAGCTTACCATAATTAGAAAATTATTTCTCTTCATTCTTTGAATACACATAATATATTTTTACATTTAACAAATCAGTTTAATATGAATTTAGTTATTCATTTCCTATCCTGTCTCTCTCTTATTATATATAAAATGATCTTTCTTTCTTTGTAAACATTATGATGGGCGGCATTTTTATAATGCGCTAACATGAGGTAGCTAGATCGGTATAGACAACAGCGCAGGAGCTATATAATTAAAATTAAATTCTCTAAAGTCTAAATTAAAATTCTCTATAATTAAAAGTCTAAACTTGTAGATCATATATATTATATGGCCTGCATCTTACCTTTAAACTAATTCAGATGTATATTCGAGGTAATATATGTTTCACTTGCTTGTCTAGCATATAACTATTACCACATTTGTAGATATTTCCTATATAGTTCTCATGCAATAATCAAGAAAAAATAAAGTAATGAAATATACTTTAGAAGAAAAATGCAAAAATAAATTCAATTTAGTTTTTACTTTTTGTGTTGTATATTTCAACGAGAGTTGAACTAAAATAGGTGTATTATATTAATTTGGTACTACTTAACATGCTAAATATTAACCAAAAGTATAAATCATTTAAATTTAATATTTATTTCACATAAGAAATATGTCTTTTTACCTAATAAATTAGAATATTAAACCATATCTAATATGTTTAAAATGATCAAGTTTGCTTATTTATTCAAAGTTATTATTTGTCCAATGAAATTTATACATATTTATCTCGCCACATCCAAAATCAGTATTTGTCTATGATAAAGGTATTTCACTAGAAATAAATAAATCATTGTCTGGATATATCATGCATTGTAAGTATACAATAAAATCTAAATATAAAAAATATCCGCCATAGAAATTTTGTGTGTTGTTGAAATAGATAAGAGAATACAGTATACTTAACGTGTGTGTAGAGTCACACGTTAAGTATACTGTAAGTATACAGAGATATTCACAGTGTATCTTATATTTTTGTAATACATATTCCATACATTATATAAACTGTGGTATACAATTTAATACTCAATTAACACCAATCAAATTATATGGTGACATACTAATTCGATACAATTTTATCACATGATACTGTGATTTTTTATATTGATAACGTGATAATAAATAAATATAAATTCAATAAAATGAAATTTATTTATATTAAACAATATATCTTGAAATAAGGTCCGAAAAAAAGTATGTAATGTGCGTTATTATATAAATATTATACTAGCATAACGTAATGTATAGTATTATAATAGTATATCTTTGATGTTTATATTAATAAACATGACAAAGATTTGTAATATTTATATCATCCAATAAAATAATAAGTATAAATTAGCTCAGTAGGAGGTTAAATGTACATAACGTAGATGAATTAACATATTTATAATTGTAAAACCTCATATTACTTAACAATCACACACCTGGCTGACTTATGACTGTGGAATTGAAGCGACCCCCAATGGATATTCTAATATATGGGTATAAATAATAACAAAAGTAATAATGAAGAGTAATAAATAATTAGAGTCTAAACAAAATGGTGATTAAACTGACAAATGAATGATGACAGCGATGATGGTAATTGTAAAAGAATCTATATTGACATTAAGCTCGTATAGCAACATAAGTAACGATTGAATATGAAGACAAAAGTAATAACACATGAACACATTTCTTGAGGGGTTTCCAAATTTTTATATAAAATTATATGAATATATATATATATATATATATATATATATATATATATATATATATATATATATGTTAAATCACTAGTTTGGATTTAAACTTTTTTAAAAACAATTTATTTTACTTAACGGACGAACAAGAAGTTAGATGTGTGAGTATAACAATAATATCAATACTAAAATTATACTGCTCATGCAACGGGTTTGCTGCGACTTTATAAGTTTCGTTATGCTGACATCGTTGAAAGTAAAGTTAAAATATAATTGGCAAAAGATTAATTTAAAGAAAGAACATTATAAGGTTTCAGCAAATCATCATAAACGTTGGTTACAATGTATATAGTTATATGATAAGACACGTAGCAGTATTAAGTTACGTCTGGCTTTCAGATAACATACTGAAGGTTTTATGTTACCTGATAATAAAGTTATAGGAGTGTGAGAAGTACTTTGAATAATGAATGCAATACAATATATTTTATATAACAACTCCCCTTTTTAACAAAAAGTTGGTGTTATGCAGCAACTTTTCAAAAATAAGTAAAATTGAAATTAATAATTATGAATTTAACGATTATTGAAGTTATATAATAATAAAGTTAATTGAGAATATGAAGCCTTAAGTTAAGTTTAAATTATACAATTAATATTTTTTTAAATATAAAATTTACAAAAATAAAATATATAGAGTCTTTGAAACCGATTTATAACTGAGAAACATTAGTTCAGTTCGATTTCTTCCTCTGGGGTTTCATCTTTGGATCTGATCGATGGTCTTCTTCTGGGCAGGATGCTCCTGAAGGATTCTCTTAAGCGTTTAGAAGGTCCAGGTGGAGGTGGTGGTGAATTTGTTGTGAGGGCGATTGCTAATCTGTTTCTCTTTCGGCATTTACATAAAATATATAACAAAATGAGAGTTACTATTAGTGTAATGATAAAATAAGTGAACCAAGAGATGTGTTTGGTGACAAATGGTTCATTGATCAAATCGTCTAACGTTCGAGAATACTCGTCCAATTTGTGTTTGGCAATCTCGAGGTCTTCCACATTTAAGTTATTCAATTTTAATGGTTCTAATTTTGGGATTTGGATGTCATCGGGGATTCCTTGACAACAATTAAAGGGAATTAAAATGGGGTGATCACTAACACTGGTTTGCGAAAAGTTCTTAGGGTCAGCTTGTATTTTTGTCACTCCTATGAAAGCACTACATCCAGGTTGCAATTTAAGAATGGAATTTTTATAAATGATCTCTGTCTTGGTGTTTATTTGTTTGCAATTTACAGTAATTTGAAGTGGTTCTGAAGTAATTGTTAGCCATGATGAGTCCGTTAGTTGTTGGACATTGTAGCCTTTTGCAAATATTATTGAAGTTTGGCAGCTCTCAGGTAAAGTTTTTAAGTGTTTCAGGATTTGGGCTTCACATATAGCATTGTCGTCGATGGGGTATGCAAATAGATTGGAACATATCTTTGTGCCAAAGAAAAGTGGTTTACAGTCTTTCAGATTTTTGATGGGTATGTACATCAAAGAATCGACGTCACGCGCTAAGTATTTTTGTGATGAAGATAAAACATGATATAGACCAGTTCTATTATTTAGGATAGGGATTGGATATAATCTAAAAAGGGTGTATCTTTGTTGGTCTATTAGAGGGATTTTCAATACAAATACCAAGTCTGAATCAGTTTGGTATGCTTCTAATTCCATAATATCCAAATATTTGGCAATATTGGAAGATTTTATAATGAGTGGTAAATTGTTTTGGTGTAAATTTTGTGAAATTTCCTGAAGCGAGGTTATCAAATTTTCAGGATTGATTATCGACGTATGAATAATTTTTAATCGCGCGAAAGTTATTGAATTTAGAATATCATTTAATTGATTCTCGATATACAGGTAACTTTCCATGAGAAGTTCACATTTTTCTAAAAATCTTAATTTTGCTTCAATTACTTTAATTTTATCTGCTGTCCTATAAATTGTGTCTGATATTATTTTTATATCTCTATTGAAGGTGGCTTCATCAATTTGCAACTTTTGTATGGTAGCGTTAAAATTCTTTATGACGGATGTTGTTACTGAGATTTGATTTTTCATTAAATTTTCTAATTGATGCTCGTCATTAGTTAATTTATTGATGCAATTCATGTAGTATTCGCCATCTTCGGAATCTAAATTTCCTGTAATTGACTTAAATATTGTACCAATGCCATTGAGAATTCCACGTTTGTAACGTTTAGTATCAAAATAAATTTCGCTTAATTTTTCTTGAATTGAATTTGAAATTTGGGTTAATAAGCTGATGTGTGTTTTTACTTCACCTCGAAAAAGGTTCATGTTTTCAAATGTGGGGTTAATAGCGTGTAAGAGAATTTCAAGCATTTTCTCGTTATGTTCAAAAGTGTTCTTTATTGATGAAATGTTTTTGTGAACCAGAAGAGTCCATTGTTTATTTGTTACAACGATTTCGCTGTCTCGATGATAATATATTCCAATGGTGTTGTTTATTGGAGTAATGGTGTATTGGGATACTGCTGCTCCAATCAGCAGAAGAAACCTGAAAATAATTTAATTCTCAAAATATGCTTTCATCCTGTCGAAATTGACTTTTGTCGTTTGTGACGTTTCGAGATTTAATAAAATTGCAGAATTTTGAAAGATTTTTATTATTTCGAAAGGACCGTTAAATTTATTATGTAATTTATCTTTAATTTGAGATTCCTTAACATAGACTTTATCGCCTATTTTAAATTGTGTAGGATGTTCTGGAACGTTTCTATCGAATGTTAATTTAGCCTTTTCCTTTTGAAGCTCAGTTTTTGTGCGTGCAATTTTATAATAGTATGAAATTCTATTATTTAGGTCTCGTATATATTTTGAAATCAACTCCTTTTGGTTATACAAAGTTTCAGGTGGGCGACTGGACGTATGTCCAAATACTAGCTCGTATGGAGAGAAACCGTGTGTTTTATTCGTCGAGTTATTATAACAAATAACAGCGTAAGGAATTACGTTTAATGGATGTTCATTAGGGTTTTCAGCCTGATTAGTACGAATCATCTCTAAAAGTGTGGAGTGAAATCTTTCCACAGATCCGTTTGATTGAGGGTGGCTAACGCTAGAAAATGTTAATTTTATGTCGTATAAGGTACATAGGTCTTTAAGTAATACATTGTCGAATTCTTTACCGTAATCCGAATGTATACGAAGCGGAGTACCAAAATGCTGAAAGTAAAGAAGTAATGTATTTACTGTTGATTTAGCGGATTTATCCTCTAAAGGGTACGCTTGAGTAAATTTGGTTAGTTCATCTCTAATAGTTAAAACATAATTTCTTTTTGGAATTTCTAGTATATCGATATTTATTCTTTCAAATGGTGTTCTTGGTGTTTCAGTTATCACCAGGGGATTGCTTAAGTTTTTCCGTAAAGTCTTTGTTTTCTGGCATATTTCGCAATTTTGAATGAATTTAGTTACGTCTTTAGTTAAACCGGGCCAGTTATATTTATTCCTTATTCTTCGAATGGTTTCGTTTATTCCGCGGTGTAAATTTGCTTTTCCTGTATGGTTTTGGTCTAATATTATCGGAATTTGATCTTCGTCAGGCGATTTAGTTATGTTTTGGCAACTAACTAGGTTTAAATCTTTTTCAGTGAAAATAAATGACAACATTTCGAGTATTGGCAATTCTAAATTGTTTTCAATGAAATATGTTTTTGAAGATTCGAAAATGTCTTTGTCTTTGTAAAGAGTAATAAACATTGTTTCGATTATCTCTTCGATGTCGAAGGGTAACAAAACAATATAATATTTTCGGTTTTTCACCGTTTTACTCGTGACTATATTAATTTTATTGTGAATAAAATTTGGTTTTTCCTCGAAAATATTTTCAATTATTTTGTAATGTAAGTCTTCGAGTTTTTCTTTTTGGAAAAACGTTATTATGTCTTTATGTCCTTTGTCCAATAATTGATTGTTCGTAATTTTAATTTTTAAATAGTCTATTAGTGACTGGGTTTTATATAGGTGAACAAATGTATTTAATTCTTGTAAAATTGATTCTGGTGAAATTTCGGTATTTTCTGAACTAATCGATTCGTCGTCTGTATTTGATGTTAAAATTTTGTTTTTGAAATCCACACATTTTTGAAAATGGTTAATTTTAATACGGGATAAGGCATCCGCATTTTTATTAATTTTGCCAGGTTTATATTCAATCTGGTAGTCGTACTCTTCAAGTTTTAAGCGCCAGCGTGCTAGGCGACTACCGGGGTCTTTAATAGAGAAAAGCCAGGTAAGAGGTCTGTGATCTGTTATCAGTTTGAACTTTCTACCAAAAATATATGGGCGAAAATGTTTTACGGCCCAAACAATAGCGAGGAGCTCTCGTTCTATTGTTGAGTACTTTGTTTCCGCACTACAGAGAGTTCTGGAGGCGAAAGCTATGGGTAGATCTTTACCTATTGGACCTTGCGAAAGTACAGCGCCAATCGCAAAAGCGCTCGCATCTGTTGTGAGTAGGAATGGCTCGTCAAAATTTGGATACGATAGTATGGGGCTTAAAGTAAGGGTCTGTTTTAAATCTTCGAAAGATTTTAAACATTCTGAATCGAAATTGAAAGAGGTGTCTTTTTGCAGTAATTTAGTGAGAGGTTTGGAAATTTTGGCGAAATTATCAATGAATCGTCGGTAATATCCGGCGAGGCCAAGAAATGATTTAATCTCTCTCTGGTTAGTTGGTTGGGGAAAATTTTTGATGCATTCGATCTTAATTGGATTTGGTTTTACACCTTCTTTGGTGACGAGGTGACCTAAATATGCAACTTCCTTACGAAGGAATTCGCACTTGTCCGGTTGAATTTTTAAATTAGCTTTTTGAAGACGTTTCAAGACTTCGGTAAGCCGTGAAACATGGTCCTGGATTGTTGGGGAATAGACGATTATGTCGTCCATGTATACGAGGCATCTCTCGTTTTGGATTCCTATTAAAATGTTATCCATTACCCTTTGGAAGGTTGATGGGGCATTTTTCAAACCGAATGGAAGCCTATTAAATTCAAAATGACCGTTTTCGACTGTGAAAGCGGTTTTTGGAATGTCACAGGGTTCGATCTCAATTTGGTGGAAACCGGAGGCCAAATCGAGGGTGGTGAAATATTGACATTTGCCAAGTTGGTCTAAAAGATCAGAAATGTTTGGTAAAGGGTATTTATCTCCTACAGTTAACTCATTGAGTTTTCTGTAGTCAACTACGACACGCCATTTTTGTTTACCTGACGCATCAAGCTTTTTGGGGACAACCCAAATCGGTGAAGACCAAGGGGAATTTGAATGTTTGATAATACCTTGTTCTAGCATTTTCGATACCTGTTTTTTTACTTCCTCTTTGTGAATTTGAGGGTAGCGATACGACTTTGTAAAAGTAGGTTTAGCATTGTTGGTGTCTATTGTGTGTTTGATCTCATTAGTAAATGTCAGAATATCTCCTTCGAGATAGAAAATATCTGAAAAATCTAGGCAAAGTTGAGTAATTATTTCTCTTTCTTCCTCATTTAAGTGATCAAGACGAAGTTGCTGTTTTATTTCTTCGCGTCTATCTATATAAATTTCAGAATTATATTCGTTTAAATTATTTAATGAAAAATTTTGAATTGGTTCTAGTTTAATTTCGGAAAAATGTATTATTTTTGGGACTGCGTTTGCTTTTAATACGGAGGTAAGAAATTCTCCTTTATTGTTAATTTTGACTAATGCATTAGGAAGTCGTACTTTATCTATTTCCATAGCTGTTAATATGGCTTCTGTATTTACAAAATTACATCGAAATTTTGAAATTTGTTCTGTACGAGGGTTAATAGAAATTTTGTTGAGAAATTGATTATTTTGAACATTTTGTTTTTTATTATTTTGTACATTAGTGGAATTTTCTGTGGCTTTGAATAAAGGTACAGTTTTGAAATTGGTAATTAATTGTTTATTTTTTATGTCAATAATGCAGTTGTAATGTTCTAGAAAATCGGATCCTAGTAATCCGTCGAATTCAATATCAATATTATGAATGTAAACTTTGTGAGGATCGTTGAGAGTAAACGGAACGAGTGTAGATTCATTAATTAGAATTTTTTGATCGGTAATTCCCTGTATTATAACGTTTTCGGGAAAACGTTTAGAATATTTTTCACAAGTTTTTGGCTTAAATATGGATAGTCCGGCACCTGTATCTATTAATATTTTAAATTTTTTTGTAGCATCTTCAATGTAATATAAGTTTTTGGGATTTACTGTTAAAAGGGCACTTGATATTCCTCTATTTATAGGAATATTTGTTTGTCTTGCTGTTGGTTGGTGTTTAAATTCATTATTTGAATTTGGTTTTCTAATTCCGTTATTTCGCATAGCTGTTGATCCGGTGGATGATCTTGAGCTTGAGTAGTTTGCCTAAAATCCTGATCAGTATCAGAATAATTAAATTGGTCTGTTGAAAAATAATAATTTTGTTGATATGTTGGTTCGTCTGAATATGAATCTTGATATTGTTCGTAATTTTGATCGCAATTGTAATTATATTGATGAGCGGTATCATCAGTATATTGTGAATGTGAGTTATACTGGTGAGCAGTATCATCAGTGTATTGTGAATCGTATTGATGAGCCGTATCATCAAAATTTTGGTTCATTTGAGCATTCATATGATGAGCTCTTTGTTGATTATAATTCGGATTTGGCCGAATTATTGGTGGTCTTGATTGGTTTATATAGTTGGGATTCGGTTTAATAGCTGAAGGCCTGTTTTGTTGAAAACTATTTTGCTGGTAATTATTTTGTTGGAAATTTGAATTCGTCGGTCTATTATTTCCATTTGGATTAAATTGAGGTCGCTGATAATTTTGATTTAAGTTGGATGATTGGGCCTGATTAAAATTTTGTTGAAAATTAGGCCTAGAAAAATTTTGGAAAGGTGCTGAAGAATTTTGTTGTTTCGTTCGGCACTCATTTATTGTGTGTCCATTACGTTTACAATATGTACATATCTTCTTAGCATTTAGTGAATTAGGTGGTAATGGTTTGTTTGCTTTTTGAAATTTCTGAGATTCAAAGTATGACAATTGAAGTTCTCGTTTAATCTTGGATATTGCTTGAAGCATATCCATAGGATTACTTGCTCTTATTATAGATCCTAATTTTGGATCCAGCCCTGTCAATAAAGTGTTAAGAGTCATTGTCTCGATTAAATTGGATTGTGCGGTTTTTTGTTCAGCGGTTAAATGTTGTTTCTGAATCGCTGCATGCATTTTCGCATTATGCGTTTGCAAGCGGGATACAAAATTTAAAGCGGATTCGTTTGATTGTTGATTAATTCTTTGCAAGTCCTGAATTAGAGACGTAAGGTCCCTAGAGTCTCCAAAGTGAGTCTCTAATAGATATTTGATTTCTTCCCAAGTTGACGGGTTCCTAGAATTTACTAGTTCAGCGGCTTTTCCACGTAATTTATTTTTAACATGGAGAGTTAAAAGTATTTTTTGATTATCGACCGCCATGTCGAAAGCGCATTTAATAGCATTTAAGAATGTTTGTAGGAAAATTTGATTTCCGTCATACTCCGGAACAATTGAGAAAATTTCTGACAGTTTGTAAGGTTCTAAGATAGCTTCGTTTGCCATTTTTATAAGTTAATTAATTATTATGTTTAAATTAATTGTTGTAAAGTTATTTAATTAAATACAATTAAATAAAAAAAAAATGTGCAGATGGGAAGGATAATAGTTTTTGGTCTATATCCTGTATAATATTTCTTAAAATTATAAATAAATGTTTCAAAGGTAACGTGTCAATTCTTTGACTTACCAAATTTTTCCATTCGTCTTCCGGCCAGAGTCCACAACCAGTGAGGCAATTCCGTGTTCTGGAAGCGGGGTGTCTTCGGGAAGGATGGCTTGCAGAGGAGAATCACAAACAGTGAGGGCAGGTCCGTGTTCTATCTGCGATTTCCCCTGTTGTTTTGTTTGTTTCTTTGTAGATTTGTTTCTTGTTTCTTTTGTTGAAGTCTTCGTGTTTCGAAGTTGCTTCTTTGAAGTATTCTTGTTTCGTGTTTCTTTTCTTCTTGAGCTTGTTCTTGATTTCACTTCGGAATTGGAATTCCACGTTACTAGTGAGGCAAATCCGTGTTCTAATAACGCGTGAAATCCTACCGGCTGCGCCAAATTTGTTAAATCACTAGTTTGGATTTAAACTTTTTTAAAAACAATTTATTTTACTTAACGGACGAACAAGAATTTAGATGTGTGAGTATAACAATAATATCAATACTAAAATTATACTGCTCATGCAACGGGTTTGCTGCGACTTTATAAGTTTCGTTATGCTGACATCGTTGAAAGTAAAGTTAAAATATAATTGGCAAAAGATTAATTTAAAGAAAGAACATTATAAGGTTTCAGCAAATCATCATAAACGTTGGTTACAATGTATATAGTTATATGATAAGACACGTAGCAGTATTAAGTTACGTCTGGCTTTCAGATAACATACTGAAGGTTTTATGTTACCTGATAATAAAGTTATAGGAGTGTGAGAAGTACTTTGAATAATGAATGCAATACAATATATTTTATATAACATATATATATATATATATATATATATATATATATATATATATATATATATATATATTAAGAGATAATAAATCTCATGTATACGTCTCTTAAAATATTATTGTTTGAATGAAATGATCATTTGCTTCATTTAGTGGAATTAATTTCATATAATTGTGGTTCATATAAGATTACTAGTACATAATGTAGATGTAACGATAATATACATTTTAACTAACATCATTTAATGCAATTACTGAAGATAGAAGAATTGATTTGTATGAAAAAAAGATGGGAAGATTGATTACAGTTAATTATCTATGTACATATAGATATATATTTTTGATAAATTAACCTTTAATCTCAGAAATGTACAAATTACATTTTAGTTTACATTTGCTATTTCTTCTATGAAGATATAAAAACAGCACTACCAAAGCACTATATTCCTCAACAGCTGTGACGTGTTCTTAAATAATCACAATTCTTACTATAGTAAGAATAAGCTCGTTCAGAAATAATGGATTATTCGTGATTATTAACATGCTTATAATCATAAAGAGAGTAGTAAAATGCCAAAGTAATATACACATATTATAATACGATTAATGCTAAATGTCAGTAATTATCGAAGATGTAATAATAATATCATAAATACATAAACTACATTCCATGATACATCTATCCCACACAGCACACGAGCTAATCCAAAATAAAGTTTTATTCTTAATTATCGTTTATTAGTTTACTTAACAAGCTGATTAAGTCCTCATAATATTTATAATATATAATATAATACAATATATGAAATTACAATACAATTAATCTCATTAAAATTTAATTATACAACTTACATTATTTAAAAATTGAGGACATTAATTTTTCAATTTAAGTTTCAATATTGAATATCAAAACTTTCCATTTTTTACCAATATTCTTTTTAAGAGATTTATTAAGATGTACAATTTAGTTCATTATACCATTTTTTAATTATCTCATATGCTCTCCCATTGTATATAATTTCAAGTACAAATAATTATTTTATAATTGTAATTGTCTGCACAATAATTCGTCATCTTGAAAGCACTACTTAAATAGAAGTACAAATCAATATCAAATTAAAACTTTTACTACGGCACAAGATTAAATGAAAATAAGTATATGATGATTGCTTTGTTACAACTTAATACCCTGAATATATACATTTCAATTTGAATTTGAACATACTTCTACAGTGAGCTGAAACTTTTATTTCTTTTTATTCATTCTCTTACATTTATTGACAAGAAATCTCAAGCTAAATTGACCCAAAACTGAATTATCCAAAAAGTATCACGATTTTGTATCGCCAATGGGACGACATACATCAGATACATTGACGTTATTGTAGTTTGTTGAGATATGATACAATTTGTATTTCGTGAGAGAGGAGTTAGAGCAGATAAATTCTGCTCTTGTATCTCTATTGAATGCTTTCCGTTTGTGTTTAACGGCATACATTTCTCATTACTCTCCAGAAGAGCTTTTCGAGGCTGGTGACTTTCCAGATAAACACGTGTTGCAAACCTCTTTGAAACGACAATTCGTAAAGGGCACATCTGCTACGCTTTAATAATTTTCCTAGAGGTCTCAAGCACCCCCTAATAGGGCGCTTTGGCTATTTGGCAAATGCCTAGATCGCATGCTAAACATTATTTTGTAGTAGTTGTTCTCTCCTAATCGTTTTAATTACTTTAATTTTATTAGTATTATACCCAATCTGTAAACTTTTCCCAAAACAACCGTAAATAAATTTTCTTGTATTAAACACTTGCAGTGTTGCAAGTTTCATGTGAACCTTGTAACAACACTTTAAGGTTCGTCTGAAACATTAACATTAACATCTTTATAAATATTTTAATTATTTGTATAACTAAAGATAATAACATTAATTTGATTCATCCCTTGTTGTCCCCTTACGTGCCAACTTTTCTTCTGAAATTATCACTGTTAGAAAATATATTATAACAACAAACGATAACAAACATACGATATACACAATAACAACAAATTATATAGAAAATGTGTCATTTGTCACGTATTCATATATCTATATCATGAATTAACATAGTTTAAGATAGCTGTGTACCATACTTAGTGCAATATGTCAAACAGTACTACGCAAAAAATAACTCTAATACTCTAGATTATCTAAAATAAAACTAGGACAAAAAACATCTCCTAGGACGTGCAATTGACTACTTGTTAAAAATTAGTAAAAAATTATAAGCATTCTGACAAAATTTAATGTAGCACTTTTAACAACGTTTAATATAGCTGAGGATTATTGTTAAATTGCATGTTTTTTACGATCAAAATCAACCTGATTTTTTTAAACCATCATAATTCTTGCAGAATTTTTACCACTCATTGTATACTACCGGCATGCTTTGGTTTATCACTGCTTTATAATAATTTTTACTAGCAAATTTTTTCTAAAAATAATTGTTTTTTGCAACAAGTTGCAAATTTATACTTTCTCTCATGTTGACTATCAAAAAAAAAATTCAAGAATTTTTTGTTGATAGTCAACATGAGAGAAAGTATAAAGAAAACAATGAACAACCAATATCTCGTCAAGAGTAAAAATATTAAAGTCTGCTTTTAATTAATACTAGTTCACAGAAAAATAAATAGTTTTATCAACATAAATAATCAATTCAATTAATGTTACTATACACGGAGAAACAACAAACAAAATGATAATTGTTTCGCAGTCAGTACGAAATATGGACACTATATAGAAAAAAAAATTCGTTTCAAAAATTTTTTTACAACAAAAAACTCATAATTTTTAACAACGTCCTAAGTAAAAATAAACAGTTTTAAAACCAGCATTTTAAATATTTTCTTTTTAATTATAAACAGTTGCTTACTTTCTATATAGCACTGGGTCACTGTTAATTACAAATTTTCAAAGAATGTTACATTTTTATTAATTTGATATTACAAATAAACAGTTTTAAAACCTTAAACTGGACTTTTCCACACATAGAACATCTTTATCTTGAAATTTAGTGACCGAGAAAAAATAAACCAACACATAAATGCAGAATATCTGTTTTATGCGACAATTTTACTTTTTTCAAATAGTCCACCCTCGTGCTTTCTCATGACCACTGAACAGGATGGGGTGTGTCCTATCCACCTCAAAATCAATAGATATTGTCTGGTAGACGTCCCTAATCAGAATCAGTTGAAACCCGATCGAACAGACACGATTTAATTGAGTAATCGTGCTAACAAAACAAATTCTCAAATAGTCCACCATTGTGCTTTCTCATGACCCATGAACATGGTAGAGTGTGTTCTATCCACCTCAAAATCAATAGGTGTCATCTGGGAGACGTTCCCGATCAGAATCAGTCAAAACCCAATCGTATCGTATTAACAAAACAAATTTCTCAAATAGTCCACCATCGTGCTCTCATGACTCATGGACAGGGTGGGGTGTATCCTATCCACCTCATAGGTGTCGTCTGGGAGACGTCCCCGATCAGAATTAGTCAAAACCCGATCGATCCAACACGATTTAGTTGAGTTATCGTGCTAACAAAAAAAAAAAATTTAAAACCATTTTTTATGTTTTTAGGCCGAAAAACTAAAAATAAACCCAAAAAAAAAATTTGTTTCTTCACTTCTTTACACGATTACATTATTTTTCCGCTAGTATAGTGAAGTGAGGGAAAGTAATAGAATATTTTCTAGATAAGGTAAAACAACTCAGAGCACAATATAATAAAAAAATATATTATCAACGTAAAACAAATCTGTAAATATAATAACGTAAATTCTAAAATCATCTAAAATTAATTGTAAATTGAGAATTTCATCCATTTTAAAGTGTTAATTAAAGGGCTAAAGTTATAAATGCGAAAATTATACAAAGTTAGTTCTAATAACAACGAATATAGCAATGAAATCACAACAATTAATGATAGCAACAAATGTATTATTATTATTCATCTGATAATTTACATTTATAAAGCTAGTATAACAAGTCTAGTACACATCTTTGTGTACTAGACTTGTTATTATGAAACAAAATTTAAGCCCTAGTTAATGAAATCATAATAATCAATTTATCAAAGCATAGAACAAAATATTTTAGAAGAAATTGACAACGCTACAATATTATTAAGATGTAACCATCTCTAAGTATGAATATTGAAAACAGTATTGAAAGGGTAATAATTTTCATTTGAATTAGACAAATTCAAAAAACCTAAGATAGCTAAACATAGGATTAAAGCCCTTTTTAACTAATGTATCAAATTATTTATTAAATCAAGTATATAATTCTGCTTACATATCCATTTTGGAATTAAAATACATATTATGTATACATATACGTATTAATATACGTAAACCGTATTTCAAAGTTTTACTTAAAAATCGCCAAATTTCTACGTAAAATTCAGGTATACATTATAAATGAATTACAATGTAATGTATTATACGAGTAAGAAAATCGCAATAATATTGCGTCGCCCCATCGCTCATATCGAAGGCACCTCCGGAGAATACCTCTAGAGGCTTCGGATCAAAAAACAAAAGTTACCACGTTCTTCGCAATGGTCGATTTACTGTATTGATTGTCAAGATGCCGAAATTCGAACGAAAAGCATTTCATACATCGACCTAAAGAGTTTCGTGACACACACACACACACGAAGACGGTCGTTTAGTAAATAGAAACTATATTACGTAATTTAAATTTCGTTAAAAAAATCAACACAAAAGTAGTATACAAACAAATTATATAATTATTATATACTAATACATATTTCCAAATTAATACATTCACGTTTCATATAATTTAGTACATTTTTATGTGGTTTCAAAATAATAGAATGATTTATTTCAAACGGTTACAATTTTGATGAACACATGTTTGTGTGAGTATATTAAAAGATAAACTTGCACAGTTCCAGAATAAAGTACAGTATTTTATAAAAAAAATCCCATTCTAGAGCGAATGTATGCACTCGACATTTTCATTAACATTTTTACTTGCATGAAAATTTTAATGACAAGAAGGAGCCATTTGTGCAACCAACGTTTGCATGCATGCACATATGATATAGAAACAACGTTATTCTTTACTTTCATTTACATTAAAGTTAAGAGTTAATCATCTCTTAATGAAAGTGCAAAATTAATTTAAGTTGAACAAGGGAAAATATTGCTATATATAAGCTTAACTTTTTTAGTGAAAATTATAATTAAGTATATATTTTCTGTGTACCTACTCGAAAAAATGGAATGACACATTTTCGACACGCTCTACAATAAAGACAATTGTTAATCAATTTTAGAGTTAATTATTCTTTTCGTCAACTAGTGGGCGTAACTATTTTGAGATTAATAGCATAATCAACACTAACATTAAATCATTATTACCTTATTAGAGGATAACGCATTGAGATTCTCCGTAAATTATTTCACTGTGGTACATATGTTTATTATACCATTCATCCTATTGGATACCAAGCATTTCGTCGTTTAGTTGCAACAATGATAATCCATTCTTTAAAACAAAAACAGATATTTACATTAACAAATTGTTGGTATAGAATAATTGTTATACGTATATACTTTTCTTTCCAGAGCACAGATTTAGCAAACCTGTTCGCGCCGCCTCCAGGAAAAGATGGTTTCAAATACAAGCACAGGCTAAAACTAAAGCAAAAAGTAAATCCTGCATTAGAAGTAAGTATATAAGTATAAGTCCCTTCTTGTGATATTAAATAGAATGTAAGTAACATAGCAAACTCCCAGTTGAGAGAAAATACCAAGTTAGGTGTAGCTACAAATGCGCTATACCTAACAATAAGCAATTTGTGATTTAAAGTAATGAATTTAATATTAGTGTACTCTATACGTGTATGTATATATGCAAATAATAAATGCATGTCCCTGTTTTGTGTTATCTTTCTTACTATATATTATTTTATTATATATACACTTCTGTGCATTCATTAGAATTGACAATTTTTTAATATGTCGTATTATACATTAGTTAAGACAATAAACTTCAACAAATTACCATGGGAAAAGTCTTTCAGGAGTGTTATAAAAAATTATAAACTGAAACGAGTTTTATGTTTCCCAGTTGCGACATATTCTGTAACGCGTAATTTTACACTCTCTGATACTAATGTATTGCATACATTATAGCGTGCACTTTTCCACTATAGCAGGCAAAGAAAGTATACGCGAAATTTTTAAGTCTAATAATAATATGAATTCAATTTACAATACATTATACGTCAGCCAATAATCGTTACATCTCACAATGGAAGTATATAACTACTGACACAGACCCTTTCCTCTTTCTGTAGGTAGTCTAAGTTATTGGCTATGTCCTATGTCGCATATGGAAGATAGTTTTGATTATTATCGATACGTATGAATTATTTTTACTAATAATATAAACACTGATGTAGTTTTCCACAAAACACCAAAACACTATACACTATACTCGACGCGCATTTCGCCAACATAGTTGGCATCATCTGTAGATGATTGAAACTAATTTTATGCAAATAATGTATCCTATTTATACCTAAATTATAGTTGCGGCTCAGTGAGCCTTGATCGTCACGGTTACGGCGGCCCAGTGAGTCGTGAGTAACTAACCAATAAATCGGGCTATGTGGAATAGGCTATCTGTCACTATTCATACTATTTTTACACTTTTCAATTTCTTAACTTTAAAATGCATCTAGCTGTCTAGTATTTGTTACATTCCTAATTAATCTTAAGTTGCTAATATCTATCTTATGATTGTTCTTGAAGGCATGTTAGGCAACACTAGATTTATCTGTTCTACCATATTTGAGATGCGCCATGTGCTCTTTGAACCTGGTTTGAATAGATCGTCTGGTCTTTCTGACATACCCTTGATTACAGTCGTTACAGTTGATTTCGTAAATCCCCGTTGTCTTTTGGATTGTCTAAAACTTGTTTTAATTTATTGTTCGATGAATGAACTACCGTCATCCCTACATCTTTAAATATCTCACTAATACCACGGATGAACCGAGAATCGTAAGAAATAGATACATATTTTTCTGGGTGTTCCCTTTCAGTTTAAAAAGTGGAGGAATTTCGAAGTGTTTCTTTAGATTTACGTATTTACGTTTCCTAATCATTTTTTTAACTATATATATCAACAGAATATCCATCACACTCAGCTATATCTTTCATAAGCGCTTCCTCTTTTTCAAACCTATCTTTATTGAGAGAGAAGCTTAATAGGCGATCGACTAGAAAATTAAGGTTCATGATGGAGAATCATTCGGAATATATCTAAAAGTACTGGTGTCTTTTCTGTATATATCAAATTCTAACTTACTTTCACTACTTCTAGGTAGGTACATCGAAAAGCGGTATCAACTTCATGTGTGAATTTTGCTGTGAAACAAATAATCGAAAAATTTGAAGGTACTGTTTCAGTTATTGATGTGAAACACACAATACAAGCTCATAGTGGACGTTCAGAACAAGACATTACGGCAGTTCGCGAGAGTATAGGCAAGAGTCCAGGGACCTCGATTCGGCATCCTTTTTTTTTTTTTTTTGTTGAGGGGAAAATCTTCAAAAGACTCCTGGCCTCTGGTGTTCTGTTGTTACTGGTCCAGGTAGTGTCGGATTCGTGTGTACGCCTACTGACTAAAAACCCCCCGCTATCCTGTCAGTGTAACGCCGAAGAGGAACTGCTCTCGCTTGACTTCTCTTCGGCATATCAATCAGGATACTTTTTAAATCTCCTCCCTACGTCTACTCTTCGAGTTGCCACGAACTGAGCTTCCTACCCTCCACCCATCTCCTGATCCTCTCAGTCACCAAATGGCCATGCTCTCTTATGTCCACCCCCTAATACCAGGATTGCCAGATCGTCGGCATAGCCCAGCACCATTGTTCCCGTCGGGACCCTAATCCTGAACACACCGTCGAACATTACGTTCCACAGGACCGGTCCAAGTACCGAGCCCTGTGGAACGCCACACGCGACCGTCCTGATCTCCTCCGTTCCGTCCACCGTCCTCATGACTATCACCCAGTCGTCCAGGAAGCTTCCAACTATATTATACACGTATGGTGCCACCTCCCTCCTCCTGAGAGCCCCCCTAATAGCCTGCCAGTCAGCTGAATTAAGGGCATTCTTAATGTCCAGGGTGATGAGTGCCCCCATCTCCCCCCTCCCCTAGGCCTCCAGTACCACCTCCCTAATTTGCGTGACCGCATCCACCGTAGATCTTCCGGCTCTGAACACATATTGGTTATCCGAGAGCCCTCCAGTCCTCTCCAACTCCTCGAGAGGCCTAGCTAAAATTATGTTCTCCAGCAGCTTCCTGAGGCCATCAGTCACGCAAATAGGCCTGTACTCCTCTCTCCCTCCGTCCGCCTTCCCATCCTTCCTCACTAACACAAGTCTGCCCCTCTTCCAACATTCAGGGAAGATCCTGCTCATTATAACACCATTCATTATTCTGAGGATCACCCGCGGGTGATCCTCAGCGACCGCTCTGACGACCTCAGCAGGTATGCCGTCCGGTCCAGGAGCCTTGCCCGTCTTTACCCTCCCTACCGCCCTCTTCAGTTCGTCCATTGAAAGCGGAACAACCTCCCCCTCCACCTCTAGCCTTCTCCATAGTGTCCTCTCTCTTGACAAGAATAAGTCCCCCACCACCTCCCTCATTTTTTCTAGTGATGGTGCCTGTTGGTAGGCTCTCGTCCTCTTCATCACTATCCTATAGGCATCGCCCCAAACGTCCAGATCCAAGTCTCTACATAACTCCTCCCATCTCCTGCGCTTCTCCTCCTTTATGCGCTCCCTGAGTCTTTTCCTCTCTTCTTTATACACCTCCTCCGCTGCTCCCCTTTTCTCTTCATCCGTTCCACTGCCCCAACGCCTGTTGACTCTTGTGAATCTCCTTCGGGCTACGATGCACCTCATCCTCTGGGTAGCGATCTCATCTGTCCACCAGTAGATACTGTTGGACCGCTTTACCCCCCCCCCCCTTTCCTCGTCATGGATGCATCGCACGCCCTCTCCACGGCTCTCGCTAGTGTTATTGGGTCCAATATCCTACCCTCCTCCTCCTGCCTCGTAAAACTGGTCCGGAACTCCTCTCTATCCCAGTTGGTCATATACCACCCCTTCGCCCTGGTCCTGTTGATGTTGACGACCCCTTCCTCCCATACATCGAATATAATATACTTGTGGTTGCTGAGGGTTTCCTGCTGTGAAACCCTCTAGTTCCCAATCTTAATTGCCGCCCCCTCCGTCGCAAACGTGATGTCTGGGATGGACATGGCTCTCCCCCGCACAAACGTGAGGGTCGTACCCTCGTTCATCACTACCATGTCCAATCTTGCCACCCACTCCAGCACCACTCTCCCCCTCTCGTTTAACTCCTCTATTCCCCATTCTGGGGCTCTAGTATTGAAATCCCCCGCGACGATGAAGTTGCCCCCTACCCGGGAGATCAATTCCTCGATGCTGTTCAACGACGCCACCATCTCCTCGATTGGGGAGTTAGGGGAAAAGTAGCAGCTACAGACGTTAACTGCTCCAATCCTAAGCCAGGCATAACCCGGACCCTTGCCCATCTCACTACTAACGAGTCCTTTGCCGGAGATCTTAATCGCTGCATCGATCCGGTCGCAGGTCCACCACCCTTTCTCCCTAGTCATCCCTACATTCGGCTCGCTAGCCATTATGACGTCCACCCCCTCCTCCTTTACCTTCGCCAACATCAGGTCCTGGGCTGCCCGGCACCTATTCAGATTTATCTGAATGACTTTAAAGGCGTCCGCTTTCCTATCCCCTTCTCCCTATTCTCCATCCCCGCACTGAACGCAGGGCATTTATTAGTGTCCGCCCTGTGCCCGTCCTGTTTACATACCGGACACGATTCCTGGTTTCGGCACTCTACGGCCCTGTGCCCCTCCTTCCCGCACCGTAAGCAGAGTCTACTCCGATCAGGCCCCTTGCAACCCGATCGGACATGGTCCAGACCCCAGCACCTGGAACACCTCAACGTCTGGAACTTGGGTCTCACCCTACACCTCCTCTATCCTATCAACATACTTCCACGCTCCAGAAGCTTTTTCGCCCCCTCTCTATCGATTTCAATATGGGCAGTCTGGCTTTCCCCCGGACCTCTCACTAACGCTACCACATCAAACGCCTACCCTCCCACTTCCGCCTCCACAACCACCTTAACATCCTCCTTCGTCGTCACCTCATCAATATCTTTGATGACCTGCCTCTCCGCGTTTTTCAGTATCCTGACCACCATCCCTCCCACCTTCGTTGCAATTTCAGCCTTCAGCATCTCGGCTTTTTGGGCACCCCCTTTCACCTCGAGAAGGAGTTCTCCTTCCCTGGTTTTCCTCATATTAGTTATTTCTACCCCGACCAACTTGGGGTCCACTCTCCCTGTCACCATAGCAAGAACTTCGGCGAACGTGGCCTCCCCTGCATCCTTAATAACTACCGCCGCAGGCCTATTTCCTCATACTTTGGCCCTCCTCAGCATTTTCTCAACATTCCTTCCTTCTCTTCCTTGGCCTTCCCTTCTATATTTCCTCCCAACTACCCTAGTCCATTCCTCACCGCCATTCCCAGTCTCCTTCTGGCTTTCACGAGATTTTTATTGCACGCGTCTGCTCTCTATCATCTGGGGGTGTATAGTCATTTCCACCCCCTCCTCTTCCTAAAAAACATACTCGGCATCCTTCCTGATCGTGCAGTTGTCTATTTTCCTGTGGGTAGGGAAGGCCAGTCTCTTTCGCCCTTGCCCCCTACTCATATCCCTGAGGTTCCTCATGGCCTTAACCATGTCCCCCAGATTCATTTCTTTCTCCCAGTTTTCAACTGAGACAAGCCGGTAGGCATACCTGCACGTAATCACCTCCTCCTCTCCATTCTTGGAGGGTTTGGCCGTGCAGTGCCGTACATAGGCGACTCCACCTAACGGCACCTCTTGGTTACCCGCCTCATCTCCTTCGTAATACCTGTCCCGGATGGACTTCGGGACTCCCTCATCTAGTTGCCCAGTCGCAGTGTCCGTGCAACACACTAAATCCCACTGCGCCGCTAACTGTGCAGTCATATCTTTTATCACCGAGACCTTCCTGAACGTCTCCTCTGGCCATCTCTGTCTCATCACATCCTCCAACTCCTCCATCGTCTCTGTCTCTTTCAAGACCTTCCTTATTTTTTCTCCTTCCTTATAATCATCCACGGTCTGTGTCCCCGTAGTCACCATTTGTGGTCTGCTATGGCCCATCCCAATCTCTCTTGTTTGTGTCTTGTCCTTTTCTTCCTCTTTTCTTCCAGTCATCCTCAACGTGGCCTGCAATTCGTCCGTCATCAGCTGACTTGCCAGGCTACGAAGTCTCGCCACCATGTCTTTAATTTCTCTTTTGTATTGGTGTTATACCAGCCCACTAAGCTCTCTCGCACACCGATCTACTTGTCTAATAATCGCACCAATAATAGCAGGATTACGATTTTCTACATTTATTTCCGCGTCCTCTACCTCTACACTTGTGCTGGTGTCCTCCCCTCTCTTCCTTTTGGTGGACTTGTCCACTTCGTCATCCCAAGTTAAGTCAAGGACCATCATATTTTTTGGGGGGATACACGACAATGAGTGGCTCCTCTGCCTTCCCGGGGACTGACTCACCCTTATTCTCGCCATCATTGCTTCAGGCAGCGGTGTACTGCTGCCTGCCTGTTCCTTCCCTTTATCCTTAGTCACGCCGGCGCCGTTGTCATTCTTTCCTGCTGCTTCCATCCTAATTGTTTCCTTATTTAATATTTTAGTTACATCCATTACTGTTCCCACGATTATGGGACGAATCCTAGGTCGACTCGCGGGTGACGCCATTCCCGTGAGTAAGGCTATATACTGTAGGGTGCGCCAGGTGCCCTACAGGTTTTAACGGCTTCGCTGTCGGTTTGTTATAGAGGTTTTCTCCTCGCAGGCCGGCCAATTAAGGCAAGCCCCCCGGTCCTGGTAACCGCACGACATACCCCTGCTGTACCACACAGAGGTCATTGAAGTACGGGCCAGGATTCCGGTTTTAAGCGGGTAGGTGGCCTCTCCCACCCGTAGCTCGGATTGCCCTGGGTTCGCCCAAACCCATACTCACTTCTTGCGTTGTGAGTTCCTGGAGCTCGGCCCCGGGTTTCCCCGCGGTCCCCGGCCCCAGACCATGTCCGGGGTTACGGTGTATTTGTATGTTTTGGTTCCCGGTACTATTTTATTTCATACCTATCCACCGGCCGAAACCGGTTAGGACTTTCCCCTATCCACTACCCGGGGACGCGCCAGATGGGAGACATACAGCTCCACACTGGTCATCGATTCGGCATCCTGCACAAGAATTGGACATTTCAACAGCAACTCTTCACCGTATTCGCATTAAAGATTTGCATCTACATACTTACAAAGTTCAATTGACTCAACTCTTACCAAGAGACCATGCATAGCGAAAAGAGTTCACCAATTAAACCATTGAACAATAAGGAGTGAATGCCAATTTTGTGAACAAAATCATCTTCAACGACTGCATCTGTTAATGCAGTACCTACCTCGCTTTCAAAGAAAAATGGTCTAATGATTCCTTCAGACCACAATGCATACCAAACAGTGACACGTTGAGGATACATTTGTTTCTCATAAATCATTTGTGGATTTTTTGAGCCCTAAACGGGAAAATTTTGCCTATTAGCAAATCCATCATGGTGAAAGTGGTCCTTTTCACCGTGATGGATTTGCTAATAGGCAAAATTTTCCCGTTTAGGGCTCAAAAAATCCACGAATGATTTATGAGAAACAAATGTATCCTCAACGTGTCACTGTTTGATATGCATTGTGGTCTGAAGGAATCCTTAGACCATTTTTCTTTGAAAGCGAGGTAGGTACTGCATTAACAGTAAATGGCGAACGTTATCGTGATATGATAACCCAGTTTTCTGTGCCTCAAGTGGAGGATATTACTCTTAAGAATGTAGTTTCAGCAGGACATTGCCACTTGCCATACCACCCGTGCAACATTGACGGTCGATCTTGCACGAGTCCTTTTCTGGTCGTATCATCTCCCGTTTTGGTGATTTCGGTGACCAGAATTGGCCGCAACGATCTTGCTATTTAATACCTATGGACTTTTCTCTGTGGGATTTTCTGAACTGTCAGGTTTACGCCGACAAGCCTACGACCACTCAAGCATTGAAGGCCGAAATTGAACGCTGTATCAACGAAATACCACCACATCTATGCCAATCCGTAATTGAAAATTTCGCTAGAAGAGTACTCGTGTACTCTTCTGTACTCTTCTAGTGCGGCCATTTACCGGATGTATTGGTTCATACATAATTCTCAAATGTATACATTATAAATCAATCAATATTTCAATACCTTGCTACAGAAAACCATGTTTTTTTTTTTAATTCACATCTTACGCTCTCATTGTTATACCTTTTACGATCAATGCGGTCACTATTCACTAGTAATAAGATTAATACGGTAAATAGTGTTAATATGAATAAAACAGTTAATAAGGTTAATACAGGTCATATGGTTGATAAGGTCAATGCTGTTAATTCTGTTAATAGGGTTAATTGGGTTAATAATATGGTAATAATTAACATAATTGATGTGGCTAATACAATTAATATAGTTAATACTAAGTACCCACTAATATAGTTAATACTAATATAGTTAAGTATACGATTGAATCACTGTTATTGTGGTTATCACGGTTATTACTTTTATTATATGTTTTCAGATTATATAGGGGGTAGAATAGACAGAGTCCACATGTACTCCGGCATTATATCGGGCCCATTGTGATACCTTCAGCAGAGCTGCGATTTTGTCGCCAAACACTCATTTCTTCAGTCACCCAATTATGTGGTTATATTGAATAAAGATACATGGTGGTTGTGGACAAAGGCCGACCATATCCGACCAATAATTCCCCAACATATTGCCTCGTTTTGTCGACAGCGAGGAACATAATTCCTTATGAGAGGAGCATGTTCTTTACGATATATTCCGCAGTTTTGTCCTCCAGGTTGCATTCTCTATGTACAGGACTATCAGTGTAGTGCATAATATGAATATTCATATTATGGACTACACAAGACTATGGACTACACAAGCATCTGTTTGTTTAGCTTGAAATATCCCGTCAATATTCTTAGGATTTGTTATAAATTTACAGAGACAGATTCAGGCAGTAACTTTTTTAGCTTACTGCAAAATGTAGCTATGAATAGTATATTTTCTTGTCTGTAACCGCTAATTTTGAACCGACTATTCTTTATGGCCCTTCAACGTATAATCTTTTACGATGAAATTTTCAGTGGCTTCACTAAGCGCTATTGCTGGTTCCGGTCCCAACAAAAAGTCCCTAGTACATAGGTGTACCAAGGTCTCCACTTTATTTCATTTTCACCACTTGCTTTCCTGTTTCCCTTCACATACAGTGACATTCTTTATTTACCCTAACATATTCAGTGTTGAAGAGTCCATTAAGGCTGTAAAGCTAACTAAATTGCACATCATTCCTCGCGTACTCCCCTCTCCCCTCACTGCACCGCGGATCTCAATAAAGTCCGTTAAAACTAAAGCAACGGAGAGAGTCCAGACAGCGCATACACATTGCCGGTTACCGGCATGCCGACGCGAAGAATGATATGCAATCCTGCCAGCCTCACTGCCATAATGACCGCTTCGCCACTGAACATATTCAATACGTATTGACATTGCAGAATCCGGAATTAGTCCTGCAATTATTTAGGGTCACCAACGTAACCTTACTATCTGGAAATATGCCGATTATTTTAAACTATAATCCCCTGATTAGTAATTTCTTTGGTTGCTTATTAACGTCAGAGTGAAACATTATGGCATGGTCGCCCAGTGACTCACTAAGTCAGAGGTTTAGATCTTCAAAAAAAATTCCGTACCTTTGCACCATTCTTAAACAATGTCCGGTTTCAGTTATCGTATTATAGCTACCTCCTTTATATATACCAATAAATGTAAAGCCCAATATAGCTTCTATGCCTGCTGTAGGTGTGGTACTCATTGTACTAGTAATAATGGTTCAATAAGCCAATATTTGTATATGCCTGACTCTGGGCAACCAGCCAGTACCATATATTATCAGTGATCTCAAAACTGCAATGGTCCTGGAATTTAATCCCTTTGATCTCCTAATTACATGACAATACTGCTACATTACAGAAAGTACTTTGTTTATTTTATTATGTACATACGTTCGTCAATTAAAATATTGTTATTGCGAAATAATATCTTTAATAAAATTGATACGCTGTTACAGTGATTGATATGGTTGATATGGTGGGTAGGGTTCATTTCAGTGATGGGCTCATGCAATTAATTTAGTGTAATTAACTATGGGCTTCATATGCAGAAAAAATTGCCAAAACATATTTCCTTGTTATCGTTTGATACCATGATAATTCAATATCATCTCAAATATCTCAAACGATATTTTATTGCTAAATGAATATTCTTGTAACGTAGTACAAATGTACAAAACTACAATTTTACAAAATCACTAATTAAATCACAGGTTATCAAAATGTAATACAAAAGAGATAAATAGGTTACTAATCAAAACTCCACCTCAATACATTCAGCATTGTGAATTATTTTTCAAGAAAGATAAGATAGGTATATATATATATATATATATATATATATATATATATATATATATATATATATATATATATATATATATATATATATATATATATATATATATATATATATTAGTGCATTTGCGTTATGCTAACATCTTTAGCAGTGTGCCTAATATGAGTTGAAGTCATTCATGCACGTTATATGATATTACAGTTGCTTCGTAATTAAACTGTCTGGGTTCTAGAAAGCTCCTCGTTCTACTTAATTATAAAATTTTAATTAATATAAAGCTATCACTTTCCCAATTTTATGCGTAAACAGCATACTGGTAATATGTAATGTAATCCATTTTATACGTTGTAATAAAATTAGAACGTAAAATTTTTATTATGATACTAAAGTCAGAAACAGTAGGACCACATATTAATTTTTTCCAGGGAGCCGTATGTTGAATAAACTTGTAGCCATTAGCATATCAAATGGTTATATCATGCCATTATGTTTCTTACTACCTACACATCATATATTTTTTATAATTTGGAATTAGTTAGGTATAATATTGGGCAGGAGGACTGGCTTTACGAGACCCTACTAAATTATAACCACGAAACGAACCTCCTTCCAGATTCAGCTGCTTCTCCGGCCCGTTAAATATGATAATTATAATTATAGTAAAAACAACACCAATGTTTATTTTAAATTAGACGTAGTCAGAAAATCTTTCAATTGGCCCTTACAAACTTATACAGCGTGGTGAAAGTGTTTCCACAATATCCATTGTTTCATAATGTTGTTATTGAATGATTTATTTAGACTGTGTGACTGTGGTGTCATCATATTGTCTTTTTAAATGCAATCCCCTCTTTTTTTTATCAAAAATTAATTCCTAAAAGCTTTCCGACTCCATCGTTTATAAAATAGACGATGTATTTTGACAAAAATACAGATAATACAAATACAATTTTATTCTTGACAGAAATTTAAGAACTGGTAAAAATGTCTTCCATTAGCAATTTGACTTTGGCCGACACATGTGTAAAGACTTTATATTGAACATTCCATAATTTCCGAACTGATATTTTCCATTTCGATTCTAATTGAAATTATTAGAATTGTTTTCGTTCTTTTGGATCATAAATTATTTGGCTTTTACCCTTTTTCCAGAGAAAGTACCGTGAATAAATGACCCAACCGATGCGCTCCGTTTTGTCGAAATCGTGGTCTTTGGTAAGAAACATCATCCTCATTATTTTGATAAACGACTGCTAAAGCTAGAATTAGGCAAAACATAATAATTCTAAGTATCTAACAGCAGGGCTTTAGAAGGGCAATTTTCATCAAAGAAGTAAGACCCTAAAAAACGACGTCTTATCATTCCATCCCATTTATTTACTTTACCTTGACACTAGCTATGCGATTCTTGAATCCGATCGAAAGATTCCCTTCAGACAAATATCTGCTAACTTATGACGGTATATTTTTCCCTTCAAGAATAAAGTCTTCGTCAGAAAAAACAAAATATTTAAAAATGTTTTCAATTTTGAAAATAAAATTAATTATGATACGAAATTAATGTATATTCAAATGTCTACCAGATCTCTAATACTACATACCCCTAGTTATTTATACCCTTATTTTACGTTGGCCTATTTCTGCTACCAAGGTCTATCACCGGTGCCGGCGCCAGAAGATGAACTGACTCCAACCTGAAAATTTGGCCAAACCCCCGCTACTGTAATGAGGTCGGGATCTTTTACTTGCCTATCATGTAATAGATAAGAGATCTAATGTTTCTGTTAATGGTTTAACATCTAATCTGAGAGATGTTATGTCTTCTACAAAAACCTCGACTAAATTTGTGTAACGTCTATGAACTACTAACATAATCCACTATGCTTTAAGCTTTTCTAGCCACTAAGAAATTATAGGTGAGCCAAACGATGCTGACAGGGCACGATGATTGTGAAAGTTTTCGTTATTTATTTATTTTTTTTTTTTTTTTTCATTTAAAATCTTTTATTTGATTATGCGCCAGGTCAGCCTAGACTACTATTTGCCCTACTTCTGTAATTGCAAAACATGTTTTTTTAATAAAACCATATTTAACAATTCTAGGTTTAACACTTTCTATCTCGATGTATCATTCATTATCGTTATCGTTATATCAGTTGTTCGATGCATCGTCATATTCGAACAACTTTTCTAAAACGACTAATTTTTGTTAAAAAAGGGAGTTTGAATTTAAAAAATACTATGATAAACTGATATTGTAAAATCTACAAAAGAACAGAATGTGTACATGGCTGAATATATTTCACAGATTAAAAAAAAAACATTTAATTAATTTAAAGCAAAATCGTCAAAAATAACAAAACAAATAAATATTGGCGAAACTTTATCAGCATGTTCTATACAGTATTACGAATAATATTCACATATGCAACATATGTACAAGTGTGTGGTATTCCAAACATATTGGTGTATGTTTTTTATTCAGGTGTGACTTAATTAAAACTTCATAGTTCATATCTATGATAGTTATCGTAGCCTGTAATCATGTTATTGTAACTCTCAATAACGTCATGGCTCGTAAGGTCATCACATATCTAGATCATACGATTTAATTTCACGATCTCTTGTTTAAAATACATATTATTTAATAGAGAAACAACTTATTTTATCGTGATATTTGCATAAAGTACTATTCTTAACAATCGCCATCTTGCCAGATTGTAAACTCTAGAGTTCTGTGACTTTGAAATGATTTTTTTTTATTTTAACTTATTTTAACTATTGAATCATTGACTCTGTGGTAAAAGGGTAATATACTTTTGTGGTATTCCTATATGGCTGGTTGTCATTTTAGTATTACCAATATTTGTGAATAATTTTTCCTGCAGCAACACTTATTCTTCTTTAAGCGGTTTTAATTATATGATACCTCAGCCTGTGAAAGTGAACATGTTTCTAGCATCATTTGACGAAATTCTATAGCCGATTTCCAGATTTAGCTCTCTTTATCTCTCTCTCCCCCCCCCCTATCTCCCTTCCACTCTCACTTTGTGACCTAAGGGTACTTAGATCATAAAGATCATACACACCTCTCAATCAGTGAGTATGAATTACTGCTGCTCTTTAATTACGCTCAAAGGACGCTTTCTGGACACTATTCGCACATACATATGCTACATTAACTTTAAAGAATCTAAATATATCTAGCTCTAATACGTACCATTCACTCTACCAATGGGAGGGTTCGTGCGCATCGAAACATAATTACACTATAAAGATTATAATATATAACATGAAGTTAAATACAATACCCTACTTAGTATCTATATTAATTTTGCATATAAAGTATATTAAAGTTTATAATCTCAGTGATGTAAAATTCTAACATTTACATAAATTTTAAGCTTTATCTTAACATACTTTAAAAATATATACACTTGTTCACATTTAAGCCTATATTTTAACTTGCTATAATTAAATTTAATATTGATTAAGGACATGAAATATTACAACACTGTAACTTGTAATTGCTCGTGAATAACACAGTAAGTTACTAATAATTGCGTTATATTGTAGACGTATGAATAGTTATTTATGGTTCAAATTAAACGAAATAAAATATATAGACTTTCATAATAGATACTGTATTGATTGTGTTATCGTTCTAACCCTTTCAGCTAAAGTTATAAAAGCTCTCTTGTATATCTTTTCAAATGTCAGAATACCCTACGACTGCCCATTTTCTCGTGGGATATAAACTTTCCTTGATAAAAGTAAACTGTGATGTATTTCTGATTGGCTATGACTTTTAACGGCTTTGTTATAATAACGTCACATGAATCATCACATGGTTTCTCATTCTCATCCAAGTATTGGATTTTTATTTCAACAGAAAATATTGATCAGTATGAATATTTCTGGTGATGAAATATGCTTTCAATTCTTTTATGGTAATGAAATTGGAATTTCATATCACAGGAAATACCAGTGAGCACATTTTACTACAACAAATCAAGTTGAATAAAAATAAACTTTAAACGAAAACTAAGTGCGTAGGGTAAATGAAGAAATTTATGTTGAAGGATATTTCATATTTAATTACGCTGTCTTGGCTCCTATTTGGTGAACTAAATTGAACCTTAAATTATTCATTTACTTCGTCCTTGTCGTCTAATAAAGTTATGTGTAATTAAATAAGAGGAGAAAATGTGTTTGCTTATTTATTTATGGAGTTTTTCTGTACTTTAAATTTTAATCAAAAAGCTATTTCGTAGTTATTTAGTCTATAGTTTAATAAGTAATTTAATTTTTGTCTTTTTAAGTGGATTAAATTATATCATATGTTGTTATGTTGAACATTTCCATTTCAGGTTTAGAGGTTGAGGTTATTTGAGTTTTTGTATTGAAATTCTAATTTCATTTGGCTATAAATTTAATGAAGATTTAACTGAAAGGAATAAACTTTAATATGAATAAATAAATTTAATATTACACTCTTTGAAATGTGTATAATTTCACACCAAGTTTGCATCAAACGAGATACATATAAATGAAATCAGAAAGCTGTTATAGAATTTTACTCCACTACTAGTATGAGAAGTTAAACGTTCATACCAGTAAAGGAGTGAAAGGCAACAGGACACTCCACGTCGTGTTTATATTTCACAACCATTTCGTATAAATATTCGTAAATAATGCAACCACGTACCTATACATCTTTCTTAAAGTAATGTAGAATAGCCTATACTAAGAATATTCACCTATGTTTCATTTAATATTGCAAATAAAAAAATTTAAACAACTAACACGTTATAAACGTAATGTTTAGTTTGATAGGATGGAGGAGTGCTTAAGTGGCATAGCTACGAAGGCATGCATTTCGAAGGCTTCGAATAAAGGCATAATTGGCTTTAACTGTAACATTATTATAATGCCCGTTTCATTAGTATTAAATATTATATTTGGTTTATCGTGAAAATCGTTTTGCTAATATTTTACATCGCTTTATGTACCCAATAAGATTTTCGTATCCCAGTGAAGGATGTTTTCCTAATGTTTGTTGTATTGTATTGTTAGCATCTAATTGCTTCTTTAAAATTATGTACGATATGTTATGCATTGTCTTTAAATTTTAGTTATTTCTATTGAATTCAAGGATTTGTCTTTAACATTTTCTCTAGCAATTTTTCACTCTTTTTCTGTCCAGGAAGCTCTATTAAATTTTATTGTGTTTTCTCAGCATTTAAAATAAAATAAAAAAGCTATATATGTTCCGTAACCAAGTATCCTTTCAGATGATTGATAGATGTCTGCAAAGATATTTCTAAAGAGATATTTGATTTAGTTTTATAAAGATAATCAATTTTATAATCTCGATAGTTCTCCCACCTGCAACTATTGATTTAAATTATTTTTTAACTTAACTTACCGAGGAAACAATGTTTTACTTAAAGTACCTAAATATGACTTAAATATTATAAATAAAGATGTGTATTAGTTGGAAACCAGTTATGCTACTACTTCTGTATGTAAAATGAGATATGCACTGCATTTGTGAGAAAACTATTTATGTATAGAGTGTTGTATATATTTGGTCAAATTAATGCGGAATTAAAAACCATTAGGCATCTATCCTTGATAGGCATCTATGCCACTTTTACCCTACTATATACTTGTGTTTGATTTAATGAGTTGCAATTTAAATCTTCGAATCCTACCTCCCTAACGTGCATGATCTTCCGGGTTATAAAGTAATAAATGTGCCTCGCTGATACCCAGAAAGTGGCCTTTAGATATCTACTCTATCAATTCTATGGAGTACTTGAGCACTGAACACTGTTCATGAAATTAACAAAAATGCTAAGGACACTGGGCATATTTTCAGAACTTATACATTGCATTAACTTTGTGGATAACACGGGAGGGTAATTTTCTAAAATTAAAATGATTTAATTTAGTTTAGATACATCATGTATGAAAATACCGTGTATATACTCGTAACATAAAATACTAGGATGTAACTTATTACTGCTGGGAGCTCTATCTATTTACCTTATTTTACCTTATTTCTTATAACACAATTCAACCTCTGTAGAAGTGGAAAACAATTGTTTAGAAAATAAATATTTTTTTCTTCATAAATCTAACTAAAATATTATTTATAATATATCACTTTATTCATGCTGGAAAGAAAATTCAGTTTCAGTGACAAAAATAGGGATGCATTAAAAAAATTAAAATAGGTTCTTGGAATTGCAATCAGGTTGTGTAGTATGAAATATTTTTCCATGCTATTCAAACTGGTTATTTTATCTTTTATTATCTTATTGTTTAACCGTGTAAAATCTTTCAAATAATCGTTGTTATTTGAATTAACAAGTGTTGCATGTAAATAAATTACATACTATTTAATAATAAATGTACAATGCTTGTCTTTTGAAATAATTACGCTTTTTTATTATAAATACATATGTATATATCATAAACGTTAATTGAAATAATTTTATATTATATTCATTACTACAGATATTCTTATATCTGGATACAAATTATTGAATATATAATTTATAATAACTCATATTTAATTTCATTTGCATAGTTTATTATTTCATATAATTGAAGACACAAGTGGCAGAAGGTATTATGTACAAAATCAAAGAATACAGTTAAAATACTTCAAGTCGAACATGCTTATGTTATGACTTTGTTGATAGAGTTTAGTATTACTGACATAAAATTTTATAGTAAAAAAATGTTAAAGTAGTTTATTAACATATGGTATCAAGTAAACAATATATGAAAAAAAATTACCACAACAAATATTTGAATTCAAATTTCTCAATATTTTGTATTTGTTACAAAATTTGTTGTTACAAATGGTGTTAATACTGTTAATAGCACCTTTTTCGACTCCTGTCTTATTATATGTAATATCACCGGCACCTTCGGCACAAGTTAAACCCTTTTATCAATTTTCGGCATGAATTATATGTTATACTCGTATTAAAAATTATCAAAAATTATTTTATAGAATTCTACACTGAAATGTGAATTGTAAAATTATGAATTTAATAAACCTATATAGGTTTTTAACGTTAAATAGTCAAGAATTGTATAACCATATTTATTTAATCTACCTCCTCGCCCATTTAATGAAACTAAATAATAACTGTACCTGTATCAAAATCACTGTTCAAACTAAGAATAAACGTAGAATTACATTGTTGATACTCTATTCGGGTAATACTTTATTACTTTTAATTTCATTATTTATGGTTTACAACTTAACATCTGTGTAATTGGTATAACTTTTTGACAGTATAAATGTAAACTTTAATATATGTCATATATAAAATTAATGTACATATACTACATATAATATACATGTACTACATTTAATATTTTATACTACATGAGATGAATTATAATCCACGCGATATTCTACAATACACTACGCTTTTGTATCTTTCAAAAAATAAAACTCGCCACAGGTAGGATTCGACATACAGCTGTTTCGAACTTATTAGTTCTCATCAGTGCCGTACACGGTACGCCGATTCAGGACAAATGCCGAATGAACTCTATGGCGTATACATCTTTATCGATACGATCTCTGTCAGTAACATATAAATTGGAAATCGAGGAAGGAACCACCAAACCGCCAAGCGGTTATCAAAGTAGTTCCCGAATAGCAAAGCTATTATATAATCGCTCTTGGAAACAACTACTCCTCGGGCGTACCTGAATCGGCGTACCGTGTACGGCACTGATGAGAACTAATAAGTTCGAAACAGCTGTATGTCGTTCGGTTCCGATCCGGGACAAATGTCGAATCCTACCTGTGGCGAGTTTTATTTTTTGAAACCTTATCTGATCGTGCAGAAACACGAGAAAGGGGTCGAGGATCGCTTCTGGGTATAATTCAATGCCTGGCGGGGCTTTAGCCCGAGAAGTAGTTGTTTCCTAGAGCGATTATGTAATAGCTTTGCTATTCGGGAACTACTTTGATAGCCGCTTGGCGGCTTGGTGGTTCCTGTCTCGATTTCCGACTTATATGTTACTGACAGAGATCGTATCGATAAAGATGTATACGCCATAAAGTTCATTCGGCATTTGTCCTGAATCGGCGTACCGTGTACGGCACTGATGAGAACTAACAAGTTCGAAACAGCTGTATGTCGTTCGGTTCCGATCCGGGACAAATGTCGAATCCTACCTGTGGCGAGTTTCATTTTTTGAAACCTTATCTGATCGTGCAGAAACACGAGAAAGGGGTCGAGAGTCGCTTCTGGGTATAATTCAATGCCTAGCGGGGATTTAGCCCGAGGACTAGTTGTTTCCTAGAGCGATTATGTAATAGCTTTGCTATTCGGGAACTACTTTGATAACCGCTTGGCGGTTTGGTGGTTCCTTTTTCGATTTCCGCCTTATGTTACTGACGCTTTTGTACGTGTATTCTACGTATTCTATAATGCAGGCTTTTACATTCGATTATTGAAAATTGAAGCAATATGCTTATTCCTAATTGTACACTAATTATCTTATGCCCAAATGGTGTTATCTATTCTAATAGACAAACATTAGCAATGATATGAATGTTTAATAAAAATATTACCCACATGACGAATTTTAACGAAATGGTTGACGATTTCGGCGAAATTATTAATCACGTACATACGTGTCTTTCAGTATAATAAAGTAAACAAAGTACCATTATATATTATATCTCATATCAGATTATATTTCATATCAATTATGTCCCATTTATTGTCATATATTAATATTGTCAATAATGTACCCAATTATTAAATAATTAATTATGTCGGTATATTGTAAATTTTATTAAAATATAGATAATGCAATGCTTAAATATCAACAGCTGCAAAACAGATAAGGCATATTTATTACCTACTAACTAACTAAAATTGCAGGTGAAATTAAATCGTAAGAATTTAAATCCAGTAGCGTGTAGATCTCTTATTACTGCTTCCATTCGTCTGGGCATACTATTGATCAAGTGGTGAATGGTTTCCTGAGGAATTCTTGATTCCACAAGAACGACTTGTTCGAGTTTCCTAAGAGAAATAGAGGCAGATATATGGTGCCTAACTCATCGTTTTAGTGCATCCCATAGATGCTTTGTGAGGTTCATATTTGGGCTTCTTAGTGACCAGTCCCTATTTGGAATATTCGAACATCGAAAGTAGTCCAGTAACTTTCTAGTAATGTAGGGCTGAACATTACCTTGTATAAAAATGAAATTGTCCCCGGCAAACGGGACAAATGGCATCACATGTTCTTCTACGATGTTTCCCATATAGAAACCAAATCCGTGCCACCATCGAAACAAATTCTTCCCCAGAACATTATTGACCTACTAAAAAATGGGATCCTCGGAGAGATATTGCAGGTAGACTTCTCTCCTGGCCTCCATCAGGAGCGTTCACGTCCATCTGGGGAATTAAGGCTTACTCTTACTTCGTCTGAATACAAAACTCGTTTCCAGTCGTCAATCGTCCAAGTAACGTGTTCTCTTGCAAACGCAGTCTAATAACTCTATGTTCTCTGGTAAGCAGTGATGCAATAACTGGTCTTCTACTATCCAATCCTCTTTATTAACTTTCAATCCTCTTTATTATTACTTACGCTGAGTGCGCACGACGCGAATCTGCGTTTTTAACATTGGTTCTTTCTATTGCTTACCATTTCTTGAGCACTGGAGGTAAACGTTCCTCGCCAGAGGAGCACATAGGTGAATCATAACAGTTTGTAAAAATAAGTGCAGTTTTGAGTTTGGACGTTTGTCGTTTAGTATTGAGGTTAGGTCGCAATGAACAATAGTCAGCCAGGCTGCTCACGTCCTAAACGACAAAAATTAATTATAAATAATCCAAAAAGACTTACAGAGGATGAATTGGAATATATGTTTACACACTCAATTAGTGAGGATGAATTTTTAGCAAGTGAAGATGAATATATACCGGATGATTTATCTGAGAGTGGCTCCGGTAAGTAGTATGTGTAAAATTGTTGAGTAAATTGTTATTTACATATATTTGATTGTATTGTAGAAGAGGACGATTATATAGTTGTAAATTCAATTCAGAGTGAACAATTACATACACAGGATGAAGGTGTTGCAGGCGACAACGTAAACCTACAAGATGAAGGTATGACAAATGACTGGCAAGATGAGCCTACTGGAGTATATCAAATGAAACAATTTGAATGCACTAAAACACCCAAGTTGTTAGTAGAAAAACCACAAAATAACCAACCTGTTAATTATTTTTTTCTTGTTGCTGATGAAAATATGTTTGATTTGATAGTAACTGAAACGAACAAATATGCGGAGGAAATTTTTTTATCTGGAGTTGAAGAAAACTCTGACAAGGTGGAAGTCGCTTATAGTTCCAGAACTGCATACATTTATTGGTTTATTCTTGCATATGGGAACCTGGAAAACAAGTAGATTACAAGACTATTGGAGAACGGATCCCCTTTTTAATTTGAAGTGTTTTCATGAGAACATGGGTAGGGATCGTTTTCTACTCATTCTTCGGTGCTTACATTTTACCCAAAATCATACCGAGGAACTCGTCCAGGATAGGCTTTACAAAATTCGGCCATTACTCAACCTGTTCAATGATAAAATGCATGAAATATATCAAGCAGAAAGAAACCTTTCACTCGACGAATCCATGATATTATGGCGAGGGCGATTAATCTTCAAACAGTTTATCAAAAATAAAAGACATAAGTATGGTATTAAAATGTACGTTCTTACAGAATATGATGGTATAGTGATAAAAATGGCTGTTTACACTGGTGCCTTAGACTAATTAGGTGGAAGAGGTCATTCACAATAAGTTGTACTTCATTTGATGAGGAATAATCTTAAATGTGGCCGGTCACTTTATATTGACAACTTATATACAGGTATTGATCTCGCAGAGGAACTAATAAGAAATAAAACACATTGTACTGTAACATTAAATATAAAGCGTACTGGTATTCCTAAAGCAGTGAAGGAAACAAATTTAAAATGAGGCGAAACTGTTGCAAAATATCGTAATGGTATTTTAGTTGGAAAGTGGAAGGACAAAAGGGATGTGTTGTACCTATTCACAGAATTTGAAAATAATTTGACTGAAATTGAAAATAAAAGAGGCCAACAAATAATCAAACCGTTACCGATTTTAAATTAGAATAACTATATGTGTGGAGTTGATCGTAAAGATCAGATGCTCGCTTATTACCCATGCGAAAGAAAAACTATAAGGTGGTATAAGAAATTATCGATACATATTTTTCAAGTGATGTTGTTGAACTCCTACTATTTGTTTATCAGATTTTCTGGGACAAAGATGTCACTGTACGATTTTCGTTTAGAAGTTATAAAAGGGCTTCTGATAGAAAATCCTGTTCCAGCCAAACCTACAAATAGGCAATACTGTCCAACTAAAATAGCTTCCAAGAATGCAAAAGGCGAAACTAAAAGAAAAAGATGCAGGGTTTGTGCCAGAAAACAAACAGGGAAAGACACTATATATGAATGCACTATGTGTTTAGAGGAACCTGGGCTTTGTGCGGGTGAATGATTTACCATATACTTACCATAAATAGTTTTATTTTCTGATATTGATGTGTACTTTTTGACATTTTCATAGAATAAGCTTTTTTTTTAAGAGTTTGTCAGAGTTTATTCTTTACACAATTTTATTAATAAAAACATTTTTTTTTATAAATCTTGTTTTTTTTATATAAAACAAAAGAATATGGTAAGACTCGGATCCGCTTCTTCCAGCTTATAGAGGTACTATTTCTACCACAGTGCTCACGACGCGGATCCGCGTTTTTTTGACAGCGACGTTTGACATTTAACATATACTCCTAAAAACACACGTTAAAGATTTTTCGAATATTAGGGCCATATTCCTGAGAAAAAATATAGTCAGCATCTGGCTAGAGTGTCCCTCTATAGGTGAGCAGTGAATGTGTTAAGCCTTCCCCTGACCGTTCGCCCAGAGGTTGCTACATTTCTAGCTGCTGCTAAGACTCTGCTTAGCTCTAAACTGATAGAATTTTATTACGTCGACTTGCATAAGATATCTCTCATCTCTTACACTTATAGACTTACCGTGACCTTATCCTGGGGTTTTACAGTAATTTTCAAGCTCATTGAAACTTTAAGTGTTCGGCTAATTGTTGATTGTGTAACTCCAAAAACAAGTTGTCCACATATCGCTGGCTATTTCCCTTAATAACCAAACTTACCGCTTTCACTGCTTCATCTTTTTTTAAGTTACGTAGACAATTCATTTCTTCTACTCTTGTTCTTTTATCTATAAAAGAATTTTAAGGAAATGAGCTAACCTAAGTTCTTATTCATAGCCCGGTCAATTTAGCCCAAAAAATAGGGAGGTAAGCTTACAAAAAATCGCATAAAGCTGAAAATTGGTACGAATGTTTGGAACACCATTATAAATGAAATGTTAAAAATCCCCATCGATCCCACATCTGCAAAAAAAATTTATTCAAGGTCAAATTTCGCAAATATGGATTTTTCGCATTTTTAGCCAAACGGTAAGTTTTATCATAAAAATAGATCAAGTAAAAATTGTAGATCATGCAATTATATATAAAAATTGTTCTTACACTTTTTTTTCTAAGAATCATCATTTCTGCGATATAGCGATTCAAAAAGTTAAAAAGTTTCCACGCCACCTGTGAGGTAGTGTACTTGGCGCGTCTTTTTTTAACGTGGTTACCCCGGTAGGCCTATTCCAAGATCTATTCTAGTCCTGTTTAATTAAATAATATTGTATTAAATAAAAAATGGTACTATTGGAAATGATGAACGCGGTGTGAATTATGAGTAATTGGGGAAAACTATTCGTCTGATTGATAATTATCTAATGGAACTTCAAGTGTAATGTTTTAATCTTCTTCTTCATCTCTTGCTTCTTCTTCTTCCTCTTGTTGGATACAAGTTAATTGCTCTAACAGCGATACATCAGATGTCTCTTCGCTGATATCGTAAGAATCCTCTTCTGATGGCGACTCAACATTGGAGCACGACTGGCTTTGACAACGGGTACATGCTAATGAACAAAACAATTCAACTTTTTTGCAGACGCATTTAGCACTACACCCCTTTTGCAATTGAGTTGTAAGAAATTGTATTGAGGAGTTTTTCCGGTGCAGGTGGGAGTAAAGTCTGGATTGGTTCCAATATATTGTCAATTAACTTCCAACCCCAGTCTTCTGGGTCCAGTTGGTTACCAAGCCACACTTGAACTTCATAATATACCCGAAGTAGATGTTGATGAGCAGATGCAGAAGTTGGGGGAAGACAAGCTAATTGCACTCGTGTATTGTTACGAGTATTTTTTACAAAAGATAGGTATCGAAACTTATCCAAGCAGGTCATTTTTTTTGGAGCTCCATATACAGAAAGAAGGACGTGAATTCCGTTAGTGATTACAGCTTGTGGAGTAGAGTTACTCTCTTTAAAAACTTTAGCACAATTAACTAAATCTTTTTTTTTTTCAAACAATTTAAAAACTGTTGTTTTACCCCTCCTGGAAATTGCCGATGTCGTATCGCAACCAGTTATTGCGTGTAAAAATAGTATTTTTATAGTGATTTTGGAATTTCGAAAAAGCAGATAAACTTTTGGATGAATACATTTCCGATTGCTGTTGAGCCTTCCCAGGTTTTAAGAAATAAATATTTTTTTCGGTTGGAGTTCGAGCAGTAAGTAATACCAATAAATCAACATATTTACCAACAACAATAGTTGTATTTGTTGAGTTGAATTGTTCTATTGCTGTTTCAATTATCAGGACATCAGCGTCATTATCAGCTTGTTTGACAAAAATATTTTCAGTGGTAAATTTTTCTTTCAGCATTGAAGTGAACCGAGACTTGTGAGTATTAGCAAGAAATTTTTGTTGGCTTGTGGGAACTGTCATAAATTTATCAAAAATTACATTAGAAGATGAAGATGTTATTGTAATTCGACGATGTTGTTCTGCAGCTTTAATATTTCAACTTTTTAACTTTTTGAATCGCTATATCTCAGAAATGGTGATTCTTTGAAAAAAAGTGTAAAAACAATTTTTATAGATAATTGGCTAAAAAATGCAAAAAACCCATATTTGCAAACTTTGACCTTGAATAATTTTTTGCAGTTATGGGATCGATGGGGACTTTTCACATTTCATTTATAATGGTGTTCCAAACATTCATACCAATTTTCAGATCTACGCGAATTTTTGTAACCTTGAATGTCTATTTTGACCGGGCTATCAGTTTTAAACAATAAAATTACATAAAATAAAAAAATATATAACTAAAATCACTAATGGCTAGTAGAATTTAATATAATAATATATATTTGTAACTGTGCAAAAAATATTTATATAAATAAACTGAATTAAAAAACTCTTTCACATTTAAGTAATTATAAACTAGTTTAGTATTCAATAAAATAAACTGTTTCATTTTAAATTAATACTTTCGGAAATAATTTTACATATTTGTCTCCAAATGCATCAATATTTTTATAATCGAGTTTATAAAATTCACAAATTTGTAATATGTTTTGAAGTACCTCAGATGAAATAACATTCTTAAATTGTTTCTACTTCTACACCTATTTAAAGGCAAGTTATAAAAAAAAGAATTTGTGGTTCTTTTTCTTTTTTAAGTGTCCAAATAATTTCACAAACTTGATATCTAAAGCAATAATTTTCAGCAATAAAAATATATATGGATTCTGAAAAATATAAAGATTTAATATTAAATGACCTCATACTTTATTGATTACTTCATGAGATCATTATTATTTGCATTATATTATTAGTAAGTATAAATATGAGATATATAAATATAAAACTTGAAAAATAAAATTTATCAGCATTATATTAATGATGCGTATAAATAACGGACATATTATCATTATGTAGATTATTTATAAATGAGGTGAAATAAACACAAGTCTAATATAGACTATACTTATAAGAAGTAAAGACATTCAGACCTATTTTCATATCCAAGTTAAAACATTTCCATATCCGTAACGGTTAATAATCATAATTACCTGGAAATAATTCATAATTCCAGTGCACATTTCAGAGAGTGTAACGTTTTAATTATTTATATTTTAAAATCTCTGTACTCCAATTCAGTAGCATATAATACCAATAAATATTCTGTCAATTTCTCGAATATTACACATACGCCTATGAATCTGGATTCACATTATAAGAGTCTAGCTTATTATTAATTAAAGTTTCAATAAATTATATATACGAGTATGGTTGTTGATTTTATGAATCATATATATCAAATATACTATACAGGATTTCAGAATAGGTTCTAGCATAACTTTATATATAAACACCTCAGATATTAAGTAATACAAACAAAAAACTGAAGACCCCCACGAAGTATAAGAAGTTATAATTAATATCTTTCTGCCTCACATCTACGCTGACTGTAACATTAATATATATGTTTATATATTTAGTAACATAACCAAAATCACATGCAGCGAGTAGGTCGCTATAGGTCACTGCTCGTTCATAATGAAAAATTTTTTTCACCGACTGTTCACGTGGTGAATAGGCATAAATTGTATATAATCGTATGGGGTCGTGTAGTATCGTATTCATTCCGAATTTTCGACAATAAACCGGAAAATTTTACTATGCTGTTAATTTACGATCTATATAATGAAATAAGTGTACGACGGCAATATATAATGATTTCCAAAGCTAGTTTTAATCTCAGGTTAATGTAATCGGTGTTTAGATTATGTTATTCGTTTGTCTCGGCAGAACAGTCTTAACATCCATTAAATTAATCTCAGTTTAAAACAGATCAGCGAGGTCAAAAATATAAGTCAACAAATTTTAAAATATCATCTTTAATTTGAAGATTTCAGTGTCAAGCCTGTGTTTTAACATAAAATTGTTTTTCTTCTTGCAAAAAAGTACCGTTGCGAAAGTAACGAAGAGTGTACTTCTAATTTGGTTTCTCTGACTTAAGTAAGACTTGGGTAAGTACTTACACTAACTTAAAATTCCACTTTTCACATGGCAAAAAAAAAGATGCCGCGATCGTAGAAAAGAGGGATTAATGCAAAGCAACAGTCAACAGGAAAGGAATATCAACGTCAACTGTGCTAGCAATATTCACCCTGAATCTAATCAATTTATTGACGCAACCCAGTGGCGTTCGCTCGTAGGGGACATGAGCTTTTTTTGTCTCTGGTTCGAGTGTAGAATGAGAGAGTAGAATCAGTACCTTGCTAAAGTTCTGCCAGAAATTATCCTGAAGCCCTATATATTACATAACAATTATAACAAATTCAATTATATTTCAGTGAAAATGCGGTTGCGTAAAGCCATTAATATTTTTTCCGCAGACGTAGGGTTGCAAATTACATACAAATATTGGATTGTCCAAAAAATTCGATCGGTTTTCCGAATTAACCACTTACGTTGCGGGCTATGATGTTACGGCCTATGATGTCATGCGCACAGCTGCAGCGTTAAAGCCTTCTTCCGTTAGCGGAAGAGGGCTTTCTTCCTTTCCTTCTTCTGCAGCGTTAAAGACCTATAGAATGTGTTCCCAAGCAGTTACGAGCCTTCGTTGAGGCAAATCCTTGCCGAACCATACGTGAGCTGCAGAAAAAATCGGGACATGAAAATCTAGTGAACAGAATCACCTTAAACAACTTGGGTTTGTCAGTAGACTCGATGTTTGGGTTCCTCATGAACTCAGTGAATCCGATTTAATGAATCGCATCAACATCTACAATATGTTAAGATTTCGTCAACGTAGCGATCCATTTTTGAGAAATATGGTTACAGGAGATGAAAACTGAATCATTTACGAAAATGTCAGTAGAAAAAGATCGTGGGAAAAGTCCATGAACTTTCTCAATCCACACTAAAGGCAGGACTTCACCCCAAGAAAGTTTTGTTTGCCGTCGAGTGGGATTTCAAAGGAATCGACAACGCTCCACCTCACATTTCTCTGCAGACCCGGAGGAAATTGTTGGAGTTGGAGAGTGTCCATCCACCGTATTCTCCAGACCTCGCGCCCTCGGATTTTCACCTATTCCGCTCCATGGATAACAGTTTACGAAACTAAATATTTGTCAGAATTTCAGAGGAAGTCAGAAATTATTTAAGAATGTTCTTCGTTCTTTGCGAGCAAACCCCAAAGTTTTTATGAAAATGGTATTATGAAGATTACTGAGAAATAGGAGAAAGTTATTTAAAAATGACGCACGTACATTACTGATTAAAATAATTTGTAATAACTATAATGTTAATAATAAATGCTTATGAAAAAACAGAACGAACTTTTTGGACAATCCAATATTTGTATGTAATACACATCCTTAATCAGTATGGTGTGGAATGTAACAGAATTACTTATCGTCAGATTTGATAGCGATTGGAATTTATCCATGGAAACATCGATGGTACAATAACAAATCACCTACGATCTATATTCCAAAAGTATAAATAAAATTTCTCAATATTTGCCAATATTGGCAAATTTTGAGAATACATATAATCCAATCCTATCAAAATCCTGTCACTGACACCCCATTCCAGTAAATAACTACTGCCTTAAATATTCAAGTAGAATATGGGTCATGATACATCTTTTGTAACGAAGTCATACGTCATTTGGGACGTCTCTCAACCCTGATAACGGAGGTGCTTTATTTTTTCTCATTAATTAATCTGTGATCAAAATATTTGATAAAAACTGTTTCAAAATGCACCTGTTCTATATGTGCCTAAAATAAATAAATGACGACTAGACTCTGTTTTCCAATTTTAAAGGCTTACAACAAAAACAGAAATCAAAAAATGAAAAAGTAAACATACAATCAATCAAATAACCCATCGTTCAAATAATATCTGGTCTCAAAATTCCGTTACTCACATATCTTAATACGGAGGAGCACCTTGTTGGAAGAATAGCTCATCTTCACGCAAAATGTCATCGTCTTCTAATACTTGGGTGATGAGAGAATCTATTATCTTCTCCAATACATCAAGGTAAACTTTCCATTTAATTTTCCAGGAAGAATAAAGGCTGATAATATGAATTCCCAGAATGCCCGCCTAGTCATTGTTATGGTCTCAGCGTACGATGGTCCCTATGAAAATACCCTCAGACCGATATTTGCATCCGTCGCGTCCGTTAAGAGTCCCCTTCAAAAAATATGTACTCTCCTCTGAAAGACACATTTTATAAACCGAATTTGAGTTTTCTGGAGTATAGTTAGGCATGAGTATGAGCTCGTAAATCTTTGAACGACTATCCCGGTCATCTTCATTTTGCTCATGTAAATGGACAATTTTCTTCTCCTTCTAGAACAACTAGGAACTACTTTTAGATTTTGAAGTATACCTATTTGATCAGCTTCATTTATGTTATTTAGTTTATTAATCTGGTTGCAGATTAATAAACTGTTCTCACCATTATTATAGTGCAATATTTATTATATTACAATTTCAGCAATTCGTTTATTTTTTAAATAATTAAGATTGAACTGAACTATGCAAGACTGAATCTATACAGAAATAAATCACACTAAGTTATATTTTATGATAAAAACCAAACATTTTTCGCCAAAAATAAATTTTAATTTCCCTTGTATTACTTTCTTTATATTGTATCCTTAACAATGAACAAATTAAATCCAGTTGTCATTTATATGTCAGGCCATTGAATTAAGTTTAAGAGATCAAGAGCAAATATAAGTCACCGATGTTATCAGGGTCGAGAATTCTTTCAAATGATTCATCACTCGACTTGTTGATGATATTAATATTTGAATATTTTAGTGATAGTAATGGATTTTATGTCAAAAAATGTAATTCTTCTTCTTCTTTTAACTCATAACCCTTGGTGAGTTTTGGCTTGCTCTACTATGTTCCTCCATCTGGTTCTATCTACTGCTATTCTCCTCCAGTTTCCTAATCTTAGGGTTTTTAGGTCTTCCTCCACATCGTCTATCCACCTTTTCTTGGGTCGCCTTTTTGGTTTTGTGTTCTGAGGTTTCCATTCAAGGATTGTCTTCACAATTCTCTCGCCCTCCATCCTGTATGCATGTCCTAACCACCTTATCCTTTGACTTTTTATACATCTTACTATATCCTCTCCTTTTATAAGTGCATCAATTTCGTGATTCATTCTTATTCTCCACATACCGTTTTCTTGCATTGGGCCGTATATTCTTCTAATGATCTTCCTCTCAAATATTCTTAATTGATTTTCATCATTGTTTGTTAGTGTCCATGTTTCACATCCATAGGTTACTACGGGTCTTATAAGTGTCTTATAGATTGTGATCTTAGATCTTCTATTTAGTATGCTGCTTCTTATTGATTTTAAATAAGCATAGTGGCATTTATTTCCTTTTAGGATTCTTGCGCTTATTTCACCTTGGACGTTACCATTATCGTCAATTTTGGTGCCAAGGAAATTGAACGTCTTGACGCTTTTAATCTGACCGCCGCGCCGTTTATATTAATATTTGGTAGTTGTTTGTATTGGGGGATTCCTGCAGCAATACATATATTTTGTTTTGTCTTTGTTCACTTGTATGCCTCCTTTATTTATCTATGGCAGTTTGATTTTGGGAGGCAAGGTCACGTGAAATTATCGTAATATCGTCCGTATACCCAAGTATTTGTGTGGATTTATTTATGATGCTTCCAGCTCTATTCACTTTTCTAATAGCTGCTTCTAGTACTAAGTTAAAAAGCACTGCGGAGAGAGCGTCTCCTTGTCTTACCCCAGCTTTCACCTTAAATTCTTCGCTGAGCTGCTGTTGTACTCTTATAGTTGCTGTCGAGTCTGCCATGGTTACTTCTACCACTTTTACTAATTTTCGGGGTATTCCTAGGAGGGTTAAACTTTGTAGCATTTTCTTCCTATGTACTTTGTCGAGTGCCTGTTTGAAGTCTATAAACAGATAATGCATTTCTATGTTATATTCATAGCATTTATCCTGTATTTGTCTTAAAGTACACAGGTGGTCTGTGGTTGATCTATTTTTCCTGAATCCACATTGGTATTCGCCTAGTATTTCTTCTTCTAGGGTGTCATTCGATTATGGATTACCCCTGATAATATTTTATAAAGAACACTAAGTAGTGTTATTCCTCTATAATTACTACAATTGATCTTATCACCTTTTTTGTGTATCGGGAGGATAATTCCTAGTTTCCAGTTCCTTTGGCATCTCTTCTTGCTCCCAGATATGTAGTATTAGTTTGTGCATTTGCCTCCATAGTCTCTCTCCTTCGTTCTTTATTAGGTCCGCTACTATTCCATCAGCACCTAGTGCTTTCCTGTTTTTCAGATCTTTTATTACTTTCGTTACCTCTTCATACGATGGTGGTTCTACTTCCGGTTCTGCACTATAGTATGTTATTTCATTATCCTCTTCCTGTTGCTGCTATTCTCCTTCTAGTACCTCTTCAAAATATTTTTTGAAGTATGTAATTTTGAAAAAAAATTCAACTGTTATTCTGACTGTTTTACTTTAAATGCGATACCCTGTATTAAAAATCAGTACCTCGACCGTAATTATAGTACTAATATAAACATGTATCATACTAATTTTATTTATTTGTCTTATTGTATTCTTCAATGTAATTAAATATCATTGTTTATATTATTGTTGCATTTTTTATTTAATTTTACTCTTCGTATAGTATACGAGTAAAATTAAAATATTTTGTATACACCAGAGATGTATGAATTATGTAATTAGAATACTAATAAATGAATAAATATGATAATATGACCTTAATTGACCTTAATAAAGATAAAATGACCTTAATATCCTCAAAGAGATTGTTGGTTGTAAAATGCAATTTGTACGTAATATTTGTAAATAGATATTGGTTACAAGTAGTACATATTGGTTTTCATGTAAAGATATATAAAGAAATTCTTTCTCATAAATTTATAGTTGTTTCCACTTTTCCAGTTTTTCATTCAAAACAAGCCCAGAAAGTCGTCGTTAGATCAGACAAGCCATAAATCAAGTGCTAGTTATCAAGATGACAGTAAATGCCCGCATTCCAGCTCAAGTGGGGCATTAGATAGTTGTAGGACGAGAAGGAGAAGTATAGACCTCTACGAAGAGGCTGCCTCCATATTAGGATTAACTTGTGCACAGACTGATGACTGCAAATGTTTAGAATGTCAGGTAAATACTTTGGTTTTTCGGGCACATCAAATTTAAGTATTAATAATAACTACGAATTAATTCAGATTTATGTTATTTATGCAACGTTATTTTGAGTATATGTAAAACACATTGACTACATATAAAATCGCACACATGCAATTCTTACTTGTTTAATTCTCAACTCAATTTTGGTCAATTTACTTCAAGTAGGGTAAATATACATGGTTGGGTATGTTGGAAATCATCTGTTATAATTCCTTGTTTAGTTTGTATTCCTATTTCATTGATGTGATGGTGCAGCATAATAAAACAGTGTAACTACTCGCATATTCCACGTATTCCGTGAGATATATTATGCTCCCATTTTAGTGCCAATTTTAAGAATTAAAGGAAATGTTCTTGTCGAGGTATCAATCTGCCTACTCCTCGGTTAGAACTTCAGAAGGAATTTGATTCAGGAACGATATATAACTTGCCCATAGGGTCTCAATCTGCCTACTCCCCAGATCACGTTACTAGTTCTTGCCGAGGCCTCAATCTGCCTACTCCTCGGTTCGATTGTGTAAAGTATTTATTGGTGTTATTGTGTAAAGGATTTATAGTGGATGAAGTGTTAGGGAAGGTTAACGGTGCGTGTGAGGCGTCGCGGTCGTTATGGTCATGTGAATCGTTACGGTCACTTGATGGTGCATTTGTTGAAACTGGAACCGCTTCGGTAGAGCGGAGACGTGTAATTAGTAGTTTCCAGAGGTAGGGTAATCTATGGCTGTCGACACGCTTGTTTAGTTTTCAGTCCAGTCTGGTAGTTTTTCAATCTCAATGGCTTCCTAAATTATTCTACCATGATATGTTTTTATTGTAGCGATTGTTTTGGCCTTTTGAAACTCAAGCATGGGTCCTATCTGTTGTTATTATTGGAATAGTGTCGAATTAGGTTCAGCCTTGCGAATAGCAAGGTTGTGTTCGTAAATTCTATTAGATATACGTCTGCTGGTTTAACCGATGTAGCCGCTGGGGCATTAGGTGCAGGGAATTTCGTATACTCCGTGGGATTCGTTGGGGATTGTGTATTTAGGAGAGCGGAGGAAACTGGAGATTTTGTTTTTTGCTGTGAAAATAGTTTTTATGTCCTGTCTTTGAAGAATCCTACTAATTTTGTCAATTATAGCTTGGATGTAAGGAAGAAAGGCTTTCTGCGTTAAAGTCTCCGTGTTATAGGTGAGGTTTTGTAGTTTGTGTTTCGTTTGGTCCATTTGTCGGTTAATATGTCTTGAATCTCTGAAATATCTTCTCTCATATTCCCAAAATATGCGGACTCCCAAAATCCATAAAACGACTACCCCTTTACGCTATACTGTAAGTGCCTTCCAGTCAGCTACGCAGAACCTAGCAAAATATCTGGCTATGACCCATGACCCTCCAATCCATCGCAGAAAACTCCGCTTCCTATATACGAAACTCGTCTCATTTCATTGAAATCCTAGAATCACAATCAATGTCTCAAAATGACATCTTCGTCAGCTTTGATGTAACATCGCCATTCACAAAAATGTCCCCCTCTTGGACACAATAATTAATGTCTTAAGATGTCTTAAAAACCAATCACAAAATTTCTACGAACAACTTGAAACTCATCGAGCACAGCATGTCTGGTACATACTTCCTCTTCCAAAATATTTTCTACAAACGAATAAAAGGAATTTCTATGGGTTCACCCCTATCCTTGCCAACATATTCATGGACGATTTCGATACATATATACATATACATACATATAAAATCTTTTATTTGACATTTATTTTTTTAACGTAGGTACGTATTCTAACTTCCAATGTAATGTATTTTGCCCTAAAATGATCGGAAACTTAGTCAGATATTCTTTGTGGAAATTTTCTGTATCAAAAGTATATATTAATTGTAAATTAACACCTATTATGATTGTTTTAACGTTATAATTCTCTTTCAATTTTTCTTTAGAAGCATTCAACTCAATTATCCTATACTTTTTTACATTAAAACAATACATATATTTATTTATTTTCATATTATTTCGTGTATATTATGTCTCATCATATTACAGAGTAGAAATTCAATGAGGAAGAAATATCCAACAAAATTATACAGGTAACTTTTAAATAATGAAAAAATACGTTCCATAAGCCCAGTAATTAGGAAATACATTTTTAATTTACTCCCTTTATGTTAGTCTGATTATCCCCTACTGTATACTGCCATACATCCTTTCAGCGCTTAATTGTATATTCTCTCGCATGTAATAAATTTTACAATTAATCACTCTTCATATATTTTTGTATCAGCTTTATTCCGAATACATTCAGTACTTACTAAAAAGGAGTTCAAGGGAAAATTTGTATCGTGCAAAAATAATTAAAAACGTATAAACTTAAAAGGGGACTTACAAATCGTTATAATTTTTTTTTGTTCATTAAGGATACGGAATAAAAAGATGCATTTAAGCAAAAATGGTCGTCTATATGCAAAATCTGAATTGTTGAATAAATGTAAATCGTAATACTCCAAAATAGAAATAATAATGTTGTCGTGTCATTTTATTAAACCAAATTTTGAGTCATTTTGTGACTCAAGTATTTCTAGTAAAACTAAAAATATTTGAATCGATAGCTGCTATGTTTCTTATGTTATAAAATGTTATAAAATCAACAAAATATAAGAGGGAGGCTCTTTTCATGATAGCTATTACAGCAATGACTGTTATTTATAAATATTATACTACAAAAATTGTATTTACCTCACTCTCACCTTTATTCTAATATACAGGGTGATGTAAAGTTTCTCAGAATATATTAATTATAATTTTATTACAAATACAAATAGAGTAAATAACACTATAATTTTTTATGGAAATTTTAAAATTGTTTAAAATGTCCTCCGTTAACATTCTGACAATAACTGGCTGGATTGTCGAACCTTTATAGTAAGCTTTTCATAATTTCTGATCTAATATTTTCGATTTCGATTCGAATTGGTTTCTTCAAATTTATAAATTATATAACCAAATAAAATAGACCTGCGATTTTATCACAAATCTATTTTAAACTAGTTTAACTCGCGATCCCGCAATAATAAATCCAAAGAGCCTAAATCTGGTGAACATTATGGTTATTTAGTTGGTCACTGTTGCCCTGATGTTAGCTAACGTTAAATTAAATGTCTCACGTCCTTGATACGAGATATCTGTGCAGTTGCGATACAGTATTCATTTTTCAATGTAACCATATTATAAATTTAACACCGCCGATCACATAAAAGGTAAATAGGAAATCCCTAATTTGGGATAAAAATATAATTATGAAAATTACGTCCATCACCAGTTGAAGAATCATTTTCATGCCCCACTGTATCTCTTAATCGTCTAGAATATTCTTTATGAGGATATCTAAAGGATAAAATATATGTAAACAAGACAAAAGAAATTAGAAGGCCTAAAAGAAAACATCAGACTGAAAATTTCACACTTTGGAAGAGATGACTCCTCTGTTTCATTGACAACTAGAATCAATAGTTATTATGGTTATCCTATCCCAGGTATTCTTCTATATAAATCACATCTATGTTTATATCGCTTGCAAGTCTACTGACATACAAACCGCAAGATATTATCGGCGAGTTAACCGGTGGTTGTCGCATTTTTTATGTCGCTGTAGATGCATTTTTTTTTTTTTTTCGTAAACAGCATGTAGATTTTCAGCACCCCAAATTCGACAATTTTGTTTGTTAACGTATTTGTTGATGACGTTTTGTTTCCGTTAAGATAATAATGTGTTTCATTGCTGAATAAAATTTTGTTGCAAAAATCAGCATCACCTTCTTTCTTTTGTAATACCCAAATACAAATGTACGACGTGTAAATGGTCTGTAACTTTTAACTGTTTAAGTGGTTTGTTTTAACTGTTGTGTCAACTGAATTTTGTATGCTGACAGATGCAGGTCTTTCTTCAAAATGTGTGGTGGCTCTTGACAGATTCAATTGTTGTGCACGACGTCGAATTGATGTATTTTGATACCCCCGTACACTTTATCTCACTGCAGCAATATTTTCATCTGACCGTCCACGACAAGGACGTATTGGTGTTGCCTTATGAATAACAGAACCCCTCTTTTCAAATTTCTTGATTAAATTACGAACTGTAAGGTCCTTCATGTTGTCATAATTTTGTGCAAATTTTTCTTATTGCTACTGTAAATGATCTCTAACCCTCATAAAACAGTTGTACACAAACTATTCGTTGTTGGACTGTTAATTGTGACATATTGACGTCGTATGATTTGTAGTCATTAAATATTGATACTCTATCTTTAACATAACACAAATGACGCGAAATTCAAATCCTATAGTTCCAACAGGGACGCCCTATAATAGCATGCGCGCCAAGCGTTGTAATATCAATGGTATGTCAGCACACGTTAATTTATTACATTTTATTTATTAATTTAACTGGACTATAATTAAAGAAATATTAACATATTTAAGTATAAGAAGTATTTCTATTGACTTATGCACAGCATGAGGTAATGAACAAGAACTACGCAATTGCAGTTCCGAAATAATCAATCTATTACTTTCTCTTCCATTGTTGTACAAATTCTTATTCTTTTGGAACTGCTTGTGGCCAACCACACAGTACTAGATATGGATAATAAAATTTGCTTTTAAATCGCACATAATCGCTGCAATCACCATATATTTCATTTTTCGAATAATAAAGTTGGAATATTAAGAGGCGATTACGTATTTATCTTCCCAAGAGCTTGCATTTAATAATACCCGTTCGACAATCCATTTACTACTGCAATAAATTCAAGTCAATTTAAATGTGAAGTTTAAATTAATGTTATTACACGTAATATTTTATCCTCATTCAACTTATTCGAACCTTAGGCACTGAATTTTGAAGCTTTCAAATCGCGTTTTTAATTTAAACCATATAGGTGTTAATTGTATCCAAATGAATATTATTATAAAGATCATGTAAATTAAAATTTCCATATTTTTAAGTTACTAATAAATCAGAAACAATCTTTTAAATTTTTATACGATATTCTTATGTTCATTTGAACCAAATAATACATTTGGTTCAAAACAGTCGTTCAGAATTAAATAATTATGAAAATAGACAGAATTAGGATCGAAATAAAAAAGATTCTATAATAAATAAAGTTAACAATATAAAAGATAATATTTCTATTTGATGGTTTAACTCACACATGCTAATTTAAATTGGATATTGCTGTCAATATATTAATTTGGAAGAGGACGAGGCAAAAAAAGGATTAAAACTTAATATACGATACTCTTCAGAAATCAACAAAATCAAGTCTAATTTTTCATAAAATTTCAATGTTCAGCTTTTTTACTATTATTAGAATTCCTATCTGTCTATCGGTACATGTACAATATCTGACCAGATCACTGTATTAGCGTTATGTGTATCAAGTTTGAATAAAGAAATTTAAGTCAAATGATCCGGAACTCTTTTTTTTAATAGCGTATAAGCAGAGTCGAGATTTCCTGTATGAGCCATTGCAAATATATTTATTTGCATAAACAATCAGTTTATGGCCTTTATCTAGGCTTACTTCATTTTTCAGAAATTAGAAATTTAAGTCTGAAACATTTTTAATATACTTAAATAAACCAAGACAACCTAATAGAACCATTAATCTCTAACACCGTGTAATAAGTATCTAAATGTTCAATTTTCTCAATATGAATATACATATTGTGATACACAGACAATTTACGTACACAATGAAGACTAGAATTTATCTCTATATGTTTAAGTTAATACACTATGCAACAGTTTTCTAAACTGGACAACTCTCGAAACTACAATACAAAATACACCCACTATTAATACTTGAATTGTTATTTTCTGAAGCAGTCAGGTATGCCAAATATAACAAATATCTTGCAAATAACTTCCAATCTAGTATGTTCTTATTTAACTACTCTCATAGAGCCAGGTAAAAGGTCAAAGTGAACTGACCATGACGTGGATCGTGGGTCACGACCTGGGGTTCATAGGAGAATAAAAAGCCAGATAAATTCGCCAAGAAGTCTCTTTTAATACACTTATGAAACACAAACCTATTTGCAATATGATTAGGTTATGTATAAATAAAGAGAGGTATGTATAAATAAGAAAATGAACTAATCTCTAAAATAGCGAAGGATCTCTTAACTAATAACGTAATAACGATCCTTGAAGCAAAGAAAATATACTATTCAGTGTAGATATTAGATTTATTTTATGGATTTGGAGTAGTTGTATGAACTTCCAACAGATAGTTTTCAGTCCAACAATAAAAAACTAACATTTCAGTGGCTTGGGAAGAATTTAAGGATAGAAACTGCATAGCGTAGTTATATAATTTCCTACAATATATATATATATATATATATATATATATATATATATATATATATATATATATATATATATATATATATATATATATATATATATATAATAATAATAATATAATCTATACCTCTCCTACCGTTAGGTGTAGAGGCTAAATATACATTTCTTTAAACAAATAATCTGAATACTACAATCACCGTTACTTAACTAAATATCCCATTTCGTGTTAAACAACTTAAAAGAACTTCTAACAATTTCATTCCACCTTATCTTGCTCTATCCCTATATCTAAACTCCACTCCGTTTGTGGTATCATTTGTCACTTCACTACCACTTCCCTTATGCGCTCCTCTTTTCTCCTCTTTCTCATCCCAAACCTATCAAGTATTATGAACACCTGACTTCCCTTCACTCACATTTGCTTCCACACTTTCACGGTTTTCTTCACTATTTTATCGTTAATCTCCATCTAACCCTGTCCCTTGCTGTAATTTCAGCCTGCTTCCATGTGATTCCTCTTGTCTTCATTATCTTCGCCACTTCTCCGTCCCACATCATCCTTGGTCTGCCTTTCTTTCTCTTTCCAATGGCTTTTGCTTCCCATATTTTCCTTACCTGTCTTTCTTCGCTCAATCTTTTCATGTGCCCCCACAACCTCAGCTGAGCCCTCTCTATGACCTTCTCGATACTTTCGCTATCCAATCTTTTTCTTATTTCTTCATTTCTTATTTTATCCATTATCGTAACATTTGTTACTTTTCTGAGATACTTCATTTCTAATACCTGTATCTTTTTAAGTTGCCTCTCTGTCAACACCCATGTTTCGCATCCGTACAGTAGCGTCGGCAAATATACAGTTTTATAAACTGACATTTTTGTTTTATTGCTAATTTCTGCTTTACTAATGAACCCCCTTTTCATACTATGAAAAATCTTTGTCGCTGTTGTTATTCTATTATTTATTTCTTCATCTTGCTTTCCTCCTTCCTCTATGGTTACTCCTAAGTACTTTAGGCTTTTTACTTGTTCCACTATCTGATTATTTATTTTTATATTAATTTCTCGCTCATTATTATTGCTTATAACTACTACCTTTGTCTTGCTTACATTTACTTTCATTCCCTGTTTGTCCAACTCTTTCACCCATAGATCCACATTAAATTGTAACTTTGTTTCCGTGTCTGCCACTATTGCAATATCGTCTGCAAACACACATTCGCTCACTTCTACTGACTTCATTTTATAGTATCCTACCGTCACCTTCTTACTTTCTCTGCTTACTTTTGTTATTATTTCATTCATGAAAATGATAAAGAGCAGTGGGCTAAGACTTCCCCCCTGTCTCACTCCTTGTGTGGTTCTGAATGTTTTGGTTTCCATATTGTCCTTCCTTACTATATTTTCCGTTTTACTGTATATTATTGTATATTTTTACTGTATACTGTATATTACGTTTACATTATATATATATATATATATATATATATATATATATATATATATATATATATATATATATATATATATATATATATAATGTTGTTACTAAATATTTCTTTAAGAACGATAAGTGTAACGTGTTTTATATTTTATATAAAACACGTTAAAACACATAAAATATTTTAATAACAAAATTATGAATATTATGCAAAACTTTCATCCCGATGTATTACCGAAATCGTATCAAAAGTGTCAATTTTATAAAATAAAAACTCATAAAATTTAAGTTTATAAAATTTAAGGATGAAAACTGCATAGCGTAGTGATAAAATTTCCTACAATATCCATAATGTTGTTACTAAATATTTTTTTAAGGACGATAAGGGTAACGTGTTTCAGAATTTTTAGAAAAATATTTTAATAACTAAATTATGAATATTATGCTTTGCATTCGATATATAATCGAAATCGTATCAAAAATGTAAAGTTTATTTGCACAAGAGATTCTAAAGTGAGTAATTATTTCACCCTATCTAAAAATTGAGCCAGCGGTAAATTCACTTAACTAATATTGATAATAATAATCCAAACCAAAGTTTAGAAAATGAGAAAGACTAAGAAGTTAAATTCAAAAAATTGTAAACAGGCATTTCTACGTTCCTTACAGTTATTTCTGTAATCTTTATTGATTTAACCTCTTTTATTCATTATGAAGATCCATATTAATTATCAATAATATTACATATATGAACAAAAAATGATGTATAATTGTGTTCATAAAATACACTTTACTTTTTACTTTTATACTTTAACCATATATCTGAAGTTCATTTCTTCCAGCACATTCTATATTCGAAAGGATAACTCTATTACCTCTCAACTCAACTGAAATTAATGAATTTCCCTTTTTCAGTGTCACTATTTTGATTTTGAAGAGGAAATTGATTTCCCCACAGGAAGCGAATGCGTCGTAGAAGTGGATCACAGTTCATCCTGCTCAATCCAATAACGAACAAAGGCTGATATTACTAGTGTCTCTTCGAAATATTTAAGGTTTTTTTTGTGTAACATTATTATAAAGCGTTCGTACTTCAAAATGTACTAACATCTTTAACTTTTCTATATCTAATATAATATTGGCAACAGAACTTTGTTTGAAAATAAATTGTATCTATATTAGTGTGTTGTCATTAAAAGACAAAACAGAACAACAAACATATGTTAATAAAAATATGTATATTTTAATTTATATAAAAATGAAAGTAGTTGCTCGTTGAAAGTTAACATATATTTGTAAATGTTTATATTTCTGGGAACTGACTTACTATTTATCGTACATCATGCCACTTTATACAATTATGTAAGATGAATTTATAATGAAAATTAGTATTTCTTTAAATGAATTAAATTTTAAATGCAATTATTACATTTTCTATAATAAATAGATTCTTAAACAAACATGTTAACGAGAATCCTTAACTTTTAACATTTTCATTTCTACTATATGTTGCCTAAAGAACTTATTTTTATATAAATACATATTAATTTTAAAACTAATTAATTTTTTAATAGATACGAACATAATTGCAAATCATTACAATCACCAATTCTTAGAGAAAATTATTTCTCAATTTTTAGTAGACACTTTAATGCCTTTTAAAGATTATTATTTTGCTTTATAAAATATATTGCATTGCAGTGATTCATATCATTTAAATGATTCATATCATTTAAATAATTAATATTAAACAATATTACTTTTACAATCATTATAAATGAAATTTGCTGCATTCTTAATGAATTATAACAATATCTGCGTCATCTCTTGCAAAATAAAACTAACATAGATATCACGTAGAAATCTTCAAATTATTAACTGCAGTACAACTATTAAAAATCTGTTAAAAGTCTATATGTTACTAGTTGTTAATTACTAAAATGTATTATTTTACGTTTTTTGTATATTATGACTGGTAATGATCAGCTTTATATAAATCTAATGAATGTCTAGTTCTTCCAATACTAGACTACTAGATGTTACTAACTATACTAAAAATTATACCCTTACAGTGAAAATTAACTGCAATTATTTATATATGCAAAAATAAATAAAATAACATTAAATAAAGTTGATATAAGTACCACAAATTTTAAAAGGCATTGCACTTTTTGTTATATATAAAAGATATGTTTGTTATATTAAAATTGTTATTTTACAATTGAAATAAAGTTAAAACTAATAAACAAATGGTGACTGCTGATCAAGTAAAAATATATTTTTTCGGACTTAAAATTTTTGTCAGTTATTCTAATTGTATTGTTCGTGCTCTTTAATAATAATATAAATCAAATTTTTGTTCGATTTCTTTCCTTTCAACTTCAAACTATGTTGCATTACATATACTAATGAAATTTGTCATGAATAAATTAGTGCACCATATAAAAGATACTGTTAAACATTAATAAGGATTCTCGATTAGAATAATTAACCAGATATACTTTAATACATGCAATATCAAATTTCATTTATAGGTGTATGTGTTAACGTTTGAGGTGCCAAAATATAATATATTAGATATTTATGAACCATATACTTCAACGTGTATTACTTTTATGCAAGACTATTTTCAAAATTAATTACACATTGGCAATAATACATCTCATATAGTTAAATTAAAACAAACCATAGCCATAGCAGTTTAAGTGTGTACACATAGACAAGTGTATGTACAATATTGATACTAAAACAACAAATTGATTTCTCAGAAATATTAAAGAAATATTTATATAAATTGATAAAATTCTATATCGAATCAAATATTTCTAGTCTATAGTTAGTAATATATAAGGTTTAATTTATTTAAATCAATAAAACATTATTTACTAAAATTTCATTTATATCAAAGAAATATAATTCATCAATAAATACGAATTATCTATATTCCAATAAACGATATTTTTTAACCTAATAAAGTCAAGTTCAAGGAAACTGAGATTATGGAATCAAAAAAATTTTTTTACTTGTAGTACGAGGGGCACTATTTATATTGTGAGCCTAATAACAAAAAAACATTAATTTGTCATTAAAAATTACTTTTTCGTTTTTTAAGATATTCTTCTTCATGATCTGTACACTTTTTCATGCGTTTTAACCATTTGTCGAGGCATTTTTCCACTCCCCTTGAGATATCTCCAAAACATGGTTTTTGAACGCATCAACGGCTTCATCTGCCTACGAAAATCGTTGTCTACGCAATTTATTTTTGACATTGGGAAACAAAAAGTTAGTCATTAGGTGCCAAATCAGGACTGTACGGCGGATGAACCATTAATTCGATTTTTTGAGTGTTCGGACATTAGGTTGGTTGAGAACTGTGTGAGCTAGCATTGTCATGATGAAGAATGATCCGACGGCGCTTGTTTGTTTTTCTTATTTCACCGAAGACTTCCGGCAAACAAATGATCGTATACCGCATTCAGAATTGACCATTTTTTGTTCCTCTAAAGGCCCTGTTGCCATGTGCCTAGTTTCTCCGAGAGAACAGGCGATCATTTATTTCGAAGTGCTTCGAGCGCGAACAACTTTTGTTGGATTTGGTTCATATTGAATAACCCATACAGTCGACTGCTGTTTTCTTTCCGGCTCATACGCATAGATCCATGATTATCTATTACAATGTTATACATGTACGTCTTTTGAAGCCCCGCCATTGTATTTCTTGAGCATTTGTTTGCACCAATCGACACGAGCATCTTTTTGAGATTTTTTTCAAATTACGTAAGATCCAATGAGAGTAAACCTTTTTTACAGCTAAATGATCCTGCAATATTTTATATATGCTAGTCGAACTAATGTCTAAGGTTGCCTCAATCTTACAGTATGTCACATGATGATGTTGCATTATCATTTTTGGCATAGAATCAAAGTTTTCTAGCACAACAACTGATTTTGTGTGACCTTCAGGACTTCCGTCGGTGACCGAATGACGGCTACGGTTAAACTCGTTATAACAGCGTTTCACAGTAGCAAAGGATGGGGTTCTATCGCCAAAAGTGGAAGTAAGTTGATAGATGCACTCCTGTTTTGATAATCCACGTCGAAAGTCGTAATATATCATCGCACGATGATATATTACGAGTTAAGTTTCACGAGTTAATTCCATTTTTTCGCTGAAAAATAATTTTCAAATCACTGTAAATAACACAAATCGCGTTTAAATGATAAAATGTTCAGAAGAAGGTTATGATCAAAAATGTCAAACTTTTCATTAGAAACATCAGAAGGCGTCTGAAAATGCTTAGTGTTGCCAAGGTTCAAAATATAAATAGTGCATCTCGTATGTATAATTTAAATTAGATTATACTGTATATAAATAGTTTCAGTTAAATGAATAATAATAAAATAAATTCCATTAAAAATACAGGCATCCCAAGATGTACTCGTAACTATACAGAAACTAATGTTTGCATAGTTTGCGTCGTATAGTTGAAAATAAAATACGAATTTGTTAAAAAAAATGGATGCAGAGATAAAAATGATAAATAAAATAAAATAATGAATAAATGATAAAATAAAACTGCGTTATAAACTACTTTCCATAGTAACATATTTGTATACCTAGAATAATAAAGATATACTTTACTAGTATTGATTTATATTATACCATATTATAACTTTGCTAAGCTTTAATAAGATTCTGTAGACTACTAAATCAACTAATTTTTATATATCTTAGTTTTACAACAAATCGAACTATATATAATCCCTAATCCGAACTATATATAATCCCTAAATATAACCCCAAAATTCGCAAATGTTTGCCCATTACACGTTTTGTTACATCCATCCTGGAACACACTGTATATCAATTGACATAGCTTCTCACTATGTCAATAAATTCCAGAGAATGTAGAGAGTTCGTCACATGAAATAACTTAATTACGTAGTTAATTATTAATATTAATATTAAATTAATATTAATGTTAAATATTAATATTACGTAGTTAGTTAATATTAATTATTACGTAGTTAACCTGTGGCAGTTAATGGGGTCATATTACGGTGATGATTCACTACAGATGTACGATTTTCCATCACATCGGTACAAATACTGTTTTTATAAATAAGAAACGACCCTGCTTAAGAGGCTCCAAAATAGGTAACACTGCAAGCAACGAGGATATTGCATGCGATGTAACTATAATTTAATACTTCCCCGTGATTCAAGGCATGATAATAAATAAGTGTGTACTAATTATTTCGTGTAATATTACTCTATTTGAGATACGAGCATAGATGAGATAGCACTTATGATATTTTAGTTAGTGCAATAATGAAATTATAAAAACGAGACTTATTTTTAAATAGACAATTGTTAGTGCTGAATGATATAATGAATAACGTAAATAATAGGACAGTTCTAGTTAATGCAGTGATCGAAGAAAATAAGAAAACGTTCTTCACAGAAATCCCGGCTATAATAGAAGACATATGCAAGTGTAGTAACGGATCATATCATGAGGTACGATTTAATAAATTTTCATACTGCCCGTTATCATCAGTATGCACAAGATCTTAATTTTCTTTACAAATATTCATATTAAATTATCGACGTTAGCGTCTTACTTTCGAAAACGTAGGTAGTTCACACATAATTCTTTGATTTCTGTGTATTTTTGTTTCTACTGTTACTGAATCGACACTTGATATCACTATTAATATTAATAGTATATAGTATTAGTATATATAATGAAATTATTATTTGTCATCATAACTGAATCTGACCCTATTAGCTGTAATACGTTGGAAACTTTAGTAGTAGTATACTTCCATTGTCGAAAATTATAAGTCTTTATCTAAGTAGAAATTAATTTCACACAGTTTTATAAACATTTTTGCGATTTAGCTCATTTGTTTCCATATTTTATTAGAAATATCAATCCCAAAACTAATTTATGGCAGTCAATATAAATATTTCAATTTAAATCTTGGATGCTAATAAGGAATACATTTCTTGTATATAAATTATTTTTATTTGTAATTCTATGTAAAAAGTATTGTTAAGTGTATAGTAATTTACTTAATAAAGATTATTTTTAATGATTATTTCGTGCATGAATTTACCTATTCATTTATTTTTAAGTTTTTTCCAAAGAACAATTTGAATTATTTATATTATACTAATATAAAGTACTATTACATATATTAAAAATAGTAAGAGATATAATATGTAATATAATTAAGTGCTATAGGTATTAAATAAATAGATAAACACAAAAATATGTGTTTCCACCGTTTTCAAAATCAATTTTCATATATATAATATATAACTGCAGTTAATATCATTACCCATTTATGTTCTCAATGAGAAAATCCTTAGACGTGTTGTATTTTTAGAAATGTAACTAATTCTTCATTAGAATGCCAGATTCTCCAAATTACAGTCCTCTTGGAATTCCAAATTGTTTATCTGCTGAATATTCATTAAGTAACTATTAGATTCAAAGGGAATTTGCAATTCAAAGTACGATCTGATCAAATCTCAAATAAAGTGCTAAAACTATAAGAAATTTACGTAGAATGTCTATAATGATAGAATTGTATAATTAATTATTACTTTTCAATCTGTATTTGCCATTACCAAGTAATATTTAAATGGGTATGATTATTCAAACGAATTTTAATTAACGAATAAAACGATACCAACGATACACTCTTTTCCATATTTGTCGTTTACGAATGCTTATTAAAATTTCATTAGTATTCAAATTTCATTGTTTCCATTTCGATATTTTTAATTAACATTTAATTTAACTACAATTATTCATGCGGTGACAGTGGCAAAGTGAATAGGACTAATTATAAAACATCTAATATAGTATACTTTTCTCGGGGTTTACTGATATTCACATATCACTATTAAGTGTTATTACTATTCACATCAAAGCATGATCCTCGTGGAAAAATGATTTCGAATAAGTTCTTTACAGAATGCAGATGTAAATTTTGACAAAAAATTTAAAAACTATGTTATTCAATTTTCAAATTGAATGTTAAACTATCAGCCACTAATTTCCTAGAAACATTCTCCTTGTTAAACATTCCTACGTTATTAAGTCCATTTCTGAAAGTATCTAATAGTTTAATATCTATGTTGATATTAAGTGTATAGCTTAAGGTGAACTTCGTTTATACAGATATCACTTGGTTAGAAAATATTCAACAATTCTGATTGATAATTATTTGCATATTCTCTATCTTCACTTCTTTCCAATTTGACAGGAAGTGAAGTGAATAAAAAAAGGCAATTTGTTTTAGTTAATCGATAATTTTCAAATAAAAACAGTTCTGTTGAGTTTCTAATAAATATTAAACTTCATATTTGTTTTTCAAGCAGGAATATCCTGATTGGTTAGCAAGATGGCATGTTTCTATTATCCTTATGAAACATTAGTTTAGTGCTTGATACTAATTGGACGAGGACTAAATATTCACATCTTAATTTGTTCTCGAAAAAGTTTCCTTATATTATCAACGTACTAATGAACTCGATGAATAATTATTTGTATCAGAAATGTCATACAGACTAGACATAATGCTACAATGTTTTAAGTATTTTTAATAGCATGGATTATAATTTGATTACAATTTGATTACTATTCTCGAAATGTGAAAAACCATACATGAGAACATTTCATGTAAATTTTATGTAAATCCTTCTAATTTACCTTCCTACATCTCTAGTAATATCTAAAACGTCGCTACCATATATCTCAAGTATTATCTGTTCTTAAATAAATGAATTATATTTACTTCTTTTAATATCTGCTACAAGTATTTGTAAAACCAATATATCTTTTTATTATATATTGATTTTATTAATAACGGACAAACAGCATATAACAAACAGCAATCATATAAAAACAACAATATTTCTAAGACTTGTAACTTTTATATACTACAGAAGTACAGAGACTATAATAAGAAAGATGAACAATAAACTCAAATACAAGAGTTCAAAAGTTTAATTCGCCATAAGCATCAGGGTTTCTTCATTTATTGGATATTTTTTAGAGCAACGGCTCTAAGACAGACCTCTTAATAATAAATATTTGCTATTATAATTATAAAATATTTGCTTTACTTGTACATATCTTACAATATCTTACAAATTTTAAATAACAGGTCACTTTTTGGCGAATTTTATAATCAAGACATTTAATTATGAGGTATTAAATACAAACAAAAGCTGTAGGTGGTCTGCTTTTGTTGTTTTGAGTATCCGCTTCGATTTCGCAGCGTAGAGAAGTGATAATGAACGACTCTGCGGATATAGCTAAAAAGGGTTCGAAGATAAGGCAAAAATATACACAATAGTTTAAACAGCTGACAGTCGAGGAGCTGGAGTAATTCACGTTTTTAATTCTTCTGTCTATAGTCAAGAGTTATAGAAAGTAACTAAATATGATCACCCTCACCCTCACTGGATTACCGTTTAATGGAGACATCTGGTACACGGATGGAGCCAAGAGTGGGAACACAGCGGGTGAGGGGGCGTATAGACGACGCGACGGGATAAGTAAAACCTTCCCCTTGGGCAAATACACTACCGCACTCCAGGCCGAACTAGTTGGAATTACATACGGAGTTCTAGGGGCCGATCAAAATCGGACCCAGGAGAAGGTATGTATCTGCTCGGATAGCAGGGTGGCGTTAGCAACCCTGAATTCAGCAACGACAAAGTCGAAGCTGGTCAAATGCGTAAAAACGTACAGGATAACATGAAACACAACATTACACTCGTCACACAAGAGATAACCAAATGAAATACGTCAACTGATGGAGGAAATCATCCCGCAAGCTACAGCAGACAGAACAGACGGAGACAATATTAAACCTACTTACTACCGTCATTAGTAAATTAGCTTAATGACAGTACAACCTAAATATAAGACGCTTGAAACGCCAATGATCTTTAATTCTCCACATTCTCCTATTCAACACTCCAGTGAGCTCAAAACATTTATTAATGAATGAATAAAATATTGACATCATAACGATTTCTGAATTTTACTTTTTACTGACAGAAATTACCTGAGAATCCCAAAATGTAGAATGTATTACACAAAACATCCTAAAGACAAAGTATACTGAGGAACTGCAATCATTATACGAGAGAGCACCAATCATCATGAGGGAGAGAAATTTGCCAAAAACTACTTACAAGCATCTAATGTCATCATTGAAGAAGAACAGGGATCGATAACAATGTCAGCGATCTACTGTCCATCCAAACATAACAACAAAAAGGAACAAGTAGGATAAGTTATAATATAGAACATCCAACATGGGACTTAATATTAACAGCATAAAACGGAAGAGACCTACTCAAGTCAATGAAGGCAAATAATTTAGCAAATATCAACTAGCGAATTAACATACTGACCGTCCGACTTAAATTAATTAAATCTTTGATGCCATTAGCTTCTGCATTAATGAAGGGATTGATACAAGGAAATGTAAAGTAGAAACTTGCTTTCGTTTCAGATCACTTCATAGTCATCAGATACATTCCATAGTCATGATCACCATTCATTCACAGATTTTAAACAAAGAAAAACAACTCTCCTCGCACAAAATAAAATCGACTGGAACGTATGCAAGGAAAAACTAGACAATCTAATGTCGCTAGAGCAACCATTAAAAACTGAATTGGATATAGAAATAGCTATAATTAATTTAACTAAAGAGGTGCACGTAAAATGAGGTAGGTAACTAAAAAAGTAGCATGGTTTGGTACTCTTAATTTTCAAATCCCTAACGGGAAAAAGGAAATACCTCTCTCGGTCAAATAAAATATTGGAGAAAAAAATACAACTTCAAGCAATGGCAGAAATCCATAATGGCTGAAAATAAAAGAAAACTAAAGGAGCAACTAAGGAACTTAATAGGAGAGACGTAATACAAAAGGAATAGAACCAAGACTTATCAAGGATACTTGGAAAGTCTCACACCAATAGAAGTAACGGATTACTAGAAAGTCACAAGGAGGTTAAACAATACGCCAAAACATAATCCTCCAATCAAATATGAGGATAATACTTGGACCAGAAAGAGCAAAGAAAAAGCTAAAGCATTCTCTAAACATCTAGAAAATGTATTCAAACCCTTCTCTTCAGAGCTATCCACTGAGGAGGAAAACGAGATAATTGGCTTCCTAGATATGACATTTAAAATGTAATTGCCTCATTGCAAGTTCAGAACTAAAGAAATAAAGAAGACATAATGAAAGAAATAAACATAAAAAGTTACCAGGAGTTGATTACATTTCTGGAAAAGCTTTACATGAATTGTATAAAAAATTCTGCAAACTAATAATTTTAATATTTAATGCAATAAACAACTGACATAAACAATAAACAAATGACTTTTCAATGTCTGGAAAGTTTTTCAAATCATCGTGATCCTTAAACCAGGGAAGATCTAGAAGGCCAGTCTGCTACCGGCCCATAAGCTTACTACCAACGCTTTCCGAAGTCTTCGAGATATGTCAAGAAAGTGAACATGATAATGGTAAAATGGAAGATAATCCCAAACTATCAGTTTAGGTTCCGTAACAAATATAGAGCAATAGAACAAAATTATTCCAAGCCAGGAGCACAAAATTACGTTAATATGTGAATGTTACTAATAAATACTTTATTTAGGCCTATTTATGTATACTAAATGAAGACAAAATAAAATAGCAAACCTATATGGCATTTCTAGAATACTATCCTAAATATATAAAATGAGAGGCATACCCTCTACATGTGATGCGCATTGATCTATAATTTAAATACTTTGTTTTGAAACTATTCCATTTCCGTTGTGAACCTAAATTTTTCTAAAACATACCATTTCAGCTAGATATGAGTCGTTCTTCTTAAAGACAATAAAAGTTTATAGACACCACATTCAACAACATAGAAAAAAAACATAAAAACCAGTTTTATTCACAGTTCTTTATTATTTATGAGTACATTTCAATATACATTGACAGTTTTTTTAATATATCACACAATTATTTGCAAATTTATTATACAAAATATAAGTGCTCAGGATATTCTTTTGGTGCTTTTCCATTATAAATACTTATTAAACTATGTAGGCCTAGACATACTATGAGATATAACATAAAATTTCAGAACCCTTAGCTATAAAATACCTACGTCAGTTCTGCCTCAATTACGAACATGTTGTAAAGTACACCTTTTCACTATTTATTTTTATTTATTTTTACTAATAAAATAATTTTTATCGGTGTTAGTCTTCAAACGTGGTAGATACATATACCTACTGATATACATAGATGTGATCTCGTTGTAACTGTAACTAAAAATTACAGTTCCTTATTATCTATCAATATAATTAGTCAGTTCGTAGACACCCTGTCCTTTTATAAAACATCCATTTTAGAGAAACATGAATTTAAGTTGGTATTTATAGTGAAACAATAGGTCTCGCCGGCTCTCATGTGTGTTCACTTTATTCGTTATCGACACCACTAGAGCATATCCATCCAAACTTATATTACATTAATATATGAGAAATTTATACTAACACACTAAGAATATAGAAGCATTAAAAGATAGATGTATCGTTGTACATATTTAAAATATTATCAAATTTTCTCCTTTTTTCAAACGCTTTTTTTTAAGTTTACACACATAGGAATTGACCTCTTTTTCCTAAAGCCTCAGTCTACGGAGAGCAAAGCTACACATAAAGACAAGGACAAACAGACCATGTCCAGGGAGAAGTGCCAAACTTCCTCCGTTGAGACTCGAGCCCAAGCATACGATACCCCCGATACTAGGTCCAGTCCACCACCAAGGACCACAATATGGGTAACATTGTTGCATAATATTTTGCCACCTCTATAAGAGAATGCGATAGGTATTCGACATATAATAGCCATGGAGCAAAAAGTGGTATATTATAGGACCACGTCGCGACAACTGGCCCGAATGCCCATCGTATTATCTCTTAATTGTTACGTTTAATGGATTTATTACATTTATAATAGTGATTCCTAAAACCAACATTCAACATGAAAATCGCTAAATCTAGCTTACTAATATATTGTTTCAAATAATTATTATTAACAAAAATTCAACACAATTTACATGTTAATGACGTACCTATTAAATCTAGCAATCTTCCAACTACTTTGACAAACAATTAGGGATTTTTCCCACGGCAAATTAATTCAAATTACACAGAGAAATAGTAGTATCCACCTATTTGAATAAAACATTTTACTACAGGTCTAATTTAGAAGATATCGTCATCTTATTTTATAAAGAGATGAAAAGGAATCAAGTTTCTCTAAAATTTAGTCTTAAATTTACCAACATAAAATGAAATTACTATGTTTTATAATTTCATTTTAATTTACTTACAATTAGCAGTGTACTAATGTTCTAGTTATTGAGAGTAGGAAAATATACATTAGGATATAAAATACATCAGTTTTCTCATATACTCATCTTCAATTACTATTTCGTTCTAATAATATTCTATATATACTGAAAACCCTACTGTTTCATTAACAATCAGTTCATTTCATAATTAGTCACAATTCTGGAATGAATGAAATACAGATATAATGTATTTCAGATTTTTTCATAAGTTAGATAATATAATATATAATATTAAACATAACACAGAATATTAATATTCAGCTAAAGAATTAAAAAAAAAACTAACATTAAATGCCGATTTCTTAATTTTCATAGTATTTTTACTATCAAAAACGGAACTCTGTCAAAATTAAATGTTTCAAAGGCTGATATATTTAGTGTGCCTATAATTTTACATACATCTTAAAACGTAGAGCTGTAATTCAATTAACCTATCTATATTTATTTGTTGTTGTCACATATGTCAAAGCAAAAAGCTGTAAATTCATAAAGCAAATAAAATTTCAACACCTCATCGTTTTCATGTACTGCATTTATTTTATGAATAGTGAATGGTATGTGTGCAAATTTAATGCGATCGAGTGTACGGTGAATACAATAAATTTAAAGTAACTTATTTAGGTTCCCAAAAAGTTGATATATCGTGTATAGGGTTAAATTTATTAGTGGACCTCGTGAATATCAAATGTATCCGACATTATCAAACTTTAAATTTATAGAAACGTACGAAATAGATTTACCATCTACCAATACAACTACTGATAAATTCTAAAGATATTTAAAAGCTAGAGAGCTTAAATATTCCTTGGAGCTGCATTTACACATGAAATTTAAATAAAATAAAATACGCACATTCACAAAACTTCTTTCAAAACTACTTAATACTCTTAAAACTTAATTATTTCTAATGATGCAGAAGTATAAATAATTGGAAAATTATTGTAAGAATTAATAAAAATTAAAATGATTTTAGAACAATATCTAGAAGTAATTTTGTAACAAATATTATACTGCAATAGATAACCAGGTAGACAGAAATTTATCATAGAACATAATAAATTTCGGAAAGTCACATTCGTCGAAATATATGTATATGTAACTATCACTACTATACGATACGATAAATCCATACACTTAGTAAATGCATTGGTACGATCTAATTTTTTTTTTATTTAGTATATAATATATTCTCTAGATTACACTTTTTTATAGTATTTAAAAAAAATAAAACTAATATAATTGAATGGTGAATAATATACACATTTTCGACAAAATAAGTTTGCTTTACTTTCATAGATATTTCCCATATCAATCTTCATCTCAAAACTATCTGTATAATCGTTTTATAGTATACTGTATTATCTTATCACATTATATTATAAAACGACAATGATAATACCTGCATATAAGTTAGACAATATATTAATGATACTATAGGACACACACAACTATTAACATATCTTTTATTCCACCAATAATCCCAACCCAATCAATATGTCGCACAAAATCGAATAAAAGGTATCTACAATAATGTATTATCTATTAAATATTTTTTTAATTAATCGGCCTTTTTAATAGACAGAAAGCTACAAGCATTACAAAAAAAATTAAATATATATTTTAAAAATATCTAATCAGTTATTTCGTGTACCTTTTAGATGGCAATACATTACTAAACTCTTTATAAAACCAATATTCAATAACGTATCCTGTTTTTATGGTTGTTAAAATGTGATTTCTGTAACTTCATATATTATTTTAGATATAACCGATTTCTAAAGCTGTACACTATATATATATATATATATATATATATATATATATATATATATATATATATATATATATATATATATATATATATATATATATATATATATATATATATATATATTGACTATGTCTACACAAAACACCGGGTAAGAAATTCAAAATTTCGTATTATTCCAAAACTAAATCAAAATTACTACCAATTCTCATGGAATGTTAAGTTTATTATATGTATTTTATAATTGTACAACAATTAAAATAAAAAACAAAAGATTTATTTACACAATATTCGATCAGAAAAAAAGCCTATTTAACCCGAACTGAGGAAAAGTTTGAATTTCTAACTGTGTTTCATCTGGCTAGGAAGTTTACACTTTCTCCACTTCTTGAAATACTTGAGTATTGTCGCTGAATATTACCCATAATATTAATATATGATGAACGTCTATATTTATGTATATCGAATCATTCAAAATTCTGTTCCAACTCACTATCAATGAAATCAGTATCAATTGTTCAATAAGATTTCTAAAAGTTTTACAGAAATTAGATTTAAAAAATTATATTTTTGAAACACCTAATTTGACACTTAATTAGTGAAAATGTTATAAAGTTTATAACAATATAAAGTATATCATAATATTTAGAAATTTAGTATTTAAAAATATTAACTATAATTTACCATAGATTTGTTCACGTAATAAATAAAAATATCAATATTTGACATTAATTCTATGCCTCAATCAACACTAAAATGTCAACCTACAATAAATTTTAATAGCAGATATTTTAAGCTCATACTTCCCTACAGCTTTCCTTTCTTACTTCTATAGATGAGTACTCTTTCATAGAAATCAAATTCAATTACTTAATTATGAAAATTTTAAGTTTATATGAACGGTTTTCTAAATAGCTCTAAAATGGATATCTACAAACATATACATCTATACAAGGTAAACTTTGAGTGTTTGTTTTTTTTATGAAATACAAAGTTTAATCAATATTAATTAATTGCTCATATGAGCAATATTTTAATCTAATACGTGGTTATTGTGAATCACCATGTATTTATATTTCGATTACTACATGAGATCTTTAGAAAGCACCTATCTGTTTTATATATAGTACATTTCTTATTTTATATACATATACACATCGCAGTACCAACGCCAATATTACGTTACTTACTTTAGATTCTCGGAAAAAATATGATTCTAGTAATTATACTAGAGCTTTATAACTCTACAGTGGATATGAAAAGATGTTGAAACGTCTATCAAATTGTTAAAATGCAAAATTTACAAATTCAGACATTTTAAAGTGGAAGAAACATATTTAAAATAAAATTAAATGAATTCCGATAAAAGGTACCTTTAAAATATTCAGAATTAATACAATGAATGTGAATAATGATGAATTAGAGTGATTGCTATGGAGTAATTTGTATTAGTAATAAAATCCTAAGATCTAATGCAAATTTGTTTAGGTTCACAGGTTTTTACACTTGATATGGAACTATATAGAGTGTTGTCATTTGTTTTTCTGTGAAAATAGAACAACGTAAGAATATACTGCCAAAACAGAAATAAACATTTATATTTGGCATATAAACAGTGTGTTTTTATCATAAAAAATAAACTGATTTTTTATTCCTTACTATACAGACAGATTATTCAATCTTGTATTACTTACGATCAAGAATGCCCAATAACATTTCAAATAATTTGCCCAATAATGGTTTATTATTCCGAATAAAAGAATTGCTGGAATTGATAGCAGAATTGGTGAAATTGTATTATCGTACTAATATTGGTGCTAGTCAGGCTGTACGCATGCCTGAAGAACATGTTCCTGATAAAAATGTTCAACCCAAGCTCGTAACGCATCTAATGAGAAAATTAATTGAAATTTATTTAGTTGAAAATAGAACACATAATCGCACAAATACCGTAACCAATAAAATTGGTCAAGTCGTTGTACTTGGATTTCGAAAAATGAATAACCAATCTCGATGAAGAAATATTTGACATCTACTTCAAGGATCTGGAGTGTCTGAAGTGTGTTTCCAGATTCCATCTTCAAAAAATTAGCCTTTTACATAAGCTAAATTAAGACGATTGAAATCGTCCGCTCACGAGCGAGTTTTGCAAACTTATGTCTGGTCGTCTTCGAGACACTCCAAATTTGATTTACAATATTTTTTTCAGAAGAATACGTTACTTTGACTAATATTGTCAATAAAATTGCAAGTATTGACCTGAAGAAAACCCTTATTATACCCAAAGACCAGAAAAACTTGTGCCTGGGATATCATACCGTTGGCCCTCTTTTTATTCTTGAAAATTTAAATAAAGAAATGTATGATTTATTAGAGAAAATAATTGATCTCATGATCATCTAAGTATTAGAAATCAGGATGGGGCTCCTTCACATTATGATGTGCGAGTAAAGGAATTTTTAGACCATATATTTTCTGAATGATAAATCTAACAAAGAGGTTCAATGAAATGATTAGTTAGGACGCTAGATATGACATCACTACGTTTTTCTATGAGGATGCCTAAAATAGAAAACTTATGCCCCTAAGCGTGGTAATCTATAGGAAATTAGGGTAGATATTATCCAAGAATGTCGACGAATACCACTGGAGATTTTCTGAAACAGTAACACGATTTCTGAAACAGTTTTTATCAAGTTTTTCGATTATGAATTGCCTAACGAGCAAAGGATAAACCACCACCATTACTAGAGTCGAAAAACTTTTCAAATGGTGTCTCACTCGACTTATTTTCCCATTTGACTATTTTAAGGTGGTAATTGGTTGAGAGAAAGAATGTCAGTGGCAGTAACGGCTTGATGACATGAAAATAAAAATTGATGTGTCATGGCATTTTCTTTTATAAAAACTTATTTCATCGATTATTCCGGATATTTATTTTTAAATGAGACATCCTGCATACCATTTATCTGAATTAAATGTTGAAAGTATAAGTGAATTATTAAAAATTGAGGTAATAAGACTGAATATCTTACATGGTTATTATAAAACAAATATTATTACGACTTCACCAGTTAGTAAATATATTGCTATTATTATTCTAATGACCTGTAACTACTTTAAGGCTGTTCCTTCGCCTTACATCTGTTTTAAGCATGAATGAGAATAGCAGGTGCCAACGTATGATTACCTTTTTCAGTAAGAGCTGTAAAATTTAATTCTCCAATAACAAGTTAACTTCCAATTTGATAAACACATTGTATACTCAAGTAAAAAGTAGTTTTTAACCGACTTCAAAAAAAAAAGGCGGAGGTTCTCAATGCGTCTGTATATATATTTTTTATATATGTTCGAATATAACTTTTATATTTATAAACCGATTTTAATTATTCTGTTTGCGTTGGATTCAGTATAGCTCCAAGGTGGTTCCATATTAATTTCATTGGTATTGGACCTTGGACTTCGAAGATACACAGCGGAACTCCTTATTCAAAGTAGCCATCGTTTTCTTATTCGCAAAGCATCCTTAGTAGGTCTACCCATCATTTAAAATTATAAAATAGTTGTAAAATTAAAAAAACAAGCAAATTAATTTAAAGCAAGAAATAAATGTTTTCTACAACAATTTAATACTTATTTGTTGTTCCGTTTAATATTATTAAGAAATTATTGTTTATTATGTAATTATTATTAATTGTATTATATAAGTTTGAAATCGGTGCCATATAATATTAGTAATGCGAATGCCAGCCCTCGGCAAGTTTAAATGTAAACTGGGTGGCGCAATGGGTATTGACGATTTTTGGGACGCCACTGTCCGAATATGACTAAAGTGGAGGGGATATTCAACAGCTTAAAATATTCCGCATATAATGCCATTTAGTAGCCATGGATACGTGCCCGGTGAATCAACGTAGCTTTTGCGTTAGGGCGTATCACCGATCGGAGTATGTTATTGAGGTGCAACGACAGTTTCGGCATAAATATAACATTCCAAGGCGTGGTAGAATTCCTTCGCGCAACACAATTTTGCGATGGATTGCAAAGTTTCGTGATCACGGAAGTGTAAAAAATGAATTTTGCGGTTCTGTCAAAACTGTGCATACACCGGAGAACGTAGAGCAAGTAGCAAGGCGTCAAGCAGTAGCATTGAACATTACACGAAGAAGTTTGGGTAGAATTTTACACGAAGACCTACGATTTCATACATACAAAATTCAAATTGTTCATAAAATTTTACCGCAAGATTTACCAGCACGAATACAATTTTGTAGAGCATTTCTTGATGTACTGAACCCAAATGTTTTAAATTTAATAATGTCTGATGAGGCGAATTTCCATTTATCAGGATATGTGAATAAACAAAATTTTCGATACTGGGCTGCTGAACAACCTCAACAAATTCACGAACAACCTCTGCATTCCGAAAAAGTTACCGTATAGTGCGGTGTGTCTGCATTCGGAATACTAGGCCCGTACTGTTTTGAAGAAAATGACCGTACAGTGACTGTAACTTCTCAACGGTATTTGGAGATGCTTCAAAATTTTTTACCTGCTGAATTGCAACGACTGGGGGTAGAAAATAACGTCTTATAGTTTCAGCAGGATGGAGCAACAAGCCATACTGCGCGAATTTTCATGGCTGCTCTAAGAAACATGTTTCCTGGACGACTTACATCCCGTCATCGTCATGGTGATTTTAATTGGCCGCCGAGGTCACCAGATTTGACCAGCCCTGATTTTTTTATGGGGATATTTGAAGGCTAGGAGTTTCGAAAATAGACCTCAAACGCTACAAGCTTTAAAAGACAACATTACTCGAGAAATCAGAGCGATAAACCAGGAGATGCTGCTACGAGTTACAGAGAATTTTCAATCACGACTTCAGGAATGTTTAGAAAAACGTGGTGACCATTTAAAAGACATTATTTTCAAAAAATTATTTTTGTTGTAAAACTGCATTACATGTGTAATAAAAATATATGTTTTTGACCTTGGTCGTTTCATTAGTATATCCATAATAACACTCTATAAACCGTCAATACCCATTGCGCCACCCTATATAAAGGAATATTATATTTTTACGTTATATATAAATTCATATTTTTTACGGCGAATAAAAAGAAAAGACTAAATGTAAAATATAAAAATATTATATTCTTGAACAAATTGTAGTAAATAATATGATATGTGCAAGTAAAATTAATAAAGATACATACTATCTATATTTACTAAACGACTCTTTTTGTGTGTGTCACAAAATTTTTAGGTCGATGTACGAAATGAGTTTCGTTCGAATTTCGGCATTTTGATAAAATCAATATAGCAAATCGACCCTTGCGAACAACGTGGTAACTTTTGTTTTTTGATCCGAAGCCTCTAGAGGCATGCTCCGGAGGTGCCTTCGATATGAGGGAGGGGGCGGCGCAATATTATTGCGATTTGCTTACTCGTATTATATATTATATTTGCATCCTGTTCCATTTGTACTGCTACATAAAATAACTGCTTTAATTTTTGATGCAATGAATTTAATTTCTGTGTATAAATATATCAGCGATTTATTGATCCCGCAAAAATTGCCTTCATTTTTAATGTACATACTAACTAAAGCGTAATGTTTTCTTCGGTTTGAGTAGCGTGAGTTTTTAGGTATCCTCATAATATATGCCTGGAAAACATTTAAAAAATTCATCAGAACCATCATTAAATCGTAAAAAACTAACTAAAACGAGGCATTGCAGTTCGATGTGCATATGTTCAATGAACCGAGAAAAACTAATGGTCAGTTCCGCTACTCCCACACCTTCGGGCAAATATTGAGCAACAACTGCTAATAAAATATGAAATCGTTGACGTTTTAGTAAAAACCCAGAATTATTTATTTAATCTGGCAGTATAAAACTCGCTAGAATAGCTTTCAAACAAAGTGAGAACAATTGCTCCAAACCTATCTTAAACTTAATATCGACTTTATAATTTACTATATGCCTTAAATTGTTCTGCCCAATCAAATGAATCATTTTATATTTATCTCCATATATTTTATCTCCGTTCCGCTAGGTATATTTTTGGTCATGGTTCTTTAATTGTTTGCTTAGTACATAATTACCTGACCCGTCCAGTTTAAAAAACGGAATAACATCTAATAATCATTAATAATTATTAGTATATTTTTATTTCAAAAACCTTTTTTTCTATTTATTGTATATCCTGTTAAATCATCCCTGTTTACCATCATTGTTTTATCATTCGCATAAGGCTGAATATAAAGTGCATAATTGTTATTATTGTTTTGATTCAGGTATAAATCTTACTTCATTAATAGAATTGCCAGAAACAAGTATTTGGATAACAATGTTGATATTTCCATACATATATATGTAAATTCATTGTTAGTCTAAGTATTTTAGTATTGTAGTTCCATCCAAACTGTTATTATCTATTTCACTACCTTATTTTTTCGAAATATTATATTTTCTCATAACTAGCTTGTATAGTTTATTTCATCGCTATTTGCCAAATAAAAAATTTCAAAACATAGTGTTATATAGTTTATTTTATGGCTAGGCTCAGGTAGACTGTTCCGTTTATCGACAAGATAAGAGAGTTTTCTTTGGCAAATAGCGATGAAATGAATAGTAATTTGTATTATGTTAGTACATTGTTGTAAAACATCAATTAAACTTTCATTTTACTATAAAAAGACAAAAAAAAATTAGTGCATGGATCCACCTGATTTGAACTTAACAGTAGAATGCCTTCATATAGAAGCAAATTACCGCCTATAGAAAATTGTCTGACTAAAATTTATCTGAATATAATAACTTTCGCATCTTCAATAAATCTGGTTTAGACAATGCTCTACGCGGAACTACTGGTCAGTGTATTTGTGTTAATATAATTGAATTTAGATAATAGCAATTAACTTAACATATTTTTCTTAACTTTGAGTTGGTCTGACCATATACTTTTGTAGCCAATTTTGAATGCCAAATGAATCTAAATTTATTTGAGAATGGTTAATCAAAAAATCATTTTTATTCTGTTAACAGTCGTAACAAAGTTTATTCGAAGTTTAGATAACTGATATCTGATATCTGATAGCCCAGATATATATTTTAAAATATAACGTTTGATTTTATTAGACATTTCTGGTTAAACTAAGGAATATACGGGGTGAATTTTTAAAGAGAAACGGCCCTGTTTCTTTGTTCATATAGTATTTAAGCTGTAGGTTCGGATTCTTTTTTATATTTATTTATAAACTATCTAATAATATCCAGAAACATTTTACACCATTTTAACCAAAAATTAACTTAACTTTCAAAATTTCAATGAGACGTCCTCTATTTTTTATCCAGTATTATGAGTAAATTCTAAACAATTTTGCAACTATAATCTTAGTTCTAACATCAAAAATAATTTAGCTATTTAAGAAAGACTTTTGTGTCTACTTAACTTCACTCTACAATACATATAATGATATTTTTCTTTGAGAGTCACTAAAAAAGGGCTTTAAGTATTCCTTTACTGCTAAAGTATTCTTAGTTTCTAACCGCTAGCTATTACAACATTTACATGTAACGGTGATAGGTTAGAAAGAGAAAATACCAGAAATATATTTAAATAAACTCGAGTAGATTTCCCCCAATCCCCAAACCCATTTAAATTATACAAACAAAACAAAATATCTATACACATTAAAATATTGGCGCATTCGCCATTTCTTAAAAATTCCTAGCTGTTGAACTTCATAAGTTGAAAACAAGAACTCGTGAAGTAAACGACACATATATTAGATTATTCCCATGAATCTTATATTTTACAAGTACTACATTAACAATGAACACCAACATCAGTGTATAGTATACTCTTTTTCTAAATACGTCGATAAACGTCGATAACATTCAGTTGAAGAATTAAAATTAATACTTTCAATTAGAAATATGTCAAAATATTACTGCTTGCAATATTGTTTACAATTTAAATTGGCTGTGTCTGGAAAAGGTAGAAATAATTTTCATTTTCTACCTCTTCAAGATGTATAATTTAACATTTCTGATTTCTACCTTTTCGAGAATTGTATTAACCCATGCATATTACCCACCAAATTCTACATCTCGAGTTAGTGTTTTCTATGTATTATAGTTACATTTCCATTCTTTTTTTAGATATTTTGATGAAGGGTACTGTTTACTCGTTTCATATTATAACAGAGATTATATTTTTTTTATTTTCTACATAGTATTCTTTCCCGGTTTCATATTTTCTTTAATTTAACTTGGAAATTAAACCAAATACTAAGTAAGTAGACATACATTTTTCGGATTATCATCATGTATATTAAGAAATATATTATTAAGTATTATTTACTCCCAACCGAATAATACATTTTGTTTCATTTATTGAGTTATAAAATTACTTCTAACCAATAGTACTGCAACCATAATTCTTCATTTTCATTAAGATGTCAACTTGGATAAGTAATATATATTTTTAATACAAATTCTGCTTTTCCTGGCCCATATAAAGTGAGCTATGTACACATATAGTTTTTACATTCTCTTACACCGCTCAGGCTATTATAATAATGTTTTTACTTATATTTCTGTTTCTACATTTACATTAATATTTATTAATTCCTGTGCCCTCTGATATCTACACAACTAAATACTAAAATTTTCAGCATATCAAGGATAGCACCGTTAGAAGGCAAATTAATTATACAGTTCATATTTCACTGGATTCTATTTTAAAATAACTTTTTTATGTATGTATTACAAGATCACGTTTTTAGGAGCTACATACGAGTATTTCTATAGTACCAGATCTCTTACAAGATATTACACGCAGTCCCATGCATTACTTCTGATATAAACATAGGTGTGCCAGCTCCTAAGCCACCATCAGTCTTTTCCTGTTCATTTTGCTCGTATTCGCAGTCAAAATAGTGGCTTTGGCAATCGAAACACCTACAGTGATCAGACATCTTACATGTTATGCCAAATTGCTTCGCGACGGCTCTATATAATTCCTTACTGGATTTGTGCATTATTTCTGGTCCTTTTATTGGATTTGTCGGAGATGATGGGCCGGCTTGTGCTTTTAGTCTTGTCTGAAAAATACAAGAGATGACTTAAATATATAGGCTACTCTTTATCAATAAATGTATATCGGAAATCCAAAGATTGTGGAACTTATGTATGTACATGAATTGTCTGATATTTTTCTATTTTGTGGGATTTATTTAAGAACAATATTTATCTGATAATTTTTTGATTCAAAAAAGACAACAAAGAAATTAACTTTCTTTCCCGAAAGCCTCAGGCGATGGGGGGAAAGGCTAAATTATAGATGAGGACAAATACACCCAAGCTCAAAGAGAAGTGCAAAACTATCCCCGTTGGGTTTTGAACCCAATCACGCAATATCACCCTTAATACTAAGCTCAGTCCGCTAATTTGTACCATAGGAATGAATGACATTGTTGCAGCTATCTCTATAGGGAATACGGTAAGTCACCCATCCATGTAGTGATCCTAGAGTAAAATTCTGCACTATTAACTCCGCGTCGGGCAACGCACGAAAATCCTAATAAACTAAATCAACAAAGAGGTCTAATCAAGTTGGATTACTAGATACCACCATGATACCAACTGCTTCACGAATATTGTTTATTTTTAGTGATAAGCAATTTCTTCAATATTATACATTTTTAATAAACCACGAAGTTCTGTTAATGATTGGATTTTGCCTCTACTACTTGCAAAAGAGAACACCTAAGGGTAACATTATATCAATAACCAATAATCCTGGAAGAGGACTGGAATATTCACTACTACAACAGAAACAGAGGGAGAGTTTTCTACAAACACTGAAAAACTGTAGCCACGTTGGCCTCATCAGAAGATAGTTAAAAATTTTCATTCATCTACTGACGATGTCAATTTTAATCCGAAATTTCATCTCCGGTTGAAAGTATTGCTCGGAAATATTAATTATTTTCCGATGATACAAACTTGTTCAGTGAAACATGCATCGAGTGACTAAGTTTTTGGCCAATTTTAGAAAATTGGTCTCTTATGTTTAGTAATAAATGAAATTCAACAACAAAACTAATATTTATTAATATAATATTACTACTAATAATTGAAAAATAACTGATTATTTGTCAATAATATAATAGAAATAAAGTTAAATTAAGTTTTGTGGTTACTGCGTCATTTTAACCTTATTTTCTCAACACCGCTAAGGAAACTTTTTCATCCTAAGATTTTTCATTATTAGAACATAGCAAGTTTTTGCAAAACTCATGAAGTATTACCTCCTGTTCGCAAAGTTCCTGCAAATTGTCATATTTCTCTTCATCTATACTCAAGAGGGTTGTATGCAGAACAGGTATAGAGCCTCCGATTGTCTCATCTGTTGACACAGATGGACATCCTACCTTCCTTGAAAGCACATTGAGTTGGTGCTAATTATTATTCCAATGTTCATTTGTATACAACAAAGTGTGGGTTATTGCCTTATTAAATTTAATGGATCGCACATTTTTCCAATTTAAAATTTCGCCATCGTTAGCTACACGATAATTAGGCATGGCTTATTTGCGGTAACTCTTATAATCTTTAAAGTCATTGAATGAAAGTAAATGTACTTTATACCTACTGTTCTCCTTTTTTTTTTCTTTTTAGTCAATCTGATAATGTTAAACCAATCACTTGGAACTAAGATTTTAGCATGTCGTGATACAGACTCTGTGACTGAATGCATTGAGTCACATTCCACGTGTGTATGTCCAGCTTCTAAAAAATTTATCAAACGACGGAATGTAACCAGAGCCTGATAAAGCAAACTAACATGAATACCACATATTACAGATCTAGCAACAAGAACGAAAAAAAAGTTTAAATCTAATACGTTGCCTGGCTAATATAAAATGGGGTTCTGACAGAGAAATACTACTTAAATTATATACAGCACTAGTTTTATCCAAGTTAGATTATGGCTGTATTATATATGGTGCAGCCAAAAAGTCACGCCTACATATGTTAGACACAATTCATCGAGCACGGTTACGAATGGTGACCGGTGCTTTCTATACAAGTCCACTAAACTCGATATGCAGTGAGGCAGGAGTTCAACCATTAAAATTGCGAAGAGATCGCATGCTCCTGATTTACGCTTCAAAGATGTTGGCACTACCTGACCATCCGGGGTACTCGATAGTATTTAATAATGCAGTTGTAGATATATATGAATTGAGACCATCTATCACACGTCCTGTGGACATCCGAGTGTAGGAAGCCCTTGACAGTCTGGGATTAACATTACCTGCAGTTATCCCGTCGAAACTTTCAGAAATACCTCCTTGGATGAAACGAATACCTAAAATACGCTACGACTTAACTGCGTACTCTAAAAATGAGACTAACCCTGTGATCATAAGAAACAAGTTGAAAGAAATATTAAGTAAATACCAGGGGGCACTAGAAATCTATACCGATGGCTCCAAAACAAACCAAGAAGTGAGAAGCGCCTTCTACAGCCAAACAGAGACACGTAAATGGTCCTTACCTCCAGCAACTGTATACACTGCAGAACTTCACAGTATATGGCAGGCCCTACTATTCACAGTAACAGTTGAGTTTTAAGTAATACTCATCATAAGTAATTCGCTAAGTTCTATTCAAGCTCTACATAACACCTCGTTCAGAGACTATAAATTGCCTGCTAAATAGAATGATCGAAATAAACAAAGAGGTCCTCTTTATTTGAGCGCCGAGCCACATAGGAATACCGGGGAACGAATTATCCGATGAGGACGCCCGTGAGGCTGCGAACATGGAGTACGTAGACAATATACGGATACAGTCTTCAGATGTAAGGCTTGTGGTCACTCGTGCGGTCGCCGATTCATAGCAAATAGAGTGGAACGAAACAGACGCTAAACTTAGGGTAGTGAAACCGCAGACACAAAAATGGAAAAGGCCATGTAAGCTTAATAGACGTGAACACGTGGTCCTTACACGTCTAAGAATAAGCCACACTCGTCTTACATCATCTTATCTACTTGCAGGAGAACAACCACCAAGATGTAGAACCTGTAATATGATCCTAAGAATTAAACACATTCTGCTACATTGCTCAGAATATAATCAAGTTAGAGAAACCCTGAAAATGTCAAATAATATACAAGACTCTCTAAGACAGGATAGTTCACACACAAGAAACACACTATCGTTTATGAAAAGGACCGGCCTGTTTAACAAAATATAATACTATCAGTAACATACTTAGTCAGTTGCATTATACTCGTACAAGTACCTATACAGGTATAAGAATATTTAATTTAACCGTTTATATGGGAAAATAAAATAAAAAAAGGACATAAGAAGATGGTGGATGCGACTAATGACCATTGTAGTCGATGTCGCCACTGTATAAAAAAAGTCTAACAGAATCCGATTAAGCAATAAAATGTGAGCATTATAATTTTCATGTAAGAGCAGTTTCCAACATAACAGGAAGAACTCCTTATACTTCTAACGAACGGTTTCGATCAATCACCCATTCGACAAGATAAACTCCGCCATTTAACCAAGGCTATCAAGTGACATTGATAAAAGTAATATAGTATACAGAAATAAACTGTCTCTCTGATGTATGTCCTATATTCACTTTAGGGATATTACTGATGGAATTGGAGTTTTTGAAATGGGTACATTTGTGATAACGTGACGGTATTTAAATATATCTAATTATTGCCTGACAGTTGTTTTAATATAGACGTTAAACTGTAGAGTAGAAATGAACTTAAAATTATTCTGATGCGAATCAAAATTAAATAAAACAAAAAAAGTTAAAGTCTATAAACTATAGGTTTATAGGCATACACCTTTATAAATGAAAATCTACTTACACCCACGAAAAATGTTCCCACATATCCCAATATTTTGTACCACATGGTATTAATTCAAATATTTTCAGTTGTTCAATATGTTTTAGAAAAGAGGTAATATTATACCTATAAGAGCAAATCTAACATATTCATCTCCAATTCTTAGTAAACTCAGCGTACCTTATATCTCACTTTTTAACAATAATAATAACAATTGATTTATTTACTATGAAATAACATAAATAGCAAATATTTATAACAACATAGAACATATATATATATATATATATATATATATATATATATATATATATATATATATATATATATATATATATATATATATATATATATATATATATATATATTTATATATATATATATATATATATATATATATATATATATATATATATATATATATATATATATTTATATATATATATATATATATAAAATATAACAACAATAAACATATGCTTAGAATATTTAGCAGTATCATATAATTATGATATTAAATAGCACTGCAAAATTTACTATAAAAAATAACATAAAAATATGCATACATAACATAAAAACATACATAATTGTAAATACATAATCAATCGTATCGTTTTGATAATAAATAAACATAAGAAATAAAAAAATAAACTCAAGTATGAATCGAACTTCAGATACACACTTAAATATTTTATAATATATTTTTAAGTCAATCAATATACTGTCAGCCAATATTTTGAAGTCTTTTCCCTAGCTTATGCTTATCTAATACATTCAAATAATTTAGGTTATTATTAATGTTTTTTTCTAGAATTAAGTACAATCCTCCATCATCTTGATTTAAATCACTTACAATTTTTCTTCTACAATCAGTTTTTTTGAAAATTATCTTTATATTATTAAATGTATTCAATGATATAAAGATAATCTTGCATTTGATTTCCCCTCTTGATGAACACAACATGCACTTTTTGCACTCAAGAAATGAACAACAAAGGGGAATACTTTCTATATATGATATTATATAGAATTACTTATATTACCTTTCAAACAAATATGTATATTACTTTTATAACAAATGAATTTTGACGTTTCACATTGCTATCGACACTTTTAGTTACATTCATTTTCGTCGATGCCTATAATTTAAAAAAAATCCTACTTTAAGAATGATGACAAATATAATCTTTGTTTGAGAATAAATATTTTGTTCTGAAAAAATAAGAATTAACTGAAAATTTAACAAAGACCTTGCATTGTAAGTTCTCATAAAGTTAAAAAACAAAAGTTGCAATAAAACTAACAGAATATTTCTAGATAACTAATAGAAATTGCTATTTGTAAAATAAAATATATTTGTTACATTTTAATATTATGTCTGACCAGAGAAGCTATTGCGAGATAAAAAAAATACAAAAAGAAAAATTCAGTTTATTAACTTATGGACCTTTTATTGCGGTCCAAGAGCGTACTTCAGCCAATTGAAACCGATAGAGAAGATCAAGAAAATACTGTTATAGAATGTCTTAGACAAATTCGACATTTCCGTCTTTAGGAATAGAAAAAAATATACAGCCCAGGTTAAGACTAAGAGATCATTTTAGATATTTAAATTGCATGACTATTTTGTTGCTATGTCCGCAATTTTGTTTCCATGCGCTGTCTTAAAATATTTTATCCTTTCAAGTAACTTATATTTTTCATGAGCAAAACGCTGCTGGCGTATTTATTAAAAATATCACTTAACCGAATTTCAAAAATACTGACGAAATTGCAAAAAACCTATGAATGAACATTTCCGGAAACAGAGACCCCATCATATTCTATATTCCCATTCTATAATTTGCTAGAGTATGTACAATTGTAGTATGTACATATATCTAATATTTAAGTAACAAACTGTTTACTTTGCCATTAAAATGCGGGTTAATTAAAAGGACTAATTAACAACCTTAACTGCATAACGGTCCACAGTGTCCACACCAAAGGCTAAACATTAGCTGGCCTTATCCCCTATCTTGTAATGATAGTATAAGGATTATTTTATGACCAGTGATAATTACGTATGTATATAAAAACATAACAATCCTCCAATATGCGATGAGTAGAGTACCAGTATAATGAGTATAATATGCCCTCAATACCTGTATAAAATTGATGTGTCCACATGATATATTGTGCGAATCGAAAGCTTGATGGTATTTATATATAAACCGATTCCAAAATTCTCAGGGGTGTAGCGATGTGAGTGATGCGTTGCATTCCTTAAAAAATTGTCAAATTCGTGTTATTTAAAAGTTCTATCGATTTATTCAAATATTACAATTTTTTAATTATTTTAAACCAACCGCAAACATACATTATTTACTTTAAACGCTACCATCATTTTTTTTTATTTCAAATCGGCTGTGAAGGCGCCCGAAATTATTAGACCCCCGCGTTACTTGCTGCAGTGCTGAGATGCTGAAGTGCTGGTCCACGTTACATCCAAGCTACGCGTTAGATGGGCGAAAAGGTCAGTGATCTTACGCAGTCCACAGTGGAACCTCGAGTCGGTGTTGTCGTTATTTCCGGACTCAGTTATGCGATTATGTGGACATATCTTGGCGACTGTCGCCATAACATAAGGAAGATTTGGAAGCGCTGTTTCAGGTAATTGTGGAGAATGAAAATGAGGAATCGGATCGAGAAACCATTATTTGTGCTAGAGGCCTTTTAACTTTCTTGAGCGACTTTGATTTTAATTTTTTTTAGCAGTGTTTTGTGCAATATTCCCACATTACGACAGTCTGTTTAAAATTCTACAGACAAAAATATCAGATATTAGTTACTGCAATAAAAATATCGCCGATTGCAAATCACATATTCAAAAAATGAGAAACAAGTTTAGTGACATTTGGGACCGTATGGACAGATTTGTGTTAGAAAATCAACCACCAAGTAAAAGAATGCGTTAGTATTTAATTCCTGAAGAAGATAGGACAAGCAGCTACGCACGATGGTTTTATGGAATTTTGGACGTTATTACTTTGAACATTTGTGAACGGTTTAGTGCAATTTCTAAACTGAAATTCTTCAATCTCGGTTCCATACAATTTACTTCATTCGTGAAACGTTTTCCTGATGAACTTTTTTCTTCTTTAGTAGATACATATGGAACATTCTTTGACGCAAATCATTTAAAAAGTGAACTTTCAGTGATTTATAGTGATCCCGATATGAAAAAGAGCACTGTGTTTGAGCTTCACCAACATATCAAGTCCCTTCAATTACCTTCTGTTTTCCCGGAATCATCAAAACTGTGTCGTTTAATTTTGACTTCCTACCACAAGCAGTTCCGCGGATAGATCATTTTCATGTTTAAAGAGAATAAAGACTTATCTGCGGTATTCTCAAAAACGAGAAAGCTTTAGCATTAATAAATATTGAAAGTGCCTTGTAGAAGATATGAGATCGTCTCCAACATTTGAAAAAGCAGTGATAGATGTTTTCGCTGGACAAACAAAAACTGAAGAATTGATCATTTTAAAAATTAGGATATATACCTCGGCATAATCATTTTAGGTTAGTGTCTTTTTTTTTATTTTTACCATTGTTATATGGCCTACCATACATCCGACTATACCTCTTCCCCTTATAAAATTTTTATCACATCCCTAGATTATTTTCTCACGCTACGCTCCTGAAAATTCCACTCCTCAGTTGAAACTTTCCGTATATAGATTCGGATTGTATAGGGTTATTATATAATGTCACCCCGAATACAAGGCCCAGTCCGCAACAGATCTGAATCTCCATCGTATTCTTACTTTATAACTCCAAAATTTATGTTTCTTGGTGATTATACAAGCTTAAGCTAGATTGAATATTAAAATTTCATTCAATTTCTCTAGATTCCTTTATTTTAGATTAACTTCATTCGTATGTCTTAAAAATTAAGAAATAAATAACTAAGTAATTAATATATATATATATATATATATATATATATATATATATATATATATATATATATATATATATATATACCGATTTATTAATAACATAACTATAATACACAAACATATAAAAATAAATATACAAACTGTTGAAAATACTATAATGTAAAAATAAGCCCTTTAAATTTGCAATCTGTCGCCATATAAAAAACTATAATTTTTTTCATTTTTTTCAATTCATTAGATGCTCGCAATTAAAATAACCAACTACAATAAACTAAATCGTCAACCGTTTGGTTTTTATAACTCCTAAGTCATTAAGCTTTCTAACTATTTGAAATTAAAATTCTTCTTTTTCCTTTAAATAAAATAGTAAAACTTAGGGTGTTACATAGGAAAAAACATGTTGTTCGATCTCAAAAACGAAAAGCAGATGCAAATATATTTTATTTGCTATATTAATCAATTTTCACCATCTTATTTATAACATCTGGTATACAAATAGATACATTATTACACCGATTATGTCAAAAATTGAAAATCGCGTTGTCAATCGAAAACAATGAGAAACAAAAACATACAATTTGTGTCATTTTTATTTTTAGAAAAAAGAACTCTGAATCCATACATCAGATTTGCTCTATATCATGTGGTTTCTAGAGAACCGCTGAAAACCGTACGAATCAGAACCACACTATACCATCGAAATACAACACATAGATAACTATGGATTTTACTACTGGGGATTCATATCCTCAGTAATGTAATCTATATTCATACATAGATTACACTTACATTTAATTTAATTAAATAAATTCTTACCTCTTCTAATACGAATTCGTATGATGGTGGCGGACTAGATGGGACTATATCTTGTCCCTCATTGGTCTCCAAAATAGCTGGTACATTGTTTTGGGGACTTCCTAATTCGTTTTCACATTCAACAGGAGTCTCGACCGAATTACTTCTGGTTGAAGAATTCGATTTTGACATCCTGCTAAACTTTATCTTAAACGGCGCCACTTTTGACGAGTCAGATCCTCTCAATAATAAGAATGAGTTTTAAATATCCTTTACATTTTTGTGATCTGAGATGTTGACAAAAATAATATCAGTCTTGGTCAATCAACGGCAGTTTATTTCCTGAAAAAAAAGTTTCTTTTTTATTTGGAAACCGGGAAATGTCGTTTCTTTAAGGGAATCTTCCCCTAAAGCTTCATGGTGTAGAGCGGAATATTAAACATATAGACGAGGATAAATACATACTCACGAAAAGTTGCCAAATTCCCCCCGTTCAAATTGAATTTAAGTATATAATGACATATACCACTCATGCATCATATTGTAGATGCAGAGTTCTAGGATTTTCTTGCTTCAGTATGTTACAACTGAGAGCCCACCGTATTTTCTTATAATTATTATTTTCCCCGATTATTTTATTCAGTAACTAATTAATCAATCAATAATTGTAAATCTAGTCTTCTAAAATGTTTATGTTTTATATACACAGCATACAAAATTGTTGCCGGACAAGCAAGAAAAAATGCAGCTCGATTTCTTTAGATAGTGGATAATTGTTTTGACCAACAACAAATATTTTAACAAATTAATTAAAATAACGTTATGAAATATACTAATTAATACAAACAACAACAATTAAATTATTTAAATCATAATTATAAGTATAATTATAAGTTTAATTATACGTACTCAAGTTGTCTACCATTTATCTTTTGATGTGTACGTCGAAATTGATAGTCTTGTAAAAAGTTATTTAGCATTTTGACATTAATTACTCTTACTTGGTTCCGAATGTATATGTCCCAATAGTATTTGGTATGTTAAGGTATACCTTGGATTTAAAGTAACCCCATAAAAAATAGTTTACACAATTAGATCCAGAGATCTAGCTGAGATCATTCAATATCAAGATTCAGAGATCATTCAATAGCTTATCTTCTACCAATTCATTTTTGGTAAAATTGTCAATGATATTTAACATTAATTTTAGTAATTTTGTTTGACCTTTAGATATTGAACATTAATTTTAGTGGTTATATTAAATTTAGTAGCCGATTCATCTGGTAATTACTTTGAAGAAATAGGTACCCAGATGATTTAAGTTTGAAAGGGTTTTCTCGTTCGGAAATTGTAGCGACTTGATTTACTACTATATTTTTTTTAATTTTGCTCCTTTATTAAACATTCTTAAGCTGTTGTGAAAACCAATAAATGTTTCTATCTTTTAAATTAATTACTATTGTAAATGCTGAAGAAGTATCTAGATATATTTTTATTAAAGTACGTCAGTATATAAACTGAAAAAGTACAGAATGTTTTTATTGAAATTATTTTTTAAACCAACTTATACTCGTAAATTAATTAGTAGCCTTTAAAAATGAAACATTTTTAATTCAGTTTTTGTATGTGAACTGTAATGTTATCACAGTATTTTTTAAATTAAAATTCCCTCTTTTTTACAAATATAAATTCCTAGTACAGCAGTACTCCATATTAGAGGTCTCATATCTACCGATTTTTTGAGGGAATACAAATAAAGCAAATACGACTTCATTTTTGAGAGAACTTTTAAAGTTATTCAAAATGTGCTCCATTATCACGTTTGTGTACACGTTCCATACTTGTATTAAACGTTTAATAGTTTCCCAGCTGATATTTTCCATTTATATTCAAATTTACTGTTTCAGATCCCATTTGACCTATTGAAATAGACCCATGATTTTAAGTAACACTACAAAAAGACATCCAGGGGAGTTAAATCAGGTGAGCATGGTAGTCATTTAGTTGGTCCTCGTAGCCCTATCCATTTAAACGTCAATAGATGACCAGACATCGACTCAAAAATAGAGAAAAGTGCATGATTCCTTGACACAATTTTTGTCATTTCCAGGTAACAGTTTATCTTAGGTAAGTTATTAGTGAAAACAGTAGAAAAAATCTGTAAAAAGAATTATATAACTGTTAATGTCAACAGTTGAGACAACTGTTGACAACAAAGTTGATTGACAAATAATGTCAACAGAGAATCTTAATAAAAATAAATCATCGATTTGATATGATTTAAAATAACATACTGTTATCTAAAATAAATGGATAATACTTCCATTTAAAACAACAGTAATATTTAAAGAAGTGATAACAATCACATTCTTTAAGCTTCTAATTACACAAAATATGTTCCCCATGACACATATTGAGCTTCGATATTGGTGTTGCTTTAATAATTTTTTTTATTAACTTTAAATACTTAATTCAATAACAATAAATTTTAGCTATAAGTAATACCCATATAGATCTTAAGGAAAGCAAAAGAGAAAGCGAATAGACTTATAAAATATATATATTCCATTTGCAATAGGTCATTTGATTGAAATTAAACTGTCGAAGTTCGACAAACTTTTCTGAATATTCACTGTACATTTAGAAGCATTTATAGTTTATACATACATACGCTGCATATCTTATAGATTATGTACCATTTAAGTCTCACTATAAAGTTGACGACATCCGATTCAACTGGAAGTATCACACAGCATCGTAAAATACCTATTAAAACCTATTAAAACCCCTGACAGTGGTTATTAGTTTCATATTATTTATATAGTTTCCCAAGAGCATCTAATAGGCCACTCATTATGATATATACCATGTACTGTTATTTTCGTAGTGATCCTGAGGAAAATTTCTAGCATACTTCTGGTCACCCATCAGTTTACGTCTTTGAGTCCACTCGCTAACTTTGAGACGACAAAGTTTTAGTAAAGTAAGACTGAAAATTTTTTTATCGTAGTAAATTTTTCCTAAGGCTAATGAGGATGTCCTATACATCACAATAAGTCAACTCCATCATTAGACGTATGCGCGGTTACTAGGTAGAAAACACGTCTTCGTTCTTACACTTCCATCTAATGCAGTACTCGTCCAACTTCCGGTTCGTGTCGTAGTTCTTAGAATCCCCTACCTGAGACTGTTTGCTGTGCCTCTGAATATCTGCAATCTTTTGCAAACGCAATGGGATAATGAATAATATTCGGGTATACTGAATAAGTAGTTTATACTGATCCTATTTGGACACACTATATCGTTTCTTGAAATATTGAGACGTAAAGTAATGGAAATATACTTGTCTGTTATGATTACCATTATCATGATGAGCACTCGGCTTCGTTGACGTTTTCATTTTGGAAAAATTTTGGTCGCTGACGATTGTACAATTAAACTAAGCCTACTGGTTGGTATCCACCATGTTCGGTTCTAATAGCATAGACTTCTTTCATTTTGTCACTGGCGATTGGCTATAAAAACAAACTTGTTAATAAATGTTACTAATTCTTGTCCGGCTCCGCCACAAACTTCTTGCGGTGGTCTCATGAGCGGAACGAGAGCCAGCAGAAATGAGTGAAGAAAGTAGTCTCAGCATCTCGCCTTATATAAAAAAGTATATTTAATCCAACGAAAGGTATTATTTAAAGAGACTTCGACTGTGAAGTGTTAACTTTAAATAAAGGATTAATAAAGAAAAACAGAATTATTGCTATCGAGTTTTTCTTTTTATTGTTGAAAGTATCATTAGTTAAGATAGCTATTAGTGTTTTATTAATGTCGTAAGCCATTTTCAGCGAAACTACAAAAATATTAATAAAAAAAAATTAAAATCGTAGTCGGCCACTCATTGCTTGTATAAGATATATGTACAATAAGTACCTTATTATATTAATTTCAATGTATTTCTTAATTGGTCATTATTTTGCATAATAACATTGTATATTGATTATTTTAGCATTAAACACAAATTAATTACATGTTAAATACCAATTACAAAACATCTAAAGAGTAACGAATTCCACGATAAAATTGTGTACAATACAATCACGTGCCGGTCGTCGGGTATTGATCCTTGTGTATGAACGAAGGGTGTCCACCATTATGATAACATCCCTAGTAACCTTAAAGACGCACAATTTGTATCTTTTATAGTAATATTTTCCCTAGTTTAACATATGCTGACCTAGTAATTGTTATATATAAGTCCCTAACATATGTATTTAACTATGCACCTCCTTACTCCTAGGGGTGTTTGTAAACAAAATAATACTTACATATATTTTTAGAATTATAGTGTTCACTTTTTTCACTATCAAAAGGGATTGAAATACGATTTATCAATAGTACACGCCCTAGAAACACTTTCGTTAAAATACACAAACACGAGATAAACATTTAGGCCGTAGATAGAACACCACCTTCTGAATCATTCTATTGCCCTCTCCACCGTAGCGCCACCAACGCCGCGCCCGCCGTTTAGTTTGAACGCCGATATGAGCAAATCTATTAGAAACTAGGTAACAAATTGGTGAAACATAGAGACTTTTCCAACGGAATTAATTAAATAAGCAAATTTAATAACATATTATATTATCAGGAAGAACAAAAAATACTTTTAGAATGAAATGGTCCAGCAGGTAACCAATTTCTACATTTAGTTTAATAATGAACCTACATTACTAAATAATACATTTAATATTCGATATGATTGCTATACTTCCATGTTATTCAAAGTATTCATTATTTAATACGATTCAATATCCTTATTGAATATTCGTATCCAATAACGAATACTTTGAACAACACTAAACTGCAGTGAGTGAGTCTCTATAGCCTTTTCGCAGACCTTTTCATGAGTAGACCATGGGATAGAAGCCAAAGAAGAATTCGAATGTCTCCCTAGAGTATGATTCACATATGTCAACGGTATTTTTGTAGTTTTCAGGCTCAATTACTCAATTTACTAAATAAAAGCCTAAACCTCATAACTTTTTCTAGTGAATTCAAGGAAGTGGCAAATGTTCAAAATTCAATTCGGCATGTTCGATCTTATTCTATTGAGTTTACTGGAACTAGAAGAAGAATAAGAACTTGATCTAGAAGATCAAGACAGAAGGTTTTAAGTTGTTAAAAATATACTTCAGTAACAATCTAAGTTTGGCCGACACACCTGTAAACGTTTAATAATTCCCGAGTTGATATTTTCATTTCTATTCTTCAAATTCGTTGCATCAGATCCTCTAAATTATTTGACCTTTTAACATAGACCCACGGTTTTCAGTGCTTCTACAAGAATATTCCCAAGGAGATCGTATCAGGTGAAGGTGATCGCCATTTAATTGGCCATTCTCCCTATCCATCTGGCAGAGAAAATATCGTCAAGAAATGACTGGCCATTAACAACAAGATGAAGAAAAGCTCCAACTGGTCCTAAAGTTTGAATTGCAATTTATGGTCCGACAATGGCAAAGAGTTCGGAGGTTTTGCAAAGGAAACTTGATCAATTTATACATATAAACTTATACCCAGACCAGGAAAACCACAAGAAAAGATGGCGTCCTATAGACCAATCAGGTTATTACCTATAGTGTCGAAGGTTTTTGAAAAACTTTTAATGTGCAGATTGAAGGGAATATTACAGTACATAGTATAGAAGTACAGAAAAACCTCATTCTAGAACACCATTTTGGATTTAAACCACAGCACAGAATCGTAGAACAAAGACGCAAACTTGTGATTCAAATTAATAATGCTCTAGAATCAAGAAAATATTCTTGATCTATATTCTTCGATGTAACTCATGCATTTGTCGAAGTATGGTATGAATTATATATTCTACAAAATAAAATTTAATCTACCCTACCATTATTATGAAATTTGAAAAAATTATATTTGATATCCAGACACTTCATAGTCAAACAAAAAGATAAGCAAACATCATTATCATCTATAAACGCCAGAATACCACAAGGCAGAATACTTGGGCCCATTCTATACTTTTGGTATAGGACAGCTAAACTTCTAACCACAACACTGGCAACCATAGCTACTTTTGCTGACAATGCTGGTCTGCCATATTAGTTATCCACGTAGATCCTATAATCTCATCATGATATCTACAGAACAACCTAGACTTGATAGAGAGATGGCTTATGAATGGAAAATCAAAATAAACGAGACAAAATCAGTCCAGGTTAAATTCACTCTGCACATGGATAATTGCCCGCCAGAGAATTAAATTCAGCAAAATGTGATGGCTCCTAGATAGAAACTTTGAACTTTCTTTAGAAAACAAGGTCCTAATATATAAATTAATTATTAAACCAATTTGGTATACAGTTATGGGAATCTGCCAGCAAATCGAACATAGATATTTATTCAGCAGTTCCAATCAAAAGTTCTTCACAGCGTCTGTAAGGCCCCATGGTATGTGTCAAATGATATGATATATACAAATTTTAAAATATCATTATTGAAAGAAGACACACAGATACACAATAAGAAATATAGTGACCGAATTAAAGTACATCCCAATTCAGTTATAGTACTAGATGATAATGATACAGTGAGACGGCTCAAGAGGTTTAAGGCTTCAAACCTTTGTGTTAGATTTATTTAGTTACTTTACTAAAGGAAAGGTGTTAGTTTTTAAGGTGTAGTATATGTTGTAAATAACGAAACATTAGAGACAATATTAAAAGAGATAAATCACTGGATTATTCCCTTGCATGTCAAGTCAATGTCTTGTCTCAAAATTTTACTTATTTTCTATTCCTATCCTAACATATTGTAAAACTACATAGATTTAAATAAAAAAATAACCGAGCTTCTATACATAGATTTTGCAGAATTGTTGTATATAAATCGATGCCATCATTTTTGAAATTGGGTTCACTAACTTAATCTCAACTAATTACAACAGCTCATAAAGTTCGAAAATTTACCTGTCACATAATTCATAATTTTCAATGGTACATTCCACAGAATTTTATGATAACATTTAAAACAGTCAAGTGCAAGAAATTAAAGTTACTATTCATTTCATCGCTATTTGCCAAATAAAGCTCTCTTATCTTGCTGATAAATGGAACAGTCTACCTGAGTCTATCCATCAAAACAAGCTATGGTATGTTTTGAAATTTTTTGATTTGGCAAATAGCGATGAAATAAACTATACTTCTCTTAATGCTTGTTTAGGATTTTCAAGTATTAAAATCTCATCACCTGGACTACTTTAGAAAGATACTAAAACGGAGGAAATTACCAAGAAATAATATATTTAGTTAGTCTTTGAACAAGTAAATACTTATTTGTATTGTAGTTTTTTAGCAACTGTAAAAAATGGTTTTCAATGCTAAGTGTCATATAATAAGGCGGCGTAATTGTTATGTAGGCAAAATAAACTATGGGTAATTTTCATGTAGATAATTATGTTTTCCAATATAATAGCAAAATATAATTCCAGAACTTGACAATTAATTTTATCATGTCTTTAGAGGATTACATTACTTTAAAAATATACAATCATACAGTGGCAGATATTTTGACGTAAATATCAAAATTTCACTTGGAATCTAAAAACTAGCCTGGTAAGTAATTATAAATACTGATAAATTATAGAAAATAAGACATCTAATAATATCAATAATAATAGGGGTATTCCGAAATAGGTGGGCACTAATAAGTGAAAGACACGCCAAACTTAGGGGTATTGACCCCATCCCATCAATATAAAATAAAGACCACAACATTAGGGAATAGAATATAGCCCCCACCATTGGGAATTTACTTTATAATATTATCCCCGTCTTGTCTCGGTCTTCCTGTTCCCCTTCTCGACTGTGCTCTAGCTTCCGATACCTACTTCGCTTATCTCATATCCTCACCTCCTTTGTAGGTGACCCTACCAACCTAATCATCTACTTTTTATGTATTTATTTATGTGTTCAATTTCCAAAGTTTTTATCTCTTATGTTTGTGTTCCTTATGTTGGCATTTCTTGTCACTCCTCCGACTCCTATGAGATGCTTAATTTCTAGTGCTTGTACTTTACTTTTTTCCATCTTTATCAACGTACATGCCTCTCATTCAAACGTCATTATCAGTCTATATATTGACCTGTATATGTGGTTTTTTTGTTTATCTTGAGACGTCTTCTGTTGTAACGGTATTAATCATATCATAGTAGTTCGGTTGACTTTTTCAGTCTGTTAATAATTTCTCTCTCTTGTTTTCGGTCATCTCTACGCCTAAATATTTAAATGTCTGTACGTGCTCCATGTAACTTCGACCAATCTTTATACATACTTCTTCCTATTTTCGTATTACCGTCATCTTGGTCTTTGTTTTGTCATATCATATTCTCGTGTTCCATCTACTCAGGATTTCTTATTTTAAGGTGCTATTTGTACCATTATAATAATATTTCTTCTATTTGTCTCATTGTTATAATAACCACATCATCTGCGAACATAATTATAATAATTATATCGAGAAAAAAAAAGAAAAAATATAAATTAAAATAAGTAATTTCATATATTTTTATATGATTAAGACTACAACCAGAAACTTTGAAATGAATTTTATTCTCACTACATGTATTATGATATATCTGCAAAGGGCAATTTCTCTCATTAAGATTCCAATAAACTTGGAACCATCTAGAAACCATTAAATTAAATTTAGTTCACAATTCTTGAGAACTGTTTATATATAGTTTATGTGTAATTAGAAATAAAAACTAAAAGACAATATTTCTGTCTTAGTGTTAAAGTACTTTTTTCAAATTTCTTTCAAAAAATCCTCATATGAATAACATTCATATTTAACAATCAAAGATTTTAAAAAAACTGGTAATTAATGCCTGTATCTCTTAAAACATGACGGTTTCTAATTATGACGACATACATTCTATTTTCAGTTGCAAGAATTCTACCAATATATTTGTTATGAAAAATCTTACAGTCAAAAATAATTAATACTCGTAAGTACAGAAATACAGTTGGAATGTAAACTCCTTATTTCTATAGTTTGAATGTTACCCACTGATAGTAAAACTTTGCATTATATTGATGATCTCAAGTTTTTACTTCGTTTTAGATTGTTCGAAGCTACCAAGAGATGGCGTTTGGTGCGTTCTACTGAGATGGAACGCATCAACGTCTACTAGATGTGAGCTTTATCTGTCGAAGGTATAGCCGTTTACACTGCACTGACGAGACCCAATATAGAAATGTCGAAACCGGTCTGCAGTTAACGATATCCTGAGACAGGTGACACTTTGCATCTTTCTTGGTGGTTTTGGAACAATCACTGTATTTTTAGTGCTAACTCTGTTAGACAAAAATACGACAAATTTGTCATATAATTCAGCGCTCGGCGTTTGGCATAACAGACAGAAGAAAAATATAAACACATTTTAACAGATAGTTTATTGCCATCAATATCAATATGTCAAAGCACTGACGCGCAGTACATTTTATATCAGGATGATGCTGCGTGTTTACGGGATATTGGGGGAATTCCACTCACCTAAGGGAAAAGCTCAAAAAACCTCACTATATACACATAAACTTTTATAATTTAATAATGGAATCTTACACCTATTAGGCATCTTATTACTACAAAAAAAAGGTTCTTCGAAGAACCGATGTGAAGAAAAAAATAAAAATTAGAATACTGTCATTGTGCGGTATTTCCCCACGGACTGGGTAATATCGCGCGTGTTATGGGGTAATTCTGCGCAATAATTAAATAAATCTGAAAACTCGAAATTATAATAAAAAAAAATTTATTGTTGCGTAGGAACAAATAAACTCTAAATAAACCAAATTCTCACAAGCGGTTTATAAAAAAACTAATAATAAAATGGGTTTTATTTTCTGATTTTCTTCTTTTCAACCTTGGCACACAGATCGCATGTATAATTAACTGCTGAATCCCAACCACTACATTCTAAATGTGTCCAGTTTGAACACATTACACAACGGTACCAAATTTCCTTGTCTCGTCCGAATTTGCCGCACACCAAGCACTTCTCTTATTTTCAGTTGGAACTACATCATCTAATTGAACATCATCGCATTGACTTTCATCATAGCTTTCAGAGTCATAATTATCAAAATGTAAATTTCTTAAGCCAGGTTTCTTGCTCAAAGGTCTTTTCTTTGCTTTGGTAACCAGATTTTCCACTTTTTCGGCTTTTCTTTTTTTAGTTCCAGATTTTGTTAACTCTTCATCTTTTTTCTTTAAATTCCTCTTTTCTTGTTTTATTTCTAACTGAGTTTTTAGTGGCGTGGACGCAAATATTTCTGAGTGTTGTTTTGCACGTGATTTTGAACTCTTGCTTTCAAATGGGTCAGGAAACGGTGCTAGCTTTTCAAAAAGGACTTTTAATGAAGACGGGTCATTGGAACAGGATGATGTAAACTGTGCTTCGACACTTCCTGACGTTCCAGGTTGCGGTTCAGCTTCCTGGTTTGACTGCTATTTGTTTTTCTTGGGTGGAGTCCTGTGCATGGTTTCACTACATCTCGAGGGTTCCAGTTGGGGTTTAGTCTTCTGCCCGACTTCAACAGATACAGTTGACTGCTCCAAAATATTATCTCGATTACTAACGTCGGTTTCATTTAAATTAATTTCGATTTGTATATCTGGAACTTTTGGGTGATCTGTCAGGCTTAAATCATCATCAGAGAATTTATTAGAGTTTGTGCGCCATATTCCAACAGCGCAGAACCCAGATATTCCTTTGTCCATCGTAGCAACCCTTAGGTAGGCTTTGTTAAAAATGGAAGTAAGTTCTTAATGTGTGATCTTTCCGTGAGCGTACTTTCTTAGACACAAATGGCACTCACGATTTAAAGCATTTTTTAGTGGCCCACAAAAAGTCAAGTCAAGAGGCTGGAGCTTGTGAGAGGTGTGCGGGGGAAGTGACACCATAACAATTCCGTGCAATCTGCAGTATGTATAAATCTCCAAAGAAATGTGGCTCCCATGATTATCTAATATGAGTAGCACTGGATCTTCTTCCGAAGCCTTCACATGCTGATGAAAATGTTTGATCCAGTCGAAAAACTACTCTTCATTTATCGAACCATTATTTGAACATCTATATACCGCTCCAATTGGTCCATCTCTCATTAATTGTGGATTCATACGTGCTCTCGGGAATATAAACATAGGGTAGACGAACTGTTCCGAAGCACTTACAGCGCATACTACGGTCACATTTTTTCCTCTTTCCCAAGATATTATGGACCCCACTTGCTTTTGGCGTTTTGGTGCCAAAATTTTTACTGGCTTTTTGACTGTGGAGATACCCATTTCATCCACATTATAAATTCGACTCTCAAAAAGTTTAAATTTTTCAAAAACAGTGAGCAGATTGTTAATATATCGTTCAACTTCAGGCTTATTGAATGCAGAAATACGGTTTTGCCTGGTACCTTTCGGTTTTCGAAGACTAATTTCGGGATGTCGCCTTAAAAATAGTTCTAGCCAATCTTGACCGGCCATTTTCTTGTCCTGATCGAAACGGTGTTTAATTTTATTGGCTTCAGCAAACTGGTATGCTAAACGCCGCAGTTTTGTTGGTGTGATCCCGAAAAATATATTCGCAATTTTATAACATGATTGGCTATGGCGGTTTCCTGTTCATCATTAAAAACTTATTTAATTTGTCACGTAGAGTGGATTCTGGAATATTGAACGACCGACCTACTTCTCGTATTTTTCGCCCCGATTGTATGGCAATGATTGCAGCTTTTAGCTCATTTTTCGTCCATTTTGCCTTTTCGGTTTTCCGAACGTAAGTACGGGGCATTTTGAATTCTAAAAAGAAATGCGCTGAATTCCCCCATCCTCCCCTACACAGCAAGAACTGTCAAAACTTGGGATACAGAACATAATGTCCCTGTTATGGAATAGCCCTCTAGCAGTCCAGACTTCTCGCCAGTAGAAATATCATGGCATAAAATGAAAAAAGAATTGCGCAAACATCCAGTCCGTTCACTTAACGATCTACGCAGCAAATTGCAAGAAATTTAAAACAGCTTCTTGACGAGTGCACTAAGCTGGTGGATTCACTGCCTGTCAGAATTAAAGATGTTATTATTAATAAGGGTGATGTAACACAGTTTTGATGAAGCAGCCAAATTATTCTGAACCACGATTCTTAATATGTTTCATTAAAAAACTTGACACTGGCATCATAAGGTAGTAATATGTTACCAATATTTTTCTTTAATAAAATAGTTTTGAGAGTGTGTCTCGAAATCACTTTTATTTAAATATATTAATTGTAAAATTATGTCTGGCCGAACTATTATATGAGCCTGGTCTCGTATATCTTTCCTATATTAAGTTAACCGATAACTGAAAATATACTTAATTATCGCAAAACCCAAACAATATAATGTATATGTGCTTTATAAAACCGTGCTGATTCCACGATATCCTCTTACTGTTTTAATATACGTTAAAACAGTGTAAAGTAATATCACTAAATAGACATTCAAAAATGCACACAAGAACACAAGTTGTATATTATTAATTTTGACCAAAATCCGAGAATATTTATCACATTGTAGCTTCTAAAGTAACCATTTTAAAATTTTAGCTGTACATTTTAAATGTTTTTTTTTTTTTTAATAAAGTAAGAAAACCTTGCTCCATGAACTTATTCTCGTACAATAAATATAAAACAACGCAACAATCTGATGTACTGCTCATTAAGAATAGGAAAAAGTGTGAGATTCTCTAGGTATGCGTAGAAGAAAGAGTGAAGCAGCATTCAGAGGAAAGAAGATACACTTTACGCGCACCCAGATCGAACTCTGTTTACATAATATTCATCGATATTCACTCGATTCTATGCTTGATTAGCTTGTACACAATATAGCTCATATATGCAAGGCCGGCCTTTTCTAAGCAACGCTTTTAATTTATATACTGTAAAACATTGAATTTCAGGATAGTCATTAAATATTAATACACATTTATCCTTAATATGAAGTAAAGTATATACTATATTTCATAAATATATTACTAATATTTTATTACTCACTCTATACGCACTATATGCCAATTATCTATATCATTTCAAAAATTATAATAATTAAATGTATTATCGTATATGTATATAAGGAATGTGTATGATAAAGGACACTTTAACTATTATATCATAAAGTAACTATCACCACTTATATTTTAACAGTTTTACAGTAATATGGTTGCACCTAAAATATTTCCATTCTTTCTTTTTTATTTAATCTTGAGTATAGAAAATGTAAAACATAATTCCTGTAAACATTTCTCAAGTTACTTTGATATTGATGGTTCAGATTGCTATTACAATCCAGATGTTTTTACATCCACTGTAAGTACATATGATAGATTAAACTTTGCCTGTATTTGTATTATTTTTTCACCATAATTTTTGTTTTATGCTGTGTGTGTGTCGTTGTCGCTGTCGTTGTCGTCGGGATTTAGTCTTGTTAGCACGATAACTCAACTACATCGTTGCGGATCGATCGGGTGTTGACTGGTTCTGATCGAGGACGCCTCCCAGACGACATCTATTAATTGTGAAGTGAATAGAACATACTATACCATGTTCATGGGTCATGAAAAAGTACAATGGTGAACTATTTGAGGATCGGGATTCGACTGATTCTGATTAAGGACGTCTACCAAATGACATCTATTGATTTTGAAGTGGATAGGATACACCCCATCCTGTCCATGGGACATGAGAAGGCACGATGATGGACTATTTGAAAAAAGTAAAACTGTCGCATAAAACACATATTCTGCATTTATGTGTAGGTTTATTTTTTATCAGCCACTCAATTTCGAAATAGAGATGTTCTACGTGCGGAAAAGTCCGTTTTAAGGTTTTAAAACTGCTAATTAATTTATTTATTTAATGTGAACCAGGGGCGGCTGGTGTATAGGTGCTGCAGAGTTGCAGAACTGCCAAAAAAATTAGATATTTGTATATTTTCGCGACATAATAATTACTAAAATTTATTAATAAAATAATTTGGTTAGTTGGTGCAGCTAACCAAATTATTGCGTTAAAGTCGCATTCTGCCCGCCATCCTCTATTGAGTAGTAGACCAGATGAATTATCTGGGTCTCTACGCGAGCGCGTCGCGGTACATTGAACTGGGCCACACGAGGTAGTTCTCAGCACGGCTCGGCACACCCGTCCTCCCCATCAACTCCCGCGACAATCCACACTTAGCGCTCGTAAATGCGCGAATTTACACGGTCAGTGAGTTGTATTTTTTCCAGATAAGGCAACATCAGTGAATGTTTACTCCTTCCTACTTCTCGTACAGTTGGCGGGCGTAAATCGTACCTACTTCGTATTTCGTGTTAATTTGAGATTTTAAACACTGTTTTGTGAATTTGTGTAGTGATTTATTGTACTAATTATTAATATTTATATACTGTGATAGTGACAATGGATTTGGTTTATAATTTAGTTCATGTGAAGCGATTTTTAAATACTCTTAGGAAGAAAAAAATAATTTAAAATACAATGGTAGGCCATTGCCCGATATTGTTATTGAGACTGCAGGTGTTAGCCGCGGAAAAGCATATAAACGTCAATTTAATAGAGACATTTATTCGAAGAATAATTGGATTTGTGGGTGCAACAAAAAAATGCGTTGTTTTGTTTTCCTTGTTTACTTTTTGGAGGTGATAAAGCATGGACGGAGGTAGGGGTGACAGATTTGGTGCACTTAACTGAAAAAATAAAAAAACACGACAACTCCAAAAGCCATCTACATAATACAATGGAATTAGCTTTATTAGGAACAACTAATATTAAAGCGCAGCTAGATTCAGCTTATTGGATAAATGTGCAAAAGCATAATGATAATGTGACAAAAAAGAGATACGTTTTGTCAAAAATTCTAAACTGCATAAAGTTTTGTGGGGCCTTTGAACTGGCGCTGCGAGGACATGACGAAGCTGAAACCTCTCAAAACCCGGGGATATTTCGTGGTTTAAGAAAGTTTTCTGCTAAGCTTGATGTAACTTTAAGCGAGCATCTACAAAATGCTTCAGTATTTAAAGGAACCTCTAAAGAAATACAAAATGATCTTTTAGACTTTATATTAAAAGTATGTCATGAAGAAATAATTAAAGAAATTAACAAACCTTCATTTTTGGCAGTTATGGTAGACGAAACAACTGATGTATCTGCAAAAACTCAGCTAGTGGTAGTTTTAAGATATATTCTCGATGGTGAACCGATTGAACGTTTTTGGACATACCTGAAACCTACAAAATGTGACGCTGAAACTCTTTCGGAAAATATTTCAAGTGTTATAGACCCTCTAGTAGAAAATTCACCTTACAAGCCTTTTCTCTTAACCAAAGAATATGACGGCAAACATGAATGTTCTTCAAAAAGGTATTAAAGTCCAAAAATTTTTCTTGTGAAAGTCTATATTTTTGTATAAATGGATTTTACATAAAAATTCTGAAGTATCAGGAAAACGCGTGACCTTGAAAATTTTAAAAATTTTCGTCTGCGGCGCAATTTTTTTTTGCGGCACCTACGGCGCCAGTAGTTTGGATACGTTTGAAATTTGCACGCGGGCGACCAATACCCTAGGACCGGCCCTGTGCAGAACACCCGTTTCATTTCATCACGAGCCGCCACACTATAAAACTAAAATACAATATATAAAAAATAGTTAACATTATTTTAGACAAGTTTACTATTTCCTTGAAGCGATAACTAATAACTGGTTATCAAAATGTATCATGGCACAGCAGTTTGCATACATACGAGTATATCATACGGTGGCTGCGACAATATCGTTGGTACTGTAGACCGAAGTGGCGGACTGGGCCTAGCACTGGCGCGTCATTGTATGTTTGTGTTTGGGAGTGGGATCAGGGGGAGTTTGATCTCTCCCTGAACATAGGTATGTGTCTCCTTGTCTCTAACCTTCCCCTCTGCAGCCTGAAGCTTTAGGAGAAGGCAGTCTATATATGTGTGTCCAAACGATATATCACTGACAATGAGTTCAGAATGGTTCTCACATAGCATTTATTCTCTGTATTTCAATATTATTACAAGGCAATATACTGAAAATGCAATTGTGAATAGCAGTCCACAGATAGAATTAACTCTTTCCTACAAAACATCGTACCTAAAATATTGTACATATAGAATGTCATCCGAAAATACCCCGTGCATCACATGACTTAAATGACTTAAATGCTTAAATAAAATTTATTTTTTTACATTGATAATAATTGAATAATTTATTGGCCGATGTTGGCGTCAATTTCAACGCAAAATAATGGAAATAAATAGTAACATTATTTGCCGTTTATGCGTTTTAGATATTGTATATTGTCAGTTTTTAGCAGCTTAAAAATGATTGTTGGACAAATACAAACTCTATTCATTGGGTAATAAATAACTATGTCAGCCATTGACCTTCTGCCGGGCGTAGTATGAATCCAAACACATTCGGGCGCGATGCATCTGAGAGATCCCATAATCAAATCTTACACAATTTAGATTTTAATGAGGTGGAGACATAATTCAACGCTTATTTTAATTAATACAATACAGTAGTAAATGTTTCACACTAGTTTTTACTCGCAATAATTAAATTTACATAAAGGAACTCATTTAATGTTGTAAAACAATAAATTTGGAAGATTTTTATAGGAAAACCAGTTATTGACAGGTTTCTTCTGTTTCAAGAACAAAACATAAATTAGTATAGAACAATATTTTGAATACAGAAAACAAACCACCTAGTTCTTCATGTAAAAGTCATGAAGTTATATATGAAAAATATTAGACGTAAATTACAAAGAAATGTTATAAGTAACTGCCTATTTTAAGTGTAAAGAATTATAAATCCTCTTCATCGATTTAGCATATTTCAAACAAAAATAAACGTCACGTTGTTGGCAACGATATGTAGTATAAACCAATAATTTAACACCCAAATCTGTTAATTTTAAATAATAATACCATAAAAAGCCAGAATAAGTAAGTGTAAATATCCCAAAAATATTATTAATTTACATAATAAAAGAAATCTAACAATAAATAAAAGTGAAAATAATGACGCAATCAAGCGCAATACATCTAACAGATCCAGGCGGTCCATACAAGGTCAGGGAATGCACTAAAAATCGACACCATATCGAGAAGAGTGATTTGGAGCTAGAAAGCTATGAGGGAATTCGAATTAATATTCGTAATACACACTAAAGGGCAATTCGAAAATACGGGGTAATTCGAAAAGAGAAATACGGGGTGTTACAATACAAGTTGTTTCGGATTCGAAGCGAAGGTCAAGCAGTCCTGTGAAAAAAATCCGACCAACTCTTAGCAGTGCTTGGTATTGAAGTCGTGCAAGGTCGGAGCATAATAATAAGCATAATAAAATCTTTATTGTCTATATATGGACAATATTTTATGTATTTAATTTAATATATAATTAGTAGAGATATTAGTTGAGCCGCCCGATCAATATTCGATCTTCGTTCGTTTTTAAGCTTTTTGTTGTCCTTATTTCCTTATTTTGTTTTCCTTATTTTGTTGTCCTTGTTAAAGATTTATTTATTTTAATTCATAGATGTTTTTGAAATGATTTTACCTTTAAACTAATTTAATCCTAAGCACCATAAGCGGTTTATTTTAAATGAACATCTAGGTGAAATTGTTTTAATTTTAATTATTTGAAACATTAAAGACATAATTAAAGTAAGTTACTTCATTATATCAGAATTTAGTATTCCCATCTAAACGGTTAGTACTTATTGTTTACTACATTACATACTAAATATTAAAAGTACTAACTATTTTAATTTTTAATAATACTCTCACTATTTTTATAGGAGTTATACATAACTGGAGAAACAAACGAACAAATTTAAGATTAAGCTGCTACTTTCTTAAAATAAAATAACTGGTAGAATAATTCGTAATAATACAACAAAACTTCTTCCCAAAACCATTTGTCCTAAAAGAGTGAACAATCAACGTGCTAGAAAATTCCTCTTGTTCTATGATTTCTTAGGTAAATGTCATCATAAAAGACATATCGATTTTTATCCTGAAGTAGGTTAAAACCTTTGGTGTGAAGATAACACTAACTGAGTTTTTCGCAAAACACCAAAACACTATAGATTTGAACCCATATATTTTAGTGGGCGCTTCTTATAAAATGCTTGAGTCCACTGCAGATTTTCTTCGATATTATTTAATGAAAGATTTTCATATTGTCACTCAATAGTAATTCTATTAGAATGGAATAATTACCAAAAATGTATATTTCACTAAGTTCTTCATCTGACATATTTTCGTCTATAAAATTTATTTTATTTGTAATTAATACTAAGCAAACTAAAGTAGATCTGTTAGATCTAATATACCTATTGTAAATACATGTTTAACCCAGTATAATGATACTAGAAAGATTGGAGCTTTATAGAAATACTTTTAAAAGTAGTTATGCATATTTTGTTAGACATATTAGAAAAACATATAATGTAATTATGTACGGGATAATATACACGTAAATCTTTAATGAAAGGTAGATGCATCATCTACATATGTAGTTTTTATAATGGTTCTTTGAGCGTGCGTCACAGATAACAATCGTATGAATCAATCAATTGACATTTTTGAACAGTGTCGTGCCGAAATATATTTTAGGGTAACAGTTAGTACAATACAAATCCGTCAACCTATGACAGAGTAATGAAAAAGTTCTCCACAAAAATATTCAATGGAAGTGATATTTCCATCAAAATAAATGAAATAAATTCAACAAAAATCAATATAAATGAAACAAAAATTAAATAAATTTTACAGAAATGTTACGCCAATTAATCAGATCATATATAAAAGACATGACTTCATAATTACATTTTGTTCGGCCAATTATTTACTGTCTATGCCGTACGTAGTTGATTGATATATATGTCGCTAGACATACGTGCTGGTAATTGTGGCATATTAGTAACAATTGCGAGTGGTGTAGCATGTGATCCGTGCATGGTCACTAAATTGATACACGCGCAAAGATCCATTATACAAATTGCACTTTGCAAAATTTATACTTTGTTATTTTTTTTCAGCCGGAAATTATTCAGAATCATGTAGGTGTATTTGAGGAACACACTGTGATAACTGAAGATGGTTATATTCTTACCTTATTCAGGATACCAAAAGCAAATCCTAAGGGAGTGGTTATTCTCCAACACCCTGTAACCTCTGATTCATCTATATATGTGATTCAAGGCAGGAAGTCTTTAGGTATATATACGCGTATTTTAATTTACCGAAGCAAAGTACTTTTATGAGTTTACGCTCTATAAATTATTATTTATTAATTATTTCAAAATATTTCATAGATAACCTTCATGATTAAAAACTGTAATGCTAATATCATAACAAAACAACCACGGTAGAAATTTTTATTAGGCATAGTTACTGCTTCAGATGGTTATAATTATATATTTTATTAATAAAAAACAATCTTTTATATAACCGCATGCGAATATATGTTTATAAAATATTAATTGTGAGGAAAACGTTCTAATCCGGAAATTAATAATGTTATGTAAAACATAACTTTTCGAATTTAAATTAGTTATAGTTAGTTTAATTAATCCCATACTGAAATTCACATTTTATACAGAGATATAGCAGTTCTATATGTTACATAACAGCATAAAAAACACCCTCATACTGTTAAATAGGTGATCCTCAAATACAATAAAGGAAAAGAAAACAATACTAAGGACCCTCTAAGGTCTTTCATAAAATATATATACATACATATACAATGAATTAATGAATGATGAAAAGTAATGTATGAATTCGATATTCTGTATGTAAAAAAGGTTATTTCAAATGACACAATCAAAAATGAGCCTTTCCATTAAAATAATACATATAACGTCACGACTATTAAAAACAAACCTTGAAAAAATTAAAGGGTAGCTCTCAAAGTGGCATTTCAAATACATCTTTTGACATTTCTGAGTGATTTTCAAAAAGAAAATGTCTCAAAAAAGGTTTCGTTTTCTGTGTCAGGTTTCTTATTTTTCGTGAGATATTCGTAGGTAGTTATCTCATATGATAGGATAAATTTTAAAAGGACAAAGTAGTAAGTATATGTCTAGTAATAACATGGTATTGAGAGTTCATCAGACATCGTAAATCTAATATGAGGTTTTAGTTTCAACAATAAAAAATCTGATTTAATCTAACACCAACCAAACCAAAAATACACAACAACAGATAAATGACAATATTACAGAGACTCCAACATAAAAAAACCTTTCTTCCTTATATTCCGTAACTGATAAAATTAGCAAAACTCTCCAAAAAGATGATATCAAAACCATTTTTACAGCCAAAAATAAAATCTCTAGCTTCCTTCGCTCTCCCAAAGACGCCATGTCCAACTTCTCACGGAGTATATGAAATTTCCTGCATTTAATGTCCCCGCAGCTCCATAGGTCAAACCAATAAACGCATATTCAACAGAATCTATAAACACAAACTTATTCGCCAGGCTGAACTCAACTCGACACTTTTGCGACATTATTAACATATAAGACACACAACTGATTTTCAAAATGCCAAATCAATCGCTACCATAGAATACTCATCGTACCAGAACTCACCATTTTAAAAGTTATGACATATTGTTTAATGGAAAGCCCCATTTTTTTATTGAGACAATTGAAAAAACATTTTTTTAACATACAAAAAAGGAAATAAGGAATTTGTTACATACGATTTTTTTTGTAATAATTTGACAAAACAAATGAATGTATTTATAATTAATGTAAAGGCTAAATAAGGTGGGCAGTATCCAGTCGCCATATATATTTAAGTACACAATTTAGAACTATAGAAGGTTTTCTTTATCACTACAAACCGGTATCACTTCATATACCAACTGACGTTTCTAAAACATTGTTTTAGAAACGTCATAAATAAATAACGGTTTTGTTATTTATTTATTCCAACTATTAAAATTTAAAACAAGAAAATTAATTTACACTAAATATTCAAAAGCCATTTCCAGCTTGGCTATACTGGTGTCGAAAATTCTATCTGGTGCTGAATAAATTGTGAAATGTAAATTAATTTTCATGTTTTTAATTTCAATCATTACATTTTCAATAATTTTCATTTTCTTTGTCGAATTAGTACTCAAAAAAAAATTATGTAACCCCTTGTATTACTTTATTGTGCATAAGAAAGGATTATTTCTTTAAGAAATAATATTAAAAATTATACTTTTCGGCCTCATTGTATGTTTTTCATTAATAATTTTACATCATGTAATCATTAGTTAATATATTGTACTTTATAATTCTGCATATAGATACATAACATGATATTTAGTCAGGTAACATTGAGAACGTATATGTATAACAATAACTATAATACTATGACATGTACCACTAAAACTCTCAATTTCAGCTTTTTTGATGTACCAACAAGGTTATGATGTGTGGCTACCTAATAACAGAGGCACACCATATTCAAATCAACATATAAACCTCACATTTTCAAATTTCTCATACTGGAATTTTAGGTAGGAATAACTAACATGAAAACTGTCTAAAATATTATTTGCACTAATAACAAGTATGGGCATATTGTTAATTATAATTAACAATATGTGTATACGTATGATATCGATAACAAGTACAAATCTTTGATTTACTTCATCTACAGAAGTTGCAAGGAATCAATGCAAAGCTAACAGCATTTTTGGCCCGGCATGCATAAGTCTGAGGTGTATTTTTTAATCATGACCAAAAAGTCAATTTTAGTGAAGAAAAACATATTATTAAATAGTCTAATAACGATTGTTCCTTATTTAATCATTATTTTACTAACTCTGTACCTGACAATCGTAGAGGTTGTTTAATATTAACGGTTAAAATAATGCAACTTTCCATGACCGTTTTGTATTTAGAAAAATGATAATTTACATTATGTATATTTAATAACAATACAAGTCATCTTTCATATCATGGTATGAATACTTCTCGCAGTTTAATTGATTTAACACCATAGATATAATTAATTTTTGCAATATATATATATATATATATATATATATATATATATATATATATATATATATATATATATATATATATATATATATATAGCAATATAATTATATTGCCAATTATAACAATATCAAAAGTTATCTTGGTGAGAAGTGGTCATCAATACCAATACTATTGTATTTGTATGCGTACTTTAATAAAATATGTTGGCCTATTTCGGCCACTGAAACCTGCCACTGCGTCTCGTAAAAAAGATGCTGACAGACAAACGTTCGCACAGAAGTTGTTAATGACAATTTTCCAAGAATAGAATATAAGCCTGAAAAAATGTCTGTCTCAAGAAATTGAACTTTGTCGTGAAACAATCCGAACGATTGTAAAGAACTTGGACATGTATTCATATAAGATGCAATCGTATCGAGTTATTTTGCCGGCAGATCACCCCATACGATCTTGCATACTGCCCCAGTGATTTGTTAATATTTAATGAATGACGATCTGCTAAACTTAACACTATTTTTCTGATAAAGCGTAGTTTAATATTTTGAGGTACGTCAATTATCAAAATATGGTGCACTGGTAATCTGCATATTTTTGTTAAATATCCACTACATCCTCTCAAGATTGGTCTTTGAATGGCAATTTCTCGCATAACAATAATTGCACCCATTTTGTTTCAACAACTACAGGAAAATGAAATTCAGTATGGTAATTTGCAAGGCGATGGGTTTGAGTTTCCTCATACGTCACCATGTTTCGTCATCGTGGACTCTTTTATGTTCACTTACTTAACAAATATGATTTTCAAAACGCTGTAACTGTACCTTATTTACAAGAACTGGAGCAATGGATTGAATAATGTACAACCGTAATACATAAATTCTGCAAAATGCTTTTGGTAGCGTGAAGAGGTGCATAAATTATGCATTTAACAAGGAGAGGAACATTTCTAAACGTTGCTTTAATTTGGCTTTTTTTTTAATAAACACGTTATTAATCTTACATTTCAATTTTAATTTAACTTTAGTTTCCGAACGTAATTCATTATTACTTTACCTCCAGAATTAATAACGCATTTACATTTTACTAATATCAGTATGGCACGTACTAGTCAAAAATTCACAGAATTATTTCCAAAAAATTATATAAGCTGAGACATACATTTTCTATTTCAATATCTTTAACCAAGATAATTTTTGTAATTAGTATTAATCGCAAAAATAATAAAATACAAAAGGTGTGAAAGATACTTACCTAGCTCATTTCAATCATTGTTTTCAAAATGCGAGGTAATTAATTTCAATAATCTCATAATCTGTCAAATTTTAAATTTCATTGCATACCACCGATTTAATATTTTCAATTGTAGGTTCTTGCAATATACACTGTGGGTCATAAGTAACAGATAGATTAATGGTCTACATAATTTGAGATTTTCAAATAAAATCGTTTAACCTCCCTTGTTTTACAAAGAAGTTGGACAGTATCGCTTGACAGTTACCTTAAGTATACAATAGTTAGAGATACTCTTTTGAAATGGCTTTTAATTCTCTATTAAGCAATGTGAGATTTCTAGAAATTCAATTTTTTTTTGTGAAAAGTATTACATTTTTAATTTTACTGAATGTTATTGTAAATAGAGTTTTTAAATGAAAGAGTTTAAATGATATATTCAAACCGCGAACTGGTTGCTTTTTGGTAATAACAGAGATCTTCTAAAATGATTTGTATAGTTTCTTATATATAGGTAATTTGATCAATACCCAAAAATCATCGACATTGTTTAGTTTGTTAAATTTTCCTTTGTTACTTTTCCGCACTCCACTATACGCGGAAAAGTAATGTAATCGTGTAAAAAAAATTTTTTCTAGAGTTAATTTTCCGTTTTTCTGCCTAAAAATAAAAAAAATGGTTTTTAAATCATTTTGTGTGTGTGTCGTTGTCGTTGTCGTTGTCGTCGGCATTTATTCTTGTTAACACGATAACTCAACTAAATCGTGTCGGATCGATCGGGTTTTGACTGATTCTGATCGGGGACGTCTCCCAGATGACACCCATTGATCTTGAGGTGGATAGAACACACCCCACCTTGTCCATGGGTCATGAGAAAGCACGATGGTGGACTATTTGAGAATTCTTTTTTGTTAACACGATAATTCAATTAAATCATGTCGGATCGATCGAGTTTCGACTGATTCTGATTAGGGACGTCTGCCAGACGACATCTACTGATTTTTGAGATGAATAGAACACACCCCACACCCCACTCTGTCCATGGGTCATGAGAAGGTACGATGGTGGACTATTTGAAAAAATAAAACTGTCGCATAAAATATATTCTGCATTTATGTGTTGGTTTATTTTTTCTCGGCCACTCAATTTCAAGATAGAGATGTTCTACGTGCGTAAAAGTCCGTGTTAAGGTTTTTAACTGTTTAAAACTGTTTATTTTTTATTTTTTGTTTGATGCAGTAAAAGAGCTTTTTTTGAGTATAAACATCTTATTAAGTTGCATAAAGAAATTTTCGAAAAAGATGCAAATAAAATTTCAGTTGTGAAAATTGATTTGTTTAATATGTTACCTACAAGACGTTGAAAGAAATTTTATCTAATGTCAGTTACGTCAAGTTAGCTTTATTACTATTACTTGAAATCAAAAAATATTAGTAACAATATCTTTTCCGGAAGAAATTACATTGAAATTCTTAGGATGTCTGGGTTATGGAGATATGAGAAGGTCTACAGTGGAAGTCTGGGCGCTCTCTTTAATGAGGCTCATCAAGAACGTCCGCCATTAGCATAATGTACTGTCAAAATTGTAAGTAAATACAGAAAACATGGACATGTACGCGATTTACCCAAAACTGGTCGCCAAGCAATCAATGCAGATACATAACTTGACATTTTAGTAAGAGTTGGTTGGAAAATCCACATTCCAGTTCCCATCAGATTGGTTTGGATATAAATTTCGAGTATATACTACAGTGCTTAATGTTTTACATAAACATAAATTGCACCATTATAGAGTTACATTGACTCAAAAATTATCAGACGATGATTTTGGTTGTCGAGTGCAAAGGAAATGCAATTACGTTGTAATAATGACAGTATGTTTGCGAAAAATATATTTTTTTCGGATGAAATCACATTTTTCCTTAATGGAACTGTAAATAGACAGAACTGTAGGTATTGGGCCTTACAGAATTCACGATAAGTGTAGGAGTCACATATTCAGTCTCCAACACCAGTAAACGTTTGGGCAGATATAATAAGAAATAGAATCTTGGGCCCATATTTTTTTTTATGGCAACTTCACTAGCGCAAGGTATTTGCAATTTTTACAGCAAGAGTTGATTGCAATATTAACAGCTTTATACCCAAATCAAAATGAATCAGATATAAATACCTGATAACAGACTTTGGTATCAATAGGACGGTACACCACCTCATTACGCTCTTCCTGTTCGCAATTACTTGAATAACACCTTTCCATAACACTGGGTAGGGTGACGTAGAGCTATAGAGTGGCCACCTCATTCACCAGATCTTACGCCTCTTGATTTATTTCTTATGGGTTTATTTAAAAACCACAGTCTATGTTAATGAATCCGAAGACATTGATGATCTAAGAGAACGAATTTGACAATAAATACACAATATTGAGCTGAATATAATTGACTTAGTACAGAATGAATTTGTTTTGAGACTAGGACATTGTTAAATAGTTAATAGGTAATAGTTTTAACACGTTATTAGTTAATGTTTTTATTTTGTTTTGTTTATAAATAAATCAATTTTCACCATTAAAACTTTATTTGCATTTTTCTCGAAATTCTCTTTACACTTAGCAACTTAATAAAACTTTTATAACACTGCTCAAGATTGTTTTGTTATGTTATGTGAATATGTTATATCCAAAAAAAGGGTTGCCATTGAAAAAAATGCGCCCCGTTTAATCCTGCAAACGTCTACCGCTGTACTAAAGTATTTCAAAAGACGGCAAATTTAACACTCCGTCGGTCGCACCTCTTAGAGTCTCGTGGACGGTCGTACTGGATCTATGAGATCCATTTACCAAATTCTGATATTTACGGAAAAAACTAACTTTTTTTTCTTTAGGTCATAAAAAAAATGCAAATCATGTTTTTATAACTTTTATTAAAACTTTTACTAAAAAGGCTACTTTTTTAACAAAAATGTTAGGTCCTAAATTGGAGCCAAATGGTCTACTGTCTTTCTTTCTTGACGAATATCACGATCATCAAATCGAATTTTTCCTAACAAAAATTTGAATCTTTGTAACGACATAGTCAACCTAAATATTTCTATGCCGAAACCGTCGGTGCTCCAAAGATCTTCAAAGGTGTTTCTTCCAGCTTTATTGTCTCCAGCAATATACAGTAAGCCGATAAAAGCCTTAATTTAGATTTTATTGGTAGTTAGTGTATCCCGAGCCCGCGAAAAATTGTTACGAATTGTGGCGATGTACCGATTAGTATAATTAACAATCATATCCAACATAGTGTCGTCGAACAAGCACAGCCATGTATCCAATATGGTTTTTATATTTTTTGCCTTCTCTACTACACCAGGAAGTCTTGTAAGCAAATTAATTTTCTCGGTTTTCTTTCTGTTGGTGAATAGAGTTTTTTTCCAAGTCTCAACAACTTTCTTCCCGATTTTATTTTTGCGAATATAAAATGAGTCGTTGCCCTCTTCATTTTCAGAACGCGAATTTACATCACTCTGTTCAAAATTGGAGTCCTCTTCGTGCACCTCTATTTCTTCAGTTTCATCCATATCAAAATCTCCTTTATCTATATCATGACGAGGGTTCTTCCGATTGGATGACGAAGTGTTTTGTGCAGGTTCATCATCATCACTGTCGTCCAATAGATTTCCATCCAATGCATGGATTTTCAAATAGTTCTCTGCATTGTGAAGAAAAAATATATTTTGTGACGCCATTATGTCTTTGGGAAAAAATAGAAAAAATTGTTCATAAAATAAAAGAAGTTTTTTGAGAAAGTGCAAATTAGAAGAACACAACTTGAACGGTCGCATTGGATCTAACAGATCCAGTGCCCATATAACAATGAAATATCTTGTACCAAAGAAAACGATTCTTCTACAGTTAATTATACACGAAATGTAAAAATATATATGAAAATGGAAAAAATTGTGTAAAAAATTAATACTTACAAATTAGATCGCGTGGGATTTGATAGATCCAAGTGGTTCCCAGTCGAACAGTGCAGTCACTTTCAAGGTCGCAATCACACTTAATTATGTGGCTTCACTAATCAGGAGTATAGGTGGAGGGAGGACTTCCCACCACCCAGCTCTACTTGTTTACAATACACTACTACGTGGATCTCAGAGATCCGGAGCGACCGATGGAGTGTTAAAATACCTCTTGACGCCTTCGTGTTTTTGTACAAAAAAACATATTCTGGGATATTTTTCAGATATTGCAGACTTCTTTTCTACAGTGTATTAAGCCAGATTTTATAGATATTTGATATAAACAGTTTAGGGTGCATTAGCTCTAGAACATATTGGATTACATACAAATATATTTTCAAATTCACAGTACTAGAGGATAAAAGTCGAAAACCTCATAGTGCTAGAGGAGTGTATAGTTTATTTCATCGCTATTTACCAAATGAAAAATGTCAAAACATACCTTGGCTTGTTTTTATTGCTAGGCTCACGTAGACTGTTCCGTTTATCAGCAAGATAAGAGTTTTTTATTTGGCAAAGCGGCGACTACAAGGATGGGTGACCTATCGTATTCTCCTATAGAAGTGGATATAACAATAGAATTCGTACTGCAGCCCAACATGGTAGACTGGGTCCAGCATTGGTTGTGCCATTGTTTGCATGACATCGAGTCGTAACAGGGAGAGTTTGGCACTTTGCCGTGAGAATAAATGTATTTGTCCTCGTCTATACATGTAACCTTCATCTCTACAACCTGAGAGTTTCGGGGAAGAAAGTCAATTTCCCTGTGTGCAAAACTTTCATTAATAACCCTTTCAAATGAGGTATCACATACCTTGATCTCAATATAATTACAATATTTAAAGAAGTACCTGTCATTTCAGAAAGGGTTAAAGCGGAACGTATAAAATTCTGCTCAAGTAATGTCGCTTTAGAAACATAATTTGAAGTGTTTCAAGATTTTACTTAAAACTTGTAAACTGTGTAGCGAATGAATTGATCCATTACTTATGAGCCATAGTGTATGTGTCGTATATATACATAATATGTTTAATTTTTAGTTTTCATGAAATAGGTATCTACGACTATTCATCTATAATACAGTATATAAAAAACAAGACGGATAGATCAGATATAATTTTTATTGGACATTCTATGGCAACGTCATCATCTTTAGTATACGCATCACTAAAACCGAACGAAGCAAAAAATTCCATTAAAATTTTTATAGAAATGTCTCCAATTGCATATTTGCAACATGTAAGAAGTCCAGAAATATTTCTAGCTCCATTTGAGCCATTAATAAGGGTAACATTATATATTCTAGAGCCATGTTTATGAAATAATATAAGGCATTCATGCACAGGATGTTTCAGCTTTTTGTAGCTTTATCAGATTACATGGGATGGAATACCGATTTAGAAAAATATGCGGATTTATGGTCTAAAATATTTCTTTCTTAATATATAGACTGTTAATATTTAAAATTAAATATCTAAAAACCTTTCCAATTTGACCACAAGGGAGCTCTATTTTCAAGACACATTGCATATTCTATCTTCAAGACATTTGCATATTCTATCAAGAACCCAGAGGAATACCACGTCGATTGCAAATCAACGATGTGCTAATTGAATTCAAATGAAAGAAAAACAAATTACTAATTTGACGATTTCACTTGTTATTATAAAGGGTCTTTGAATATAAATGCTCGATTTTTAAACGTAAATAAAATAAGTTGTGTGTGAGATATCTATTCTTTTTTTTTTTTTTATTTGAAGAATATTTTATGGCATTAAACCGTTATATTCCATGGTGTAGAATATAAAGTCGTTCAAATGTCCGCCGTGGCTTTGCATAGTTGCATGTATTCGGTAGGTTCAATATTCGATGATTTAGTCGCATAAATCTGGCTCAATTTGCTGGATGGCGTTCGTTAGGTTGACTTTGAGGGCAATTGTTTGCGGTTTATTCGCATAGACCTGAAATTTAAGATAGTCCTAAAGGAAGAAGTCTAAAAGCATTAAGTCGCACTATCTCGGTGGCCAGTTCACGTCACCGCTGCGCGAGATAACCATGCCCTCAAATCACTGCATAAGTAAGTATTTATTTATTACATTATGCATTTTCAAAAGAAAATTTTATAAAGGTACTGCCTTAGGTTTTTGATGGAATGTGAAATTTTATGTGACAATAGAGTCGAACATAATAGTGTTGAACCCTACATTTTTGTTTCTATAGTGTGACTAAGAATAACTTTCATTTCAACACTCTTGAGTGTTGTAAACGAGATGTCTTAGGTAAGAAGTTCTGTATATTTTTCGTAATCAGCATTGTATCTTCTATAACATTATAGACTCTTACTACAAAAAACTGCAAAACCCTATTATAGGACAAAAACTATATCGTGGTGTCCACAGAACATTTATATTTGTATACCATAGAGATATAATGTAATGAGATACCTTTGATATGTTCCACTGAAATATAGACAATGGTTAGTTAATTTTATAGTTAATTGGGTCTCATTACATTCTTTCTCAATATTACATATATAGAAAGCGGCATGTTACTAGGTGGATTGGGATTGATTACTAGGTGGATTGAGATTGAAATTGTCTTTGATGAGAAGTCAACGACAATTAGTCAGTAACCGAAGTATAAGGCGGTATAATCAAAACCCGAAGTGGAGCGTCTAACAAATCACTGTGCGAGCACGAAATAAGTTTCTAAGTGTGCCTTAAATGTAACAAATAATAATAATAATAATAATAATAATAATAATAATAATAATAATAATAATAATAATAATAATAATAATAATAATAATAATAATAATAATAATAATAATAATAATAATAATAATAATAATAATAATAATAATAATAATAATAATAATAATAATAATAATAATAATAATAATAATAAATGGCTTGCCAAGATGGTGTATTTAACACGCTCGTCTATCGGAGTCGTGTCATGGGTATGGAGGTCCCTGATGTCAGCTGCAGGGCCTGCCGTAGGGCGCCGGAGACATTGATGCATTTACTGTCGGCTTGTCCGGTATATGCAGTCTCGGCCTATATCCATAGACACAACGCAGCGTTGCGGGTGCTTTATTATCATTTAAGGCACTCGTATCAGATAGACGAGACACCAGTGCTGCCTTACGCTCCGGGGGATATTGAGTCCGTTGTGGAAAACGAGAAGTGCCGAATATATTGGAACTATTCGTTTTCCACCGTCAGGCAAATACAAGCCAACAAGCCTGACGTAGTCCTCCTCGACCACCAAATCAGGACAATGTTCGTCATCGAGTTCTCGGCACCCGGTGATGGTAACATTGTTTTGAAAGAGGAGGAGAAACGGACAAAATATCGAGATTTAATCTTCGAACTCCGTAGACTCTATCCAGACCATACTGTTAAATTGAAGGTACTGATTATAGGAGCCCTTGGTGGAGCGAGAGATACACTGCTTTCTGAATTAAAGAACATACCGGCATGCCGAAACTCGGCAGAAATCTTAGCCGGTCGCATGCAGAAGGCCGTAATTCTCGGCTCACTACGTCTACTCAGGGCACACGACTCGGCCCAGTAATCACTAACCGAGCGGACGCGAGGAGTGATTGCTGGTATTACCAGCGCACCTTCTGTGTGAGTCGGAGCCACAGAAAGGGGTGACTGGCTTTTAGTAAAAAAAAAAAAAAAAAAAAAAAAAAAAAAAATAATAATAATAATAATAATAATAATAATAATAATAATAATAATAATAATAATAATAATAATAATAATAATAATAATAATAATAATAATAATAATAATAATAATAATAATAATAATAATAATAATAATAATAATAATAATAATAATAATAATAATAATAATAATAATAATAATAAATAAGCAGGAGGGGCCGCACAACATCCATCTGGCCTTTGGTGAGTAGCGACACCACTTACTCCAGCTGGGGTGCAAAACCGGACCGGCAGCACCAGCGCACCCGGGAGGGGATAACATATTCCCCTCTAGTGTCGGCCGTGGGCTTACTGGGCTAACTCCCCGGTAAGCCCGAACTTCTTGTTCCAAATGGCAGAAGAGGAGGCCCCCACGATCGACCCCGTTCGGATAGGGGTCATGGGCAAGGTGGTGGGGCCCAAATGGATGGATTGCCTGAAAACGACGCACGCCAACGACATGGACGCTTTGAGTGGACCGACAAGCTGAGGGACGACCTGCTGCATTGCTATGAAAGCAGTGAGCCCATACGGAGGGGATACATGGCACGTATGCATGCCCTGTGGTGTGAATTACACCCAGAGCATGATGCCTTCACGCCGCAGAATCTGCGTGATTATGTATCCTATCTTCGTGGAAAGGGCTATGTGAGGACTGCGCCCCGATTGGCGAATGAGGTAGCTGAAAGGCTGCCTAATGAACCAGTTGAGGATGCGGTCTTCACCGTTCCACCAATAGTAGAGGGCCTCAGTACCAGAAGGGGGTTACATCGCATAAGACCCCCTAGGCCACAAGACCTGGCCAAAGTGGATGCTGAAGTTCAAGCATCGCTTCCAGAAGAGGCCGACATCTGGCACATAAATTGTGCCCTGTACACTGCCGCCGAGAGCTTCTCTCCTATGGAGAGGGCGAACAACTCTTCCTCTCCGCGAGAGAGAGCGGAGTGGCGTGTACGGAAGATGGAGGCCAAGATCCAGTCGGCAAGACAACAGGTATCTCGTATCCAATGTGTGATGGACTATATGGCGGCCAATAGGCCTTTCACGTAAAAATTACGGCGAATCGCCGCTAATTTAAGACGCGTCCATCACACACTTAATGAGGTGGTGCTGCGTACCATCAAACAGCACTGCCTTGATAGGATACGGATGCTAGTGACATGCAAAAAGTCACTAGTGAGGCGGGCGCGAAGACTGGCGGAAAATAATTTATTCCGCCAAAAACCCTCGCGTCTATTCGAACCGCCTCAACCTGTTGTCGAAAATCCACCGACTGTAGATCAGGTGGAAAACTTTTGGAAGGCGCTGTACGAGCAGAAGCTCCCACTCCAAAGAGACACTCCAGCCCTGGCACACTTTGAAGACTTTTGCGAAGGTCTTCAGCGACCAGAAGAAGTGTGCCACCCGATAACCCCTGAAGAGGTTCAAAGGGCTCTTGCGGGCTCTAAGAACTTCGCTGCTCCAGGTCCCGACGGGATAAATAACTTCTGGTGGAAAAAATTACCTAGTATCCACCGCCATTTAGCCAGAATTTTTACCACCTGGCTAAATGGGGAGCAGCAAATTCCTTCTTGGGTTGTTGAGGGGCGAACCGTGCTAATCCCGAAGACCGGAAATTTGTCCAACCCAAAGAACTACCGACCGATAACCTGCTTAAACGCCTGTTACAAGGTGTTTACACGCATCTTGTACAGGCGAGTACTCCTAGCAGTTAAGCCGGTTTTCGAGGGGATATACGAACAACGAGGGTCTAAGAGGGGTGTCGATGGCTGCAAGGAGAATCTGTTGATTGACAGATGTATCACGCAGGACTCTGTGCAGTACAAGCGAAACCTTTCCATGGCCTGGATCGACTACCGCAAGGCATTCGATATGACATCGCATGAGCTAATAATTCACTTGCTCCAATGCCTTGTGGTGCCCGGTCCTATAGTGAGATGCATTCAAGAACTGATGCCGCTCTGGAGGACTCGGTTTACCATAACATCGGGTGATACTAGAGTCCGGACAGAGCCGGTGTCGTTTAGAAGGGGCGTGTTTCAGGGAGACTCCCTTAGCCCCCTTCTGTTTTGCATCTCACTGTTGCCGTTGTCCGTGTCCCTCAGGAAGACCCGTGGCTATAACTGCGGCACCCCCGGCGATCGGAGGCATAAGGTCACCCATCTATTTTACATGGATGACCTAAAACTTTATGCCTCCGGAGAAATGGAATTACGCCAGTCCCTGAGGGTGATGCAGGAGTACACGCAGGCCATCGGGATGGAGTTGGGGTTGGACAAATGTGCACTGGTTCATCTCAAGAGAGGACGAAGCCGGGAATACGCAGAGGATGCGCAGCTAGTAGACGGAAGCATCTTACATCACTTAGATGCCGGAGAGTCGTACGCCTACTTGGGTCTTGAGCAACGCTCCACCCAAGAGGTAGGTGTCGTAAAAAACGCTCTCCGCGGCAAGTATCAGCACCGCCTCCGACAGATCTGGTCTTCAGAACTGTCGGGGAAGAACAAGGTGTCTACAACAAACATGCTTGCCGTTCCGATCCTTGTCTACTCCTTCGGAGTAGTCAAATGGACACAGGAGGAGCTGCGACAACTCGACGTAGTAACCCGAAAGAGGATGCATCTCAGTAGGAGTTTGCATCCTAGATCGTCCGTTCCACGGCTATATCTCCCACGATATCGCGGAGGTCGTGGACTCTTGAGTTTGGAGTGTCTTCATAACAGGATGGTTCTGGATGGAGCCTGTAAAGTTATCAGGAGTTCGGATCCCCTTCTCTGCATGGTCCGAGATCACCAACATGCAGGGATAGGAGCATTTTTATTTAAGGCAGCACGTAGAGCAGCCGATGATCTCGGTCTCGTCTTCGATACCGAACGGGCCAATCACAACTCTGTCACCGAGTTGGAACCCGTTCAGTTAAAAGCCCAAGTAAAAGCTGCAGAGCATTTAAGAGCTCTGCAGCTTCACAAGGATAAGCCCATGCACGGGGTCTTCTATAGGAATATGGAAGCCCTGGGCTTATCCGAAAGGCTGACCTTTGCTTTCTTAAGGTCAGCCGGGCTAAATTCAGAGACCGAGGGATTCATCATGGCTTGCCAAGATGGTGTATTTAACACGCTCGTCTATCGGAGTCGTGTCATGGGTATGGAGGTCCCTGATGTCAGCTGCAGGGCCTGCCGTAGGGCGCCGGAGACATTGATGCATTTACTGTCGGCTTGTCCGGTATATGCAGTCTCGGTCTATACCCATAGACACAACGCAGCGTTGCGGGTGCTTTATTATCATTTAAGGCACTCGTATCAGATAGACGAGACACCAGTGCTGCCTTACGCTCCGGGGGATATTGCGTCCGTTGTGGAAAACGAGAAGTGCCGAATATATTGGAACTATTCGTTTTCCACCGTCAGGCAAATACAAGCCAACAAGCCTGACGTAGTCCTCCTCGACCACCAAATCAGAACAATGTTCGTCATCGAGTTCTCGGCACCCGGTGATGGTAACATTGTTTTGAAAGAGGAGGAGAAACGGACAAAATATCGAGATTTAATCTTCGAACTCCGTAGACTCTATCCAGACCATACTGTTAAATTGAAGGTACTGATTTTAGGAGCCCTTGGTGGAGCGAGAAATACACTGCTTTCTGAATTAAAGAACATACCGGCATGCCGAAACTCGGCAGAAATCTTAGCCGGTCGCATGCAGAAGGCCGTAATTCTCGGCTCACTACGTCTACTCAGGGCACACGACTCGGCCCAGTAATCACTAACCGAGCGGACGCGAGGAGTGATTGCTGGTATTACCAGCGCACCTTCTGTGTGAGTCGGAGCCACAGAAAGGGGTGACTGGCTTTTAGTAAAAAAAAAAAAAAAAATAATAATAATAATAATAATAATAATAATAAGAGGATGCATCTCAGTAGGAGTTTGCATCCCAGATCGTCCGTTCCACGGCTATATCTCCCACGACATCGCGGAGGCCGTGGACTCTTGAGTTTGGAGTGTCTTCATAACAGGATGGTTCTGGACGGAGCCTGTAAAGTTATCAGGAGTTCGGATCCCTTTCTCTGCATTGTCCGAGATCACGAACATGCAGGGATAGGAGCATTTTTATTTAAGGCAGCACGTAGAGCAGCCGATAATCTCGGTCTCGTCTTCGATACCGAACGGGCCAATCACAACTCTGTCACCGAGTTGGAACCCGTTCAGTTAAAAGCCCAAGTAAAAGCTGCAGAGCATTTAAGAGCTCTGCAGATTCACAAGGATAAGACCATGCACGGGGTCTTCTATAGGAATATGGAAGCCCTGGGCTTATCCGAAAGGCTGACCTTTGCTTTCTTAAGGTCAGCCGGACTAAATTCAGAGACCGAGGGATTCATCATCGCTTGCCAAGATGGTGTATTTAACACGCTCGTCTATCGGAGTCGTGTCATGGGTATGGAGGTCCCTGATGTCAGCTGCAGGGCCTGCCGTAGGGCGCCGGAGACATTGATGCATTTACTGTCGGCTTGCCCGATATATGCAGTCTCGGCCTATATCCATAGACACAACGCAGCGTTTCTGGTGTTTTATTATCATTTAAGGCACTCGTATCAGATAGACGAGACACCACTGCTGCCTTACGCTCCGGGGGATATTGAGTCCGTTGTGGAAAACGAGAAGTGCCGAATATATTGGAACTATTCGTTTTCCACCGTCAGGCAAATACAAGCCAACAAGCCTGACGTAGTCCTCCTCGACCACCAAATCAGGACAATGTTCGTCATCGAGTTCTCGGCACCCGGTGATGGTAACATTGTTTTGAAAGAGGAGGAGAAACGGACAAAATATCGAGATTTAATCTTCTTAAAGAGCATACCGGCATGCCGAAACTCGGCAGAAATCTTAGCCGGTCGCATGCAGAAGGCAGTAATTCTCGGCTCGCTACGTCTACTCAGGGCACACGACTCGGCCCAGTAATCACTAACCAGGCGGACGCGAGGAGTAATTGCTGGTATTACCAGCGCACCTTCTGTGTGAGTCGGAGCCACAGAAAGGGGTGACTGGCTTTTAGTAAAAAAAAAAATAATAATAATAATAATAATAATAATAATAATAACGAATAAACGAGAAGTGCCGAATATATTGGAACTATTCGTTTTCCACCGTCAGGCAAATACAAGCCAACAAGCCTGACGTAGTCCTCCTCGACCACCAACTCAGGATAATGTTCGTCATCGAATTCTCGGCACCCGGTGATGGTAACATTGTTTTGAAAGAGAAAGAGAAACGGACAAAATATCGAGATTTAATCTTCGAACTCCGTAGACTCTATCCAGACCATACTGTTAAATTTAAGGTACTGATTATAGGAGCCCTCGGTGGAGCGAGAGATACACTGCTTTCTGAATTAAAGAGCATACCGGCATGCCGAAACTCGGCAGAAATCTTATCCGGTCGCATGCAGAAGGCCGTAATTCTCGGCTCGCTACGTCTACTCAGTGCACACGACTCGGTAGCACTAACCGAGCGAACGCGAGGAGTGATTGCTGGTATTACCAGCGCACCTTCTGTGTGAGTCGGAGCCACAGAAAGGGTGACTGGCTTTTAGGAAAAAAAAAAAATAAACCGGGGTGCAAAACCGGACCGGCAACACCAGCGCACCCGGGAGGGGATAACAGATTCCCCTCGAGTGTCAGCCGTGGGCTTACTGGGCTAATTCCCCAGTAAGCTCGAACTTCTGGTTCCAAATGGCAGAAGAGGAGGCCCCCACGATCGACCCCGTTCGGATAGGGGTCATGGGCAAGGTGGTGAGGCCCAAATGGATGGATTTCCTGGAGACGACATACGCCAAAGACATGGACGCTTTGAGTAGACCGACGAGCTGAGGGACGACCTGCTGCAATGCTATGAAAGCAGTGAGCCCATACGGAGGGGATACATGGCACGTATGCATGCCCTGTGGTGTGAATTACATCCAGAGCATGATGCCTTCACGCCGCAGAATCTGCGTGATTATGTATCCTATCTTCGTAGAAAGGGCTATGTGAGGACTGCGCCCCGATTGGCGAATGAGGTAGCTGAAAGGCTACCTAATGAACCAGTTGAGGATGCGGTCTTCACCGTTCCACCAATAGTAGAGGGCCTCAGTACCAGAAGGGTGACATCGCATAAGACCCCCTAGACCACAAGACCTGGCCAGAGTGGATGCTGAAGTTCAAGTATCGCTTCCAGAAGGGGCCGACATCTGGCACATAAATTGTGCCATGTACACTGCCGCCGAGAGCTTCTCTCATATGGAGAGGGTGAATAACTCTTCCTCTCCGCGAGAGAGAGCGGAATGGCGTGTACGGAAGATGGAGGCCAAGATCCAGTCGGCAAGACAACAGGTATCCCGTATCCAATGTGTGATGGACTATATGGCGGCCAATAGGCCTTTCACGCAAAAATTACGGCGAATCGCCGCTAATTTAAGACGCGTCCATCACACACTTAATGAGGTAGTGCTACATACCATCAAACAGCACTGCCTTGATAGGATGCGGATGCTGGTGACATGCAAAAAGTCACTAGTGAGGCGGGCGCGAAGGCTGGTGGAAAATAATTTGTTCCGCCAAAAACCCTCGCGCCTATTCGAACCGCCTCAACCTGTTGTCGAAAATCCACCGACTGTAGATCAGGTGGAAAACTTCTGGAAGGCGCTGTACGAGCAGAAGCTCCCACTCCAAAGAGACACTCCAGCCCTGGCACACTTTGAAGACTTTTGCGACGATCTTCAGCGACCAGAAGAAGTGTGCCACCCGATAACCCCTGAAGAAGTTCGAAGGGCTCTTGCGGGCTCTAAGAACTTTGCTGCTCCAGGTCCAGACGGGATAAATAACTTCTGGTGGAAAAAATTATCTAGTATCCACCGCCATTTAGCCAAAATGTTTACCACCTGGCTAAATGGGGAGCAGCAAATTCCTTCTTGGGTTGTCGAGGGGCGGACCGTGCTAATCCCGAAGACCGGAGATTTGTCCAACCCAAAGAACTACCGACCGATAACCTGCTTAAACGCCTGTTACAAGGTGTTTACACGCATCTTGTACACGCGAGTACTCCTAGCAGTTGAGCCGGTTTTCAAGGGGATATACGAACAACGAGGGTCTAAGAGGGGTGTCGCTGGCTGCAAGAAGAATCTGTTGATTGACAGATGTATCACGCAGGACTCGGTGCAGTACAAGCGAAACCTTTCCATGGCCTGGATCGACTACCGCAAGGCATTCGATATGACATCGCATGAGCTAATAATTCACTTGCTCCAATGCCTTGTGGTGCCCGGTCCTGTAGTGAGATGCATTCAAGAACTGATGCCGCTCTGGAAGACTCGGTTTACCATAACATCGGGTGATACTAGAGTCCGGACAGAGCCGGTGTCGTTCAGAAGGGGCGTGTTTCAGGGAGACTCCTTTAGCCCCCTTCTGTTTTGCATCTCACTGTTGCCGTTATCCGTGTCCCTCAGGAAAACCCGTGGCTATAACTGCAGCACCCCCGGCGATCGGAGGCATAAGATCACCCATTTATTTTACAAAGATGACCTAAAACTTTATGCCTCCGGAGAAAGGGAATTACGCCAGTCCCTGAGGGTGATGCAGGAGTACACGCAGGCCATCGGGATGGTGTTCGGGTTGGACAAATGTGCCCTGGTTCATCTCAAGAGAGGGGGAAGCCGGGAATACGTAGGGGATGCGCAGCTCGTAGGCGGAAGCATCTTACATCACTTAGATGCCGGACAGTCGTACGCCTACTTGGGTGTTGAGCAACGCTCCACCCAAGAGGTAGGTGTCGTAAGAAAACTCTGCGCGACAAGTATCAGCACCGCCTCCGACAGATCTGGTCTTCAGAACTGTCGGGGAAGATCAAGGTGTCTGCAACGAATATGCTTGCCGTTCCGATCCTTGTCTACTCCTTCGGAGTAGTCAAATGGACACAGGAGGAGCTGCGACAACTCGACGTAGTAACCCAAAAGAGGATGCATCTCAGTAGGAGTTTGCATCCCAGATCGTCCGTTCCACGGCTATATCTCCCACGACATCGCGGAGGCCGTGGACTCTTGAGTATGGAGTGTCTTCATAACAGGATGGTTCTGGACGGAGCCTGTAAAGTTATCAGGAGATCGGATCCCCTTCTCTGTATAGTCCGAGATCACGAACATGCAGGGATAGGAACATTTTTATTTAAGACAGCACATAGAGCAGCCGATGATCTCGGTCTCGTCTTCGACACCGAACGAGCCAATCACAACTCTGTCACCGAGTTGGAACCCGTTCGGTTAAAAGCCCAAGTCAAAGCTACAGAGCGTTTAAGAGCCCTGTAGCTTCACAAGGATAAGCCCATGCACAGGATCTTCTATAGAAATATAGAAGCCCTGTGCTTTTCCGAAAGGCTGACCTTTGCTTTCTTAAGGTCAGCCGGGCTAAATTCAGAGACCGAGGGATTCATCATGGCTTGCCAAGATGATGTATTTAATACGCTCGTCTATCGGAGTCGTGTCATGGGTATAGAGGTCCCTGATGTCAGCTGCAGGGCCTGCCGTAGGGCGCCGGAGACATTGATGCATTAACTGTCGGCTTGTCCGGTATATGCAGTCTCGGCCTATATCCATAGACACAACGCAGTGTTGCGGGTGCTTTATTATCATTTAAAGCACTCGTATCAGATAGACGAGACACCAGTGCTGCCTTACGCTCCGGGGGATATTGAGTCCGTTGTGGAAAACGAGAAGTGCCGAATATATTGGAACTATTCGTTTTCCTCCGTCAGGCAAATACAAGCCAACAAGCCTGACGTAGTCCTCCTCGACCACCAAATCAGGACAATGTTCGTCATCGAGTTCTCGGCACTCGGTGATGGTAACATTGTTTTGAAAGAGGAGGAGAGACGGACAAAATATCGAGATTTAATCTTCGAACTCCGTAGACTCTATCCAGACCATACTGTTAAATTGAAGGTACTGATTATAGGAGCCCTTGGTGGAGCGAGAGATACACTGCTTTCTGAATTAAAGAACATACCGGCATGCCGAAACTCGAAAACGAAAAAAAAAAATTGATATTTACGAGGTTGTTGAAAGGTTGACTCACAATAAATGGGCTTATTTAAGTATTTGCGATAATTAACTTTCTTTTCCCAAACTCTATAGTTTTGGTTTTAAAGAATGTACTGTATTTTAAAATACAACGTATAATACCAGTTTTTATGGCTTATTCATCCGTAGTATTAATTTTATACAAGTAAATAATTATTTAATATTGTTAGGGCCCCTAATTACTTAAACACAGACAGTGCCAAACAACATACCCCCAGAAATTCCGACATATTACTAAACAAAATCTCGATCGTCTTGATCCAGTCAAATGTAGATGTCGGCACTTCAGATCTTAATTCCTGTTGCCAAATTAGTGTTTTACAAGTAACTGTATCAACTTCTTTAAACTATTTATTTCTTAAACTTCCTTATTAAGTATCAAATATGTAACATACGAAAATACATAATAAATATTTAATCTGGCAACACTGGTCTATTTAGAATATCAATCGCAGATCTCGACGGGTGCTAATAGTACATACGAAGTTTACCCCTATTTTGTAAAAAAGTTATCATATACACCCAAGCATTCGCCTAGTAGCCTGCCACTTACTGTATTCATGTACCTACAGATGAAACCACAGTACTACGAACACGGGGTAGCAATTTGCGCAGTTTATACTCATTCGTTTATTATCAACGTGGTGTAAAGATCGAAGCGGGAGTTTGAATACGGGAGTTATCTCTTGCCTTACTCGACCACCATAATCCAAGCAGTTATTAATACAGGTCAAAGAAGGTCAAAAGGATACTGATAAGAGTATTAAGGGAGCACGTGATAGGTCCTTTTCTTATACAAGAAATCTAACTGGCCTTAAGTACTTGTATTTATTACAATAACAAATCCCGAAATTCGTCCATTATTGTCACACACATAATTACGTTTGGCCAACAACATTTAAATATTTTTCCAAACCACATATTTACATGCAAGCGAACCATTTTGTAGCCAAGATCAAAACAAAATCATCAATTTTTCATCTAACGATTTATTTTTATGGGGATACTGTCAATCAACGATCTACATAATATATTCACGACAATCGATCTAAGTAAAGACTACGACTAAAAATTCGTTTTGCAGATACTATGTTAATTGTCAGAAGAAACATTTGAATAGGTTGATTATTTACTTATTTTTAAATATATTATTTTAAATATTTATCATTTACTGCAGACAAAATACCCCTTCTGTACACACTGTGGCTTTCACTGTATATTTTTTCGTCTTTATTATATTTCACGTATTAACGAGAATTATTTTAATTGTAGAGAATATTTAATGCATTGAAAATGGGATCTGTGTTCACGAGTACCTCTCTAGAGCACTATATAAAAAACATGTTTATATTTTTGCCATTCAAAAAAGTAGTGGTAATTATATTATCATTTCTTTGTGGATGGACACCCGACGAATTTGAACCAGTAAGTTTATCTTTTTTTTTCTCTTTTATTATAGAAATATCACATATATTAATATTACGTATTAGAATTTTTTAAATAAGGCTAATAATACGAGCCCAGTCTCATAATAGTTCGGCCAGGCATAATTTTATAACTAATATATTTAAATAAAAATAATAACACTCTCAAAACTATTTTATGAAAGAAAAATATTGGAACAGCAACAAAGTATAAACTTTTAATTTAAATATGACGAAATATTACTATGTTATGATGTATCAATGACAAGTTTCTTAATAAAAACATTAAGATTAGCTGTTCAGAATAGTTCGGCCCTTCATCAATACTGTATTACTTCACCTTTACTAACAATAATAGCTTCAGTTCTGGCAGGCATTGTATCTATCAGCTTGGCACACTCTTCAGGAAACGTGTTGTCCCAAATTTCTTGCAATTTGGTACGTAGATCGTTAACTGAACGGACTGGATGTTTGCGCAACTGTTTTTTTCATATTATGCCACAATGTTTCTATTGACGAGAGGTCTGGACTCCTAGAGAGCCATTCCATAACAGGGACATTATGTTCTGTAAACCAACCTTTGACAATTTTTTCTGTATCACAGGCAGCACCGTCCTACTGGAAGATGTACTGCGCGTCAGTGCCTTGACATATTGGTATTGACGGCAATAAAATTTATTTAAATTTTTTTGCTCTCACAGTACCATCTACGAAATGTAATTTTCCTACGCGTTTATTACTTTTATTCTTTATTTAGCGTTTAGTTGTGTAGCGTTAATACAGAAATATTTTTTACAATAGCTTACCTTTATAGTACCACAATTTCTTTTGCACTGGATCGTCGATTTGTTGTCCTTCCTCTTCAGAACATGTTGATTCAAGCGTGAAATTTAGGATGGTCGATCAGTTTTCTTCCTTTATACAAATTGATAATGCACTGTAGATTTAGGCAGCGAATACGTAGCAGATATTTTCCGAGCCAAAATTCCCTGTCTATGAATATTAACAATAATTGATTTTCGCATATTGTCACTTAATGCCACGTCACGTGCCTATTTTTTTAGAAAAGTTTAGCAGACGCGTCCAAAATACACATAATATCCGTTTCACTTTGACAACAATTGAGATTCTATTTTATTTTAAAACGCTACACAAATGTTTAGCATAATATATATTTCAGCAACTGGCCGAACTATTGTGAACCGCGAATCTTAATGTTTTTTATTAATAAACTTGTCATAACGTAGTACTGTTTTATCATATTTAAGTTAAAAGTTTATACATTGTTTCTGTTACCAATATTTTTCTTTAATAAAATAGTTTTGAGTATGTTATTAGTTTTATTTAAATATATTAGTTGTAAAATTATGCCTGGCAAAACTATTATGAATTTGGGCTCGCATATGTAAAATATTTCAATGAATCAATAAATGTCAGGATCTGTTCTATATATTATCCATCAACCATATACAGGATGGGCCACGGTGGATGGAGTATTAAAAGTATATGGAAAACGGATCTACCGATTGCTTTGAAATATTGGTTACCAAAATACTCGAGTATGATCTATGCAACTAAAATATTTTCGAAAGTGCGGTGTTGCCACTTATACGTAAAACCGGCAACATCTTCGTTATTTTAAATAGAATATCCTGCATATTTTTGCGTTTTTGGATTGTCGTCTCTTTCTGAGTAACTTTTGTTAATATTTCCCTATATATATATATATATATATATATATATATATATATATATATATATATATATATATATATATATATATATATATATATATATATATATATATATATATATATATATATATATATATATATATATATCTATTGCCAAGAGATATGTTATCGAAAATAAAAGGAATGGTATAAGCATGGGTATCATATTACACCTCCTTCCCTAGGTGGAAGGCTATCAGGTTCTGAAGGACCTGTAGGCTTCTTAAGAAGTTATATTTTTACTTTTTGGTGGCAAAACTTGAGGTATATATAAATAAGCAAGCCCATGAACAGTATAGATAATAAAATATAAAACATAGTATTCTGAGAATTGTTTTTTCCAAAGTCTTTAATCCGCACAGGGTGTAGGCTACCAAGTTGGGTGGAAAGGTCTGCTAGGTCCTGTAGTTTGATGTCCTGAAGGTGGAGTTCTGCGGTTGGGGTTGAGTTCAATTTGAAGGTAGGTAACGTCAGGGACGTTTCGTCGGGAAGCTCGTGATTGGCGTTGAAGATGTCGTCGTTGATAATTACGGGGCAGCTCTCTAAAGTAACAATTGAGGGCTGCTCGATAAAGTGGTCCATGGGGGTGTTACAATTTTCTTCGATTCTGGTTTTTTGTATTGGGACGACTATGAGTTGTGTCTCTGCAATTTGTTCAACTATGGTAGCTCCGAGTCGTACGCTGGTTAGATTACATCGTGGATTTTCTCCTTGTAGAATAGGAAGGTAGCACTCGTCGTGATTGTATGGGCTATCCTTTCTACACAGGCATACATTTTCTAGCCGTGGACAGGAATCCTCTTTCCAAAAGGTGAGTTTGGTTCGTAAACTTGCAATGAGATAGGGTTTTGTTGGTATAAGAACTTTGGATTGGTTAGGCGTGGGAATCAAATGGTAAGTATAGTAAGGTGCTTGGATGGCTATTGGCACTGACAATTTTATGTAGATTTTAAGATCTTTAACCGTTGCTGAGATATGAAAAAATTAAGGTAACTATGCATATTACTAAAATGTATCAGTTGATCTCGTTTATATAGACTCGAGAGTTTAGTTAAAATAATTTGTATATTTGGGACTGGCAAAAAATAGGTGTGAATGATATTATGCTGAGCCATGGCGACTGCATTCTCTAAAGTGTTTAATAATTCTAAAAATATATTAAATTCGTTTTTTATAGTGACACCAGTTTCAAAGTATGACCAGTCTTGTTGAACTTCTTTGAACGTTTTGAAGAGTAGTTCTATATTCGCGTTTATTTGGGTTAGACTTTGATTAACTTTGTCGCTAAGAGCTTTAAATAGAGAAGTTCTTAAATTAATTTCGTGCGTTAGAGTTTCCTGATTGGACATTAATGTATCCATTTTAGAATGGAGTTCTTGCACATCATTGTCATCGGCAGTACCAAATAATATTTTTTGAACGGAACCTATAGCGTTTATAAGTCCACGTTTAAGTCTGACTTCAGGATTCCTAAAATTATTTAATTTATATTCGGTCAAGTTTACGACGTATTTTAACTGTTGATTAATAGTACTATTAGAATATTTATGTTTATTTTGGAAAAAGCTTAGGTCGGATTTTAATTTGTATAAATTGTTCGTTACGTCCTTTAAATCGATAATGTGAATAAAGTCATGTTGTGATTGTATTATTTTAGTTTCACATGTTAGGCGATTTATGTGAATGGAGTTTCGTATAGTCTCTATTCGGATCGCGGAGGCGTAGTGAATAAGAGTGAGAAGGACCAGGTTGGTACTTAATTGTAATTGGAGGGATTTTATCCTCAAAGTCAACACCTTCATCTGTCTCGCTGCTTAGTTCAATAGGTTGAATTTCCTCTGGGGGTTTTTCCTGTAAAGAAGGTTCAGTATTAACCTTTTGTTCGCTTTTCTTTTTCTTAAGCCTGGGTTTTCGTTTGATATAGGCTTTATGATATTTGCCTTGAGCATGTGCCTTACGTTGAAACGGTTTTAGAGTGGGACCTAAGTCTTCTACTACTTTAGTTTGAATGAATTTTTCGTTTAGTTTCCCGCGTGCTGGATTTGCAATATATACGTCTTCGTTGGGTTCAAAAGTTTCCGGTAGTTCGCGTGTTTCATTGGCTTTTTCTAAGACTCGCATTTTAGATTTGTTTAACTTGGTTTTTATTTGATCGTAAAGGTTTGCAAGAACATTTTTATGGGTGTTAATGTATTCTGAAAGTATCCGTTCTTCATTAATATCGAAAGGGTCAGGGCGTTCGTCTCCACGAATTATATCGATAGGACACATTTTGGTGCTTGAATGAATTGTATGATTGTAACCTATAACTGCGATTTGTACTAGATAGTCTAAGGGTGCATTTGGGTTTTCATGTTTAAGACATCGGACACTGTCTAATAAAGTAGAGTGGAATCGTTCGATGTTGCCGTTGCTACTATGTCCTTGTATTGAAGTAAAGGTTAGTTTTATTTTGTGCAGATTACAGAAATCTTTCATCATCGCGTTGTTAAATTCTAGGCCAGTATCCACCAGGATTCCATAGGGTAGTCCATGACGTTCGATAAATTTCAGTAGCGCACGTTGTATTGACATGCCTTTCTTAGTTTCGACGGGGTAAGCTTGAGCTATTTTCGAAAAGGTATCAATGATCGTAATGAATTTTTGTCCTTGGATATCTAGAGTATCAATGTTTATGGTCTCAAAAGGTTTCGTGGGCGTTTCAGTATATTGAAAGATTGGTTTCACCGGGTGACGGTCGGTTTTGCACGTTTTGCATGTTTCGCATTTGGCGATAAAGTCCCGTACGTGATCAAACATGTTAGGCCAGAAATATTTCTTAATTAAAGCTTGGTGGGTAGCCATTACTCCTTTGTGTGTAACTTTGCCTTCGTGGTTATAACGTATCTTCAGTTGTTGTTCTTGTTCTGATGTTACGTCTTCTACTTTCTTCTTGCAAATTAAAAACTTGAGCCAATGAGATAAGTGGTTTTGAAGGATTCTGATGATCTTATTTTCTAACTCTGGTTGCTCGAAGTATAGAGCATGTATGGTGGTGTTACTTTGAACGAATGGAGATAAAAATTTAAAAATTTCTTCGTCGGATGAGCGTGATTTTAAGTTGAAGTGATGTTCTTTAACTTTGGGGAAAGGCTGTATTGCATAATGCGAATTAACTTTATTACTATCCTTTTCCAGGAGGATCCATCGGTTGTTATACCTATTTAAGGGTGTTTCGGAGTATTTGACTTCTAGAATGGGGTTTTTGTGGCTAGAGTGAATAGTCTGGTTAGTTCTTGAGGGCGGCGCGCGATTTGGGTCGTCTATTGAATTTAAGTCGTCTAAAACTTCTTGGAACTTTTCTGGGTCTGGTTCTGGTAGATTATCGAGTAAAATACTTACATCGGGGGCGTTATTTATCATTGACATATTGTCTTCTTCTATTGCGTTAAGTTCATCAATTTTGATACGCGAGAGCGGGTCAGCTTGGTTTGTTTTTCCTTTTTTGTACTTTATTTCGTATTGGTATTCTTCCAATTTTGGACGCCATCTTACTAGTCGCGAGTTAGGGTCCTTTAGGTTGAACAGCCACTGCAAAGACTGATGGTCGGTTTCAATTATAAATTTAACGCCAAACAAGTAAGGTCGGAAGTATTTAACGGAATTTACGATGGCTAGCAACTCCTTCTCAATTGTGCTATAATTACATTCAGCAGGGTTCAATGTCCTGTTTATTAAAGTCGGGGTAAGCTAGGATAGGCTCATTGCAGAGTAAATCCTTGCAAGTTTCAAAGCAATTGCGGTAGTCTTGGGTTAACTCGATTTTTTGGTCCTTTTTGAGGCAATTGGTAAGGAGTTTAGTTACACGAGCGAAGTTGGGGACAAATTTGCGGTAAAATCCGAGCAATCCTAAGAAACTCTTGATTTGCTTCGCCGTTTTTGGGATTGGAAATTCTTTAATTCTTTAATTAATTCTTTAATTTATCTTCTTCGGGTTTGGCTTGATACCATCTTGGGTTATAATGTGGCCAAGAAATTCCACGTGTTTACAGAGGAATTCCGATTTGTCCAATTGAATCTTCAGGTTGGCCTTTTCGAGGGTTTTAAATACCAGTTCCGTTCCAGGTTTTGTAGGTGTTCTTGTAACGACGTGCTGAAAATTATGATGTCGTCCATGTATACGAAGCATATTTTATTCTGCAGATCTTTTAATATATTATCCATCACCCTCTGGAACGTTACAGGCGCATTCTTGAGGCCAAATGGCATCCGTACGTATTCGAAGTGGCCATTCTCTATGTTGAAAGCAGTTTTTTCTATGCTGTCAGGGTGCATCTCAATCTGGTGGAACCCTGAAGCGAGGTCGAGAGTCGTGAAATATTGGCATCTGCCCAGTTTGTCCAGTATATCCGCTATGTTAGGTAACGGGTATCTATCAGTCTTGGTTTTGTCATTTAACTTCCTGTAGTCGACCACAAGCCTCCATTTTTGTTTGCCGCTCGCATCGAGTTTTTTCGGCACGATCCAAATGGGGGAGCTATAAGCGCTGGAGCTAGGTCGAATGATCCCATCTTGTAACATTTTATCAATTTGCAATTGTACTTCTTTTTGGTGGACATAAGGATACCTATATGATTTTGCGTGAACGGGGGTGTCATCGGTAGTTTTTAATCTGGTGTTTGACTTCGTTTGTGAAGGTTAATTTGTCACTAGGGAAGTGAAATACGTGTGAGTAATTTTTACAGAGTTCAAGAAGGTTAAAACGTTCCTCTTCATTGAGATGGTCAGTGCGTAGAAGATTTTGTATGTGTTGATTGGTGAAATTGAGAGAATTATGAGTTGGCTTATTGTTTTTTGAAATTTGGGGTTCAAAACCAGTATACTCGGAATAGAGTTGAACATCAATTGGTGTATCGAATTTAGCCGTGATAGGGTTAAATATTTCGACTTGAGCTAGGCCATTCTTGGCTTTGCTTATACCAAAAGGAATAAGATAATTGTCGGTTTTTTGAAATGGGATGAGAATTTCGCCGTTGTCAATAGAGACAGGGATTTCTCGAATAATACATTCGACGGGATTTAAAGAATAAGTACGTGAAATTTCTTTGGGTTGTCGAATAGAAATTGGAATCTGGAAGTAGTCATTATAGATAAGATGATTTTGGAAATCTATTTGGATACCTAACGTTTGTAGGTCTTCGAAACCGAAAATACCATCATAGAAATCATGGAAATCATACAGAAGTACGTTTAAATCGAAGTCTATATTAAATTCTTTAAATAGAGGGATGTTTGCCTGGAATTGACAAGTCGATTTGCCGGTTGAAGTTTTGATAAGTGTTTCATGAGAGAAAATATGGTTGGGGTAATATTTTTGAATTATTTCAGGACGAATTATGGTCTTTGATGATCCGGTATCGATCAGTAATTTTAAAGGGGGTTCTCGAATATTAATATATGGAAGCGAACACGGTGTATTGGCAGAGTTTAGTTCTACTATGTCCGGTTGTTTATATTCGGGGCTGCAGGAAAATTTTGTTCTTGACTTTCTTCATAATCATTCGGTATATTCTCTTCGTTTCCATTTCCGTCGTTTAAGTATACCCATTCTTCTCCTTGTGGATTTTCTTCTGGGAGGTCTATTTGACTTGTTGAGGGTTCGTCGTAAGGTGTCAGTGGGGTATTGTCCATCCAGCAGGGATTCTGCGATGTAGGATCCGTTTCTTGATTAAAAAGTTCTTCTACCATGTACTTCGGCTGGTTGTATCTTGGTTGCCAGTTGTGGTTTGGGGCGTTCTGAGTTCTTGATGTACTAGGCTGTTGTCTAGTTGCATTCGTTCCACTGATTCCAGACATTGGGGTAGGTCTAGCGAATTTTTGGTTCGGGTTTGGTCTCCACACATTTACGTTGGATCTATTATTTTGGTTTTGTTGTATTTGGGTGCCAAAGGGGCGTTGTTGTTGTATATTATGGTTTTTAAAATTACCAGGGTTATTAAAATTGTTTGCATAATTGTTAGGTTGAGACTGAAATATTGGTAATCGCACCGGTTGATTCGTTTGTTGGCGTGGTTTAGGCATTGGTAACATCGGATATCGAGGTGTTGTACTCTGTCGTCCGAGCGCGAAGCGTTTGAACTCATCGTATTTAACCTGCTCGTCGATAAAAGTAATGGCGTGTTCTAATTCAGTAATGGCGGTATTATACCTAAGCATGTTTTCATAATTAAGGGGCATATTCATTTTGTAAATATTAAAAACTTGGTTCTTATAAAACGATATAGACCCAGCCTTTTCATTTATTGGTATGTTTGATAACTGAATTTTTGAAATTATTTTAGATTTAAGTTCAATTAAACGATTGCCAAAATTAATCAAATGTTCGTTTGGTTTTAATCTACAATTTTGTAATTCTAGCTGTAATGTTTCTAAACTTTTATGGTCTGAAAAGTTAGTGGAAAAAAGATTTCTTATTTCAGGCCATGTTTGAATATCAGGTCTACTGTTCAAAAATTGAAGAGCTTTGCCCTTAATTTTAGTTTTTATGCAGCTTACTATAATTCTAATATCTAGGGGAACATTTGAATTGCACACTTCCATTAGATTTTCAACAGCATCAAAGAAATTACTTATTTCCGTTTCTTCGCCAGAAAAAATCGGAACAAATTCAGAAATGTTCTTAAGTTTATGCAAATCTAATTCAGACATCTTGTTAAATGAAAGAGTGTTATTCAAAAGATCAGAAATATCCGAAATCTCATCTTTACTTAAAGTGTGAGAATAATCTTCGTCGTCTGAAGAGTATAAACTTGTCATAAAATTCAACTGATGATTTCTTAGCAATGCAAATAAAAAATAGAATAACAAATAAAAATTCAACTGGTAATTTATTAGCAATGTAAATAAAAATAAAAATAAAATAAAATAAAAGTAAGGAAAAATTAAAAATTAAAATTCTTTAAACAGTAAAATGAATGGTAATTATTTAATCTCTACTGAAGTTATCTTTAAAATTATTAAAATGTTTTAATAAATTTAATTTTTTGTTTTTTGAATTCTTAACCTAATCTTTTTAATTTGTACGATACAAAAAATAAAAAGCTTCCCTTAGAATATCGCACGATGCGGGACTCCAAGAGGTTGTCACTAAAATTACACACTTTCCAAAAGTAGCTTGAAAATTGTCAGTGCAAGAATAGGGACGGGTGAACAGGAATAATGCAAGTTTACTTACGTTTGGTGCCGTTGTGCTCTGGGATTACGTTTTGAAGATTCTGGATAGTTGAACCGTTGAGACGGACGATCAGCGGCTTCTGATTCTTCGGGAAATTGAAGAGTGTTCGATACACAGCAGAAACGTTGAACAACTATCCACTACCGACTGCGCCAGTAATACAAGTGAGACACGGGGTTGACACAACAAAACGTTTATTTCAAACTTACAAGATTCACTGTTAGTAATGAAGGACAGAAATGAGTATTTATAAAGTTTCTTATCTAAGGGCTGTGTCAGCTTCTGTTGAGATAAATGATTCAAATAATTATATTACGTTAAGCGTAATATTGCCAAGAGATATGGTATCGAAAATAAAAGGAATGGTATAAGCATGGGTATCATATTACATATATATATATATATATATATATATATATATATATATATATATATATATATATATATATATATATGTCAAGCCGTTATCGAGATAATAATTATTTTCTGAATTTATTGCCAAAAATGTTACTTTCAGTAAATCGTGTTTTCTCCTTCCTACGCAGCCAATTGAAAGATAATTTTTCGGTTGTGGCTAGGCAAGGCCTGGTGGCATCTTCTTCATTAATCAAATGTTTCTAATATCATACAGGGTGAATCAGAGAATGCTTTCTATAAGTGCAATGCAATACAAACGCAATTTTAATGGATTTGTTTATTATTCATGGACAGTGCAATAAGATTATCAACAGAACTTGTAGAATATTTAATGAGAAGTATCCGAATTTGCCGCTGATGAACAACAGAAGGTTTCTACGAATTCAGAGAAATTTTATAAATTTTGGTTCGTCATTAAGAGAACCAAGAAATTTACGTGACATCTGACGAGGTAAATGAAATAAATGTGCTAGTATATTTTCATGTAAATCCCCAGTATTCTATACGTTGTGCTGAACAGGATTTAGGATTGCCATATTCATCCATTCGAAGAATACTAGCAAACCATAAAATGCATAATTATAAATTTACAAGAGTCCAATTTCTCATGCCTGAGGATTATCTACGGAGAATAGAATTTTGTGAAATGTTGCTAGTACGTATGCAGGAGGACCCCAATTTTTTAAAGAAAATTATATGGACTGATAAATCCAAATTTTTTAGGGAAGGGATTTGTAACACACGAAATCGTCACCATTGGACCACGGACAACCCCCACACTCCTAGTGAGGCTGGTTTACAAGTTAAATTTAGTTTCAATGTTTTTTGTATGTTAATGGATGATAAAATAAAATATTACATATACGACGAAAAATTGAATTCCAGATAATATTTAAATGTAATTAGAACAATTGTGGAAGACTTCGTTGATAATCTGCCACTTGAAAAATATAGAACTTGTTGGTATCAACTCGACGGAGCTCCTCCACATTGTACATACGAAATTAGTATGGAGTTGGACCGCATTTTCGATGACCATTGGATTAGACGTTTTGGACCGCAGAATTGGCCTCCGAGGTCCCCTGACCTTACCCCGTTAGATTTTTATCTTTGGGGTATTCTTAAAGATAGAGTTTATAAAACTCCAGTCCACAACAGGGAAGAATTAGAACGTCGAGTGATTCAAGAGATTGAAAACTTGGACCCCGCTGATATAAGAGCTGCTACAACAAACGCTGTCCATCGTCGTATACAAAAATGTCTGAAAATTAATGGTCAACATTTCGAACAATTAATTATACAATAGTTTTAAGATTTTTATACATTTTATTAGTTATTGGTATTATTTGTTATTGCTACTTATAGCCTTTATTACTGTTATTGCTGCTTAGGTATTATTTTTTCTTAATACTAACACTGTTGTTATTGTTCTCCTAATGACTAACCAAAATTTATAAAAATCCTCTGAATTCGTAGAAACTTTCTGTTGTTCATCTGCGGCAAATTCGGATATTTCTCATTAAATATTCTACAAGTTCTGTTGATAATCTTATTGCACTGTCCATGAATAATAAACAAATCCATTAAAACTGTGTTTGTATAATTATTTTCTGCCATATTTGTGCTACTGCTATTCAAATTAAGTGCAAATATTACTAAAAATTTCATGACCCACCCGTTATGACAACATACCAAAAGATATAATATTCTTGGAAGGGTTACAGAAAAGTGCCTATAAATCGAAAACGGTGCGCATTAGGTATAGGGGACATTAACATTTTTAAATAGGTAGATGTATCACCTTTCCGAATTAGTAATAATATACTGGGCATTCCATTTAAGAAAATTAACTTCCGTGCAAGTCACTTATAGAAAGCATTCTCTAACTCACCCTGTATGATATTGGAAACATTTGATTAATGAAGATGATGCTCCCAGGCTTTACCTAGCCACAACTGAGAAATTATCTTTTAATTGCTGCATAGGTAGGAGAAAACACGATTTACTGAAAGTAAAATTTTTGGCGATAAGTTCAAAAAAGAATTATTATCTCGATAACGGCTTGAGATATATATAGGGAAATATTAACAAAAGTTACTCAGAAAGAGACGACAATTCGAAAAATGCATAAATATTATATTTAAAATAATGAAGATGTTGCCGGTTTTACGTATAAGTGGCAACACCGCACTTTCGAAAATATTTTAGTTGCATAGATCATACTCGACTATTTTGGTAACCAGAATTTCAAAGCAATCGGCAGATCCGTTCTCCATATACTTTTAATACTCCATCCACCGTGGCTCACCCTGTATATAATTCCTTGATATTAATAATAGGCAAAATTGAAGAGCCGTTATATTTCAAATAGATAAATCAAAATGCCTTTTTGTCTCATTACACCCACGCCTATTCATCAATGTCTTCATAATCAAACCTTCTTCACATCTACATCCAGGATGTCATAATTCGTATTCAATTATTTCAATTGCAATAGACAGCCTCTGGTGACCGATAATTTATAGAGTATGTACTACCCGAACTCTTGGATGTTCCAATAAGGAAAATAACTCAAAATTGGTTTATGTATTATGATACTCCACCACGCTTTAGTAGCACTCAGTATTTAGATCAAAATCAATGGATCGGGCGTGTAAAATGCCACCTTGGCCACCTAAGTCTCCCAATATGAACTCACTCTTGATTTGGTTCTTGCTATAACATTAAACATGGCAAGATATATAATGCTATAATATTGGCTTTCATGCAAAATTATATGAAATGTTTACTGGTATTTTTGAGAGAGTACTCGAATACGAGTACGCGAGCATGCGTCTGTGCACCTTATAATATGATAATAAAGTGCACATACCCATGCTTACTCTAAGTTGTTCCCCAACTGAAGCCTTCCTTTTAGAATATGATAAAGCGAAGAATTGTTTACCATTTATTGCCAAATGTTGTACAATAAAATAACAATTGCCAAATATTGTACAATTATTAAGTTTTTCTTTAGATTATAATAATGTTAGTTTTAATTATTATCTTATACATTATCTCAAATGTTAATAACGACGTTTCATGGGCAACCTTAAAAGTTGTTTTCAGGATAATATACTGAAAACGATGCATACAAAAAGTTTTGCCAAATAACTTTTAATCCAATTGTAAAATATAATAAAAAACTTTAAAAGATTTTAAAGCGAAAGGTTAAATTAGGGTTTTATTAACAAATTTAGTCAGCGTCGTCCAGTGGCGAAGGGTCCATGAAGGCTGTAAGGCGCAGCCTATCCTATATATTTTAGATGGTAGACTCCGTTTTTATATTGCCACTTGCCTTTGCCAGAATGATAAACATTTTCTATTCATATAATCATACGTATTTCCATATTTCAAGAACAATTTACCAATACCAATTTATGTCAAGAACTATAGATGTTTTTACAGAAAAGAGAACGCGGCGAATGAAATTGATATACAAAAAAATATAGGTAAGTTATTTTTGCGATTCAACTATTCAATATATAAATTGCATTAAAAGTGAGCAGCCCCCCACCCTCGTCTAATTCAGGACAGCCTACTCTCAGCTTAAATCGACACTTCGCCACTGGTGTCGTCGTAAAAGAAATGCAGAGCCTTAAAAATGTCACAACCCCAAGCAAAATAGAAAATTGCAGATTATTTAAAAAATTAATAACGTTGTTCCATGGGTACTGTTAAGGATGTTATAGCTACTGAATTTGAACTGATTATCTTTAAAATTGATTTAAGAAAAATGAAGCAAATTTGAAAAAACAATATTTTTTAAGACCCTGCATCTCGAAAACCTATTAGGGTACATGGATATATAAGTTTTTTGTCTCAAAATCACACAAGGAATTGTATACCCTTTACAAATAATGTTTGTAATATACATAGGTACATTAATAGATTGACTACCATCTACGGATATAGATTGCAAAAATTCTGAAGATTTTGATCTTTGAATCAACTATACAAATATTCAACAACCACAGTTATTTCATTTGAAGTTGTAATTCACACAATTTCTAATAACAGATTTTGATTTTGTATACAGATTTTGATTATAGTTACATCGTCTAATTCGCATTCAACAGGGAAACTAGGTCGACGTTCTTTTAATCTTGTTATCATTCACAAGTATCAGTTTAAAAAACGTAATACTTGTAAAAAAATAGAAAGGGAGAGTACATATCTTTCTATCTCTATGGTAAATTCAAATTTTAAACAAACCACTTGACATTAGGTTATCCTTAAAGCAGTATACCAGGCATCCATTTATTACACTCAGTAGCATATTTTGGTTTTAAAGGACTATAGACAGCTCTGTCTAAAGGTTTGTAGCGTTCGTGAAGTGGAAGCGTCAGTATGGTATTTTTGTGGACATATGTAGTTCTTTGCAAAGTAATATTTGATGAATGTGTATCAAGAATTAGTAGAACGGAACTGTTCACTTAATAAAATATTTAAAATTATATTGTTAATAAATAAATCAATGTTGATAAACCGCTGTTAAACTATACCACCCATTCCGTACCATAATTACGAGTATTTTATGGTAATGAGCTACCTTACAATACCTTATCCTGATAGTCTTTACGAGTACAAATCCACGGCGGAGGAATATAATAATGTCCTTTTCACTAATTTTCCTTCAACATTTCTTCCTTCTGTCGGTCGTTACAAACTTGTTGTTACCTAAAAAGCAAAAAAAAAGAACTTTAAAAGACTCGTATTCATAATCAAATTGTATAAATTTTAACTTCATAGAACTTATACTATGGATGAGACTGGAATTAACAATGTACCTACCCAAAAAGTACATTTTTAATTCCATTCTCGTCCATGGTATACGTTCTATGAAATTAAAATTTATACAATTTGATTATGAATACGAGTCTCTTAATGTTTCATACAATTTGTATCGACTTGAACGTTGTTGAATCGATTTAAACTTTGTTAATCCTATGTAAACCATGTTACTGTCACACCATGTTTTAAATATACTTGTGCAATATTCTAATTATACTTCTAAATATTCTTGTCTAAACCTATAACCTAACAGTACCTTTTATTTTAGGAACTTTTCAATATCTTATTATATCATGGCCCTGTTTCGTATTCTGTAAATATTTTTTTCCACTATGCACAAATAGTAAATGCCGGTGGTATTTTTCAAAATTTTGATTACGGAGAATATCAAAATACAAAAATGTATGGAACTATTTCTCCTCCGAAATATCCTTTAAGAAATATTACTGTCCCTGTATATTTGATTACGAGTGCATCGGATTCAATCTCAACAATTAAAGTAAGTAATTTATTTTATAATGAATATTATTTATTTTTTTTGGAAGATTTATATATATCTTCCAAAAAAAAAGACGGCAGAAAATCGACTAAAGAGAAGATTAATATATATATATATATATATATATATATATATATATATATATATATATATATATATATATATATATATATATATATATATATATATATATATATATATATATATATATATATATATATATATATATGTCGGAGGCGAGCAGGAAAGAATTTGCTTTGGGGCAGATTTACTGGACTTTGGTCGCATTTTCACACACTTTATTACACTTAATAATTAACTAAACAATAACGATAAAAAAATATAAAAGTCACTAAACAAAACAAACGAAATCAATAGTCAGTAAATATTAAAACTAAAATGTCAGATCATTAAAACGATAATTAAATTGCAAGAAAGGAGCTAAGCAGTCCGCCACCAATAGTCCCGTGATATCCTCGTCTCGCTATATCGAGTCTTTTTCTAACTAAATCCATACACGGGACCCTCAACTCGGATTTGTTCTGCCCGCGGGAGAGATAGGTTCCCCCCCGCTAGCTCCAGTAACACATTCGACATGACCATTTATGGTAATGTTTACGTCTTCTCATAACCGTGTTTATGTCTGCATTCCATACATTCCTATCTCGATAATCGGGGTGGCATGGGCCTATACAGAAGGTTGTCACCGACACAGCCATACTGACATAGTGCGCGTCCTCGGGCACTGCAGTTTTAATCTGAAACATAACAAGTAAATTACCATCCTCAAATCGCTCGTCCATCCTGACTAGCTACGTAAGTTGGTATAGTATGACGACTATACCGGTGTTCAGCTTGAGAGTGGAGGACCGACCTACTGATGTCCTCTCAAACTCAACTCATTCATTCTAAAATAGGGAGACCGACCAACTGATGTCTCCTCAAACTCAACTCGTTCACTCCAAAATAGGGAGACCGACCAACTGATGTCTCCTCAAATTTAACTCGTTCACTCTAAGACAGGGAGACCGACCAACTGATGTCTCCTCAACCTCAACTACCCGTGGAGGACCGACCACCAAAATATGTTCTCTCACTCAGTTATCCCAATACTTTGAAATCATTCACTACTTCACATGCACAGTAAAAATGGACAAATCAATTACCCTAATCATCAGCGGACACAGGCTCAGTCTGGCTCTCAACTTCGCGATCAAGGACAACTTCACCTTGTCCTTCCGGTACTTTTTGCAACTGATCATGGGCAAACTTAAACAGTTGGCCTTTGCCTTTGTGAGAAACTCTCTCCACTTCATATCTGTCATTTTCTAGGACTCTAATTATTTTAAATGGACCTCTATACTTTCTTTCTAGTTTTGTTACCATTCTTTCGTTACTTTTACTAAATACAAAATTACCTTCCTTAAAAGGTTCAATAGTAGCTTTTCCAAGGTTAAAGCGGGAAGTATCTTTTTGTGCTGACAACTTAATATTTTTAACTGCTTAATCACGGATATCTTTCAATGAGATTGCATTATCATAATTTAATAACTCACAATGTATGATCTTCTGCAAATTAAGCGAGCGAATTTCGGTTCCAAATAGTAATTCGGCAGGACTAAAACCGGTTACCCTGTGTCTAGTACTATTTAAAGCTAATTGTACCTCTCCCAGAGAATCTTGCCATCGATCATTACTTTCTGACTCTATCGATGTTAAAGTGTTCTTAAGTGTTTGCATAACACGTTCTACTTGACCATTCGCACGGCTTGTACTATGTGCAATAACGTGTAAATCAATATTATGGGACTTACAAAACCCACTAAATTCACTGCTAGTGAAACATTTACCCTGATCACAAATAATTCGAGCAGGCGCTGCAAGTAGATAAGTGTATCTATTAATCGATACACTTATCGAAAAGTCGATAAACGACTTTTAAACAATCAAGAGCCGTCCCTGACGTAAGTAATTTTATTTTTCTCAACAACACAAATTTTGAAAAAGCATCGATTATGACGAATACGTTGTATTGAAGTGTATTGTATGCCAGGGCCTGGGTATTTTAGGTATTGCATGCATTTGAACTTGCTTTGCACCACTTGCATTTTTAGAAGATTTACAAATCATACAATTTTCAACAAATTTTCTAACCGTGCGCGCCATTTTCAGGAACCAATATAACTCATAAATTTTATCAAGAGTTTTATCCCAACCCAAATGTTTTAAGTCATTGTGTACGTGATTTATTACCAACCACACCATTGACTTAGGTACCACTGGTAAATATAAACTTTTATTATGGCGCTCGATTTTACGGTACAATAAATTATTACGAACGTCATAGATTTTTGCTAGGTCTGGATCAAGTTCATTTGACCTAATTTTTATGATGATGCTTAAAAGGTCGTTGTCCCGTTTTTGTTCGACCGAGAGCCAGTCTGTATATAGGTCAACTACCTGAACGGAACGTGTGTCTGTGTTTACATTGCCCTTTTCAAGTGGCAGTGTGGGGTTTCTTGACAAATAATCAGCGGGTTTCATGCGTTTGCCTTCTCGGTAAATTAAGTCAAAGTCAAACGATTGTAAAAATGCCCACCAGCGATGAACTCGTGGTGTTAAATCTTTTTTTGTCCGAGAATCTTTTAGGGAGTTGCAATCTGTTACTACTGTAAAGTGTTTGGCATATAAAAAATGGCGAAAAAATCGTATTGATTGTACCACTGCCAATGTTTCGAGTTCATCAGAGTGATAACGAGATTCAGCTTTAGTGGTTCGTCTGCTAAAATATGCAACAACGTGAAGTTTAGAGTCCTTCTTTTAGAATAATATTGCTCCGTAAGCGTCTGAACTAGCATCGGTGTGTAATTCGATTGACAAATTAGGATCAAAAATGATTAGGACCGGTTCCGACGTTAGTGTTCTTAAAAGTTGCTGTCTCGCTTCTTCATGCCGTGGCAGCCACTTTATGGATTTTGCTGGCGAAGTAGTTAATTGATACAGTGGGGTGGCTATTTTGGAAAATTTTGAAATAAACTGCCGGAAATAAGAAGCTAAACTCAGAAATTGTCGCAGTTGTTTAACAGTTTTGGGTACTGGAGCATTTATTAAGGCTGAAACTTTACGCGGGTTTGGTCTCATTTCGCCCGCTCGTATTACATAGCCAAGATATTCTATTTCGAGTTTAAGAAAACTACATTTTTTAATATTAAATGAAAATCCTGCTTTATTAAGTGTTTGTATGATAATTTCTAAACGCTCAAGACCTTCGGAAATCGAACTTGATGGAATTAAAATATCATCAATATAAACAATCACGAAAGTGTTACGAAGTTCACCTAAAGCTTTGTCAATTGCTCTCTGATATACAGAGGGTGCATTTTTGAGACCAAAAGGCATGGTGAGGTATTCGTATTGTCCATCGGGAGTTACAAATGCTGTTTTCTCAATGGATTCACGATCAACGGGTATTTGGTGAAAACCAGCAGCCATGTCTAATGACGTGAAGTACTGCACCCCGCATAACCGATTAATTTGGTCATTGATTAAGGGTAATGGATAATTGTCTGGTACAGTATTGTCATTATGTTCCCGAAAATCTACGCAGAGCCTGTCTGAACCGTCTTTCTTCTTCACAAGGATAATTGGACTGGCAAATGGAGAACAGCTTGGCTTAATTACATTAGCTTCTATTAAATCTTTAATTTGCTCTCTAACTATTTCGCGTTCAACAGGTGCTAAACGATAAGGCCTACGTTGAACAAATTTATTAGAATCCTTTAAACGTATTTTTAAAGCTCCTGTGGTGACTTGTCCTGAAGGAACGCCATTGACAAAATATTTACTGTATTTTAGTAACAAAGTGAAAAGGTTTTATTTTTCTATATCTGACACATCAGTATTAACCCTTGAAAAATTTATCGGTGTCTGGTCACAAGGTAATACATTGATTACACGTTTTAAAATTAAATCAGATGGACCAAAGTGCACGTCAACATTTTGTGCTATTAAATCTTTGCCAATTATAATGTTCTTTGAAATAACTTCATCTGAGACTACATGAAACAAAATTTCAACATGTAAATTCTGAATTTCTACCAGCGTTAAAATTTGTGTTGAACAAAAGGAAGAGCCACTAGCAATCTCCTTTAAGGAAACTAAATTATTGAATCTTTTGCCATCGAAGTGGCATGCAATACTTTTACGGGCCAGAGAACAGTCCGAGCCTGTATCGAATAAAAATGGAAACGTCTCACCAGTTTTTAAAAGTAGCTTTCCCTCAGGCAAGGCGGCAACTTCGCAAATGTTCACCCCTCTCTCACTTATTCGGCGTTCTCTGCTTGGACTCCTAGAGCGATCCATCTTGGGGCAATTTGGTGAGATATGACCAGCTTCCCCACAAGTGAAACAGCTGACGGATTTTGATTCCCTGTCCTGGTGGTGTCGATTCACACTACTTGCTGAAGTTGCGTGTTTCGATTAGCGACAGCTGTGCGCTTTATGTCCAAGTCGGTAACAGTTGTGACATCGGCCAGAAAAGGACGCTACACTTCTTCCAGAATATGAGGATGACAGATTTGGGCGCTTCGAACTAGTATGTTGACCAGTAGGATATAGCGCCGGACGTTTGATGAATTTCCCCTCCATCATGGTGCAAAAGGTGCGAATATCCTTAGGCAAGTCAGTTTGAAATCTTCGTGTGGCATAGGGAAATCGGTTGGAAGCTTGGAAGCAGCCTATTAGGACAGCTAGGACCTCGTCGTTTTCTCGTTCTCGAATAAAAGTCAAAGCAGTTTACATGCTGTGTAACAGGTCTTCCATTGTGGCATCTTCAGGTGCTATATCGGTTCGTCCTAGTACAGCTTCAGCTAACTGTTCAATTGGGCTTACTCTTCGTTGAAATACAGCCAAGAATTCGGCACGAAGTAATTCCCAGGTTTTCTTCATTGGTTTGGCTGATATTAACTAATTTGCGGCTTCACCTTCTAGAGCATCGGAAATTGTCAATGCAATTTCTATATGGCTGAGTTGAAAATATTCCACCCAGGCATCAACAGATTCACACCAGGATTCTGCGTTCATATTTTTGTGTGCGGGATTGAACTTTGGTAGTTTTATTTGTCCCATGTTGGTAGAGGCAGATGGGCGCGCTGAAGGTCCTGGTTGATCTCTTCTTTCTTGCCTCAATCGTTGGATTTCTCGAATTACATTTTCGGAGCCATTTTCCGAAGCTTCTTCATTATTTGACGATTGTGGTAATAGTTCTGATCCCACTTCTGATGTCGGAGGCGAGCAGGAAAGAATCTGCTTTGGGGCAGATTTACTGGACTTTGGTCGCATTTTCACACACTTTATTACACTTAATAATTAACTAAACAATAACGATAAAAAAATATAAAAGTCACTAAACAAAACAAACGAAATCAATAGTCAGTAAATATTAAAACTAAAATGTCAGATCATTAAAACGATAATTAAATTGCACGAAAGGAGCTAAGCAATCCTCCACCAATAGTCCCGTGAAATCCTCGTCTCGCTATCTCGAGTCTTTTTCTAACTGAATCCATACACGGGACCCTCAACTTGGTTTTGTTCTGCCCGCGGGAGAGATAGGTTCTCCCCCCGCCCCGCTAGCTCCAGTCACACATTCGACATGACCATTTATGATAATGTTTACGTCTTGTCGTAACCGTGTTTATGTCTGCATTCCATACATTCCTATCTCGATAACCGGGGTGGCATGGGCCTATACAGAGGCTTGTCGCCGACATATATATATATATATATATATATATATATATATATATATATATATATATATATATGACTAGTGGTGACTAGCCTTTTAATTACACATTAGTTTACTATAGAGTATATGTAGATGTTGGTGAAGGTAGTAGTGCGTCCTATAATAAACCGCATTATACTCGTACGATTGTATGTATTATTTCCATATGGTAAGACATGATGAATCTGTATGAATAGCAAAATTTAGTTAGTCAACGCAATTATATAAGAATTAAATGTACTACTCGGTAAACGAGTGTATCTGATATTCAGGCAGAATTAATAAAAGCATTAGAGATCATATTCCTTAATAATAGTGCAGGAATAGGCATGATGGACACTAGTATGGATCGAAGTGGACACCATACAAGGTGGCAGTAGAACACCATAGCAAACATATTGCTATTATGAAAGATCTCCTACAACAACAATAATATTGAATTGTGGCTGACATTTCTTTCGAACTGAAAATTTCGATTGTAACTATACACCGCGTTTTATAGGGGCACCACAAGTAAAGACGTACTATGTCTTTCCTGTTTTTATTAAGAATGCATAAACAATATTTATGGCAAACATTAGCGATTGATGAAAGTTGTGTACCTCCCGAACGATTGCGATGATCGGAGAGTAATCGCCACAAATTTCTCATCGATAAATAGTACAATATAAGTAAATGTCAATGGTCGCGATTCATTTTGAGGGTGTTGCTTATTGGTGTCTGTATAATGAGAGGGAGAATGTTACAATTAAGCGATTTCTTCAGTTTCTGACTGACTCGATGCAGAATTTCAGAACACAGAAAAACGTCAGCAATATTCTTTTCAATGAAGTTTCCATGCCCCATAGAGCCCATTGTGTCAGAGTTCTTGCTGTAGAACCATGTTATAACTTGGAACCAATCCCCTCCTTCCACGTTAATTAGAACGTTTTAGTAGAAGTTCACTAGACTAAATATATATGTTTCAAGAGGTGATAAGTCCAGCGGTAAAAGGTCTACAATGTTTTATTCCATCCTTTTATTCCATATGTACTCTTTATATCAATTCATACTATAATGTTATCGATTTTCTGCCTTATGTTTCGTGGTGTACCAGTAATACATAAAACTGTTTAGTTGTGATTATTTATGTGAAAATTAAACAGCGCAAGCTATTGTTTTATCAGAAAATTAACTATTTATATTCCCTTAAATTCACTTCAATTTTATGTAAAAACATTGCAAGACAGTGAGATTTTGTATTTTCAGGATAGTCACGTTTTATACGATAATCTACCTAAGAAGGCCAAAATTTATGGGAAATTGGATACAATCAAGTTAAATCACGTTGATTTCCATGTAGGAAAAAGTCGTATACGAGAAGCTTATAGCTACATATTTAAACTGCTTCACGAAATTTTATAATATCTCTAAATTAATAGAACAATGTGTAAGACGGAAATAAAGTTATATTTAGCATAAACGTATTTTATTTATTACTAATTATTTTTGGGTATTAAACATTCCGAGAATTTGACAGACAAGAATCCACCGTGCCACAAAACCATAGACTGCGAGTAAGATACTAACACTTTTGTAAGATATTTATGTTCTGAGACTTAGGGTAATTAGGGTAATTTCCCAATAGGATCATTGCAAGAATTTTTTATTTGCGAAAAAGTTATTACTTTTCATCCAAAAGTCATTAAAAATTTATGCATCCTCAAGAACTATTGACATCCCGTTATTAATCATATTTAGTTTTAGAGATGTGTTAACCCCATCGCGTAATTACAAACATATATGAGATTGTAAAGAAACGTCGCATAGAGGGCACAAATATCACTTCAAAAAGCTCAAAATCAAGAAACTTCAAAAAACCCAAATAAGTGGTATCCTGCAGAACAGCAACAGGACAGAGGCGGATTATCCGTAAGGAAAACTAGGCACGTGCCCAGGGGCGCTAGGTTACAAAAGGGCGCGCCCGCGGAATTTTTAAACTGAATAAATAATTAAACTAAAATAAATAATATAAAATTAATTGTGTCAGTAAGTATGCACCCACTTACACAATATAAAAGATTCTTTAATTCTATAGAGATTTAGAGCTTCCGAAGCATGCTCCGCCTTCTTGATTATTCCTGCATCGCCTGACTTCATAATAGAAGTTGAAGTTGGTAAAACACAACTACAGCAAGCATCGGACGTTGCTAGTAGTCCAGTCAGCCTGGAAAAAAATTAGCGTTTGTTGTCGACTTTACTTATAAATGGTCCGAATTGTTCTACAATATGTGATGAATTTATTGAATTGATGGCAAACACAATTTTAACACAAATAAAAGATGAAATCAAGATATCAAAATATTATTCAATAATAGTGGATTCAACAACAGATATTTCCCACATTGACCAATTAATTTTCGTGATTCGATATATTCAAGCCGATGGTACGCCATTGAACGTTTTCTTAAGTTTATCGCAAATTACAAGACATTGCAGATGCTATTATTAAAACATTAGACATGTTTGAAATTAATATATTAGACTGTAGAGGCCAGTTGTATGATAATGCCGCAAATATGTCAGGCATTTACAATGGATTACAGGCCAAAATAAAAGAACTATGTCCCCTAGCAGAATATATACCCCGCTTCGCACATTCGCTTAACCTAGTGGGTGAATGTGCCGCTGAATGCGCTCAAGAAGCTTGTTGGTTTTTTGGTCTCCTTCAAGAAATTTACACATTTTTTACAGCTTCAGCTCAGAGATGGTAAACTCTACAAGCACAAATACTCTTAGGTAATGATAAAAAAAAACTACTGCCAAAAATCCATCTGACACACGCTGCTCACCTCGAGCAGATGCTTGTAAAAGTTTGAAAGTCATTTCCAGAAATTCATGATGCTTTGATTGCTATCAAGAGCAATCCTGAGCAAAAACGTTCTGCTGTATGTGAAGCTAAAGGCATAAGATTGAAATTAGAACGACTAAAAACTACTTTCATGATCGTGTTTTGAGATTTTATTTTGGTTCATATGAACAAAACCAACAAAAAATTACAGTCGTTGATATTGACATCTGTACAGTTATTCAAATGACACTCTAATTTCACATAATTTCTGCAGAAATGGAAAATTTTAATAAATATGAACAGCAAGCCTTGGAACTCTCATTAGTCAAAGAATATGAAAAGGACACAAAAAGGATACGAAAGAGAAAGCTCACAGCAAATGAATCTGCCGAAGATATTATTTCTTCATTATCTGGTCGGGAAACATTCAGAATGACAGTATATCTAGTAATTATAGATAAACTTGCGGTTGAACTTCAAAAGAGACGAGAAGCGTACAGCAATTTTTACAGTAAATTTTCGTTTTTAAGCAATTTGATCAATTTGAACACTGAAGAAGTTCAAAATAGAGCAAGTATGTTAGTAAAAATGTATTCTGCTGATTTAGAAAAGTGCTTTGTTGATGAATGTATCCATCTACGTTCTTATTTAACAACGATAGCTCGAGACGGAGAACTGTTCCGAACAATAAACGCGATTTTACAGGTTCTAAGAAATAAAGAACTTCAAACAGTTTACCCAAATATTGATATAGCCTTAAGAATATGCGTATCGACGGCAGTCAGCAATTGCAGTGGTGAGCAGAAAAATTGTCTTCGCTCAACTATAACAGATAAGAGATTAAATTCATTAGCAATACTTAACATTGAATCAAACTTATTGCTATCTTTAAACTATGACGATGTTATTGACAATTTCGCAAGACAAAAATGTAGAAATGTAAAACTTTTAACTTTTTTTTAACAATTGACATTGAATGTGATTAGTATCAATTTTTAAATAAATAATTCATAACTTCATAATAAATTTATTTACTTCATAATAATTTTTTTTATTTATCATATATTAATAAATTCTTTTAAGCTTTTATATAATTAATGATAACACACCATCATCTGTCAACACACATACACAGCCAGGTTTGTTTCCCAGACAGACATCATGGATTTCCATATTCGTTCTATTCCTCTTGCTTTCTTCACTCTCATCACATATTTCATTCACGCCTAATGGTAAGTACACGTGTCCTGGCCTACCTATTTATCCCTACTAATATTATCTTGGAGTGACCGAAACCGCCTCCTCTTTAATATAGTAAAGTGTCAAGTGATGTCCTTCACTCGTTCACATATAATAGTATAATCACCAACTACCAGCTATGCAATGAGACAATTTCTCATTCTTTCGAACTTTCGCGCTAGAGGGGCGCCGATGAGGTGCTTGCCTAGGGCGCTCTCGACATTTAATCCGCCTCTGCAACAGGACATAGTACTAGCACTAAAAGAAGCAAATATTCATATCAAAGATTTGGCTTTATATGCAAGAGACTAACTCAATGTAATTAAGATCAAGGAAATAGTGGTGGAAATAGACATAGCATTAAATGATTATAAACAAAAACAATAACAACAATTAAGTGTAAACATGTTATTGGATATATGTATATTGTGCAGCCTTGACTATGAAATTAACATAAAAACCAAAAAGGGAGAAAAAGAAGCACCCCCTAAGAGAAACACCTCCCTTCTCTGATAATGATATCTGTAAGAGAGTACAATTTTGTTTACATGCGCTGCGTAAAACTTTGTAGTAGATTACATAACAATGTAATTGATTCGAGAACCAAATTGTGTATCATTTACATATTGGCAATATGCAAGTCAAAACAGAAATTATAGAAGAATGTTACATAGTATTTCAACATTTGTTTTACTGCATTCCAAATTATCTTATAATTTAATTTAATGCAACCCCACAAAAATAATCCATGCAGCTAGATCTGGAGATATAAGTGGCCACTCAATAACTTATTTTCTACCAACCCACTTATAAGGAAAGATGGTATTTGGGTAGTCACGCATAATTCATGAATAATATGCTGGTGTGTTGGTGGTGAAATCATATTGGTACCATATTGACTGTTTCTGGTATTTTCGTTATAAAGACGCAACGCCATGAATGATCGAACTATGTGCTGCTGTAGCAACTACAAATACTTTTTATTAAAAGTATTTGTAGTTACAAAAAAACAGTTAATAGCACCGTCAATAAAAAATGGTCCTGCAATTATGGTACCAACAATTCCTGCCCATACGTTGCCTTTCTCTGAAAACTATATGACATCCAATGAGGATTTTAATGAACTCAATACCCTCAATTCTGCATATTTACTGAACCATTTAAGCAAGAAATGGCCTCGTCAACACATCTAGCTGTTTATGTTAGGGAACGACAGGACAACCTTTGGTATAGTTATCTTTCACATAGTACATATTTCAAAATTTCCTATTTTACTGACAATTGACCCTGTAGTAGGTCATTCAGGATACTTATTATTCAGTATCTCTTGGTTCAGCTTCCATAACCAATCATCATACAAATTCTAGTTTGTTGTATTTGACTTAAACCCGCTACATTTTGAAAACTGGTGACTAATAAAATGAAGAAACAACAAAAAGTATTCTGAAGAAAGTAACTACAACAAATATAAAGTAACTACTAACATGAAACAATTGTTATACACTCCTGGATAAAACTGACACATCTGTAAAACTTTTCATTATTTCTTATAGTTTATCGAAGACTTAAATTCTTAACCATTTGATATATGTATGTGGCCTAGGATATCCTCTTTCACTACTGATAAACAATTATAATTTTTTAACAGATGTTAAGTAACATTTTGTAATTGTTTGTTAATAATTCATTTAACGCTGTTTAAAGTGATTTATAAAAGTCAATAAATTCAGCTACGTTAGTGATTTTTTTTTTAATTTAATGTCAAGTGAATGAAATATTTGTCTAGTACACACTTAGAGCACAATATCATCCATGCAACTTAAGAGAAGATGAATCAGTGAAAGCGGTAACTCTTGTTAAAGAAAGTAGCCGGCGATATTTGCTAATTTGTTAGGAGTTAAACAATTTCTTAGGAGTTTCCATGAACTTGGAAGTCACTGTAGAATCCTAGGACGAGGTCGTAAGAAGACTACAGATGCTATAGATGAGCGATATCTCATCTAAGTCGCCTTAAAAAAACAGGCATTCTACCAGTTTAGAGCTAAACAGAATCCTAGCAATAGCTCGAAATGGAAACAATTTCTGGACGAACGGGCAAGAGAAAGCTTAATGAAGGAAGATTGGACAGTAGAAGATCAGCTATTGCACCACTGCTCACCAGACAACATAGAATTACTAGACTGCGTTTTTCAAGAGAAAATTGGACCAAAAATTGGACCATTAACAACTGGATGCGAGTGTTGTTTTCACACGAAACAAGAGTAAGTGATTTATTCACCAGATGAACATCAAAGAGTCTGACGGAGGTCAGAAGAAGTTTGTTGCCTACAGTATCACTCGAAGAATTCCATTCTTTGTGGATCAGTAATGTTCTAGAGGTAATTTGTTTCGATGGACACATGAATTTGGTTTCTATACGGAGAAGTCCTTAAATGTACATTTCTACATAGAAAACGTTGTAGACATGTGATGCCATTTGTCCCGTTAGTTGGAGATAATTTTATTTTTATGCAGAATAACGCTCGGTCCCACGTTTCTAGAGAGTTGTGAATATTCTAACTAAGGACTGAGCACCAAAACGCCCAGATATAAACCCCATAGAACATCTTTGGGATGAACTAAAACAATCAGTTAGGCGCCACGTAGAAGCCCTTATGACTTTTTCATGGGGAACTCGTTCTTGTCGAATGGGAGAATATTCCTCAGGAAACCATTGACCACTTGATTAATAGCATGTTTAGGCGAATAAAAGCAGTAATAAGAGCTAAAGGAGGATCTACAGGCTACTGAATTAAAATTCTTACGATTTAATTTCACCTCCAATTGTTCTTCTAAAGTTCTCCATTAACATAGTTCTCATTGCATTTGACGTTGTTCCTTTCTGTTATTTATTCATATTTTTACTTCATGCGTTCTACATACATAACATTGTGATTTGTTAAACACTAATTAGAATTATTTAATTATAATATCACGTAGGTATTATATTTTAAATGTTTGAACTAAAAATCGTTCGTTAAAAATAAACTAATATTGTGAAGTTTCACTGAAGAATTAATTTTGTCCAGGAGTTTATAACCTACCACAACATTTTACTTACCAAACGTAAAAATATGTACTCTCTTGGTATCATCAGATGAAGGTATTGTCATTAAAAATTCCGTCGATAATATTATAACTCCAACAGTATTGACGTTAAGAGAAATACTTATACTAAAAAATCCGCATCTAAGAAATAAAATCGATTTGTCTTAACATTATTTTCCTACTTGTCTGGTAACAACTTTATCGAAATCGTATCGAGGCACGTAAATACCAGGTATTTACGTGTCTCGAAAAGATTTCGGTCATCGACTCACTGTATAACAACAGCAATTAAGTTCAAAATGAAACAATGTGATAAGAATACGTTCAACATGTTAAATTTTATGATAACGACAGTTCATATTAAACATACAATACATCTATGGCAAAAAATTTTACTCCTCCTGGTATAGATTAAAAAATGGATTACTTATGGAAGCATTTTACATAATCCCATGAAAGACTCGCAAAGTAAATTCAACTAATTGTAGAACATCCGGACAGAATACCAAGTCTCTTTACTTAAAGAATAACCTAAATGACACCAAAGAAGGGGGAACTACAGAAAAAAAAAATAGTCCAGTCACGTGCGCGCATAAACAGCTATCTATAAAACTCTTACATGGATTATTGTTTACAGAATAAACCATCAAGTCACCAAAATTAACGTAATGACATGGGAGCTTAATAAATATCAAAAACTGTCTTGAGAATATACCACTTAAACATTGTTAATTAGACTATCATACCAAATTAGGCTAAAACCAGGAAAATAAACATCTCACTTCTATGGATGGGTTATAAAAATATATTTAATTCAGTGCCTTTGTATGTAGAAATCTATAAAGTAAATCAAGATAGGATAAAAAATTTGGAACAACTTATCGAACATATAGTACACCACGATAAACATTTACAAGAAAACCCAGGAGTATAAAACCAAAGTGATCGAAAAAAAACCTGGAGAGTTAAAGGGATACCTAAATATTAGCCCATTATGTGTCTAACTAATATTAAGTGTCTCCGTGTACAATTTAGATGCACACAAAATTGGGCGAGTTAAATTTTGGGCCGAGCGGGTTTGGTTTTTAAAAATGATTTTTATTTTACAAATTTTTTAATGCCCGAAATTTAACGTGAGAACGTAATTAGATTACAAAGGTATGTAACTAGCTAACTACGAACTAAGCTAAACAATGGCAAACACATCTATTTATAAATTATATAATGCAAAGCTTGCACTTGTTAATATATGGGATATACAGAGTGGTTTAATATAACTCCTCCGGTCCTAGATGAGAACTTGGGGTTTCTTCAGAAAAGGCCGATGTTCGGATTATCCTCTCTCTGGGGGTCAGCTTCTTGACTGGATCTGGTAAATGTCGTTATTATGTTGGTTCCTCTTGCTTTATATTTTTTACAAGTGTTCCAAAGCCAATGTAAAATAATAATTATTATAATAATAATTAAAGCATATAATATCCATGGGGTGGATTCTTTTACTAATGAATTTAAATCTTGATTTTCAATTCCTTTTTCTAAGTCCTGTATTCCTCTGGCTAATTCGGAAAATTCTTCTAAATTTACATGGTCCATTGCAGGGATGCTTGGTTGATTTTTGGCAATAGAATATTCGTTTCTAATTTGAATGAAGGGAACGTCTATGGGTTCATAGGTTCCTTCAAAATTTAGATTTTGTGAAAGTTTATAATTATCAACTATACTATGACATTTTTTTGGTATAGTCAATAGATAGTTTCCTGTGATCTGTTTTTTTTTTTTTCTCATTCCTTCACAATTTGTTTCTGTTGTGATGGTTGACATACTTGTAATTATCCAAGAATTTGAATCTTCAATACGTTGTATTTGTGGGTTATTGATTTTAATTTTGGTGAATAGACAATTGTTTTGATTATGTGTGTAATCGATTAATTGAATTTCGCACGGTTCATCAGATGTTCTTTTCATAATTGAATTATGTAGACATAAAAATTTTTCTTTTTCTGTTTCGGCATCGGATACACCATGATGGTGTATCCGAATATGAATACCATTGTGATTTCATAAGTAAATATTTTCTCCTGGGTATAATCGTAAAGTATGATGAATTTACTTTCTTTGGTAAAAGGTACAATCTACAATATTCATACGATGTTGTCTCTATTACTGGTATTTTTATGATGAAATATGTGAGGGAATTTTTCTGGTATACTTGTGTTTTACATATTTTTTCGTATTTGATTATATTTTCTAATGTAAGGTCGAATGGAAGTTTTTGTTCTTTCAGATTATGCTGAATTTTAGTTAATTCTGTGATAAATTCATTTGGCTTTATTATTGTTTGATGCATTTGCCTCAGGTGTGCAAATGATATCGCTATTAATACTTCCTCTAAAAGGTTATTGATAAGAGACAATGAATGTGATAGCTGGTCAAGTGTGCTTTGTACTGCAAATAAATGAATGCAGAAACCCATTTTCTGGATCTTACTGTCCATTGTTATAAGTGCTAAGTTTATTTTTCGTTGATTGTCTGCCAGTGTTGTTATCGTACGATTTGTCGTTTTAATTAAATCGGTAGTAAGAGATAATTGTTTCTTTATGTCTATTTTTAGCATTTGTTCATTTTTAAATAATCTTTTGAAATTTTTTTCGTATCTTTCACCATCATTAGCGTCGAGGGTGCCAGTAATTGATTTTTCAAATGTTCCAATAAAATTAAATAGTCCTCTAGGTCTTCTAATATGAGTAGGTGATACTTGATCAAAAAGTTCTGAAGTTTTTTCTGTTTCATATAATAATGTTCTATTAATATTGAATAGTAATAAATTAACCATAGGTAGGTGTGCTTCTAGCATATTACAGGATGTTTCTTGTTCCAGGTTCATATTCATTTTATTTAAAATTTTTATAATTCCATCTTTTTCATATGATGGTTCCAAGTCTATGACGGTAATAATTTTCCATTCTGACATTATATTTTCGGCTGTTCCTAATCGAATAGGCAAGAGTCCAGGGTTGTCTTGAAGTGATTTTATTTGGACGTTGTGGGCTCCTGCATATTTTGTTCTTGCGAGGGTTATCCATCTGTAAGGGTAGATTTGATATTAGAAAAGTGTACTCTACGTTCTTTTTTATCAGTTATTTTTACTGTGCATGTATTTTCATCATTAATTGTTAATATTTTATAGGATCCATTAAATTTGGGAACGGTTTTAGAACCTCGTTTTTTGGGTGCTCTTATAAAAACTTGTTGTCCAATTTTCTATTTTTCTTTTGGATTAAGTTTGTCTTCATTGAATTTTTCTACTATTGATTGCTTCTTTATTTCTGTTTGTTGGTGTATCTTTTCATATACTTCTGATAATATTTTTCTATGATCATCTAATGAGTAATCAAAAACAATTTGATTGGTTTTTGTGTCAAAAATATTTTTATTGATGGAATGGCCAAATATTACATCAAATGGAGTATATCCGGTGGTAGAGTAGACTGTGTGATTATACGCAATTACAGCTAGTTTTATTAGTTCTTCGTCCTTTTTATTTTTTAATTTGCCATTTAATCTAAATAATCTGAAGTGTTCTATGATTGTAAAATGAAATCTTTCTACGATTCCATTTAATTCTGGATGGAATGGTGTTATGAAGTGTACGTCTATCTTGTGGAATGCTAATAGGTTTTTTACTTGAGTGTTGATGAATTCACGTCCATTATCTGTTGTTATACCGACAGGTGTACCGTAGTGTTAGAAATATTTTATTAAAGCTCTTGATATCTCACATGCTTCTTTGCATTTAATTGGTATGGCTTGTCCAAATTTTTAAAATGAATCGACGAGGGTTACATAAAATTTTTGTTCTAAGGTCAATGTGTCCATAAATATTATTTCGAAAGGTTTTTGTTGTGTAGGTGTTTGATTCATCGGTATTTTTGGTGGATGTCTGTCATATTTGTTTTTTGGCAAACCTTACAATTATTAATATAATCTTGAATTGTTGATAACATATTGTTCCAATAATATTTTTGTTTTAATTTTTCTAATGTTTCTTGTGAACCTCTGTGGTTAGTTTTTCCTTCGTGATATGTTTGTATAGCTTCTTTGATTTCATCTTTTATCCTAAGAAATATTCTTTCTTTAGTATATCTTATCAATTTGGGTCCATTATCATTAAAATATTTATTATAAACTTTGCAAAAATCTTGGTAAATTTTATCGGTATCAAAATGTATGATGTAGAATGTGGTGTATTCTACTGTGTAATCTCTCAATAGGTTTATAATTTGATCTTCATTATCGTCTTGTATTATTTCAGCATATACTATAGTTTTATTATCTGTTTTGGGGTCTTAGTTCTTTTTGGTTTCATCGGTACGGATTTTACAAATATCTGTCGTGGTTTTGTATTTATGATTTCATCTAATATTTGGATGGTGTTTTGTGGTTCATCATTTTGATTTGAGTGGATTGTAGAATGTATAGATTGGATATCTGGTATTGATTCATTATCGGAATTTCTCCTTGGTATGATTTAAATTTTCTTGAACTTCTTCGAGTGTCGGTGTTCTTAATTCTATGCTTCTTTCTAAATCTCTCATAATTTCTTCGAGTTCTGGATAGTCTATATTTACGATCATTGATTCGTTATCTAAAGGATGTAATTCCATTCTTAATAGGGCATCAGCATTCGTGTTTAATTTTCCTTTTTTATATTCAACTTCAAAATCGTAATCTTGTAATTTTGTTTTCTATCGAATGAATTTGCAATTTTGTGGATCTTTTAATGAAAATAACCATCTCAGTGGTCGATGATCTTTGTATACAGTGAATGTTCTCCCATATAGGTATGGTCTAAAATACTGGGTGGACCAAACTAAACTTAAAAGTTCTTTTTCTATTACGGAATAATTCTTTTCTGTGTCATTTAAAGTTCTAGATGCATAAGCAATTGGTTTATCGTTTCCGACTGTTCCTTGTGACAATACGGCTCCTAATGCGAATTTTGAAGCATCGGTGGTTAATATAAATGGTTTTGAAAAATTTGGATGCTGTAAAAGTGGGCTGTTGGTTAATATTTTCTTGCATGTTTCAAAGGCTTCAATAAATTCCTTAGTATATTCAATTTTTGCTCCTTTCTTTAGACAGGATGGTAATGATTTTGTCAGTTTCTCACAATCTTTTATGAACTTTCTATAATATCCAATTAATCCTAGGAATGACTGAATTTCTTTCTTTGTAGATGGAGTTGGAAATTTTATAATGGCATCTATTTTGTCAGAGTTCAGTAATATACCTTCAGGTTTGATAATGTGTCCTAAAAATTTCACTGTTTGTTTGAAAAATTCTGATTTATGCAATTGAATTTCCAATTGAATTAAAATTGGTTTTTCTGAATCTATCGAATACTATCTTGATGTTTTCTATGTGTTCTTGGAGTGAAGTTGAGAATATGAGCACGTCATCCATATATACTAGGCATTTGTCTTCAAGTCCTGCTACATTATTCATAGCTCATTGGAATGTTGATTGGGCATTTCGAAGTCCAAAGGGCATTCGTAAAAACTCGTAATGTCCGTTGTCTGTAGAAAAACTGTTTTTTCGATGTTTTAAAAATCATCTCAATTTGTTGATATCCGCTTGCAAGATCTAATGTAGTAAAGTATTGACTGCGTCCTAATTTGTCTAATACATCTGTAATATTGGGAATTGGAAATTTATCTGGAATGGTTTTTTCATTTAATTTTCTGTAATCTATTACAATTCTAAATTTTCTTTTTCCACTGTTGTCCATTTTTTGGGTACTATCCATATCGGTGAATTCCATGGTGATGATGATGTTCTTATTATACTTTGTTCATTGAATTTATTTGTTTTTTAACCTCTTCTTTGTATATGTGTGGGTACTGTATACCAGTATACACAAAATCGATATGATTTTGTGTATACTGGTATGTCGTCTTTCGTTTTGATTTCATGCTTAACTTGATTTGTGAAAGTTAATGGAATGTTCTCACAATAAAATATGTCTCTATATTCATAACACAATGTTCTTATTGCGTCATATTCTTGATTGCAGTGTCGGAGATCCAGATTTTCTAAGTTTTTCTTTTTTAAATTGTCATAGTTTATATTTGTGTCATAATTTTCGTCTCCGTCTATGTCCATGGGTTCTGAATTAAAGTTGTTAAGTTCAATACTTTACAAGCAGGGTAGTTTTTCATTGATAAAAAATGTTTTTTCTTCTTCAGTATTATTTATCATTAATACTGCGCCTTCATTGTTTTTTATATTTATAATGCCTGCTGGAACTTCTATTTTATTTTCGAATATAATTGAATTAATTAGAGCTTCACCGTTATCTTGTTGTGTTGGAATTTTGGTAATTATCTTGGTATTTGGATAAATAGTATATTTATATTTTTTGTAATTTTTTTGTTTGGTTGGAATCTTTTTTCCGTAAATAATTAATGGAATTTTCGCGTTATATGTTATTAGAAATCCATTTTTGAAATCTAAAATTGCTCCAATTTGTTGTAAAAAGTCTAATCCAATTAGTTCGTCGAAATTTTCGTTGAAATTGAAGATATAATTGTGTGAACTGTTCCAGGCGGTTTTTGAAATATTTTTGAAGTTGGAATATCCGCTGAATATCGATGTATAGATATATTATGTGGTGTTTTAATTTGGAAAGGGTCTTCTTTTATTTTGTCCATATAATGTGTTTCTACAAATTTTTCAGTAATTAATGTTTTTGTGGATCCTGTGTCTATCATAAATTTTGCTTGAAGTTCCGGAATAATAATATAAGGTAGTGTCAAATTAACTCCTACATTTATTTCGATTTCTTGTTGAGGGATTATTTCTTCGAAAGGGGTTTCATTTCCGAGGCTGGTATAGTAAAATTTTCGTTTTCTTCATAGGATTCATATTTGTCTTAATAATCTTCTTGATAATATTCTTCTTCTGCTACTTCTTGTTCATATACAGGGTCTTCATAATATTCGTCATAAGTTGGTGTATTTGAGTCTTCTTGTAGGTATAATTCTTGTGCTGTCCATCTTGGGGGAGTAGTTTGATTTTGGTTTCTATTTATAGTTCTTCTTGTGTTTCCTGAAGAGGTGTCCATAGATTGAGGATATGTTTGTTGATATTGGGAATTTTGAGGGGTTAAAGTATTTTGGAAATTTTGACGAGGAATATTTTGTGGGGTTGAAGGATTTTGACGTATAAAATTCTGAGGTCGTTGGAAGTTTTGAGGACTTTGGAATGGTCTCATTTGAAAAGTTCGTTGTTGAAAGGGGTTATTGTGATTGAAATAATTTGTAGGTCGATGAAGAATATTTATTGGTGGACGAAATGTTGGGGGATTTTGTCTTGGTGGTTGTATAAGGGCTCGAGGATAGTTTGTTGATGGAATTTGTGTTGTTCTTAATTGTGAAGTATTTTTCTGGGGAGTTTGTCGATGACCAATTTTTTGTTGTCTATTGTAGTTCATATTTTCTTCTTCTGTGACCATATTTATCGCTTCTTCTAGCGTTTGTGGTCGTTTGCATCGAAGTAGATGACTTAAATGGGAATTGAATCCTGATAAAAATATTCTTAAGGCCATTTTATTGTACAATTGATATTTTTCTAAACGTAAAGCTGGTATCATATTTGCCATTTGCATTTTTGTTAATAATAAACTTAGTAGTGTAAACACGTAGTGTAATGCATCTATCCGCAAATTGATTTGGTGTTTCATTATGTTGTTGTGTTAGCATCATTAAATCATTTAATAAATATTCTTCGTTTCTTTAATCGCCAAAAGTATTAAGTAAAAGCTCTTTTAATTCGGGGAAAGTTACGACTTCTCGCGCTGCCAGTACTTCTGCGACTTTTCTGACTATTTTATTTCGAAAATGTAACATTAAAAATTGAATTCTCCCGGCATTATTATCTGTTACGAGCATGGATAAAACTTTTTCGCATGTGTCCAAAATATTTGGGAGTTTGGTAGTATCTCCATCGAATTTAGAAATTAGATCTAAATAATCGCGAACTGAAATTTCTAATCTTGCCATGATATCGTTTTCTATATTGATTTGATTTATTGATTTATTGATATTTAGGTTATTAGAAAATAATCTATCTAAAGTTTCGTCGTCAGAGTCTGTCATAAATTTACTCACATGGAAAATATAAAAATGGTGAAAATCATTAGTGGAGGGCAGTTGTCTTGTTTGTCAATGTCTTGTCAGGTCCCTAAAGTCCCTACAGTGTTAATGTAACGCAAGGTTACGTGCTTTTAAAGATGTTTTCTTTTAAAAATGGCTTCTTGCTTGGGCCAACCTTTCCTATACACGATTTTAGGTCACGTGTAGTCTTTGGAAAGAGAGTGCCTTGTCTTGGTTGCTTCTAGGGCCTATGTGAAATTTCTTTCACAAGTGCAAAGACTCACGGTGCTTCCGATGATAGGTTACTGAGCTGTTAGGTTACTGGTGGTCTCGCTTACCGCTCTGGCACAGCTTACTCAATAAGCTGTGGCTCTGGTTTGGGATTGTCCAGAGTGAGTACACCAGATTTTATATCTCAGGGTGTAAGGATAATGGAAGGATATGTATGACTAGGTATGCAGAATTGTTCTTACTTCTTTCTTCTTGGGGTTGTCGGACCAAAGATGTGGTTCCTGGAGTTGTTGAATCAAAGGTATGACTAGTGATGGTTGAACCAAAGGTATGGCTCCGGTGTGTTGAACCAAAGGTATGGCTCTGATGTGTTGAACCAAAGATATGGCTCCGATGTGTGGAATCAAAGGTAAAACTCCGGGTGGTGAGTGCAGGGCTTCTCGATTCGCCGAAGGTACGACTAGCTTCCGGAATACATTCGAAAACTTCAAGAAATCCTACCGACTGCGCCAGTTAAATTTTGGGCCGAGTAGGTTTAGTTTTTAAAAATGATTTTTATTTTACAAATTTTTTAATGCCTGAAATTGACGTTCATGAAAAAAACGTGATAACGTAATTAGATTACAAAGGTATGTAACTGAGCTTAGCTACGAACTAACTACGAACTAAACTAAACAATGGCAAGCATATCTATTTATAAATTATATAATGCAAAGCTTGCACTTATTAATATATGGGATAGACAGAGTGGTTTAATATAACTCGCATTAATTCTGTATAGATGACTTAAAGTTATAGACCAAAACTAATTGAGAATGCATTACAAAATCAAAAATTATTATTAAAAGAGATATAGATATGGAGTTTGGAATCATACGTGCAATAAAAGTTACAACTCTGAAAATCCTTGAAAAATAAATATTTAAGTATCGATCAAGCCTTACATAACAACGAAAAATTAAATAATAAACGATTTATGAAACAATTCAGTACAATAATGATCATTATACTAAAAACATATATAGACAAAAAAATAGGTTTATAGGTAATAAATGCATGAGTAATGTTAGACATACTATCATGACATGATCAAGCATTGAATTAAATGAAGTGAATTGGAAAGTCAGGACAACACTTACGTCATACAAATTCAAGAAGGTTGGTATTGGTGTACCTCAGGGCAGCATTCTCCACATCCCACAAAGTGATGGAGTAGACACGGCAGCCGGAGGAGACATTCAGTTAGCTTCAAAAAAAACGTCAATCAGCAGTCAACAGTGTCACCAACTGGATAATGAAATGATACATCAAACTAAATGAAGCGAAGATTTCGCCAATAAGAAATACGACTATACACCAGTGATAGCCAACCAACAAATAATACTGCATGCCAATTAAGCGATCTCTAGATCTTAAGCTACAATGGAAACACATATGAAGAAGAAACTTGAGCAACTGAACCTCAAAGTCAGATAAATATATTGGCTCCTCGGACATCATTCTGAGTTGTCAATATACAACAAACCGCTAATCTACAAACAAATCCTGAAGCCTGTGTTGACTTATGGCATCCAACTCTGGGGATGCACAAAGAAAACTAACATCAAAGTGATTCAGATGCTTCAGACCAAAGTACTTCGCATCATCGTAAATGCACCCTGATACATCCGCAATGATGACATTAATCGCAAGCTGAAGATACTTATGGTTGAAGATGAGATTAAGAGGTTTGCAGGTACACATAAGATAAAATTATAAAATCACGAAAATGTCAAATATATGTTGCTATTCGACAACAACGGACTTATTCGACGAACAAAGAGGCTAAAACCGTGTATATCGAATTAGTATAGTGAAACTAAAAGTGCCTAAAAATTCTAAGTATATGTATGTATATCACATGAACAAAGTGTTTAGTGTTGCGTGGAGTGTATTACTGGACGCTAATCTACTGAACAACTAAGTCTAGATATTAGGAAAAACAAGAAGATAGATTTAATCTGTTACAATATTCAACATCCTGGGGGTTTTCCTAAAAAAAAATATCGTGATGTTGGGAATAATGTCGAGATCAAGCATAAAATTAAAAGAACTGGACCATAAAGTCGGAACTAGTAAAACGTACGTCGTGTCATATTGAATGTATCATCCCAAATCGACAATGGAGCAATTACATCTACCAGGGCATGAAAGAGAACGAGGACTCATAAATCGAGAATATTCTGTACAATGAGCAAATTGGATGGTATACAACAGGCTTTGCAACTGAATAGCTTATAATAGCATACACACTTCTATAACGCCCATACAGTAATTGTAAACTTTTGCAGAAACATATTTTCCTTGGTCTTCAAATCACTTCTCCACAGCACTTGTTACCGATGTATTTGATAAAAATCTCTTGCTTCAAATATTTCTTCAACTTTTAAAAAAAAATATATTGAACCAAGTCACATCTTTAAATTTTTCTAAATATTATGTCGTTATTACTCCATTCTATATCCCAAAAAATAGATGTATAACCCTGTTTTGACGATTTTGGTGCTTGAGAAGAATCAGTATATTTCCATTTTGTTATATACATAACAATTATAAATTAATTCAAAGATGGCAATATTCATATTTACATTCACTCCACTTTTTTTTGTGTAGTAAAGAATTGATTAGGTAGTAAATTAATATTGTTAAGATTATTAATTAAAATTTAATCAAAATCAGTATGATATTTACCTTAAATTAGTGACTTAATTTGTTTTTTGAAAGTAATAATGTTTAAATGTGACTATATTATTAGGTACTCGATATAAAAGAAATATAATTAGCCATTTTGTAATAAAAACTAATTTAGATATTTCACAATAGAAAACAATAATTAAACAAAATTATTAAGCTTAAACGAGAAAAATAGATACATTCATTTAAAAGAAAGTAAACATGTGCAACAAAGGAACGCAACATTTTCACGGTTTTATTTAAATTATCCATTAGGCTAATTAGTATTAGCTTATTATTTATTACTAATATAATTTAATCCTAGTTTATATTACTAGTATTAAAAATAGTATGAGTCTGAATTTGTTAATACCACGAAAGTATTGCAATAAGGAAAGTACAACGAATTATGTAACTACATACTTAGAATTATGTACCGACATACCTCACTGGAAAAGGTAAACTTGGTATTTAATACTCCTATATAATTTTAATTTGAATACCTAACGTAAACCCATATCCGTTTTCAAGTTCGATTTTCTAAAAAGTAAGTTGCATTTGAGACGTCCAATTTATATGTTTCACTGGATTATAATTTTTTTGCATACACAGAAGTTGACCTCCTTCATACAGTTTCAGGCTGTGGAGGAAAAGGTTACACATAAGAGCGAGGACAAACACGCCCATACTCAAGAAGATGTGCCAAACTTTCCGCGTTAGAATTCGAACCCAAGCAACACTAACACCCTCAATATTTTCTCGGATAACGCCCGAGGAATGACATCCACTCTGTCATCCCGCTCCACAGTACGAATGACGTTGTAGCCACTTCAAAATTGAATACAATAGATCATCCATTCATGTGGCCGTGAATTAAATTACTGCATTTTTATAGCTCCGCATCGAGTAACCTGAATGTCCAACGTATTCTCTAATTATTTCTATTTAAATTAAAATATGCGTTTAAAATAAACCTTGGTGCATAGAGAATTTCAAATTCCATCAATTTCTCAATCTACAGATGGTAACAACAGTTAAATATTAGAAGTTCGCTTGTAAAAGGTTCCTAATAAAATAATTAAGAGTACATTCTGGGAGCAACAAAAGTCTTGAAGAAATTAACCTACGTAATAATTGCATATATGGCGGACCCTATACTGCTATCGAAACAGACAGCGTTAGGACAGAACTTTCCAATTCCTTTACACGTACGTCATGCCGTTAACGTACGGCATGTACGTTAATTGTAAACGAATGTTGTCCATTGAATAAGAAACAAGGTTGTAGCTATTGAATTCGTTTCTCGAGACACAATTTTTGTCTTTGTTACGTTAATAATACTTAGTATTTTCTTCAGCGTAGAATTCAAGTAGATACAATTTATGCAATAGGTCGATATATCTGATATTTATTCTTGCATTGTTGATGGCAAATACAGTAGGAAATTATTATATTCGATAATCTAGCACACAGATTTAGGAAACAAATTTGATTGATACTTATATAATTATTTATGTAATGTTTGTCAAATATTAAAAGATGAATAAATTTCATTGTATTAAGTCCTCGTTACGAAGATTTTCTGCAAAAAGTGGCAACGTCGTTACTCCAATATTTGCAGATGTTGTCGCCCTCTTTGTTTCTCTCATTTGAAGAATATTATTTATTTCACTCATTTACTATCATTTACAGCGCGCGCCATAATTCTATACAACAGCTGATGACCATTGGCAACACACAAGGGCAAAATTTATTAATGTTATATTAATTCAATATACATTCACAATACAACATACGATTATTTAGTTAATTTAACGATATGTGATTTTGTTATTATTTAAATTATAGATTGTGTGATGAATATCGTAAATATATAGTTTATTAACTGCAAAAGGATTGACCAGTCGAACCGTGGGTGAAAATTATTTTACGTGTTTTTCCGTGTCTACAAAGAGATCATCCTGGTCTAAAAGATAAAGTAGTAGATATGTACGCAAATTATACAGAAGCCTCAAAGTCAAATATATATAAAATTTTGAAAGAACAAAAGATATATGGACAAGTACAGACACCAAAACCAAATAGCGGTCGAACGAAAGTGGAAGTTGACGAAGATGCAAAATATGCTATAAGAAGAACCGTCCATACTTTTTTTAGGAAAAATGAATTACCAACGTTAAAGGCAGTGCTGGAAGCTGTTAGTGAAAATGAGATAATCCCTAAAATGGGTAAGGAGACACTGCGGAAAACTTTACATGGCATCAAATTTAAATATGGGAAAATAGATAGAAAATGTATTTTTATTGAAAAAGTGATATAGTACAGTGGACAAGAGACTATCTCAGGAAAATTAAAGAATTTCGGGGGCAAGGAAAGAAAATGTATTATACGGATGAGACATGGATCAACGAGGGGCACACTGTGAAAGAGTATGGTGAGATGAAAATGAGAAAAATGCACGGCAAGAAGCTATTGAAGGCTGATCAACTGGTATAAAAATGCCATCTGGGAAAGGTCGTCGTTTGATAAGTACACATATAGGAAGTAATAGTGAATTTTTAGTAAATATTTCAGTCCAAGAAAACAGGAGACTACCACAGAGAGATGAATGCTCAGGTAACGAAAATTGGTTTGGAGGCATTCTTGAAAATTTAGAACCAGAGTCTGTCGTCGCGCGTCGTTATGAATAATGCCCCGTATCATAGTCGAAAATGCGAAAAAACGCCACAACAGTCATGGAGCACAGATTCAAAAATGGTTACGGGACAAAGGTATCCCTTATGCTGAAAATAGCTTAAAGTCAGAATTGCTTCGAATTGTGAAGATACATGCAAGTAAATATAAGAAACTTGCTGTAGAAGAATAGCATTGAACCATGGAACTATTATTCTATGATTACCCCCATATCATTGTGAGTTGAACCCAATTGAGTTAATTTTGGCACAAATTAAAAGGGATGCGGCCAGAGAAAATAGAACATTTAAATTGGCTGATGTCCAACGCCATCTTCAAAAATCATTAGAAAATGTTACAGCAGAAGACTGGAGACAGTGTATTGGTCATGTTCAAAGAGAAAAACAGAAAATGTGGGATGTAGATAATATGAACCCTGATGAAACCCTCGATCCCATTATTATTAGTGTCGGTAAAAGTGATAGTGAAAGTGATAGTGAGTGATGACTCGAAAATTGGAAAGGGTAAGATTGTTTTTCGAACATTTTCTTTTTATTTCTGTAGTAGAATTTCGTTTATTTTCTGTAGAAGGAAATTTTCTTTTGTTTTTGTTACAGAATTTTGTTTATGTTATGGGGTTTTGTTAAATTTTGGAAGAGAATTTTTTATTTTGTTTTTGTTATAGAATTTTGTTTATTTTATATAGAATTGTTATTAATGTGGGAATAGGGCTCCTGGCGAATCATCCACTAAAAAAATTGTAACGCGCCATTAGCAATACTTCATAAGTGATATGGAAACTTATTTTTACTCACAATATTCTCCCTTATGTGATTTAGCAATTTTTTAAAATTTCCGTTATATCAATAATTATAGTAGTAGTTGTCATTGACCCCGCCAAAAAATAAAAACATTTACGCCTCTGTTCCAGACAAAAATTTATTTGAGACCTTCTCTCGGTCTCAAATAAATATCGATATAAATATATATATATATATGGATCATAACTAAAATTTAATTAAACATTATGGATACGAACAGTTTTACCGTCCAATATTTAAAAGACAATTTTAATTCTTTGAGTTATGAACAAATAATTGAAATTTAAAATGCCGGCAGACCAAAACCGGAACTTAATTTAACGCAGACTACAAAGTCCAAATCTAGAGATTTTAACAGGAAGTTTAAAAAGGAAATGTATGAAAAAAATTATTGGGTGCAGATTGGGGATTTGTGGGTGCAGTACAACAAGTTTATTTTGTTTCCCCTGCTTGTTACTCAGTCGCGGCGTTAAACTGTCCTGGTCAAAAAATGGAGTAACAGACCTGAGTCATTTGCCACAAAAAAATAGAAAACATAAGAATACCCAAGCTCATATTAATTGTTCAATTGGATTTGAAACTGTTGGGAAAAGTAGACATTCGACAACAACTCGACAGTACATACACACGCAATATTCAACAACAAAATGAACATGTAGCAAAGAATGGGTATGTTCTTTAAAAAATTATCGAATGCATGGTTTTTTAGAGTTTTTGAACTAGCACTTCGAGGTCATGATGAAAAAGAAGATTCCTCAAATCCCGGAATTTTCAGAGGTTTAATAAGTTTCAGTGCCGAATTAGATACAGCATTGAAAGATCATTTTGAAAAATCTATTGTTTTTAAAGGTACTTCAAACACAATTCAGAATGACTTGTTAGATTGCATACTAGTGGTTGCTCAAGAACATATCAAGAAAGAAATTTTAAAACCTGAATATGTCGCTTTTTTTCTGATGAAACTATGGATGTAGCAAATCATTATCAGATGACTATAGTATTTAGATACATTCGACCAGACGGCACCCCAGTTGAAAGGTTTTGGTGTTTTATTAGTCCATGATGCAGTTAGTTTATCAGAATGCTAAAAAACTATTTTAAAACAAGTTATAGATAAACCAGGAAAACTTATTTCACAAAGTTACGATGGCGCAAGTGTAATGAGTGGACGTCATTCAAGTGTTCAAACTCTTATTCAAAGTGATTACAAATATGCCTTTTATATTCATTTTTACGTTGTTATTTATTATCAACTAAACCTGGTTCTATCCAGAATCAAGAAGTGCGTGTGTTTTTTTCAAACTTAAGTGACATTACTAATTTTTTTCTCATTCTCCGCAACGAGTGTCAGTTTTAGATGAAATTGTTGATCAAAGAGTTCCTCGGTCTTCTGTCACCAGATGGAATTTTAAAAGCCGAACAATAAGTACGGTATATGAATATCGCGAATTGATGATAGAATGTATGGAAAAAATAGAAGCGACTTCAAGACAAACTGTAACAATTAATCTGGCAATTACTATTTGTCGTATGTTGCAGGATTCAAAGTTTATGTTTTGGTTAACAGTATTTCATCGCATAATGCCGCATGCTAATATTTTGTGTAGTCAAAGTCAACTACAAAAAACAGTGACGGATATAAATGAAAATCCATATATCTCTAAAACTGTAGCAGCCAAAGAAATTTGTGACACTATAATTACCCATGCAAAAGAACGATTTTCTTTTACTAAACATCTAAATCCATTTTTAGATAAAGTTCGCCTGCAGACAGAGTTACAACTAATTTAAAGAAGACCTGATTTTAGAAATATGAGTGATGTTATTCATCTGTTGAAATTCATAACAGATATATTACAGAACTTCATAACAGAAATTCATAATTATCTTCAAGATATATTATCTGCTACCTTTGCTCTCTTACAAATAATTGTTACTATATCAATGACCACAGCTCAATCAGAAAGAAGTTTTTCAACACTGAAGCGAATAAAAACATTTTTACGGAGTTCTATGAATCAAGAAACACTGACGGCCTTAACAATATTGTCTATTGAGAAAAAATGTATACAAGGTTTGCCAGACTTCAACCAAGCTGTTATAACTAAGTTTGCTGAGAGCACGAATAGAAGAATTGACTTTACATTCTAGCAATGTAATACAGTTTAGACATTAGGTGAACAGTGACTGTACAAATAAAGAAATAATGGATTCCTACTACATGTGCGTATTTTTATTACGATAGTACGATAAAAATTTGAATGTTCTTGATTTTGTGAACCCCCTATGCTTTCGACCACCAGCCAGAGCTGTTCCGAGTACAATGAAAAAGTACTCGAGTACTGAATACAAGTACTCTCATATAAGAGTACTCAAGTACAAGTACAGTACCGTTGTACTCGAGTACCCACACGAGTACAAAGTACCGAGTACAAGTTGACAATGCCGGCCAGTATCTTGTTTTTCTTTGCATTAGCTTTATTTTCGAATTAATTATATTTTAAAGAATTGTGGTACTTACTTTTTTCCTACTTAAAATAAAACACGTTTTCTTATAATCCTATTTTATTAGCTTTAAGAATGACCAATTTTTGAAAATTTTCGTCAGTTAAAGCATGACGACGTGGATTATTAACTATGGTCACATACGAAAATAAGCGCTCCACCGCGGCCGATGATGGCAGGCAAGTATTATAACGCGCGAAAAGTTTCTTCACATGCGGGTAGTCGTCCAACATGGAGAGACTGGTTCTCTTGTCCTCAAGATAGTGCAGAACTTCGAGTTCAATTTTGGACTTCTTCTTATCCTGTTTTTGGAATTCTCTTGAACTTTGGGTTTGGATTTGAGACGACGACGGCCCAGGCCCAGGTACATCGCCAGATTCACTGAAATCGAAATACCCATCATACTCTAAATCCTGATCTTTGGTGTCGCTGTCACTTCCATCAAAGAGTCCAGAATCTAGTACTTTCATCAGATTTGCTTTAGAGAATCCGCTGTGATACTGGTTTGATTTCTATTTTTCAGTGCAGTGAACCAGCGAAGCTTAAATTTTGGACATGCCACCGCAGCTATGGTTGCTTCTGCTGACTCTAACTTAAACACGGCGGAGAACCTATTTCGTAATGCTTGGGAGCATGCATTAAAATCAGGTTTGCACTGAAATGTCTTGGGTCCTGAAACTCGGCTTTCATCTTTTCCCATTGATTTGCAAGAGATACCAGAGTCAGAAGTAAGTAGCCATAATAAGTGTTTGTTTCACCTTGCAATATATCGAGAACTGTAGCCAACGGCTTCAATACTTGGCCGTAATCTTCCAAATATTGTATCTCAGCATCTTTGAAATTGGGAAGTCCCAGCTTTTGATGGAGTGCGGCCAATTTCGGTTTGGTGTCTTCATGTAAAATCCGCGATATACAGTCGAAGTACGAATTCCAACGTGTTTCTCCAGGGTAGCTCAAGGTGTGATTTAAAACTTTCATTATAATTTCGGCGGTTCCTGGCCTTTCCGCTTTCGCCCATAGCTTACCGCATTTATCGATAGCATGCATATGCTTGATACGAACTCCTACATTCGAAGCTATAGCCTTCGCACAATCTGTGGTAGTGATCAAATTCAGAGTGTGACTGGTGCAACGGAAACGATTTAGTAACGTTTTAGTAACGTAATTACAGGTTCGATCCCTGTTGCAAAATCAGAGTCTAATTCTGGAATCTCCATGATTTCGATATCATCATTAGCATCGGAATCTTCATCGGAGTCGTTATCATCGCTAAGTGGATCGCGTACTTTGCTCATGGATTCAGCTGGTGAAGTTTCTTGCAATGTAAACTCTTTAAAAGCTTTGACAAAATTACTGCCATTATCTGTGACTGTTGCAATAATTTGATTGGCTATTATTCTATACTTTACATTAATGTTGTCTAGCATTTCTGCGATGTTCTTATAATTATGAACCCCATGGAATCTTTGACAAGCGAGAGCAACAGACACCCTTTACAACTTGTGATCTAACTAATGTAGTGTTACCCCCATAAAACTACGACGTTTTGATGACCATATGTCTGCTGTCGAACACAAGAATTTCTGTTTGCTTATCTGCAGTTTCAAGTCATCTTGGTGTGTTTGGAATATATTCTGAATTGCATTCATTGCAGTTTTACGGCCCATAACTTTTACATTAAATCCATCAAACATGGCTTTGAAACTAGGATGTTCAATAACAGATATGGCAGAGATTGTATTGATTATGAAGTAGACAATCCTTTTGTTGAATTCCGCTTGGCTGACCGATTTATTGTGTATTGCCGATGTTAATGTTGTTTGCCGTAGCCGTAGCTTAGTGGAGGATGGTGTTGGTAAGGTGATTTCCACAGTCTGTCTGTTCTTCCGCTTTTCCGCTTTGTATTTGATATAAGAAGATAAATCTGTCGAGTGCATTCGCCTCAGGTGTTTTACAAAATTGGTTGTTGTCTCTGCAGATCCTTTGATTACCTATCATCAAAACAATGAATTTAGTTTCTTTTACCTAATTAAATTTAGGTTCAGTTACTTTTTGATTAGGAAGACATAATTGACACGATGCTTCTACATGGTCTTTTCCATCAAATTTCATGACTTTGAAAAATTTTCCATCTAGCATAGGGCTGTTATCAAATTTTGCTTGATGGTCGGAATGGTCCTTTTGCAAGTGAACTACAGACGTTACAGTTGAACCTGAATCGGAGGAAGATGCTGGAACTACCGACGCTCCAGCTGAACCGTTTCCCTTATCCTTGGGTTTTGTAAGAATTTGAAAATATTGTGTCAGTTTTCTTTTCTTTGGAGCTGACGCTGAATCGTCTTCTTGCCGAGAAAAATATTCTGGATTGTCATCAGAAAGGTTTTCATAGGGGTCTTCAAGATCTATTTGGTCCATAATGTCACTAGCAAGAGCAAGAATAGTGAATCAGTACATTGGTTCAAGAATGTGAGACTATTAGATTAGAATGTAAGGTAGATTAAAACAAGATGGCAATATAGCAGACGTGTGAATAATGATGTAACATTATATATAACTCTCTGATGTAACATGAAACATGATATTCGTTGTTTGTAAGAAACCATCGGTCTTCAATAACGTAATGCAGTTTTAAAAATTATTTGATAAATAATATATAAGCAAAACAAACTGGAGCCTGCTCAGCCTGCTGCCTGGAGCTATGCATGCTCACCACTTCGTAATAAAAGGCGAATGTAAATTGTAAGTTAGTTGTTATACACATAACGCATAAGGACATAAGTCAGTCATCTTGCTAAGAAAATAAAGTGATAAAACTGCGTACCTAGCACCTAGCTATATTTTAGTTTTTATTTAAATACAAAAACACATCCCATAATCCCTATCCCTAATAATAACACTAGAAATGCCTAGTAAAGTATCAAATTATATGGAATTATTTTGAAAGAAATTTAATTTATATGCTATACCTAGCTATAATAATAATATTATAATACACAAACCTTTAACTATACGTTTTTAGGAATTTTCAGGTTCGAGTGTGAACAATTATATACATATTTTTTACATGACTATTTCAAATATGTAATAAATGAAGAGAAAATTAAAAAACTGGAAAAAACCGACTGTAATCAAATGTTTGCTCCCAAAAAATGACAACACCGGGTGAAAACCCATCTCTACTACTCTACTTAATACTTAATAATAATTACACATTACACTAAACTAAACATGCATAATGTAAGCTCAAACTCAAGTTACCACCTACCTTGATGCTTTGCGCTGAAGTGGTGAACTTTGGCTGCTGCCGTCTGCCGATATGGTAAGGTAACATGCTGCTTCCGATTCACTTCACTCACTGATGGCTGGCTTGAGGCTATGGCGTGAGGTAGCGTGCATCGCGGCCGTGATGTGATTTGACAAGTCTGAGCCCGCAAAAAATGTACTCATTGCGTAAGACAATGTATTCGAGTACAAAAGTACTCGAGTACTTTGTAATTACCCGAGTACTTTGAAGTACTCGAATACACGGGAAGTACTCGAATACTTTCAAAGTACTCGAGTATATTTTTGACGATTTAAAATAAAGTACTCGGGACTGAGTACCGAGTACACAGAAAGTACTTGGAGTACAGTGTTTGAGTACTTGTACTCGAGTACCGCACAGCTCTGCCACCAGCCGCCAATGTGTTATTATAACCATCACAGTCGGTATAAAGTACAATACAGGCTCCCTTTTACTGAATATAAACCTAAATATATAGGTAACATCATCTGTAAAAATATACAGGTCTATAAAATCTTCATAAACGGTGCTGTTTAATAAGGTGTTTACAGTTAGAACAATTACCCTCGAAATTTACTGTTAAGATTTTTATTCTATGTATAAAAATTCATGGGCATGAAATTACAAAAAAAAAACTTAAATGGATTTATTTAATTCAAACTTAATTAAAAGATCAAATATCAAAGTACGTAATATTCAAAATTTATGACTATATATTATTATAATGAAAATAAGAAATTATCAGCAATAATACAAATATTTTCCGATATAAATGTAGAACAGATACTATTTAATAGTCGGAATATGATTATTCGTATGATATTCCGATTATGTAAATCATCCGAACGTCAACATTCCGAATATCAAAGTCATACGATAATGTCTATCACTAGTTATAAAACGTACAGTAAGGTAAAAGTTAAATTATTATAATTTTATACGACGTTGGACAAATTGTTAAAATATTTGGAAGAAAATTGATACAAATTACTAAGTCAAAACAATTATTGTAAAGGGTGGTCCAACCATAATGCACGATGTTAATTGTGAGTCACACCTTAACGTCACGTTTTTTGCCCAACTTAATTTGACATTTCTTTGTTTCAGTGTTTGACAATTTCAACCATGGAGAGGTACACAATTGAGCAGCGCGTTAAGATTGTTGAAGTCTTTTACGAAAATGGGCGTTCAAATCAAAATGCATTTCGTGCACTTCATGACTTTTTTGGTCAGCATATTCGACCAAATGTGTCCACAATCGGGAAAATTGTGCGCAAATTTCAGCAAACCGGGTCTGTAGGAAATGTGAAAACACCTGTGCATGCTCGCCCAGTTCGTTCTGCGAAAAACATTGTTGTTGTTCGCGATAGTGTAGCAGAAGAGCCGTCCACCTCGACTCGTCGTCGTGCCCAACAATTGAACATCTCACGAACATCACTGATGCGAATTTTGAATAAAGATTTGAATTTACACGCTTACAAGGTTCAATTGACTCAAGAGCTGAAGCCTACTGACCATTTCAAGCGTCGTCAATACGCCGAATGGTTGGTTGAACAGACAGAAGTGAATGGTGACTTTACAAAGAAAATCATCTTCAGCGACGAGGCACACATTCACCTCAGTGGACTCGTTAACAAGCAGAATTGCTGCATTTGGGCAAATGAGAATCCACGAGTGATTGTTGAAAAGCCGAAGCATCCACAAAGAGTGACTGTTTGGTGCGGTTTATGGGCTGACGGCGTAATCGGGCCGTACTTCTTCGAAAATGAGGTCGGCCAAGCAGTTAGCGTGAATGGTGTTCGCTATCGCGAGATGATAACGGACTTCTTGTGGCCAGAAATTGAGGATATGGACCTGGACGATATGTGGTTCCAACAGGATGGTGCCACTTGCCACACAGCCAACGAAACAATGGCACTTTTGCGCGAGAAATTCAATGGCTGTATTATCTCACGTTGTGGCTATATTAATTGGCCGCCACGATCATGTGATTTGACACCGTTGGACTTCTTTCTTTAGGGATATTTAAAAGAAAAAGTGTACGTCAGTAAGCTAAGAACAATTCAAGAGCTAAAGGATGAGATAATTCGGCACATTAACGACATTGAACCTCAATTATGTCTCAGACTCATTGAAAATATGGACCATCGGATAGAGGTATGCCAGCGAAGCCGTGGCGAGCATTTGGCCGATATTTTGTTTCACACATAATTGTCATAGATCCTTCTATCATAATAAAAAAGATTAAGATAATTCTCTGAAAATTTTTTGTTTTATCTACAATTAACATCGTGCGTTTTGGTTGGACCACCTTTTATTTAGAGAACAAATAGTTTTATTGATTTATTGATGGTTTTATTAAAAATATATTGAACTATTATTATTAACAATAGTTATTATTATTAAAGTCAATAATTACCGTCTCTCAGTCTCTGCATGATGGCTGATAGACGCATTTGCCAAAGAATGATAGAAATAAACTGTAAAATTTCATACCGTTTATTCGATTTAGATAATATAGATCATTTTTAACACTTAATTTATATCTTAGCAACTGTGGAATGACTACTAAACAGCGCACAAATTCTATTCATCGAATATTATCAGAATTTTACTGATCTTAATGCCAGACTTTACAAATCAGTTCGGAAACCATAATGTTTCTATAACATAAAATCAAATGTATTCAAATATACAAAAATATCAGTACAATTCGTTTTACGAGATTTACTAGTTGCAACAATTTATACGAGTACATATCGAAAATAAATACCAGCATATAGTATTCTAGTCCAAGATCTGTTAAATTAGTTTAACTGATCTTTATTCTAGTCTAGGATCAAGTGAATATTGTGAGGTTAGATTCTTTAGGCTGATTGCGGATGATTGGATTTACATTAAATGGGGCTACACACCGTCCGTTTATCTGTGCAGTTATCTCTCGTAAATAACTGTGTGAAAAAATCTACATTTATCTGAACTGAAGGTGTCTGTAGGCTACATTCAGTTTTCGCCACATTTCTGTCTTCAGATTTCTTTTCAGTTCTATCCACACTTTCGACAGGTTTGGTTCTAAAAGCAAAGAGAAATGAAGTTCAATGGGTAACAGAAAAGAAGAGCCGCAGTTTGTTGTATAATTACAGCTGTGTTGCTAGAAGCAGAGGGAAAAATATTGAACATTGGTGCAAAGATTGGTATAAACGCCAAAAGTGCATCTTTTTTAAGCTTGGTCATCGTGTACATAAACAGGTGTCAACTGACTAACTGTAGAATAAACTGCGATTATCTTTGCAATAGATGGTCAAGTGCATAGATTTTTCATCTGCGTAAATACCGATTTAACTACCGGTGTGCAGTTCACACAGTTAATCGCTCAGACATGACGTCACACCGGATAAGCTCCGCAGATAAACGGAAAGTATGTAGCCCGCTTAATGAAACAACGCCCAATCAATCCAACACAATATCAACAATTAGCACCAACTGTCATATGCCTCTCTCTGAAAATGAGTACTTCTATGAGTAACTTCGATCCGTAACGCGATTGGTTCCACGCTCTGCGCGTCCATTTTGGAGCGCATCGATACAGGCACTCTCTGACCTGCCTCTTTCTCAGTCGTTCGCTTCGCTTCGTGTCCTACACTTCGCCTAGCTTACGCGCTTCGCCGGTCTTATCGTTTACTCCGGTCCTCGCCTAGATTCTGCAGCTAAATTTCTGGTGAACTGTGCTTCACACAAAGATTATTAACCCCAAAAAAAAATCAATAAAAAGTCGTCGCACTCGACGCATTTAACGCCGACGATCACGATAGCCACGTGGCCGCGCCATTTTAGTGCCGTTGACCCACGTCACGTGGGCGTCTATCACGATTGGTAGCGGTCTTACACTGCGTATCAATCCACCGATTTGGTAAAGGCTTCATAGAATATCCAGGTGCGGATTCTGTACGCAATCAAGGGGTGTCATGGACTTGGCACTGACCCTATGCGGTGAATCCGTCGACTTACGCATGTACGTGGTGGACAACCTACTAGAAGAGGTCATCCTTGGACAGCCGTTTCTACAAGAAGAGGACGTCGTGATGGATTGGAAAAGAAGAACTATTGCATTTCGTACTCGCAGAAGAAGAACCGTATACTGGGACGACCCGAAGGGACAGACGAAACCCGCCCTCACACCGGAAGAGTTATACGGACACATATGCGACAAAGTACCCGACGAACGCCGGACCGAATACGTCGCGGAGATCTTGAAATACTCCGACGTCTTCTCCGATGAACCACGACCAGCGACGGTGTTATCTACGTAGCACAGTTCTACGCGATCCCGTGCCCGTGCGGGTCCCACCGTATAGGTGTAGCGAAGAGAAGAAACGCGTAATCAACACGCACTGCCAGGAGATGCTGGCCCAAGGAGTTATCCGCCGATCACATTCAGAATATAACTCCACAGTCGTGTTGGTCAAGAAGAAGGGCGATAAGGAACTACGATTCTGCGTGGATTACCGTCAAATAAGTGCGAAGACAGAAGCCGAAGTTGGGATCCTATCGCAAATATTCGACACCATCCGCGAGTTGGGAGATGCACAGTACTTTTCGACGCTCGACCTGAAGGCCGGGTACTGGCAAGTACCGATGGCCGAGGGCAGCAAAGAAGTACACGGCCTTCTCAACTCCCGACGAGGCCCAATACGAGTTTGAAGTCATGCCTTTCGGACTAACCGGAGCACCCGGAACATTTCAGAAGATTATGGCTGAAATCCTCGAGGGATATCTACATCAGTTCGTGAAGGTTTACCTGGAAGACATCGTCGTTTATAGCAAGAGCCACGACGAGCATCTTTACCATCTGAGCGCGGTTTTGGAGAGACTCCGTCTAAACGGTCTCCACGTGTCTCCGGGGAAATGTAAATTTGGCGCTCGTCAAATTAACTACCTGGGGCACACGATTACGTCCGAGCGTAATGAACCGCAGAGCCATTATTTGGAGAAAATTAGGGACTACCCAGTACCGAAGACCATTTGAAAACTGCGAGCGTTCCTAGGCACGACTGGATGGTTACGAGAATACGTGCCTAGATTCGCGGAAATCGCAGTGCCACTCACCGACGTACTGGAAGGAAGCCGAGGAATGCGATGGAGGACACGACAACAGATCGCCTTCGAGGAGCTGAAGGAAGCGGTGGCCAATCACGTCGAACTGCACCGTCCGCTGCCAGGCGCGGAATTTTTCCTGCAGACCGACGCCAGCTGCATCGGCATTGGAGTCGTATTATTCCAGCGCGCTCCTGAAGATACGACGAAACGTCGCCTCATCGCCTGCGCCTCTGCGAAATTGACTAAGACGGAAACCCGCTACTACGTGAACGAACAGGAAGTCCTCGCCGTGGTATGAGGAGTGAAGAAATTCCGTCAATTTCTAGAAGACCAACACTTCACGCTCTACACGGACAGTAGAGCGTTCCTATTGCTCAAGAAATACAAGGACGAAAAGTCGAAACTGATGCGATGGGCCCTCATGCTTCAAGCTTTCAACTTTACCGTCGAACACGTTCCGGGAAAGACCAATGAGCTACCGGACTTCTTGCCACGATACCCACAACCGGAAGATCGTCCGGAAGAACCCGAAGAAGTGGACGTTCGCGCATACCTCGCGGTCCACATGCTCCAAGATAGCGACGACGAGGAAGCCGTCGATGAACCAGAGGCAAGTACCTCCGCACCGAGGGAAATAAATATAGAACAACCGGAAGAAAATATCGGTCATCGGAAGAACAAGACAGCGAAGGCGAGTCAAGTGGGAGGAGAACCCAAAGGAAGCAGCGGAAGAGCTGCCCCCGCAATTTCTCTTTGACCTCGTCCGCGAAGAGCAGCTACAGGATCAAGCGTGCCGCAAAGAACGGAAACGTCTCCAGCTCGTGCTCCGCAAAGGACCGCGAACAGCCGGAACCCGGAGCGCACGAGGGTACTTTTTATCCGACAGTGTAATATGGAAACACGTAGAGGGAGATAGACGGGCGTTAGTCGTGCCGCTACATATGAGGGAGCGCGTGATGGAAGAATACCACTACTCCCCACTAGCCGCGCATCCAGGCCAGAGCGAGACGCTTCTCGCGATCCGGTGGATGTATGGAGAGGTAACCGCAAGGTGGGGATACCCAGCGTTCATCATCACGGACAATGGTACGCCTTTCCGAGGCCGACGTTGGGAACGTTACCTCGCAGCCAGCCAAATAGAACATTACACTGCTCCAGCGTACCACCAGCGAGCGAACCCAGAGGAACGACGAGTTCAGGAATTAAAAAAGATCCTACGTACAAAAGAAGCCGCGACGAAGAAATGGGATCAGCTGCTGCCAAAAGCCCTCCGCAATCGCACCAGCGCTGCGACAGGATAATCGCCAGCCGAAATCCTCCTTGGAGCAACCTTGCCTAGACCGGGGGAATGGACGGTACCCGCCGAAGTGCGACCGCTTCCCGACCGGACCGCGCAAGCCAGAAGACAACGGGTTTAACGCGCCCGGGATCGTCAGGTCATCTACGCCCGGAACATGTTTCCAGAACACCGACAAGCCGGTGTGACCTTCGACCCAGGAGAACACGTCATGGTTAGGGAGTTCCGACGAGACGGGAATCCGTTCCAGGCCAAATGGACGGGCCCTCACGAAGTCATCACCCGCCACGGCGACAACACATACACCGTGGAGCGAGATGGAGTACACGTCAAAGTCCACATGACTTTCGGCCGCGACCACCGGAATACCAGTAGCAGACTCGTCGGGGATCGGAACACCCGCGGACCGCCGTCGCGCCCACGACCGCGAGCCAGCGGGGCCCCTCTCCGGAAGAAAGAAGATAAAAGAAGAAGCGAGCTGTCGCGATCCGTTAGCCACGCTTGCTACAACCCAACCATAGGCCGGGGCGTGTGTTGTTCGGACACCGCGCAACGAGGACAGGTAACCGCGAGCGCGCCGCCTTCACAGCCAGGGCGTCGCCTCGCCGCATTACAACGATACCCCCCATGCATGTGTAAATATATCCCCCGTGTGTGTTGTTTTTCTGTTTTATGTTTCAGATACCCCCACGGAGAACCAGCGGCCCATCATCGTAACTTTTATGAGTGGCGCGCAAGCCGAAGCAGAAGCAGGTTCAAGAGAGAAGTAGCGGGTGCCTCCCCAACTGGGACCAGGGGACAGACGTGAGTTTCTTGCAAGTTCTTCTCACGCTGGGTAATCGAACTTGCGGATCCTTTTTATTACCCTATGTTTTTATGCTTCCGCTTCCTAGGCCACTTTCCCCCAAATGAATAAAGACCGAACAAAACACTTCCTCATGCATGTTTTTCAGAAGAAATTAACCCCCACACCAAAAATTTTGCTGACAACAGAATCTAGTACGATCAAGGGGGAAGGTGTCATATGCCTCTCTCTGAAAATGAGTACTTCTATGAGTAACCTCGATCCGTGACGCGATTGGTTTCCCGCTCTGCGCGTCCATTTTGGCCTGCCTCTTTCTCAGTCGTTCGCTTCGCTTCGTGTCCTACACTTCGCCTAGCTTACGCGCTTCGCCGGTCTTATCGATCTTCAACTAGATTCTGCAGCGAAATTTCTGGTGAACTGTGCTTCACACAGAGATTATTAACCACAAAAAAAGATCAATAAAAAGTCATCGCACTCGACTCGACTCGATCACGATCGCCACGTGGCCGCGCCATTTTAGTGCCGTTGACCCACGCCACGTGGGCGTCCATCACGATTGGTGGCTGTCTTCCACTGCATATCAATCCACCGATTTGGTAAAGGCTTCGTAGAATATCCAGGTGAGTTATTTAATAGAGTATTTTATCGTCTCCGAGGGCCATCAGACGCCGGGGTGACGCCATCTTGGGATTTCATCGTCGCCACGTGGTCGAGGCGACGCCATCGCCTCCAAGGGGCAAGTGCAGTCGTTATCCAGCTATCTACGCCAGTGTTTTAGTGGCAGGAACGAGCTAGAGTGTATCGCCTAGCTTCGCCATCGCCAATTTACTCGGTGAGTTATTTCTGCCTAGAGCTTTATATAACCCGTGTTTAATTTTATTCCAGGGTCAGTACTGGGAAGAAGCCCTGCAACTAGGTACGACATTGCATTAAGTCCCCTAGCACCTATATACAGGGGTTACGACCCCTGGTGACCACCTACCGCTAGTCAAGGCGTACCGTACCGTTGGGATTTCTGCTTCTTGGACGTGGCATGAAACACTGCTCGTACTTGAAGTGGATATCTCTTCCGAGGGGTGCCGGCTAACAGGTATTAGGTCGGGAGGCCGGATCCTCCGAAGCCAACGTGGGAAAACGCGGGAAGCCGCACTACGTTTAGAATCCGTCCGTGCCAGCCGCGTATTTCGTACGTTCTTCCAGGTTCATCGTCCACATCGAGTAGCCCCAGGCGAGGCTAACGCTGTATGGATAACCAGCGGGAACACTACTTCGCCGAAGCCATGGAGACAAGGAGCGGTCGGGTTTTAGGAGCCCCCGACGCTCGACGCACGCCGGTGTCGACCTCCACACCCAACGTCAACGAGGGGATAACCAACCAGCGGGTCTCTCCACCAGCGAGGTTGCGAACGGTCGCATCGAGGATATGGGAAGCCTCGATCAACGTTTCGCGGAGAGGCGCATCCACCCCCAGTGCAAGAGCGCGAAGTGGGGCGGCGCCTAGCCGCGAGATCATCGACGACGAGGGCGCGGTGTCCAGGAGTTCGATAATGGCGACTCCAGCGAGCCGCGCCGACTCGCACCACACTCAACCTGTGCTGGTACTACCAGTTTCCGCCGCCCGCGGAAATGAGGGAGCGGGAGATCGACGACACAACACGGTAATATTTGTCTTTAAATTGTAAAGACAAATACTACCTTCGTTGATACACCACAGTACACATTTTGCCGTTTACATTCAGGGAGTTTTTACACAATATTTTTTTAGTTTAAAGTTTATTCGTTCAATTATTCAATAAATAAAAAACAACCATTAATGAAATAAATAAGTAAATTATTAAATATCAAATCAAATACATTTAAAAAAGTAAAATTAGTCCGTCAGATAATATAGTTCGGGGTTCTTTTCAGAACACTATTTATTATTTAAGTTCGAGTTGCCAAGATAGGTATTCTCAAGTTAATCAGATACCTACCTATACATAAATGTTACCAATCGTTTGTAGTTTATATAGATAAAAATAATCAAAATATTTGAATTATTTGAATTAAATTAAATACTCTATGGGATAAAAATATTGATAATTAAATTAAATACTCTATTGACTTTATATTCACAACATTCAACTATTTTAATACTTTTATTTTTTGCATTCACTTACATACTGGTAAATCTTAAAGTCAAGAAAGGTGAGGTTAGAACATACTGGAATTATTTAGCAAATGAACTAGCTAATTCCAATGTAATATGAATATTATGAATATGCCAGAACATATTTAGTGGTAACCATACAATAATAATATAAGAATAATCACAATCCCAGTAAGTTCAATACACCAATTAGGTATGTAAATCCTATTAAATATACTACAATTACCCACACAAACTTTAATTTTACATATGATATTTAGTATTCAGTATTTCAGATTTGTGTTGTGCAGCCAGAAAGTATTACTGAACTTTTGTATAACACAGATAATGTACAATTGTTAGTAGTTCCAGTCAATACAATTGGCTGCACTGTTTTGGTATGTAACGCCATATTTTTTTTATTTCTAATAGTTGTGTGCGTTGTGTGTTTTTGCGATTTGTACCCTGTGTTTGTACTTTCAGACGTTTATACGCCAAATTTACACTATAAAATCTTTCTGCCGGTAGAATAAACAAAACACGTCCAAAATAAAAGGTTTGTAAATAATGAATACATAAACGTAAGGATACAGCTTTATGTGATGATAATAATTAACCTTAAAAATTCACTCAATTATAGATTAAGATATTGTTATGGAGGAGAACAAAGAACCGGTCATAATGGAAATGCAAGAAACTGAACTGACGGAAATGATCAGTATTAATGTTATTTGTCGGTTATGCGCGAACCAGAATGATAAATTAATAGGCATTTATAGTGAGGATGGCATAAATAATGATTTAGCCAATAAAATGAACTTGTATCTTCCCATTAAAGTAAATGAGACTGATGATTTACCTCTTCAATGCTGCTGGCAATGTGCTTCTACAGTTTTAGCATGGCATGAATTAGTTGTAACCAGCATAGAAGCTGATCGAAGATTGCGAAGTTATCAATTTGTTACAGAAAGCCAGCTTGAAATAAGTTTCCGAACAGAACAAACTGCTCATACAGAAAAATCTAATGAGTAAGTAGAGTATCTTCTAATAATGTCTTAAACGTTATTAATCAACTACCCATTACATAATTTTGTTTTTTCTTAAGCATGTTCTGCAACCATTACAATAATTTGATACTCCCTCTGTCCCACATTAGTTGTCACATTTAGGGTTTAAATTTTGTCCCAAATTAGTTCATATTTCGAAGAAATTACAAATAAAAAAAATTAGACACAAAAACGGGTAAATGGAAACTGGAATTATTATTTTTTAACTAATTTCACAAAGATATTGATTTCGTACTCGTAATTATGGATAATAATTACCGTAAATATGGATAATAATTCTTATACTCCTATATGAAGGTAATTCTAAGCTGCTACAAACTAAGTAATATTAAGACAATTTTTGATTGTTAAAATTGCTTCAGGGTTACATTCGATGCTATGTGGAAGGCGGTTTTCACATCTTAATTTTTCTTTATTCATATGTTATATTTTTTCTCATGAGGATCCCACCAGGGTCTTGCAACAGCCGCCATGAACATTACTTTTATTATAAATTGTTTACTTTTACACTCTTGGTGGGTCTTCTTCATCGACGGCAATATAATAAGAACGCGATGTTTTCATAATATAAAACCATTTTTCGTCAATATGAACGTCATCCTTCATATTGGAAAATATGCCGTCTGGTTCCAAATGTTGAAGACAAAAGCGAAGTCTTTCAAGCTTATTTTGAGCAGTTAAGAAATGTTTTACTGCAGAAGAAACATTTTCTGAATAATTTTTCTTTTTTCTTCCACATTTGCCTAGTTCTGGATATACTTCCAGAAAGTTTAGATTTTTTTTGCCTGTTTTCATAGCCGAGAAATTGTACGCCTATGCCGCATGAATTGCTTTGAAGCAGCAAGCTTAGCTTTTCATTTTCACAACGTTGCAGCAAAAACTGAAAAACTGCATTTCGGGTAATGTTGTCCATTTCCCTTCTTTTAATTAATCTTGACAAATCACTCATTTTTGGCACTTTTCACAACAAATTAAAGCGACACTTCGTCAGACACTTCAACAATTAAAGTGCACTTTCAAAACTGTATTATTTGCCAATCTGTCACCAGCCTACTTGTAATTACAACTTTCAAACAAATTTTGTAAATGATGTGATTTTAAACTTGTCTTTTTGACAATATTTAATTTTTTAGTAGGTATATTACTTCCTGGATTAAATTTTATTTGACAATAATCAGCAGAAAATGATCAAATGTGACAACTAATTTAGGACAGAGGGAGTAGAATTTAACAATGGCATACAGTTTATAATTGTAACTATAAAATTAGATTTTTATAAATAGTCCTCCAAGAGATATTAGAAGCATAATTTTTAAATATATATAGTGAAGAACGAAGATAAATGTATATAGATCAGCCTTCTATATGCATTTTTTTTTTTTTTTTTTTTTTTTAAGTTTTACATAGTGGTTCCTATTTTATTATAGCTATCATTAATGTGAAAATGTATCTATTGAAAACAATTATACAATTGCTTTATTATATAGTTAATAAAATTCTATCCATACCTATTCAAGATTTTTTATCTATGATTCGAGTATATCACCAACTTATGTACAAATGCATGTTACAGCATGAATTTGAAACAAAGTAATAACAGACATACAATTGGCAGGCAATATATTGTTGATAGAAATAAATATTACATTTTGCTTTTGGTTAAAAATTTGACACAACTTTGATAGAAATTTAGTATTTGCTGTATTCATTTATAAAATGAAACATTGTGTCTTACTAAGCTCCGTTAACTAGATTATGTAATTAATAATGCATCATACATGTAATTTATTTTCTATTATACTCGTAAATTAAATTTTTTTTATGAATTATGTGGAAAGACAAATAGCCAAGCATATAGATAGATATATTGATTTGAAGTATTAATATACTCATTTATGTACTTATACATAGCAAGTATGTCAATAGTATTTGGTAAACTGGTCCCCAAATTTTTTCTGTGCTAGTTTAAAAAACTTTCACACTTAGGAAGTTAAATTATTACATTCTTGGAAAACAATTTTTCCTAAAATGTCAAATAGTCTTCCTCTCAAAGATAAACCTTGAGAAAAAATCATCTAGTGTAGAGCTGTTCATGTAAAAGTTGAATCAAAACAAATACTCTTAGATTTATAGCATCAAATCTACTTCTAAGAACAGTAAATAGGTCTGAACGTCCTTGATAGAATCATTATAATCAAAATCAATATTAAAAATGCCTACCAGAGCTGAAAATTGGAATGTCTTCAACAGGAACATTCTATTTTTGTTTAACGAGGCTTTTTCCCTTTTTAAATATGACGAAACCACGACTATTAATATAGAAGTCTATTCCAAAATAATGTAAACCCATAGAAAACACAATATTTGGAAATATTGTTATCTAAACTAAAAAACATTTATTTACTTAATTTTATTATTTACCATTGTAGTATCCACATTTTATGATAAATTAAAATGCCATTGATATTTCTTAATTTCAATTGATAATTTTACTTTATCAAGTGATAATCATTTATAGTTTTCTAATATAAAATAAATGTTTTATATATGTATAACTGTAATTATAACATATAGTAACCGAAGTTGTAAAAGTATGGATATTATTTCAAATTCTACGAGTTCTCAGCAAGAAAATTTGGCCAAAAAAATCCTGATGTCTATTAAGGACCTATATAATAGGCCTATAAAGTTGTAAATTCCTCTGAGAAGGAGCACACTTGGTAGAAGGCTTATTAGCTTGGTAGAAGGCAACCAGACCAGTTTTTATTTTTGCATAGAACTTCAATTCAATTGTAAAAAAACCAATTAGTGTAGTTGCTTGACAGTAAAATAAAATTTTGTTCGCAGGGTTGAACCAGTCCACACGGGCCTGAATGCCTTCTGCCAAAATGAGACAAACTGCCAAAACTTGACAAAAAAAATCGACAAGGGCTCACTAAAGACTTCAGTTGAATCAGAATTTATTGCGCCAAATAGTGATAATTTAAGTGATTTTGTTAATATTGAGCATCAGTATTTACAATTAAACAATGATTTGTACGATATAAAATTAGAAGAGAAACCTGCACACAGTACAAGAAATCATACACAGTTATCCCAAATCTATGAAGATGATGCAGATGATTCCTTAAGTGACCAAAATGAAAAAGAAGATCTAAGTGAAGAAAATCAATCTATGTATAATTATGGTTGTCAGTACTGTGCGATGATGTTTTTAACAGAAGAAGATATTGTTACGCATATAACTGAAACACACCCAGAAGGTGACATAAAAATATCTGATAAGAAATTAAAAAAACCTCCATCAAACGATGAATCTATACAGAATCTTAAAAAAGAAAGACGAAAAAACAATAAAATTGACCAGGATATAGTAAATGCTGCTAAAGTTGTAGTCGATGGACGAATTTATTATAACTGCAAAGAATGTGGAAAAAGTTTACACTCACCATATACCTATGTTTGGCACATGCGAATACATACTGGAGAGAGACCTTATGTATGCGATTTGTGTGGAAAACAATTTAGAGTTTCACAGGGTTTAGTTAGGCATCTCAAAGAAACTCATGCACGCATAAAAAATTTTGCATGTGATTTGTGTGGAAGGATGTTTGCTACTCGCCGAAATGTTGAGGAACATAGAAGGATACACACCAATGAACGTCCATATATATGTGACCTTTGTGGAAAATCGTTCAAACAAAAAGCTTCACTCTTTGTACATAATCGGTCACACACAGATTCTTTTCCTTTTAAATGCACATATTGTAATCAAGCTTTTCGTACGAAACCGCCATTATTAATTCATGTTACAAAACATACAGGCGAAAAACCTTATCCCTGCGATGTGTGCGGTCGTTGTTTTAGAATAAAGTATGAACTGAAACGTCATAGACTGATTCACTCAGATGAAAAACCATTTTTATGTACCACATGTGGATTAAGTTTCAGGCAAAAGAGGTATCTAAGAAATCATAACAAGCTGAATCATAGTTTACAATAGTTTGTAATACTTTTTAAGTATTATATTTTTTAAGTTATTGTTTGTAATAAAAAATTTATAAATTTTTTGGTGTTTTTTATTTCCTCTGAAAATAATATAGTGTATTGCATAAATCAGTATCGTTTATCTTTAGTATAGTATTGACATTGAAACATTGTTAAAAACAATACGTTCATTAAACCTTTCTCAAAAAAAATCCAAAAATTAAATTCTTGCACATTATACTCTATTAATGATCAAGTGCTATTTCATTTATATTTCACCTGGAGATAAAAATATTCCCAATACAATGAATTATCCAAAACAGTAGCTTAATACAAAAATTTTAAATGTATACTGTTTTTACAGCAATTGCTTAAAAACAATTAAACGTGACCGTAAAAATTTAAATATTTTGCCATATTTATAAATGAGTAAGCAAATTACAAGAATATTGCGTCGCCCCCTCACTCATCGAAGGCACCTCCGGAGCATGCCTCTAGAGGCTTTGAATCAAAAATTACCATGTTGTTCGCAAGGGTCAAAGTACTGTATTGATTTTGTCAAAATGCCGAAATTCAAAGGAAAAACTTACATCGCCTAAAAATTTCGTAACACACACGAAAACCGTTTAGTAAATAGAGATCTTACACTTGATTCTGTGAAAATAATTTTAACAGACATTGTTTTGTATGTTTTAAAAATAATATTAAAATTATTTCCACTTAAACAGATTTTATAAATCAATATTTTAAGACATTTGAATATTAATGTTATACATGCAAATATGTCCTACATTATTATACATGCAAATATCTTTATTTAACTATCATGGGCTGTAACCTTCAATGTAGCAACGAAAACCAGTTCCCAACCACTTTTCCATTAATACCATAAGATTACACGTTATGCAAAATGAATTTTGATGATTAAAACTTGAGTTTTATGCATCTCCTGATGACGCCAATTTGGTTGGCACGCTTCGAGTGACGTGTAATCTTTCAATGTTCGTGGAAAACTGGTCTCCTAGAGCTAGATAAATGATAAATTTTTACCAATTTTAAGCATCCCAGTTAATGACAAATATTTCCCATTAATAAAAATAATACATAAATAATAAATCTGTACCAAATTCTATTTTATTGTATTTTGACCTTTCAGGTTTCTTGTAACAGAAGAAATAATAGAAACAAAAGATCCCGTAATACTTTATGATAATATATCAGATGAGGAAGAGTTTGCTTCAGGAGATAATGCAACAAAATTTTCAATAATACTGAATGAAGATTTTAAGTCAAATATATCAAAGAATATTTTTAATAAAGATCGGGAATTTCAGAATGCCATAAATATAGAAACCAAAACCTGTAATTTGTGTAGTAAAAGTTTCTGTTCAAAGACCGTATTAAAAAGCCACATGAATGATGTCCATCATTTGAAGACGACAAAATACAGAAGAAAGAAATGTGAAATTGATGCACCTTTTACTTGCACAACATGTAGTAAGACTTTTACAAGAAAGTTTGATATGCACAAACATATTTTAAATAAACATCCCCATATTAAAAATGATATAAAACCTTCTAAACGTGCCAAAAATGTAGAAATATTACAAAAATGTAAAGTTTTAAGTTCTGAAGGTAATTACTATAAATGTGATATATGTCATCACAATTATAAGAAACCTCAAAACTTGATGAGACATCGAAATTCGCATACTTGTGAAAGTTTGTATTGTTGTCATATTTGCGGAAAAAAATTTTTAGTTTCATATGCCTTACTGCGGCATATTAACCATTTACATTATGGTATAAGAAACTTCAGTTGTGAAATCTGTCACAGAAAATTTACTAATAAAGCAACAAGAGATGAGCACATGAACATTCATACAAACAATAGACCTTTTGTATGTGATACTTGTGGCAAATGTTTCAAACAGAATTCTTCATTGCACATTCACAAAATGTTCCATACCAACGTTTTTAGATTTTCATGCAGTGTATGTAATAAGAGATTTAGAAGGAAACAAGATCTGAAGGTGCACCACTGGATGCACACTGGAGAAAAGCCTCATCAATGCACGGTCTGTAAAATGTCTTTTAGGTTAAAACAAGACTTAAAACGACATTCAAAAATACACGCAGAATACTTCTGCACTGATTGCGGGCTTAAATTTCAACAAGAAAGATTTCTAAATATGCACAGGAAAATTCATTAAATAACTCAAAGAAGTAATAGATTTTTATTGCTCCTTCTCTTATATGATGAAAACAGTTTCATTTGACATGTTTCTTTAGGGGTTTTTAGATTTTTTTTTTCTCTTTTGTATACAATGCAACTTTATTCCGAATAGTAGAGATACACACCGTTCTTTCATTTTTTTACTAGACAGCAAGTCAATCGGTCGATTTCGTATAATGTGTAGGGAGGGGACGCGGACGGTGCGTCCACGTCCCCTCCCTACACACGCCCTGCTTCGGGTTGTCCAGTGACGATAATTAGCGGCGCTACGACAGTTACGTTCTACACGTGAGGGAGTGTACATCGTATTTGTAACGGGGAAAAACTTTTACGCGGGAAGTGATGATGGGTTTACTGTTAAAAGATGATCAAGGTATTTAAAGAAAAAATATCTTGGCCATATTTAACACCAAACTATGATCTTTTTTGCATTATTTTTATAATTGGTTTTGCATTAAAAAAAGTGCCTTCTAATAAAACGTTAGAAGGCACTTAGTTAACAAAAAAATAGCTTCTCTTAAAATAATTAAAAATAAAATACAAACTCTTAAAACTTAAAAAATATCCCCTTGAATAAGAAAAAAAACTAAAGAAAATTTTCGAAGATGCCTCCGTCTTGCGCCAAACAATAACCCAACCTGTCGTAAAATTCTGAACGAACGTTGGCCAGCATAAGAGGGCTAATAGTTTGAAATAAATTTTCAATATTAGCCCTCAGTTGATTTAAATTATTAGCTCTTTCATGAGGATGCCCGTATGACTTTGATTTAATATACCCCCATAAGAAAAAATCTTTAGGGGCCAAGTTTGGCGATCTTGGTGGCCATTGAATTACGCCTCGTAGATATAATTCTTTGGGGGAATATCGTATTCAAATCAGTGGCGGCTCGTGGTATCCATATTAGGGTAGGCGATAGCGGAGTATGAGCTTCATCAACTCTTAAAAATAGCGCCGCAGACGAAAATTTTTAAAATTTTCAAGGTCACGCGTTTTCCTGGTACTTCAGAATTTCAATGATTGAATTTCATTTATACAAAAATATAGACTTTCACAAGAATTTTTTGAACTTAATACCTCTTTGTTATTCGTGAATAATAATAGTTATTGTGGGTATAAATAAATTGGAATAAACGAAATATATTTATTGAGCATTATACCTATATTATGTAAATTGGGTTGGCAATAATACATTATTTTAGGACGCTTTAGGGTATAGGCCTCCTCCTCCCCTCACAGCCTTCCTTAACCATCGCCATTATTGACTGACAATTACAAAGTGGATACCTACTACTTTTTATAATTTAAATTAATGCGCCTATCTGTAATTAATGGAAATTTGTTAATTATATTTTCCGTGAAGTCATCAGATTTCTGAAGTGTGCTAAATAATTCCTTTTCAATTGAAATAAGTGCAAGCGACGATAAACGTTCATTCTTCATAGAGTTCCGACTATGCGTTTTAATACGTTTTAAACAAGAAAAATGTCTTTCAACCGATGTACTTGTTGCTGGAATTGTAGCAATTAAAACAATAAGTTTAAAAACCTCTGGAAATATTTCTCGAAATTCATATTCCACAAAATATTTCAACATTGACTCGATATTTAATGTTTCAAATTGATCATCACAATAGGTATATAACCCAATATCCCCAGTAATGTCACGGCTTATTCAATGCGAAGGCGTCTTCGGATCTGCCGAAGAACGCCGATCTACTTCAGGCGGCGATTGCATTCGCCTTCAACTGCTTTATTTAAAGAGTATAATTGGCTGCAGACGTCTGAGCTGCGATTATTTTGCCATTACAACAACGCTGTTTGTCGTCTTACCGACATCTGGTTGACGTGTTAGCTATCGATTTTCAGGCAGTGAGATGGAGAACCTAGCCTGGTCTGGTTGTTCTGTTTAGGAATAAAATGATTTAATTCGGTGTAGCGCGGCGCCGTGCGGGCTGCGGTGGTATATATAAAGGGTGTTTACGGCACCAGCGCCGCCGACGGCGATAGATAATTTAATTAGTATAAAATAGTTATTATTAATTATATTAAATATTTCTGTATTATCAGGGACGTTAACAGTTCATTGTAATTGCGCTGTTATGAGAAATTATATAAAATTTTAAAGGTAGGCGGCGCCTACCCCGACGAGCCGCCACTGATTCAAATAGTCAATGACTATTCTTGAGTTATGGGCCGGACACCCATCGTGCTGGAACCAAACGTTGTCAAAATTGGGGTTAATGTTTGCCAATGCAGGAACAATTTGGTTTTGAAGAAGATTCAAGTAAGTCTCCCCATTTATATTTCCATCAATAAAGAATGGTCCAATAATATCATTCCCATAAATACCAGCCCAAACATTCAATTTTTCGGGATATTGTGTCCGTGTATTTAACAGGCGATACTGATTTTCAATAGCTCAATACCGCAGAATTGATGGATTGTACCTACCATGTAACGGAAACGTGGATTCATCGGTGAACACGATGTTATAAATAAAATTGTCATCCGCATTTGCACGTTCCATTACCGTTTTACAAAATTCCATTCTACGGTACTGGTCTTCATCGAAAATTTCTTGATGGGCTTCGTATTTATAGGAATGATATTTATTTTTCTTTAAAATTGTGTGAATTTTACCCACACTAAAACCAGTCTCCTCAGAAATTTTTGGGATAGAAATATTTGAATCTTCTACCATTGCACACACCTGCATTTCAGCATCCTCGTTAATTCTAGGTGTCTTGTGGCATTTACAACCTAAAATGCATCCCGTTGACTTAAACTTTTCCACTACTGTCGATATTGTGTTCAAGGCAGGGATCGGACGATTTACATATTTGACTGAGAAAAGGTCTCTTATTGCACGTAATGAATGTCCTTGAAGAGACCATGATATCAAATCAATTATTTCCTCAAGTGAGTACGTCATAATTACTTAGTTTTGAATTAAAAGAATCTATTTAAAATTACACGTATTACTACGAAGTTCACTCATCTAAATGCCAAACACGTATGCGATGGTAAATGTGAAATCTAAGTCGTCGATCATCACGGCGTTCAGCCGAACTCCCCACCTGAGCGGTGGCTAATTTTCCGAGAAGGACCGAACGGTGGAACCTATGTACAGTTTTAAAATGAAAGCACGGTATATTGTCGCTTCAGAGCAGAAGTCGCAAAATTTGCTATTTTCAGTTTTTAACCGTCTAGGATAGTTTGTAGCTCCATGGATCCAGCGCACAAGTAGCCTACTTCTATCTATAATACTAAGGAAGCTGGGGTCAAACGAAAAAGTATCATATCTCAAAAAAAATAATTTTAGAACAGAAGTATCTTAGTTTTTTGCAGTTAGCAGTAGCAGCAAATTTTGCAGTTAGGCTGCTTCTGCTCTGAAGCGACAATATTTGTAGATCATTTAATGTATTGTTATTTACCCTACTTATCAAATTATATCCTTTGGTTCATCAACAGGAAACACCAGAAACAATGTACATAATAATGACATTTTAAAATCCTACACACCTAAAATTTTATTAATATTTTAAGACAAGCTATGCCCCTCGTAATCTATAAAATGGTTTTTCAGTTCACGGAGACAGACAGGAATATAATTCATTACGCAAAGTTAATGTTTTATGATTATTTTTCTTTATGCTTCATCATATTGAATCATAACTAAAGTAGCATTATCATTTTATATTTGAATTACTTTTATGTCCACCATATTTTGTTATTAAAATTATAATTAAATATTTATTAAACTACATTCACAAGTGAATATACACCAATAGACCAATTTGTTTATTGTTAATGAATTATGTTTACAACAAACAAATTCTGATTTAGAATATAGTGAATATACGCATTAAGAGAAAATGTTCATTCAGGATAGGCATTGTGGATTAGTACGGCAGAGAGCATACTCACCTTGAACTTCAATACAAATATCTTTGTTGAATTGTACAATTTTGTAAAAACTAGTCTTTTTTTTGTCTTTGTTGTTTATTAAATTTTTTAACCTGCCTTTTAAATAAATATAAATTTGGTTGAAGTTAACATCCAACAAAGTTGCCTATCGTGTATGCCTTACATATGTAATTGTAGAAGCAGTACCAGAAGTGGAAAGTCAACTTGATAATTTTTAATTTGATGATAATCACATTCAGTTTCCATCTAAATCAATTTTCTAAGTATAATGTAACCAAATCAAATCTGAGCCTGATTTGTACACTCCTTCAGTATAGCTTCTAGTAACCTTAAGTGAGTTTAAACCTTAATATCTAAATGCCAAATAAATGTATAAGTAATATACAATTTGATATAATTTATATATTGATATCAGTGGCGTCTCGTGGTATCCATATTAGGGTAGGCGATAGCGGCGTATGAGCTTCATCAACCCTTAAAAATAGCGCCGCAGACGAAAATTTTTAAAATTTTCAAGGTCACGCGTTTTCCTGGTTCTTCAGAATTTCAATGATTGAATTTCATTTATACAAAAATATAGACTTTCACAAGGATTTTTTGAACTTAATACCTCTTTGTTATTCGTGAATAATAATAGTTATTGTGGGTATAAATAAATTGGAATAAACGAAATATATTTATTGAGTATTATACCTATATTATGTAAATTGGGTTGGCAATAATACATTATTTTAGGGCGCTTAAATAGGCGCTAGGGTATAGGCCTACTCCTCCCTTCACAGCCTTCCTTAACCATCGCCATTATTGACTGACAATTACAAAGTGGATACCTACTACTTTTTATAATTTAAATTAATGCGCCTATCTTTAATTAATGAAAATTTGTTAATTATATTTTTCGTGAAGTCATCAGATTTCTGAAGTGTGCTAAATAATTCCTTTTCAATTGAAATAAGTGCAAGTGACGATAAACGTTCATTCTTCATAGAGTTCCGACTATGCGTTTTATACGTTTTAAACAAGAAAAATGTCTTTCAACCGATGTACTTGTTGCTGGAATTGTAGCAATTAAAACAATAAGTTTAAAAACCTCTGGAAATATTTCTCGAAATTCATAATCCACAAAATATTTCAACATTGACTCGATATTTAATGTTTCAAATTGATCATCACAATAGGTATATAACCCAATATCCCCAGTAATGTCACGGGTTATTCAATGCGAAGGCGTCTTCGGATCTGCCGAAGAACGCCGATCTACTTCAGGCGCCGATTGCATTCGCCTTCAACTGCTTTATTTAAAGAGTATAATTGGCTGCAGACGTCTGAGCTGCGATTATTTTGCCATTACAACAACGCTGTTTGTCGTCTTACCGACATCTGGTTGACGTGTTAGCTATCGATTTTCAGGCGGTGGGATGGAGAACCAAGCCTGGTCTGGTTGTTCTGTTTAGGAATAAAATGATTTAATTCGGTGTAGCGCGGCGCCGTGCGAACTGCGGTGATATATATATATATATATATATATATATATATATATATATATATATATATATATATATATATATATATATATATATATATATATATATATATATATATATATATAAAGGGTGTTTACGGCACCAGCGCCGCCGACGGCGATAGATAATTTAATTAGTATAAAGTAGTTATTATTAATTATATTAAATATTTCTGTATTATCAGGGACGTTAACAGTTCATTGTAATTGCGCTGTTATGAGAAATGACATAAAATTTTAAAGGTAGGCGGCGCCTACCTTGCCTAGCCCGACGAGCCGCCACTGATTGATATATAAATTTTAAGATTTCATTATATCTCTATTTTTGATTCCCCAGCCACTATTTCCAAATCAACAAAACTGTCTCTAACTGTGCAACCCCATCAACAAAACCAAATTGTTAACAGGCCAAACTATTAACTTTAATCATCATAAATAGATTAAAATTACAAGCAAACAACACAATTTCAGACTAACCAACTCTTGCAGAATATGGTTTTGATTCAACTTGAAATACTTTTTTTTTGTTTCTCTAATGGCATGTTGAAAAAAATTATAATTAAATATATAAAAATATTTTTAATTCGATTTAGAAAGACATTGATAAGAATTGAACCCAAGACTCTCAGTCTGTAAGTGTAGCAACACTACCCAACCAGATATTCATTCAGATAAGTTAATAAATTTGCTATATGAACTGTTAAGTTTTTGTTAACATTTTCATCTTTCCTTCTCGAAAATGACCAGGTAACACATTCTACAGCTTCAGTATATGAATACCTTGAATATATAGTGGTGCCACCATAGGAAAGCCAATCTAAAGTTAAAATTACCAAACTGTGCCATCTTATTAGTTTTGTAAGACTGATCAGTAAAAAATAAATAAATTATAAAAAAAGATTTTGATTAAATAAATATAACATATAGTTCACCTTCCCCCCCCCCCCTTTCTTTTATCACACATCAATTGATGAAAAAAAAATAACAATGGCTTATTAATCTTAAATAAATACACTTTTAATCCAAAGTGGTATATTAATGAGCATTAAAATCAACAAACCATGTTTACTAAATTGTACGAGAAACAATTGATTAATTCAAAACAGTTCTGAGTGTGAACAAATCCCAAGGAGTAATAAAACAAAAATATATTACACCAAGTATACTAAAATTAATAATATTTACAAATTGTTGATTTAAGATTGTGACCAATACTTAAATATTTACATTTAGTTTGAAGGTACTTAACCACTGTCAGTTTGTTACTTATAATCTTGGAAAAACAATTTTGATTTATTACCAATATTATAAAGGCATTTTAAAAAGATAAAGGTATAATGACAGAGTTTTATTTCTAACATAGAAATACAACATATATTGAAGTTGAAAAAGTTCAAATAGATATCGACCGTATCTCCAAATATGGTTCCATACTGTGGTGTGAACATACATACTACAGTGATGACCTGTGTTAATGTCCAGTGAATATGACCACTATTATATTATTACATATGTGGTTTCTAATATAAAATGTTAAGGCTAAAATTCTTAACAAATATAAATAGATACAGTGTAATGATAATTATATAATATGTAATTGGCATAACATAACAAATAATATATTAATTTCTGCTTAACCCTTAACTACCGTGGTACTAGTTTTGTTATACAGTAACTGACGTGCGGTCATGGTGACCGCAAATTTGTACAATAAAAAAAATGTGGATCATTTTAATGTTTTCCTGTTAACAGTTAGGTGCGTTGTTGTATGGCTTGGAAGAATATAGTGTACAACATGTACAATATATACATTCTTTTTATAAAAAAAAACATACATATATTCTCTTTGCATAACAATGTCGTATACATATAATGATATCAGTTAAAACGTTCAGAAACAAAAATAAAGAACACTTAAAACAAAATGATATTTTCCTTTTCAAGTTAAAGGTATACAATCACTATTACAATATAAAAGTGATGCCAAAAGAAATTCTGTGATAGAAACCACGATACCTAAATGTCACAGGTGACACTTGCAATTTTGACATAATTTTGAGGAACACTCAAAACATATTAGTTTATTGCACATACAACACAAGTGCTATGTTTTTCTTTTGATTCTTGAAGGGCAGGTATAGCAAGTTTTTAGCTTCTCTAATTTCTCTGAAGCTACTTGTTCAAAGACTTCTTCAGCAACACCTAATATAAAAGCGAACTACACGAGGGATTCTAACAATTGCTACTCGCCTTTCAAGATGTGGTTTTACTAACTTATCCACAAGTAGTTTTATGAAACTCTACTATTTTTATATGCTCGGTGGACAACATTATGATGTTATGCTTCTGGGTTCTACTGCGAGAAATAAAACTTTCAGAGGACCATATATATATATATCGATTTTTTCCAAAAAAAACTTTTGATCCTATTAGAGTCTTGCTGCTCGTATTCTTCATTGGGCTCTTCTCTATCGCTCTCATCTGGTTCATTATCTATACTGTCTGCTTCCGAATCTGTCTCGTGCTCTCTCACTTCACAAATAACTTCATTGCCATTATCGTCCTCATTGTTTCTACTTAGTTCATTATACCATCTTAAAGCCACTTCATTGAAGTTTAGATCAGTTACTCGGATCCGCTTTGCCGGCCCCGCACCATTATCCATCGTGAATATAAGTCTTACCGCCAAAATACAGTTCAACAGAAAGTTACATTAACGGTGATGTGCGGTCAACGTGACCGCTTTGTTCGAAATTTATAATCTATGGGAAACAGAACCCGCGGCTAAATGTGTTGCATCCTTTCCAGGTACGCCTGTCACACTGAAATAATGCTATATGGATGTGCAAGCCGATACAATTAAGTGAGGATTGAAGATCATGATATGAATATTTACATCGGTCATGGTGACCGCACAACGGTACTTAAGGGTTAAGTACTTGAAAAAAAAAAGTGAGCTTAAACTCTTTATTTAATGCATACTTTAACTCTAATATAGTAAATACATATTATTATACATATATACATTTGCAATATGTATATATAAATTTATACATATTGCAAAGAGAAGGAAAAAATATCAAATTTTGTTCAAGACTACTGTATCTATACTTTATAATAAATAGTTCATACAAACTAAGTAGATATTAAAAAGATACTTTTTTTGGGTTTGTCTAATTACTTTCAATTTCTATACAATTGTATACCAAGTATGATACTAAACATGAAAAGAGAACTATCTACTATAGCCATTTCTCATCTACCTTGATAAATTATTAATATCACATTTAAATTTCTATGAATAATAATATGCATATAATTAATTAATCCCTATAATTTGATAAATAGTTTGATGTAATAAGAGAGATATATGAATTATAGCACATATAAGTAAATATGGATATCTTAATACAATGTGAACTAATCACTCTGCAGTTGCAGTTGACTGACTATTATTCGATTCACGTCCTAAACTGCTACCAGGTGAATCGGAATTTTCATTTATTAAACGCTGCCGTTCCCGATACATTGATACTCTTATATTTTCGAGCTGATGGTAACGGCATAGCTTCAGCAAAGCACACACTGATAATCCGACCCATGTAGCAAAAGATCCCCAAATGCCAAATTGTGCTGTTCCCAATTGGATGTAGAAGTGCGCAGTATTTATTTCATCAACACGATCTATATCTTGACCTGCTGCCAGCTCGCAACTAAAAGTATATATGTATTTAATATGGCACCTCGTGCAAAAGTCTTAAGTATTTATGACATTCATTAACATAAATGTATGCAATTCTACATCTAAAAAATGTATGTTTTGATGTTTGTCAAATGTTTGGTCAACATGCTTTTATGCATAGCAAAAAAAGGGTGTTGAAATGTAGCTAATTTGCAGGAACTGAAGCTTGTAATTATTGAAAAATGCAACCATAATACTGGAACTGTTGCAAAATGATTGATAGCGAGAGGAGGCACATGTATGAGCATTTATGCATGGCAGTGAAGAGTATCTCCAGCAATTACTTTGATTTATTTTTGTTAATAATAACGTTATTAGTGTTTTATTTTGATTTTCAAATTTTCTATATTATTAGTTCATCTCTAGAATTAATGACACATTTGCACATTTTGACGTCAGCATAGCACGTAACTTGACAAATTTTGACAATTTCGAAGTATGACTTGAGTTAATATATACATTTTTTATTTCATGACCACTTCTGAACAAGATAATTTTTGATATTTCGATATACAGTATGAAAGTCTGTTCTTTCAGACTGTGCAGTTAGATAGAAATACGAGCCATAACAACTATACATTCGGACAAGCTCTTATTTTTGAAATAATACAATGGATTATAAAAACGACTGAAGTGTTTTATTTATTGTTTTAAAGACAAATATTACAATATATTCTACACTATTTTAAAACATTTTTGCATCTTGATAACCCAATCAAGTTTAATAATTATTTTGTCGTTGTATGTTCAAATTTGCTGACAACTAATTGTAAGTGTTGGGACAAGTAAATATATTTCGCATTGTAAAATAATTTGTAATATAAGTGGATTTGGAGTAAATGTCATATTTGTCTATTAACAATTTATAAGGAACATATCATTAGTGGATAGTGAATTTGTTAAGGTATTTAAATTGTTTTATGATATAATTGGCATAATGAGATGTAGAAAAGCTACTGAAGACAAATTACGCAATACCACACACATAAGACAACACATAAAATTTATAATAAATTGACTATTGCTAAGACTAGTCTATAATGTAGGGAAAAAACGATTCTGCAAATGTTAATATTTATGATGAAAGTTCAGGAAGACAATGTCGTTCCTCTAAAATCTTAAGAAATCTAATAACAATAGGTATATCAGTGAAGTACCTTCACTCGAGAAATAACCGCTCCATGAAACAAGACAACTGAATTGAATATTTGTAGAGAATGCTGCCGAAAATAGTCATAAATGTAGTCTAGGATTTTATCAGGCATTTAACTTTGTGTGGTTCATTCGCTGTCTCAAACTTGGTAGAAATTCTTATTTAGACCAAAGAGAAACCGCTATTGACTGAAGTCGAAAAAATAATATAGTTGCGCCAAATCCAAACAAACTTCTCTGGACAGAAAATGACTTGAATAAAATAATATTCAGTGATGAATCAAAATTTAATACATGTGTTGGAGACATACACTCTAACAGAAACTGTTTTACCCAGTGCACAAACTTCATTATTTCCAAATGAAGATTTTATATTTTAACAGGATGAAGCTTCACGCCATAAGGAAAATCTACCAAAAAAAATGGTTTGGAGATAACATAAAATTTTATCTCGCCTATCCAGCAGTCCCAATCTAAGTATGATAAATACTGTATGACATAAAAAACCATCCCCATCACACTTACTCCTGAATTATTCACAAAACTGCAAGACATCTAGCACAGAGTTGTCAGTTAGTTGATACTATACCTGCTAGAATTCGAGCAGTTGTTAAAGCTAAGAATGATGTGACACAATATTAAATTTAAATTCATTCTTGTCTGTTCCAACATATAGTTGTCAGTAAATTTGAACGTCCAATGACAATAAGTTATTATTAAAGCCGACTGGATTATCACGGCCCGAAAATGTTTTACAATTCTATAGAATCTATTATTGTCTGTCTTTAAAAGAATAAATAAAATACTTCAATCATTTAAAAATACGTGCTTACGCAAACATCGCCGAGAGGCTGATAATAGACGGCGTTTCGCCATTTAAAGAAGCTTGGGTACAGGTCAAAGCTTGATACTTGGGTACCTCACCACCATTTTTGGATCGAATTGCAACAGGCGATGAAAAGTGAATACTGTATCATAACGTGCAACGAAAAAGAGATGGAAACAATGGTGTAGGAGTGGTTCCCATTGTAAAAGTAGGTCAGCATCCAATGAATATCTTATTGTGTGTTTGGTGGGAATGCAGAGGAATTATCCACTTTGAGCTTTTGCAACGGGGCAAAACAATCACAGCGGATAGTGAAAAGGGCCTAACAGCTGACCAGACTTGATGCGGCTATTCGCGAGAAACGTCTAGTTTTGGCCAACCAGAAGGGCTTTATTTTCTTCCATCCAAGAGCTTCATTATCTTCCATCACGATAACGCTAGGCCACACGTCGCCCAACAGACGCTGCAAACACTACAGAAGTTACAATGAGAAATCCTATATATCCTGAGCACCCACTATATTCGCCTGATACTACACATTCAAATTTTCATTTGTTCCGATCTCTACAGAGTAGTTTGAAAGACAAGACGCTTAATACCGTGGAAACTGTCGAAAACCACCCCCTCAATTTCTTCGGCGAGAAACCTACCTCCTTCTTTAAAAATGGAATAGACAAGCTTGTATATCATTGGAAATTAATCGCAAAAAAGAACGGTGACTACATAATTGATGAAGAACTCTGTATTTAAAATATTTTCCATTAAATTCACGTTCTAAATCAGGCACGAACTTATATGCAATCATCCAATACTTAGGTTATTACAAAGATTAACAAATCTTGTATTCCTCATCAGATAGTAGATAACCTTCATTAGAAGTCATTTGAAATCGGAAATACATTGGCGGAGCTGTACCGACGTTTTGAAAATTTTGAAGTTTACCGTTATAATAGTGTCACGAATAGGTTTACCCAATTAAACCCGCTAATGATGCAAGTTTGTTCTGAAAAATAATAATTTTATGAATAATAAATTTATCTACTATAAAATGTAACATGTCTATAGTAAAGTTTTATGGATGTATGGTCTATAAGACAACACAAATCCAAGAAGTATCAAACAATAAAACCATGGACTGATATGTGTTCTATGAATTAAATAACCGCAGTTGAGACCACCAAACACAATTAGAAAGGCATATGCACTTCTGTGCATTACATCATTTAGCTCCACTCACATATTTCTGATTTAAAATGTGCTATGCCTATTCTAACCAAAATATGTATCTACTAAAAGTGCAGGTGGTTAAAAATTTCATACAAATCGCCTAAAAAAATTAAATATTAATTAACAATAGATAGCAGATACAACTACAACAGAAAAAAGTTATACTAATAATGAATATTTTAGTAGGTATTCATTACTTCTTCTCTTGTTTCATGAATGGTTTACAAAACAATTCAGAAGCTATAGTATAAGCGATAAAAGACTATTAAAGAATTAAAGGTTGTGCCTCCCCATGTGATATCAACTATGTAAACAACCGCACTATTAAGACTTGAAAATGAGTTTAACAATTTTCAATTTGAGTTAAAAGGTTTCTAGTAATTAGTTTGTGATTAATAGATCATGAACAATTCTCCCAGTACATTTACTACCACCATAAGCGGTGGCCCCTCCACTTTGTTTGCCATATTGATAAATAGCAAATGTCAAAAATTCAGTTAAGAGGAGTAGTTACTTACGAAGGAAATCTTTGAGTCATGTTTTGACACCAAGCCATAAACCCAAGCGTTATCATCAATGCAGCTATTATGGTCATTCCACATAACAATATTCCACTCAAGACATCGATAAATGCTGAGAGAAAACTACTGTCCGTTCCTTTATAGAGATAGACAGATAATCTAAAAAATATATAATTGAGAATAGAGGTTAAAACTACATTTAACCTTTATACCTATAAATCTGTATTACAGATGCTATGCATAGCATAACTCCTATGAAAATTGTATAGTTACAATAACATTGAGAAGCCCAATTTACTTTTAACTGACCATCAGCTTCTTGCCACTCTCCGGTAGAGAACAATAAACAATGTCCTCTAAAAATATAATTATTTATATGTATGTGTAGAAACTATTGACAATTATGGTTGTCAATAATACTACTAAATTAATAAACAAATTAACCCAAATAACTTTTGACAGATTTTATTAGACTATTGATTTAGTCAACCCCTTCATCGTTCCATAATGTGTAAATTCCAAAAAACAAGAGTAAACAAGGCATTTTTTGTAAAATATTTTTTTCTATTTCCTCTTATCTAAATTATTCATAATTTACTTAACAATAAAAACTAACAGTAAAACTACTTGGATAAAAATATGCAAGGTGATATTACTCACAATCTATAATGCAACAAAACATATAGACAATTTTTCAGATATGACGAAAATAAAAAGTATTTGTCAAAAGTTAATATAAGGAAATATGTATTTCCTTATTTCTTTAGTTTCACTTTACTTGCTGATGATCGTTCACAATGTATAAATTACACAGGCCAACAAAGATTTTCTGATCGGACTATTTTTGACTTTTTGGCTTAGTTACATACCATGAACTAAACTGTATTTTTTTCTTTCCATCGCGCACCAGTATTTGTAAATGTACATTGTACAATAATTTGTAGTTTTTAAAACTGAGGTTCTATGAAATTAAATTTTGTGTCAATCTTTGCGGTGCTTCTATGTTTAATCGGTTTGAAACTTACACACATGTGGGTGATTTACCGAAACAGACTTGGCCAGTGATAATATTCCGGTTTTATATTATTCAGGTATTTACGTAGTCGCTGTAGTACGTTTTTAATGTGTGTACGTTTACTTGTGACACTGCATCGTGTTATTTTGTTTTAAAAATGCCTAGAAGTTGTAAAAATACACCAATATATTTTGTTATAAACTTAACACCTAGTTCAAAAAACGTTATGCAAATTTGGTTTTCGCAAAAAAATTTGTTGCCGCCACATTAAATTACGATTAATGAAGCAATATGCAATAGCTATAGATAAAAATGGAAATTGTTTTAAGTACTTATGTGGCAAATTTCCAACTCTCTCAGAAGCTGGCATAGGAAAATTAAAGAAAGACATTTTCGTATAACCACAAATAAGAAATATATGCAGGACCAACAAGTTTGAAGAAATAACAAAAAGTGAAAAAGAATCTTGAATATACTTTAAAGATGTAACAGAAATTTGTTTAGGAAATTATAAATATCTGCAGTGTAAGGAAATTTTGAACAGAATGCCTGGATAAGTTTAAGTAACTTGGTTGAATATGAATATAAAAATTCATTTTCTGCATGCTCATCTAGAAAATCTTGGTGCTGTTAGCGAGGAGCAAGGTGAAAGATTCGACCAAAACATAAAAGAGATGGAAAGGAGATTCTAGGGTCAATGAGATGTGGCAATGATGGCAGATTAGTGCTGGATGCTGAAAAGAGAATATCCAACAAATTATTACACAAGAAAAACTACAAAACGAACTTTTTTGTTAAAGGATATTTTCAAACAAAAAAAGAAATCAGAGACTCAAAACTATTTCTGTTGTTGCTTTTTACTCTGTTCTCAACGCTTATTACATATGTTTTTTAAATTGTATTTTTCCTTTAGTTTTTAATCTATTCTGATTATTCAGTTGATCAAAAACCTTACGTGAGGGGCAAAAACAGAAAACAGATTTGAAATCAACGTAAATAACTCACTTATAATCGCTTATCAAATCCAAATCAACTTTAAAAATGTCAAAATTTGTAGGCCTGTTATTAATCACAAAAGTTATTTGATTTCTAGGTTTACTTTTTCTTCATTTTGATGATAAGATTAGTTAAGAGAGAAGGATAGCTAGGTATTATGTTACAAACGAGTACCTTAAACACGAATTTTATAAATTGTCTATATATGTATCTATTAATCTTACTTGAAATCATCTTGATGTAAACTCATAGGAACAACAATACATAATGACAAAATAAAACCTATTACATATCCAGCTATTTGGCTAAGCAACAATATATTACTAAGGGCCATTTTTTGTTATTTCCTACTTATTTGAACTAATCCAACATATTTTATATCTAAACTCTCTGAAACTGTAAACACACAATATATCCTAAATACACAACCTACAAAAAAACAGAATATAAATTTGAGATTTTGAGAGACAATAAGAAGACTAGAGAACAGGAGAAATAACTCGAGTGGTGGGGGTAGGACGAAAAACGTCTGCACCATGGCGGTCCTTGCGTAGAACCGAGCGAGGTTATGTTTATTTTTGTTTACTGTGTTTTGAAAGTTTTGAGCGTTTCCAATTTTTCCGTTAAATATGTCAAAAGCGTCGAGATATTGTTGCGTTACGAATTGTTCCAGCAAAAGCCCTGATTGTGTCATAAATAAACGAACAATTTTTAAAGTTCCTGAGGTGTCGTTCGATAAACAAGTATTTTAATGTTTGTATACACCGATAGTAACGCTTACTTTATAGTAAATAGTAAAAGTGCAGTGTAATGTAGAAGTAAATTGTCAAATAGTAATTTACAACTCAATTTCGTTTAAGGACTGTGAGAGACGAGAAAAATGGTTGGAGATGTTGTCACCGCATTACCTTAATATTATGCAGCTCAAGGAAAGAATACTTTATAATAGTAGAAAAAGAAAACTCAAAATACCAGTTTTCCTTCACTTAACGATAATTGGTAATTGTATACAAGAAGTGTTCCTGGGCAAATGCTGACGAAACTTTTCCTACCCCCCTATTTTCGAGGGTGCTAGAGACGAATCTGGCTTCAGTTTTATCCGCTCGGACACGATTTTCGAGAAAATGAATTTTCCACTTTTCCGCATGAGGCCATTTTTTCTATCAAATAACATTCACTTCACACTACATAGATAGCTAATATTAATACGAATAGATGCTATAACACTTCCTTTACACATATCATATATTAAACCGTCATAAAATCTGTTAGAAACTTTCGATGTTTAGTTACTTCAAATGTATACAATGACTTGCAGTTGGCGTCGTCCATTGCAATCATACGCCCTCCGTGTCGTTCGATGAAAGTACATACATACAGAGAGGCTCCAAAAGCTAACTTTGAATATTAACAACTAAATATGCTGTTATTTTGAAGGATACTAACCTAACCTAACCTAACCATAATAAGTAGACAGTCAGGTTAGGTTAGGTTAGTATCCTTCAAAATAACAGCGTATTTAGTTGTTAATATTCAAAGTTAGCTTTTGGAGTCTCTCTGTATGTATGTAGTTTCATCGAACGACAGGGAGGACGTACAGTTACAATGGACGACGCCAACTGCAAGTCATTGTATACATTTGAAGTAACTAAACATCGAAAGTTTCTAATAGGTTTTATGACGGTTTAATATATGATATGTGTAAAGAAAGTGTTGTAGCATCTATTGCTACTAATATTAGCTATCTATGTAGTGTGAAGTGAATGTTATTTGATAGAAAAAATGGCCTCATGCGGAAAAGTGGAAAATTCATTTTCTCGAAAACCGTGTCCGGGCGGATGAAACTGAAGCCAGATTCGTCTCCAGCACCCTCGAAAATAGGGGGGTACGAAAAGTTTCGTAAACATTTGCCCAGGAACACTTCTTGTATACAACTACCCGATAATTAATTTGAACTTCCCACAGAACGTTTCCGTAATAAGATTTTTGGTTATCATAGTTTTTTAATAACAGGTAACATCCTATATTATTTTCCAGATGTCCTTCCAATAAATGAAGACAAGTACCTTAATCTTAAGTAGCTCAAGGAAAGAATACTTTATAATAGTAGAAAAAGAAAACTCAAAATACCAGTTTTCCTTCACTTAACGATAATGAATTTGAACTTTCCACAGAACGTTTCCGTAATAAGATTTTTGGTTATTATAATTTTTTAGTAAGAGGTAACATCCTATATTATTTATTTTATATTATTATTATGGCCTTTTAGTTAAATTGAAAAAGTTTAACTACAGTTAGTTAGTTAAAGTTAGTTAGGTAGTTTAGTTTAGTTCTTTAGTTCAAAAATTTAGTTTAGTTCTTTTCATTGCAATGTTATTTCTTCGCTTACATTAGAATGCAACTTATAATTTCAATTTTCTTGAATAAATAGTTTTGTGACATTTCTTGTTTTATTCCTGTACCCTTCATTTTATGTCTAATTACTAACGTTAATTCTGAAAAATTAATTGATTTTACATCACACACTGTATTGCCTTCATAGTACATTGATTTGAATAAATTGTACTCTTATTGAATTCTTTGTTTTTACTGAAGCAACATACAAAATGGTCGGTAAATATGTAATGTTATTACCACAAAATCGCAAATTTTAAATTAACCGAATATATACAATTGATTAGTAATTGTTTAAAAACAACTTCACATTTCATACAATAATAGCTCACAAGCTAATTTCACAGGAAAACTATCGGTTACTTCTTGGATGTTTGAAATATCTTGTACAGACTTCGGCACATCCCATTCCATCCATTCCAAATATTCACTGCGTAAATACACATTCACATTCAACTTCTTATCAATGCATATGTTTAAATTGGTGTCCAGTCCAGACTCAGCATACCATTTTTCGCTTGGCAATTCAATGGAGTGTCTGTTGCTTTGTAAACTTTCAAACAAAATATTTCCTTCCGAGATCGAACACTTCTTCATTTCCCCATGCAAAGGTGATCGCAGTTCGACGTTTTCAATTCCACTTGTCGCCATGGTTAAAATATGTAATCTTCCTGTGGATGATTAAAACTCGTTAGACTAAAAGCTCATTATGTTATTTCATTTCCACAAAGCTAAATTATCATCGATATCCTACTCGTGGCAGACAAAAGAAAATTATAATTGACAGATGAAAAAATGCAATAACATTTCTTGCTCTAAAAGAAAAGCATTAAGAAATATTATTTTTTGTACATACTATGTACTTAGGACTGAAAATACTGTATCCCAATTTTCATAGCGTGTTTTCACCAAACAATTATTCGGAAACAACAATTGTAAAGAGACGCACGCGAAAACTGTTTACTGTTTACATAATGAGCACAATAGAAACCTAACCCTACATTTAAATAGTGAAGACCCGCGATAGACGAGGATAAACGGCATGCGCACATGCGCAGATCCCGCGCGATTCTACGCGAGGCTGCCATATTGGCGCCGTTTTTCGTCCTACCCCCACCACTGATTTTACGAGGAGCTATGTCTCCTTCTATATAGTCTTCTTGATGTATACGTAAATTACGTATATCCCATTTATATCTATGGTAAATGGCACAGAACATATATAAGGTCTGTGCCATACACCATAGACCAAGTCTATTGCAAGGATTGAAAAATTACAGGAAACAGTAAAACGAAGAATATTCCCTCAATTGCGCTTTATCGCAATTCAGGATAGGTCTAAAATAGCGCCAAATATAAATCACTACATCAGGTCAGAAATGGTTACAGCACGTTTAAATGGCTGGATTTTGAATAATCTTTTCAAAGACATCTGAATTCTATCACGTGCTAGTTTCATATATCCATAATGAAGATGTTGACAAAAGTACAATAAATAAAACATGCCTAAATCCCACCACATTTAAAACGTTTAACATGTTTCTGAATTATAAATTTCTATGTAAAATTAGATTCATATAAAATTTTTATCATGATCAGTATTTAATATTATATGATCTTGACTGAAAAGGTACAAAATATTCGTTGGGAAGGTTGGTTACGAGATGTCGTCGATCTACCACTCCCTCATTTCCGCGGGCGGCGGAAATTGGTAGTACCAGCACAGGTTGAGTGTTGTGCGAGTCGGCGCGGCCCGCTGGAGTCGCCATTTTCGAACTCCTGGACACCGCGCCCTCGTCGTCGATGATCTCGTGGCTAGGCGCCGCCCCACTTCGCGCTCCTGCACTAGGGGTGGATGCGCCCCTCCGCGAAACGTTGATCGAGGCCTCCCATATCCTCGATGCGGCCGTTCACAACCTCGCTGGTGGAGAGACCCGCTGGCTGGTTATTCCCTCGTTGAGGTTGGGTGTCGAGGTCGACACCGGCGTGTGTCGAGCGTTGGGGGCCCCTAAAACCCGACCGCTCCTTGCCTTCATGGCTTCGGCGAAGTACTGTTCCCGCTGGTTATCCATACAGCGTTAGCCTCGCCTGGGGCTACTCGATGTGGACGATGAACCGGGGGGAACGTACGAAATACGCGGCTGGCGCGGATGGCTTCTAAACGTAGTGCGGCTTCCCGCACTTTCCCACGATGGCTACGGAGGATCCGGCCTCTCGACCTAATACCTGTTAGCCGGCGCCCCTCGGAAGAGATATCCACTTCAAGTACGAACAGTGTTTCGTGTCATGTCCAAGAAGCAGAGATCCCAACGGTACAGCACGCCTAGACTAGCGGTAGGTGGTCACCAGGGGTCGTAACCCCTGTATGTAGGTGCTAGGGGACTTAGTGCAATGACGCACCTAGTTGCAGGGCTTCTTCCCAGTACTGACCCTGGAATAAAATTAAACACAGGTTATATAAAGCTTTAGGCAGAAATAACTCACCGAGTAAATTGGCGATGGCGAAGCTAGGCGATACACTCTAGCTCATTCCTGGCACTAAAACACTGGCGTAGATAGTTGGATAACGGCTGCAGCTGCCCCTTGGCGGCGATGGCGTGGCCTCGATCACGTGGCGATGATGCAATCCCAAGATGGCGTCACCCCGGCGTCTGATGACCCTCAGAAACGATGAAATACTTGATTAAATAACTCACCTGGGTATTCTGCGAAGCCTTTATCAAATCGGTGGATTGATACGCAGTGGAAGACCGCTACCAATCGTGATGGACGCCCACATGGTGTGGGTCAACGGCACTAAAATGGCGCGGCCACGTGACGATCGTGATCATCGGCGTTAAATGCGTCTAGTGCGACGACTTTTTGTCGTGGTTAATAATCTCTGTGTGAAGCACAGTTCACCAGAAATTTCGCTGCAGAATCTATTCGAAGACTGGAGTAAACAATAAGAACGACGAAGCGCGTAAGCTAGGCGAAGTGTAGAACACGAAGCGAACAACTGAGAGAGAGGTAGGTCGGAGATTGCCTGTATCGATGCGCTCCAAAATGGACGTGCAGAGCGGGGAACCAATCGGGTCACGGATCGAAGTTACTCATAGAAGTACTCATTTTCAGAGAGAGGCATATGACACCTCCCCCCTTGACCGTACTAGATTCTGTCAACAAAATTTTTGGTGGGGGGGGGGGGGTTAGTTTCTCCTGAAAAGCATGCATGAGAAAGTATTTTGTTCGGCCTTTATTCATTTGGGGAAAAGTGGCCTAGGACGCGGAAGCATAAAAACATGAGGTAATAAAAAGAAGATCCGCAAGTTCGATTACCCAGCGTGAGAAGAACTTGCAAGAAACTTACGCCTGTCCTCTGGTTCGAGTCGGGGGGGCACCCGCTGCTTCTCTCTTGAACCTGTTTCTGCTTCGGCTTGCGCGCCACTCATAAGAGTTACAATAATGGGCCGCTAGTCCTCCGTGGGGGTATCTGAAACATAAAACAGAAAAACAACACACACGGGGGTATATTTACACATGCATGGGGGGTATCGTTGTAATACGGCGAGACGACGCCCCGGCCTATGGGTGAGCTGTGAAGGCGGCGCGCTCGCGGTTACCTGTCCTCGTTGCGCGGTGTCCGAACAACACACGCCCCGGCCTATGGTTAAGCTGTAGCAAGCGTGGCTAACGGATCGCACAGCTCGCTCCTTCTTCTATCTTCTTTCTTCCGGAGAGGAGCCCAGCTGGCTCGCGGTCGTGGGCGTGACCTGGTATTCCGGTGGTCGGAGCCAAAGGTCATCGATGAGGACTGTGATGTGTACTCCATCTCGCTCCACGGTGTATGTGTTATCGCCGCGGCGGGTGATGACTTCGTGAGGGCCCGTCCATTTGGCCTGAAACGGATTCTCGTCTCGGCGGAACTCCCTAACCATGACGCGTGCTCTTGGGACGAAGGTCACACCGGCTTGTCGGTGTCCTGGAAACATGTTCCGGGCGTAGATGACCGGACGTTCCCGGGCGCGTTGAACCCGTTGTCTTCTGGCTTGCGTGGTCCGGTCGGGAAGCGGTCGCACTTCGGCGGGTACCGTCTATTCCCCCGGTCTAGGCAAGGTTGCTCCAAGGAGAATTTCGACTGGCGATTGTCCTGTCGCAGCGCTGGTGCGATTTCGGAGGAAGAACAAGGCTTCTGGCAGCAGCTGATCCCATTTCTTCGTCGCGGCTTCTTTCGTACGTAGGATCTTCTTTAATTCCTGAACCCGTCGTTCCACTGGGTTCGCTCGTTGTTGGTACACTGGAGCAGTATAATTTTCTATTTGGCGGGCTGCGAGGTAGCGTCCCCAACGTCGGCCTCAGAAAGGCGTACCGTTGTCCGTAATGATGGACGCTGGGTATCCCCACCTCGCGGTTACCTCTCCCAGAAACTCGAGGATTTCGGCCTGCCGCCCGTGGGGCGCTGCTTTCATACATCCGCCGGATCGCGAGAAACGTCTCGCTCTGGCCTGGATGCGCGGCTAGTGGGGAGTGGTGTATTCTTCCATCACGCGATCCCTCATATGTAGCGGCACGACTAACGCCCGTCTATCTCCATCCACGTGTTTCCATATTACACCGTCGGATAAGAAGTACCCTCGTGCGCTCCGGGTTCCGGCTGTTCGCGGTCCTTCGCGGAGCACGAGCTGGAGACGTTTCCATTCTTTGCGGAACGCTTGATCCTGTAACTGCTCTTCGCGGACGAGGTCAAAGAGAGGTCGCGGGGGCAGCTCTTCCGCTGCTTCCACTAGGTTCTCCTCCACCCTTGATTCGCCTTCGCTGTCTTGTTCTTCCGATGACCCGGTACTTGCATCCGATTCATCGATGGCTTCTTCGTCGTCGCTATCTTGGAGCATGTGGACCGCGAGGTATGCGCGATCGTCCACTTCTTCGGGTTCTTCCGGACGATCTTCCGGTTGTGGGTGTCGTGACAAGAAATCCGGTAGCTCATTGGTCTTTCCCGGAATGTGTTTGACGGTAGTAAAGTTGAAGGCTTGAAGCATGAGGGCCCATCGCATCAATTTAGACTTTTCGTCCTTGTATTTGTTGAGCCATAGGAGCGCTCTACTGTCCGTGTAGAGCGTGAAGTGTTGGTCTTCTAGAAATTGACGGAATTTCTTCACTCCCCATACCACGGCGAGGACTTACTGTTCGTTCACGTGGTAGCGGGTTTCCGTCTTCGTCAATTTCGTAGAGGCGCAGGCGATGAGGCGACGTTTCGTCGTATCTTCAGGGTCGCGCTGGAATAATACGGCTCCTATGCCGATGCAGCTGGCGTCGGTCCGCAGGCAAAATTCCACGCCTATCAGCGGACGGTGCAGTTCGGCGTGATTGGCCACCGCTTCCTTCAGCTCCTGGAAGGCGATCTGTTGTCGCGTCCTCCATCGCATTCGGCGGCTTCCTTCCAGTATGTCGGTGAGTGGCGCTGCTATTTCCGCGAATAGCACGTATTCTCGTAGCCATCCAGTCGTGCCTAGGAACGCTCGCAGTTCTCGTATGGTCTTCGGTACTGGGTAGTCTCTAATTTTCTCCAGATAATGGCTCTGCGGTTCATTACGGTCGGACGTAATCATGTGCCCCAGGTAGTTAATTTGACGAGCGCCAAATTTATATTTCCCCGGAGACACGTGGAGACCGTTTAGACGGAGTCTCTCCAAAACCGCGCTGAGGTGGTATAGATGTTCGTCGTGGTTTTTGCTGTATATGACGATATCATCCAGGTAGACTTTGACGAATTGATGCAAGTATCCCTCGAGGACTTGAGCCATCATTTTCTGAAAAGTTCCGGGTGCTCCGGTTAATCCGAATGGCATGACCTCAAATTCATATTGGGCCCCGTTGGGAGTTGAGAAGGCAGTGTACTTCTTGCTATCCACGGCCGGCCTTCAAGTCAAGCGTCGAAAAGTACTGCGCATCTCCCAACTCGCGGATGGTGTCGAATATTTGCGGTAGGGTCCCAACTTCGGCTTCTGTCTTCACATTTATTTGACGGTAATCTACGCAGAATCGTAGCTCCTTATCGCCCTTCTTCTTGACCAACACGACTGTGGAGTTATATTCTGAACGTGATCGTCGGATAACTCCTTGGGCCAGCATCTCCTGGCAGTGCGTATTGATTACGCGTTTCTTCTCTTCGCTACACCGATACGGTGGGACCCGCACGGGCACGGTATTGCGTAGAACGATGCTGTGCTGCGTAGATAACACCGTGGCTAGTCGTGGTTCATCGGAGAAGACGTCGGAGTATTTCAAGATTTCATCGAGGTATTCGGTCCGGTGTTCGTCGGGTACTTTGTCGCATGTGTCCGTATAATTCTTCCGGTGTGAGGGCAGGTTTCACCTGGCCCTTCGGGTCGTCCCAGTATACGTTTCTTCTTCTGCGAGTACCAAATGCGATAGTTCTTTTCCAATCCATCACGACGTCCTCCTCTTGTAAAAACGGCTGTCCAAAGATGACTTCTTCGAGTAGGTTGTCCACCACGTACATGCGCAAGTCGACCTTATGCGGGTTCACCGCATAAGGTCAATGCCAAGTCCATGACACCCCTTGTTTGCGTACAGAATCCACTGGCGGCTAGTCGCAATGTCTTTCTGGCCATTTCCCACTGCTTTCCTTGTACCATATCGCTTCGGATTAGGTTTAAGCCAGCGCCGGTGTCCACCAACGCTTTAACTATCTTCCCCTCTATTTCAAGTGGGATGAGGGGCACGGTTCCTCCCCTAATAGCGGCAACTTCTCCGTAGGCCGGTTCAGGTGCTTTCCCAGAGTCAATTTCCTGTAAGCCGTTGTTTAAAGTCGGAACGTGTGCAGATGGTTCTTCCTTAAAATCGGTCTGGTTTCATTTCTCGAAGTTCACTGTTCTCCTCCGATTCGCTTTCCGAATTTCCATAAATGTCAACACCCAGGTCGTTGACCTGCTCCGATGTGGTGTGTGCATTTACTTCCCGGCGAACCTCCTGTTCCGGGGCATCGACTGGTTCCGGGTCGGTACACATTTTCCGTTCCATCGGATTTGATTTAATTCCGATCTAAGTCCGATGTCAACTTCTTGTTCCATTTCGTTGATTAAATTCGATTCCATTGAAGGCGATTTATTTCTGAGTCCAGCTTCTCTATCTTCATCCGTATTCCGTTCGATTACATTCGAATTATGTCTAAGTTTGAATTCGTTTCCTTCGTTGAATTCGGTCCATATTTGTTTTAATTAAATTCGATTTAATCCCAAGTCCAGTTTCATTTCTTTGTTCCACATTCGGTTGGATTAAATTCGATTTAATCAAAGTCGATTCCATTTCATTTCGAAAGTTCCATTTGATTTAAATTCCGATGACTTGATTCCAGTTTATCATCCTGATTTGTATCCAATTGACTAAAGTTCGTTTTATTCCCAAGTGCCACTTCGTTATCCTGATTTCGTTCCATTGATTTGAATTCGATTCGCTTCTAAGTTCAATTCTATTTCGCTCAGATTCCTTCAAAGTCCGTCGATTAATTTCCATTTTATTGTCCGGATTTGAATCCACTTGAGTTAAATTCGGGTTCAGTCGAAGTCCAAGTTTATTTCCATTTAATTCGCGGTCATTATCTTGATCCGCTTCGATTCCATTAATTTCCTCCATGTTGAATAAGTCGCGATTTAATTCCGGGTTATTATCCACCTCCGGTTGCTTTTGGTTCGCTTGCGTCCGGGTATCGTCGTTCGATTTCATTCTCACGCCCGGATTTTTCATTTCTTCTGACCCTGCGGAATTTTCCGGGGGCGTCACGACGTCGGTTGGAGCCGTCTTGCTCGAGGTGTCGAGCACCCCCGCCATCGCGGCTTCCCCAGTGACGGAGTTCTTCGGAGATGTATTCGCTCTCCAATTCAGTTGAGGGCCCGAGGGTTGCCCCTGGCCTCGGCCCGATCGTCGTTTCCCGGCGCCTCTCCTCTAGGCGCCGACGCGCCTTCCGTCGCGGCGCCCCGTCGCATTTCTCGGGAGCGCCAGTCCTCTCGGGGAGCAGGCTGCACGTCCCGCGCTGACCCGGCGTCCTTCATCACGGGCATCCCTATGTGGCGGCGACTGTCGGGATGACTCTTGACGCCATTGCCGCCGTTCTCGTTGCGGCGAACGCTCCATCCGACGCGGTGCGTCGTTGGGCGCCTCTTCGGAGCGACGAGGCGGCGGCTCCTTTCTCGAACCTGTCGCTCCTCGTCGGGGCTCCTCCAGGTCTTCGCGCCGGGCGGCTCTTCCGCCGCGTCGCCGGCTTCCATAGCGCGGAGCCGGTGTGTAGATGACGGCGTCGTCGTCGTCCGACCTCTCGATGTCTGTGGCGACACCGATGAGCTCTTTCGTCGTTTCGTAGGCCCCGCGTCGTATCTGGACGCGAAGGCTTGGCAGGAGCTGTCCTCGTATGAGGGCCACCCTCTGCCATTCGGGCGTCTCGGGGGCCACACGATCGAACAGTCGTGCCTTCCTCGCAATGAAGGCCAATGCTCCTTGGCCTTCCTTCGGCACATCTCCATATAGGCGCTGAGTGACTTCTGTCTCCAGTCTGAGTGACAGTCTCCAAGGGGGCGCGTTGCCGTCTCCGCCCATTGTCTCGCCTCCCCTCGCAGGCAGCTCCGGGCGAGGGGGACCATCCTCTTGGGGCTGACGCTCACCAGGTCGGCGTATTCTTCAAATTCCTCGATGAAGGTATTCGGATCTTCGTAATCTCTGTCGGCGAAGGTTAAATCCGCAGGCGGTTGGGCGGTTTCTGTCCGCCGTGCCTGCGCTTGGGCCATCTGCTCGCCCATCGCTCGAATCACGGTCTTAGTGGCCGTGTCTCGGGGGGCGGGGACGGCGGTCCCGCCACGCGACGTCGGAAATATGCCGCTCGGCGCGCCTCCTTCGCGGCCTCTCGCGCGCGTGGCAATATGGTCTGGGGCCACGGCACCATCGTCGTCGTAGAGCCCATAATATCCGTAGGGCTCCACTCGGGGGTAGTGCTCGTAGACCCCATAGCTCCGCCTAGGAATCTTGTGCACTTCTTGGTGCTCGGGCGCCAGGGGACGTCTCTGTCCCCGATTTACAGGGGGCTGCCTCCATAACCCCACGTCGTAGAATTTTTGAAATCCGGGGGAATCCGGACCATTCCCTAGTTGGAATTCCGGGCGGCGTGGATTATCCTCGACGCGCCGCCTCGGGGGCTCGTAGATCTCGGGGCCCCCGAGAATGAGGGGCACCGGCTCCCCAATTGGCATCACCACACGGGCGCCGTGTCGACGATAATATCCTTCGATCGTCTGGGATGGCCGCTCGTGCAAGACATTTCTCCGGGTATTCAGGCCCATAATATCTTCACAGGTCCCTGCTCGGGCGCCATGTCGTCGATGTCCCACTCCCCCATTTCCACGGGTGGCGGAAATTGGTAGTACCAGCACAGGTTGAGTGTTGTGCGAGTCGGCGCGGCCCACTGGAGTCGCCATTCTCGAACTCCTGGACACCGCGCCCTCGTCGTCGATCATCTCGCGGCTAGGCGCCGCCCCACTTCGCGCTCCTGCACTGGGGGTGGATGCGCATCTCCGCGAAACGTTGATCGAGGCCTCCCATATCCTCGATGCGGCCGTTCGCAACCTCGCTGGTGGAGAGACCCGCTGGCTGGTTATTCCCTCGTTGAGGTTGGGTGTCGAGGTCGACACCGGCGTGTGTCGAGCGTCGGGGGCCCCTAAAACCCGGCCGCTCCTTGCCTTCATGGCTTCGGCGAAGTACTGTTCCCGCTGGTTATCCATACAGCGTTAGCCTCGCCTGGGGCTACTCGATGTGGACGATGAACCGGGGGGACGTACGAAATACGCTGGCGCGGATGGCTTCTAAACGTAGTGCGGCTTCCCGCACTTTCTCACGATGGCTTCGGAGGATCCGGCCTCCCGACCTAATACCTGTTAGCCGGCGCCCCTCGGAAGAGATATCCACTTCAAGTACGAATAGTGTTTCGTGTCACGTCCAAGTAGCAGAGATCCCAACGGTACGGCACTCCTAGACTAGCGGTAGGTGGTCACCAGGGGTTGTAACCCCTGTATGTAGGTGCTAGGGGACTTAGTGCAATGTCGTACCTAGATGCAGGGCTTCTTCCCAGTACTGACCCTGGAATAAAATTAAACACGGGTTATATAAAGCTTTAGGCAGAAATGACTCACCGAGTAAATTGGCGATGGCGAAGCTAGGCGATACACTCTAGCTCGTTCCTGGCACTAAAACACTGGCGTAGATAGTTGGATAACGGCTGTAGCTGCCCCTTGGCGGCGATGGCGTGGCCTCGACCACGTGGCGATGATGCAATCCCAAGATGGCGTCAGATGACCCTCGGAAACGATGAAATACTTGATTAAATAACTCACCTGGGTATTCTGCGAAGCGTTTATCAAATCGGTGAATTGATACGCAGTGGAAGACCGCTACCAATCGTGATGGACGCCCACGTGGCGTGGGTCAACGGCACTAAAATGGCGCGGCCACGTAGCGATCGTGATCGTCGGCGTTAAATGCATCGAGTGCGACGACCTTTTGTTGATTTTTTTTTTGTCGTGGTTAATAATCTCTGTGTGAAGCACAGTTCACCAGAAATTTCGCTGCAGAATCTATTCGAAGACTGGAGTAAACGATAAGAACGGCGAAGCGCGTAAGCTAGGCGAAGTATAGAACACGAAACGAAGCGAACAACTGAGAGAGAGGTAGAAGTTATTCATAGAAGTACTCATTTTCAGAGAAAGGCATATGACAGAGGATACTAATGTTATGGGTATTATATAACCAATAAAGAAAAATAAAATAAAGAAAACCTATTTATTTCTATGCAGATATGTATGTACATAATATCAATATTTTATATTTTCAGTAGAATATACTAATTAGTAAATAAAGACATGGGGGTTTATTAAATTAAGCTCTTCACTATATTATAAAGAGAACAATTTAAATGACAATTATATAAAATGAAGTGAGCATTAATGTCAAGAATTACATATTTGTTCATTTAACAAAATTAGCGTTAAAAGAAAAACGAATTGACAGTGAATAAAGTTATCTAGAAATATTTTGAATATCTCAACTGGTTTATATTAACCAGTACCAAAAAACCAAATCCTCCATTAAAATAAATAAATATTCGCTAGATAGTTTTCTAGTTCCTAGATAGTATGTTTGTGCTTTCAAATAATTAAACGAAATCAAAATACACACAGTATTAATGTATTTTATATCGGTTTTTATTCAATTCACTTTTTAAAAACTATTTTTTATTTCACTTTACTATTTTAACATATATTATGTCAATTATAGATTTCTTAATGAGGATTACTAGATTACTACAAGATTACTCTAGGATTACGGAATGTTTATCTGGATATTTCTGTATCTAAACCTTAAGGCCCCTACACACGCTCCGGTTTTTACTCCAGCGTGCCTACGCGGGCTGGGTTTGTGCATTGCGTTCAGTTCATACCTGTTGCATTTAAAGTAAAAATATAGACACCAGAAATGATTCAAGATATTTTCTCAAGGAATTTATAGAGTTGTACCGGAGCCATCCTTGTATATGTATATTTCTTAATCAATACAAAGGTAGTTAAACCAATCAGCCTTTGTAGTCTCTAATTTAGCTAGCAAATTGATATGAAAAAATGTTGTCTCTTTAAAAGCCAATCTTTAACTCATTTATTTCTTTTTTGTTTTTTTTTTGCTTATTTTAATACAACGAATAGCCAAAATGCTTAAGAAGAGAACTTGTTGTGTTTTGTCCGATTCTTATGATGTTGGAGATAACATTTATATGCAACAATATAAGTAATAAGAGATAAGAGACTGAAACCTGAAAAACTGAAACCTCCACTGAAAAACGTCTGTGCAGTGTGGAGACAACTCAGAGGTCAGGCAAACCCGAGCGTATTTGCTCACGCAGGCAAGTCAGAGTGAAAACCGGAGCGAGTGTAGGGGCTTTTACTGTTGCTGAGGCAGCAGGCAAGTTCCAGAAAGTGTTTTTCTCGAAAGCTTTTGCAAGTTGCAATTAAAGTTATAATATACAATGTAATTTTATGATAAAACAAAAAAGATTTAGTTACGCGATAACCGCAATGACTTTGGGTATACTCTTTCTTAGACGTAACATCCTGTATGCGAATGGCCTGCATTACAATATTATACAGTATGGTACTATTATAAGATTAATATAATAATAGGGGACGTTTTATATAACAACTCCCCACTTATAATAAAAGTTGGTGTCATACAACAATTTTTTTTTATTTTCTCTTAGGAGTAAAAATCAATCAAGATAATCGACGGCGTTAAGTTCATTCAACCATGTAAAAACATGAAATTCCATATAAACTTTTTCAAATATTAATAGTGGAATTAAATCAAATGTGCTTGATAGCAATATAAAATTAAATGAAACATTTCGATAAAAATTACACAAAGTGACAGTTACATGAATTGAAAGCTAAAATTAAAACTAGAAACACTATCACTGTAGCACTGAAAATTAATTCAGTTCAACATCTTCTTCAAATGGTTTTTCCGGTCTAATTGACGGTCTTTTCCTGGGAAGGATACTGGCGAAAATTTAAAAATTTTTCCTGTTAATTTTAATATAGTGATGGGAAATGATGCGCTTGCTGCCGTTATTCAGCACACACTATTTTATTGACGTAATGACCGCTACATTATCGACATTGTTTTATTTACTTTTATTGAAATTTGCATGTGAACCAACATTTATGTGGGTTCTGTAAAAAAAACAGTTTTTTGAGAAAAAAAAAATACATCTTGTTAATAGCGATATTATTATCCCGTGCATACTCGTGAAACAATAAAAGGTTAGGTAATTATACAGAAGTGATAAAGTCTTGAAAATGCTTACCAAATTTTTCCTACCCCCCTATTTTCGAGGGTGCTGAACACGAATCTGGTTTCAGTTTCATCCGCTCGGACACAATTTTCAAGAAAATGGATTTTCCGCTTTTCCGCACATGAGCCACTTTTTCTTATAACTTTCAGTTCACACTAAGTAGATAGCTAATATTAACAAGGCCGTTTAGACGAGCCGATCCGACCTGATAAAACGGAAGCTCCGCCCCGTCGACCTGAGAAAATGAAACATCTAAACGGTGCTACCGATCCAATGTGGGCGTGGCGACGTGAACGTGAAAAGGACGGATGAAATTTCCTTCTGTTCTCGGGTTTCCCCACCTTTTCTCCATAACAAACGCGCCGTTTAAACGGTCAACGCATCCGATTTACCCGCCAAATCACCTATTTCTGGCGGGATTCTATATTTCTGGTGCTTCTTGTTCTAGTAAATATGTTTGTTATCTGCTGATTGCTTCTTATTCTCGCGGTTGTGCTCCGATAAGTATCGGCCAAAAAGGGATCGGGAACGGCAACGGATCGTGTAAACGTACAATCCTGGCAGATGGTGGGGGAAACGAGAGGGACGCCCAGTCAGACTGACGGAGCGGTGCTCCCGTTTTGTCAGGTCGGATCGGCTCGTCTAAACGGCCCTTAAAATCTAAGGACCGTAATGGTCGATTCACACTGTAGTTCAGATCACGAGCGGCTAAATACCAAGGGTGGCTCCACGTACTGCGCATGTGCAAAGTAAAAAAGGGCCATTTTATCTTTATCTGTTACAGCATTTAAAAAGAAAATAAAGTATCTAGGGTCCTGGGAAAATTATTTTGTAAGAAAACGAACGAGGGAATATTAACATTTGGAAGACGACTTTAATCGTCACAATCATAGTTTAATGCTGAAACCATTAAACTTGTGACTTTTTAATATTGTCATTATTCGTAATGATAATATTAACATTTTATTACTGTTAGATGATTGACTAAATGAATTACTGTTAGATGATTGACTAAACCTTTATTTTGCTGAAAAAAGCTGTTACAATTTGTCTTAAGGCAATTGTAACTCCATATGAATTTATCATATGCAACAGGATTTGTTTCTAAGTTGTGTACCTCTCGAGTATGCATATTAAGATTAGATTGTTTAGAAAACATTTTCTGGCAGAGTTTACATATCACAGCCATAACAAATAATCTATTAAATTAATCTCTTTCCCATATTTTATTTCCGGTGAATTATACACAAAAAGCGAATTTGCAGTATTTGAACATAAACATAACCCTATGTCTCATAAAAAACAAACGTTATAACAACGTTAATTTAAATCATACACAATGGTTTCTCTCTAATATAAAATAAAGGTACGCACATACGCAAAATATGGGGCTACCCTTAGCATTTAATCGTTCGTGTTCAGATCACGCTCCACTCAAAGCGCGATAAAATACTGTGACGTGCTATTTAAATGGAAATCAAGAAGACTACAGAACAGCAGACATAACTCGAGTGGTGGGGGTAGCACGAAAAGCGTCCGCACTGTGATCACGTGGTGTGCTTCATCATGGCGGTCATTGCATAGAATCGAGCGAGGTTATTTATGTTTGTTGTGATTTGAGCGTTTCCAGTTTTTCTGTTGAATATGTCAAAAGCGTTGAGATACTGTTGCGTTGCGAATTATTCCTGCAAAAGCCCTGATCGCGGCTCAATGGAACCCGATATTTTGATAGTGTCAGTGAGAAACCGCGATAGACGAGGATAAACGGCATGCACAGATCCCGCGCGCTTCTACGCGAGCCTGCCATATTACCGACGTTTTTCGTGTCACCCCCACCACTGATTTTTCGACGAGCTATGTCTCCTTACTCTCTAGTCTTCTTGTTGGAAATATTCATATTTGGCGCATCGCTCACGGTACGTTCACGATTTTTGACCGCGATCTTTCTCCTCACGGATATTTTGAAAGAACCGTGAGCGAACCGTTGCGTCGGTGTGTTGAAATTTTATCCAAAATGTATTGAAATGTATGTCTTGCCATGCGAAAATATTGGAAAAATTTGTAATTGTATACAAGAAGTGTTCCTGGGCAAATGCTGACGAAACTTTTCCTACCCCCTATTTTCGAGGGTGCTAGAGACGAGTCTGGCTTCAGTTTTATCCGCTCGGACACGGTCTTCGAGAAAATGAATTTTCCACTTTTCCGCATGAGGCCATTTTTTTTATCAAATAACTTTCACTTCACACTACATAGATAGCTAATATTAATACCAATAGATGCTATAACACTTCCTTTACACATATCATATATTAAACCGTCATAAAACCTATTAGGAACTTTCGTTAAACCTAACCATAATAAGTAGACAGTCAGGTTAGGTTAGGTTAGTATTCTTCAAAATAACAGCGTATTTAGTTGTTAATATTCAAAGTAGCTTTTGGAGCCTCTCTGTATGTATGTAGTTTCATCGAACGACACGGAGGGCGTACAATTACAATGGACGACGCCAACTGCAAGTCATTGTATACATTTGAAGTAACTAAACATCGAAAGTTTCTAATAGGTTTTATGACGGTTTAATATATGATATGTGTAAAGGAAGTGTTGTAGCATCTATTGGTACTAATATTAGCTATCTATGTAGTGTGAAGTGAAAGTTATTTGATAGAAAAAATGGCCTCATGCGGAAAAGTGGAAAATTCATTTTCTTGAAAACCGTGTCCGAGCCGATGAAACTGAAGCCAGATTCGTCTCCAGCACCCTCGAAAATAGGGGGGTAGGAAAAGTTTCGTAAACATTTGCCCAGGAACACTTCTTGTATACAATTACCGAAAAATTTTGTTTCATCATCTATAAGGCCTTTATATAGACTGAAAAATTCTCCTTCGGTTTTTCGCTTTCAAAATGTCATGAACCCATATCTTCCTGCGTTTCATGTATTGTTGCTCTTCGTCATCCAAACATATGGCAATTACAGCCAAATTACTTACAGAAAATTTATTCATCTTACTATAGGAAACTGTTGACATGTTTCATACTGATTAAAAATAAGTGCCAATTGAATGTAAAATATGAATACTACCCTAAATATTTGACTGTGAGCGGATCGTGAGCGTGATGTGACCTGAGCGTCTAGTATGAAATGGCTAAGAATTTGTGAATACTCCATCAATCATGTAAACCGTTTTTTATCCTATGTATTTTATATACTATACTTAATTCGAAACGGTAATAAAAATCTTCTGGAACATTTGATTACCAAACAGAATCTTCTGTATTTACTAAACGCTATTTTTGTGTGTATGTCACGAAATTTTTATGTCGCTGTACGAAATGCTTTTCGTTCGAATTTCGGCATTTTGACAAAATCAATATATAGTTAATCGACCTTTGCGAACGTAGTTTGCTTTTTGATCCGAAGCCTCTAGAGGCATGGTCCGGAGATGCCTTCGATATAAGGGAGGGGACGGCGCAATATTATTGCGATTTACTTCCTCGTTTTGTATATTAATTTGTCTAGGAATATCAATTTTGTTATATACATACCCTGTTACAGTTTGTAACCAGTGCGAACTGTAATGGACACAAATCTCGTGTTACGCTAATGAAAGTCATCAAAAAAACAGATGTTTTATGATTTATCGTGATATGATAACTAACCTAATTCAAATTAATTTACGTATATCATATACGTAAATGATCAGTTCAGATCATTTATTATATTGACCTAACGGCACAGGTTTCCTCTGTGCCAAGTATGAAAATGGGAAACATTTCTAACTGTGATTCTGTGGTTTTATGTCAAATTCTTGAGAAAGTAGTCTCTTTTTGGCGCCAAGACGATTTTTTAAGTATTAATCCTATTAATTACATATTTATCAATATGTTGTGGGCAGATAAGTATCGACCAAAAGAACTTTTATCCTTGGACTATCATATAGAGCAAGCTGTAAATCTAAAGAATTTAACAAAAGATGGAGATTTTCCACATCTTCTTGTTTATGGCCCATTGGGAGCAGGAAAGAAAACAAGAATAATGTGCCTACTTCGTGAATTGTATGGACCAGGTGTTGAAAGACTGAAAATGGAAAATATGAGTTTTACTACGCCATCTAATAAGAAACTGGATATAATGACCGTTAGCAGTAATTATCATATAGAAGTAAACCCTAGTGACGTAGGGATCTATGATAGAGTGGTGATCATGAATATAATAAAAACTGTAGCTCAAAGTCAACAGTTAAATGTAAATGTTCAAAGAGAATTTAAAGTAATTGTTTTAACTGATGTTGATGACTTAACAAAGGATGCACAACATGCATTAAGACGTACAATGGAAAAATACATATCAAATTGCCGAATAATACTTTGTGCTACCTCCATATCAAGAGTCATTCCTGCTATAAGATCTAGATGTTTATGTGTACGGGTACCAGCCCCTACTGAAACCGAGATTATTAATATTTTACAGAATACATGTAAAAAAGAAGATTTAAATTTACCTATAGAATTAGCTAAGAAAATAGTACAAAAATCTGATCGCAATCTACGTAGGGCATTGTTGATGTGTGAGGCTTGTAAAGTAGAACAGTATCCTTTCAGTGAAAATCAGAATATAGCAGAGCCAGACTGGCAAGTCTTTATTAAAAAGACTGCAGCCAAAATTTTACAAAATCAAAATATTGAGTCATTAGCTAAGGTAAGAGAAAATTTATACGAACTGATTATAAATGGGATTCCTTCAGATATTATTTTTAAAACACTGTTGGAAGAGCTATTGAAAAATTGTGATTCAGATATAAAATTCAAAATTGTTGAACAAGCTGCTATTCATGAACACAGAATGGTTCAAGGAAATAAAGCCATTTTTCATCTGGAATCTTTTGTTGCTAAGTTTATGTGCATATATCAAAACATGATGCAACAGTTGGTTCAGGATTTTTAGACTTATTTATGAGTACACTTTATAAGTGCTGTTCACAATAAATAAGTTTTTAAACGCCTTCTAAGTCTTTCTATATAAAAAATAAAATAATTTTTTTTCATTTGATTCAATTTGTTTGCCTGAAAACCTTTCTCCCAAACATTTTATATATTACCTAATGTACGTTATAATGATTCAAATACACATATCTAATAGATGTAAAAATTATTTTAATTATCATTTTGCCGTTTTTTATACACTCCCTGAATATTACATACATATGTGAATACATATAATGCATCTAAAAAATTCAAATCATAAAATGAAATCTACAAAAAACTTATGAATTTGTATCCCTAAATATTTGGTACTTAAGACATTCAAATAAGTACATACTATACCTTTCTATGCCACGAGTATCAATTCATGGCAATAACTAATTTGGTTGGTTAATAAATGAGTTTCATCATTATGACAACCTGAAGTATTCCTTAATATGATGTTGACTGGATTGTTATTTGCAATATAACAACAGTAGGTACTATGTAATTTCCATTATTTTGTACATTAGATCAGCCCTAATATAAATCAGTTATTTTGGATTACAATGATTTTTAGTAGACTTAAGTAGTAACATCTGCAGTATTACTCCATTAATATGACTAAGTACAGCTGACTGTACATATATCTCATGATATATTCATATTTTTCGGTAAAATTTTGGAATAACATCAATGTTATTTTACCATCATAGATATTATTCAAAGGTAGAAGATGAACACATGAAACGTGTATAAAGGCACAAACTTTACTTGTCTGTACAACTTAATTGTAGTATTGTCTTCAATGTATCATTATTTGACATATGAAGTTTTATTATAGTTCATAGTTTGTTGGCCTTTTCAAAAAGGACTGAAGCAATTTTTAAATTTTTTACTTTCAATATACTGGGGATTTCAAGAAGTCATAAGTAAACGATAGAATTTATATTAATATACCCATATTTACAACACCTTAAATTTACTTGTATAAAAAAAATATGTATATTTTGGGGATAGTGACTCCGCTGATGGTATTGCTTCCGAAAAAATTAAGTCAAAGGATTATGTTTTGGTTACTTAGTAACAGATAAAATTGTCAAACCAGCCATAAGAATTATACTCTATTTTAATAATTTCTACTGGATTAGAATGCACAATAATGTAAGTATCTTCAGTGACGGCTGCATCTTAAATAACCATAGTGGTATTCTATGTGTATATGCACTTCTTTATTTACACTTTGCTTAGAAATATTAGTGTGGTTGGAATAGGTCTTGTGAAGTATTCTAGTTACTTAAAAATATGTAAAGTTACTCATGTATAGTCTAAACACGAGTAAAGCAGTACCTAGAGATCCTTCTTAGATACTTAAAAAAAATAACTCAAGTATATTGTGTTGTTTTTCTAATGTATCCTTCAGAAATCATTATCTGTATTAACTCTGCTACATTGTTATTTGTTGGTGATCCTAACAAAATAAAAATGTTGTAGAATGTGATTTTCTACTTTTGGATTGTTAAGGATTTTTTATCAAGTAATTTAGCTCCAACATTAAAACAAGGCCAATGTTCTGTTATATGAAGGATTTCAAAAAGCAATTTATTTGTTTTCAAAATAAACATAAACAACAAATGTTCAAAAATTACATTACAAAATGTTTGGATAGATGCTCCTATTTGTAAATAAACTCGTTTATTTCTGATTTTTTACTTTTTATATATTTATATAATTAAATATATATATATATATATATATATATATATATATATATATATATATATATATATATATATATATATATATATATATATATATATATATATATATATATATGTTTTTAATGATTTAGCTTGAAATTTAATAAGTTCGACTGTTCTCTTCCTGGCAATCTTTTGTGTATTAGCAATAAATATCGATTTCTGCCAGCGGAATCACTTCATATAATACAAATATAATTACAAGTAAAAAAGTAAATTCATCACTGCCATGTATCCTGTTATAAACAATCCTACTGCATAACTTAATACCCTAGCAGGCTGTGGGATGACTACTACAGCATAAACAAAAGTATGAATGAATCTAGCAGCTGTGTAGAGTCTAAAGAGTTGAAGTGTTAAATATTCGGATGGATTGGTTAATATATACAAAAGACCTATCATTAGGAAAATTGGAATGTTTTCCAGATCGTTCCGATGAGCCCTGTAAACAAATATATCATGTAAAACTTCAGATTTGGGGAGTTAATTATACAATTATGCAAATTATAAATAAATAATACAATAATTTTTAAGTAAATATAAACTTATATATCTGTAGATATCAAACCCTCCTTCTTTACTATGTACAATCAAATTTTAGTTTGCATATGAATGAGTTTTATAAAAACGATTAATGACAGTGATAATGTATGTAAATTAGTAAAAAGGGAAAAGTAGAATTTATATTAGACAAAGTAGAAATCTTTTGACAACATACTTTACTAGTCTAACAAATTTAATAGAATCCTGATCCTAAAATGATTTAATAGGATAGAGTTAAACACTTTAGACAGAGACAAACAGAGCTAAACACACTAGAGCTTTTAACATTAACACCAAAGTAGCTTTTAGTGTAACCTTGTTACACCTTGAGATAGTAGTTTCATCCCTTATCAGTATCACCTATAATAATGTATTTCATATATCTTTTGTGATGTTCCCAAAACATATTCATGCTATTTAGATATTTTTTATGCATTTGGTATTTGTTAAAGGAGAATCTGGCACATATTTTATAAATACTCCAATACGGTAGTGCTACAATAGTTGCTCTATTGTTCAGAATGTGATGTGTGGAATAAAAACAAAAAGAAAACGGAAGATGGTTTTCTATAAAATACCATAGTACTATATACTTGAACATTTCATTAATTAATTTGGCATATCATCAGGACCTGAGTATAGAACCTGTTTTTTTTTTGTTTCTGCAAGATTGAACATAGTTCTAGGAGTGTGAAGTAAAAACAACTGTAAGAAAGACATATAAACACCTCATGAAAATGCATTTACTTTTCCACGGTGTTGTTTTGAAAGTACATTTACTTTTCCTGTACTTCATTCCCGTGTCACACTTATAAGAATCATTGGAATCTCTGCATATAATTGCTTTAAGATATGTTCTTTTATGTACTTGAAAAGGCAAACATGTCGCAAGACATGATCGATGATGTACTGTAGCATTGTGATATACGATGACATTCCAATAATGTTGCACAATACACAAGCAAACAGTTATAAATATCAAGGACTACTTGCAACTAACTATGATCTTAACCCAGATGTTACTGATTTTTTTTTAGCATTTTTAATATTTATTCACAAATATTACATGATTTCCTTTATAAATGTACAAAGAAAATAATTTTTTTTTATTTGTTATGGCTAACTCAGAAATATGAAGTGTTCTTTTAAAAGGACGGTAGTAACATGAACTACTGCTACTGAACTAGTGTTTCTTATTTTACAGCATGACTTATAATGAAAATACAGTTATAAAAATAATACAAATAAACTACTAAAGGTATTCATTAAAGCAAAACTTTGGATGTAGTGGCACATTACATTTCTCATAGTGAAATTGGACCTTCTTGTTACATTCTCCACATCTGAGTTGAGTTCTTTATGTATATTAGGCAATCTCTGATGCACCCTGATATGGAGAAAGCCAGACTATATCAAAAACGTAAAGCGCCAACCTAAAGCTTATACCCCCATCGTATTGGTTTACTTCCACTTAATAAATTGCTTGCAAGAGTGCCTTCCAAAATATGGTACCATTGCATCGTCGATGCTATGGTATTGCTCCAAAGGCGCAAAGTCCAAAAACCTTTTATTTAGAAGACTGAATAGAGGACGAATTTTAGCATACTTGTCCTGTTTGTCAAGATTATCATTATCGCAAACATGTAGTATTTTCATAATTATAAGAACATCTATCTCTTGATATAGCTTTAGTCGCTAGGATATTGTTGGTGTCACTTCTATTTTCCCAATACATGTATCTTCTAGGAACATCTATATAGCCGCTTAAAATTAACCCCCCCCCCCAAAAAAAAAATTAATTTCTTTAGTGGATACATTAGCGTCTACATTTTTCTTCAAAGCATATCTGTTGAAGAGGGTCACTAGCATATCAACTACCTCAGTGTCAAAAAAAATCAAATAATTGTAAAGGTCTAAGCTCTTGAACTGGACCAAGAGTGTCTTCCCATATATCAGGTTGAGGGGTGATATCTTCTCGAATCCATAACATATTTTTTACCTTTTTTGTTGGACGTTTATGAATGGATCGGTCATTACCATTCTGTAGCAGAGTTGCACCAGGATAAAGTTGAGCCAATGGAATGTAGTCATCAGAATCATGCATTCTCATTAGCTTCAGAGTCCTGTAGAATTATTACTTCGACGTCATCTCTCAGTTGGCTCCCTGGAAGATTATTTAGGGTAATAAGTTCTTCATCACAATCGATGATGTCGTTTACATTTTCAGGGGGGGAAAGTATTATTTCATCTGGAGGAACAGGTATTTCGTCGAGATTTTCTAGCTCCTCAAATAGCTCGTGCAGTTTCAACGGTCTTCTAAAATAAGAAAAACTTATTACAAATATGCAGTAGTATATCTTACTAGCGTTCTTTTAAAGGACGCCGCCATTTGGATCACACTATATGCACTACAATTACCTATGACGTTTTATAACTAGAAATATAGTGTAATTATGTCCTAATAGTATCTGAATATCATGCGCAATGAGACTTTACATATTTAGATAAGTAAACGGACTTACCTCCAATAATTCATGATCACAGTATGTAAAAACAAAGTTTAACAATACATTAAACACTAACAAAACTCTAGGTCAAATGGAATCACCTGACAAAAGTGACATGATCTGATCTTTACGAATCCGTAGTTATCGCCATATCTATTGAAAAATTGATGAGGCTCACTCAAGCGACCTATAAATCGAATGCCTTTTAAAAGGACGGTAGTTACATCTGGGTTAATGTGAAATGTTTAGGATTACTTCTACATTTTAGAACTTTTACTACATTTTGTTTTGAAAAGCAAATATTGCAAAGACAATTTATACCTATTGTACTGGTGTGATAAAGGTAATAATTGAGGGTTGCCCCTATTAAGGGTGATATGTTTGACTTTATCTAGATTGCCACAAGAGTGTTATATAAGGAGGAGTTTTATTCTGTTTGTCACCACAAACCTTTGAAAGTTGAGCTTTATGAACGGAAACGAAAAATTAGTTTCAAAGTTAAATATATTTGTAAATATAATTTCATACTAGCGATGATATTTGGAATAGATTTGTTGAGTTATAAGGATTTTACTTGTATTGAAATGATGGGTGAAAACTTTTTTCATTATTTACTGTGTTTAGTTTATTGTATTAATTTTAAAGAATAATTATCAGTGTTTATATGTACCATATATCTATTGTTTCTTAAAAGTGTGTTGAAAAATAGAATTGTGAATTACCTTCTGAGTCTTTCTACCTTTTCATCCACCCTTACTTTTACATTCATCCACTTAGCATCTTCTGGATTTATGAAAGCCTAGAATATACAACATAAAATAAAATGTTTTCGATACCTAAAACTAGACTAAACAATAAAAATACGTTGAGACCTAAAGACTTCATTGTATAGCCATTGAATATTTTATACGTATTTTTAAATCCTTATAATTTTTTGGATTCAAATATGGTCATAAAATACTAGCATTAAAGCGTTTTATATCTCAGGTGTTAACATTGCATTTTTTAAAACACGTTATTTATTGCAGGTTGCATATATATTTATGGTGAGCGATATATCTTCTATATAAATAAAAATTTAATGTTCGTTTGTTCAAAATATTAATCTCTAAAAGTTCTTCACCGATTGCTTTGAAATTTTGACACATGTAATTTTATTGTCAATATATCGCCCACCTCAAATACATATGAAATCTACAAGAAATAACATGTATTTAAAAAAAGTGCTCTGTAAAACGATCTCTTTGCAGAAGGACCGTCAAATCATGGGAATAGAGGTACACTATTATTTATAAAACTGACATCCAAGATTAAAAAAAATAAATTAATATATTGTTCAAAAATAATGCTATTCATTTTAGCCGACATATTATGTAAATATGCGTAACTCTTACGAACATTCATAAGAGTACTGCACATCAAAGGTACAAAACAAAATACTCGAATCATAAAATTAGTCACATAGGAATCTCAAAATAATTTGTCAACCCGCTAAATTTATGGGTCCTACAGTCCTACAATCTTGTAGGACTGTAGGACGAAATAAAACCAGTGTACAAAATAAAACCAGCCACAGGTAGGATTCGACATTCTCGATTTCCGACTTATAAGTTACTGACAGAGATCGTATCGATAAAGATGTATAGGTCATAAAGTTCATTCGGCATTTGTCCTGAATCGGCGTACCGTATGCGGCACTGATGAGAACTAACAAGTTCGAAACAGCTGTATGTCGTTCGGTTCCGATCCGGGACAAATGTCGAATCCTACCTGTGGCTGGTTTTATTTTTTGAAACCTTATCTGATCGTGCAGAAACACGAGAAAGGAGTCGAGGATCGGTTCTGGGTATAATTCAATGCCTGCCGGGGCTTTAGCCCGAGGAGTAATTGTTTCCTAGAGCGATTATGTAATAGCTTTGCTATTCGGGAACTACTTTGATAGCCCCTTGGTGGCTTGGTGGTTCCTTTCTCGATTTCCGACTTATAAGTTACTGACAGAGATCGTATCGATAAAGATGTATAGGCCATAAAGTTCATTCGGCATTTGTCCTGAATCGGCGTACCGTATGCGGCACTGATGAGAACTAACAAGTTCGAAACAGCTGTATGTCGTTCGGTTCCGATCCGGGACAAATGTCGAATCCTACCTGTGGCTGGTTTTATTTTTTGAAACGTAATATAGCTAATAAAACTTTTTAGTATATTTGACACAATATTGAATACACGTTTAATTTTATTTATGTCATTTGATGATTTGACAGAATCCGGCATGGTCTTGCTATAAAGTCCCAGTCGGGGTTGTCATTATCGGTAATATTTTCCTCTCGATTTTCCTCTAAAGGTAGGGCAATAACCTCGGTAATAACAGTCATCTATGGCTTCAAATATTGACTGTATATCGTCCAAACTATGTGAAATAAACGGCGTTTTAAATTTTGATGTTGAAATACAAACTGACTCGCTATACAAAAAAGTTTCAATATTCAGGTTATAATTAATAACAATCGCCTAATTAATGCATGGGCCAGGTGTATATTCAATTTTAAAAATAGTTAATCCTTCACCTTCTTGAGACAAACTTTGGGCAGAAAACCAGTCTTTTGGTAGTTTAAATGTAGAAAATTTTACTATAAATTCATCAAAATTGTCAAAATGTATGTTTTTTTCGTGCTTCTCAAACTCAATTTTGCTTATTTCGAGGGCTTTTGACAAATTTAACTCATCAATATTTTTGAGCTTTTCATCTTTACTTGGCCGTATTTTGACATCTTTTGATAAATAAATGGGGCAATTTAAAAAAAGTAGATGGTATACAGTCTTCTTTTAGCCGTGGTTTTAGTAAATCTATTGTAAAAATCTTACCAGTGTTTGAGTCTTGAACTGTTGTACTTTTTATTATACTACTTTCAGGAAAATGAGCTTCACATACTCTCGTGTTGTTTGTGGACTGAAAGTCATCTCGGGGTATCGCTTTTAGCCATTTTTGTCGTAAACTTACGTCCTTTGGAAAGCCGAAAACATGAACTTTAGGCCCATTTTTATAGTTTCCGTTACAGCGAGGAACACAACACTTTTGAGGCATAATTTCACTAAGTATCAGTTACCACAAAACTAGCCGAAACCAAGAGAAAAACATACAATTAAACACGAACAAAAACTTATAAACTGTGCTGTAAACAAACCGACGGAGCGCCAAAAAAGCAACAGGTTATAAGTCCGAAATATATGGTTTTACATATTTAAAAATACGCCTAACAATATAAATTGTATACCTAAATATACAACGAAATATTAGGTATAAGTTTCACGCACTTAAAAGAACATAAATAGTTCTGATTTCAGAAAAATGCAAGAAATAACGCTGATTAAAGCAACTTTTAGGTTTACAGGTTAGCTTACCAGATGAGCGCTGTTGCCGGCTCCGAAAGGAAAGTATTTTTGTTAGGGAAGTCGAACAAGGTAGTAGTATTTGATAATTAAATAAATAAATTACGAAATACCACATTAAAAAAAGAAATAACATCTTATGGAAATATGTGTTTTACAATATTGAAGAAGAAAATGGTAATTTAAGAGAAAGCGATACATCCTTTATATACTGGAATCCTAATATTCGCTAGTATCGTAGCAGTCTGGCAACGTTGCAAACATCTATGGTCTCTCGATCGTGTTTACGTCACCTGTAAGCTGGCTTCCTACATCTTCGCTCCATATCGGAAAGGCCTACATTCATGACGTCACGATCTAAAATTTTGTGAGCGCTTTGTCCTTATGTAGAAGTGTTGTTGCCGTAGGGCCCCCTGACATAAAAAATGGTTAGTAGAGCAATAGGGCTCAGCTATAATAAAAGGTTATATTTGACCTGTAAATGGGGTCTATAAGGTTATACTACCTGGATCTTGGGTCTCTTGTGTCTTCCTCTCCGAAGCTGCTCGGATGAGAGGGTTGTCGTGGGCACCTGCCTGATCATAGAGCTTCCGAGCCCTGGCTCGGATTTTCTCCGTCACGGTGAATTCTAGATCTCGCCGGATGTCGATGTTCCTCACGTACCACGGGGCGTCCACGGCATGGTGGAGAGCGACATTTTTGACGGCCTGAATTCTCTTCATGTGTATCTGAGCAGCGTAGCCCCAAGCTGTTAATGCGTACATCAGTTGGAACTGAAGGACTTGCCAGATGAGGAGTAGCTTGTTCTTGAGGTTCAGCTGGCTGTTGTTTCCCGTCATCGTCTAAAGTCTGGTTGCGGTAGCTTTGGCGCGTCTCGTCACCTGGTGGATGTGGTCTCTCCGTGTCAACGACTTGTCCACAACAACTCCAAGGTACTTGGTCTTGTTCCGCCATTGGATGTCCTCGCCGTTGAAGCTCACATGTCTTTCCGAGGTTTCCCGCGTCTTCTTGAAAAGAACAGCCGCACTTTTCTCCGCGTTGATGGCTACTTTCCACTTGTTGCACCAATCGGCTAGTTCATCCGCAGCACGCTGCAGATACGTCATTGCCACGTGCACCCTCCTCGACTTCGCGACGATCGCCGTGTCGTCAGCGTACAGTGCAGTGGTTATACGCTCTGTCCTTGGCAGGTCTGACGTTAAGACGTTGAAGAAGTGAGGCGACAGCACCGCACTCTGCGGTACTCCGGCCTCGATGGCTCTGTAGTCTCATACAGAGGTCCTTACTCTGACCCGGAATCGCCTTCTTGTCAGGTAGAACTTGATCAGTTTCACAAGAGCCATCGGGTATCTTGATCGGATATCGCAAACATCTTGATTAGAAGCCCGTCGTGTCAAACTCTATCGAAGGCCTTGGAGATGTTTAGGAATATCGCTACAGTGACGTTCCTCCGGTTGAAACCATTCGTAATGAATTCTACCAGACGTAACACTTGCAGTTCTATCGAGTATTAAGGTCCATAGGCGAACTGTTGCAGCGTGGGCAGAAAGCTGATGGGTCTTAAATGTAACGGATAATTTAAGTTCTTACCTTGTTTAGGTATGAAGTTCACGTCAGCAATTTTGCATCCTTCCGGGAAGTGGCGGGTCCGCAGAACTCCGTTCGCGATATTCAGCAACGCGGCGACTCCTTTCCTTGACAGCCTCCGTAGTGCTATGTTGTCGATGCCATCGTGTCCCGGGGCTTTCCTGATCTTGGGGGTGCTTAGGATGGGCTTGATCTGCTGCACCGTAGTTGGTCGGAAGTGGAAACCGTTGGCGTCGTCGATACGACGTGCCCTCCTCCTGACGTCCGTCCAGTCCTTGTCCTCGTCGTCCAGCTGATTTTCGCGGCACTGGAGCTCTAGACTGCGAGAGCCATCGCTTTGTCCTCGTCAGTGAATAGGAGCCCTCTTTCTCCGTGTAACGGCGGGATTGAAGGTCTCGCTTGGCAGTCTTCATCCAGGGCTGCTTTGATTCTCCGGCTTAACTGATTGACTGCACGCCTGTCCTCAGGTTGTCCGGTACGCATGGCTCTTCGTTTCGCCGCTCTACGTTCCTTGATAAGGTCTTTGGTGGGGTCTGAAGCGAAGTCAAACTGTCGGTCATATTTCCTTACCGTTTTCGATGCGGTGGTTCAGACACGTCCGGAACTCATTCCAGTCCGTGTGTCTGGTGACGAAGTCTTCTCTCGTCTCCAGTGCCTCATTCTCTAGGTAAACCAGTATGAGGTCGTGAACCGAGGATCCTTCTCTCAGGTTGTCGATATTCTCGACGTGGATGTTCTGGGTGATGGCGATGTCCAGTACATCCGGGTTCCCTATCGAGTGTTGGGTCGATTCCAGGGGGCCGACAGGTTGGACTTTGGGGTGGTTTTCGACGAACACCAGTAGCGCTCTGCCACTAGTGTTCGTTATCCGGCTATTCCATAACGGGCCCTTGGCGTTGAAATCTCCCACAACAAGGGTCCTGCCTATGGAGAAGATTTCGTCTAGGTCTCGTTCCTGCACGCTCTGTCTGGGATGTTGATAGCAGGATGCAATCCGAAGCTCGTCCTGTTCGGATGGTCACGATTACCGTTTCCATGCTCTCCGTATCCGGATGGGACTGGACATGATAGGCGATGCCTGTCCTGATCAGCACTGCAACTCCGCCGCTGCACCGGTTTTATGCCATATATGGACCTGGTATCCACGTACTCGTAGGGGGCCGTCTAGATGCAACTTGGTCTCCTGGAGGGCCATAACGTCGACTTGATGTCTTCTTCTAGCTGTCTTCTTTCCTTTGAGCGAAGAGACGTTCCATCACGCGATCTTGAGGGACCTCCTTGCATCCGGGTGTACTGTCATTTAGGGTACTTCAATGGGTGGCATTTTCGCAAAAAATGCACGCAGGGCCGAGTATATTTGTTGCATGTTGGTCATCACCGCTGCCGCCTCCGGAGCGGGGGCAGCTAGCGTCTTCTGCCGCCCCCGACATTGGGGTAGCTGACGCCTTCAGGGGTGGTCTCCTGGTGGAGGATTCTGCTACGATGGATGCGACAGGGGCTGTAGCTCTTCTTGTCTGCGGCCTAGCCTTCGGGATTTTCTCACATCCCCGATAATTTGCTGGATGTGGTCCTCCGCAGTTGGCGCACTTCGTCGGGGTTGACCTTTCCTTGGTGCACTCCGTCGTTAGGTGATCCTCGCTGCACTTTACGCGCTTGGGGTTCGCCGGGCATCGACTCTGCCCGTGTCCAAACTTTTGGCTGCGGTGATACTGCGTCTTCTTTTTTGCCTCTCCGCTCACACAACTAGCCCGCAGCAGCGCTTCATCTGCATCGCTGCAGTCTCGCTATTTTCTGGCAGCTGTGCGAGGATGATCGGCATCGCTGTCTTCATTTGGGTGATGTGCGATGTACGTGTGGTACTCGTACTTCCGGACGACGAGTGCCCTTGTTAGCCTCCTATGGTCCTCGGGGGTGGCAGGATGTATCTCCACTCCGTCCCCGATTAGATTCGCCTTTGTCATTGATCCTCAACTCTCTGAGGACTGCTACCCAATTCTCCTTCTTTCGATGGACGACTGGCGGTACATTCGCGGGCGACCTCTCTACTTTTGACGTCATCGCGATGCCGGGGGGCGACACGGTGGGCGGGAGGCGACATGGTGGCCTGTGATGTCTCGGTGGCGGTGACGGCTGCCCTGATGCGGGCTGTCCCAGCTGAGGTGGTAGATTTCACCGGCATTACCCTGGCTGGGGAGGTCCCATGACGTGGCACCTGTATACTCGCCAGCTCCGACTCTCCGTCGGCATCCGCGACTCTTCTTTTTTCTCCTTTCGGGGAACGCTGTTTGTCAGTGGAGGGCTCCACTGTATCTATTTCCTCCTGGGTGGTGAGATGTTCGTTAATCTTCGCGAACTAGGCCATGGATTCTTCGTGTTGCCGCTCCATGCGTCGCTTCAGATCGGCAATCTCCTTTTGCTGTCTCTCATAGATCTCCGCCATCTGCGCTAGTTGACTCTTGACAGTGGCGGCTCGTGGTATCCATATTAGGGTAGGCGATAGCGGCGTATGAGCTTCATCAACCCTTAAAAATAGCGCCGCAGACGAAATTTTTTTAAATTTTCAAGGTCACGCGTTTTCCTGGTACTTCAGAATTTCAATGATTGAATTTTATTTATACAAAAATATAGACTTTCACAAGGATTTTTTGAACTTAATACCTCTTTGTTATTCGTGAATAATAATAGTTATTGTGGATATAAATAAATTGGAATAAACGAAATATATTTATTGAGTATTATACCTATATTATGTAAATTGGGTTGGCAATTTATTTTAGGGCGCTTTAGGGTATAGGCCTCCTCCTCCCCTCACAGCCTTCCTTAACCATCGCCATTATTGACTGACAATTACAAAGTGGATACCTACTACTTTTTATAATTTAAATTAATGCGCCTATCTTTAATTAATGAAAATTTGTTAATTATATTTTCCGTGAAGTCATCAGATTTCTGAAGTGTGCTAAATAATTCCTCTTCAATTGAAATAAGTGCAAGCGACGATAAACGTTCATTCTTCATAGAGTTCCGACTATGCGTTTTAATACGTTTTAAACAAGAAAAATGTCTTTCAACCGATGTACTTGTTGCTGGAATTGTAGCAATTAAAACAATAAGTTTAAAAACCTCTGGAAATATTTCTCGAAATTCATATTCCACAAAATATTTCAACATTGACTCGATATTTAATGTTTCAAATTGATCATCACAATAGGTATATAACCCAATATCCCCAGTAATGTCACGGCTTATTCAATGCGAAGGCGTCTTCGGATCTGCCGAAGAACGCCGATCTACTTCAGGCGGCGATTGCATTCGCCTTCAACTGCTTTATTTAAAGAGTATAATTGGCTGCAGACGTCTGAGCTGCGATTATTTTGCCATTACAACAACGCTGTTTGTCGTCTTACCGACATCTGGTTGACGTGTTAGCTATCGATTTTCAGGCGGTGAGATGGAGAACCTAGCCTGGTCTGGTTGTTCTGTTTAGGAATAAAATGATATAATTAGGTGTAGCGCGGCGCCGTGCGGACTGCGGTGGTATATATAAAGGGTGTTTACGGCACCAGCGCCGCCGACGGCGATAGATAATTTAATTAGTATAAAATAGTTATTATTAATTATATTAAATATTTCTGTATTATCAGGGACGTTAACAGTTCATTGTAATTGCGCTGTTATGAGAAAAGACATAAAATTTTAAAGGTAGGCGGCGCCTACCTTGCCTACCCCGACGAGCCGCCACTGACTCTTGAGGGCCTCGTTCTCCGCCCTTAAATTTACCTCGCACTCCTGAAAGGGAGAGCGACCCCTACTTCTGGCCCTTGGCTCCGGTGAGTCCTCACTCTCCGAGGTCGAGGAGCCCAGGTCGGTATAATCCGACCTATACATGTCACCGTCCTTCTCGGTAATCTCACGTTTTTCCACTTTTGTCCCCCCCCCCGCCCCCCTCCTGTGCAGCATACTGGTGGTTTCGATCTTACGATTTTCACCCTACGGCTGCTTGGATAGAACTGAAAGACAAAGAAAGTCTTTACTATCCTGAAACAGAAAAGTGTTATTACTCCTGGAACAGAACAGTATTAGTAATCCTGAAAAAAGAAAAGTATGATTAATCTTGAAAACAGAAAAGTATATCTTAAATTAATTAAATTAAATTGTAAATTAAATCAACTGACGTCGATCAATTGTCTATGCAGTTACCCACACAGATAAGTCGTTGTTCCAGCTAATTTTGCGTAACCTGAGCAGGTAGTCGGGGTTTTTCCTCGTCGCTTAGGTGACGTCGCCTGAGCTGGTAGTCGGGGTTTTCTCACGTTGCTTGCATCAGCTTCTGGTCGCTATCGGGAGCACTTCAGTAACTACGTCCTCTCGCTTCGCGATCTTGACACAGACTGTGGGTAACTTATCGACCCTTGTCGTCGCTAGATAGTAGTTATAAATGGCAGAATTACATATTTATAACCTCTTGTCGAAGGGGTAAACAAAAAGTGGCCGTAGTTACAGCTCGCTTCAGGGTTGACCAATCAGAATTTGACTACGATCATGGAACTTTTGGGTGTTCGGTTGATTACCAGTCATTTTATCCCGAAAAGTAAACCATAAGACTGGAAGGTGAAACGGCAAAAACTTTCAGTTCCAGGATTACGTTCAAGTTAGTCATTAACAGTGGACACTAGATTCTGGAGGATTTATGTGGCCGGGCCTCACATAAACCGATCGGTAAAGGAATTCCATACAATACAAAGATGAAGCGACAATCACTCATCAACCACCGAGGGATTACGTGGTTTTTATTGTATCGTCGCACTGAGGACCGAACACCGGGGATTTGCAAGAATCGCAGTGGGGGATAGGGCATCCGCGCCGTCAGTTGGTAGACAAAATCCAGTGCCGTGGATCGCCGGCATCGTCGCGAGCGTCAGTGCCTCCCAGAAGAAAACCATTCCGCGGGGAGACGACCAGACGAGAAGCAGAAAGGTTTAGATGAGTCCGTTCCCTTTTGTATTCGCTTGGTTGCGCCTACGGACAGTAAAGCGGTCACCGCAAGGTTAGTGTCCCAGTGTAGGTGAAAAAGGACAACGCCTACCGCGGAATTCAACATCCCCACGCAAGCGCCATGACGCAGCGGACCACCCCGCTACGTAGTGCAGCGAACCGCATCCTGGAGGCGTCACGAAACCTGCGGAGCTCCACCCCGATTGACGGATTGGGCTCAGCCCGCCAGGTTAACCTAGTGTCATCACGAGGAATGGGAGGGGAGAGGAGGTGGTCAGGGAGTTGAAAAGAGCATGGTTCCGGAGAGAGAGCCCCCACCAGCACTACAGGGAAGCGATGAGTCGACGACACTAAGGGCTAGAAGCCAACATTCAATAATTTCAGAGATATGATGATATGAATAATCCCTGTAAATATTTTTAGTAATATGAAATAAAATTTCAGTTTGTAAGAGAATGAAAAACATGGAAATTGCTAATATGCCATGCTGTTATTTTATTATCAAGTGAAAAAATTCGTCTAAATGATGTTCTAAATATTATATTAGTTTGGATCTTATTTTCACCCACATCTACTTGCTTTATTGTTTTTACTTATTGTCCGTAGTACTTTCTCGATTCTTAGAAGCGGTTTATGCTAGCAGGATAGCATCAATGACTATTTATTATTAGAGAACAAATCTCAAAATCCTTGTTTTCTAAAGATATATAGACATCTTATGCATTTCTTTCCTCAATTTAGTATAGATTTGCAGTTATTAAGAAAATAGGCAATTAACTGGCCTCACAATGACTAAAGTTAAATTTTGCAAAGTACTTTAAATACATTTTTTAGATATATTTTCATTTAATTTTTTTTTTAAGATTGTGTAACTCTGTATACCAACATTTAGTGGCTTACTAAAAATAAACATTTTTACATAACATTTAGTAGAATATCTATTTACTAAACGGTTGTTTTCGTGTGTGTCACGAAATTTTTAGATCGATATCAGTGGCGGCTATTCAGGTGAAGTAAGTGAAGTACCTCTTCACCAAAGAAGTTGAGACTGGGATTTCTTTTTTTTATATTTTTGGGATATATAAACATGTCTTTAATATGTACATTCAAATAAATTTTGTTATAAAAACCTATTATATTTTTATGTCAAGCATAATATGCTGCTATGCTACTAAAACACCGTGTTTACATTGGAACGTCCTTTAAATCTTCAATAGCCCATGCGCGCGTTATCTATAATATAAATAACTCGCAGGTGCAGAGGTGAAAATCAAGTGCCCTCAAATATGCACCGTTTCAGCAGGTTGCCATGGTAACGTGACGTCACGCAATAGCCTACGTCTGTTTAGTCCGTCTTCTCCCTCCACCTAGGTGAAGAGTTTCCCGAGATTTTGTAGGATATCTTCACAGTGGACTTGCATCTATTTAATGTACTAAAGCGCGGTATATTTTTGAATTTGAGCAATTTATTGAATTTGCATTGTTTTCACCACTTTTAGACTTGCCTTTTTGATTTTAATGTGTTGATTGACCAACTGAGTGATCGTATAATTAGTGATTTTTCAACTTTGTTAGTGACAATATTAAATGAAACAATAATTTACATTATTTATAATGAATCCAGTTAACGATATTATTTGTAATTTGTTGGATACACCGTTCTGTCGCTGGAAGGACGAAGATAAAAGAGACGTTTTACTGGAAGGAACACCTACGACTGTTATCAATATTCGCCAAAAAAGTTATTAAGAAATCTGGTAAATGTTATAACGCAAATTTCGAATTTGCTTGGTTCACAAATTATAAATAGTTATGTAGCACCCAATGTTAAAAAACTATATTGCGGGCCCTGTTTACTATTTTCTAATAAACAATTGGTTTGGTACAGGAATGGATTTGTAAATATTTTAAATATTACGAGGGCATTATATAAACATACCGATTCTGTCCAGATATTCTATATGATATCGTACAAAAAGAATCATTAGATATTAATTTTTGCGTCTGGTAATATTTGTTTTTTGATCCGTATCCTCTAGAGGCATGCTCTGGAGGTGCCTTCGATATGAGTGAGGGGGTGGCGCAATATTATTGCGATTTGCTTACTCGTCTCTGTTTACTAAACGGCTGTTTTCGTGTGTCACGAAATTTTTAGGTCGATGTACGAAATGCTTTTCGTTCGAATTTCGGCATTTTAACAAAATCAATACAGTAAATCGATCCTTGTGAACAATGTGCTAACATTTGTTTTTTGATCGAAGCCTCTAGAGGCATGCTCCGGAGGTGCCTTCGATATGAGCGAGGGGGCGGCGCAATATTATTGCGATTTGCTTACTCGTATGAATATTATTGTTTGACTATATACCATGAAATAAAAATAAACTTTAAATGTACAATCCTTTCACTTTACTTTTATCCAGTAATGCTTTGTTAGGTTAGATATAGAGATGAAGCTACGGACCAGAGATGAATCCTTCTTAGCTTTGCGATATCAGCATGTTTTTCATCTCTCGATTTTTGTTTATTGCGTACATGAGTATCATGTTCTTGTTGGAAGGTTTTTCTGCCGTCTTCATTGAAATTTTGATAGTTGGCACAAAGGGAACATTGATGTTTTTTAGGGATGTACCAGGAAATATTAAATTGTGTATTGAAAATTTGCCGGTAGATACACTTCTTCGCAATAGCTTGGTGGAGTTCTTGACGTTGTTCTGTATACAGTCTATATAGAGTTGCAATATTTAGGCTACCATCAATGTACTCACGACTCGTCTGAGCTCTAAGATAGTGAGACTCAACCCTTGGTATTGAATGTGGTTTTTAATCGCCTGTTTAGTTTCGTCACCTATTTTGGTCTGTTTACCATGTTTACCTCTCTGCTCGGTTTCTATAAATCCTTCCGCATTTGTTTTTCTTAACCCATTACGCAGCATAGTATCCCTAATATTTAATGTATTCAAAAAAAAAAAAAATAAACAAACGATAAACACGAATTTGTTCATTATTAATTTGAAAGTAGTAAGCTTTGTTTTCCGCACGATCCCTTGTGGGATTCACCTTTTTATAAGCATATTTTGGAAAAATTGGTTTAATATGCCGTATGATGTAGTCCCTCTGTTTATCAATGTCTCCAATATCTCAAAACTGTTTATAATATTAATTCTCTCTCAACCTCTTTTATTTTTTCAGAACATTTAATCTCACATTTTGGACCGCAGGCTTCCCTTAAATGTTTTGCATCTACTTCCTTTCCTGCACTGTTAATATAAGCTTCACCAGTGTTTTTTATTTTTTTTTGTTAAATTTTTATTCCAGTTATCCTGTTTTCTTATTCTTTTTCTTCATTTTTGTTGTATTGAATTCTTCTTAACAGATTTCTCGAGTCATGTTATTTTCATTTTTATTCATAACTTCGCCAGATGTATCCGGATTTGCTTGCAAATTCGGTGGTTTAATTACTGGGTTACTGAGTAGATACTTTGGTTAAGTTAGGTTGTTCTTGCATTAAGGAGAACACCATCTAAACTCAAATTTGTGCAAGCGTTCTGTATAAATTTTGACTTATGTTATTATTGCATCAGCATAATTCTCCTAGTGTTATTCGAAAATTGCTGAATCAACATAAATCAAAATAAGTTAGTTTTGCATTATCAAATATAAACTTTATAATAGAAACAGTAACATATTTTAAGATATGTTGTTAATTTTTAAATAATTTATTAAATGCAATACTAACAGTCTTTTTAAAAATCATGGTATTATTATTTAGAGTTATGTTGGTATTCCTTGGTTGGTATTCCTTGACGAAGTTCTAGTGCAAACTAGAGCGGGTGGGTCGGCTTGCGCGTTTTAATGATTTAAGGAGCCATACCATAGGTTTAACCATAGTGGGAGGGTCCTTATTGAAAAACCAAACTAAGACAAGTCCCTGAAGGAGGGCAGCAGCTCTTTCAGCAGTCATAGTGGCAGAAACCGTGGGGGTTGGTATGGTGCTATGACACACACGACTGCGATGTGGAAGGCAAGAGGAAACCACCACATTATAATCCTCAGAACAGCTAGCAGAAAGCTTATCCTAAATTAATGATGGCGTCTCCTGGGGCAAAAAACTCCGGAGGTAAAATAGTCCTCCGTTCGGATCTCCGGGTGAGGACTGTTCCGGGAGACGTGATCGAGTGCAATAATAGTAAGTGTAACATTTCACGAGTCGGAGCGTGGAATGTCAGAAGCATGAGACAGGCAGGGAAGCTAGAAAATCTGAAGATAGAAATGGATAGGTTAGGATTAGATATAGTAGGTATAAGTGAGATGCGCTGGCCGGAAGTAGGAGATTTTTGGAGCGGTGACTATAGGGTAATACACACAGGATCGGTAAATGGAAACGCGGGAGTAGGGATCGTTATGCGGAAGAACGCAGGACAGTGTGTAGATAGCTACCTACAATACAGCGAGAGAGTAATGATGGTTAGGTTAGATTTGAAGCCAGTGGAAACAGTAATAGTGCAAGTATACATGCCTACTTCTAGCCATAGTGAGGAAGAGTTAGAAGCCGTTTATTCGGACATAGAGCAGGTAATAGGATTTGTGAAGGGTCATGATAATTTAATAATAGTAGGAGATTTTAACGCAGTCGTAGGTGAGGGGAAAGAAGGAGAATTTGTAGGTCCTTATGGATTAGGAAACAGAAACGAGAGAGGTAGCAGACTGATAGAATTCTGTGAGAACACAAGATGGTAGTCGCGAACACATTGTTCAAGAATCACGTTAGGAGGCGGTACACATGGAAAATGCCAGGAGGGATAGACAGGTATCAGATATACTACATTCTGGTTAGGAAGAGATTTAGAAATCAAGTAAAAGACTGTAAGACTTATCCAGGAGCAGATGTAGACAGCGACCACAACTTGGTAGTCATGAAAGCTAGATTAAAGTTCAAAAATCTGAAAATCCGGAAGGATAAGAAACGTATAAATGTAGACATATTGAGGGATCAGAATATGAAAGATAAGTTCCAGAATAAAACAGATCAATTAATAAATAAAACGAGTAAGGACGAAATCAAGAACGCAGAAACTGAGTGGGAGGGTATCAAGAATAGTCTAGCTTCCGCGGCTACGGACGTTTTAGGACACGATAAAAGGGAAGCTAGGAAGCCCTGGATAACGGACGAAATCTTAAACTTAATGCAAAAGAGACGAGGCTACAAAAACAGACGAGACGAAGAAGGACTGAAAACTTATAAGTCAATAAAGTGGGAAATCATTAGAAAATGTAGAAAAGCGAAAGAACAATGGATAGAGGATAAATGCAAAGAAGTAGAAGATAAGTTGCAAGTAGGTAAGACCGATGAGGCTTACAAAATAATTAAGAGGAACTTCAGGGATATAGGAACAATAAGTAGAAACGTTAGGAGTCAATCGGGGGACATACTGATCGGAAGAGAGGAGAAAGCGGATAGATGGAAGCAGTACTTAGGAAATTTATACGAGGATCAGGAATTAGGAGAGATATTAGAGGAAGAATCTAGCATCGATAGGGAAGATGTAGGAAAACCTATATTGAGAGAGGAATTTGAAATAGCACTAAGGGGGCTAAAGAATGATAGAGCGCCGGGTGTAGATAAAATACAGGCGGAAATTTTGAAATGTGCGGGACAGAAAGTAGTAAATAGGATGTTTGAACTGGTAAAATACATATATGAAACGGGCGAGATGCCGGAGGATTATAAGAGGAACATTATCGTTACTATACCGAAAAAGAGAGGAGCCGACAAATGCGAGAACTTTAGAACGATTAGCCTAACTTCCCACGCGTCAAAAATCTTAACTAGAATAGTGCAGAAGAGGATGGAAAATAGAGCGGAGGAAATACTAGGAGAAGACCAATTCGGCTTTAGGCGAAATAGGGGAACTCGCGAAGCTATTCTGGCGCTAAGAGTAATGTTAGAGAAAACAATAGAAAAAGGAAAGAACGCTTATATAGGATTTGTAGATTTAGAAAAAGCTTTTGATAACGTAAGATGGGAAAAAATGTTCGAGATACTAAAGAGCGCGGGAATGAAGTATAGAGATAGGAGAGTAGTACATAATCTATACAAAGAGCAAACTGCTGTTATAGAAGTAGAAGTAGGTATTAGGAAAGGAGTAAGACAAGGATGTACGCTATCACCACTAATTTTTAATCTGTACATCGAAGAGGCGATTAATGTGGTAAAAGATAGAGTGGATTTCGGGATTAAAGTACAGGGACAGAAACTAAAAATGCTGAGATTCGCGGATGATATAGCAGTATTATCATCTAGTAAGGAGGAATTAGAATCAGCATTGAACGAAATGGAGGCAGTGTTGACAGAGGAATACGGAATGAGGGTGAATAAAAACAAAACTAAAGTGTTAGTGTGCAGAGGGCGCGAGAGCAGAGCAAAAACGAAAGTACAAATTAATAATGAAAGGTTGGAGGAAGTTAAAGACTTCACTTATTTAGGAAGTAAAATAAATTGGGATGGAAGAAGCGATAAAGACATAAAACAAAGAATAGCGCAGGGTCGAGTAGTTTTAACAAAAAGAAAGCACTTATGCTCGGGGGTAATAAACTTAGAAACAAGGAAGAGATTTTTGAAAACATATGTATGGAGCACGGCACTATACGGCTGCGAAACCTGGACGGTAGGGGAAGCAAGTAGGAAGAAATTAGAAGCTTTTGAGATGTGGTGTTACCGAAGAATGATGAAAATACCATAGGGTTAGAAACGAAGTAGTATTGGAGAAAGTCGGCGAGAAAAGAAGTATGTGGAAAAACTTAAAGAAGAGAAGAGATAGAATGGTAGGCCACTTGCTGAGACATGGGGGAATAGTCCGGGATATTTTGGAGGCAGAAATAGGAGTGAAGAAAGGCAGAGGTAGGCCGAGATTAGACTACTGCTCGCAAATAGTAAGGGATGTAGGTTGTAGCACAATTAGCGAAATGCGTAGGTTAGCACAAGATAGGAGAAGCTGGAGGTTAGCGTCCAACCAGTCTTAGGACTGATGACCTAATGATGATGATGTTGGTATTGTACTGTGAAATATAAAGACTAAAGGTATTATTGGTATAAAAATCTTAAAATCACTATATTTGGACTTATGGTGGTCTTGCATTCAGGGTGTGATGTGTGTGATGGATGTGGGGGCACAAAATACAAATTCTACTATCTTGAATTATTGGTTACAATTTCAAGCTCCTCCACATGTGGAGAAAATAGAGTTGCTCTTTCCAGTTGTTGGGCATTCTCATATTCCCCCCCGATCGCGTTTTTAGTCAAATTGAAAAGATCTATAAGAGGAAATTGGAAGTTGTTCATCCAAAGAGTACATCAGTGTGAGCAAAATGTTTGCTACTGTTCACGAAATTGGAGAAAACTTGGTAATCAGGGATTGGAGGAGACGTGAAACTCAAAATGTTTTAAAACAACCAGGATATTGGCACTTTAAATTTCAACCTTCAAAAAGGATAATCATTGTTAGAAATTAATAACACACCTCTTGTAAGCGGCGAAGCATTTTACAGAAATGAATATATTATAAGTACATTCAAGAGCTTATGTAAAAGAGGAAAAAACATCTCGCAAATGGGACCAAAGGAATTGAAAATTGGAGTACTGATTAATGAAGGCAAGAAAAAAATATAGCGAAACTATTAGAGAAACACTATGGAAAGGAATGGGGAAAAAGAAGATGCCTTAATTTTTTTTTCGAGAAGCTTTCCAAAATGTTGAATCTGAAAATGTATTTTGTGTTGTTCCATAATAGTGAGAAATAAAATTTATTTTCAAAAGTTACACACATTTTTTTGGGACATTTCAAACAAAATTAGGTGCAAAAATCGACATATCCACTTTATTTCCCAATTTTGAGGGTCATATGGTTGCTTCTGATTTCTAAACTATGATTTGTTATCATTTAAAAACAATAATATTTACGAAATTTGGTCACTGCATTCAATTGAATAAAAATGTTAAGTTTTTATTAATTATCTCGTATTATGTTTGTCTGGACTTGTCGGGTTTTGCATCTAGGCGACTGAATTACACAATTATTATTTACTTGAAACAACTTAAAAATGAGTCACTGACTTGTGAAAATAACTGGTTTGAAAATGTAGAGCTTAATAATCAACGAAGAAAACTAAAATCAACCAAAGGCAGAAGACAACTAGAATAAAATTCACTATCTTTTTGGTCACGTAATGGTGGATCATTTGGGATGGTATTGTATTCGTATAATTATCCTGGTATTACATCGAGCCTGAGAGTGATTCAGTTTCATATCTTTAATAATTAATTTTTTAAAGGAGAGTATAACCGAGTGGTACACGGAATGACAATTCACGGTAAACAAAAAAAAATTATTGCATTATGGATATCTAACTACCTGTGATATTTTGATTTGAGTGCTGAGGGAAATGTATAATTGTAATTTTTTTTTTTGAAAATATTTTCATTTTCAGCCTTTGCAAAATTCTGCGCCGCTATTGGTGCAACATCGGTATACATATGTACTAAGAACGTATACAATGAATTTATACGTATATATATATATATATATATATATATATATATATATATATATATATATATATATATATATATATATATGTACATAATTCATTGTATACAAAGAAGACAGAACAATGATGATTTCGTCCGAGCAGTTAAGGATCGAAAATTTAGAGGAAACCTTTTCATTATCGAAATGTAAAAATGAAAATATGTATACTCTCATTTTTAACGAATTTTTCTTAAAAAAAAAAAAGGCAAAATTATAAAAATAATGTACTAGCCACGTATTATTATGTAGTTAATTATGATCTTGTGCAAAATTATAAAAATAATATACTAACCACGAAGCTGTAAGGGACGTTTCGAATACTATTCCAGGTAAGGTATTAACCTTCTGGCGGGCGCGTGGGCGGCATTTACACCGCCATTTTAGAATAATTTGAATTCAAACGTTATTCGTTATTGGGGTCTATCAACACCCTTCAGTATTCTCAAACTAGACGTAGACGTAAGATGGTGCGGTCTGTATAGCTCAAAATAAAAAATATTAGCTGTATTGGCTATCAAGATCAGGAAAAACTGATATAAAACTGAATTTATTTTTGTAAAATGTTTTTTTTAGAAAACCTTATCTTCAAAGTTATTGTTTATTTCATGAAAATGAAAGAAAAAAATGTTCATATATTTCATTTTCTTGAAAAACATTTGTTGGGAATATGGGTTAAAACAACACAAAATTATTTCACGCAGTCTTTATTGTCCTGTGAACTTTATAAAGGTTTGGCTTATACTCAGTTAAGTTTATTTAACACTAACACAAGTTTTTAAAAACTATTTATTTACAATTGAAATGGAGCAGAGCCTCCGGCTAACAACAATATTCTGAATTTCCTTTACAAAAAATGAGAATTTATATCAAATCGGCTTTTGGTTAAACGCCGCGGGACTTGTAATGCCTTCCTTAATTGCGGATGCTGCTTTGACCTTATAACGACTGCCTTGATAAAGGGTAGTGTGTGGTCCATAACTCCTCCATCCTTAGATCTTGGCGTCCTCGTCAAGGGTGGCTTGAAGTTCTGGGCAGGAACTTGGATTATGGTTTTTGGCATACAAAATAGGGTTTTTATCCTTTTTCTGTACAAACAGAGAAATATCGACGTGATTATGAGAATAATAATAATTACAATGGTTATGGACAGGTGTCCAGTATGCAAGTCAATTCCTTGTAGGTCAGTCTCTTGCGTTAAGGGTTGGAGATCGGCCTTGAGATTCCTCAGCTGGTCAAGGTGTGAAGACTCCAAGTTGATGCGATATTGAGGTAGACCTTTGAGTGTGGTAGAACTCTTTGGAACTGTAAAACTCGATTTTTTATTAAAATTATATTCCGTGTTGTCTATAATAATCGAACATGGCGAATTTATTACATTATTTCCTAGAATAAAATGTCTTGAAATAATGTTTTGACACTTTTCTATTATTTCTTTACGGTCTTTAACACTGGTTAAGAGTCCGTTGGAAAGTTCTTTATATATTTCAAAGTCACTAGTTTTCGCGGTAGTGCACTGAAGAGTGTTTTTTAAACTGCACTGGGTGGCTAATAGTTTTTCGCAAACAAACATGTTATTAGCTCTTCGACAGGTGTCAGTCCATCGGTCTTCGAATGGGGATTGTATGTAAAAGGTAGCAGGGGGGATTAAAACGGTTTTTGTCGGACTCGGTATAGGGTAGATTTTAGAAATATTATAAGTAGTTGGATTTAAAATAGGTATTTTCAGTACCATTAAAAGAATGTCGTTTACCGAGATAATTCCAAGTTTTGAATTTCCTAGGATTTCAAAAGGGTGATTTTCATCGTACGAGAGCAACATTGACCTTGAGTAATGTTTTAATAATTCGTCCTCTATCATTTCAAGTTCGTTGTGGTCAATTATTTGTAAATTTGGTATTTCTCGATTTGTTAATGTGATCGTTCTAATCAGTAAATTTAATCGGTTTTCGAATTCAAGTAGCAATTCTTTTTGCGAATTTATGATTAGCATTGAGTCCAGGTAGTACGTATAATTTTTAATTGATTTTTCTAGTTGTTTTTGATTTGAATATAAGTTGTCAAATTCTATACGTATTGAGGTTGTTAATTTTGAGAGAATTGTAGCAGTTTGAGTTAGCCTCTGATTTATCTTTTGTTGATTCTTTGAAAGCTTTTCCAGATTTTGGTTTATGTTTTCAAGATCTTCTTGATCTAAATTTCCCGATATAAATTTGACGACGGATCCAAGGCCATTGATTAGGCCTCTTTTATTTCTACAATGTATAATTTTATTTAGCGAATTTTTTGTTCTTGTTAAGATGTTTAGTAGTGATTGTTTATTTTGTATTACTGGGATTATTTCCGGTTGTTTGGTTTTGTGAATTAGAGTTAATGTACCGTTTGATAGGTTTTCGAAATTTGCGCGCAATTGAATGAGGTCGTATGAAAAATAGAGTTTATGGAAGTAATTGAGTGTCTTCGCTGTCCCTAGAGGTTCCTGGTAGTAACCTTGGGTCTTGAAAGGAGTTTTTATCATTGCTTGACATGTCAGGATGTTCCTGCAAAGAAACAGTTTTTCTAATAGGTTTTAATTTTTTTAATGGTTGGGTAGTAATTGTTCCTTTAAGGGTTTCGATTTGAACTTGTTTGTCTTTTTGTGATATTACAGTACCTCGTTGGTAAATAGGTGCATTTTTTGGGAGCCTAGTTTTTTCTGCTGATTTATGGTAAACAGTTTGACCTGATTGTAGAGGTGGAATATTTTGACTATTGCGATTTCTCATCGTAAGTGCACTTTGTGCCTTTTCTTGATTTTTTGTTTTTATCTGCTCTAAAAACGGTAAAAGTTCTCGCCTTCTTTGTTCTATATAATTTTGATAATTTTGTGGGGTTAAGCTAAAGTCAACTTCCTGCATATAGGGACCATATAAAACTGAAAAAGGTGAGTGGCCAGTGCTGGAGTGGATTGACTGATTGTATATCCAGGTAGCTGTAATCATCTGGCTATCTGGGGTCTCTTTAGGGTTCTTAAGGTTAATTATTCTAAGTTTCTCGATTATTGTCGAGTGGAATCGTTCGATATGTGAGTTTGAGTTCGGGTTGTGAGGGGTGGTAAAATGCAATTCTATGTTAAAGAGTTGGAAAAATTCTTTAAACTGAGTATTATTAAAATTTGTGCCTCCGTCGCATACAATTCTTTTCGGTATGTGATGGTGGTTGAAGAAATGTCGTAATTTTAGGAGTGTGCATAAAGTATTTGCAGATTTTAGAGCGTATGCCTGGGCGTATTTTGAAAATGAGTCTATAATTGTTAAAAACTTCATGTTCAAATACTGAAATATGTCCAGATGAATGTTTTCAAAGGGTTTGTTGTAGATCATTGGGCCTTGTAAAGGTGGGTTTAGTGGTTGACGTTCGTATTTCGACATCTGACATACATTACAGTGATTAATAATGGTGGTAATTTTGTCTTTTATTTTAGGAAAATAAACATTTTTTGAAAGGTGTAGGTATGTTTCGTTAATACCATTGTGAGTTTGGTTATGGTAGTTATGAATATACTGTTCCTGTTTTTCAGCTTCAAGTATGTCAGTTAATAGAATGGACGAAATTACAATTTTTGTTCTTTTATTGAATTTATTTTTCAGTAACCTAAGTACTTGTTGTCTAAAATCTGGGTCCGGAATGTGCAAACATGTCATATCGTTTGGTGAGATTGACTGGATTAGCATATCCATAAATAATTCGTTAGTATTAGGGGTGGAGATTGTTATTCGTTTCTTATTTTCAAAAAATGTGATTACTCGTTTTTCGACATGGCCTTCGCATTTTTGAATGACTAATTGGTTTTTAAAGGTATTTACCGATTTTTCAGTTATTGGAATAACAAGCCCGGTATCATCGTTATGTACGGAACTAATTTCCATAGGTAAGTCATTATCTTCAATCTGATTCTGCCCAAGTAGATCTCCGAGTTCGTCAGGTTCAAACTCCGGTAAATTATTAGGTGACAAAAGCAGTTGTTCTATCTCGTCATCGGCGAGTACGGGAGGATTTTCAGAAATATTGGCTATCAAAGATTCGGTTTCGTTTACGTTAATTTCTATTCTGGAGAGAGCATCGGCGACGTGATTTTCTTTACCTTTACGATATTTAATGTCGAAATCGAATTCTTCCAGTTTGATTTTCCAGCGAACAAGACGCGAGTTTGGTTCTTTTAATTTCGAAAGCCATACGAGAGGGTTGTGATCGGTTTCTATCGTAAATTTTCGTCCAAATAAATACGGCCTAAAATGTTTTGCAGAATCGACAATTGACAATAACTCTTTTTCGATAGTGCTATAGTTACGTTCCGCAGAATTTAATGTGCGCGAATAGTATGCAACGGGTCTGTTGTTCTGACTGAGTACCGAACCGATAGCGACGTTGCTTGCGTCGGTCGTCAGCGTGAATTCCTTTTCAAAGTCTGGGTAAATTAGTACGGGGGCGTTTGTTATAGATGTTTTTGCATTTTCAAATGCTTGCTTATAGTCATGATCAGATATATTGATTTTTTCATTTTTCCGTAGACATTTAGTAAGAGGTTGAACTAATTTCGCAAAACCTGGTATAAATTTTCGATAATATCCTACTAGGCCTAGGAATGACTTTATTTCCTTTGTTGTTTTCGGGATGGGGAATTTCGTGATTGAATCAATTTTAATTGGATTTGGGATAATACCTTCAGGTGTAATTACATGTCCAAGAAACGCGACTTCTTTACGAAGAAATTCGCTTTTATCTAATTGAATTTTTAGATTTACACTTTGCAATTTTTGAAAAATCTGTTTTAAATGAATTAAATGTTCTTGAAGTGATTTTGAAAAGATAACGATGTCGTCCATGTACACGAAACATATTTTGTACTGAAATTCTTTTAGAACTTGGTCCATCATACGTTGAAAAGTTGCAGGTGCGTTTTTCAGGCCGAACGGCATACGTAAATATTCGTAATGGCCATTATTTACGCTAAATGCAGTTTTTTCAATGGACTCAGGATCCATTTCAATTTGATGAAAACCTTGGGCAAGGTCAAGGGTCGAAAAATAGGTGCATTTACCTAAATTATCAAGGATTTCCTCTATTTGTGGTAGGGGGTATTTATCCTCGATAGTTACCTCGTTAAGTTTCCTGTAATCAATTACCATTCTATACTTTTTTTTTCCAGATGCATCAACCTTTTTTGGAACAATCCAAACAGGTGAGCTGTAAGGGGATATACTGGGTCTGATGATTTTATCTCTAAGCAATTTTGAAATTTGGCGTTGGATTTCCTCTTGCATTGATTGAGGGTGTCTAAAGGATTTAGTGTATATGGGATGGTTATCAACAGTTCTAATATTATGTTTGACGTGCGATGTGAAAGACAGATCGCAGTCTTCATGATAAAACACGTTTTTGAATTTGTGACATAGGTCGATTACTTTTTCTCTTTCTTCACGATTGAGATGGTCAGTGCGTATTAATTTAGCAAATTCGAGTTTTTTATTATCTTGCGTAATTTTAGATTCGATATTAAAATATTCGCAAGGGATAACCTGTATGCGATTTGGAAATATAATTTGGGAGTCAAGTGATTTTTCAAATGGGATTTCGGAGATGCCATTTTTTGTAATAGTCAGACAGTCAGGTATAGTGTGGTTTTCGTCAATTTTGATACTTGGAATATAGACAGGGCCATTTTCAATTGATGTAGGTATTAATATTTTGTCTCTTTCGGTAGACAAAAAGTTTATTTGTTCGTCTAATTTAAATTCAAAATAAAATGGTATACTTGTAATTTTATTTAGAGTTAAAATTTGATTTTCATAGTCTATATTAGCTTTTAATCTTTTAAGATCGTGCGATCCAATTAGCAAATCAAAATTTTTGTGCCAGGGAATTACTCTAATTTTTATTTCATTTTTGACACCTAATTCTTCAAACAGTCTGAGTTTAAGATTTTTGTCGGATCTTACTATGCGATGTAAGCCTGTTAATTCGAAAGGTTCGAGAAATATATGTTTTTTAAAACGGTGCAAAAGATTCGGGTTAATAACGGAATCTGTAGCTCCGGTGTCTATTAAAATTTTTAAATTAATGTCAGGTAAAAAGAAAAATGGCAGTTTAGGTTTTGAGTTAATATTATTTAAATCTATATTTATTATGTGGTGTTTCGTTGATTCGAGGCATCTATTATAAAATTTTCTTGATCTTCTGTGTCTTGTAATTGTCCGTCACAAACGTCTATATATGGTTCGTGTTGGTCAGAGTCGTAATATTCATATTCATAATTATTTGTTTGCGATTGTGATGTTTCGTTTTCTAAAGGTGTGTTACTTTCTATGTTATAGATTTTTGGTTTTGACGCTATAGTTGAGACAGACACAGGCGTTGGCTTGTAATTTTGAGGGGTTTTTTGTTGGTAATTAGAAAATTGTGATCTTCCAAAATTATTGTTTGAATTTTGAAAATTATTTTGCATAGGTCTATGTGGTAATGGTTTATTAATATCTCCGAAAGTTCTTTGATTTGAATTTTGGTTCGTATTTGGGCTTTGTACGTTAGGTCGAGGGTTTTGTTGAGGTAGGCTTTGTTTTGGTACTGGTTTTGGTTGAACTTTTTGCGAGAAGGAACTTGAATTTTGGTACGCGAATATTTGCTTGTGAGCATGTTGTCTGTTGTCGTGTTCGTGGCAGCGAGTGAGGGCTGTCTCGATAGTATCAGGTGGTATATAAGTAAATAGGGTGAAATACGGGTCTCTAACACCTAATGTGAATTGTTCTAAGGTTATTTTAGCAATATGTGACCTTTTCCATTCAATTTCTGTTATATTTGAGGAATATAGCTGTGCATGATTATTTAAGGCGTTCCTACATTTAACAACTCTATGATAAAATTGCGTGATATCTTCGTTAAGGTGTTGTCTACAACCTTTTAATTGGGCGTATAACAAGTTCTCGTTTTGGTGATTACCGTAGTATTTTAATAGAGCAGCTTTAATTTGAGGCCAATCATTGGTAGGTTCTTGCGATACGTCATCAACAACTTGTCCGCGCAATTTATTTAAAATGCCTAACTTAATAAAGGAATGTTGAAATTCTGACAGTTGAAATTTTGAAAATATTTCGAGTACATTATCTATATTTTGGATAAAATGCGGTAAATTGTCGTGAGGGCCAAAAGTAGGAAGAGTTTTCAACATTTCAGAGACCTCCTGGATCGAAAGAGCCATTTTTAATGTGTTATTGGTATTTAAATTTAAACTTATTTCACCTAATTCTAAGCGAATTGTTTCGATAGCCGATTCAGGTAAATTTATTTGCGAAGTCGAGGTTGTGATAAGCTCGACAGGTATGTCTTGAGAGACGAGAGGTTTTTTTCTTAAACTTTTTGTTTTGCTTTTTGCAGAACTTGGAATTATTTCAATATTTACGAGGTCTTTTGACATGAAATATTTTAAATTATATCGTGGAGTCGGGTTTTAACCGTACTCTCACTAATAAAATAAACGTTTATAGGTGCAATTAATTTGAAATAATTTCACAATTAAATACCTATGTAAAAAAATATATTTTTTTTTATACCTATTTTATTTGAGAATACGTTGTTAGGGAAAGACGGGACTTATAACTATGAAATTGGAAAGGTACTTACAGGAAGATCAGACCGATGAACATTGTCTCTGGTCTCAGGAATCTTCTGTCCGTGACTTTCTCTTTTCGCACTCGAAGATGGAGTCGTGCTGATTGGGGCTTCTCGGTGAAGGATTCCAAGCAGCTTTCTTGAAGGGGTTGGTGGTATCCTAGGGTGTTGAGCTTGCCGTTCTCGAGCGAAGTGATTCACGAGGAATTTTCTTCTTTGGAGAAAACGTTGTCGGTTCGTTGGATACGTAGTGAGGTATTAAGATACACCGTTGGCAAAGTTTTTCGCTATGAATGCCTTTTCCAACGTCTACGTATCCTGTTCGCAGCGCCAGTTAAGTTTATTTAACACTAACACAAGTTTTTAAAAACTATTTATTTACAATTGAAATGGAGCAGAGCCTCCGGCTAACAACAATATTCTGAATTTCCTTTACAAAAAATGAGAATTTATATCAAATCGGCTTTTGGTTAAACGCCGCGGGACTTGTAATGCCTTCCTTAATTGCGGATGCTGCTTTGACCTTATAACGACTGCCTTGATAAAGGGTAGTGTGTGGTCCATAACTTACTCCTACTAAGTTAAGTTTATTTAACACTAACACAAGTTTTTAAAAACTATTTATTTACAATTGAAATGGAGCAGAGCCTCCGGCTAACAACAATATTCTGAATTTCCTTTACAAAAAAATGAGAATTTATATCTAATCGGCTTTTGGTTAAACGCCGCGGGACTTGTAATGCCTTCCTTAATTGCGGATGCTGCTTTGACCTTATAACGACTGCCTTGATAAAGGGTAGTGTGTGGTCCATAACTCCTCCATCCTTAGATCTTGGCGTCCTCGTCAAGGGTGGCTTGAAGATCCTTGAAGTTCTGGGCAGGAACTTGGATTATGGTTTTTGGCATACAAAATAGGGTTTTTATCCTTTTTCTGTACAAACAGAGAAATATCGACGTGATTATGAGAATAATAATAATTACAATGGTTATAGACAGGTGTCCAGTATGCAAGTCAATTCCTTGTAGGTCAGTCTCTTGCGTTAAGGGTTGGAGATCGGCCTTGAGATTCCTCAGCTGGTCAAGGTGTGAAGACTCCAAGTTGATGCTATATTGAGGTAGACCTTTGAGTGTGGTAGAACTCTTTGGAACTGTAAAACTCGATTTTTTATTAAAATTATATTCCGTGTTGTCTATAATAATCGAACATGGCGAATTTATTACATTATTTCCTAGGATAAAATGTCTTGAAATAATGTTTTGACACTTTTCTATTATTTCTTTACGGTCTTTAACACTGGTTAAGAGTCCGTTGGAAAGTTCTTTATATATTTCAAAGTCACTAGTTTTCGCGGTAGTGCACTGAAGAGTGTTTTTTAAACTGCACTGGGTGGCTAATAGTTTTTCGCAAACAAACATGTTATTAGCTCTTCGACAGGTGTCAGTCCATCGGTCTTCGAATGGGGATTGTATGTAAAAGGTAGCAGGGGGGATTAAAACGGTTTTTGTCGGACTCGGTATAGGGTAGATTTTAGAAATATTATAAGTAGTTGGATTTAAAATAGGTATTTTCAGTACTATTAAAAGAATGTCGTTTACCGAGATAATTCCAAGTTTTGAATTTCCTAGGATTTCAAAAGGGTGATTTTCATCGTACGAGAGCAACATTGACCTTGAGTAATGTTTTAATAGTTCGTCCTCTATCATTTCAAGTTCGTTGTGGTCAATTATTTCTAAATTTGGTATTTCTCGATTTGTTAGTGTGATCGTTCTAATCAATAAATTTAATCGGTTTTCGAATTCAAGTAGCAATTCTTTTTGCGAATTTATGATTAGCATTGAGTCCAGGTAGTACGTATAATTTTTAATTGATTTTTCTAGTTGTTTTTGATTTGAATATAAGTTGTCAAATTCTATACGTATTGAGGTTGTCAATTTTGAGAGAATTGTAGCAGTTTGAGTTAGCCTCTGATTAATCTTTTGTTGATTATTTGAAAGCTTTTCCAGATTTTGGTTTATGTTTTCAAGATCTTCTTGATCTAAATTTCCCGATATAAATTTGACGACGGATCCAAGGCCATTGATTAGGCCTCTTTTATTTCTACAATGTATAATTTTATTTAGCGAATTTTTTGTTCTTGTTAAGATGTTTAGTAGTGATTGTTTATTTTGTATTACTGGGATTATTTCCGGTTGTTTGGTTTTGTGAATTAGAGTTAATGTACCGTTTGATAGGTTTTCGAAATTTTCGCGCAATTGAATGAGGTCGTATGAAAAATAGAGTTTATGGAAGTAATTGAGTGTCTTCGCTGTCCCTAGAGGTTCCTGGTAGTAACCTTGGGTCTTGAGCGGAGTTTTTATCATTGCTTGACATGTCAGGATGTTCCTGCAAAGAAACAGTTTTTCTAATAGGTTTTAATTTTTTTAATGGTTGGGTAGTAATTGTTCCTTTAAGGGTTTCGATTTGAACTTGTTTGTCTTTTTGTGATATTACAGTACCTCGTTGGTAAATAGGTGCATTTTTTGGGAGCCTAGTTTTTTCTGCTGATTTATGGTAAACAGTTTGACCTGATTGTAGAGGTGGAATATTTTGACTATTGCGATTTCTCATCGTAAGTGCACTTTGTGCCTTTTCTTGATTTTTTGTTTTTATCTGCTCTAAAAACGGTAAAAGTTCTCGCCTTCTTTGTTCTATATAATTTTGATAATTTTGTGGGGTTAAGCTAAAGTCAACTTCCTGCATATAGGGACCATATAAAACTGAAAAAGGTGAGTGGCCAGTGCTGGAGTGGATTGACTGATTGTATATCCAGGTAGCTGTAATCATCTGGCTATCTGGGGTCTCTTTAGGGTTCTTAAGGTTAATTATTCTAAGTTTCTCGATTATTGTCGAGTGGAATCGTTCGATATGTGAGTTTGAGTTCGGGTTGTGAGGGGTGGTAAAATGCAATTCTATGTTAAAGAGTTGGCAAAATTCTTTAAACTGAGTATTATTAAAATTTGTGCCTCCGTCGCATACAATTCTTTTCGGTATGTGATGGTGGCTGAAGAAATGTCGTAATTTTAGGAGTGTGCATAAAGTATTTGCAGATTTTAGAGCGTATGCCTGGGCGTATTTTGAAAATGAGTCTATAATTGTTAAAAACTTCATGTTCAAATACTGAAATATGTCCAGATGAATGTTTTCAAAGGGTTTGTTGTAGATCATTGGGCCTTGTAAAGGTGGGTTTAGTGGTTGACGTTCGTATTTCGACATCTGACATACATTACAGTGATTAATAATGGTGGTAATTTTGTCTTTTATTTTAGGAAAATAAACATTTTTTGAAAGGTGTAGGTATGTTTCGTTAATACCATTGTGAGTTTGGTTATGGTAGTTATGAATATACTGTTCCTGTTTTTCAGCTTCAAGTATGTCAGTTAATAGAATGGACGAAATTACAATTTTTGTTCTTTTATTGAATTTATTTTTCAGTAACCTAAGTACTTGTTGTCTAAAATCTGGGTCCGGAATGTGCAAACATGTTATATCGTTTGGTGAGATTGACTGGATTAGCATATCCATAAATAATTCGTTAGTATTAGGGGTGGAGATTGTTATTCGTTTCTTATTTTCAAAAATTGTGATTACTCGTTTTTCGACATGGCCTTCGCGTTTTTGAATAACTAATTGGTTTTTAAAGGTATTTACCGATTTTTCAGTTATTGGAATAACAAGCCCGGTATCATCGTTATGTACCGAACTAATTTCCATAGGTAAGCCATTATCCTCAATCTGATTCTGCCCAAGTAGATCTCCGAGTTCGTCAGGTTCAAACTCCGGTAAATTATTAGGTGACAAAAGCAGTTGTTCTATCTCGTCATCGGCGAGTACGGGAGGATTTTCAGAAATATTGGCTATCAAAGATTCGGTTTCGTTTACATTAATTTCTATTCTAGAGAGAGCATCGGCGACGTGATTTTCTTTACCTTTACGATATTTTATGTCGAAATCGAATTCTTCCAGTTTGATTTTCCAGCGAACAAGACGCGAGTTTGGTTCTTTTAATTTCGAAAGCCATACGAGAGGGTTGTGATCGGTTTCTATCGTAAATTTTCGTCCAAATAAATACGGCCTAAAATGTTTTGCAGAATCGACAATTGACAATAACTCTTTTTCGATAGTGCTATAGTTACGTTCCGCAGAATTTAATGTGCGCGAATAGTATGCAACGGGTCTGTTGTTCTGACTGAGTACCGAACCGATAGCGACGTTGCTTGCGTCGGTCGTCAGCGTGAATTCCTTTTCGAAGTCTGGGTAAATTAGTACGGGGGCGTTTGTTATAGATGTTTTTGCATTTTCAAATGCTTGCTTATAGTCATGATCAGATATATTGATTTTTTCATTTTTCCGTAGACATTTAGTAAGAGGTTGAACTAATTTCGCAAAACCTGGTATAAATTTTCGATAATATCCTACTAGGCCTAGGAATGACTTTATTTCCTTTGTTGTTTTCGGGATGGGGAATTTCGTGATTGAATCAATTTTAATTGGATTTGGGATAATACCTTCAGGTGTAATTACATGTCCAAGAAACGCGACTTCTTTACGAAGAAATTCGCTTTTATCTAATTGAATTTTTAGATTTACACTTTGCAATTTTTGAAAAATCTGTTTTAAATGAATTAAATGTTCTTGAAGTGATTTTGAAAAGATAACGATGTCGTCCATGTACACGAAACATATTTTGTACTGAAATTCTTTTAGAACTTGGTCCATCATACGTTGAAAAGTTGCAGGTGCGTTTTTCAGGCCGAACGGCATACGTAAATATTCGTAATGGCCATTATTTACGCTAAATGCAGTTTTTTCAATGGACTCAGGATCCATTTCAATTTGATGAAAACCTTGGGCAAGGTCATGGGTCGAAAAATAGGTGCATTTACCTAAATTATCAAGGATTTCCTCTATTTGTGGTAGGGGATATTTATCCTCGATAGTTACCTCGTTAAGTTTCCTGTAATCAATTACCATTCTATACTTTTTTTTTCCAGATGCGTCAACCTTTTTTGGAACAATCCAAACAGGTGAGCTGTAAGGGGATATACTGGGTCTGATGATTTTATCTCTAAGCAATTTTGAAATTTGGCGTTGGATTTCCTCTTGCATTGATTGAGGGTGTCTAAAGGATTTAGTGTATATGGGATGGTTATCAACAGTTCTAATATTATGTTTGACGTGCGATGTGAAAGACAGATCGCAGTCTTCATGATAAAAAACATTTTTAAATTTGTGACATAGGTCGATTACTTTTTCTCTTTCTTCACGATTGAGATGGTCAGTGCGTATTAATTTAGCAAATTCGAGTTTTTTATTATCTTGCGTAATTTTAGATTCGATATTAAAATATTCGCAAGGGATAACCTGTATGCGATTTGGAAATATAATTTGGGAGTCAAGTGATTTTTCAAATGGGATTTCGGAGATGCCATTTTTTGTAATAGTCAGACAGTCAGGTATAGTGTGGTTTTCGTCAATTTTGATACTTGGAATATAGACAGGGCCATTTTCAATTGATGTAGGTATTAATATTTTGTCTCTTTCGGTAGACAAAAAGTTTATTTGTTCGTCTAATTTAAATTCAAAATAAAATGGTATACTTGTAGTTTTATTTAGAGTTAAAATTTGATTTTCATAGTCTATATTAGCTTTTAATCTTTTAAGATCGTGCGATCCAATTAGCAAATCAAAATTTTTGTGCCAGGGAATTACTCTAATTTTTATTTCATTTTTGACACCTAGTTCTTCAAACAGTCTGAGTTTAAGATTTTTGTCGGATCTTACTGTGCGATGTAAGCCTGTTAATTCGAAAGGTTCGAGAAATATATGTTTTTTAAAACGGTGCAAAAGATTCGGGTTAATAACGGAATCTGTAGCTCCGGTGTCTATTAAAATTTTTAAATTAATGTCAGGTAAAAAGAAAAATGGCAGTTTAGGTTTTGAGTTAATATTATTTAAATCTATATTTATTATGTGGTGTTTCGTTGATTCGAGGCATCTATTATAAAATTTTCTTGATCTTCTGTGTCTTGTAATTGTCCGTCACAAACGTCTATATATGGTTCGTGTTGGTCAGAGTCGTAATATTCATATTCATAATTATTTGTTTGCGATTGTGATGTTTCGTTTTCTAAAGGTGTGTTACTTTCTATGTTATAGATTTTTGGTTTTGACGCTATAGTTGAGACAGACATAGGCGTTGGCTTGTAATTTTGAGGGGTTTTTTGTTGGTAATTAGAAAATTGTGATCTTCTAAAATTATTGTTTGAATTTTGAAAATTATTTTGCATAGGTCTATGTGGTAATGGTTTATTAATATCTCCGAAAGTTCTTTGATTTGAATTTTGGTTCGTATCTGGCCTTTGTACGTTAGGTCGAGGGTTTTGTTGAGGTAGGCTTTGTTTTGGTACTGGTTTTGGTTGAACTTTTTGCGAGAAGGAACTTGAATTTTGGTACGCGAATATTTGCTTGTGAGCATGTTGTCTGTTGTCGTGTTCGTGGCAGCGAGTGAGGGCTGTCTCGATAGTATCAGGTGGTATATAAGTAAATAGGGTGAAATACGGGTCTCTAACACCTAATGTGAATTGTTCTAAGGTTATTTTAGCAATATGTGACCTTTTCCATTCAATTTCTGTTATATTTGAGGAATATAGCTGTGCATGATTATTTAAGGCGTTCCTACATTTAACAACTCTATGATAAAATTGCGTGATATCTTCGTTAAGGTGTTGTCTACAACCTTTTAATTGGGCGTATAACAAGTTCTCGTTTTGGTGATTACCGTAGTATTTTAATAGAGCAGCTTTAATTTGAGGCCAGTCATTGGTAGGTTCTTGCGATACGTCATCAACAACTTGTCCGCGCAATTTATTTAAAATGCCTAACTTAATAAAGGAATGTTGAAATTCTGACAGTTGAAATTTTGAAAATATTTCGAGCACATTATCTATATTTTGGATAAAATGCGGTAAATTGTCGTGAGGGCCAAAAGTAGGAAGAGTTTTCTACATTTCAGAGACCTCCTGGATCGAAATAGCCATTTTTAATGTGTTATTGGTATTTAAATTTAAACTTATTTCACCTAATTCTAAGCGAATTGTTTCGATAGCCGATTCAGGTAAATTTATTTGCGAAGTCGAGGTTGTGATAAGCTCGACAGGTATGTCTTGAGAGACGAGAGGTTTTTTTCTTAAACTTTTTGTTTTGCTTTTTGCAGAACTTGGAATTATTTCAATATTTACGAGGTCTTTTGACATGAAATATTTTAAATTATATCGTGGAGTCGGGTTTTAACCGTACTCTCACTAATAAAATAAACGTTTATAGGTGCAATTAATTTGAAATAATCTCACAATTAAATACCTATGTAAAAAATTATTTTTTTTTTTTATACCTATTTTATTTGAGAATACGTTGTTAGGGAAAGACGGGACTTATAACTATGAAATTGGAAAGGTACTTACAGGAAGATCAGACCGATGAACATTTTCTCTGGTCTCAGGAATCTTCTGTCCGTGACTTTCTCTTTTCGCACTCGAAGATGGAGTCGTGCTGATTGGGGCTTCTCGGTGAAGGATTCCAAGCAGCTTTCTTGAAGGGGTTGGTGGTATCCTAGGGTGTTGAGCTTGCCGTTCTCGAGCGAAGTGATTCACGAGGAATTTTCTTCTTTGGAGAAAACGTTGTCGGTTCGTTGGATACGTAGTGAGGTATTAAGATACACCGTTGGCAAAGTTTTTCGCTATGAATGCCTTTTCCAACGTCTACGTATCCTGTTCGCAGCGCCAGTTAAGTTTATTTAACACTAACACAAGTTTTTAAAAACTATTTATTTACAATTGAAATGGAGCAGAGCCTCCGGCTAACAACAATATTCTGAATTTCCTTTACAAAAAAATGAGAATTTATATCTAATCGGCTTTTGGTTAAACGCCGCGGGACTTGTAATGCCTTCCTTAATTGCGGATGCTGCTTTGACCTTATAACGACTGCCTTGATAAAGGGTAGTGTGTGGTCCATAACTTACTAACTATATATGAACTATTACAAAGAAAACAGAGATGGTTTGTTTACAACTCTTTAGTCAGCGGTTCTCGCCGGCAACTTGGCCCTGGTGTGAATTATATAAACATCATAAATATGGCATAGGAAATAGGACGTATTTGATTACATACATGAGTTGCTTTTATTTTTGTAATCTCCAACACACCCCCTCAAAAATTAATGTCAACTTATACTAAACAGGACCTGCGTTTTACGGGGAATTTGAACATGGTTCAGCATTAACTGCACGAACTAGGGAAAACCCCAACAAAAACCTAGTTAAACCATATTTGCATCATCAGCCATTAGTCCTAACTTGCGTCGCAATTCTTGGAGACGAGGGCCTGCCAGCGACTTGGTGAATAAGTCCGCTTCCTGGTTTCCTGTGGAAATATACTTAAGGCAGATTACTTTGTTCTCTACTTGCTCCCGAGTAAAATGATATCTAACATCTATATGTTTCGAGCGTTTGTGACTTGTAGGATTTGTGGCTATTGCAATAGAACTTTGATTATCTTCAAACAAGGTTATTGGATCTAGTATTTCAATATTTATACTATTTAATAAAGATTTTAACCATAAAGCCTCTTTTACTGCCTCAAAAAGGCCATATACTCTGCTTCAGTTGACGAAGCAGCTACTGAGCTCTGCCGTTTTGTATTCCAGGTTACCGTACAATTATCAAACAGTTTAAAGACATATCCGGTTATACTTCGTCGGTCAGTTTCATTATTTGCCCAGTCTGCATCAACGTAGCCACTTAATTTTTTTACAAAGTTAGTTCTTCTGTAAACTAATTTTATGTCAATTGTACCTTTTACATAGCGTAAAACACGCTTCAAGGATTTCCACAACTCCTTGTTTGATTTTTGTTGATATCTACTTAACATGTTTAGTGAGGTACATAAATCTGGACGTGTACATAGCATTACATACATTAAAGAACCAATTAAATTTCGACAGGGTGCTCCACAATCTTCATCTAACTCTAAAGCTTCATAATTTAATTTTGTTGGTACTGGCGTACTAACTGCATTACAATTGCTCATATTATATTTCTTTAAAATTGATTTTAAATATATATTTTGGTCTAGAAATACTTCAGCTTCCGTTCTTTGTATTCTAATTCCAAGAAAATATTTTATTTCTTTTAAATCAACCATTTGAAATGTACACATTAAAAATTGTTTAAAAGCATTCATTGTATTTATTTCTTGTGTTACAATTATAATGTCGTCTACATACAAAATGACATAAATATTTTTATTTACCTGACCTTGATCTCGAAAATATAAGCATTTCTCTACCGATGAGTTTCTAAAGCCGTGTTGTTTTAAAATATTATCAAAACACTCATACCAGCATCGAGCGGCTTGTTTCAAGCCGTATAATGATTTGTTTAGTTTACATACTAAATTATCATTTTTAATAGTAATACCATCAGGGATTTTCATAAATATATCCTCTTTTAAATCACCATTTAAAAAGGCTGTTTTTACGTCCATTTGATGGATTAATAAGTTATACTGATTTGCAAAAGCTAAGAGACATCGAAAAGTACTTACTCGCGCCACTGGTACAAAAGTTTCATCATAACCTAATTTATACAATTGATTAAAACCGCGAGCTACCAGTCGTGCTTTATATTTTGTCATATTGCCATGTTCATCATGTTTTATTGTAAACACTCATTTACTATCAATTATGTTAACATTATTTGGTTTTTGTATCAACGTCCACGTTTTATTTTGACTTAAAGAGTTAAGCTCTTCTTTAATTGCCTTTTCCCACTTAAGTTTGTTTTTACTCTCAGCTATGTCTTGATAGCTTGCAGGAATTATGTCATTTACAGTGTGAACATTTAAAATATTGTAACTGTTTATTTCTAAATCACGATCTTTGTATGAAATTGACGATTTTGTCTTTAGCCTTTCGCTCCTTCTCACATCCTGTATTTCATCTGTTTTCTTCAGCTTGGAAGAAAAAGGATAACACAGATCTTTATTACCTGGTTCAGGGACATCTTTTGCTGGAGATGTTTGACCTTTCCCACCTGACTCTAGAGTACTAATTTTTGATTGATTGCATTTATCAGTGACACATTGTTTATTCAAGGTTTGATTGCAATTTTTTATTATTTGATCTGTTTTACCCGGATGGATATTATCTGCGGTTTCTTCCTTATCACCCCCTTCCTCTGAGAGCTCCTCAGTACTCATAGTTTGTACTGAGTCACCCGCATTTTCACCTAAATATCTATCAATTTCGATCGTTTCATCAAGTTCCTGTCTTGATGTTTTAAAATGTACTTCATCAAAAATTACATCTCGAGCAACTATAAATTTTCTTGCTTTTGTAATAAATATTTTGTAGCCATTTGGTACATATCCTACAAGAATTCCTTTATCTGATTTATCATCAAATTTATGTTTTCTTGTTTTATTATGCACATATGCAGTGCAGCCAAATACCCTTAAAAACTGTAATTTTGGTTTTTTATTGTGCCACATTTCATACGGTGTCTTTGGTATTTTAATAGCTTTTGATGGGGTCATATTTGTCAAATATGTAGCAGTTAACACTGCTTCGCCCCAAAACCGCTTATTTAAACCTGCACTGTACACCATTGCACGCGCCTTTTCTGTCAATGTTCTATTCATACGCTCCGTCACTGAATTTTGATTTGGAGTGTATGGCACCGTCAAATGATATGTGATCCCCTTTTGTTTACAAAACTCTTTCATATCGCTAGATAAATATTCTCGACCGTTGTCACAATACAAGAGGACCACTTTCAAATTAAAATGAGTCTCACTTTTGTTTATATAATCTTTAAAACACGTAATTACTTCTGATTTATTTCTCATCAGGTATGTTACCGTATAGTGAGTGTATTCGTCAATAAAAGTAACAAAATAATTTTTGTCATCAATTGTGCTTGGAGTAATCGGACCACATACGTCCGAGTGCACAATATACAGTGGTCTTTGAATATTAGTTTTATTTTTAGCTTTTGCGAATGGAAGTCGCGCTTGTTTGCCATTTATACAAGCTTCACATACTGACTCTAAGGGATTTATTGCATTTAAATAGTTACTATCAGCGGCTAGTTCTTTTGCCTTAATTTGAGCAAATTTATTTTTACTTATATGTCCTAACCGTTCATGCCATAGTTTATTTTTATTATCTAGACTACTTAAGGACGCTTGACCATTTATTGACAACGCATTTGTAACAGTAAAATGTACAATATGCAATTCATTTATGCGCTTACCTGTCATGATGGTCTTATCGCCTAGTTTTGCAAGTACTTCACCTGAGTGATGGAAAAACACAGAAAATCCGGCTTCTTGCATTTTTCGTACTGACAGTAGATTTAATGGAACCTCTTGAGCATATAGAACGTTGCGAAGAACTCCCACATGGCCCATATTGGTCATAACTTCAATGTTGCCCACATGTGTTGCCCTAATACACACTTCCTTTTTCGCAACTGAAATTTTAATGGGGTCCTTCAATTGCTTGTAGTCTTTGTAGAAACTCAGGTCATTGATTAGGTGTTCCGTAGCTCCTGAATCTAATACAAATTGCAATTTTCCTTTGGCTTGCTCTGTTTTACTTTCAGTATGCATCATGAAAGCAAAACTAGTCTCCTGTTCTTGAGAGGGTACTGTAGCAGTCATAAGTTCAGGGGATTTTCTGATCTTACGAGATTGTTCCGGTCTCCTTTGTTGGTGCATTTCTTGTCTCTTTAGATGCTGTTTATAATAATAACAGTCTTTCTTTACATGGTTTCTTCTGCCACAAAAGAAGCATTTGTTAGCAGTTTTATATTTTGGTATTGAATGGGATTTACGAGAATAATGTGCTTTATTAAGTGGTTTAAAATTCCGTTGGAATTGATTACGAGTAGTTAATTGAAATTGTAGTGCCTTGGAACTGGTGTCAGCACTTTCCTTTTTCAATTTTTGTTCGTGTTCTTGATTAGCTCTCTCTACACAGTCTTGACTCTGTGTCTTGATCGAACATGAACTATTTTCAGACCAGCCCAAATAGTAGTTAGTTCCATAATAACAGAGTTGACAAACTCACGGCCATCGTCACTTTGCAGAATATATTATGGTGCACCTACCAGACAAAAAATATCAACTAAGTGGTTAGCCACTTCAAATGCTATTTTGGTTTTCAGTGGTCTCAAAAATAAAAATTTTGTTAAATGATCTTGGCAGTTTAAAATAAAGTTATATGGACCATCCAGCTCCGTTTGCATATCTGTCAGGTCAACCTACAATATGATTAGTATTACTTTTTCATGAATAAAAATTGATTAACTTTTTAAAATACCTGACATCTACAGTTCATATATTTGGAAATTATAGACTTGACAACCAGACCCTTTTTGGCATATTTTTCTTCCAATTGACATAACTTACATTTACTAAGATACAACTTTATAATTTCTCGAGTTATATTTGCGTATTTCTTCTCTAACTCATGCTCCATTCCTATAAACAAACGTAACTTTTATTAATAAACAGAGATTTTGGTCTCCCATGACTTTTGCACAGCAGTTTATATGAAATGGCAACAAACGTAGACAGTAAAATAAAAAGGGATTCAGCGGCGGCCCCTAAATGCCTGGGGCCCCGGGCAACTACCCGAATTGCCCGTGCATAGCTACGTCACTGCTTTAAATTATATGGCAATAATGGAAATGAAACAAATTATGGTTATAAATATTTTGACACCACAATTTTTTCGTTTATTAAACTGATGCCCAAAGTATAGTTAAAAAATGAAAATACCTTTTTCTCTTTCATGTCCTGTATTTGTGAGCTGTAGCACAATATCAAATAACTGCTCACGAACATAAAGTTTGACTCCTCTTCATTAATGTATCTTTTGCATATCAATTTTTCTTTTTGTCCAATATTTAATAATTAATATCGATTCAGCCTTTGATAATGGATAATTATACAAAAGTGATAAAGTTTTGAAAATGTTTACCAAATTTTTCCTACTCCCCCATTTTCGAGGATGCTGAACACGAATCTGGTTTCAGTTTCATCCGCTCGGACACAGATTTCGAGAATGGATTTTCCACAATACATGCCATTTTCCTTATCAAATAATTTTCACTTCACGCTATGTAGGTAGCTCATATTAATACCAGTAGATGCTACAACACTACCTTTATATATATATATATATATATATATATATATATATATATATATATATATATATATATATATATATAAAACATATTATTCATTACGATTTTCTTAATTTTCTCCAAATGTTTACAATTCCGACACAATTGTCGTCCATTGTAATATTTTTAATCGTGCGCCCTCTATACGAAACCACATGTACTGATTAGTATACAGGGAGCTCCAAAAGTTAACTATGAATATTAACAACTAAATACGCTCTTCTTTTGAAGGAACCTAACCTCACTTAGCCTAACCTGACTGCAGTGAACTCTATACTACTGTACGTATAGTATAGAGTTCACTGCCTAACTGTCTACTTATTATGGTTAAGTTAGGTTAGGTTGGGTTCCTTCAAAATAACAGCGTATTTAGTTCAGTTAATATTCATAGTTAACTTTTCGAGCGCCGCAGATTCGTGTTCAGCACCCTCGGTAGGGAAAGTTTGCTAAGCATTTTCAAGGCTTTATCACTTCTGTATAATTACCCGATAATGTTTAGATGAAAGTGGTTTGCCCAATCTCTGCAATTCTTGTGCTTCTTTAACCTCACTTTTATAGTCACTTTCTACGAGTAGTATAGATCTAATAGTGGACTCTATACAAAGTTTATTCAAATCATCCTCAAATTCTTTTTTAAGATTGTCGTTCGAATCACCCATTTTATTAGAAACTAAGCTAAGATTAAATAAACATTTGTTACCCGTTAGATTTCTTTACACAATACCGTTAAGTTATGTGATTTCTGCTTTTCGATTTGTGGGTATTTATATTACCCATAACGCGAAAAACGTCGTGTGTCTCCGATGATCGTCATAATTTCCCATTGTGCATCTTTCTAATTTATCCACAACGCGTTCTGTATATATACAAAGTACCCAAAACGCGATGTGAGAAATTGCCGAAGTTCACAACACGTTCTGGGTATTTTCGGTCAGTGGCCGATTTCGGCTATTGAGTACAACATATACATACATATCCAAGCTTCAAAATGTGTTTAAAATTGTTTTTCCTGTAAGTGGATATTGCATTGATGCTACTTCATGAGAAAACTTCAATGTTAACGCATATTTATATTTATGTTTCAAATGTGGAAAAAATAAGGGCAGTGTAAACGCCGTCATGCGCCCACCGACACTGGCCCATTTCATGCGCCTGTCAGAAGGTTAAGCATAAAATTTGTACGTTTTCTGTGTATTTTATTTGGAAAAAAGCTTTAATACAGAAGTAAATAATAAGAAATGTATTATCATATATCCACAGTTATCTATAACACATGCATAAAGTAACTTACCTTGTTTTTAAATCGTTGGATTCCAGTATACACGGACATCAACAACATTTTTATGAACAATAAAGAGCAATAAAATGAATACACATGAAAAACTGGAGTGTCTAATGTATCCTCATAAACAGGTTCTGACATTTTCTACACTTGATTTCAATAAACTTCGAGTTTAAATACAGTCAACAATACCGTTGTCAGTTATTTTAATTACAGCTCAGATAGTCAGATGACGGGCAAAAATTAATAAAGAAAATAAAACACATCAAATGTAGACGGATGGACCCAATGCAGTGTAAAATAAATGAACTCTGGACTATCGCACTCAATGCAAATTTTTGTACTGTAACCAAAATGACGTGTCATTAGTTGACGTTGATTGGTCGAATTTAAGCGTAATATTGTTTAATTCGTGGACACGACACAAAGTGTTTCCCTCTGTTTAGAACAGTAAAATTCATTTTTATAATCACGTATGTTAAATGTGGCACTACTTACATGCTTTTACAATGATTTACAGTTAAATTCAAATTTGCAACAAAATTATGCTTAGTTCTGTTTATTGTGCAAATAAAATAAATCATGGCTATACAATGAATAAATAAATAAATATATAAATATATATATATATATATATATATATATATATATATATATATATATATATATATATATATATATATATATATATATATATGTGAGTATATAAATGCAAAAAATATAAATAAAATATATGCAAATAAATCTTGAATGGTCAGTGCTACATTCTCAAAATTTTTTAGTTAATTTATATGTTAGTAAAGAGCTACATTTGTAGTGTAAAGTCGATTTTTATTTGAAGCCAGTGGCCTACTTCGGCGTGTGTCATCCGACGTTTTCTTCTTAAAAAGTAAAACTTAAAAGATTTTTTTAATTTTATTTATTATTTTCAAACGCTCCAACAATGGACAACAAAAAATGTCTCTTGCATTTTTTTACTTAGAGTAGGATGGGGGAATTCCGCGCATGAGGTAATTCTGCGCATAGTAATTTTTTCATCGCAGCTTATTATTTCAAGTTTTGAACATAGCGCGCCATCTCGTAATAGCTTTGCGAACATCTGCTCCTAATTTAAATGCATTCGTAGTGTTAGCTTAGACGAGGTTGTCACTTTTTGTTTTCCGGCACGCTGATATAATTTCGAGTAAATTTGGAAAAGTGTTAAGTGCCTTTCGTTATTAGTTTTCAGTAAAACTATTTCAGGAGTATTATGCTTTATATGTACATATAATTTTCCGCACACGAACAATTAATTATGTTTTGTACTTAACTACCAGTAATAGGTTTAAGTTAGGTGGCACACGACGGGGAAATACCGCGCATCTGTGGAGGGGTAATTTCGCGCTGCGCGGTATTACCCCATATTTTGCTGGTAATTTATTATTCCGTGTTTATTTTTAGAATTCAAAATGCCCCGTACTTATGTTCATAAACCGAAAAGACAAAATGGACGGAAAATGAGCTAAAAGCTGCAATCATTGCCATACAATTGGGGCGAAAAATACGAGAAGTAGGTCGGTCGGTCAATATTCCAGAATCCACTCTACGTGACAAACTAAATATCAATGTCAGTTCGAAAGGAAAATTGGGAAGGAAACCAGTTTTTAATGATGAACAGGAAACCGCCATAGCCAATCATGTTATAAAATTGGCGAATATATTTTTCGGAATCACACCAACAGAGCTGCGGCGTTTAGAATACCAGTTTGCTGAAGCCAATAAAATTAAACACCGTTTCGATCAGAACAAGAAAATGGCCGGTCAAGATTGGCTAGAACTATTTTTAAGGCGACATCCCGAAATTAGTCTTCGAAAACCGGAAGGTAGGTACCAGCCAAAACTGTATTTCTGCATTCAATAAGCCTGAAGTTAAACGATTTTTTAACAATCTGCTCACTGTTATTGAAAAATTTAAATTTTCCGAGAGTCGAATTTATAATGTGGATGAAACGGGTATCTCCACAGTCCAAAAGCCAGCAAAAATTTTGGCACCAAAAGGCCAAAAGCAAGTGGGGTCCGTAATTTCGTGGAAAAGAGGAAAAAATGTGACCGCAGTATGCGCTGTAAGTGCTTCGGGACAGTTCGTCTCCCCTATGTTTATATTCCCGAGAGCACGTATGAATCCACAATTAATGAGAGATGGACCAATTGGAGCGGTATATAGATGTTCAAAGAATGGTTGGATAAATGAAGAGTTGTTTTTCGACTGGATCAAACATTTGCATCAGCATGTGAAGGCTTCGGAAGACGATTCAGTGCTCCTCATATTAGATAATCATGGGAGCCACATTTCTTTGGAGATTTATGCATCCTGCAGATCACACGGAATTGTTATGGTGTCATTTCTGCCGCACACCTCTCACAAGCTCCAACCTCTTGACTTGACTTTTTTTGGGCCACTAAAAAATGCTTTAAATCGTGAGTGCGATTTGTATCTAAGAAATTACACTCACAAAAAGATCACACATTATGAACTTGCTTCCATTTTTAACAAAGCCTACCTAAAGGTTGCCACGATGGACAAAGGAATATCTGGGTTCCGCTCTGCTGGAATATGGCCCACAAATCCTAATAAATTCTCTGATGATGATTTCAGCCTGACAGATCACCCAGAGTTCCAGATATACAAATCGAAGTTAATTTAAATGAAACCGACGTTAGTAATCGAGATAATATTTTGGAGCAGTGAACTGTAACTGTTGAAGTCGGGTAGAAGACTAAACCCCTACTGGAACCGTCGAGATGTAGTGAAACCATGCACAGGACTCCACCCAAGAAAAGCAAATGGCAGTCAAGCCAGGAAGCTGAACCGCAACCTGGAACGTCAGGAAGTGTCGAAGCACAGTTTACATCATTCTGTTCCAATGACCCGTCTTCATTAAAAGTCTCTATTGAAAAGCTAGCACCGTTTCCTGGTCTAATTGAAAACAAAAGTTCAAAATCACGTGCAAAACAACACTCAGAAATGTTCACGTCCACGCCACTAAAATCTCAGTTAGAAATAAAACAAGAAAAGAGGAATTTAAAGAAAAAAGATGAAGAATTAACAAAATCTGGAACTAAGAAAGGAAAGGCGGAAAAAGTGGGTTACCAAAGTAAAGAAAAGACCTTTGAGCAAAAAACCTGGCTTAAGAAATTTACATTTTGATGATTGTGACTCTGAAAGCTATGATGAAAGTCAGTTATGCGACGATGTTGAATTAGATGATGTTGATCCAACTGGAGATATGCTTGGTATGCGGTGAATTCGGACGAGACAAGGAAATTTGGTACCGTTGTGTAATGTGTTCAAACTGGGCACATTCAGAATGTAGTGGTTGGGATTCAGCAGTTAATTATACATGCGATCTGTGTGCCAAGGTTTAAAAAAAGTAAATCAGAAAATAAAACCCTTTTTATTATTAGTTTTTTTATAAAGCGCTTGTGAGAATTTGTTTTATTTAGAGTTTATTTGTTCCTACGCAACAATAAAATTTATTATAATTTCGAGTTTTCAGCTTTATTTAATTATTGCGCAGAATTACCCCATCGCATGCGCGATATTACCCAGTCCGTGGCGAAATACCGTGCAATGACAGTATTCTAATTTTTTTTCACATCGGTTCATGGAAGAACCTTTTTTTTTTTGTAGTAATAAAATGCCCAATAGGTGTAAGATTCCATTATTAAATTATGAAAGGTTATGTGTATATAGGAAGGTTTTTTTGAGCTTTTCCCTTAGGTGCGTTGAATTCCCCCAATCTCCCCTAATCCTAACCGATTCTTAGAAAAACGGTCGGGTATTACAAACAACAATCATAAAAATACTGTATGTATTACATATTCCTACAATAATCAGAGCAAATGTTGAAAATAACCATCTTCTGATAAAACGAACGATTCCAATAGTCTCATCATTGATTGCCTTATACGTCCAAAAATTCCCGGAGTATTTCCTATGACAGTGCAACCTTGAATTATTCGATTACTTAAGTCCTTTTCACCTAATACAGGTGTTTTATGCACAAGAGACTAGGTGGCCCCTTAAATAAAAATCTAAAGGGTTGAAATCGGAACTGCGAGCTGGCCAAGCTTGAGGACCTGTACGTCTAATCCAGCACTGACGATTTAAGATTTATTTGCAAAAATATTGATTTTTTGACATCTTCAACACTCTATATCTAAGAATATAAGCGTCTCTGGACACGTTTATATATTTTTTTATTAAAATATCGCAAAGAATTACACCCTGAAGTTACGGACTATACTTAGGAAACACCCTGTATATGTATATATACGGGGTGTCTCCTAAAAAACGCCGCAAGCCATAACTCCGTTATTTATAATCTGATTTTAAAGAACAAGAAATCAAATGAAATGGCTCTAAATACACTATAGAGTGAGCATACCGCAGTTTTTTTAAACTTTTTTGTTTTTTGAAAAGCGATAGCCAAATTTTTTTTTCAAATGGTAATATAGTTTTTTTTTTATTTACTATTGTGCAGATTTATTTTCTGAATCCAACGATGTATAACAACTGGACTTTTGTGAAACATTTGTCACAGAAAAATGGTGAAAATATTCGCCGATACCGCAATAGGCGCCCGGTCGCTTAATTGATGACAAACGTATTTTGACTAATCATGTGTGCCGTGGAAAACAAAAAATAATATAACAAATCGAGTAAATGTCATTTCGACTTCCGCATCCCAGTTTTTTACATTATTTTGCTTTTGTGTGTCATAGTGTCATTACAATAAGTTATTTTTTGCGAAATAAGTCAACAGTGCAGTATGGACAATAATCAAATATTGACGGATATGATTCAGGTATACTTTCAGTGTAATCAGAATTGTGGTGCAGCAGTCCGCTTTTATAGAGAGCGGTTTCCTCATAGAGGAGTTTCAGAACCACGTAAGTTTGGAAGACTTGAAGAAAATTTAAAAAACTATGGAGCATTTAAGAAACCGAAACGAGAAGAACGCGAATTTAATGAAAACACGGAGCTCAATGTTCTTCTTAATGTTGAAGAAAACCCAAGAACCTCCATTCGGGAAATTTCAAATAATATTGGAGCTTCAAAACGAACTGTGAAGTCAATATTGAAAAAGCACAAATTTAAGCCATACATACCTCAAAAAAACAGGCATTAGAGGAAAACGATAGAGAACGAAGACAACAATTTTGCCATTTGTATTTAAATTCAGTGCGACGAGACCCACTTTTCCACACTAAGATTATTTGATCAGACGAATGTACATTTAGTGTCAATGGTATTTTTAATAGGAATATCCACCGACATTGGAACCAAGAAAACCCAAGGATTATCGTCGAAACTAATTTTCAGCGAAGGTGAAATGTTAGTGTGTGGTGTGGCATTTTGGGTAATAGATTGTGTTTGGGGCTTTCCCCAATACTGCCACTATGATAGCTTTACAATTCCAAACAATCTCTTCAATAGCTCAGGACCACTTTTATTCAACAATAAAAGAAATATATAATACAATCTACAAAATACTACAAATCTATTGGAGTCAAGTCGGTCGCGGACCGTCTCACATTGAGTCTTAAAACTGAATGTCTGCGCTGTTGCGCGACGCACTTCTCATACGAATTCCACCGTGCAGGACCAGTCTCGCTCCAACATTTCGGCCGACCTTGAAAGAATGCGCTTTCAACATATTAACCTAAATACAATTACACATAACCAAAAAAATTAACACATAGTTTGATTATATTAAATCTAGATAGGTACTAAACTAATAACATTTCTGATGATTACCAAATAGTAAATAACAATTTCAATTTGGTAATACAGTTATTTACTAAATGAAGGTTTACAATAGAGGTTCTTACATATAGTAAACAGAGTTCATGAGACTGGATTATTATCTATCGGAAGTGCGCACACCTTCGTTACGGCGCGTTTCAATAAATCACCTTGTACACGCACTTGCACAACTCTCACCACACCATCTTCTCCTGGATATAAAGCTGTCACTCTCCCCAGAAGCCAATGAAGTGGTGGAACATTGTCTTTTGTAACCAATACTATGGATCCCATTTTCAACAGCTCACTGGATTTTTGTCTCCATTTGACTCGACTCTGCAATTCATTAATATATTCACGTTGCCAACGACGCCAAAAATGTTGTAGCATAGCTTGTCTATGCTGGAATTTATCGAGTCGATTTTTGGGCACATCTATGTGGCTTAATTCGGGAAGGGTAGTCAATGGTCTTTCAATAAGAAAGTGCGCAGGTGTTAATGCGGTATCGTCATCGGGATCGTTATAAAGAGGACAGAGCGGACGTGAATTTAAAACACTCTCAACCTCAGCCAACAATGTCGAAAAATCCTCGTAAGTTAGAGCAGTATCGCCCAGAACTCTTTTAATATGATATTTACAGCTTTTGATTCCGACTTCCTATACCCCTCCAAATGTTGGTGACCTGGGCGGGATAAAGTGCCACGATATTTGGTCTTCAACTAATTTATTTGCTATATATGTACCTTCAGAACTCAAAAAGTCATACAATTTTCTGATTTCATTATTTGCACCGACAAAATTTAAACCATTGTCAGAGTAAATGTTACTCGGTTTACCCCGTCTACTCATAAACTTTTTAAGTGCGGTTAAAAATGCAGAAGTGGTGAGCTCAGTCACCAATTCAAGGTGAACTGCCTTGGTACTTAAGCATATTATTAGACATAAATAACCTTTAATGATTTTCGCACCACGGGTCTTTCTATCTTTCATACTGAAAGGACCACCGTAGTCAATACCTATATTCACGAAAGGAGCAAAATTGTTCACCCTATAATCTGGTAAATTTCCCATTAAATACGTCATAGGTTTTGGTTTATTACGAAAACACAGTATACAATTTCTTACTATCTTTTTACATACACTTCTTCCGGATAGTGGCCAGAATTTCTATCTTACTGAACAAAGTAAATTTTGGACCCCGCAGTGTAACAATTTGTTGTGGGTTTGCAACATTATTAAATTAGTTAGTCTGTGATTTTTGGGAAGAATAATTTGATGTTTTTGATCATAAGTAACACAAGATTTTTGTACTCGTCCCCCTACACGCATGACACCATTGGACATAAAAGGATTTAAATCTAACAGTTTACTTTTTTTTCTCAACGCTTTACCTTGTAATAATACGTTATAATCGTCTTCAAAACATTCTGTTTGAGCTACTTTCACAACTAATAATAATGAATTTTCCATTTCTTGAGCCATAATCACACCGGTAGTTTTATTATTAACATTACCCCGACAATTATTCACAAATCGTAATATATAACTAGTGACTTTCAATAGCTTATTAAACGCTGAATATTTATTAATCAATTCCGAAAAAACACTAACATTCTCTGTACTAATCAAAACATTCGAAATAGAACGCTGTTCTGGGATATCAAAATCTAAATTTATATTACTAAGATTCCACTCGGACTTGGGACGTAAAAGCCAATCAGGCCCTGTCCACCACAGGTTTGAGTGACAAAATACACTTGCAGATAATCCGCGCGATAATATATCCGCAGGGTTTTCATGCGATCTAATGTGGTACCAATCATCTTTTCTGGTCAACGAGATAATTTCTGATACTCTATTTGCGACGAAAGTCTTCCATCTAGTAATATCACCTTTTAACCATGCCAATGTAATTGATGAGTCAGTCCAGAAATATTTCTGGTGAAAATTAATTTCTAATGAATCTAGAACTTTTTTCGCTAAATTAGCTAAAAGAACTGCTGCGCATAATTCCAAACGCGGTAAACATACTGACTTGATAGGTGCAACACAAGATTTCGCACATAATAAACATGAAGTAATCAATCCATTTGAATTTTCACACCTAATATATAAACACGCAGCATAAGCCCTTTCAGATGAATCAGCAAACCCATGTATTTCAATAGTAATATACTCGGACAATACCGAATGTCTCGGGATTTTTATTTTATTAATAAACACTAAATCCTTTTGAAATTGTAACCATCTTTCTAGTACATGTGGGGGTACCTCCTCATCCCATGAAATTTGTAACTTCCATAATTCTTGTAATAAAAGTTTTGCGATAAGTATTACAGGCCCTAAAAACCCTAACGGGTCGTAAATTTGACATACGATTGATAAAATTTGTCTTTTACTTATACTCGAAATATTATCATTAAAACTACCCATAGAATATTCAATAATATCTGAGGTTGCGTTCCAAAGGATACCTAAAGTTTTATTATTTTCATATTCCCCTATTTGCAAAACACTAGCGTGCAGTTCATCATTTAACAAAAAATCATTGAGCGCCTTAGGTTCGTTACACAACCATTTTCTTAATTCAAACCCAGCAGATGATAATATGCTATAGATATCTCTTTGATTTTGTACTAATTCGGCCAATGAGTCGGATCCTGTTAAAAGATCATCAACATAAAAACCTTTTGCAATTATTTCACTTGCCCTCGGAAAGGCTTCTTTGTTCTCATTAGCAAGCTGAATTATACACCGCATGGCTAAATAAGGTGCCGACGCAGTGCCGTAGGTGACCGTGTTTAACTCAAAACATTTTAAATTTTCATTTGGATTTGATTGCCAAAATATCCTTTGATAACACCGTTGAGTTTCATCAATTAAAATTTGCCTATACATCTTAGAGATGTCGGCTGTCATTACATATTTAAATTGTCTAAATTTCAATAAAATCACAAATATTTCATTTTGCAATGCCGGGCCAATGTATTGTGCATCATTAAGAGATAAGCCGTTATCAGTCTTGGCCGATCCATTAAAGACTACCCTACAAGTTAAACTAGTTGTTTTAATAACTGCGTGGTGCGGCATGAAATATCCCCTATTTTTATTATCATTGCTTTCCATAAATTCAGACATATACCCAAGCATTTCATATTCTTTCATAAATTTTACATATTCTGTTTTTAAATCTAAATTTTTACTTAATTTATTTTCTAGTGAATAAAACAATTTAAGTGCTTTGTCTCGTGAGTGACCTATATTTTTAATCGAGTCCTTAAACGGTATATTGACAATAAACCTTCCAGAAGAATCCCGTCTTGTTGTATTTTCATAATATAATTCACAGAATTTTTCAGCATCCAACAAAATTTTATTTTTACTAGAAACTTCTTTAATGGACCAAAATTTACTAATTTGATCATCAATAGAGTCTGTACTTGTACAAAAAAGACTAGAACTGCCATTACTGTACAAATTATTAGTATTTATTTGATTTATAATTAATTGTCCAGCTAGCACCCAACCAAATGCAGTGTTCTGGAGAACTGGCATATTTTCGCCTAGTCTCAACTGACCTTCACGTAAAATTGACCAACAGATATGTGATCCAATTAATAGATCTATTTCACTCATAATATTAAATTGCGGGTCAGCGAGAATAACAGATTCGGGAATATTAATTATATTTTTGTCAAAAGATATTTTCGGTAGACTACTAGTTATTTTAGGAATTACAAGACAATTGATATCCGTTCTAAAATCACCGTTACGTGATAATAAAGTAACATTTATCTGTTTATTTAATTTCATTTGAGTTTGTCCTATACCATGAACAATATGATTTGTATTATATTTTTTTAACATTCAATTTGTTCGCGAATTCCTCGGTTACAAAATTACTCTGCGAACCATTGTCGAGTAATGCGCGACAGGTAATTATCTTTCCATCTATCAAAATATTTACTAATGCAGTCGCCAACAATACCTGTGAATGCGACGCCGCTATCCCTACATTACACATTCCATCGTGTAAAAAACTACAATTATTTAAGGAATCTAAACTACTTTCCGAATTCTCGCGATTAGCGTATTCTGCCGATACAGGCGGTTTTTTGTTTACATTCCTGAATGGTGTACAAGGGTCGCTCGCCGAATTTACCTCGACTTTGCCAGCCTGATTTTCGGACGTATTATTCGACCTATTTCTTAAATCAATATGAATTAACGAATTATGTGGTTTCTTACATTTTATGCACTTCTGTGATTTACAATGCCAAGACACATGGTTTGGTTTAAGACAATTTAAACATAATTTATTTCTTTTTATTTCCGCAATCCGATTGTCAATTGACAGTTGTAAGAATTTGTTACAGTTATAAATAGCGTGTTCCTGTTTACAATAATAACATTGTAAAGACTCTTTGTTATATGACATGAAACTATTACTAAACTCTTTACTTCTAAGATTTTGTTCGTTTGTACTCGTATTCTTTTTGTCAGATTGGTTAATTTCTAGTTTTTCTAATACCTCGCATTTATTTCTCAAGAACTTATGCATGTCATCCATTGAAGGTAAGTCTTCTTTATACTCATAAGACTCCCAATCTCGTCTTGTTATGTCATCAAATTTCATTGTTAATAAATAAATAATTAACCTATCCCATTCCTTTACACTTTCACCTAGAGTTTGTAGAGACCGCAAATGTTTTTTAAAAACATCATACAGACTGCGTAAATCTCTATGTGATTCTTTCTGTAATTTAGGATATTCGAAAATTGATTTCAAATGATTATGTATCATTAATGCCTTATTTGCGAACCTTTCTTCAAGTAGTGACCAAGCCACCGCATAATTCTCTGCCGTCGCTTCCAACGACTTTATAATAACTGCCGCTTCTTTCGTCAAAGGCGAACGTAAATAATAAAATCTCTGCGTATCATTTAAAGCAGAATTATCATCCACTAATGCCTTAAAACCGTCCTTAAATTCTAACCAGTTCTGGTAATGGCCATCAAAATTAGGTAATTTTATAGGAGGTAATTTAATTGCATTACTATTACTTACATTATTATTTGTGCTATGACTGTTGACCGAATGTCGAGAGCCATGCACAGAACCATCATTCAAATTTATATCACCCTGATTATGATTAAATACATTATTTTCATTTTCATATTCATAACATAAGTGTTTCGCCTCTGACAATAATTTAAAATATAACGTCTCAAATTCTTGCCTTTCATTAGACTGTATTTCATTTGGGTCTAACTTTTCAAGTTCTACCTGTACTTCATCAAATTCATCTAAATATCCCTCAATTTTGCTTATTCTTAATTTAATTTCCCTAATAATCGCCCCAGTTAACGCCTCTCTGTCAAGTTTCAAAAAATATGTTTCAAATCGCTTTAATTTGCCCTTAACGTAGCCTCTACTTATTTTTAAACTTTCCGACATTTTGCCGACAAAGGTATTAAATGTTTCAAATTCAACAACCTGGGAATATAGGAAATAATGTGACTTACAATTTTTGGTAAAACGGGAACTCTACCTATGAGGTACACCTTTTGAGTCTTGCCACGTTTTCACCTTGCTGATCCAGCCGCAACGACGTCTCCAATGTCCATGTACTTCTAGAATATTCTCTAGAAGCCCCTGCCCCTATCATACAAGCAGTTTTCCTCTTATAATTTCTCCAAATCCGTCTCGCGGGACCATATGTTTGGGGCTTTCCCCAATACTGCCACTATGATAGCTTTACAATTCCAAACAACCTCTTCAATAGCTCAGGACCACTTTTATTCAACAATAAAAGAAATATATAATACAATCTACAAAATACTACAAATCTATTGGAGTCAAGTCGGTCGCGGACCGTCTCACTTCGAGTCTTAAAACTGAATATCTGCGCTGTTGCGCGACGCACTTCTCATACGAATTCCACCGTGCAGGACCGGTCTCGCTCCAACAGATTGATTGGACCATTTTTCATAGACGGCACCCTAAATCAAGAAAAATATTATCAAATAGTGACAGAACAACTTCAGAATTTTGTAGATGAACTACCTATTGCAGAACTCAATACAATTTATTTCCAGCAAGACGGGGCTACCCCTTATAATGCCAGAATGAATACTATGTAATTGGTTAGACACCACATTTAATTAAAGGTGAATAGGAACTTATGGACCGATTCGATGGCCTTCCCGTTCTCCAGATCTTACTCCACTTGATTTTTGGTTATGGGGTTACCTTCAAGATCATGCCTATTTAGCCCGACCAGAAAATGAAGAAATTCTGAGGCAAAGAATTATACGTGCGTGTCGCGTAATACCCCCCAATTTTATATTGAATGCGACCAATGCAGTATTCAGAAGATGCCAGGTATGTCTTGATTGTGCCGGTAACCAATTTAAGCAGCACTTGTAGACTTGTAACTTTATTTGATTTGCTAATTTGTTTCTTTAGTTTTTTCGAGTTAAATTTTGTTGCACTTCGTTTAATGTATTTCGTGTTTAATGTTGTTTAACTTTGTTTAATGTAGTTTCGTGTTTATCTTTGCATGTATTTAATCAACTTGTCTTTAATAGATCTTCATGTAATGTTTCTTTTACAATTAAATTCTAATTCTGTTCTGGGTTTTATTCGCTTTGTTATATATATTTTTTTTGTTTACGGCACATATGATTAGTCAAAATACGTTTGTCATCAATTAAGCGACCGGGCGCCTATTGCGGTATCGGCGAATATTTTTACCATTTTTCTATGATAAATGTTTCACAAAAGTCCATTTGTTATAAATCGTTGGATTCAGAAACGAAATCTACACAATAGTAAATAAAAAGAAACTATATTACCATTTGAAGAAAAAAAGTTGACTACCGCTTTTCAAAAAAAAAAAGTTTAAAAACACTGCTCACTCTATAGTGTATTTAGAGCCATTTCATCTGACTTTTTGTTTTTTAAAATCAGATTATAAATAACGGAGTTATGGCTTTTTTAGGAGACAGCCTGTATATATATATATATATATATATATATATATATATATATATATATATATATATATATATATATATATATATATGGCGACAACCCTCTGTATAGGCCCATGCGACCCCGGTTATCGAGATAGGAATGCATGAAATGCAGACATAAACACGGTTACGAGAAGACGTAAACATTACCATAAATGGTCATGTCGAATGTGTGACTGGAGTTAGCGGTGGGAACCTATTTCTCCCGCGGGCAGAACAAAACCGAGTTGAGGGTCCCGTGTATGGATTCAGTTAGAAAAAGACTCGAGATAGCGAGACGAGGATATCACGGGACTATTGGTGCGGATTGCTTAGCTCCTTTCGTGCAATTTAATTATGGTTTTAATGATTTGACATTTTAGTTTTAATATTTCCTGACTATTGATTTCGTTTATTTTGTTTAGTGACTTTTATATTTTTTCATCGTTATTGTTTAGTTAATTATTAAGTGTAATAAAGTGTGTGAAAATGCAACCAAAGTCCAGTAAATCTGCCCCAAAGCAGATTCTTTCCTGCTCGCCTCCGACATCAGAAGTGGGATCAGAACTATTACCACAATCGTCAAATAATGGAGAAGCTTCGAAAAATGGCTCCGAAAATTTAATTCGAGAAATCCAACGATTGAGGCAAGAAATAAGAGATCAACCAGGACCTTCAGCGCGCCCATCTGCCTTTACCAACATGGGACAAATAAAACTACCAAAGTTCAATCCCGCAGACAAAAATATGCACGCAGAATCCTGGTGTGAATTTATTGATGCCTGGGTGGAATCTTTTCAACCCAGCCATATAGAAATTGCATTGACAATTTCCGGTGCTCTAGAAGGTGAAGCCGCAAATTGGTTAATATCAGCCAAACCAATGAAGAAAACCTGAGAATTACTTCGTGCCGAATTCTTGGCTGTATTTCAATGAAGAGTAAGCCCAATTGAACAGTTAGCTGAAGCTGAACTAAGACGAACTGATATAGCACCTGAAGATGCCACAATGGAAGACCTGTTACACAGCATGCAAACTGCTTTGACTCTTATTCGAGAACGAGAAAGCGACGAGGCCCTAGCTGTTCTAATAGGCTACTTTCAAACTTCCAACCGATTTCCCTATGCCAGACGAAGATTTCAAACTGACTTGCCTAAGGATATTGGCACCTTTTGCACCATGATGGAGGGGAAATTCATCAAACGTCCGGCGCTATCTCCTACTGCTCAACATACTAGTTCGAAGCGCCCAAATCTGTCATCCTCTCATTCTGGAAGAAGTGTAGCGTCCTTTTCTGGCCGATGTCACAACTGTTACCGACTTGGACATAAAGCACACAGCTGTCGCCAATCCAAACACGCAACTTCAACAAGTAGTGTGAATCGACACCACCAGGACAGGGAATCAAAATCCGTCAGCTGTTTCACTTGTGGGGAAGCTGGTCATATCTCACCAAATTGCCCGAAGAAGGATCGCTCTCGGAGACCAAGCGGAGAACGCCGAATAAATGAGAGAGGGGTGAACATTTGCGAAGTTGCCGCCTTGCCTGAGGGAAAATTATTTTTAAAAACTGGTGAGACGTTTCCATTTTTATTCGATACAGGCTCTGACCGTTCTCTGGTCCGTAAAAGTATTGCATGCCACTTCGATGGCAAAAGATTCAATAATTTAGTTTCCTTAAAGGGGATTGCTAGTAGCTCTTCCTTTTGTTCAAGACAAATTTTAACGCTGGTAGAAATTCAGAATTTACATGTTGAAATTTTGTTTCATGTAGTCTCAGATGAAGTTATTTCAAAGAGCATTATAATTGGCAAAGATTTAATAGCACAAAATGTTGACGTGCACTTTGGTCCATCTGGTTTAATTTTAAAACGTACAATCAATGTGTTACTTTGTGACCAGACACCGATAAATTTTTCAAGGGTTAATACTGATGTGTCAGATATAAAAAAACAAAACCTTTTCACTTTGTTACTAGAATACAGTAAATATTTTGTCAATGGCGTCCCTTCAGGACGAGTCACCACAGGAGCTTTAAAAATACGTTTAAAGGATTCTAATAAATTTGTTCAACGTAGGCCTTATCGTTTAGCACCTGTTGAACGCGAAATAGTTAGAGAGCAAATTAAAGATTTAATAGAAGCTAATGTAATTAGGCCAAGCTGTTCTCCATTTTCCAGTCCAATTATCCTTGTGAAGAAGAAAGACGGTTCAGACAGGCTCTGCGTAGATTTTCGGGAACTTAATGACAATACTGTACCAGACAATTATCCATTACCCTTAATCAATGACCAAATTAATCGGTTATTCGGGGCGCAGTACTTCACGTCATTAGACATGGCTGCTGGTTTTCACCAAATACCCGTTGATCGTGAATCTATTGAGAAAACAGCATTTGTAAGTCCCGATGGACAATACGAATACCACACCATGCCTTTTGGTCTCAAAAATGCACCCTCTGTATATCAGAGAGCAATTGACAAAGCTTTAGGTGAACTTCGTAACACTTTCGTGATTGTTTATATTGATGATATTTTAATTCCATCAAGTTCGATTTCCGAAGGTCTTGAGCGTTTAGAAATTGTCATACAAACACTTACTAAAGCAGGATTGTCATTTAATATTAAAAAATGTAGTTTTCTTAAACTCGAAATAGAATATAATACGAGCCGAGAATATAATACGAGAGTAATACGAGCCCGCGAAATGAGACCAAACCCGCGTAAAGTTTCAGCGTTAATAAATGCTCCAGTACCCAAAACAAGTGCGACAATTTCTGGGTTTAGTTTCTTATTTCCGGCAGTTTATTTCAAAATTTTCCAAAATAGCCACCCCACTGTATCAATTAACTACTTCGCCAACAAAATCCATAAAGTGGCTGCCACGACATGAAGAAGCGAGACAGCAACTTTTAAGAGCACTAACGTCGGAACCGGTCCTAATCATTTTTGATCCTAATTTGTCAATCGAATTACACACCGATGCTAGTGCAGACGATTACGGAGCAATATTATTCCAAAAGAAAGACTCTAAACTTCACGTTGTTGCATATTTTAGCAGACGAACCACTAAAGCTGAATCTCGTTATCATTCTTATGAACTCGAAACATTGGCAGTGGTACAATCAATACGATTTTTTCGCCATTTTTTATATGCCAAACACTTTACAGTAGTAACAGATTGCAACTCCCTAAAAGCTTCTCGAACAAAAAAAAAAGATTTAACACCACGAGTTCATCGCTGGTGGGCATTTTTACAATCGTTTGCGTTTGACTTAATTTACCGAGAAGGCAAACGCATGAAACATGCCGATTATTTGTCAAGAAACCCTGCACCGCCACTTGAAAAGGGCAATGTAAACACAGACGCACGTTCCGTGCAGGTAGTTGACTTATATACAGATTGGCTCTCGGTCGAACAAAAACGGGACAACGACCTTTTAAGCATCATCACAAAAATTAGGTCAAATGAACTTGATCTAGACCTAGCAAAAACCTATGACGTTCGTAATAATTTATTTTACCGTAAAATCGAGCGCCATCATAAAAGTTTATATTTACCAGTGGTACCTAAGTCAATGGTGTGGTCGGTAATAAATCACGTACACACTGACTTAAAACATTTGGGTTGGGATAATACTCTTGATAAAATTTATGCGTTATATTGGTTCCCGAAAATGGCGCGCACGGTTAGAAAATTTGTTGAAAATTGTATAATTTGTAAATCTTCTAAAAATGCAAGTGGTGCAAAGCAAGTTCAAATGCATGCAATACCTAAAATACCCAGGCCCTGGCATACAATACACTTAAATATTTCGGGCAAACTCAGTGGCAAAAGTGATACCAAAGAATACGTATTCGTCATAATCGATGCTTTTTCAAAATTTGTGTTGTTGAGAAAAATAAAATCACTTACGTCAGGGACGGCTCTTGATTGTTTAAAAGAATCCACTTATCTGTTTGGAGCGCCTGCTCGAATTATTTGTAATCAGGGTAAATGTTTCACTAGCAGTGAATTTCGTGGGTTTTGTAAGTCCCTTAATGTTGATTTACACGTTATTGCACATAGTACAAGTCGTGCGAATAGTCAAGTAGAACGTGTTATGCAAACACTTAAAAACACTTTAACATCGATAGAGTCAGAAAGTAATGATCGATGGCAAGATTCTCTAGGAGAGGTACAATTAGCTTTAAACAGTACTAGATATAGGGTAATTACTATTTGGAACCGAAATTCGCTCGCTTAATTTGCAGAAGATCATACATTGTGAGTTACTAAATTATGATAATGCAATCTCATTGAAAGATATCCGTGATCAAGCAGTTAAAAATATTAAGGTGTCAGCACAAAAAGATACTTCCCGCTTTAACCTTGGAAAAGCTACTATTCAACCTTTTAAGGAAGGTGATTTTGTATTTAGTAAAAGTAACGAAAGAATGCTAACAAAACTAGAAAGAAAGTATAGAGGTCCATTTAAAATAATTAGAGTCCTAGAAAATGACAGATATGAAGTGGAGAGAGTTTCTCACAAAGGCAAAGGCCAACTGTTTAAGTTTGCCCATGATCAGTTGCAAAACGTACCGGAAGGACAAGGTGAAGTTATCCTTGATCCCGAAGTTGAGAGCCAGACTGAGCCTGTTTCCGCTGATGATTAGGGCAAATTGATTTGTCCATTTTTACTGTGCATGTGAAGTAGTGAATGATTTCAAAATATTGGGATAACTGAGTGAGAGGACATCTTTTGGTCGGTCCTCCACGGGATAACTGAGTGAGAGGACATCTTTTGGTCGGTCCTCCACGGGATAACTGAGTGAGAGGACATCTTTTGGTCGGTCCTCCACGGGATAACTGTGTGAGAGGACATCTTTTGGTCGGTCCTCCACAGGTAGTTGAGGTTGAGGAGACATCAGTTGGTCGGCCTCCCTGTCTTAGAGTGAACGATTTAAGTTTGAGGAGACATCAGTTGATCGGTCTCCCTATTTTGGAGTGAACGAGTTGAGTTTGAGGAGACATCAGTTGGTCGGTCTCCCTATCTTAGAATGAATAAGTTGAGTTTGAGAGGACATCAGTAGGTCGGTCCTCCACTCTCAAGCTGAACACCGGTATAGTCGTCATACTATACCAACTTACGTAGCTAGTCAGGATGGACGAGCGATTTGAGGATGATAATTTACTTGTTATGTTTCAGATTAAAACTGCAGTGCCCGAGGACGCGCACTATGTCGGTATGGCCGTGTCGGCGACAACCCTCTGTATAGGCCCATGCGACCCCGGTTATCGAGATAGGAATGCATGAAATGCAGACATAAACACGGTTACGAGAAGACGTAAACATTACCATAAATGGTCATGTCGAATGTGTGACTGGAGTTAGCGGTGGGAACCTATTTCTCCCGCGGGCAGAACAAAACCGAGTTGAGGGTCCCGTGTATGGATTCAGTTAGAAAAAGACTCGAGATAGCGAGACGAGGATATCACGGGACTATTGGTGCGGATTGCTTAGCTCCTTTCGTGCAATTTAATTATCGTTTTAATGATCTGACATTTTAGTTTTAATATTTACTGACTATTGATTTCGTTTGTTTTGTTTAGTGACTTTTATATTTTTTCATCGTTATTGTTTAGTTAATTATTAAGTGTAATAAAGTGTGTGACAATGCGACCAAAGTCCAATAAATCTGCCCCAAAGCAGATTCTTTCCTGCTCGCCTCCGACATATATATAATTTTATATATATATATATATATATATATATATATATATATATATATATATATATATATATATATATATATATATCATCATCATCATCATTAGGTCATCAGTCCTAAGATTAGTTGGACGCTAACCTCCAGCTTCTCCTATCTTGTGCTAATCTACGCATTTCGCTAATTGTGCTACAACCTACATCCCTTACTATTTGCGAGCAGTAGTCTAATCTAGGCCTACCTCTGCCTTTCTTCACTCCTATTTCTGCCTCCAAAATATCGCGGACTATTCCCCCATGTCTCAGCAAGTGGCCTACCATTCTATCTCTTCTCATCCTTATGTTTTTCCACACACTTCTTTTCTCGCCGACTTTCTCCAATACTTCTTCGTTTCTAACCCTATCAGTCCATGGTATTTTCATCATTCTTCGGCAACACCATATCTCGAAAGCTTCTAATTTCTTCCTACTTGCTTCCCCTACCGTCCAGGTTTCGCAACCGTATAGTGCCGTGCTCCATACATATGTTTTCAAAAATCTCTTCCTTGTTTCTAAGTTTATTACCCCCGAGCATAAAAGTGCTTTCTTTTTGTTAAAAGCTACTCGACCCTGCGCTATTCTTTGTTTTATGTCTTTATCGCTTCTTCCATCCCAATTTATTTTACTTCCTAAATAAGTGAAGTCTTTAACTTCCTCCAATCTTTCATTATTAATTTGTACTTTCGTTTTTGCTCTGCTCTCGCGCCCTCTGCACACTAACACTTTAGTTTTGTTTTTATTCACCCTCATTCCGTATTCCTCTGTCAACACTGCCTCCATTTCGTTCAATGCCGATTCTAATTCCTCCTTACTAGATGCTAATACTGCTATATCATCCGCGAATCTCAGCATTTTTAGTTTCTGTCCCTGTACTTTAATCCCGAAATCCACTCTATCTTTTACCACATTAATCGCCTCTTCGATGTACAGATTAAAAATTAGTGGTGATAGCGTACATCCTTGTCTTACTCCTTTCCTAATATATACTTCCCTTTTTTCCCCTTCTACTTCTATAACAGCAGTTTGCGCTTTGTATAGATTGTGTACTACTCTCCTATCTCTATACTTCATTCCCGCGCTCTTTAGTATCTCGAACATTTTTTCCCATCTTACGTTATCAAAAGCTTTTTCTAAATCTACAAATCCTATATAAGCGTTCTTTCCTTTTTCTATTGTTTTCTCTAACATTACTCTTAGCGCCAGAATAGCTTCGCGAGTTCCCCTATTTAGCCTAAACCCGAATTGGTCTTCTCCTAGTATTTCCTCCGCTCTATTTTCCATCCTCTTCTGCACTATTCTGGTTAAGATTTTTGACGCGTGGGAAGTTAGGCTAATCGTTCTAAAGTTCTCGCATTTGTCGGCTCCTCTCTTTTTCGGTATAGTAACGATAATGTTCCTCTTATAATCCTCCGGCATCTCGCCCGTTTCGTATATGTATTTTACCAGTTCAAACATCCTATTCACTAGTTTCTGTCCCGCGCATTTCAAAATTTCCGCCTGTATTTTATCTACACCCGGTGCTCTATTATTCTTTAGCCCCCTTAGTGCTATTTCGAATTCCTCTCTCAATATAGGTTTTCCTACATCTTCCCTATCGATGCTAGATTCTTCCTCTAATATATCTCCTAATTCCTGACCCTCGTATAAATTTCCTAAGTACTGCTTCCATCTATCCGCTTTCTCCTCTCTTCCGATCAGTATGTCCCCCGATTGACTCCTAACGTTTCTACTTATTGTTCCTATATCCCTGAAGTTCCTCTTAATTATTTTGTAAGCCTCATCGGTTTTACCTACTTGCAACTTCTCTTCTACTTCTTTGCATTTATCCTCTATCCATTGTTCTTTCGCTTTTCTACATTTTCTAATGATTTCCCACCTTCTTGTCTTATAAGTTTTCAGTCCTTCTTCGTCTCATCTGTTTTTGTAGTCCTTCTTCGTCTTTTTTGCATTAAGTTTAAGATTTCGTCCGTTATCCAGGGCTTCCTAGCTTCCCTTTTATCGTGTCCTAAAACGTTCGTAGCCGCGGAATCTAGACTATTCTTGATACCCTCCCACTCAGTTTCTGCGTTCTTGATTTTGTCCTTACTCGCTTTATTTATTAATTGATCTGTTTTCTCCTGGAACTTATTTTGCATATTCTGATCACTCAATATGTCTACATTTATACGTTTCTTATCCTTCCGGGTTTTCAGATTTTTGAACTTTAATTTAGCTTTCATGACTACCAAGTTGTGGTCGCTGTCTACATCTGCTCCTGGATAACTCTTACAGTCTTTTACTTGATTTCTAAATCTCTTCCTAACCAGAATGTAGTCTATCTGATACCGTCTATCCCTCCTGGCATTTTCCATGTGTACCGCCTCCTAACGTGATTCTTGAACAATGTGTTCGCGACTACCATCTTGTGCTTCTCACAGAATTCTATCAGTCTGCTACCTCTCTCGTTTCTGTTTCCTAATCCATAAGGACCTACAAATTCTCCTTCTTTCCCCTCACCTACGACTGCGTTAAAATTTCCTACTATTATTAAATTTTCATGACCCTTCACAGATCCTATTACCTGCTTTATGTCCGAATAAACGGCTTCTAACTCTTCCTCACTGTGGCTAGAAGTAGGCATGTATACTTGCACTATTCCTGTTTTCACTGGCTTCGAATCTAACTTAACCATCATTACTCTCTCGCTGTATTGTAGGTAGCTATCTACACACTGTCCTGCGTTCTTCCGCATAACGATCCCTACTCCCGCGTTTCCATTTACCGATCCTGTGTGTATTACCCTATAGTGACCGCTCCAAAAATCTCCTACTTCCGGCCAGCGCATCTCACTTATACCTACTATATCTAATCCTAACCTATCCATTTCTATCTTCAGATTCTCTAGCTTCCCTGCCTGTCTCATGCTTCTGACATTCCACGCTCCGACTCGTGAAATGCTACACTTCTTACTATCCCTACCATTGCACTCGATCACGTCTTCCGGAACAGTCCTCACCCGGAGATCCGAACGGAGGACTATTTTACCTCCGGTGTTTTTTGCCCCAGGAGACGCCATCATTAATTTGGGATAAACTTTCTGTTAGCTATTCTGAGGATTCTAATGTGGTGGTTTCCTCTTGCCTTCCACATCGCAGTCGTGTGTGTCATAGCACCATACCAACCCCCACGGTTTCTGCCACTATGACTACTGAAAGAGCTGCTGCCCTCCTTCAGGGACTTGACTTAGTCTGGTTTTGTAATAAGGACCCCCCCACTATGGTTAAACCTATGGTACGGCTCCTTAAATCATAAAAACGCGCAAGCCGACCCACCCGTTCTAGTTTGCACTAGAACTTCGTCAAGGTGCAAGTCCTATCGGATCGGATATATACATATATATATATATATATATATATATATATATATATATATATATATATATATATATATATATATATATATATATATATATATATATATTATATATATATATATATATATATATATATATTATATATATATATATATATATATATATATATATATATATATATATATATATATATATATATATATATATATATATATATATATTGTTAAGACCGAATGTTTTGAACTTCATAAATCTGTCAAATAGTCAAAACAATGAAGTCATCGTGTAGGTGGAAGGCGACCGTTGCCGGCACGAGCGGGTCGACATTAGAATATATAAGCCCACTGACTGCGACTGTAAACTGTTCTCGTGATGTGTAATTGTAAATTAGTTATTTTTCATTAAAAACGCATAATTAAAGAAAAGGTGCTTTAATATCTCAGAAGTGGGATTAAGGACTATCTCACGTGTGTTTTGTGCACGAATTCTTACCTGTAATACTAAAACAAAGACTAAAATAAATGTATTGTGTGTTGTGACAAGAGACAAGAACTCATTGTTGTATTGGTGAGTACAAGTAAACTGTTTATTGTATTGCGTTGTCTATCTGCTCTAATTAGTGCCTTGCTACCTATATTATCGTTACTTTGCATTGTTCGATAAATATTGTGTAATACCAAAACAATTATGAATCGGGCTAGTCGAAGCCGTGTGCGAAAGCAAGACGCCGCTAAACGTCGGAGCCGTAGTCATCGTCGAAGTCAAAACAATCACAGCCCATCTCGTCATCGCGATCGCGATAACAGAGAACTTTTGGAACACCGAATTGCGGCCTTGGAAAGCTGTGTATCAAAATCGCGTAGCGCTCTCAATACATGCGATCACTCAACTTCGCGTCGATCACGAAGTCCTCTCGATAGTGAGAAAACACGGCGTTATGCTGGGCGTATTGAATTAATTCCCGAATTTGACGGTTCTTCAGAATCATTGACTGTTAAACAATGGTTATCAAAAATCGATGCAATTGGAGAATTATACGGGTGGGACGAAAAAGCGAAAATATTTGGGATGATTGGTCGCTTGAAAGGTAATGCTAAATTATGGTACGATTGTCAGACAGACATGATTTATTCGGATTGGAACTTATGGAAATCAAGCTTAATGCGCGCGTTTCCCGTGTCCAAGGGTATCGCAACCAACTTGAAGCAATTTGTAAACATCGAGCGTAAACCAAACGAGGATATTATTTCATTCTATTATGCGAAATTAAAACAGGGCAAACATTGTGATTTGCCTGACCATGTTATAACTGATGTCATAATAGCAACAATTAACGATAATCTCCTTAGGTCGAGTGCTAACGCTGCAGGTTGTAAGAGCACTGAAAAACTACTTCAGATTTTGATTGAATCCAATTATACAGGTCCATCAAAAGATACAAAACAAGTAGTAAATCGTCGTCCTAATAATTTTAAAAGTGGACAAAACTGTTTTATCTGCGGCAAAAGCAATCATAAAGCTGCTCAATGTTTTATGCGGAAATCTGACAGAAAATTTCAGGAGACTAATAAATTTTGTTCATTTTGCAAATTGAGTGGTCATACTAACGATACTTGCTATAAATTAAAATCTAAGGTGGATACGGCAACAAAAATCAATATTATAGACACCGGAGATGAGAAATATCACGTAATAGCTAAAATAAATAATGTAAATGTTCCGGCTTACATTGATTTCGGTAGCGCTTGTAATGTCATAAAAGTTAGTACCGCAGGAACATTACAGCTACCAATTGACAAGAGTAAGCAAACTTTAATGCGTGGATATGGAGGTGCTGTAGTGTCATCATTAGGTGAAACCAAAGCGAAGTTAAAAATTGACGAGGTAGAAAGAGAGGTTCCTATATTAGTGGTAAGTGATGCAAAGCAAGAAATGGAATTGTTGGTTGGCGGATCATTTACGAAGTTGCCTAATTTAGTTATTATCAAAACCCATGACAAACTGCAGTTTCAAAACGACACTGGTACTGATTTATGACTATTACCACAAGTATTTGAAGAGGAAGCCTCCACTGCTAAATTCCGTATTCTTACATTGAAAACAACAACTATTAATCCTGGTATTAACAAACTAGAAATTTATACTGATCTTCTTAATGGTAAAATTATTCCAAATTATTCTGAACAAGACAGGCATGGGTGCACTATAATTGTACCATCAACACCTGTTGAGATAACCAATGGTTTAGCAATTTTGAAAGTTGTGAACTTAAGTAAAATTGTTGGCACATATGATGAGGGCCACTGTATAGCACGGGGAATCCCAGCTCCTGGGCAGTGTCAGACTGAAGTACCTGTAATACCTGAGACTCTCTCGAACAATATTCAGGAACGCCTAAATAATTTATTGGAAAATTATAAAGATTGTTTTGCAAATAGCAACAGAGAATTGGGAAAAACTAACATTGAAATGAAAATTACATTAACTAGCACTGAACCTATTTGTTACCGACCTTATCGATTATCGTATCATGAACGAGCGCTGGTACGTCAAATAGTTGATGACCTTTTAGTCAACGGTATAATTGAACCAACGGTGTCCCCATATGCAAGTCCAATACTGCTCGTCAAAAAGAAAACAGGTGATGTCAGAATGTGTGTCGATTACCGAAAATTAAATGCCATTACAGTAAAAGACAAATATCCGTTACCACGGATCGAAGATCAATTGGAGAGGTTAGCTGGCAACACTTGCTTCACCACATTAGACTTAAAGTCTGGTTATCATCAGCTGAAGGTTGCTGAGGAAAGTAGACCTTATACGGCATTTATAACTCCGGATGGACACTATCAGTATAAGCGGATTCCATTTGGATTGACTAATGCCCCGTCAGTTTTCCAGCGTGCAGTTAATGAAATTTTAGGTCCTGTAAGGTTCACATATGCCCTTGCATATTTAGATGACATTCTAATTGTGTCAAAAGGAGCCGAGCAAGGATTGGAACGTTTAGAAAATATCTTGAAAATATTCCAAAGTGCTGGATTAACCCTGAATAAAACTAAATGCTCTTTCTTGCATCCCGAAGTTGAATACTTGGGATCCATCATCAGTAATAATGAGATACGACCATCTCAGCGAAAAGTTACAGCAGTAGCAAACTTTCCAAGACCAGAAAACATACATTCCGTACGGCAATTTGTTGGATTAGCTTCATATTTCAGAAAATTTATTCGTGAGTTTACACAAAAAGTTAAGCCGCTTACAATTTTGACCAAATCAAATAGACCTTGGCAATGGACTGCCGAACAAGAAAATGCTTTTAATTTATTGAAGCAAGAACTTACTAATGAACCTGTTCTTGCGCTATTTGATCCTGAATGTGATACTCAACTACACACAGACGCAAGTAAATTAGGGTTAGCGGGTGTACTAATGCAAAAACAATTGAATGGACAATGGAAACCAGTAGGGTACGTTAGCCAGCAAACGTCAGACTGCGAAAGCCGTTATCACAGCTATGAATTGGAGACCTTGGCTGTAGTCACAAGTGTACGCAAATTTCGTAATTTTCTTTATGGAAGGAGATTTACAGTAGTAACTGACTGTAATGCTTTAAGATTGACATGGACTAAACGAGATTTGTCGCCACGGATTGGTCGATGGTGGCTTGAATTGCAAGAATATGATTTTGATGTCATCTATAAACCAGGAAGCCAAATGAAACACGTAGACGCCTTGAGCCGACAACCTACTTCTGTTCCACTAGATGTTAATTCTATCAAACAATCTGATTGGGTGGAATGCGTACAATCGCAAGATGACACATGTGCTCTAATACGAAGCCATATCATGGACGGAACCGCTGAAGACTGCTACAAAATGATAGACAATAAAATTTGTAAAACAGTGAACGGTGAAGAGAAGATTTTGATACCAAAGGATGTTCGTTGGCGAATTGTCAAATTATATCATGACGATAATGCACATCCTGGGTATAAAAAGACACTTGACGCTATTCAACAAAAATATTGGTTCCCAAAGATGACCGAATTTATATCAAAATATGTAAAATCCTGCATCCCGTGTCTTTGTGTTAAGAAACCTAGAGGCAAAAGGAGAGGATATTTGCATCCTATACAAAAGGAAGGAAAGCCTTTGCATACATTGCATTTAGACCACGTCGGACCATTTTGCAAAACAGCCAACGGAAATATATACATGTTGGTTGTCGTAGATGCATTTACAAAATATACATGGATTGAAGCTGTACCAGATACAAGTACACGGAACGTTACAAAATGTTTAGACTTATTAATAAAAATATTTGGTTTGCCAGACAGAATCATTACAGACAGAGGAATGTGTTTTACCAGTCAAGAAATGAAAAGATTCTGTAAAGAACGCAATATTAAACATGTGCTTAATGCAGTTGCTTGTCCAAGAAGTAATGGACAAGTCGAGCGTTTTAATTCCACTATACTCAATGCTATGATGACAGCGATTGGAGAAGTTCACGAAGCTTGGGAAACTAAAATTCCGGAAGTGCAGTGCGGAATTAACGGTACAATAAACGCTACTACCGTTTATGCACCAGCTGAACTCTTATTCGGATTTAGACCTAAACTAAAATATGATATCGATATTCGTAGTAGAGAGCAGGTAGATCGAGAGACGCAATTAAAAACTGTGCGTGAACAAGCGTTAAATAATATAAACAAAAGTGCCGACAAAACGAAAGCGCGTTATAACGTTATAATAAGAATCGTATTCCGGCAAATACTTATAACATTGGCGACATGGTCATGTTTGAGAAGACGCCGACAGTGAAGGGTTGTACCAACTTTCCAGTGGGAAGTTGGTACAACGTTACATTGGTCCTTTCAAAGTGGTTAAAGTCCTTCCCAACGATCGAAATGCAGTAAAATCGTTATCCAAAGACCGACGGCGGTTCCATGGAGTGGTCGCCAGTGATAAACTTAAACTATTTAAAGCACAACTCGTTGACTGACGTAAGTGTTAAACTATTTTGTTTAAAACTGTTTTATTTGAAATTGATTACTATTGCTTTTCTTTATTGATATGGTATTTCTTGATACATGCTTATTATGTAACATTTAACAATAAGTCAAGTACACATTAAGCAGGTGATGCTTAATTGTACCTCTGAACTTGGTGTATGTTATTGATTATTGATTCTGAATTTATTTTTATGACCTATCATTATGGCAAGTCAAGTATACATTGAGTGGATGATGCTCGATGGTACCTCTGAACTTGATTCTGAAATAATTTGGTTTGTGAAATGTGTTTTATAACTTCTTGAGTCCATTTGACGTTGAATTCTGCGCACTCTAAACAGCTTGTTGACTCCCTTGTGAGTACTCCAAGTAAATTTTTGTCGAGTCCCTATGACTTAGTGTGCACTCTGAAAATTAGTTTATCGAGTCCATTTGATAACGTCGTTTGCGCACTCGAAGTATGCGTGGAACCCTTTGAACATTGGACTTTGCGCACTCCGAACTAATTGTTGAGTCCATGAGGTTAAGACCTTTTGCGCACTCCAAATCGCTCTTGTTGAGTCCCTTGTGAGCACTCCATGAGCTTACGTCCATAGGATAATGATCTTTGACGCTCCACAGCAACAAAAAAAAAAGAGAGAGTTATGCTCTACCTGGATACATTAGACCAATAATATTCTTAATGTTTTTATTTTTGTTTTACATGTTTTCCTTGGCATTGACAATGAGAGGCCCGAGGACGTGCCTAGGTCAGCGATGGCCGAATGTTAAGACCGAATGTTTTGAACTTCATAAATCTGTCAAATAGTCAAAACAATGAAGTCATCATGTAGGTGGAAGGCGACCGTTGCCGGCACGAGCGGGTCGACATTAGAATATATAAGCCCACTGACTGCGACTGTAAACTGTTCTCGTGATGTGTAATTGTAAATTAGTTATTTTTCATTAAAAACACATAATTAAAGAAAAGGTGCTTATATATATATATATATATATATATATATATATATATATATATATATATATATATATATATATATATATATATATATATATATATATATATATATATATATATATATATATATATATATATATATATATGTAAGCGTTCAAGGGGTGTCTACCCTAAATAAAAGTAAAACTTCACTTTACAACCAATTTATTAACATTCGTTGTGTCAACAACTTAACAGAACGATCAATAGTAATTAACTAACTCGCGTATTATCGACTAAACCTGACAGGGCTACTCCGATTAACTTCGGGTCCGCCACGAACGCTTAGCATCTATAATCGTAAGAGGCGTCCTTCAGGGCTACTCTGCTAACATATATATACAGGGTGATTCAGCTAACCCGTTCATTAAAAGTTTATGAACTTTCCATTGTGTTGTAGGTTTGGGTAAATAAAACACGGAGTGAGGGGAGAAACGACAACTAACTATTTATTTTTGTGTGTTACAAATATAGAAATAAATAGCGTATTAAGATCAAAGTAGTTTACAGTAATAAATCGTCATTAAAGACGCCGCTAAGAAATCAAAACATACTGACTAATGGATTGACCTTAAACCAGTTATACATTTTGCTGATATCCAACACATTGGAATTCATTTTTTAAAATTTGGAATCAGGAGTTAGCGAGGACGATCTATTTAGCTAAAGTATTTCTGTTCTTCTGACACTTCCGGTTATACCGGAAGTAGTTATCAACTTCCTTATTTTAAATAGAACACCCAGTATATTATTACATTTTTGTATTACACTGCTGATTTTAAGTGAACTTTCTTAACAATTCCCTATACCTATCTTCAGCAGTTTTTGAGATATTTTAATTTTTTTGAAAAAATTAGGTTTTGTAGTATCCCATTGGAATGCTCGTCACTTATTTAAAACAAAAGTTATAATAGCAAATCTTAGGCTGTAGTTAGGCGGACTATTAAGCTTTCAGGTGATATGTAGTTTGATTTTTTATTATTTACAGGGTGTCCAAAAAATTGAGTTCATTCTGACAAATTTCAACTGCTCAAAAGTCAATTTTATTAAATGGAACACCCTGTATTTTATTGCTTTCTGTGATGGAGAATTAAGTGATATTTCAATCTGTATTAGGATTCCCTATACCTATCTGCTACCGTTTTCTTGCTATCGAGGTATTTTTTATTCTATACCATATTTTTCCATTTTATTAATTTATTTCTGACCAGCGGGCCATAAAAATAATACGCATTGTCTTAATTGTCAATGTAAACATCAGAGTAGATGTCAAAGTGAGAAATCTTACATAGTATTATAAATTATAACGTGTATTATGGAAATCCAACAGGAATATTCAAATGAAGACATATTAAATTTATTTTTCATTCATGGAGAATGTAAAAAAAATATTGAAAGGACTTGTAGTTTGTTTGATGAGAGATATCCACATTTACGACCTTTAAACAAAACTGCCTTCAAGAAAATAGAAGCAAATTTTAAACGATTTGGAACTGAAGTTACTAGAACACGCCCCAAAGATGTTACTGGTGATGAATGCAACCAAGTATATGTCTTGGCATATTTGAATGCAAATCCACATACGTCGATTAGAGCGGCGTGACAAGATTTGGGACTATCTTACTCGTCAATACAGAGAATTCTGGAAAAACATAAAATGCATGCTTTTTCCATTTTAAAACTGCAAGCTCTCCACCAAGGTGACCAGGTACAACGTGTGGCATTATGCGAAAGCATTTTATTAAAAACACAAGAAGACCCACACTTTTTTAACAAAATTATTTACACCGATGAGTCAAAATTTAACAGAGGAGGGATAATAAATAGGAGGAATTGGCATGTTTGGGCAGAACAAAATCCATGAATGGTGCGTGAAGGTAACTTTCAAAATACATTTAGTTTTAATGTTTTCTGTTTGATGATGGATGGCGTGTGTTTTGAAGTGTATGATGAAAATTTAAATTCTCGTAAATACCTAGAAATTCTTAGAACGGGGGTTTCAAATTTTTTGGAAAATTTGCAACTAAATATTCTAAATACGTGTTGGTACCAAATGGATGGCGCTCCAGCCCACTCAACCCTTGAAGTTTACCATGAGTTAACAAATATGTTTGAAGATCGCTGGTTTGGGCGTAATGGTCCGGCTCTATGGCCTCCCAGATCACCCGATCTAACAACCCTTGATTTTTTTTATGGGGCCATATCAAGAGTAAAGTCTACTCAACGCCCGTCAATACCAGAGATGACTTATTACATCGAGTTAGAACTGCCTTCACCGAACTAGATGAAGGAATGGTATTGAAATCTACGACCGTTAAGATTAATAAACGAGTTTTATTGTGCTTAGAACACAACGGACGGCACATAGAACAGTTGTTACACCAATAAGACCCAATTGTTAACATTTAGTTATTATTGTTATTATGTTTTATTGTTTAGGCTAATGTAAGTTCCAAATCGTTTAAAATATGCTTTTTATTCATGATGATTTTTTTTGTTCAATAATTTTGCACCATTGTTTATGATAAGAAATTTATATAAATGTTATGTTGTTTTAATTTTCATGGCCGGCTGGTCAGAAATAAATTAATAAAATGGAAAACTATGGTATCGAATAAAAAATACCTCGATAGCAAGAAAACGGTAGCAGATAGGTATAGGGAATCCTAATACAGATTGAAATATCACTTAATTCTCCATCACAGAAACAATAAAATACAGGGTGTTTCATTTAAGAAAATTGACTTTTGAGCAGTTGAAGTTTGTCAGAATGAACTAAATTTTTTGGACACCCTGTAAATAATAAAATATCAAACTACATATCACCTGAAAGCTTAATAGTCCGCCTAATTACGGCTCAAAATTTGCTACTATAGCTTTTGTTTTGAATAAGTGACGAGCATTCCAATGGATACTACAAAACCTAATTTTTTCAAAAAAATTAAAATATCTCAAAAACTGCTGAAGATAGGTATAGGGAATTGTTAAGAAAGTTCACTTAAAATCAGCAGGATAATTCAAAAATGTAATAATAATACTGGGTGTTCTATTTAAAATAAGGAAGTTGATAGATACTTCCGGTATAACCGGAAGTGTCAGAAAAGCAAAAAAACTTTAGTTGAATAGATCGTCCTCGCTAACCCCTGATTCCAAATTTTAAAAAATGAATTCCAATGGAAAGTTCATAAACTTTTAATGAACGGGTTAGCTGAATCACCCCGTATATATATATATATATATATATATATATATATATATATATATATATATATATATATATATATATATATATATAGTGATATTCAAAAGTCCCCTCCCCCCCTCTTATCTTTTTAACGATTATACATAAACTAGTGAAATTTGGTAACTGAATATTAAGGGTTGTAAACTTCCCTACTAGTGATGATAGATGACGTATGCGTCAAAGATGACGTCACAAGGTCATTGTGACCAATAATTTTAAATGGAATGCTATGGCAAGCGACACCTCTTTTAAAAGGTATCGAAAAAACCTATTCAATGATACTAATATTGTTTGTATTTATGGTAGTTTTGATGGATTAAATCAGTAATCAGTAAACTTGGATAATAATTTTAATTACAGATTCAAGAATCAGTACCTACTTATAGTAATTGTTCGAAGTGAGCTCCATCTACTTCCTGACAGTAAAACATCCTATTGCGAAGCTCTTCTCGTACTTTTTCAAATGTGTCTGCGGAAATAGCCCTACATTCTGTAACAATACGTTGTTTTAAAACATCAATATTGTCAGGCTGAGTGGCGTAAACCTTCGATTTAAGATACCCCCACAGAAAAAAATCTAAAGGTGTGAGGTCCGGTGATCGAGGCGGCCATTCCATTGAACCTCGTCGTCCAATCCATCTACCAGGATATTCTTCATCCAAATACCGTCTTACTGCACCGTAATAGTGTGGAGGAGCACCATCCTGTTGGAATGTTATTTCCAAAATGTCGAATTCATCTTGATTATCTTCCAAAATTTCAAGGATTAACGGTTCTATTGCATTTTGCAACATCTGCAGATACACCTCATCGGTTAAGTTGGTATTTAAAAAAAACAGGCCCAACGATGTGGTTTCCCAGTATACCTGCCCAAACATTGACCTTCTCGGGATACTGAGTATGTGTTTCACGAAACGTGAGGATTTGCGTCACTCCAATATCTCACGTTTTGTGTATTTACATTTCCATTTAGATAGAAAGTGCTTTCGTCACTAAAACAAATTGTTTTGACATAGTCTGGCTGTTGGTTAATTTTAATCTCCATATTTTCACAAAATTGCAGTCTTCGGTCTGGATCGTCGTCTGAGAGTTGATGAACCATTTTTAATTTGTATGGGTGAAATTTGTTTTTTTTTCAACACCCTGTGCACTGTACTTTGACTGACTTCACAGGTTGATGCAACTTGAGTTGTTGAAGAAGTAGGATTTACTATTACTTCTGTCAGTATATCAATTTTTTTCTCATCAGAAATTTGTGGTCTGCCAGATCGTTTTGCATCATTAATACTACCCGTTGTTTTAAACTAACGAAGAAGCTCTCTCAAATAAGTCCTCAAAACTGGGCGATCGGGAAACCTTTCATTAAAAATGCGTTCTGCTGCATGAATATTTTCTCCAGTTTCACCAAGTATTAGGATCGCTGCTACTTTATCACCTAAAACATGTACCATTTCTCTTCTTGAAGCACTTAAACGTTCAGCTCACAACAGTTTAACAAATTATTGAATGTACAAATATTTTAAAATTACCACAAGGTACTAAAACAGTTAAACGTTCGATCAACAATACACAAATTATTAAATGTATAAAAACTTTGACAGCTAAAAAAACATCAAATTGGGGAGACTTGCAAAAACGTCAGATTATTTACTATCCAACTATCCAGTGGCGGAGCTTGAATTTTAAATTTTATTATTAACTGATTTAATTCATCACAGCTTTGCGGTTTTTAAAAGCCAGTTGTCAAAACTGCCGTAAACAGACACAATATTAGTATCATTGAATAGGTTTTTTCGATACCTTTTAAAAGAGGTGTCGCTTGCCATAGGGTTCCATTTAAAATTATTGGTCACAATGACCTTGTGACGTCATCTTTGACGCATACGTCATCTATCATCACTAGTAGGGAAGTTTACAACCCTTAATATTCAGTTACCAAATTTCACTAGTTTATGTATAATCGTTCTAAAGATAAGAGAGGGGGAGGGGACTTTTGAATAGCACTGTATATATATATCCGCCGTGGACTCTTGAGTTTCGAGTGTCTCCATAACAAGATGGTTCTGGACGGAGCCTATAAAGTTATCAGGAGTTGGGATCCCCTTCTCTGCATGGTCCGAGATCACGAACATGAAGGTATAGGGGCATTTTTATTTAAAGCAGCACGTAGAGCAGCCGATGATCTCGGTCTTGTCTTCAACACCGAACGGGCCAATCACTCTGTCATCGAGTTGAAATCCGTTCGGTTAAAAGCCCAAGTAAAAGCTGCAAAGAATTGAGAAGTTCTGCTGTTTCACAAGGATAAGCTTCACAAGGGTAAGAAGGGGTCTTCTATTAGAATATGGAAGCCCTGAGCTTATCCGAAAGGCTGACCTTTGCTTTCTTAAGGTCAGCCGGGCTAAATTCAGAGACCATTCAGGTCTCTGACCGTTCAGGTCAGGGATTCATCACAGCTGCCAAGATGGTGTATTTAACACGCTCGTCTATCGGAGTCATGTCATGGGTATGGAGGTCCCTGATGTCAGCTGCAGGGCCTGCCGCAGGGCACCGGAGACATTGATGCATTTACTGTCGGCTTTCTCGGTATATGCAGTCTCGGCCTATATCCATAGACACAATGCAGTGTTACGGGTGCTTTATTATCATTTAAGGCACTCGTATCAGATAGACGGACACCAGTGCTGCCTCTCGCTCCGAGGGATATTGAGTCCGTTGTGGAAAACGAGAAGTGCAGAATATATTGGAACTATTCGTTTACCACCGTCAGGCAAATACAAGCCAACAAGCCTGACGTAGTCCTCCTCGACCACCAACTCATGACAATGTTCGTCATCGAGTTATCCGCACCCGGTGATGGTAACATTATTTTGAAAGAGGTGGAGAAACGCACAAAATATCGAGACTTAATCTTCGAACTCCGCAGACTCTATCCAGATCATTCTGTTAAACTTAAGGTACTGAATGTAGGAGCGCTTGGTGGAGCGAGAGATACATTGCTTTCAGAATTAAAGAGCATACCGGCATGCCGAAACTCGGCAGAAATCTTAGCCGGTGGCATGCAGAAGGTCGTAATTCTCGGTTCGCTTCGTCTACTTAGGGTACACGACTCGGCCCAGTGATTATTGGTATTACCAGCGTACCTTCTGTGTGAATCAGAGCCACAGAAAGGGGTGACTGGCTTTTAGTAAAAAAAAAATATATATATATATATATATATATATATATATATATATATATATATATATATATATATATATTTATTTATGTATTTTATACTAAAATTTATTTTGATAATTATACAGAAGTTATAAAAGTGTTGAAAACACTTATCAAAATTTTCCTACCCCCCTACTTTCGAGGGTACTGAACACGAATCTGATTTCAGTTTCATCTGCTCAGAGACAGTTTTCGAGAAAATGGTTTTTTCACTTTTCCGCACGAGAGGCACTTTTTCTTATCAAATAACTTTCACTTCACACTACGTAGATAGCTAATATTAATACGAATAGATGCTACAACACTTCCTTTATACATATCATATATTAAACCCTCATAAAACCTATTATTTATTACAATTTTCTTAATTTCCTTTAAATGTTTACAATTCCGATACAATTGTCGTCTATTGTAATATTTTTAATCGTGCGCCCTCTATATGAAACCACATGTACTGATTAGTATAGGGAGCTTCAAAAGTTAACTATGAATATTAGCAACTAAATACGCTGTTCTTTTGAAGGAACCTAACCTCACCTAGCCTAACCTATAATACTGTAACAGTTTAACTGGCAGTGACTCCTACATAATATCAAAACACTATCACTACGAAGTGTACATACAAATTTTATGCAGTTATTAAGCTTTTAAAATAAACTCAAGCTTCCGCTTCAAGAAATGGAGTACCGATCGACGTGTCGTCTAAATTGAAAGAGCGAACCACACTGAACGCTCGAAACAGTGCGGAAGGAGTGGAAAGCTACTTACGTTTTCTCCGAGTAGCTTCGATGTTTGAAAATATTTGGAGATTATTTCTCACTGGCAGTCACGTGCTTAAACATAACCGTAGCATTCGGTACTCTCTCCGATATTCGGCGTTTAAAATGGAGCTCTCAGTCAGCTGTAATAAAGAAAATGTACTTTCAACACCGAAACGCAAATGTGTGCATTTAACGTCCCAGGAACGTGAAATGATTTGCCGTGTTTACGAGGGAATTATGGCACATAACCTGAGGTAATCGATAGTTGATGGAGTGAAACTGTGTAGTGGTTTAACTTAAGTGTCAGTTAGGACTGTATATCGGTGTTTAAAGGAGCTGAAGAAGGAAGAGTCAATGCTTCTTGCAGCGGCAACTAACAATAAGGAAGCGAGGGGCAGAAAGGAGATAGTTTTGGATGAAGACACGTGTCATATGCCTCTCTCCGAAAATGAGTACTTCTATGAGTAACCTCGGTCCGTGACGCGATTCGTTCCCCGCTCTGCACGTCCATTTTGAAGCGCGTCGATAGTATTGACTCGATACAGGCACTCTCTGACCTGCCTCTTTCTCAGTCGTTCGTTTCGCTTGGTGATCTCCACATCACAGAGCCAACGCGCATCAATATCCGCCGTCTACTCCAGTCTTCGACTAGATTCTGTAGCGAAATTTCTGGTTAACTGTGCTTCACACAGATATTACTAACCAACAACAAAAATCAACAAAAAGTCGTCGCACTCGACGCATTTACCGTCGGCGATCACGATCGCCACGTGGCCGCGCCATTTTATTGCCGCCGATCCACGCCACGTAAGCGTCCATCGCGATTGGTAGCGGTCTTTCACCGCGTATCAATCCACCGATTTAATAAAGGCTTCGTAGAATGCCCAGGTGAGTTATTTAATCAAGTACTTCATCGTCTCCGAGGATCATTAGACGCTGGGGTGACGCCATCTTGGGATTTCATCATCGTCACGTGGTCATCAGCCCGGCCTACGCCGCAATTTCGAACCGTCTCAGGTTCGCCGTAGTTTCGAACCGACCCAGGTTCGCCGCAATTTTGAGCCATTTTCCGTTGTTTGGACTTGTGCTTCGCCAGTGATAAGTGCCAGGAGTTCCAGCTAGGGTTGTATCGCCCTAGTTACGTTAACACGAGGATTTTTGGTGAGTAATCTCTTTTTGTACCCATTTGAACACGTGTTTTTATTTCTTCCAGGATCAGTACCGGGAAGAAGACCTGCAACTAGGTGCGACATTGCACTAAGTCCCCTAGCACCTACATATAGGGGTTACGACCACTGATTACCACCTACCGCTAGTCTAGGCGTGCCATCTCTGCTTCTTGGACGTGTACATGAAACACTGTTCGTACTTGAAGTGGATATTGTCGACGTCGCGTGCCCGCCTCTTCATAGGAGGCTCCTTCTCTCGCTCCGTCATTCTCTTCCATATCGGTTTCATCCCCTCGGGGTGAAAGATGGTAGGTGATGGGGTGCCCGTGTACGGAGTACGAAGGATTCCTCTACGACTCAACGTACACGTCGCTCTTCCGGGATCATCCCCTTCACGTCGTGTCCCTGGTCGACGTGACGCGGCGTTGCCAACAATTGCGCTCCCGATGATGACATCGGGGTGGACGTCCTTGGCGCCCGCTGGGATGCCTCCTGGATCCGGCTGGCCGCGCTGCTGCTTGGTACAAGCACGGACCGCTGTTGGTTGGCGCTGCTTGGTGTTTGGGTAGGTTTCCGTTCCCTTCCCGTTGCGTGGGGGTGCATTCCTTGGGCAGCAGTAGCCGGGTCTCGCTCGGGCTCCGCTGGCTTCCTGCCGCTGCGCGTTTCCATCGTTGGATGCGTTCATTACTTTCAAATTTCCGACCGTACCTCGTATATCGATCTTTTTGATATACCTCGTATGAATATAAAAATATATAACCAATGGGCGGATCGTAAATATGGTTATTGATCGGTACGGGATAGACAATTTATAAATAGACAATTTCTTTCTCAGACAATTTATTTATAAATTCGAACCTTCGCTTTATTAAACCTACCTGTTTTAATATGCTACGTTAAAGCCTACTGGGGACAGGAATCTATCTGCGAGTGGTATTCCGGGGGGGTCTCTTCACAGTGTTGAGCAGTAGGGCTTGCAAGCTAGGGAATTAAAATGGAACAGACTTACCCCAATCCAATTCGTCTAGTTTGACCACCCTATTGGCCTCCGGTCGTATCTGCTAACAGGCGCACACTCCCGGCGCTTCAACGGCGATCCCCGACTCGGGACCTAGGAACCGTCGACTCACGTCGCGACGTTACACTGACGCACACAGTCGATGGCGAACGTGCAAAAACGCTATACAGTTTAAAGTACGCGGAAGTTTAGTTCGCTTAGGTCCCTCGGAAGAATGAAAATAGGCGCGGACGGGCGTGAGCCCTCGTCAATTCAACGGAATGGAACCGTGGGTTTCAGTACCCCTTTACAAGGTACTCGATGTTGGCTGAACGGTTAATTAAAACCTCTTTTGTTTGAAAGTAAGAACCTTCCGTTAGGGAAATATTTTATGGGCAGGGCCACATAAAATATCCAGGTCGCAAGTCTTACTGAAAATCTTAGCTTTGTGTAAGTAAACACGTATATTGGATATAGGTCACTCGAAGCGCTGCTAAGCAAGGTTGAATTCGCCAAAATCTCCGGAATTTATACTCTCCGATCCAGCTCCGTCGTACAAGAGATCGTGACGTCACAGATGGCATGATCGCTTGATGGGGTCGATCTGAGTATACCCAGAGGGACGCGACGTGGCGAATATGTCACTTCGAGCAAAAGTATAAATTGAATCGAGGTCCAGGATTCCGTTTCCTCGACAATATCTCTTCCGAGGGGCGCCGGTTAACATGTATTAGGTCGGGATCCTCCGAAGCCAACGTGGGAAAGCGCGGCAAGCCGCACTACGTTTGGAAGCCATCCGCGTATTTCGTACGTTCCCCCAGGTTCATAGTCCATATCGAGTACCTCAGGCGAGGCTAACGCTTGTATGGATAACCAGCGGGAACACTACTTCGCCGAAGCCATGAAGACAAGGAGCGGTCGGGTTTTAGGAGCCCCTAACGCTCGACGCTCGACGCACGCCGGTGTCGACCTCAACACCCAACCTCAACGAGGGAATAACCAGCCAGCGGGTCCTTCCACCAGCTAGGCCGCGGACAATGGCATCGAGGATAATGGGAGGCCTCAATAAACGCTACGAGGAGAGGAGCCTCGACTAAGTGGGGCGGCGCTTAGCCGCGAGGCCCTCCGCGACGAGGGCGTGGGCTCCAGGAGTTCGCGAATGGCGACTCCCATGGGCCGCGTCGACTCGATCCGCGACCAGGAGAGGCTGATACTACCAGCCGCCGCGCCCCGCGGCGACGAGGGAGAGGAGGATCGACGACACACGAAATATGCCATTCGTCGATTAATCCATAGTTTTTTTTTATCGAAACGAGCTGCTAACCTTTAAGAAAATTCAAGTCGCAGTCGCCGATAATGATAGCCTTCCCCATATTTCAAGCAGAGTACTGAGGCGTACCATTTGTGACTTAAATTTTCGGTTTTTACGGCGTAGTCACAAAAATGCACTTATAGACAGTAATGAAATTGTTATGTGGCGAAGAAAATATTTACAGAAGATTCGGCAACTTCGAAGTGAAGGAACAAAAATTTATCATATGGATGAAACGTGGGTGAACGAGGGACATGCAGTTTCTAAAGTGTGGCAAGACTTGAACATTACCAATCGACGGGAAGCGTTCTTGGAAGGGTTCTCGGCGAGATTAAAGGCTCGTGCTGGGAAGGGGCGTCGAAGATAATTACCCATGTTAACATTTGAGTCCAAGAAAACGGGCGATTACCACGAGGACATGAATAGTGCGCTTTTCGAAAAATGGTTCGTAACCATTTTAGCAAAAATAGAACCTGGCTGTGTTGTCATGGACAACACGCCGTATCATAGCCGACGGTTAGAGAGCCTACTCACTTCAGCGTGACGCAAAGGCCAACTTATGGATTGGCTAACATAAAAAAATATTCCATATGGGGACACATTCCTCAAAGTACAGGTTTTAGAAATTGCGCGCGCACACAAAAAGCAGTATGTGAAGTATGTAGTGGATGAAATGGCTCGCGCGCACGGGGATCCGGTGTTGCACTTACCGACATACCATTGTGAATTGAACCCTACTGAACTGGCTTGGGCGCACGTAAAGGGCGAAAGAATACCACTTTCAAATTACCTCAAGTAAAGCCGATATTCCACGAAGCTATTGCCTATGCCTATCCGCTCGGACACGGTTTTCGAAAAAATGAATTTTCCACTTTTCCGCATGAGGCCATTTTTTCTATCAAATAACTTTCACTTCACACTACATAGATAGGTAATATTAATACCAATAGATGCTACACCACTTTCTTTACACATATCATATATTAAACCGTCATAAAACCTATTAGAAACTTTAGATGTTTAATTACTTCAAATGTATACAATGACTTGCAGTTGTCGTCGTCCATTGTAATCGTAATTTATCGTACGCCCTCCGTGTCGTTCGATGAAACTACATACATACAGAGAGGCTCCAAAAGCTAACTTTGAATATTAACAGCTAAATACGCTGTTATTTTGAAGGATACTAACCTAATCATAATAAGTAGACAGTCAGGTTAGGTTATATTAGGTTACTATCCTTCAAAATAACAGCGTATTTAGTTGTTAATATTCAAAGTTAGCTTTTGGAGCCTCTCTGTATGTATGTAGTTTCATCGAACGACACGGAGGGCGTACGATTATAATGGACGACGCCAACTGCAAGTCATTGTATACATTTGAAGTAACTAAACATCGAAAGTTTCTAATAGGTTTTATGACGGTTTAATATATGATATGTGTAAAGGAAGTGTTGTAGCATCTATTGGTATTAATATTAGCTATCTATGCAGTGTGAAGTGAAAGTTATTTGGTAGAAAAAATGGCCTCATGCGGAAAAGTGGAAAATTCATTTTCTCGAAAACTGTGTCCGAGCGGATGAAACTGAAGCCAGATTCGTCTCCAGCACCCTCGAAAATAGGGGGGTATGAAAAGGTTCGTAAGCATTTGCCCAGGAACACTTCTTGTATACAATTACCAAATTAAAAATCGCAGTATCTTTTAAGAACGTTTACTTTTGATGGATCAAATTTTCTCGCGTTTTCGAAGATTTGATATATTACTATAATTAGTTTTACATTCCATGCACACAATTTTCTGCGATTGGTCCATTTTTAATATTGATGTTTTAGATCTACAAACAAATCGAATAAAAAGTACATTGTTATGACTTAGGTTAGGTATTCATAAAAACCCAATTTTTAAAGTTACATAAGAATACGCTTACCTAAGACAACTAAAAAAATAAATTACAAGCCTTCAACTCACCAATAATTTCTATAATATATGAATTTAAAACTGTTGCAAAATACATTTAATTATGAAAGTTCGAATGGTTCATACCATAGATTATTAAAAGTTCAAACACAACATCTACGGATGGTTTAATTTAAACCATTTAAACTGCCGAGCAAGAAAGAAATGCAAATGACAAAAATAACCGAGTGCGCCTGAACGCCAAACCGTACTACTCGGGATCGCCAGTTACGAATTGTCTGTAGACACGGAGGACAAACTAGTCAAGAAGACTAGTGAGTAGTTCTCTAGTCTTCTTGAAACTAGTAATATGTGTGTTAAACTGGTAACGTACTATAACTGTCTATTTACTATAGTTATGTTTGGTTAGGTTAGGTTCCTTCAAAATAATAGGGTATTTATTTAGTTCAGTTAATATTCATAGTTAACTTTGGAGCCCCCCGTATACTAATCAGTACATGTGGTTTCATATAGAGGGCGCACGATTTAAAAATATTACAATGGACGACAATTGTATCGGAATTGTAAACGTTTGAAGGAAATTAAGGAAATCGTAATGAATAATAGATTTTATGACGATTTAATATATGATATGTATAAAGGAAGTGTTGTAGCATCTACTCGTATTAATATTAGCTATCTACGTAGTGTGAAGTGAAAATTATTTGATAAGGAAAGTGGCATGTATTGCGGAAAAGTAAAAATCCATTTTCTCCAAAACTGTCTCCGAGCGGATGAAACTGAAACCAGATTCGTGTTCAGCACCTTCGAAAATAGGGGGGTAAGAAAAATTTGGTAAGCATTTTCAAGACCTTATCACTTATGTACATGTAATTACCTTTATTTTATAGCATAGGTGTTATGAACTGTATTAACTACATATGTTACAGGTTTTATTATTATTATTATTATTATTATTATATAGTGTTATTAGTGTTTGGACATGACGTTGTGACGAAGTTGAGTTTGAACAACATCTTGATAGGAGGGGGAAATAAACACTTCATTTCCATAGAATACATGTACAACATTGAGCATATTTACATGCTTCATTCATAGTTCACACTTTTTCAATCCTTGAAGTCTCGTAGTTCGTATGAGTTACCGGCTAACTGGCTTTTAGATCACTTGCATTTTATTATTAAACGTAGTGTGTGCGTTAAAGATGAATAAAAATGCGGTTAAAAGCAAAGAAAATAATGCTAAATATTTAAAAGTGACTCCTAGTCCTAGTTTCTGGTCACCTTTAAACGATCATATTGGCTTACCTAACAAGACACCAAAATGTACGTGGCATAGAAATATCGATAGAAAAACGACCCCACACACCGTACGCGATTGGTAATTCTTTTTTTTTTTTTTTTTTTTTTTTTGAAATCCTGCTTTCGGAAATGCTTTAGAATATAAAAAATATTTATTCAACATGCAAATTAAATTATTACTTCATATTTAATGTCAAATGTTTATACTAATATTTACTAAATTCATTTACTTTAGGAGGCGAACAGCAAAGATATTACCTAATGTACTTTCAGCAATTGGAAATACGCCGATGATAAAACTGAATAAGATACCCCAAGCAGAAGGTTTAAAATGTGATGTTTGTAAGTTAAAATTATTACTGCATGTTTAGTTAAAATGCAATATTCACTTTTAAAATCGAAAATGGATACTGCATAAATTTTTACATATAAAATTAATTTCTTTAAGAACAATTGTAGGCTGATTTGAATCTCGGTATTCTAAATTTTTGTTATCGAGTTAATACAGTACAATATCTTTACTTATGAATATATTTAAGTAGTCACTATTTAATTCATTGTGCTAGCTGTTAATGTTAATCCAATCTTCAATGCATATGCATTGCCATTTGAAAATGATCTACAGAATAGAAATAACTGTTCGTCAAAAAAAAAACAGAGAAGTCAATGATAGAAATGCAAATTAATTCATAATAAGAAGCAGTCTGATCACAAGAATAGTGTTTTGTTGTAAAAGCATCAATGACCATTATTAGCGAAGTTGTAAATATCTCGAGTACCAATTTTTGATAAAAAAAAATATTTTCGAGAGGATGAAAGTAATGAATTGATTGATATGTCAAGATAACACTTTTTATTACGTCAATAACCCATTCTTAATTTCACAGTAATCATCTTTTCACTTCGGCCTAAATTAACATAAAGTTAAGTTATGTGAATCTTATCATAAATTATAATAATTTATTATAACGTCTACCATAACTTATGATGGATCGGATAATGCTGTTTATATTCTAAATTAGTTTTACATTTCTAATAAAAATTTTGGATAATCTGGATAATTTTTTTTACTGTTTAGTAAATATATTAAGTTCGCATGTTCTTATAATAATAGATGACAGCTGAGATTTCACAAATCATTATGAGAGTTCAACAAATTTTAAATATACAGTATGATATATCCTGTATCATATTCTCCTATAATGTCATTTATACTGTGGTATGGACTGGGGCTAGTATTAGGTTTCATTGTATGCTTCGATTCGAGAGTTTGGCACTTTTGTAGAGTCCAAAGAAATAGTGAATAACCTAGACAGAAATTAGGTAGCTCTTGATTCCATTAATTTTTCAAAGGAATTAACTTTTATATTAAACGGTGCAGTAAATTGACAGAACTGTTAGTATTAGTCAGCGGAGTATTTTGATTAGATATGGATGACATGTACACAATATCCGTAAAGTGTTGGGATAACTATAATCAGCAACTATATTATGGGTCAAACATTTATTGGAGGGAATTATAGAGTTAAAAATACATTTAAATCTCATCAGAGCTGAAGTCTTCGGGCAAACATATCCAAATGCATTAAATCCGATCCTACTGAGTGAAACTATTTGGCTTCAATAAGGTGAGACAACATTCCATTATGCTGTGATAATAAAATATTCAAACAAAACTTTTTCTAATAAATGGGTTAGATGAAGAAGTGCTATTGAGTAGGCAACTAGATCACAAGATAGTAGATAACAAGATTTTATGCCATGGGGTTGTCTTAAAAATAAACTATATGCAACAAGGCCAGATAATTTTCACTGAAAAAACACAGAAACAAGGTATATTTGATCCAATGTTATAGAAATGAGTTTTACTACAGACCATTTTATCATCAAGTAGTAGAGAACATTTTGAATATTTATTTTAATGTATTATACTTCAGTAAACAAAGTTTTTAACAATTTCACAGTTTTGCCTGTATTTCAGCCTGTAACTATCTAATCAATGGGTTAAATCACGAGAACTATATGTTGACATCAAATCATCAGCTCTCTTCTTTTTCATAAATCTAATCTGTCAAAAATAATTTTATTTCAGAAATGGTTTCCACCCTGTATTCAATCTAGCTTAGCCTGTCTTTAACCAATTAATTTTTGTTTATGTTTTTTTGGTGAATATATCATTTTTCTAGATAGCCATAACAGCACTAATTCCAGATAACCATACTAGTTACTAGTTCCAGATAATCATAATAGTAGGAAGATGTCATTAAACAGTGCCTGTAAAATATGCATGTACTGGATTTACATATGACTATACTAGAATTATAATTAATAAAAAATTAAATACCCTATTATATATAATACTACAATGTATATAAGTTTATTGAAGCATTTGAAATTAAATGTTGCATTTGCATTGATTTATATGTTAAAAATAAATTCTCACTATATATTTCATCAGATTCCAGTTATTCGAATTTGTCTTAAAACATAAAGAATAGATAGTAAATTGCATAATTCAATTGTAATATATCCATCATTATTAATTTTTTTTTAACGAATAACCCTTTATTATACTAATTTAATATCTCTAAATAAAGCAAGATTTGTATAAAATATACTGTGAGGAACCAGCAAAAAAAACCTTCTCAATTAATAATATTTTACATCATTTGCAAAGCGTTATTTCGGCGAATATTTAATGGTGTTTATATTGAACTGTCCTGGGAACATTCCTTGCCTATTTATATTTTAGTTTTAAAAAACTTTTTCCATTTACATGTTATTTAGATAGTATTTTGTAGTCCATACATTCAATATTCAATAGCAGAAAACATGAATCAGACTGTAAGACAAAGAAGGTCATTAAAATTAATCTCAATTACATAAAAAATAGTTAACAACTGATCTAAAACTCTTAAATATCTATGAATTGTTAACGCAAACAATGAATTTTGCAAATACATTCAATTTACATTACAATTCTAAGTTAATTTGAATATTTCCCAGTTTTTACATTGTAGATAAATTGTACATCTTATTTTGATTAACAGTAAATACTAAACATCTAAAATATAAAAAGTATTGAACAGGATTGACAGGCTTTATACCTTTTTTAATTTTAAAATTCTTGAGAATACAATTTGTTTGAGACTATTAAGCTAACTAGAAATTTGTCAGCTGAAATAAGGAAATAATAATGTGTAATAGTATCAATTAATGTATGTGTATCGATTAACGAATATACCTAATATAATTTCAAATATGCAAATAAACAAAAACAATTAAAAAAACTGTGTCAAACCTTTGGCAATAAGTGCCCAAACACTTGTTTGTATGGTTTTTATTAATATTTATTTAATGTATTTAAATATTTTAATAATTCTTGGGGCATATAGCAGAGCATTTATTTTATGCTGAAATATATAAGAAATTATGTAGTTATAACTTACAACTTCTATGACTTGAATGGAATTAGTGTTCAAATTAAGAAGTTATAGTTATAGACACTATATTGTTATATGATATTATTTTATAGAAATAACAAAGCTTGACTAATAGTACCATGCCTGAATATAAATAAACTAGAAATGTATGTTGCAAAGAGCCAAATTTTTCCCTTATATTGTACAAATATGTAACAATAAATCTGTAAAAGCACAATATGCTCTTTTTTCTTTATTGAAATAAGACCTACATGGTACAGATTTTTATTTATTATGTAATTGAATTAAGAAACATAAAGTTTATGCTCTTTATAATTATAATTGAGTAACATTAAAATACACATATATATTACATAATTGATCAATTATTTCATATTTACGGTATTCTTGCTTAATTTCTTATCAAAATATTTATTTTTTAACTGGAGTTACATAAATCAGTCTTTCTTATCAATGTTATAATTTATAATAAACTTCAATCATAAATGATTATATTAAAAGTAATTTATCTTTCTAAAAAATATTTTTCATGATAGATTATCATTAAAGTTACGAGGGCTTCTGATGTTAATTAATAGATAAATAAACATTATCGTAAAATCATGAATATTATTTATATATATTTGATAAATATATATAAATCAGTAATTGATAAATATGTAAAACCGATTTGAAATTAATTAGAGGAACTATGGTCTGAATTCAAAATGTTTCATGAGATAGTGGTTGACATCTATACAATTTAGCTAGATAGATATATAGTTTATTTAAATTTATGTTAAAAACCTATAAGGGAATCAAGTCGAGTACAGAATAACAAAAATATGACAAACATTAAACAGATATATAGACGTATAGAAAAACATACAAACTACAGGTATATTACAAACAAGACTAACATATACAAAAAAGCGTTCTATAGGTAAAAGTTATGCGTATATATAAAAAAACTAAATAAATGATAAAACCTAATAATAAAGAACAGGCTAAAATATATAAAACTATCATAGAAGTAATAAATCTAAAAAACAAAGGGATACATATTTTAAAACTGATTTTTTCAATGATTTTCTACTGTAATTATACAGTGGAACTATAGGTTTATTGCAATAATAACAATGTTCACAGATCCTTTTTTAATGATCTTGTGTGAAGAACTTTCATATTATTTAGTAATTTATTGTAGTGTTTTATAATACCATAGAGTACATTTTTTGTACAATTTTAACAGGTGTTCTCTATTTTTGTGAAATGTAAATGTTTTCTTTCAGATTTTTAAATAAAAAATTCTTAAATTAATTAATTAAATTCTATCACAAATATTATTTTGAAAAATGTAATTTGTTATTTTGTACTATTGTTATTATCGTATTTTGTAAAATATAATAAATATTATTTATTGATCTAATTTTAATGAATTTTGTATTTTTCTGTGTATAGTGATATTTTGTGTACAGGTTATGTAAAAGCAATTAAAAAAAAAGTGATGCTAGGGTATATTCTAATATTATAATATAATTATAAAAGTTCATCAGTAACATATAAGTCGGAAATCGAGAAAGGAACCACCAAACCGCCAAGCGGTTATCAAAGTAGTTCCCGAATAGCAAAGTATATTACAAAAATATTACATAATCGCTCTAGGAAACAACTACTCCTCGGGCTAAAGCCCTGCCAGGCATTGAATTATACCTAGAAGCGATCCTCGGCCCCTTTGTCGTGTTTCTGCACGATCAGATAAGGTTTCAAAAATAAAACCCGTTAACCCGCCACAGGTAGGATTCGACATCTGTCCCGGATCGGAACCGAACGACATACAGCTGTTTCGAACTTATTAGTTCTCATCAGTACACGGTACGCCGATCCAGGACAAATGCCAAATGAACTCTATGGGGGGGTATACATCTTTATCGATACGATCTCTGTCAGTAACATATAAGTCGGAAATGTATACCCCATAGAGTTCATTCGGCATTTGTCCTGGATCGGCGTACCGTGTACGGCACTGATGAGAACTAATAAGTTCGAAACTGTGGCGGGTTTTATTTTTTGAAACCTTATCTGATCGTGCAGAAACACGACAAAGAGGTCGAAGATCGCTTCTAGGTATAATTCAATGCCTGGCGGGGCTTTAGCCCGAGGAATAGTTATTTCCTAGAGCGATTATGTAATAACTTTGCTATTCTGGAACTAATTTGATAACCACTTGGCGATTTGGCGGTTCCTTTCTCGATTTCCGACTTATATGTTACTGACAGAGATCGTATCGATAAAGATGTATACCCCATAGAGTTCATTCGGCATTTATCCCGGATCGGCGTACCGTGTACGGCACTGATGAGAAGTAATAAGTTCGAAACAGCTGTTTTTAAATAGAAATTTTAAATATAATTTCTATTTAAAAACAAGCTCCAAAGTTTCCTCTGATTATAAGAAGAGACGTGTAGTTTCAAATAGATGGTACACCACCACATTTAGGAATTTCTATCTAGAATTTCGTGAACACCAGTTATTCAAGATGTATTGATCTTTGTGGTTCTGTTGCATGACCACTTAAATCACCCGACCATAATCCTTCAGATTATTATTTCTAGGGGTCCTTGAAAAATTTATTGTATGTCCAAATTTCAAATATCAGAGAAAAATTATGGGAGAATACTCAGCAGACTGCTTAACAGTTACATGAAGGAATAAGTGTAAAGTAAATATTCTTCATCTTATCACTTCTGGGTGGATTGAGTAGCCCAGTAGTATGTTGCCGGTCCCAAGCCCGGAAGAAACAGGAGGGTTAGAGGGCCAGGTTAGCTGCCTACCCTCTGTAAAAATAGATCCAGCTCATAGTACCGACAATATTCATCGAAAGAGGAACAGGTCATAGACCTACTTTGGAAGAAGAAGGGCATTTTGAAAATATCGTTGATTCAACATTTATGAAATAATATAAGTTTGTAATTGTATTATGAATTTAAATCTGTTTATTTACTATTTATAATTTCATAGGCTTGTTAATTGGGAAACAATAAAGATTGGCCTATCACTTTTGCGTTTCCTAGTCTAAGAATTAAGTTTACTTTATATCTCAAAAATTTTAATATAATTATATTGAACACCTTGTAGAACAAAGCACAGTTTAGAGTAGATTTAGAGTTATTCTCTTTTTTTTTCCTTTCTTAACCTTGAGTAATTCAAGATCCTTCCATGAAATGTATCGAACTGGAATTTATAACAGCTAATTATAATTTCAAAAACCTTTTTTCAACTTACAGATGCAAAATGTGAATACTTTAATCCTGGTGGCTCTGTAAAAGACCGTATTGGCTATCGACTTGTGGAAGATGCTGAAGAACAAGGCTTATTGAAACCAGGTTATACAATTATAGAGCCTACTTCTGGTAATACGGGCATTGGTATTGCACTTGCTGCTGCCGTAAAAGGTATATTTTTTGACTTAGTATGTAAGTATATGATAAATGATTCTATACAGACACAACTATTCTGTCATGAAATGTCATTTTAATAAGGAGCTACATTATAATGGTTCCCTAAGAAATGCAATATATCAGAATTAATCTCCCATTGAAAACTATGTATTTTTAAGGTATTTAAAAATTTTAGAATAATCAAATATTTTCAGTGCTTAAAAGGACTTAGTTAATTTGCGTTACTTATTTCACATTTGCCTGCATTTCCTTTTATATTTAGAGGAAATAAATTTTCAGCAAAAATATTCACATATTCAAATATCCATATATCAAGCACCCAAATACATTAATTACATCTTCACTTCTGTTAGAATTAATTAGATCTGCATTGTTCTTCAATACAGAAGCAAATGTTGTTTTACATAAAGTAACAAGAATATCGCAAGATAAAATTATAGATGTAGTTTCAACATAATGTGTAGTAATCAACTGGATTAAAATAACGAATAAAGGAAAATAAAAAGAAGACATAGTGCAGAAAAACAGTAACGAAAGGATGGTTATGTTAGCATAGTGGTTTACGGGGAGCACAGTACATATAAAATAGACGGTATTTCAAAATAACTTTATTACTTATCAGAATTTTCACAGACTCTATCTACACCATCTTTTGCGATACATCGATACCAACATATATTCTGGCAGGGTTGCCAACATACAATATTAAAGCTAACTATATGTAATATTAAACATCCGCCCTCAATCCTGACAGAATATTTAGACTATAATCTAAATCATATTTAACATTTTAACAAAATGCATAAACTTCTCATGACATAGAGACTTAGTAAATATGTCGGCTAACTGTTCATTGGTACTTATATACAATATTTTTATAACATCTTTAGCCAACAAATCCACTACAAAATGAAATTTCACATCAATGTGTTTACATCTCTTATTATTTTCAAAGTTTTCGAGCAACTTAATTGTACTCTGGTTATCTTCATATACCGTAATAGGTAGTTCATAACAAATATTTAGATCATCCAATAAGTTTTTAATATACAGCAGTTCATAACTTGCCATACATACAGCTACAAATTCTGACTCGGTACTGGACAAAGTCGCTACCGATTGTTTTTTGGAACTCCACGATACTAAATTACCAAACATCTTGAAACAAAAACCGCTAATAGATTTTCTGTCGCAATCATTTGCCCAATCCGCATCAGAATACCCTATTAAACTTGTATTTGACCTACAGAAAATTAACTTCAAATCCATTGTTGCCTTTAAATATTTTAAAACTCTTAACAAATGTTTAAAATGTTCATCTGTTGCACAGTCTTGAAATTGTCCAAAATAACTTACACAATAGCAAATGTCTGGTCTAGTACCCATCATTATATACATCAGGCAACCCAAAAGTTCTATATAAGGTAGTTTTGTCTTAATTTTATCATCACAATTTCTTTTTAAGTTTAACCCTTTTTCAATTGGAGTTTTAAATACTCTACAATTTTCAATATTGAATTTATTTACTAGATTCTTAATAGCAGTAACCTGATCAATGGTTATTGTTTGTTGTTCAACGTCTTTTATAATTTTTATACTCAAAAAATTATTTACATTGTCTAGTCTTTTCATTTTAAACATTTCACATAATTTTGTCTTTACATAGTTTAAAAAATTATGATTATTACACATTATCAAAATATCGTCCACATACAATAACAGGTAGCATCGTATATTTTGCTGTAGACAGGTGTACAAACAATAATCCGATTTCGATCGTTTAAAATCCAAATTTGTCATAAAATTATTAAATGTTTCGTTCCATATTTTAGGTGCTTGTTTTAGACCATAAATTGACTTATTCAATAAACATACTTTACCTTTATCGATTTCATTTATTTCTAATCCTTCAGGAATATTCATATAAACCTGTTCCGTAATAGTTGCATTAAAAAAAGCATTTTTAACATCTAACTGCTCTAGAGATAAATTGTAATTAACACAAACCGACAATAACATTCTAAAAGTCGAAAGCCTGGCTACCGGAGCATGAATTTGTAAAGGGTTCGCATATTCTTGTTCAAAACCTCTCGCAACCAATCTTGCCTTGTAAATCACTTTTCCTTCTTCATTTTCCTTTTCCTTGAAAACCCATCTATTACTAATGATATTTTCATTTTCAGGCCTTTCAACTAACTTCCACGTTTCGTTTTCTTGTAGTGCTGTTAACTCTTCATTAATCGCCTTTCTCCATTGATCCCATTTTGGCCTTTTCCTTGCCTCTCTATATGATCCTGGAGCTTCATTGTACTCACTCAATAGTACCAAACACCCAAGATCTATTTCATACTCATCAAAGCATCGTGGTAATTTAATATTTCTTCTTGGTCTGCCTCTGTCAGTCTCATCAGTAGTATAGCTTTCATTTACATCACCAATTTCATTTTCGATTTGTTTTTGACCATTTTCACCTTCTTCTCTTGCTTTAATTTCTTCCGATTCGTCTTCACTTTCGTATGTTTCATCTTGCCTTTTATTCATGTCAGAAAAATTTTGTTCGTCAAAAACAACATTTCTACTATGGATTATTCGCCTTTCTTTTTCACACCATAATTTATAGCCGTTTTCCGCATAACCTACAAATCGACATTTAACACCTTTATCATCTAATTTTGTTCGAAGTACATCTGGTACTCTTGCATAAGCTATACATCCAAAAATGCGAATATTAGCCACATTCGGTTTCTTTCCTAACCATAATTCATAGGGAGTTTTATCTTTCGTTAAATACATTTGTGTCCTATTTGTTATGTAGCCAGCGGTAAGCACAGCTTCTTCCCAAAATTGTTTTTCCATACCTGCTTGTAAAATCATTGCCCTTGACATATTCATTAAAGTTTGATTCACGCGTTCAGCAACACCGTTCATCTGAGGGGCGGTGTATAGAAATTTCGATACCCTTATTTGAACAAAAATCTTTAAATAACTTTGACGAGTATTCCCCCCCATTATCGCACCGAATTTTTGCCACCTGTCTCCCACAAAACAACGTTGATACCTTAGCTACATAATCTTTAAAACATAGAAGCACTTCGTCTTTTGATTTTATAACATAAATCATCACAAACCTTGAATAATCATCCACAAATGTTACGAAGTATCTATTATCATTATGCGAGACTGGTGTAATAGGCCCACATATATCACTGTGAATTAATTGTAAAACTCTACTTGATCTGCTAATTTTTGAATTATATGGATCACATTTTTGTTTTGCCTTTACACAAACCTCACACATCATATTGTTATTATTTTTAAAGGTCATACCATTAACTAGCTGTAAATTATTAATTTTTGATAGAGAATTATAATTTAAATGGCCATATCTTTTGTGCCATATCGTAATCTTGTTCTACTACTAAATTTGCACTGCTTGTATTATCTACATATTTAAATTTCAATTCATATAAATTATTTTTACGTTCGCCTTGAGCATACACAGTTTCATTTCTTTTGATGTTGATAATACCAGCAAAACAAGTTATTTCAAATCCTACCTTTTCTATTTTCGAAATTGACAATAAATTTAATCTAAGGCCAGGAACACACAGCACATTTTCTATTGTTATTGGTATTTCTTGATTTCCCACTACACTTATCACTTTCACGTTACCACCACATGTAGCGACCATCGATTTTCCTTTTTCTGCTAGCTGAATTAATTTTGGTTCCTTGAAGTACCTCTTGTTTGTTAGAATATCTTCATTATTAATATAGTGGTGGGTTGCACCTGAATCTGCGTACCACCAAGTGTAATCTGTTTACTCTATAATCGGCATTCCAAAGAGTCGCACGGTCTTCGCCAGGTCCGTCCGTCACACGTGTCTTTTACGATTATCGCCGAGATGACAGCTTTAGTATTTAAGTTTGTTATATTTACGAGTAGGTTATTAAAAAATGAAAACAAGGGTTCATGCACGAGCCCTAGACGAATTTTGTTTTGGTTAGTCTTGTTAGATTCGTATTTGTACGCAGTTCGACTTTTATATTATTAAAATCAGTAATTCGTATTGGAAGCTGTTTTACTTTATTTCCGAAAAGTTTACAGTTAAGCAGCGGTGGGATAGATCTGTGCGCCAATACGTGAGTACAATTAATTGTGCGTGCCAGTATACTGAGTGTTAAACGCATAAAAGGCAAAAGCTAAAATTAAACCGTGAAAGCTATTGTGTCGGTGGTGAAACAGACAAAATGGGTCGCTCAAGAAAGCGTTCTAGATCATCCGGTTCTCGTGGGAGTTCTGATAGATTGTCTAATGAAAACAGGCGTTTATCAAGGGTAGCTGACTCCTCAGCCATCAATCAACGGTCACAACCATCTACCAGTCGCAGTTATACTCCACCAACAGCACGAGATGAGACTGATAAGATAACAAGGCTAGAGAATTTGGTAGAGAAACTTATTGAAAATCATGTACGAAAGTCTGATAGACCGAGATTTGTTGCCAAATCAGATTGCATACCCGAGTTTTATCCAGGAAATCCCAATTTATCCGCTAGTAAATGGATAGAGAAAATTGAACAGCTGCAAGCAATAAATGAGTGGGATGAGAAAGTTGTAATTTTCCATATGCAAAATAGATTAACATGGTCTTGCAAAAAAATGGTACGACAATTTGCCGTCTTACCAATATAACTGGGTGGAATGGAAAGATATGCTATTAAAGTCTTTCCCTGAACACCAAGATTTTGCGTCGACTTTGTGGAAAATGTTAAAAAGGTCCAAGCTACCTAACGAATCCTGGGAAAAATATTACTTCGAAAAAACGGAGCTAATGGCTGCTTGTGACATAAGCGGAAAAAAAGCTGTATCATGTTTAATTGACGGAATAATGGACACGACGGTGCAAGCTGGTGCCAGAGCTGGTCGTTATGACACACCTGATTCGTTATACGCAGAATATTTATCCGCTTTAAAGTTGGAAAGTCGAGCTGCAAGTTTAGGACAACGAAGTTATGACCGAAAAATCACGAACGATAGTCATTTTAACACATTTTCTCCTAAACGTCCAAAATTAACGCCCAAAAGTCCTCAAAGATGTTATAATTGTAAGGACAAAGGGCACTTTTCCAACAATTGCCCTAACCCAAGGATCGAGTGCACCGTCGACGTCTAGGCCACCTAGATAAGGACTGTCATCGGCGACACGTTAAGAACAACGTGGCAGAAAAAGTTCCAAATGATATCAACCAATGTTATTATTTCGACTGCTGGGTTAACGGAATACCAAAGCAGTCATACGTTGACACTGGCTGTGGAGCTGTGCTTTTGAAACAAGAAGACGCTGATTCCATGGAAATTAGTTACGCGCCAACTTCACTCCAAATTTTGGGATACGGAGGCTCAAAAGTTAAAGTGTTGGGAAAGACAATCATACATTTAAAAGTGGATCAGGTGGATCTCGAAGTAGAGGCTTTAGTGGTGCCAAATAATGCGCAAAATATTGCTGTTATGGTGGGACAAAGTTGTGTGAACAATGACAACGTTGTGATGGTATCCTCAGGAAACAAGGTACGAATTTTACCAACAGATGCAGATATTTACAAACATCTGGCGATTCCCTCGAACGAACTTCCTTTGTGGGCCAAGGAACGCACCATTATTCCATCCAAGACGACAGCTTTGATAGCAGTAACATCACGAGGAGCCTACGATGGTGATATGTACGTTCGGGGTAATTCTCGTCCTGTTCCCTCCAAGGACCACTATGTTGAGGAATGCATCACGAATGCCCAGAATGGTTACGTCACCATCACCAACGTCTCGCAAGAACAAATCGTGGTAAGTGAAAACCATATTTTAGCTAGAAGTGTTGCATGTTTTGAAGATAAAACAGTAATGTCACATACGTCAACATTTGTCGCACTACCACATATATCAAAACACAATTTCACCCAAAACGATATAATTATTAATAAAAATTTTAATTCTAAGCAAACTCTGGCTTTGTTAGATCTAATAAATGAATTTGGAGACTGCTTTGCTCAATCCACCGGTCAGTTAGGAAAAACGGATATATTAAAAATGTCTATTAGGCTTACGGATGACCAGCCTGTTATCTATATGTCATATCGATTTTCCTTCGATGAACGAAAAGTCGTAAGGGAAATTGTCAATGACTTATTGAGTAATAACATTATACGTGAATCTGACTCGCCGTATGCCAGTCCAATTTTACTTGTAAAAAAGAAAAATGGTGAACAACGTATGTGCGTAGATTATCGAGCTCTGAATAAAAAGACTATAAAAGATAAGTTTCCCCTTCCTCATGTAGAAGATATTCTAGAGAAGTTAAAAAATTGTCGCTATTTCACTAGTCTGGATCTAGCTAGTGGATATCACCAAATTCCGACGGAGGAATCGTCTATTCCAAAAACCGCCTTTGTTACACCAGATGGACATTACGAATACTTACGATGTCCTTTTGGTTTGTCAAATGCTCCAGCGGTTTTTCAAAGAACCATTAACAAGGTTTTGGGAAACTTACGGTATGGGAAAGCCCTCGCATATATGGATGATGTTCTAATACCAACTATAGATGTAGAAAATGGTCTGCAAACCTTACGAGAGGTTTTACAGGCGTTTAGACGAGCTAGCCTTACACTTAGACCACCCAAATGCCAATTTTTTATGGAAAAAGTAGAATATCTTGGACATGAAATCAGCCACGAGGGTATTCAGCCTGGTACAAGAAAGACTGATGCTGTGGGAAAATTTCCAGTTCCGCATGATGTACGGAGTGTTCGCCAATTTCTTGGATTAGCGAACTATTTTCGTAAATATATCAAGGATTTTGCTAGGATCGCAAAACCTTTAACAACCTTAACGAAAAAGGATGTTAGTTCTATATGGGGTTCAGATCAAGACAATACTTTCAAATTACTTAAGGAAAAGTTAGTTACACGACCCGTGTTAGCAATTTATGATCCCGAATTAAGGACCGAGGTACATACCGATGCCTCAAAATTTGGAATAGGGGTAGTTTCTATACAAATAAGCAGTTTGAAGCCTAGTGTAAAGAGTTCTACATGAAACGTGTACTAAATGCAACCGCTACACCTAGGGCCAACGGCCAAGTAGAACAGTACAATCGCACCATTTTATCGCCCCTCTCAGCATTTACGGAGGATGAGGCAAAATGGGATGAAATGGTAACTAAGATACATTGGGGTATGAATTCAACGATGAATTCAACCATGCGAAGATCCCCGTATAAATTACTGTTTGGTTTATAAACCCAAAGGTATCGCTAATGCAATATTAGATAATGAGATTGCTTTAGAGACAACTCGATATAACGATATCTTGACAACTAGAGAAAAAGTAGCTAACATCATTAAGACAAAGCAAGGCGAACGGAAAGCCAAATATGATAAGTACCGACATGCTGGTAGACGTTACCAGATTGGCTACAACGTATAGTTCGCAGTCCCGTAACGTATAGTACGGGAAAAAGTCGGAAGTACCTTCCGAAATATAGTGGCCCTTACGTTATCGCGATAATATTAGACAACGATCGTTATGTTGTAGAAGACATTACAGGCTCTTCTCAATCGTAGAGGAAGAACAAGGGAATCGTAACTGTTGGTTTTTATTCTTGGAATAATAACACACTTTGAATCGAAGGACCTTGTTTCTTGCTTAATATCAACAAATAACGAGGCAACGTCTTGTATTGTTCGAGGGTTGTAAACGTTCTCCCCTTGGCAACAGACTGCCGTTTAAAGCGGGCTTAGACGTTGCGCACGCATTATAAGCTCATCATGCAATATACAAAATATTTTCAACATACTCCCCCCGTTGAAATGACATAATGAAATGGAGGAGTTTCAAATAGACTATAACAATAATACATAAAACTAAAACTAAAGCATGTTCGTTGTTGAGACACGCACGACAATAGTCATAAATTGCGCGGCAACACTGAGCACAAATCACTCACTACACAGCATTGTTTGTGGGGACCTCAGTATCAGTTTCCAAAGGCAGGGGGCAGATTTTGGAGATGGCTCGTTTGGTAATTCCTGATGAAGTGGAAATCGTTACGACACGAACCAAATTATCCGGACCGTGGTGCAATTGGATTATTCGTCCAAGTCTCCATTTAGCTGGTGGAAGATTGTCATCCTTAAGTAGGACTAGGGATCCAATCTTAGCATTTTGACATTGGGTCTTCCACTTGGCCCTACACTGTAGCTCTGAGATATATTCTTTGGCCCAACGAGACCAAAAATTTTGAGTGATTTGCTGCAGACGTTGATAAAGTGACAACCTAGGCTCTGGAATATGCTGTACACTAGGATCAGGCACAGTTGTAATTGATTTTCCAATAAGGAAATGGGACGGTGTTAAGGGTGAGAAATCGTCAGCATGGTTAGATAATGGAGTTAGAGGCCGGGAGTTTAAAATTCCTTCTATTTGAATTAACACACTATAAAAGTGTTCGTATGTTAATGTTGCATTTCCCATAACCCTTTTTAGATGAAATTTGGATGATTTTATTCCCGCTTCCCAAATTCCACCTATGTTAGGAGAATAAGGTGGCAAGAATACCCAGTTAAAACTTTCCCTAGCAAATGCCGCTATAAGCTTATCTTCATTTTGCGATAGAAAACTTCCTAGTTGCTCTAACTCTGATTTGGCGCCACAGTAAGTACGACCATTATCCGAATAAAATTTTGATGGCATTCCTCGGCGGGAAGCGAAACGGCGTAAACACAATATGAAAGATTCGGAACTTAAGTCTGTTACTAGTTCAAGGTGCATCGCTCTTGTGCTGAAACATACAAAGAGGCACACGTAGCACTTTGATAATTTTGAACCTCGACCTTTTCTATCTTTGATCATAAAAGGACCGCAGTAGTCGATTCCGACTACCGCGAATGGAGATTGTGGTGTCACACGATCTGCCGGTAAGTGTCCAAGCAAATTTTGAAGGTTCTTAGGACGGGCCTTAAAACAAGTAACGCAGTTTCTGACAATCTGTTTTGACATATCTAGAATGGATTTTAACTTTAAAACAAGTTTGACCATCATTAAAACAGCGCACAATTCTAGTTTAGGAATTGTCACAGTCTTTAAGGGAGCTACCTTTATCTTTGAGCACAGTAATTGTACATTTACACGGCTCTGACTATCTACTGAACGTAAATACATGCGAGTACCATATGCCTTCTGACTACTGTCCGAGAATGCATGGATTTGCAAAATTTTTGGGAGAATTACACATAACCTGACGAGCAATTCGAAGCGAGTTTAATGAAGGTAGGTCTTCACTATATGAAAGCCATTGGGTCTCAAGTTCTGTTGGCAAAACACCATCCCAGCCGGTTTGTGTTAACCACAATTGTTGCAGGAATATTTTAGCTGTTATTATATATGGTGCAAGAAGACCAAGAGGATGAAAGACCATAGAGATAAAGAGAATACCTTACGCTTTGTGAGAGGACTTTGACTTGAACCTTCTGAAATGCGATAAAGAAAGCAATCCGTGTAGCTGTTGTATAAAAGACCTAATGTTTTGGAGTTTTCATTTGGACCGAATTCTAATATATTGTTTGTTATACCTTGGGCTTGAACGCCTTCCAAGATCTTTGGAAGATTAGAATTCCACTTACGCAAAGTGAAACCTCCAGATTGTAGGATTTGAAAGGTGGTACGACAAATGTAGGAAGCTTCATCTTCTTCACTACAACTCGTTAAAAGATCATCGCAGTACATGTCTTTTCTTATAACATTACTCACCTTGGGATGTGTAGACTCACACTGATTGGCGAGTTCGAAAAAACATCGGATTGCGAGAAAGCTAGATGCTTTTTCGCCATATGTAACCGTACTTAACTCATAAGTTTGAAGTGGAAGTGAAGGGTCGGATCTCCAGAATATTTTCTGAAGGCATCTTTGTGATTCATCAATAAGGACAGATCTATACATTTTTGAGCAATCACCTGTTATAATATATTTGAATCGTCTAAAACGTATTAAAATTGAAAATAGATCGTCTTGTAACACAGGACCGTTTAACTGAATATCATTTAAAGAGATTCCATTGGATGTAGGGCAACTTGAATTGAATACAACACGAAGTTTGGTTGTAAGACTGTCCGCTTTGTATACTCCATGATGTGGAATGAAATATTCGTAGGGCACAGAATCCGTGACTTCGTTGACTCTTACCATGTGACCTAAATCCTCGTACTCTTTCATAAAGTCGATGGACAATTTTCTTAATTGAGCACTTGATTTTAACCGTTTCTCTAATGAAAGAAAGTGTTTTAGTGCCGTTTCCCTTGATTTACCTAGAACTACCGGAGATGAACTCAGTGGCATCGAAACTATAAACCTGCCGACACTGTCGCGCTTGGTGGTTTGAACAAAGTTTGCTTCACATTGTTGTTCCTCAGGTGATAGCGGTTTGGGAGAGTGTATATTTTCTATTTCCCAGAACAAGGACATTTGACGAGAGTTCCATAATACTCAAATTGCAAATACTGGATGTATTGCCAGAATAATTCGAATGGAATTTACCCGATACAACATATCCCAGATGTGTATTGAAAAGGTATGGATACTCGTCAATAAAGTCTTGTTGTACTGACAATAATCGCCAAAATATATCAACTCCTAATAGAATGTCAACTCTAGTATCCTTGTGAAAGTTTGGATTGGCCAAAGTGATATCGTTCGGAATGTTAAGCGATTTACAATTTAATGACGATGCCGGAAGACGATCCGTAATATTTTGTACTAGTAAAAATGATAGTGTCGCGTTGAAATCGCTATGCATAGACTGTATTTTGCATTGTGTGATATTCGTTATTTTAGTTCTTAATTGATTTATGCCAGCGACAGGAATGTTTACATTTTCAGTTTCTAGATTTAACCTTGAGCATAAATTTATTGTCATATATGACCTCATAGATGCAGAATCGAGAAGAGCTGTACACTTATGGGGTGTGCCCTTACTATCATAGATAATGACGACTGCGGTTGGGAGTACCTCAAATGAATTGTCTGGTAGAAGTACTGAGCTAGTGAGGGTGGACGATGATCCTTGACCTGCCTCACTGTTCACTACTTCTTGAATTGGAGAGCGAACTCCTTTAGACTCTAAAGGAGCGTCAATGTGCAGTAAGGTCGAATGAAACGCTGAACACTTTTTACAATGACCCCTTTTACAACTGGAAGCATAGTGTCCAAATTGAAGGCAGTTGCGACATTTTGAGTTTGCCGACAGCGTCGAGTCTTTGACTTACAGGAAGCGATAAAAATTCCTTACAAGCATATAATTTGTGAGGACAATTACAAATGATGCATTTATACTCCCTTAAATTTGAAACGCATGAATGGGAAAATGACTTAAACTTTCCTTGATTATGATTTGTACTCTTGTGACCAGGTCTTTCTAGCTTTTCAAGTAATTTAGATCGGTTTTCCAGAAAGTCAATGAGAACCGATGTTTTGGGGGTATTGTCTTCCCTTGCTAACATTATTTCTAATTCCCTTTTACTATTGTAATCTAATTTATCTGAAATTAAGAAACAAATGATACTTGACCATGATTTAATGGGTTCCCCAAGAGAATCTAAAGCTCGTAAATGTGCTTGAAATGAATCAGACATATGCCGTAGTGAGGTGGCATTTTCTTTAAATATTTTCGGAAATTCTACAATACTTCTAATATGTGAATTAATCAAAAGTTTGTTATTCCGATATCTTCTCTCTATCAATTGAAGAGCGACTTGATAGTTTTGTCCTATTATATCTAAAGATTCTATTAATTTTGATGGTTCTGGACCAAGTACCGATTTTAGATAAAGAAATTTAGAGATGTCATCTAACTGATGATTTTTATGAATTAATGACTTGAACCCTTCAAAAAAGCTAAGAAATTGTTCTGGCTCTCCATTATAAGTCTTTAACTGTAATGCTGGTAGTTTGACTAGATTTTGAGTTTGATTTTGAATCTCCTGATCAGGAATAAAATTAAGTGCATTTTCCGCTGATGAACCTTGAACTGGTTCGAGATTTGACGCTGACGTGATATGTGATGATCTATTTGAGTTTACCGATCGTTCACTAGTGACTGAAGACCGATTTGACCCATGTAGTTCATTTGTGTTATGAATCTTTGAAATATTATTTTTAATGAGAATTTTAGCCTCAGCTAAAATAGCAAAATATGCATTTTCAAACTCGCTATATTCAGTATAACGTTTGTCTACGTTTTCGTCCGTTTCTGAAGCGAGTATTTCTCCATGAATACTTTCATATTGGGAAAAAATATTTTCGAATGCATGAGTCCGCGATTTTAATTGTAAAATGTGTGACTCAGATAATGGTCGAATGGTTTGATCAGGCGCTTGAGAAACCAAATTTTGTAAGTTTTGAACAAAGTTCTTAAAGCTTGTTAAATGCGCTTTGATTTGACCCCTTTTTCTAACTAATGTGCTTAAAAATTCTGACATTGTCAATGGTAAAATGCAACACCTTTACTACAAATTTGATAGGTATTATATTTTGGGCTCACCCTGTATAATACGTGACTGTTATTTGTAAAATGGTGTAACTAGTTATATACCTTAAACAAGTTATATAATTGCATGCACGTGCGTAAATATTGAAGGAATTTTCAATAATATATGGAATAATGAAAGGAATGAATATGAATGAAACTTATCTGGATTTTTCTCCCTGAGCTGTATGCCTACGAGCTTTGTCTACCTTCCCTAGTAGTTGTAGCGAAATCGTTGGCCAGATGCAGTAGAAATGATGAACGTAGTCGTCCAGTTAAAGCTTGAGCTGCCTGCTGCTTTCTGGTTGTAACCACAATTCTAATGTACTGCTTGTTGCTTTTCCCTCGATGTGACCGCTCGCCTCGTATATGATGATATTTTGCGACTGGTGTAATGGGGTCGCAAAGCTTGTAATGATGCACTGTATTTGATACCTGAATGACTTCACGTGGATTCAATCCAGCTCGAATAGACCAGAAATTATGTTGGTTTTTATTCTTGGAATAATAACACACTTTGAATCGAAGGACCTTGTTTATTGCTTAATATCAACAAATAACGAGGCAACGTCTTGTATTGTTCGAGGGTTGTAAACGTTCTCCCCGTGGCAACAGATTGCCGTTTAAAGCGGGCTTAGACGTTGCGCACGCATTATAAGCTCATCATGCAATATACAAAATATTTTCAACAGTAACCCTTGACAAGCTTAAGGCCTATAACGTCGAAGTGAGTTCACACTCGAAAGAGAACTCTAACGAAAATCTACATATTATTAGAGCAAACGCAAAAGCTCTAATAGACAGCAATCAGGCAAATAGAAAGGAAATCTTTGACGCCCGTCGGTGCACCGGTCGAAAGTTTAAAGAAGGCGACCAAGTTTTAGTCCGAACGCAAGGGACTAATAATCAGGGCCAAAGCAAAAAGTTAATGCCAAAGTATAGTGGCCCATACGTTATAACAGCTGTTTTAGATCACGATCGTTATGTGGTCGAAGACGTTCAGGGATCATTACGATCTCATAAGAAATACAAGGGTATCGTTTCCCTTGACAAGTTAAAAACTCTAGAGTACCAAGTTAGTTCAGATTCCGATGTGGAATCTGACAACGAAAATAAATAGGATCGATCCACACGTAAAAATATAAGGAAGATTAGAAGTCTGAAATTGAAAAAAAAAACCTTTTGTTTAAATAGTCTGTACAATATCGATTAAGGACTTCTATCAAAATTTAGTTTAAGTTTAATTTAGGGTCATTAACAAAGCATGTTGTCGTAGGCAAAATTCTCAATTTTACATAAATGTTTATTATGTTGTGTTCTGTTTAGGAGACATCTGTTCCAAAGGGACTTGGAAAACGATAGCGTGGCCGAATGTAATCTGTTTACGCTATAATCGGCATTCCAAAGAGTCGCACGGTCTTCGCCAGGTCCGTCCGTCACACGTGTCTTTTACGATTATCGCCGAGATGACAGCTTTAGTATTTAAGTTTGTTATATTTACGAGTAGGTTATTAAGAAATGAAAACAAGGGTTCATACACGAGCCCTAGAATTTTGTTTTGGTTAGTCTTGTTAGATTCGTATATGTACGCAGTTCGACTTTTATATTATTAAAATCAGTAATTCCTATTGGAAGCTGTTTTACTTTATTTCCGAAAAGTTTACACAAGTGTACTTAGAATTTTCTTCCTGATTACCACTCGCTCTTTCTGAATACTCTCCTGAGTAATTCGCTTGTACGCCCTGTACACTGTCCTTCCCTTTTCTACCCTCGTTTCGACCGTATCTGCATTGCGCTGCCTTATGCCCAAGCTTGTTGCATATGTTACATTTTATTCCACAAACATTCTGCAGGTGCCCAATTTTTCCACATTTAAAACATTTTTTGTTCGCTTTTGTTGATACAAACGAAGCATGTACGGAATTCACTTTTCTTTTGTTTTTGTCACTTTTATTATTTTGAAATTCCAACAGCCTTTTTTTAACTGCAGCCAGATTCAAATCGTCTTCTGATATTGTTCTTATAGCAGTGACAACACTTTCATAATCGACCGGCATCGATAATAACAAGAAACAAGCCATATCCGATTCAGAAAAACTTGCATTCAAATTTTTTAACTTGAAATTTTGTCATACTTCGTGAAGTGGGCTTGCAATTCTTCGTGCACCTTATATTTTAAGTTCATCAACTCTTTCAGTAAATAAAATTTTGAACACGTGCCCCTTTTTTGCAAATGTGGTTTCCAGTTTTTTTAACATTTCTGCCGCACTGCCAATGTCTTTAACATATTCCAGGTGTGAATCTGCCATACTTTGTATAATTATATTCCTTGCTTTATTGTCGTTTTTTATCCACTCCTAGTTCTTTTGTTCATCTTCAATTTCGAGCAGTACATTGTGGACATCAGAGGCTCGTAATACAGCTTCCACTCTATACTTCCAATTATCGAAATTGTCACCAGCGAAGGGGATGATGCCATATTTGTTCTCAGACTTCTCCGCCATTTTTTGTCGTTGGCCGCGTGCCTTTCTTAACTTCTATTTTACAGGGTACTAATGCTCACCTGTTCCTGGGCCCGTAACCAATGTTAGCATAGTGGTTTGCGGGGAGCACAGTACATATAAAATAGACGGTATTTCAAAATAACTTTATTACTTATCAGAATTTTCACAGACTCTATCTACACCATCTTTTGCAAATCGATACCAACATATATTCTGGCAGGGTTGCCAACATACAATATTAAAGCTAACTATATGTAATATTAAACATCCGCCCTCAATCCTGACAGAATTTTTAGACTATAATCTAAATCATATTTAACATTTTAACAAAATGCATAAACTTCTCATGACATAGAGACTTAGTAAATATGTCGGCTAACTGTTCATTGGTACTTATATACAATATTTTATATGTACTGTGCTCCCCGCAAACCACTATGCTAACAGGTTAGAATATCTTTAATTGATGTTCTGTATTCTCTGCAGTACTAAACATGAAAATGTTTTGTAATGGAAAAAAAAACCAGCTATTGTCATGAATCATAAGTAAATAGTATCAATATTTCTATTTATTTGTCAGTAATGTACTTTTACATAAAAATAAATTATTTTTTATATCGAATACAGTGTTTTATAAATGTGTATGATTAGTAAAGGCGCTTGTTTGGTCAGTATACCAGAGGCGACAGCTTTGCTTGTTCATAATAATTCGAATAAAATAACATGATGCTAAGTAATAAAATAATAATAAGTACCTAATTATATGTTATAATTTATACACACTGTAAAAGACTCACTCTCCTAAACAGTGTTATTAGCTAAATTAGCTCGGTTAAACATCGGCCGCGTTAGGTATGTTTCTACAATTGTTTCAGCCAGTGATGTTCGTCATGGTAAAAAATTTTCTTAAATGAAGAGAATGACCGTTCGCCATCTAGTAATATAATATTTGCATAATTAAAATAATTATTGCAATTATATAATATCTGCACACACAGAAACACTATTACAGATAGTTTAATCAGGCAAAATCTGAATGTTTTTTTTAAACTGTCAAACTTTGCTATATTATTTTTTATATCCCTTAAATCATATATCTGTCTATGTACAACATCCGCTATTTGCAGTGACTTCACTAACGACAAAGATTTTGTAATTTTTCTGTTGCCTCCACTATTCCCTTTTAATTGTTATGAATAGTTTGTAAATCTGTTTCAACAGGTATTTGAAATATCACTTGACTTAATAGCCAACTGCCTCTTTAGAGTCAAATTGTAACACCACAGACTTTATTTTTTGGAGATGCTCATGATAATAAAATGATGCCTGTAACTAAGTTTCCTAATGAGTAACAATGGATTGTGGTGGTTCTGGAATGTTGGGACACTGTGAAATTTTCGAATATTATTATGAAATTTTAAAATACCGCTTTTGTAGATAATAATCCATTTACACTTGGTTAATATCTTCAAACTTCTTGAGCCATAAGATGCAATATGAAATTTATACATAATATGTACGAAATTACCACATTCTTGTTTAACAATAACCTGGAGAATGCATCAGGCACATCATCATGTGAAATCCACACAACTACAATTTTTTATTGTGTAATTCAGATTTCGTATTTATTGTTTTTGATTTTTTCCTGCACAAATAATACAGATACATTGTTTTCTGGAACGGTAACTTCATGGTGGGATTTATTTATCCCAGAAGTGCCAAAATGCTTATTGTTCAAGTGAATGGAAATTTCACATCATGAAAATTAAAATTTAACATAAATTCAATCCTCCATCTTAGTCCACTTTTTTTTATTTGTACTGTGTATTGTTTAGATATTTTTTACAGTTCATTTTAGTCCAGCACAACAAAGGTTTATTGCAAAACTAATATTTTTGCACCATCGTATTTTAAATCTGTAACTTTCCATATAATCTCATTTAGTTTATCAACAAGTGGTCGTTTTGTTAGCCCTACTAACGTATATTCGACATAATAAATTACCATTTTGCAATGCAAAAACATTTTCATAAAAATGCACAATCCCCCACTACACAAATGTTGACAACGACTACTGCGAAAGTTGATCGATCGAGGGCAAATGCTGATTCACAGACTCACCGTCCCTACGTGTGTGCATTTGTACAACTCGATTTTGTCAACAATGGCTCGTTGACAAAATCGAGCGGCTCTAGTGATTAATGATAAATGTATATAGTTTTAGCAGTGTAGTTTATGTTGAGGTATATTGTTTGACCAGAGTTCTATATGCAAATTTGGGGAAAATCGTATGAGGTAACATATGGATATGGATCTGTAGTCTGTGTTGATTAGCAGTTACCTTAGAAAAAATATATTCACTCTTATGGGGTATAACGGATTTTTTTTATTTCTCTTAATTCACAGTTTTGTAATGTAGGAAATGTTCTCATTCGAAAATATTGTATCTAATTCTACAAATAATAATTTTAAAAATAATCCTAATTCTAAGATTATTTTACGTATTCGAGAATATATTATTCTAAAATGTTGAGAATATTCTACCTTGCTTAATATTTCAAAATATGAATCTGTTGGCTGTGGGAGTTTTACATATTTTTATTTGTTAGAGAAAACATACGTTTATGCTTAAAAAGGAGGTATGTTTTTAATGTTAACATTAAAATATATATATATATATATATATATATATATATATATATATATATATATATATATATATATATATATATATATATATATATATATATATATATATATATTCATTAGTTTTGTTATAGGATAGTAGGGTATAGGAAACACAATAATTATTATTAAAACATTAATTTTCTCAAAATTGCAATTACAAAAACGTTTTCAAATTTAATTTTTGTTTAACTTAAGTCACTTTGGGCGTTACTATTGATTTCGGAAACAACAGGAAACAGTAGTTTCTCTTTATAGTGTTAAAAGAAATTATCACATAACAACTGTTTACAAATAGGGTAAAAAAACTGACCATTTATTCAAGTACATAAAGACATTAACGTACATATGTATGAATGGTTTATTTTTATAAAAATTTATCGTTTTTACTAAAATAGCCACTTACACCACCTTAATCAGTGAAATTTTGTTTTTAGGATACCGTTGTGTTATTGTAATGTCAGAAAAAATGTCAAATGAAAAAGTATCGGTATTAACAGCAATTGGAGCTGAAATTGTAAGGACACCAGTTAATGCTGATTCAAGTTCTCCTGAGGGAATGTTTGGAGTAACCCATAGATTAAAAACAGAAATTCCTAACTCAATTATATTAGATCAGGTATTATCTACTTAACAATAACTTATTACAAATAAATGCAATATTAATCACAGTGTTTTCGCAGATAAAAGGTAGAACATATAATATAAACTAAAATTATCCCATTGTCAAAGCTGGTTGGACTTTATATAATTTGAATGACAACAAAAACAATGTCATGCATTCATAAAAAGGTATCATGTACAAATTTATTGAAACGTTGGTTCAAATCAAATTTGGAGAAAACGAGGAAATCAAATGTATTTGCTAAAATTCCTGTAGCCTTGCTATTAACAAATGAAAAGTTGAAAAATACACACACATGATGTTAATGATTATACTTCCATTTATAATTTTTTATGCTATTATTTTAATATAATTTAAACACACACACTAATCTGACAAGCACTAAAATGTCAAAAAAATCTGAAAAACAAAATCAGCAACAAATTTAAAAGGAATGGAAAGTTTTCAAGTTCATTATAACCCTCACAATACTACTAATATTATTAACTTCAGTAGCTATGAAATTATATAAAAAGCGTATATTTTTTATTTTTGTATATTTTGTATATATTACATAACTCTATGTGTATAAGGTTATGATATACATTAGAACTAATACGAGTAATATACCTATTATTAGTTCTAATGTATATCATATCCTTATACACATAAAGCTATATATAGTTATTATTAATAACCTAATAACATAATTTTCTGTGTATACATTTACTATATGCTATTGTTAGTTTTATTTCAATGCTAGTTTGCATTTTCTAGTATTCAAACCCTGCAAATCCACTGGCTCATTATGACACCACTGCAGAGGAGATTTATAATCAGTTGGATAAGGAAGTCGATATGATTGTAAGTTAGGTTTTGTGTAAAATTTATAATAATGTGACCATATAATTCGAATATAATCTGTGAACATTAATAATTACTGTGATGTCGTACAATTTTGCTACGAATAATGGATATAGTGAATAAATAAATAATCTTCCACCATATTTTTCCACGCCCATATATTCTCTTGCTTGACTTTTTATACTCTCTTTTTCTAGAATGGCGAGTTGCGCTGATGTACACAATTAATACGTCTGAGTCTGGTTTTGATTGTATTGCTCTGATTGTCCTTATTCTGATCTGTAGTATCCATAGAAGAATTTGTTAAATTTGCAATTTCTGTGTCATTATTTATCATGTTACCTGACTTCAACAATTTCTTTTACTTCCTTCTTCTAAAGTAGGTCTATGACCTGTTCCTCTTCGATGAATATCATATGTACTATGAGCTGGATCTGTTTTTACAGAGGGTAGGCAGCTAACCTGGCCCTCTAACCCTCCTCTTTCTTCCGGGCTTGGGACCAGGCAACAGTACTACTGGGCTACTCAACTCAATCCACCCAGCAGCACTGCAGGCCGAAACGGCAGCGGCCGCGGTGTTTTCAAGCGGTAACCCATCCAAGTGCTAATTGCCCCCGAGGTTGCTTGACATCGGTGATCGGACGAGGATCGATGTTTAATATGGGATGGCCGTTGCCATTCAACAATTTGTATTATTTATTTATTTGGTAAAAATAATCCAATAAATAAATGCTTTTCAATTTGATTCAAATTATACTTCCAAATCACGTTTGATAGTTCAGGTACGAATTCAAGTATGAATTTCGACCTAATCTCTTAAAAATATTAGCTTTAATCCTCGTCGATTTATTCACTTTTCTATAATCTTTCACTATCACTAGCTCACCCACTATAAAATCCTCCTACCTCCTGTGGTGCAATGAGGTGTATTTTTAAAATCTAATAAAAATTTCCTTGTGTAGAGGGACTATGTGGGTGAACATTTCACAAAACTTGATATTTCAAATGCTTACACACAAAAAATGTAATCACATCACACTTAATGACAAAAAAAAAATAGTTACTATCTCAACACATAAAGGTCTATATTGTTATAATAGGGTACCATTTGGTATACCTAGTATATCAGCTCCAAATTTCATAAAATGATGGAATCACTTTTGGGTGATATACAGTTATTGGTTTTTTAGATGATGTTTTAATTATGGGTTAAAACCGAGCTAAACATTTGCGGAGATTAGGCAAAGTTTTAAATAAACTATATGATTCTGCTTTAAAAATATCTCGATAAATGTGAATGTTATAAATCAGAAATCTCGTATTTAGCATTTAATATTGACAAACAAATTATCAGCATATTTTAAGAAGTATTAAATGAACAAATACAGCCATGAAAGTCGTTGAAATTAAGTTTTCTGTTGAGTATAATTTGTTAGGATTATGTTTATATAACTTGAATGATTGTACTTTTTTCAACATTACTACATGCTTTACCATTAGCAAGTTCTCAATGTGTAAATTTGTGCACTTTTATTAATGCAAATTTTATTAAAAAAAAAATTATTTGTCAATCACATAGAGGTACGTAAAAATAGAAATAAAACTTTGTATTCTATAGGGTAATATGTGCAAATTTCATATGAAAAAATTACAGATAAATAATTATTTCGATAATTAATCTGATATAAATTTTTAAATAAGATTATGATTAGAAAGTTGATTTGTTATAATTATGTACTGTTTATGAAAGACTTTATAGAAACAAAAGAAACATAGCCAGACGATATAGTATTCTATCTCCATTTTTCATATGATTTCATAATTTCTTTAAAATAGAAAACTATACAGTGCATTCATTAGGCAAGTAGCAACATTACTTACAATTAGAACATATTAATTGATACATTAAATTTGCACATAGAGGTAGATAGTGTTTTGGCATTATGTTTACTATTCATAACAAGAATAGGACTTAAACATGTAATTATTACACCACTTCTGATCATTTTCTAAACAATACAATGCAATGTAAAATAAAATTAATACAATTGAATATTAAACAAGCACCAGAGAAATAACATCAGCAATATATAAATATGCTTATAAGAAGCAGTTAATTTGAATGATTATATATTTAACTTGTAGAAAAATAATACCTGGACAGGTAAATTTACTGTCAAGAAATGGTGAATTTTAAAGATTATTTTATTTATAAAACATAATATTAATTAATAAATGAATAAATTAAATTATAAATATTAATTATATTTTTAACTTGTTAGGAAAATAACAGCTGAATATAATATCTTCTTGAGAAATGTTGAATTTTAATGATTAGTGTTTTATTTGTTCACTTTCTACTATACATTACATTATCGATAAATATATTAGTACTGGGTATATGCGTATATATATATATATATATATATATATATATATATATATATATATATATATATATATATATATATATATATATCCCTCTTTTCAAAATATGTAATTATAAGTTTTCAATGGTTATACTATATATAGTATATACAGATATGTAAGTATTGTAAAAAATAATAAAAAACAGTTTGACGATAGGTTATTGGAAGTGGAACAGGAGGTACTGTCACTGGCATAGGAAGAAAATTCAAAGAAATTTCTCCAAACACTGTCATTGTAGGGGTTGACCCTATGGGCTCAATTTTAGCCCAACCAGATAGTTTGAATGAAACTGATGTTACGTTCTATGAAGTTGAAGGTATTGGTTATGACTTCATACCAACGGTTCTTGATCGTTCAGTTGTTGATATGTGGATAAAAACAGATGATAAAGAATCTCTCTTAATGGCTAGAAGATTAATTAATGAAGAGGGCATGTTAGTGGGTAAGAATATTTTTCTTATTAAAAATTATTTTTATCGCCAAGAATATAAATGACTGATGAATTTATGTGCGAATAACATAAAGATGTTTTAACAAAGAAAACAAAATTAACGTTTGGCTTTAATTTTTAACTTTTCTTGTTTAATTTTATAGGATCAAGTAGTGGTTCTGCAATGGTTGCTGCTATAAAGGCAGCGAAAGATTTTAAAGAAGGGCAAAAGGTTGTTGTTATTTTACCAGACAGTATTAGAAATTATATTACAAAATTTATATCTGATCAATGGATGGAGGCAAGATTATTTAAAGACTGTGCAAACACTAGTAATCATTGGTATGTATTCCATAATTTTTAAATTATCAGTACATAAGACTTTAAACATAAAGATTAAATATTTTCATTAAATATACACAATTTGATTAAATATACCAATGGGAATCTTAGATGATACGATTAGACTTTAGACCAGGTGTTTGTTTAAATGTCAAAAACTGGTTAAATCTGATAAACGCAAAAATAGTTTTATTATTTGTTGCTGTTTATTATAAATGTATGTACATATTGAAAAAAAAACTGAAATTGGGTGGTCATAATTCTATTTCTGGTACATACAACTAAGTTTAAACAAAATTTGATTCATCTTTAAATACATAGTTTTTTTATGATTTTCTTATTGTGAACACCTTTATTTTGAATTTGGGTCTTATCTGATTTGTATTTTTATTATAATGGCTACATGAAAATTTTGATTCTTTCCTACATTTGCTCAATTCTCTTCCTTAAATGAGTTAAATGAAACATGTTTTTTTTATAGTAGAAAACAATTAGATTAACATATAAAAGGTATTATAATAAAATGCACTCATCAAAATGCTAACTATATTGTAACTGTTTCAATACATACAATTTGTTTTGGTTATAAAAAGGGTGTAAACGACCATGTAAACTACTGTAAGGTGAAGAGGTGTAGACATTTTCACTTGATGTCAATGGGGATCTTCTTCATTACGTTTAAGGTTTATAAAAAGTATAAAATTAGATGTTTACATACACCTATAGTCTGGTTTCAAAATTGTAGGCAGTAAGTAATTCGCAACATGTGGACCAGACAAGGCAAACAGATAAGGCGCGTGCCTTGTCTTACGCACGACTAAAGAGAGCAGAGATCACAGATTGCAGGGAGTGGTCTTTACAGTTTACACTTAAAACAGACTCGAGAATTGTTGAATCGTATTACCAGCTCATAAAAATAGTGTTCTATACCTTACTGCCCACTATTTTGAAACCGGAGTATATTTCTGTAACATGTAATTGTTTATAGAATATATTTTAACATAAACTTACACAAAATCATATAAAGTGGATTCTACGAGATCAGATGATAATTGAAAAATAAAATTTACGATTTGACATACCGAGTAAAACCTAAAAAAAAGTATTTTAGTTGTTTAAAACTAAAGTGATACATGGTACAACTAATGGTGGCTTGTAAAAAAATTGTCAAAGCTTATTGAAAAAAGACTTTCTTGGTCAACAAAATTTTTGTTATGTGAAATTTTCGTAGAATAAATTTTGTTGATTTTACAATATGAATCTATAAGATTTGCAATGTGTTGTTTTCCTAATGTATGTAATATACGAGCAATCAAAACTTTTGTCAACTTTTTTGCATTGTTCATAATTAAACTTTTATCTATACTGCAATTTTGACAAAATAGGATTGTCTAAAAATATTAAAAACCTGTTATTTCAGACCTTTTTTTTTATCCAAACCAATTAAAATAAAATCTCCATTTCTCACAACCATTGGTTGTGACAAACACCCTATTTTCACAGCCATTAACTTAATAATTAATATAGTAATAATTAGCATAATAATAAAAACATGTTTTACAATGAAATTGAATCAAGCGCAAAACGTGCTCTCTGGACAATGTCCTTTGCATAAAGTGCTACAAATTTCATTGCTCTTTTATCTGGATAAATTTTAAATTGCTTTATTTTTAAAGCCTGCAGTCTGTTGTATAAATCCTGCATCTTGTACACATGCTTATTAAATTATATTTTTACTACGAGAGATAGTTCATTCCAACCACTTTTGAAAAACAGCTGAAAGTTTTAAAAGCTACAAAAATATAAAACTAATACAAGATTAGTATTAGAATCTTATTAGGAGTTTAATAATATTTCAATTATAAAACATAAAGTTTGTCCTCTCTTGTATATTTCTATATTTCCTGTATTTTTAGGTGGTGGGACATTACAATTTCCTCATTAAAATTGGAAAAAATACATACTGCAACAACATCCATAAACTGTGAGAAAGCACTGCATGATTTAAAGAAAATTGGTATTGATCAAATGCCTATTGTGGACAGTGAAGGGTAAATTTTGAGCATATATATCTTGTACACATATTCAAACTAAGGGTTGTTTAGATAAACTTTTCCCATAATTGTTTTAATTTAGACATGGAAAACTTATAATGTGAATAACTAGTTTAGAATTATAGTTATACATATCTAGGCTCTATTGTACAAGATGTTTTTCCTTCAGATAGCTAATGTAATAATTCAGCCTAATCGAGGTACATCAGTCTCACAGGTAGTTCTAGAAAGAATTGCATGCATGGATTTAATTTTTCGCTGTTGAGAGTTCTTTAAACGTTTTTAGTTTTTTTTTTTTAGATTTAAGCTTCCTAACTATTTCTACCACTCTGTGTAAGGAAATATTATGCCTTATACAGGGTACGGCATAAATGTCTCCCTATTTTCAATTATGTCTCGTGGAGCCGGGCGGCGTCGTAGAAAAGTGGGGGTAGCGTTAGTACACGCGCCAAGACAAACAGTTTTTATTTGAAACCTGTTTTAGTCTGAAACACTATGTAGACCAACGCACAGCGCGCTTTCGCCATGGAAGTGTACATCCGCGAAAATGGATCCGTCATCGCTGCACAACGAGCGTTCCGCATCCGATTTGAAATTCCTCGTAATCGAGCAATCGAAGATCGAAAATCAATTGTTTTGTGGGTAAAAAACTTCAGAGAAACTGGATCTATTATTAAGAAAGGAGGTGGACGCCCACGGACAGCTCGGACACCGGAAAACGTCGAGATAGTCAGACGCTCAGTGTTACGGTCGCCTACACGATCTGCACGCAGATGTGCGACCGCCTTTCGTCTCTGATGTGCGAAGAATTCTTCATCAGGATCTTCACTTTTATCCATATAAGGTGGTTCTTACACGGAAATTGTCAGAACATGATTGGAATAGTCGAATTGCTGCATATGAAAATATGCTTGAAAATTTACCACAGGAAGTGGTTTTTTTCAGTAATGTATTCAGTAAAACATTTCCACTTGTTTGGCTGCATAAACAAGCAAAACTTCCGGTACTGGTGCCACGACAACCCGAGAAAGATACACGACAGGCCTCTGTATAGTGAGAAAGTTACAGTTTAGTGCACTAAGAAATTTAGTCACAAATGGGAATAGTCGGGCCTTACTTTTTGAAGAAAGGAATCGGGCTGTTACCGTCAATTCAGAACACTACATAGCGATGATTTAGAATATTTTCGTCCCAGCGCTTGCAGAACTTAATGTGCAGAATGTCTGGTTTCAACAGGATGGGGTGACAGCCCACGCATCTCGAGCATCACTGCAACATTTGAGAGAAATGTTCCCCGGGCGTTTGATCTCCCAAAGAGGCGATATTCCATGGCGTGCGCGCTCGCTGGATTTGACGCCTTGTGACTTCTTTCTGTGTGATTACCTTAAATCTGAAATCTTCAAACATCGCCCAAGGACCCTAGTACAACTGAAGGAGGCAATCCGTATGGAAATTTGAAGAATACCGCAATAAATGCTAGCAAGAGTTATAATAAATTTCAGAAGTCGCTTGCAGCAGTGTTGAAATAATGGTGGACAGCATTTGGCCGATATTCTTTTTAAAACCATGTAAAATAAAACGGTTTTAGTTGTACTCTTAAGATTTAAAAATAAATTTATTGCATTTCAAATAATAGTTGTTTTATTACACTTTAAAAATAGGGAGACAGTCATGCCGCACCCTGCATAAATAAGGTGCATTTCATATATTACCTGCACAATAATAATTGAAGAGTGTAATTAAATAACGGTCTAAGTGCCACAATTTATGAATTCGATTTTTATCATTACAAAGTGGTCTATGTATAAATTTTGGCACTTGGACCGTTATTTAATTACACTTCAATTATTATAATTATGTTTTTATTGACAAAAAAGTATGTCAGTTCTATATTTTTAAATTTGTTAAATGGAATTATATGGAGTTCCATATGAATGACAATGTCTTGGAATATTTTTAATGACCCAGAATTGTAATTAATTCTCCACAAAATATTGAGTAAATTTATGGAGAACTATATTTGAAAAGTAAATAACTGCATAGTTTTTACTTAAACATGAGTGTAAAAAACCCCACAATTGTATCGATTCTATTTTATGATTTAGGACTTGATTTTCTGATTATGATCATAATATATGAGCATTCTAATATATCTATTGATATGGTCCTAATTATCAAAACCCCAATTAGAACTATTTACATTAGTTTAATAAAGGTTATCAAACGCGTTTTTTAACATTTATTTACGAATTTACTAATCATGCTCATTAAGGCATTCTTCATACCCCTATAGAATTTTTTTTTTTTTTCTTTTGGAAGTTTACATGAAATATTTAACGCATAGACAAATTTTCGTACTTCTATTACCAGTACATTCATTACATAATAAATTATCCAGTAATATTAAACAAAGTTAGAATTTTGTTAACTGGATAATTTATGCACTTTATTATGTTTTAAATACAAATATAATAGAATGATCATAGAATTTATTTCTAATATCTCTTCGTTTTTGTTTGATTGTTTATGTTTTTGCATATACAGTGCTAATATGCTCCTTTTCATTTTAGATTACATGGTAATTTACAATAATATAAATTTTTGTGAATATCTGTGTTAACACTAGATTCATTTGGTATGTCTATCTTCTCAGATCACTATAAATGATAACCTGCTACTCTTGTATACCATTTTATTTTTTACCTTTTTAAGTATTTTTTGATCATATGTTTACAATTCATTATATTGGAAATTTGTAGTGCTGTTGTTGGAATGGTAACCCTTCAGAATCTTTTAAGGAAAGTAGTTTCTGAAAACGTTCAGTTAATGGAAAGTATAGAGAACATTATTACAAGGATCTATCCCAAGATATATAAAACAGCTAATTTGGGATTAGCCTCAAGGATTCTGGAAAAAGAATCGTATGTTTTGATATTAGATAAACAAAGTAAGTTCAATAACAATTTCTAAATTTGTCAGGAGGCTATATAACTAATTTTTATGATTGTCAATTCAAATTGATTAACATATATATATATATATATATATATATATATATATATATATATATATATATATATATATATATATATATATATATATATATATATATTATGTGTACTTTAATGTTTCAGCTATGACTTGAACTTGTAACTAACACAAACTTAAACATAATTTAATATTTAAATAGTTAAAGTTTTCTATTTTTCTAAACTACTAAATCTTACTCTAAAATACATTATATGAGCTACACAAAATATAAGCATATAAAGGTTTTAAAGTTCATAATTTTGTTTCCAAACATTGACAAGAATATTAAAAATTAATTATTTGTTATGCATAAGTTATGCATAAGCAACATTTCTTAGTAAGATGTTTCACATTTTTACATTGTATTTGTATAGAAATTTATAATATAATCCACTTTTTAGGTAATGGTAGGACTCACATTGATAAGCCTATTGGAATATTGACAGCTAGTGACCTATTGGAATATATATCGAAAGATGCCACCACAAACTAAAATCCAATAGTATCGATTATCTAATGTAATCAATTATGCCTAAATTATGGTAAACTTTAAAAAACGGATTTTATAAAAAATTTTAATAAGCTATTGTGTTTATTTAATAAGATTGTAAACTGTTGGAAACTTATGAATCTAACAATGAGAAATATGCTACTGTATACTAAAGTATACACTATCGCCTACCAGTTTAATCACAACATACAAAAATGTATGTATTGAAATAAAAGAAATAAGTTGCTTTGAATCATTCATTTGAATTTTGTAGAGTAGGAACCAAAAACAATCAACATTTAATTATGCAATATTATTATTAACAAGGTTAATATGTATGCAAAATAAACGGTTGGTTTAAAAATTTCATTTTGTATAGTATTGTAAATCGGCAAGTATATGAAAGAGACGAATATCGATATATATTTCTTGGTACATATACATATAGTGTTCATCGTGTATATTGATGAAACATGGTACCTTAATTCCAGCACTGTAACCAGATTTTAAATCCATGTACTTTTTTTCTTATAGGTCATATGAAATAAATGATATAACCTAGCCACATTAAGTCCTCAGACCTTATATCATTTGGCTTTTGTGGGGTGATAGAAGGACTAGAGGATTACTAGGGGTGCGTCACAGTTAACCAACCATGATGCAAGTTGCGTGTAGAAGGAAATTGTTAAAACGTGACAAAGCTTATGTAGGCTTCAACAAAATATAGTGTACTTTATATAAGTGACTTCATCCCACTCGTGTGAGTATAACATGGTGTGGTTACGCGCAAGCAGCCAGATTGCCGTGACGTCAGCAACGAGAAACTCGGATGTGCCTCGAACGATATTTATTATGGACTTGCATAGCAAAATGCAACTAATATCTATTTTTACAATAAAATAAAACATTTTTGAGTACTATCAGTGCGGCATCCCCCTAGTATATTAAATGATTATAGTCCAGGGATATGAAAAATAAAATAAATTATCAGAAAAGTATTTATTTTTCTAAATATGTACAAAATTATATAACAGTTGGGTATGTTACATAACCTAACCTAACCTGACTGTCTACTTATTATGGTTAGGTTAGGTTAGGTTAGGTTAGTATCCTTCAAAAGAACTGTATTTAGTTGTTAATATTCAGAGTTAGCTTTTGGAGCCTCTCCGTATATATGTGGTTTCATCGAACGACACAGAGGGCGTACGAATTACAATGGACGACGCCAACTGCACGTCATTTTATACATTTGAAGTAACTAAACATCGAATGTTTCTAATAGGTTTTATGACGGTTTAATATATATGTGTAAAGGAAGTGTTGTAGCATCTACTCCTATTAATATTAGCTATCTATACCCCAGAGTCGAAATAATATGGAGTGATTCATCGATGACATTAGGATGGTTCAGGGGCAAGAAGTGTGCAGGGAATGAAATTCTATAGGCGCATCAATTTGGAGGGGGTAAAATATAAAAAAATAAAATAATACCAAGACAGTTGAAAAGGGTTTTAAGTGGGTTTGTAACAGTTTTTTAGTTAGTAAACAATGTAAGCATCGTAAGTTATGTAATGTACTTATTTCATGCTTACCCAGTTAGAACATCTCCTGTCGGCATATCCTGATAAAACAGCAGTGGCGGCTCGTCGGGGTAGGCAAGGTAGGCGCCGCCTACCTTTAAAATTGTGATTTTTTTTTGTGATTTAAAATTATGTCATTTCTCATAACAGCGCAATTACAATGAACTGTTAACGTCCCTGATAATACAGAAATATTTAATATAATTAATAATAACTACTTTATACTAATTAAATTATCTATCGCCGTCGGCGGCGCTGGTACCGTAAACACCCTTTATATATACCATCGCACGGCGCCGCGCCACACAATTAAATCATTTTATTCCTAAACAGAACAACCAGGCCAGGCTCGGTTCTCTATCCCACCGCTTGAAAATCGATAGCTACACGTCAACCAGATGTCGGTAAGACGACAAACAGCGTTGTTGTAATGGCAAAATAATCGCAGCTCAGACGTCTGCAGCGAGTTATATTCTTTAAATAAAACAGTTGGAGGCGGATGCATTCGGCGCCTGAAGTAGATTGGTGTTCTTCTGCAGATCCGAAGACGCCTTCGCATTGAATAACCCGTGACATTACTGGAGATATTGGGTTATATACCTATTGTGATGATCAATTTGAAACATTAAATATCGAGTCAATGTTGAAATATTTTGTGGAATATGAATTTCGAGAAATATTTCCAGAGGTTTTTAAACTTATTGTTTTAATTGCTACAATTCCAGCAACAAGTACATCGGTTGAAAGACATTTTTCTTGTTTAAAACGTATTAAAACGCATAGTCGGAACTCTATGAAGAATGAACGTTTATCGTCGCTTGCACTTATTTCAATTAAAAAGGAATTATTTAGCACACTTCAGAAATCTGATGACATCAACTTCACGGAAAATATAATTAACAAATTTTCATTAATTAAAGATAGTAACATATAAGTCGGAAATCGAGAAAGGAACCACCAAGCCGTCAAGCGGCTATCAAAGTAGTTCCCGAATAGCAAAGCTATTACATAATCGCTCTAGGAAACAACTACTCCTCGGGCTAACGCCCCGCCAGGCATTGAATTATACCCAGAAGCGATCCTCGACCCCTTTCTCGTGTTTCTGCACGGTCAGATAAGGTTTTATTTTTTGAAACCTTATCTGATATGAGGAAAACGCGTGACCTAGAAAATTTTTAAAATTTTTCAAGGTCACTTTTCCTGGTACTTCAGAATTTCAATGATTGAATTTCATTTATACAAAAATGTAGACTTTCACAAGAATGTTTTGAACTTGATACCTCTTTGTTATTCGTGAATAATAATAGTTATTGTGGGTATAAATAAATTGGAATAAACGAAATATATTTATTGAGTATTATACCTATATTATGTAAATTGGGTTGGCAATAATACATTATTTTAGGGCGCTTTAGGGTATAGGCCTCCTCCTCCCCTCACAGCCTTCCTTAACCATCGCCATTATTGACTGACAATTACAAAGTGGATACCTATTACTTTTTATAATTTAAATTAATGTGCCTATCTTTAATTTTAAAAAATAAAACCCGCCACAGGTAGGATTCGACATTTGTCCCGGATCGGAACCGAACGACATACAGCTGTTTCGAACTTGTTAGTTCTCATCAGTGCCGTACACGGTACGCCGATTCAAGACAAATGCCGAATGAACTTTATGGCGTATACATCTTTATCAATACGATCTCTGTCAGTAAAAAAATAAGGTTTTATTTTTTGTAACATCTGATCGTGCAAAAACACGAGAAAGGGGTCGAGGATCGCTTCTGGGTATAATTCAATGCCTGGCGGGGCGTTAGCCCGAGGAGTAGTTGTTTCCTAGAGCGATTATGTAATAGCTTTGCTATTCGGGAACTACTTTGATAGCCGCTTGACGGCTTGGTGGTTCCTTTCTCGATTTCCGACTTATATGTTACTATCTTTAATTAATGAAAATTTGTTAATTATATTTTCCGTAAAGTTGAAGTCATCAGATTTCTGAAGTGTGCTAAATAATTCCTTTTTAATTGAAATAAGTGCAAGCGACGATAAACGTTCATTCTTCATAGAGTTCCGACTATGCGTTTTAATACGTTTTAAACAAGAAAAATGTCTTTCAACCGATGTACTTGTTGCTGGAATTGTAGCAATTAAAACAATAAGTTTAAAAACCTCTGGAAATATTTCTCGAAATTCATATTCCACAAAATATTTCAACATTAACTCGATATTTAATGTTTCAAATTGATCATCACAATATATAACCCAATATCCTCAGTAATTTCACGGCTTTACAGAGCGAAGACGTCTTCGGATCTGCCGAAGAACGCCGATCTACTTCAGGTGCCGAATGCATCCGCCTCCAACTGTTTTATTTAAAGAATATAACTCGCTGCAGACGTCTGAGCTGCGATTATTTTACCATTACAACAACGCTGTTTGTCGTCTTACCGACATCTGGTTAACGTGTAGCTATCGATTTTCAGGCGGTGGGATAGAGAACCGAGCCTGGTCTGGTTGTTCTGTTTAGGAATAAAATGATTTAATTCAGTGTGGCGCGACGCCGTGCGATGGTATATATAAAGGGTGTTTACGGTACCAGCGCCGCCGACGGCGATAGATAATTTAATTAGTATAAAGTAGTTATTATTAATTATATTAAATATTTCTATATTATCAGGGACGTTAACAGTTCATTGTAATTGCGCTGTTATGAGAAATGACATAATTTTAAATCACAAAAAAAAATCACAATTTTAAAGGTAGGCGGCGCCTACCTTGCCTGCCCCGACGAGCCGCCACTGCTGTTTTATCAGGATATGCTGACAGGAGATGTTCTAACTGGGTAAGCATGAAATAAGTACATTACATAACTTACGATGCTTACATTGTTTACTAACTAAAAAACTGTTACAAACCCACTTAAAACCCTTTTCAACTGTCTTGGTATTATTTTATTTTTTTATATTTTACCCCCTCCAAATTGATGCGCCTATAGAATTTCATTCCCTGCACACTTCTTGCCCCTGAACCATCCTAATGTCATCGATGAATCACTCCATATTATTTCGACTCTGGGGTATAGATAGCTAATATTAATAGGAGTAGATGCTACAACACTTCCTTTACACATATATATTAAACCGTCATAAAACCTATTAGAAACATTCGATGTTTAGTTACTTCAAATGTATAAAATGACGTGCAGCAGTTGGCGTCGTCCATTGTAATTCGTACGCCCTCTGTGTCGTTCGATGAAACCACATATATACGGAGAGGTTCCAAAAGCTAACTCTGAATATTAACAACTAAATACAGTTCTTTTGAAGGATACTAACCTAACCTAACCTAACCATAATAAGTAGACAGTCAGGTTAGGTTAGGTTATGTAACATACCCAACTGTTATATAATTTTGTACATATTTAGAAAAATAAATACTTTTCTGATAATTTATTTTATTTTTCATATCCCTGGACTATAATCATTTAATATACTAGGGGGATGCCGCACTGATAGTACTCAAAAATGTTTTATTTTATAAAAAAATAGATATTAGTTGCATTTTGCTATGCAAGTCCATAATAAATATCGTTCGAGGCACATCCGAGTTTCTTGTTGCTGACGTCACGGCAATCTGGCTGCTTGCGCGTAACCACACCATGTTATACTCACACGAGTGGGATGAAGTCACTTATATAAAGTACACTATATTTTGTTGAAGCCTACATAAGCTTTGTCACGTTTTAACAATTTCCTTCTACACGCAACTTGCATCATGGTTGGTTAACTGTGACGCACCCCTAGTAATCCTCTAGTTCTTCTATCACCCCACAAAAGCCAAATGATATAAGGTCTGAGGACTTAATGTGGCTAGGCTATATCATTTATTTCATATGACCTATAAGAAAAAAAGTACATGGATTTAAAATCTGGTTACAGTGCTGGAATTAAGGTAAAAATTCAATCATTGAAATTCTGAAGTACCAGGAAAACGCGTAACCTTGAAAATTTTAAAAATTTTCGTCTGCGGCGCTATTTTTAAGGGTTGATGAAGCTCATACGCCGCTATCGCCTACCCTAATATGGATACCATGAGCCGGCACTGTAAAACGGACATTTTGGCAACATAAAGGGACGTAGGAGTAGCAAGCTACACACAAGTGGCCCCTCTGAATCCATATATTGACTTACCGCTTTCACTATTTAAAACTATCATTATATTTATGCCACACCACTAACAATCTTTATTTTATTATATCAACAACACAGTCACAGTTACTATATTTATCACAATCATTATATGTTACATCACTAACACAGTCTTTATTTTATTGTATCAACAACATCATCACAGTCACTATATCTATCACTATACATATATGCCATACTTATCACATATTTTATTTTATATTACCAATCACTGTCACTGTTGCGTCGCACTGAAAATATTTTCTTAATGTCATTATTACAAGAATCACTCATTTCAGACAACACGACTTCCACTTGCAATATTACTATTCCACAGTTAGTCACTATCAAAATCACATTCACTGGAACTGCTATCGCCTAGATTGATTGTAACTGGATCTATCAACGCTTCCGCTCTTGTGTCAATATCCCACATACGTTGTTCCTCTTTCTTTACGTGCACAATGCACTAGACCATGTTTCCGCGGTGACGCGGCTGATAGCATCGTTCAACAGCAATTTGACGTCTCCCAGTTTAAAAGTCCTATTATTTCGTGCTACGTCCGTTTTTATTTGCTCCCAAATCAGCTCTATGGGATTCAATTCACAATTGAACCCCATAGATGGTAGACAAAGTACCGTCACATCACGAGTTTTTGCCATTTCATCTACTACATATTTAATGTACCAGCTTTTTTCTCGCTGCGCAAGTTTTAATAGCTGCACTTTTAACATGGTATTGCCACAATCCAGATTTTTAGATTTTAGCCACTCTAGGATCTGTCCTTTTCTCCATGCTGATGTTGGTAACTTTTCAATTCGCCGACTATGATATGATGCATTGTCCATCACGAAAACTGCGCCGGGTTCTATGGAAGACACAATACAAATGATTTTTCAAAAACTTCACTAATCATATCTTCATGGTAATCCCCTGTTCATCGCGATTCAAATACATTTAAACAATTTTCCAAAAAACCTGAGTCGCTTCCGATATGCCTGATTATTAATCTTCGTCCTTTTCCAGATGGTGCCTTCAATCCCGGAGATAGTCCTTCTACAAATGCCTATCGGTTATTCAGAATATTGCAGTCTTGCCACACTTTCGTCACCGTATGACCTTCGTTTACCCAAGTTTCATCCAAATAATAAATTTTCCTACCAGAATTCCGAAAATCTCTTAGCTTTTCCAAATAACTTCTTCGCCATAACACAATTTCGTTTTTTTCAATAAGAAGAATCTTTCGGTTTCGTTTTAAATGATGAAAATTCATTTCATGTATAATTCTCAAAAGAACTTTACGAGAGAACTTCGGTAAATTTTCATCTTGAGCGACGGCAGCGTGAATTTTATTCAGCGTCGGAAGTTCATTAAAAAAAAATCCATGAATAATCCTACGAATTATGTGTTTAACATCTTCGTCAACTTCAATCTTCCTACCGCGGGTTTCTGGTTTCTTCTTTTTTGCACTTGTTTCTTCTTCATCATACTTCATTGCACGGTACACACTACTTCCACAGACTTTTGTTAACGAAGAGCATATATCAACCGCCTCGGTTGTACTAATATCTGAGTTTCATGCCCGAATTCCTTCGTAGACTTTTTTAATCGCTTGAAGTTCTTCATTTATTAAAAGTCGCTGTTTTCGATTGGAATTTTTCGTCGTAAAACCACTACAACTTGCATCCGCTGCTTCCATGTTAGAAAAACACTAAACACTCACTTTTATTGCAGAATATAATAAATAAACAATATCCCGAATCAATCGCACATAACCACAATGTAACGCCACTGGCGCGCTAAAATCTGGGCTAAACGACGCATGCGACATTCTATCGATCGACATTGATCTAAGCCGCCAATTGCTGACCAATCGAATTAAAATGTATTTAAAACCGCCTAAAATGATTGGCTAGCTTTGCTACAAAAGCGCACCAGGCGGTACAACTGATTATTATGTGTTTTGGAATTCAATAGGAGAGGGAGTAGTTCGCATTGAACTACTGTTTCTATAGAACTACACATAAAATTTGTATGCACATAATACCTGATTACACAAGAAATAGACAAACCGTTGAATAGTTATGGTGGTCTGATATTATATATAAATCACTCCACATTATTTCGACACTAAGGTATATGTAGTGTGAAGTGAAAATTATTTGATAAGAAAAGTGGCATATATTACGGAAAAGTGGAAAATCCATTTTCTCGAAAACTGTGTCCAAGCGGATGAAACTGAAGCCAGATTCGTCTCCAACACCCTCGAAAATAGGGGGGTAGGAAAAGTTTCGTAAGCATTTTCCAAGGAACACCCTTTCCAGACAATTACCCTTGTATTTAATATCCAATGGTGTTGGGTGGTAATTTGTTGCCCCCATACCGTTTTGTTTTATAAGTTTACCATCTTTTAGGTTGATTTTATCTTCCCTGCGACAAGCGTGGACCCAGTGCAATGCCAGATCTTTATTTTTGGGAAATGTTTAAAATTTTATATCGTCTGTCTTCTTTATGTTATGGTTATTACAACCAGTCACGACACAATTTGGCATTATATATAAAGTATACAAAATACTATTTTACAAAAGATTGCAAGAGAATATTAACGACACAGACTCGATTCGACACGCGGTTACAACAAAGTAAGAAACGCTCTTCGTTCACAATAATTCATGCACCATGCCAATTTTTTTGCCAAGCGCGCTAGAAATTTCTCTTGCTGACGTCATGCGTGTAAGGACGAAACTGGACTGGCTGGTAAGCAGTGTGAGCACACCGCACATAACGGTGCGATCCACTAATATGTCTCATTGGATAATACGAATGTCAAATGTGTCTCATTGGAGAATGAGATACAGCCTGAGGTAGTAGGGGTATGATTCGATCAATCCAATTTCTGTCGAAACTTTTTTAAAAAACACAATTTTGCTCAAAAAAATCGGTTTTAGATTTGCAAGTTGAAGAAATAGTAGAGAGCCTCGCCGCCGAAAATGTGTCACCCCGTGGGGGTTTGAACGTAAAAGCTGCCACTGGTCTTATTTAATAGTTCATAATTTATTATCTGTCTGTGTGAAGTTGGCCGAAAATTGTCATGGGAAAAAGGGCGTTATTCAAAATTTTCGAGTTATTGTGACACTACATGATTGTCACAGTTGACATAAATATTGTAACGCAAAAATAATCCCAAAGTCTGTAGCCGTTGCTTCAAAAAAAAATATTTAACAAACGAAAAAGCATTGACGCATATGGCGATTAAAAACTTTGAACGTCTATATCTCGGTTTGAGAACATTTAAAAATTGTAATTTTTCGATGCATTTTGGTATTTATCAACCGATATTTCGAGAACGCGGTCTTAAATCAAAAAATACCTCTCTTTCAATACTGTGAACTGAACTTTTGCGATTCCAACGGTATGTCCTTTATAATTTTCTGACGTCGGATAGCTAAGAAATTTAATTAAAAGTAAAGCAAATCCCAGATTTATTTTCGCTACGACAGCCGGCCGTCGATGACCCGCCCGTACGTTGCGCGTCCCGCGCGCTGCATTTGTCCACATTTTGCGGAGAGAAATAATTATAGTTTAACTTGCATTTAACGCTGCTTCTTTGCATCTTTCATTTTGTTAACAACAAAATCACTTTATATGAATTATAGAACCATATAAGTCACATTATGATGAATATTATAAAAATTATTAGCATAGTATTCATCGTACAGATAGTAACAACTTAAATTATGTACGTACGTTAAATGTACATCGGAACATAGCAGCCATTTCACACCATGAATAAATATTTTTATAAAAAATTCTTAACTATTTCATGATCCCTTATTGACGTATTCTTAAATAAACATATAAATACTAAGTACCAAAGAGATGAGGGGAAAGAAAGAATTTCAATCAATACCTAATAAATTAAATGGCAAAATTTACTCGTCGTAAGATTCGGGTTCGCCATCATCGTATATAAGATCTGTGGAAACAGATCTTATATACGATGATGGCAGTTTACCGGTGTTTTTACATTGTGGCAGGATTTTTGTCCCAAACACGTACATGATCCTGTGCAAGAAATACCATTCTTTCTGCAAGTACACCATTGTGCTCGGCAATCTGAAAAGACGCCAGGTGTGTGTAATTTGGTCTTAAAATAAAATTTAAGTGAGAGTACCTTTCTTACATGCACAAGATGTCAATATTGTCAAATCTGTTGGTATTGACGGAAGAGTTTGTAAAACAGGAAATACATTCGAATTTTCAAGTTTCCAATCATAGTCACAGTAGTTCAAAAAACTGGCTTCGTTGTTAAAGTGTTAAGCCAAATGTGGGTCTGATAGTGTGCTCGTAAACTATCTTCTGAAGGCGGTAATTTGTCTACTGTTTTCGAAATAGCCAATAGGCCACGAAGGTAATCGATAGAAGCGATGTCTTTGTTATTCGTATAGAGTTGCAGGTAGTGAGAATTTAAATAGATTTTCCAACAATGCTTTTTGCCTAAGCCGGCAAATTGACTTGTATCGCATCCGGTAAAAGCATGAAACGTTAGTAGATTTATGCAAATATTATGTCTTGGCAAAAAGACAAAATCTGTATTTCAGTAGCTTGATGATTTTCCGAAGAAATTACAAGAGTGATAAGCCACACTAAAGCTTCAGGAATATATTTTCGATAGCCGTTTAAGTCAAAATTTTTTAAATTGTCAAAATTGGGAATTTCCAGCTTAATATTGCAGGTTTCAGCAGGTTCATATCCAGCTTAATATTGTTAATAACACTATACAGAACGGAATATTCCGACGGTCCCGTAAATATTTGTGGTGGATTAGTATCTTCCTCGAAATTTCCATAAATGAATGTAAAATTTCATCTTTTGATGAAAATTTCGAGGACATAATAATGTCTGATCTGTTAGCCTTTTTAGACTTGATGATCTGAATGTCATCACGAAAATGAGCCTTTTACTTTTTCGATTAACTGTCTTTTAGATAATTCCTCCAAGATCTGTATATCTAGCATATATAGACGAATAACAGAATATAACAGAAAATCCTCTCCTTTATTCAAATCCAGCAATTAATTCTTGATAAGAGCAATGCTTCTACAGGATCTACATATTCGCCTTCCACTTTAGAAGGTACTTGGGGATTCCTACTTTTTTTAAAACCCTCCAAAACTTTAAAAAACACATCGCATGATATTTTACTTCCATGGCAATCAAATCATTTTCGCCGATACGTTTCATAATGGGGCTATCATTTTGGGCTATTATTTTTATCTTGGTTTCAATATTTCGTAGTTACCACTTGCGATAATTTTTGATTACGCCTTTTTTGACAAAATACGCACTTGTTTATACGAAATTTTTCTTTTCGTAGTGTTACCGAAGGTCCGATTTCAGAAATGTTCGATTCTTCCGCATGCATATTTTCTGATTTGCGACGTAAATGCTCAATACTTTTTTGCTAATATAACTGCAATAACAAGACTTATGCCAAATTAACAATTTCTTGTCCCCACTTTCAGTGCTGGCAATATTTTGATACAACGACTTGGTGCTGGCAGATTTACAAATATTGTCTCTAACTTGTAGCGTTTGTTTTATAGTTCTTAACGTCTTATCAGAACCCTTTGCAAAATTCCCGGAAGACTTCCCACAAATTAAACATTTTTAAATACTTTTTGTTTGTAAAACGTGGACTCGATCTCACTTTCAGGCGTTGAACTTCCACTTTGATCCATTTTCAGTTTTCTTTATGGCAGGCTGTATTCAAACGATGCCTGTTATGTTGTTTTTAATATCATTCTTAAGTTTTCAACAATGGACTTACCTGGGCACTATCTGGAAATATGTATGTAGGTACTTTACTATAAACTAAAAACAAATCACAGACACGAAATCTTAGTCATTTTGCTACAGAAGAGCCTATTTGGAACTGATAAAACAGCCTTTTCATAAAAGATACTATGGCCATATTTTGTAAATAAACACTATCCAGAATGTGGACAACTGCAGCGCGCAGGACGCGCAACGTACGGGCGGGTGATCGACGACCGGCTGCCGTGCAAAAATAAATCTGCGATTTGCTTTACGTTTAATTAAATTTCTCAGCTATCGGACGTCAGAAAATTATAAAGAACATACCGTTGGAATAGCAAAGGTTCAGTTCACAGTATTGCAAGAGAGGTGTTTTTTATTTAAGGTCGCATTTTCGAAATATCGGTTGATAAATACCAAAATACATCGAAAAATTACAATTTTTAAAGGTTCTCAAACCGAGATATAGACGTTCAAAGTTTTGAATCGCCATATGCGTCAATGCTTTTTCGTTTGCTAAATATTTTTTTTTGAAGCAACGGATACAGACTTTGGGATTATTCTTGCGCTACAATGTTTATGTCAACTGTGGCAATCACGTAGTGTCAATAACTCGAAAATTTTGAATAGCGCCCTTTTTCCCATGACAATTTTTGGCCAACTTCACACAGACCGATAATAAATTATGAACTATTAAATAAGACCAGTGGCAGCTTTTACTTTCAAAACCCCCACACATTTCATTTTTAAGAGGAATTACGCCTAGCGAGCTCTCTACTAAAATATTCCAAATTCTCCCATGCCAGTTATTTTTAAAATGAAGGCAAATATGATTTTACAGCCGAAATTTGTATTTTCTTCATTTAATTGTATCGCGCTATTCTCGTAGCTGTAATGGGCCTTTAAATTTAGGGTGCAGGCCGAACAGAAAAGTTTTGTATCGAATTTTTTTTTACTTTACATTTTCTGTTCATTTGTTTCCTGTAGAAAGAATATTGAAAATACTAATCTTAAAATTATTGTTTTATATGCGGTATCATAAATATGAAATTTTCTCAAAATATTTATATGTATTTGATTATAAAAATTTGTTGAACATCCTGAAATTACAATAAACATTAAAAAAAAAGTATAAAATATATATTTGTTTTACATATATGTTATCTCTGTTGTCCTAAGCCATAGAAAATATATAATAAGATACTACATGTACTACATTAGATTTGTTCGTGGAACACATCTCGAACCGATTCAGAATTAGTATGGAACTAATCCAGGATTGTCGTACAGCGCATGCTTAATTCTGAACCGGTTCAGGATTTTAATTTATCCAGAGACATAGAGAGAGAACGATTTCGGAACAGAATAAGAACTTCGAACTGTATTTCGTCATTTATTATAGGTCGCTGTTTATTGTCCATGCGTCCATGTTTTTACAATATCCGTAATTGTAGATTTAGGGATAGTATCGATTTGCCTTTGTAATATTGCTGGATAATAATTTTCCTTATTTTCTCGTTAGTGGCTAGACCTCGCACCATTTTTTCCATAATGTAACTTAGCAACAATGACAATTATACTTCTACCCAAGAATACTAGAGGATAGGAGATATAACTCGAGTGGTGGGGATAGCACGAAAAGCGTCCGCACTGTGATCACGTGGTGTGCTTCATCATGGCGGTCATTGCGTAGAATCGAGCGAGGTTATTTTTGTATGTTGTGTTTTGAGCGTTTCCAGTTTTTCTGTTGAATATGTCAAAAACATCGAGGTACTGTTACGTTGCGAATTGTTCCTGCAAAAGCCCTGATCGTGGCTCAATGGAGCCCGACATTTTGATAGTGTGAGAGAGAAACCGCGATAGACGAAGATAAACGGCATGCGCAGATCCCACGCGTTTCTACGCGAAGCTGCCGTATTGCCGACGTTTTTCGTACCACCCCCACCACTGATTTTTCGAGGAGTTATGTCTCCTTACTCTCTAGTCTTCTTGCTTCTACTGATGTTTACAGTATGGCATTTTGACATTAATACCCTGCACATGTTTTTTTAGCAAAGCCTACTAGCTACTGCTTATCTTAAATAATACGCTTCGTGACCTGTCCGAACATTTAGTTGTCAGAATATTTTGCTATAATTTTAGTATCTTTTAAGTAAGTAAGCAATAAACCAGAAAACTAGAGTGCTATTGTTGAAATTAGCTGTTAAAATATTTATATGTCGATATAAATTTTGCTGTACATTTTTAAATATAATCAGTTACTTTATAGAAGTGTTTACACAAAATTTATGGGTATCCGAATATTTAGTTGTTTGGGCTCCTAAATCATCGCTGGATTATAAATGATCGGACATTTTGGCTTACTAAAAATACATTTTATTAAAGTTTAAAATGAAAAGTAAAAACACATTCTAACTTATCAATTACAATTTTAATCGATATTTACGGAACAGATTATAATTAGTAATTATATAGACTATTCCAAACGAAATAAATACAAACAACAATCATGAATATATTTGACAGCCGTGAATATAGCCGCAACATGTAAACCACGGAATATACATGTAAACTGTCACACTGCATAATGCTGCGCATGTCTCGAACTTGACGTTCTTCGACGGACGTGACGGTCGAATGCCTAGAACCGGTAGAACTATTTCTGAATCGATTTCGAACCGCACCTAGCTGATCCGCGAACACAGATTTGTAACTAAAAATTCGAAATTTTGTGATCCGCGAACGTTATTATTCGAACTGCGCATGCGAATAGTGCCAAATCAGTTTTGAATCCTTACCGCGAGCAAACCTATTATCTATATTCTTAGCGTCTTTAGCACAACCCAAAGAATATAAACAAATCTGCACAGAGAATATCTATGTGTGTACATACTTGGGTCATTTTAAGTTGCTGCTAGCCGCACACTGGCAACTTTTTAGTCTCGGTGATTAAAATATCTAGTCGATTGAAAGTTGTCCGCTGTTGTTCCAAGCACCACTGTAAACTGAATAATTGCTTAACATCAGTTTCAAAATGGATTTCGTCGAGACTGTATGCGTTTGTACTCTTGTTTTAAGGAAGAGAAAAAAAAAAAAAAATTTGGGTTCATCCATTGATTACCACAAGGCTTATAGTTGGACAATTTTCCATCCACAACTTTTTTTTTAACATTTATATTTACATATCCTTTTATTTTTGTGTCATACAACGCGGGGCGTAATTTAACAACTTCAATAAATAATTCGATGTCGATTCAACATGCCACTATGTTGATTCGGGTCGACGAAATTGCAACTGGAAAATTAAGAGCAACTTTTTAATTCCCAGTGTGCGGAGACAGTTATAAACATGTACGTTCTATTTTGCCGGCAACAATTGAGTTGCCAGGAAAATAGAACGTGTTGGAATTTTTTTAGTTGCCGCAACTAAATAATCGTCTATGTGCGGGTTCTCATAAGAAATAATGTGTTCTATTTTTGCGATTAAAAAGTTGCTTAACTAAAGTTGCCAGTGAGCGGCTAGCCTAAAAATAGCGCACAATAATTATCACAGCACAACTAATACAACTTTACTAGTTCTTGGTCTGTGAATACAACGTTATCTACTGTCGTCATCGAATTCTTAACATAGAGGTCAAATTATATTAGCGAATTCCATACCGCTTCTGGTGAAAACTAATTACTGACAACAAATTATGTTTTTAGCTGATATCTAATGATTAGAATTTCTATGCTGTTTAATAATCATTCATAAGTGGCTGAAATGCAAATCAAGTTTTGTAAACCATCTACATTATTGATACAATCTGTGTATATGTTTTATAAAACAAATTACGGCCGAATAAAACGTTTTGTAGATTATAGTCCATAGAACGTTTTATTTTGTAGCATGATGATCTACTACAATTGATACTTGATCTCAATGGTCATTGGTCGACTACTGAGGATCGGTTAGAAGATCATACTGTATAACGCCGCAAAATAATCCTTTGAATCCATCTTTAGAAAATAGTTCATGCTGATATCGGTGATCGAAAATTGAAACAGTTCAAGAATCATAGTTCACGTACAGAGATCTTATAATACTATTATACGATTTTATAATACCATTATAAGATCTCTGCTGGCATGGTTGTTTTCTACTTTCAAGGATATATGTTAATATGAAATTAATAAACAAAAAAAATTGTTTCTTGGAAATATTTAAGAATAAATTCATTTTATTATTGAGTTTAATACACTGGTAATTAATAAATATTTAAAATCATTGAGACTTACTTTTTAATCTAATTACTAATTAATAGAAAGGAAAAAAAGTAATATATTTTATAAGAGAAAATATGGCTTTCACACAACAAATATACAGCCAGTCAAAAAAGTCTCCATACTAGTCTATTTTTTAAGATTCTTCTTAGTGTGATATTTTATATAAATTTATTTAGAAATATGTTTCAAGTAAACGTCGGCCATCCTCTTAGGAGTAATTGAAATATTCCTTGTTAATATCGTTTCATTTTTTATTGTTCAAATAAAGTGTTTCAAGCGACTTTATTTTTATTACTCCTAAGGAGAAGGTTCATATTTACTTGAACATATTTCTAATTAAATTTAAATAAGAGTCATGAGAACGACTTGGATCCCATTGGATCTTAATTATCAAATAATAATTAACAATGTTATTAATAATTGATAGGGGTGACTGAGGCATTTTATACAATGAGGCAATATCTAAAATACTGTATAATTTGATAATTATTGCGGGTTAGATTTAAATTATATTCTGCACTTCTCCTATTTCATATTTCTTTCAATTGTATTCATTATTTTTAGTTACTGAAAGGAAACCACACACAAATATATTATGGTCAGGTATTTAGGAAGATGAAAAAAAGTTATGAATTCATCCATGTGAAATAAAAAATATATTCACAAAATATTTCCTCAGTTAAAATATTTGCACAGTTGAGGTATCGAACTAAATCACATACATCTTGGCCGAATAATGACTAGAAGTATTTATTTATTTTAACAATGCAAATGATAATTAACAAATCTTACATCAATATTTGGAAGTTATACCTTACAGATATTACTGTAATTTTTCTGCATACTTTAAAAAAAATATTGTATTTTAATACAAATCATTTTGAAAGTTGATTAGAACTTTTTAGATTATGTTCATTATGTTCATTTTGACTTTAGAACCATTAGTTACACGTCAAGTATGTGAACAAGTAAATATAATCAGTCTTTGTTTACTTTAAGTTCTAAATAGAGGATGGCTCAATATGTGTCTTTCAAAAGAGTTTAATCGCTAGTTAGCATTAACCGAACATACCTAGATGAATCCTTGGCATCCATATTTTATATATGTATGATCGTCTATCTCTTTGCTCGTAGGTATGAACCTATTAGATTTGTTCGCGGAACTGATCTGTGACATATCGAACAGATCTATAACAAGTTCATGCACAATATAATGCGCGTGCGTTATCAGGAACTGTGCCAGATTTAGTTTGATATCCACGAACGTTTCTTCTCTGATTCGTGCTGACAGAACATGAAGCCAATGCAATTATTTTCTATCCTTGACTTGTTATGCACAAATTTAACATGGAATAGCTCACTGCTCATAGACAAAAACGCCTCAAAACCGTCAGTTTGTGACCGTGAGTGTAAGACGCAGACACCTGACAAGGAGTCCCTGCTGCAGTCCACAGATAAGTCTGACTTCAAAGTTCCTAACATATCGAATCGCGAACGCTTGTAAGATTTGAATTGCGCATATCTATTTGTCAGGAACCGATCACGGATGAGGTCTGGGAACTCCGTGAACAAAGCTAATTATCATTTTATATCTTTGCTCGTAGTTTTATATACACTTGCGTACAAACACTGCTACCAACGTATATTTTTACTATACTTTTTTAGACAAATGACAAATGTCTCTCAATGGCGCAAGATGTATATAGCAAAATGGCTGAGGATCAGTGGATGTTAAATGAAGATGGTTATTTAAATATCGACACAGATGTGAAAGAAATTATATACCACCCTTCCCTTAATGTTATATTAATATGTACTAAGAGTGGAGTGGTTCGTGTTCTTGACGTAAATTCCGGTGTCATTCTCCAGTCCAGTTGTCTTTCAGGTAAATATTTATCTTTTAAAACAGTTTTAATTATAATGGGATAAAATTATAACAATTCTTGGAATTTCAGCCATCAACCAGAATGAAGTTAAATGTAAATACATTCCCATGGTGGACAGAATATTGTTTTCGGATGGACAGGCACTAGGTGTTAGGTCTGATTATAATGGAGTTTTATTACTTGACAGTATTCTACAAAAAACTATTAATGATGGTAAAGAAGAAATTAAATTAGAACTACCTTTGTCAGAGGTAATTTGTTCCCTCAGAATTTAGTTTAGTTATTAATTTTTTTTATTCTTTTTAGGCTATCATTCTAAAACAGAGCTTATCTACTACCAATATAAGTGGTGTTGATCGAATTGTACAAGAATTGAACAGTGTTATTTCTGTTGCACAAAAACAATATAAGAAAGGTATTAAAGCACAAAAAGTAAGTTAAAACGTATATTGTATATTAGATGGTTGCCTTTCTATGAAAACATGGTAGTTATTTACTTTAGAGGAAAACTTTCATATCATCACCAAATTTTGGCTACCTCTCATTTTTGGGGGCGTTGAAAACGAATTTGGCTTCAGTTTTTGGCGGTCGGACACAGTTTTCGAGAAAATGAGTTTTCAACTTTTGGGCACATCACATTCTTCTCAACTCTCTTTACATTATGTAGATACCTAATAATAATGATAATAGTGGATGCTACAAACACTTCCTTTATACATATCATGCATTAAAATCCTTTAAATTTATTATTCATTACGATTTTCTAATGTATTTGCAATGTTTACAATTTTCATGAAGTCGTCCATTTGCTATCTTAGCGCCCTCTATAACCCGAAACGCTTGAATAGCAAATGGACGGCTGCTTGAAAATTGTAAACATTGCAAGTAAATTAGAAAATCGTAATGAACATTAAGTTTTATGATGGTTTTAATGCATGGTATGTATAAAGGAAGTATTGTAGCATCTACTTACATTAATATTAGGTATCCATGTAATGTAAGTAAAAGTTATTTGATAAGGAAAAGTGGCCACGTGTGGAAAGTCGAAAACTCATTTTCTTGAAGACTGTCTGACTGCCAAAAACTGAAGCCAGATTTGTTTTTAACACCTCCGAAAATAGGGGGTAGCCAAAATGTGGTGAAGATTTGAGAGTTTTACTTAAAAGTAAATAATTACCGAAAATGTTTGCATTTGGCATAAAAGTAAAAAGATATTTCTTTCCAATTTATGTGTTAATTAGTTTAAAACAAAGTAGTTGGTATCAACTGCTGCTGATTGAACTAATCAGGAAAGCAGTATATACTGTGATTATTTGTGAAATTATAGAAAGTTAAAAAAGAAATATAAAGAAAGAAGACCAAAAATTATGTGAATTGAAATATATTTGTACATACATTTTGGAAAACAAAATATGTTAATGACAACCAAGTTTTGCCAGACAAGGATACTAAATGTATCTAGGAATATTAGTCATGTCAATATTTTATGCCCATTTGCATAGGATAAGCTGGGTTATACTCGGTTTTAACATGTACCACTTATTTAACATGGAGCGAAGCGAGAAACATATTAAACAAACAAAATATATGATAGATCAACATATATGATAATTGGTATGGTAGCTTAATAGTTTGAGTGTGTTTTGAGGTGAATGTAATCAATTGCTATTGTGACTTAAACTTATCCTTTTTTTTTCTCGAGGGCAAAATCTTCAAAAGACACCTGGCCTCTGGTGTTCTGTTATTGTTTGGCCAGGTAATGTCGGATTCGTATACGCCTATCGACTAAAAACACCCCACTATCCCATCAGTGTAATGCCGAAGAGGAACCACTCTCGCTTTACTTCCCTTCAGCATATCAATCAGGATACTTATTCATTCCCCACTTCCCTTTCATCCTTCTCTTTTTCCTTCATGATGGCTATCTGCTCCACCACTGTCCATCTTTCTCTACTCTCAAAAATTATTGGGATCATGTTATCTACAATGATAGCATATCCTATCTTTTGCTGTGCAGCTCTCCTTTCTCCTATCCACCTTTTGCAGCTGAACACTGTGGCCGGCATCGTCGAGTTCTCCACAGGACCAGCACTCTCTGCTCTCGCGTTTGCCTATATCCAATAGGTAGTCCGCGAAACAACCGTACCCAGTAAGGACCTGGGTTAAATAATACCCGACATCGTCATGTATCCTTTCGCACCATGGCCTTATGTTCGGGATTAACACCCTCGTCCATCTACCTCGAGGCTCCGCCTCCCATCTCTCCTGCTAGTGTTTCCATAGGCTCTCTCTTGCTGTACCTCTGTCAGCTCCTTCGTACATCTCCCGTTTCTCCCTTGTTAGAAGGTCAATGGGTGGTATACAGGTTATCACCAGCGTTGCCGATACGGTCCTGTATGCACTTTTGCGCCAACCTTTGGCGCTGCTCTTCTCTGGACTTTGGTGAGCTCTCTCCTCCACTTGTCCCACTACTTCTCAATGTATCCCACACCGGGGCGGCATACAGTAAGATCGACTGCACCACCCCGCTGAGGACTCTCCTCTTTGCCGCCCTGGGGCCCTTAATGTTTGGCACCAAACGACTAAGGGCCGAGACAGTTTTGCCAGCCTTTTCCAGCGTCTGTTTGATATGTTCCCTAAACGAGAGGGGACTATCAATCCAGACTCGCAGGTACTTAATGCTCTGCTTCGGCACGACTTTGGTATTCCCTACTCGAAACGTGATGCACGGAGTCTTTCTCCTCGTCAGGAGGACTGCCTCCGTTTTTTCCAAAGCCAGAGTCAGTTCCCTATCTTCAATCCATCTCCTCATTATCTCGACAGTGAGGTTGGCGTTTTCCCTCACGTCGATACCACTTCTTCCGGTAACGACCACCGCAACATCATCAGCGTAGCCCAAGACCCTCGCTCTTTCGGGCAGTCTGAGTCTAAATACCCCATCGAACATAATGTTCCATAGGGTAGGACCCATGACCGACCCCTGTGGCACTGCACATGAGATTCCCCTTCTCTCGCTACCATCCCCGGCCAGCAATATCAGGCCCCTGCAAGACAGGTATCTGGCGATCATGTTTACAACATATGGTGCTATTTCTAGCTCCCGCAGTCTCCCCATGAGGCCGAATTGAACGCGTTTTTTACGTCCAAAGTGATCAACGCGCACAGATTATTGGACTCCCACGTCTCTTGTGCAATGGTTTTTATGACCATGATCTCCCTGTCTTGAACCTATACTGGTTCTCCGCCAGGCCTCCTTTTCTCTCCAGCTCTCATAGTAGTCTCCCTAGGATGAGATGTTCCAAGAGTTTCCCGAGCACATCGATCAGACATATCGGCCCGAAAGATGTGGGATCCTCCACCGGCTTGTTCTCCTTGAGGATTAGAACAAGCCTGGCCATCTTATAAAGCTCGGGGAAGTCGCCGCTTCTCATGACATTGTTCATGATTCGCAGCACCTCCGCAGGATATTGCTCCACCACGGCCTTCAGGATCTCAGGGGAGATACCGTCCGGACCAGGCGCCTTGCCATTCTTGATCTTGACACAAGTCCTTAGCAGTTCCTCCTCCATAAGCGGGTCGAAAACTGCTCCTGGTTGGCGTTCCCATTCTTCCACCGGTTTCTCGGGGAAGAGCGCGTCCACCGCCTCTCATCTTTTCTAGAGGAATCTCCTGCCGGTGACTGTTCGTCCTCTTCACCACAAGTTTGTACCCGTTACCCCATACATTTCTATCTAAGTCGGCGCACAACTCGTCCCACTTTCTCCTCTTCTCTGCCTTGATAGCGTCCCTCAGCTTTTTCTTTTCAGCTTTGTACGCTACCTCCGCCTCTTCCTGCTTATTAGGATTCCAGGTTCGTCTGGCGCTGTCCCTGATATATTGCCTTCGTGCAGTGACGCACTTCTTCGTTTGGCCAGAGATCTCCTCTGTCCACCAATATATCCTCAGGGACTGCCTGCTTCTCCCTTTTCTGGCCATGCCAGAAAGCGTCACACGCCCTCGTAACGCTTTCAACCAAAGATTTGGCATCCCTGATCCTCTCATTTTCTCTTTGGTCGTCCATGACCCCACAGAAACTAGCCCTGTCCCAACTGTTCAGCTTCCAGCCTCTGTTCCTGGTCACGCCAAGCGTCTGACCCGCACCATCTCCGATCTCAAATAAGATGTATTTGTGGTCGCTGAGTGTTTCCGTATCAAAGACACTCCATCGCACCACTTTGCTGCTACACTCGCCGTAGCGAACGTCCGGGTTCGATGTCCATCTCCTCCTTTCGAACGTTGGCTGTGGTCCTCGATTTAGCATGACCAGATTCAGCCTTGCTACTCACTCCAGTACCAGATCCCCCCTGGCATTTGGGGCTCCTCCGCCCCATTCGGGGGCCCTGGCGTTGTAGTCGCCCGCGATGATGTAGTTGTCATCTGCACCTGCCACCAATTCCTCCAAACTATCCAGCGAAGCCCGAAGTTCCTCTAGCCTTCCGTTTGGAGAAAAATAGCAGCTGCACAGGATGACCCCGCCTATCTTAGCCCACACATAACCAGGACCATGGCCTGAACCAGCGACGTCGAGCCCTGTGTTCACCACCCTAATGACGGCATCTACCTCCCTCGTGACGTGCCACCCCTTCCCCCGGGTAATATTGACGTTGGGCTCACTAATGATGGCCACATCCACCCTCTCTTCTCTTATAGTTGTCCAGAGCGACGTCGCCCTCCTCTTTGCAGATGGGACAGAAGGTGACGTTCTTGCAGTCCGGCACCTTGTGTCCTTCTCGTCGCACTTGAGGCACATCCTCCTGCCCATCCCTCTGCACTGGTCCACGAAGTGGTCAGTGCTTCAGCACCTCACACATTTAGTCCGGGAGGATCTGGATCTCACCCTACACTTCCTCCAGGCTAAACATATTCTGCCTCGGTCCAGGAGGTTATTGGCCCCCGTCTTGCTAGCCTCTATGACAGCTACCTGGCTGTCTCCCGGGTCCGTTTTTAGTTAAACAACGGAGAACTCCTCGTTCACCAGTGGAGTCCTCAGAGCCTCCTTCACCTCATCCTTCGTGGTCTGCGGGTCTATGTCCCTCACCGAGAGCTTCGTCGAGTTTTTCATCGACCTGACCTCCGTCCCCTCCACCTTTTTCAGGATCTCCATTTTAAGGGCATACGCCTTAGCACCCCCTCCTTTCATCTCCAGAAGAAGATCCCCGTCCTTCGTTTTTCTTAAACCTAGGAACTCCACTCCGATGATTTTCAGATTCACGATTCCCTTTACCTTGCTGACCATCTCCGCATACGTGCTCTCTCCAGCTTTAACAACAACCACCGCAGGTTTGTTGCTACGCTTGGGGGCCGTACGCGTCTCTTCTTTCTCGGGCTTTCTCTTGTTCCGTCTTGCCTCGACGACCTTCCATTCTTGATCCTTTCCCTTTTCGTTTTGCCGCTCCTGTCCCTTCATGGGGGGGGGGGGGGGGGTTCATGATGATTTCCACGTCTTCGCCACGAAAGACGAATTCAGCCGCCTTACGGATTTTTCTCCAATCCGTTACTCTATGAGGCGGGAACTCTAGCCTTCTCCTCCCCTGTTTTTTCATCAGGTCCCTCAAGCGACCTAATGCTTCCAGACGAGTTTCCAACTCACCGGGACTATTTCCCTGCTCGGCCACCATCAAGTAATATCTACCTATCCTCGATCACTTCATCTTCCCCTATCTTCGACCTCCTGGTCCCCAACCTCCTGTCTTTCAAAACACATATCCCTTGTGGTCTTGGGGATACCATTGTCCCACGATAGGTCTGTGGCCCTACACCACGCCAGATCCCACTCCTTGGAGAGGTCACATATCTTTCCCTCCGCCAGCTTAATCTTTTGATAAACCGCCTCAGGCCAGTCCTCTCCCCCCAAGGCTTTGAAGTCCTCGGTCCTGACTTTCCTAAGGGCGGTACAGATCCTCTTGGTTTTCGACTTCTTATCCCTTGTTTGTGTGGAGGCTTCAACCATGTCCACCGTGGTCGCACCCTCCACCGTTTGCGTGGAGGCATCGACCACGCCCAGCAGAGTCCCGCCTTCAGCTCGGAGTCTGCCCAGGCGCTGTAGGAGCTCCTGGCACTCCGTCGTCATTATTTAGCTGGAGATACTCCGAGCCGCCGTGACTGCTTCTTTTATTTCCTTCTTCGTGTTAGGGTTCTCCTTTACGAGCCCGTGAAGGCTCCTCGACCGATTATCGAGTTCCTTAATCAGTCGCCGCAGTTTCGTAGCCAGTTTCTCATCCTGGCTCGCCTCGTCACTAGTGGTCGGAATCCCCGATACCCCTCCATCTGTATCATGTTTTCAGACAGATCTGACCTGCTCCTCGTCCCACTCGAGACTTACAGTCGCCGCATTTCCCCTTGGTGTCCTAGGGGGGGGGGGGGTCGCGATATCCGTGGTCTCCGGTGTGGCACTCTCGGCCTGGGCACGTTTGGGGTTTCTTTCTCTGCACTCTGACGGTGGTGAAGTCACTACTGTGAGACCCGCCATCTTGTTGCTTTTCGCCCTAGCCGCCCTGACTATGGTCTGAGTGCTCAATTTGGTCTTTGCTTTCTAGGCTCCGACCTTTCCGCACTCCCTGCTCTTTCCGCGCTTCCTATTCTTGCTTCTCCATCTCCCTCTCTTGCTCCTCCTGCTCTTTCCCCGCTTCCTGCTCTTGCTCCTATTCCTGCATCTACTCCTGCTCCTACTCCTGTTCCTGGCCCTGCACCAGATCCTACTCCTTATCCATCTCCTTCCACTACTCCACTTTCCGTTCCTTTAATTTCCTTTTTATTTTTCATATTATTCTCACGAACTTGGGACCAATTAAATCTCGCTCCCCGGCAGTGGGCCCTTACCGGGGAGAAGGCACTCATATTGCATGATGTGCCTTGTGAATCGCAGGTTTTAGCGACTTCGCTGTCGGTTTATTATAGAGGTTCACTCCTCCTAGTCCGGCCAATAAAGGCAAGCCCCCCGGTCACTTATACACAACATTCCTCAGTCACGCCTTACCAAGGTCGTTGAAGTGTGGTCCGCGATTACGGTATGTAGTGGTTGAGCGGCACTCACTCTTCCACATCTCAGTACCCCCGGGTTCGGCAGTAGTTCCGTAATGTGTCTTTCGACACAATTCCTGAGGATGAATCGCTACTTAGTTCGTGCTTTGGCATACCCTCAAGTCGCGTCTTTGGGCACAGCCTCCACACTTAAGCTCTCCCGCCACGACAAGGCGGCGACTCCTAGGGGGAGTTAAACGTATCCTACTTCTGGTACTAGCGATGTTGCAGGAAATTAGTGTATGTAATTTATTCCAATATGTAATCCTCCTCCAAATACTACCAAGTAATAAGTTCCTTCATGAATGAGATGCAAGATCAGGCTTTGAATTTTTCATCAATATTTTGATTGTTTTCTATTTACATCAAATAAATTATAGTGTTATTACTGAAAGTGAATAAGTATGTAGTATATAGAACCGTTTATGTAAAATTTAAGTTGATAATTTCTTGTTGGAGATATATTCATTAACCAGTTGTTCTAAAGATCCCATCTTTATGAAGATCTTTCAACAATTGTGAAACTTAAACTCTAGGTATTGACTGACGGTAAATAAATTGGAAAAATAGGGAATATGCCCGTTACTTTGGACACCTTTATTAATTTTGAACGATTGGTGTCCGATTTGATGTGTCAATCATCTTTCAATGTCAATATCAACATGATACGAATGAGTCTTATTTGTATGACGAATGAATTGTCAAGTGAATGATGTGAGTGCAAAACGCTTGACTTTTCCCCGATAAGGTGAAAATTTATTAAGCCAATTTTAGTTGACCATTTTATTAACTGTCCCCGTTTATTAATGTTTTCCTTCCTAAATTTTTATTTTGCTTTGTTGTTATTGATGACTGTTTTTGAATATTATTTGTGTTGACTTTTTTGAAAATTTGCATTGCTATAAGGGAGCAACCTGTTTATAAAAAATTATGCTCTGTAATATTTTAGTGATTGTTGAGAGAGGGTTGAAACTTGTTGATCTTAATATATTAATATAATAATTAACTGGAAACTTTGTAAAATGTAATTCATTCATTGTTCTAAAAACAACAATTTGTTACATGAATGTTTTGTCTCTAATTCCCAAGAAATTTATACTGATCTGCTATCAGCATAATTTTCTAATAGAATGCTAATGGTAATTAGTGTGTTTTATCAACGGTAATTAATACATGGTGAAGTTTTAAGGTAAAATTAACTATTTTTTTTAAGAAAAAATATAATAGTTTTTCAGGTGGGATAACATCACTGGCCAAAATATATATTAGTCGCAATTCAAACACTCCTTTGTATAGAGCTTAAAAAATGTGAATAAAGTTACAGTTTCAATAATAAAAATTCTATCAAGAAGAATGAAATCATTACAATAGAATAAATGACAAAATTATCTTTAAGTGACTAAATATTAATTCAAAATTTTAATGCATCTAGAGATCTTAAAATTGTGTCTAATGTTATGCATCTTCTACAATTTAAACCAGTTTATTGTCCAGTAAACACATGGTCTAAACCTCTAAATCAGTTTTATTTTATGTTCAAAATGTCAGTTATACTTGTGTATATTTAGTTGTATTAGAACATCAGTATTCATTATTTGAATAATTATTTATAATTACAGTAATGTTTTTGATAAATTCAGTGTACAGTATCGTTCAATTCACAGTAGCGATATTGCGGATATATATTTTTGATCAAACAAAAGTGGCATATAGCTGGTGTTTGGTGTTTAAATCCCTCACGATATAGAGGAGGGATAATGAGATCACTTTCCCGCTCTAAACACAACCATTTATACACTAGTACAATTTGACTAAAAAATTATACCGTGGTATAATTTAATATGGTAGATGCTATTTAAATTGAATCATCTATTACTGATTTTTGCTGAAGTAAATAAGTTACAAAACAATAATTTAAACTATTGCAGAGGTATGGGCCACTATATTTGGATGAGTAATAATGTTCTTTATTAATAAACAGATTTTGTTTCACCTGTGCTACCGTAAAAAGTAATTTTCTTATTTTTTCAAATGCTCAGTATATTTTGTGTTCATGGGAAATAACCAAATCTAATCAACTGGTTTAAACAATTTCAGTGGAATACAGTATGCTTACAACTACCTTTGGACGACCTACGTATAGCTGCAGCAAACAGTGTGGCAGATTTACTTTCAAAAAATCAACATACACCTGAATTAGGTGTCGCCTCTGCAGTTCAGGAAAGATTATCAGAACTTATCGGGGAACAAGTTAATGCTTCCGATAGAAAATCAATGGCTAGTGAGTACAGAAGAAAAGAAACGTTTTCACATTGGCCACATATGGATTACAAGTAAGTTAATTCCCACAGTCTAGTATGTTTCTCCTTGATTTTTGGATAGGTTCCATCTGCAACTGGAATTTCGTCAATATTTTGTTAACCAATGTTTTGTTAGTAACTTCCTTAGAGCGGCTTTGTCAATAATTACTACATCAGGTGTGTAGCAGAAGTATGCTTAGGAAATTGCCTTGAGGAGGTCATGTGCAATGGTTAATGAAATATTGGTATTAAGGTTCAAATTGATGTAAAGATTTAAAGTTTTGCTATATATTTTAAATTATTTTGAAGATTACCATGTTTACTTTAATCTCTTAATTTCAATTTTTATTTTTTAAATAGATTATTTACAAATCTGTGGTTACCTCCTGTGTAATATCACATTGCCATAAGATTGTCTTCATCTTTTTTTTTTACAATGACAAGTTCTCATTACTGAGATTTTTAGTTACAATTGCTGCAAATAAAGTTTAATTTTAATATTAATAAGATTATATATCTTAATTATTTGTATTAAGTAACAAAGTTAAATACAAACTCAAATAGCTCTGCACTGATATACTTTAACTAATTATTTACTGATTGTTTACTGGTTTTCCTTTGTTTTTAAAAATAAACGAGTTGTTTGTACAATGATGGAATTTTTAGTATTTGGAATAAAGAAAATACAAGTAGGTCAAAAAGAAATATCCTAAAGTGGGTTATTAAGGTATAAGATAGTATTTAATTATGTGCTTTATGAAAGCGCAAAATATATTAATATTATATTTACTACTATATTAACTATATTACATTTATCTTATTTAATACTATATTAACCATTAATATTAATGCTACAAAAAATGTTCTGGTTATTAATTTCCAATATTGAAACATTTAATATAACTAATTCTAGGTGGGCTTTACCTGGTCAAATGGCACAAGCTGGTTTCTATCATCAACCGAATGCATCAGGTGATGACAGGGCGATGTGCTTCACATGCACAGTATGTTTAGTATGCTGGGAACGAACTGACGAACCTTGGAGTGAACATGAACGACATTCTCCAAATTGTCCTTTTGTTATAGGAGAATACACTCAAAATGTACCCCTTTCTGTAACTTATGCAACGAGTCCAGCGATCGATGCAACATATAGAGGTCTCAATATTAAAGTTTTGGGAAATAGTACTATACCAAATTTAATACCTACTGCGAATGCAGATGGACTTATTTCAGTGTTTGATGTGTCTGGAAAAATTAGGAGAACACATTCCTTTTATGTCACTCAATTTGATTCACATATCCTAGAGAGGTTTACTCAAGATTTTGGTACCCCAGGATTTTGGAGCACAAGCGAAGATAGTAAGAAATTCTACTAAAAAACATATTAACATCTAATACAAGAGACTAAATTTCCATGTAACTGTTATCAGATTCACTGTTAAATATTTCTATAGGGCAGTATTTAACTTCAATTTTAATTTAGCATATCATTATAACTTTAGGTACCTGTTATGTAAAGGGAAAAGTATATATTTTTCTCTTTTATTATATAGGAATTATTCATATATATTTTTTATATTATTGTAATTCTTATAAATGAGAAATATTGAAAATAGTAGCTATATTATAGTGTTTGATTTTTTTCAGAAAAGTATCCAGTAGAGAAAAAAGTTACTGCATTGTGCATACTAAGTGACAAATCTCATAAAGTTAATAGTGAAAATGAAACTAAGTTGTTAAGACCTACTATAGTTTGTGGACTCATAATTAAATGCCAATCTGATAAAATGCTGAATATACAAACAAAACTATTGACTGATAGTATTGAAAATGATTTGTCAACATTAGACTCAAATCAGGGACTGAGTCGACTGTATTTAGTAGTTTATGACTTTATGTATAGTAAAGAGCAAGAAGAAACGGAAAATGAAATAAAACAAGAAAATACTTCTATGACCTATGTTCCCATAGAAAAGAATACACTGGTAATGGAAAATGAGAAGTTGGCAAATTTGCTCGACAACTTGGATCCAACTGAATTAGAATCTGAAGATTTGCCAGGTTATAACTTAATGAAGCAGCTATCTTCATTTTATAAAACTCTAATACCAGGAGAAAGTGATGAAGTATTTCTACCACCTACAGTTACATCGAAAAAGTCTCATACTGGTCCACGAGTTTTGACATTTGATGAATTTAACAGTACTAAAACAGATTCATCATCTAGCAATTTAAATATCCATCCATTGACGAATGGACAGCTTAACAGCTCAGAAAGTAGCGATTTAAGCATATCCGATCATATCACAGAATTAAAAAACACTCAATCCAGTAAAAAACTCAACTATTCTCGAGCCGTTCAGTGTATTAATCTACCAGACCAATGTAAGGATTATAGTGATCTTGAGATAACTGAGATATTAGCTACAACAGATGAACTTCATATACTTGTTGTTGTTAAGAGTGTCTGTACTTCTAAGAGTTTTCTACTTCTATATTCTGTGGATGTTTCTGATAAGATGATTAAAATAAAGGAGGATCCTGTGAGTTTTAGGGAACTTACTAGTTTTGAAAAACCCGTCGAGATTCATTTGCTACCAACTGTGGACAAGATTGGTAACTTTTCTAAACACAATTCAGTTAGCAGTGTTGAAGGTAATGTGATTTTAGTAAGTGTTGATGGGTCTGTCAGAATTGTGGAGTTATCTACATTGAAAACAATTTGTTTTGCAAAGATTGACGATGAGAACTTTGTTTCTGCTGCATATTGTAATAGTAAGTATATTGGCCAAAGCATTTTATTTTTGTTTATTTTTACTATAAAAATTTTAAATTTCACTACAGAAAAAAATTAGATTACATATTAGAGATTACTTTGTCTTAAAAGAATTGTCATTTTTTTACAGTCAAATTGAAAACAAGCAATTTGACATCTAAATTATGTCTATTATTAATATTCAGATCATTCAACAATATATATATATATATATATATATATATATATATATATATATATATATATATATATATATATATATATATATATATATATGGTTAGCACAAGATAGGAGAAGCTGGAGGTTAGCGTCCAACCAGTCTTAGGACTGATGACCTAATGATGATGATATATATATATATATATATAAAACCCTATAAAAAAACAATAAATACAATTTTTTAAACAAACATTAGCATGATTTACTTCTTTTCTGACTATTGAAGTGCTTTTATAAAAGTGTTTTTACATAAAATTATTAAATTCAATACCTTATACAGCTGAAACCACTTATTAATAAAACGATTTTTGTTCATATTTTTCATAACAATGATGTTATGTTAAATTAAAAATAACGAGAAAAACAAAATTTTACCATATACAGGGTAATTCATGTAATCTTTTTTACTTTTCCGCACTCCGTAAAGTAATGTAATCGTGTAAAAAAAAAATTTCTAGGGTTTTTCGGCCTAAAAATAAAAAAAAAAAGGTTTTTAAACCATTTTGTGTGTGCGTGTCGTCGTTGTCATCAGCATTTATTCTTGTTAGCACGATAACTCAACTAAATCGTGTCGGATCGATCGGGTGTTGACTGATTCTGATCGGGTACATCTCCCAGGCGACACCTATTGATTTTGAGGCGGATAGGACACACGTCACCCTGTCCACGGGACATGAGAAAGCACGATGGTGGACTATTTGAGAATTTTTTTTGTTAACATGATAACTCAACTAAATCGTGTCGGATCGATCGGGTTTTGACTGATTTTAATAGGGGACGTCTCCCAGACGACACCTATTGATTTTGAGGTGGATAGAACGCACTTTACCATGTTCATGGGTCATGAGAAAGCACAATGGTGGACTATTTGAGAAATTGTTTTTGTTAGCACGATCACTCAATTAAATCATGTCGGATCGATCGGGTTTCGACTGATTCTGATCAGTGACGTCTACTAGATGACATCTATTGATGTTGAGGTGGATAGGACACACCCCACCCTGTCCATTGGGTCATGAGAACGCACGATGGTGGACTATTTGAGAAAAATTGAAAAAAGTAAAACTGCCACATAAAACACATTCTGCATTTATGTGTTGGTTTATTTTTTCTCAGCCACTCAATTTCGAGACTCATGTTCTATGTGCGGAAAAGTCCGTTTTAAGGTTTTAAAACTTTATTTATTTTATTTTGGTTTAATGGAAAACCCTGAATATTTTTTGATATTGAATTCTCTTCACTGAGGAGCTAATGACATTTATCTCTTACATTTTTACAAAAAATCTTATCTTGAAATAACAAATAAAAACAACTCCAAACAATAAAACAGCCAGTCAATAAGTATAAATTCGTATATTGACAGAGATAAAGACACTTTATTGAATTGGCTCTTAAAAAGGTATTTTATATTTAATAAACAATATAATTAATAGACTGATTGAATAGAAATTGTGATGATGCTTAGTTATAGAGATATATGTAGAAGTCAAGTGGAAGTTGCTAATGTTTTTAATTAGAACTATCCTGATTTGTAAATATGTTTTAAGGGACCGTGCTTTAACTGATCTAAATTTGTACACAATTCTGGCGACTTGGATATATTGAACCATTAAAATAAGACTTAATTTTGTAAAAGATAATGTGAAAGTATATGTTTTATCAGGTGTCTGAGATAATACAACATTAATTTTGATGTGATTAAAAATGACGATTAAAAGTTTCTGTAAATAAAATACCCTAAGCACTTGAATTTGCCGAGGATCTAATAAGTCAAGTGTAAGTTGTTCAAAAATTAGATGGGACAATTCTCTTTTTGAATTTACATCTCACAAAGTTTCGGGCATACCTGCGCCTGACAGAGATTCTCTGCGGTATCTTGGGTATCCATGCAGAGTTACTTTGGCATTTAGTAGGTTCACAACTACAGTGCTACCGTATGTAAAAGTATCCTGATTTGCCCAATATCACACAAGGGACTATGTCTAAAATTCATGCACAGTTCAGGGATTTGGATATAGACTAAAAAGAAAATCTTATTTCATAGAATTACATTAATTGAAGATAGAAGTTTGATTAGGCATTTAAAATAATCCAACATCAAGTTGATGCCCAATAGCCCTATAAAATAACGGTAGTCATACAATCGTTTTGACATGTCTCCATGAAGAAAAATTTCATTCCTATAAAATGACAATTGGTCAGGAACTAGCAAACGATGATCAAGATCATAGAGTTCACTTGCATAGAGAAATACTTAACAAGCTGGATATAAATGAGCTGGTTTCGTTTCATTTTCCGATTAATGTTGAATGGGAAGATGACACAGAATTGTATGTATTGGTCAGCGAGAATTCTCATTGGGTGCGTGAGACATATAAAAACGTTCTCAAAAGGTTGCGCTGGGGTGGGTGTCGTCAGCAACCACATTTTTGATGCAATTTTTATCGAAAGGGATTTGAGTCAAAATTGAAAATTTATGGAGAAATATTTATCTCATCACAGATGGTTTTCCTATTCTAGCAAACTTATATCCAAATACACTAGATCATGCCATACACCAGACCTCATTATCATTGATTTTCTTTCTGTGGGGTTATCTCAAGTTGATGAACAAAAAAAAGTACACCAAAAATAAGGAATATTTCATTTGAAGTTTTAGACGGTTTAGAGAGAATTAGGGAGGAGTTTTACCAGGAACAAGGTTACTGCCAACAAGTACATATGGAACATTTTGAATATTAATTTGAATTCAGTATATTTAAATAAATAGTATTCAAACAAAGTATTTTGAACACTCTTGTAGTTTAACATGCATCAACTAATCAATTACTTAATCACCTTAATCAAATTAATCACAAGTGTTTCATTGAAATCAGTTGCTCAAGGAGATTATATGTAATATAAATATATACAGTGTTATATCTAAAAAAAGTAATTCATATTACAAGAATTATTCTCTACGGGATACTCTTTTTAGATTAAAAATCGACCTATCCAAGTGTCTCATAAATATCTAATATAACCTTAAAAATAATTTTATTTCATAAGTGGTTTCTACCCTGTATATTAGTTACTATACTTATTATATCTAATAAGATTGCTAGTATATAGATAGAGATAGTTCTTGTATACATTGTGATTGTATAAAGCAATCGCAATGTATACAAGAATATACAGTTTTGTTTTATGATTTTTTGTCATCAAGACCATTTAGAATAAAGTATGAAGTCAAATTAATGTTTCAGGTTTGGATAGATTATGTGCATCAACGAAAAAAGGTTCCCTTCATTTTTTTGCATTAAATGATGCCGATAATGAGTCGAGTGATGACCATGAGGAAGATGATTTATTTGGATTGAACATGGACACTTCTGTTGCAATTTCTCAACAATTAGAAACTTTAGAGAACAATGAAATTATAAAATACTTCCAAGAACCTCCCTACATGGTACTGCTGGAAGATTTGAAAAATTTTAAACTTCTGTGTGACTTTGAGCCATTAAAAACAAGTTACTGTGTAGTCGTTCCTCCATGTTGGAGTGAGTTTCAACAGGCGCAGAGACAGAGAAGACAACCACAAGTTTTGAAGAATGAGGGAGAACAATATACAAAAACATGGAGGCTACAGACTGATACAACCACCTGGGATGAACATATCTTTGAAATAACGTTGCCAAATTCAACACTGTTAGGCCATGTTGATGTACATTTTACCCTGCAACCTTCCAGCACTTTACCACATGTAGAAGTTACTCTTTTGAGACAAAACAAAAGTGGTATAGGACATAATCGTGATGTTCGTTTTTCTGTAGATGAAACTGTTACAATTGATATGTTACAATGGGTTGACAACCCAGTTATATCTCAAGAATACCTAAGAGCTCATAATGCTGACATTTTAGCTGGTCCAGTCAATATAGCCTCGCATTTAGATTTAACAGAACAAAGTGGAACTGTGACTCTAACTAGTCCAAAATTATATAAATCTAAAATACGGAACCTTCTTATCCATATTAGGGCAGTATATTCCAAGGAGGAGACAAATAAGAATGGCAATAAGAGTAGAAAATTTGAAAATAAGAGTTCCAGCATTAACGTTGATAAGTTAGCCTTATCATCTACCCATAAGTCAGATTTTTATATGGGTTGTGATGTGATACATGAGTTAAGTTTAACATTGTATAGTTTGAAACATACAAATATACAACATGAACGTACACAGAGAAATTTAATGTTAGAATCAAATGTTTTCGTAAGGTCACTCATTATAACTGCTATTAATGCAACAAGTAATGAAGTCCTTGGTATTGTATTGGATATACTTGATTGGATAGCATCAATTAGACTTAGTAGAAATAGGAGTAATAATGGTACACCCCCTAATCAACAGCTGGAATTTGTGAGTACAATTGAGGGGCATTTGACAGAACTCCTGCATCATTGTGTATTATTAGGAGGGAGAAGTATTGCTCATAAATGCATGAGATTAATTATTACCTGTTGTAGGTATGTATTTTTTTCTAATAGTTTTTTTTAATCTTTTTTTCTTATTAATTGTATTAATTTAGTACTATATGTTGTCGATATTATATCAGTATTTAATTTTTTTACTATAATTTGTCGAAATAATATGAAGTGCGTTCATATATAATATGGGGCCACCATCAATCACTATTAACTATTTTAAAGACATAATTGTATGTACAAATGTTATGTGCTGCTTTATAGGCAGTATAGAGAAAGCAATTAGTAACTTTGTTAGTAAAATATAAATCTGGATGGTTTCTGTCTTCCATTAACCTGTTTAAAAAATAGGGACTGAGGTATACAGATCATAACTACTCATTGGTTGTTGTGTTAATCAATGTTGTTCAGTGAAGGACGCTTAATGGTAGGTTTTTTATTGCAGTGTTATAATTATTATAAAAACTACTGATTAAAGAAAATAAATCGACTAATGGTTCTATGAAATAGAGGTGTAATTGTGAGCATCATTTAACAAGTACTTCAGATGATAAAATATGTGGTCTATAAATTGTACACCATAAACTAGTTTTATATATTAAATAGCATTATCAGAAAACCTCATGAAATGGAAATAATTCTTTTGTAGAATTATTTTCATGCATACCTGCATTTGACAAAAACTCAAGTTTGTGGGCGACTTAGGGACTCGTGCTATTTAACAGGCATATGGCCATTGTACTATCGTATATGTATTGTGTATATTGTCCCCCAGCACATTTCATTTATCCACGTCTTGCCAATAAATCACTTCATATTATTTTTGCACCATGGTATATACTTTAACTTTTAACTGAAATACTAAAAAAAAACTTTTTTTTTTCAGTGGTGCTAGTAATATAAGTTCATTGTTAGAAGAGAAATTTTCTTCATCGGTATTAAATGCACTCTTCATTGAATTGGAATCTATAAATAAAGTCAAGTCAGCTTCTGGATTACAGTGGATTTTCTCTTTACTTTTAAAAGTGTCAATGAAAGATAAAGAAAAGTTAATTTCTTCCAAGTGTATTTCCCTGTTAAACAAAATATCAAATGATCTTGTTAGGCAAACCAATCCATACCATCTAATACTACGTGCAAGATATGGATTATATGGTACCCCAATGGAGCCAGAATTGTTTGATATTGAGCCTCCACCTTATGTTAAAGGAGGTAGCTCATCAACATATCTGCTCACTTCCAATCCAACTACAGTTTCTACTGACAATACTGTTACAAATACTGACTATTTGACAAATTATTCATTCAACAAAGAAAGCATAAGCCCAAAAGATGTTTTGTCTACCACAGAGACAAAATTAAAGTACAAAAACATTGCGTCTCTCAAAATTGTGAGAGGCCTTATAGAAACTGAGCCTCTTCATTTTTCCTGTGTGTCTGCAAGTGAAGGTACAAGGGTGGAACGTGCAGATGTGACTAACAATACATCAGCAGTAAACAATGTTCTTCCGTTTACACTTTCGTCAATGGGTCAAGGACAATCGAGCAAAAAAGAAGATCTCCAGCAATTGTTACATAACTATGTTGAGAAACAGGTGAATGAACAAGTAAAAGCACTTAATAATAGGTTGGAAACTGGCAGCAGCTCAACAGGCGAAGCTGGGCATAGTAAGTGGATTGTTCAAATATTATCTGAGGCCGAACAGGCTATGGATAGGAAAATTGGTAAGATTTATGTTCTATTCTACAGCGAGTTAATGATGGGACAAACAAATATAAAAGTTTAACAACTTGATTTTGAATTTCCAAAGGCGAATAATTATTTTTTAATGGATATTTTCAATCATAACTGATGAGATTAGTCAGATTTCCTGGCATATTCTAGCGTTTAAGACTTGAAAGTTGTTTGGTTTATTCAAATAGATTTATTGGTTAAATCAAGTAACCTAAGTGGCCACACAATAGATTCCTCTTTCTGATCGATTAATTGGGGAACATTGCACCTAAAAATTGACAGTGCGTAATACCATTATGTAACTATGAATTACATCAATATGTTATGATCCTATGGGTTGGGGAATAGAACATTAAAACAAGACATTTGAATTGGAGAAGCTCTGAGTAACTTCCTTCTTTAGCATCCCATTACAAAAAAATAAATTGTATGAAATTTAAATTTTAACTATTCTAATTATCTGCTCAGACTAAACTTTGTTAGTCAAAGAGTCCATGTAATAAGTGTACTTTATAAGGGTGGGAATTGCTTTTTTAAAATATTTTTGATACTCTTCCCCTTGCCAAATCGTTTCTTGAAAGTTTTTTAACCGTCACATGGGGATCGTCTTGAACATGTAACAGGAAATTTAACTCAACAACTTCAGATACCTTTCGTAGTTGGCTTTTAGGTCAATCTGTCACATGGCCAACTATTTTTTTGACAATCTTACAAATAGTAGATTATCTAATTGGTGAGCGATCAGAATGATTTCCAACTAGCAATGAAATTTATAGCACCTTGAAATAGCTTCGTATTTGCTAGATCATGTGCTAATATTTTGCTCGTGAACAGTTTGTCATGCAGTCCCAGAGGGCATGTGTTTCTTACTTGCGATTGGCTGTGACAGGAGGGGTGTATGCTACACCGTGTAGTTGTGATCCATGGAATTATTTTTATATTTTAGCTAGTTTTTATAAAAGGTCAATAATGTAGTGTAGGCCTTTTAACAAAATTTCTGTTTAATTACCTCTCGTATGATGTTAAATCGTATATTAAAGACGCATTCTTCCATGCAGCACAAAAACAGAAGATTAGTTTGCCACGGACATTGAAATATTAGACATTATTCAATGGGCGTTATGTCAATGAATTTGGCAGCATCAAAAGATGATGCTTAGTTTTAATCATCTCCTGATGATGCCAACTTGGTTAGCGAAATTCGCGTCGAATAATGTATAGTTTTTTGGTATTCATAGAAAATTGGTTTCCTGGTTTTTTTTACAAATCCTGTAATTTTTGTTTTGTTAATATGTAGTATACAGAATGTTAGTGTTAGTAGTAATGGTTAATGTGGAGTGCAGTGCAAAATAAATTATTTTGTTAGCAGTGTAAGATTTTCAGATATTCTATTGAAATGGAGGTACAGTTGAAAATTTATCTTGAACTATAAAATAATATTCTAAATGCCAAAATTATGTTTCGATTACTTATGGAACGAGAAATACCATTAATATATGGATTTACTATAAGCTTTCTGAATTTTTTTTGTCTATTCAAATACGTAGCAAAACAAGGCTAAATTACAATAACAAAAATTAGTATAATAGCAATAAGTTTATGATATAAGAATAAAGGTAATATTTTGGAGAAAGCCGGAATTAAAACTAACTTGCTGTATGATTTAAAATATGCTAATTCTAGTTTCAAATAGTTTCAAATTAGCATTTCTGAGTGCTTCTTGCAAAAAAAACAAGTAGTTAAAATTATATTGAATTTATTCCTTTCATCATAAACTCGCTGTATAATGATCCAAATTAATAATAACCCTTGGATATACATAAAATCTTCTACAAGGTTTTTTCTATCTATAATGTATCTAAGTTGGTATCTAGAATGTTTTTTATTTAGGAGTTATCAGAGTGACATAAAAATATGTTTATCCACAACCACTATATTAGGAAGGTTTAATACGTCTGTTTTCCGTAGATTAGATGCCTTCTAATACATTAGTGGATTAAAATTCATAATACCACACTTCGATTTTATAGCATTTTATTTCAAATATAAAAATAAATCTGTCAAATTGACGTTTTTCAAAACCAGAATTTTTTACCTCCTAATTTACTTGTTTTGCCCGTGGTCGTTGATAAAACGTTGAATTACATTCGGGAGTTAACAGCCTTTAATCCTCCCGAAAAAATGGGCGCTCTCGGCTACGCCTCAAGTGCTCATTTTTTCTCGTGGATTAAAAGCTTGTTAATTCCCTTATATAATTAATAACTATTATTCACGACCACTATATTAGGAAGGTTTAGTACATCTGTTTTCCGTGGATTAGAGGCCTTCTAGTACACTAGTGGATTAAAATTCATAATACCACGCTTATGTATCTGGAAAAATATAAATTATAAATCTGTCAAATCTGACGTTTTTCAAAACCAGAATTTTTCACCTCCTAATTGACCTGTTTTGCCCGTGGTCGTGGATAAAACGTTGAATTACATTCGGGAATTGACAGCCTTTAATCCTCTCGAAAAAATGGGCGCTCTCGGCTATGCCTCAAGTGGCCATTTTTTATCGTGGATTAAAAGCTTGTTAATTCCCATTAATATAATTAATAACTATTAAACAAAAAATTAAATTCTATTGATGTCAGAATACATTTATGATAAAAATATCGATACAAAACTAGAGAATTATCTGGTGTATTCTTATTCACACTATTATGTTTTTATTTGAGAAACAAAAGAAAACTATTGTAGTCTATATCCTTATACATTTAGTATATGAAGTATATGAAATTTGGATCAATGTTTTAGAATTTGAAATTATTATAACGTAGCCATTTTAACAGAGTAATAATTACAGATGCAATTTACCAAAATATTTCAAAAACATTAGAAAACTACAGTTCAAGTAAGACTCTGCTACAAGCAGAAGAAGTGATTCCATCATCTAATCAGTCTGGCCACTTTCCTTGGCAGCAGCTTTTAGTAACACCACCAAAACAAGTTATTGTGGTTGAAAGAATGCATTCAGGAGCTAGAAGACATATTACCTTAGACTTTGGAAAACCTATTTTATTAACAGATATTCTTATACCCTCATGCTCTGACCTGGTTACAATTAGCATTGACATTTGGTTAAAGGGAGAAGATGTGGATGAAAAAAGGCTTGTAGTGGCTACAGATATTGGCTCAAAGAATCTATTGTTAACTGACCTTCAACCACCTCCACTTTGCAGATATATGAAAGTAAATCTTACTGTATTTATTGATAATACTATGATTAAATACGTACCTTTTAGATTACTGTGGTTGGCAGATATGGTATGTCAACGATAAGATGTAGAATTCCGTTGGGTTACTTCTATGGACATATTGTTATATTACCGGAAGAAGTGCCTCAGGATATGACTCAAAGTGCGATAAGTTTGTCTTCTGCAGATTTAGAGAAGCAGTTGAATATCTTATCAAAACTATTTGAAGATATTAGTTGTAGATATAGCTTAGCTTGTTCAAAACTTAAAGAATTGTTACACCCATTTTTGGTTGCTGATATGAAGAATGCATTACATTTATCAACTTATATGAATATTATGAAAGATAAAAACTTAAACATTACTAACGTTGAACAGAATAAAGTATTTAATGCTTATCAGGTATGTATAAAATTTTTAAAGTATGTAATATGTAGGTAGAAATTCACAATATTTTGGGTTATAAGAGTGTTTTATGTGCAAGTTCTTATCATATTGTTCATAATGTTTAACTTTTAAATTGATGATTCTCCATAATATTGTGACATGGAGAACATTTGATAAGAAAAATCTATTGAGCTCTTGATAATTCAGTTAAGTCCTGATTTTTGAAACGAATTTCCACAATAGTAAATTTTAACTGATTCATTGGTGTGGCAAGCTGATAAAGTATATACTATTACACTATAATCTAAATGATGTGTCTAGACAGGAATAATTTAGGTGAGAGTTGTTCTTTAAAATATTGTGCCTGCCCATTTAAAAATGTTTTGAGTGATTCTAGTAGACACTGGTAGCTCATTATGGGCGTTAATGGGCAAGGGAAAATATTACAAACAATTTTTGTGGTACAGACAATTGGGATTAACTTTACTTCAACAAAATTATCTATAGTGATATGACCTAAAGAAATTTCCATATTTCCTCATGCCATTCTATACCGTCTTTCCTAGTTTTGTCAAATCTTTAATTTTTATAATTGGTCAGGATTTTTATTATTTGGCTAATTCAAGTCAAATATACGTTTTTATAATTTTATTTGGATTTTTGATGTAGCATTTAAGGTTTCATCAATATCTTTACTATCTCCTCTGGATGAAAATTTAGTATTTCTCAGTGTCTTTATTTTTTGTCGTTACTATCAGGCTACTAAAAGTAGCAAGTGTTACTTGTATATTCATAAATGATACATTCTTGCTAGTAGAAACTTGACGGATTTTCAAAAGAATCTAGAATTTCATTTATTGTAGTATATAGTTAGTGTTTCTGTACTATATACTATAGTATATGGTTTCAGTGTCAGTGTATAGTTTTTATCTGACCATGTACTTTTCTCTTTGTTGGGAATATGGGTTAAAACAACACAAAATTATTTTTACGCAGTCTTTATTGTCCTGTGAACTTTATAAAGGTTTGGCTTATACTCCTACTAACTATATGTGAACGATTACAAAGAAACAGAGATCCTGTGTTTACAACTCTTTGGTCAGCGGTTCTCGCCGGCAACTTGGCCCTGGTGTGAATTATATAAACATCATAAATATGTCATAGGAAATAGGACGTATTTGTATTTGATTACATACGTTGCTTTTATTTTTGTAATCTCCAACACACCCCCTCAAAAATTAATGTCAACTAATACTAAACAGGACCTGCGTTTTATGGGGAATTTGAACATGGTTTAGCATTAACTGCACGAACTAGGGAAAACCCCAACAAAAACCTAGTTAAACCATATTTGCATCATCAGCCATTAGTCCCAACTTGCGTCGCAATTCTTGAAGACGAGGGCCTGCCAGCGACTTGGTGAATAAGTCCGCTTCCTGGTTTCCTGTGGAAATATATTTAAGGCAGATTACTTTGTTCTCTACTTGCTCCCGGGTAAAATGATATCTAACATCTATATGTTTCGAGTGTTTGTGACTTGTAGGATTTGTGGCTATTGCAATAGAACTTTGATTATCTTCAAACAAGGTTATTGGATCTAGTATTTCAATATTTATACTATTTAATAAATATTTTAACCATAAAGCCTCTTTTACTGCCTCAAAAAGGGCCCATATACTCTGCTTCAGTTGACGAAGCAGCTACTGAGCTCTGCCGTTTTGTATTCCAGGTTACCGTACAATTATCAAACAGTTTAAAGACATATCCGGTTATACTTCGTCGGTCAGTTTCATTATTTGCCCAGTCTGCATCAACGTAGCCACTTAATTTTTGTACAAAGTTAGTTCTTCTGTAGACTAATTTTATGTCAATTGTACCTTTTACATAGCGTAAAACACGCTTCAAGGATTTCCACAACTCCTTGTTTGATTTCTGTTGATATTTACTTAACATATTTAGTGAGGTACATAAATCTGGACGTGTACACAGCATTGCATACATTAAAGGACTAATTAAATTTCGACAGGGTGCTCCACAATCTTCATCTAACTCTAAAGCTTCATAATTTAATTTTGTTGGTACTGGCGTACTAACTGCATTACAATTGCTCATATTACATTTCTTTAAAATTGATTTTAAATATATATTTTGGTCTAGAAATACTTCAGTTTCCGTTCTTTGTATTCTAATTCCAAGAAAATATTTAATTTCTTTTCAATCAACCATTTGAAATATACACATTAAAAATTGTTTAAAAGCATTCATTGTATTTCTTTCTTGTGTTACAATTATAATGTCGTCTACATACAAAATGACATAAATATTTTTAGTTACCTGACCTTGATCTCGAAAATATAAGCATTTCTCTACATGAGTTTATAAAGCCGTGTTGTTTTAAAATATTATCAAAACACTCATACCAGCATCCAGTGCTTGTTTCAAGCCCTATAATGATTTGTTTAGTTTACATACTAAATTATCATTTTTAATAGTAATACCATCAGGGATTTTCATAAATATATCCTCTTTTAAATCACCATTTAAAAAGGCTGTTTTTAGTCCACGTTTTATTTTGACTTAAAGAGTTAAGCTCTTCTTTAATTGCCTTTTCCCACTTAAGTTTGTTTTTTACTTTCAGCTATGTCTTGATAGCTTGCAGGAATTATGTCATCTACAGTGTGAACATTTAAAATATTGGAACTGTTTATTTCTAAATCATGATCTTTGTATGAAATTAACGATTTTGTCTTTAGCCTTTCGCTCCTTCTCACATCCTGTATTTCATCTGTTTTCTTCAGCTTGGAAGAAAAAGGATAACACAGATCTTTATTACCTGGTTCAGGGACATCTTTTGCTGGAGATGTTTGACCTTTCCCACCTGACTCTAGAGTACTAATTTTTGATTGATTGCATTTATCAGTGACACATTGTTTATTCAAGGTTTGATTGCAGTTTTTTATTATTTGATCTGTTTTACCCGGGTGGATATTATCTGCGGTTTCTTTCTTATCACCCCCTTCCTCTGAGAGCTCCTCAGTACTCATTTGTACTGAGTCACTCGCATTTTCACCTAAATATTTATCAATTTCGATCGTTTCATCAAGTTCCTTTCTTGATGTTTTAAAATGTATTTCATCAAAAATTACATCTCGAGCAACTATAAATTTTCTTGCTTTTGTAATAAATATTTTGTAGCCATTTGGTACATATCCTACAAGAATTCCTTTATCTGATTTATCATCAAATTTATGTTTTATTGTTTTATTATGCACATATGCAGTGCAGCCAAATACCCTTAAAAACTGTAATTTTGGTTTTTTATTGTGCCACATTTCATACGGTGTCTTTGGTATTTTAATAGCTTTTGATGGGGTCATATTTGTCAAATATGTAGCAGTTAACACTGCTTCGCCCCAAAATCGCTCATATAAACCTGCACTGTACACCATTGCACACGCCTTTTCTGTCAATGTTCTATTCATACGCTCCGCCACTAAATTTTGATTTGGAGTGTATGGCACCGTCAAATGATATGTGATCCCCTTTTGTTTACAAAACTCTTTCATATCGCTAGATAAATATTCTCTACCGTTGTCACAATACAAGAGGACCACTTTCAAATTAAAATGAGTCTTTTGTTTATATAATCTTTAAAACATGTAATTACTTCTGATTTATTTCTCATCAGGTATGTTACCGTATAGTGAGTGTATTCATCAATAAAAGTAACAAAATAATTTTTGTCATCAATTGTGCTTGGAGTAATCGGACCACATAAGTCCGAGTGCACAATATACAGTGGTGTTTGAATATTAGTTTTATTTTTAGCTTTTGCGAATGGAAGTCGCGCTTGTTTGCCATTTATACAAGCTTCACACACTGACTCTAAGGGATTTATTGAATTTAAATAGTTACTATCAGCGGCTAGTTCTTTTGCCTTAATTTGAGCAAATTTATTTTTACTTATATGTCCTAACCGTTCATGCCATAGTTTATTTTTATCATCTAGACTACTTAATGACGCTTGACCATTTATTGACAACGCATTTTTAACAGTAAAATGTACAATATGCAATTCATTTATGCGCTTACCTGTCATGATGGTCTTCTCGCCTAGTTTTGCAAGTACTTCACCTGAGTGATGAAAAAACACAGAAAATCCGGCTTCTTGCATTTTTCTTACTGACAGTAGATTTAATGGAACCTCTTGAGCATATAGAACGTTGCGAAGAACTCCCACATGGCCCATATTGGTCATAACTTCAATGTTGCCCACATGTGTTGCCCAAATACACACTTCCTTTTTCGCAACTGAAATTTTAATGGGGTCCTTCAATTGCTTGTAGTCTTTGTAGAAACTCAGGTCATTGATTAGGTGTTCTGTAGCTCCTGAATCTAATACAAATTGCAATCTTCCTTTGGCTTGCTCTGTTTTACTTTCAGTATGCATCATGAAAGCAAAACTAGTCTCCTGTTCTTGAGAGGGTACTGTAGCAGTCATAAGTTCAGGGGATTTTCTGGTCTTACGAGATTGTTCCGGTCTCCTTTGTTGGTGCATTTCTTGTCTCTTTAGATGCTGTTTATAATAATAACAGTCTTTCTTTACATGGTTTCTTCTGCCACAAAAGAAGCATTTGTTAGCAGTTTTATATTTTGGTATTGAATGGGATTTACGAGAATAATGTGCTTTATTGAGTGGCTTAAAATTCTGTTGGAATTGATTACGAGTAGTTAATTGAAATTGTAGTGCCTTGGAACTGGTGTCAGCACTTTCCTTTTTCAATTTTTGTTCGTGTTCGAGCAGCAACTTTTTAACAAATGCTAAGGTAAGACGATCATCAGACATTGTTTTTATTGCAGTAATGACTCCATCATAAGAGTGAGGTAGTGTGTTTAAAAAATACCATACTTTTGTCATTTCATTTACACTAGTGCCACAGGCAACCAAGTCTCGTATCATTTCATCCACTTCTATGAAATGTTTCTTTAAACTCATTTCAGGCTTCAGTTTATAATTGAAAAGCTTATCTTGCACATTTAACTGGGTGGCGAGATTCTTACATGCATAAGTGGAATTAAAATGTTCAATTATCTGCCGCGCCGTTGCCCCATCTGGTATTTCACCCAGCATGGAATCATCTAAATGTTCGATTATTTGACCCTTTGCAAATCGTTCCCATTTTATCCATTCATCCGATATTTCGTCTGGCACTTCTCCATCTAGTACACTTAACGCACCTTCCTGTTCAATTATTGCACGTAATCGGTACTTCCACACTAAATAGTTATCACCGTTAAAAGGCTTAATGTTATATTTTGTGCCCTTTTCACTTGTCATTTTTTGTCACGTTTGGAATCCACAAAAACTCGCACAAGGTCCTCCCCGCACGTTCACTATTTACTTTTTTGTTTGCGAGACTGGGCCCATAACCTGTTGGGAATATGGGTTAAAACAACACAAAATTATTTTCACGCAATCTTTATTGTCCTGTGAACTTTATAAAGGTTTGGCTTATACTCCTACTAACTATATGTGAACGATTACAAAGAAACAGAGATCGTGTGTTTACAACTCTTTGGTCAGCGGTTCTCGCCGGCAACTTGGCCCTGGTGTGAATTATATAAACATCATAAATATGTCATAGGAAATAGGACGTATTTGATTACATACATGAGTTGCTTTTATTTTTGTAATCTCCAACACTCTTGTTTGGAAAAATCTTTGTAACGCTTAATTTGTGTCAAGTGAACTATGCTTGTGGCATGTAAGGCTCAGGTTACATTGCATCAGAATTTGTAAGGAAATTTGGTTGTACCAATTTGTAAAATTTGTACAAAATACGTGATTACACTTTTTATGAAGATGTATGTGTGTTAACAATGGTGTTATACAAATATAAGTACTACAATTAGATATTCACAATCTATCATGAGCAAATAAATAACAATTAAATATGAATCTACCAGTCCAAATGAACAAACTCTGAACAATGAAGACAGTTTTCACACGGCAACTTCTGATGAAAAATCAAATATGTATTTTGAATGGACACAAGTCATATGAGTTTGTAAGAATTCATACGAAAAAGTTGGAACCAGTCTAATCACACCGATTAGTTGTCCGTATTTGTTTATTTCTGACGAGTTTGCATGAATTCTTACAAAATTCGCATGACCAAGTTTTCTTATAAATTCGGATGTAATTAATCGTCCCCTAATCCATTTTCCACTTAAGCAACTGGTTTAAAATATCCAACATTTGAATTCAAATTTCCTATTTCTTTAAATTAATTGGGCGAATTATTCTTTTTGGCTGAATAGAGAAACAATACTAATAAGGGGTACAAACAAAACCTCCTCACTCTTCCCATACTGAAAGGCAACATTTTTAATGAACACATAGAACCTACTCTGTGAAAATCAAGTAGTGCAAAATTTATAAACAATGCGGTTTTCAGTTTTATATTTAATTTTTATCCATAAATGTAAAGTATAATTGTATAACAAATAAGAGTTTCTGTTCCATATAAATATGAGGAGAAATTTGTTCACAACTACTTATTTGTTAGCTGTTCACAATTACTTACAAACTCCTTGTTTGCTTTATATATTGTAAGTTAACTTGTACTCATAAATGTGTCATATTTACTAAACATAATTATACTATTATTACTATTCTTTATAAGCACGTATTGGATAAATAATTTTATAAGGTATATTTAGAAATATAAGTGGACATAAAAGTTAATTATTTACAAGTTGCGACTAAAATTTCCTAATATTAGATCAAATAGAAACAATTTTATTACAGGTTTTCTTGATTTTTTTAAACCAAATAAATATGTAATAAAAATACTGAGTCATTTTTAGTTAAAAAAGGTAGTTTTTTCAAAGTGATTAATGTGGTGGATTGATTTTAAACAAAAATTCATAATTTCTCAAAAATCGACAGGACATTTTTTTACTATGTTCATCTATTACTGTTAACATGTTAATACTTGGTGGGATGAACGACTACTCTCTTATTGTTCAATAAGTATTCAGGGAATTTAGGAAAAATAGAATTCAATTTGAAAAGACACAAATGTAATAATTTGTAATTTTAAAATTATAATGTAATAAATCTCATGAGGTACCTTGCACTAATAGTATTAAAAGACAGTACACATTTTCGTATAAACAAAATTATTAAGAATCTGTGAAATGAAAAAACTGTTTTACTGATTTTACATTATTCAATCTCATTTCATCATTCTCAATCAATTTCATTTACAATTACAACCTAAATTACCAAGAATAAAAGCCTATCAATCAAAATTGGAAATATGATTGTCTAAATCAAAACATAAATTGTAAGAAAGTAAATTTGTAATTATTTGTAGAGAAGTTAAAAGAAAAGTGTTTTATTTTCTTATTAACATAACATATAAAATATTTTTTGTTAATAAACAAATTAATTTGCCTAATTTTTTTATCGACGATTTCAAGAAAAGCTTTCTCTTTCTAAATAAGAAGTTGCGGAGTATATTTAATATGCTGAACTCATTTTCATACATACACATTGTGTAATGCCTGAAATCACAAATTATTGGCAGAAAAAATATAAATAATCTGAAGTGAGTAATTCATTTTCCATTTGGTTGATTTTTGGTTTAACCAAAGTTTTGGTTTTTTGATTCAACAAATTGAGTATTTATTGTATGTTACTAATAGTAATTAAGAATCACAGTAAATATATTCTTGAAAATCTTAACTTTTAGTACTTATGGCTCAGCATTAAATGAACAAAAAGTATATATTTTTTTTTTGCATATTATAGGTATAAGAACAAGTATCTAAATATAGTAATAGTTTCATAAATAGTTATAGTAATAGTTTCATCATCATCAGTAGTATCATTTGTAATATTGATATTAAAATGAATATTAATTTTAATTTTATTGGTTTTGTTAAAATTTAAATATAGTAAGAAAGGTTGTCCATAAATACAAAAAAGTAATTTTAAATGGTGAATTTTGGGAAATATATTTACAGCAGAATGTGTTCTTAAAATCATGTAATCTTACATATAATTAATGAGATTATATCTTAAACTTATCTGAACACTGACTTATCCTGTATATGTATCTCTAGGAAACAATTACATACCAGCATCAACTCAACACTATAAGAAATGTAATGTCAAGAATAGAAGGAAGTTTGGTTGGCAATATTCAATATCATAAATTCAACAATTTATCAAACATTTCTACAGACAAATTGACTTCAGTAGCGGAAGGCCTATTGGAGGTATTATTGTCGATTGAAGCTACAACGGATATTAAACTTGATTTGTGTCAGCAATTTTTCCAAGGTTTATGTGTGTCGCAGTCATCAAGACTACAGCTATTAGCAGCCATATTTTTAGAAAAATCATGTGGCCGAGCTCCATTTTGGGGAAATTTCTTGGCCGACACTCTAGCGGAACTGTTTTCAACGTCTTGCACGATCAAATTTCCCCAGGACCGATTATTTATTCTATTTGCTTACTTGAGTCGGAAAACATCAGAAAAAAGTGCAGTTATAGATGCAGCACTTAGGGTTGTTTCTAACACACTCAAACCTTTATTCGCCAATCGAAAGTCACTTTTAGCTGTTACAATTGATTTACCATTGTTGTCCTGGCTACTGATGTATCTTTCTTTGCAATTATCGTTGTGTAGAAGTCCATCAACTTCTGCGAATAGATGGAACTGGGTTTTGGGTGAAATGGTAGGAAAAACGAATGTGGATAATTCAAAAGGTGGTAATAGGAAGAAATCTTGTAAAAGGGTAGCACCTACATGCACTAATTCAAATTATATTTCTCCGGTAAGTTATTCGTTATTTTATTATAATATTAATTAATTAATTACATATTTTTCACCTCAATAATAATATTAGGACTGAATAATGACATCCCTAAGATTTATTATTTATTAAATGATATATACATATATATAATAATTAGATTTAAAGAAGAGCTTTTATACGTAATGAAAATTTTAAATCAAATTTAATAAAACTTATAGTGTGGTAACCTAGAATTATTTCAAAATATCAGGTAAATATCAAAATAATATATATTTTTTTGTGTTATGTATCTCTTTTACAGTCCATAAATAAAGCTATACATCTATATAGTTAACAATTTTTTAGTATTTAAAGTTAATTTTGAAGATAATCATCATATTTGAAGGTTTTCTTGAAAGATGTTTTTATATATACCATGCTATTCTAATCAACTACATATTTGTTATTCACACTAACGTAATTTTTTTTATGTTTTTTATTATTTCAGAGTTATTCTAGTATCGTAATGGGTCCCCATCAAGCATATCAATCACAGTCAAAGTTTCTAGCAGCATGGCAAAATCCTGTTCCTTCAGTAAAAAATGAAAAATTAACAAAAATAAAATATTTAAAAAAAAATTATGAAACAAACAAAGCTAAAGAAAATAAAGAACCATTTATTGAGAGACCAGTTGTTTCTGCCAAGATGCCACAATTTATTGACACCACACATTGTTTGACAGTAGCAAAGGGATTATTAAAACTGATTTTATCTATGGATCATTCTAGCAGTGCAGACATGATGTTGTTATCATTTAAGGTATGATAAATTATATTAACTGACATCAATCACCATATTTAAATGTTATATTAAGGCCCGGTTGTACAATATGTCGATATACTACCTGATAATGTTATCTTGCCGACAAATCCGTTTTTGGCGTATTACAATAGATGGATATCTTTGTTGGTCACATTGTCGGCGAGATAATCTGTCAGGTACTCGAAGCGGCTGATAGCTTCTTATCGGGAAGATAAACGTGAGAACACATACCTACCTAACTCTAGTTATCATACCTGCCAGTAAGTTTGCCAGTGGTAAAGTAAATTCTACAATCAACAATGGAAAAGGAAAATAATAAGCGCACAACTAATTACACAAAGGGAGAATGTTCGCGACTTGTTGAGATTATTGAAAGGTTTGTGCATATAATCGAAAACAAAAAAACTGATGCATTGACATGGAAAGACGAGGTAAGTTTAATTTATTTGCTTCTATATTAATGTATATTTTATTTGTTAATTTAGAAAAGTGCTTTGCAAAATGTTTGTCTTCAGTTTAATTCACTTGGTACACAAAATCGGACATGGGAACAACTTCGCAGTAAATATGAAACGCTGAAAAAAGAAACAAGAAGAGCTACAGCCAAATGCAGAACTGATATATTGAGTACAGATGGAGGTCCAAGCGAAGCCAAGCCATTGAATCCACTAAATGAAAAAATTAGGTCAATACAATTAAGTGCTGATGGAATGGAATACCTTTTCGTTTTGATAGTGATTATATAGGTAATAAAATTGTAATGTTTTTGGGATATATTGAATATATCAACAGTATCTATTTACAGATATTATAAACCCTACCATTAATTATAATTTTGTTTGCATTATATAAATTTATACCTATATTGTATTATAAGCAATTACCAAGTGAAAATTAATAATAGTTAATTTTTGTAGATGCTGAAACAATGGTTGGTAATGTTTCTACATGTTTTAAAACCCCCATAGGTATGTTTCTATAGTATACTATAGAACGCATATGTGAATTATATAACTGAAAAAAAAAAAAAAAAAAAAAAAAATATATATATATATATATATAATATATATATATATATATATATATATATATATATATATATATATATATATATATATATATATATATATATATATATACTATATAAGTACCTACGATTTTTTTTAGTTACCAACAATGACTGTCTGTTCCAAGAAGATGTAAATGATTTACCATGTACTTCAGAAACCCTTTTAATTAGTAAAGAAGCAAAAAGTGACGCAAGTAATAAAAAAGCACAACACATACGAGTGTACAAGCACATGTTATTACAGTTGCAGAAGAAGCTACTCCAAAATCCTCTACTGTTGTCATGGAGAATAGTAAAACAAATGTTGCAGAAGGTAAATTTAATTTCATATAATGTGTATATTTACGTATGTGTATTTTATTTTATTTAACAATATTTATTTGTATTTCAGCAGTAAATAATACTTGGAGCAGTTATTGCCCAGCTTAGTTAAAAGGATTGAGGCACCCAGCCCTGCAAACTGCAAGCAGGAAAAGGTTACACGGAAATGGAAATATATCAGCAGCTGGTCAAAAAATGCAACCTTGGGTTGATGCAAAGACGGAGCTAACTAATTTAAAACTTAAATTATTCCAGGAGGAATTTAATATCAAGCAGTAAACATAAGGAGGGCTACATATACAACAGCTATAGTTAAATAGTCAACAGATCCAAATTAACGAACTGACAATAAAAAAATTAAAGTTAGAAATTAAGAATATGCAAAATAATAGTTATTAATTATACGAGAAAAAATGGGCACTCAAGATGCAGCCGAGAGCACCCATTTTTTCAAGGGGATTAAAGGCTGTTAATTCCTAAATCTAATTCAACGTTTTATCCATGACCACGGGCAAAATCGGTCAATTAGGAGGTGAAAAATTCTGGTTTTGAGAAACATCAGATTTGACAGATTTATATTGATCAAGAATATTATCAAGAAGTGTGGTATTATTAATTTTAATCCACTAGTATATTAGAAGACCTCTAATCTACAGAAAACGGACGTATTAAACCTTCTTAATATAGTGGTCGTGGAAAAATAATGTTATCTATATTGGCTTAAAATAGTACTTTTCTTAATTAAATGTGTGACATGTGAAGCATAATTACTCATAGCTTTAAAAAAATAGATTATAATTAAAAACTACTTTTTTTATTTTAATTAGATAATTTTAATTAGATAATCTGAGCTGTTATAACCAGTGTTAAAAAATTGCATTTTAGTTGTTTGTAACTTTCTTTATTTTAGAAATATATTTTTTTCCAAGAAATAAAAAAATTCCTAAACTAAATTGGCTATAGTACCACTATATGATAATTATAACAGTGTTAAAAACTATTCAATTATATCTGCACGTACTACATAATTACCACCATCTTCATTGTAACCATTGCAGAGTCTATTGACAATATTTGCTTCTTGTATGCCCTGTAAAATATCTCAAAATGCAGGATCTAATGGTCGTCGATCTTCACCATTTAAAATGGCAATATTATGTATCACAGCACATGCTACAATTACAGCTTGTACCCGTGTATAATTTAATTTAATTCCTAATGAAAATATAGGGAATCTTCGCTTCCATATACCATAGCTTCTCTCAACATTTCTTATCCTAAGTAACGCTTGAAATAAATTCTCTTATGGCAGTATAGGATTTGGTAAAGGTGTAATCAAATATCGCGATAAGCCATAACCACTGTCGCCGAGTAATACCTTATTTTGCATATCACCTCGATCAAATCTTGCTTTTATTGTAGACGCATTAAAAATGGTTTGATCATGGCTGGATCCTTGCCACTATATCCTATATGCATAAATTTGCATCACAAATGGTTTGGACATTAAATGAATAATACCTTTTCCTATTATGGAAATTTTCTGCTTGACCTCCACCTGAAATTTTATAGTTACTAATAAATTCAACAGCTATTAATAATTAAAACCCATACCTGGTGACTGATTTTTTGTGTGCAGTCGATTGTTCCTATAACTCTTGTAAATCTTGCAATTTCATAACATTTTGTACAAATCCTATCAATTTCATGCAGATCTTGTGGAAAGTTAATAAATCAATTCCTAAGGCTGGCAATTTCTTCACAAACTTTCTTGACAATTCTGCTTGCAGTTGATTTATGTACACTACAAAAATCTCCAACAACAATGAGCATACTTCCTGGAGCAAAATACCTAAGTTGCAGCAACAACTGAGTAGTAGGAGTTACAGCTGCATTTCTGTAACATACAAAAATATAAAAATATGAACAAACATTACAAAACATTTTGTATTAACAAAAATACCTAACTAGAAGTATCACTTTCATGAATAATTTAACTTACCGGTCTGTAGGGGTTTCTAATCTTTTCACGATAAGATGTAATAGTTGCCTATTTTTTCTTAAACAAAAACGTATAAAGCAATTGTCCTCATCCCAATAATCCATGTGGTTTACTCGTTCTCTAATCCACTTCTCTTTTCGTCTATTTTGAAATACATTGACTAGCAGTTCATTTTCTTCATCACTACTGCTACTAGTTTTATATAAATTAAACATTATTTTTAATATAATAATTGATATACGTTAAAATCATATGACAAACTCCCTGCAAAGTTAGGTTTACTGTCAAATGTAGTACAAAATTATTACCAACTCAATTTTATTATGAATAATGGTCACTAAATGTGGGGGCAGTGATTGCCAACTTCGTTTTATTTCATCGAGAGCAATCCTACCGACAACTATTGATTGTAATACGGTTCGCACGCTTATCATCCCAATAACTATATCGGCTGGATAGTTGTCGGGTACATTTATCGGGACATTGTACAACCGGGCCTAAATCATAGAATATGTTAAATCATAAATATTATTTACTAGAATAATAAATTCTCTTATTCTGTTTGGTGAACTTTGTTATGAGCATTTCTTTTTGCCTTATCTATTGCATTTTCAGAATATTAAGTTCTGCAAATACAACAGAAGTATGGACATAAACAATAATTATGAACTGATTGGAAAATAGCACTTGTGATTTATATTGCTTCTGGTGTTAAAGATAATTTATATATTAGTATTAGTATGATAATTTGTGAAAGTAAGTTAATTTGAATGAATAGTATATACTATGTAAAGGGCATTAACAGTACAACACATTTTTCATATAACACACATGACACTTCATTTTTAATCATTATAAATATACATTGCGAAAAACATCGAGCTACAGCCATCAGTGGTGATATTTAATTTTTTAGTGTTTCATTACAAATCCAACCATGGCCCGAAACACTTATAAATGAGTAATTCATGTAGGTTTTTAGTAAATTGTATGTAGTACAAAACCTCAATAATTTGGCTCGTATACACGGTGCCAACATTATGGTCATTTGTTATGAATGGACTTTGAATACTGATAGGTATTTGCTACGAAATTAAATTATTCCTGCTGTTTGTGAACTCGACATTAATTTCGACAAAATTTGTTTCAACAAGACAAGTTATCTTGCCCATAATACGATAAGCGTTATGGAGTTTCTTAGAGAAACGTTTCCTGATAGCATTATAGCTGGGAAGGTTTCTATCTTGTGGCTGGCAAGATCACCTGACCTTACTTCTTAGGATATCTTTATTTGTAGTACTATAAAGGAGCTAGGTTATGAATCAATCATCTTCTTTATACTGCATATCCGATTTTATGTTAAATATAAACTAGATATTTTATAGTTATTAATTATATAAGGGAATTAACAAGCTTTTAATCCACGAGAAAAAATGGCCACTCGTAGCGCAGCGGAGAGCGCCCATTTTTCGAGCGGATTAAAGGCTGTTAATTCTCTAATGTAATTCAACGTTTTATCCATGACTACGGGCAAAACCGGTCAATTAGGAGATACAAAATTCTGGCTTTGAAAAACGTCAGATTTAACACATTTGTAATTATACTTTTCAGACACATAAGCGTGGTATTATGAATTTTAATCCACTAGTGTATTATAAGGCCTCTAATCCATGTAAAACAGACGTATTAAACCTTTCTAATGTAGTGGTCGTAGATAAAATTATTATTTTTTATATGAATGGGAACAAATAGAATTATTATTATAACTTAAGATTTATGCCCAAGTCTAAGGTTAATAAAGTTTGTAGAAGTTACACCATTTTTATGATGTCCTTATTTTTCTAGGTAATATCGAGGTTGGTTACTTTAGCAAAACTTCAATTAGGACAATTACTTAATGAAAATCAACTATTGGAGCTAATCAACTTTTGTATATCATGCAAAATTCCATGGGCTCCATTTGCCTTAGCTTGCTTTTTACAGGATGCTATAGAATTATCTTCCGCTAAAGTTGATGAAGTTGAAATGGAAACTGATGCATCTACTTCCACCAGTTGGCCACAAAATGGCAAGTAATTTAAATTCTATACATTAATTAATACAGGTAATAGTAAGGTGTCATTTCGTTTCATACGTCAAGGTTACTCCTACTCTAAAAATTATTTGGAATATAAAATTATGTAGTAATACAGAATAAAAATATTTTATATCCCAATGTTTTATTTCATAATGAGTAGTTATATATATATCAATATTCATATTCATATATTTATTTTCATATATATTTTTTAACACAGTTTTCAACAACAATTTAAACAATGTGAAATATTAAACACTGTTGTTCAGTACACTTCAACATTATTTTTACAAATACCAATTAGAAAAGTTTTTCATATTGTTTTTAAACATTTGCCATGCAATGTAAATTATAAAACAGACTACATGAATTATGTAAGAAAACTTCTCTTTTAATTTATGTCCAGTATTCTTCATGTATGTTGTCTGATCTGTAAAAAACAGCGGCGCTCTCTCAGTAGCAGTGCTTATATTATTTACGTTCTTTCTATGACCAACTATATTTTATGTTGTTGTCCTTAGTACTCGTTTACTACATATTACATAAACAGACGATACATGGTCTAATTCTAAACATCACGCAAGGACATGTACCAGTTTATTTATCTGCTGATCAGTTGTTTCATCTACAGCTATATAGATAACCTTATTTTTTATTGCTAATTGTATATTATCAACCGTATGATACATAAATTCATAAGTTTCAGAATTTCAGTATTTATTTTTCATTGTAGTACATATTTTTTCGCAAAAATTTCGATTGTCCAATAAGTGGAAAGATGAATTATAAGCGTAAAGCATAAGATACAAATAAATGAGAAACTATGGCTGTGAGACACTATATATTATTTATTACTGTAATGTAGTTTGCTTTTTGTATACCTTAAAGGTAGTATTTTATACTATCTCTTTAAATATGTATTTGCATATTATTCAGTATATCATATCTCATGTACTTATAAAGTGAACAGGATATGGAACAGGACCATTTATGGTGACCTATAAATGATCAGTTTAGTGTACCATTACAATGAACAGTGTTACATTTCAGTGTGCATTAAAGTTTAAGACTCCACTTCTTGGTGTGTAATATTGTTATGATTTTAATTATTCCTTTTGCACGCAATAATTGTTATATAAAAGTAATTTTATTTCAGAGATATCTTCAGAAGTCGATGGAATCTGCGAAAATTTCACAATTGAAGACATTTTAATAGAACCAACAAATAAAGCAAATCCTGCCATTAATAATAATAGTTTTCCTCCTTTACCTTCAGTTTATGAATCAGAGGATTCTGATTTTGAAGAATTGTTAGAAGACTTGGAGAAAGTCAGATGTTCTTCATCAAAAATAAATAAATCATCAACCGGTTCTAATACTAGTATATCATGTGCAATGGATTCTAGATTAGAATTAGGAGTACAAACGGCCTCCGAGACTGCTCTAAAGAAACTGATCATTAAAAATACCCAGACACTTCTTCATAATATCACATTAGAAGTTAACCAAAAGGAAACTGATAATGGATTGATACCGTGGCCGACTGCTCTAGAAAATCATCCTCCAGAGTCATTACTTAGCAATCATAAAATGTTGACATATTGCTTTGAGTCCCTATTTGAAAATTTAAAATATCAAATACCATCGAAAATAGAACATACTCTACAGTTATGGCTGACATTAAATTGTCCAAGTAAAAATGAAAAATTTGATCCAAGTTTGATACCACAAATTATTTTAAAATATAATTCAGTAAATCATTTGATCACTACGATGGCATGGACCCCTGGTCTATCGTTAACTACTTGGTGTGTTGCATTACAAACTCTAACCTTAGTTTGTAATACAAACAGTGCGAAAAAGTGGTTTGATTTATCAGGAATGGCAAATACTATTGTCAACCATCCAGATTTTGTACCACTTTTTCTTAGTCTTTTGTCAGGAAGTGGACCTATTTTCACTGGAAAAGTTTTGGTAAATATGTCTATGATTTTACTGGGATTACTTATTTGTTTATTTTTGGAAATAATACTTTTATATTGTATATATATATATTATGTAATAAGTTTTAATTATTGTTTATTACATTTTTAGGCCGGTCCATCATTGTGCAAAGCTTTACATGACTTCTTAGTACGTTTACAAATGAGATGTGATATTGTTAGTTCCTCTAGTAAATTAGGGAATTTTTTAAAAACATTACTTCTAAAAGTAATATATCAACTAGTACAACCCTCAGGCCCTATTGCTTCAAGATTAGGACCTTTAGATGCACAGTGTAAATTGTTGCAATCAATGTTATACTTGGATTTTTCCAATACTGATCTCAGTATTGCTATGAGTACTCTTGAAAGTACAGGTAAGTATTGTTCAAAATAAAAAAAAAACAGTTTGTAAGTATTGGTTCAGATAACCACTGCGTGTTACTATGTGTTGTACATTATTCTTACATATGGCCTGTTATTTGCGGTTATATCCAAATCTAAATTCAGAAACTTCTAAAATAAATGGAAAATAATAATGATAACCATTATTAATTCTGCTACATTAGTTTTAAATTTTCACATCACATATCAACACATTTATTTGGGGCAAATAAAAATAGCCTTTTTAAAAAACTGCTAACTAGAATTCCAAATTAAATAACCTAATTTTTTATTTATTATTTTAATTACAATCACACATTTATTATTTGTGAATTATTAAAGCTGTACAAAACAAAGAAAGATGATAGTAAGAAAATTGTTTGTTGTTATTATTAGAATTAATATTTGCTTCATTGAGCAATACATCACAATAATAATGACTTCATACCATAGTACGGTACTCTAAAGCTAGATTCAATAAAACATTCTTATGGCTATCCCAATTATCTCTTTTATCCCTAATACATTTAATAGTTAATCTGTTCTTTTTAGCTTCATTGGTACATGGTTATGTATTGAATATAGATAAAATAAAGTGCATAAGTATTGGAGAAAAACAGAATGCAATGACGAGTACTTTTAGTGATATTTTTGCCAGCGTATTGGGTTCTGATTCGAATAAACAAGATAGATCAGTGTCATATGAAGACTTGCTTATACTATTACTGAAGTTATTAGGAAAGTTAATTCAGACACCTATTCCTATCTTGTCTGATGAAACGGTATGTTTTATTTTTATTATAAAGTATATTATCAATAAATTGGGCTAAAATTGTTAAAAAACAATTATTTTATTGTTAAATTAAGTTATCTAGATCAACATAATTCTTTTATAAATAAGTTGTTGTCTTCTCCGAGGTGTGTTGCTTTTTTTGTGAGAATTCTGTATATGCAATGAATTTTGGCTCATTCTAATTATATAAGATAGTATAGTTTACAATACTTTAAAATACAGTCAGTCACTGAAATAGAGCTATAAAAATTTAGTAACATAAATTACATATAAAATCGCTGAATTGTTGTGTTAATTAAAATGGCATTACTAAATAATTTTTTATTGTCATAGAAAGTAAAAGCAAAGACTTTTTTATATAAAACGAGCACACTTAATACACAAACTTGAACATATAATGGACAGAAAAATATAGCCACTTTCAAATGTAACATATTTAGGTCCTAAAATAATACATTACAATAACAAATGTAATGCAGTGTATCTTGGCATAGAGTCGACAAGTTTGTGCATTCTTCCACAGGTATAGACGCTCATTTTCTTTGTACCACCTCTCATAATTTTTGGTTGTTGCATATTGTATGTTCATTAACTTCTTTCTTTAGATTGTTCAAAAGATTTTCCAACAGTTTTAAGTTCAGGAACTGAGAGGGCCATGTAGGGATAACACCTGTTTTGAATCAATTGTTTAGCGACATATGTTTAGGGTCATTATCATTAATCCAGTAAATTGGACCGGTTTCATACTAAGAAGCTCTCCATAACTCTCCATAACTTCAGGTACATTTTGACAACATTCTCGATTAGCTATTCTTACAAATCGTTTACTATCCGAACTTAAGACACTTATTTTTCTTTCATAGGTCCAAAGAATGTTACACCACTTTTTAATCTCACCTGGATCATCCTAAATTATATTGAATAGTTTGGTTGTGTCTCAATCTATGCTTTACATTTTTTAAAAATAAAAGAAGAGCTTTCTATCATACAAATTATGTTTTTAAAGTCATCTTATTGTGTGGACTAATTTCAAGGCCTAATTTATTTTTTATTTCCTTTGGTTGGATTCTAAAAGGGTCTCTTTTAGAAACAAATAATTTGCCTATCGGTGTGAGGTGTTTTTTTTTTGTCGGCACCTCGGTTTTTTTCATTACCTGTAGGTTTCAGTGCATTTTCTACTATTTTTTCATCTGATTACTGTTAAGATTTTCGATTTGCACATGAAGTTACAATTTTGATCCTCTTATTTGTGCCATGGATACTATGTCCCCCCTTATTATTATTATTATTATGACGGTTTTCTCAGTCTTAACTGGTTTTCTATTCTCTGATGAACGGGTTGTCACCAAGTCCACCAGAGCACTACTTTTGTTCAAGGAAAGATCTCGTCAGTGAGCAGGTATGGAGAACTACTGCTTTTTGAGCTCTTGTGTGAGTACTTTCATCCAAATTGATCTATGCTAGATGTTTAGTGAAGGATTCTGGAGTGATACCTGTTGTTGAGATAATAAATGGCACTACATGCACTTGATTTTGTTTTCCAGATTCTCTCTACTTCGATTGATAATTGTTGATATTTCTCTTTCTTTTCGATGTATTTTTTATGACATTTTGATCTGAGGGTACAGCAATATCTATGAGGTAAGTAATTCGTTTTCTTTTGTCTTGAAATGTAATGTCTGGCCTGTTGTGAGTGACTGTTTTGTCTGTTTGTATGGCCAGGTCCCAGTATATTTTATATCTGTTGTTTTCTATTATTGTTTGAGGTAGGTAGTTATAGTATGGTTGTGCATCGTCATGCAATTTATATTTAAGTGAAAGATCTTGATGAATAATTTTAGCCATGTTGTTATGTCTATCAGTATATTCAGTTTCTGCCAGCGTTTTACATCCTGATGTTATGTGTTCAATGGTTTCAGAAAACAGGTGGCATCTTCGACATATATCATCCTTAATTGATCCATTTTTGAGAATATATTTCCTGTAGTTGTTTGTAGGTATAACCTGATCTTGGATTGCTAAAAGAAAGCCTTCTGTTTCAGGGAATAATTGACCTTTTTTAAGAAATGTATATGTTAGCTTTTTACTTATCTGTTCTTTGTTCACGTTATTGTAGTGTCTTCCATGTAGTTGTTTTGCCGACCATTCATTTTTTTTTCTTTTCTGTGATATTTTCTATTTCAGTGTTTTCTTGTTTATTTGATAAGTTTAGCGGCGTATAGTTTTTGTCCAGTTGTGCAACTGATATGTGTAGTTTGTGGTATTTATTATGGAAGTATGTTCTTAATGATTTTATTTGTTTTTCCTGTAGTTCCTGTATATCAATCATTCCTCTTCCCCCTTCCTTCCTGTGTAGTGTTACTCTTTCTTTACATGAGTTCGGGTGTAGCATTCTGTTTTGAGTTAATTTTGTTCTAGTCAATATGTTGATATTCTCTAAGTCAGTTGCTGACCATTTTATGATTCCAAAGGAATATGTTAGAATAGGAATAGCAAATGTATTAATGGCTTTAGTAGGTAAAATAAATGGCGAGTTAAGTTTTGATTTAAGGATTAGTTTTAGTCGGCTTTTATATCGATTTATTAGATTTTGTTTGATGGTGGTGTGATGTAATCTTGTATTTTGGTTAACTCCAAGGTATTTATATACTTCATCTTCTTCCATTTGTTGTAGTTTGTGTTCTTTTTAGTGCATTTGATAGGGGGTTGAGGCACATACAAAACCAAAGCGCGCTGAGGGAATCGCCCTGGAAAATTCCTCTTCTAATTGGGATGAAATTTATTTTTATATTATCTTTGTTGGTTTTCAGTTCTATTTGCGTTTCCCATCTGTTCATTACTATTGTTAGGAAGTTTTGTATGATAGGGTGTATTTTATATATATTTAGAATTTGTTTTATCCATTCATGTGGGACGATATCAAATGCTTTCTTGTAATCGATATATGCTACATGTAAATTCTGCTGTTGGTTTGCAATATGTTTCATAATTATGCTATCTATTACTAGTTGTTCCTTACATCCTTGGCTGTTCCTTTTACACCCTTTTTGTTCTTCTGTCATTATATTGTTTTTTGTTAAATGTCGTTCAATCGTAGTAAAATCTTAGGCAATTACTGAGGTGATGATTTTATAAATGTAGATGATAGATTATTATTATTATTATTATTATTATTATTATTTTTTTTTTTTTTACTAAAAGCGTCACCCCTTTCTGTGGCTCCGACCCACACAGAAGGTGCGCTGGTAATACCAGCAATCACTCCTCGCGTCCGCTCGGTTAGTGATTACTGGGCCGAGTCGTGTGCCCTGAGTAGACATAGCGAGCCGAGAATTACGGCCTTCTGCATGCACCTGCTAAGATTTCTGCCGAGTTTCGGTATGCCGGTATGCTCTTTAATTCAGAAAGCAGTGTATCTCTCGCTCCACCAAGGGCTCCTATAATCAGTACCTTCAATTTAACAGTATGGTCTGGATAGAGTCTACGGAGTTCGAAGATTAAATCTCGATATTTTGTCCGTTTCTCCTCCTCTTTCAAAACAATGTTACCATCACCGGGTGCCGAGAACTCGATGACGAACATTGTCCTGATTTGGGTGGTCGAGGAGGACTACGTCAGGCTTGTTGGCGCTTGTATTTCCCTGACGGTGGAAAACGAATAGTTCCAATATATTCGGCACTTCTCGTTTTTACGGACTCAATATCCCCCGGAGCGTAAGGCAGCAGTGGTGTCTCGTCTATCTGATACGAGTGCCTTAAATGATAATAAAGCACCCGCAACGCTGCGTTGTGTCTGGATATAGGCCGAGACTGCATATACCGGGCAAGCCGACAGTAAATGCATCAATGTCTCCGGCGCCCTGCGGCAGGCCCTGCAACTGACATCAGGGATCTCTATACCCATGACACGACTCCGATAGACGAGCGTGTTAAATACACCATCTTGACAAGCCATGATGAATCCCTCGATCTCTGAATTTAGCCCGGCTGACCTTAAGAAAGCAAAGGTCAGCCTTTCGGATAAGCCCAGGGCTTCCATATTTCTATAGAAGACCCCGTGCATGGGCATGTGAAGCTGCAGGGCTCTTAAATGCTCTGCAGCTTTGATTTGGGCTTTTAACCGAACGGGTTCCAACTCGGTGACAGAGTTGTGATTGGCCCGTTCGGTGTCGAAGACGAGACCGAGATCATCGGCTGCTCTACGTGCTGCCTTAAATATAAATGCTCCTACCCCTGCATGTTCGTGATCTCGGACCATGCAAAGAAGGGGATCTGAACTCCTGATAACTTTACAGGCTCCGTCCAGAACCATCCTGTTATGAAGACACTTCAAACTCAAGAGTCCACGGCCTCCGCGATGTCGTGGGAGATATAGCCGTGGAACGGACGATCCGGGATGCAAACTCCTACTGAGATGCATCCTCTTTCGGGTTACTACGTCGAGTTGTCGCAGCTCCTCCTGTGTCCATTTGACTACTCCGAAGGAGTAGACAAGGATCGAAACGGCAAGCATGTTCGTTGCAGACACCTTGTTCTTCCCCGACAGTTCTGAAGACTAGATCTGTCGAAGGCGGTGCTGATACTTGCCGCGGAGAGCGTTTTTTACGACACCTACCTCTTGGGTGGAGCGTTGCTCAACACCTAAGTAGGCGTACGACTCTCCGGCATCTAAGTGATGTAAGATGCTTCCGTCTACGAGCTGTGCATCCTCTACGTATTCCCGGCTTCGTCCTCTCTTGAGATGAACCAGTGCACATTTGTCCAACCCGAACTCCATCCCAATGGCCTGCGTGTACTCCTGCACTACCCTCAGGGACTGGCGTAATTCCTTTTCTCCGGAGGCATAAAGTTTTAGGTCATCCATGTAAAATAAATGGGTGGACCTTATGCCTCCGATCGCTGGGGGTGCCGCAATTATAGCCACGGGTTTTCCTGAGGGACACGGACAACGGCAACAGTGAGATGCAAAACAGAAGGGCGCTAAGGGAGTCTCCCTGAAACACGCCCCTTCTGAACGACACCGGCTCTGTCCGGACTCTAGTATCACCCGATGTTATGGTAAACCGAGTCCGTGTCATATCGAATGCCTTGCGGTAGTCGATCAATGCCATGGAAAGGTTTCACTTGTACTGCACGGAGTCCTGCGTGATACATCTGTCAATCAACAGATTCTCCTTGCAGCCAGCGACACCCCTCTTAGACCCTCGTTGTTCGTATATTCCCTCGAAAACCGGCTCAACTGCTAGGAGTACTTGCATGTACAAGATGCGTGTAAACACCTTGTAACAGGCGTTTAAGCAGATTATCGGTCGGTAGTTCTTTGAGTTGGACAAATCTCCGGTCTTCGGGATTAGCACGGTCCGCCCCTCAACAACCCAAGAAGGAATTTGCTGCTCCCCATTTAGCCACGTGGTAAAAATTCTGGCTAAATGGCGGTGGATACTAGATAATTTTTTCCACCAGAAGTTATTTATCCCGTCGGGACCTGGAGCAGCAAAGTTCTTAGAGCCCGCAAGAGCCCTTCGAACCTCTTCAGGGGTTATCGGATGGCACACTTATTTTGGTCGCTGAAGACCTTCGCAAAAGTCTTCAAAGTGTGCCAGGGCTGGAGTGTCTCTTTGGAGTGGGAGCTTCTGCTCGTACAGCGCCTTCCAAAAGTTTTCCACCTGATCTACAGTCAGTGGATTTTCGACAGCAGGTTGAGGCGGTTCGAATAGGCGCGAGGGTTTTTGGCGGAACAAGTTGTTTTCCGCCAGTCTTCGCGCCCGCCTCACTAGTGACTTTTTGCATGTCACTAGCATCCGTATCCTATCAAGGCAGTGCTGTTTGATGGTACGCAGCACTACTTCATTAAGTGTGTGATGGACGCGTCTTAAATTAGCGGCGATTCGCCGTAATTTTTGCGTGAAAGACCTATTGGCCGCCATATAGTCCATCACACATTGGATACGAGATACCTGTTGTCTTGCCGACTGGATCTTGGCCTCCATCTTCCGTACACGCCACTCCGCTCTTTCTCGCGGAGAGGAAGAGTTGTTCGCCCTCTCCATATGAGAGAAGCTCTCGGCGGCAGTGTACATGGCACAATTTATGTGCCAGATGTCGGCCCCTTCTGGAAGCGATGCTTGAACTTCAGCATTCACTCTGGCCAGGTCTTGTGGCCTAGGGGGTCTTATGCGATGTAACCCCCTTCTGGTATTGAGGCCCTCTACTATTGGTGGAACGGTGAAGACCGCATCCTCAACTGGTTCATTAGGCAGCCTTTCAGCTGCCTCATTCGCCAATCGGTGCGCAGTCCTTACATAGCCCTTTCTACGAAGATAGGATACATAATCACGCAGATTCTTCGGCGTGAAGGCATCATGCTCTGGGTGTAATTCACACCACAGGGCATGCATACGTGCCATGTATCCCCTCCGTATGGGCTCACTGCTTTCATAGCAATGCAGCAGGTCGCCCCTCAGCTCGTCGGTCCACTCAAAGCGTCCATGTCTTTGTCGTACGTCGTTTCCAGGCAATCCTTCCATTTGGGCCCCACCACCTTGCCCATGACCCCTATCCGAACGGGGTCGATCGTGGGGGCCTCTTCTTCTGACATTTGGAACCAGAAGTTCGGGCTTACCGGGGAGTTAACCCAGTAAGCCCACGGCCGACACTAGAGGGGAATCTGTTATCCCCTCCCGGGTGCGCTGGTGCTGCCGGTCCGGTTTTGCACCCCAGCTGGAGTAAGTGGTGTCACTGCTCACCAAAGGCCAGATGGATGTTGTGCGGCCCCTCCTGCTTATTTGCACATGAAGTTACAATTTTGATCCTCTTATTTGTGCCATGGATACTCTTATGGAAGATGGAGGATACATGCCCCTCTTATTATTATTATTATTATTATTATTATTATTATTATTATTATTATTATTATTATTATTATTATCAATAACAATTACTAACATCTAAATTTTTAGTAATTAGAAAGATCTGACATCTTATCTGTTTTAGTACCAATTACATTATAAATTAAATTACAAATATAAATCAATAATGAACTTGGCTCTACTATTAGAACGAAATTAAGATGTTCTGACAGCTGTAAATTTCTGAACAGAACTGGGTTGTACAGTGACTGAAGTATTTATTAGGTTCTTTGCCTCCAGAAATAGATGGTATCTGTCACAAGAAATTTTGTCTAAAATTCGTTTTTATTGTGTGTGAGCTGGCTCTATTTTAATGACCACCACTGTATATTTTTTATTTATCTAAACACTTAAATTACTTAGTTGAACTTACTTAATTGAAATTACTTAATTGAGTTTTAAATTGTTAGGCACGAATTTATAGAAAAAATATTTTCTGTAATAAATATAAAATCAAGTCATAGAGTTCGTCATCTAAAGCTTTATATAAAATTACTTATATTATTATTTCAATAAATTTATTTTTTATTACACATACTGCACTGTTGTAAAGTAAGTAACTTGATTTTAATTTTAATTCAGTATCTCCTTACTAAACTGAAAGCTAAGTTTTGTATAAAAACAGAAGAAAAAAATTGCATTTTAATGTTTTTTTTTTTTTTAGTTTTTAATATAAATATATTTTTATTGGGCTTAATTTATATATAAATTTATTTACAGGAGGCAATGGAAACTGAATCGCCAGTGACATCTCAAACGGATGAAAGTAAAGCTGAACAAATACAGCAAGACAGTACAAGGACTCCACATACTATGCCCTGTTTTGCTGATATAGTTTTACAACATCAGCTCACAGTTATCCGTTTATGTCGCTGTTTGGCGGCATGTAAGTCTTCTTCACTTTGTATGCTAGCTAATGTTTCTCAAAAGGTAAAATATTGGCAAAAATTGAACCCCAAAATTCATTTGTCTTTTTTCTTTTGTTTTAGGTGGCATTTTCTAACCTGAGTGAACCGAACACTGTTGGAGATGCAGTTTTTCATATGTTAGCATTGCTAGCAAAAAAGGCTTCTAGGAAGGAGTTGTTAATGCAACCATTATTGATGTTCCTGTCACAGGCTCCTCAACTTAGTGAACCCCTTTTGTGGTTTATTTTACAAGTTCTTGATAACGAAGATGCTATCAAATGTTTTTTTAATGATGGTAAGTTACAAATTAAAAGATGAGATACAGTGGACTTCACAAAATTAGATGATGATTCAAAGATAACAACAAAAATTTGAGTCTCGTGTTTTTTAGTTGTAAAGGGTCGAGGTTGATATAGGTTGTTTTCAGTGGCGGCGTCACAATAAAAAGGTGTGGTACCTTACGAACAAGAACAGAGGCAATATATAGTTTTAATATAGGATTTTATTTAATTAGAATTGTAATTGTAATATCCATCTACTATTATCTTGTATATATCTTAATATTTTATTAAGAAAGTACCAAATTAATGCATATATATACACCACGTTTTCAGTTCATATATGTATTTGTGCTTTTCTAGTACATTTCTGGTATGAAACTACCATTTACAAATTCTAACAAGGATGAGCGATATACGACCTTGTTTTGTTTTAAGAAACTGTGGAACTTGAAAATATAACTATCAATATTTGCGTGGGAATAAAAGAAATGCAATTTGTAACATATTGAGGTAGTTTTACATATGTATACCTCAAACCAAACAGACAAGATTTGAAATACATTACTTTTTGAGATTAGATTGTAGTGAAGGTTAACTGTAGTAATAATTTTTCGATTGATAGTAAATTACATGTGTTTTAGGTGATCTATAGTAAAACATGTGCTTTAGGAAACTAAGATTTTGCAAATTTTATTTTATTTATGATTACTCACTATAGTAATTGAGGCATAATTATGCCTTGGCATCTTTGCACCAAATCCGTATAATTGAATATTTAGCATAAAACTTCAGTAATGTTCAGCATGTAAATAATATAACAAAATTAACAATATAAAATAACAAGAAAAGTATACAATATAAGACTAACTGAGAACAATAGAGAATACAATAATAGACGTATTATAATAGTCAATCTGCAAGGAAATAATTAAAGAAGGGTTTTCACTTACGCACATTTTCACATTTTTTTCTTTTTTTGTTTAGAAACCCAAATATTGAATTATTGTAACAATGATTTATATGAATCCAATTTAATGCCTCCTCAGTTAATATTACATATATACGGAATTATGTATAGGTTATAATAATTTATATAACATATATTATTACATTTATATAATATGTAGATGGTCAAACATGACAGTAAAGCTAAATTGAATTGCTTGTACCTACATCAGTCTATACAATGGCATCTCTGCTGCCATGGAGGTACCCAGTGTAACACCACTGATGCCAACATTCATGGCAGGCAGCTTTAGTAATGCGGTATAGAATGTAATAAGCCTTTGTATCATTACTAGGTATGTAAATATGAAATGGGAATTTTTTGTAAAGAAAATACACGTTTATTGTATGAAAAATATTTTACTCGAAGTATTGCCTATTGCTAGCTATACATTTCTCTTACAATTTGTGGATTCCATGCCAAAAAAATTCTTGCTCTTTTGAGGCAAAACAGTCATCGAATCTTTTTTGTACATTTTCGTAAAAAGTGAAGCAAGCGCGTGTCCCATCGATGCAAATAAGTAGTAATTGGAAGGAGCCAAATCTGGTGAGTAAGCCGTATGCGAAAGTATTTCCCAACTAAATGCCTCGATCGCTTTGACTGGTTGTGTTGCGTGTGATGGCTCATTATCATGAAGCAAAATCACTTTGTGGTGCCTTTTTTGATATTCTAGTTGTTTTTCACGCAAAGCTTGATTCAAAATGATCATTTGTTGTCGGTAGCGTTCAGTATTAACGATTTGGCTAGGTTTTAGCAGCTCATAATAGATCACACCCTTCTGATCCCACCAAACACAGAGCACTGTCTTCCATCGATAGCGATTTGGCCTTGCAGTCGATGTCGATGGTTCACCTGGAGTTACTCATGATCTTTTACGCTTAGGATTCTGGAAATATATCCACTTTTCATCGCCAGTCACAATTCGATGGAGAAATGACTTTCTTTTGTACCTGGCGAGCAGCATTTCGCAAATAGTTTTTTGGTATTCCTGCTGTTTTTCATTCAGTTCATGTGGAACCAATTTTCCCATTTTCTGGATCTTTCCCATGGCTTTCAAATGTATGGAGATGGTTTCTCGTGTCACATTTAATTGATCCACGAGTTCTTACTATGTTTGAGCGTCATTCTCATCCAACAATGCTTACAATTCGCTAGGTTTAAACTTTTTCGGTGGTCTTCCATGTTCTTCGTTTCTCACGTCAAAATTGCCACTTTTGAATTCTTTAAACCACTCAAAGTACTCATGCTCATCGTAGACTTCGACAAGCATTCGTTGCGATTCTGCAGCAGTTTTCATCAAATGGTAATAGAAAATCAATGCTGTCCGCAAGGCATAGTTTCCAGGCACAAAATTCAATATGTTCAGCGCTATTAAAAACGATGTTGTATGAAACTTACATTGTTGTGAGATAAAAACCTTTATCAGATGTCAAAACAAGAAAATGGTGTCAATAACGCCGTATGACGGTAACTACATTAACAGCTACTATGGACAAATTCTGGTTTCATATTTACATACCCGGTACACCTTTTTTGTTTATTTAAGTAATAATAATCTATTCACTTTAAAAGCTTTTTTTAACTTTTTAGGTGGAATCACGGTTTTGGGTCAAAGTATTGTAAGCAGCAGTGTTTCACCAAGTACTTTATCCCGAGTTGGTACAATATCTACTGTAATGCAGCATTTCAGTGGAGTGAATACTTCCTCTGATGCGAATGCTGTAATTTCATCTGCATCTGCAACAAAAAAAATGCTACAAGCTTCCATAGAAAATAAAATGTCCCTTATTAATTTTGCTCCCTTCAGTACCATATCTTGTCAATCGGGTACAGCGCAACCTGCTGATGTACTCATACAAGGCCTAGCTGGTGTAACTCATAGGAGGGCCCGTACACCTTTATGGTCCTACCACTTTTATCCAGAAGAAGTACATACAGAATTAATGTTGCAATTACCTAGTGCGATACTGTTAAGAGAAGTTCAATTGCAACCACATGGCGGAGGATTAGCTACTTGTCCATCATATGTAGCTTTGGAGGTAATGTAACTGGTGTTTTTATTTACTTTGTCATGATTGATGTATATTTACATAAGTCCGAAAAGGGATTGGTTATGTAAGATTTTGTTGAGTAATAATTCAACAAAGCAAATGAAAATATAATGATTATTGAAATTTAAAACAAGTAGCTTTCAAATTGGCATTTCAAATACATCTTTTGATATGTCTGAGTGATTTTCCAGAAGAAGAGAACTATCAATTTTATCGAATTTATACATTTTCAGATATTGCATATTTAAAAATGTTAGTGTAGTGTAATTACGTACAGTTATTGTAATTAATGTGTAGTAAGTACCACAAAAATGAAAAAGTTAAAATTTGTTAAGAAAAAATATGCTGAAATAGAAATTTGTTTAATTTACTTTATTCATTAAAAGAATTTTTACAGGTATCTGCAAATGGTCCTTCAAGATTAGTGCCAGCCTGTCTACCATTGCCCACAAGTGGTTTAACTTATATAAGGCTCCATTTGCCAGTTCCGAAAGTGGTTAATTGTGTTCTTATTCGATTATACAAGCCTCGAGATGCAAATAGTATTGGTCTTTTGCAAGTACGATTACTAGGGAGTTATGCTTTTGGTGGTAATCTAAGTCAAAATTCTGATACCGAAGATGAATCCCACTGTCGGCATAGCTTAGGGTGGCTTCGTTTACTGCACCACTGCTTTACTTTACCTACCGATCCAGAGATTAAACACCAAGTCATAGATTGTGCATCTAAAGTACCAAATATATTAAGCGTGTGCTGTGGATTGTTATTGGTTCCATCGCATATTCTTCCCGTATATCTACCATGTTTAGAAAAAGTACTGAGAGAACTTGCTTTACATAGTCCCGAAAATGGTGTTCACGCAATAAGAGTTTTATTGGACAATCGATCAGGCGTTATCGAACCTATGGTATCAGACACTAGTTGGCAAGATAGATTATTCATCAATGTTACTGGTTACCAATCTGCCTGTGAATTGCTGTACCAAATTTGTGAGCATCAGGTAATATTTCAACCTACTAGTATTCCTTCTTTTTTCTTTTTGCAAACAATGATATTTAGTTGTTACAAGTTCTTTTTAACTGGACATTTTGGTATACTACAAAAGCCATTATTTTAATATTAAATATTCGGTAGTAGAGTTCTTTCAAAATAGAAGTTATTTTAAAAATTAAATATTTTTAAATAAGTTTCTAACCAAGGCGTGAATATGCAAAATTAAGACCGGGTTTCTAATTCATAGTGGATAGTTGCTTTGTTGCTTGTAAATTTTAATGCAGGTAAATGACCATGCTGCTATAGTGTATGTACTGATTTTCTAAGATAATGTCGTAGAAATACGGAAATCTTAAACAAACCCAAGGTTTTCTTGAGTATATTTTTAGTTATGCCTATATGCATTTAATTAGATATAACTAGAATATATTTCTAGTTATGTATTTACTTTATGATTTATATAAATATGAATAACCTGAGCAGTAACCTAAATTTATTAATCCTCTGCCTAATAAAACTTTGCATTATTATGATGATCAAGCTTTACTTCGATTTAGATTGTTCTCGAAACTACCGAGAGGTGGCGCTTGATACATTCTACTGTGGTAGAATGTATGGCGTCTAAAAGATGTGAGCCTCATCTATCAAAGGTATACTCGCTTACACTGCACTGACGAGACCCAAGATAAGCTCAAAACTGGTCTGCAGTTAGTGGCATCCTGAGATAGGTAACACTTTGCATCTTGCTAGTGGTTTTTGAACAATCTATATCACTGTATTTTAGTGGTAACTCTGTTAGACAAAATACGGCTCATTGATGGTATATAGTCAGGAGAATAGCTGTTTTGGCTTAATTTGTTAGTCCTTATTATATAAGGCATTTGCAGATGGGGTGAAGTATAATAATCTTACTTCAGTAGCTTAAATTTATTATTACGATAATAATTTAATCAATTAAATTCATTAAAAGTCATTGCCTTCGTTTAACAAAAGAACAAAAAACTTTTAAAGGAAGACGGGTATTCTAGACTGATTTTATAGCAATATTTTAAAATTATTTTACTTAATCAGTACATTTACTAATAAAAGTATAACAATTTTTGAGCAAAATAGGCAAGGAGGATATTCTAGATTGATTTTACTGCAACATTTTAAAATTGTTTTACTTATACAGTACATTTACTAACAAAAGGGTATAATTTTTGTTTTATCAAGATGCATATACATGGATAACATAACCAAATAGTGCAATACATAAAGTTTAATTAAAACCAGGTTAGACGCAATTGCGCTGAAGCCATACTTAGAATGAAACCATTTAATTATATTTGACCTTACAAAATCAAACATAAGAGAATAGGTTAGAGCATAATTAAAATGAGAAAAACGCATATTTATGGTGTTCTTAAACACCATAAATATTAGACTTAAATATTGTGGATATTATATAGCCACTAAATAATCATTGGGCTTACATAATATACTTGAGTAATGTGTTAAGTGACAAAACTAATTTTGCTACTTGTATTTTTATACAACATTGGTTGTATTTTTGTGTATATTTTGTGTGATTAAAATAGATTAACTTGTGTATTATATTCACTTTATAACAATTTCGTTAAAACATTTTATTTAGAAATTAATTCATTATCCAGCTGTATTTTCCAATAAAAGTAAAAATTCATTCATACCTACTAGGTGGAATCTAATTGAACATATATATTTATATAATTTAACAGATATAATATATTTTTTAAATTCTCATTTTATTTTCAGATTACAATCTTTTATTTATTTTTCTTTAGATTTTTATTGTACATCTTCTATCTTTTTATTGTACATAGAGTTATCATAGTTTTTTTTTCAATATTTCAGTAACGACTAATTGTTCAGAAATAACAATGTTGTTGTTTATCGTAGACTAGAAGTTTTTACATTCTGCTTTTCTTGTTTTCCTGTGTCAAACTGAAACTTACTGTTAATATTTAAGAATTATATTTGAGAACGGTCCACAAAACTGCTCTGAACAAATCATTTGCTGTATGTCAAAATATTGACATTATTGGTGGTTTGTGACTTTATAACTTGACAGGGCTTGAGAAATATAATACCTTTTTTATTCTATCATGATACAATACAAAATACTATTAAAATAAACTCATCAAACTTTCACATTTGATGACAATCTGAAATGCGCACTAACATGCATACTAAAGTCATTAACGCCACTATTTCTCCAATTTATATCAGCCTCTAAATATATACATGTAAATCAAAAGAAATGATTTTATTATAAAACATAACAACAACAGTACTTGGAGTAAATTTTTACAGATCAGTTTTCCACAAACACTGAAAGATTATACATTGTTCGATACGCATTTCGCCAAACAAGTTGGCATTATTAGATGATTAACTATTGTAGATAAAAGTAATGTATATATTTATGTTAAACTTACACTAATAAGTTTTACCACAATTTTTTTAAAGTAAACTCGATATTTATTTCTGGCATGAGTTATCCATTTCATTTAATTTTCAATTTTCAAGTAATAGTAAACTGAGAATGATCTTGTTATTTTGTTATGTATAATTAAAATAAGTATAATGTATAATCTATTGAGTACAGTTACTTGTGAGTAATGCTGTTAGATTTAGAAATATCCTCTCTCGCTTACACTTTGTTTAACCTATATAATCAGCAATATTTATAGACCCATCTTTAAATCTTTAAGCATATGTGCTCCCAATATAGACATGAATAAATGTAGTATGTCATATTTGCACTGACATATTAGTAAAGTCAATTATCTGCAACATGGATAGAAATGTAAACAGGTAAAGCATATTTCTGGTTAGCTAAGTCATGCCAAATTTACAAAGCCATTCAGTATTGGAAAAAAATATAATTTATTTAATTAACACAAGTATAATATTTATATAAAATATCCATAATTTTTTATTTTTAGGATGTCAATACTGCATACCGAGTTAAAATTATTTTGGAATGGTTAGAAACAATAGCAAAAGAAGCAGTAATATCTGGAAATATTGATAATTGCAATGCCGCTTATATTTCTAGCATTGCATCAATTTTATGGACTGCTATGCAAAGTGATGTTCATTATGACTTAGAATCATTAATTACAGTGGATTTATTTAATTCGGTTTATGATTTGAGGACACAAGTGGAGAAAAACATTAGTATTAAGTATGCATTGGATTCATTACTTTGCTCCCTTTGTTACATAAAGTCAGAGTTTTTTCCTCTCCTATTACAAAAAATTGGAGTATTAGTACCAAACTTATCAACTGACCATGGTGCTTCCATCAGTGATGATCGAAAGGACTCAGAAAGTATGACAGATGATTATAAACGTGTATTTGAGACATACTCTGAATGGTATGGTCACTTGGTTATTGGAGAACTGTCTAACTTAAATTTAACTAAAGAGCAACTTGAGACAATAGCGTTAGTAAGTAGATCACCTACTGCTATTCAGCAATTGCTAGATTCAGGTTTACCAAAACTACTAAATAGTGTAATTTTCCAATTTTGTCACTCTAAGAATGATGCAATTGTACCTATGGCAAAATTAGAAAATGTAGCAGCAATTCTGCAATTTTTTACGGATGTAAGTGATGAAAAAATAATGAGGGACTGGTTGGGTTCGATAGATGGTTCGTCATTTTGGTTGCACTTGCTTCATTGGCTGTGTAAGAAACCATCTAGTAAGTCTTCTACTCTACAGTCAGAAGCACATGTTCACCTTGAGGAAGTCTGTGTTAAATTTTTGTCCAAGTGTTGTCTATGCCATCCAGTAAATCAAGCAAGGTTAGCTAGGGTACTTTGTGATGTAATATCCCTGCAGTCAAATGGTATATCTGGTTTTATGCGGAGGTTAATTCTACAGTTACTTTTGGAGAATGAAAAGATTCCTGTTAGTATAGAAGCAGACGAAACCTTATATAAAAGTGCAAAATTAATTCAAATGTATATACCTGCACATCCAGCATTTAAGCAGACATATAACCGAGCAATGTTGTATTTAAGTACAAACACAACCCTTTTAGATATATTAGAACAACATATATTTTTCAATTCATCATACAAAATTGAGTCCAATTTGAACAAAAAAGCTTCTGCTACAAAAAAAGATATATTTAAGAATTGGTTTGCAGAAGATTCAGATTTAAGCATGGCTGCTGGAGTAACTGCTAAAGATAAACGTGCCAAAGATGTGAAAAATCAAATCACAGCTACTCCACAGTCTAAAAAGAAGAGATACACTTCAGAATCCACTCCTGGAGCTGATATAATGGAAGGTAGGATAGTTAAATGTGAAGCATTCTCTGATCAACCACTGCCATTAACGGTAAACCTTGGGCAACTGTTAAGACTGATAGAGTCTCATGGAATCACAATCAATTGGCCTTATATACATCTTAAAATTTGCCAGAGTAAAAGTAAGTTTTCTTAATAACGTGTTTATTATAATAGTATTTAGTAACTTTTATTTTGATAATGTTTAATGTTCTTTAACTTCATGTTTCTTTTATATCAATTATTTTTTTCTCATATAATTGATATTGTACCAAAAATCATTTGGGTTATTAATTCGAATATATGTTTTCTTATTCTTTAAACTTAAATAATTCCTCAACTTAAAAATTTTTCCAAATACATTAATTATAAATAAAATAATTCCAATATATCACTTCTTATCGTAATACAGACAAATCTTAATCTATCTTGAAAAAAAAACAAACATTGGAAGAACAATGTTTTATGACATTAAAAAGTGGTATATATTAATACAGATTATTGCTAATAGATTAAATAAACACTACTTATAATTTAATTATGATATTGGATAGAATTGTTTTCTTTTTAGATTCAGAAGACAAGTCTGGCAGTAGTGAAGTAAATTCATCTGTGTACCACCAACCAGTTTGCAGTGCCTTACAAGTATTTAGTTCTATGGGTGGCTTGGCATTACTTGCTCAACATCTGCCAACAATTTATCCAGAAGCTATTAGGCCAACAACCTCCGAAAAATCAGCTGCAGATCAAAGTGATTCTGAATGGATAAAAGTAGAAGGTTTGTGTTTATTCAAATGGATAATATAAGTAAATTGCACGGTTATGTTAATTTTATAATAAAAAATAATTTACCATCATTTGAAATATACGTTTAAAACGGTTCATATGAAAAATTACTATTTGGCCAAGGCTCAATTCATATGGAAACAAATTATATTCACTAATAGCCTGACTAAATATATTAATTATATGCATTGTCTATGTACATTAGAAAATATATAGCATCTCTAGGGTTGATTAAACTCTTGTGTACAAAGTACTACAAATTATAACAAGCATTGCTTTGCTATATTTCTGCTTACGTAAATAACAGTATTCATTTTCATTTTTCACAGAAAGTTAAAAAAACAGATGCTTATATGGCTGCGTTGATATCATGTTCCTATATAGACATCTAGTCAAGGCCTTGCCAAAGTGTGCATATCATTAACAGTATTTATCAATTAGGTTTTTTTATATTGTTGTTTAATGTTGGCCTATTCCATCACATCACAACATTAGAAAACGAGTTACTCTATATCATAAAATGTTGTCAATCCCTTACTATTGTAGTGAGAATCTCCGGTTTTACATCTACACTAGGCAAGGGATATCCTGTATAAACCTCACATAAGTTTGTGAAACTTTTCTATAAAAGCAGATGAGTTTAGGCAAACTGATAGAAGTTATAGATAAACTGGTTTATATCACCCATCCAGTAGTGGGTGCCGTTGCTTAACATTCAATTTCAATTTCTTTAAAAAAAAAAATTATTGAGAATAACTCGTAGTGATTTCCAATTTATGTGAAGCCTGCTATCACATAAATTGAAAAAGTGAGGAAATGTAAAAATTTGTCCATATCTTGTTTCATTACAACCAATTTTTTAAGCTTGCAGTTATATAGATTGTTTCCGACTGAATGAGATGTTGGCAACTCAAATATGTAGGTCAAATAGTTGAATACAAATTTAATTTCTGTTAGTGAACTTGTTTACATTACCATTCATGTCTCTTAAAACTAACAATAAAATGATGCAAACTTGATTTTATGACCTTTGATATATATGATCCATATAATTGGATATAATGCAATTGATAATAATTTTATTATTAAAAATTTAAACAAGTGCATATCTCGTTTTATTCTTTAGATTGTGATGATATTTATGAGGATATTGAGGACACCGTTGGGACCAGTTCACCTTCCAAATCACCAGGGATAATTTCACATATACCACCACATTCCCTTACTGCCTTTGGTCTTTTCCTTAGACTACCAGGTTATGCCGAAGTTCTTCTAAAAGATATGAAGAAAGCACTATGTCTACTTCGACTTGTGTTGGGAGTCACTGACGATGGAGAAGGTAATATTTTTCAAAGATCATATAATTGTATACTTGTCATTATATTGAAATCAGTTTAGCTTGTACTACAAATTACACTTAACTTTCAATTTCAAGTATATTCTATATTTACCATTAACATATTTAGAATTATAACTAATCAAGAGTTTTTGCAGGTGGTGACATTTTTCAGTCTTCAGTGGCTGATAGCTTACCAACATTACCATTTGAAGTATTAAAGAAATTGTATGACGCAACTCCACTGAGTACAGATGATGGTAGACTTTTAAGAAGAATAAGTATTACTACAGGTGTTGTCCATCTACTTTTAGCATGTCTTAGCATTTTCACTCATCATTCTAATGGAAACAATGATAAAGATGGACAAAGTTCAAAGAACAAAGAAGACAGATCACAGCTGTATTGGGCTAAAGGTACTAAAAAAGTTTTGTGTATGTACAAGGTATGTAAACTAAGAAATAAGACTGACAACATAGTGTTCGATCTGGCAACACTTGAGACATGGGACTTGGAGGGGGGCAGGTGAGCATGTGGTACGCCTTCAGTACGAGTGTGATGTCGTTAGAGTTATGTGGATATATGTTTATAGATAAAAATCACTAGCGGGCGTAGTGATTTTTTTTGTGGCAGGTTTTTCTAGTACGTTTTAAAAATGAGTGACATCAATTTCAAGCAGCAGTATGCTATCAGGTTTTCCTTCAGACTTGGGCACAGTGCAATAGACACTTTTGCAAAAATTCGGCAGGCCTACAGAGACTGTTTTGTCAAAGGCCCAAGTTTTTCGGTGGTTTAAGGTATGTTCAGGAGGAAGAGAGTCAATCGAAGATGATTCTTTGATTTGCTTTTTCAATAGCCAGGGAATCATTCATAAAGTGTTTGTGCTTCAAGGGTAAATGGTTAATCACCACTTTTACTGAGAGGTTCTTGAAAAACTTTGAAAAAGCGTCATACGTTTGAGACCACACATCAAGAGCAACTGGGTGTTGCATCATGGCAATGCGCCTTATGACACAGTAATTTCAATAAATGAGTTTTTGGCTAGTAAAATATTCCTGTGGCACCTCAGCCTCCTTTTTTGCCCAACTTGAGTCCTTGTGACTTTTCCTCTTCCCAAGATTGAAAAATCACATAAAGGAATGTCATTTTGGGGCACTCGAAAACATTGAAATGGCTGTAACCGACCAGTTGAAGGCTATTCCAGTATCTGAGTTCTAGTACTGCTATGAGGATTGGAAGAATTGTCTCCAGCGCTGTGTGGTTTTCCAAGGAAATTATTTTGAGGGAGACAATATTGAGATGTAATTCTATTCGAATAAGAAACAATCTCATTACTTAATTTACACACCTTATATAAACAATAATATTGATCTGTAGTAGAAAACTAATATTTTTTTATTTATAAGGTACTGGTTTTGGTACGGGATCAACACAACAGAGTTGGAACGTGGAACAAGCATTGCTAAAACAGCGGAATGAAGAGGAACATGTAACTGTTTTGCTACAAGTATTGGCTAGCTATATTAATCCAAATGACGAGGCCGGCGATGAATTATGTGAAAATGTATTACCTTCATCTTTCCATGATTTGTTGTCACATAGCTCTTTACTGCCTGCTATAAGTTCTTATCTCAGAAATGATTCCGGTAAGTAACAGAAAATATGTTAAGATATAAAAAGAGTATAAAATGATTTTTAACTGATAAACGAGTGGATATTTGTAAAAAATTTTAAAACATTGAAATCAGTTTTATCGATTGAAGATATCTTTGAAATGTAAAAATTTACAGAAATATATTCTAGTTGGGTATTTAGGAAAGTGTTTTTTTAGAATTTTAAAGAGAATTTTATTATTATTTTTTCATTACAAAATTTTTATTCTGTAAATCAGTGAGAAATTCAAATTAGGATTTTTTTTATAAATTTGTAATAATATTGTCTTCAATATACAAAAATTGCATTATTAATTTTGTTGCTTTGATATGATTTTGAACATACAATGTTACTGAATTTTCTCTTTTACTGAATCTAAATCTGCCGTTTTTATTTGTGTTAACACTAATTTCTGTATTAAGCTATCTATTCATTTGAATGTGAAAAGAAAACTGCAATCTAAAACAAAATGAGTGTTTTATGTGAGTCAGTGCAGGAGAGCATGTAGAAGCATTTCTTCTGTTTATTTGACTAATATAACTTTCGATGTGAAAGACTTCAGTTCATATACACCTTTTCTTAATAATTTTGGAACAATGTTCTTATTAGAAGAAAGTGGCTATTGTATCGTAATTTGGAAGCGTACATCTATATTTTTCTTATATACTATCTTTAGTCTGCCTCTTACCCTGGCAATATAACGTAGGCACACATAACTTGTTGGTTGCTTAAGCTCTTCAGATTGATTCTACTTTGCTGCGCTCACTTCTAAGATGTGATTGTGTGTCTGTATATTTAATCCATTTGATGGTCATCTATTACGGGTTACTTTTTGCGTTTTTGAAGCACTAAAATTCTCACGTGTCTCCATATTATGTTTTATGGCATGAAAGGGTGAACACTTCTTCGTTCATGGTTTTGTAATTAACAAGTGATTGTGTATGATTCCTTGTGTATTTATCCTTGTAAGACAGATGAAGCTATCAATGCATTAATCTATAGTAGCACCATGTATTTTTGGTGGCATTTTGAAACATGACCATTTTTCAAATCAGTGAATAAATCAAGGTATAGAAATGTATCATTTTTGTGTTCATTATTTTTTATTACCCATCACATAGACCTTACATATGCTTTAATTCATACTGATTAATGACACTGTGAAAGACTACATTACTCTACTAAAATGAATGAGTTTTAGTAAAATGAATTTATAACATTGTTATAAATCTAGAAAGATATAAATATTATTATTTTCTTAAAATTAATTGAGTGTCTTAATTAATCATAAACTGATTTAAATTTGTATTACTGCATCAAAATCATTGGTTTATTTTTTGTTAGTCTTGGATATGGCAAGGCACATTCCACTCTACAAAGCAGTACTTCAGCTACTTAGAGCTATAGCTGCTAGCTCTCAATTGGTCAATTTATTACTACCTCAAAAGTCTAGATGTAGTGAGCCATCTGTAAGTGCATTATTGAGGAATATGAAATCCTGTGTAAATACTTATGCCTCCAAATTAAGGTGAGTTAACATATCTGCAGTATTTATGTAACTTAATTATAACATTAATTTAATTTTGTTAATATAAACGTAAAAATTAATACAATTAGAAAATATCACTATATAATACAGTGTAATTATTTTATGGTGTTTTATAACAAGGAGATTTCTTCAAAATGTATGTTCTTAACTTTCTGGCGGGCGCGTGGGCGGCATTTACACCGCCATTTTAGAAAAATTGGAATTGAAACGTTATTCGTTATCAGGGTCTATCAACACCCTTCAGTATTCTCAAACTTCTATTATAGATGTAAGATGGTGCGGTCTGTATAGCTCTATAGGCCTGTATAACTGTATAGTATATATTTTTTTTGTTAGTCTGTTAGTTAATTTGTTTATATAGTCTTCAAAGTTATTGTTTATTTCATGAAAATGAAAGAAAAAAAATTTATATACTTCATTTCCTTGAAAAATATTTAATATAAGATTGCAGACCGACTTTCTAGGTATCTATATATACATATCGGAGCTTCAAAATGTGTTCAATATTTTTTTCCGCTGTAAATGGATATTGCATTGATACTACCAAATGAGAAAACTAATTTTAACATACGTTTATGTTTCAAATGTGGAAAAAATAAGGGCGGTGTAAATGCCGTCATTCGCCCACTGACACTGGCCCATTTGTTGCGCCTGTCAGAAGGTTGAGGTAGTTTCTCCGGAAACCCATTTTTCTATAGAATTTCATCAAATTTCGGGTAGACATATAGAATAAACTTCCTGAAAGAAATCGTTAAAAAAAATTTTTTGTCCGTAGAATAAAGCAGATATTCCCTAACAAACCAAAGGAACTTTTTGCATGGTTTGAATACACCAGTTGACTAAAAATTACACATTTTACATTATAACTTGAAAACTTTTCTATTGATTTTTTCCAAAAACAACTCATCTATGCTTAATTTATTACGAATATTTTGAATTACAAAATTGCTTGTTGCCCGATTTGTTGAAAAGATAAACATTTTTAAAATATGCCAGTTTAAGCTTTGCTCGGTAAGTCGAGAACTTGTCAATTAGCATATGGCAACGCAATGCCATACATTTTATCAGTCACCACTTAAGCTATGTTTTCCTCCACGGTCGTCAGTCGCCGACGACAGCGACTTGGTAGCCACAACTAATTCGCCCAGACTTCTACATTGGTTTTCAATGCACCGCTTGTTTTCTTAGCATCCACCCAGTCTAGGAATACAACTGCATTGAAAAGCAATGTAGAAGTGTAGGTGAATTAGTCGTGACTACAAAGTGGCAATCGTCGGCGACTGACGACATAATTTATGTTATTACTGCACATTCGTCACAAACAATATCTAAAATTGAATTTAGCTCTAAACAACTTACCTTATTCATTTTTTCAAGTGAAGAATGTTTTTATTCGCAACAGCTTACATTTTTGCCAAACTCGCTCAGTTCAACAATACTTCGTCCAATGCTTAAGTTAGTTACTCTGTTACTTTTCGCAATATTCACTTTTTCAATACAATTTAAACATTTCTGTATTACTTTCCGCTTTGTAAATTTTCCTTTATTGTCCCGCAATTGATCACGACAAAAATTCATTTTTAATTTTTCTATAAATTTTCTTTCACAGTCCGAAAAAGTTTAAAACTAGGTTAAGTATAAAACAGAAGGCAACATTGCCATGTCTTTAGTTTCAATGAAAAAACATGGAATTGTGCACATTTGTATAGATGCAGTGTCCGGGTAGGGTACAGTCACTGAACAAAAATAATGAACACTAGACTAGTGATATTCCATATATTTTACGTTTACTTATGCATTGATTTTTGGATCGGACGGTACCGGAGAAACTACCTTAATGTCACTAAAAGCTTTTTAATAAATAAACTGACAATTTAAAGGCAAGCAAGGTATAATTGTCCTTCGATTATATTAATTCTTTAGGTACCACTATATTTTCAGAAATAACTAAAATTTTATATAAAAATTACATTTCTAATATAAACAAAATTAATTCAGTAAAGTTACCAACATGACATTATGGTGGGTCTCTCCCATAAACATAGAGCAACACATTGATAAGAGGGTAGAATAAAAACAAAATAAATATGATCTGAAATATACTGCCATTATGTGTCTTATTTTGATTCTTTTTTTAATCGATTAACACAATTATTCAATCAACTTCTTGTTTTTGTAAAAAAGACCTAAATAGTAAATTAGTTTATAATTTTTTTGTTACATGATATCTTGTTTAATATTTTAGACTTAACACAAAACCTAATTCCAAGTTAAAATCAAAATTGGGTGAACAACTTGAAGAACTTGAACAGGGTGAAGGGTTGGCCACATTAATGCCTGATATTCAAAATACCGCTAATTTGGTTTCTAAGGTCACCAGTGGGTTAGCAGAGTCAGAAGGTATTTTAAATATAGATAATTCTGTGGAGAGAAAAATAGGTATTTCTTTGGAGGAGCAGTACTTAAGGATTATGAAAAATTTACAGTTTGGTAAGTAAGAATTATTATCAAATAATATCTTTAACTATAAAAAAACAATTTTTTGTAACATTAGGCTTATCACTCCTTTGTCTGTCACGGCACAGCCATTAAAAGATGGTTAGGATCCAATATAATTATATAAATAAATGTAGAACCGCACACTACTCCATCCCATCACGATAAGGACCAGTGATTGGTTTTCCATTTATTTATATAAGTTGCATCCTAATTGTCTTTGATGGATCAGCCCATGATGGATAAATGAACGACAAGCTTTAGCAGTGTTATGTAAGAATATGTAATATGTTCCACAGGTATGGAATGTAATTCATGTGTAGTTGGTGTGAAAGTAATAGGAAGTGGTTCATATGTAATATCGCGCCAATATATCTATTCAGCATTTTAAGTGATGGGTGTACAAGTTTTATGTGCTGCTTTATAGATTTGCACTTATAGGGGCACAGAGTAATTGGTTGGTCAGTGGTTTTATTTAAAATAAAAATCTCCGGCTGACTTCTGTCTTCCATTAACCTGTCTTTTATTGAGAACAAAATAGATTAGTTAGATTTTATATTGTTTCATGATCTTCAATGACAAATGATCCATGTGTTTGGGGTGAGAACAACCGATTGAGTGTAAGTGTGTGAACTATTTGAACTTCAAAGACTCTCAATAACTATTCGCAGCATTTAGGATTTACATTGCATTAGTAATGATAAGATAGACTTCTTAATATTATTTTATTCATCTCAGCAGAAATATTATGTAGAACTACAATTTGAATCTATTTCATCTAGTTTATATGGCCTTTTATGCCTTTAAAATGGTTTCTTTTACATTCAAATAATTATTGTGAAAAGGGATCGTCGACAAAGGAGTATACATATGTTATGCATTATGTGCATGATTGTGTATCTTGATCTTTCTGGCATATTTATAACCTATGGAAGTTATCTGTTCTATTTTAATCCTATTATTTTGTGTGTATTACAGATGGAGTATTATCAGTGTAAGAGCAAGCAAAAAACAATCTTTGTATTAAGTGTTAAAACAATATCTAAAGTTTAGCAACTATGGATATGATAATTTTTTATTCTACGAACTTACACAAGATTTATTCTTGTCTTTTTTGTTGAACCAAAGCATGGAAGACTTAGACTTTCTGACTGCATATGTAGTTCATTAACAAAAGTGTGTATTTTTAACTGGTGCCATACAATATTAGTAATGCGAATGTCGGCCCTCGGCAATTTTAAATGTAAACTTGTTATAGTGGCAAGGTATATATTTTTTTTATGTTTTACTTGGCACCGACTTCAAAATTATATAAAACAATAATAATTATATAATAAACAATAATTAATTACATTAAACAGAACAACAAATAAGTATTAAATTGTTATAGAGAACATTTATTTTTTGCTTTTAGTTGTTACTTTTTTTTTTTTTAACTTATTACATGTACAGAAAGGGGAACAATACATATGAGATTTCAACATAAGCGGTAAGAATTTGATTGATTCAATTAATATAACTCCAGGTGATAGTAGTTCTAGTGATTTATTTGGTGCCTTCTAACATGACAGGCTTTTGGTATACCATTGCCTGCACAGACTTGGCCATCCACATGTTGCCGATAAATCACTTCATATTATTTGGACACCCTACTGCAGTTAATTTGCTGTCCATTTTATGGAAAGACAAGACCTCTAATGTTAGGTTTATAAGCTTTGTACCATGAATTCTGGATCTCCATCTTAACTGTTATTATGTAGCACCTATATTATTATTTTAAACCACTATCTATTTTGCCACAAGAAAACTGAAAATGTTAATTAAATTATGTTTAAACTGGAGTATACTTGTATATTTAATATAAATGAATTAATGCAATCAATTTCTGATAGATTCAGTATCATTGCTTTAAATGCAATAAAATCTGTTAATTTTGTAATATTTTGGTGTGCTGTAATACATTATAATTTAGGAAAATAATGGAGATTTAAAAATAAGAGAACACAGATTTTGGACTATTATAAATAAAATGAATGGACTTGTTGCTATTACATGTTCTAATAGAAAAATATTTTGAATAAAAAAAATAGAGAAGTGTTCATAAAGCTTAAAAGAACATGCCTTGCCTTCACTTTTACACTGTACATAACCTTTTTACACGTGTCATTATGAATTTCACTTAGGAAAGTATTAAATAAGAATAATATTTATTGCTTCATCATATGTTGAGTTTATGGCATGCTACTAATTTGTCAATAGGAAAGTGTTGTGTAAAGTGGCACCAAGCTACGGAAAAATTTCTTTTTGGAAAACTAGCACGAAAATTTTCCATGTAAAATTACCAACTAATCATGTTAATTATGTTTCACAGAAGAATTTCCATTTATTAATTTTATATTCTGGATGTCTGTTTTAGGATCATATGAAATGATAACAGAATTATCGGAGGGCGGCATCAAGTTTATAGTATCTCATCATTTCGAGGCTAACGCAAAATCAACTGGAGAGCAATCCCATCCTGCGAGAGTAAAACGAATAGCACAAGAGGCTGTGACATTATCGACTAGTTTACCTTTAAGTTATAGCAGTTCTGTTTTTGTAAGATATGATACCTCACGTTTAGATGTAATGAAGGTCTTGATCACAGGCCCTGCAGAAACACCATACGCAAATGGTTGTTTTGAATTAGATGTATTTTTCCCTCCAGACTACCCTCTATCACCTATGATGATAAACTTGGAAACAACGGGGCATCACAGTGTTAGATTTAATCCGAATTTATATAATGATGGGAAAGTGTGCTTATCCGTATTAAATACTTGGCACGGTAGACCTGAAGAAAAGTGGAATGCACAAACTTCTAGTTTTTTGCAAGTATTAGTTTCTATTCAGAGTTTAATTCTCGTGCCGGAACCGTATTTCAACGAACCTGGGTATGAACGAGCACGGGGTACACCTGCCGGCACGGTTAGTTCAAAAGACTATAATTTAAACATATGTCAGGCGACAGTTCGGTGGGGTATGCTGGAACAAATTTTAAATCCTTGTCCCTGTTTTAAAGAAATTATACATACACACTTCTATTTAAAAAGGTATGAAATTGTTGCGCAAGTAGAAAAGTGGGTCAGTGAAGTAGAGCAAGAAGTAAAAAAGGAGAAGAAAAGTACAAGGTCGAGTAAGAAATCACCAGCAAGTACATTAGATACTTTTAAAAAAGTCTTTCATCAGTTAAAAGATGCACTGTTTAAATTAAAACCTCCTATCGAATTAGAAGAAGAAGAAGAGGAGGAGTCTCCAACGACTCCTACCAACAGTATGGAGGTTACCCCGGAAGTTCATGAACATAAGGATATTGACACAGATAATGATTTAGAAAAAATGGTAAATGATATGTGTGAGTGAATATGAAATAAAATATTCTGTTGCATTTACTATTTTTTTTACATAGATAAAATAGTTTTATTACTACGTTTCACTCCTTTTATAAACGCATTATATTTTGAAATTATTCTTTTTTTCTTTATCATATGAAAAATCATAATTTATAAAAATTAAACAATTTTACTGTTAGTGTTTATGTATTTTTATTTAAAGACTATGGAAATTTTAAGTGACTGTAAGGAATCAAGTTACCAGTTTATCCTGTGTCATAAATTAACTGTTTTGTTAAACTGACAAATATAACATTGTAAATTATTTCCCTAATTTAAATTGTTTATGAACAAATGTGATTAAAAATAAAATAATTTCGTTTTATAAATTCTGCAGTTTTTTTTTTGAAGACCCTGTTCAGTATGTAAGAACCGATAGAAAAGTATAATTTAAGGTACTCTTAAATTAAATTGTTGAATATGGTTTCATTCTGAAAAATTGAGAATAGAATTTGAGGATTTGTCTAGAATATTTTATTGAAAACAGACCCCGCCATGGGTAGGATTCGACATTTGTCCCGGATGGAATCCGAACGGAAGACAGCTGTTTCGATTTTATTAGTTCTCATCGGTGCTATACACGATATGCTGGTCCAAGACAAATGCTGAAAAAAAAATCCGTATGGTTTTCATCTAAATCTAGTAAGATCTATGTAACTTAGAAGTCGGGAATCGAGAAAGAAACCGCCAAACAGTAAACTGGTTCCCGAATAGCAAGGCTATTATATAATCGCTGCAGGAAACAACTACTCCTCAGGCTAAAGCCCCCCCCCCCCCCCCAGCGATAGAATTATACCTAACAACGATCCTCGACCCCTTTCTCGTGTTTCTTCACGACCAGAGGTTCCTTTTTCGATTCCCGACTTGTAAATTACAGACATAGATCTTATCGATTTAGATGAAAACCCCACGGATTTGTTTCAGCATTTGTCTTGGATTGGTGTACCGTGTACGGCACTGCGGGTCCCTTTTCAAAAAAGCTCTGGTCGTGCAGAAACACGAGAAAGAGGTCAAGGATCGCTGTTAGGTATAAATTCAACGCCTGGCGGGGCTTTAGCCCGAGGAGTAGTTGTTTCCTACAGCGATTATGTAATAGCCTTGCTATTCGGGAACCACTTGATAACTGCTTTGCGGTTTGGTGGTTCCTTTCTCGATTCCCAACTTGTAAGTTATAGATTATTTTCATTGGAATCATGATTATTGAATAATGTAATATCTATTTTTTTAATTTACCAGTAAGGAGAATTATATATAATACTCGTATATATGTTCCTCTTTGCATAATTAATCACTAAACATCTAGATGTATGAAATTATTTGTACATTATTTAGAGACTTTAGACTAAGTTTATTTAAAAGTACAATCAGAAATATTTAACTTATATATTATTCAATGTATATTCAAATATGGAAATAGTATCAGCCACTGCATAATTAACCAGACAAATATTGTTTAAAATAATCGTAATTTACTTTTATAGTAAAAAAAGAACCCCATCAATAATCCAAAGAAACCTAAGGTGTAAACTTAAATTTTCTACCTTGATTGTCTGAGAAAAATAGAAATAAAATTAACCAGTGGAACGAAAGGTAAACTTACATACAAAAATGTAAAAGATTTCTGAAAACTAAGAGTTTTTCAATGTTTTTGTCTGTACTTTGTATACCCTTTTTCCTACAATTTGTTAAACATAGCAGATTTTGCAACAATGAAGCGAGTTTTTGTAATTTATAGTCAACTAGTTTTTTGTTTGTTTTAAAATTATGGTGATAAATTAATTGATAATTTATTTTGATCATGTTAATTTAATTGATAGACATCACTTGCTTTTACATAAGGGCGACATTTGGGTGGAAAACTAGTTACTAAAACTCCACGACATATTATATTTATAAATAAAAGCATGACTTCTAACTTTTTATTACACTTTTCTTTAAAGATACATTTTGTAAAACAAATTATTTAAATAGGAAGAGTGACATTTATTTATGGACATCTCTATTTGGTTGATACTCGAGTACGTTTATTCCATGCAAAGTTTATCCCATAGCTTTTAGGTTTAAATTTTTTCTGCAATTTACTTTCTTGTATGTAATAATGCCATCCATTCTTTTCACAAAATTGAATTGCTTCTTCTTTTGTGGAAAATTCTACTTTCATATTAGATAGTGGATCACCCCTAAAAAAAAAAAAAAAAAATAATAACTTTAATTAGATAATAAAAATTATACTCCGTTATAATGTTTAAAAAATTTGCATTGAAAATTTTAGACTATTTGAGTACCTATATGCTTGCACGGAGTAATATTTATAAATCTAGTTTGAATTGTAAAATTTTTTTTTAACTGATTTGTACTCACGTGGAGCACCATCCCATTAGAGGATTTTCCCATCTTTCCTTTGTATCAAATTCCATTTGCCAATGACCAATATTATTGGTTCCACTCTGCATGCAGTTCTTTGCCGGTTCATATATTCTAACTCTACGTTCTTTAGTAAAATCTGTGGGAACACCTGTTATTATGGAAATATTACTCTAAAATGTAAGCGATATTTAAATCATTCAGATTTTTCTAATAAAAAAAATTACTTCTTCCTCAATAGTTATGTAATTCTGCAACTTTTTTTTATGTTCAATTTCTTCAGGATTCAAAAGAGCGATATCGTTTTTAATTTCTGGTTCAGACTGCCTGGCAGCAGATGTAGAAATACTCGACTTAATCCTATATAAAACATGTTATATATTATTCAAAAATTGTACTTGACGTGCGTTCATTATACCTACCATTTTATATGTAAAGGTAATTTCGATAGTGCACCCGTCCTTAACAAAGGCGAAGCCATTTGAAGTAAAATAAAGCTTTATACCTATTTTCTTTTTAGAATACCGCCGTTTAAAACTTTCTCGTCTTCACAAAATTTGTCAAATTTATGACAAATGCCTCAACTCTCAATATAACACTACATTAGTCATGAATCTTCTTCTTCTTGGATATAACATACACAAAATTCTTCTTTAAAATTACGGTTAATTTACCTGACAAGAACATAAATTAACAATAATACCTGTAAATAATATATTCTGACAATTATAAAGCAGTAAAGGGTTCTAATGGGCACTGAAATATTACCAAACATATATTGATTGACATTTTCCTTTATTCGCTTTACTCTTTTATTTTATGGAGATAAAATATTATATCTCTGATAAATTAATATAAATCGTCCTCATACGTATACTACTTACATTTAAATGGTTACTTCTCGCATCGAATTCAGCAAATGTACAGATTAATCAGTTACATATTAAATAAAGGTTACTTATTATTTATTATAGTGGTTATAACAAACACTAACTGGTGTCTCTTTTTAAGTGATTATTAAAGCTTTCTCCAAGATAATTTTGTATCAGCGAGAGGTAGCCGATTATGTTTGTAATTATTGGGCAAATAAATAACATTTCTACAATAATTTTGGGTTCGATTGTTTATTTAAACTATGCTATTAGACATGGAATACAATATCTTGTAAGTGGCCGCTTCTGCTTACCTGGCAGCAGGGGCTTCTTTTGATGAAGTTTTCCATCACTTCGCGGCATAGCTACGGCTCAATGTCCGCAGTAAATTCGCTAATGTTATTTTTCAGCTGTTCAATTGTAACGGGATTATTGGCATAGAGTGTTCCTTTAACATAGCCCCACAAGTTTAGTAGGGAAAAAGTCTAATCACAAAAAAAAAAGAAAAAGTCAAGTCACAAAAGCGTGGTGGCCAATCAACTTCAGCCCTGTGAGAAATTATGCGCCCAGGAAATTTGGTACCCAAAAGATTCAGCGTGTCATTAGCTGTGTGACACGTGGTACCATGTTGCTGAAATCATATATCGTCTACATCCAAATCATTGATTTGTTCGAAAAATAAGTTTTTTAACATCTCACGCTAACGTATGTACATCATTTACAGTAACCACTTCGCTTGCTTCGTTTTCGAAGAAGAACGGCCCAACAACTCCTCCTGCCCACAAGGCGCACCACACGGTAAGTCTTGCTGGATACATGGGTTGTTCTTGGATAAGACGTGGATTTCCAGCTCCCCAGATGCGGTAATTTTGTTTGTTTACGTATCCTTTTAATTGAAAATGCGCTTCATTACTGAATATCAGTTTTTCCCAAAACTCGCCGTCAACTGGGATGTTCTCTAACACTCATTCACAAAACTCACGGCGTCGTGCATGGTCCTGTTGTTTCAACTGAATTTTATACGCATGAAAATGAAGGTCTTTCGTCAAAATTCTCTGTAATGTTGACTTTGAGAGATTTAATTGTTGGGAACGACGCTTTACGAATATGGTGTTATCTGTAGCCATACTTGTACTGACCGCTTCAATATTTTCAACTGAGCATTGCCCATGGTGACGTATAGTGTTTATCACACACGGAGCCACTTTGCCTGAATTTCGCCAAGACGCGTTAAATGATCCGCTTAGCAAGTGCCTCACGATGACCCATAATTGCACATAATTTTCTTTCAGGGCCCACAATTGAACCATTACTTTCGTAGTACGCTTTGACAGTAAGTATGCGTTGATGAACAGTATAGCGCTCCATTTTGTAATGCCATACCACAGAGTTGGTAATCTGTGTGGCATACTCTCAACTAGGGGAATGGCACTCCCTATATATCACGTAGTGCGTTATTGCAATTACGTGTACAACAGTCGCCAGGGGTGCTAGTTGTTTTGCAGTCTCGTTTCCCTTTTTCTTTTACGTCCCTCACCAACTTTTAACAGTAAACAAACGCGTAATCACGAGTTGTAATCAATCTGCAGTGTATAAATATAATAGTGTAAAATGGAGGATCCGCCGAAAGTAAAAAAAAAAAAAATGCGTCGTGTGAGACGACGTTGCATAGTGCCCGTATGCAATTACAAAAAAGAACGTTCCGTAGAAGGGAAAAAGTGCATTATTTCAGAGTACAAAAAAGAGAACTGTGACAAAGTGCTTTTCGGAATGATTTAACTCTGATTGCCTTTTACAAGTGTACTTTAATGACATGTAACTAACTGAAGAATAATTCAGTGTTTTTAAAAAAAAATCTTCATTAAAAGATTATTATGATTCGACATTATTCAAAGTTGTGTATTGTTATTTCAATCGAAGAAATGAATATAATTGTATTAGTCTAAATACACATTTTCTTTTGCACAGGGGCCATATAAAGTTGTCCGCTTAAAGAGGGGAGCAGTGCCATGTAAAAATTTGTCAAAAGACTCACTTGGAAATGTTGTGGCGTGTTCTGTTTTCGGTAAAGTGCAGTGAAATAGATAGCTACATTTTCCCTTCAACGATACATTGATTACTCCCAATATACAATATTATAATTTGTAATATATACTACAAACTTTATTTGCCTCTGTGAATTAATATTTTGAAATGACTTCTCTTATTTATAACAGAAATATTCATAGAATAAGTTTCAGCACTTCTCAGATTATATACGTATGTGTACATATTATGTCTAAATAAAAAATTATTGCAGGAACACAAGAAAACATATTTTTTATAATTGCAAATTAATCAAATTCAATTTCACCTATACGGTAAACAATAATAATCGTTACGTAATACATCGTGGCTCAGATAATTTTCCTATAAATTCATTTTGTTATTAATTTACATCATCCGTTACGTATATATTAAAATTTAAAAACATTTATGTTCAAATTTACTGACAATTTCGCGCTGCATGGCCTGCAAGACAACTAGCGCCTCTTGTACATTAGTTTACCAGCGAACTACCGCAGTGCTGCGAGGCTACTAACCTAACCTGACTGTCTACTTATTATGGTTAGGTTAGGTTAGATTAGTATCCTTTAAAATAACAGCGTATTTAGTTGTTAATATTCAAAGTTAGCTTTTGGAGCCTCTCTGTATGCATGTAGTTTCATTGAACGACACGGAGGGCGTACGATTACAATGGACGACGCCAACTGCAAGTTATTGTATACATTTGAAGTAACTAAACATCGAAAGTTTCTAATAGGTTTTATGACGGTTTAGTATATGATATGTGTAAAGGAAGTGTTGTAGCATCTATTGGTATTAATATTAGCTATATATGTAGTGTAAAGTGAAAGTTATTTGATAGAAAAAATAGCCTTATGCGGAAAAGTGGAAAATTCATTTTATCGAAAACCGTGTCCGAGCGGATAAAACTGAAGCCAGATTCTTCTCCAGCACCCTCGAAAATAGGGGGATAGGAAAAGTTTCGTAAGCATTTACTCAGGAACACTTCTTGTATACAATTACCAAAAGGTAATGACATGGTCAAACTACTTCTTGAGAGATCAGCTACTGTAATGGTTCTGTGCTGTGCTGTGCTGTTTAGATATGCTCTTTGGTGTTTGCCGAATATTCTGTGGCCTTAACCTTAAAACAAATTAATAATTATTTTATTTTAAATGGCCAATCATTTATTAAATGTGACAAATATATTTCAGAAGCTTGTAATTCATTCGAAATGTAGAGTATCTTCAACGATAATTCGATCGGTAGACCAGGACATATCGAAATGCAACATTTTTTATAATTCTTCGCGAAACACAAACTTCTTTAATAAATGTAAAGATTACATTTAACTTAATTGTATGTTTTACTTGTTTTGTTGCTTTTTAGTGCCTGCAGAAGATCTTTGGAAAGGTATTACTTCTGTAAGTAATGCTGGTAGAAAAAGAGGCCGTGGTAAAAATGTTTCTAAATCCAAAATTAAAGATTTAAATCGTGGACAAATTATGGGAGTAGGTATGTTGTATATGTTTTACATATTAGTTGGAAAAGTTAGTAGATATTTAATGTGACCGTTACTAAGATTTCATTTATTTGTATGAAACCAAGAAGTCCAAAGGGTGGAACTGGATCTGGAACACAGGCGTAGATGTTTTTATTTTTTGGCCGTGTCAGTAACAAGTACTGTTACAATTATTGATATGACTGATTTTATAGCCTATCTGCACGGTGCATTTGCATCTACTTATTATAATGTAGACTAAAGCACGGTCTATTTTTGAATTTGAGCGATTTTTTGAATTAGCATTGTGTTTTCATCATTTTTAGACTCTTGCTTTTTTGATTTTAATGTGTTGATTGATCAACTGAGTGATCATATAATTAGTGATTTTTCAACTTTGATAGTGACAATATTACATGAAACAATAATTTACATTATTTATAATGAATCCAGTTAATGACATTATTTGTAATTTAAGATAAAAGAGACATTTTACTGAAAGGAAGACATGACTAATTTATCAATATTCGCAAAAAAAAAAAAAAGATTAAGAAATTTTGTATATCTTATAACGTAAATTTCAAGTCTGCTTGGTTCACAAATAATTATAAATGGGTATGTAGTAGCCCAACGTTACAAAAACTATATTGCTGGCCCTATTTACTATTTGTATATATTTTAAATATTACGAGGGCATTAAATAAACATACCGATTCTGCCGAGCATTTAAAATGTGAAGTATTGTTAAAAAATTTCGAAAAAAACCAGAACATTATAGCCGACACTTTGAAAGAAAACGTTAGACTTTATAAACTACAATTTAATGAAAACGTATGTTTAAACAGAGTTTTATTAATGATGGTTATTGGCGCAGTTTTGTATCTTAGCAAGCAATAATTAGGATTTTGCGTCCATGACGAAAGCTCCATGACTCCATAAACCGTGGAAATTTCAAAGAACTCGTAGAATTGCTGTTATTAAGGTGTCCTTTAAAAATCAGAAATAATTATGAAAAAATTAAAAATGTTTTCGGTGGCCATTCAAAAACCACTCAAAATGAAATCATCAGTTGCATTTCTGATTATATGAATGAATATATAAAAAAAAAGTTTAATGAAGCGTTGTTCTTTTCTATACAGGTTAATGATACTACTGATATCACACAAACTTCTCAATGTCAGAATTAGAAATTACAAAACGACAATACACTGGTCTTTCTAACGAAGCCATTAGTACAAGATATACGTGCTTTTACATGAAATATTGGACCATATTTTAATGCAAATAGACGTCAGGTTTCAGGACTGTGAAAAGTTGCAATTTGTTTGTTTCTCTGATACTGCAAAATTTATAGCTTGTGTTTCCCTTCTAATGCTTTTGAAAATTTGGAATAATTTTATTTATATTTACCATTTGGAAATATATTTACCAAACATCAACGATTTAAAAACGAACTTATTCCATCAACAAGTGCATCAGTGGAAAGAAGCTTTTCGTGTCTTAAACGTATAAAGGCTTATTCAAGAAATACCATTTCCCAAGAAAGGCTTTCATGTTTAGCAACTATTTCTATCGAGAAAGAATTGTTGCTAGAACTAAATAAGAATCGGCCATTTTATAAAGCTATATAAATAACTACGCCTCACTAAAAGATCGAAGAATTGATTTGGTGTACAAAAATTAGATAACTATAAGCTCGGCTATAAGTAAGTCTTCCGAAAAATCAATCTACTTTTTTGTTACATTTACACTCTTCACCTATTTTCTAACCCGCCAGCCGCCACTGCCGTTCAATTCCGTCAGCTCTTGACGGCGCGCGCATCTATAATAGTGTAAATGAGTCAAATAAATAATATTCATCAAATGAGAGAAACAAAGAGGGCGACCAACGCGGTGCATAACTTGGAAAACGTTATGCACCCGACGTTGCCATTTTTTTCAGAAAATCAGCGAAATATGAGAATGAAAGAAGTAATCTTTTTACATTTGACAAACATTTCATAAATTTACATGCGCTATGTCGCAAATAGGCATTATGCAATTGAATTCTAACATTTTGTGTTTAATTTTGATTATAAATTGCAGTTACATTTAATATTACCGAATTAATGTAGAACATATAAGAAATTTAGGAATTAAAATGACAATAGCGCCTATCACCTTTTTAGGCCATTGCACTCTTCGGACTTCTTGGTTTTGGTTATAGTTAAACAATTATTTCACAATTGTATCTAATATTTTTTCTTTTAATTATCTTAGGTAAAGCGAATATGATATGGCCTGGTTTATCATCTCCTATTATTCGAGGTAAAGAGTTAGTAGAACAACAAAAATTGCCTGAAGACCCAGAAAGAGAGAAAAAACTAAATCAATTACGAGATCAAATGGGAACATTTAAGCGTGCAAAATTGAGTCCAATTGAAAGAGGGTGGTCAGGAACAAAAATGCCTGGAAGAAGTATTGGTCCTCCAGATCCTGTAGGAGAAGGTTACTTTGACTTATATTTAATTTTATTAAGTTCTGAAATGATTGGTTACTTTAAAGACCTAGGGGACACTAAGAAATTTTAATTTTTACTCACATGTTTTGGTTTGTAGATTACCCATTTGTTTTTTTTTTCGGAAATATTTTTTCGGAAAGGACTACTAGTTTTGTCTTATTTTTATTATATAGTTCTGACAAAGAAATATAACTACTATCGCATATTGGTAATATATAAATAACACTTCCACAATGTTTACTTTACTTTCATAATTATTTTTTTTTATATATAAAATAAGGCTAATAATAATTAATAGTGGAATTAAGTATTACATTCAATAACAATATTCAGTAACTAGAAAAAAAAATTGCATGAAAGTTCAAGATCAATTCACTCATAAAAATTCATGTGAAAACTGTGATGCGCAAATATATTGATTTTTCAAAAAAATTTTAAACAACTTTCAGGAGTAAGATATTGACATTGATTAATATAAAACAATATAAATATTTAAAAAAGTTTATTGTATATTTCTGATTGTACATATTGCTTGTTCAAATATTCGTATATGTGTATATAACTATAAATGAATACTTTTTGTCATATATTTTACTTTCAAATTTTAGCAATTTTATATTTTGTGAAGATGGCAAAGTGAAATGTTAAATAAGTGAGATATTAAGATAATTAATTTAAGTGGTGTGATAATGAATATTTTTAATTATACGAATTCATCAGCAAAAGTTAATGGTGTTCGTTATTTTTTTCAAATAAAGTGAAAAAATATTTTTTAAAAACAATGACTTTAGATTTATAATGTATAGACCAATTACAACAAGTATATTGGTATATGTAAGTTGCATAATCTCTTAAAAAATTGCATGTGCCTATAGAATATACAACAGTTTTCCAGTTCCAGACAGGAACATGAGAAATTCCTGGAATTAATGGAAATATAGAATGAACAGTTAGACCGGCCAAAGAAAACATTGTGGAGATTGTAGAGCAAAATCCTTCGACGAGAACTAGAAGAATGGTACGTATGCTAGGTGTTCTTCAAATGTTGTGCACTGGAGGGCATTAAAAAAAAATGGTTGCAGAAGTTGGTTCTTCCTTAATATAAGAAGTATGAAGTGATGCATATTGATAGGACCTCATTTTTTTGAAGGCCCATTGACTGAAGAAATCTACATGGATTTAATCTGAATCATTTTGCCCACCTTACTATTGACATAAAACATCGACAGGAGAGGTCTTCAGTCCCAACATGATGGGGTACAATCTGATTTCTCACTCCATGTCTGGGAGCATCTCATCAATGAATTTCCTAGCCGCTGGATTGGTCGTGGAGGTCCTCAAGCTTGGCCAGCTAGATCTCCTCACCTAACTGTTTTTCATTACTACGTTTGGGGCCTGTACAGCACGGAAGTCACCATTAGAGAGGAACTGTGGCAGCGGATAGTGACAGCTTCTGATGACATGAAGAACCACAGACAAACCATTGGGAAGGGCACACGACATTTGTTGATGCGGTACAGAAAATGCATCGGGGGAGGACATTTTGAGAATCTGATCTAATTATAATTGAAGTATTCCTTATCTAATATGATGTTAAGTTATGATATTATTATTTTATTCTAATTAATAAGGCGCGGATTCAGATACACATGAGTCATAATCCCCGTCCCAAACCATAGACGCGGATCGTATTTAGTTAACAAGTTGCTATTTGTACTGAAAATTATGTTCTACAATATCACATATTAGTAATGATATAGTGCTATATTTCGCACACTCGGGCAAACACTGAGTCTGCAAAAGGAGTTTTTGTAATTTGTATCTGAACGTTACCCACAATAATGCATTCTAAACAAACTCAAGATACTTGTACAATATTACACAACGCGAAAACCATACTGCATACATCTGCGTTCTAACATGTGTCTACATGTTAGAACACAGGTGGTAATTTAATTCAGTTTGTTTGTTGCTTCTGAAGAGTACACTTCGCAAAAATTACGCATAAAAATGTCCCGCACAAGTCTCGGTTCATATATGGCCCAATATTCAAACGTTTTAAAATTAGCCAAGGACGGTGTTACTATGACATGTACTACATATATGTGAAACATTTTTCCAGTGTAATAGACAATGGGATGTAGACCGTCATATTAATTCTCAAATGCATAATGGTCGTAATGCACAAGAATCAAAAGGGCCGTCCGCTAGTGACAGTGAGGTTTTTAGTGACCTTTGTGAGACTTTTATATCTGCAAACATTACATTTAATAAACTGAATAATGTTAAATTCAAGAACTTTCTAGAAAAATACTGCGAATGTAAAATGAAGCGTCCACCGTGAGAAAACTTTATTTAGCGTCTGTGTGTGACAAGAAAATGCAAAATATTCGACAAATACTCAAAGATAAATATTTATGGGTATCTGTTGATGAAACTACAGATGGTCAAGGACGTACTATTGGCAATGTCATTGTTGGTGCATTATATCCTAATAAATATACAGAACCTTATCTCGTGGCAAGTAAACTGCTTGAAAACACAAATGCAGAGACCATTGTTTCTTTAATTCGTGACAGCCTGGACAATATTATAGAAAAGTCAGATAGAGCTCTGTTACTAGTTACCGATGCTGCTGCATATATGTTAAAAGCAGGACGTGAGTTAGCAAAAATCTTACCACATAAGTGGTACATGTTACCTGTTTTGCACATGCCCTCCATCGGGTGTGTGAATATATTAGAGACGAATTTTCATATGTGGACAAATTCATTAGTGAAACTAAAAAAATATTTCTTAAGTTGCCTAGCCGACAAAAACTTTTTAAAGAATTGTGTCCTAGCCTGCAGTTGCCTCAAGAATCTGTGATAACCAGGTGGTCTACAGGGTTGGATGCGGCAATTTATTATGCAAATAATTTTTAAAACGTAAAAAATGCTATTTCGCATTTAGAGAACAATGCAAAGAGAATTAGAAATTACAAAACGACAATACGCTGGTCTTCTTAACGAAGCCATTAGTACAAAATATAAGCACTTTTATATGAAATATTAAACTATATTTTAATGAAAATAGACGTCGGGTTTCAGACTGAAAAGTTGCAATTTGTTTGTCTCGCCGATACTGCAAAATTTTAACAATATAGCTCGTGTTTCCCTTCTAATGCTTTTGAAAATTTGGAATAATTTTATGGAAATATATTTACCAAACAGCAATGACTTAAAAACGAACTTTGCCTGTTATACAGTGATGAAAGTTACAAAAATATACCACTGCATAAACTGCTGAAAAAAACTGAATGAATTTTTACAAAAGCTTACAAACTGGTTTGTATAATTTTAACTATTCTGTCAAGAAGTCCGTCAGTGGAAAGAAGCTTTTCATGTCTTAAACATATAAGGGCTTATTCAAGAAATACCATTTCCCAATACCATTTCATCTTTAACAACTATTTCTATCGAGAAAGAATTGTTGCTAAAACTAAAGGAGAATCCAGCCATTTTATGAAGATATATAGATAACTACGCTTCACTAAAAGATCGAAGAATTGATTTCATGTACAAAAATTACATAGCTATAAGCTCGGCTATAGATAAGTCTTAAGAAAAATGAATCTACTTTTTTCTAACTGTTTACACATTTACACTCTTCACCTATTTTCTAACCCGCGAGCCGCCACTGTCGTCCAATTGCTGTCAGCTCTTGACGGCGCGCGCATCTAAAACAGGTTAAATAGTGAAATAAATAATATTCTTCAAGTGAGAGAAACAAAGAGAGCGACAACACCTGCAAATATTGGAGTACGACGTTACCATTTTTTGCAGAATATCTTCGTAATGAGGGCTTAATACAACGAAATTTATTCATTTTATATTTGACAAACATTACATAAATTTACATGCGCTATGTCGCAGATAGGCATTATACAATTGAATTCTAACATTTCTTGTTTAATTTTGATTATAAATTGCAATTAAATTTAATATTACCGAATTAATGTAGAACATATAAGAAATTTAGGAATTAAATATGACAATAGCGCCTATCAGCTTTTTAGGTCATTGCATTCTTTGCACTTTTTGGTTTTGGTTTAGATATGCTTCTTACTGTCTCAGAAGGGATATGAATCTAAAGCATTTGAATAGACTATCAAACTATTTCATAAATAATGCCCGGTCAAAATGTTAGTCTTGATGTGCCAAATTGTTGTGATTTTTTTGCTGAAACAGTTTAAGTGTGTTGTCGATATTGATTCGCTATCTGATCACATTTTTCCTTAACTTTCCGATTCCATTAATAATTTTCCGGAATGCAATAGGAATAGAAAAATGTACTTTTTTGTCAAAAAGGAGGCAAGCAGATTTTTACCGAGTCTGGCCTTGGATTTTCCAAACCAAGTAGTCCCAGGTGAGCAATGTTACCGATAAATTTCATTCGATTACATCCAACTGTTGCAGAGAATTGAACTCACTGAATTGTCAGATCAAACGCATAAAACATCCTGTATTTTTTTAACCAGCTGTCAAAACACTTTTTCCTTATCGATCTAGACTTGCCTTGAAGTGCTCTATTTGCCATTGGGCTATGGCACACTGTTCGCGAATCACCTTGTATACATTTAGGTTTGATAAAAAAATACTGTTTTATTAGTAATAATATAACAATAATTAATTAATATAACTTGGTTGGGTTTGTAGTCCAGTTAATTTGATGTACATTACAGTATGAAATACATATGATTTCGTACTGTTGGAGTACCATTAATGTATTATTTATATGTGCAATTTAGTATGTAAATTAAATTACTTACAGGATAAAATAATAATTGATATTTATTTGTATGTACACTTTAACTTATTCAGTTAAAGTATTAGTTTATTAATTTATTTTTCAGATACCTATGAAGGTTTTGATACAAAAGTTTTAGAGTTGAAAACTGTATTTAATATGAAGGGAAATTTTGGAAGAAAGAGGAGATTGTCCGTAACAGTTGTGACAGGTAATAAAAGTGGTTTGGGTGGCTTCGCGATGGGTAAGGCATTGGACGCAAAGACTGCTCTAAGGAAGGCAAAAAATAGGGCAGGTCAAAAATTAATGCATGTAAAATTATATAAAAACCATACTGGTAAGTTTTATTTAACAATTACTATATTTATGTCGAAAAAAATATACCTACAATGTATTTTCTGTATGATTTATAATACGAGTAGTACTGTTAGGAGGTATTGCCAATTAGCCGAGGTTAGGAGGTATAGCCAACAAATTTAATAGAGTATGTTGTCGGACGATGTTAAACTCATTAATAAGATTTCTAATGTACCCAATAAAATTATTTGTCTGGCAGTTTCACTTGATACACGCCACCAATCCAAGTACATTAATTAGTATACCTTAAGTGGTGCACTGAATTGACAATTGTAGCTCTGCTATTTCATAATTTATTTATTGACTAATAAGAGATAACATTCTAAAATAAATAATTAAATTGCGTAAACCTGGCAGAACTAATGTGAAAATAGTGTTTTGTATCAAATCAAATTTCGATATGTTTATTTAATTGTAGATTGTAGTATACTTTAAGTATTCCTTTTATTTTAGTATGCCATGATTTCTTCACCCAGTATGGCCAAACAAAGATATATGTATGGAAGAAACCAGAAGACTATGGTTTAATATGTCATCGAGCAATAAAAACAATATGTGAGGTAATAGGTATAAAGGATATCCGTGCAAGAGTTGAAGGATCAACAAATGTTAATCATATTATCAAAGCCTTCTTTTTAGGACTTATTAGACAGGTAATATAAATAGTTTTATGAAAAGTTAGATTTTAGAATTTTTGGTTAAGAGACAAATTGTAAAGGTATCCTATAATTATAGTTATTCCAGCAATACATTTAATTCCAATGGAATTTTTTTGTCAAAAAATGATCTTACATCAATGATTAGAATTTGAAAAGTTAAATGTATATAACATTAATAGGGAAATTTATGAAATCTCTACTTTATATATTTTGGTTTATAAGAGAATCTCTGTTTGCAATTTATCTCAAATTGCGTTGTCTCATTTTCATAAGATTGGATTTTCATAAGGAGGTGGATTTAAGGTATATTTATAAAATATGCAGATATGCATTGTTACATATTTTGTCATTAAAATGTAAAAATTGTTTTTAGGATTTAAAGGTCAAATTTACATAATTTTTGTCTCATTTAATTCTATTTTCTTTTCTTCTTAATATTTTGTATTCTTATTCTTTGTTTAATTTTTTAAAGAAGTTTTTAAATAATTATATACGTTTATATATATATGTTTGAGTATTTTATTTGATATATGGATGTGAACGTAAAACTAGTGAAATCTTTAATTTTATTCTTTTTCAATTAATCGATATTAGTTAATATTATTTTAGAAAACACCTGAAGAAATGGCAGAAGAGAAGAAGCTTCACCTAGTAGAAATATGTAAAGAAAATAATTATTTTCCAAATGTAATTGCATCTCCAAAGGAATGTAGAAAGATTGAGGACATTCCAAAAGATGAAATATTAGATTTTTCCCAATACTGTTTTAATGGGAGAGTTGTCCTTAAAAAGAAAAAAAATCCACCATTTTATACAAAATTAAAATCGTATCAGGTGTATTTAAAGAAACAGGAAAAATTAAGAAATCAAGAAGCTGTTCGAACTAATTTGATTGCGGAATATGGTGAAATTAGAAGTTTCCTAGCAGATCAATATCCAGAATGTAGGCAGTACTGGTTCTCTAAAGAGGAAAAAGAAGAAATGTAAAGTTTTATAATATTTAATAGGGATTTTGTTATATTGTTAATATACAATTACAATAAAGTAAAAAATCTGCCACACTTATTCTTGATTTAAAATTTTATTTTATGTGAGTTTGTACTTACTGACATATGTATAGACATAGTGTATATAGTGTATAGACATGTTCCACATGTTAAGCACACCACCTATGAATAGAGCTGTTATTTATTTGAATTTAAAATGAATGCAGTTTTCTTATTATTATTATTTTTATTAAGATTGTTTTGACCCTTTTATTTGTTATCAAATTTAATTTTGTTTAATTTTGTGGAATAAGGGTAATAGCATGTTGATATAGTAGCCGTACAACATGAATGTATATAAAATACTAAAAACATAAGATCTGTCAGTAACCCTAACAGGCAGTCTAACCCTGACAAGGTTACCACTGCGGGTGTCAAAAAGTAGTAACAGTAAGAGGCAATCGTGTAAGCAACAAGGCTATGCCATAGTTTTGGTGGTAAGAGGAAAATAAGTAAATATGCATCATTACCATAATTATACTTACTATTTTTTTTACTCATTTTTATTATACTTTATCATGTTATATTATTACAATTATAATATCCAATTTTATTATTCATACATTTTAATTAATATATGGATTGTTTGGAAAATCGATTATAAAAAATAATAGAGAATGTCTCAGTTCCAATGTATGTAATGTGTAAATCAATGTGTAAGAGTTATTTTTAAGTAAAAGTTTTTATAAAAGTAAGATGTTATATGACACATGGATATAAAATATTTAACAACTGCATGTGGGCCAGTTTGCTTCTATTCATTTCATCGCTACTTGCCAAATAAAAAACTCTTATCTTACCGATAAACGGAAGTCTACCTGAGCGTAGCCATAAAAACAAGCCATGGTATGTTTTGAGATTCTTTATTTGGCAAATAGCGATGAAATAAACTATACCTTGGTATTCCTCTCCATTAAAATTGTTACAGAAAAAAAAGTACAATTTTTTTTTGTTCACAAAAGGCTTTGTTAGTTTTTGTTCTGCTCTGGGATTCTATTTTAATGTCACTCATTTAAAGCTGCACACTTTCTACTTAATCCATCTTAAATTTTTTAACAAATAGCACACATCTATAATATAGCAATGTCCATTTTATGTCAGAACTGGTTCAAGTGTACTTTGGATATCGATTGGAACATCACATTCAAATATATATATATTGATTGTATAAGTATAAAGGGATACAAGAATAATTATTAATCAATATATTAATTAAATTAAGAAACTATACATTAAATTAAGCTAAATGACACCAATGTTTTGGATTTTAATTATTAATTGGTGGTAATTAAAAATACTCAAAAGTTGCACATATGTGTAGTGTTAATTTATCATGGCTATAATGCATCATTTTATAGTGTTATATATTATATATTTTATGGATGAGCGATAAATTGTATTCTCTTATAGCGGTGTTTCAACAACGTCATTCGTACTGTGGTCCAGGGTGGCAAAGTAGGTTCAGTATTGAGGATGTTATTTTTGTCATACATGCTTTGCAAACTTAATAACAACTGACATGGAGCTAAATATCACCGCTTAAAAACTGTTTCGATTTTGTAAGAAATATATTTAGATTTTGTAGGAAGTATGTTACATAAATTAACGAAATCCAATACACTCGAGCTTGGTTGCAGTATACGCGGGACTCAAGAGTAGCGCTTGGAGTTCGGTTTCCTTTTATGCGTGTAACGCATATATTTTTTTCAATACGTCAAACATGCTTTTACTATCAAAATATGCTTTGAGAAAAATTGATTTTTTTTTTGAGAAAGTACTCTTACTAAACCTATAACCTAGCAATAAATCTAATGGGGTTTCGACTGGAGATAAAGCTGAAAACTATACTGACCCACCTCTACCTTAATCTGTCTGTAGTACTAACCGAATGCTGAGATGTTGATTTCTCGGGATTGTTCTCCAATATCAGTAAAACATTTAATTAATTTTCTTCTGGAACTGCATCATGAATACACGAAAATATTTAACGCATGCAGAAACATGTGATTTTGAAAATGATCTTTCAAATTTAATCGTTTCTTCTTCCCTGCTAATAAATGTTGATGATGTCATACTCGTGCATATGCAGAGCGGACAATTTTGGTTTGGGTTCCAATGGCGTCAATTGGGCTCATCACGGTGGATGTTTGCACCGACTGTTTGCCGGCCTTCAGTTATCAGTGGCTCTTTCTTTAGTCTGCACCATATCTGTCGTCGATATAGGTCAAACGCTTATTGATTAATTAATGATAATTGTGTTATAGTTTTATTTTCACGTCCGTTGATGCATAATTGTGCATAATTAATAATTATGTTTAACGTATGTAGAACTAACAAACGAACATCTGACATGGTAAAAATATTGGCAAAATTTACGAATTTGACATATATATTGCCGTATTTTGCAAAATAATATGTTTGTAATACATCTTTGACGTACTGGGACAAATGAAACTGTAGGAAACATGTAAACACACACTTTAAAAAAACTAGCATTTTATTATTCTTAGCATTGCCAAAAATAAAGTCGGTAGTTTTACAATTTTGATTGCAAAGAAGCGCCATCAAGCAAAGTCAAGCGAAATTTCAAGGTGCTCATATTGATGCAGATATACAAATCATTGTACAATAGACTAGTGGAAGAAATAGAAAAATTATAAAACCCTTTATTGTCGTTAGTAAAGTCGCTGCAAATAGTGGACGCTGCAAATACACACAGTACATATTTTAAGTGATGTAAAAAGTATATATGTTACCGCTAATATACGAAAACCCGCTAGTATGCATAATAACTGAATATTTTAGGAATTATGCGTACTTACTGAACCTGTCAATGATTATGCATAACTAAACACATAAGGAATTATGCATAAAAACTAAAATCGTCAGTGAGTATTCATAAAATTAGAGACATTCCGGTAATATTGATAAACAACTAAAAATTTAACCGGAATTATGTGTAATGCTTGAAACATTTGGTCATTATGAATATGTAGGTATTTAAGGGTAATGTAGGTAAAATAGAAGAATATATACCAAAATCTATTTATTTAAACAATCTTCTTCTTGGTGTGGCACTTATTAATGCATAATCAATCGCACATATAATTGCTGCAAAATTTCGGTTAAATTTTTCGTTATTTATCAATATTACTGGAATACCCCTGGTTTTATGGATACTCACTGGCGATATTAGTATTTATGCATAATTCCTAATGTTCTGTTATTATGCATAATTACTGGCAGGTTCAGTAGGTAATTACGCGTAATTCCTAAAATCCTCAGTTATTATGCATACTAACGGTTTTCGGATATTAGCGGTAACTTATACACAAAACATGATAACTAAAAGAGTGATAGCAATATTCGATCGAGTTTTAAAGAAAGATTCAGATTTTACCGTATAATACGGTACAATTGTATAACATTTTACGTCTATATTTTATAATAGACGAAGACGGTTTCCACTTCCGACCAGCTACGATGGAGGGGATCAAGCCATTCTGAGCACCCTTAAGATTAAGAAAGCCCCGGGACACGATGGCATCGGCAACATAGAGCTAAGGAAGCTGCCAAGGTAAGGAGGCGCCGCGTTGCTGAACATCGCGAACGGAGTTCCGCGGACCCGCCACTTTCCGGAAGGATGGAAAATTGCTGAAGTGATCTTCATACCTAAACAAGGTAAGAACTTAATTCATCCGTCAAATTTCAGACCCATCAGCTTGCTGCCCACGCTCAGCAAGGTGATCAAGTAAGAGAATCATCCTGGCCCGCCTTCACGAGAAGACCGAAGATCTGGAAGTCATCCCTGACGAGCAGTTCGCCTATAGACCTCAAGATTCAACAGAGATGCAATGTTACGACTGGTAGAATGCATTACGGAGAGTTTCAACCGGAAGAATGTCACTGCAGCGATATTCCTAGACGTCTTCAAGGCCTTTGATTGAGTATGGCACGACGCACTATGGGGCGAAAACATCAATATCGTCTCAAAAATGCTAAAATTGAAACTGAAAATTAAGATCTCGAATATGGTATTTCCGTTAGCTAAGACACTAAGCCTTAATATCCTAGAAACATTATTTTTTCACACGTTGATTTCCTGAGTTAGACAACTGCGAAGGGGAAGTTTCTGTTAAGGGAAAATTATTACTCAGCGTTAAAGCCCACTTCCATGAGCGTTTACGTACCTAAATTTTTTTTCAAATTTAATATCTTATACATCGTTGGAAAGGGCATTTCATCTAGTTTTAGAATAAAAATATCTATTTGTATGCTTGTTTTCATTTGTTACTTAAAAAAATAATAAAGTAGTAGTGTTTAGTATGATCATTTTACAACTTCACCTAAGGTTTTAATTATCATCAGGGTTTCGCCGGGTAGATTTCTTTTATGGAAATGATAGGCCATATGGTCCTCTCGACGACATTTAAAAAAACTGCTGCTCTATTTTGCTCCATTTTAAGAAAATTGGAATCAAAGTAGGAAGAAAACGCGTTCTGGTTATGGTTTAAAATCTAAATGACACATTTAGGTATTGGTAGCCGTCATAGAAAATTCGTTTAATTGGACATAATGTTTAGACTTCCTTTAAACGCTGTTTTTGTATAGCTTATTAATTCAAAATAAGGTGTACCAAAAAATACCGTAAATACAAAAACGTATTTACGTAAACACAGGTATCTAAATCACATATTGTTTATTTTAGCAAAAATATTTTTGCTAGTATCTACCGCAACTAGATAGAATCAAAAATATTTTTATTTTCGAAATATTGTGGTTTTTCGTATAGGTATATATACTGCTATATGTTTTCGTATTTTCATACAAGTTCCTTACAAGAATTTTATAATATTTAGTTAAGAAACGTTACCACTATTCTTGCTAATAATGACCACTTTTACAATTACTAATCGCGAGTTATGTATTGCTTTCATAGAGCATGGGAAGCATATATCAACTGCAGAAAATTACATACGCGAAAAGTTTTCACTTTCTGAAAATGATTTAAATTGTGTTGTCAGAAAAATTCAGAAACAGTTACTGCCTGAATTCAAATCGAGATGGGCTGCTGCTACCAGAATAAAGGAAAGATTTTTAAAGAATAATGAACAATGGCTTAACATTTTCTGTTCAACTTGACGACACTGAGGAACCTGGGCCGTCATCAGGAAAAAGGCGAGGAAGACGTTATAAAAGCTATGAAGAGTCATCCGAAAAAACTAAAAAGAGAAAAGCGACTAAATTATTCCGGGATTCTGGACTGGATTCAATTCATATGTACAAGGATTGGGTTCAATTGGTGAAAGTAAAGAAGCTCAAATAATAAAATTAATTCGTTCCGCATCCTCAGAGAAAAAGGAAATCATACGCCTGCAGTTTCTAGACGAAAATACGTTTGTCAATTCTTTTACAGCAGATGAAGCTTTGGCCATATTTATTGATTTAGATTTGTCAAAAAATCAATACCAATATCTTATAAACTGTACGAAAGAAAGAGGATGCAAGTTATTTCCGCCATCTAAGCAACTCCAGGAAGCTAAAAGTAAATGCTACCCAGATAACTCTCAAATTACAATTACCGACATTATGGCTAAAGTGGAACTACAAGGATTATTGAATCATACAGCAACAAGGTTATTAAATATATCGTCAGTTGATGTAACATCTGTACGTAAATTAATTTTATATAGTAAATGGGGTTGCGATGGTTCCTCGGGCCAAAGTGAATATAAACAAATTCTTTCTGGTGAGAGTGAGTTAGTATCCGATGCTAACTTGTTAATATCATCTTTAATTTCCCTTAGACTGGTAGACAGTTCTTCAAAGGAAAATATTTGGCAAAATGCAGCCCCATCATCCATACGATTTTGTCGCCCTATCTTAATAGAATTTTCCAAAGAGACTCCAGAGAAAACCAGAAAAATTATAAGTAAACTAAAGGCACAAATATCTTCTCTTTTACCAACATCTGTTCACATAAATGACATGGAGGTATCAATCACTCACGAACTTTGTCTTACTATGATCGATGGGAAAGTTACACAGGTATTAACCAATACACCATCCAGTTCTACATGCAGTGTTTGTCTCGCTAAACCGAAAGAAATGAATAATCTTGAACGCGTTAAGCAAAGAGTAGAACGAGAAGAAACTTTCGAATTTGGTCTTTCAACTTTACATGCGTGGATTCGTTGTATGGAACTGATTCTCCACATTTCCTACAATTTATCATTTGAAAAATGGTCCGCAACTACAGAAGATCAAAAACGACAGAAACAAATTGAAAAACAAGCTGTACAAGAGAGGTTTCGTACAGAACTAGGATTAATTATAGATAAACCACGACAAGGTTGTGGAAACCCTAATGACGGTAATACTGCGAGGAGATTTTTTGCAAATGCTGCGTGCTCATCGTCAATTACTGGTGTTGATGAAGAACTAATACAGAGACTTCATATTATCTTACAGATAATGGCATGCGGACAACCAGTTAATGCCCAAAAATTTGGAGAGTATGCATTTAAAACTGCAGATAATATTATTATAATATTATCATACCTCTATACTAATACCTATACGTAATTTTTGTTTCTATTATTGAAAACTAAATTTATATAAAAGGAATCAAATATATTACATGTCTATTAACGTCTTATATTTACTAGTTTTCTGTTTATAAAGGAATAATGGACTGACTCTGATTTTTACATATTCCTCAATTTTGTCCACTAAATATAGCAAGATATATAAAAGATATTGCAATAGTATTACACAGTCTTCAACACACACCTACCAAATTTCACTTGATTTTATCTGTAAACAATAAAGTTACAGATTTTTGAGACGCGAAAGTGCTGTTTGCCCCATAGTGCGACGGGCTCCTAATCAAGATGTTAGACTTGGGATGCCCGATGGCCCTGGTGAAACTGATCCAAGTCCTATTTGACAAGAAGGCGATTTCGGGCCAGAGTAAGGGCCTCTGTATCGGACTATAGGACCATCGAGACCGGAGTATCGCATGGTGTGGTGCTGTCGCCTCACCTCTTCAACATATTCACGTCAAACCTGCCAACGACAGAGCGCACGGCCACTGCGTTGTACGCTGACGACACGGCGATCGTCGCGAAGTCGAGGAGAGTGCGCACGGCAATGACGTACCTGCAGCGTGCTGCGGACGAACTAGCCGACTGGTGCAACAAGTGGAAGATAGCCATCAATGCAGAGAAAAGCAGAGCGGTGCTTTTCAAGAAGACGTGGAAAACCCCGGAAGGACATGTGAGCTTCAATCTGAAGGATGACGGGAAACAACAGCCAGCTGAACCTCAGAAATAAACTGCTCCTCATACGGCAAGTTCTTCAGCCCCAATTGATGTACGCATCGACAGTGCTGGGCTACGCTGCTTAGACACACATGAGGAGGATTCAGGCCGTCGAAAACGTTGCCCTCCGCCGTGCTGTGGACGCCCCGTGGTAAGTGAGGAACATCGCCATCCGGCGAGACCTAGACTTTAGCACTGTGACGGAGAAAATTCGATCCAGGGCTCGGAAGCTCTACGATCAAACAGGTGCCCATGACAACCCCCTCATCCGAGCAGCTTCGGACTACCACCCAGGAAGACCAGGAAGACACAAGAGACCCAAGATCCAGGTAGTATAACCTTATAGACCCTCTTTACAGGTCAAACGTAACTTTTCATTACAGCTGAGCCCTATTGCTCCACTAACCATTTTTTATGTCAGAGGGCTCTACGGCCGTTTAACTATTTGCTGTTACAGAAAATACATACGACTTCCCTCTCACACATACCTGACTCCAAATTCTGTTATCCTTTTCTAATAGAGAAGGACCCTTCCCGAGTAACAAGACTCACTTTCCTGACGGCGCTTCAAGCGACGCGGTTCATCCGCATTGTCGTGGAAGATCGCCTGATATAACCCAATTCCCGGGTGTCCGTCGTGCTGGTCGCGGCGCCTATGACAAGACACCTCCCGGGGGGTTGACGCTGGCAAAGTGATGTGGCAAAACAAGGCGACCAAAGATTAAGAAAAAGCCGAGAAGAAGTCCCTGTCAGCGGGATTTAAAAGGCGTCAGGACCAAAGGAGGTCGAGGGGAGCGAACCGCTGCCAGTCGCGCGGGTCTTGTTTGCGGGCGACACTTTCCTCTCGCGTAGAGACCTGCAAAAGCGAAAGCAAAGCTTGGCCTACCTTCGTATGACGGTCCCAGTCTACACGATGGGCGAGTAGAGAGCGGTAATCTCGTTCGACTTGCTGACAAAACCCATCAAGGCCATTACGCCTGCCAATTAATATTGGCGTATTGGCGATTTTTGTCGATTGTGCGTCCGCAAATCTGTTACGGAATGTTTTTTTTCTCGAGGGGAAAATCTTCAAAAGACACCTGGCCTCTGGTGTTCTGTTATTGTTTGGCCAGGTAGTGTCGGATTCGTATACGCCTACCGACTAAAAACCCCCCGCTATCCTATCAGTGTGATGCCGAAGAGGAACCACTCTCGCTTTACTTCTCCTCGGCATATCAATCAGGATACTTACTCATTCCCCCACTTCCCTTTCCTCCTTCTCTTTCTCCTTCATGATGAACGTTACCATCTGCTCCACCACTGTCCATCTTTCTTTGCTCTCGAGCATGATTGGGATCATGTTGTCCGCAATGATAGCATGTCCTATCTTTTGCTCTGCAGCTCTCCTTTCTCCTGTCCACCTTTTGCAGCTGAACACCGTGTGGCCGGTATCATCAACCTCTCCGCAGAATCCTAGAAAATAGGTTATCGATTGCAATCGATTCACAAACATTAAATCAAGTAGATATTAAAAAAAAAACAGTTTATCACTGTATTTTTACCGTCTACCAAAAATACACACCCGCTAATGAAATCATAAATGAACAACACTATTTATTAATAGTTTGTAAGGCGTCTGTACTGTAATACCATGTGTCTAATTTAAAATTAAGACATTTTTGTCATTTTTGAAATCCAGATTTGAACTTTGGCACAATTGTAGTCCTATATACATATGACGTACATTTCGATGCAACCAACTTAAATTTAAGTAACAAACTGAGACAACGGCAGGCCCCCAAATTGGTACCATTCTCGATATTTTGCTTCGCGTTGAATTATCAAAATAAGTTATTAAAAAAGTTGTTTAGAATCTAAGTTTGAGTGCTTAACACCAAATTTAATTAGGAAATTCGCATTTTTAGTTTAAAATTATTGAACAGAAGTACGATTTGAGAAAATATACATTTTAAGAGAAAATAACAAAAAAGAACAATTAATTCTTGGTAATTGAAATAAGAAAAAAAAACAGTTTAAAGTAACAATCAGTTTTTGGGATAATTACTTATTGCACATAAATAAAAATTTTAATTCATTATCACTCTCACTATATCACATTCGCACATAAAATAATATATTTAACGCCCTCGCCCACCCTAGATATTTCCTACCTATTTTCGCCCAACAGCAAAATAATGCTAGCGCCGCCACTGATTGCATCTCATAATTCCGTATCAAAACAGTTAACTAAATGCTCAGGAGTTAACGAGTTATTAAAGAAAAACGGACCAATTATTCTGTCTCTTAAAATTCCACACCATACGTTAACTTCTTCTGAATACCGGTCTTTACAAATAATAACCCAATGAGGATTTTCTGTAGCCCAGTATCTACAGTTTTGAGAATATATCAAATTATCCCATTAGTGATAAATGTGATGTAAAAAATTCCGGTCGTCTAAAAATAATATTTACATATCACAGGCCTATATAAAAAAAATATAAAACTACTGATGAAAATGTCCATTCATTACATAGATCTTGTTTTCTTTTAATAGATTTTAATTAACGAACAAATCGGACTCTAAACTTGAATCATAAACTGCTGCTAAATTAGGCATCTCTTCCAAAATAGAGATCATATCTGTGAAATCAATAATAAATGAAATGTGTCTGCGATAGAAAACAAATCTGATTCGTTCATATAAAACAATGCATTCAAAAGAATACTTTTGGCTCTAATCTCCAAGACATTTTTTAATTTTTTAAAGATATTTTGGTAATTTAGAAGCTGAAGAGTAATGTGGAAGAAGCTGACTGAATCTCTTAGCACCCCTTTGGTAAACATGAGGCAATGGCCGCAGTGAAGTGGGAAATTGGTCACACTTTAGTAATAAGTCACAGCACCTCTGTGACGATAAGAGTCGTGCTGTGATAAAGGCAAAAGTATAATCTTCATCTGGGACCTGGGGGAGGATAGCAATAGCAATATTCTAACCTTTTATTTTCATCGCTTTCTATCAAAGTATGTAGAAATTATGGTTTATAAGGCTTGATTTTATGACGACTGAAATTTTTTCTAATTTTCTAGTAACCGATTTCAGTTAAGATGCTAAATCTCGTAGACTCACTCTTGGATTGGCTTTATTTGCTACTGATTACGTTATCTTCAGGATGCGGATGTATTCGACGAGCTTGATCATTCTGAGATCTTTTAGTAACACTGCCAGTTTTATTGCAGTGGCGGCGCTAGCATTATCTTACGGTTGGGCAAAAATAGGCAGGAAATATCTAGGGTGGGCGAGGGCGTTAAATATATTATTTTATGTGCGAATGTAATATAGTGGTGTTAAGAGGTTGGGCGACTGGTTGGGCGAAAATGATTTTGCCTGGGCGCTCGCCCACTCCTGTCGCCGCCACTGTTTTATTGAAAAGAGCATTTACGGTGGCTGCAATGCCATGACTAATAGCAACTCGTAAAGGATGTTTTCGGTTAAATTCCGCGGCTACTTCTCTGCTACTAAGAGTCCTATCTCCAAATAAAATATTTGTCACATTGATATTTAATTTAATCATAGTTTTAGTTTTCATGGTATCCCATTAAATTGAAAAACCAAACTTGCAACCGTGTGTGGACTTATTGTGAAATAATATTGAAGAACTAAAAATGCTAATTTCGTAATGAAATTTGGTGTTGGGTCTCAAACTTGGAGAACAGGCCCCATTCGGGGGCCTGCCATTGTCTCAGTTTGTTACTTAAATTTAAGTTGGTTGCCTCGAAATGTACCTACATCTTACACAAAACTACAATTTTGCCAACTGTTATACCAACCCGAAAGATATGTATGTGTAATAACAGCAAGTTTTTCATAGATAATTATATAGGTCTATTACTTCTAGGTCCGCATCTACAATCAAAATATATATTTATTATGTATTCATTATTACGTACCATCATCGAGAAATAATGGAATCAGATACTTCCGATAGGTTCTTCTGAAATATTGGCAATAATTAAGTCATTTCAATATCAATTATGCTGTTAGTTACTAGAGGGCACGACTATTTTTAGACAAAAATCATAATCCACTCTAAAATCAATGCATTATGGCCTATGTGTCAGAGAAACATATCAAGAGTATCTCACTACGTTATTTCTCGATGGTACATACACATTCATTTATAATTTAATTGCCAGTGTTTATTTCGTTAAAAAATATGTGTACATTAATTATGTATAGTTTATTTCATCTTTATTTGCCAAATAAAAAATCCAAAAACAGCTATTATCTCATACTGTGGCTTATTTTTATGGTTAGGCTCAGGTAGACCGTTCAGCTTATCAACAAGATAAAAGAGTTTTATTTGGCAAATAGCGATGAAATGAATAGTATAAAAAAAATTTTTTTATATTTATTTTAATATAATAATAATTATTGAGTTGGTAGAAAATGTAATACTGTAATTAAAATAATGTATGGATAATAGGTATAAGTAATAAAATTTCAATTTAATTTCAAACCAACACAAATTAATTATTTATAACAAACTAATAAGGAAATATTTTAATACTCATTTTTATACTTTATCTAGACTTCTCTAATAAATATTCAATGAATAATTCGATCAAAATAAATTGCGGAAAATATTTTTTACAATACATTTTAAAAATACTATGGATTTCAAAGTTTCCCCTATTTAATACTTTTAAATAAGGAATCTAAAACAGTAACAAGTGCTCTGTAAATAAAGGCGGAGAGTTCTTAGATATCTTAAGTTGCAGTTGATCACAGCAGGGATTTGACATGGAATACCAAGTGGTAGAAAAATACTTACACAACCTATAATATGGAAGTCGCCGAATCTAAGAATATTCTATCAGTATTTTTGTTTCTGATTTTATTTCATAAGTTTCTTTTTCGTTTTAAAATCTAGATAAGTTTGAATAGAAACGTGATAGGCATAAATTGCAAAAAATATTTGGCTATGGAAGAATTATGCTATGGAAAGCGTAAATTTATTATCCGGTTATATTTAGTGTGTGTAAACAAATTGTATCAACATGTAATCAACATGTAATATGTTGATAATCAATGTTTCAAGATTTAGAGCAAAACGCTTATTTAGGTAAAATGTTTCTACTAAGATACATGATGTTAAAATTAAAGATTAATAAAAATTTTACTTATTTAGTACTATTTAATATTTTTTATTATATTTAGTATAAAGCGTTGGCGGTTAAAGACACAAAAATAGGAGACCAATTTTCTATTAAAACCGAAACACGTTATTCGACACATGATTCGTCAATCAAGTTGGTATCATCTAGAGGTCATTGTTGTTAAGTCAGCCTTAATTATCCTCTGATGATGCCAACTTGGTTGATGAAATACACTTCGAGTAACATGTAACCTTTTGATGTTTGATGTGGAAAATGGACTCCTGTTCTTGTGGCTGCAATGAAGGTTTCAACCTCTTCTCAGGATTACCAGGATACACCTAAAATAGTTGAAAAACTATTTTTTACTTTCGAACTCACGATAGGAGAAGTGGCGAGTTTTCCCTCTCTAATTTGTACGCAACTGGTTGAATATTAATTTGAGTACGTAACTCTTTACATTCCAATGATTTTTATGCAGATAAGGTACACTTTTTGTAGAGTTCGTATTTTCGAGATATTTTTATTAGAAAAAGGAAGTCCGAAGTCTTTTAAATTTTTTATATTACTAATCTCACAGGATAAGCAGTGTAGAAAAAAAAAATAAAAAAAAAACAATCATTCAAATGTAGGCATCACATTTTGAATATGGATCCAAAATACGTATTGAACCTAGAACATGTTGATGCCATTTTAATAGTAAGTACCCAATTAGATTGATACAGCATAATACAAGTACAGGATACAAATGTACCTACTGGAGTGGGTTGGAATCTTTGGTGTGAAGATAACACTGACGTACCTAGTTTTCCAGGTATCACCAAAACACTATATTCTACAATCGATGCGCGTTTCACCAACAAAGTTGGCATCATCTGGAGATGATTAAAACTCAATCATATCATCTCCAGTTATAATTATGTCCAGATGATGCTGGCGAAACGCGCGTCGAATCTAGTGTATAGAAGTTTGTGGAAAACTACGTCAGCGTTAGAATACAAATACAGAATACAAATACAGAACACAAATACAGAATACAAATACATAAATTTCAGAGGATATGAAATTTTTCGTTTTGTCACTATGCTTACTTACTTATTAATTATTATGAACAGAGTTAAACCTCAATATAGATACAAAATTATGACATGAGTACCATTTAAAATACTTTAACAAAATACTTCGTAACCCCTAATTCAAATGCAAAAATTTTTAGGAAATAGGCACTCTATAGCAATGAACTACGAGTACCCTATTTGTATAAATTAAAAGAAAAAATAAAATATGTCTAAATTAAGATTTTTCCAGTGGGGTACACATTAGAGGGGATGAGCTGTTGGCAGTAGTTAGTGATTTATATTCAGCGTCGGACTGGGCCGCCGCGCGCCGGGCTACCGAGAAAATGACCCGCGGAAATGGTAAGCCCCCCTGAAAACAAAAAGAACACCTCTACCAAAACATACTTTCTTACATTTTCGCTATTACAAATACTGGTCGTGAAAATACCATCATTATCCACTATCCTGTGTCAGTGCGTGCAAAACTAACCAAAATTCAAAAATTGATCTTAATAGTAATGTAGGTTAGGTTTACTGTAGAAAATGAGACCATGAACTAAAACTAAAAAATACTGGCCTTTTTCCAAAATTTTACGATGGGTTGGATAGGGTGATAACATAATTTTGCCCAAGATGAAACTGTTCATGAAATTTCATTAATTTCTGACAACTTTTTATTCCTAATTTTTTTGCTCCTAAAATATGATATTTTGAAATTTGCTCATATCTATATAATAGATAGGTCTATGAGAAGAACGGTATTCAAAGGAGCTGTAACAGAAAATATTTATATATATTTAGATTAATTGTTAGATGTCTAGCAAAGAAGAAGAGGGAGAGCCTCTCAAAAAGAAGCATTTTGCGTCGGGTGCACAAAAAAGTTACACAAAAAAAGCTCTTGTATGCTGCAGGATTATCCTCTACGAAAATTACCTCGTTCTTTCTATATGGGGAGCCAACGGGTGGACGTAATGTTGCTGATAATAGCACGCACAATAACGACAGATAATGGTAACAATAACAATAGTCAGGATTCGGAATCGGCCCCGGACTTGGTCTCTATCAAACCACAAGATACTCCTATTCCGGGTTCGTCGTCCTAGGATTCCTCGTAATCAGATTTATCAGAAACTGAATTTGAGAACAAAGAACACATTGACATTTGAAAGACATAAACAACATAGTATTATTTTTTCACCTCCCAGTCATGCCAGGATAGAAGAAAAGCAAATTTTTTTAACAGACATCCAAAACAGCCTACTTATTCTGGTTGTCCTCAACTTCCTTTCAATCCAAAATTGTACAAACGAAAATTACCCGACGGAGAACTCATTGTCAGGAATTGATTCTCGTATTCCGTATACTACTTTGGGGCAGTAAGTAGTCACAATATCGAGGCAAAAATTGATATTAATCTGGCTAATAAAAGAAAAAATCATATCATAAATAACAGAGAAATCATAAAAAGGATTATCGACACAAATCTTTTTATTTCTAAGCAACACCTTGAATATCGAGGTAAAGACGAAACTAGCAACTCATTGAATATTATAGATTCCAAAATTAATCGTGGTAACTTTCTGGAATTACGTCTGTTGCTAGGGAAATATGACAATATTATGAAAGCTCATATCAACAAGATTTCCGTTCAAAAGCAGGATAACAAACAAGGTCGAGGTTCTCATTTAACTTTTCTCAGTAAGACAACTGTTAACAAAATTATTCTCATCTTGGTAAATTTTGTAAAAGAGAAAATATCTTCCGAAATTCAAAAGGCCAAAAAGTTCTGCCTAGAAATTGATGCAACTCCGGATGTGAAACAATGTGCTCTTATTTTAAGATATGTTTATGAGGGCAAAGTAAATTTTTTTTTGGGCGGGGGGGTCGATGGTTCCCATTGAGATCTATGCCCGGTAGGCCCCTATGGTGCCAGTCCGACGCTGTAATTATATTTAATTGTTTTTAATTAAATTTAGTAGAGACATTACCTGAGCGTTTTGGTTTTCATATTTTATGTTAAAAATTATTCAGTTGTCATATGTTCAACTATTTATAAAACATCCCGTATGTATATAAAAAACCAATTTAATAACAATTTTTAGGATAAATTTCCATAAGGGAAGTTATACAGATAAACGTTATTTTAGACTTACATTGTTTTCTTTGTCAATGAATAAGAACGTTTATTATTTGAATAACTGATGGCCTGAATAATTTTCTGTTATACTTACTTTAAAATATCTTTATTTTGGTAATATGTAGGTTTTACTCAATGTAGACATTTTAGTAGAAAGTGAATAGATATATCTGAACGACAAATTAATATAGACCAAAAATATCAATAAATGAAAATATGAAAGCAACCATATAAATAATATTTTAAACAGATTGTAACTATTAGGGTTTAATATACCATAAACTTCTATACTGCGTTGGATCCATTGATTCTTTTATTTTATCGTCTGAATTCATTCAGATAACATTATAAAAGTAACTGGTCCACTATAATAGTAGTATAGAGTGGCGAGAGTACTCAGGGGCAAAATACCTACAGAACTAACAATCATGCTTTCGATTCGCTGAATAAGAATAGCATTAAACCTTCCATTGTTGGTGTATCCGTAACAAAACTAATCGGATAAGACAGCCCATGTGTGTAAATAGTTTGTAATAGAGTTTTAGATCATCATTTGATAAAAGTGGTATAGCATGCTCAAACGAAGAAAAGATGAGGATGCCTGATTGACGACAAAGCTTAATCTTGAATGCTCGAAATTGATGTTATATAAAGATTAAGCCATCACCTTATTGGTAAGATCGGCGCGAAAGGCTATTGAGATTGAATAGGGGCAAATAAAAAACAATATCTATCGAATACAAAAACTGGAACGTATTTATAGTCTGAATAGTAATTTGAAAATGATGCGCCAATATATCCCTTAAGAAAATAGAAAATCATTGTTTTTACGATTGTCCTAAATCGAGGTCTATAAAATAAAAGTAATGTTCATTATTAAACCTCGAATTAGTCTGCGGACATTTCAGAGTCGACATGTTCTGTTATATGTTCTGAAATATCTATTAGAAATACAAACACCGTTAAGCAATATCACAATCTTACAATAAATTATACAATAAAACATTTCGTGTCAGTAGCTTGTCCACACTCTGGTGTCCACACAGTTTTTGTAATGTAAATTAACTGCTTGTATAAATTAGTAGGACATCAATCAACAATTTTATATTGTGACGCGATATCGTCCGATCAGTTACTGTGATATTCGAGACTGGTGTGTGTGCGTGTGTGTGCTTGTACACAACTCGGGATTGTCATAGTATTTTGATCTGCGTACAATATTAAGTATTACATACAAATAGTTACAGTGCATGATAATTTGATAAGAAGTAATTTAAAATGTCTTGACCAAAACCATTCCTTGCCACAATACAGTGTTGGATAAAGGAATTTCCGGGGTTGGTGTTAAATGACGATAGTGAATTACAGTGTTCCCATTGTGATACATACACATGGTGTATACCCGCAAATCGGATGTTGTTAGACCTTGGTGTTCCGAAAAACATAAAACCGCGGTTACTGGACAGAGGAGTGCTTGTGAAAGACACACGATTTCTATAGCGAATTGGTTAAATTCATGGCTGGGTGTAATATCCCGTGGACCCAACTAGACAGTCCTAATTTTAAAGACTTTATAGAGAAATGTTTGAATGGAGAATTTGGCAAAGTAAACGTGCCCATCGAATGGACGATTCGAAAAAATTATCTACCGAAAACTGCTGCCTCTGTCAAATCTACTGTTTATGCAGAAGTTGAGGATAAATATTTATGCGTTTCTGTCGATGAAACCACAAATGCCTGCGGCTTGCAAGTGACGAATGTAGTTATAGGAGAAATGAACGATATATCGGCAACGCAATCACATAGCATATCATAGCATCAAAAATATTGACAAAGGCGAATGCTAAAACCATTGCAAAATTAGTTGATGAGATGTTAAAAGAAGTATGGGCGACTAAACATGAGGAAAACAAAAACATGGCTCTACTTTTTCTTACGGATGCTGAGCCGTACACGAAAGCGGCTTGTTAACTTTTTTGAATATCACCAGGGTATTTCAACACTTGGATCTAAATAATGCTATTGCTATTGGGAATGCGTAACAGACTTTAACGAATCCAGCTATTCAGCAAGATTTGGCGTATATACATGGCAATTTTTCGCGCATACAAAAAGCCATTGAAAAGTTGGAAAAAAAGTGTTTTCTTTCCAATTTTTCAATGGTTTTTTTGTAGCCACAGACAGATGAATTTTCAATAGTGGATGTTATAAACGTTGTTTGGGATATTCGGCAGCATATTTTAAAGTTGGAGGAGATACCGTGAAGGCTATAAAGAAAAAAAAATTACTGCAGTTTTGGATAACAACCTGGGGGTTTTCTACTATAGCAGTTATAGTAGATATTCTACAGGGCAAAGAAGTTCATGTCTCTAATCCAGAAATCAATATGAAAGCTCTACAACATTATTAATGTTTCTGGTTCTCCGTTGCTCCGTTGACTTCTGTTGATGTAGAACGGCAATTTTCATATTATAAATGGATATTTACTGACAGATGTCGCTCGTTGACTGCTGAACATTTAGATCAGCTACTAATAATATACTCATGTGATCATACGTGTAAATAGTGTTAGGTGTGTGGTGATGTTACCTCGATGAACTACTATGTTGTCCAGATCGTTTTGACAATACGGTGACGTGATGACTTGCCCTACCCCCGGGCCTGACTACGCAAGTCCTCATTTGTTCCTAAATGACTACGCAATGAAAGTCCTTTGTAGTAAGTCCGCCTCTGTTATTTACGTCATGTCGGAAGTCAAATCTGGGGCTTGTTCTACGTAATGAACAAGCCCCAGATTACCAAATATTTCCTCGGCAGTTTACTTTTTTAGATGCTGGAAGTGCTTATTATGATGTCGGTTTCTATATAAAAAAACAAAAAAAGAATTAAGAACATTATGGATAACATACACTAATGAAAGTATTGAAAATTTTTTGACTTGTTGACCAGTTGATATTTATTTCTTCTGGACTCCCGTTGTTATCATGTTGTGGGAAATGCAATGTGTTTACACGCGTGCTAGCCAATTTTAGATTGTTAATAAAGGTTTTGAATGAATTTCTGTCAAAAATAAAATCGTATTTGCAATTTTACTTCGAAAAATTCGAACAATGTTTTAAGCGGTAAATAGAAACCTTTAGTATGGGATCCCGTTGTACTCGGAAAAATTTAAATCATAAAAAATAAGCCGTATTTTACATTTTCAAAAAATCATTTAATATCAAAATTATGAATATTGTACGAAACTTTAGGTATCATCGCACTGTATAAAAATGGGGTTTTAAGCGCTTAATAAAAAGTTGTGAGACTTAAATTCATCGCGAATAACAGTAGTAGTCGGACACTGGCACAGTTTGTGCGAATTATTTCCGTTGCACCAAGGGTTTCAGAATTTTGTGGTCTTTTTGATAGATCACCACGATTTTGCTTGAATTCGAATGACCGCGGTTTAATAGGGTCAGTTGAAAGTTGATCCGAGAAGAGATCGTACAATGAGATCAGTGTCAGCATCAGATTTCTCTGTTCTAGACATCCTGTTTATGGGGGTATAACGAAACTTGGCTTCGGAATGCTCTGGGACAACTACGCATTCGTGCCCAGGATAGTCCCGGGGTCCGCCACCCGGGTTTACGAATCCGAGGAATAAATAACTTCCTACTTATCCATTTGTCTGCCACTAAGGCAGACGCAAACATTTTTATAAGGCGGAAGGGTATTTTATAGAAAATATTTCACACAATACTAAATTCCCTATCGATTACTTTTAAAAATACAAACAAGGAAATTTATCTTTTAAAACAAATACATCAGAAGAGACTTTTAAATCAAGTTCCTTCCTCTACGGAGGGCTAAGTTGACACATAGAGACGAGGACATCTGGACAGACACACCCATACTCAGGGAGAAGGTTTGATTTTTATCTCCGTGTTGGACACTAAACTGACTGCCCACCGTATCGTATATCTCTGTATGTTAATACCGTTATTTCGCTAATATACTATACATACATGTACATAAAATTATGTACATACATGTACATGTACATAATAAAGGCAATTATGTCCCTATGAAAACTATTATTATAACATAAACTACCTATAAATTGTTTGCTTTTAGTATAGTACTAACTATACTAAAAACAAGCAATTTATAGGTAGTTTATGTTATAATAACAGTTTTCATAGGGAAAGTAAAGCCTTTATGCGTATATTTTATATACATGTATGTATTCTCGTCAGAGAGTATTCTCGTCAGACTAACAAATCTCTATTGATAATTTATTGGATCTTCTAGGTAAAATCTGAGTGTCCTCTGATACATCCAGGATTGACCAGGATCTGACGTCTTTACTGATCTTTCTCCAGTATGAAAACTTTTTCAACATGAAACAAACTGTTTCATAGTGTGCTTGACCAGGGATATATTGTAATCTCTCGTATATTGTATGGTTGTGCTTATACCAGCTATTATTAAAATTAATAGATAGATATTTCCATTACAAGCAACAGGATTCTGTTGTTTGTGAAGAACATCATGGCCATATTTGCAAATTAGGTGTAATAAATGTTAAATTAAAAAAGTGGATTTTTAGTTTGTTTTATTTTAGATACTCAATAAATAAATTATACTTACTTAATATCTATAAGTTAGAATGTATATAATCCCTGTAAAGGGTTAAGAGTTAACATGATAGGCTGTTGAAGTGCTCTTAAATGACACATTTATATATGATTAAGATAGAGCTATGGTCAACAAGTTGTAAATAGGGTGTAAATTTGTGTTTTATCAGACGCATTAAGTTTATTTTCTGTTTTATCCAGGAAGACAGATATTTGTTAGAAATGGTTAGCCAGTTGTGTAAGTGTACGTATTCATCAGAAAAAGTTAATAACTAATGAATGAATGACTAATGATAATGAAGCTGTAAATGGTTTTTGTTGTACGTGCTTTAAAAATTCTCAAATATTAAATTTTTCCAAAAAAATATCAGTTTTTAATTCAATGGCATGGTTCATACGGTAATAGTAGTACCGTACTGAATAGTAGTACGGTACCTGAAAATATATACAATTACTAATATCGGCATACAGTGGTTCCGATATTGGTAATTATACTTATATATTTTCAGGTACTATTGCCGTATGAACCATTCCATTGAGCTCAACACTGATATTTCTTTGGAAAATTTAATGTTTCAAAGCTGTTTGAGCTATATTATCTACGAGTATTATAAGCATAGGTATTATTAGGTGTTATTTATACAGTACTTTTAACATGTGTAGACATATATAACAGGTTTAATAGAGAGATTACTTTTGGTATAATTTCTCGACAGAGATAAGTAGAAAATTAAATTAATAATAACAAATATAATGTTTTAAACCTTATTCACAAATGTTTTGTTATTAAACGAAAACGCATGAAATTTATATAATAGCATTGGATTTTTTTCAACATCAATCCCAATACCGTTTATTTGTTAACAGTATTTTTATTTGATTAAAGCACTCTATATTTTCCTGACACCTAAATATTAAACTTAAATAAGTAAATCAATGCATAAATACATTTTTATATTTATTTATTTATTACGCTATTCTACAGGTCCTAAGACCCAATTACGTAATGGTGTAAAAATTTAACATCACATTACGTAATTGGGTTTTAGGACCTGTAGTAATAAATAAATAAATATAAAAATGTATTTATGCTTTGATTTACTCATTTAAGTTTAATATTTATGTGGCAGGAAAATATAGAGTGCGCTACATACCAGGGGCAATTTGGTCTCTATCTATATGAACACCGCAAGGTTGTTGTAAAATTTTACCATTTGCTAGTGTGAATTTTCATACCTGTAATGGAGTAATATCAATACGATATCTGGTATAAACTTCGCCACCTTCAGGTGCAAACTTTATTTCAATTTTCACCTTCTACTGTCTTTAAAATATAATATATTATATAATATCTATTCCCCTCTTTACAATTTAGGTACAAAAATTTAAGTTAATTTCTTTATTCCACTAATGAACTCTTTACGTATAAGCTAGTGCAAGTCGAGAAAATATTTATATATAGGTACGAAACAGAACTTTATATTATCGAGCTTTTCAATTAAATATTATGGGTCGTATCTTAACGTGAATATTATTCTTAGTTAATAAGTAATAAATGTGGTTCGTTTATATTCGGATGCCTTTGGATATCTACTAATAATGCTCCTTATAATGAAGGGATGTAGTCCTTATTAATTATAATTTAAACGGTGTTAATGTAGTAGTAATGGTGTGATTTCCTACATCAAGAATGTGTTCAATTATTAAATTTATTATTTATTAATTGGGCATATTCTTAATAAAATTAATATGTTATTATTAGTAAGTCGATAATAAGAATGAGAAATATAAAATATCACTTAATTATCTACCCAACGAAATCTATGTTTGTCATAGATCAGAATTTAACATATTTTTCACAGAAGCAGACATTAAATGAGAAACGAGACACAAAACATGCATTTATATTATTACCTTGTTTACTCCATCGTCAGCAAACACAAACAAACAGGTTACGTACAATACATAAGTATAAATAATATCTCTTCGATGAAAGTATTCAGCGGCGATAACATTCAACATAGAATATGAGAAATAATCTTGGTAAAACATTTTAATGAACTTTGCAAGCACAATTAATTTTTTGTTTCTTGCATTTGGGCGTATGTTGGGTAATCAGAAATCAAGAACAGCTATATTGCCTCACGTTTCAACATAACTACATGGATGCGTCCTCTGGAATAGTTACCACGCAGGGATAATAATCTACTTCACGCAAAATAAAGTGTATTATATTGTGGTGTATTTATATTAGTTTTATACCTAAAATATATAAATTATATACACAATTACACTGGCGTAAAATTTTACTAATTACACTGGTTTTAAGTTTTATACCAGAAATTTTACAGACCATTTTGACACGATTGAAAGGGGTAAAGTTCTACCACAGTAGACTTTGAATAGTGTATGAGAAATTGCTATTTTTCTAATGATACATAGTTCTGTATTTATAAGTCCATGCAGATCTGGAAAAAGAACAGTACTGATATTGTAAATATCATTTTTCAATTTCACTACAAATTTTATAATCCTGTGAAGGTATGTTGTAATGTATTAATTACTACTTTTAGTCTATTATTAACATTTGTTTCTTAAAATATACCTATTATTTTCTGTATATACGAGATACTGTACATTACTATGATAAAAATTTATTATTCAAAGAACTGTTTAAAATATTGTGTTGAGAGGAGGAATTTTGGGGCTTAACCATGTTGCTGAAATTTCTTAAAAAGTAATTTTGATAGTACCTGTAGATCACAAGGTAGTTTAAAACAAATAATTTTATAAGTATATCTTAAATATGAGTATTTTATTTTTACAGCTGTTTCGAACTTAATAGTTCTCATCAGTGCCGTACACGGTACGGCGATCTAGGAAAAATACCGAATGAACTTTATGGGGTATACATCTTTATCGATACGATCTCTGTCAGTAACATATAAGTCGGAATCCTACCTGTGGCGGGTTTTATTTTTAAAACCTTATCTGATCGTGCAGAAACACGAGAAAGGGGTCGAGGATCGCTTCTAGGTATAATTCAATGCCTGGCGGAGCTTTAGCCCGAGGAGTAGTTGTTTCCTAGAGCGATTATGTAATAGCTTTGCTATTCGGGAACTACTTTGATAACCGATTGGCGATTTGGTGGTTCCTTTCTCGATATCCGACTTATATGTTACTGACAGAGATCGTATCGATAAATTACATTGTAAAGTTTAAAACATGCTGGGAAAGAGCTGAAACCTTTGATGAAACAACAAAAGCAGCAGATTACACAGGATTAGGAGGTTTTCCACGAAAACCGATAGATTACACATTTTCAACGTACGTGTCGCCAACCAAGTTGGCATCATCGGGAGATGATTAAAACTCTAATTTAATCTAACTCTATTGAAAATTCTAATTTAATTAAGTTAATAATTTTAATCATCCTCCGATTACGCTAACTTAGTAGGCGAAACGCACGTAGAGAAACGTGTAATCAGTGTTCGTGGAAAACAATCCATTTTCTTTTTGTTTTTGAAAAAAATTTAAATGCATTGATTATGTGGTATACAATAACTGATATCTAAGAATATATGAAATGTTACTGCAATATTTTTCTAAAAGGTTTTGTCTTTGATTTTTCTAAATATTTGTCTACGTGTGATATAGCATTTTGCAAATGTATAGGAATTTATAGTGTTGTTAACAAGCCAATTATGTGAAACATTTTGTAAAGATTTTATTCCATAAGTACCTACCTACCCTGCAATTAAGAACTATTAGATGCAATCAGGTAGTATTGTACTGAATGGGCCTAGAAGTGAACCTACCATTACAGTGACAGAGTGCTCATTCATACACACAAAGTCTCTTTAGACGTACGCATTCGCCTAACCCACAATATTCTTTATCTGCAATAAGCACATAATATCCTAATTCAAACTCACTTCCTTTCGCTCAGGCTAACCTTCCCCATTTCGAGAATAATTATTGTTGTGTCAGATTGGGGTAATGGAGCGTGCAAAATTTGTTTACGTTTTATGTGTACAACTACCAGTGAACATACAAGTGTTTAATACAACTATGCCTTTACAAAATCTCGAATAACACAGATAATATAAGATTAGATAAATATGTAAGAAAATGTGTTATAATAAGAGCGCAAGATGCAAATCTTATTGAAATACTTATTTATTGATTCATAATGTAGATACCTGGGAATTATATATGAAACAATACATTCGTAAATGGCCGTCACGGCTTTGGTGGTACACGAGTACTCTTCTGGCGAAATTTTCAATAACGATTTTGCATAAATGTGGTGGTATTTCGTTGATACAGCGTTCAATTTCTTTCTTCAATGCTCGGGTGGTCGTGGGCTTGTTGGGTAAACCTGAATTCAGAAAATCCTACAGAAAAAAGTCCATGGGTGTTAAATCGCTAGATCGTGGAGCCCAATTCTGGTCACCAAGACGGGAGATGACACGACCAGGAAAAGACTCGTGCAAGACCGTCAATATTTCACGGGTGGTATGGCACTGTCGTACTGAAACTACATGTCTTCAAGAGCAATATTTTCCAATCGAGGCACAAATAACTGCGATATCATGTTACGATAACGTTCTCGATTTACAATTAATGCATTATCTGCCTCGTTTTCAAAGAAAAATGGTCCAATGACTCATTCAGACCACAGTGCACACCAGTGCATTTAAGCAGTGACACGTAGGGGATACATTTGTTTCTTATGAAACATTTGTTAATTTTCTGAATCCCAAATGTGGCAATTTTTCCTATTAACGAAGCTATCCAAGGTGAAAATGGGCCTCGTCGCTAAAGATGATTTTGCCCACAAACATACCATAAACTTCGAACTATCAGCTAGGAAACTACCTGAACTAAATGGTTTCACCCAAGAAACCATTGACGAATATTTGGTAATTATTTATCGTAATTTATTGCAAATATTTTCATGAGTAGACTTGAGACAGAACCCATAGAAAAATTCATACATTTCTCTCTAGATTATAGTTCAGATACGTGGATAACTTTTTTGCAGTTTTACATACCACAGAAACAGATATATAGACAGTTTAATTTGAAAATTAAAATTTATCTTGGTGTTTGTGAAAAACTGATCTCCTTTTTAGTCCTATCATTTATTGTTGTGACAGATCTTTGCTTGGATGAACAAAATATATTTTCCCATTTACTAAGTTCTGTTTGATATTAAATTGATTTTATTATTCATCTGTGTACCTTTCTTATATATTAAAATTGTCATTTATTTTATATATAAGGGGACTCACTGCGCTGTACTTGATCATCCATTGCGCTAAGTATCATAAGAAAACTAAATCAGATAATTGAAATACGTTATGATGGCTGGCGTTTTATATTACACTGAGATGAGGCACTTATTAAGCATATAATGGATTAATTGTTAGTGATAGTTAGCTAAAGATACTCCCTACAAACAAATTTTTTCTGTAAATTTTCCTAATATTTACAGAATAACAAAATTTGTTATTTCCTCATAGAAGTGAGCAGTATATATATATATATATATATATATATATATATATATATATATATATATATATATATATATACTATAGTTAGTAAATAAAAAATATTTATTTACTAACTTGCTTGCATATATCCATTTATTTTTCTATTTCGTTTATTGGTTGAATAAAATGTTTACTTTTAAAAAGTGTTTTACTGGGTTTCAGCCAACATTAGCTCACGTTTCTACCTCAGACGTAATAAAATACTACTTACATATTTTAGGCGACGAAATGTAGATATTAATAAGAAATAATGTAATGAGACATTCGATATCTTTCCTTGCAATTATGATTAATTTTCTAGTTCAGTATTGTCTTGGTCTCAAAATTATCGCACTCTTTATTGACCAATGACATAATTATTATTATTATGTTTTGTGGGTTTGGGCCTCATCAGCCACTGATCGCATGGGTAGTCCCTTGGCGATCCCCTCTTGTCCGGGTCATTTTCCAAAAATGCTATCCCATAAAAGGAGCAATTTGGGCACGTCCCTCGTCTCTTCTAGGATAACAGGGGTCCCTAATATAAGGTACCTCCTCTCCTCCAGTGCGGGGCAGGTGTAAAGAAGATGAATCGAGGTTTCCTCGTCTTCTCTGCAGTATCTGCATGCAGTGCATGCTGGGCTGTCAGTCAGTCCCAGCTTATGCTTATATGCATTCAGGCTACTATGGTGGCCTGTTATGATTCCTACCAGGATTCTGGCTTTTTGCCTGTTCAATTTGATGAATCCTTGGGCCCATTTCTCAATCTCTGAGTATTCGATGAAGAGTTTGGTTATTCGACAACCCGTTACTCTTTTCCATCTTTCTCTATGCTGGTCTCTTGCCCAGTCATTGATGCGGTCTTTGATCAGATTCCGACTTATTCCCACTGTAGGTTCTGGTCCATAGATGTTTTTCCTGGTCCCTAGTTTGGCAAGGTCATCTGCAATTAGATTTCCCTATGACATAATTAACTCACTATTATATTAATTAATTTATTAATACAATAGTATTAGTGTAAATATTAATTTGTTATTGTATCGAACGTGTCGTTTCTCCTTTGGTACCTACATGCTCATTCATTGTATTCAGACACTTGTAAATCGAAGTCATATAGCTCTATATTATTTCATGTTCAGCTTAGGTATATAGGTTAATGATTCTCTAAATGTTAACTGCATTGCTGTATAAAATAGTTTCTAATGAAATTAATTTTATTTCCACCAGAAATTTTAAAATAATTATTACATGTGAATTAGATTTATAGCAATAAATCTACTCATTTAAAAGATAAATATTTTATTTGTTGATACCCTGTGGCCATTATAACTTACATTGCTAAATCTTATAGGAATAATATTGTATGCTTATGTCAATAGTCTTAATTTTTACCAATCATAATCTGGATTTAAAGAAGACTCTGTATGTCCGGGTTAAAAACGAAATTCATAAGATTTTGCAAATGTACTGCAATCTCAAATCAATATACCCAATAAAACTATATAAATATACAATATCACAGTAGAGAACGGCCCTCTTGTGACTCGAGTGTTTCCACAATAGGTCGATGGGATGAACTTTAGTTAGGCCGAGATTAAGCATGCTAAGAGCTCACCTCAATAAGGCCGTCTTCCCACTGATAGATCGTAGAAAACGACCTTTATGTAGCTGTAGTCTAAGATAGATTATTCCTGGTTAGAAATGATCAAGAGTGAGACACGCCCCTAGAGCGAGCGACATACTTGGTTGGGCTTCGACGATGAGGCTCCGCCTTTGTTCCAACTCGAGTGCCCAGAATGCACCCTGGCCGCGGCAGAAGTGCCATGTACACTTGGAGTACACTCTAAGAGTACGCTTAGGCGAGTTAAGCACACTTCGAGTTAAAGAGTCTTACATCAAGAGTGCTATAGCTCGATCACTGATTTATTTATATAGTTAGTCAGTTTGTTTATTGAATTCGGATATTGAATCAAGTGGGTTTTCTAGTGAAGAACGCGCCGGGCTCTTGCAGGCACTTATATACAGGTTTTTGAATAAAGTGTACGTTCGTCGAACTGTGTGCATACATTCTTATTGACTTAATGAATTAATTTGGTGTTTTCGTGAAGCCGCCGCGATCATTTCGTGGTCCTGGAGTCCATGTCGGCAGGTGGCAACTACGGGGAAGGCCCCGTGGTATCGGATCGAGGGGACCTTCATGGGCTCTTGCCCGAGCTCAATGGAGTCGAGCTTGCTATGAGTTTAAGCCCTAAGCATCATCAAGGAGGTCCCCAGGTATTGAGCCATCTGCAGCAACTTCACCACTCTACTCCGTTTAGTGTTACCGATATTCTTAGTCCCATTGAAGAGTCGTACAGGAAATTGGAATTAGCTGCTAATCCACCTTCTCCATATAGGTACGCTGACATTTAACTTAACCTAAGGTTATAATACCGATATAGCATGCAAGTTATACATTTATATAAGATGTATAACACACTTGAGTATATTTATATCATTAGAAACACCAATTGTTGCAGGATGTGCTGTCTTAGTTTTTAGTTATTTTTTCCGTGCGTTATACAACATTAATCCATAATATTAAATCATTCCATAACTAATAGATATACAAAGATTTTATTAATTGGATATGTATATCTCTCATATCGAAGCACAATTTATAGTTATGCAGTATTTATTCTGAGAGTAAATAATAATAATAATATAGTAACATACAAAATATTATAGACGTTATCATATTAATTTCTTCCTTGATTGTTGGACTTAAATAGAAAAACATGTTCATGCGCTTGCCATCAAATCAAGAATCTACTAAATTACTAATTTCATAACCTGTCAGGTTAAAGAACAAGAGATTAGATTATGTGTTTAAATGGTTTTCTTTTTCAGTTGTGTTTAATATTGTTCTTGCGCCAATATTGTGTGCACGTCTGAAAGTCAAATAAACATACCTTACATATACTAAACGATTTTTAATTTAGGTCCTCCTAAACGCATTTCTTGAAGTCGTCAATCACTAAAATTCGTCGAAAATTGTGAGTACATTTTATTTATTACCGTAGATTATTACTATAATCATTTACTAGTAACCAAGTAAAATAATAATTTTCTTTGCAAGTAGTTACAATTTAATATTTCTTCATTTGTTCTTCATTTTATTATTTTGATGATGAAATTTTTAATTTGGTTGGTCGATAAGAAGTGGTATCTTTTTAGTTTCCTAACGCTTTTTCGTAAGACGTATGACATTAATTTTAAATTTATATAATTATTACACTTCTTAATATCTCCGTTATACTTATAAAAAGATGTTACATTACACACTTATCTTAGAACTTCTTGAATGTTTATTAAAAAGTAAAAAGATAGCCGTGCATCCTAATGTCAGATTGGATATAATAATAGATCAACATAAATAAAAAACTAATAAATACAATAAATTTTATAACAAGAAGAGAAATAAGGAATTTGTGTTATTGATGATTTCAAGAAACGTGTTTTCTCCCACACTAAAAATAGTTCAGTATATTTAATATCCATTTACATGGTTTTCAGATACGCCCAAACTATTGACGTTAGAAAACAAATTTTTTGGTCGTCGCAGTATGTAAAAATTGATGCTTCTGCTTTGAAAGTGTAGGTGTGACTGATGGTTTCGCATTGGTGGCGGGCTGAGATTCTTTGTGAGATAACATTTTTAATTATTGCACCTACTATAAGTGTGAGACATTGATGATTGATAATTTAACTGCAATTTAATAAAGCCTTAGCATTATTTGGCTTATTTTTCTTTTCATCTGGCTGAATTATTTTTTGGCGGAAATATAAACAAATAGGTATTTTAGCTCTATTATACTTACAATTTATTTTAGCAGATTACAACATATATTTTGCATAGATTCTTTATTATCTGTTCTATAATAGTATGCAGTTGAATTGTTCTTAATCGAATTTCCATATCAGATTGTATATAGATCGTATGATACTACGACGTATAGTTCTCTCCATACGTCGTACCTAGTATATATTAGAACACATTTTTATGGACATAAAAATATAAATAATTATAGGACTAAATATTGGCATACCTATTTACTCAAAGTTAAAAATCATATAAAATATTGAAAACTGATTATGTGGTGATATTGAACATCTTAAAAAACGTATTAGCATCAGGTTTGGTACACATGTATTCATTCATCTGTATATTTAAAATATGAAATTCTTCTAAAAATTAAATAGATTGAATAAGTAATTCATAATAATGGAAATATGTATTAATTATGAAAGAATATTTACTATAAGTGAAGAAAGTTCCTGTGTATGTTCATACATAGATATCAGTGGCGGTTTGTGATGAAATGAAACGGGTGTTCTGCTCAGGGTCGATCCTAGGGTATTGGCCGCCCGTGTGCAAATTTCAAACGCATCCAAACTACTGGCGCCGTAGGGGCCGCAAAAAATTGCACCGCAGGCGAAAATTTTGAAAATTTTCAAAGTAAGACGTTTTCCTGATACTTCAGAATTTTTATGTAAAATCCGTTTATACAAAAATATAGACTTTCACAAGAAATTTTTTGAATTTAATACCTTTTTGAAGAACATTCATGTTTGCCGTCATATTCTTTGGTTAAGAGAAAAGTGAATTGGTAAGGTGAATTTTCTACTAGAGGGTCTATAACACTTAAAATATTTTCCGAAAGAGTTTCAGCGTCACATTTTGTAGGTTTCAGGTATGTCCAAAAACGTTCAATCGGTTCACCATCGAGAATATATCTTAAAACTACCACTAGCTGAGTTTTTGCAGATACATCAGTTGTTTCGTCTGCCATAACTGCCAAAAATGAAGGTTTGTTAATTTCTTTAATTATTTCTTCATGGCATACTTTTAATATACAGATCATTTTGTATTTCTTTAGACGTTCCTTTAAATACTGAAGCATTTTGTAGATGCTCGCTTAAAGTTACATCAAGCTCAGTAGAAAAATTTATCAAACCACGAAATATCCCCGGGTTTTGAGAGGTTTCAGCTTCGTCATGTCCTCGCAGCGCCAGTTCAAAGGCCCCACAAAACTTTATGCAGTTTATAATTTTTGACAAAACGTATCTCTTTTTTGTCACATTATCATTATGCTTTTGCACATTTATCCAATAAGCTGAATCTAGCTGAGCTTTAATATTAGTTGTTCCTAATAAAGCGAATTCCATTGTATTATGTAGATGGCTTTTGGAGTTGTCGTGCTTTTTTTTTCAGTTAAGTGCACCAAATCTGTCACCCCTACCTCCGCCCATGTTTTATCACCGCCAAAAAGTAAACAAGGAAAACAAAATAACGCATTTTTTTGTTGCACCCACAAATCCAATTGTTCTTCGAATAAATGTCTCTATTAAATTGACGTTTATATGCTTTTCCGCGGCTAACACCTGCAGACTCAATAACAATATCGGGCAATGGCCTACCACTGTTTTTTAAATCAATTTTTTCTTCATAAGAGTATTTAAAAAATCGCTTCACATGAACTAAATTATAAACTAAATCCATTGTCACTATCACAGTATATAAATATTAATAATTAGTATAATAAATCACTACACAAATTCACAAAACAGTATTTAAAATCTCAAATTAACACGAAATACGAAATAGGTATGATTTACGCCCGCCCGAGTAGGAAGGAGTAAACATTCACTGATGTTGCCTTAGCTGGAAACAATACAGCTCACTAACCGTGTAAATTCGCGCATTTACGAGCGCCAAGTGTGGATTGTCGCGGGAGTTGAGGGGGAGGACGGGTGTGCTGAGCTGTGCTGTGGAACTACCTCGTGTGGCCCAGTTCAATGTACCGCGACGCGCTCGCGTAGAGACCCAGATAATTGATCTGGTCTACTACTCAATAGAGGACGGCGGGCAGAATGCGACTTTAACGCAATAATTTGGTTAGCTACACCAACTAACCAAATTATTTTATTAATAAATTTTAATAATTATTATGTCGCAAAAATATACAAATATCTAATTTTTTTGGCAGTTCTGCAGCTCTGCAGCACCTACACACCAGCCGCCCCTGATAGATATGAAAAACTGAGAGACCACCAGTTTATTTCTGATATGAAAGAAAATGTTTTTATATGACTTGAATTCAAAAACGTTAATAATGCATTTTCTTATCAGACGTATACAGTTCTCTTGGTGTATATATGTACACAGGAACTTTCTTCACGTAGAGGCATGAATAAAATGTTCTTGCATGATTCATACATTTTGGCAAATGGAAATAAATAGGAAATATATTTGGGTATATTAAATTTATGAATGTATAGGTATTTTGTTTTAGGACATATATTTTAAGGTAAAAAATATAGAATAACAAGAAAGTTATAAATGCAAATAATTATTTCTTTCAATATTTTGTTCATTGTCTTTGAAAAAATACATGAATATGGTTGATATATAATATACATATGTATATTTTAGATTGTTTTTCTTGAAGCCAATACCTTTTAATAAATACTTACCTTTCTCTGCAATATAGATAAATGAAAGTATATATACTCGTAGCAAAGACTACTTACACTGATAGTCTCAAAGAATCAATACAAACAGATATAAGGAAAATTTTACGTTTTAAATTTAAGCAGGAGTTTTTTTTAATACAGATTAGGTTATTCTTAACAAGTAAATGGAGGACATTTTGAATATTTATGTTAATTTAATACATGTAAATAAATAATAAATTTCATTTAAAGTACTTTTCAATGAAATAAATTACACTTTATTACCCAACAGATTACATAAATTCAATTACAGGATAATTTAATGAAAAACAACAAATAAAACTATTTATTAAATAACATCCTATTCCTTACTAATAACGAAATACCAGAATAAAAGTTCTAGCTACCAGTTAAAAGTACCTAGTTAAAAAGAAAAAAAACTATAATTTAGTACTAGATCAATTACAGATTAAAATTTATTAATACATGTTTTATTTTGCTTTAACTTACAAAAACAACAAAAATGAGATTTAAAAATTAAAATATAAACATTAAAATAAGTGACAATATCGCTTTACAATGTCTTGTAACTCTTTTAAAATTAAATAATGATCATCGAAGAGATTAATTTTATTTAAGTTGCTGCATAGTGTATAAGTATAATGATAATCTTAAAAATATATTAGTTAGGTCTATTGGTAAGTTATCGTATAAAAATATCGACTTATCTAGAGACACCCCGTGGTACACAGAAATATAATTCACTCAATAGACTAGCACAATCAATCTTATGAATTAATTTGTAACCAAAATTGATTCTATACACGTCTAATATGTAAAGTATTGATATAAATATATAAAACTTGAAATGTATCAAATGACTAATAATCAAAACCTTGTTCTGGATAAAATAAGCACGCTTTATTGTGTAAACATTTTAAAAACTGTTGTTGTATAACTTTCTTTTGGACTATTTAATTGTTATAGGGATACCAGATAACTGAAGCATATTTCATCTTTGTAGCATGAATGAATAATACATTAATAAGAGTGTGTCAGTATTCTGGAAGCATTGGAAACACTCTCTGGAAAAATTTTTAATAATCCTGATACAATTTTATTTATACGTGGATTAAATGAAAGTTTAGTATCAAAAGTTTTTAATGACCTCACAGCGAATTGCGATTTATATTCAAATTCAAGTACTTTTTATTTTTTCATATTTTCAAAGTTAGTTGAAATGTTAGTCGATAAGTTCTACACTAGAATGATTTTTTTAATGTAATTGTGATGTTTTACTGAATGTAATATTCAGTAGAGTTGACAGCACGACATATTTTTAGATCATCGGCAAATAAAACAAATTTACAGTATATAAACATCCACAATATCCTTAATAAAAAAATAAGAATTGTTCTAGATTCGATCATTGTTGAAATCTAGATGTTACACAAAATGATTTTGAACTATACTATAACCATTTATATGATACATACTGCGACCTTTTATAAAGATACTATGTGATAAATATTAAAAGGGATTCACTAAAGCCAACATATTGCAGTTTATACAAAACTAGTTCGTCATATAGCCTACCAAAAGCTTTGAAAAGTCTTTGCATACCATGTCAACTTCACCATGATTATCAATTGCACACAGACATGTATTGACAAAAGATTGCGAAATTAGTAACTATTGAACGGTTTTTCATAAACCCGTATTACAATGGAGGTATCAAATTGTTAACATAATACTAAATACGATTATATAGGAACCTCTTCAATAATCTAGCAGTTACATAATATGGAAATAGGTCTGTAATTTGTTAACAAAGAGTTACCATCGGTACATAGGGTATAAGTACAGGACAAATGCGTGAAATTTTCCATACATTTGGAAACCTATTACTTTTCAGAGCTATATGAAACCATATTAAGGGAGGTTGAACACAAATGCATTTACAATTTTTGGTAAAAAAAAATTCGAAGTTTCATCGTGGTCATTTCATTTTTTAGCTTGCTTATAGCATGTAATATAGTTTACTTCATCGCTAGTTGCCAAATAAAAAACCTCAAAACATACTTGTTTTTATGGCTAGTCTCAGGTAGGTTGTTCCATTTATCGGCAAGATAAGAGTTTTTAATTTGGCAAATACCGATGAAATGACTAGTAGGTACATGGTTTTCAGTGAATTAATTAAAAATGAGATCAGGTATATTATTCACATTAATATTAAAAAAGTCAGGATTCACAAGACTGAGAGTGTATGCCACTAAAGTATTCACAGAAACCATCTACTAATAATAGTGATGTATCAAGTATTAAATTATTATTAACGAAGTTGCCTTGTATCCTAGTACGACCTTCATTTGGCTGAACGTGATCTCTTATTTTTTTCCAAATGCATAGTTAGTTTTGTTGTTTTAATTTCTTTTATAATGAGCATCTTTTAATTAATATGTTTAATAATTATCTGTGTATATCAGTTCGGATATTTACGTTATTTGTTATTAAATAGGGGTACAGAAGTATCTAAAGTTCACTTTTCATAAAATTCACAGCAAAATTGACATCAAAATATGATAATAGATTCTACGAGTTTACTTGCAATAAGGCATTATATATGCCATGAAAGTCAGCCTTTCTGTTATACCTTTTTGGATCTGGAAATAATACAGATTTTTGTTTTACGTTTTTCTATTTTGAAAAGCAAAACTCAATTCCTTCTTTTTTGTCACGCAGTTAATAAATAATTTGTTTTTTGAGCTTGCCTCTTGTACAATGTTTGTACATTGTGGAACAAAATGTATTATTTCTACTATAATTTTATGTTATAATAATAATAATAATAATGTCAGATTAACCATCTGCAAATATTAGCTAAACTGCTAGACTTGCTATTCATTGTCAGATATTGTAGAATACAGCTACTATAAAATTTAATATTGGACATCCACAATGCTCACCAATGTAATATTTTAAATAAAACAAGAAAAAGATGTGAAGGATCATACTGGTGAAGCAGAAATTATTAGAAAGAACAAAAACCAAATAGTAGGTTAAATTCAAATCCAAATTTTAAATCCAAAAATAAAATTTTTGTTACCTATTTGAAATGGGTCTTATCAATAAAACCTGTTCATGACACATAGAAAAATATGGTATCGAAGGAAAATGAGTACCTAGTGGAATGTGGAAAAATAGAATCATTTATTTCGGTATCATAGATTTCTCAGCATTACATTGTCTTCCTAAATCTTAACACAACTCGTGTACCTATTTAAAATATTCTTCGCATATACTAACTTGTTTTTCGCTAATGTATTTTATTAAGGACGGAGTTATTTTGCGGCAATAAACTTGCGTCAATTATTTGCGGTTGATTCCGTTTGTTGAATTCAAAATGTAAATTACATTTATAATTAAAAAAGCTTGCAAAATATTCAAAATAGATGCATCGAAAACTTTCTTTGCGTACCGTATATCAAATAAACTCCAGGCCTATAAATAAAGTGTAACTCCATGAGAAACTTTTTTTTTACAAAATTAGTGTTCAAACACAGGTTCAGACGGAATTGAAAATCTCAATTTTTATATGCACCAATTTTATTTTTCAGTTTAATGATACATTCACTTTAGTTTGATGACAATATGATTTGTAATTTAGTATCCGACGACGCTTACCGAAGATGGCTTGAAAAGACTAATCAGTATCTACCTAATCAGTTAATTATGACTCTCTTGAATTATAAATATCACACTTTTGGATTATATTTTAGAGAAGATATTAAAGCTCAATAATTTGGGTTGCTGCTGTGATTTTAATTTTCCTAAAGGTTATGAATTACAGCACAGAGTGAATCCAGCCATACGTTATGGATGTAGAGGTTTATAGACAATAATATTTAAAATTATTATCTTAGAATTAACTATGTGTATAAACGCGTTATTTTTTATGAAACAAGATGCTGACGAATTACTTATTCTCATAAATAACTTTAAAAGAAAAATTTTCCAATAGAGTTATTTTGTTTAGTAGGTACTAGGAATATATTGATAAATATATTGATCACAGTACTTATGCCTGACTTTCTTGATATATATATATATATATATATATATATATATATATATATATATATATATATATATATATATATATATATATATATATATATATATATATACTGTAATTCATTAGTTCAACAAACGTTTAAAAGAATGAAGAAAAGAAATTAGTACTATGTTTATTCATTATATATGCTTGTACAGTGTTAACGTGGATCTTATAGATAAATTAGAAATCTCTAATTTGTATCTTCTATTTTCTTCTATCGATATTTTTTTGTACATTATGTGCAATATATGTATTGAAATAGATAGTGTGACGTTTATAATTCTCACTATTATTATTAATTAAAAAATTAATATCGCGCATATTTGAAGAGGTAACCACCAGTAATTAATGGTGGCGCAGGGACGTAAGTCATTCACTTGAAACACTAGTGCATGTAGTTAAATATCGATGAAATAATGAAGGCGGAGTTAAAAACCTTTAAACAGTAACCACTGCGACAGCAATGGTAGAAGGCTACGTGGTATCATTAGTTATTAACCTAGAGGTGGGACCAGTGGCGGCTGGTGGTCGAAAGGGGGTTCACAAAATTAAGAACATGCAAATTTTTATCGTACTATTGTAATAAAAATACTCACATGCAGTAGGAATCCATTATTTTTTGTTTGTACATTCACTGTTTATACAAATCATCTGATAATGATTTGCTACATCTGTAGTTCCATCAGAAATAACAGCGACATATTCAGCTTTCAAAAATTATCATTATCAAAGAACTGAAATTGTCTTTCAAATATTGCATGGTAAAACTGTTCGTATCCATAATGTTTAATTAAATTTTAGTTATGGTCCATATATATTTATATCGATATTTATTTAATGCTGTAATAACGTAAGAATACTACAAAATAACGGCACGTAGTTCACTGAACGCCTAATAGCGATGTAATATTCACAGCACAATCTAGCGTCTGGTTCACACCAAATTTGTGTTCAATTCTATCGGAAATATTGTATAACCCCCATCACCCGCCAAGACGAAGATGTCCACAAACTCGTCGTAAATCATTCTCATTTGTAGCACGTGCTCTGTCGTTGTTACCATGACAACGAGGCATATAATATAACAAACCGAGTCCTAAATAAAATAAACACGCAGCGCACTGCATTCCACAAATTCAAATAAAAACGGTAATAACGTTTAGATATTTGTATTAGGGTCTCGTAATAGATTTCATTTATTAATACAAAGTATATTTTACATTTATTGTAATGTTTGAATTCTAATTTGCTTTGGGGGTTCACGTGCTCATGTGCTCTTATGCAGAAACCGCTACTGAAAGGGACCAAAGGAGTTATCTTCTAAAAAAGTAATTTTTGGGTGTTTTCTATTCCTTAAAACGTACTGGATGTTTGGTTTGAGGTTCCAGATTAAGTATTATATACCTATACGAGTAGATCAAATAACTTGAAACTTTTCAAATCTCATCTCTAACTATTTAAGAGTATGAGTGTTGTAAAAATATTTTTGCTTTAAGGACTACACGCAATAAACGTCTTATTCCACAACACTCTGTGTGTTACATTGTAGTATTAGATCTATTAGAATTGATAGATTTTAATTGGTCAGTATTAATCGTATGTTTTAAATGTTAAAAAGTCTTCACCTTCAAAATTACAATACAAATACACCGATTCACATTATTAAAGATATTTGAACATACGGAAATCGACCATCTTCCCATAAAACCTGAGGTTGCGGAGGGGAAGGTTATATATAAGAACTAGGGCAAATGCCTTCATGCTCTGGATATGAAGTCCTAATACAGTGCCCAGTCTACCATCTTGGACCACAGTATGAATGGTATTGTTGTAGACACTTCCAGGAGAATATAGCGCTACAATTTTATTAACTCTACGTCGCGTCAGGCAATTGGCCTAAGTGCCTACCGCATTCTCCATTGTTTAAATTATTAAAACATTCTCTTCGTTTTACCTTTTTTGGTTCCCATTTTACAATTTAATGTTAACCACTGGAACAGTGCGAGCTGCGAATTTTAGACCTTCAACAATAGAGTATGTTTAACGCAAAAAATATACCTACCCTTATACTTATTCTTATTCTTACTTTATGTTATATAAACTCTCACAGTCTCATACCGATTTCTTTTCTTTCGTTTTGTTTATCACATCTTCATATATTTCCTTATTTGGTTTTAATTAGTTTAAATAAGTATTTTACTGTAAGATAAATCAGAAATATTACATTTTTTGTTTTTTTTTTCCATTTTTAATGCAGCAATAGTTATGACATTAAATTGAAAGAAATATATACTGGCAGAATAGAAAAAACAAATTTAAAATAATTTAGTATAATTGCAATATGAATAGACGGTTAATTTTATTGGGCTTATTCACATTTTCATATACCTACATATCATCTAAATGGGAAATATAAAATACATTTGACTGATTACATTTTATTTATTTTTTTAAAATCCGATACTACCAGGAATAATTTAGCTTTTGCATGCATCTCCAAATATGCCTTATAAAACTTGTTACCAAATATGTAACTTAAAATTGATGATACAAATTGATAACCAATTGATAAAATTGATAAACAATTGTGAAAACTTTCCGATTCTTATAATGAGATACGTTATGATCACAATGTTCAAGAAACAGGATTAACTAGAGAGGGGTGCCTTATCATTAGCTATACTTGGTAATATTGATTATATTATGGGTATATATATATATATATATATATATATATATATATATATATATATATATATATATATATATATATATATATATATATATATATATATATATATATATATATATATATCTGATCCGATAGGACTTGCACCTTGACGAAGTTCTAGTGCAAACTAGAGCGGGTGGGTCGGCTTGCGCGTTTTAATGATTTAAGGAGCCATACCATAGGTTTAACCATAGTGGCAGGGTCCTTATTGAAAAACCAAACTAAGACAAGTCCCTGAAGGAGGGCAGCAGCTCTTTCAGCAGTCATAGTGGCAGAAACCGTGGGGGTTGGTATGGTGCTATGACACACACGACTGCGATGTGGAAGGAAAGAGGAAACCACCACATTATAATCCTCAGAACAGCTAGCAGAAAGCTTATCCTAAATTAATGATGGCGTCTCCTGGGGCAAAAAAGTCCGGAGGTAAAATAGTCCTCCGTTCGGATCTCCGGGTGAGGACTGTTCCGGGAGACGTGATCGAGTGCAATAATAGTAAGTGTAGCATTTCACGAGTCGGAGCGTGGAATGTCAGAATGAGACAGGCAGGGAAGCTAGAAAATCTAAAGATAGAAATGGATAGGTTAGGATTAGATATAGTAGGTATAAGTGAGATGCGCTGGCCGGAAGTAGGAGATTTTTGGAGCGGTGACTATAGGGTAATACACACAGGATCGGTAAATGGAAACGCGAGAGTAGGGATCGTTATGCGGAAGAACGCAGGACAGTGTGTAGATAGCTACCTACAATACAGCGTTATATAATGATGGTTAGGTTAGATTCGAAGCCAGTGGAAACAGTAATAGTGCAAGTATACATACCTACTTCTAGCCATAGTGAGGAAGAGTTAGAAGCCGTTTATTCGGACATAGAGCAGGTAATAGGATTTGTGAAGGGTCATGAAAATTTAATAATAGTAGGAGATTTTAACGCAGTCGTAGGTGAGGGGAAAGAAGGAGAATTTGTAGGTCCTTATGGATTAGGAAACAGAAACGAGAGAGGTAGCAGACTGATAGAATTCTGTGAGAAGCACAAGATGGTAGTCGCGAACACATTGTTCAAGAATCACGTTAGGAGGCGGTAAACATGGAAAATGCCAGGAGGGATAGACAGGTATCAGATAGACTACATTCTGGTTAGGAAGAGATTTAGAAATCAAGTAAAAGACTGTAAGAGTTATCCAGGAGCAGATGTAGACAGCGACCATAACTTGGTAGTCATGAAAGCTAGATTAAAGGTCAAAAATCTGAAAATCCGGAAGGATAAGAAACGTATAAATGTAGACATATTGAGGGATCAGAATATGAAAGATAAGTTCCAGGACAAAACAGATCAATTAATAAATAAAACGAGTAAGGACGAAATCAAGAACGCAGAAACTGAGTGGGAGGGTATCAAGAATAGTCTAGCTTCCGCGGCTATGGACGTTTTAGGACACGATAAAAGGGAAGCTAGGAAGCCCTGGATAACGGACGAAATCTTAAACTTAATGCAAAAGAGACGAGGCTACAAAAACAGACGAGACGAAGAAGGACTGAAAACTTATAAGTCAATAAAGTGGGAAATCATTAGAAAATGTAGAAAAGCGAAAGAACAATGGATAGAGGATAAATGCAAAAAAGTAGAAGATAAGTTGCAAGTAGATAAGACCGATGAGGCTTACAAAATAATTAAGAGGAATTTCAGGGATATAGGAACAATAAGTAGAAACGTTAGGAGTCAATCGGGGGACATACTGATCGGAAGAGAGGAGAAAGCGGATAGATGGAAGCAGTACTTAGGAAATTTATACGAGGGTCAGGAATTAGGAGAGATATTAGAGGAAGAATCTAGTATCGATAGAGAAGATGTAGGAAAACCTATATTGAGAGAGGAATTTGAAATAGCACTAAGGGGGCTAAAGAATAATAGAGCGCCGGGTGTAGATAAAATACAGGCGGAAATTTTGAAATGTGCGGGACAGAAAGTAGTAAATAGGATGTTTGAACTGGTAAAATACATATATGAAACGGGCGAGATGCCGGAGGATTATAAGAGGAACATTATCGTTACTATACCGAAAAAGAGAGGAGCCGACAAATGCGAGGACTTTAGAACGATTAGCCTAACTTCCCATGCGTCAAAAATCTTAACTAGAATAGTGCAGAAGAGGATGGAAAATAGAGCGGAGGAAATGCTAGGAGAAGACCAATTCGGCTTTAGGCGAAATAGGGGAACTCGCGAAGCTATTCTGGCGCTAAGAGTAATGTTAGAGAAAACAATAGAAAAAGGAAAGAACGCTTATATAGGATTTGTAGATTTAGAAAAAGCTTTTGATAACGTAAGATGGGAAAAAATGTTCGAGATACTAAAGAGCGCGGGAATGAAGTATAGAGATAGGAGAGTAGTACACAATCTATACAAAGAGCAAACTGCTGTTATAGAAGTAGAAGGGGAAAAAAGGGAAGTAGGTATTAGGAAAGGAGTAAGACAAGGATGTACGCTATCACCACTAATTTTTAATCTGTACATCGAAGAGGCGATTAATGTGGTAAAAGATAGAGTGGATTTCGGGATTAAAGTACAGGGACAGAAACTAAAAATGCTGAGATTCGCGGATGATATAGCAGTATTAGCATCTAGTAACGAGGAATTAGAATCAGCATTGAACGAAATGGAGGCAGTGTTGACAGAGGAATATGGAATGAGGGTGAATAAAAACAAAACTAAAGTGTTAGTGTGCAGAGGGCGCGAGAGCAGAGCAAAAACGAAAGTACAAATTAATAATGAAAGATTGGAGGAAGTTAAATACTTCACTTATTTAGGAAGTAAAATATATTGGGATGGAAGAAGCGATAAAGACATAAAACAAAGAATAGTGCAGGGTCGAGTAGCTTTTAACAAAAAGAAAGCACTTTTATGCTCGGGGGTAATAAACTTAGAAACAAGGAAGAGATTTTTGAAAACATATGTATGGAGCACGGCACCATACGGCTGCGAAACCTGGACGGTAGGGGAAGCAAGTAGGAAGAAATTAGAAGCTTTTGAGATGTGGTGTTACCGAATAATGATGAAAATACCATGGACTGATAGGGTTAGAAACGAAGAAGTATTGGAGAAAGTCGGCGAGAAAAGAAGTATGTGGAAAAACTTAAAGAAGAGAAGAGATAGAATGGTAGGCCACTTGCTGAGACATGGGGGAATAGTCCGCGATATTTTGGAGGCAGAAATAGGAGTGAAGAAAGGCAGAGGTAGGCCGAGATTAGACTACTGCTCGCAAATAGTAAGGGATGTAGGTTGTAGCACAATTAGCGAAATGCGTAGGTTAGCACAAGATAGGAGAAGCTGGAGGTTAGCGTCCAACCAGTCTTAGGACTGATGACCTAATGATGATGATATATATATATATATATATATATATATATATATATATATACTGCTTATTTTGAAAATACTGTACTACTGCTTATTTAGAAAATTTACGATTGCGAGCGTTGGTTAAAATCCAGATATTCGGGGATATCTAAAAGTTATCTGTGATACCAAACTATCTAAAAAAAGTACAGGAAAATGGTATAATCTATTCTAGTCAGCTCTAGTCTATCATTAATAAAAAAAAATGGTTTCACGTGTATACTAAATAACTTCGCAGTATAGAACTCTCCTAAAACCATAGTAAATAATTTTCATACTATTTTAATAGCTTTCAAAAAATAAAACCCGCCACAGGTAGGATTCGACACTTCTACCGGATCGGAACCGAACGACATACAGCTGTTTCGAACTTATTAGTTCTCATCAGTGCCGTACACGGTACGCAGATTCAGGACAAATGCCGAATGAACTTTATGGCGTATACATCTTTATCGATACGATCTCTGTCAGTAACATATAAGTCGGAAATCGAGAAAGAAACCACCAAGCCGCCAGGCGGTTATCAAAGTAGTTCCCGAATAGCAAAGCTATTACATAATCGCTCTAGGAAATAACTACTCCTCGGGCTAAAGCCCGGCCAGGCACTTATACCCAGAAGCGATCCTCGACCCCTTTCTCGTGTTTCTGTACGATCAGATAAGGTTTCAAAAAATAAAACCCGCCACAGGTAGGATTCGACATTTGTCCCAGATCGGAACCGAACGACATACAGCTGTTTTGAATTTATTAGTTCTCATCAGTGCCGTACACGGTACGCCGATTCAGGACAAATGCCGAATGAACTTCATGGCGTATACATCTTTATCGATACGATCTCTGTCAGTAACATATTATATTAAGCTATTTTAATAACGTTTATATATCAAATGCAGTTGATTCCACCAGTTCCTGAAGTTCCCAATATTCTATGTATAATTCTAATTCCACCAGCAAATTCCGCCAGTTCCTAATATTATATTAATCATATAACAGAAACATATATTCAAACTATTATTAAAAAATTAAAAAAACAATATGGTAGTGGGTCATGTCATGACTTTATACCAAGCTTCCGAGTCAGGGACTTCACTATAACAACTTCACTATACACTTTATAGGTACTTTCAACAAAATTCATGGGTCATTACTTTTAATAAACTAGGCCATCACTATTAACGTTTACTTCTCACGATAAATAAAACTCTTTACGCATAGGCAGATTAATGATAAGTCAAACCATGAACAAGCACATCATTTCAAGTTTTTACTGTCATTGTAAATACTATATACATGCGCATTTTGGAATAGTTACCTTCTTCGAATTGTAATCTATTTGGTGCGGTGAAAAAGTATTACACTGTGGTGTGTTTATATTACGATAGTTTTATACCCACTATGCTTTAAAGTTCGCAATAATTATAGTGGTGTACAATTTTACTAATTACGTGGCTATTGCTATTATCCTGGAAATATTGAAGACTTACGCATTAAATATGACAAAGGCTTATCCTTGAATATTATCAGATCGTAGTTTAATATGGAGGATTTAATTTTCAATCTGGATTCTTTGGATTCTGTAGATGATGTCGTTGATATATTTGATAACATATTCTCGTTTATAACATATCAAAAGTATAAATATTTTTTTCATTTTACCCAATGGAATCAGTCCAGTTACAGAATGAAAAAAAAAGAGAAACAAAAGGCAACGAATATCATAAAAAAAATAAAATACCATATAGTAATAGTAACATACAAATGGCAAATAAATGTGTATTTTTGTTACAGATCCACGTCAAGTGGTAGTAGTATTAATTCTCCAGGTGCTGGCGGTACGGCCAGTAGCGGCTGTAGCATGAACGGAGGTTATCCTGTCATGGGCCAGTTTGGTGGCGGTCAATATTGCCCCGTTTCCGAAAATTTAGGGTTAGCTCCTCACTACTCATCAGGATGGTACCAGAGTTCAGCGGCGGATCCGAGATTTGCAAGTGAGTTATTCAATTTTGTTTGCTTGGTTTAATTAGTTCAACAGAGTGAAATTAGAAACACGAATGAAAATTGATTACAAAATACCGATGATTCTGATTTGTTTTGTCGCGAATATGAAAATAGATTTGGTTGGGTTTTTCTTGGCTTTCTATCGGTTTCACATTGAATGTAATAATAACTACTAATAGTGCTGATTGGCTTAACGTACCTAAAACTGGTGAGATATACTTGATTAGTGGTGAGATGTAGAGGTGAGATATATTTGATTTTTCTAATATATATAGCTTTAATGATTCGTATTCCCAAAAAGTCAAGAAAATTTGTATTTTCGTATTTTTATATCAGGTATATAAATATTACCATATTAACAACAGTAATACAATTTTTATATATTATGAACATGTCTTAGTAATACAGTATAATACACCCATTTTCCTCAATGTAAATCGATAAGATCTATAGTTCTTTAGTTGAATTATCACTTAGTAAATTATAGCAAATGAAATAATATATGTACTGTTGGAAAATAATATAATGATACACATTTGATACGCACCCATGAAATATTGCAATAATGATTTAAGTTTATTTAGAATTGTTGTTGTCTTGATTAATAGAGGACGTGACAATTTTGAGACCAAAAATATAATTAACTCTAAAATTGATTCAATATTGAGTATATTACAAGAGAACCTATCGAAAGTGCCTTTACATTCTCTCTAGATTCTACACTACATATTATGTTCTAATACCTCTCTAGTAAGTAGTAGTAGGTAAAAGGTTACCTTCTGAATTTGTCTATTTACCTACCTTAATCGTTCCAATCACCAGTTATTTATCTACATTTTACATAGTATATAATGTATTTTATTGTTCTCTTAACCGAATTTTAATCTGAACATGAAGACAAAACCATTATTAATAAATTATCTTATCATATTATTAATTTCTTGTGATTCTTGATTTTGTTGTCTATATTTCGATTATAGTCATGTTGTCATAAGTCGATTCTTGATTTTGTTGTCCATATTTAAGGGGTAATGAACTTTATTTATCTTCATCTTGGGAAATACTTTACCTTTACTTACTTTCTTTTTTCAAATATAAGAGTGTCTCCTGATGTGAATTGACATATCATTTGATAGTCCGCATCTAGAGGAATACCAACGCACACCTCCTTTTCCAAATTTGTCAAGGAACCTGTAAAAAGAATAAAAACTTTATTATTTTTATATTAATGATCTTTTATCGTAAAAAAATTACAAAATGGGCGCCGTTTCTTTTTTGACAGAAAAAAAAAACTAGTCGATGATAAAACCTATTTCCTATATTCTATAATATATTCGGGGTGATATGTCCGATTTCATGTGTTATTCTTTGCTGAAGAACTTCAATATTATCAGATTTTGTTTAAAACCCTTGTTTCTCAAGTAGGTACCGTACAAGAAGAAATTATGTGACAAAAAGTCAGGGGATTTTGGCAGTCATATAACTGAACCTCGTCGTCTAATCCATCTATTTCGAAATATCTCATATTAATATTGGCTCACGATCACAGTATCACAGTATAAACGCTATCTTCTTGAAACCATATTCTGGCGTCAGATAGACCTGGATACAATTCATTGGGAAAGAGTCTATAATTAAAAAATAATGGTACAAGCGCTTTGTCATCAATTATTCCAGCCCACATAATGTTTGTAGGGGTTGGATACAACTTTCCACCGTCCAGCAAGGGCCTGATGTCGGTTCAGTAACGACAACTGTACCGATTAACTTGACCATTTAGGGTAAATGTACTTTTATCTGAAAAAAACTATCCATTTAAAAATATGTGAGTATGAGTAATAGCCTTCATCATTTGTCATAAAACTTAATTCTGCGATCCGGGTCAGCTTCAGTAAGCTTGTACTTTCAATTATTTCAGAATTGTGGTATGACTAAAATCTTAAGCCAGTTGTCGAGCTGAAATCACGGGGCCTTGTTAGTTGTTGAACATCTAACAACATTTCATTTGGTTTTATTGTCAACAATACTTTATCTATTTTTACTATTTATTCTAATTGATGATAGATAGATGTTGCTTCCTATAATTCAACAACCTCCGTTTGACTCCGGCACCTTTTGCCATTCCTGATCATCATTCAACTTTCAATGCTTCGAAGTTCTTAAGTGTAATTTCATAAATGACAGGTGAAAAGTAACATAACAATAAAATAGGAGTTAATATCACAGTTACAGATCGAGTTTATAATCAGGGCGTTAAAATAAAATCACTAAAACAATATAAATAATAAGTTTAAACAAAAACCGACTTAAAAGAAAATAACTTAACTAAAAACCAAGAAATAAATGTTTTCTACAACAATTCAACACTTATTTGTTGTTTATATAATTTTGAGGTCGGTGCCAAGTAAAACATAAAAATATATATACCTTGCTACTATAACAACGAGTTTACATTTAAAATTGCCGAGGGCCGGCATTCGCATTACTAATATTGTATGGATGGCACCGACTTCAAAGTTATATAAAACAATCATCTAATAATAATTACACAATAAGCAATAATTTCTTAATTGCATTAAGCGGAACAACAAATAAGTATTAAATTATTGTAGAAGATATTTATTTCTTGCTTTTTGCTTACTTTTTTTTAAGGTAGCTTTTTTTAACTTCTTATTTTACTATTTTAAGTAATGGGTGGACCTACTAAGGATGCTTTGCGAATGAGAAAACGACGGCTACTTGAATAAGGAGTTCCGTTGTGTATCTTCGAAGTCCAAGGTCCAATGAAATTAAGATAAGACCACCTTGGAGCTATACTTAATCCAACGTAAGAAGGATAATTAAAATCGGTTCATAAACATAAAGGTTATACCCAAACATGCATAAAAAATGTAATAATTTGAAAATTTTTTAAAACGAGGTTCGCGTTGTATTTCGCTGGATACCACCTTTCAAGTGATTCAGTCATTCGACTCATCACTTGAACCATTACCTACATACCCTCAAATTTGACAAATAAAGTACGGGGAAATTACATTCCCCAGGCTTAAAATAAATAAGGGTCGTTACTCCGTATGTGTGGGCAACTAAAATTAAAAATTTGTCTGTTTCAGGATTTTTTATTTAAATCCTCCATATCCGAGTTACGGAATTTATTCCAGTTAAGGTTTCCCACTGTACACATATGTATGTAGGTATCTATATAAAATCATTATCGAAGAGTTGATTATTATTCAAATTACTTGAGGCTTGAACCTTTAATAAACAGCCCTCTGCGATATTTCAAAAGATCGTATCAAATACTTTTGAAGAGGTGTTGGTATCACATATAAAGTGGTATGATAGGAATGCCCCAGTAGGCGTACCCGGGAATGTAATCGATAGGAGGCACTTAGCCAAGAATTCTTGCCGATGTATGCGGTTGTTTGGATGTGAGATATTAGCTTTGGTAACTGGATACGGACGTGTCACTAGGGTCTCCAAAAGTATTAACAATACAACACTCTTTATTGACAATATTGCATGCAATTTGAGATGGTTCATTCATTTCCTGTATGATATGGGTCGAATATATAACTATAACTATACACACATTCATATACTCATATAGGGTATACTGTGCTGGATTAAAATTATTATATAATTTAACATTAACGGTAACTCAATGATTTCTGCATATCTGAGAATTATTATATATACATAGAGTTTTGTGACTCGCTCAAAAATCGGTTTAGACAGCAATTTAAAATGTACGTAAAGGGTAGACCTAGTAAAGACAATAAGCCCTTGTATTTGTATCAGTCTATGACAAATTACCCCTAAATTAGTTTTTAATTTAATTAAAAAAAATACATACTAGATGGAGCAAAATATTGTAACCATTTGAACTAAATTAAAATTCATTCATAAACATAAATATTCCCTAAAAATCGAATTATTTCCAGCGATAGTTAGAAATTTCCTGCTTCTGAAAAAAAAAAATAAACAAAATGAGCTGCACATAATCTCATACTAAATATCCACTCCAAAAGAAGAAGTGTCAAAAATGTATAAAGCATTTCTTATCAGAAAATAAATGGTCTTTTATTATTTTGTGTAGTAAATTCTATGACAACGGAGATAGAGTTAGAAGTTCGGGGTCTATTTCTTCTTTACTATTATTTTTAACACGAGTCGTGAGTTTTTTCATGAAAAGAAAATATTTTTGAGTTGAAATATTTATTTTGTTCAGTGTAGTAATTCTACTAAAAATATTTTCAGCTTTTAGAAGCACAAGATCGCATACTTTTACATACACAAATTTGACGACCATTTTTCTTAAATATTTATTGTTTAATATGTTTTTTTTTTTCATTTTAACACATAGGCATTCTCATTAATCGATGCCTCATAATGTATTTTTTAAGTCGCAAAGTTGGAAGCTAGGTAAATTAATCACTGGTTTTTAGATCTATCGAAATATTAAAATAATAAGTCAGTCCACGCTTGATTTAGTTTTCAAAAAGTATGCAATTACCAAATTTGTAAAATTAAATTAAGAAAGATAGGACTAAACCCAGTTAGATTGTTAAATTCGTTTTTACATGGGTACAACAAGTACTGCTGAATTATACGATTCTTTGACAAAATATTTACTGATAACCCGTATCATACAAAGAATTATTTATTTATGTTGCTGTAGTGGCCACTCTACATATCGAATGGCTTTAACCACCTCAAATAGAAAAAGGTGATGTGGGGTTGTCACTTGTTCTGTCAGCTATTGATTGATATAATGATTTTTCAGTTTTTGAGAACAACGTTAAATAAACAGTTTTAAAACCTTAAAACGAACTTATCCGCACGTAGAACATCTCTATCTCGAATTGGAGTGGCCGAGAAAAAATAAACCAACACATAAATGCAGAATATGTGTTTTATGCGACAGTTTTACTTTTTTCATTGACGACTGCTTCCGTGCCATATCAATACGTTTGTGATCGAATCAAATTTTTTTTCTCATTCATTCGTCTATGATACAGGCCGAATATATGTTTCTTTTCGTTCAATGCAAAATCAGAAACATGTTAAATGTTTATGTTTAAAATCTCAGAGTGAGCATAAACATTTACATCGTGCTTTCTCATGACCCATGGACAGGCTGGAGTATGTCCTATTCACCTCGAAATCAATAAATATCGTTTGGTAGACGTCCCTAATCAGAATCAGTCGAAGCCCTATAGATCCGACACGATTTAATTGAGTGATCGTACCATCGTGCTTTCTCAGGACCCATGAATATGGTAGAGGTGTCATTGTCTCAAAATCAATAGGTGTCGTTTGGGGGACATCTCCGGTCAGAATCAGTCAAAACTCGAGCGATCCAACACGATTTAGTTGAGTTATCGTGCTAACAAGAAATTTTAATGCCGACAACAACGACAACAACGACAACGACAACGACACACACAGACACAAATTTTATAAAAACCATCTTTTTGGTTTTTAGGCCGAAAGACGAAAAATAAACGCTACAAAAAATTGTTTTCCCATCTTTCTTTACACGATTACATTACTATTCCGCTCTGGTATAGTTGAGTGCGAAAAAGTAAAAAAATTCATTTAGCAATATTTGTTGCATTTATATTCTGTAATAAAATTAAAATTATGTTGTTCGTTATTGTACCTTATTGTGTTACTGTGTTGTTTTGCATAAAATGAAGTCTGATACCATTACAATATATATATATATATATATATATATATATATATATATATATATATATATATATATATATATATATATATATATATATATATATTATAGATATATGTATTTATTGTCCAATAGAATACAATATATATATATATATATATATATATATATATATATATATATATATATATATATATATATATATATATATATATATATATATATATTACAATAGATTACAGGACAAATAGATACGAATTTATAAAGTACCTTAGCGAATATACATAAAATAGTGAATATCAGAATCAATAAACAAAAATTAAATATTGTATAAATATTGTATAGTAACATAAACAGTAAATGTATAAATGCTTATGTTAAAGGCATTTTTACGGGTAACAAAATAAATTAAACCTCTCAGTAAACCAGTCTAATGTATTGTGAAGTAAGTAATTTAAATCAAAATTTGAAAGTATTTTATTTTATGCTTTAATATTAACGGCCTAAAAATAAAATATTCAAGTAACAGGTTGTGCGGTAATCTCTTTCAGAATAAAATGCGTATAGACTTAAATGATAAAACATTTAGAAATCGGCGTTGAACATTTTCAATTGCGTTTTTCTTTGATACTTACAATTAGTTGTACTAAGTACGGATATCATTGACCATTGTCGCGTGATTATATAACATATGACAATTCTCGATAATAAAAGCAAAAAAAAAACAAACAAAACATACCATATCAATTAGACAACTCCCCAAATCCAAAGCCGAAACTATCTAGAAAGGGGATATACGTTGAAAAAACCCAGACAATAACCATTCCCACCGATATTGTCAGTGTTGGCACTTGGAATCAGTCAAGGTCATGTCAGTCAATAGCTCGTCGTATATGCCATATAACGCGCTCTAACCAACTCGGCTAATGGGCCAAGATTAGACCCTTGAGGTACTGTTGCTAAAACATTTTTGACCATTATACATTATTGCTTATTATTGTTCAGATATGAATAGAAAGACCTAATGAGACTGTTGCTAAATACAAGTATATTTCATTTATTTATGTTTATAATCTATATGGTCAAAAGCTTTCAAGAAATCGGTATATATTATATCAGTTTGACCCTGTATATCTAAACTGCTAAAGCTATATATCGAGTAATTACGAATAATTTTCAGTATGTGAAACGCAGAACAGCATGTTCTTCATAAAACTATGTTGATATGGATACCTTAAATTCTTTGAGTGTAATTCTAAAGTGAGTTGATGTTCCAATGCAATATTATCTCAAAAACTTTCTGCGAAATTTTAAAGAATTGGAATTGCCCTACTTATTAATTAATGTTATATTCAATCCATAAAGCTTTATAAATAACAGCCTGTAGTTCCAAGAAATCAGAATAGCAACATTGATTGACGAAAAAAAGAATAATGAAATCGGATCTTCGATTACCCCTATAATACAACTTATTATATTAAACGTGTATATATTCTTTGAATTTTTATGCGAAGGTATTGAATTCTTAGGTACTGAATTGTATAAGTTCGATTAATTCTTCCTAGCATCTTATTATCTGGTGAGATGTAAACAATGAAACTTAATGCTTAAAGAATAAAAGGGGGAAAGAAACTAAATACACCACTGAGGAGAATATAAAGAATACCTATATGAAGTAATTAAAATACAAAAAAATAATTTTAACTGAAACTGGAAAATTGTACCTACTGTTTTAGTTAGAACAAAATCCTCATAGTCGACTTTTATTAAAACAATTTTATTTTAAGTTAGCTCTTATACCAAACATGAAAAATTTATTGAACATATTTTTAACTCTTTAAATTTTAAGTTTGGCTGAATGTGACCATTTATTTCTTTTAACAGTGTCCGTATCTTTTAATGGAAAATTAAACAACCATATTCAAAAACATCGACGTCAAGGTTTTAAGTGAAAATATAATCAATAAAGATATTAAAAACAAAAAAATAAGCAAAAGGAACTTTGAAAATGATGATTATAATGATATACATAATAAAACAATGTTGATGTATACTTTATTTGTATTTAAACAGTAACCGAAAGCATCTATATGAATTATGTATCACTTTTACATCGTTAATTTTCCTAGATATAGTGGCCTAACTAACATGTCAAGTGTAGGTACCAATAAAGATAATCTAATGTTGAAAATTATTGGAATAGGTCGGTCCTTCTGGTTCAATCCAGTCTGTAGAATATATATTTTCAAGTAATCATAAACTGATCTGATTGCAATCTGAGCAATCCTCACAGTCAGTCAAGTTAATACCATTTTATGTTTTGAAATTTTCATGGCATATTTTTGTGAGATATCGTATCTCTGAACTGTTTGACATGTACTTTTACTGTAGATAGATAAGGATAGGTCGAATTGAACAGAATTCTAAAATGTGCATAAGAGTGTTTCTAAGAAGATAAGACCCGCCTTCATGAGACTGTTCATAGAGTTGTGCTGCTCCAAACGTTTTACCAGTCGTGGCTGATGATGGTTTCACCTTGTCGTAACTGATCCGTAGATATGATGAAGTCGCCATTGAAAATGCTGCTAGGAATTGGTTAAACATTTGGAGAGGTTTTTGAAAAACTTCGTCGTGGGTAAATGTCCGGAAAATGTTATTCTATAATTGAATATTTCAGTATATAACTCAAGGTCTAAGAACTACAGGATATGTTGCTTCCTCTTCTTCATCTCCATTATTGTTATTTTCATTAATTTATCTATTAATATTAATTACTAATTTTAATTACTCTTAATCACTAATTTTAATTATTTAATACAAAATCCTCGATGCATAAAATATGTTGTGAACATAATTTCTTTTTATGTATTAAAAAATTGTAAAAATAGTAGTACTCTAAAATATTTTCCACAAATCTCTGCTATGTATCGGAATTCTCAAATAGGTGTTTACTATTAAGTTATTTAAATTGTTTCATATTCTTAGAAATTCAGTTACAAAATGAAATACTTAATATTCTGAAGGTGTTTTCTATATTATATTGCTTTAAGCTTCGATCACTATCTGGTTAGAATGGTTAGTATAAGTTCAGATGCTAGTGGGATTTTTTGACAAAATTTTATAAATTCATAAAGGAATGAAATTAAAAAAAAAACATTGACGTAGTTTTCTACAAAACACCAAAATACTATAAATCGATTTTGTGGAAAATTACGTCAGTGTTATCTTCACACTAAAGGTTCCATTCCAGTAATGAAATTAAAAACTTCATGACTTCTAAATACTTCAACTGCTTCTTTACGAAATGGTTTATTAAACTAACTACATAATAATCACACCTGTTTTAATAATAGTTTTTATACTTTAACAATTGAAAAACTTTTCAATTAAAACTTGAAGGGTCAAGTGAAAAATTCATTTAATGTATCGATGTTATATATTATTTTGTTCCATAAAGATGTATTTTTGTGGTCGAGAATCATAAAACCATGTTTGTATCTATGTTAGATCGAAAGGTGATCAATATAATTGTAAAGGAATAAAATATTTGACTTGATATCAGTTATATATTTTACAAAATAATTTAATTTTAGGGAGGCATACAAATATGACTCGAATAATATTTTAATGTATTGTAGAAAGTGTAAACTTTCTAGAATAATTTTATATTATATATGTATAGATATAATATAAAATTATAATTATTTGTACGTACTTAAATGATAATAATGTAATATATCTATTATACTATTTTTATGCAAAGGGAAATAAAAGTACCACTCACATATAACATACAAAATAAGCAAACAGGTGATTTATGTGAATAACTCCATAATATTCTGTAACACGCATAAACGACATTATTCGGGTGTTAGTATGCAAACAGGATGAGGAAGATGATTGATGATACGCGACGATCGTGCCCTAAGGAAATATAAGTGGAGGTATAGGGGTATGTAGATCGCTTATAAGAGATTTCTTATATCAATTCGGATAATGTTTGTAAACGACAGTGACGGCGATATGGATTGTGGGAATCTTATTTAGCTGAAAAATATCTACTGACACAATTTTATTTAGTACATTGTTTAGATTTACCTATATTTAATTATAATTTTTATTTATACTATTATTTTATACATTTTTTATATAAATCGTCATTAGTATCAAAGATTCGCCAGTAAAGAAATCTGGCAAATCTTACGAATGAATTTTACTTATAAAAACATGTTTTTGTACTTGTATATAAAGGAAACAGGTGTAGCTAATGGTGCCAAGAATAAGTAAATGAGTTTTTGAACATGACTGTGAGGATTTAATCTATTTTTATTTGACCTGATAATATTTGATCATACGTATCTGGTAAATCACCATCAGAGTAATCAGTAGTCACTTTAATATCGATTCTACACCAAACAGTGTATATATAGGAACACACCAATTTGGTATGAAATGAACACTACAAGGCTATGGTAGAATTTTCCCATTCGCTGGTGTGAATTTTCATACCAGCGATGGAGTAAAACAAACACATCTGATGTATCATGACATCACCACCTTTAGATTTAAACTATATTTAAATTTATTACCTTTTATCGTCCATATTATACAATGAAGGAAAGTAAAATGTCTTTGAAATACAAAACACTTTCTTATATATTTCTTTGTATTTCACTTTTTATTTACTGTAATGAAATGTCGATGTAAATGTATGTGCGAGTACAATGCTAGCAGATATTTATATACTCGTGAGGATCGTATCCAAATTGCCATCATATTTGAAATAGTACTATGTGTTATCGAGCTTTCCAATTAAATATTATGATACCATCCTAACGTGAATATTCTTCTTGGTTAACAAGTAATAAATGTGCTTCGTTGATATCCATATGTCTTTGAATATTTACTAATAATTCTTCTTACAATGAGGGGATAATTTAAACAGTGTTAATGTAGTAATAATGGTGTACCCATCCATATCAGGAATGTATATGATTATTAAATTTATTATTTAATAATTCTGCACATTCCTGATAAGATTAATATCTATGTGTTATTATTAGTAAGTGGACAATATGGATCACAATAAAATGTCACTTAATTACCTACCAATGAAATTTTACAGAGGATTTGTCAAAATTTAACATATTTTTCAAACATCTTAATATCCACTAGGTTTAGTAAACTTGATAATGAATTAATGACTATGTTTGACTGATAATGGCCATGGGATATGTTTGCTTCTTAGGATAGACAAACTATTTGGGTAGAAGTTGATTATTCATAAATATTATTTAGGTTTTAATAATTGCTAATAATTCTTATTGGGATTTAGTTCTCACTGAAAATAAAAAATTGGAAATTAAAAATTAGAAGATTAATAATAAGCAGACAATAAATCAGACACGACGTACAAAATATGCATTTATATTACCTTGTTCCTTCATGAAACTTCATGATCATGAAACACAAATAGGTTACGTCCATATAGGTACATAATATATCTTTGGTGAAATCAGCCTGCGACTTATAAAATTCAATACATTATTCAGTTATCTTAATATAATAAGAATTATTAACATAATAAGAATTATTAGCAAGAATTTTAATAAACTTGGCCAACATAATTAATTTTTGTTTCTTGAGACACATAACACACAGTATTTGGGCATAAATTCGTTCGGCATCGACAGTGTCAACGTAAGGACTACATGGATGTGTAAGTACCTACTGTAGAATAGTTACCATGAAGGAATTATAATCTACTCCACGCGAACTAAAGTGTACTATATTGTGGTGTTTCTATATTAGTTTTATACCTAAAATGTATAAAAATTTACAATTATAGTGGTGAACAATTTTACAAATTATATTGGTGTTATGTTTTATACCGGAAATAGTGAAATTTTACACCATTTTCACACCATTCAAAGTGAGGAAGTTTTACCACAGCAGATTTTCAATAGCTTAAGTTAGTTTACCTTACCCCTAATGGAATAAAACTTTACCATTGTCAATGGTAAATATGGTAGTCAGATTTCATTATTTCTGATATAAAACTTAATACCGATGTACAGGGGCGTAGCGTGAGAAAAGAACCTAGGAATGTGATAAAAATTTATAAGGGGAAAAGATATAGTCGGATGTATGATAGGTCATATGAAAATGGTTAAAATAAAAAAAGACACTAACCTACAATGACTATGCCAAGGTATATATCCTAATTTTTAAAATGAGGATTAATTCTTCGGTTTTTGTTTGTCCAGCGAAAACGTCACTGTTTATTCAAATGTTGGAGACGATCTCATATCTTCTAACAAGGTACTTTCAATATTTATTAATGCTAAAGCTCACAAATTGGGAACAGTACAAGTCAGATCTTCTAGTAGCAGTTCGGGGGATCCCCTCCAGAATTAGTGAGAGGGAAGCACTGGAGGAGGCAGATTCCCGACTGAGTAGAGGATTGATAGAAGCCTATGAAAGGAACTGTACGCCTAAACGAGCTAGACCGAAAGGCCAGGTAAGATGGTGGAACAATAAGCTGGAAAACCTTAAATGCAAGGTAAGAAACCTTCTTAAGGGAGCCAGAAAACGTAACAGCCGTACAACCTGGGAGGACTATAAAACTGCCAGGGATCAGTATAGGGCTGAGGTTAGGGAAGCCCAAAGAAGAAGTTGGGCCTCTTTCTGTAATGAGATAAATAAAGGGACTGAGGCAGCACGGCTGAACAAGATCCTTGCTCGTAACCCGGAAGCGATTTTAAGATCGCTCAAGCTACCTAACGGTAATTTCTCGGAATCGGATGAGGAAACCTTAGACCATCTCATCAAAGCACATTTTCTGGGCTTTCATAGACCGGGGACGGGAGACATTTCCGACCCACCAGTAATAGGGGCACATGGGACCTGGGCGGTAAACCGAGAGGGGGACGACAGGGAACTTGTGAAGGAGATAGTCACACCGGCTAAAATGAGGTGGGCCTTGAGGTCCTTTGATCCATATAAATCACCGGGACCGGACGATATTTATCCGGTACTTCTGCAGAAAGCAGAAGATATAATCCTTGGTCCACTTATAAGGATCATCAGGGCCAGCTTGGCACTGAAGAAGGTCCCAAAAGTGTGGCTAGGCACAAGGGTTGTTTTTATACCTAAACCGGGCAAAGTCGGTTACACGTCCCCTAAGGACTTTCGACCGATTAGCCTCACTTCATTTTTACTGAAGACGGCCGAACGATTAGTTGACAGGTACCTTCGGGATACTGTCCTAATAGAGAAACCGCTTCAAGGGAGCTAGCACGCTTATCAAGCTGGTAATTCAACGGAAATAGCTCTGGATAAAGTTGTGTCATCGATACAAGTACAACTGGACTCCGGAGGATACATTGTCGGCACCTTCCTTGATATTGAAGGAGCCTTCAATTTCACATCCAGGGGGGTGATTAGCGGAGCACTAGGTAGATGCTATACCCCCAGAATAATCGCTGAATGGATAGATCATATGTTGGGAAACAGACAGCTTATTGCCAACAGAGGCAAGACAACCATCAAGGGCCGGGTCGACTCGGGTTGTCCTCAAGGAGGGGTATTGTCCCCCTTTCTATGGTGCCTGGTAGTGGATGAGCTGCTTGAAAGGTTAAAGGATTATCAAATAATTGGCTATGCTGATGACTTAGTAATAATAACGAAGGGCCATTTCCTGGAGCCGATTCTTGATATAATGCAGGGAGCATTAAACAAAGTTAGGAATTGGTGCAGGGATAAGGGACTCTCGGTCAATCCCTCTAAGGCTGAGGTGATGGTGTTTACCAAGAAATATAAATGGAACAGAACATGTCCGTTGAAACTTGGTGGTCAAGAACTAAGCTATAATAGCTAAGTGAAATATTTAGGAGTAATCCTGGACGGGAAACTGTCATGGGAAAAACATCTAAGTCACATATGTTCCAAGATCACAGCAACACTTTGGCAACTGAGAAGGGCCATTGGTAATAGCTGGTGCTTGAAACCGGAGACCATGAAATGGATGTATGAGGCAATTCTCAAACCCAGACTGACTTATGGAGCACTGGTCTGGTGGGAGAGAGCCTGTCTAAAGTCAGAAGTCAAACGACTTAACAAGCTAAGAGGAATGATTCTAAGAAGTATAACCAGAGCCTCAAGATCGACACCGATTGAGGCGATGGGGATACTGACTGGAATACCACCTCTTGATGTCACCCTGAAAGCGGAAGCTGCAAAGGCAATGCACAGGGTGGAAAACTTGAGCAGGAAGATAGGGAACCTGAATAGACTCTCTAGCTCTCTCTGAATAGAGAGGCTAGCTGAGGAGGGGCTAGAGGATGCCCTCTGACAGTACGGGTGTCCACTTCCTGTTTGACAAGAAATATAAGATCACCCTCACCAGTAAGACCGACTGGATAGAGGATCGAGCTGGATTACCGCTCAATGGAGACATCTGGTACACAGATGGAGCCAAGAGTGAGAACAGAGCGGGTGCGGGGGTGTATAGACGACGTGATGGGACAGGTAAAACCTTTCCCCTGGGTAAATACACTACCGCACTCCAGGCCGAACTAGTTGCAATTACATACAGTGTTCTGGGGGCTGACCAAAATCGGGTATGTATCTGCTCGGACAGCAGGGCGACGTTGATAGCCCTGAATTCAGCAACGACAAAATCGAAGCTGGTCTATAATTGCTATGAAGCATTGAACCACTTGGCAGGGAACGGACCGGTGGAACTCTTATGGATACCTGGGCATAATGGCATTAAGGGAAATCTAATTGCAGATGACCTTGCCAAACTAGGGACCAGGGAAAACATCTATGAACCAGAACCTGCAGTGGGAATAAGTCGGAATCTGATCAAAGACCGCATCAATGACTGGGCAAGAGACCAGCATAGAGAAAGATGGAAAAGAGTAACGGGTTGTCGATAAACCAAACTCTTCATCGAATACTCAAAGATTGAGAAATGGGCCCAAGAATTCATTAAATTGAACAGGCAAAAAGCCAGAATCCTGGTAGGAATCATAACGGGCCACCATAGTAGGCTGAATGCATATAAGCATAAGCTGGGACTGACTGACAGCCCGGCATGCAGATACTGCAGAGAAGACGAGGAAACCTCGATTCATCTTCTTTACACCTGCCCTGCACTGGAGGAGAGGAGGTGCCTTATATTAGGGACCCCTGTTATCCTTGAAGGGGCGAGGCTTAAGGCGAGGGACGTGCCCAAACTGCTCCTTTTATGGGATAGCATTTTTGGAAAATGACCCGGACAAGAGGGGAGCGCCAAGGGACTACCCATGCGATCAGTGGCTGATGAGGCCCAAACCCACAAAACATAATAATAATAATGCTAAAGCTGACAGTCTTTCTTGTTTCTGAGAATTTCGCGCATAAGTCTTTATTCTCTTTATTTTTTTATAACATGAAAATGATATTTCCGCGGAACTGCTTGTGGCAGGAATAATCAAAATTAAACGACACAATTTTGATCACTCCGGGAAAACATAAAATATAATAGAATAATATATATATATATATATATATATATATATATATATATATATATATATATATATAAATAGAATAAAATAAATGAAGGTACATAATATATTGGTGAAGCTCAAACACAGTGCGCTTTTTCATACCGGGATCACCATAAATCACTGAAAGTTCACTTTTTAAACGATTTGCGTCAAAGAATGTTCCATATGTATCACTAAAAAAGTTCGTCAGGAAAACGTTTTACGAATGAAGTAAATTGTGTGGAATCTAGATTTAAGAATTTCTGTTTAGAAATTTCACTAAAGCGTTCACTAATGTTCAAAGTAATAACGTCCAAAATTTCGTAAAACAATCGTGCGTAGGTGCTTTTCTTATCTTTTTCATGAATTGAATCCAAACGCATTTCTTTACTTGGTGGTTGATATTCCAACACAAATCTGTTCATACGGTCCCAAATGTCACTAAACTCGTTTCTCATGTTTTGAATATATGATTTGCAATCGGCGATCTTTATTGCAGTAACTAATATCTGATATTTTTGTCTGTAGAATTTTAAACAGACTCTGGGAATGTAGGAATGTTGCAGAAAACACTGCTAAGAAAAAATTAAAATCAAAGTCGCGTAATAAAGTTCAAAGACCTCTAGCACAAATACCGGTTTCTCGATCCCTTTCCTCATTTTCATTTTCCACAATTACCTGAAACAGCGCTTAGAAATCTTCCTTATGTTATGGCGACAGTCGCCAATATGCGTTCACATAATCGCATAACTTAGTCCGGAAATAACGATAACACCCACTCGAGGTTCCACTGTTGACTGCGTAAGATCACTGACCTTTTCGTCCATCTAACGCGTAGCTTGGATGTAATGTGGACCATCGCATTTCAGCACTGCAAGAAGTTACGCGGGAGTCCAATAATTTTGGGCGCTTTCACGGCCGATTTGAAATAAAAAAGTTCATGGTAGCGTTTAAAGTAACTAATATATGTTTGCGGTCGGTTTAAAATAATTAAAAAACTGTAATAATTGTATAAATCGATTGAACTTTTAAATAACACTGATTTGCCAATTTTTAAGGGATACGATGCATCATTCGCATCCATGTACGCTACGCCCCTTCCGATGTAATATTTTGAAATTTTACATTGTTGTAAATTTGATACTTTATGGGTTCTTGAAAACCGGTCGTGGTAAAACTTTACCACATTTAATGGAATGAAAAGGGTGTAAAATTGTATTAGTTCTGGTGTAAACCAACATTAGGGTAATTGTTAAAACTTTTTACTACTATATTTGTAAACTTTTATAAATTTTATAAGGTACAAGCATAAAACTGCACACATGTAAATACATCATAAACTATACTTACTACATGTAAATACATCACAATATAATACACATTATCCCCGCGGGGTAGATTATAATTCTTGCGTGGTAACTAGTGTAGAGTACGCTTCCATGTTTTCTTCACTTTGACACTGTTGAAACGCGAAACAATATAGCTGTTTATGATTTCTGATTAACCAACTTATGCCCAAATGTTGTCAGGTATCACAAGGCGCAGAAATGAATTGTATTGACTAAGTTTATGACAGTTGTTTGCCAAGATAACTGAATAATGTGATGAATCACCAGATGAGTTCATCGAATAGATATCGTTATGATAGATACACCTAACTTATCTGTTTCGTGACGATGAAGTGAACAAGGTAATATACATTTTCCATTTTTCATTTCTGAATGATTGTATGCTTATTATTTAATAATAACAGTAATATATACAATTTTACCAAGAATATTACCAAATTTCAGTCAAATTCAATAAATTTTTTTCATCTGAAACTAAATCCCAACAAGAAGAATTATTAATAATTGTTAAAACTGGAAGCAATCCACCTAGTTATGATTTCTGAATAATCAACTTACACCCAAATGATTTGTCTATCCTAAGAAGCAAAGAGAGTCATTGGTCATGGTCAAGTTTGTTAAAACTAATAGATATTAGATGTCTGAAAAATATGTTAAACTTTGACAAATTCACTGGAGGGTTACAGTGGGTATAGGTAAAAGTTATTTTATATTTACCATTCTTATTGTGTACTTAATAATAACATACCTATTAATATCAAAAATGTGTTTAAATTACAATTTTTATTTTCAGTAAGGGTCAAGTCCTCTCATTATAAGAAGAATTATTAGTAAATATCCAGAGGCATCTGGATTTCAACGAAGCACGTTTATTACCTTTAGATATGTAGATACCTTTATTAGCATTATATAGGATAGAATCATAATATTTAATCAAAAAGCTCGATAATGCTATTACTAATTCACATATTATAATTAGGAATTAGTTGCATTGTTCACGAATATATGTATAAATATTTTTTAGGCTTGCATTAGCAGATGCTATAATATAGGTCAATATTTCAACAGTGCAATAGAGAAATTAACATTCTGTATTAACAAGAAAAATATAATAATAAAGTGTATTATATTTGAAAAGCGTTTTAGTTTCTTTCATTGTACAATACGAATAGTAAAACATATAAAATTGAAATAAAGCTTATACCAAAGGTCTGGTGAAGTTTACACCAGACGCTATGTTGATTTTACTCCATTAATGGTATGGAAATTCACACCAGCGAAAAGAAAATTCTACCACGGCCTTTCGGTCTTCATTTTACACTAAACTGGTGTGTCCCTATATGTACCTGTTCGGTGTGAAATTGGTGTCCCTATATGTACCCGTTCGGTGTGAAATTGGTGTCAAATTTTTCACTACATTTCAGACAGTGTATAAACTAATGCAATACAGTATAGAGAGTGGTGTTATATTCTGTTAATTTAATCCAGTGTGAATTGTGTGTGATAATTTAATATCTTCTATTATACAGAGTGTCCCAAAATAAAACGGCCATATTTAAACTGCAAAAATATTGTGTTGCATAAAAAAATGTCGAACATAGGTTTGGATAGACTTTCTATGTAAAAACATACAATAAAAACGATATGCTTAACCAAAAACGACATAACAAGTGCAAAAATTATTAACTAAAATATGCGTTAAAAATTATTTTTATTGTATTGAATGCAGAGTTTAGACCGCCTGTATAATAAGATAATGAAATATTAATTTTGCAATTAGATTTTGTCTTATAGTTTCTACGGCTACATTGATACCATTGATGAATCCCTTAAGCGTATTAATCTCTGATAATGCCTGTTACACTGATTGAATTGTGTGATGTACCCCCACAGATCAAAATATAAACAATACAAATATGATGACCTGGGAGATGATTGGCCGCCTCACCCGTTTCATTTTGAGGAAAGTTTTTACTCAGCCAACTACGCCCATTTCTCGCATAATGCATTGGTACGCCATCCATATGAAAAATCAGGTTTCACCTGATTTCTAATGGGACTTTGTGTCATAGATCGTGTTAGGAAGATTTCATTATACAAATATTGTGATTAAATACTTCTGTATTTTATTTCTAAATGTAATGTATGGTCTAGAACTTCATCATTACCGTAAACCGGGGTTACTTTTAAATTTCAAGTAAAAAATTCCTGTACTTCTCTATCGGTTGGAGAGGGGGAAAATTTTTTAGGATCGAGGGAGGGCTTGTAGAATTGATTCATCATGTTAAAAATATATTTTCGTTGCCTTCTCTTTCTGTAAAAATTCACAAACCTGATGCGGCAAATTTACCTGGACAAGAGGGGTAACATTGCCCACAAGAGAGGCAACTTTGGTTGGAAAACTGCCTTAAAAGTGTCTTCTGGGCAATATTACTTTTGTAGAGGGTAAAATAAGCCAAGATAAACATGAGAACAGTTGATTCAAAATTGATTTTGCAACCTCTGAAGCAATAAACTTCATAAGAAAAGTTTCGTCGTAGTTCACGCACAGTGGCTCGTTCTCTAGAAATATTTTGACATTTTCTGACTGTTAAGTCATCTCTGTGGCGATGAATGAATGAGCTGTACCAATCTTCTCCTGGCAGGTTACCGCTTTTAAAATTCCAAACACCCCGGCCACATCTCACCAAGTAGTCTCTCACGATTGGTATCACTTCCAAAACACTTAAAGCATCCCCCAGTCAGCACATACAAGAATTTGGTGGAGAGTTTTAGACTCTTCAGCTGGAGAAAGTGCAGTTGGGTGGCCAACAGGCTTAGTGTGCTTTCCTGTGAATTTATTACCAATGGTCTTTCTTGGGAAGTTGAACTATGATGCAGCTTGCCTTATTGACATCTCTCCGTTGGCAACAGCATTCAGAGCTTTTTCAAGATCCTGTTGAGAATAATCCTTGTATTGACGGCGCCCCAAATTTGGTGTGTATTTTCGTGACATTATTCTGAAATAAAAAGTTAGGTAGGTATCAATCTTTAGGTAGGTAGGTATCTAAAGTTAGGTGGGTTTAGCAACTTTGTACTGTGTGCTGTGTTTTGCACCTCACCCCAATCACCTCGCATACTGATATAGGGTGGGAGGAAGGTATACTATCCAACTATACAGTGTGCACTACGAATGAAAACTATGTGGCTGAAAACACTATGGTAACCTACTTAAAAATCGTCATAGTTCATCCATACTCAGCTCATTGAGGGGTGGGCAAGATAACCCCGATTTGCCTACAGATCATGGGTGACATTGTCCGTCAAAACAATCACATGAAAATGAAGATATAAAAATTCACCTATCATATTACTTTAATCGTTATTATATGTGACACCAATAGAAATAATTTAAGAAATTTACCAGCTTTCGTTATTGGCTGCTCTGATGAAAGTTGCTTAGGTACTCCAATTATCTGTCTTAGAGTCCCCTTATACAGCTCACAGTTTCACACTGATAAACTATCACCACATGAAAAAACTTAAAAGCCACCCTTGCCAACAGCACAACTAGTAGCTCTGATTATTTGCTGGGCATCCAGCGACCATTCAAGTAATTAATATTTGGCGCTCAAACTTTTTTTTTAATAAGTAAAGTTACTCCGGTGGACAAAGTAACCCCAGTTGACGGTACTTAATCTAAACCTTTGTCAAGCCATGTACCTAAATGAACATTATACTTTTAGAATTTATGTTGACGATGAGCTGTTTTAAAAAATTTATTTAAATTTTCGAATATTCAGGTTGGCACTCGTAATGTTATTCATTAATTTAATTCCTTAAATCTTTTATGATTTGAAGTGTATTAAGAACTATTGGTAAAATTTGAAAATTTGGTTGTAGTAAAGAAACTAGAAGAACTTTTGATTTCAGATCTTTAGAAGGGGACAGTTATTTTTGGTTATATCTCTAGAAATAAAAATTCGATTATCTTTAAACTTTATACCAAATTTAGCACCATGATTGCATAAAATTTCTTATACAGGTTCTATATAATATTCAGTGACGTGCCAAAATTTTCATTAAACGCGAATTCAAAGTAAATGCATGGCACTTCACATATTCAATTTGAGTGCGGATATTGTTTTACCATTTACCAAAATAGTCTACATATTTCCAAAATTTATTAAAAAATGTGTTTTTTTTAGATTTTTACGCACAATTTTATGTTATACGCACATAATATACTCTATCTGCAATTTCATTTTTTCTGTATTATTATCACTAATCAATGATGATGATGACATAGTTATCTAAATATAAGTCAGTTGTTTGTTCAAAATTTGTACAAAGAAGTGTGGAAGGGGAGGATTAAATTGGAAAAAACATGTGATAAATTACTAATTTGAGGGTTTTACTTATTATTTTTATTATTTCAACTAACTACAAATTTTATAGCAAAAAAAAAGGGAATTAGCCTGCTGGCAATAATAGTAAAATAGTAAATATTTACTAAAACTATTTATAATATAGTGTAAATATAAAGTACAAAAGAGACGAAGTTCAGTTAAACGTAGAAATCCTGTGATTAATTGCTTTACCACATTTAACAGCATTTAATTTACAGGCTGTATTTAAAGTTTGAAAAACTATAACTGAAGAAAACGGATATGTATTACATACACCACATTTAAAATTACTAGCAGTATTTAATAGCGGTAGAAATATCATTTATATGTAAGTACTAAATTTAAAATGTGAACATTTCAAAAATAGAGGGCTTAAATAAAAAAATATATGGCTTTCAAAGTATTATGTGTAATGTAAAATGAGGATTTAAAAATGTAACGGATCTTTTATATGTAAAAATATATTTGATGTACCTACTTACTATTACATATAGTATAAATATTATTAATACCTATAACACTATAGAATATTGGAAAAAAATGAAATACACTACCTCTACTACAATCGAAAAAGTGGAATACAATTAAGAACGAGATCCCTTATTCCACGGGATGAACCGTCAGGTCGCATTTCATGCATCAAAAGTGTTTATATTTTTATTAATAAATTTATGGTGTTAGATCAAAATCATTTTCAATTAACTTGATGTAATGAAAAATGTTTTTCATTACTCTTTTAAATATCCCCAAAGAAAGAAGTCCAACGGTGTCAAATCACATGATCGTGGCGGCCAATTAACATCGCCACGACGTGAGATAACACGGCCATTCAATTTCTCGCGCAAAAGTGCCATTTTTTCATTGGCTGTGTGGCAAGTGGCACCATCCTGTTGGAACCACATATCGTCCAGGTCCATATCCTCAATGTCTGGCCACAAGAAGTCCGTTATCATCTCGCGATAGCGAACACCATTCACGGTAACTGCTTGGCCGACCTCATTTTCGAAGAAGTGCGGCCCGATGACGCCGCCAGCCCATAAACCGCACCAAACAGTCACTCTTTGTGGATGCATCGGCTTTTCAACAATCACTCGTGGATTCTCATTTGCCCAAATGCGGCAATCCTGCTTGTTAACGAATCCACTGAGGTGAAAGTGTGCCTCGTCGCTTCACTTCTGTCTGTTCAACCAACTATTCGACGTATTGACGATGCTTGAAATGGTCAGTAGGCTTCATCTCTTGAGTCAATTGAACCTTGTAAGCGTGTAAATTCAAAACTTTATTCAAAATTCGCATCAGTGATGTTCGTAAGATGTTCAATTGTTGGGCACGAGGACGAGTCGAGGTTGACGGCTCTTCTGCTACACTATCGCGAACAACAGCAATGTTTTCCGCAGAACGAACTGGGCGAGCATGCACAGGTGTTTTGACATTTCCTACAGACCCGGTTTGCTGATATTTGGGCACAATTCTCCCGATTGTGGACACATTTGGTCGATTATGCTGACCAAAAAAGTCACGAAGTGCACGAAATACATTTTGATTTGAACGCCCATTTTCGTAAAAGGCTTCAACAATCTTAACGCGCTGCTCAATTGTGTACCTCTCCATGGTTGAATTTGTCAAACACTGAAACAAATAAATGTCAAATTAAGTTGGGAAAAAAACTTGACGTTAAGGTGTGACTTACAATTAACATCGTGCATTATGGTTGGACCACCCTATATATAGTACATGCGTAGGTACTATATCCAGGGTTAAATTAAATATTTTATTTTCTAAAGTACCTAAGTATATTTTTCATGAATGTATATTTTTGTGATAGAAATATTTAAGTTGGTATTCAAAATATCATATTTCGAAGGACGGTATAATAAGAGGATAGTTAAACATCATAAAATATTGATCATTATTTTTCGTTCTTCATACGTTGTACGTGAAGGTGTTTACACTATTGACGTAAAAATATCTCCTTCTGCCTTATGTGTGCCATTCTAACATGCCATTTTAATGTTAATTCGCCATTGTCACCGACATGCGACAGTGAAATGTGAAGAAGTATATGTATATTATAGGACGGTATGTTTATTTTGTTGACACCCATTCTTATCGGGTCAGTTGAACAAACAGAAATCTGTATAGTGGTAGAAGAACCGTTCAAAATCGGCTATGGTGTATTAAGCTAGGCAAGGTTATACATTCCTACTAGAATCGAAACACCTTGAAAAGTCTTAGGAAGTTGATATAAACTTTCACTTTTCAATTTTTACCTAAAGCACCTTCAAAAATGTCAAAGAAACCTATATTCAGTGAAACTATTAAACTCTGTTTAATTCAATGTTAGCTATGGGTTGTTTCAGCTCCATTTATATACTTAATTTAAAAGATATTTGATTTAAAATCATTGAGTATTGCGCCCCATATGCTATGACCTATACTTTGAAATTTTGCTATGGTAAAATAATTAAGTCAAACTATTAAAGTCTATTTAATTCACTGTTAGCTATGGATTGTTTGAGCACCATTTGTGGGCTTATTCTAGTGATATTTGATTTCAAATCATTCAGTATTATAATCGTCCCCATATACACTGTCGATAAACTAATACAAGACGTTATAGAGGGCAATGTATTATGTTTTACTGATATAAGCCAATCAGTCATTGGAATACAAGACTATGCGGATGCAATGCTTCTGTGTTCTTCTACGAGTTCTTGATGTTCATTTAATTTTAAAGGTGACAATAGAAAAGAATGTCAAGGTAATTTTTCTTTACCAGACCAGTTTTTATATATGAAAGAAACGAATGTTATGGAAGTCACCTTCAGATAATAGGCCATAGATTTAACACCACACAGCACAGCATCTGTGATGTGTGCATTGATGCAAATTATATTTGTTTGGATGTGTCGATACCGTTACGGTCCTAGTATGGCACGGTGTAGTGGGCAGAGACCTTAATTAGAAAAGTATGTGGATTCCATTTAATCATATTCTTTTTCATTGAGTTCTTCTCAATTTTAAAAGATATGATGGTTGAATATGGGTGAACTAAGTATTGAGTATTATTATTTCTTATTTATTAGTTAACACTTTTGTATGAAATTTTACACCACATTTTAGACAGAATATCTAAATGTAGGTAGTTAGTAACTATATTTTCTTCAATTCTTGTGGCACGTTACAAAAAATATATTGACGAAATTGTACGATGATATAGTTTATTATGCAAACAGTTTTATTTTTCTGAAAATGCTAATCACCAATACTTTCTACAGTAATATAATTCTATTTTTTTATGGTAATTCTTATTAAATATATATATATATATATATATATATATATATATATATATATATATATATATATATATATATATATATAGATGAATATATCTATTGAATGTGAATGTACACAGAGTCCGATCTGGCCACGTGTATAATCTCACACTTTTTCCTATTTTTGATAGGCAGTACAGTTTCCATCATTCATTTTCTCATTTTTTTGTGGAATCGATATTTATACAAGACGGGTCTTCTCGTATATATACATCTCCTAAATACTCTTCCTAATACACATATATGTGTCCTGATAAGTGGCACCCCAGGTTCCGGATAGGAACTGGAAAAATATTGATGGCTGGTTAGTCTATTGACAAATAGCTTCTGAGATTTTCTGTTACAAAACTTGTGTATTGCATTGTCGAGCATAAACTGAATTGTTTTAATAAGTATGTTGTATGTCAGAGCAAAACCTAAATCTAATCTTTGATAGATAAAGAAAGGTTTGAGGCTATTATTAACAAACACATTGAGTGCCTATTGTCTTTTATATGCCATTATAAAAAAGTGGGTTACGAAATTTGAATAAGATAAAATAGACGCCATTATGGTCGGTAATTATTCCAAAAAACACTGATGTACAATACATGATATGATTTTTGGAAATTAGTAGAAGAATTAAAGATATCTGGAACCTTCCTGCGGACGCGTTTTTTTATATTTTTTTATACAGGTGTGGATGTGCAAAAAATGCATTCGAAAATATCTGAAAACTAGAATTAACTTAGAACGGCTACCCTCAACAACTTCCTTTGCTGTAATTTTGAAATTATTTTCCAACTTTTGGACTGTATTATAGTTATATGGTCCATCATCATGATCCAGAGTTAAAACAATAATTAAAACAATGGAAATCTACCGGTTCTTCTCGACTAAAAGAAATCGGAATTCTAAAAATCGGCAGCAAAGGTTCTTGCATCTATGGCGGTTTTCTGGTTGATGTGTGTATGGTGAAATTATACTACTTATATTATTGTTATAGCTACGTTTATTCAGAAGATAAATAAATAGCGAGCAAGCTAGTACCGAAAGAGGAGAATGTTTCGGGGCGAGATGCGGGAATAGACTGATTCAAAAGCTTATTTCAAAAGCCGACGCCACGCTTGTCATAAACCATTGACCTACTCTGCAAGGAACTTAACAAGTGGCTATAATCACATAACTTATTGCCTGTAATAATCCCATTTTTACCCCTAAGAAACAGATGTGCCCTGGTTCTGAGTACTAGCTAATAAGTACCATATATTGTACAAGCATTTATACTTTCTAATATTTACAACACTTAAAACTAATACATGCAAAAATATCATTATGGCTGCCAATAGGCATCTAGTTTCTGTGACAAAGATGGAGTGATTATGATTTACTATTTAGAGGAAGGTAAAGCCATGGTATTATGCTATATTCTATATGCTATCTATCGAATGAACTGCGTGAAATTATTGAGGAGATGCGGCGTGGAGGAGTATCCAAAGTCAACGGATTTTGATTGTTGTAAAAAATCCATAACTGAGGTTTGTATTGGTTGAGCATCTCCTCTTTGATCTCTTGGATATGATCTATTTCTAAATCTGCGGATGAGTAATCTCTATTAATCAAATAAAGCAACAATAAGGAGGAACGGTTTACAAACCAAGGGAGCATTTTATTTTTCCAGTGGTTGGGAATGCTTTGAGAGTTCCATTGCATGTGTATGGTTAAAAAAATTTTACGTTGAATGATATAAATTTATTAGAACAATTGTGAATTCTGTGCTGCAGGCTATAAATTTATCAAAACTACCTCTTAGTATAGTTGGATATATAAATCGCACGGAAATGTTAAATAACATAGTGTTGCAGTGATACAACATTGATAAATTAATGGTAAGTAAACTAGCTTCATTGGAGTCATTAGTTGATTAAGTTTCCTGAAGCATCAAAACCACAAGCCGCTAATAGAAGAAATGAATCATTAAGATATTTACAGAATATGAATAAATATCTTATGAACAAAATGTAAAAGTTAATAATATTAAAAGGGTTTAAATCTTTGTTAAATTATGGACATTTGCTCTATATTATTCTGTAACATATAAGTCGGAAATTGAGAAAGGAACCACCAAGCCGCCAAGCGGCTATCAAAGTAGTTCCCGAATAGCAAAGCTATCACATAATCGGTCTAGGAAACAACTACTCCTCGGGCTAAAGCCCCGCCAGGTATTGAATTATACCCAGAAGCGATCCTCGACCCCTTTCTCGTGTTTCTGCACGATCAGATAAGGTTTCAAAAAATAAAACCCGCCACAGGTAGGATTCGACATTTGTCCCGGATCGGAACCGAACGACATACAGCTGTTTCGAACTTGTTAGTTCTCATCAGTGCCGTACACGGTACGCCGATTCAGGACAAATGCCGAATGAACTTTATGGCGTATACATCTTTATCGATACGATCTCTGTCTGTAACATATAAGTCGGAAATCGAGAAAGGAACCACCAAGCCGCCAAGCGGCTATCAAAGTAGTTCCCGAATAGCAAAGCTATTACATAATCGCTCTAGGAAACAACTACTCCTCGGGCTAAAGCCCCGCCAGGCATTGAATTATACCCAGAAGCGATCCTCGACCCCTTTCTCGTGTTTATGCACGATCAGATAAGGTTTCAAAAACTAAAACCCGCCACAGGTAGGATTCGACATTTGTCCCGGATCGGAACCGAACGACATACAGCTGTTTCGAACTTGTTAGTTCTCATCAGTGCCGAACACGGTACGCCGATTCAGGACAAATGCCGAATGAACTTTATGGCCTATACATCTTTATCGATACGATCTCTGTGAGTAACTTATAAGTCGGAAATCGAGAAAGGAACCACCAAGCTGCCAAGCGGCTATCAAAGTAGTTCCCGAATAGCAAAGCTATTACATAATCGCTCCAGGAAACAACTACTCCTCGGGCTAAAGCCCGATTAGACGGGGAAACGGTGTCAATAAAAACGACGGATTTAGTTCGTCAGAAAATGAAGTAAATTATAAAAATGATTTATTTAAATATATTTAAATTTGTAGTTTCAAATCAAACATTTGTATCGATTTTATACGTTTTGCCCACAATATCTAACGGAAGATAGAGGGGCATACAATACTATGTAAATATTTATTCTGGAAATGTTTCCCTGTTCATCTTATATATTACTTATATGAAGTAGGGGTTGAATACAAACGAATAATAGTCGGGTGCTTTTATAAATCGGACCTTGTACACTGTGAATTTTGGGGAACGATGTCAGTTATACGTACACCCTATGTGCTGTATGTATCAAATTAAGCATTATTTTGTTTATAAATTTGAATTTTATCCAAAAATAATCATTGATAACAAAACTGAAATGACAAATAATAATAATAATATAACAATTATGTATAAAATATAGTCTCATATTTTGATTGTTACGATTTGCCTATATAAATTTAAATAATATTGTCATTATTGTAATTGAGACTGCATTACTACACAGCTGTCGAGAGACTACTTGGGTGGTTCACTTGGAGTCATCCTTAACATAAAAAATAGATGACTATTTTTTTCTGGACTATTGTTATATTTTAATAATAATGACGAGTAAGCAAATCGCAATAATAGTGCGCCACCCCCTTGCTCATATCGACGGCACCTCTGGAGCATGCCTCTAGCTAGAGGCTTCGGATAAAAAAAAATTACCACGTTGTTCGCAAGGGTCGATTTACTGTCTTGATTTTGTCAAAATGCCGAAATTCGAACGAAAAGCATTTCCTACATCGACCTAAAAATTTTGTGACACACACACACGAAAACAGCCGTTTAGTAAATATAGAAGATATAAAGTCAAAATTAAATGATCAAACTGTGCTTGACGTTTATGTCATTATGGTGTATATTAAGATGACATAAATTGTCACTGAATATTTGAAATATCTGTCATATATATATTTTTTGCCTATAATTTACTAATAACGCAGTCGTAGGTGAGGGGAAAGAAGGAGAATTTGTAGGTCCTTATGGATTATGAAACAGAAACGAGAGAGGTAGCAGACTGATAGAATACTGTGAGAAGCACAAGATGGTAGTCGCGAGCACATTGTTCAAGAATCACGTTAGGAGGCGGTACACATAGAAAATGCCAGGAGGGACAGACAGGTATCAGATAGACTACATTCTGGTTAGGAAGAGATTTAGAAATCAAGTAAAAGACTGTAAGAGTTATCCAGGAGCAGATGTAGACAGCGACCACAACTTGGTAGTCATGAAAGCTAAATTAAAGTTCAAAAATCTGAAAACCCGGAAGGATAAGAAACGTATAAATGTAGACATATTGAGGGATCAGAATATGAAAGATAAGTTCCAGAAGAAAACAGATCAATTAATAAATAAGGCGAGTAAGGACGAAATCAAGAACGCAGAAGCTGAGTGGGAGGGTATCAAGAATAGTCTAGATTCCGCGGCTACGGACGTTTTAGGACACGATAAAAGGGAAGCTAGGAAGCCCTGGATAACGGAGGAAATCTTAAACTTAATGCAAAAGAGACGAGGCTACAAAAACAGACGAGACGAAGAAGGACTGAAAACTTATAAGTCAATAAAGTGGGAAATCATTAGAAAATATAGAAAAGCGCAAGAACAAGTAGGTAAGACCGATGAGGCTTACAAAATAATTAAGAGGAACTTCAGGGATATAGGAACAATAAGTAGAAACGTTAGGAGTCAATCGGGGGACATACTGATCGGAAGAGAGGAGAAAGCGGATAGATGGAAGCAGTACATAGGAAATTTATACGAGGGTCGGGAATTAGGACATATATAAGAGGAAGAATCTAGCATCGATAGGGGAGATGTAGGAAAACCTATATTGAGAGAGGAATTTGAAATAGCACTAAGGGGGCTAAAGAATAACAGAGCGCCGGGTGTAGATAAAATACAGGCGGAAATTTTGAAATGTGCGGGACAGAAAGTAATAAATAGGATGTTTGAACTAGTAAACTACATATACGAAACGGGTGAGATGCCGGAGGATTATAAGAGAAACATTATCGTTACTATACCGAAAAAGAGAGGAGCCGACAAATGCGAGAACTTTAGAACGATTAGCCTAACTTCCCACGCGTCAAAAATTTTAACTAGAATAGTGAACGAAATGGAGGCAGTGCTGACAGAGGAATACGGAATGAGGGTGAATAAAAACAAAACTAAAGTGTTAGTGTGCAGAGGGCGCGAGAGCAGAGCAAAAACGAAAGTACAAATTAATAATGAAAGATTGGAGGAAGTTAAAGACTTCACTTATTTAGGATGTAAAATAAATTGGGATGGAAGAAGCGATAAAGACATAAAACAAAGAATAGCGCAGGGTCGAGTAGCTTTTAACAAAAAGAAAGCACTTTTATGCTCGGGAGTAATAAACTTAGAAACAAGGAAGAGATTTTTGAAAACATATGTATGGAGCACGGCACTATACGGTTGCGAAACCTGGACGGTAGGGGAAGCAAGTAGGAAGAAATTAGAAGCTTTTGAGATGTAGTGTTACCGAAGAATGATGAAAATACCATGGACTGATAGGGTTAGAAACGAAGAAGTATTGGAGAAATTCGGCGAGAAAAGAAGTATGTGGAAAAACATAAGGATGAGAAGAGATAGAATGGTAGGCCACTTGCTGAGACATGAGGGAATAGTCCGCGATATTTTGGAGGCAGAAATAGAAGTGAAGAAAGGTAGAGGTAGGCCTAGATTAGACTACTGCTCACAAATAGTAAGGGATGTAGGTTGTAGCACAATTAGCGAAATGCGTAGGTTAGCACAAGATAGGAGAAGCTGGAGGTTAGCGTCCAACCAGTCTTAGGACTGATCACCTAATGATGATAATTTACTCCAAAGTTTTTCAAATACAACGATAACGCATATTAGGAGTTCTCTATTTACTAGTTGTAAGATAGGTGTTTGTAAGAAGAAATACGAAAAAAAAAAACAAATACGACTTTATTTCGACAAAATGTCCATTAACAATTTAACATTAGCTGGTATGCGTGTAAATACTTTGTACTGTTCAATGTACTTAATAGTTTGTAACATTCAATAATTTCCGGGCTGATATTTAGCATTTCGATTCGAATTTCTTCGGATCTCTTAAATGATTTCAAATTCTTTAAATTATTTGGCCCATTAAATAGAGCAGTGGCTAAAAAAAACCCACATATTTATCTCTATTGTTTGGATAAGAATTGCTAAAGTAAGAACTAAGTCAAAACGTAGAAATCTTAACTATCTACCTACCAGTAGTCAAATTTTCTTTAAAGAAAGTTCTTCTTTAGAGAAATCCTTATCAATTACTCCAACATATATATTAATTTTATCTTGACGCTGGCCACAGAATAAGGGTTGTTCCTTATTCTGTGCGCTGGCCAGGGGCGGTTGGTGTATAGGGGCTGCAGAGCTGCAGAACTGCCAAAAAATTAGATATTTGTATATTTTCGCGACAAAATAATTACTAAAATTTATTAACAAAATAATTTGGTTAGTTGGTGCAGCTAACCAAATTATTGCGTTAAAGTCGCATTCTGACCGTCGTCCTCTATTGAGTAGTAGACCAGATGAATTATCTGGGTCTCTACGCGAGTGCGTCGCGGTACATTGAACTGGGCCACACGAGGTAGTTTTCAGCACGGCTCGGCACACGCGTCCTCCCCCTCAACTCCTGCGACAATCCACACTTGGCGCTCGTAAATGCGCGAATTTACACGGTCAGTGAGCTGTATTTTTTCCAGCTAAGGCAACATCAGTGAATGTTTACTCCTTCCTACTCCTCGTACAGTAGGCGGCGTAAATCGTACCTATTTCGTATTTCGTGTTAATTTGAGATTTTAAATACTGTTTTGTGAATTTGTGTAGTGATTTATTGTACTAATTATTAATATTTATATACTGTGATAGTGACAATGGATTTAGTTTATAATTTAGTTCATGTGAAGCGATTTTTTAAATACTCTTATGAAGAAAAAATTGATTTAAAAAACAGTGGTAGGCCATTGCCCGATATTGTTATTGAGTCTGCAGGTGTTAGCCGCGGAAAAGCATATAAACGTCAATTTAATAGAGACATTTATTCGAAGAACAATTGGATTTGTGGGTGCAACAAAAAAATGCGTTATTTTGTTTTCCTTGTTTACTTTTTGGCGGTGATAAAGCATGGACGGAGGTAGGGGTGACAGATGTGTTGCACTTAACTGAAAAAATAAAAAAGCACAACTCCAAAAGCCATCTACATAATACAATGGAATTAGCTTTATTAGGAACAACTAATATTAAAGCGCAGCTAGATTCAGCTTATTGGATAAATGTGCAAAAGCATAATGATAATGTGACAAAAAAGAGATACGTTTTGTCAAAAATTATAAACTGCATAAAGTTTTGTGGGGCCTTTGAGCTGGCGCTGCGAGGACATGACGAAGCTGAAACCTCTCAAAACCCGGGGATATTTCGTGGTTTGATAAATTTTTCTGCTGAGCTTGATGTAACTTTAAGCGAGCATCTACAAAATGCTTCAGTATTTAAAGGAACGTCTAAAGAAATACAAAATGATCTGTATATTAAAAGTATGCCATGAAGAAATAATTAAAGAAATTAACAAACCTTCATTTTTGGCAGTTATGACAGACGAAACAACTGATGTATCTGTAAAAACTCAGTTAGTGGTAGTTTTAAGATATATTCTCGATGGTGAACCGATTGAACGTTTTTGGACATACCTGAAACCTACAAAATGTGACGCTGAAACTCTTTCGGAAAATATTTCAAGTGTTATAGACCCTCTAGTAGAAAATTTACCTTACAAGCCTTTTCTCTTAACCAAAGAATATGACGGCAAACATGAATGTTCTTCAGAAAGGTATTAAATTCCAAAAATTTTTCTTGTTAAAGTCTATATTTTTGTATAAACAGATTTTACATAAAAATTCTGAAGTATCAGGAAAACGCGTAACCTTGAAAATTTTCAAAATTTTCGCCTACGGCGCAATTTTTTGCGGCCCCTACAGCGCCAGTAGTTGAGATACGTTTGAAATTTGCACGCGGGCAGCCAATACCCTAGGATTGGCTCTGTGTAGAATACCCGTTTCATTTCATCAAAAGCCGCCACTGGCGCTGGCTATGTGGTTCTCGAGTCCACTAGAGCTTTCTTGAGACCAATATCTGCAACTATGACGACATACTGCTTCACTTAAGAAAGAAGTTGCTTCGTCAGAATAACACCAAACTTTAAAAAATTCAGTTGATTAAGAACTCAAGTATTCAACTCATGTACTAAATGTATTTTGTATGAACTTTTGGAACTTTTCTTATTTTAATAATTTTCCAACTGTAGAATTATCGACATCATTGTTTATATTCAATTGCCTTGTAAACGTATGACGATGTTCCTGTACTTCAAGTAATACACCATCTACAAATGTCACAAGCATTTTTATCTCTTATTGTAATAAATAAAAAAATAGAAATTTTATTTGTAAGATATCATCAAGGCTCGATATTCACATTATGGCAGCATTTGGGTGGCTGATATACTTTTGGAATTAATCAAATCTTTGTCAATTATTACTAGAGCTGCCCACTTGGATGCTACATCAGTGGCGGTCCGTATATAAGCGACTACGTATGTTATAATAATTTATGTAATATGTATTACTAACCCAGTTAGCATTAAAAATACGGAATAGCTCAGCTAAACATCTGCAATATTACGTATGCCTCTAAAGTCGTTTCCATGAACGATGTCTGATGCGGTGAAAACATATTTTTATATAAAGAAAAAGACCGTTCGACACCTTAAGATGTAAGATTTTTTTAGTATACCTTAAGATGTAACATTTGCATAATTAAAGTGGTCTCTAAATTTATTTAGTGGACACCTCAGCACTGTTACTTTTAATATTGTGAAATTTGGATATTCCTTTATTATGCTGTCAAATTTACACGAATATATCTCTCGTCATTTCAAGCATGTAACTATTATTTACAAAGAATCACATCATAGGGATAATAAAGTACTGTGTATTTTTTTATGGTACCCAGTAGTTCTGCGTAATTACTTTGGATGGTATTTAAATCAACTTCTTTTTTAATGTGCATTTATTTTTGCGCGGGGCTTGTTTTTTTAGCTAGTGCTTTATTCCTCCACCTAACCCTTGAACATTCACACGAATACACACAAACACAACCAGCTGACTGATGTGGGAATCGATTGGCATCGTTCCAGATCAATCCAGAAGCTCCTCTTCGAAGATCTGGTCTTGCCTATAAACATCCATATAGGTATCTCATACCTATAACTTTCACTTGATCATTTTAAAATTGTATCTGATTTTCTCTAATGGCAGCTGATTCTTTACGATTGAATTGTAAACTAATGACTTTGTTTTTTGGAAATTTTATAAAAAAATAATAAACCGCTGGCTGTCTCTTAACCATGTACCTACTCCGTTGCGTAAGAATTGACTGTGGAGGTTCTGGAATATTAGGACACTGCTCCCAAACGCACTGAAAATTTTCAGTGCGTTTGGGAGATTTGAAAAAAAAATCCTGTTGGTGTGTACTATTTATATTTTGGGCCTTATAATAAGAAAACATTAATTTGTCATTTGCTTGAAGAAAATTATTTTATCGTTTTTCAAAATATTCTCTTGTATTATCTATACACTTTTGTATGCATTCGAATCACTTGTCAAGGCATTTCTTCCATTCCGCTTGAGATATCTTCAAAACATGGTTTTTGAACGCATCAACGGCTTCTTCTGCCGACGAAAATCGTTGTCCACGCTAACGCCATCCCAAAATAAGTCATTGGGTGCTAATCAGGACTGTACGGCGGATGATTAATTAATTCGATTTTTGAAGTGTTCAAACATTCGGTTACTAGAGGAGATGAGAGCACACATTGTCATGATGGAGAATTATCCGACGGCGCTTGTTTGTTTTCCTTATTTCACCGAAGACTTCCGGCAAATAAATGGTTGTGTACCATTCAGAATTGACTGTTTTACGTTCCCCTAAAGGCACTGTTGCCACATGACTAGTTTTTCCCAAAAAACAGGCGACTATTTGTTTCGAAGTGCTTCGAGTGCGAACAACTTTTGTTGAATTTGGTTCATCTTGAAACGACCATATAATCGACTACTGTTTACTTTCCGGTTCATACGCAAATATCCATGATTTGTCACCTATTACAATGTTATGTACGTCTTTTGAAGCACTGCTTGTATTCTTGACTATGTATTTACCCCAATCGACAGGAGCATCTTTTTAGATTTTTTCAAATTATGTGGGATCCAACGATACCAAACCTTTTTTACAGCTAAATGATCGTACAATATATTATATATGCTAGTCGAACTATTGCTTAAGGTTGTCTCAGTCTCACAGTATGTCACATGACGATCTTGTATTATCAGTTTTTGCACAGCATCAATGTTTTCTGACACAACAACTGATTTTGGACGATCTGCACGACTTTCGTAGATGAACGAATGGCGGCTACGATTAAACTCGTTATACTAGCGTTTTACAGTAGCAAGGAATGGGGTTTTATCGCCAAAAGTGGAAGTAAGTTAATCGATGCACTTTTGTCTTGATAATCCACGTCGAAAGTCGTAATAAACCATATTACGAAAATTTTCACGAGTTAATTCCATTTTTTCGCTGAGGTACAATTTTCAAATTACTGTAAACAACACAAATTGCGCTTAAATGATAAAATGTTCTGAAGAAGGTTATGGTCAAAAATGTCAAAACTTTCCATTGGAAACGTCAGATGGCGTCTGATTATACTTGGTGTTGCCAAGGCTCAAAATATAAATAGTGCCCCTCGTATTATTAATGTATGTAGCGCCATCACTAAGAAATAATAACACTTCATGTGTTGAACGTTCAAATTTCTATAATGTAGTTAATATCAGATGCAGAATTGCGTTGGTAGTATATTTTTTATGTCATTATGGTGTATATCAAGACAACAGATAAATTATCACTGAAGTTCACGTCATACCTACATTTTTTCCCCTATAATTTACTCTAAAGTTTTCCGAGTACAACGATACCTTATATTAGGAGTTATCTATTTACCGGTTGTAAGATAGGTGTTTTTAAGAAAAAATACGAAAAAAACAAATACGATTTTATTTCGACAAAATGTCCTTCATTAACACATTTAACAATTAACATTAGCTGGTATGCGTCTAAACACTTTGTACTCTTCAATGTACTTAATACTTTGTAACATTCAATAATTTCCGGGCTGATATTTTCCATTTCGATTCGAATTCCTTCGAAACCCTCTTTCAGATCCTCTAAATTATTTAGCCTATTAAAATATATCTGTGATATTAAACAACCTCACATATTTATTCTCATTGTTTGGATAAGTACCTACTGCTAAAGCTGGAATTAAGTCGGAACGTAGAAATCTTAACTAAATATGCTGAATTGCGTTGGTAGTATATTTTTCAAATCTTTTACTGGTTACTTAGTGAATACGCAGACGATGGTCAAAGTGGATCAAGTGCACGAACTACAACGTTAGCCACAGAATATTGTCTAGAATTTGTGTTCTCATCCACGGCTAACCATACCTAATTCATTATTGTGCATGGTAAATTTCTTTACAACATAGGTACTTACTTCTATTTGACAATTTCCATTTAGAACAATATTTGTTTTAAAACTGACGAAATTGTTGTTATTCAGTATAAATAATGGCTAAATTCTTTTTTCAATATAAATAATAATAATAATACACGAACACGGCATACACATTAAATTGAAGATAAATTCGGTATAAGGTTAGCTACTTTTTCTTTAAATTTTAAATCAGAAAATTCCTATATAAACTTTTTGACATTTCGCAAACAGTCGCGTGTTACTACAAACTTTCAGAATATTTACGCTATACGAAAGTCACAGAGATGAGATAGATATATAAATATTTACACTGCCGAAATGAATAAAATAGCCAAATACGACGGCTAAGCTAAACCGAATTGTTTGTACCAACATCGAATCAATGCGAGCTAGCATGCGAGTTGGTCTAGTCAGTTACTGCAGTCCAGCTATTCGCACCGTATGACCGCCTCATACGAGTTACTGTCATGTGCGAGTCGGTCAGTAACTTGCATCCGAGTTACTTCAACATTTTTTGTTTTTACTCGCCCATCGCCTTCCCCCACCACCCACAACGTACCAACTCGCATGCGATTCGGACGCCAACTCGCACGATTTTGCGAAATATTGCGAAATTTGCACACAACTAAATTCACACTTGACTGCAGTCTCTCGGGAAATACCTACTTACCTATGTCATAGCAGCTACTCTCACCGTATGACCGGTCGAGGCCAGTCGAGCTATTGTCATGCGAGTACAAAGTGGCAGTTGCTGTCTATTGTCACGTCAGAAGCTCGTACTGTGTAATCAGGCCTTTACTCAAATCTAGGCGACGACACCTCAGTTGCCGCAGTTATCCGAGTGTAATATACTTTGTGATGCAGCGTTCAAGTGCACGTGTACAGCTATTATCATTACGTAGATTTTTGAAGAGTAGATACTGGTCACAGTGGATACTCTACGAGATGTCTCCAGTTCTATATACAGTTTATTTCTAAAGGTGACGCCGTTTCGAAAACGGTAATATTCCATTAAAGATGATGTGTTTTAACAATGCTAAGTTTTATATTAGGATCGGAATTTACAACCACTTATTTAAGTGTCATAGTAGACATGAAAAAGTAAATGAAATAAAAACAGTTAATATGTACTACTTTAGAAGTTCGACAATATGCAGGCGAAAGTAGATGCTTATTTAAGCATACCTCCATGAAACTACTACATTCTCGATGAAAGTAATCTCACCTATGATTTCGTACAGGAGCATACCTACCAATCTATTTATCTAATGATAGAATAAATATCCTTGAATTATAAATAGATCGTTTATTTGATACACAATATGTCATTACTGGTAAGTAATTACACATTCCGTTTATTTACCTTCAACTTGGAGTATAAACCACGGTTGTTATGAAGGGGCTACGTGGGCCTCGCGTTCGTCAGCTACTGTATTGTCATAGGATTTCGAGTGCTAAGCAAACAGACGCGCTTAGTGTATTTGCCAGGCTGTCAGGCACTAACCGGACCCGTCACCCTGATACTGGCTGCTGCATCAGCTCAAGACCGTTCGAATAAACGTTTGATTTGATATCACTTCATTGCATCACTAAACCTATATTAATTTTCATTGACCTTTAATAACCGTCATGATGATTTTTTTCTCTAACGTTGTTTCTTTTCTGTAACCTCTAAATATCTAAATTTCTACTCCACTGGAATGGCAGTTATTAACCTAACCTAACCTCTAAATATAATATCTAAATTTCTACTCCACTGGAATGGCAGTTATTACTGTATTTTCAGTGAAATGAGAATGGTGCTTCATTTGAAAGGATTTTTAACTCTTTATTCTAAAATAGGAATGGAAATATTAAAGTGTATTTGTATACATTTATATGAATTTTTTTTTCTTTGCTACATCTACTCGATTATGAATCTACTTATTTATATTATTTATTTTAACAATGAGTATTTCGGAATTTTAAAGAATTAAATTTTTAATGTCATTAGGATGTAATAATAAAACAAGAACACAAGAGTCATTGGAAATCTTCAATGGGATACTTAGATATTATTGAAGATTTCCTATACCCCTTGTGTACCGACGTATTTGTTATTCTACGATTATTAAAATAGAAGAATTTCATCAATTTGGAAATTTCGGAGTTGTTCCTTTTTTCTGGTAGGGAACACATTTTAGATGATGAAAATAAATTGGAAAGATATAAGAGCAAAGAGAGTAAATATTGAGGAGAATCTACATAAACCTACAAAATAACTTGTTGATGGCAATGAAATTAGTAAGATGTCTGCATGATTTCTTCTTTACAAGATGCATCTTGTAAAGAAGAAAAAAACATTCATATAAAATATGCTTGCCGAAGGACTTAAAACAGGAACGTTAAGAATATGTGAAAATGTAGACCTATTTTTAAAAATAATTTTCATCGTAAATTTTTAGAATTTCATTATAGTTACAATTATTGTGTTAATTTACATACCTAGATAAAGGTTTAGATTAGATAATGTAAAATATAAGTATCTACAGTTCATATTAAAGAAAATAAAATACAGTTGGCAATAAATTTAAATATGGGTGTAATTATCAGTAAATTCCTCGAAAACCATAAAATAATTTTATTTTCAATGCCATTAGTAGATATTATAACTCTGTGTAAGTTCGTAGTTTTTTCCTTTAGTAACATCCTTCCAAATATGATAACTAAATGGTTAATAACAACGTTTTCCTTATAAAATTTAATAATGTAGATATTAACTCAAATATATCAATGTAGATATAATATATTTGTTAAATACCATTTGTAAAACTGAAGTTCTTTAAACATAAAATACATTTTATTTATATAAGAAAACTTTATATCATGAGATCTAATAATTGAAAGTTTCCAGATTTCAATCGCCATTTGGAATATCGTCACAGAAATTAATTAAATCCTTATAATAAATGATACATCATTACCTGAGAATATAACGTATAATTTTTCATTTTCAGAAAATAATCCTTCATTTCTAATCGCAAACCAGTGATTTGCGATATACAATGAAGGTTTGCTACTAGTAATTTATAATCTGAAGTACCTACTAACTGATTTAATTAAAGAACATCACATAAAGATTGATTTAACTAAAACATCTTGTTGTTTACACTATTTATATTAAGTACATATTTAATAAGTAATGACAAACTTTGTAAATATGGGAGTATAATTAATTATCTAAAGTATATTAATGTTCGAAATTCAGGGCGTATAGACTTGCTGAAATCTACAACGCCATTGGTTAAACGACCATAAACTGCGGGAAGCACTCGTGCTGGTTTTAGTACAGATGCGTACTGTTACAAGTGCATTGTTTAAATACCGTAAATAGGTACAGTATCTTGTTGTTTAATTGTTGTGTTTTATGTAGATAGTTTCAGAGTACCTACTTTAAAAACAGTGTGTTGGCTCCTCACGCATACTCCATGCTTTTGATTTGATAATATGTGATTGATTGATAAATATATTGAAGTAATAATCTCTCCTCATTACGGTCCTGATAAGAAATGACATTCACGTGCTTCTGTATACAGTTACTGAACCTCGGATTTAAATCTACTATAGATGATAAGTCAAAATATACCTACATAGGTAGGTACTTGTATTACATGATAAATATATATGATCAAGGAATATATTAACTAGGTACATAATATAGCCCATATCTTAATATGTATTTGGTTAGAAGAACAATATTTATTTCGTAAAAAGGAAAAATATATTTTAATCATACTTAACATTCTTGCACAACAAATGTTGCATAAAATATAGTATAACAATAATAAATTAAATCGAATAAAATTAAAAAAAAATAATATGAATTATCGCATTTATATAGGTAATAATGTCTATGACCAAACATAAAGCTAAACTGATTTGCACTGAATTGCTTATATCTATATCGATTCAAATAAGTATATAAATTCTACGCGGTAGTATCTTGGCTATGACGGATTTACCTGAGTGTAACATTTCTGATACATCACTTAAGTACGACAGAAAAATTTAATTATTTGTAGGTACCTCTCTGATAATTGAAGGGTTTAGTTTAGATATCGTTAAATTTAATAAGTACATACTTTGATAGATGATTATATTATACAATGTTATTGTATGGCATTTTTCCTGTGACTGTTTAGAAAAGTAATTCGATATGTATTATAGTTTCCACATTACCTCACAGATAAAATATTTTCTTAAATGATAAACATTTCCTTCACTGATAGATAGAATTCAGCTTGTTTTCTGTGAAGAAAGTTTATTACCTACTTCTTAATAAATATTGTAAATTTATTAATATGTAGGTATCTAATTATCTTGTTAAGCTAGGATAACTGAATCAGCATATCAGATTACGTATGTATTTAGATTCAGAATCAAGCATAACAGTCTTGTATTTATATAGAGCGTTACAATATTAACTACGATTGTAATGGATATTACTTTAGGCAATATTGAAGATAAGTGTTTTAAAGCAATTTTTAATGCCCTGTCTGTGAATTCACATTCTATAAAGCTAATCAAATACGGGTAGACACTACATACCACACAGAGAGAAGAGTTTGTTTGAATCTACAATTTAAGTTTTTTTTAATAGATAAAAATACTTTATTCGGTTAAAGCAATATTCGTTCTTTGAATAAAAATTGATTTATTTGTTGTATAATGTATAAATAAATTATTTTTATTAAATGTAGGAATTAGGTTTTAAGAAACGTATTTTTAAGCTATCAACTAATATTTTACTAACATAAAGAAATTAAACCTATGTTTAAGTAACATGTATAAAGTAGGAGTGTTTGATTTGATATAATAAATAATTTTATTAATTGAAAAATTATTTCTTTGAAATTTGTTCGAAGAAACTAGTCTGTAGTTTTAATACATAGGTATTATTAAATATAATATTTTATTGACTCTATTGAATTTCTTTGATCCAAAAAACATTTAATTTGTTTGTAGGTATCAAATAGTTTCTATTTGATACAATATTGATTAATATTTATCTGTGCATAGAAATAATTTTTCTCAGTGTACGGAAAAAGTAGATTCGGTATTGTTTTTTAAGAGGACTTAATTCAGATTAAAACTATAGGTATTCATTTTCTTTTCTGTCTAACAAGTATTTATAGGATAATAAATTATCGGAATGTTTTCATTATAATTTTTGTTTGAAAACTTATGAACTTGGATTTTTAACTGAAACTGACAAATGATGTTGTGATGACTATTTCATATCTTACCTTCACCATAAAAAATAGTTTCCAGATTGATGGGTACTACTGCCGCATCAGCAAACATGGGTCATGGATTGAATACGGGTATGCCTGGCCTCGGAGCATGCGCTGTATCCGATTCCAAACCAATGCAGTTTCCACTGGCGCAGAGGAGGAAGAGGCGTGTCCTTTTCACGCAAGCACAGGTAAGCCAACTGCTGTCCATAAATTTTCCTCCCTTCCACCTTTTCCCTCTGACCTATCAAACTATGGACAGGAATAAAAGTTTAAATTAATACGTTGAGCAGCTTGCCGACGGCCCGCGAGCTGTCAAAAGTGACCAAGTAATGACTCTAGAAATTACATTAATCATCAAATATAATTTTAGTAGTGCAAAGTTTTTAGTTTTGGGGTGATAAAAACATGTTTTTACATTTCAGGTGTATGAACTAGAAAGGAGGTTTAAACAACAAAAATACCTCTCTGCTCCAGAAAGAGAACATTTGGCATCTTTAATTCATCTAACACCGACACAGGTAAGTGACTTCTTTGAATATATGTTTATGTGCATCGGTAGGTGTAGGTACAGATGGTATACCTATATATTTATTTCCGGTTCTTTCATACAGTGCGATGACAAACGATAGAGAAAAAAATATATTATTAAATTAATAAATCTATGTTACAGAGAGAAAAATAATTCTTTATTTAAAAAACCTTTGCCTCAAAAAAACTTCTTCCTCCATCAATGTGTCAATAAACTGTGTATTAAAAATGCAAACATATATCTCTACATTTAATATTATATAAAATTAGCAATTACTTTAGTCAATAAAATGTTATCGACAAAATACTTACATATTTTTAAAAACGAAATATATTCATTGGTTTAAAAATAAATACAATTACCTAGTTGACACAACAATCCATTTTCATTCGAATAAAAAATATTTCTTCAGTTGAATGAAGTAAGAGGAATAGAGTTTCTAAGATATAGGGGACGGACGGGCAAGAAGGATATGTTAATTTTAAAAATAAATAAAAAATATATGTCTTAATCATAATTCTTCTTAACTTTGTATTTATAATCTTTGGACATTTGCACATTAATAATTGAAATCAAAATTCAAAAAAAATATATCCTTCATTGATTAATATATGTTTTAATAAAATGGGCTATTATCCGTTTTGCCCGCCCATAGCGGGCAAAATGAATACATAGGTCGGGCAAAATGAATATCGGATACTAATCAAAGCAATCGTCACAAAAATATGATCCTCGACCAACAAGCTTCATGAGTCCACTCTCGACAAACTTCGCATTTTATCCAGTCTTCGATGGGCGGGTGATTGTATGCTTCTTTGCACACAGTGCAAAAATATGACTTCTGTTGCATAATGCTTGTTTTTAAGTTTTGTTTTGTATCTGTCATTTTCTTTTTTTTGCCGTTCGACGAGCCTGGAACTTCAAACAAATTTCTTTTTAGCTACTATAACAACCTGCTTTTGTTTTGGTGCCTTCTTTATTAAACTAGAAGCAGCGTTCAACGAAATTTTCTTTTTAGTTGCTGAAGCATCTTATTTCTGTTTTTGTGCCATTTTTATTGTTGTACTATTTATTGTTGTAATATTGTAGTCAATATTCCAGATTTTTGTTGTTTTCATCTTTGTATATTTCTTTTCTTTACTTCGACAGGTATGGGCCGGATTCCTTGCATAACCTTCATGTCTGATGCATTACTGGTTGTGTAATTTCTAAATTGTCATTCTCATTCTTAGTCAGCAATTTTCTCATTCTTATTTATATTGGAATTTTTCTCATTTTCATTCACAGAAGTATTTTGTTTATCAATTTAATTCATGGTAGTACTTTGTTCATTTTCATTTATGTTGGTATCGTTTGTATTTTGCTCATTTTCATTCACGGTAGTATTTTGAGCATCGTTTATATTGCGATTAGTGACATTTGTTTCTGATGTAATATTTGCAGCATTGTGCCTGTTGAATGGATGTATGCCACTAATTGCATTATATGATACAGCTCCTTTTAAATACTCTCCTGTAAGAAGTCTCGCAATGTTATACTGATTAATGATTCTGCCCGGGTGTTCCTTTTGGAAAGTGTTAACTTCGATTTCAAAGTATTTTTTTATTGGTCCGTAGACTGCAACATCTAATGGTTGTAATTTATGAGATGTGTGAGATGGAATAGATAAAAATATTACATTGTTTTTCGTTGCAAAATCAAGTGCTTCGTAACTTTTATGCAATTCATGGTTGTCTAATATCAACAATATCTTATAGTTTTCAGTGGGACGCACTTTTCCCACGAAAATTTTCAGCCAGTCTAAAAACTTTTGGGAGTTTACCCATCCACTATCAGTAGTGGTTGCTTCTGAACCAGGAAGAGCACCATCTAAAAGCCGTGGATTAAGCCTCTTTCTTTTAAAAATGAAAAACGGCAGGATGAATACTCCTGTGATACTGCAGCAACAAATTACTGTAGTTAAAACTCCTTTTTTATTGCTTGAAACAATCCCAACTTGTTTTTCCCATAGGTAGACAGGACTCTAGGTGGTTTAGTCGATGAAGTCCTCACCCCAGTCTCGCCCATGTTAAAGATCATATCAACTGCAATGTTATATTTTTCTATGACTTCTTCTAACAAAGAATAAAATCTATTTACAGCTTCTCGATTAAATCCTTTCACTCGAGCTACATAAGAGAGTTGGTTCCGGTGTTCTCAAAGTCAATGACGAAGCTTGAAATTTTTGAACCACCCTTTTTCAGCTATATTTCCAGAAAAAACTTCAGATTTTCCTTTCTCTCTAGCAAACTCTCCAGCTACTTGCAGAAATTCTGTTCATGTGAGGCCATAAAATAAAGAATCAATTTTTTGAACATATTTCAAAAGCTCTTCTTCTTCTTCCGCCGTGAAAACAGATTCAAAACGGCCTAATTTCTTTTTTGAGAAACCGCTTTTAATATGTCTATGTAACGTTGCGTAAGGTATACCATATATTTTACTCGCTTTTAATGTGGACATCTTTTTAGCTTCTTCCATAGCTTTTGCTAAGCTTTCTTCAGACCAGTTGGCTCGGTTGGTCTTTCTCTTATACTCATACACCATCTGCTATAGAGATAATTATTTGTTAATACAAACTTTTATATACACTTTGATCATTATTATTTGATCATTAACAGACTATGCATAAGAAGGGCAAAACGGATACTATCCATCTTACCCGATTTCGTTTTGCCCGTCTCGTACTTTAGTGACATAACCTAATATCCCACAAAAAGGTGAAACAAAAACTTAAGATGAATATGTTTGTTTGACGTCTATTTATATCAAACTTTACTAGAAATATCAAAATATGGATTGCTCTGAATATAATAAAATAAACACAAGGTACTTACGGTGGTTTTATCGTAATTTTTTTGAATAAATCAAATTTCCTTACACTAAACGCGTGGCTAGTAACCTATGTTACCGGACGAAATCTAACAGTAAGTGCATGTGTGTAAGGAGTCAAGCGACACTGGCTCTATTTCTTTCTATCGATGAAATATCGAACTAGAACAAATATTCTTTTTGTCCGCCCTCTCCGTCTTGCCCGTCCGTCCCCTATATTCTTCATTCAAATAATTTCTTTTCTTGGTGTATCTTTAACTAACTGATTAAATAACTCACCAAATATTTGTTTTCCAGACGAGTATTATTCACTATGAACAAATTAATTAGTCAACTATTGTCCATCTTTATAAGGATTTAAAAATTTATTAAACGAGTTGATTAATTAATTTTGATAAAAATTATTTTAATAAAAAAATAATTGAGTTACCTACTACCACAAAATAAATTTTAAAGAGGACTACACAGGACTGACTCTTTTACTTCGTTCGGGAAAAGAATATTCTTTATGGTAATACAAATGGACCTATTCGAGAAATTTACTTTTCCTAACTATGTGAATTATATTTTTTAATCCTTAATCAATAATTTTATTACGTATTTGTTTTAAATTAAAGAATTTTAAAATTAAACCATTTTTTTTAAATTAAAGAATATTTTTTCTGAAAAATAATTAATAAGAGCAATAAAATTCATAACATAATTCATGGCATTTGAACTCATGTACCTACCTACCCATAACTGCTATTGCATATAGTGCCCATATTATATTTTAGTTTTATATGTTTTCGAACCGTCTTACATTTAGGTAGATATTAGAAATATCTAGATACATTTAAATGAAAATAATGATTACCTATTGATTTGTTATTAAAAAGTTCCGCTACTAGGTACATGGTACAATGGTATGATGCTTTTGTCAGAATAAATGATAGGTATAAGAAATTGGTGTTTACCTGGTTGAAAAATGCAACTTGCCTATAAGTATAGACGTTAATAAGGTTCTGATGTAAAATAAGTATCTATACCTATACCATTTCAGTGTCATTTAATTAAGCAGACCTTTCAACTAAAACATTACCTACCTATTCCTTTTATAAAACAAATAAAAAAACATTACTTAGCTTAGTCATTTTAATAATACATGATGTTCTTGTATTTTTAATGATACATGATGTTCTTGTATCTACTGAGCGTTAAATATGTTCATACCAGATTTACATCTTAGTGAGGTATCTATATACAATGAGTCCGAAAAGTAATATGTAAATTCGATAAAATTGGTGCCTACCTACTCATATATTTTTTTAATATAAATTCAATAAAATAGGTAGATACTAATGTTTTTTTTAAATCCCTCGGACATGTCAAAAGATGTACAGCCCATCAAGAATAGGAACAAATCTGCGATATCGGACCACCCACGAGGTGCGCAGTAAATAGCCTGGTCTTTACTCAGTCGAATTGAGACCTTTGCAAAGTGAATATCGATGAACACAGAGTATATATGTTACGGCAAAAGTGCGAATTCGGTGAATGTGTAAGTAATTTGTCCGGTTAAAGTGAACATCATCCAAATCGAGTGGTAAGCAAGTGTGTACACCAAAACAGGCAAACGTCTACATTTGCCGGCGAATGTGTACATTTGCCATTATACGTACTCTTACCGAAACATATATACACAGAGTTCGATCTGGCCGCGCATAAAGTGCATCCTTTTCCCTCCAAATGCTGACTGAATCCACTATTATTGAGGATGCCATTGTGGGGTTCGAGTCTCAATGGAGATATTAGCACCTCACCCTGATATGGCTGTATTGGCCCTCATCTCTATGTGTAACATTCCTCTCCACAGTCTGGAGGTTTGAAAGACAGAAATCAACTTTTACGTTTTTAAAACTTCTATGATGGTGATTATATGAGCAATCTCAAATTTACATGAATGTTTAAAGAAAAGTTTGTATTATATTAAAGATCCTTGTATAGGTGACTAGGTAATTTGAGGTAATTTGTAATAAACTTAAATTATTTAAAAAAACCTGAAAGTGTACAAACTGATTCCTATCAACTGACACATTTCTGAAGACAATGAATAATGTCGAAAACGCTTTTACTCATTTTATTGATTTTTTTAGAATACGCCTTGAGTATTCTGCCCTGCAATAAAAAAACAACAGACCATCTAGGTAACTATTATGCAATGGTTATCAGAGGAAATGCTAGAGCGCAAGAAATTGCAAAACTGATTTTGGCTAATGAAAAATACTCATGACATGAAGTATTCACGAATACTTCATGTCATGAAGATAACATAAAAATACATATTAATAGTCTCTGAAAAGATACGTTGCTGATTGTTTTGCGTCCTATTTTACAACAGTAGATAGCAGTAATAAAATTAGTCAGAATTTCTCAGGTATAACATCTTCATTGTGTACTATTTATAATAAAACACACGCGTCTTTTATGTTACCTATAACATCAGATGATACAATAACTAACATTCATAATCTTAAATCAATAAATTTCTCAGGGGTTGATGGCCTCACTTTAATAAATTAAATTCCTAAATAAATGAATTCCTTAATCATGCTATAGAATATTCCTTAGTATACCTTAAAAATGTATCTATTAATTTTGGAATTTTCCTCTGTAGTGCCAGTTCTGAGTCTTATCTCTAAAATCATAGAGGAGAGTCTACATAGAAAGATTACTGATTATTTAAATAAACACAGTATTTTAACAGAGATTAAAATGGCTTCTGTGTAGGTCATTCGACTAAAACAGCTAGTATTCAGTTTACGCAGCATGTATACGATGAACTAGATAATGTGGGATTATTTTTTGACCTCAGTCGTGCATTTGATAGGATTGGAGCTGAATTTATATTCAAAAAAATGTATAAATTGGGATTCAGAGGAACTTTTCTTAATTGGATAAATTCATATATATATATATATATATATATATATATATATATATATATATATATATATATATATATATATATATATATATATATATATATACGTTATGTTACGGCTAAAGTCCGAATATTGGATAATATTAGAATTACCCGGATAATGTTAGAATTATCCAAATAACGACGCTTAGACAAAATACTATAATCGTTCATTCGCGTTCCGGAGTTGACAAGATGACTACTGATTTAGAAGTGGTACGTTCTTGTTTTAAAGAGTGATTTAACGAAATGCTCTGCGATTTAGTGTCGCGTAAAGACTCAAATTCTTGTTACATGAATTATGTCCAATATTGTGAGTTTTTGGAATAAAATAGCACAACAAGCAAAACCTAAATCGGCACTACAGTATCAACGATTAAAAAGGTTTGATGTTTGTGTGGTTGATGGTGCGGAGTGGAGAGACTCATATCTCCAGTGGCTGATGGCGAAACAAATATAAGGTAAAAAAACGAGGTCTTGTGAAAAACGAGGAGATCTTTTCGTGATACTGCACGAAATACACTTGGCAATTGGACACGGAGGAAAACATCGCATTCTTAAGGAAGTGGACAAGAAATATAAAAATATACCTCAGGAAGTTATCATATTTAAAACTTTGTATTGCATGTCAGAAACAAAAGAAATCCACCAAGAAGAGAATGGTTGTCAAACCCATGGTATTTTCGTAATAGTTCTTATTCTTATGTTAGAATAATTCTGCTTTTATGTTTGTTCAGAAAAATAAATTAGTTTTCCTCAGAATAATTATATTTTTATATTCTACTATGTACGAGCGAGATTGGTCGCGTTTGCACTTTCAATTAGTATCCTCTACGTGGTTTAGCCATTCCTCCTTGCCTAAACCTACAATTACCCGGATAAAGCAAGAAATTATTAAATCCTTCGCGTTTTATCCAGTCAGTTTGGATAATACGCGAGATATCTGGTTAGCTGTGTGTATATATATATATATATATATATATATATATATATATATATATATATATATATATATATATACAGCTATTTGCAAAAAATAGCAGTGCAGGAGAGTTTTAAAAGGAATAGAATATTAAAGATCAGACTGGTAGGAACTAACATGTCCTTTTACACAAGAGTGAATATCTGTTTCTGTGCTATATGAAGGAGTATAAACCAGTAATAAAGGAAACAAATCAAGTGGAAAATAATAATATAATGAGTAAAAGGTACACATTTCAGGCGGCAAAAAAATAGTAGTATTATAGAAAAAAATGAAATAATTAAAAACGGAATAATAAATAGTTAAATATACCCTAATGTCAATATGTTGTGTTATAGCTATTACTGCCTTACAGCGGCGAGGCATGCAATCAATTAGATTTTGACAGCGTTCTACGGGAACAGCGAACCATGCATTTCTTACCACTTCCCACAAATTCACCTTGGTAGTTAGATGTTTTTCAAAAACAGCCTTTTTTATATCTTTTTTATATCTGTCTATAGATTCTCTATGGGGTTGAGGTCTAGAAATGGGCTGGCCAGTCCAAAACCTCAACGTTATTGGCAGCAAACCATTCTCGAGCCATTTTACTGGTATGCTTGGGATCATTATCCTGCATAAAACGCCATTTCAAAGACATCTGTTCCTCCGCATAAGGCAACATAACATGCTGTAACATATTGACATAAGAATATTGATCCATTATACCTTTAATTCGATAAATAGGTCCTACGCCTCTATAAGAAAAACAATCCCATGCCATAATACTCGCACCACCATGTTTTATTGTATTTACAGTGTACTGTGGTCAGAATTCTGACTTTGGTGGTTTGTAAACATAAATTCGGCGTCCCGGCGAACCGTATAAAATAATTTTCGTTTCATCACTCCATAAGATGTTTCGCCATTTGGGCGTGGGCCACTCATCATGCTCTTTTGCAAATTTTAGTCGACGGGAAACATGTTTTGCTGTTAACTGTGGCACTTTGCGTGGGCTTCTACCCATTAGTTTTGCTTCCAACAATCGTCGTCTAATAGTCGAAGTGTTTACTGAAAGGCCAATTGTCGAAGATGTTGCAAAAGGATTCTTTCGTGCTGAACGTATTATTAGGTTATCTTGTTTCACTGTCGATTTTCGCTTGCGTTCTCGCATTTCTAGTCTTGCGATCATGATAAAGCATACCTAATCATTTTTGCAAAGCAGCCAAGTATATTTTGGATAAATTTATAGGTTTTTCTTTGGTGAATCGAATTTATTATCGTTTGTCGCTGCTCTTTTGTACAATGTCTGGCAAGATTCATTATTACTTCTAAAACCTAACACATTTATTAACTACATGTAGTTGGCCATACTTACAACAATTAGTACCTACCTTTTTAATGTAGATTGGTAAAACAGTCGATAATACATACCAATAAAATATTGATTCTTGCAGACACTGCTATTATTTTGCACAAGAGTGACATGGGGACTCTATACAATAAACAGTTGACTTTTCATAATCTTGCATTTGTCTGCAATAGTAATCTGCATTATCTTATTTACTGTATTTGTAATTACCTCTTCTCACTTTTAGATTTCACTTACCTACCTCAAGATGTATGACGAGAATTTGAAGTGTTTTCAATTATAAGTGCACTGCTATTTTTTTGCACACTACTGTATATATATATATATATATATATATATATATATATATATATATATATATATATATATATATATATATATATACTACAGAAGTAAAATTCCTAGGGATGATTGTAGATCATAAACTTGACTGGGATTATCAGATAAATAACGTATACTATATATAGCTTAATTTGGCTGTGAATATTTCAAAATAAACTCTTGATGCCATTTTCTTATTAAATATGTACCTACTATGCTTTAGAATATGCAGATATGTCACATAATATCTTACTATGGGGTAGACCCATCTCACTCATCTCAGTAAATAGAGTTTTTATTCTTCAAAAGCGGTTAGTGAGGATCAATCTTGATATACATTTTTGAGAGATGTGCAGCAATTATTTCATTGAGAACAATATTTTAACTTTACACTATATAACTTTACACTATATACTACTTATAACTAACGACTATTAGATATATCATGAATATAAAACACGTCGTAGTAAAATGTTAAACATCCCTCGACATAATAGTATTTTGTATGAAAACGCCTTAGGTGTCATATAGGTGTAAAAATATGTAATAAAATTTATGTTATTCAAGCAAAAACAGAAAAACTTCTTAAGAACCGACAAACAATTCATACTTGAATGTTTTTATTCAGAGAATATAATTTTAACTGAAAAAGGTTTTTTTGTTTATATTAACTCTTTTTTGTTTATAATTATTATAAATATATTAATTATTAATATATTTATTTTATGTATATAGTATCTATTTTATTGTTATTTTTATTTTGACGCCCACATTTGTTGTTTCTAACAGCTAAAGTGATAAATAGATATTATTGCTTTTATTATTAGTAGTTTGCGAAATATGGTTACGTAAAATAGGGTTATATAAGATGGTCGTTATATATATCACAACAGAAATTTTCAAACCTAATATTGATTTTACTTTTGTCCCTATGCATACATTCATCTCTCCTGTGCTGCCCCCTATTGACACTTTCGGTCTCATATTTAGTCCCGAATAATAACATAAGTAGTACAATGCATGAGTTAATGTCTCTTAAACTGAGATTATGGTAATTAACCGACGTTAAGCTTAAATGGACTGTATAAGCTTCTATCAGTTGTGATACTAATCCGTTGGGATAATATTTTCGTTGTTCAGCTTCTGTAGCTAGGTACATCATGTGGAAATATGAGATTTAAAATTAATTGTAAACTAAAGTATAATATTTTAATATAACGCGTGTTCTGCACGAGTAAAAGATTAAATAAATACATTTTAAATATTTGCTTGTAATTGTAGGTATAACTAATTATCATAAATTATAATTATAACAAATAAAATCCGTCTGCCAATCTGCCACACAGATTACTACCACCACTGTTTTCAAATTATTTACCCTATTATTTTTGGTAAAAGATATATTTCCATATATTTGCGAGATGTCTCCCAAAGCATTTACATCTTCTTTATATCTGCAAAAAAAACAGAAACGGATTCTATAGAGAGTTATATGGAGTATTATTTTCGCAGCTTCTCTAGTGAATCTCTAGTATATTTACATAATATCCTGCACTGTTAGTTTTATTTCTAAGTCTACATTTCTAAGAGATTATAGTAATATGATTTAAACATACTTCTATTACAAAATGTATTTATACATTGTACAATATACTAAATTTCCCCTAACTTCTGGCATACCCTGCACAATTTTTTGAATTTGTTGGTGCTAGATGCTGACACGGAGTCGGTTAAATGTAAAAATATAGTAACATAATTGACTTATTAACTATGTTGTATAATAACTAATAACAGTATTATTTACTAACGACTAATTTACGATATTTTTAAGAAACATAAATTCTATTAAATTTTCAAAAAACCGATAACTTACATAACAAGCGAAAGCCGACTGACTGAGGACACATCTGTTATCAGGTTATCACTGTCTTGTTCCGATTACGCGTCCTAGTAAAAATGATAAATTATCTACAGAACTTACCATTTTAATGCTAATTACCTATATAATCTACCAGTAGTGAAACTCTGTTTTCAACGAATATATTTCACTCTAATCCATATACTACACTATAATGAAGTAAAAGAAAATGGAATTATGTGGAAAACGGTACAAATAGGATATTGATGTTTATGCATGATATATTATGGAAAATAATTAAAAGAACTTCATGTAACATATGTTAGTATTTATATTGTTAAAATGTTTATTGGTCATTTAAAAAATATGCCGTTAAAGTTAAAAACTAAGTGGCATAAATTATGATGATTTATGCATTATGACGCCATAGCGGTAAAACTTCTCGTAAATTTTCGAAGACATAATAGCAGTCTAGAACTGATATTGGCAACATTTACATTTATAACTAGATAATAATTAAATTAAATAAAGAACCGCGAAGATGAAAGATGGTGATGTACGGAACGGAGATTCAATAAATATTTATATATGAACAGATAAAACATATACACTTAGGTAATAAATCAAAATAAATGTTAATAGTGCTAGTAAATGCACTTTTACCACTAAAATATTTGTTAAACTGTGTAGGGGGTATCATACAGCATAGAGATACATTTTCGCATATGTATAATTTATTATTCAATTATATCTTGAAAAACTCTGAAACACGTATTTTTTTTTAAATACGTGTTTAGTTTGACAAATCTTATTTTTTGAAAATTTATGTGTTTAAGTTATGATGTTATCATAGTATTTTTAAATCCTTCCCTTTAACAAAAATTAATTCTGTACTGCCGGACTGTCAATTTGGATTTAGACCCAATCATTCAACCACACAGCAAATTTTACACATCTATAAAATTGTCGCGTCAGGATTCTAGAATAAAAATCACACAACAGTAGCATTTTTGGACGTAGCACAAGCTTTTGATAAAGTATGGCTAAACGGCTTATTATTTAATCACCATAAACACGTCGGCATATCTCACAAACATTATCGCTTCATTTTCGGCAAACAGAACATTTTCTGTCAGAATAAACAGCTGTCTGTCAGATAAAAACCTATTAAAGCCGGAATACCCCAAGGCTCAATTTTGGGTCCTGTACTGTTTAATATATTCGTTCATGATATACCACTACCACCGACATCCACAATAGGAATGTACACAGATTATACTGCAATAATAACTCAAGATCAAGACATACCTACATATATCTGCAAATAAACTTCAAATTGCACTTAATATATTACAAGACTGGTTCACAAAATGGAAAATAAATTTAAATCCAACGAAATGTGAGGCAAAAATATTTACGCTAAGAAGACCACAAAACCCCAACAATATTTTTTATCAACAATGAACAACTAACGTAGAACCCTTCAGATAGTACAGTTATATATCTGGGTGTATACTTGGACAGACTCCTAACATGGAGTTATCATATTAACAAAAAATTAAACGAAGGTTATGCTCGATTGGGTATGCTTTATCCCGTTATCAACAAAAAATCCAAATTAAGGATTAAGTGTGCGACGCTGGTGTACAAATCAATTCTAAGACCTTTTGTAACGTACGGCTGTGTAATATGGGGAACCGCCAGCAAAACCAACATCAAAAAGGTACAAACATTTCAAAATAAGGTGCTACGGATTGCAGTGAATGCTCAGTAGTTTATAAGAAACAATCAAATTCACCGGGAACTTGACGTACCATACACTGAAGACTTTATAAAATCATGTGTAAAAATCTTTTTTTTTTTTAATATAAACGATTGTGCCAGTGCCAGAAATTTAAACCTAAGTGAATTTAAACCGTTTTTTTAGTTTATTATTATGTATCTTAATAATAAACTAAAAAAAACGGTTACCACAAGACGTTTTACTTTCCAAGTAGTGATTCTGAATAATAACGAATTATTTCTGTTAAGTTAAGCCAATGTTTTCTATTTACCCTTTATAAGTTAGGTGTTATATACCGCCAACCGAGGCTACTTAGGCATAGGTTTTCCTTGGTTTTACAAAAAATTAAGACGTTAATTCGAGTTCGCTATAGTTTATCAAACCAATAGAATCTTTGGCTTTAAAATATGTGAGAAATGGCGCCCCTTGGACCTCCAGTTTTTTTTTTATTTAAAAAGGTGTCAAAGTAACCTCTAGTCCGGGATTACTTTGACATAGCATTATTTATGAATAGAAGTCAAAGTTAAAAATAGTACGGGTTTATTTGACACTTTTTAACCAATAAATATATATGATTTCACGTTTTTATAATTATTTAAAGGGCAAAACATAACAAAAAAGTCTTTGAATAAGAAAAATTACATATTTATTTAAACAATTTCTTACTCATTAATAGGACTTTGGTTACAACCTTATAATCAGTCTTCTGTCAAAATCAGTCATTGCAAATAATTAACAGTTTTATTATTATTATTAACAATCTCTTAGAAATATTTAAACTTAATCAACGTTTACAAAAGTAAAAAATAAAATGTAGGAAATAGCCTGAATATTCACATCGCTCACACCCGTAAATAATTTTTTTAGACCCTCTGTTACAAATGCCACATACCCACTGTAGACAGGTGACGTACCCGTCTTTTATTGAATTATAGTGATTGTTATCACATTTGCAAATTGTGTACAGGTTAGCTTCGTTTCTATTTTTCTTCATCTCACTAAGTGGGATGTTTTCATCTTCAGATGAACTGGAACTGTCAAATTTTTTTCGCCTTGTGTCTTATTCTTTTCTTCTAAATTGGGTACATATTCAGCAGGCCGTTGGGAAAGTCCAGAAGTTGATGTAGTTGAGCTTCCTCTTCGTTTTACACAGAAATGGATGTCTCCTCGTTTAGCTCAGAAACTGCTCCCTCTTGATCTTGCCCAATAGTCGTTTCAGCTTGTGTTGCCTCAAAAGACTGTACTTTAACTTAATTGATTAATGAATCAATTGAATTCCTGGTCTGTGGAGGATTTGTTAACCTCTTCTGTGGCGCAATCTCTCTGAATTGTAGTCCCTCGTTTCTTTGAGGAATTAGAGTACCTAAGCTATTGTCGAGAACTCTTCCTGATTCTTGTGTCTGCTCCGACGGAATCTTTCGCAGCACAGCTTGAGGATCAAATGGATATAGTCCGCAATATCTGAAGGAGCGTTGAGAATTGTTTTTTAATTTGGGAATAATAGGATCTATTAACTTTTTCAATAACAATGGAAACTGCTCTTTTGGTATATATGGTTTATATTATATATGGTTTTGCCCTTTCTTCTAGATTCTTGCCTCCATTTATCAAGAACTTTTTTAGGCCATTGTTTTTTTCATGGGAGCGTATACCCCGACATCTAGGAGTATATGAGTTGAATTTGGTGCAAGAGTTGTGAAATAAATGTTATTGCTAGTGCAACTTTTAGGACTTCGGGACTACTACTGTTACTGACAAGTTGACTCTGTCAGGTACAATTTTTAAATATTGTAGTTAATAAATAAATCATTTTAGCACAGCAATTTACTTCGTTACGACAGACTTTCAAAAGAGAAAAAAATTTGTGAAAATGCTAAATTAAGTATTTCTTGAAATTCAAGAATATTCTCATATTTCTACCAGGAAACTGGGTTTAAATAATCATATCGACCATTCCACAGTTATAAAAATAGTTCCACCCTTATGAAGTAAATTTGGCACAAGAGTTTAATGAGGATAATATAGATCGTCACGATTTTGCGAAGGTAATATATTAATTGCGAAGATAATATAGATTATGTACGATATATCAGACTCCCAACTTTGTAAACCTTGTTGTTTTTTCTAACGAAGCGACATTTTCCTTCTCAAGAGAATTCTCATTGATTGTATTTGAGAGTCGCATGGTTTTAAGGCAAAGGAAAAATCTGGCTTATAATGATAAGAAGTCGTGTTAAGGTTCAATTTCTTTGAAGATAATTTGATGGTTGCTAGATATTTATGATTTCTACGTGACTTACAATTAGTCTAAAAATTTGGTCTCAACAAGATGGAAATCCTTTTCATTTTGGTGTTGATGTCCGGTCATTTCGTGACAATACATTCCCTAGCGGATAGATAGGTCGATGAGTATCACCTGAATGGTCACCACGTTTACTTGATTTCTAGGGTAACGCCACGTTTCTAGGGTACTTAAAATCGGGGGTTTATTTTAATAGGCCAAATAATTTAGAGGATCTGTGGCAACGACTTCTAATAAAAATGGAAAATATAAGCCCGGAACTTATTTAATGTTCAATACAGTGTGTTTACCTGTTGAATGTACAATACATATGTGCCGGCTAATGTTAGATAGTTATTGGAGGACAATTTCAATAACTTCGTAAAAATCGAATTTGCTTTATTTGTACCTACTCTTCTCAAAAAAATGTCTTCCATCTTATAAACGGTAAATAGGGAACCCCTAATACTGGGGTACTCTTATAAAAACTTTGTAGTTGAAATTTAAAATAGACCATAGATGCCGTCATAGTTCAAACATAAATTTAGAAAAATGTAAAATTTATAGGTCAGTAAAAATCTTTAGTCTCTTAAAAAAGTAAGATTAACGTGTTTCAGTTTTTCAAAAAATTATTTAATAACAAGATTATGAATGTTGTGCGAAACTTTATCACCACGCTGTATATAGTTTTTAGTTAGTACTGCATGTAATTTATTTTTTCTTAAATATTATTGCATGTACGTCTCACCAAATTTTTCTACCTGAATGAAATAATCCACTTAAATCCCAATGACCGTATACATTAATGTCACAATATTATTTGTTTCCGAATCATTAATTTCCGATGAAACTTCTGAATTATACTTACCATGCGCACTCAATCTATTTAACAAAGAACTTATCGTTTTACTAAATTGTCGCACATGATAGGGCAGTAAATGGGAACAACGCGTCAATTGGGTGGATATAAAGTATAAAAGGGTCTATCTCTTTATCCCAACACGGCTGGTATTTTGTGTATGTAGCAAATTGGGGCCCCGCAGGGCAGTCGTTTATTGCTTTACAATCAACCCTAAACACATTCGGTCCAGGGAGCTGTTCAGACGCCATGATAGAAAACCAACAGAAAACCGAATTTATCGCATCAACCACTATTTTAGTGTCTGCTATGGGTCTGCAGGGTGGATTAAACATATTTTCAAGTACTTATTGTATAAAAGTAAGCAGCTGCCATATTGCACCGAATAAAGTATAAAAAGTACAATGTACAAGATGAGTTTACAAGTAGAAATTTGACATTTTATATATATATATATATATATATATATATATATATATATATATATATATATATATATATATATATATATATATATAGGTATAGGGTTTGTTTATACGATAAATATTTTGTTATATTATTACTTGAAATAAACTCACATTTAAACTATTACTAAACAGTTCAAAATTAATATTTTGCAATATGAATATTATATGGTTATTGCTTCTTTCATATACAGATAATGTAAAATGTGGGTAAAAATTTAAGAGGTTCAAATTTCTAATTGAAATGAATTTTGATTCATTAATTTTCTTTTAACAGCGTATTTATTACATGTATATCATAACAATTTATAGAATATCACGTGAACATATTTTTGAGAAAACTATATTTTTTTTAGTGTTTACTGGATGGTGTTGACAGTTTGTTAAAATTTAATTTTTTTTGTTATTTTTTTTTAACTTCGGTACTTTTTTCAATATCTGTATTGTAGGCCTGATATTATATATAATTATTTTTTAATATAATTTACGTTTGTAATTGATTTGCAAGTTTCTACAGAATTTTCTTCTCTTATTTACAATACACAGTATTTTACATAAGTAAATATGACATATCAATATATGTATGTACTAAAAATAAGCTTTAATTTTATATAAAATATTAAAAATATAAGATAATAGCTTAGGCATATATATGTTTTTAAATATAAAAATAACACTTACTTATGTTATTAATGGTAAAAGCTGACATACCTACTTTTTTATTTATTTCTTCCCTTAATTTCAAGCCATCAAATGGAACATACACTACTTTATTTGAAAGATTACTAGTACATGTTTTGATGTGATGGAAAATATTCTTCTTTGGTGATGTGGAATATCATGATAGCGACTTCTACTTTGTTAACCAAATATTCTGCCATTCGCCGCTCGTTGTGTCTTTTTCATCCAAGAACACCGATGCAGCTCAGCCAAAAGAATGGTTTATATCCTGCGAAGTGAATGTCCGTCATAACTTTCTGGATTTAACAAATTTAAAAATTTTTGTAAGGAAAAGTTACAAGGAATTTTTACAAGAATGTCTCTTTCTACGGGCTGGACAGGATTCTTATTTTGTGAATGATTCAAGACAATATAAATTTTCATGTTCGTTAACAACAATGGTGAAATTTCATCACGGATAAAATTTTTTTAAATCAGATATTATGCTTGCTTTATTTATATTGCTCTAAAATAGTATTTTAGAGGCGTAATTTTATATAATTCGTCTTTTCATAATAACATTTTTCATTAAATATATTTGCTCAGGAGCTTCTTCTAAGAAAATTATGTTTTCTGTTGTAAATACTATATTCACGATTTTAGGGCGATATATTTTTTTTCGAAAACTCCTTTAATTTGAAATGTTAAGATTACGATTAATGAAACGGTGACCGCAGCATTAAATAGTCACATCACAGATTCGCAGGGGAACTGTCATTTTTAGATTTTTCCAGAAAATGTGCAAGCAAGACCTGTATCGATCTCCACCTTTTTAACATCATATCATTTTTTGAACAAATTGTAAGTTACGTGCAGTAAGTAGCCTAAACGCAGTGGTTTCCATATTCATTTGATCCATTTTTATTACAGTTTCTACTAAAAAGACCGCAAATAAAATTTCAGGGGATATCACAGGTTCAATTTTTCAGGAATTGATAATTTTAAAACTTTTGTTTGGTTATAAACTAGGTAGATTAATAGTTGTTAATTTATAGACCTATTTAGTATACTTTCTCTTTTATTTGTGCACACAAAAATTTTTACTAACCGCGAACTATAAGTCTCTTTTAAGGTTTTGAATGAACTCGATTTCCCAATCTGTATTCTCGACCTTAAAAGTTTAACTTATAGATCATGGTATATAATATTTACTTTACCTAGCAATAGTCGGAAACAATAAATCGAAATGTTTTTTTAATTATATGCATATGAATCTCATACTCAACAAGACCATTCTGATGAACGTATAGTCAATTATAATAATAATCGAAACCAAAAAAATTACAGATATTGGTCAGATGAAACCTTTAGAGGTAGTTTGTAACGTCAGAAGATACTTTCATGTAAATACATATTATCACCAAAAATGATCACAAACCAGAAGGTATATAGAGAATTTAACTAGCTATTCTAAAGTATTTACGAAAATAACTGCAAATAAATTACATTAATTTTGCCTAGAACAATTCCTCTGTACTAAATCGCAATTTTTTTAAAATACTGTAAAATGAAGTTTACTTTGGTTACCAACGGAATATTTAGAACCATTTCTTATGTAACGGCACATAATTAGGCTGTATTAGTGTGACGCACAAGTTTAAGTCAAATTTTGTAATTCTGTTTGCTCGATTTAGAAAACTTTTATACTATTTTGTGAACACTGTCAGTATTTGAAGATGTGAATGGTTGGTTCACTTTCCTTTTAATTTGAGCTACAAAAGATCAATTTATTCAGAATATTGTGAGTATATTTATATTTATTCTTCATTATATTGTGTCATTGCCACTATACTTTCATAATAAACTGTTATTATGTTTCTATTTACTTAAGTTGAAGTTAAGTTATTTATTTAAGTTGAAGTGAAAACAAATCTTAGTATTTTCATTCACTTATAAATAATTATAAATTATAACAGTAAGTATGAAGGTACTTTTTATAACCTGTGTGTATTCTTTGACTCTAACTTAAAATTACAGTTACGTTTTTGAAACTGATCGCCTCAGTACCTAAAGAATATACATAGAATACCTATACTGAATAAGTCATAGTCCTGTAACGGGTGATTATTTTTGTTATTTCAATAGTGCATGGTAAGTTCTTAAATATTTTTGATATTTGAGGTGCCTCAAGAAAAAAACAGTCGATTGGTGACAGGTAAATAGACTGCCTGTTTTCTTTGTATAGTCTAGCGTACAGGGAATATTTCATTTACTAATCGTAATGCATATTAAGTACAAACATGTCCAATTGAAGCTCAAAATTTACGTTAGACTTGAAAATAGCTTATACCTAGTATTTATTTCATCCTTTAATAAACCGAAATATAATTTTTAATTTCCATTTCTCCTGCCGACTATTCAAAATCAAAAGGAATTGAACCAACAAGTACTTTAATTTACTAAAATCATATCTAAATCAAAGACAATTCTTAACAAAAGTTAATGGATAAATTTCGAACTGTTTTCAAATTTAGTCGGGTGTGCCACAGGGAAGTATACTTAGCCCTCTTCTGTATGAACTGTCCTAATATCTAGAAATACAGATTCCAACATTAGAACACAATCTCATCTACGAATACTTGAGAAGTGGTTGGAAAAGTGGAAGATAACAGTAAATGTGTAATTTATTTCATCGCTATTTGGCAAATAAAAAATTTCAAAACATAACCTTGGCTTATTTTTATGGCTAGGCTCAGGTAGACTCTTCCGCTTGTCGGCAAGATAAGAGAGTTTTTTATTTGGCAAATAGCGATTAAATTATTAGTATCTAAAGCTCACAATAATAAAAAAAAAATATCCTGAAATTCTTCTCTGCCAGGACATTGTAACTCAAGTAAAAACCGTTAAATACCTAGGTCTCCACATAGACAGTAAACTTACCTGAAAGAAACACATATCGAAAAATAAAACAAAAATTGATTTAAAAATGGAAGAAATAAACTGGTCGATTGGACGAAAGGCCAAATTATCAATAGAAAATAAACTATTTGTATGTAAGACAATAATTGGACCCATTTGGACCTACGGAGTAGAATTCTGGGACTGTGCAACTAAATCACACATTAATATCATGCAAAGAGCGCATTAGAAAGTTCCTCGTACCATAATAGACGTATCCTGGTACATTTCAAACTACACATTACATACAGACTTGACAATCCCCGACGTAAAGTCATCAACGACCGAATCAGTAATCACCATCTAAAACTTGAAGCACATCTCAACCCCTTCCTGGAAACACATCCAGTTGAGAACCGAAGATTAACGACACGTATATCAACTCCATTGTGATTAGTATTTGTAATTTTATATTCTGTTGTAGTATTTTGATCATTAATCATTTTACATATGTCCTTTGTTTTATTTATTGATTTTTTTATTCATTGATTATAATTTCTCTATAACTTTCCTTTGCATTGTGGACATTAGTTTTGTTGTTCTTTCTTAGATAACCATTAGCTGACTGCTCATTCCGGTTGTTCTTTCTGTGTATTAAACTCTGTATAATACACTTTCCAGAAAAACCGCACATATATGGAGTCAAAGTATTCTGAAAGAATATAAAAATAACATTTCCCACAACGAATTTTTTACCACTGTTGTGGCTCTTTTGAGCGTTATTGCAATTTACCTTGCATTAAAATAGACAATTTTTTTCGATAAATAATAATCCTTGGGAAAGATAAATTCTTATATGTGGCTTGTGTTTACCCAGTACACCCCGTGTAAATAGATAAATTGATTGTTTCGACGTTACAAAGAGTACGACAGTTAGACATCAAGTTTTAATTTAATCATGAATATGGTTGTAATTAAATTGTAATTAATTGGCAAAGCGAGGATCCGTCGTGCCAGAGTCAAATATAACAAGGGTTCGTGGTTTGACGACAAATTTAAATTGTGTGATGACAAAATGCCATTCCGAAGTTGAACTGATTATTTCAGAAGTTTATTTGAATCAAATTTAATTTCTGAATAATTTACCTAATTAGCAATAAACATTATAATCCTATTTCGTTAAATATATTAATATATATCTATTAATTGGAAATTTTACATTGTAATGAAAAATTAAATAATTACTTGTAAATTATTTACATTCAGAAAACTGGATCGACAATATGATGACCTATTACCCATTTAATATTGTTATTATTATATTTTTTTACTATTATCATAGTAAAAAATTTAAGCCATAATATATATTTGTGAATTATCCAGTGGGGATTTTCATCGGATCAGTATCGACAATTATTCTGCACGTGTTTATCTTTTGATTTAAACTAAACGGATCTTCTACTTCTATATACATATGTATCACTTAAGAAACAAAAACATAATTAACGACAACTTAACGGATAATAATAATGTATTGTGAATAATTAAGTTTTACAAATAGAATATCGTTAATATGTTTAACAATTTTTATTTTTTAAATGGTATTTTCTCTCGAGTACATTTTCGCTACTATGGAATATATAGAAAAAATAACTGGTTGTAGATCTACGTTTAAAATTATTGAAAACGGCTCATAAATAAAGAAGTAAATGATGTTTTAAATAATTTCATGAATGTTGTCATTATTAAAGTAATATGAGATGGAATAATTATGAAAAATATTCGAAACTGAAAGATTGGTTCCCAAAAAAGAAAATTTAGTAATTTTAGATATATAAATACATAGTTAGTTGCAACGTCACCATATCGACCGTTTATAAAATATTGAGGTCCTTTTTGGATTCTGTGTTTCTAAATAAAATGTTCACCTCTCGATTTAATTTTTAACCTAAAAACAATGACCCGTCAAATTTATATACACATTAATACTAAAAAAGGCTGTATTGACAGGGTTTATAAAAGATTGAAGATTTAAAAAGTATGTCTAAACAAAATATTCAAATAGAATATTCTGATATATCCAGAAAAATTATAAAATGGTTAGAACGATCCTCTTGGATATCTCATCACTGGCAATATTTATATAATATGTAGGTGGTTAAATACGACAGTAAAATTAAATTGAATTGCTCTGGGCTGCTTGTACCTACATCCATTCAAATATTTCAAGTCTACACGATGAAATACCTACAACCGCTACAGCGAAGTTACCCGATGAAGCAAAATTAAACTAAATTATATAGGATTCAATGTGCAGCTCATCAAGAATAGGAACAAGTCTCAAAACTGCGATATCGGACCGCCTACGAGGTGCACAGTAAATAGCATGGTCTTTACACAGTCGAATTGAGACCTTTTCAGAGTGAATATAGATCAACATATATTGAATGTGAATGTTCGACCTTTTCCGCGCGTGCATCCTTTTCCCTCTGAAGTCTGCCTCACTCTTTCTTCTACGCATACCCAACGAATTTCATTAGACGACTTTTTCGTATTCTTGATGAGTTGTATCTATCTGTAGCTATGTTCATTCAAATATCTCAGGTGGTGAACATGGATGTAGGTCGTACTTACATCCATGGAGCTACCCCAGTGTAATACCACTACAGCAACCCGCAAACATTTTTAATAAAACTTTAAAGATTTTGGAAAATTATCGATACAAACGTCTATTATTTTACTATATAGACATTAATTAGATATTCATAAATAGTTCGTACATAATGTGACACTTTAGAAAACTTTCAAGTTCTAAGGAAAATATTCTGCAAGTAATTCTTGTTTTTTTTTCTAAATATTAAAAATGTTTTATACTAATCCACAAGCCGCAAGTTTCTACAATTTCATAGGAAAAAACTCAGATCAGCAGCAAATTATTCTAGTTTAAACTATTTGTGAACAATTCTTTGTTGCCTCATAAACACAACTTTGATGTTGGCATTTTAGAATTTATAACTGAATGGATATCTGAAAAGTCCTCAACTATGAATTTTAAAAGCATGTTTAAGGAATTACTGTCAACAATACTTATTTTATATCATAACCAACTTGCTAGCAACTATTTATAAAATCTACCTATTTAAATAATTAATATATATTTTCTTTAATAAGCCACTATCCACACAAGATTCACTATATTAGGTGTCGATGAGATCATCAGACCACCATTTTGTTGTAAATTGAAATATTATTTTTAAACTTAAAGCTCGCATATGACAAGTAAATAAGCTTATTTTGACATACATACATTATCAATACCACTTCTGGTTTCATCAGAAGTATCATCAAATTCTAATGGAACACTCTGTATATTTTAACACATTTTAATTCTGCATGAAATTTACTATACAGTAAATTTATTTTTGTTTGCATTTCCTTTAAATATAGTTAATAATAATAATTTTCTTTAAATATCCTTATTTAAATTTCTTATAAAAATTTAAATTAAATGCCCCTTGTATAGTGAAAAATTTCCAAATAGGCATTAGAAATTATAATATTGTTAATTTTTTATGTTTGGAGGAAATATTGGAAGTGGATATTTGTTATAATAAAATTATTAGAAAAAAACTAAAATTATTTTTTCCTGATTTTTTTGCCAATTACAACTTTTTTCCCTATAGGAATAGTTATAACTTAAATTTAAATTAGTGTAAATATAACGAATTTCTTTTTAAATGAATTGTAGAAAAAATTAATTTGTTTATTTGTAGTTTTAATGCGGAATGAAAAATAGGGGATACTATTTGAAAATAAAAATAACTATTCATGGGCAAAGTTCAGTAAAAATTATTCTGAATTTTCTTAAGTAATTTCATTATAATAAATATTTGCTTCAATATCAAAAATGAATCATATTATTATTTCCAATGCCTATTTGGAAAATTTTTCAAATCAGGATAAAGATCAGTCAATTGACAAAATCAAAGTAATCAAAATTTTCAATTATTAATAAATTCAAGTATTAATTTAGAGTTTTATAAAGAATTGAAATAAGTCAACTATATTTGGGATAAACCTCAACAATAATTTATGTATGTCGAAATAAACATTTTTACTTCCCAGGCAATTATCTCTTTATATATTGCACCGTATAAGTGTTTTTATTATCTATGTATCAGCAAATATAGAAAAGTAGGTTTTACAACACAAGTTAATAAAAATCATCCAGGTACCTTTTCTTCATCAACCAAATTTAATGAAAAACGAAAAATCATGATACAAAAAATAATTTTTTGTGAATTTCTCTTTAATTAAATTAGATTGATAACTCCTGTATATGCGCATAAGCGATTATCTACCACTTTAATCATTAAGACCATTACACTACAACGCGTATCTCTGAATATTTTTCTATATAGAATAAATATTGTCCGGCATATCTCATGGAGGATCTGCTGTCATCAATGTTATGTGCCTGCTGGTTTAGTGGTCTAATTCTAATAGAAATTCGAATCGTTAAGATTGAATGTGTGGGCGCAATGTGTACATGCCTCGATGCTTCCATTCATTACACACCAACTTATTACCATTACCATCAAGTGCAAGGGCTTTGTATGCCTGACCCTGCGGTTAGAGGGATCCTGTGCGTTATGATATTTTACTATAATTGGAAAAGAATTTACTCTTTGGGACCTCCTTTATTTACAGCGATAATAGGGATGTCTTTTGTATTTGTGTATCAATCAAGGAATTCACGGAATCATGCTATGTGATTTATTTCAAAGGAATAAGTATAAAGTATATATACGTTGAAAGGGGGTTATTATAAATATGTTTAGATGTCTTTACCTCCTTGTTTATTTAGTTTTTTTCTCTGAAAACTTTAGTTTAATGATAGAAGTAACTGATAAACATAACTTAACTAATGTACCAGGTTAAATGTGGTGATACCATCGCATTCGCCAAACTCATGTATTTTTTGACACTAAGTTTTGTTAGCTATATTTCTCCTGTATTGAAGTGGTAAATTATTATTGTTCTTTAAAGTTTTGTTTTAGTTTTGTTTTACAATTAGATTGATTCACCGCATAGCGGTAAATTAATCCAATTTAACTTCGTCAACTCTTTAACTCAAACCTCGGAAACTCAAAGCCATGTGAAAAAGTTGCGTTTAAATGGTTAATGAGAAAACCAAAAAGAAATTATTGTATATACTTTGAAAGCAATAATAATAATTTTAATTTTAGCAGTAAAAAATTACAGAAAAACACAATGGCACGAGGTAAAAGAAAACGGAAAGATTAATCGATAATTGCTCTATATTTAATTTAAAATGCCAAACATATTTTTTTGCAGGGCTGTAAATTCTAGTGAATCTTGAATCACCAGAAATTTAAATATCATTGATTACCATTGAATTTAAATACACTTGAGTTTTTGTGACATTGTAAACATACATCTAGTGGAATTCTCTTAATCAATAATGCCAATAGTGTCACATTAAATGTTGCTTTGTCTGAACAAGTTTATTTTTAAAATATAGGTTCAGTTCAATCAAAAATTTTATAAAGTGGATGACCTATGCCAATTTGGAAGTCTGATTTTGTATGGCTTAAAAGTCAAATTTTTGCCAGGTATCGATCGTACCAAATCTGGTGCATTGGTTCCTGTGTTTGAGTATTCACTACTAAGTATTTTTTTAATATTTAGTAAATTATTTAGTAATTGTGATTTATCAGATACGCTATACTTTTACCGGTTTACCGACACTATATTAAATTATATTATTAAGTAATTACTAAATTATTAATTAAATTATTAAATAATTTAATTAATAAATATATTAGTTAAATTAATAAAAAAGGTAAATTTTTTTGAGAGGGTTGGTAACCACTAAGCACTACAACCTTCAAATTTATCCTTATTTCGGCAACTATCAGATGATGAACAGCGGCAACAATAAATGGATAGAATTCGAATACATGTCAGGGTTGCTAAACGTCTTTCCGTTTGTATATTAACACAACTGAAAATACTTTTAACCCAAATTAATGTTCTGCCAAGAAAAAGCGGCAAGAATTGCATAATTTGAATTTACAACGCGTACAGATACTTTAGGGGTGTGATTTAATTTTAATAGATGTAAAATGATAGATTTTAGCAACGCTGTTATATGTGAATTATATGTAACTTACTTGGTTGAATTGAGTTAAATGAGACCAATATTGAAGGCACTGATAAATTTTTTTTATTATATTTCGCAAATAAAAAAAATCAGATGTATTGATTATTAAGTCACATCATATTAAACATCAAACGTCTATGCAGTGCTTTCGTAAAGGGATGAATAAATTCGTTAAAAGCATTCTGGAAAAAATTCTCAGACCCGTCAAATTTTATTTTTATATTTTTTTAAAAATAAATAAAATATAAGGTGATACGTATAAGCAATCCCCCCTTTTATTACGGCATATGAAGAGAACATTTTTTTACACACCCTGCGGTAATAACTACATTAGTGTGAGTATATATACCTAAGTTAGATAAAAAACAATTAATAAAAACAATTTTTAATTTCAAAATACTAAATTTAATGGCAGTGATTATTTAAAAAATCAATCAAAGTAAATGTTCATATTTTGCACAGTTGGCTGCCTGACACTAGCCCTAACTACTAGGTAATATTTTTTTTATTGCTGTCAGATAAAACCTTGTATGTGGTGCGGCATAATCGATGGAACATTTCTGGGCCCCTATTTCTTTCACGTGTACCGAACTGGTGCAAGATATTTAGAATTTCTTCGAGACGAGCTCATTTCTGCATTAATAACTTTATATTCAGATGTAGAGAGATTTTCAGAGAAATTATTTTTTCTTTTAACAAGATTGCGCACCTCCCTACTATGCAGCACCTATCCGCGCTTATTTAAATAAAATGTTCCCGAATCGTTGAATAAGGAGAAGGAGGTTTATTGTGTGGTCAGCCAGATTTCCAGATTTGACACCCCTAGGTTATTTTCTGTGGGTATACTTAAAAAGCAAAGTACACATTACTGAGCCGGAGAATTTAGAAGATTTAGTAGCAAGAATTCGTCACGAAATACAAGGTAGGCCTCTCGAAGTTATTAATGTTTATAAAGAAGAAAATTATTAATCGTCTTGGCTATTGTGAGATAGCCAACGGTGCACAATTTGTACATTTAATTTAGTTGATTTCTTAAATAATTATTACTATTAAATTTAGTTAACTTATTTTGTAATTACAAAATCGTTCTTCTTCATTTTTTTTTATCTAACTATTAACGCTAATGTAATTATTACAATAGCGTATGTAAAAATGTATATACTCTTTCATATTCCGTAATAAAAGGGGGGAGTAATTAAAAATATATCGATGATCTCATACCTCCTACACGAATCACCCTGTATGTAGTAATTATATTTTAAAAAATGCTGAACTAAAAATAAAATTTGATAAGTCCGAGAGTTTTTCCCAAAAATTATTGAATTTCTAATTTATTCATACTTTACAAAAAATGAAAGCATACTAAAAATTGCTGTTTGTTATCTGTACTATTAAGTTATTTTTAGTTCTCGTTTTAAATCTCTTTCAATTTATTTTAAATCTCTAAATTATGCGTCAAATTTCCTTGACGCTGTTTTTAATGTACCTACTATTAACGTCAGAAATATGGTTAAACATACACTATCACCAGATTACCGATATTCGTAGTTAAACATTTCTTAAACGGGTAATTCCAAATATATCTATGTAAAAGATCAATCAACAAACAAACTTTCTCTTAAACATCGGCAGCTGCGTTTCAAATAAATTTTTAGATTTGTTTTGTGTGCTTGTCAAGGATTTAGTTGCTTGGGTAAATATGGCCGAATATGAAGGAGTAAAGAAAAAGTGCATATAAAATGATCTACCCACACAAGTACGTGGATCACACGCATGGTAATAAGCTTGTGAGTGGTCAAGTTTCTTCACAAGGAGTAATTAATGTCTAAACACTTTTACGCTTCTACTTCAGGAACGTATGCTTCATCTACCTAATCAAGAAGTCTTCAAGTGTTGACATTCTCCTTTGCCACCGGATGCAATATGTGTTGCGTTAAAGTATTGAACAAATAGCAATAACTATTTTTTTTATCTGAAGTTGTCGCAAGGTCGGTCCGAAGTATATTTATGTAACTTATCGGTGGATAATATTTAATTGTTAGAATTAGTAATAATAAAATACTATTTGCCTATAATGATTTAAGATACTATTTTCTTTGTAATGTTATTTTTTTAAGAGAGTTTAGATTAACGGTACAAAAATATATAATTAAAAATATAGATAATACACGATTGTTAAATTTTAACAAATATATGGAAACAATTAAAGTACTTACATGTTTACACATTACAAAAATGGTTAAAATGTAAAACAGTTTATGACAAATAAATGATGATTTTAGATGTGGATAAATAAATATAAAAGAAACATATACATAAAATATTAATATTATTATAGTATTAATATTTTTATAATATTAATATTATAATTAATTTTATATTATAATATTAATATTTTCATTTATTTTATTGCATTGTTGTTTTGTTACATTTATTACAACATTTGTTCTTATCTAATTTGAAGACGTTGAGTTCAAATCTGTAGGTAGTTTTGCTTTAAAAGCTCTAGAATTTTTTACAATTCGACATTTTCATTTTCGCAAAATATGATGTTACTTATACATGATGATGGTAAGAAAATTAGTTTCGGAAAATAAAATACATACCTACATGCAGATAGGGTAGGTACAAACGATTATTACTTTAATTTAACGTATACATATTCTAACATTTCAATGTAAATGTGATAGATAGTGGGTGATTCGTAACAACTGATATAGATGCAAATTAGATACTCCTATTCGAGCAAAAATTTACGCTTGTAGCTCTTGCACCTGTAGACCTTCTCAGAGGAATCTCGTTTGATGCTCCAGAAGTAGTATGCCATCATATGCTTGCCACAGCGCCGTTGGTAGCGTTCTTCTATCGTTAAGAGGTCTCGATGGGAACGCTCCTCCTGTTCACTTACAGCGCCAAGGTTCACTGAGAAGTGATCAAGATGACTATACAGGAAATGGAGCTTGACACTCATATTGCAACTAAGATTTCAAAAATTCAACATCGTTGTAGTAACGAGAATAAATAGGTCCATACTAGGTATCTATTTACACACATGCACTTTTAAACATGTAAATACAGACTATTTGCCCATAAACACGCAGAAACCTGCTTAAAGACGGATCACGTCTCAGAAGCTCGTGTTGAAAAAAAGTGGGATACCAATAGAGTTTCTTTTTTATGAAACTATTTCACATTTAAGATTGTTCAAAAAGTATGCTAATATATAAATGACGCATTGCTAATAGAACCTACACACCTTCCATTTATCTGCGCAGTTTATCACGTGTGACGTCATGTCTGAGCAAGAAATTGTGTGAACTGGGCAGTTTAGACTGATATTTACGTAGATGAAAAATTTGTGCATTTGGACGCTCTTTTGCAACTATAGTCTGTGCAGTTTATGCAGTTTATCGTACAGTTTGTTCAGTTGATGTCCAGTTTATTTACAAGATGATCATGGGTTAAAAAGAGATGCGCTTTTGGCATTTATTAACGGCTACCAGTCTCTTGTCGAGCTCTGGGATACTGAATGCTCTTCATATTTCAACCGTGTACCAATCTTTACACCAACGTTCACGGAGTTTTTTTTTCTCCTTCCTTTTCTAGCAACACAGCTGTAATAATACAACAAATCGCGGCACTCCTTTTTCGGTCACCCATTCAACTTTATTTATTTTTAAAACTTTTTGAACCAAACCTATCGAAAGTGAGGAGAGAACTGACGAAAAATCGGACGGAACTGAGACGAAAACTGAACGTAGCTTCCACACCTTGAGTTCAGATAAATGTACAGATTTTCACACAGTTATTTACTACCGATAACTGCGCAGATAAACGGAAGGTGTGTAGGCCCCTTAAGGTTACAATATTTTGCACAAAATTACCAGAAGTTATAGGATAGTTGGTGGACCATAGGGTTATATTAATCATATCATACGCTATATATTTATCATATATATTATATATGATAAATATATAGCGTTATATTAATCATATCATACTATATTAATCATATCATACGCTATATATTTAACAATAAATTGCCTGGAAATCAGAGCATGTAGCAAACAATTTCAGATTTGAAATTAGCGTTGAAAATATTACTAAAGCAATTAAAGAAAAAACTCTTGCAACACCCAATTACAAAGAAATTGTGCCCCAGTGTAATCTATAAGATATAAAATTTCAAACGTTTATCGACACTGATACGGATGTCCAGTTGCCCATTACAACATATTTAAATTATCTGACAGATACTCAGCATAATGGATTCTCAGATACATCTTATGAATTAAAATAAATAATCATTTTACTATGTAACAGAGAAAGACAGATGAATAAGTAAAATCAAGAGAGTCAGGAGTCAGACAGGATGTATTAAATGTGAAATTATATTTGATGCTTCCAAAAAATTTAGTCGCAAGAATAAATGGTAGAATTATGAAAAAAGAATAATAGTAATATTCTAATTATGGAAAGGCACAACTTTACTATGAACAAATATATTTTTGTAAATACTATTCATAATAAGAAAATTGTCTTTTTACCGTCTATCCAAATCTATACAACAATATTATATGTATTTAAAATAACAGAACTGGTAATATTTCCGAAAAACCCGGGAGCGAAATTCACTTGCTGTACAATTCAAAACGTGCCAATTCAAAATTGAATATCGACGTGAATTTATAATTGCAAATCGACATCTTTCTTTTGCAAGAAACCCTCGGATCGTTTCTATCAAGAACGAGTTATTAGAAAGATGTGTGAAATTTGCTTATTTCATCGTGAATTAATTGTACTTTTGTACTGTCTTAATTGAGTTGTCAAGGATATCATACAAATTCATAGTAAAAATGAAAAAGTGTTATGTATATTATTATTAACCGCCAAATATATGTAAGTACTTTTACAGTTCATCTCGTATTAGGGATGTGAAACATATAATCAGTAGTAACGTGTTTTTTGGTATATATCTGGAGGTCTTAAGAAACTTTAGTATTAGCTTTCGTGTCATATTTACTTTTTTCGGGGAAAATATATATATAGAAATTAGACATGCCTCTATTAAATTAAATTTAGGGATTAAAGATCGTTGATAAACTAAAATAACATCTTTTGTGACATTTTGAAATTGTTTTGTTTTTTTAGGCACTGCCTCACGTTGGATTTTTGTTGTTACAGGTGAAAATATGGTTTCAAAATCACAGGTACAAGTGCAAGAGACAAGCCAAAGAAAAGGCGATGGCTGAACAGAACCAGCACAATCAGGTAAGCGGTCCCCATAGGCGGAGATTAGTATTAATTTAAAATGTAATACAGTTGTAATTAAATTTCTTTCTATGGTACAGTAGAGCTAATCACCCTAATAGTGGATGTTGCTCTACACAAAACAAATAATAAATAAGAATAATTATATGTAAAAAATAAATATATGTAAAATTATATGTAAAAAGTATATATAAGTATGTTTAATTTGGATATTTCTTAAAAACATAATATTGCAGGGCTGACAGTTATATAAAGCATTTTTCTAATTTTTATTGATATAAATTTACTTTACTGTGTTGCTGCCTGCTAGTGGAAATGAAATTTCACTTACACCCTTATAAATGAAATCGTCCATTTAAAAACTTCTACAAATAATTTTTGAAACTAATCTATTTTTTTATTATATTAATATAATATTATGACTTTTTATTAAACGAATATATATGATTTAAAAATTTCGAGATCATTGTAAACAATTTTGGATTAGTAATATTTATTAGACAATAATTGACGTCGTCGTCGTCGTCGTCGTCGGAATTTATTCCTGTTAGCACGATAACTCAACTAAATCGTGTCGGATCGATCGGGTATCGACTGATTCTGATTAGGAACATCTACCAGACGACATCTATTGATTTTGAGGTGGATAGGGCACACCCCACCCTGCCCATCGGTCATAAGAAAGCACGATGGTGGACTATTTGAAAATAGTAAAACTATCGCATAAGACACATATTCTGCATTTATGGTTGGTTTATTTTTTCTCGGCCACTAAATTTCGAGATAAATATGTTCTAGGTGCGGAAAAGTCGGTTTTAAGGTTTTAAAACTTTATTTTATTATGTTTTACATATGTTTACTCTTATGAGTATTAACTTATAAGTGTGATATATACATAGATACAATTTACGTATGATATGTACATAATACCACGTTATTTTTTTTATTTTCGTTATTGAAAATAACTCCTCAATGGCTGTATTTTCAATAATCATAATTAAAGAGTACATATATATTATCATATTATATCATATGTATATCGATGTGTTTTGTAGTATGTATTTGAGTATTTAAGCCACTTAATCACTGTATTTTGAAACTAAAATACTGCTACTTGTTGGTCGAAACGAATGGACGATAAATGTTTGATCTTAACAATTAATAAAATGGAGCAAAAATGCCAATTGCTTTTATCACCTCATTGGTTTTCTCAGAAATGCACTCATGTTGGTATGATCTGTGTCGACCATGATATATGGTTATATCATTCGTCGTGGTTTTTGATTAACTGTATTTCCTTATGACTATTGACTTTTAAGCCACATCCTCTATTCAAACTCAGCAAACTCTTTGGTCTTTCTACAAATCTACTTCCCCGTGTTCCTTCTCCAGGTATTATTGAGACGGTTTGCACCTTCTCTTTTAAAATTGCCCTTGTTTATCACGTTTTTCAAAACACTGACTTAATGGTCCATAAAACACCAAAACACTATACACCACATTCGACGCGCGTTTCGCCCACAAAGTTGCCATCATCTGGAGATGATTAAAACTATAATGGGTAAGCTTTTTGTAAAGTCCATATGTTTGTAATTCCAGCATACTTCGTTTACTATACATATACGTGATTTCTAGTTCTAGCCATTATTGTTCCATTTGTTTTATTTTGTTTATGTGAATAAAGTTTGGAAACATTGATCGACTTTTGTAGGCTTTTAGAAACCAAATATCTGCTCCTATTAATCTAATCTTAGCACTAACTTTATGATAGAGTTTCAGTTCCGTTCACCGTGAAGCCATCTTAATACTGGATTAGGTTGGAACCTTTGGAGTGAAGATAACACTGACTTAGTTTTCCACAAAACACCAAAACACTACATACTACACTCGACGCGCGTTTCGCCAACAAACTTGGCATTATCTAAAGATGATGCCAACTCAACTCAACAATTTTAATCTTCTCCAGATAATGCCAACTTTGTTGACGAAACGCGTGTTAAGTGTAGTGTATAGTATTTTGGTGTTTTGTGGAAAACTAAGTCAGTGTTATCTTCACACCAAAGGTTACAACTTACTACAGTAATACGATTTTCAAATCCACAAATCTATCTAAAATCTAAATTATTTTTAAGTGATACCTAATCTTCAAAAAATCGGCAGCAGGAGTGAGTGTATCTTGAATTAAAATGACACTTCAAATAAATGAATAAATAAAACCCTCTTTTGCAGCACATTTATTGTGCACTTTGTGTCAATAATCGAAACTATAGCAATAACAGATAGTGACAATGATTCTTTAGTAGTCATGTCTTTTGTTTTGCAGTCAAGGTGTACTTTGTTATATTACAAGTAACGGTCATGAAGACAATGGTTTTACCAAAATATAAACCAAGAAAGAAGTATTGTAAGTATTGTGTCATAAAACTGTTGTTCATTGCATGGAGTATTTAAATGCAAGACACTTGACTTACATACAGTGACTTCTTTATATAATTAATCCCCTTTCTAATTGCTACTGTATTAAAGTTAAAATACATATTAATTGTTAAAACATATTAATTAGAATCACTAAACAATATATCATGAAATAAATACACATATACATTTTTTACTCTGAATCTTTACTTTGAACTTACAATTCAAAATTGTAAGTATGTATTATACGAATAAAATTATCTTGGGGATTTCTGCACATCGAATATTAAACTTTATAGAGACATGTTAAATCACTATAATAGTATTGCACATGTTAAATCGGTATTTGTTATTATATATTGTGGTTAATATTAATTTCATTACATACATTTTAATGGCGATACAAATAAATAAATACAAAAAAATAGTATACATAGGTACTACTTATTATACATAGGTACTACATAATTTTTAAAATTCCTCCTGTCATATTATTTTTCAATTATTTTATTTCCATCAGTTAAGACCACTATTTCATTTATAAGAACTATACTCATTGTGTTAAATAACTGCAGTTTTTCTTATTAATAATACGTGTGTAAAACTACGCCACTGTCGATGACTAGCTATGTCTTCATTCACCTACCTCACCAATATTTTTAATCCCCAACAATAACAAAACGTCCTTTCACCGTTAACAAAGGAAGTTATTGTAGCGAAATTTATTCACACTTAACATAAGACCTTAATCTTATTTTACTTTTTTTTTTTAGTATTGAGTTACTGAATTCATTCATTTCATTCAGGTTTCTCTTTATAATTCGATTGTATGCTTATTAATCTAATTACTGAAACAGTTATAGAACATCCAGGCTTTTCTATTTCCACGGTAACCAAGGGCGGATTTATGCACACAATATTTTCATTAATATTTTTACTTTCATCAAACTTTTACACTAAGAACAAGATGTAGCCATTTATGCACTAACGTATGCATTAATTAACTTTTTCGTTAATTAATGCATACCCATATGTTCAAATACATTGAAAATAACACAAATTATAACTATTATTTGTGGTTTGTAATTTATTTCTACAATCGACATTTCACCAAAAACATTCTCTACTTTCATTTATATTGATTGATCAATTCTTAATGAAAGTATAAAATTAATTTAAGTTGCAGAAAAGGAAACATTTATATACTCACATTTACCTTTCTTAATGAGTTTAAAATTAATGAAAATGAAAGTGTGATCTGTTCAATAATAATGAATGTTCAATAATTTCCAGGTTGATACTTTTCTTTTCGAATTCGCTGCTTCAGATCTTCTAAATTATTTAACGTATTAAAATCGACTAGGAATTTTAAGTAGCCTCACATGAAGATATTTATCCTCGTTGTTTGGATGAAGGCCAACTAAAGTTGAAACTACGCCCAAAAGGAAAACTGCTGCAGAACCAAGTTCACATTTGTTCAAGGAAGTAATGCCCTAAATGATGACTTTCTATCATCATTCCAGCCCATATATTTACTTTCTTTTAATTGTGGCTCTGGGATGCTTAAATTTAATGAGGAGTTCCTTGATCCCAAAATCTGTAGTTATGATGATGTTCCATTCAAGGAGAAATTTGCTTCGCCAGAAAAAATAACAAGCTTTGAAAAGTTGGGATTTTCGTTAGGTATATTAAAATTATATACGACGATCTTTATAATCCGTATTCGACTCTTATACTAAATGTACTTTATAAGGGTAGAATTTTTTGCAAGACGTTTCCAATTTGTGAGTTTCCAGTTTCCCAGTGTAATGGTGTTCTTGAACTTCAAGCAATACATTCAATTTTCATTGACTTGATAAACATACTTTACATTATCAGTTTCCAAAAGTTGTTTAACTAATCTACTTACTGTTAATCTTAAAATAAATAGGTGGTCTATCAATATGTCTTTTATAAGCCGTATTTTTTACAAGCTTAACAGTTTTCTTTAAACTGATAAGCTGTAACGTGATCTTAATCCGTCACAATAACGTAATCATAATTAACACTTACATTATTTTTCGTTTAATTAAGTGAGCCATTTTTGTGTAAACTTTATTATTGCTTATTAAATACAATCTTTAAAAACTGTGCCTGACAAAGTTTACTTGACAGTAACAGGTTAATTAACTAGTCTAGTGTACTGCTATTTTTTCAATAGTTTCTGTTTAGAATAATTTTTGTTACTTTTTGTGTTTATAAGCAAAACATGTTTTATAGACATTAATTTAGACACTAATATAGACATTGCCCTAATGTAACAGTATCTAAGTTGCTGCAACTGAGACCGGAACTACGAATGGGCAATTATTACCTGATTTGTATTAAATATACGATATTACAGTCAAAATTACCTTAAACCAAAACATTAACAGCAGTTGTTATATAGTTCTTCTGACTTTATTGGAATCGTATAGTTTTATTATTTCTAAGTAATCTTTGAAATATAATGAATGGTACCGTCACCAATGGCATTGTCAAATTACTTTTAAAGTTATTAGAACAATAAAGTAGTGCATAGTAGTACATAACACCGTGAGGTGTTATGTACTAATGATGTTTTCGATTGGAGTACATGGATTACACTCGGTGCGACCTGACATTGAGTGTAATTAACGTATTCTATTGGCATTTGCAGCTCAACATTTATGCTCATAAAAGTTATGCTCATTGAATTAATGGATTGGTATATTTGATCGCATTAAGTGCGAACAAGTGCGAAATTGTTACACAGTCTCAGGAGACTTTGCGATATGCGAATGCATGTTTATCACTTTATCAGCATATGTGTTGTCAAACATCAATATTAGATCATATTGGTGTTTGTACATCAATACACAATACAATTTATTAATGTTTTGATTGGAGTATCCAGCAAAATGCATGATTCTCGTGTTTTCATGTATTTATTTATAAATAAGTAACGATATTTCAATTAAGTGTGAGCAGAGACTTCATTTACTTGATGTTGCATACCCATTGTCCTAATATTTAATAACTGTATACAGCAAGTATGAAAATATTACACAAGGAGAAGAAACTTCTAATAAAATACTCTCAGTAACAAAAGTTGTAATAGAAAATACATTTGGATTGGTAACAAATATATTTAGATAATTAATTTGTTTAGACTTTCATGACGTATGAAACACACAACTTGTGCATTGATAACAATGATTTATGGGAAGAAGTGGACAATGACTCCACAGTTATGGCCCCATTGATAAATTAATCAAGAGATCAAATTCATCGATTAAGAGAGGAAAAAATAAATTATATTTTTGCTCTTTTAAGCCATCAATAACATATATTTTGAAAAAACCATTACTGGGTATTAGACATGTTTATACTTATTAGAGCTTAAAACACCTGATGATTGTAAATTTTGGTCTAAGAGTATCTATACCAGTTTTTAAATGGATGCATACAATCGTGATTAAAGTTTATTTAGTAATGATATTATACAACATAATTATAGTGTTTTATTTGAATATTAACAAACAATATAGTGTTTATTAAGACGTTCTGCCTTTAAAATTAATAGGGTCAAACTACTGATTTATATACAATATACTATTTATATTCTACCTTTAAGTAAAAGTAGAATACCTCTTTAAGGTTTCAAGATAAACCTGTAATAGAAAAGAATTATTGTTAATCATACAGTACAGTTTTTTAGTATCATTTTAACTAAAATTTATACATTACGTATAATCAACCTGAAAATCTTGTGTTATACTCCAGTTTCAGAATAGTCGGCAGTAAGGTATAGAACACTATTTTTATGAGCTGGTAATACGATTCAACAATTCTCGTCTTTTATTTGTAAATTGTAAATACCGCCTCCTGCACTGTGATCTCTGCTATCTTTAGTTGCGCGCAGATAGTTTTATAAGGCACGCACCTTATCTCTCTTATTTGCCTATATAGCAGGTAAACAAAGAGTGAATTACTTATTGCGCGCGCAGACAGTTATCACGCACCTTGTCTTTCTTGTTTGCCTATTAGCAGGCAAACAAAGAGCGCATTACTTACTGCCTACAATTTTGAAACCAGAGTATAGATTATGTCAAATTTGCTGCCCTGAAACGACGAAGCGAATTTTATAGCATTTACAGGGCGATGTACAAACTAGCTTAGAGCATTTCGCCATGGTAGTGCAAATAGCACTCTCACAGTGCTTGCAAAATAAAAAAATTATTATTTATCACTTTCAAGTTTTTATAATTTTGAATTAGTTTCAAATTAGCAGTTACATCTTAGGGACGTTACCTAATCCTTTAAAATTATCAACTATGAAGTAGTAGTTTAGAGTGAAAATTACATTTGTATGACCCAAATAATTCTTCAAAGTAAATTTCACTAACCACCGTGCACCAAAATAATTTCAAATCAATTTATTTAATATATACTATATTTATTTGCAAGGTGTTGTTAAATCCAAAGCATTACCAAAATATTATGCGTAATGCATTAATGCGTAAATATAACTATTTAATTACTTTTGATATGTTTTAATTTGTTTTTGCTGTAATTTTTAGAAAATAAATTGTTAAAAATATATATTTAGTCTGCCCTTTGTTATTTTTCTACCTATCATTATCATATTTCAGAAGAATTGCGGAAGGTTTTAATTTTTGTACGCTCATAATGCTGAAATAGTCAATGTATCAATCAATTTATCTGTAACACTGTAGGTGTTAATAAAAATTATATGGTAGTGAAGTAGTTGTAACGCGATGGTAACTTTCATATAGGTACGTAGAAGATGATAGCAAATACTTATTAGATATACAAAACAAGGAAACGGCTACAATATAATCCAAAGAAGTTCCACTAAATTTTGAAAATAAAGTTATGCACTCTGCGATATGAAACTATAATATTTAGTAATATACCTGCCAGATTCCTGATATATACCTTTGTAGTTGCAAAACATGGCAACTACAACAAACTACATTTTACAATTTTAAATTTAACACTCTTCATCTTATAATCGGTAAATAGGAAACCCCTAATGCCGTAGTACCATTGTACTTGGAAAACTTTATAGAATTTATTTTTGCTAGAAGGAAGAGGAGTTTGTACGTTAGTTAATGCCTTAAAAAAATAAGTTTGATGCGTTTCAGTATTTTTAATAGAATCATTATATTACAAAATTATCAATATTGTGAAATTTTATTACCGCGCTGATCAATCGACTGTTGTACAGCAAAAGGACAACAAACCGTTAAAAATTTGTGTTAAAAATTCTCTTGTACTTGATTTAAAATGAATTTCTCGCTATGATTTAAAGATCGACTGCATTAATGATAATTTTAAAAATTTCTTTATTTTCAGGTTTTTAAAAATATGTTAAAAAGTAGTGAAAAACTAAGTGCTGTATTTATCAACATATTTGAGGTTGGAAATGACTAAAAGTTTTTATAATGCTTAGGCTAAAATCGGTATATTATAGTTAGTGATATGTATGAATTGAATAAAGCACAACATCTGTATAATATAAATATAACGATATCGACATAGACGGAACGCAACCGGGGTTTTTAAAGCGGTTTTGTGTTCCTACAGACCTCTTCAAAACACACGCTCTTTCAAGTGGCCACGTCACAACTTACGACCCTTGCAGAAATTTCGCCCCTATATAACGCACCGCATTCTACCCACATGGTCACTATACTTCCTAAACATTCCCGATTTTTTATTGATTGGTCGATTGTTGCATAAAAACCTCGTGTGAACCAGACGGATTATTTCAATTAATTCTTAATGGTTAATGATAATTGGCCAACTTATACGATTTTTTTTATATTAACGTGTAGAATAATATAAACGGTTTTCGTGGTTTCACTTGGTGGTGGGAAGGAATACAAATGTAAATGGGAAGTAATATTCATAATCACATGAAATATAGTATAAACCAGTGATGGTTAGAAGTGAATTTGAAAACTAGTAATTATTTTAATCATCATAATAATTATTAATTCATCATCATTAGGTCATCAGTCCTAAGACTGGTTAGACGCTAACCTCCAGCTTCTCCTATCTTGCGCTAACCTACGCATTTCGCTAATTGTGCTACAACCTACATCCCTTACTATTTGCGAGCAGTAGTCTAATCTAGGCCTACCTCTGCCTTTCTTCACTCCTATTTCTGCCTCCAAAATATCGCGGACTATTCCCCCATGTCTCAGCAAGTGGCCTACCATTCTATCTCTTCTCTTCTTTAAGTTTTTCCACATACTTCTTTTCTCGCCGACTTTCTCCAATACTTCTTCGTTTCTAACCCTATTAGTCCATGGTATTTTCATCATTCTTCGGTAACACCACATCTCAAAAGCTTCTTAATTTCTTCCTACTTGCTTCCCCTACCGTCCAGGTTTCGCAGCCGTATAGTGCCGTGCTCCATACATATGCTTTCAAAAATCTCTTCCTTGTTTCTAAGTTTATTACCCCCGAGCATAAAAGTGCTTTCTTTTTGTTAAAAGCTACCCGACCCTTCGCTATTCTTTGTTTTATGTCTTTATCGCTTCTTCCATCCCAATTTATTTTACTTCCTAAATAAGTGAAGTCTTTAACTTCCTCCAATCTTTCATTATTAATTTGTACTTTCGTTTTTGCTCTGCTCTCGCGCCCTCTGCACACTAACACTTTAGTTTTGTTTTTATTCACCCTCATTCCGTATTCCTCTGTCAACACTGCCTCCATTTCGTTCAATGCTGATTCTAATTCCTCCTTACTAGATGCTAATACTGCTATATCATCCGCGAATCTCAGCATTTTCAGTTTCTGTTCCTGTACTTTAATCCCGAAATCCACTCTATCTTTTACCACATTAATCGCCTCTTTGATGTACAGATTAAAAATTAGTGGTGATAGCGTACATCCTTGTCTTACTCCTTTCCTAATACCTACTTCCCTTTTTTCCCCTTCTACTTCTATAACAGCAGTTTCCTCTTTGTATAGATTGTGTACTACTCTTCTATCTCTATACTTCATTCCCGCGCTCTTTAGTATCTCGAACATTTTTTCCCATTTTACGTTATAAAAAGCTTTTTCTAAATCTACAAATCCTATATAAGCGTTCTTTCCTTTTTCTATTGTTTTCTCTAACATTACTCTTAGCGCCAGAATAGCTTCGCGGGTTCCCCTATTTCGCCTAAACCCGAATTGGTCTTCTCCTAGTATTTCCTCCGCTCAATTTTCCATCCTCTTCTGCACTATTCTAGTTAAGATTTTTGACGCGTGGGAAGTTAGGCTAATCGTTCTAAAATTCTCGCATTTGTCGGCTCCTCTCTTTTTCGGTATATTAACGATAATGTTCCTCTTATAATCCTCCGGCATCTCGCCCGTTTCGTATATGTATTTTACCAGTTCAAACATTCTATTTACTACTTTCTGTCCCGCACATTTCAAAATTTCCGCCTGTATTTTATCTACACCCGGCGCTCTATTATTCTTTAGCCCCCTTAGTGCTATTTCAAATTCCTCCCTCAATATAGATTTTCCTACATCTTCCCTATCGATACTAGATTCTTCCTCTAATATCTCTCCTAATTCCTGACCCTCGTATAAATTTCCTAAGTACTGCTTCCATCTATCCGCTTTCTCCTCTCTTCCTATCAGTATGTCCCCCGATTGACTCCTAACGTTTCTACCTATTGTTCCTATATCCCTGAAGTTCCTCTTAATTATTTTGTAAGCCTCATCAGTCTTACCTACTTGCAACTTATCTTCTACTTCTTTGCATTTATCCTCTATCCATTGTTCTTTCGCTTTTCTACATTTTCTAATGATTTCCCACTTTATTGACTTATAAATTTTCAGTCCTTCTTCGTCTCGTCTATTTTTGTAGCCTCGTCTCTTTTGCATAAAGTTTAAGATTTCGTCCGTTATCCAGGGCTTCCTAGCTTCCCTTTTATCGTGTCCTAAAACGTCCGTAGCCGCGGAAGCTAGACTATTCTTGATACCCTCCCACTCAGTTTCTGCGTTCTTGATTTCGTCCTTACTCGTTTTATTTATTAATTGATCTGTTTTCTCCTGAAACTTATCTTTCATATTCTGATCCCTCAATATGTCTACATTTATACGTTTCTTATCCTTCCGGGCTTTCAGATTTTTGAACTTTAATTTAGCTTTCATGACTACCAAGTTGTGGTCGCTGTCTACATCTGCTCCTGGATAACTCTTACAGTCTTTTACTTGATTTCTAAATCTCTTCCTAACCAGAATGTAGTCTATCTGATACCTGTCTATCCCTCCTGGCATTTTCCATGTGTACCGCCTCCTAACGTGATTCTTGAACAATGTGTTCGCGACTACCATCTTGTGCTTCTCACAGAATTCTATCTGTCTGCTACCTCTCTCGTTTCTGTTTCCTAATCCATAAGGACCTACAAATTCTCCTTCTTTCCCCTCACCTACGACTGCGTTAAAATCTCCTACTATTATTAAATTTTCATGACCCTTCACAAATCCTATTACCTGCTCTATGTCCGAATAAACGGCTTCTAACTCTTCCTCACTGTGGCTAGAAGTAGGCATGTATACTTGCACTATTACTGTTTCCACTGGCTTCGAATCTAACCTAACCATCATTACTCTCTCGCTGTATTGTAGGTAGCTATCTACACACTGTCCTGCGTTCTTCCGCATAACGATCCCTACTCCCGCGTTTCCATTTACCGATCCTGTGTGTATTACCCTATAGCCACCGCTCCAAAAATCTCCTACTTCCGGCCAGCGCATCTCACTTATACCTACTATATCTAATCCTAACCTATCCATTTCTATCTTCAGATTTTCTAGCTTCCCTGCCTGTCTCATGCTTCTGATATTCCACGCTCCGACTCCGAATTATTAATTATTTATCATAAATAAATATGCAGACGTTGGAATGTTATTCTATGTTATACATTGTTTCTTATGCTGTTATTATAACGATGATGAGTTGGAATAATTATAACATTGAAATAAAGATATTTTCGCGCCTAAAGGTTTCGTGGACGGTACTCTTTAAGTCGCATCCAAATTAAGTGGCCTGTCTCTTACGTACGCATCAGTTTACAATCAACGCTGGTGAGGGTAGTAGTTCGAATCTTGTGGAGTAATGAAAAGGGTTCTTTGGGTCCGATTTCTCAGGTATTTTAAAGAAAATGTCCGGTTTTTTCTGTACGTACCCCCTCCTCCTTTTAGGTACAGATAAAAGTCAGATAAACATTTATTGATCCATGTGATCAATACAGTGACATAGAACATGTGTACATACAATGCCATAGAACAAATATAAAACCTTTACATATGTGGCAATTATTACAAATAGTGCCAAAGAAAAAAATACAAAATGTTAATTAATGGCCAGATATTTATCTACAGAACCATGGAAATGTAAAAACTCTTTTACTGCTGTGGAAAATGAATCAATGTTTATAATATTCTTTATATGCATATCAAGTTTATTATAAGTAACTGTGCCTATATAATAGTAATTAAACTTATATAATTTTAACCTATTAGATGGAAATTGTTATACACCAGGTTATATTGTATTGTCAACTAGTGCTATATTAAAATTACTTATTTACTTATTATGTTGTCTGTGTCTGATATAATTATTGTACTTGGCAAATTGATAAAGAGTCAAGTCAAACTATCAGTGACTGTTATTGTTAATTAATATTTGTTTATTTCTAATTTTACCTTTTTTTTAAAAATTATTATTTTCTACACCATCTTGGACTTATCTTCAGAGTTTGAAATAATTTGGTCTAAATGAAGACTTTTGGCTTTTCTAACTAGTTGACAATAGCATTAACTTAGTTTTCCACAAAACACCAAAACACTACACACTACACTCGACGCACGTTTCGCCAACAAACAGCGTTGGTGTTTTGTGGAAAACTAAGTTAGTGTTATCTTCATACCAAAGGTTCCAACTACTTCAGTATAGTTGACAATAAAGTCAAATTTTTGCCACCGAAGAACAGCGTGATTGTCAAAAATTGCTTATCGACAAAGAGTAGAAAAACGCATGCTAATCGTCGTAGTGGGTTTTGGTAACGTTACACCCATGATTACCCCTCAATGGATGCAATACCGAATGTTACAGCCGAGCTACATCTTCAGTTTCTCACTGAAGTGGCTCAGAATAACATTAATAACGTCTTTCTCCATTTTCACTTGAAATCAACTCTTTTATTTTCCATATATTAAAGCCCCGGACGTTTTCATACTATAAAGTATTCATTAAGTGGCAATCAATTTTTAAACTGGCTAGATCTTTGTGCCACATTAGACAAAATTTAAGATGAGAGTGTCTAAGTGATGTTTTCGATTTCATTAATTGAGCCTTTTGTTTTTAGTATATTAGTTAATGTAACTTTACTTAAATTTTACTAATGGGAAGGGACTGGAACCTTCAATGCAGCAACAGAAACAGGATACTAGTTTTCTACGAATACCGAGAGATTACACATTTTCCGATGCACGTTTCGCCAGCCAAGTTGGCATCTTTTGGAGATGATTAAACCTTATTAAAGTTTTAATCATACCCTTATGACGATATGAGGAGATTTTTGATAAAATTACCAGAATATGAAATTATGTGGCCAAATTAAAATTGAATATAATTTGTTTATTTGGTTATTACTATTTGTTATGGAACCGTCAAACTGGACGACGACCACGTAGTCAATAGATAATAGCATACAAGTCTTATACTGTAAACAATATATGATAAAATATGAATGATATAATGGTCGATAGTGCGAAATCTTGTTTAAGAGGTCACTCAATCAAAGTTAATTCAATCATCTACATTAGTGTCTCATGCTACATCTCATTTCCGACGGATGTTCATGTTTGTTTTATTGGTGGTCGCTGTTATGTCAAGTCATGCAATAACGAAGACTTTTACATGTGTTCTTCTGATTACTTAGAAAAATTCACACTAACGTGATAATTTTGCGTATACACCTTTTAAACTGAAATAAATCATTACTTAATTTAAAATATTGAATTCGAATATTATTTGTTATGTTATCATTATATAAATCATATATTATTTTAAATTATGTAATTTATATTTTATAAAAGGCCTTTCTTCAGAGAAATAACTAGATCTTTTAACTTGATGAACTGTTCATTTTCCATGACATATTACACGCTGTTATTTCAGGAATTTGAGGTAGGTACGCTGTTTATATTGACTTTGTCAAACCACCACACCACACTTGGGAGTAACATTTGAAGTGGTGTAGGTATCTTTCTATTTTGAATTATGTTCAACTGTAATTATGTTGGAAACAAGGAAATCAATTATCTCGCTAATGTTCATACCTATATTAAATAAAATATGTAAATAAAAAAAATGCGTTTGGCTTACGTAATGGTGGTTCAAAATGGCGTATTTTTCCACTTTCATAAAATAATAACAAAGGTGTTTTGAATAAACGAAAATGTAGATATTTCACCGTCGAGATCATTTTATTACATATTGATGAAATTTAAGATCATACATTACATGTGGGAATAACATACAGTAGACTTTAGATTATGAGTCTCCTCAATACGATTTATGAAAAATATTTTTAAAAATTTCCTTGATTAAAACTTCTGTATCTGATACCCAAATATAATGTTTCATCTAGAGTCTCTTTATTACCTAATCTAAATCTTTATCTATCCACGAATATTATAACTTCTAAAAATGACGTTAACGGTGAAAACTAATAGGTCTGAATTTTCGAATATTCAGAATGCCCCTCTTAAATTAAATATTAAAACTTGACAGTACATAAAACTATTGCTACTGGAGATGAAACCTAATAAAATAGAAACCTATAAAAATCATTGTATAATAATTTCAAAATTAGAATTATATGGATTCAGTAGTAATCTTGTTTACTTAATCAAATCGTATTTATCCAGATGGACATAATTTGTTTCATATAATGGCTTTAAACCCTAAATCTTCTTGGCGTCCTTTGGAGAACCCCGAGGCTCAAATTTGCGAACAATATTCTTTATCTTATTTATCAATGATTTGCCTCTAATGCTTATGTCGTATCATCTTTTTGCCGATCTCCCAAAATTATTTTTAAATATAACTTTTGAGATTAAAAAACTCATCGACCTTATTGTATCATGGTGTTGAGAGAATAAGCCATTAATAAACATAGATAAACGTAAAGTTTTCTTGTATATTTTAACGAAGCAACCAATATACGACTATTCTCTTGGTGGGACACTTTTCGAAAATATTAAGGATGTTGCTGTGTATTTTAATGATATTTTAATATCATTAAAATATCATTATTGTATTTTAATGATGTTGGTGTTTTTCTCTGGATGTCTTTCTCTAGATATATCAACCATGTGGCTCTTAATGCATACGAAACTATTGGTTTCGTGATTACAAATACGACGATCGTGTTTAATAACATTGCTATCATAAAATATTTATATTTTGCAGTAGTTCGTTCAGAATTAGATAGTAACCTTATTTGGTATCGCCGGTATCTAAGTCATATCAACTTGAAAATATTGTTAGGCGTTTCTTAAAGTATTTGTCATGTCGCATAGATAATTACCCAGTAAGGGGTTACGGCCATACTCTGCGTCTACAAAGGTTTGACATTCAGTCACTGAACTTACAACTTACTATGGGTGGTTATTAGCCTCCCATTTTGATTTAAACTTTTCTATAATAGTATAGATGGACCCGCATTACTAAGCATGTTCAGTATACTCATACCTAGACTAGATTTTCGAGAGGAAATTATTATCAGACTGCAAGAACTAACGTTATTAAATCGCTGTTAAAATCGTTAGTGTTTGTAATGTCACAAAATTTTAATGTAATATTAATTAAGCTCTTATGAGCTTAATTAATATTACATTAAGTTGCTCTTTGGGCAACTTTTATTCATGAGTTGCAATCTTCAGAGAAACAACACGTTTACAGTCGCGTAAGTTATATATTATATAAGTATTCTATCGTATATTTGTTAAATTGTTTAGGCATTATCTTTTAAAATTTTTCTTTTTTAGTTATATACTGTACACATATACGAGTATATGTATTTATTTGTATTTCATATTTTTGTCCTAAAATTGGATTTTTTTTTACAATAGAGGCGTTAATATTATTATTATTATTATTATTATTATTACACAGTTAACTTAAAAGCGATTTTTTCCGAACCATTAGAATTAGATAATTAGAATTCATTTTTTCATCCTCTATCTTATTTGTCATCCTTTTAGTATAAAACACATTGTGGCATATTATTCCTTGAGAAAGTGGGTGCCCTAAAAGTGTAGACATATTATTGTCATTTTACAAAAGTTAATTTATAGAGAAGTATATGTTTGGTTATTTTGTAGAAGATTGAGAATTACCGTGTGGTCCGTAATGATGAAATAAAATGGTATCTTATACATTACTGTTTCGAATAAAAGAGCTCTGGATATGTAAAATGTAGGTATATACTAAATCAGATTTATTCTATAATGGCATATAACTTATTCAGGAAATCATAGAACATAAGTATAAGAATTTGAACCACTCTGTTTTACTGCTAATTCTTTTTATAACGTTTATATAACAATAAGAGTATGTTTAACAAAATAATTTAGATGATAGTTTTGTATAATAAAATTGTAATTCTTTTATGGAATTCTTTTTTTCTTTTTATTAATTAAATATATGTAAATAATAAAACAACTTTTTAATACACTTACATAGGTATAATTTTATAATAATTATAGTTTGCTATCAGTGGTTTCCTGTTGAAATATGATATAATAGGAAACTATTTTTACGACATTCTTAAAAAAATATTCTAATTTCTTATATAGATTTCTTAAAATATTTTCAAGAAATATTTAAGTAGATGATAATATTTTCACCAAGAGACGCTGCTTGTATTGTATTGTAACATAAGAGGAATATAATAATTCTGATTTATTTGCTAACATTATAGAATATGCCTCGTGAAAGTTCTTGCCTTTAGTCTTCTTAAGACAAGACTAAAGGCATTTATTATCAATAATCAATAAACTGATTTAAATTCATTGCAATAGAGTTTAGTTTTTTTACAAGTGTACACTTTACAAATGTGATAACATTTCTTTAATAAGAAAATATTTTCTTATATATAAACTTGGATAAAAAATCTCACTACAATACTTCAGTTTTACTTAATATTTCAAATTCAGGTGGCAGGAAAATAAATAATCATAGAATACTGACAATGAACTCTAATGAGAGCAATAGTTACAGCTGTGTTTAATTATCAAATTTAATAACAGTTTATTGTAAAACTAACAATAAAACAAAATCAATTATAATATTAAAACGAAAATCTTAATGACATACATTAGATTTAGATCTGAATGCATTACGTCCCTTTTCTTAAAATGCTAGTAGGTATAGTAATCGAATCCGAATGGAGTCAGCGTAATCAGGTGTGTACACGTTTGTTTTGCAAGTGACATGGTTTGTATTTGTCCATTAATGAGTGAACTGGACATGACAAAGCGCCCCAAGGTAAACTTTCAATCTGTCCTGCTGACAAAATAGACAGGCCGTTTACGATGTTTTCGAAACCATTCCGAATAGGAATGAAGTTTAAGATATAATAAAAAGGTACGTTATATACATATGAAACATTTAATACTATTGTATTAAATGTTGTTTTTACTCGATCCAGAATAAAACTTCTATGAAACATCTATAATACAAGAAATATAACCATTAAGATTTTATATTGAGATTTGTAAGCAAACTTGAAAAGTTCATGGAATTATCACAAGATTTGTCTTGTTTGATTATTGATTCGATTTATTTAAATAATAAATAGCGATTATTAATTATTAAGACATTATCTGTCTGTCACATATTTTCTGTGTTGAAAATCAAAAGAATTAATTATATATATATATATATATATATATATATATATATATATATATATATATATATATATATATATATATATATATATATATATATATATATATATATATATATATATATATACATATACAAAACTTCTTTGCTTTAGACTTCTCCATTAAGTACTATCTGAAACATTTGACATGGAACAAAACATACATCCCACCTGTGTATTAAGAAAGAAAAAGTATTATATGTATTTATTTTATATTAATGATGTAAAAAAATATGTTGATGCAGTATCTAATTTAACTTAATGCTAATCTATATCGAATTAGAAAATTCAAATCTCGTGTATTAAAAATAATAATGGAAGTAATTTTAGTAGTTTATTGAAATATTATTTTAATGGTACTTTATCCTATTCTGTAAAAATAATTATTATCTTGGTGTTGTAAATAATGTATTTAAATTTAATTTGTGATTAATGAAAATCTGTTTAAAGAGATAAAGAGTTTAAGTTTATTTAAAAATTTTTATTTTTGTTTCACAAAAAAATTATCAGTTAATATTTTAAATAGTTTATGAATTTTTTTTGTGAGATCGTTTCTGGAATTGATGTAAACATTATTTATATACAGCGGCTGAATCAATTCACTTATTCCTCAAGGTTTAATTAGCAATAACGCCAATTAAAAAATATTAATTTCTTAACGTTATTCATTTATTTTGTTTTGTAATTTAAATGTCTATAACCACACAAATATCTATAATTACGATAATGAACGCATAACATATTCTGAATATATTATTTCAGGAGAACGACTAATCATTTGTAATTTACAAATATGTTTATAAACGTTCATTAACTCTCGTTGGGAAAACCTGATATGCTGCCAAAACTACTCGGCTAATACCAATTGCAATTGTATGTTTCATATAGTTGTACTTTATTTAAAAAATTCCTAGGAAATTTGTTTACCTTCGACATTACAAGCATAGTGTATTATATATCAATTTTTTATTAATCTTACAAGGCAATTCATTATCCATTTATTAATTTTTCACAAGGCAATATTTATGTTATACAAAGGATTCCAATTTTGTAAACTCGTTACAATTAAATATAATATTTAATTCGTTTTGTTTTTAATTTCATTTGGCATACATGGACTATTTACTATTTTTTTACGTGAATTATGCAGATTAATGTATGCTTATTTAATGTATCTAATTGTAGTATTTGAAACTGCATTTACAATAATACATATTATATGTAGAATATAATGATTTTCAGTTTTCAGTTACCACTTCCAGTATCTAGGTACTAAACTTCCTCCATTATGTCGATGCACTATAAAAGTATTATCACATTTAGAGACGTCTTCGATGGCGCGAAGGCTCATTTGAACGTTCTTATAACTCAATTATGTAGTTAACTTAAACCAGGTAAACTAAACACGAAAGCGAAAGATTATTAAATAAACTACATTATAGTAAATATTCCACACACAAGCTAAAATAAAAAACAAAACTTTCAATTTTCCATTTATCAAAAACTTTTATGTGCAGAGATTAAAATTGTTGATTATTATTTTCTTCTGAAGCTGAACTAAGAATACGGCAGACATTCAGAGCAGTCGCCTGACGCAAATCTAATAAAAGTTTAGCGCTTTGCTCTGTGTCTGTTTTATGGATAGGTACCTATCGTATTCACACATAGAGGTGTCTGCAATGATGTTATTCATACTGTGGACCGGGATAGCGGCCCGGGCTCAGTATTGGTGATATCATTGTATGCTTACTTTCGAGTCCCAATGAATGAATGTGGCACGTTTCCTTGAACATGAATATTTTTGTCCTCGTCTCTATGTAAACTGCCTCTCTCCGGTCTAAATTTTTAGGGGAAAGAGGTCGATGTTTGTCTGTCCAAAACAGCATAGGTATTACCACTTTTGCAAGTATTGTTTCATTAAAGAAAAAGTGCAAGAACTTTACTTACTAAGAAGGCTTACTGTTTCCTTAATAATATTAGACCTCTTTTTAAATTTTTATCAGTTTCTTCCTAAATATAAATATAAATAATTATTTAAGTGATATACGGGGATCTAAAGACAGCTTCTTACAAAGTATGTTTTGAAGTATCTGCAGGCCAAGAAATAACACAAACTATGCCAATGCTAATTCAATGATGGCCTTGACTTCACATCGTCAATAGTCCTATGTAATAAAATAAACAGTTTTAAAACCTTAAAACGGACTTTTCCGCACGTAGAACACCTCTATCTCGAAATTGAGTGGCCGAGAAAAAATAAACCAACACATAAATGCAGAATATGTGTTTTATGCGACAGTTTTACTTTCTCAAATAGTCCACCATCGTGCGTTCTCATGACCCATGAACAGGGTGGGGTGTGTTATATCCACCTCAAAATCAATAGATGTCGTCTGGTAGACGTCCCTAATCAGAATCAATAGAAACCCGATCAACCCGACACGATTTAATTGAGTGATCGTGCTAACAAAAAAAGTTCTCTATTAGTCCATAGTCGCGCTCTCTCCTGACCCATGGACAGGGTGGGGTGTGTCCTATCCACCTCAAAATCAATATGTGTCGTTTGGGAGACGTTTCCGACCAGAATCAGTTAAAATCCGATCGACCCGACACGATTTAGTTGAGTTATCGTAATAACAAAAACAATTTCTCAAATAGCCCACCATCGTGCTTTCTCATGACACATGGAGAGGGTGGGGTGTGTCCTATCCACCTCAAAATCAATAGGTGTCGTCTGGGAGACGTCCCCGATCAGAATCAGTCAAAACCCAATCGATCCGACACGATTTCGTTGAGTTATCGTGCTAACAAAAATAATTCTCAAATAGTTCTCACATAGACCCAAGGGAGGGGGTGGTGTGTGCTATCCACCTCAAAATCGATAAGTGTCGTCCGGGAGACGTCCCCAATCAGAATTAGTCAAAACCCGATCGATCCGACACGATTTAGTTGAGCTATCGTGCTAACAAAAAAAATTCTCAAATAGACCCATGGACAGGGTGGGGTCCTATCCACCTCAAAATCAATAGGTGTCATCTGGGAGACGTACTTGATCAGAATCAGTCAAAACCCGATCGATCCGACACGATTTAATTGAGTTATCGTGCTAACAAAAATAAATGCCGACGACAACGACAACACACACACACACAGACAAAAATTTTTTAAAAACATTTTTTTTGTTTTTACGCCCAAAAACGAAAAATAAACGAAATTTTTTTTTCCATTTTTCTTTACACGATTACATTACTTTTCCGCTAGTATAGTTGAGTGCGGAAAAGTAAAAGCTAGTATTATATGTTGAGAAAAAAGGAGGACCATGGTTTTTAAATATAAATCAATAATAATCATAGTACTATTTTTACATAAATATAATACTATAATAATTGATAAATATATATATATATATATATATATATATATATATATATATATATATATATATATATATATATATATATATACATATATATATATATATATATATATATATATAATAATTATATATAATTTTATACATGAAAATGTAGTAAAGTACATTCCAATTATATTGTTTTCTTATTATATCTTCTACTTATTATTTCATTCCTTCCTTCCTGTATATAGTATTGATTTTGTGCATGATAATTTTTGATTTATTTAACATAATTCTACATCTTTTACATTAAAAATTTAAACAACGTATTCACAAATATGTTTCTTAACTAAAGGATGAGAATATTAGACCATATCTAAAGTGTTTGCGTAGATCAAATTTTGTTAAATATGATATAGAGATCAAAGTTGCTATTTTTAAGAATATTTTATATTTATGTATAATATATTTACATATATCCAAAATCGACATAACGTAATTCGTTAACATTAAATAAACTGTTATCTCGGTATACTATAGATAGAATTATATAGAATTATCTACATAATAATAAGCGAAGTGGTATACATTTTTTGTTTGTTTAATAAAAAACATAAGTATACAATTTCATTCTATTCGTATAACTAATTTCATAATATTTTTACTTTTATACCCCACAAATATATTATCTGTTTAATGCAATATCTACGTGTCACGAATAAATATGTAGCTGTAATTTTAGCTTCGAAAACTAATAAAACTCTCACCTAAACTATCTACATAAATAATATAAATAATTTTGAGAACTAGGTAAATTGAAAATGCCGAAAATAAATTAACCGGTTTTCAAAGATATAGTGGTTTTGCGATGTATTCATGAAAATACTCCTCCTGTAATAAAATTATTAAAAATAATTCGTTATGAATAACAAATTGAAAATATAATTATAAATACGTAATCTTTAAAAAAGAATAAAACTTATTTCTGCCTGCATTTTGAATTTTTCTCAAAAGATATATGTCGATATAGAAATTTTACAACGATAATTAGTTAATTATCAACAATAATTCTTCAACTAGGTCTCGTTCGATTACTATTGTGGACACCATAGGGTCCAATGTCCTGAGAAAAGGTCATGCTATTAATATCTAAATTTGATATATAAAATATTTGCCCATATTAATTTAAAACATTGCACTGCTCTGCCATATATTGTAGAGCAGTGCTTTCCAACGTATGTCAGATACAAATGTACGAATAACGGAGAAGGAAGGCAAACGAAGTTGCCGAAAAATACACATCATTTTTTTTCCGTTTCGAACTGGTCTAACGAGGTCTTATTGAAAGCAATAGATGATATGTCGAAATGAATGTTTATTTACCCTGAAACCACCATGAGAAACTAATGAAGTACGCATTCCAATGAACAATATAGTCTACAGCAATTCTACAAGGAACGGTAGCCAAGAGCCGGTAGACAGCGGCAGACAGGTGCGTTGGATCAATATTGATGCAGCAGCCATATTTACTTCAAAAGAATTCGGCTTAACTCGATGTTTGGTTTTAACTGTGGTCGAATAAGGTCAACGTACGATTAGCATATTTAATTTATTATTGATAAATAGTGGTCAATTTAAATAAATTTAATACGCACTATGGTACAGTACACTACAGATTTATCAAAATATGTATATCTCTGATTATAAATTAGCTCTACTTCTAATAAAGTGCAAAACTGAAATATCATGTAGAATGAGAATATAAACTACTAGTTTCTTAGTTAAACTCAAGAGTTGATTATTGCAATAAACGATGCGAAACAAGTTGAGGGATTCTACATTTTTAGAGGTTATAATTGCGTTACCTTTACGTACATACTTACATATGTATGTACATACTTTATGAATGTACAGTGTGGCCCACTTTGGTACTGCATGTATTACTATCTCTGATATTATCAGAGATAGAGACGGTTAAACAAGGAAAGTTTTAAAGAATTTTCTGTCTTTTCACTGCATTATCAAATTTTGGTTAACTATTTTCGCTTTTTTAATAATTGCAAATAAACAGGATGATGTTTTCAGCAATGCCTCATATCTATTTAATTGGATACTTGACATTGTATCAAGTCTATTCTTAAGGTACTTTTTCAAGGCGCTTTTAGCTCTATTAACAAATAAATCTACAGGCATTTGTTCTGAGAAAATGGCATTAACTTTTCTTTTTCATCTGGACTCCACATGAAACCATATTTTGTTTTTTTACTATTCGATAAAAAGATTTCTTTTCTTTTGTTATCTTTTCTTGTTCTTCCTTTTCTTTCCTTTTCTTTTCTACAGGCATTTGTTCTGAGAAAATAGCATTAACTTTTCTTTTTCATCTGGACTTCATATGATACCATATTTTGTTTTCTTTACTATTCTATAAAAATATTTCTATTATTTCTATGATTTCTTTTCTTTTCTTTTCTTTTCTTTTCTTTTCTTTTCTTTTCTTTTCTTTTCTTTTCTTTTCTTTTCTTTTCTTTTCTTTTCTTTTCTTTTCTTTTCTTTTCTTTTCTTTTCTTTTCTTTTCTTTTCTTTTCTTTTCTTTTCTTTTCTTTTCTTTTCTTTTCTTTTCTTTTCTTTTCTTTTCTTTTCTTTTCTTTTCTTTTCTTTTCTTTTCTTTTCTTTTCTTTTCTTTTCTTTTCTTTTCTTTTCTTTTCTTTTCTTTTCTTTTCTTTTCATTTACTTTCTTTTCGTTTCATTTACTTTCTTTTCGTTTCTTTTCTTCTCTTTTATTTATTTTCTTTTCGTTACTTTTCTTTTCTATAATGTATCACATGATCAGAAAATTATAGAATTTGGTACATTTCATTTAACTTGTTTTGTGTTAGCTTTGTCACTCAACAAAGATATACAACTATTAAACAGATTTGTTATTGTGTTATTTGTGACTAGACCAGATTCACAAATTGTAAGATTTACAACAAACATAATACACATTATTAGGCTATTGACAATCCTCACATAACCAGTCAAAGAAGATTGCAAGCCCAATTTGATTTTAATGTTTTGTGTGGTATCAGGTAAACTTAATTTATTTCCTTGCATTAAAAAGTAATTAAACTTAAACATTTTATAAGAAACCATCTAATTGGACCCTTCATTCTCAGTCATAATTTGATCGGCGACACCTATTTACAAATATTTCAATACAACGGTTGTCAAGCTTATAATAGGCGTATTGTAACTGAATATTTACAGGATATTTTTGAGAAAAAGGTTATTGCAAATAGTGGAAACATTTTATGGGCAACGAGATTTTCTGATCTTAGTCCTTTGGACTTTTATTTATGAGGACACGCACAAAATGAGGTGTCACCTTTGAGGGACACCTTGAAGAACCTATCAGAAATATCTTGACCTCAATAATTAATAGAAATACCTTGAGAAGGGTGTTTAAATGATGATAACCAATACGTGTTTCCACCAATAATGGCAACATATTGAACAGTTTATGTAGTGTTTATTATCGTCACCTTTTGAGGTTTATAGATTAAATATTATTTTATACATGAACATATTGTATGTCCTACTTTTGAAAAAATAAAATAAAATTTACAGCCCAAAATCCTATAATTTACTGATCATATGAGACATGAAATGACAATAAAAATGTTATCGAACCGTTAGAAAATCCAATGACGTCCAAATCAAAAACAAAACTTATTGCCATTTTCTCAGAAACAAAGTTGTAGATTTTCCTAATACAGCTAGAATTAATTTTAAAAAGTAGGTACCTTAAGAACGTGCTTCCTAAAATGTCTCCACAGCTTAATTAAATAGATATAGAATAGCACTAAAGTGAGCGACACCATATTTTAGTATTTCTTGTGTTTTTCTTTCTTTTATTGTTGATCGACTCAGCGAATCGACAAATGTACTCGACGGATGAAACTAGTAATATAGCTCCAGGCTTTAGATTTTATATAGAGTAATGGGCTCAATTTTTAGATTAAACCATAACGATTATTCCAAGAAATACAAAAATTAGATAAGAGACCAATTTTATATTTGCAAACTTCAATATTTTACATGAAGTCTGAATTTTACTATTGGAACTAACTTTTGTTGCATATACTACATACATTCTAATGTTCTTAAATACACTCTATAGAGATGGTCAACTGTTGCAATGTAATATATTTTAAAATACACAGACTTTTGACATTTTCATTACATAATGCTATTCTGGAAAAATTAATAATTTTAATTTTTAACAAATTTTACAGTACTTAGTAAGTAGTAAATACAAATTTTAAATTGAAAAACTAACCTTTACTGAACATCAACTTTGCTGAATATAAACATCAAAATTGACCATTTTGGAATTGTGTTTTTCTTAGCATTACATACTATATGTGACAGTAAAACAGAATCCTGAATGCACTTGAAAATGTTTTTAAGATCTACTCAACAAAAATTAACTTTTTGTAATTTCTTACTATATTGTTCAAGTTGTCCACCAGACCATAGTTGTATAATAGTTACAAGTACCTAAATAAATAAAATTTCCCATGATCAAAATGTGGGATTCTGGTAAACACTGTATGAAATGCAATATTAGTGAATATTCTAAAAATGCGTTTGATTAATATTTAATTACTTTTTCTAGATATATATTTATAAAATCAAAGGATAATATCTATAACAACAAAATTTTATAATTCTTACTGTTTTCGTGTTATTGCTAGTAGGGATAATATAAAAAATAAATAGAGAAATAACATCAATAAAGCATTTATTATCGTAAAACTTTAAACTATGAAAAGGCAAACTATAAATTTAAAAAATATAACACATATTTTAAAATGAAAGCTGAACATGATGAAATATATTGAATCGTTATTTCGATTAAAATAACAATTTATGTGTTAAAGTTTGCATTCATAGCACATAGAATTTTTTGTAGTAAATACTAGCAACAATCTCTCAGCTACATACTAGTGATCTTGTTTTTATATCTTCGTTGTCTCCTGATTTATGGGAAAAAGTCTAACAATAAGTGTGACTGTAGAAAAGGTATTTTTATGACATTCTACAACTTAAGTAGATGTCTGTTAATAAATCTATATTATATTTGCAACTAATGATTCATAGTCTTCAGCTCGGTAATTTCACAAACATGATTTATTATTACAGTTCTCAATTATGTCTAAGCTCTTAGTTCTTTTACATTTAGCTTTAAAGAAAAATATATATATGTTATTGGTTATTATTAATATTATTAAATTAAAATTAATTCAGTTGTTATATTTTCAGTCCAACAAATACACCCTCGTTGGGTTTTGCATCACTTAAAAATATATATTTTAAATACAATAATTATTAAATTTCTTCCTTGCTTTTGAATTTATATTTGCATTAGTTTTATATTGCTTTGCCGTATGTGAGATCTTGCCTTATATACAGATTATTTATTGTTCTTTAAGTTTTGATTACTAGTTTAAAACGAATTTTTTATTATAATTATTAGTAAGGTCACAACATACAACTTTTATATTACGTTATTTACTTAAATTAAATCCAACATTACAATACACTTATAACAACCTGCGATATCTAAGCATTTTATTTCATTTTCTAACGGATATTTCGGTTTTACTACTAGACTACAGCGATTAGAATATACAAAATTAAAATAATTTTCTTTTCTTTCAGTCATCAAGTTCTCCTAGGCGAGTGGCAGTCCCAGTTTTGGTGAAAGATGGTAAACCTTGCTCTGGAGGTTCAAGTACCGGTAACCAAACGTCCACGTCCACAACCTCATCCGACACATCTAGAACACAGCAATCCCCTGCGTGTCAACCCCAGCAACAGACCCAGTGCATGGCAAATAATAGTTTAGCCATGGCCTATAGGCAGCAAGGTAATTATCAGCAACAATGTGGTACATATTTACCTCTACAAACGCGAGCCTGGTAGTGCTACGAACAATACGGAATCATGTACTGTAGTGATATGTGAATCGAGTGTTTCAGATACTTGTGTGATAAGCTACTTAAATGTAAAAAAGGACAAGGACCTTTCAGTATTTATATACCTAATTACATAAATTAATAAAATCGTACACATGTTAATACATGAGCTAAAATGGTCTGTGATCGTTTGAAGGAACAGAAAACACATCTTATTACAAGATATGTTTTATATAATAGCATGAAATTAGAAATGAAAACACGTAAGTTTGAAAGTAAATTATGAAGTTGAATTTCATAAAAATTGATAACTTTATAATCATTGACCATGTTAACTTAACACTTCACTGTCTTATTTCAAATTACAGTTGTGTGTTTTAATCGCGAATCAATTATTAAGTCACTGTGATGCTTTAATAATTAATTACACAAATACACGTGATTAAGGGTTTATTTTAGTTAACTAACATGAATTAAATGTTTATTCATATGATTCATTTTGTAAAAGAAAATATTACCGAACATTTTTAGATGAATTTATTTATAGTTTGTTTATAGAGGTTCAGTTCTTGATTTACAGAAATTTTTTCTTGAACGAATGTAAAAAATGCCATATAAATTTTCAAATCAATATTACTACGTCTCTAGTTACCTAGATATTTCGTCATTGTTATATTTTTCTTAGAAAAAGTTTACTTAAATATGAAATTATTATAAATAGCATATAGGTATTATACGTATATACCTCACGCTAGCGCATTATAAACACCGCTCGTCATAACATATCTGATAAGACTTAGTCCTTATGCGTACTTACATATAAGGATCTTCCTGTTATAAATAAATAATCATTTTAATGTATAAGAAAAGGTGACAGGTAAATAGTAAAATCAAATTAATATCACAAACAAAATTTGTTAAACGTAAGATTATATTTTGAGCTTCCAAAGAAAAATATATTCACAAGAATAAATGATAGGACTATATAAAAAGAATAATAGTTTTATAAGTATGGTAAATCATAATTTTACAATAAATTAATGTCAGAGAAATAAAACTTTACCAAACAAATATTATATTGCTGACTATGTTGTTTTTATCATTTCAGTATAAAATATTACAACATTAGCTACAATTTAGCATATTTATGTTGCACAAATGAAGGTCAAATAAACGCATATTATTATCAAAAATAAACTGTTCTCTAGGTGTATCTAAGTGTACCTATTGATTACACAAATTTTCTTTTCATAAGTGTTATTATTTTGCTATATAAATTCATATTTAAACATTTAATACTTACTCTAATTTACGAAAGAAATAGTACTTAAATAGTAATCAGGTACATTTTATTGAAGAAAATTTTGTTTTATTGAATGTTATTCATCTTACTATATTAGTAAGATCAAAATTACTTCCTCGCATATTAATTGTGACGAAATGTGATTTTTTAGTTGGTTTACCGTTTCCGCAGTACTTTAGATAACAAAAATTCATAAAAAAATATCATCAAAATATCATTAACGTATTATTCAATATACAATTACATTTCCGAAATATTTTACTTTTTAAATTTCAAGTGTTTTATTATGTTTAAATTGTATGTACAATTCATCAAGAATAGGAAAAGTCCCAAAAACACGATATCGGATCGCCCACGAGTTGCTCAGTACATAGCAACTTACAATAATGGTGTTTACTCCAGTCGGATTAAAACCTTTGCAGAGTGAATATCGATGAATATATATCCAATATAAATGTACATAGAGTTCGATCTGGCCGTGCGTAAAGTGCATCCTTTTCCCTCCGAATGCTACCTCACTCTTTCTTCTACGCATCCTAGAGAATCTCACAATTTTTCCTTTTCTTGACGAGCAGTATATTTCTGTACATTTTCTAAAGTATCATCTTATTGAAATATGCTGTATTCCGCCTTGTAATTTTCTCATAATATTATAAATTATATGAATTGTATTGGCGATCTGAGAGGCGGGTTAAGAGAGAAATCCCTTTATTCTCATCGAATCATTTCTTTGGCAAAATCTCGTTAAGTATTATACGAATATATAGCATGGTAGTAAAGTTTTGCTTTCCATACATATTTATAGTCTCGTTATTAAATGATGAAGCACAAAAAGACTGACCCACAAATTTAATTTTTTTTCGGATTTTGTGTTTGAGTTGTGTTTTTGTCATAATATTTCTTAAATTGCAATCCCCTTTTTTTAACAAAAAATAATTTTCTGATTAATACAACGATACTGTTGCGGTTTATAATAGAGGATGTTAAAATTGTAAAATGTGGTTACACTGAAAAATAATTATGTTTTCGATTTATCTCTGAGGTATCTCTTATCTTGAATGTATGGGCTGGGCTGAAAGGATAGAAAGTCGCCTTTTACTATCTTACTTCTTTGAAGAATATTTAACAGATGCTAAATATTTGGGATTTCTAGATTACGATTTAGTTCCAGCCCTAGCAGTTCATGTCCAATAATTTCTTCACGATGCTTTCTCAGGCAGATGAACAGGACAAAGCAGGGAGTAGGCCGCCATGTTTACCTGACTTTACCCCCTTGAATTTAGTCTTGTGGAGTTACTTAAAATCGTGGGTCTAGGATGAGATAGAATATTTGAAACAAAGAATTCCCATAGAAATGGCGGAAATTAGCCTGGAAATTATTGTACGTTCAATACATAGTGTTTACAGGCCAATGTTAGATTGTTAATGGATAATATTTTAAATAATCACTAATACGGGGTATATTAGGAGTTTCCTAATCACTGTATAAGATGAAGTAAGTAGGTGTTTTTTTGAGAAAAATTCAAATAAAACAAATGCAACTTTATACAAAGTTTCCTCGACTGTGCTCGGAATACTGTTGTAGTCAGAAAACTTTAAGGAATTCATTTTTGTTAAAAAAAGAACATGTTGCTGGAATTTAAAAAAGACGTCACAGGTAAAACAAAACATCTGAGAAAAATGTAATGTTACGTCAGTCAATGTTAAAAAAAATACGATTTTAGACGTTTAATAAGACGTATTTTTCAGTTTAAAAAATATTTAATAACAAAATTATGTATATAATTCGAAACTTTATCACCACGCTGTATATATGTTCATTAAGTCATGATATATGCGATTTGCATTTGAACATTGGCTCTAACTTTATATTATAACTTCGTTAATGAACTTTTAAATATTTCAAAATGATTCATTATGTGGCATTGTTTACAATGACAGTTCAAATATAACGTTATGCATTAAATTAAAATACCTTACCATAAACATACCGAACATGGTATTATCAATTCAAACGTTCTTTTACATTTGTTTGCTATCATTTTATTGTATATTTTGAGAACCATGCCAAATGCTGAGCTCTATTACAGTTGTTTATTTATTTGTTTATTTCTGAACGACTCTGTATATATTAGCTTCAACAAACTATAAATAAAATTATATATAGTAACTGATGAAAATAATACCAAATATTATATAAATATACGCGATATTTTCCTCTACCATGCGGATACTATTTCGTTAAAATATAAGAACATTAAGCTATGATACAAATTGTCGAAATTTAAAAGTATATTTTTTCGTCAAAGTTTAATTACAGCTGATTTTAATTTAATATAACTCAAATTTCAAACACATCTGGTATTCCTTAAACAGGTGAAAGTGATTCGTAATTACACACTATAATAATATAAGGCATAATTATTTATTTTAGATTGTATTAATTAAATTATAACACATATTAATTTAATTGGTAATTATTATTACAATTAAATTAAAAACCATACAAGATTTTGTATTTAATTTTAATACAATTGAGATGATCGAATACTGTAATAAAGACCAAAACATATTGGCATATATATCTTAACAAATAACTTATTTAATTTATGAGTACAAAATTTGTATTATTGGCATGAGCCACATATAAAAAGTTTCATGTGTAGATTTTATTAATTAATAAAATAAAAACAAAACAGGGTGTTTGTTACTAGGTGTAGTTATTATGAGCCCATTTTATGGGTTTTGTATAAAAATGTATACTATTCTTGGTGTGAGAAAATGAAAATTGTTGTCATTGTAAATATATGTTGTTAGCCAAAATGTTTAAGAAACTATAGCAGCAATTTGTAAAAAGTGTGACTGTAAATATAATCGAAAAATGTATGTATTCAAGTAGAATATTGTTCACAAAGAAGAATTGCAAATAAATAAGAAAGCGTTTAAAGGTATAGAATGTAACATTTTTGTTTATTGAGAACTTTTCACTTAATATATACCTAACATTATTTCTGATTTTTCTAGAAACTAATAGCAATATATGTGCCATAATATCAGTGCGAATATGTTCGACAAATTTTATGTTTCAACAAGTGCAATGTGTTAACAAATATATTATAAACTATGTAATTTTTTGTTCATAATTATTGTGGCAATGTATGAATTCTTTATGCAGTTTATCATAATGGTGATATTTCTGATTAATAGATAATATAATGTATAACAAAGATTATCAACAACAGGCAGTCCAATTAAATGTATATAGTAAATTATTTATAAACCTAAAAGAATTGTATAAAGTCACTCAAAGTGTATATATTTTCCTTAGAATAATATGATGCACTATGTCTTGTAATTGTGTTTTTAAACCCCCTACTCAATAAAATAATCAGTCGATATACCCCAGACTTTTTCGATTTTTTTTTAATAAACCATAAATGCAAACAATTCAAGATTTCTACCTTTTCTATCTATTAAGTATATATAATTCTAGATTTCAATCATTTATTCTAATTAGTGATAAAACATTTAAATAGGCAGCATTAAAAAGTTAATAAATGGAAAATACTATAAAATATGTTGTAATGCGTACATTACTAAATTATTCTTATCTTCTGTTTGAAATGATATTTCTGTAAATATGTCGGAAGCATTGTGTGCGGTATATAGAGAGCACATAAAAGATACTCGAATAGATCTATTTTGTTTTTTAAATGCAAATTTTTTGGTGTACGTATATTTCTTGGACGTCATCACTATTGGAGTTATGATATTATCAACAGCTTCTTACATTACGGCATTCTTATATAACCATAGTCTTTAAGCAAACGCATTTCTTACGTTTGATCTGATCAATTTTGTGGCAGATTGCATAATAACTGGAAACAAGAGAATATTTTAAACATTGAGAAACAAAAATATATTTTATCAAATTAATTAGAACAATGTTATTAATAATGTCACGAACGCCTCGAGCGATCCCGAACACCGGGAATATTCGAAACCATCAAGACCGTGTGGAGTTGACTTCCAGTGCGTTCTATACTAGAAGATTCGCCAAAGTTCTATATCTAGAAACATCTGGAGAGACGTTTTACTGCCTATATAAGAATTATGTTGTCCAGCCAGGAGTTAGTTAACTCTGGACCGCGATAGTGAGTGACACGGTGCCAAGAAAGTGACATTGTGTAATACAGTGCGAAAGTTAGTTTATAAAGTTAAAGTCGAAAGAAAGTTAGTTGGACTTGGGAATAGTTGATTTATAAATGAGTATTCGAAATAAAAAACTTTCTAGTAAATTTGTTACACTTGTGTCAGAAGTGGGATAGAACGTGGTAGAAAGTTCTGGAACAATTGGTTTAGTTGGAGGAGAAACCCCCAAGTGTGGAGCATCGCCGAAGTCGTCCCGGCGTGGAAGAGGTCGAAGATCGACGTTTCAAGAAGGTCAGAGAACATTCTCGAACTTTCCATAGCAGTCAAGAAAACTCACGAGTGTGATATATCACTGAACTCGTCTCATCTTGAAGAGGTCAAAGATTGACGTTTCGAGAAGGTCAGAGAACATTCTCGAGCATTCGATAGCAGTCAAGAAAATCCACAAGTGTGACGCATCACCGGAATTGTCTTGTCAAGAACAAGACGTCTACTGGGTTCTGGGAAATTTCTGAAGAAAAGTGAATTGGATGCCAGTAGGAACTATAAGCCAAGCCGCGGCCATGGAGGAACAAATGAATGAGCTACTAGCAATGTTTGCTGCAGTGAAAGCAGGATAAGATGAAATGAAAGCAGGACAAGATGAAATGAAACAAGAAATGAAAGCTGTACACAACGCCATGAGAATGTTTCAAGAGGAGTACTGTCACAAGAATAGGATGGACAGGAGAAAGTAATTGGCTATTTCAGTAAAGCCTTGTCCAAACCCGAGAGAAACTACTGTGTAACTCGATGGGAGCTTGTAGCCGTAGTGAAGACTTTGGAGCATTTCCACAAGTACCTGTACGGACGAAAATTTCTGTTAAGAGCCGATCACGCTTCTCTTAAGTGGCTACTCCAATTCAAAAATCCAGAAGGACAAATTGCGAGATGGCTGCAGCGATTACAGATCTTTGATTTCACCATTGAGCACATAGCTGGAAAGCATCACCACAATGCTGACGCCATGTCTAGAAGGCGATGTGCAAATGATAACTGCCAGCACTGTTTGAATCTGGAGCAAAAGGAAGGATTCCCTCAAGTGACTTGTTGCCTAACAGCCGGATGAAAATTGGTATGCCAACATACTAGCCGAGGATCAAAGGAACGACGAACATATTGGGCCTATAATGCGTCGCAAAGAAACAGGAGAGAATGGAACATTGTGGGCGATATCAGCGACCTCGGCGCAATTACGAATTGTTACTGGGCTCAATGGGACTCATTGGTTATTGACGCCGGGGTTCTGAAAAGAGTTTGGAAAAGTCCGGATGGTACAAGGAATCGACTACAGATCGTGCTATCCAAGAATAGAGTGGCCGATATTTTGGAAACTGGAAAACTTACGGCGGAACTGGAGGGGGACACTTTGGGATAGCTAAAACCATGGGTAAAGTGAAGGAACGATTCTACTGGGTAAGAAGTCGGTTAGACGTAGAAAATTGGTGCAGGAAATGCGACGTCTGCGCTAGCAGCAAGGGCCCAAACACTCGGCGCCAGGGACGCATGAAGCAATACAGCGTCGCATCGGTGCTCCCTTTGAGCGAATTGCTATCGACGTCGCCAGGCCATTTGCACGCACTGAATCGGGTGTGTTCCAGGGAGTGTGTCAGTTGCTCGGAATTTGAAAGACCAGATTTGAGAGCGACCGAATGAAGACAAGGTATGGCCGAAGGATGAATACTGAAGGCTTTCAAGAAGGTGACCTAGTATGGGTATACAATCCATCTCGCAAAAAGGGCCAACGTCCGAAGTTGCAGAAATCCCGAGAGGGTCCTTACAAGATTGTGACCAGAATAAATGACATAGTTTACCAGGTCCAGAAAGGACCACGCGCAAAAATGAAAGTTGTTCACATCGATCGCTTGTCACCATTCCAAGGGCGATCAACTGTTCGGGACGATCAGTACTAGGAGGGGGCAGTGTCACGAATGCCTCGAGCGATCCCGAACGCCGGGAATATTCGAAACCATCAAGAGCGTGTGCAGTTGACTTCCAATGCGTTCTATAGTAGAAGGCTCATCAAAGTTCTTTATCTAGAAACGTCTGGAGAGACGTTTTACTGCCTATATAAGAATTGTGTCGTCCATCGAGCAGTTAGTTAAATCTGGACCGCGATAGTGAGCAATATCGTGCGAAGAAAGTGACATTGTGTAATACAGTTAGAAAGTTAGTTTATAAAGTTAAAGTCGAAAGTTAGTTAGTTAGTTGGACTTGTAAGTAGTTGATTTGTAAACAAGTGTTCGAAATAAAGAACTTTCTAGTAAATTCGTTACAATAATAATAATTCATATACACAAAAACCATTAAATTAAGTGTTCAAATTAACAATATGCAAGTTGAAATTGAAATTCTTGTAAAACGTTGTTTATCGTCTCAGCGTTAATTCATCTCTCTTCGTTTCATGGCGTTTAATCTGATAAGATATATCTTGAACTTATAATAATGCTAATTCCACAAAAATAGGCCGACGGAGTTAGATCCGAATATCTAGTTGATTATTCAATAGTTTCTCTTCTATCAATCCATTTCCAGCAATCACTAAAGGCCACGAGTAAATCATACATGACTTAAAAGTAAGGGACGCATCAAGGACACCGCGCTATCATACACATAAAGATATGATAAACAATATATTATCTTTTAATTGTCCATTCTGTTGTATCAAAACAACAGGAACAATAAATATCACTGAAAACACAACACTGTAGACTAATAATTTTTACTTTCAGCACATTAGTATAATCTGTTCTAATATCCCAACGTATCACAACAACTTGTGGTAGTGATTCGTATTCGGCAATTAATCTTGAAAAAATATTCTTCAAAATGACACTTTTAAAAATGTCTTCTTCACATTGGCTATTAATTTATCGAATGTGGCAATTTCGTAATAGTTTTTGCAAGGATTCCGTGTGTTAAATATGTTATACGCAATAAACTGATCGTTGTACGTGTTTTTAAGCGTACTGCAGATGCCTTCATATGGGAAGTTGCATCGGTGGTATAGAGTAACACGTGTCCTTCATTGTCCTTAAAATCGTCCAGTTTTACAGTTCACTTGAAGGTAATTAGCTGTGGTCGCATTGGCATGGTGTGCATCTCGCTAATTAATATAACATTATTGTGTTTTCAATCGATATAATTTGCCGTTACAATATCGTTCGGGAAAATCCCTCGCTTACTTTTCCACTGTAGAACGCTTAAGAAGTTTGCGCGACATTTTTTAAGTCTAATAATGATGTTAATTAAATTTACAATAAACAATACGTCAGAGAGCACTTTTTACATCTCACAGTGAAGGTGTGCAACTACTGACACAAACCTCTTACTGCAGGTAGTTGCTTTGCGGTGTCGCATATGGAAGATAGTTTTGATTATTATCGATACAAATACGAATTTCATATTTTTATTACACATAAGTTTAAACACACCTACACATAAGTCCGAACTTGGAATGTACAATTTACTCGCGGAGATTAGTAATAACACATAATTCCTGAGTAAGTATGGTGGCGCATCATCATGTTGGACTGTTCTGACAATACTAAATCTTAAAAAGAGTAGAAGAAGTCTCAAAAAGAGTCACGTCAAGTAATCTAAAAACTAAATTTAGAAACATGAAAAAATATGATTTTCAAAAAAAGTAGCTACTTTCTTGAGAATTAATCATAACAACAGAATGTTAGTTAATCGCCAATGTTAATTAACCAGTGTCGTAACGAAAGATTAAAATACATGCTATTAAAAAAATAAACTCTGGAAATAATTGTTACGTAACCTACCACAAATTATTGTCAATGATGTCATAACTCCAACAGTGATGGCGTTAAAGAAATATACGTGTACCAATAAATGCGCATCTAAAAAACTTTTACTTTTACGCACTCCACTATAGGCGGAAAAGTAATGTAATCGTGTAAAAATTTTTTTCTAGGCTTTATTTTTCGTCTTTCGGCCTAAAAATTAAACAAAAAGGTTTCTAAACCATTTTGTGTATGGGTCGTTGTCGTCGTCGTCGTTGTCGTCGGCATTTATTCTTGTTAGCACAATAACTCAACTAAATAGTATCGGATCGATCGGGTTTTGACTGATTCTGATCGGGGGTGTCTCCCAGACGACACCTATTGATTTTGAGGTGGATAGGACACACTCTACCCTGTCCATGGGTCATGAGAAAGCACGATGGTGGACTATTTGAGAATTTTTTTTTGTTAGCACGATCACTCAATTAAATCGTGTGGGATCGATCGGGTTTCGACTGATTGTAATTAGGGACGTCTACCAGACGATATCTATTGATTTTGAGTTGGATAGGATACCCCCATCCTGTCCATGGGTAATGACAAAGCACGATAATGGACTATTTGAGAAATTTCTTGTGTTAACACGATAACTCAACTAAATCGTGTCGGATCCATCGAGTTTTGACTGATTCTGATCGGGGACATCTCCCAGAAGACACCTATTGATTTTGAGGTGAATAGAAGACACTCTACCATGTTCATGGGTCATGAGAAAGCACAATGCTGGACTATTTGAGAAATTGTTTTTGTTAGCACGATTACTCAATTAAATCGTGCCGGATCGATCGAGTTTCGATTGATTCTGATTAGGGACATCTACCAGACGACATCTGTTGATTTTGAGGTGGATAGGACACACCCCACCCTGTCCATGGACTATGAGAAAGCACGATGGTGGACTATTTGAGAAAAATAGAAACTGTGGCATAAAACACATATTCTGCATTTATGTGTTGGTTTATTTTTTCCTCGGCCACTCAATTTCGAGATAGAGATGTTCTACGTGCGGAAAAGTCCGTTTTAAGGTTTTAAAACTGTTTATTTTATTTTCCTACTTGCTTGGTAACGATTTTTTTTGAATATGTTTTCAACCTTCACGTATTCACTATATGTAATTATCCATAATGTCAAAAATGAACTTGTGCACTTTATTGTACGATAACGTGGAATACAGAACATACTAGAATACCAAGACAGAATACAATAACCTGTGGAGTAATTAAATTTGGACTGTTTTTACTTGAATTGACAACTTACAGGTAGGTGTTTTACCGTAATTTTCATTAATCAAAATCGTTTCTGGCAGATGTTTGACTAGACGATGCAATGACTTGAGAGCCATAGTTAATTTGATTTTAAATACTTATGTGTAAAGTCTATATACTATATCTCATTTTTCTCATTTTACATTTTATTTATTTCTAATAGTAGATATTTCGGAAATATTTCAATGTAATTTGAAAGGAACTGATATATTTGGTTTATGTACTTGTCATTTATAAAGATTTTGATCTAGATAATACAATAAATTTGATATGCAAGATCGATCTTATCAAATATTGTTTGTAAAAGTAATAGGAACGACTGAATATAATTTAATATTATTTGACATGTATTTGTATTTGCCTTCTATAAGAGTCGTTCGCTACATTAATGCTGTAGAAATGTTCAACACTGAGATAAAAAAAAACGTAAAAAAACGTAGTTTTTTATAAACCCAAATACGAGTATTGACGAATATTTACTTAGGTAACTAACCACTAATCCTGTCTACAAAATTTCTCATTTGCATTCAACAAAATATATTATACTTCTTATCCCAAATGTGTATTAAAGTATCACTATACTTTATCCTAAATGTTATTTGGTTCCTATTTAAATCTTATAAAAATAAAAAATTTTCATTTCATGGTCTAACACAGTTGTTATATAAGTCAAAAATATTTAGATGGAAACCTTATTGTAATCTCTTCATTTATATCATATAATGTCGACGATATTTGCCTATTTGGTTTATAATGATAGTCTCTTGGCAGTAGATCTAATCATGCGACATCCTTTGCTATTACGGTGCTTACACTACACTATATCTCTATTTAGAATATGAATATCCCGATGTGAATACAATGTTACCCAGAAAGCTTTTATGTTAGTGAACTTATCACATATTAGATCTTCATAATTTAAGTGAAGCGCAAATGTGTTATTAGTTCTAGAGATTAAATAAATAATAAAGAACCACAAATTTGAAAATTAAAATCAAAAACTAATATTTTTTTGTTCATAAAAAAGTCAAATCAAAATCAACGCTGGAAATGTCCCCCATTCAATGCACAAAAAAGTGAAAGGGCGAAAGTCACCTCATACTATCAAAAGCATTTTTCAACATTTCTAACAGTATGGTTGTGGTCATGTGGAAAGTAATGTTGTTCTGCTTGAGATTGTATTATAAAAAGTTCGGCTAAAAGTTAACCGCTTGACAAATTTTGACAATCAATAAAAGATTGGCATAAATGCATCATACTATGATAACTCCAACAATTGTTTTAAAATATACGATGACTAAAATCGTATTTACACGTTGTCATAATTTTATTACGTTAATTATTATGATCAGTTAATGGTAATTTCTCAATAACTATCATCAATATAAAGCGACTACTATGGAGGTACGGAATCTTATAATATTTAGTATCCTATAATCCTGTCAAGTGATGATGTATGTTGGCATGGTGCATATGTTTTAATTCGTCCTTAGATCATAAAAAATTAAAAGTAAGTAACGTTAAGCCCACCATACTATTAGTATAAAAATCCTCCAAGAATGAAATGTACCAACAAGTTTAAAAGGTGATTAGATATTCAGTATAATAACAATCGTTATACCTATCTCTTGTTATAAATATTGTTTAAAAACTTAAAACATTTTCCTATAAAGTATTTATTTATCGTCTATGTTGATAAAATGAAAAATAATATCTGCGAAATTTTAAACAAATGTAGTAAACAAATCCACCAAATTATCTATTTCGACCTTTACTATCTTGTATACAATAACATTTTTTATATTCACAATATTTTTCGTTTTACATTTACTTGTTTGTGTCCTTTCATTAACTGTATCATTTTACTTTTCCGCATTCAACTGTACCAGAGCGGAAAAGTAATGTAGCCGTGTAAAGAAAAATGGAAAAAAATATTTCTAGCGTTTATATGTAGATTTTCGACCTAAAAGCAAAAAAATGGTTTTTATAAAATTTGTGTCTTTGTGTGTGTCGTTGTCGACGTTAAAATTTTTTGTTAGTACGATAACTCAACAAAATCGTGTCGAATCGATCGAGTTTTGACTGATTCTGATCGGGGACGTCTCCCAAACGACACCTATTGATTTTGAGGTGAATAGGACACACCCCACCCTGTCCATGGGTCATGAGAAAGCACGATGGTGAACTATTTGAGAATTTCTTTTTTGTTAATATGATAACTCAACAAAATCGTGTCGGATCAATCGGCTTTCGACTGATTCTGATCGGGGACGTATCCCAGACGACACCTACTGATTTTGAGATAGGTAGAACACACTCTACCATGTACATGGGTCATGAAAAAGCACAATGGTGGACTATTTGAGAATTTTTTTTGTTAGCACGATCACTCAATTAAATCGTATCGGTTCGATCGGGTTTCGACTGATTCTGATTAGGGATGTCTACCAGACGACACCTATTGATTTTGAGGTGAATAGGACACACCCCACCCTGTCCATGGGTCATGAGAAAGCACGATGTAAATGTTTATGTTAATTCTGAAATTTTAAACATAAACATTTAACGCGTTGCTGATTTTGAACGAAAAGAACATATATTCGACTGTATCATATATGAATGAATGAATGAGAAACAAAAATTCGTTCGATCACAAACGTATTGATATGGCACTGAAGCAGTCGCCAATGAAAAAAGTAAAACTGTCACATAAAACAAATATTCTGCATTTATGTTTTGGGTTTATTTTTTCTCGGCCACTCAAGTTCGAGATAGAGATGTTCTACGCGCGGAAAAGTCCGTTAAGGTTTTAAAACTGTTTATTTATGATTTGTTTCAATGATTATTCTGTTTTTTCAATATATGACATTAGTTGTCTATTGATATCCATATTACTGTCTATTAATTATAGTTTCAAATTAAATCCACTTATATTAGAAAACGCAACTTTGTTACTTGATTCGAAGCCTCTAGAGGCATGCTGCGGAGCTGCCTTCGATATGAGCGAGGGGGTGCGCAGGCAGCGCAATATTATTGCGATTTGCTTACTCGTATATTATGCCGATGTTCAGTAACAGCCATAATTATATATATATATATATATATATATATATATATATATATATATATATATATATATATATATATATATATATATATATATATATATATATATATGCCTTCATCTATGGTATTATGTTTTTTTCAATATTTTATGTTCTCATAGAGTTGTTCTTACTGTTTATGCAGTCTTGTGAATCATATCGTGTGTCTGAATTTGTGTGTTCTTGTTTGTGCGGTAACGTAAAAATTAATATTTCACGGAATAAAAAATCCAGACCAGAATTACTACCTGAACTTAATAACGGCTCAGAGTTGTTTACGATTTTTACGATATGTTTACTCGAAATTGTCGCGATTATGATAACACTATGCTTTTCTAAGACCTGACGGTAGCCCTTTTGGAAAGTGATTCGATTGCATGAACTGAAGAACCCCACACTACGCTAAATTCTAAAAAAATATATGGACTGGAAACTCTCTAATACAACTACAATAAGAAACAGATATGTTGACCAGATATAGGAGGACGTATTGCAAAACATTCGCAATTATGTTGGGGAAAAATTTTGTATACATTCCAGTGGCGGCGACAGAGGTGGGCACGGGTGGGGGAGCGCCCAGGCAAAATCCTTTTCGCCCAACCCATCGCCCAACCTCTTATAACATCACTATATCACATTCGCACATAAAATAATATATTTAACGCCTTCGTCCATCCTAGATATGCTCATAATAACTGAATTAAAAGTGAATTAAACATATTTCATTGATAAGATTAAATCAAGTTCATTATTTTTTAACGTTCCTATACTACAAGCTTTGGACTATTTCAGAGAACTATTCAAACTAAATGGTTTTATTAAAGAAATCGTCGATGAATATATTACTCGTCTTCGTATGAGTCAAAATAGTTTCATATCCAATAATGATTATTTCTGGTCCATTGTTTGTCAAGTTTTCTGCTTAGTAAAGATAGGTTTGAAAACTGAAAAAAGATTATTAATCATGTAACTAGAAGTAACAGATATCCTACTCACATAGTAGATACATTAATTAGCAGACGTAGAGAACAACTCTTAACTCCACGAATTTACGAGAAGATTCCAAAAATCGGTAAATTGTGTTAATTCTATATGAATAACAATTTCCCAGAGGACCCAAAAGAGTTTTTAAAGGTTTTAAAATGACATTAGTGCACTCCTATGGAAAAAATTCTAACAACTTTTCGAGAATTCTATGAATAAAGTTAAAAATAACGAAAGGTTCGAGATTTATGAAATCAGATGCTAAAATTATAGTTAAAAGGATATAGGGCGGACGAGAAGAGCAATTTTGGCTGGGTTTATGGAGCACATGGCCCACATAAAGTATGAGAGATTAGGAAAATCTTCCATTGCCCAAGTTGTTTTCGAAAATACAACTCTAATAATTTATAATTAAAAATGTTTTGGGCGCCTTTGAAAGAAAATAATACAAACTGTACCTAACAGTCTATTGTTTTGAGTGATACAGTGAATGACGACTTTAATGAGTTTATTAACTGAATATTTACCACATTACGGTTCATTAACAGTGAATGGAAATATCTGTAAGGGATTAGGTATTATGAACAGTGGTGCAGTAAATCGGAATATATTCTTTTACTACTTACTGGCCATGCGGAAAATAGTCACAATGAGAGTGTTTTATTAGTGAGTCTAAATAATAGTTTTAACCATCTCCTGATAAGTCTAACCTGGTTGGCGAAATGCTCGTCGAGTAACATATAATTTTGTGGTGTTCGGCAGAAACTAGAAAATTAAATAGCTTCAATATCGTATTTGACGTATATTTGCGTTTGCTTTATTAATCTTTGCATTCAAGTGGATATATTATATGATCCAATCGTACTATTTCTGATGCTCTTACATGTCAATAGATGTCCATAAGTTTTTGGACGTCTACTAATAATTCTTTGTATAAAGAGGGACTTTAGTGTTTACTGAAAATAGAAATTTTAATAATTTTAATGGGATAGTAAGTATATTTAATAGTGGTTACTTATATTATTAAGTATACTTAGTAATAATATTATAGGTATTAAATAATTAACCCACATAATTATTTAATAATTGGGTACATTTTATTTATCACTACTGTTACTAATAAGATGAGAAAGGACGTATATAAAATATTTACTTATGATACTCAATTATACTAAAATAGCGGTATAAAATGTACTATACTGTGGTGTATTTATACTAATTTTATACCCATTTTAGTTTACAATTACAGTTGTTTAGTTTACAATTACAAGTCATAAATAATTAACATTTACGATGTTAATTTTTTTCAATACTTATCAATTATACGCAGCAACTGCAGCAACTATTGCAGTGGAATATCGTAACTGCATATTGGAGCCGGGTATGCACAAATTTGTTACATTTTTTATATTTCTTTAGGGTTAAAAGTGTTCTGGGTTCTGGATGTTTGCTAAAATATGTTTTTAAAAAATATAATTGTTTACGGATATCGAATTTGGTATATTTAGATAAAACAAAAACTTTGGTGTATTAAAACTTATCACTCTTGTCAATTTTAAACTGAACTTATTAAAAGAATAATCACACATTTAAATATTTGAATTTTTAGTTGTATACATTATTCTGGAGTTGTTTGGAATTAGTTTTTCACAACACATGGATGTTCTACTATTTATAGACGCCATTAGATAAATCCCGACTATCAAGTAAATACTTACTATATATCTCATGACCAATGTATATCCATAATTGCCAATTGAAACACCGTGAAAAATCTAGACAGAAAGATAATTTCTAAGAATAACTAAGATAAAATAACTTAGAAGCAGCCCCTAAGGAGCATTGTATATAACTTACATAAGTTTAAAATTATTTAAAAATTAACTTAAGTCCGCTGTATTTTGTTATCAAAGTACATATTTTATATTTCAGTTACTTTTATTTTTATTATAAGTTACTTATACAGTTATACTGGTTTAGACTTTTTGCATATTTAGATGGTCCATATTATAAAATTGTTTTAAATATATGTTGGTATATGTATATAAAAGTATTTTAATAATACGTTATAGAACATTAATTTATATTTCTATATAGCTTTCCCTTTATACGATACAACTTCTTATTAACACTGTTTAATTCGGTATTATTAAAACGTAACTGCATGTGAAGTGGTGGATTCCGATGATATCTTAATATTTTCATTAAATAAGCATAGGAACAATTCCAGTCGAGTAGTGGTAAAAATACGTATATGATACTTAGAACACCACGCATTAACTCGAAACAGAGTACCTACAAATATTTAGAGTTGTGATTTACAGATATCAATTATAAAAACACAAACTGAACCGTGTATAAATACAATTAAAACTTAACTTATTCATTAGCCTTGCAGAAGTTAATCAATCAGATCAGTGACACACATCACTTTACATCGAGAATATAAAGTTTGTTTAATTATTAAATCATTTTCTGATTTGCGCTTGCTCTGCTACGGAATAAAACTGAGTAGGTATATTTATCTAATCAAATAACTGTGACACCACACCTTGAGGAAAGTAAAAGGATTTCACAAGTCATTGTATGCAATGTGTGTGGTACTGTTAAGGACGTATTGGTATTGACTCTGGGTGGTAGGTATATAATCGGTGAATGAAAATCATTTAGGACTAGGTGGCGCTATTAGATGTCATTACTAAGGAATCTACCAACCTCCTACAGCCCACAGATCCATGGTCTACTACTACCTTTGTTCTCCGCATTGACATGTTGACAGGAATGTTACTTCGATGCCAGTGATGTATTAATTTATGACAATGAATATGTGATAATTTTACGCCACGTCATTTTGTTATTTTATTTAATTTGTATGTGACGTACGAAACGTAGGTAATTATCACTTAAGATCATTATTATTTAAATCAAGTACATATTATGCTATAGTATTTCATTCACATTATTTTCTATTACATATCTATCATGACCATCTCCTGTAAGGACTGTTTTTAACTTTCTAGTATCCGTAATATCTAGTAATATTCGGCCATTAGGATTAGAAATTGATACAGACAAGAAACATGCTCAGGTAGACAAAATCACATTTTCAAATTACCAAATTTACGAGTTAAAAATGTCTACTAATTTTTATGGGAAAAATTTAACTGAAGATTGTGCCGGTAATTATACTCTTTACATTGCAACTTTTTATTAAACTTCTTTATTAATTATATTTAAGTAAGTGTTTGTTAATAATATTAATACCAATAATAATACCTTTATTTCCAATACGTAAATACTTATAATTACACGTAAATTACAGGAAAAGTAAAAGTATGTAACTAGCAATTAGAAAATACATATGTGCATACATGATGAATTCCTGTACTAATATTTAGTTATATCAATAATGGCAGATAGTTTCAAATTCATTAGTAAACATACATGTTTAATTATTCAGAAAAACCAAATCAATTATACTTTTTAAATCATCATAATTGATTTCATACAGCACAGAAATATTGCTACATATGTTACAAAAAAATTTAGTGATCTACGATGAAATTTGTACTCTAAAAGAGCAGTAAAAAGTAATTTTTATTATGCGAGTTCAATCTTAAGAATGAAAATGTTAAAGTTTGCCAACGAACGAAGGACAACCAATCTTATTATTGATAAAGTTATATATTTCCACTGTTTGAAATGCAATATAAAATTTTATATCAATTTCGCACCAAACAGGGTATATATAAACAGGGTAATGAAGTAAAATCAACACCTTTAACTTAACCAACTTTAGATGTAAACTTTATTTCAATTTTACACTTGCTACCGTCCATATTGTTCAATGACGGAAATTAAACGCCTTTGGAAAAGAGTACACTTTCATAAATTTATCTTTTTAATACACAAAATAATTTCTTTGTTACACTAATGAAATGTTGGTGTATATTATATGCATGTGCTAGTGCAAGTTTAGAAAATATTTATATATTCGTGAACAACGCAACGTAATCATATTTTTTGAAATAGTACTTGTATTATCGGGCTTCCAGTTCCCAATTAAATATTATGATCATATCTTAATGTTAATGTTTTCTTTCGGGTTAATAAGTAATAAATGTGCTTCGTTTATGTCCAGATTTACTAATATTTACTAATAATTCTTCTTATAACGAGGAAATTTAGTCTTCACTGAAAATAAAAATTATTATTAATTTTATTACTGTCTGATGATTATTATTATTAAATAATAAATAGGCAAAATATGCATTTATATTACCTCGTTTACTTCGTCGCGAAACGTAAATAAATTAGGTTCATATATACAATATATTTTCGGTCAAATCATCCAGCAACTGATAAAATTCAATACATTATTCAGTCATATCTTATTTGCAAAAAATTGTAATAAACTTGGTTAACACAATTAATTTTTTCTTTTGTGATATATAATAGCATTTGGATATAAATTGGTTAATCATAAATCACGAGCAACCAACCATAGATTGCCTCACGTTTCAATAGTGTCAACGTGAAGACTACAGGGATGTAGTACGTACTCTATAGTAGTTACCATGCAGGAATTATAATCTATTCCACGCGGAGTAAAGGGTACTATACTGTTGTATATTTATATTATTAGATTTATACCTAAAACGTTTAAAAGTTTACTACACCATTTTACACCATTTTCACACCATTAAAAGTGGTGAAGTTTGACACCACAGATTCTCAAGTGTGTAGAAATGTAATTAGTAATTACACAGTAAGTTTTCCTTTGTTAAAAATCATATTGAATATTTCTAGTCTCCCAAAATATCATATAATGCATTTTTACCATGGTAGCCTATATGTATAAAAAGTCAAGTGAAAATGTTCTATAAAACTCATGGTTTTTATCCACAGCGAGATACAGATAATTTAAAGATGCATTATATGATATTTTGGAATATTGTTAAGATGACTTGAAAAACTAAGTTTACTATCAAATATTACTTCTAGGCACGTGAACGTTAACGTTCACGACGCCGTTTGAGGGGACAGTTACTAATATTCCCATAATCCAAATTGAATAAACGTGTAGTTACGCGTCAATGTCATAATTTAACATTCATAAATCTCTATCTTTAAATAATTTGTATTACACCATATTGCAACGTTATTAATTTGGCCTTGCAAATAATGACATTTTTTCAATCATCTGCAAGTAGTACATGGTGACAATCCATAAGTGGTGCAATATAAGGGTATATACTAAGAAACAGAAGAGGTTCTAAATTGGAATACCATGCGGAAATCGTGAGGTTGGAGGCTATATATTTATGGGCTGCATTCGCCTTGCTCTATAAATTGTTTATAAAATAACAAATTAAAAAATGCAGTTAGGTTATCGGAGAGGCTAGTACCAGACAACTTATAGTAATAAATAAGTAATAAATATCTACCTGATTAAACGCCCTTTTAATATCTGTATATTCATTTATTTAAAACCTTTTATTTTCTAATTTTTGGTACATAATTCTTAACCTAACTAAGTATATGTTAACGGGTATTATATACTATAATATGACTAGAGTTTGACTGGTGACGAGCGGCGTTACAATCTATCGCGACGGTAGTAGTTCACCCGGTCGATGTTCCTGACCTCCCGTGTGTATGTTTCTCAGAATGTTTCTTTAATTATAATTTTAGCTTTAAAGAATATACGCTTGTAATTACTTAAATGTAGATGTTTTATTTCGCTTAGATTTATGGATGTTTTATTTCGCTTTACAGGAAATGGTAAAAACCTGCTGTTGAAACTGAATTTTATTGTTATTTATTTAAATATTATTTCATGTTTTATTTGAATGTTATTTTGTTGCTGTGTTTTTCTTTAGGAGATTTAGTATAGTTACTATTTTTATGTGCTTTTGTTTATGGATATAGGAGAATCAATATGAGGTGAGGGAGTGGGATTGGGTTTCGGCCGGGGTTATAGTGGGGTTGAAGGAAATTAAGTAGTCTAGGAGGCTCGTAATATGTTTCGTTATTTTAGTCACAGTGTCTTATGTAAGTATTTGTATTTGTGTAGAGTGTTTGGTATGCGTTTAAGTACTATTTCTTTTATGTGGTGTTTTATTGGTATGATGTGTATGTTGTTGTGGAGTCTTTGCATGTTTATCTATCTGTTCGCGTTTGTTCGTAGTCGTAATAATTTATTTTGAGTCGTTTGTAGTCTTTTGTATTGTGTGTTAGAAATATTGGGCCATATTGGAGAGGCATACGTCAAAATAGTATGTATTAGTGTTTTGTTGTCCTGTGTTAGTAGGTTGCGTCTGCTCAGTAGGGGGTTAAATTTATTTGGTGTGATATATGTTTTCTATATTACTTTTGTTATATGAGGTATGAATCGTAACTATTAATTATAAACATTGTGTGATATAATAATTCAATTATTTCAAATAAAAAAGAATGGTTCATCGTTTTGTTCACCTTATCCTTTGATCTTTGACATTCGTTGAAATAAAATATAAACATGACATCAATCTTTAAAGGAAATGGAAAGGGTGGTAATATACCTACTATATAAAACATATATAGGTACATACATTTATCTACGACCGTGCTGTAATATGGGGTTCATTGAACTATTTTGAGTTATGTAATGCGATCTATTATATCACCGTTATGTAATTAACTCATTACACCACTGTTATTTAATGCACTCATTACATAACTCATTTTGATTTTCAAAAATTATAAAAGAAGAAGTAAAAATTTATTGAAACTAGAAACAATACAATAATTATTTGTTATTATAAATATTAATATTATTTTCCCCAGATTTTAGTAAGATCTTCGACGTAGATAACGCACAACGCGACGAGAAAATCACAAAAATAAACGTTATTTAAAACAACTGGATTGTTATAATGGTTTTAACAAATTTCATGCATCATGTTACTTTGACTTCGTATGAAAATGTTTAAGTGACTTTTAACGGATGTCATAATTATTTAAATGTCAAATCTGAATTTTTTGTAGAAAATCGGTTTTTAATCCCTTTTTCTTATCCAATATTCCCACTCGTGATGTAATGATGCCCCTGTCCTACTAATAATGTAAATAACTATTATGTTATTGATGTTTCTCTCTAAACTATCGAACAAGAATCTTAAAATAGTAATTTTATTTTATTTTTTATTTCTTTTTTGGTTTTAATTTCAGTGGTTGCATCTACTTCTTTACAATTTCTCATTTTTAATAAGGAGGGTCCTGTAGCACAAGTTAATGCAATTTAAGATATCTAAAATTATGAATACGATACATTTAAGGAGTATAATTGTTGTATCGACTCTTCATGCGTAATTATAATCCACGTCCCAGATTATAATTGGACATTGATTATTCAAAATTTATACTACCAAAATTGTACAAATACTGAAGTACTGATACATTTTAATACCGTTAAACTAAAAGAAAAAAGATAATGTATATACGTAGACTACAGAATGAAAGATCATAGTTTATTTCATCTCTATTTGCCAAATAAAAAATCCCAAATGGCTGTTATTTCATACCGTGGCTTGTTTTTATGGCTAGGCTCAGGTAGGCTGTTCCGTTTATCGGCAAGATAAGAGAGTTTTTTATTTGGCAAATAGCGATGAAATGAATCTACATATATCTACTTACTTAAGAACTACCATTACATTACGTACCATTTTACACAACTTCTCCAAGTGTTTAGTAAATTTTTAAATATTTACACAACCTACCTGTGTACTTTTACTTAATATGTTATAAAATACATGAAGTTGTTATTAGTTAATCCATAGTTCCCAATTATACTCCCAAATTAGATTTCCCATTTGATTTTGTACGTTTCCGAAAAAATAAATATTCTTGACTTTTTTGTTTTCGATATATCCTTTTGACCCTATCAATAAATTATAGGAAGTACGATACGTCGCAGAGGAAATTTTAGATCAAGTTTAACAGTTAATATCGCATGGAATGTAATATCCTATCACTCCTTTGCTATGTAGTATATTTCATAAGAGAGGGAGGATTTGTAGAATTGGCAAGGGCGTTAGCGAATCACTTGACCCGCTCTCCTGATGGTTACTTAGCAACAATTAATCACATTCTATCGTTAGCATCAGCTTACAGGATATTAAACGGTGTGCTTCTGATAAAGTATTATGGCATTATTCCCCCGTATTCTTGGCTTCGATGAGGGTAGAGCTTAAACGTTTAGCTATCTACTTTATCATTATATATAACTTGAATATAACTAAAATAAAATCAAGAAAATATAAATAATCTCTCTATAAGTAACAAGTATGTATCATATAGTAATCAAGAGCATTACACATTGTATAGAAAACTTCAAACAAATAGTAAGTAAGTAATCAAGAGCTTTACACATTGTATTAAAAACTTAAAACAAATAGTAATAAAAGTATTTTTTAAATCTGCAAAGTTATTAAGACTTTAAAAGTTATTTGCGTTACTTCTTATCAAAAGTATTGTGTGACATAGTGGATCGGATCTAATTTCCATGGTTTTTATTTTAGCCTGTAATATTTTTTTTTGAATACAAATATTTTTTTAAATTGGTTTTAAACTGTCTTAAAACTCCAAATCACAATTTGCACAAAGGTAATAATTATCTTTTTTTTATTAAATTAACGTTATTCATTTATATCAATAAATAAAAATCAGTTAAAGTAGATATGCACCATATACAATAAAATCACATTTCATAATTATTGTATGAAAGTCCTTAAATTATTTACAATAATCTTTAATTCCTTTCTAATCCTGCCTAATGCATGTTTCAAGTCCACTCTCCACAACTGAAATATACAGTGAGTTTTTTTTTATTTTCGCGACATAATAATTATTAAAATTTATTAATAAAATAATTTGGTTAGTTGGTGCAGCTAACCAAATTATTGCGTTAAAGTCGCATTCTGACCGCCGTCCTCTATTGAGTAGTAGACCAGATGAATTATCTGGGTCTCTAGGCGAGCGCGTCGCGGTACATTGAACTGGGCCACACGAGGTAGTTCTCAGCACGGCTCGGCACACCCGTCTTCCCCCTCAACTCCCGCGACAATCCACACTTGGCGCTCGTAAATGCGCGAATTTACACGGTAAGTGAGCTGTATTTTTTCCAGCTAAGGCAACATCAGTGAATATTTACTCCTTCCTACTCCTCGGGCGGGCGTACCTATTTCGTATTTCGTGTTAATTTGAGATTTTAAATACTGTTTTGTGAATTTGTGTAGTGATTTATTGTACTAATTATTAATATTTATATACTGTGATAGTGACAATGGATTTAGTTTATAATTTAGTTCATGTGAAGCGATTTTTTAAATACTCTTATGAAGAAAAAATTGATTTAAAAAACAATGGTAGGCCATTGCCCGATATTGTTATTGAGACTGCTGGTGTTAGCCATTGGATTTGTATCCAATATGAATGAATGCGGACAAATTCCGGCGTACCGTATACGGCTTGGTGGTTCCTTTCTCGATTTCCGACTTATAAGTTACTGACAGAGAGCGTATCGATAAAGATGTATAGGCCATAAATTTCATTCGGCATTTGTCCTGAATCGGCGTACCGTATGCGGCACTGATGAGAACTAACAAGTTCGAAACAGCTGTATGTCGTTCGGTTCCGATCCGGGACAAATGTCGAATCCTACCTGTGGCGGGTTTTATTTTTTGAAATGACCTATATTAACGAAATTATTTATTTAATTATTTTAAATAGAGAAACCTGTTCTATCAATGAGATGATTATTATTTAGGTAATTAGTTTCCGTAAACATTTGTTGTATACAGAAAAATAAAATATTTCAATATATAAATTATTTGTGTATATGTACCTATAATCGCAAATTTCTTTGGATTTTATTTCATTTAAAGGAATATTCTTTATTCGAATAAAATTCATGTATTTTATAACTACTCATACATTACCAAATATGAAGTAGAAATGCTGGATTCGATAAATAAGTTTATTAATTCAAATCATTATTGTTTTGATATTTCAAATAATTCCGTTTATTGTCAGAGAACATATATTTTATTAATTCCACTGAAAGAAGGGATTTATATAAAACAGTAATATATATTATAGTATAGTAATATTTTCCGAAACCACGATATAATTTTTGCTGTTTTGGAACCAGCTCAATGTAGATTATGTAGATTCAATGTAGATTATGCAATGTAGATTCAAAATTCCACCAACCGCACAATAATGCCTTTCTTGAGAATCGGTCGCGTTTTGCTACCGGTTCCGCTACTTGCTCGGGATTCAGCCACTGATTCTGCTTGTCCGGATTACTGAAATAGACCCACTTTTTATCGCAAGTCACAATTCGGGGAATAAAGCGGTCGTCACGCGGGTTTTTCAGCAACTTTCGGCAAGTGCTTACACGATTTTCACAGCTTGATTTTCCATTAAATCATGCGGCACTTCTCGGCAGCATTTGTTGATCTTCCCAAGAGCGTGAAGGTGCCGGACAACTGATGTTTGAGGAATATCGAGTTCAGCGGAGAGTCTGCGAGTACTGGTTGATGGATTGGCTTCAACGGCGTTGCGTAGAGCTTCAGAATCCACGGTAGTTGGCCGACCCGAATGTGGCTGATCTTGGAGCACATCTTCGCCATTCTTAAACTTGCAATACCAATATTGCGCTATAGCGTTGGAGACCGTATTCTTCCCCTTCCACCTGGCATATTTTTATGCCGCTTTGGTTGTTTTGAAGCCTTGTTTCCAGTAATGGCGCAAAAAAAATACCCGAGTTTCGAATTTCTCTACCTTCTTTGCCTAAAGAATAAATCGAAAAATAAATGGTTAAATACGCGATAGGTAAATGAAAATATGAAAAGTCATACAAAATGTTATAAAGTGATATATAACACGTAAATATAAAATTTAAAAACTTTTGGTTCGCCCTAATAATAGATAATCATACTTCAGTTTAAATGTAGTAATTAAAGTTTATTCTGTAGTTCTAGCGGTCTATCACTGCTAAGTCATATTTATAACTCAAGACAGGGGTGTTTCTTATGGTCCTTACATATTATATAGATAATCCACCTTGGTTATTCAGTGTAACACTTAATCCCCTTTAGACATAGATTTAAGGATATACGTAGGTGTTATATAAAACGCAGATCAATGTATTTTTCTGATAATCTATATTTTTAATATTTTAAATTTCTTACATTAAACTTACATATACAATGAATTATGTGAATGACAGATAAATCTGTTTAGTATAACTTAATAGTGTACAGGGTTCTTTCGTCAAGTTTTTTGTGCCTAGAAGAATATTTTATTGAATATGTATGTTGACTATAATCTATGTAACATAATGTGTAATAATATAAAAGTATCGAGGCTGTTAGCGACAGTGTGTCGGATGTATATTGATAGCTCCATAAAACGTTGTCTGGTCACCCTGTCTGTGACATTCGAGATTTATCAGACTTTATATGATGGTAACATTGGACGCCCACAAAAACATACACGGTCCAACATTGCCAGCGGCTGGCCATAAGGGAGAAATATGCATGTAGGGAGAAATGAAAACCCGGAAACGGACAGTCACGATTTGCAGGCGTTAGGATGTTACATTGACGGAAGGAATGGGGTGCTACAACTATTCGATACATATAACGACTATACAATCGGTATATAAAACTTTTATTTATTCTGAAAATAATAGTTATAATTGAAACTACTAATGAATATTTTATATACTAATACCTAGAACTACATATAATGCTTCTATAGTCGAGCCTGTACAATACAAATGGCTTAGACAGTGGAACTAGAATTTAACCATTAAAAACAAAATATTAGAGGAAAGGAGCCAAATTTGAGATAGGTGCCCAATTTGAGATATGCTCTTATTATGAAGAATATGTAACGACATATAACAAAAATAGTGTAAACTAACTAAAATAAACTGCCGTGTACTGGTAAAGTGCTCTTCGAGAGCTTCAATTCGTTTGTTTCTATACAAGCACATATTTTGTGTGATTTGACTGATAAAGTTTTTTTGATAGTGTGATTAAATCGGCATTTACTGTCAAGGTAAGGTTAAATCAATTATTTTATGTGTCGTAGTAGTTAGTCTAGGTGTTGCTTAATGATATCTCATTGAAATTTGGCACTACTTTTTCATAACTAACCTAAAATACTGTTGTAATTTTTTTAACGGAAAATTCCTAATTTGAGACACAAATGGGTTCTATACTTGAAACTATCTCAAATTAGACACAATAGGCCGAACAATATTCTCATTTTCTCATTACAAATGCCAAAAAAAAACACAAGAAATGGGACCCTCATGCTGTGGTGAAAACTGTAAAGGCAGTGCGTAATAAAGAGATGGCCTCAAGAGATATCTGAAGGCCTTAAAAGTTTTTGATGTACCTAAAGGCACCGTGGAAAGATATTCAAAGTTAGATAAAAATCCAGAAGAACTTGCCAAACTATCGATAGGTCGGAAACCAATTTTATCCACAGAACTAGAAAATTAACTAGTTCAATATGCATTAGTCATGGAACAACGCTTTTATGGTCTGAGGCCAGGCGATATTAAACGAATGGAATTCTAGCTTGCATTTAGAAATAAGATAAGAAAAAATGGTTAAAGTTATTTTTGAAGAGACACCCAAAACTCTCGATGAAAACATCCCAAGGCATGTCTGCGGCTCGTATTAAATCTTTCACTCCCGAAAAAGTCTCAGGGTTTTTTATGTCTATGAGTCAGAATATAACAAGATTCAAAATCCTTCCCAGAGGGTCTTCAATGTCGACAATAGTTCAACATAAGTATAGTAAGGTTATGTCACTGAAGGGAAAAAACAGGTTTCCTCGTTAACCTCCGCAGAACGAGGTAAACTAGTAACCGTAATAACCTGTATGAATGTTGCGGGAGTTTATGTACCGTCGTTATTAATTTTTTCCCGCAAAAATAGGAAGGCGGAGCTAATGCTTAGTGTTCCAACTGGGGCAGCAGCTGTGTGTCACATTTCTGGTTGGGTTCAATCCGATATTTTCACAAGATGGTTGAGTCATGTCATTCAGTTCACAGAACCCACAGCTGCCGATCCAGCTCTACTTGTATTAGATGGACACTACTCTCACACAAGAAATATTTCACTCATAGATTTGGTGAAAGAAAATCTTGTTACGATTATTTGTCTTCCGCCTCATTCCACCAACAAAATGCAGCCTTTGGATGTGTCCTTTATGTCGCCTTTGAAAACCTTTTATGCGCAGGAGATAGAAAATTGGCTCCGAGAGAACCAGTTGAGTACTATATCTCTATACGCAATTACTGATATTTTTGCAACGCCTACAATAGAGCTGCCACTATGGAAACACCGTACAATGGTTTTAGAAAAACGAGACTAGTGCCTTTGAACAGACACATCTTTAGAGATCATGATCTTGGCGTGCATAATGTGATGGAAACAAAACAGTTACTCAAGAAGAACACCTCTCAGAAGAATTAAATCATAAAGAAGCTCCTCTGGAGGACCAAAATCGAAATGAACGAAGTCCAGTCTCAGCAAATCAGTCTCAAAAATACTATTTCTCTCCCATGGATATTTGTCCTCTGCCTATATACAAAACAAAAGAAACTAAGCCGAATGTAAGGGCTGGTAAAACATCCATTATCACTATCACTCCTTACAAATACGAATTGCAAGAAAGTTTAGAAAAAAAATAGGTTAAAAATATACCTAAAAAATATATCAGTGGAAAGTTAGAACCAAAAGGAAAGCAGACAAATGAAATGGTAAAGAAATCCACTTCAGTTTTACGAAAATCTTCAGTATCAAAACAGGACCAACCTTCCACATCAGGATTACAACAAAAAAGGAAAAAACAGTTTTACATTGGCTGATTCCTTTTGTGATGAATACGGAGGAAGTGATGCTGAATGCTTTCTTTGTTCAGGCAGATATTCGGAAGACACGCATGGCGAGCAATGGGCAAAATGTATTTATTGCAGCAGATGGGCCCATGAAGACTGTGGGGAAATTAAAAATCATAATTTCATATGTTCTTTCTACGAAGAAAAAGGATTTTTGAGTAGTATCTCGAATTAGGATATCTATCTCAAATTGGGATGTCAGTCTGTCCCAAATTAGGCAACCTTTTATTTTTATAGGACAATTGACAAAAAAAAACTTTAAGTTCAATAAATTCTCTAGATCATTATTTTAATGTAGTTTATTTGCATCACTATTTTGTTAATACAATGAGCTGGCTTTCTAATCCATTATTAATAAAAATTTGTTTAATGATGAATTTTAAAAAAGTGTCTCAAATTTGGGTCCTTTCCTCTATATAATAATAAAACCAAGACTTCTGTAAAATTATATCATCACACTACACCACACGTTCTGCACCACATGTTGATTGAAACCAAATTTTGAAACAAAAATTTTGCTTAAATCCTTAAATTCGCTAACTCTATTTAATTTGAGTAATTATAAAATAAAGGAATACTTTTTTACAGAAGGTAAGTATGTTACATTTTTGTAAGTTCAACGGCATACTATCACTACACAAGATTTAGATTTTATTCATGCTTGCTTGGAGCTTAACCAAGTCTTCAGCTGAATTAATACAGCAATAATTGTTTACAAAATTTTAATTCTGTTTAAATTTGTTTAATAAATTACAAAAAGTAGGAGCCCTCGCACAAAACACTAAAATGTAACAATAAATTGTTCAAACTAAAAACTACAAAAACCTGTTTGCTGAAATTTATGTAGAAGAACACCTCAGTCAACTCTGTTAATAACTTTACTAGAATCAGTATATGTAAATGTCGTCAACTTGCATCTACAATTTCCGAGATAAATTGTCTTAAGCAAAAAGAATTTGTAACAGTGTACCACCCCTTTATAAAATCATTCTGATATTCACCAATTACTCCAAACATTTTAAAGAGTTCTCTATGTAATATAATTTCCAAAATTTTAGGCAAATTACAAATATGTATGTCGGTAATCAATAACTATTTAGTTATTACCTTTTTTAAAAACCAGACATATTCCCAAAGCCTTAAAGTGGTATTCGGTATATTTCTTAATATCAGATATTAGGAAGTGTACCTAACATTGTACGGATATTAAATATTGATTAAAAATATTGATCAGTGGACAAGCAAACATTGTGGCACAGCTACACACATGAAAGCATGTTTTCATTTGGGTCTGTATTACTTACATTTTTGTCTAAATTATTTCATGGCTCTGTTGTATGTGTCTCTGAAAATGATACTTACTATGGGTATATACTAGGGATACTTACTAGTATTACTTGTACAGGCAGACTAAAGTGAAAATCTATTGTTCTTATCCATATCGTTTCAGTTAGAGTTAATCATTTACTGGTCAGAACATGTTTTAAAAAACAAATTAAATGCAAAGGCATTTGATAAAATGATATATTTCGAAAACTGTCTATATTGTTAATAACAATGTCAAAATACTCACAGGGTTTTCTACAGGTTCTAATTATTGTATCTAAAATGATCAGTAGATTAGATCTAGCCGTTCGTATAGAAGAAAATTTGCTTTACAGAAATATAATACTTCGGCAGAGTACCTAGCCGATTTAACATTTTCATGTGAGTTATGTGAGATGGTGACGATCTATTAGACAAAATTAATGACCTATTAGATAAAATTAAAACTTCCATTGACAGTAGGGTATTTAGGTATTTAATAATACTTAATTGTATTGTGTAAATCATAAAAATTACAAAACGTATTCAATAACACCTTAATTCTGAATATCAAAATCACCTTAATAATATACGAGTATATCGAATTCAGTAATTTCTAAGTTTCAGTTCTAATAACTGAAACAATTATTTATTTAGATGCTGAGAAAGGGCTGGAACTTTCGACGCAGCAACGAAAATAGGAGAGGAGTTTTTTACGAACACCGAAATATTACATGTTACTCATCGCGCGTTTCGCCAATAAAGTGGTCATCATTAGCAAATAATTAAAACTAAATGTCAATAATGCCCTGATGATATCAATTTAGTTGGAGAAACGCATGTCAAGTAACGTGTATCTTTCAGTGTTTATGGTATTCTATATTCTTGGTTAGGAAACTGGTCTTCTGTATTCTTTTTAATATTGAGATCTATAGACGAACGGTGGAATATAACGTATAAATATTGATAATAATTAAGAATATATCATTATTTCAGCCATCAATTTTAAAATTATACATCACATTACACAAATGGAATATTATGTAATCGGTAACCAATATGTATATTACTGACTTAACATGTTATAATATATTTAGGGATTACTTCTCTACAGGTAAATATTAACTACCATTATTATTTCAAATGTAACTACTTCATCTACATGAATGAGGGTCTCACCTATTGTATATTAGACCATTTCTATTATATTTTCATGGGTCAATGTTTATTATATATATATATGCCGGGTGTATCAAGAAAAACGCCCCAGCCTATAACTTTTTAATTATCGACGCTAGAAACGCCATTTTTTGGACTTCGGTGTTAAAGTAGGTTTTTTATAAGCTCTGCATATAATATGTAACATGTCGCTTCCGGAAGTGACCGGAAGTTATATCAACTTTTTTATTTTAAATGAAACACCCTGTATATTTTTACGGTATCAGATGAAACACTTTATTCTGAATCCATTGATATAATATTGTTTGTGCTTACTGCCAACGGTTAGCAAAATACATAGCTTTATGTACATATGTACTATACTGCGGTAATAAGAACTGGATCACTGAAGAAAATTAAAAAAGAAAATCCAACAATAGCAAATGAAATGAAACAGTTGGACATTTTACTGGCAATTGAGGAAAATCCTCAAACTTCACCTCGGCAAATTGGAAATAATTTAAATATGTCGCATTCAATGGTGGAATATTAAGAAAGCATAAAATGCGGCCTTTCAAATCTAATTTAGTTCAACATCTACAGGAAGTTGATGCTCCTAGAAGAATTCATTTTTGTAATACTTTTCTACAAATGGTAAATGACGATTATTTATTTTTAAATAACATACCATAGTCGAATGAAAGTACTTTTTGTAATACTAGTATTTTTAATAGGAATGATCATTACTACTGGAGTGATGAGAATCCCAGACACACTAGAATTACAAATTTTCAGCAGCGTTTCAGTGTAAATGTTTGGTGCGGGATAAAAGGCAATAAAATAATAGGGCCTCACTTTTTTAATGAACATTTAAATGCTATTATTTATAATGACTTTTTAAGAAACGATTTGGAGAATTATTTAGAACAATAATTGCCTGTCAATGAATACGCGAATGTGATTTTTCATCAAGACGGGGCCCCTAACCATAATGCCCGTATAAATGTAAACTATTTAAATGGGCGATTTGGAGAAAATTGGATCGGAACGAATGGCCCAACAAGATGGCCAGCTAGGTCACCTGATCTCAGCCCATTATATTTTTTCTTATGGGGCCATTTAAAGGATCTGGTGTACCTAACAATGCCGCAAAACCTTAAAGACCTAAAGGAAAGGATTAGAGTGGCTGTTGACAACATATCACCTCAATTTGTCCAAAATACCGTAAATGGGGTAATACGAAGGTGTCAGTTATGCATTGAAAATGAAGGTTGGCAATTTGAACAATATTGAAATTGATAAATTAATAAATACTAACAGATTTTGAACTACCAGGTACATTATTATTCGTTGGTTTTCTTAATGAAACATTTTATTTGTTTTTTCTAGATTCCTTAGGTTATCTTGGTTATTGATTTGTTGGTTTTGCTGCTGTTTTTCATTAAATAGTTTTGTTTATACCTAGATATTCTTATTTTATTTACCGTCATTCTCAAACTATTAACACATATTCTTCTAAAAAAAAAAATGTGGTATTACAATGATATTCATTATTCAAGATATGTCTCACAACTCCCTAGTGCTACAATGTAATGCAATGTACAAATGTCTGTATTTTGCTAACCGTTAACAGTAAGCACAAACAATATTATATCAATGGATTCAGAATAAAGTGTGCCATCTAATACCGTAAAAATATACAGGGTATTCCATTTGAAATAAAAAAGTTGATATAACTTCCGGTCACTTCCGGAAGCGACATGTTACATATTATATGCAGAGCTTGTAAAAAATCTACTTTAACACCGAAGTCCAAATAATTGCGTTTCTAGCGTCGATAATTAAAAAGTTATAGTCTGGGGCGTTTTTATTGATACACCCGGTATATATATATATATATATATATATATATATATATATATATATATATATATATATATATATATATATATGGTCGAGGTTATTATTTAAGAGAACTATGTTATTAAAAAAAAAGTTTGTTGGGATATACATAAATCGACTTCCTTGAAGAGTAAAGTTGTACATAAAGACAAGAGAACAAAGTCCATGTATTTGTTTGGCCATATTCAAAATCAGCATTTACGTGTTATAAATTCCAATTCATTTGCGATAAAGAAATTATTCTATCGGTGTAGGTATTACGATTTTAATGTTAGAAGTAATTCCTTCAGATGTACAAAAAGATGTACTTACCTAAGTTAAAATGTTCTTGTAAAAGTTTATTTAATAAAAAAATAATTTATAGAACAATTAAAAAAAAACAATTTTTAGTTAATTAATTGTGTTTTTTAACGCACTTATTTAGTTTAAGAATGTAATCTATATCTAAGATCGTGGTCGTATATTATTTCTAAGAGGTAATCGACAATTTTTAATACCCCGTGGAATGGGTGCATGTATGGGAATTTGCAGCTCACTGCATCGTGTGGGAGCTGGGACCACAGAGGTGTACACGTCGGGTGGGCCTGCAGATTTCAGGGTGCCCCGTGCGAATACGTCTTTGTTCTTGCTCATCCGTATCTGCCTTCCTGCTGGAGTCCTAGGACCCTAGGCGAGATATACTAAACAACCAGTGAGGTGTGTCTAAAATTTTACTCATTACTTTGCAGACTTTCAATCTGAAATTGACTTTACCTGTTTGTCTGATTGTCGCAATGATGGAAGTACGAGTGCTCGTATAGTTATTAAAGTGGAAAAAATGAAGTGTGTGAAAATTGTACGCAATTCGTATTATACAGTTTATATATTTTTCCTTTGATGTTAACGGAAATATATTTACATTTAGTATATGTCAATTATAGAATATAAAAGAATCATATAGCGTTGCATATATATATATATATATATATATATATATATATATATATATATATATATATATATATATATATATATATATATATATATACAGTAAAAGATTGTTGTTTCTCTAAAGATAATAGATCATTATGAGTGCAATTATTAGAAGCATCTATTCATTCCAATTTTGTGATATTACAAATACTCGCCTTTACACGCAACACACACAAACAGTAGATTTTAACAGCATGGTAGTTTTTGCTGCAGTCTGGCAATAACATACTTTCTTCTCGAGGGCCTAGGCTAGGTATTCGTATATGTATCAAACATGCTTTGTAATGTGGGCGCATCTATAATACTATTGTGGAACAGTTTAAATAAAAATAGTAGAGGCTAGTAAGCACTTTCTAATGTTCAATAAATGTATATTAAATCTTTGTAGAACAACAGTATGGCCTCTTACTGGATAATAATTATCTATTCGAAATGACATATATTTTAAGTTGAATATTTTCAAATTGATTAATATGATTTAGATATCGGGACTACCAAATAAAATTATAATATTCTAATTTTGAACGAACTAACGCAAAATATGGAAATTTTAAAGTAGCAGTTTTATTAAATGATGTGTTTCTAATCACGAAACCAAGGATTTTATATGCATTAAGGGCCACATAATTGATATGCCCAGAGAACGATAATTTATCATCAAAGTACACACCATGATCCTTAATATTCGGAACGTATTAAAACTGTACCACCAAGAGAATAGTCAAATATTACTTGGTATAAATATTATATGGTTGCTTCTTTAAGGTATAGAAGCAAAGTTACATTGATCAATGTTTATTGATAGTTTATTCTCTGAACACCATGACACAACAAAGTCGAGGAACCTTCGCAACTTCAATTAGTCATGTAAGCAATTTTTATCTTAAAAATAATTTTAAGTCGTCGGTTTAATCGATATGAGATAAGTATTAGAAACAGTTCGTTATTAAATAATGTAAAGAATAATAGTCCTAAATTTGAGCCTTGAGGTAGTTCAGAGGACGCCAAGAAGGTCTCGGATTTTTAAAGTCTATGAAACAAATAATATAGGCCTGGATAAATACGATTACTAATTGAAGAAGATTACTCCTGAATCCATATAATTCGAATTTTGAAATTAACATATTATGTTCACTTTGTCAAACGCTTTAAAAAAATCAATATACACCACATCCACTTGACTTTTATTATTCTATCTATGTGATTTAGGCTTATCTGAGTGAATACTGCTAAATTGGTGACTGTGGATGATTTTATGTGTGGAGGATACGAACCCATATTGATTGGGGGATAAAACGGGTTACACGCCAAGATAAATGTGGGTGTATAATGTCATTTCAAAAACTTTTTGAAATGACATTAGCAAGATTTGACAGAATAGTGATTGAGCGATAACGTCTTGTCAGATGGATGGCCACTTTTTAATATATGTAGGGCAGATACTTGCTATTTTCTAAACCTCAGGAAAAGTGTGGGTATAGAGTATCAGGTTAAAAAGTATGAGGAATGGGCTTTATTAAGGCCCTTGGGCAATTTACAACAAGACAACTTGGGAATTGATCATCCTCACAGGTCATTTTGCTCTTAAATTTTGATAATGATTGATAAATATCCGCTTCTGTAAATTTGTTATATTGCTACAGGTTGGATAGTTACCAGAACTTGTGTTTATAGCCCGCATAACCTGAAATATTGTCTTTTTTCTATTCGCTCTACATTCCGCTAATAAACTTAGAATATGTATATGTAGTCATGTAGGTTTAGAACATATGTATTATATGTATTATATGTATTATATGTATTATATGTATTATATGTATTATTTGTATTATATGCTGGGCAAAAAACTTGACGTTAAGGTGTGACTCACAATTAACAACGTGCATTATGGTTGGACCACCCTTTAGCTAAGCTTTTTTGTCAATAGTAAGAATTTTATTCTCAAAATTGACAAAAGACCTTAAAACACAATAATGGTTTCCCTACGACTACACTAACAGGGATATCATCACTAGTTGATATGATGTAGACTGATCCGGAAGCTTCTGCAGCTGCTGAAGAAGTTGAACCTGCGAGTCGTGAGAGTGATGTTATTATTGACTGGTTCTGTATTTATAACGTCTACAATGTTAATATTTTGGTCAAACAAAATAGTTTCACTGAGATTCTCAAAAAATATTGATTCACAAATATGAAGTTATTTATTGTGAAATGAGCGTTGTATTTAATTGTATTTGCAAATGAAGTTTATAGAATATATTCATAATAAATAACATGAATGAGTTGCAGTATATAACTATTTTATAAAGAGGAAAATATAACCTACCAGCTACAACTGAATGTAACGTCAATTGAGCTAACAATTTTCCTCTTGGCATTACTTTGTTTACTTAGTAAAGAAAAGTCATGCGTCAGCTTCCCCAGCGGTCTGTAAAATACGTGAAAAAGGTTAATCCTTCTTAAAAAAGTAATTAATGCAGTTAGTTTCTCACTCAGTAGGTAGACAATGAATTTCCTCAGTAGATGCTAAAATGAAACTAAAAACTAAATAAGAAGAAAAAAATTACCATATTCGAGGCTTTTCATTCATTACATCCTCGTGGAATGATGATGCTGACTGTAGAAGCTACAATCGTCGGCTTGCTGACTTGTTCCATAGGATCGTCACGTACAACGTGCAACGAAAAAGGACAGTATGTCTTGTTTACACTAGCGCCTCAAGTGGCATTTTGAAGTTAGTACAAAGAAAAAACGCAGTATCCCATTTACTTACTGTTTTTTCTCCTCGCGAAAATGCAAAAGCAGTATAACTTTTTTTGCATACACCTTTAAAGGGAAATTTTACACACTTTTTTTATACTGTTCATTTACGTTGCATGACATAGAAAATTTCAACGACGAATCCAACGGTATCAAATAGGTACCAATATGGCCAAAAACATGACTTACCGCTTCTATACATACTAGTAGCTTCTATACATACTAGTAGCTTTTTTACATAGTATAATCAGCATAAATTTACTTCTGGCAGATCTACAACTAGTAATTTGGTAAGTAAGTATACCTCACTCTCTGGCATCCATATTGGACCGAGATAGTCAGGTTGATATTATCTATAGGTATAGGCGACTACATACAGAGTGGCCCACGAAGTTTTGGCCAGTCGATATCTCAAAATCTTCAAAGATTTAAATGAGACGCCCTATATGTTATTACAATTTTGTAATCGTCTGTCTAATACCAATCCAATGATACTATATCTGTCAAGTTTTTGATGCACTACAATAATGATAAACAACGGTTTATGATCGTTTTTTTATTTTTATTAAAAAAAACGTAGGTGGCTTAGAAACAAAAAAGTTGTCCTATAAACAGAAAGACGTCACTACTTGTCAAGAGCTGTCAAGCAGTATTAGTAGATTTTATGTTTGTAAAAATAGTAATCAGATTATTATGCCTTTACATTTTACTTACGACGAATACGTTTATATGCTGCTGATCTATGGAGAATGTGGAAAAAATAGCAGACGTGCTAGAGATTTGTATAGTTATCATTTCCTGACCGAACAGTTCCAAGTAAAAATACTTTTGCTTACGTAGAACAAACATTAAGACGTGATTCTTTTCCTAGTGGAAAACGGAAAAGTCCTCAAAGAAAGCCTATTCAAACAGAGGATATCATAATTAATATTTGAAGGTATTCAATTAAACGAAAAAAGGACAAGCAGGATGGTGCTTGTCCTTTGACCTCCTCACTTTGTCCAGCAAGATGAAACATATCTTGATGCTGCTTTCCCTGAAAGATAGATTGGGTGCAATCGTACAATATCTTGGCTGGCTCGCTCCCCAGATATAACACCTTTAGATTTTTTTCTATGGGGATACTTAAAAGGTTTGGTCTACAATACACAGCCTAGAAATTTAGATGATTTACAAGACAAAATCAGAGCAGCGTGCCAAACTGTTACAACAGAAATGATTAGAAAAGCATGCTACACAAATGTTTTAAAAAAATTTGAGTATTGCGTTAATGAAGGTGGACATCAATTTGAGCATCAACTGTAATGATTTTTATAATTACTGTATTTTGCTGTGTATTTATTATATATATATTCTTTAATAAAAATTTTAAAAAATCAATCCATTCATTTAACAGCTCAGATTATCACTGTTTTACATAAACGTGCTACTAAATATGGTATCGTTGAATTGATATTAAATAGACCATCACAAAATTGTAATAACATACACTGTGTCTCATTGAAAATTTTGAAGTTGATTGTACATGACCGGAAGTATGCAGTTGAAATAAAGTCCTTTTATGCCAAAAATGGGCAACGCTTTCGACAGTTTAATATCGCCAATTTTTAAAATTATTGTTCAAATAGGTTTCGAGATATCGACTGGCCAAAATTTCGTGGGCCATCCCGTATAGAGACTATGTATAGGAACTACTTTGCTCAAATGCTGTTTATGCTGCTACAAAAATTATCTAAACCTAGTTTAACGTTAGGTTCTCAATATGTTTCAATAATACTAAATAATACTCAATAAATAGTACTCGATTGAATCAAATCTTAAGTGTTCAATATTCAGAAAATAAATCACATGGATTAAAATCAGCGATTCCAGGAGTCAGTCCTCACACTGGCCGGCGCCGCTTCTGTTCATTATATTTATCAATAATATTCTCTTAGTGGTATAGAATAGTGATCTTCAGGTATATGTTCTTTTGTATGCGGATAATATTAAACTGTTGGTATTGCTATTACGTTGTAGAAGATTATTACCGCCTACAACAAGCTTACATATTTTTAAAGTTGCCATAATAGGTTATGGTGTGTATGGTATGAATTATGGTGTCAACATAATAGGCTCTCATTGGATATAATTAAATCTAAGATTAACTTTTACGAAGAGAAATATTCCTAAGCATCTAGATATTATCTTCGATATCAAATTAATTTTTATTCTCCATATTAATGACATCGTATCGAAACCTTTTAAAAACTTGTTTTTATTATTTTATTTTTTAATTAAGTATTTTAGAGGTGTTTTTAACGTTTTTTTGTCAGATTAAAGCTGACAAACGAATTGAACACTGTTAAATGTAATATAATACTCATATTTTTAATGAGGAACGGGTTTTAAAAAAGTATGTTAAAGATGTTAGTTTTATAAAAGATGGTATAAATATATCCACTGTGTAGTAGCTGAATACCAGTAGTATAGCAAAGGGGCTTCTGGCTCACCCTCGGATTTGTCCGCGGACATTTGATGCAGATGGCATGTGGTCATTGTTCATCTGAAGAACTCTTGGCGCAGGTATAAAACAGATGTGTACAGGTATAAAACAGGTCTGTACCGGTTTAAAACAGGTATGATGGTATTAGGAAAAAAACATGACGTCATTAAACAGGTTACCATACCTATAGTAGTAGTTGTAAATATATTAATTATGTAGTTGTAAAATTAATATTTCTTATAATTAATAAATAAATATTTTTTAATATTTATTTGTATTACATTAATTCTTATTATTCCCGCCTTACAATTTTACATTGATATGTCTAATTAAGATATAAATATTAATAATAGGGATTTTCATGGCTATAACAATAATTGTCAACGCCAAAGCTTATTTTGATGTCCGCTGGATATTATAAAACAAAAACGTACTAGACTATATCTGGGATTAGTTTAGCATGCATGTCAACCCCTTTCTCTAATTTTATCTAGCGGTATTAGTGTTAAAACACACATCCAAGAGGTAAAAATTATTTCTAATTTTGAATGTGTTTCATAATTATTTGCCTTTAATTACATTAACTTTAACTGATTAACTTTTTTGTCCGCAAAAATATTAAGATTATATAATTATTATTTCTACTCAAGATTAACGGTAGACAAAAACACGAATACTTATGTAATTAGCTTGAAACTCCATTTGCTTACTTTTAATAAATATTTAAGTACAGAAAACAAAATTAAACAAAAGTAATTATAGTATGAAGGTTTTTCTTGGAAATTACTGATTATTATTGTAAAATATTTATATAAACACTATTTTCTCAATATTCTATTGTGTGGAATAGTATATTCTGTAAGAATATAGTGAACTATTTTACATGAATCAGGAAAAATGTATGGAAATAATGAAAATTTAAATATTTTCGAAGCGTATTATTGATACATTGCATTCTGCTTAAAGTATAATAAGATATATATAAAGTATATATAAGACAACACTGTCTAATATCAGTTTACGATATGATATTTATTCAATGAATTGTTCACGAAATGACCACATATCATAACTAGCTATTTTTTATATACTTAGTTTTTCTTTTTACCGTAAATTATTAGAAGTAATGAGAAAACAATTGAGTTAGTGGTAATAATATGGTTAGTGGTAATAATAAAGCCATAAGAATTTCGATAATATTCTGTTTATTTTAGTATCTGGAGAATAATTTTTACCAGAACTAGCTAGCAATATTATAAAATATTTTCGTGAGTTTATATCAATGAGCTATTCACTGTTATTTTATTATAATTTAATTATATTTTTGCACGATCGAGTAATTTCATTATTAATGACATCACAATGTTATAAATTACTAATCGGTAATTACCGATCACGAATTTACAAACTAAAATAATAATCAATACATCACATTTATAGCTTTATATTATTCTTTTTTATTCAAATCAAGATTGAATAAATATATAAAACAATAAATAATGAATAAATTATATCTTTAATAAGAGTTATTAAGGTTTTTGCAGTGATATTCTTTTAAATACTAGTAGTAGTCGTGATACCTGCAAATTCGATAGAATTAAAAATTCTTGTCCATTTCCATGTTTTTTTCTTTTTCTTTGAAACCCGAATTTTGTTTTGCGCAAAATCTTCGACATATTCCTCTGTAATAGATGAACAGCGTCACCCGCCATGGCTTTTAATTTTAAGGCCCAAAATAGCAATGCTTTTGTTTACCAAAAAAGTGGCAGAACTTCACTACATATGTCAGGTACAGATTTAAGTGAACCTTGCAAATTTATAATGTCATTTTGCAATCTCGCGGGGCCAACTTCATATTACGCTATTACATACTGCGTACTGCTCGTCAATACTAGGAAAAAGTGTGAGATATCTACGTATGCGTAGAAGAAAGAGTGAGGGCAGCATTCAGCTATTTACTTAGATCAGGCTATTTACTCGCGATAAATAGGCTCGTGGGCGGTCCGATAAAGACTTATTCATATTCGTGACGAGCAGGACATTTGCGTATCGTTGTTGGGTGACTTTACTATTGAGCATGGACAAGAATAAGCGAGATGATTTTGAATTTTTTTATAGTCTCCAATATTTTCTATAAAACTCTAAATAGTTAATTTTTTCGTTTTCTTGGCAAGTAATCGCGATTGCTAAGTTTTCGTAATAGGTATATGTATTAAACAAACGAACCTGGAGCCAGAACATTATATATTTTCACAACTTTTCCCTTCAACCTGTCCCCTCTATTCCAAATATTAGCGCTACTTTTATATTACGTAAATAAACTTTGTCAGAAAACTTCTTTAAAATCTTCTCTCGGAAAATGTCCAATGTGCTTTCCCTTAAGAAAAGCAACTAGCGTTACAAATTTTAAAATGTTGAGTTATTTAAAAAGATGCCTTTAAATGCCTTATCTTTATTTAAAAAGATACATAAACTGCCTGGAGATTTAAGTTTTTTATTTTTTTCTAGCAAATTAAGCTAAGATTACTTTTTCTGTAATAGTTACGTAATTTATCGCAACTATTGACGTTACTACTTTAAGTAACATCAATTTTCATTATTTATTGAACAACCCACTACAGCAACCAAGCCTAGGAACCATTTCACATGCTATTTAAACATTTTTGCATGCCTTTCTATTACCTTAATTACTACAGCTTTCTATACGAATGCCCCAGCAGCATGTAAGTTGCTCCAACTGAGATCAGAACTATCTGTGGATAGTTATTACGTGATTTATACTAATTATTATGATATTCAAATTAAAATTACTTTAAACCAGAACATTATACTCGTAGACAGTATATAGTTCTTCGTAAGTCCTATTGGAACCATATAGTTTTATTAATTATTCTAAGTAATTTTTGAAATATATTGGATCGTTACCAAGTCAAATTGCTTTAAAGTTATTAGAACAATGAAACAGTGTATACATAAGCAATCATGTGGTGTTACTTATTTGTAATTTAGAAATTTTTAGAATTTTTAAGTAATTGCATTGTGAGGACTTAAATAAATATCATAGGATATTTAAGTATACACCGTATTTATTTACCAAACGTTGAACGCTATTATGTTAAATGAAACTTCTAATAACTGTTAAAAATAATAATTACGTACTCAGCATCACCAAAATTTGAGCTTAATACGTATTACTTAAAACATATATAATTAATAGTAATATTTATTATACTTATATAAGTATAATATACAATTATACTTATACTTACTATTATACAATTTTTATGCACTTTCATGCTTTTTTGTTATCATACTTAGGAATGGTTACATGAAGTCCATCATATGAGTCATTTTTAACAAAAATATCATTATACTCATACAACATAAAATGCCATTGTACTCATGTAACAAGCGTAAGAAGGCGTTCATTTAATTATAACAAATAACTAAATATATTAGACAAATATAAGTAGATGTACCTAAAAACCTGCCATACAGAAATCAACTATATGACTTCATAGATAGACTTTTGTAAGAGATATCAGAATTAGTATTTCTGTAGTTTGAAAGAAAATCGTTAGCAGATATATTTTAAAATACCTTTCACGACTTTATAGCAACCACAAATAAAATATACTAGTATACTAAGTAAACGTATACTTTTGCGTATGGATGTATGGATTTTAATAACGATTCTCATAATAACAGTATTCAGCTAGGACGCATCCCTAAACGTAAGCCGGCTAATGCTAAAATAATGCCATTATTCCAGCAAACATCAACTAGAGGATGTTAAGCAGTGAAGCTTACAGTCAATATTAAAACAACCCCATTTTATGCCAAACTCGCAGGTTATATTTAATCATCTCCGGCTCCCCTCGATAAGCTCTGATAATCTTTACTATGTCAAATTGTTCGGCATACCTGTGTATTTAAGATTAATCCTGTTTTTATTGTCTCTGTTTGGAGGGAAATGATTGGTTCGTAACGATTTTTTTTACGAAGTTCAGCGTAGCTTTTCAATTTAAACAGGGGAATTTGGAGTAATATGCTTGCTTGCATGGAGTATATGTATAAAGTATGTTGATTGAGTATAGTTTTTGATTTGTGTCTATTTTCTTTTAATTATTTTGATTTCAAGTATTAAAAATAGCGTCTAGTCTATGGTGCATTTTACAAACTGATTCTAGATCGGAATACCACTTTTATCTAATGGTATGGAAATGGTATTAAAATTTCACTATTTCTGGTATAAAACTTAACGTCAGTTTAATTGGTAAAATTTCGTACCACTATTGTAAATTATATATTTTATATATTTTAGGTATAAAACTAATATAAATACACTACTATATAGTACACTTTACTCTGTGGGGTAGATTCTAATACGTGTGTGGTAGCCAGTCTAGAGTACGCATCCTTAGTACGTAGTTTTCATTTTGACACTGTTGAAGCGTGTGGCAATGTGACTGTTCCTAATCTCTGACTTTCCAAGTTATAACCAAATGCTTGTGTCTATTAAACTTGTGTCTATTATGTGTCTCAAGGAGCTAAAAATTAATTGTGTTGGCCAAGTTTATTAAAAATTGTTTTCAAGATAACTGAATTACATATTACCAAATTGTTACATGTTATATGAATTTTATATGAAGTCGCTAGATAATTTCATCGAATAAACATTATGTATATATCTAACCTATTCGTGTTTCATTACAATGAAACAAACTAGCTAATATACGTGTATATTATGTATCTGTCATTTCTTATTTATTATCAGCTTAATAAAGGGTGGTCCAACCATAATGCACGATGTTAATTGTGAGTCACACCTTAACTTCAATTTTTTTGCCCAACTTAATTTGACATTTCTTTGTTTCAGTGTTTGACAAATTCAACCATGGAGAGGTACGCAATTGAGCAGCGCGTTAAGATTGTTGAAGCCTTTTACGAAAATGGGCGTTCAAATCAAAATGCATTTCGTGCACTTCGTGACTTTTTTGGTCAGCATAATCGACCAAATGTGTCCACAATCGGGAGAATTGTGCGCAAATTTCAGCAAACCAGGTCTGTAGGAAATGTGAAAACACCTGTGCATGCTCGCCCAGTTAGTTCTGCGGAAAACATTGCTGTTGTTCGCGATAGTGTAGCAGAAGAGCCGTTAACCTCGATATCCGTTATCATCTAGCTATCGCGAGATGATAATGGACTTCTTGTGGCCAAAAATTGAGGATATGGACCTGGACGATATGTGGTTCCAACAGGATGGTGCCACTTGCCACACAGCCAACGAAACAATGGCACTTTTGCGCGAGAAATTCAATGGCCGTGTTATCTCACGTCGTGGCGATGTTAATTAGCCGCCACGATCATGTGATTTGACACCGTTGGACTTCTTTCTTTGGGGATATTTAAAAGAAAAAGTGTACGTCAATAAGCCAAGAACAATTCAAGAGCTAAAGGATGAGATAATTCGGCACATTAACGACATTGAACTTCAATTATGTCTCAGTCATTGAAAATATGGACCATCGAATAGAGGTATGCCACCGAAGCCGTGGCGAGCATTTGGCCGATATTTTGTTTCACACATAATTGTCATAGATCCTTCTATCTTAATAAAAAATATTAAGATAATTCTCTGAAAACTTTTTGTTTTATTTTCAATTAACATAGTGCGTTTTGGTTGGACCACCTTTTATTTAATAATAATATATAAATCTTACCAAGAATATTACCAATTTCTTTTCAGCGAGAACTAAATCTTATAATAAGAATTATTAGCAACTGCTAAAACCTGAGGCAATGTGTCTATTTATGAATAATCGACTTATGCCTAAATAGTTTGTCTATCCTAAGAAGCAAACATTGTTATTGTCATAGCTAAATTTATTAAAACTGATAGATATTAAGACGTATGAAAAATATGTTAAATTTTGATAAAATCTCTGGAGGATTTCATTGGGTAGATAGTTAAGTAATATTTTATAGTTGTCATTCTTATTGTTCACTTACAAATAGTAACATATTAATATTATCAAGGTATCTAATTATTAAATAATGAATTTAATAATTGGGTACATTCTTGATGTGGGTGGATTGGACCGTTGTCTCTATTTACTAAACGGCTGGTTTCGTGTGTGTATCACGAAATTTTTAGGTCGATGTACGAAATGCTTTTCGTTCGAATTTTGGCATTTTGACAAAATCAACATAGTAAATCGACCCTTGGGAACAACGTGGTAACTTTTGTTTTTTGATCCGAACCCTCTAGCTCTAGAGGCATGCTCCGGAGGTGCCTTCAATATGAGCGAGGGGGCGGTGCAATATTATTGCGATTTGCTTACTTGTACTCGTTACTATATTAACAGTGTGAAACTAACATTATATAAGTATTAAAAAAATTAAATATAACAAAATGTATTCTATTTCAAAAGCGTTTTATTTTCCTTAATTGTGCAATACGGACAGTAAACGGTATAATATTAAAATAAAGCCTAAGTTTACACCAGATGTCGTGGTAAATGGTAAAATTCTATCATAGCCTTGCGGTGTTCAATTTCACACCAAACTGGTGTGTCCCTGTATGTGCCCTCTTGGTGTGTTGGTGTTAAATTTTATACCACATTTCGGACAATGTATTTACTCTAAGAAATATTTTTAGTTAATACAAAATTGTTTCAGATAATGCAAGAAGTAAGGCAAACAGAATATGAAAATACATACTGGGTAATTTACATAAAATTATTTTTATAGCAAATTTTCGTAATTATAAATTGTTCTACGAGGTAGGTCATATTCTACATAACTTATATAATTAATTTTAAATGTGCTAGCACATTTATGTATTATATATTATATGTATTATATTATGTAAGTTATTTTAATAAGGCATTATATTACCCAAAATATACTACAAACTAATAATAAAATGATACCAACATCACGCAATTCAATTTACTGTTATTTACGTTACCACAGATTTTCGATGTAATAAACAGAGAATATATAGAATGTCACTCAAATAAAATGAAACGGTAATGGCGATTTTAATTTATTTAAAGGGAAATAACGGGAAAGAGAATGTTTTGTTAATACAATATTCATGGGTTCCACCCCAGTTTCTCAAGATAACTACGAGACGAGACGAGACGACAGCAACGATCAACTGGATGAGTGTAAAGGGGTGTTCGTATTTGAATGCTCCCTCACACACATATTAGATATTACTTCCCGTAACGTGCCAATATGCTTTCAATCATCTCCTGTTACTGGTTCCCGGAAGATCATCAATGAATTTTTTCACGGACTAACAATTCGACAATGAATATGTTTATTCGTTCATATTTATTACGATTTATGTGTAGTTAATTATTGAATTAATTTACGAAGCTAAGAAAAACGTATAACGATTAAATAATATTTACCTTAACTATGCAGTGTTCCTTAAATATATCTAATAAATAATAAACTAATTCATGGTGAAAAGTCTATTCCTTTATTTTATACAACATAATGCTTTATCTAACTATAAATCAAATAATGAAGGTTATTATTTTTCAAACTTCTGCTGCAATATATCTTAGTATCGTACATGTATAGTAAGTAGTGTAACATCAAAAATAAAGTGACAAATGTTTTTTTTTTAATAAATAACGGTAAAATTTTTGGCCTTTTCATAAAAATATATACTTATTCCAGAAAAGCACTAATTAATATTACTAAACAACATAGCTCGAAGTCATTGAAATTCTACCGTGAATAGGCAAGGCAGTCCATAGGATACATTTGAACTAAAAAAAAAAAGACATTCAAAAGTATTTTATTTTGAAGGAGTAATCATACATCTTATAAAAACTATCCTTCTAACGATAGTTAGAATATATATAGTTACCAAGATATCGACAATTAACTTCAAAGTTGGTCGAGAATTTTAAAATAATTTTAATCTTAATCGGTTTTAGAATTACGGTTTGTATCATAGAGTTCTCTACACAAACCTAGCCTATGCTTGTATATTGTGTAGCTTCTGCGGGTGATATCCTCATAGTGAGGTTATGTTTATCTCAGAAGTTTCGAAATACTTGTTGAATAAGTAAATTAAATAGTAAATTATATAACATCAAAATAACAATTAAGTGAAACAAATGCAATCCTCGGTCTCAAAGCATTTTTTTTATATTTTTGTTGTGTACTGTTTACATGTCCTTACAGTCCGCCTTGCCCCAACATAATAAAGCTACATTGCAAACTAAATATATTATATTTGTACCATCGTATTTTAAGCCCGTAAATTCCTATATAAACTTATTTACTTAATCAACAATTGGTCGTTTTTTAGCCTTACGGGGTAACACCACTGTAATAAACTAAAAAACGTCTTTTTCACAATTTTTTTGGATGGAAGAAAAGGTAATAATATTTAAGATAATAATATTTAAGGAAGTTATTAGGCATATATATATATATATATATATATATATATATATATATATATATATATATATATATATATATATATATATATATATATATATATATATATATATATATATATATATATATATATATATATATATATATATATATATATATATATATATATATATATATATAAGTATGATACAAAAAAAATATAAAAAAATATTCAAAAATGGCGATACTGAAGCCATTATCGCGAGACATGTCGAAGTTAAGGCGCTCTGCGGCACGCAGTGTAACTGGTGCAAAATTGAATCTGGAAAAAAAATTCACTTAATCTACATGTTTATAGCTAGTGAAATACATAGAGAATTTTGAAAAGATTGATTTTTGTGTGATTAGCGAATATCTAAATAAAAAACATTAAATTTTCGACAAAAAGGGCACTCATTTGTTAATAAATAATGTTTAAATTAACTTATCGAAAATTCCGTAAGTATTTCACTTCAAAATGTTATTTTAAAGGTATTGTTAAAAAATCCCATGAAAAGAATAATAATTGTTGGAATATGTTACGTGCCATTTTGAAAAATCATTAAAAGTAAGTTAATCAAAACGCGTTTAATGTTTTTTAATGTGTTATAACATGAAAAAATGAAAAATCCGACTGTTTAAAAATGTTTACCGTTAATCTGCTATCCCAGGAACATAAAGCTGCCCTTCCATATGTAAATATTGTTCCTCATTTTCTTTTCTCGAACATTTATTGTTAGAACGTACCTGTTTCGGTTCATCGGCTGAACGCCTAGATGTCAGAGACATCTAGGCGTTCTTGATCCGCTTAGCATCGCCTTATAGACAAAAATTATATTATTGGACGTCAATATCCATCTCCAAATCTTTTATAACTCAATGAATATTAGTCAGACCATCATTAAAAGGGCACACAGCAATATCAGTCGCTATATTCAAAACCTTTTTGCCACTTGAATAAAATTTTGGAGCCAATTTTCAAACAGTAGCATTGAAACTTTAATTCCTATTTTGCGTGTAGCATCTTAAGTAGCGGTTTAGCAACACGTCTCGGCTCAGGTCCTCATAAATCGGTTTGATAGCTTTAAAAACTTTCTTAGGAAGCGGCGGCTTATGATAAAAGATGTCCAAGGAGTCCGCTGTTTGCGCCTTCTTTCAGTTACACCAAGACTATGAGCACTTCTCATGCTGTAGATTTTCGGCGATTGATAACTTATGAAATAGTGTCGCCCAGATTTCATTTTTCATATTTTCAAGAAAAAAAAATTAGGAAAAAAATTTTCTATCCCATATTCTAAAAGGTTCAAAGGTTTTTTAAGCTAATAAAAAATGATCCTTTGAAAAATTTACAGTGGTGTTACTTCTTACGTACATTTGGCATAATGAATCATCACTTCGTATCAAAATGCACAGTCCCCCACTAAACAGATGTTTAACAACTACTGCAGAAGTCGGATCTGTACCGATCGAACAGAGATGCTGATTTACAGACTGACCGTCCCGCGTCTCCACGTGTGCATTCATATTTTATAAAAGCTATTTAACCCATTTTAACAATACTGTGCTTACATTTCTTACATTATTGACGGTATAATATGTTGAATGAATTAGTATGGAAAGTGTGGGGAACAGTATGTTATTAATTGTTTTACCATTTATGTATAAAAGTATCGATCATAGTTTGAGAATGATCTTTATTATTATAATTATGTTACAAAATAATTATTACATCCTAATGAAACACTAATTGAAGATCACTAATTGAAATAATTCTCACATTTCTTACGATATTTATAATGTTACATACTTTTTCATTGTTTTTATTTAGAGAAAACAACCGTATAAAAGAAAGAAATATTAAATTTAATATTTCTATACTATTACCGATTATATTTTGATAAGAAATGTTAGATCACTTTAAAAATGTTTTGTAATATATTTTCATATCTTGAAAAAATATATTATATTAATAGTACGTTTAATAAGAAAATAATGTATGGTGCTATTAACAGCAAGTTTTATCAATATAGTGACTAAACGTCACTACCTCTTTTATTTGAAAAGAACATTTTAAAAAATAAGGACCCTTAGTATATATTACTGAATATTGATTACTCGGAATGTATTGTTCGAACTCAAAATTATTAAAGTTTGTTCATTAAAAGAAAATTTTAAAACTTTTTTCAGATCATACTTACCCTGAAATTTATTATTAATATTGCGAAGCAGTATGCTGTAAAGCGGGGTAGAAAATTTTATTCCGGGTGTTCATAAAGCCCTAACAGTCCCCATCATCAACTCTGCGTTCTGTACCAACTCAAGTGGCTGTTCGCCTTAGCTACCTACAGCTACATGCAGCTCAAGTGCCCATTGTACATGCTCTACCAGCGGCCCTTCTTGCGTTCTACAGTTCGCATTGTCTGCATCGAACGGTAGACAATCTAAAAAAGACCGTACTTATCATGATAAAGGCTCTAATGCACTATTTATTCTTATATTGTTCATAAATGCTGTCACCTGGGTCAATGTTTTAAATATGTTTGAGTTTTGACGTTTTAAATGTTTGTTTATATTAAAATTCAAGACAACACCACAATATTTGCCATTGGTTTGTAATGATATACATTCCCACGCTCTTGAGGCAACTCTAAGAAGTAAATTTGTCATGTTTTGTGCAAAGATTTTGTTGCCATCTTATGTCACTTATACGTCACAAACAGATACGTATGTACATATACAGTTAGACTTTCTGATATTATAATTGGAACTCCATTAAATTATTTCAGCAAATACTACAATATAAAATAGATAGTGGACATACACAAAGCATAAAGGTATCACAAATACCGTATCAATGTGTTATTTTTAAATATGGAACTCTTATAGTGTCCTGCACCGTAAGGACAGTATCTGAAAAGAGAACATTATTTATTTGACTTCACTTTGTAAATATATAAAACTACACCAATGTACAAGCTTGTCAAGAATAGGAAGAAGTGTAAGATTCTCTATGTATGCGTAGAAAAAAGAGTGAGGCAGCATTCGGAGGGAAAAGGATGCACTTTACGCGCGGCCAGATCGAACTCTGTGTACATTCATACATACTCGATATTCACTCTGCAAAAATCTCAGTTCGACTGAGTAAAGACCAGACTATTTTATGCGCACCTCGTGGGTAGTCCGATACTGCAGTTTTGAAACTTGTTCCTATTATTGACAAGCTATACATTAAATATTCACTCCGCAAAGGTCTCAATACAACTGAGTAGAGGCCAGGCTATTTACTGCCTGTTATTTAGACCAGTTTTGAGATTTGTTCCTATTCTTGACAAGCTGTAACTCCATGCATAAAATGATCATATGATAATACCATAAAATTTTCGCCATCAGATTTGTTCAGATTGAAATTACGGCCCACCAAAAGTTCTATAAAAAGTGTGTAAGTGTATGTATACAATATTATAATACTTTATCAGAAAATCGTTATTTTTTTGCATAGTCATAAGCCAATACAAATGTCTACTCGAGGTAGTCATTACTCAGCTCCTTATATGTATTTGACCATGAGTATTTACTTATTTTTAGTTTATATGATATCGATTTTCATGGTATATGGCAACTTTTGATTTACTTAACGGCAATTTACAGCATTTGATTCACAAAAAAGTTATTTAAGCGTCACTACTTAATATGAAAAATTATTAACCAACTTTTTTTTAAATGGGTGTTGCTGTGTCATTCACAAAAAAATGTATTTTTCACCAATAAATGAGACCATTATCTCCTATATAATGTTTGCAAGGATGTACTGAACAAACCCTACTTCAGTATTCTATAATTGTAAGTTATTTGTTTATGAATATTTTTTTCGCCACTTCCTCCATATTCAGGAACAAAATTTTGTTTGATATAAAAGTAATTTATTATCAATAAATAAATTGTTTTTTCGGTGTGGGATGCTCGTAACCCCATCACTTCGCGTGGTAATAGCATCACAAGCATGCTTTATGGTGACACATATTGACAAGTTAACAAGGAGTTCTGTCACCTTTTAGAGTGGACCTTTAGGAGATATTTTAATTGGTCCTGAAACATCGATATTATAGAAATGACAGTTCACAGTTTACATTACAATTACAATTACAAGACAAATTACAATTTACATGATATGCCCAACAGAAGAAACTCAACATCACTGTCAACTATTATTTACCAAGCTTCAAATAACAGGCTTTTAAAAATTAGAGTTTTAAATGCGTCAGAAATTGTTCTTCTATATAATTTTTATCGTAGGAATTGTAAGGATTTTTCTTTGTTATTAATTAATTAATAATTACAAAATAATGTTAACTAATAAACACCCGCATAGATAACCTGACACCTATTTTTGTATGTATCAGTATCTTACGTTATGTACCTATAACAATGTGAATCTAGCTACGTGGAAGACATCACCAATCAACTGAAGCATTTATTTGTGGATCCAACTTTAGTTTTATTTGATTATCAGTAACTATACTGAATTCTATCTAGTTCCTATTTTAAGTATCTATTTTTTATTGATTTTAATGTAACAGTTTTGAATTAATATTCTTTAATGGTGGTAATGAAATAAAAATCTCATTTGATGTTTTAAGGTTTGAATTCAGACCTGCCTTATTCGGAAAAGACAAGTGGCAAGAGGAAAAAACGTAGCTTTTCATCAAATCTACATTATTCCAAAAAACCATCAGTTTTCAGGAAATCCGAGGGAAAGAGCTTAGAAAATAGTGGTAAAAGGAAAACACGTCGAAAGAAAAAAATGGATCAAGGAAAATGGATGGAAAAAAAATTAAAACTGTATTTATGGATATTATACGTTGACGGTATAATATCTATAAATACAAGCAGAAATAAACAGTTAAACAATAAAGAACTGATGAAAACTACCAGAAACGGCTATAATATAAACTTATCCTGTAGTAACAAATATCCTGTCAGATAATCTATAAATATATACATACTGAGCATAAATAAATAAATACCGCTATATCACAACTATAGATATCACAGTACTGCTACGTATATTGTGAATTTTACATATATAGGGGCATACATATATTTTTACGCATGTTCTGGAACTTTCTTGGGAAGGAAGGAAGATGGTCTGTAAAAATTCAGGAATTAAAAAACAAGGCAGAGGAACTACGAGTATTCGTGTCTGGTGCGGCATTTTCTAAGACAAGATTATTGAACTAATTTTCACTGTAACCTCACTAATCTCTTTAAATAAGAATTATTTAAATTACTTAAGAGGGGAAATGGATAATTTAATAGATATTCCTCTAAATTAGAGAATGGAGATAATATGACAACAAGATGGAGCTTCGCTGCATAATGCGAGGAAATACGTAAGATTTTGAAATGAATTATAAATTGTCGATAGGCCGTAGAGGTCCGATTCTATGAATACCCAGAAGGTTGGATCTCAATCTCCTAGAGTTCTTTTGATGTGGAGAACTAAAAGAGTTCGGTTAAGATGAATAAATACAAAATGCAGATTATCTGAAAGAGCTGAGCGCCGATAATATCAATTTAAATAACAATGAACTATTATTTAAAAAGACTCGATTTAATTTTATAAAAAGGTGTCGGAAATGTATACAAAATAATGGAAGATAAGTAGGTATCGAAAATGTTATTCTTTCTGGTTCTTCTTTTCTTCTTCTTATTATTTTCTTCTGATTCTTTTTATTTGTAATATCCACTATTCTTTGTTACCAAATTATTTTGTAATTAATTAGTCATTGTTAAGTTAATTAATTATTTTGCAAATAGTAGTTTAACAGATATTTTTGTGTTTTGTATTTTCTAATTATTGCTAAAATTTTGATTATCTCAATTTTGACAGTCTAATTTTAAAATCAGATTTTTAAAATTAAATTTAATTTTAATTTAATTTTAATAATATAGTTAAGTTATTTATCGTTTATATACCTACTATACTGATACTGATATACCTACTTTGATTATTATTATGACAATGAATATTTCAGAAACCCAAAGAAATTAATTTAATACTGTTAGGATGTGGAAAGAAATCATCGGTCTATCTATTCTGACTGTTACATTTCTCAGTACCTATGTAGTTAGTAGAATATAACAAGAATTTCGTCATTTTGCAAATGCCTAAGTCTAATAGGAAATCCATTGCATATGATGATGGTAAATTGGATATATTGGTAGACATTGAAAAGAATTCACATAAACTTCGTCTATAATAATATTAGTAAAACGTCAATTTCGTGTTTTTAAAAAATTTAAAATACTGACCATATAAATTTCATTTGATTCAACAATATAACGACGATAATTCTGAATGCCGATTAGAATTTTGCGATATCATAGTAAATAGATGCAAAAAAGATTCGGTATCTATAACCAAACATTTCTCTTTCGATGAAACAACATTTGTCTTTAACAAACAAAACTATATGTACTGAAGTAGAGAAAATCCATATTGGATAATTCAGCCCACGTTCAATGTGCTATGAAAGTAAACGTTCGGACTGGAATTATATAATCAAATTGTCGCACTAAATTTCTTTGAGGGTATATACTTTGACGAACGTTACTGGAATTTCTTGCATACTACTTTGTTCCAAAATTCAGAAAATTGTTCTCTGATGCTGGTAAATCTTTACAAAATTAACAGACAAGTTTGATATGAACAAGGTGAACTTACATCAGATATTAGAGGAATATAAGAGGCTATCTCCAGACCAAATATCATCAATGGTTTAAAAATAGAATTCATAAAATGTATGTAAAACAAAATAAATTAATTAAAACACCCCTAGAGATTATATAAAATAGTTATTAAATACCTATTATATATTCTGTGTTATTATTAATAATTAACCAGCTCCTGATGTGAACATTTATAAAGACTGTTGGATTTTAAGTTTTTGTTTATAATACACTTTCGTTATATTAAAATATAATATGTTTCACTAAAACACTAATGAAATTAAAAAAATATCGTGCTTTTGAATAGAGAATTAAAAATTATTTCAAATGAGGTATCACATGCAATTCCCTCCCTTTAAAAATGCTAAAGGGATAACTGCTATTCCAAGAAGTTGGAAGGAGAGGTATAAAATTTTCCTCAAATAATGTAAATTTAGAATTTAAAAAATGACATATTTCAAGATTTCGAAAATCACATAGAGAATAAAGGTCAAGTGGATGTGGTGTACACTGATTTTTCGAAGGATCTATTGTTGACATGATAAGTCATGATACTAATTTCATAATTAGAATTGTATGGATTCAGTAGTAATCTTCTTCACTTAATAAAATCATATTTATCCAGACATACATTATTTATTTCATATAATATCTTTAAATGCGACACCTTCTTAGCGTCCTCTGGAGTACCTCAAAGCTCAAATTTGGTACCATTATTCTTTATATTATTTATTAACGATTTGTCACTAACACTTATATTACATCATCTTCTCTTTTAATGACTTAAAATTATTTTTAAATATAATCTGCTTAGATGTTTACTTGATATTGCAAAAACTCGTCGACCTTGTTGTATCGTGGTGTTCAAAGAATACATTATCAATAAACATACATATATGTAAAGTTTACTAGTATACTTTAAAGAAGCAACCACTAATTTATGATTATTATCTTGGTGATACAGTTTTAATACGTTCTGAAAATATCTTGGCATGTACCTTGATGATAAACTATCGTTCTCTGGGCATATCAACTATGTGGCTCTTAATACATATAAATCCATTGATTATTGTATATGTATATTGGTTATATTGGATTAGAAGCACAATCTTATTTAATAATATCGCTATCTTAAAATATTTATACTTTTCCCTGGTTCGCTCAAAAATAGAATATTGTAGCCTTATTTGGTATCCCCGGTATCTAAGTCATATGAAGCAACTTGAAAATATTCAACAACGGTACTTAAAGTACTTGCCATTCCGCATAGATAATTATTATCCAGTAAGGAATTATGATCATACTCTGCTTCTATAAAGATTTGACATCCAGTCATTGAACTCTAGAAGGGTGCCTTAGTTAGGGTTTCTAGCTTCTCATCTTTATTGAAACTGCTCCATATTAGGATAGGTGCACCCGCATTACTAAGCATGTTTAGTATACGCATACCTAGATTAGGCTCTCGAGAAGAAAGTATGTTTTATGGCCAAGCTGCAACAAATAACGTGTTGTTAAAATCGCCAGTGTTTGTAATGCCACAAAATGTAATATCTGGTGATTTGAACAATTTCACTCATGACGAGTTACTATCTTTAGGAAACAACTTATTACTGTCGTGTACGAGTAAGTAATACTAATACATTATGGCAGTATTCCATTGTTTATTTATGTTAAAGTTATTTAGAGGTCAGCTATATTTTTATTTATTTTTTAATTATATACTGTACACATATATGTGTATTTATTTGTATTTCATATTTTTATCCTATAAATGGATATTTTTCTGTTGGACAATGCAGACATTATTATTTTACTTAAAAGTCATAAATTACATAGAAAATTAATTTTTCCTTTGCTTATAGACCAGTAGTTTATAATGAATTACATAAGTATACTAAACATACTATATCAAATCAAACTATTAGAAAATGGAGAAATAATTAGAATAAAGATTGAATCTAAAATTCATATAAGAAAAGTAGACTATCAATAATACCATAAGGAGAAAAACCGATCAATTATCGGTATATATTCTAAGTTATATGTTTTCATTCTCCTTTAAGATCGCTTATCCCGAACAAGTGATATTAGCATTAAGAATATACTTTTCCAAATGGCCGGAAATATAATTTTGTATACTAGCCAAAAAATAAATCCCTTTTTATTCTCCTTTATTTTTATAGGGGTGAGATTTACCTTCAAGCTATTCTTCCACTTAATGTTCGGACAATCACAGGGATACACGCACCTAGCCGGTCGGTGTAGGTATTGAATCCACGCTCGGATTGCTTCGAGCCGCTAATCTAGGCCAGGTCCAATAGATTAGTATCGTTACCCCACATCAATTCATAGTGGTGATATTCTACAAAGCAATTTGATGATGAGATAATTGAGGTAAATGAGATTTTTTACCCATGAAAGGTAAATTATCTAGGTAATAATTTACCTAGCGATATGTATATACATCAGATCCGGATTCTGGACAGCAGTTCTTTAAAAAAACGGCTAATCCTGTCCACCCCCTAATTTGAACCCGACACGTATCGGTGTGAATTATCTGAGCGTTGTCTACATCACTTAACAAACTTTAAAAATTAAAATTATCCTTTATAAGACCTTGTTTGTGCCAAAATTTTATTACAATACTTTTAGACTTTCTATGTATGCGTACTTTATACACATTGAGTCGTTTTATTTTGTTTTCCGATAAACAATCAATTCTATACTTCTCGTATTATATACTATAAGGTTCGTTTCTGAACTAAGTACTATAGCTTATTCTAGATGTTATGGTTTTTTTAATAAAAAGTATTTGATGACTTCTTGTCACGACCCTAAAAACTGAATATAATAAAAGCGCGGAAGGACGGAAGTGGGATAGGCAGTACATGTCATATCAGCATGAGCTGACTAGGGTTGAAGGATTTGGGAGGTGGGCGGAGGGGGTGAATTTCAGGGACTATACGTGACCTAACAAAGCCCAACTCACCGTCGCTGCTGATTTAATGACGTCTTGTTTTAATTGCTGACAAATTGCCAATTGCCGTTGTCACGGGACTCACCCCTGTGTTCTGTATTTTGCCATCCACTTTACTTTGTTTTCTTCTTATTAATGTTTTGTTCTATATACAACAGAGGTATGTGTATACTTAATTTTCTATTAAATTTTACGTTGTAATTTGTTCAAGAAGTTCAAAATTAATTATGGGATTAAATAATTAATCTTTGACTTTTTTATATATTTTTAATTCCACAGCAACTGCTTAAACATTATTACGAAAACATGCGTAACGAAAAATCCATAATATATAAAAATAACAAGAGTTCGTGTAATAAAAGATGTAACCAGCAAGAATAGCAAAATTTTCTTAATTTCTCTAATTAATGTAATCACAATTTAAAATTATACCACTTTAATACCAATTACGCCATCATTTCTATAAATTCAAATGCTTATTATAGATGCAATATGTTGTTTTTACAATCTCATTAAAAATATACAGCGAAAAATATTCTTTGCTCAATATTATTTACATAAGAAAGACGGAAAAAGAGTTGATACAGTGAGCACTGCTAATAATGTTAAATCTTCAGCTGTGTTAAATTTACACAAATACATATATCAAAATAAGCGGCAAGGGGCGCATAGTAATATGTTTATTAGTTTGTTAGGTTTGTTCATCGACGAAAGAAATCTTTTTCCTAATTTAAGTAGTCTGATCCAAATACAAACCCAAATACAAACCCAAACAACCCAAAACAAATAATTCAACTAGATTGGTGACTATTCATCAGGTTGCTTTCCGTTCATCATTTTAGAAACCAATGGAAATACATTCTGTCATAACAATACATCAACTATGTTTATTACTTATTAATTCAAACTGGGGACAAAATGAAATCCAGAAGTCAATACAAATTTTCCCCTTTTTAAAAAATATAACACTTTCTTGATTCTACTATGATATCAGCAATTGGCCTGAATAAATAATTATTATTATTACTTTACAGCATATTGTAATTAAGAAATCATAAATTAATATATTTATTTTTTAACTCAAAGTTGTAATACCAATTTAAAGAAAATAATAGCTTTGAAAAAAGTTTAAGAATACCTAATGGAAAGCTATAAAGAAAAGTTCCAAAATTAAAAAAAATTATGTTTACATTATTAAACACAAGCGTTTTTGACTATTCTAATTTCTACCCCTATTGTTATGGAAAAATATTAATCGGAAAAGTTTCCACAACATGTAACTTTGAGCGAACGTGGTATATAATTTGCAGATGGTTTTAATGGCTTAAATATTAAGTAAGAATAATTTTGATACAATTGGTGTCACTTTTATATAAATATATTATTTAGGAAAGTTTGCGTTTAATTCTTTGTTAACCACTGGTGAGGCATATTTCATTTTGTATTCTGCTTCCTTACAGATAAAATTTCGAGCTTTATACTTACGTGATCTTTCGTACACGCTCTGTTTCGGTAGCATCAGTAGAAAAATTAGTTTCTAAGTACAGTTAATAATGTTTTTCTTAAGAAATGCAATGAAGTAATAAAGATTATCCCACCCTGTATTAACTTCTATTGAAAGTAAGTTTCCTCAAATAAATCCCAAAGGACGAATCTCATTTAAAAAGTTGATTTTATGTTCTTATGTTCATATTCCTAGAGTTGATTTCAAATTAATGTTTTCTCCGCAACCCAATTTCTTTTTTTATAACCCAACTTTCACATTAAAATACACTAATCACTGTATATTTCAGTTATTATCATGGCACATTCTTATTAAGGAAAAAATGTTAATTCGTCCGTTAGTGATGCATATGCAAATAATGGAAGCTGGAAGTTGGAGATAGATAGTGATTGATCCTGTATAAAAACATCAGATATTACCATCAACTACTCTGTTTCAGTGTTCAGATATTCCTGTTCCTGATATGTGTTTCCTGAAGATTTATTAATTTGTATAACACCAACATTTACAATTTTGTATTTAAGGGTACCATTTTTTTAAACTTAGCCTAACAACAACAGCAGCAACTTAAAGTTATTTATGTTTATAACACTTAGTCGTACTCTATTTAGCCTGAACTCTATAATTAGTAAAATGTCATCATATATATGTGGTTATTAAAAACTTCTTCAGTATTCAACATTTTATTACTTACGCACTGGATATTTTGTTTGACCACATTTTGACATGATCACATTCTCATTAAGAAAAAAAAATGTCGATTAGTGGTGCATTTGCAAATAGTGGAAGCTTTTTGTTGGAGATGATTGATTCTGTGTAGAAACGTTAGACATTTCTGTTACCATTAACTGTTCTATTTTCGTGTTTGGAAATTATTGTTCTTGATATATTTCCTACTGTTTCATTAATTTTTATAATATCAATAAGTATTTATAAGATTTGGATGTACCTACTATTCATTTCATCGCTATTTGCTAAATAAAAAACTCTCTTATCTTGCCGATAAACGGAACAGTCTACCTGAGCCTAGCCATAAAAACAAGCCACGGTATTAGATAAGAGCCCTTTGGGATTTTTTATTTGGTAAATAGAAATGAAATAAACTATATGTGTTTGTCGTCCAATATATTAACTATACCATTAACATTTGACGTTTTCAGTTTTGTTTGAGTTTCTTACTTTATTGCTTATGTTTGCAGTATTTATTTGTCTTTCTAGTATATTATCTAGTAATATAATAACGTATAATGTAATATATATGTATATTATATTAAAAAAAAAACGAAATTATAAAATATTCAATTCAAAAAGACGAATACAACATATATTGTAATTACGATAATATATGTATGATGTTTAAAAAAAGGTATATTAAAGATGACCACACTGAGTAGTAATATTTCGTGATTGTTTTTAACTTACTGGTAGATATCACAAAATAAAGTAGCCTTATTTAAATTATAATATATTGCATTCAATGGTGATCGCAAAAGTATGTTAGTCTTACCTATTGGTAATTCGAAGATGTTAATGTTGCCTAGAAAAATACTGTGGTATTCGAAAATTTAACTGACTAAGAAGATATATACAGTCAATTTCATTATGTATTAACTTATAGTCAAAACTAATGCTAGATAAGATGTTCCTTAAGTGTAAGGGCAGCACTTCGGCAACTGAATAAATATTTTAAAATTTTTTACAGCTTCGGATTGTGAATTCCAGTAATTTATATGTTGTAGTTTGTGCGATATATTCGATAAACGAAAGCTTATTATCGAAGATCACACCTAAATCTTTTATAAACTCGCAAGCATTTATCTGAGGTTGATTAATGATGTGCGTACGGTTGTTTCTGGTCGTTTCTACTGGTTATTTCGGAGTAAAAATCACCGACATCTGTTTTTTTGAATTTAAATCTAGTCTATTTATTCTACACCAAGTTTCCACTTTTAATAATTGTTTTTGAATAAATAAACAGACGTCAAGAGCTTCAATAGCATAATGTATCTTGAAATTCGTCTACAAACAATTCATAGTGTGAGTCTAGAACTCTAATAATATCATTAATAAATATTATAATTAGTAATGGTCCTAGATTGGACCCCTGTGGTACTCCGGATATAGGGCAAAATGTTTTAGAATTAAACCCATTATATTCTACATATTGTGAGGTACCAGCTAAGTATGACAAATCATTTTAGTAGAGGTTCACTAAAAAGTCCAAAAGATTTCAATTTTTTTTTCTTAATTAATCCATGATCTGTCAAATTTAAATTGATTAAATAATTTAAATTGATCCATGATTCTATCAATAACGTTGGTAAAACCCGTGTAGATAATATCTACTCGGCTATGATTATCGATACTATTTGAAATATATTGAGAAAATGCAGATAAATTGGTGACTGTTGAATTATTTCCATGAATCCATGATGATTAGGACTTAGGAGACATATATTTTGTTACAGAAGGATGCATGCGGTTATATAGAGACATCTCAATAACATTAGCGAAATTGCATAATACAGAAATTGCTCTGGTAATATCTTATTTAGGATTAATTTTTTTTATAGAAGTTTAAGTTTTCATGTTTTTGTATGTAATATTTTTCATTTGTGTTTTCGTTGTTCACGGACATGTTCTTTTTATATATAAGTATATCTGGGTTCTCTTGCTTTTTTCTTTTTTCATAATCTTCGCCGGAGAACGTTGACGAAGATTTTGGCACCAAAACAGAATGAATATATATATATATAATTAAATTAGACATATAGTGAACCTACCTTTGTTTTTTGCGATACTGTCAACATATATGTTGACAGCGGTATTAGTGTCTCGATTAACAAATATTTATTTGTATGTATAATTGTCAATATTATATTAAATTTTAACTATCAAATAATAGTTTTACATTTATTTAACACAACATTTATAACTTCTATTAAATAATAATAATTATAATATATGTAATGCCTGCTGCAGTTTCAATACCAATAACGTTATTATCGCATTTTCAGTTAAACTATTTATGGAACCAAATAATTTATAATAAGAGTTATATTCGACACGAGATATCGAATAAATATCTGAAACATCGAAATATAATACCACAAGGACATTAACTACATGATTGTTTATCGAATTAAACGATAATAGGGAATTTGAAAAGTATATAGTCTCCAAAAATTTTAAGATCATATTTGTATGGCACAAATTCTATGATCGTTGAAGAGCAGTCTACTGGATTTCGTACAAATTGAAAGAAGCATACAGTAGAAATATACTATATTTAGAAGAACAGTGATTTTTTATAGATTTTGTAGTAAAATTTGCTGTAAACGTAACCTTGTTCCACATATTTCTAATGTCCGTTCAATCCTGGTGGGGTTGAATAATTTCTTCTCATTAATACATAAGCCAATATCTACTTGAAGGAAGACGCTTTGATAAGGTTTTAAAACTAAAGTTATTTATACTTACGTCCCAGTAAATGTAATTTATAGAATAAATATTTTAAGAATTTCTTGTAGTTTTTTAAGAAAGTGTGGAGAAACGTGTGTGGAGAAGGGAACTTTTATAACATAATATTATATATTAGTATTTGCATAAAAAAAAAGTATTCTCAAACATTTTTAAATGTTTTAATTTATTCATTACAAGTAATTTGCTTTGTAATTGTCTATATGCATATTTATTCTATTCCTATATATTCAAATTATAATATAAATATTTCTTTACTACACCAAATACAAAATAATTTTTTTTATAAAAAAAACATTTCATTGATAAATAACAAACTTAATGCAGTAGCGGATTTTTTGATATTAATGGTAAAGAAAAGAAAAACTTTAGTACACTGGTATATTAAAAAGGCAGTTGGTAATATAATAAGTAATTTTTACACAGTAAAATAACTAATTGCCAAAATAAATAATTGTCACTTGAAAAGAAAAACGGTTAGTTAACTTGAACTGAATTTTATACATTCAGTGTAGATGCCCTTTGAAATTTGTAAAGCTCGGTCGTTAGAAAAAGGCTCTGTACGAAATATTTTTTACCTTCTTTTGAACTGAAAATTTAAAGAAAGCATAAAGTCAAGCTGGAAAGTGCTTAGAAGTGCAATATTTAGTGGCACACAAAGCGCATTAACATAGGTTTACAATGGGCGAGCGCGCTCGCCAAAACTCTTGGAGTTGAGACAAGGGTCCTCCAAGCACCGTCAGAGAGCCCCGTTCTCTGGAGTGCATTGACATGGAACTTATTCGCTATTGTTTACACATTTTCCCTATGTTCACTTCCTTTGCAACTAGCAAGCTGGACTTTTATTGAACAATGATAGAATCCGTAATATGTTCAGACTAATTGTAAGAATATGTAAGAAGTTCACCATCTTTGGGAGACATGCCTATAAAAGATTATGTATCCAGAAGATACATCTCCTTTAGTAACATTCCAGTTTTAGGTTTCCTTTTTTTTTTAGAATATAGGTGGTTCATCAATAAAATATACTAAATAATTCCACTTAATATTTTTAATTCTGTGAATTAATAAAGGTATCAATAAAATTAAAACAAAGGTTGTTCACTTTCTATCACATTTTGTCATACAAATAAACCACACATTTTCCAACAACCCTGAGGCTGTTTTAAGCATGTTCAAATTTGAGTGTAAAATCACTATTTATAGAAAAAATATTTTTTTAGGTACTGTGACGTATTTTATTAGTGACACTCCGCTCTCGCGACTTTGTATATGCTTGTATTCTGCACACAGTGCGATAATTTCGTTGATTCCTCTTATCTTCAATTTTCAGGCTCTTTTTCCTCCTTTCCGTTGCTAAAAACCGTAGAATCAACATCAATTTATAAAGCAAATGGTCTTCTAAGAATTAATGTTTCATTTTGCAATAATTCTTAACGTCTAAGTGACGGATTAATTTGAAGAATCAAGTACAACTAATGTCCGATTAGTGTTTTATAAATTCAAGGTGAAACTTATATTCAAAATTTGCAACTGAGAAATCCACTTTTCGTTCATATTGTTTTTCAGGTCTGACACTGGGAATTTTCTTCGTGATATAAATATTATCAACAGGACTAGCGAGCACAATTTTCAAATATATCAAGAGATCCAAACAAATTAAACACCTTATTTGTAGTACTTTGGTTTAATTTGTCCGTCCGTTAAGAACGATCGTTACAGTACCTAGTGATTCAATATAAAATATTTAAAAATATAAATATTAAATATGTAAATTATAAAGTAATGATGAGTGGTGTCATACTCGTGTATATCCACGATAGCTGAGATACCGTTGCATATATAGATTTGTGATATTAGAATTGATGTAGATATAAGCAATTTAGTTTAGCTTTGCAATCATAATCATATTTAAACATGAAAATATGTTATTTTGTTTATTGTATTACATATTATATAAATTATTATAACTTATATGGTAGTTGTTTCTATACGGCGCTGATGAGGTATCCAAGTAAGCAGCTGTAATTATAAAGTTCTTCAAATGTAGCACAATATTTTATGACATTCGTGGTCAATATGTTAGTGGGGAATATGTAGTCAAAACATACTTTACATACAAAACAAACCACCTTTTAAACAATCATCAAAATCAGTACCTGCATATACAAGTACATTGATGAGTAAATTACGAAAATATCGACTATTAATAAATACTTTTTCCATACATATTTTATGATTCTTATAAAAATTATATTTAACTTTCAATGATTGATTGACTTTACAAGCAATCAAAATATGACTTTTTTGACATTCTATATTATTTTATTCATAATAAATTTTTAACTGTAAGTACCCCTATTTCGACAAAATATGTTCATCTGAAAATAATAGACGTTGTCAACAAATATCTTCTTGCCCTTCACTCTATTCCAGGCATCCATCTATCAGCCAATAAATGTCGTCTAACACATATTCACAAACCGACACGATCGATGGCTAGAATTTTCCATTTTCAGATTGATTGCTTATTAAAAATTTAATACACAATTTATCATACAAAAGATGTTTAAATGAAAATTTTGTTAAAAATGTGTGCCCTATCCGTACAGTTTCTTATTTGATTCGTTATTTATGGCGACCTTTTTTAAATGAATGAAAAACGGCTAAAATATAAGTATTAATATAATAATGAAATGTTTCCACTTACCACAACCGCAGGATATAAGACACTCCGTTTTTCACGGCCATTAATTTAATAATTTGAAAAGTAATATATATATATTTTTTACAATTAAATTTAATACTCACAAACATAAAACAGATGCCCTTCGGAAGCGCATTATCACGTTATTCATGTACCAAATTATATCAGATCAATCAATATATGTTTAATAAAATATTGAGATATTACATAATGGATTATGGATATTGGAATTACGATTATAGATAATTAAAACTAGATATCAAAATAACAAATTAAAAAAATATCACTGTTTTCTGTCTTTGTTCTTATTGGCGAGGCAATGCCTCACACTCCTACTCGAACGAGCCGCCACTGAAAATAATTTCTACCAACTTACAGGATTAACTAAAATTCATCAGACTATCAAGTTACTTTGATTTCATCTTTCAATTGCCATGCGATATTGTGCAATTTTATAGAATACTTACTATATCCACTAAATTGATTGTGGTCAATTTTCTATTTTAAATGCATATATACGTATATTTACTAGTTTTTCAGATAGTCAAAATTACGGTTATAGGTTTCTGAATGAAATAAAGATCGATAAATAATTTTTGTTAAATGGATTATGGTATTCTGTTGCCATCTTATTATATATTAAATTATTTCACAGTGCATATTTTTATATCTCTTACGGTCTATGGCGTATAGTGAATAATAAATTCATATATACTGGTATGTTTCTAGAAATATTGGTTGAATACATTACGTTCTTGAAATTGTTTCGCTATTGCTTACATATTATTAACCCTTTAAATAAATAATTCTGTTGCGTTTTGCTCCAGAAAGTGGGATCGTAAACTGATTAAACGATCTATATTATTGATATTATTTTGCTATTAGTGAGATAAACTATCATTAATAGTTCTATTGTACCAACAATATTTATTTACTTCCGATTTACTTGAACACATAGGGAATATTGGCACTTATTTGGAATTGGCCAGAACTAAAATAAATGTGTAAAATCTTGGGAAAGTAAGGCAAAACATATTTCAGACCATTAATTTATTTGTAAGTCATATTTTATATGGATTATTTTACTATAATAAAATCAAATACAAATACATTACTTTCTGATATTCTATTACAAAATTACCTCTTGTGATACAAACGTGTAAAACAAACATTAATTTTTTTAAGTGTATTTAGATAGGTATATACATTTATTTATTATTACGAAACGTGTGTAATAACATTATTAACTTTTTAAAATACTAACATCTATAAACACAAAAAATCTAACATTTTTTTGTATACGACAATTAAACTAAATTTTCAATAAATTTAACAACAAAATAAAATTTGTATACCGAATCATACTGATAATTACAATACAAAATCCTAAAGCATTCTTGGAGAACATAATTGTCACCCTAAACTTTGCTAGTTTTCCTAAGTCAATTACCAATTCTAATGTAAGAAAATATTTTTAAGAACAGATAGTATACCAGATTTACAAAAATATCAAATTACACCGTGTCTTCAGCTATTTTAATTACAAAGCTAATCAACGTAAAACTGAACACAAACCAATATATTTCCTTTGTAACAAATATTTAATAGGTGAAATAATATCGTAAATATTTAATTATAAATATCCATATCCTGTCCAATTAAATCTAGATACGTACCTTTGTACTAATGAAGACTAAAGCGTGTTACTAATTAGTCTTCTTTAAAATATATATGTACAGTACATACATATACATAAAAGGTATTTTACTCTTTCAACTTCTTAAGGGTTACAATTCTTGAGTTTCAAAAACTAATTAATCAATTACTTCTAATTAATTTTTTCCAATTTTTCCACGATCAAAAAGATGTCTGCTTTTTACGTCTAAATAAATTATTTCTATTATTGATAAATATTTTCGAATAACTATATAAGATTAAGTGGATCCGAGTTACTATTTTTGAAATATCCTTAGAACTGAAAAGTATAAGAGCAATTCTGTTGAATTGATGAACTGAAAATGATGCAATGAGAGTGAAGGAAACATACACACATGTTATGTATAAACGATATGTTATAAAATAGTTGTAAGAACCTTGGATATATAATTCATAATTCAATCATATATTAAAAACAAAAACGTACGTAACAGACATGTAACATTACCTCATCTGTTCTTCATAATCTTTATAATTGTATCCAACAAACACCTTATCCTATAAAATATTGGTATAACATTGATTATTATAAAGAAATATACTAGACCAAAATAAAATAAAAACTTAGATGAAGTTTGAATAATTCATCTCGAATATGAAATTCGAGGTCATCAGAAAATAAACTGAAACTATATTCCAGATTCTTTTTAGAATATATAGTGTTCTGTATCAGCAATAAAAAAATATTTTATTGGTATACTTTATTTTTGTCAAAAAAATAAAATTTATCTTCTGTAACTGTAACGATTAGATGACTCAAATCGGTCTCGATATGGACCCGGGGGTCGCCTGTGCTGTTCCTCGTCTCTATCATTTCTGTCTCTGTTTCTCTGTTGTTGATAATTGTTCTGTCGGTAATTGTTATAATTCCCTCCCTGATTATAATTAGCTTGATTGTAACTATTACGCTGGTATCCTCCTTGGTTGTCAAAACTGCGTTGATTATAACTACTACTCGCACCGTGATATCCTGAAAAAGAGGAATCATATCAAAATTAATTCATTAATAGTAAACAATTTAAAAACTATTATCTTTTCCAAAAAAGATATGATACTAATTTTATGTAAAATGCATGTTTCACTATTTCACGTTTGCTTTGTAATACACATTCAGTTACTTATATCTGCATAATACAATATGTATGTGTACGGCAACCATGGACGGCCGCAGAAATAGTTTCGAGGAGCTTAAAATGTTAAATTCTTTGCAGAATTAAAGTAAAACATTTAAATATAGCAATAAAAATATGTATTCCAAAATACAAAAAAAAAAACGTAATACAACAAAATAACAATCCCCTTCTACCACATTTTGTTGTTTATTGATCATTATTTGCGTGAAATTACTTCCTTTTGTTCTGGATTCCCAGTGTATTTCTCTTTGATATCTTGTGTTGTTTAATTTTGCCTCGATTACCTTTATTTTTAGTGAATACTGTATTAACGCATTTCACTTTTCCTATATGCCGATTCGAAATATGCCGATATAAATTTAAATACAATACAACAGTTGCTTATATGAGACTTTTTGTTTCTTGTATATCTCAAGTTTACTATAATTTAAAAGCATAATACTAGTTGCATATACTTTTGTAACAAAAAATATATTGATAAATATATATGTACGTGCATATTGGAAACTATACTGGCCTTACAACGAATTGATCACATAATCTGTAATTAGTAGACTGCCTGCTGCGGCTTTTAGCTGTTTCGTTCTCTAGCGTGTTTTTTTTTTTCGCAAAGCTTGTGTTCTATAATTATATTTATGTTGTATTTATAATAATTATATTTGTGTTGGATTTACATCTGTCTAATTTTCTCTAAGTTTAGCTTCGGGCAACTGTGTGAGTAAATACATACCACTATGTTTTTGATTATTAGCCTATGTAAATTTTGAGGTTAAATTTTTGCTTTTTAAGCCACATATTTTGGCAGATCGTAATAAAGTCTTTTGATAAATGTTTACCATTTATTCAGCGTTTAAACTTTCTCGAAGTTTACATGCATGAATCATTGACATAAAGTTTGGATACACAGAACTCGCTGAGGGGATGGTTACACAAAGATAAGGACACACACATCCATGCTCCGGGAAAGATGCCAGAATCACTCCGTCGGGACTCGAACCCAAGCATACAATGACACCCTAATACTGGGTCAATCCACCACCCCAGACCACAGTACGAATGACATTGGCGCAGCAATCTCTACAGGAGAATACGATAGGTCACCCATCCATGTAGTTACCACATTTATAGCTCCACGCCTAGCATCTGACCGAGCGCCCATCGTATTATCTGATTAACATGCATCAATACATTTACAAACATGAATCTTTATTATACGTGCCACCAAGCAAAGCCGCGGAGGATATTTGAACGACGTTATATTTCATACTTAATGCAATAAAATATTCTTTCAAATAAGAAAAATAAATGGATATCTCTTACACAACTTGTTTTATTTACGTTTAAAACTCGAGCGTCCTTATTGAAAGACCCTTTATAAAGATTTTTGGATTACGATTACATACACGGTAATATTATGATTATATCATTCACAATCACTTTTTGCTGTCTCGTTGTATACTATTGTTTTCAAGGCACCGCATTCTAGTAAATTGTCACCGTTTCTATGATTTTTTAATGTACTTTGCTGTGATGTTTCACGATATTTTTTTCCTTTCAAGTGCACACAAAGAAATACGACTTGAAAACGAATACATAATTAAACCGTCAGTATTCTTAACGGTGTGACGATTTGACAGTAGAAAGGGATTTTTGTAACCTGAGATGTTATGTGCATATAATACAGTGAGTTCGCGATGAAAGGGGCAAATTCGATATAATTTAAATAACTTTTTTTATACAAAAAACGCACAGATAGATCGATTCCTAATTTTGAATTGGTACACATTGAATTACACAAGTCAATTTTATCTCCGGTTTCCCCGGAAGTGTTAGCAACCTTGTTATTTGCACTTTAAAGTGTTAAGACTTAGCCAGCGGAGTCAATTAAAATCACGTCAAGCAAGACTAAACACTTATTTCATGCAGATATCTAATGCCAATGAAATTCAAGGGATTGATTTGGATATATTAGAAAATCGATTTTTATATCATCAAAACGTATTAAACGACTTTGAAGAAATTCATGCAAAAATAGTAGAGATTTCGGATGACGAAACTCATGAGCTAGAAATGGGAGCTTTTGAAGATGCCTTTTTTGCCCTTGCAGCAGATATAAAATTATTTTTGCGTAAACATAAAACTTTTAATCGTGAATATGATATTAAATCATTTTTATCCAAACATAAATCCGACGTATCGGAAGCGTTGAGTTTCGAATTAACTCCATCAAAAAGAAGTGAAAATTGTTTAGAATTATCTAGCATATCTTTGCCAATATTTAATGCCGAATTCGATAACAAATCATTCGCGCATAAATATAAAACCAACAAATCGGACGCAGTGGGTTCCGAATTAACTCCATCAAAAAGGAGTAAAAAATGTTTACAATTAGATAACATAATTTTGTCAATATATAATGCCGAACTCGATAATAAATCATTCGTGCATAAACATAAAACCGGCGTATCGGACGCTGTGATTTTCGAAATCACTCCATCAAAAAGGAGTGAAAATTGTTTAGAATTACATAATACAACTTTGCCAATGTCTAATGCCGAATTCGATAATAAATCATTCTTGCATAGACATAAAATCGAAGTATCGGACGCAGTTGTGCCCGAAATAACTCCATCAGAAAGGAGTGAAAATTATTTACAATTACATAATATAACTTTGCCAATATCTAATGCCGAATTCAACAATAGATCATTCGTGCATAAACATAAAATCGACGTATCGGACGCAGTGGTTTCCGAAATAACTCCATCAAAAAGGAGTGAAAATTATTTACCGTTCAATAAAATTTATCGAAGGTTATCACCCAGTATAACTCCACCAAGCTTAAATGGCGAATTTGAAAATTCGTTAGAATTTCAAGATATTTTCTATTCTAATGTTTACGAAAGTCCCGCTTCATCCACCATGCAAAGGTTTAATTACTTAATTTCAAACTTGAAGGCGGCGCAATCAATTAAATCAATAAGGTTTTGTGCAGAAAACTATACAAAATTCACACATTCAGGGCGATTCATTCTAAACATGCCATTAACGAAAAATATATCAAAACTCCGCAATTCCAGAAAAAATGCATTAAAGCGATTATATTTCTTAGAAAGAAAATTAATAAAAAATATCCAATAAATTATCGCCTTCTCATCAATTAACATATTGTCAAGAATAAACCGTTCCTCTCATTTTACTGTTACACAAATTTCTGTAAAATATATGTCAATAAATGTTATTGAGCAATATATAAAATGGTTGCGCGCTAAACTAAAATTTCGTTCTCCCATTATGAGAACTTTACCTACATTTCATTTAGCACCCGCTCCACCCTAATACATTTGTGGTGTCGATTATGCTTGTCTTATATTAATAAAAGACAAGAGAGGTTATACAAGTAAGCTAACTAAGAAATATATATACTCGTACATTTTCATGTTTCGCTACAAGGGTTATAAAAATCTTTATTAGTCACTTTACGTTTACTTATGGCAAAGTATAAAATCTGTCAAATACCCCAAATCTGTATAACTGGCAATACTCATTTAATATATAAGCAATACTATACGTTGTTTACACAAATTGAGGCAGTTTCACATTCCTGTCTTCTGAGTTCCTTTTCGTCCGATGTCAATAATAATAAACCTCTCGTTCCCGCACACTTATTAATTGGTGCATGTATATATTATTTCTACGCCTATGGAAAATTGATTTGGCAGCTCTGGAAAAAGGACCGACGGTGTTTGTGTTTGTGCCCTTAAAAAACTGCTAGTGGTAGTGGCGCTATCATAAAACGATCTGTTTCGAGAGTGTGTTTCATGATTGGCAGTATTACCTTAAGGACATATATCTGGGTGAACATTTAACATTTATGTATAGTAAAACTATTAGCTTTATTTGAGTGTAAAATATTTGTTGTTGAAAGCACAGTCTTTCAAGGCGTGCGGTATGTTAAGACTTCTATTATTTTATGGCAGTGGATTTATTAGGGTCACAGTAACTAGTTTCGTTCCCATTGAAATGTACTTATTATGGGAACGGTCGGCTGTATTTATTTCGGAATCCTTTCTTACTATGCGGAACTATGTTGAACTTTAACTTCCCTTAATTTTGTATTTTTACTAATAGCCTGTTCCAGCTTATTCGATGGTCAAAAAGTGACACAAAAGCCACCCCCATCGCGTCGCAACAGATGTTAGGAACAGGCTATAAAACAGAAAACCGAAAGCCGAAAGCCATGCATTGCTACATCCAACATCCACTGCCTAACATGTAACTTAGGCATTAATTAGTTTTATAATCAATATACAGAACGTTTTCTGTAAACCGTTGTTGCTTAGTTTTAATAAATCTATGTATTGAAGTAAACACCGCTGTTTATTTCACATCCCTCAAGGCAACAACAAAGATGTGGTACAACAGTACGCCCTAGTGATACGAAACAAGATCACGATCAAAAACAAAAGTCCTGTATTTTCCATGAATTTGGATAAATGACAAGACAAAACTCGTATATTTTTTATTGTAAATGAATTTTGCACATTTTTTAAAATATTAATTTACAAAAAGTAGTGTACCATATTTACATATTCAATACTTTGTTAGACTACTGGACATTTTCATAGGATTTTTGTTGTAATTAGTCGTATTTCTTGACATATTTCTGTCTGCTAAGTTTTAAAGGTTGTCTGGTCTATTCACATACACTTGAAATTTTACGTTCTACCCAACGACTACTCAACTCTTCTTCCGCTCCATCTATTAGCAAATATTGTATCTACAAATCGACGATCAATTCGAACCCCCCGCATCGCATAGTGTGGGGATGCACCGCCTTGTTAAAACCAAATTAAACAGAAAAATATTCGAAGATATTCTAAGTAGCGTTCTTTAACGTTCCTTCAAAATATACATTTCGATTGTGGACAATTCCTGACCACGCATACATTTTCTGAAGATCTTATGTGTGGACCCCTTGCATACAATGTGGATTTCTATTACCCAGTATCTGAAATTAAGTTTATTGACGTGACTCTTAGGAAAAGAGTGGCCTCATTAGGGTAATTCGTTATGTAAACTTGTACTTCCCAATTATTTGCTTGCATTATTGAATCCATCCTTCAAATTGTTTCAATCAAATGTTTGATATTATTCTTGTGGACAAATCGTAATTTCTTGGGATTCTATAACCGCCACATGAGGATCATATTCAGTGGCGGCCCTAGAGCGGTGCGACCGCACCGGCGCCGTCATGAGGGGGGCGCCGAAATCAACGCAGCCTAATCAAATCAAGAGTAAACAACTGCTTTAACAATACAGTTTTGTATTTGGAGGGGCGCCACTTTTAGATCTCGCACCATCTAAAAATGTTGATAGGACCGCCACTGATCATATTGAATGTGTAATAGGTAGTAGATCAGTAGATCAGGTAATTGGTGGACAATAGGGTTATTTCAATTAAATTACATAATTACACATCCATTGTCAAGTACGAATTCCAAAATCAATCCTCAAAAGTACCTTGATTTGTTAATGTTTCCATTAAATACAATTTGGAACTGATAGATTAGGATAGGATATATTAGACAATACAATTAATCTTGACAAATTAGAGAAGTATATATATTACATGACCACAGTTTACTGTGGTCATGTAAAGTATGATAATACAGTATTACATTCAAAATAAAAAATTTGGTCACCCTTTTGGGAAAACCGGAAGTAAAATCGGTATATATTTAAATACATTTGCATTTAAAATTCAAATAATTAAAGGTAACTTTTAATTCAACAGCTTCTAGTAAAGTTCGAAATCTATATTCACCAAATTATAACTAATATCTCTTTACAACTGATCTGTGTTACATTAGAATATGAAACATACGTTAATTATAATGAAAACATGTGCCCTTCATATCCATTTGTTTAATTAACTTGTCAACTATTTTAAAATCTCTTTTTTTTTTTACCAACTTTATTACGTTTCAAATGAATGTAATCTACGTTACTATATTAATAATATAATAATATTATGTTCCAACTGTAAGTTATATTTATACCCTAGTAATTCATAATATAATAATAACGATTAGGGAGTAGTATTAGCTAAAATTCGCCCTTGTAAAATATAGGTATTAATATAAATTCAAATATTATTTCCTTCCACCCCTCTACCATCACATATAACGATTATAAATTGTTACTCCTCGGAGTGACTAGAAGTTAAAAATTAGGAGAAGAGAAATAGTGTAGTAGTGAAGATATATTTAAATAAAATCTATACATCGAATATTTAAATAGTTCGCAATTGTCGTGGCACCTTCGCCATTTCTTAAAGAATCCTAGCTTGGTAGATATTTGTTGATTGTAATTAATCAATCAATATAAGATTATGACATATATGCTCTACATAGTGATTAATTAATACGAGGGGCACTATTTATATTTTAAGCCTAATAATAAAAAGATATTAATTTATCATTGAAAATTACTTTATCGTATTTCAACCTATCCTTCATGATCTATATATTTTTGCATGCATTCGAATCATTTATCAAAGCATGTTTTCCGTTCGGCTTGAGATATCCCCAAAACATGGTTTTTGAACGCATCAAGGGCTTCTTCTGCCAATGAAAATCGTTGTCCAGGCAATTTATTTTTGACGTTCGGAAAAGAAGTCATTGGTTGCCAAATCAGGACTGTACGGTGGATGACCCATTAATTCGATTTTTTGAACAAACGTTCAAAACGTGTTAACAAACACTCGGTTGTTAGACGAGATGTGTGAGAGCTTGCATTGTCATGAAAATGATCCGACAGCGCTTGTTTGTTTTCCTTATTTCACCGAAGACTTCCGTCAAACAAATGGTTGTGTACCATTCAGAATTGACCGTTTTACGTTCCTCTAAAGGCACTGTTGCTACATGACCAGTTTTTTCCGAAAAAACAGGCGACCATTTATTTCGAAGTGTTTCCAGCGCGAACAACTTTTGTTGGATTTGGTTCATCTTGAAACACCCATACAGTCGACTGCTTTTTACTTGCCGGCTCATAACCAAAGATCCATGATTCGTCAAATGTTACAATGTTATATACGTCTTTTGAAGCACCACCATTGTATTTCTTGAGCATTTATTTGCACCAATCGACACGAGCATCTTTTTGAGATTTTTTCAAATTGTGTGGGATTCAACGAGAACATACCTTTTTTACACCTAAATGATCATGTAATATGTTATATATGCTAGTCGACCTAATGCCTAAGGTTGCCTCAATCTCACAGTATGTCACATGACCATCTTGCATTATCAGTTTTTGCACATCATCAATGTTTTCTGGCACAACAACTGACTTTGGACGACCTTCACGACTTTCGTCGGTGAGCGAATGGCGGCCACGATTAAACTCCTTATACCAGCGTTTCACAGTGGCAAAGAAAAGTGGAAGTAAGTTGATCGATGCACTTTTGTCTTGATAATTCACGTTGAAAGTCATAATAAATCATCGCACGAAAATTTGCACCCCTTGACAACACTTAATGTTGCCAAGACTCAAAATATAAACAGTGCCCCTCGTATACGAAATTTAGGCAAACCAGAAAATAACTAATCTATTAGATAAAAACTAGTTTCTGAGCAGGTTGCCTCCGCAGATCAACGACATGAGATGATCTTCTAAGCTGATGCTCAAAATTTTGAACACTGTATTTTTTCTAGAAATGGTAAACATAAATAAAAAATAAATACGTTATGTAATTTTATGGCGTAGAAAGATAATTACAAGATAGCGCAGTCAATTAAAAATTTTTAACCGCGTTTTAACTGATTTAATCTACAATCGATCTGATGAAAAGAGGATAATAATTCGCATATTTATTTCGATATAATCACATCAACCGCTAACTTTCTTGTTTCTGGTGTTGAAATAACCAAAACCAGCAATTGGGCTGGCATTGTTCGTTTGTTTGTGGGTGTGACGCAACAATGACAGCGTGCTGCTGGCGTCAGAGCGAGTAATTGGGACCTTTGTGCACCCGTCACCGCCACTCACACGCCTAATTTCACAATATCCACCCCCTCACCCCTCCTAAACTAGCACACATATTATATACTTCATCTACCAAGCGAGCGAATCACATTATCACAAGTTGATAATATTTTGACGGGATGCTATAACGCAGGTATCAGCTGCATGGTTATTAAATAAATAAGTAACTAGTTTGTGATAAAGTGTAATCGAAATTACTTATATAAACCTTTCTTCTAGTTCTCGATAAAAAGGATACACTGGATTTAGACACTGACGACTAAGGTTGACAACAAACACCACAACATGAAGTATGTATAAAACAGGCTGATCTTTGTTCTATAAATTAAATTCATAAAAAGTGGTATTTAATATCATGCCTTCGCATACGATTATACTATGTGCAATTTTATATTATTATAGTTTATTGAGCGAGTGTAAAATTCTACACGATATACAGGCTTATATGGCATATTGGTTTGAAATGATGATGCGGTAGAAGTATGGTATTCTACAAGTAAAAGGATGTTTAACACAATAATACGAAACTATAAAGCAACAAATCTATACTAATTTATTTGTATGTTATAAACAAATTCACACAATCGCAGTAATTAAAGGGTTTCGACGGTGTAGACGACTACATATTATTTAACTACATACTATTTACGCATAAGGCTTGAAATATTGTGGTAGATCAGCTTAAAGAATGTTGTTCCGTTTCAAATTAAATTACTGAATTAATGTAATCAGCAATATATCCGATGTTTTAGGATACATTATTAATATAGTAACATTATGTTCTAACTAAAAGTCATATTTATACCCTACACAATGTGGATTAATTATATTCTAATATTTATAGTTAACTAGAGTAGCCTTAGCTAAATTTCACCCTTGTAAAATATATGTATTGTATATAACTTTATATATTCTTCCCTTTCAACCCATCACATATAACTTTTATGAATGGTTACCCTATCGCAATGGTTAAAGGTTAAAATGTAGTAGAAGAAGAATACAGTAGTAGTGAAGACATATTTAATTAAAGTCTATTACATCAAATACCTAATAAGTTTACAATTACCGTGGCACCTTCGCCACTTCTTAAAAATTTCTTAATAAAAAGCTACTTGACGTGACCTTTTTTAGAATGTGTTTATTATTTTTAAGATTTTTTTATCGTTTTTACATTACTTGTTTATTTGCATGTGCTAGGCTACACAACAATTTCACTTAGCTTCTGTCACATGTTTTCAAAATATTGTGTGTTTAGGTGAAACACAACGAACTGAAATTTTGATGATGATTGGCTATGGAGAATGGACTCGTACATGGGGCCTATTACACGCTTATGTGTTAACACAATTTTAACATTTTGGTACTATTAGATACCATTATACCAAAGGTTATCTTGTCGTTCCGGAAGATACATAGTTGGATGTGTTACTAGTTGTGCAAGAAAATCTTCATCAACCAAAATCCTCACAACTACTAGAACAATGAATATGGTATCAACATGACGGCGCGCCACCATATTATTCATGACTAGTACATAATTACCTAAACATCGTCTTGCCCAATAACTGAATTGGTAGAAGACAAGGTATTAAATCGCCGCCTAGATCTCCTGATCTAACTCTGCTGAATTATTTTCTGTAGAGGTACCTTAATCCAAGGTATATCTTAACAGATATACCTTGAGATATGCCAAATACTATTGAGATACTAAAAATATAATTCGAAACAATACGAATTAACGCTGAAGTACTAAATGACGTCTTACAAGTATGTCAGTTCAACATTCGTATGTCAGACTGGCACATTATCAAGAAGTGAATGAACCAATGTCAAAGTTACCAAGCAATACAATATCGTCAGCATGCAATTAAATTAAATGCAGATACACCTCTAAACGAAAAAAAAAAATATTATATAAGCCATAAATTAAAAACAAAACAAGTAGAGTTTGTCCTGTAGAGTGTCTAGCATAATCGAGGGTATGCGATTGCATGCAATTTTAAATTTAAAAAGTTGCAGATAAATATAGGTACAGAGAATAAAGACATTGTCCAAAAAACCTGAGTGTTGTCTAAATCCTGATTAACACTCAGAGAATACAGAAGAATGTTCTGTAATAATAAATAAATCATCTTCTAATAAATAAAATCTATAGTACAATTCTTCAACAAATTAACGAGAACTATACCTCTATAATTATGAGCACTATCTTACGTCATTGTGTGTACAGTATTATCACTATCACAATAGTTTCAAGGCTAATGCGCGGTGGGAGTTTTAGTTCTTAAAATATTGTTATATAAAGTACATAAATATGGCAGTCAAGGGCATCTTCTAGGGCATCGATATATTGGATCATTAGTGTTTTGTCCAGGTTTACTACGTACTATTCCATTCTTCGCCTAATATTTATGATTTTGAAAATAGACTAACTTCTATGTCAATATTTTTTTTTCTATTGCACCTCTTCATTCTTTAAACATTCTTCTTGATATTTCTTGACATATTTCGTAGTTGCCACATTGCGTGTATTGATTACATTTTACTGCAATGTGTGACGGTTAGAAATTCATTATCATTGCATCCCGCACATAGTGGTTCTTGTTCACCCTATAATAAATGAATAATATTCCATTCTACGTCCAATACTTATAATCTTGAAAATAGACCGACTACTACGTGTCAATAGTTTTCTTTACTTGTAGCTCCTCATTCTCTAAGCATTCTTGTGATATTTCTTGACATACTTTAGTAGCTGCCTCATTGCATGTATTGGTTACATTTCACTACAATATTTCACGGTTAGTATTTCATTATCATTACATACCGTACATAGAAGCTCTTTTTCATTCTGTAATATATGAATGGACGTAAGGAGCGTATTCGTAGATGAGCGAGAACTACATGTTCTCGTCTAGTGAGTCTGTACTCTGCATGGTGTCTGAATGAATGTGCTCCTTAAGGATTCTTTATGTACTACTCATTTGTTCTGTGACACCTACTAACATGTTCCTAACAACACCTAATAACACCTACTAACATTGTTGCCAACTCATACAGTTGGCAACAATGATTTAGAATGACAGATAAGATAACTGTAAATCTAAACACAAATAACAAAATTAAAAAATATACAGTGGCTCGCAAAACTATTCATACCTTTGGCGATAATACCCATGGCGTTGAAGTTGTCTAATAATTTCTAATTTCCAAATTCTGCATTATAGTGTACACTGGTAGTTACTTCCATATTAGGATAATACATATGCAAAAAATCGGAGACATTAAATACACTATTGCAAAGTTGACTTTCATTTGTTTAAAAGATATGGGTATCGAAAGTCATAAAACTATTTGTACGACTACTCAGAGTCAACTTATTAGAACCTTACAATTAGTCTCTGGTTGGCTGGGAATCCTCACAAGTACGTAGTTAGACTAATTTCTCATAATATGTATAAAGCTGTCAACATGGGGCGTAAAAACTACAGTACAGGAACAAGAACAAGAATTTCAGTGGCATAAGAATGGAAACTCATATAGTAAAATTAGAAAATTAATAGGAAGAATTAAGTCAACTATACAGTATATTGATAAAAAATACAAAGAGAAGGGGAAACAATAAATTACAAATACACGATGGAAAGGCGGAGGATTTTAATAGAACGTGAAGAACGATACTTAATAAATAAAGTCAAGAAACAGCCCTTTATTTCGACTCCTCAATTAGCCAAAAATGTATTATAACGCTTTAACAAAACTGTTAATGTCGCAACATACCGTACAGTATTAATAAGGAACAATTTCACGGTAGAATAGCACGAAAAAACCATTTATTAACAAAATTAATAGATGAAAGAGATTGACATTTGCAAAAAAAAAATATTTTAATATGGACCATGAATTTTGAAGATATTTGGTTATATTTTCCGATGAAAGTACATTAAATAGTTTCAGCTCTGATAGACGAAAATTTGTGTGAAGAAAAGCCAACACTGAATTGAAATTGCAATATTTAAAACCGACAGTGAAGCACGAAGGAGGATCTGGGATGGTCTGGGGGATACATGAGTAGCCGTGGTGTTGGTAATTTGGTAGTTATCAATGGAATCATGGATAAATTTAAATATCTAAACATTTTACGAGAAAATGTTGTTCGTACTCGAGCGCGAGAAAATTAGAGTTAAACGACGGATACTAATTATCGTATACATAATCCACATAATACTTCTAACATGATAACGACCCCAAACATGCAGCGTGTATTGTAAGACGGTGGCTGTTATACAATGTCATCGTCATCGTCATCGTCTCGAAACACCTGGACATCTAATTTTGTCTAATAAAAGGTGCACCAGTCTTTTTAAATTATGAAAAACATGTAATGTCTAATTTCGTTATAAATTGCATCTTTGAAATCTCCAACTTTATATAAATGATTTACACAAATATAATGTTTAATGATCCAAATAAGTAAAAATATAATGGTGTCAAATCAGGTGATCGTGGAGAGTTCACAGGTTACAGCTTATTATTCGGTCATCATAAAATTCATGAAGTAGGAGTTCTAATTTAATTTTAACATATCGTTAGAAACTTTTAAATATATAATACTCACTTCAGAAAAACATTATTCGTCGATATTTTCGTTTCATTATAGTTTATTCATTATAAATAAAAATCGTATCTTTGATATAACTGATAAATTACAATGAATGCATTGTTATATATTATGTACCTATGTTTTGCTTTATGAAGTTAAAAGTTTGGAGTAACTACATTATAAAATCTCTGGAAACACCCCATTTTTAGTTGGTTATATTTTGTTCAGAATGCGCATAATATGGACCCTGACTTTCCACAAAGGATTTTCAATCTATACCGGACAATAGTTTGAAGCACACCATGGAATCACAAGATTTAGTTTACAATAGAAATCCAACTTTGAGTGGTTTGTCGGTGTCAGCTCTCTGGTATCGACTTAATGCAGTCCGAAGAGAGTGAAACCGCAATCCTCTATTATTGTTATTAAAATGATGACATGACTATAAAACTAACTTTTTAAAAAATATAGTTGTCAGTATTTATTATTTTAGGAGGTAAAGATTTCGAGTTGAATTGCTAGAAATATTGAAAATTGTTTTTCCCCATTTACAATGTATAATTCGAAATAATAATATGTATGTACGTATATGTGATTTGACAATACCATAACAATATTTACTCACGATAATCCTACATTCCAAGCTTTAAACATAACAAATACAACTGTATTGTCGGTTATCATGTGACATTATAGTTATGTTTAATTTTATGGCAACTAATTAGTCTATCATGCACAGACTATCTAATAAAGACATCACAACTTATTTAAGAAGTTTAAACATACAACTTTTTCGGATTTATTTTTAGAATATTCTGTATATGGTATACACAAATGACGAATAAAAAATAAATTAAAATCACACGAATATTCATAAGCTACAATAAATAATGTTCGCCAATACTTTTAAGACAGTATGGCAAAATCGCTAGATGCGGAGGTTCTTCCTTAAAGACGTTAAAAATACAGGGTTCAATATAGTTGTTGGCAGAAGCAGGGTAATGTTTTCTAGTTTTTAGCAGAGTAATGACCCCACTACTAGAGACCTAAAACTTAAATTATAAGTCAAGCCCTCTACAACGAAATGTTAATAAATGTTTAGGTTTAGCTATACTGTCGACTATTGCTTTGCACCAGGGGCGTAACGTGCATGGATGCGAGTGATGTCTCGCATCCCTAAAAAATTGGCAAATTAGTTTTATTTAAAAGTTCAATCGATTTATTCAATTATTACCACTTTTTAATTATTTTAAACCGACCGCAAACATATATTATTTACTTTAAACGCTACCATCAACTTTTTTATTTCAAATCGGCCGTGAAGGCGCCAGAAATTATTGGATTCCCGTGTTACTTACTGCAGTGCTGAAATGCGATGATCCACGTTACATCCAAGCTACGCGTTAGATGGGCGAAAAGGTCAATGATCTTACGCAGTCAAGAGTGGAACTTCGAGTAGGTGTTGTCGTTATTTCCTGACTCAGTTATGCGATTATGTGAACGCATACTGGCGACTGTCGCCATAACATAAGGAATACTTGGAAGTGCTGTTTCAGGTAATTGCGCGACTTTGATTTAAATTTTTTCTTAGCAGTGTTTTCTGCAATATTCCCACATTCCGAGAGTCTGTTTAACATTCTACAGACAAAAGTATCAGTTTTAGTTACTGCAATCGCCGATTAGTGACATTTGGGACCGTATGGACAGAGTTGTGTTAGAAAATCAACCACCAAGTAAAATAATGCATTTGGATTTAATTCCTGAAGATAAGAAAAACACCTACGCACGATTGTTTTATGAAATTTTGGACGTTATTACTTTGAACATTAGTGAACGGTTTAGTGAAATTTCTAAACTGAAATTCTTAAATCTAGATTCCACACAATTTACTTCATTCGTGAGACGTTTTTCTGACGAACTTTTTTCTTCATGAGTAGATACATATGGAACATTCTTTGACGCAAATCGTTTAAAAAGTGAGCTTTCAGTGATTTATAGTGATCCCGATATGAAAAAGATACTGTGTTTGAGCTTCACCAATATATTATGTACCTTCAATTATCTTCTGTTTTCCCGGAGTCATCAAAATTGTGTCATTTAATTTTGACTACTCCTGCCACAATCAGTTCCGCGGAAAGATCATTTTCATGTTTAAAGAGAATAAAGATTTATCTGCGAAATTCTCAAAGCAAAAAAGACTGTCAGCTTTAGCATTAATAAATATTGAAAGTGTCTTGTTAGAAGATATGAAATCATCTCCAACATTTGAAGAAACAGTGATAGACGTTTTCGCTGGACAAACAAAAACCGAAGAATTGATCTTCATTTTAAAAATTAGGATATATACCTCGGGCTAATCATTTTAGGTTAGTGTCTTTTTTATTTTTATCATTTTCATATGGCCTACCATACCTACATCTGACTATACCTCTTCCCCTTATAAAATTTGTATCACATCCCTAGATTCTTTTCTCACGTTACGCCCCTGCATTGCACTAATCTCTCTTTCACTAATCGCGACGGCTCTTCTTTGATATGTGGGACGTGAAATTTTAAGATAGTGTTTTATTTTTATAGTAGTCGTATTTTCCCAGTTAGAGCACCCATATTAGAATGAAGTACACACTTCAGTTATTTTCTTAGAGTTAAAATATTTATGAAAAGAACAAAAAAAAACACTTCCTCTCATATTTTAAAACACTTGTCTTAGGATGACAAGCTTCAAATTGCTCGCATGTTCAAAATTGGTTAAGGGTTTGTATTTTTGACCTCGCTGAACTGTTTCAATATCAGATTAATCGATGTTAAGACTATGTTACTATTCTGATGAGATAAAAGAATAACATACTCCAAACATTAATTAAATCAAGACAAGATTAAAACTGGCCCTGGAAATCTGATCGTCGTGCAGTTACACTATTTTCAAAACATACACCGTAGACTAATAGTATAAATGCGTATTTTTGGTGAGTTTTTTTTTTAAGTTTAAATCATTATCTTGGGAATGAGCTAGAACCTTCCATGCAATAACAAAAACAGGAGACCAATCTTTCACGAATAGGTACCGAAATATTACACGTTTCTTGACGCACGTTTCGCCAACCAAGTTGGCATCTTCGGGAGATGATTAAAAAAGTAGTTTTAAACTACCACTAATTTCTAGAATAAAATTTAACATACTTTTAAAATAAATAAGAATTTAAAAAATTAAAAACAAAATAAAAAGAAACAGACAATAAAAAACACAATAAACCATAGAGCCATTTTAAAAATGACATATTTATTTTTCTGATTCTTTATACAGGATGGTACACCATGAAAAACTTACTTATTGTGAGTATGTCTAATAATAATTTATCTTTAACGCGCCCCTCAACTACACACATTCCTGTTTAGGAAATCTCTAAATATCCTTATTTTGTAAGCGACATTCATTTTAGAGGTTTTTTCATTTAGGACGATAATATTTAGATATAAAAAATAGTTAAAATAACACCATAAATTCATTATAAACATTTTTTCTAAAATTAATCTTTACTGAGATAAACCGCTTTAAACTGGAGAAATGTATTTTATGTTACATTAGGATAATTTGTTATAAACCTATCAACATAATAAGATTATGTTGATAGGTTTATAACTTGTCAGTGATGTTAGGGATGAACTACCTCTCTAGCACCTCAACCTCCAGAATAATTGAAAGAATAGTGTTATAATAACGTTGAATACAATTTTAGATATCTCGAATCTCTTTCTAATAATAATGTTCTCTTGTTTGACCACGATTATGTAAACAGTTTTTGAAAAAAGTTCTCGATTGAAAACATCTTACTTATTCTCTGTAATGTCAAAGTAAAGTTTTAGTTTGATATAGAAAACTATTGACGATTTTTCGACTGAAGTGAACATGATTTTCTAAACAAAACAAAAAGAATATGTTTTTTAACTTTAAGGGCGGTTATCTCAGTCGGAGTGCATGTTAGGATAACATTATTACATGAACTTGTGGTGTTATTTTCATAGCGGGATTCAACATATTTACATGTTTTTTAAGATATCCTGTATATTGTTTAATGTTTTTACAATTACACGTTTTCACGATTTATACGAAGTTCTTCTTTCGATCAATTTACATAAAATTTTCAATTGATCTAATAATCATAAAACAAATTCAAATTTCTGGCAAAATATATAAAATTTGACGATAAAGCCCCATCCTTTGCTTTTCCTAAAGGCATTTAAGTTAATAGGTAAAAGATACTACTGGTAGGTAAAGCTTAAATAGTTTAAAATAAACGAGCTATATCCCCTAGAAACGTTTTTCTACTTGCATAAGGCCGCGGGGTAAATTCCGTGTTTAGAGACATTCAAGTATAAAATTGGATTTTAGATGGTCAAGAAACCTAATCAAACCGTGCAGCGAAGGAAATAATTTGATAGAATTTTCTTCCTGAGTTATTTCTGAAAACAAACCCTAATAGAGCTGGTACACTTATTCCCTTAATTATTCTCACATTCTTTGAACAAGTTAAATTGATCAAATTGTACCTCGCCTGAATTTTAGTCAGTGCCGATTAGTTAGGGTAGGCACGTGACACATTGCCTCACCAACAATGAAAAATTAAGTAAGAAATTATTTATTTTTAATCGTAATTCTAATATTTACAAGACAGCGGCGAATTCTAACAAGCAAGAACAAGAAACACTGACATATTATTTTAATAGAACGCAGTATTCAAAAAGATAGTTATACAACATTTCCGCGAGTAAGAATTTAAAAAAATGTTTAGCATCTAGAGGCAACTTTTTTACTGCATTTTACAACTACATTTATTTCAAAACAAATAGATATGAAATCTTAAACTGTCTTGTTAGCGCATCGGACAGTTTATTGTGCTATTGAGTTTCGTGAGTAAAAGTGTTTCACACTTCGATTCAATTCCATTGTAAAATATATATTTATTTACGTTTCGGTTTAGAATAGGTTGTAGTCAACTGTTGTGCTAAGTGGAGCTTTTTTTTACTGGTTTTTGTTAATAAAATCTTGCGATAAATAATGTATGAAATAAGAAGCGTGCAGCGATATTGTATATCGTTGCACAAAATTTCCGTTAACCGTCTTTCGTATGATGATAAATTAAGAACGTATTAAAGGCTTAAATATCCATACCCTAATCTAAGTAAATTTTTAATTAACAATATTCTGGAAACAGTAGAAAGGAGGGGGTACACTTCCTATAGAAAATTGGCCCAAATGATTCATTGAAAATCAAATTTAATGACTATAAAAGAAATCTATATATTTTAGTAAAAGAGGAATTGATCTCTACATCCACCATTAAATAAACGGTATCTGTTGCAACGTTACTATTAAAAGGAAATGCCAAAGTCGACCTGTTTCATGATTTTTAGCAATTTTGTTGTGATATTGTAATAAATGGTAAAATCCACAATATACCAAAAAACTAAGTTGCTTCTACACTCCGCTTATATTAAAAAATAAACTTTTGTAAGTTCAGTACACTTCAGAGCATATGAAAAACAAAAGTGAAGGTTTATATAAACTATATGTCCACAAGGAGAAGTCTAATATTTTGGGAATCAGAATTCAGTCTCGTCATACATTTTCAACGCAATATAACATGTGAATTGAATACAGTACTTCAACTGCGTTGTCCTGATACTGCCAGTATAACAGAACAGTCCGATATTGATTGAAGATAGTGACTGATTATTGTAAAAATATAAAAGTATCACATTATTACACGAAATTGCATCATAATTTTGAACGCATTTTATGTATTTTTAAGTCAATGTAAAAAAAATTATTCAAACAAATCTAATTAAGCACCCTATTTTCGTTTATATTGCACTGAGTAGTCATTAAAAATAATATAAATGTGACTTTATTAATTGGGCCTTTTTTATATGGAAAGTGTACCCCCTCGTTTTAGCCGCTGATTTGAGTACATGGGATACAAAATGTTTTGGATGTCTATTATTTCCGGCTAAAAATGTTTGGTCAAAATGAGGGTATAGTAATCTATTACTACAAACCATACAGAAACATTGAAAAATAAAATGTCGTGTATGAAAGCATATTTGCGTATAATTGTCAAACTTTAACAGCCCTGAATTCAATCAACCAATAATTTTCTGAATTTGTAAATAAGTATGTTGTTTCAAATACACAATTAACAACTCCACGTTTTATTATCTTAGATTGGCCAGTAAATCACTTTAGATTGTTTTACCATTAGACCGTATTAATTTTCATTAGTTTGCCATCTTTTGGATCGTAGCAGGTTATAAAATTTAACCTAGCTATAAATGTTTTATACATATTACTTTCCGTAATTAGTAACTGAATTACTTTCGGATTTTGTTGTTGTATGCTGAAGACTAAAATGTTTGTTAATATAAACTGATATAGTTAGTTATGAAATATACGATATAATTGAACCAAAACAAAATGTCTTACAATTTCGTTGATATGCAACGCTTTAGATTACTGATTTCTGCTCAATCGATATTTCAAAAGTGGTGTCAATTTGTGGCATTAAATATGATCTTATATGACTGAGGGCTTATTTTTAATAATTTGAATATAAGTGTATATAAACATCAATATACATCCTTCAGTAATACTTAACATATAACCCTTCGAATCATTTCCTCCCCTTTAGACAAAAACAAGATTTAGCCAATAACCCGTCGAATTGCCGACTGGAGCAAATACCAACTTAAAACCGATTTAATTGCAATCACATAACAATAAACGCACCAAAAGTCACGTGTCGACGTGGAGCGTGCCTGCAATCACCTATTAAAATAAACAATCATACCCTGCCACCCCCAAGTAATACATGAAAGGCGGACGTCATTGCCACTATGTCACTATTATGCACTTTTGCGATTCTAAACTTTGACAACCTGTATGTATTATTCATTAACTACATGATAAAGCATATGACACATAATTTTTTGAATAATAAATAATTTACACATCCCACTGCACCTTGTATATTTTTACAGTAACAGAAAATACTAATTATACAAATATACACAAATCTAACTTCCTCCTCTTTTAAGGTACTTGTAATGATAGTTATAACTACAAGTTATAAATAGCTGCACTAGATACTTTAATGCAACAATGTTTAAATATAACGTTATTAGAACGAATTATTTTTATATGTAACGATTTTACAATGTCGCAGTCAGCACTTTTCGCCAACAAATTACGTAACAGTGTGCGGGGTATACCAAAAAATAGGAGTAAAATAAAATTGCGTATTTCATACAGTTTATGAGAAGCATTAAATAAATTGACAGTGAACAAAAATGCTATGACTATCTTACAGAAATGACTCATAAAATATCAAGTCACTCCATAAATCTCATAATTTGAATACAATTTGGATAAGTAAAGGCAGACCTGTTCAACTTTTATCAAACCATTATGTATAATGGTTTCTCTGGTTTCTCATATTTGTGAGAATTTATTAATTGCGTTTAAATACAAACAACGTCTTATCTTTTGAGTTGAAAAATGAAGGTATACATATTTCAATGTTAGTTTTTATTGTATATTATTCTAAAAAGACTTTAAACCGCTGAAAAGGTGGAAATCGTTAAGAGGAATATCTGGGGAATATGCTGGTTGAGGTGTATATTCCCAATCAAATTCCTGTAATTTCACTTTGGTCGTTCCTACGGTGTGTAGCTTGGTGTTGTAAGTTGACAATACTCATCCGTTTTAATGGTTTTGTTCAATTCCAATAAATCAAAGTAAATAAGTCTGACATATCCCAGTATATAAAACATATTTTTTTGATGGGTGTATTCCAGATTTGCCAGTTTGTTCCGTGTCGTATTTGCCGTCTACCCGTTTCCTCACGACATTGTAATACATTATGTTTTTCATCGTCTGTTACTAACACGATTTTTAAATAAATGTGTCCCTTTGTTGTAGCTGTGAAAACGAGACCATAAACCCCGTTTATATCACTGACAGCTTTAGTAACATATTTTCCATTTCTATATAGAAACCATAACATGTGCGGTTTGTACTCGTTTATTAATTCTATTTTAACTTGCAGTCCTTTTCAATCCACACTGTTTAATATTTGGCTATAGAATCACAAATCCTTCTATTTCAAGAATATTTACCGTCATTATTTATTAAACACATGACACATAGTACCGATTACCGACTGACCCGATATATATATAAAAAATAGTGTGTAGTCCAATGTCCCAATTTACTACAATTTGTGCATGATCTGCGCTTAGAATTTAGATTTTTTTTCTGAACAACCCATTTTCAGTTATTTTAGAAGAAATGTTTTATCAGAGACAGTAAATCGCGGCAAGCATTAGGACTTTCCTGATGTGAGAAGATCAACGAAACTTTGACATACAAGCTTCCAGAGAATATAGCAGGGTGAGATAAATTAGAACCAGGTCTACATTCAAAAGAATAAATAACGGAAAAAGGGATTAAACGAGATCAGGCATCTACCAATGAAAGAGCTTGAAAGCTCTTCTCTTAGATATAAGCTATAATTCTTTGGAACATAGCAACAGGAGATTTACAAGGATGGGAAGTTGATAGCAACAGATTTACGAGGATGGAACGCAGTGGATTCATGGAATGTTGGAACTGTGGAGAAGAGCATACAAAACTAACTTGTTCAAAATTTAAAATGAATATTTTAATCGGCCGGAAGTTACGAAACAAAAACAGTTTCAGATACTATAAGAATATGACTTCGAGATTGAACACTGAAAACGTAGTTTACATAGTAACGCAGATGCAGTGTCCAGAAGACAATGTCCTCAAGAATATTCTCACCGAAAAGAGTAGAAAGTAAACAATTTAGTAGTCAATTTCGAAACAGTTTTGATTAGTGATGGCGCTTGGGAAGTGAACCTTTCGGTAGAGTAGCGAAGAGGTGTAGATTTACGACATATTATCCATTGGAAGAGACCGACTTGAATGGAAAGACGTCTGTCTCCGTCAAGTCAACGAGATTAAATGATTAAGTCACAGGGAATTCATTAAGTATAGAAGGCTTACTGAAAGGGATACGAAAGAGTTTGGATGACAAGCAATTTTTAAGACAGAATGTTCTTACAAAGTCAGATTGTTGTCAACATTATGGGCCCGTTTCCACAGACGCAGTTATGCAGTCACTATCTTTTGATAGTGACCAATTACTTCGAACTCCAATTGCGTCGAACTACAGCGAGTGGCCAAATGTAAACACAATCCCCAATCAATATGCAACTACCGTAGCAAAGATGTTCACCAAAAACTACTGCACTTTTGGTGTCCTTAGAGAGCTGCATTCAGATCAAGAAATCAGGAGTCTGAAGTTTTCCAGACACTAAGCTAACTGTATACTAACTGATAGAAATAAGAAAAATCGAAGAATAGAACAACACCTCTGCATTCACAATCGGGATTCCTACATACCGCTCTTTGTAATGGTATATCCTACAAACGATATGTCATCAGAAAGAGTGATACGTAGATATGTGCTTTCCATACCAGGTATATAAATATGAAACAGGAATTTTTTGTATAGAAAATACACGCTTATTGTATGAAAATGATGCAAAATATTTTATTCAAAGTATTGTCCATTGGTAGCTATACATTTTTCCCATCTCTCTAACAATTTATGGATTCCATGCCAAAAAAATTATTGCACTTTTGAGGCAAACCAGTCATCGAGCCATTTTCGTACATTTTCGTAAGAAGTGAAGCCCTGCTCAGCAAGTGTATGCGTATCCCATCGATGCAAATAAGTAGTAATCGGACGGAGCCAAGTCTGGCGAGTAAGCCGCAGGCGAAAGTATTTCCCAACTAAACGCCTCAATCGTTTCCTTGGCCGGTTTTGCTGTGGTGATGGCGCATTATCATGAAGCAAAATCATTTTGTGTTGCCTTTTTTGATATTCGTTTTTCACTCAAAGCTTGATTCAATTCGATCATTTGTTGTCGGTAAAATTCAATATTAACGGTTTGGCCAGGTTTTAACAGCTCATAATAGATCACACCCTTCTGATCCCACCAAACACAGAGCACTATCTTCCGTCCATAGCAATTTGGCCTTACAGTTGATGTCGATGGTTCGCCTAGAATTAGTCATGATCTTTTACACTTAGGATTCTCCAAATTTTTCCACTTTTCATCGCCAGCCACAATTCGATGGAGAAATGACTTTCTTTTGTACCTGGCGAGCAGCATTTCGCAAATGGTTTTTCGGTATTCCTGCTGTCTTTTATTCAGTTCATGTGGAACCCATTTTTCCATCCTCTGGATCTTTCCCATGGTTTTCAAACGTATGGAGACGGCATTTCGTGTCACATTTAATTGATCCGCGAGTTATGTTGCGTTTGAGCGTCATTCTCATCCAATAATGCTTGCAATTCGCTATCTTCAAACTTTTTCGATGGTCTTCCGCGTTCTTCGTTTCTCACGTCAAAATTGCCACTCTTTAATTTTTAAACCACTCAAAGCACTTTTTTGTCAAGAACATGCTCACCGTAGGCTTCGACAACCATTCGATAACGATGTTGTATGAAACTTGTATTGTTGCGAGATAAAAACCTTTATCAGATATCAATACAAAAAAATGGCGCGAGTGACGCAGTGTGACCGTAACTACATTAGCAGCTAGGCATGGGCAAATTCCGGTTTCATATTTACATACCTGGTACATGAAAATATGGGAAGATCACTGGCAAGTATAATTTTTACAAGGACAGAAAGACGGTTATCTTTCAATCTTAACCTAGCAGCAAGATTAAATAACGTCCATGAAGAAGTCCGGAAGAAAATTAAATTGGAATGTAACACATCGAAAACTTGGTATGAGCTAACATCAGCAGTTTCCATGAAGACGATCAAATTTGGCTATATAATCATGTAAGGAAGAAATAAAAGGCTAAGCTGCTAAGTTTTGGAAAGTACCCCACAAAAAGATCAAGAGAATCAACAATATTCTCTACAGGATCAAAAGAGGATCTCAAGAAAGAATGAGGGTGGCTAACCTAAACCACGTTTAAAAATGGTAAGCTCCAAACAAAGGAAGTACCAAAAACGTAACGATAGCTGATCGGGGCAATCATCTTTAGGATGGGAGCAGTGTAGCGAAAGTGACATTTAAGACACTTACGTACTTTGCGATATTGTCATTATTGGTTTGTGACTTTAAGACTACTCTTCTTATGATTACTATTTTCCTTTAGTATTTTAGGTTTACTTGTCCCATATGAACTCCGAATGTTTGGTATGTAGTTGGATGTTTTATTTTCGATTTCGATTCTAGAGATCCATGATTATTTGAGAATGCTAAATATATACGCCGACGATTGCCAAATACTAGGTAGTACTGATCGGTATTGTAATCAAGTGTTATAACTGACAGTTGTGAATAAAAAATTGACAAAGAAATTTGACAAGAAAATAAAAAAAAAAATTTGGTTTTTGGAAAGGTTCCCAAAATTTAGGTTTAGGATTACAAATACAACTACAACAACTATACAAATCCAACGAGGTTTCCCTAGAATATCCTGTTTTTTCTTAGAACACGAGATAAAGGTTTTCCAAGCTGAGAATGCGGCCCTAAAAGACGATCCAAAGATGACAGAAGTACAGTACTGTGAAAAAATCTTTGGACACTGAAAATTTAATGTAAATAAAAGTTAAATAATACCTTCAGGCAGTAAAACCGTGGAAGATGTAGAAAAACGTTTATTCGAGTAAAATAAATAAGTATTTATTTTAGAACCGCCCAAAACATTTTGTATGTCCACCTTTATTATGTAGTACGGAGTCGATACGTCTTGGAGCACTAGCTATTAGTTTCTGTATTGTATCTTCGGGTATCTGTCTCCATTCTTCTTGAAGGACTTTCCATAGCTCAGCAGTAGATGTTGGAGCACGTTCAGTCTTCCTTCGGTCCAGATAATTCCACAAATGTTTAATTAATTGTAATTTTTTCTGTGCAATCTGTTCCTGCAAATATCTTTGTACCAGCTTAGATGAATGTTTGGGGTCATTATCTTGTTGCAGAAAGAAATTGTTGCCAATTAAACGAATACCATAAGGAATTGCGTGCTGTTGGAGAATATCCCTATATCGTTCTTTGTTTAATACGCCATCAATTTTTACCAAGTCTCCAACTCCTGCAGCAAAAAAATAGCCCCACACCATCAAGGATCCTCCACTCTATTTTATAGTGGGTTGTAAACAGTGTTCCTGGTAAGCCTCTTGTACTCGTCTGCGGACATATTGTCGCCTTACACAACCAAATAATTGAAATTTGGATTCGTCAGTCCATAAGACACGACTCCAGTCCTTGGATATCCAATTTTTGTGTTCTCTGGCATAAATTAAGCGTTTTTGTTTATTACTGCGACGTAGAAGTGATATTTGCCTGGATACGCACCCGCGAAGGCCTGACTTTAGTAGTGCCTTACGAACAGTAGATGAATCGACACTAACCCCTTGCGCATTTCTTAAACTTTCTGTCAATTCTTTACTCATTGCTTTTCCATTGTGCAATGAAGTTAATTTTAAATATTGCACTGCACTTTGTGTTATTTTTTAGGACATCCACTTCTTTGTTGATCTACAATTACCCAAGTTTTTTATATTTTGTTACAATGTATCGTACAGTAGTAGACCTAGTACTGTTTAATTTTTGGGAAATCATATGCACACTCTGGCCTTCTTTGTACAAGATAATTACGGCACTGCGATCTACTAGTCTTATTTTAGCCATTTTTTTTTTATACAAAATTGTTCCTCGCGATGTTTACTGCACTTTTACTTTTTTCTAATATCGGCAAGTTTTAACGCCTTACTGCGTGCTTGTTTTCTACAAACAACAATGGTATTTGCAGCGATTTATCATACACTGAATGCTGATATTGAAACTGGTGGTTTTATTCCTAAACGAGAATATGCAGGTATCGACCAGTCAGTCATCTGCATACAACTATTTATCAACATTTGCGATTTAACTGACATTTGGCCAAAGATGTCACAGCAGCATAATTTTCTATATTGTACATGTATGAAAAACTTATTACTTACTTTCTACTGAAGCTGGATTTAAATATAATAATTTTGCAGACTTTTATACACAAAATTGTTAACAGTCTACATGTGTCCAAAAACTTTTTCACAGTACTGTATACCAACACCAGTAGGCGAGGATAGAGGATAAAGAAAAAAGATTAGCGGACCAACACCGAAAATCAATGATAATACTATAGCTCATAAAGTACGGCTCGAGAAGAGACAACCAACGATGGAAGCAATGGGTACTACTCCTACGGTGGATCCGCCCCCAAGAAGCGATTATGCCGCTCCAGTCTCGGAACCATCCAAGGAAACAATATGGAAATCAGTGCCTTCAGCCTAGTCCGTTAAAAAATCAGCGAAAACTACCGATAAAACAGTGACAATCAGCCAGCATCGAGAGAAAAACCATGACAGGAAAAAACTGCTGAATGGCTGAAGGTACAGTTAGTAGTCATAAGGATGAAGGAAAACTGGAATCAGATAAATAAAGAAATCAGAGGTGCCGGTAGTAATTACGACAAGGCCCGACTAATTGATGAGATACAAATCCGGCCACCCACAGCTGATAATTATAGGAAGCGGGCAAACAAATAAAGGGTACGAATACCAAATATATTCAGTAATAAAAAAATTAGTCCATATCCTTATCTCTATGGTATCTCATTTGGAACTATAGGACGTGATTTGTGAATAAAACTAATAATATTAAACACTGACACTTTTTTATTCTTTAACATAAAATGGAGACGATACGGCTACAAATGGAAAGAATATCATTCCCATTCAATATCGCCTTGACTCATCTGGCATGATGTCGTTCATTTAGCAAAATTGTCCATAACACGAGCACATAAAACTGGCTCTATCTCCCAAATAACACGTTGAATGTTTGCTTTGAGGTCATTCATTGTTGCTGGCTGGGTGGCATACACTTTTGCTGACATAACCCAAAAAAAGTCCAATGGTGTAAAATCAAGCAAGCCAAATGATGTCAGCATTCCGCGAGTCAAAAATATCAGGAAATTTAGTATGCAACAGAGTTATGGCTGCACGTGCTGTATGACACGTTGCACCGTCTTGCCACATCTTCAAAACCCATCATCAATTTGGTGCTATTATCCTTTAGTCAATGTTAGTTCCTCTTTCATCTATATCAACAGCCAAACTAAATATAGGTAGATGAGATGATTCGTAGTTTTAGGTACAAATCTTGGAAACTTCTCAGGTACAAATTTTGGGTAGTCAAGTTGTGTAGTATTTTAATGATGGCCTCGTCTTAAGCAAGTATTCAAAAATGGTGGAATGATGATTGTTTTTTTTAATACATTATAATTACACATAATGATATAATATATTAAATTTACTGAATTAAGGTTAAATAAATGTTTATAGATACTTTGCCTCCAATATATGTAAATTGTAAGCCCCCTAAAAATGCACACCATTGAATCTGTTAAAAAGATTCAATGATAATTTATTAGTTTGTGTTATTTACTGAAAGAGTGTATTTTTGTGTTCTTATTACAGGTTAAATATCCAAAAGTTACAGGTTAAAAATTACAATATTAAAAAATGAAGAACATTAAAATGCAAATCTATATTACTACACAAATTTAAATAATGCAGATAAAAAAGTAGCTTCATTGATTTTTAGATTGTGAGAAAAATCTATATACCACATTTTACAGTTTTAGCGATTCCTAGCTGGGCAGCCCTTTGTTTACCACCTTCTGTTTAATAAACTTTTACATTACTACATTATTATTATCATTTTTTAATGATACATTTAAAATATACCTTTTTATATTAATTTTCATTTTCATTGATTTTATTATATTTTCTCATTTATAGTGAAAGCAAGCAGTCACCTGTAATAACTCTTAACTTGAATTACAGTATTTATATAATAACGAAAAATTATACAATATATTACTGATATTGCATAACAAAGATAAAATCTCTGAAAGCTAATGTTTTTTTTTACATCACCCACCTATTGATAGCAATTTATAAGTGAATTCATATAATATGTATTTTATAAAATGCTATATATTTTCTATAATACTTCAATTAAAATCAAAGTCTGTTGAAGAAATGAAACTATAATAGTTTTCCGTCTTCCAATCCATTTGGTGGAATACAAAATCCAACAACTCTATTCGTTTTTCAATTTTTTGGTGCTTGTAAAGTACATTATCCGGCAACATGGGATAAAATTAAATGATATAAAATAAATTCCCATTTATTATTGAACAAGTAATATTACTTACCACTTCTGTTTTGATAATTATTTCTTCGATCAAGGGTACCTGGTGGAGGGACATTTGCATATGCACCTTGAATATTAGTATGATGATTTAACATTCTGTGACCTGCTATATCCAGATTAGCCCTGAAATAAACAAATGGTTTGATTTTATCATTACATGTATTGGTCTTTAGACCTAATTTCTACTATGTTAAACAACATACAGATGTAACAATTAAATAATTTCATTATATTAGTAATATTGCCATATAAAACCCGCTGTCTAACAACTCCAGTAAGTCTAATGAACAATTCATCATAAGGGCACCTACTAGTTCCTATCTAACACACTAAAAAACCAAAGTTCTTATATAACATTATTTTAAAGTAATTTAAATAATTAAATTACTCTAAACTCTAACAGTATTAAGATGAGGCTTAAATACTAGAAATAACTATTGTAGCCTGTAACAGATTTCACTATTGGATTTAATAATTGCAGGCTTTGGCAGAAAAGTATATGTAGGTATAATTATGTGGTATGTATTCCTTTTGATATTCTCTTATAAAGGGTCTTTCAATAAGGAAGTTCAATTTTTAAACGTAAATAAAACAAGTTGTGTGTGAGATATTCACTCATTTTTTTCCTTTTTTTCTTTTTATTTGAAAGAATATTTTATGGCATTAAGTATGGAATATAGCGGCTTTGCTTATTAACACATATTCGAGAGGTCCAATTTTCGATGACTTTGTAGCATAAATCTGGCTGAATTTGCTGGATAGCCATTCATTATATAGACTTTGAGGGCATCAATTGGTTCTAGTTTATTCGCATAAACCTGCGATTTTAAGATAGATCCAAAGGAAGAAGTCTAAAGGCATTAAATTGTACGATCTCGGTAGCCAGTTCACGTCGCCGTTGCACGAAATAACCATGCCCTCAAATCGCTCCTACAGAATATCCATCATGACATGCGCTGTGTGGCACGTAACGCCGTCCTATTAGAACCACATGTCGTCAGTATCCATATCATCCAGCTTAGGCCACAAGAAGTTGCTTATCATCGATCTGTAGCGCTCGCCGTTGACGATCATGGCAATGCCAGTTTCGTTTTGGAAGAAGTTAGACCCATGATTCCGCCAGACCAAAATCCACACCAAATAGTGACTTTCTCTGGATGCATGGTGTATCTCGTGTGGATTGATATCGTCCCAAATCCGGCAATTTTGCTTGTTCGCATATCCATTCATCCAAAAATGGGCCTCGTCGCTAAAGATGATTTTTTTGGCGAAATCTGGGTCAACTTCCAACTGCTCCAGAACCCAATCGGCGAACACACGATGTTGTCTATGGTCGTTTACCTTAAGTTCCTGGGTCAGTTGATTTCTATACAGGTGCAGACCCAAGTCCCGACGCAATTCACCAAGTTCTTGTAAACGACGAGAAATTAACTGCCTCGGGTTTTTCCGTACTCTCACGCACAGCAGCGATGTTTTCAGCAGACTTTGCGTTTCGTGACGTACGGGTGTTGGCTAATTGTTTATCAATCTGGTTGACTCGAATTTGGCCACCAAACGTCGAATAGTCAACTCGGCGCCGACAGAACGATTTAAGCGAGGATAAAAATCAGGTAATGCGCGGAACGTTTCTCGAACGCAGCACTGATTTTGAAAATAGAATTTGATAATTTGCACACACTGTTGAACGTTATAACCTTTCATGGTGATTTGCCATACACTATTTAACAATTCACAACAAATTTGACAGATGTTGCTTTAACAATATGGCCACTATAACCTAACAAATTTCGAGCATCCCTATTAAAAGACCCTATAGTATATTTATACCAAATACCATGCCTATAGTCCAAGAAAAAAGTGTTGTAACGGAATTCACGTCTCACTCATAGTTTATAAATTATATTAATTAATATAGCATGCTTATATTAATTTTGACAATTTTGGTTTAAATAAATTTGCTTATATTGCAGAAAAAACAGTGAATATTATAGTTATACCATCTTGGCAAAAAAAAAAGATTATCTACTTGATAAATTATTTATCTACCTATGTTAATTTAGAAAATTATATTATTTTTCTGTATTACTATTACTCAATAACAAGGTATTTGCACATCTTTATACAATTATAACAAATGCAGTATCCTATGTATAAGTCACTACTATCATCTCTGTAATTGGGACTGATAGGACATAGTAGCACATAGTAGCACATTAATGTAGCAGATACACTGTGTGTCTTTGGATTCCATGGCAAATAATAAACAAATCTGTTTTCAAGCCATTATTACCTTTGTGTAGCTGGTGCCATTCCTATTTGTGCTCTCCAGTTTCTATTTTGTTGTGGTGTGAGATCTTCTGGTTTTAAAATTTTCAATGGTTCCTTAGCTCCTTTCAATCTCCTAGCAGGGAAAATAAAACCTTTTGCATATTTAGGATCTCTATATCGCACACAACAAACAATATTATCAGAAACGTCTGCCATATCTCTAACTGGTGAATCCAGAGTCCTATAAAAATTAATATATAATATAGTAGTTCCCTAAAATACTTCGCAATTTTTTCAATCACTTTTATATTACTATTTTTATATCATAAATTATTAGATAATAAATTTGAATTGCTGGCGTAAAAAACTTTTTAGTAAAATAATTGTGATATCACAGCACATGGGTTTAATTGAAGACTAGAGATCTCTCTAGTCTTCAGATAAACTCAGTTTACTAATATATAATGAACAATATAAGACAATATAAATCACATCAAAATTTTAAAATAAGATAAACAAATAATTAAGATTAACTAAAAAATGTCTCATATAAATGAGAGATTAGCCACATGTGATATTAACACCAGTAGCTACCACAATTATTACCAAGCAACTTTGGTGAAATCGTCTTGGAAAGCAGAAAATTATGGTGCAGGCAATGAAAAGTCCTGTGGAATGAGCATCTTAAACCATTCCTTCCATAACAAGACTATCCTAAACTTAGAGCTTATTGAAAAACCATTGGCCACACTATATTACATCAAAGCTATAAGGTCAAAACTGTTTTGGACCAGCATTCAAATAGAGAGCACTGAAGAATTTTGTTTACAGACAAAAAAATCTTCACTGTAAAGAAAAATGTATCCCACACAATAACTGAATATTTGCGGGTAGCTCTAGGAATAGTTGAAAAAATTCCAAAGATTGAAAGAGGAAATGATGTCTTCAGTAATAGTTTGATGTAATGTCATATGATGGTGTTACCAACGGTTTGTTTGTAAAGATTTGTCAAAACATCAGTAATAGACTATCAAACTTATGTTTTAAAACCACAGTTAAGTCCTCAAATGTCACCTTAATTGTGGGAAAACATTGGGTAGTCCAACAGGACAGCATTATTTTGAACCACTAAGAACAAAGACTTCCTTCTGTTGAAGATTGATCACGGGCAATACAAATTTTGATCCCCTAAATTATTATTGTTGAAATGTGTTGGAATGAAAATGTCTACTTGAAGCCAAACACTACTATAGTCAGGTATTAAAAATTCATCTAATAAAAGTAATAGTGTTAATAGGCATAGAAGTGGTGTGGTACCAGATGGCGGGATCCATTGAGGAACTATGAAGTGTTTGACATATTGTACATATCAGTAACATATAAGTTGGAAATCGAGAAAGGAAGCACAAAACCGCCAAGCGGTTATCAAAGTAGTTCCCGAATACAAGTAGCAAAGCTATTACATAATCGCTCTAGGAAACAACTACTCCTCGGGCTAAAGCCCCGCCAGGCATTAAATTATACCTAGAAACGATCCTCGACCCCTTTCTCGTGTTTCTGCACGATCAGATAAGGTTTCAAAAAATAAAACCCGCCACAGGTAGGATTCGACATCTGTCCCGCATCGGAACCGAACGACATACAGTTGTTTCGAACTTATTAGTTCTCATCAGTGCAGTACACGGCACACCAATCCAGGACAAATGCCGAATGAACTCTATGGGGTATACTTTACTCTATATCTTTATCGATACGATCTCTGTCAGTAACATATAAGTCGGAAATCGAGAAAGGAACCACCAAACCGCCAAGCGGTTATCAAAGTAGTTCCCGAATAGCAAAACTATTAATAGCATAAGTGCTCTAGGAAACAACTACTCCTCGGGCTAAAGCCCCGTCAGGCATTAAATTATACCTAGATTAATCGCTTCTAGGTATAATTCAATGCCTGGTGGGGCTTTAGCCCGAGGAGTAGTTGTTTCCTAGAGCGATTATGTAATAGCTTTGCTATTCGGGAACTACTTTGATAACCGCTTGGCAGTTTGGTGGTATATATATATATATATATATATATATATATATATATATATATATATATATATATATATATATTAATATTCATTTAATATCAATTATCATATTAAATCATTTGAATTTTATTACTTCTATATTTTGAATATAGTTTGGGCATTGTTAATAACGAGGACACTCTTCAATAAACAATTCTTAAGGGACAATATTAATAGCATATGGAAAATTTTTAAAAGTTGTGATATCCCAATTATACCATTAAAACATTATATAATTTTTTAGCACTTTCCTTAGGACATTTATCTTGCCATAGTTATGATTAAATAAGATATATAACTTACCCCCCAATTGTAACACAAATTTCTGAAATTAAAACAGTGCCTCTCATACCATCGATAGATACAGCACATTCTGCATCGCTATCTATTTTCTGAATATACAAATTCGTCAATAAGTCATAACCACTATTTTTTCGAGCCACATACAATCTATCGTCACCTCTCATGTTGCGCTTTAACTCAGCCGGTGACAACTTTTTATAATACGGTTCCAGAGCCTTGAATAATCTTTTCTCATCTACAAATGGTAATAGAGCTACACCTTGCCAAGCAAATTTTTTTCCATTCAAATCAATCTTAAAATCCTCGGGATAGAAATCTATTATAGGGGAATTCTAAAAAATAAAATGAATTAAACAGAATTCTTAATGACCAAAATAGTAGCTTACTGTATCAGACATGAGCTCTGCCCATGGTTCAGGTACGTGTTTACCACTGGCAGCTGGAAATACACCCATGAGCTGTTCTAATGGTCGGAACTGAAATGAATTAAAAAAAATTATTAAGCACCTCATGGTAAGAGTTGTAAGAATAACAAACATATTTTTCCACAATATCAGTGCTGTAAATTTTCCAGACCTCAAATTATGAATATCACTTTAATTGAATTAAATTATATGATGAGCCACAATCCAATATATTTTCAATACATTATCTATAGAATTGTATTTTTAATATATAATTTTTTTTAATGAAATCTGATTTGCTTTATATGAAACATCTTTTATATTAAAAAAGAAGTAAATATTTTTCTACAAAAAATTGTTATAATCACCATTATTCATTATAATTAACAAAAAATGTTGGAGATGTAAACGGTCTTAAAAATAAACTTATTACTGCACTTACACCCTGTAATATGTCCATTGTTCATGTGAAAACTTACTGGTTTTGTGTCAGTTTCAAATTCAGTGCTTAGGCCCGCTATATTACAAAAATCAGAGGCAAAAGGAGCATAATGATATGGAAAATACCATTTCCATGAGGCACATCCTTGGTAATAATACCGAAGCACCCAACAAAGGCCTCTGACATAATGTAAGGCAACGGAATATCTGTAAATTATTTTGTATAATGTATAAAAGTTCAAGTTATATTTTTTAAAGTATGCATACAGAAAATTTTGCAAAAGCCTAAATCAAAAATTCTTAAGGTGCATCTACATATATAACAAAAACCCGTCGCGATCTCCGTCGCGTTCATATCGCCGCATAGTGTACACGGAACTCCGTAACACCGTCACGTAACATCACCGCGATCCATCGGTTGTCGCATGGCCACCTCGACGACGTTAAGGTGCGTCTATATATGTAACGAAAGCCCGTCGTCGTGTAACGTTTTAAACGTTACGCGGCGATGTTCGGGACGGGCTTTTGTTACATATGTAGACGTACCTTTACAGTTTTTTAATGCAATTATATATCCACACTTCAAGTAAAATTTTTGAATAATAGCACATGGTGATAAAAAATATGTGTACGGTAAAACAAAAAATGTTTATTTATGGTATGTGTAAAATAGTGTGTTCTTACTGTTAACCTTGGAGTGTTTGCATGGTATCAAGAAGACTGCAGTTTTTTCTTTACCGATTCAATTTTTTTTATTTAAAAGGTAATATTTACCAAAATATAAATTTCTATTACATACAATGGGTCACACGGATATTCGTACAGTTAACTTATTTGATTTTTATTTAGACAAAATGGGATGAAATAAAAACACAGGGAAATGAAATATGGTGTATTGTAATTTTCTACTATACAACAGTACAAATAATGTAGTTTGCAGTAAATAATGTTCTAACGCCATTACTTATTATATATTAAAGATGGCGGCCGACAGTGTGGGTGGCACTTTTCGGCCTGGAAATAAATCGTTTGAGTGCTATAATAAAAAGGCGAGTGGAATTGTTGTGTGTCTAATATGTGAAAGTATATACCATGCTAGTTGTTATGAAAGAATAGACAATGTGAAAACAATAAGTGAAGTGTTCGTTATTTGCCCAAACCATGATGATATAAAAATAACCTCAGAATTAGATCGTCAGCTGTTGAGTAGTGAATTGAAAACTGTAATAGCTCAAATAAAGGAAACATCTATTAGTGAAATTAAGGAACAGATGCTTAATGAACTCGAAGGGAGTGAAGATGGAGATGAATCTTTATCAGATCATGAAATTCTAAAAATAGAAAACGCAATACTAAAAGATCTAAATAATGAATTAAAAGAAAAGAACCAGCTTCTAAGAGAAAAGATTGACATGGAGAAAATTATTATTCCAACTCTAAAAACAAAAAGTTTTGCTGAAATGACGGCAGCAAACGAGAAAAGAGCTCCGAAACGTGTGCCCAGAGTTATTGTTAAAAAAACTAAAAAAGAGGAAAAAATTGAAAAAAATCACGGATAAGATCAAACAATATTTAATAAAAGACAAAACAATTAAAACAAAAAATGTTATAAAAAAGAATGAAGACGAAATAATCATTACCTGTAAGGATGAGGAGAGTGCAGACCAAGCAATAAAAGCAATGGCTAAGCTAACTAGTGTGTGCAATATAAAGAAAGAAGAAATGCTGAATCCGAAAGTAAAAGTAGTAGGCATTAACAATTGTGAAAATCTAAGTAAGGAAGCCCTAGAAAACGATATCAATTCTAGGAATTTCAATGACATGAAGAAAAAAAGCACTGTCGTTCACAAATATAAGAATCCTAAAACTAACCTGCAAACGATTATTTTGGAGGTAACTAACGAAATTTACAATAACATTCGAGAAAACAAGAACAGAGTATACATAGGTCATCAAAGCTGCAGAGTCTATGACTACATAAGCGTAAAACCATGTTTCAAGTGTGGCAGATATGGTCATAAAGGGACGATGTGCCGGAACGAGGTGATATGCCTAAAATGCTCCGGTAAACACAATACAAGCGAGTGCAATGAAGGACACTATAAATGTCCAAACTGTTTACATAGCAATATCAACTATAAAACCAAACATAATACGGGACATATAGCATTTGACAGTCTTGAATGTAAAGTGTTAAAATCGAAAATAAGGAAGATGATTGATTCAACGGATTACAGTATTTTTCCTGAAGTACCAAGATACCTCGGTAAAGTAGAGCAACAACAATATCAGGCGACGTCACCACTGGCTCCTGGTTTATCGACGACAAGTCTACATAGCATCAACTCAAGTATATTAAATAAGAATAGAAGACAAGCACATAATGGAGGAACTTGATTTTGAAGAAATAATTAATAGTGAAATTGAGTTTAGCAATATGCGAAACCTCAATAAAAGTTTCAACGATAATAATAGCAAAAACATTATATTATGTGTAAATGTAAGAAGCCTAAACGCGAACTTTGAAAAATTAGAGACCTTTATTGAGCGTCTAGCCAGAAAGCCTGTGATAATAGTGTGCACGGAGACATGGTACTTAAAACATCCACAATACTATCACCTAGAAGGCTATAAAAGCTATTATAATGGGAGTGTAATTAATAAATCTGATGGGGTAATGTTATATATAAAAGATAATATATGGGAAAATACTAGCATAGATGAAATAGGTAGACTTAAGATAATAAATACTAATATTAAACTAACAACTGGTGAAGCTTTGAAAGTTTCGGCGATTTATAGATCACACGATCTACCAAAAATTGAATTTATAAATTGCATTAATAAATTCATGTTAGACCAGAGGAAAACAAAAAACCATTGCATAGTGGGTGATTTCAATGTAGATATACTGGACGGTAATTTCAATACAAAAGATATATGCGAAAAATCTATAAGCCAAGAATATATAAACAACTTTTTAGAATTCAAATATACTCCTTGCTTTACAGAGTTAACGAGACCCTCCACCAACAACGATGGGGGCTCATGCATTGACAATTTTTTCATTAAGTCTAGTAATATTACAATAAACTCATACAAATTAACAAATCCTTTCCATGATCACTATCCTCTATTTATAAGTATTGAACAAGAAATTACAAAAATAAATAACCTTACAGATTCTAAATTCATTAGTCACAAAAAACTAAGGAGAAATGCCAGTATACTAGATTGGAATACTATTATGCACTTTAATAACCCAGAATGCGCTGCTGAATCTCTAATTACAATGGTAAAAAATTGTATGGAGAATGCCTTTATTGTAAACAAAACGAAAAAATATAAAAATAAAGATTTTGTACCTCGAAAGAGTTGGATAACAAGCGCGATTATGGTCTCATGTAAAACAAAAGAAAAACTTTATAATTTAATGAAGAGCAAACCTACGTGTAACATTTTGAAACAGGAATACAATAATTATCTGAAAGTACTAAACAAAGGTATTAAAGATGCTAAGATAAAATTTGATTGCGAAACCATAAAGCGGAACAGTAATAACCCAAAAAAACTGTGGAAAACAATTAAGACTAAAATAGGCAAAACTACTGTACAAAAAAAGGATTCTATAGAATGTATTTATAATAATAATAATGTAAAACTAGAAAATAAAGCAGAAATAGCCAACTCTCTGAATGAGTATTTCTGCACAATAGGAGAAAAATTAAGTAAACAAATTGCTAAACAGAACGAAGTGGATTTAGAACTTCCAGAAAGTAACAAAGAATCGATTTTCATTAGACCAACAGATGCGATAGAGATACATAAAATAATTTGTTCAATGAAAAAAAAAAAGCTGGCGGAGTTGATGAAATAACTGTTGTTACTTTACAAACTATAGCAGAATTCATTATTAAACCTTTGGAACACATTTTTAACTTATGCATTAAGAAATTGGTGTGGCCTTTAGTACTAAAGAGTGCTGTAGTAATACCTATCCATAAGGCAGGTACAAAGACTGTTATGTCTAACTACCGGCCGATATCCCTCATTTCAAATATAGCCAAAATTTTGGAAAAAATCATTTTCAACAGACTCTATTCATTTATGGAAAAACATAATATAATATCAGATAAACAATTTGGTTTTGTTAAAAATAAAGGTACCACTGATTGTTTGAACTACGTAACAAACTTAATTTACAGCAATTTAGATAAAAGTAAACCTCTCATAACTGCCTTCTTGGATCTATCTAAAGCTTTTAATACGGTGAACCACAAAATTTTGCTAAAAAAATTAGAAAAATATGGTGTGAGAGGAACAGCTCTAGAATTATTCACTAGCTATCTCGTCTGTAGAAAACAAAAAGTTAATATTATGAATAATATGAGTGATGACAAGAACGTAACAACTGGAGTTCCTCAAGGAACTATACTAGGACCGTTACTGTTTATAATATACGTGAATGACCTACTGAGAAATATGCCAAATGATACAATCCTATCCTATGTTGATGACACCATCGTCATATCGAGTGACGATACGTGGGTGAAGGCTGAGGAAAGGATGAATGAATATCTCAAAACTGTTGCGAATTGGCTAGCTGTAAATAAACTATCTCTAAACGTAGATAAGACAGTTGTTATGACTTATGGAAATTACTGTGATAGTGTGCCAAAAACAATTGATATAAGGTTAGATAATAAATTGTTAAATAGAGTTGAATCTCATAAGTATCTAGGAATAATTTTTGATTATAATATGAAATGGGACCAACACATTGAATATATAATCAAAAAAACCAAATATTTGATTTTTATATTTGCTAAAATTAAGAATATCATGGACACTAAAACACTACTTACTGTTTACTATGCATTTTTAAATAGCATAATTAATTATGGAATAATTGCATGGGGTGGAGCTTATGGTACCTGCATTAAACTAATACAAGGAGTACAAAATAAAATAATGAAAATCATTAGCCAAAACAATTTCATAAATGAAAAATACCCACTCAATGTAAGGCAATTATTCCATTTTCAATCTATATTATATCACCATAAAAATTTAAGAGAAAAATATATTAATTCGACAAGCACAACAAGAAATAAAAACATACAGATACCGAAAATATCGAAAATGATAGCTACAAAAAATAGTTATTATGTAGCATTAAAGATTTTTAACAATCTACCCAAAGATTTAAAAGAGTTATATGGTAGTAAGCAGAAAGTAAAAACAAAACTCAAAGATTATATTAAAGAGAACGCATTAGCCTAATAAGAAAAAAAAATTATATAATTGTTGAATAAAAAAAATTATTTGTCATTTTATTATGTAATATTTGTAAATATAGCAATTTAAGAGTGCAAACAAGCACTGATTTGTTTTTAGTTTTAAGTTAGTTTTAAGTTTCTATGTATATTTTCTTTTTCATGTACCATTTCCTATGTACAGGTAATTTTATTTACCTCTATAGGATGCCTGCTCAAAGGCATTGTAAAATGGTTATAATAAATAAATAAAATTACTGTTTTAATGAAATAAAATAGAAATTAACAATTGTATCTCACACTGATATTCATACATATGAGTGAAATCTAAATAAAAATAATACAAAATGAGATCTAATATTTTGTTGGGTATCCCTTTTGAGTTACTACAGCACGCAAACGTCTTGGCATCGAAGATACCAGTTTGGCACACAGGCTTAGGGGAATATTATTCCATTCTTCGTTAAGTGTTTCCTTTAAGCCGTTAATGTTGGTTATAGTGTGCTTACGGATGCGGATTTTGAGCTCTTGCCATAAATGCTCGATCGGGTTAAGGTCTGGGGACTGTGCAGGTGTTTTTATAACTTTTGAGCAATTATATATAACCGATTAACGTACCCGAAGTGCTGTGTGCTTAGGGTCGTTATCTTAGTAAAATTTAAACTGACGCTCGATTCCCCATTTAGCTGTACTGTGCACCAAATTGTTTTTTAAAATATTCAAATAGACATGTTGGTCCATTATAGAGTCCAGAATGTGCAAATTTCCAATGCCGTGACAAGACATGTATCCCCAGACCACAACCGACCCACTACCGTGTTTTAGAGTGGGAATCAAATTTTTTATATTGAGCTCGTCATTTGGTTTTCTCCACACAATTGTGTTACCATCTGGTCTGAATAGATTAAATTTGCTTTCGTCGCAAAAAATTAAGTTGTCCCAGTAGTTATCAGATTGCTGTAAGCATTCACGTGTGAAGTGTACTCACACTTTTCGATTTCGCTCATTAATGAAAGGTTTTTTCTCGCCCGGCGTCCATAATAATTATGTCTTCGTAACACCCTCCGAATTATTTATGGATGCACTTTCTTTCCACAGTAATTTTCCACTAATGTTGCTAACTTGGGTGCAGTTATAATAGGATCTTTTTTAACTTGCAATATAATGTACCATTCATTAGCTTCACTTAATATAAATTTTGGCCCCTCTCTCACTTTATCTTCGACACGACTTTCTTTCTTATATCTTTGTATAATATACTGGATTGTAGAATGGCTTTTCTGAACAATTTCTCCTCTTGTTCTGTAACTGTTGCCTTTTTCATATAATGAAATAACAGTTTTCCTCAAGTCTACTGATGTGTTTTTTGATTTGCGTCCCACTTTGATCGCGTTATCGTTTTGATTTAAACTATGTAAGTGTTAAGCAACTACTGAAGTCCCTAATAAATCAACGCAGTCCGCTAACCCCTGACAAGTGCATGTTTTGACAGGTTTATGAGCCTGTACGAATATCCGTGTGATAGCGAATACGAGTCAGTCGATTCCAGTCTTTTTTATATCATTAGTATATTCACCAAATTACAAACTTATACTTATTTACGCATAATTTTTGTATATAATTTGTATATAAAATTGTATAAAAACATACACATGCCTACATTATCGCAATATCATGAATATTTAGAAACAGTTGAACATGTACGAATATCCATGTAACCCACTGTATATATCATACATAATAGGAGTAATAACAATCTTGTGCATGCATGTACTCCAAGGTTACAAAATGTGTACAATTAAGTAGAGCACCCTAATAAAATTTTTAAAAGTAAAAATATGATTAAATATTTTAAAATTGCATTATTGATATTCTGTTATTTTAAATTAACCTCTTTAGTTCTAGTTTTGTAAATAATATTATTATAAACTTAAAAAACCAACAAAAAAAAAACAAATACAATCATATTACCTGAATTCCAATTCATCTGGGCCAATGTCAAACTTGGACTCATAATAACGATCCTTAAAACCATCCTCCCATAACCGAACTTCATCATGAGCCTGATCATCCTCTGAATCATCATTAACAGCATCTTCAAATTTTCTCTTTTGGCCTCGTGATGTATTGTCTGCAACATTTGTTGATCCTGCAGGTCGAAACATTGATTCAAGTACAGTTTTATTAGTTACTTGCACTTGAGTATCCACATGCATTCCTGCCTTACGAATACTGTATGCTTCTTGTCGAGCATTGGAAATAACCTTTTGCTGACCTACGGCCTATTATAAAAAAAAAAAACGTTAAGGGCAATATACAGAACCTTATTTTGAATTTTAAAATTGTAATATTGTACAATAATAAAATAAATAGTGCCCCATAGTATTACTGGTATTTATATATACTTACTTGTGGTGCAAATTGAGTGTTTTGTACCAATTTCCAATTTGGTCTATATTCATTATATCCTTCTGATCTTCTTTTTTTTGCTTTTTCTCTAGCTTTAAATTGAAGTTCTTTTTGTTGTCTGGTTTTAAAAATTTCATCTTCTGCCTTGCCTAACTCTAACATAATCATTTGTACTCTTTCCAAATTCACATCACCACTATCAGTTAAATAACCCTAAAAGGAATTTATAATGATATATTCCATTACCACAATAATAAAAAAAATACCTATATAATAAAAACAAATCTATGGCAAGCTGGGAAAAAAATATCAAAGTGAGAATAAAAGAGGAATATCACAAAAGTAAAAATAAAGAGGGATGGATGTTCACCCATGGCAGACATCATATTCTCAGTCGCAAGCAGTTTGTAAAGATAAAATTAGTAAAAGACACTCTAATGTGGTGCAAAAGTACAACCTATTGTCTAACTCATCATTGTACCATAAATATTATCCACATCCAATCCTCAAAAACAATAAGCACCTGTTATATTGAGACAGTCCAGTGATCACAGGCAAAACAGTGGACTATCAACCGGATATCCTCAACATGATATCCTCATGACAAAGAACAGTGAAAAGGATTTGTAAAGAGATAGTTTGCCTGTTAATTCAAATTATTATAAAAACACAAGCCAAGATTAGAAAATACGAAAACCTCACCATGCAAATTAAGCAGATTTAAGACCTGGACATAGAAATTACATCAGTAGTGATTTTGGCAAGAGCCGGAATTTGGAACAGTCAGAAAAATTTTTGAAATAGTTCATTTAAATAAACAGAAAATTGAACGAATCAGTTGCACCCATAAACTTAGATATATATATATATATATATATATATATATATATATATATATATATATATATATATATATATATATAGGCTATAAGAAAACCTAAATACACTGTACATAACAATAAGTGTTACATAGTAGTAAAACATTCATTCATTTTTGTTCCTTCGCATTTTTTATTGCTATATTAAAAATTAGAATCCATGTTATAAGTGAGTTCTAAATGTAAACATTTTTATATATGTATCAATCACATAATAAAAAATTTGACAATCATTTTGAGTGGATAACATATTTTATTCACGACCACTATATTAGGAAGGTTTAATATGTCTGTTTTCCATAGATTAGAGGCCTTCTAATACACTAGTGGATTAAAATTCAAACCATGCTTTGATTTTATTATATAAAAATTTTCAGCTCAAAATCAATATTCCTGATCAAAATAAATCTGTCAAATCTGACGTTTTTAAAAACCAGAATTTTTCACATCCTAATTGACCGGTTTTGCTCGTGGTCATGGATAAAACGTTGAATTACATTAGGGAATTAACAGCCTTTAATCCACTCGAAAAAATGGGCACTCTCGGCTGCACCTTAAGTGTCCATTTTTTCTCGTGGATTAAAAGCTTGCTAATTCTCTTATATAATTAATAACTATTATAAGTTTATTATGTATTAAATGTTTTTATAAATCCTTAGTTAAGTAATTATAAAATAAATGACAAACTTACCCCTGTTTTGTATACACAATTTTTGTACAGCAACACTAAACGGTCAATGGCACCCTCTCTAATTTCAAGACTAGGAAGATGCGGCAAAAAGTCGTTACCCACAAAAAAACACATAAAAACCCAATCATCTAAAACTCGATCAAATTCATATTTGAATGGCAGATTGGGCATTTGGAGTTCTTTTTCCAGATATTCTCTTAACACATTTAATCTAACAAAAATGTAATCGGTCTCGCCACCAACAAGTTGGTCTGGCTGTTTCTCAAATTCAGATTGACACCCTCCAATACAGTCTTTCATTTCATGACCTAAAAATGTTTTAAAATATTAATATGTCCAACAAAATTTATATTGAATGTGAATAATTATAATGGTATCAGTAAATAATAATTTGACTACAATAATTTTAAATTTTACTATAATAGACTTGTAAAAACAAACCAGAGTTTATTTTTACAAACCAGATATATTTGACAGACCTGTTTGACCACAGATGTCGCATGGTCTGGGTTTATTGGGCTTAAATTCTTCTCGAATAATAGTAAAATTTGGTTCATGTGTAGCCAAACCCAACATTATTAAATCAGCATCAGCTCCACATAAACAATGCTGAGTATTTGGATCATGATCAGGCTGAGCTCTTTGCTTTCTAATGTAATCCATAATTTTGTGTTCTCCTTCACCTGGTACATTGGCATCTGATAATATTACCTATCAAATTAAATTACACTTAATAATTAATATATTTACGATATATTTATGTGAAATTTTCTTTATATAGTTATTTAGATATACAATACAAGCTTGATACCCTTTAGCAACTATATAACATGAACAAAAAAATGTTTTTTTATATTGACAGCCATATAGCAATGTCCTTTCAATAACATGAACTTTATTTTAATGCCACTGAACCTATCTGGTAGTAATTAAAAAAAAAACACTAATTTGTAAGTTTTGAATGTTATTAATACTGGTCTAGTAATACCTTATTTCCTCATTTATATGCTTTATACACTTTTAATGCCATGAGCATACTCAATAATTTGAAAGTCTCCGCTACTTTTGTGTTATTGAACTTGAATTATGTTTCGTATACTAATTTATACTATCAATTAATTATTCACTTATAAAATTGACTAAACCACAATTGAACATGTCGATATATCAATATTATATATAATGACACTACTCAAATTATGTTCATAAAAGCTATTAAAATAATGTTGCTTTTCAACTTTTCTTTTTTTATATATAAAATAGGTGTTTTGATTTGTTTATATCTTAACATACCTTAATTGGCTAATAATTATTATATACATTATAGTCATAATTAATTTCATGACTATGAATGTCATAATTTATTTATAGAAATAGCAAAAAAACAATTATATTGACCTTTATTGCTTTCCAACCAGGATCATTATTAAGTCTTTCATGGATGTAATAGTGTAAGCAATCTGACAACCGTGCCATAAATGGAGTACCAGGTGTAATACAATTTGAATCAAAATGTTCTTCTTTTGGTTTTTCTGGAGGCAATGTAGCACCTTTCAACAACAATTCTGCTCTAATACGTTTCATTTCTTGTATTTTTTCCCAACTTTCTTTTGATGCACGAAAACGTCTAGATCGTTGTTGATTCATCTTCGCCCTTGGTGCTACCCCATCAATTGCCATGTAAAGTAGTTTCCGGGGTCTTACAATGTTAAATATCCGGTCAATACATTCAAAAATTGCAACCATCATCTCATCTTCATCTTTTGGTGCAGGTCGATCTTCAGGGTGAGTACATGGATGTATTATACCATTCATATCAAGATATAAATTATCGAATTCCACGCCATTTGGATTAGGTTCTGATGAGTCGATAGGAATACGTACCCCATTTACGTCTACAGGCTAAAACGGTAACATTTAATATTAAACCGTAAACATAATTCAGCTAACCTCACTTTCTGTTCAACGCAGTGGACTATTACGGAAGGATATTTCCTACTTAACCATCTGAAAAACGCTGGTACTCCCATTGTCAATAGTCACTTTAGTACTTAATTTTAAAGTTTATTTTAAGTAACATAAACATAATCAACACAACGAACTACACATTCTCGTGTTGATGTTGGAGAGAAAAATTACAAGTTCAAGTTACAGATGAGACAGGTAGCAGCCACAGATTTCTTATATAGAAATAAGATATCTGTAGTAACCAATAATGAACTCGATCAACTCGATATATAATTAACCAATGAACGCAATAGATAGTGATAGTACAACTTGTACAGCTGCTATATATCGAGTTCATTGGTTCTACAGCTAATAATATTATAGAGAATTCGACTTGTTGAAGTAGTGCATATAATAGGTGTTCTGCGAAGTACACTCAGTACAATGCGAACTTTCTTGTCATTTCCAGTTTAACTTTATTGAATTGAAAAAGTGTACATCAGAACGAATATACAACTTAATTGTATGCTTTTGGGGCTTATTTATTTTGTGCTTAAGTTTACTAGCTTGACGCGCGTAAATATACAGCTTGAGAGAATTTTTCTCCCCAGTTGGCATTAACATTTTAATACAGAATAAAATGTATAGTCTGGTTAGAGAATACAGATAAAACAGAATAGAAAGTGTTCGGGGACGTAAATATATATTAAAAAAAATCTTTAAATGGAATATCCCACGATTACATTATATCACTTTATGTATAATGAGACTATATAAATGTACCTTTATTCGAAATAACAACTCGTTATAGCAGCAATTACAAATTCTATATTCAGTACTACTCTGGTTCAATAATACGCTATCTCTGTTCCAGTGGTTGTAAGTTAAGTCAAACTAGCCAATTAATATATTTATAGTTTATTTCATCGCTATTTGCTAAATAAAGAATCTCAAAACATACCGTGACTTGATTATATGGCTAGGCTCAGGTAGACTGTTTCGTTTATCGGCAAGATAAGAGAGTTTTTTATTTGGCAAATGACGATGAAATGAATAGCACAGCGAGGACAATTTTTTTATTCCAACACTAATGGATCAATGGATTTATAATATCATTTTTGATTTACGACCAATAGCTGTTGAAAATGATGGAATATGAAACGCTTTGATTGTTAGTTTTTCTCAACGTATAGATGATATAATCTTTACGATATTTTTATTGTTATAAAAAATGCATTGAAACGACAATAAAGTACAAATAAAAATTTCTGAGTATTTATATTTCACTGGAATATATTAAATTTGAAGATGAATATATTAAAAACATAAGATGAATTATGTTTAAAAAAAGGACAGCTGTTATTCTCATCAATATAATTTTGATTAATCATTATAAAATAATTTGTTGAAATAGAAATACTTTTAATTCCTATCAGGTATCTGATGCAAATGATAAAATAAAGAAGTCTCACATAGCTACAGAGTAAAAGTTTGTACCAATTTTTTAACGAGATGGAGGGATATGATATTTGTTTTACTTCTTCGTGGTACCGAGCCCTAAATAAAATTTTATATTTCTTCGCTATAGTTCTATTAAATTTTATTTCTTGAAGAAAAAAGAACTCTCTAGACTACTAAAGAAGTCTAGAGAGTTCTCTAGACTTCATGGATCCTATCAAGAAGACTATATAGAAGGAGACATAGCTCCTCGAAAAATCAGTGGTAGGGGTAGGACGAAAATCGGCGCCAATATGGCAGCCTCGCGTAGAATCGCGCGGGATCTGCGCATGCCGTTTATCCTCGTCTATCGCGGGTCTTCACCATTTAAATGTAGGGTTAGGGTTCTATTGTGCTCATTATGTAAACAGTAAACAATTTTCGCGTGCATTTCCTTACAATTGTTGTTTCCGAATCATTGTTTGGTGAAAACACGCTATGAAAATTGGGATACAGTATTTTCAGTCCTAAATACATAGTATGTACAAAAAATAATAGTTCTGAATGCTTTACTTTTAGAGCAAGAAATGTTATTGCATTTTTTCATGTCAATTATAATTTTCTTTTATGTCTGCCACGAGTAGGATATCGATGATAATTTAACTTTGTGGAAATGAAATAACATAATGAGCTTTTAGTCTAACGAGTTTTAATCATCCACAGGAAGATTACATATTTTAACCATGGCTACAAGTGGAATTGAAAATGTCGAACTGCGATCACTTTTGCATGGGGAAATGAAGAAGTGTTCGATCTCGGAAGGAAATATTTTGTTTGAAAGTTTACAAAGCAACAGACACTCCATTGAATTGCCAAGCGAAAAATGGTATGCTGAGTCTGGTTTGGACACCGATTTAAACATATGCATTGATAAGAAGTTGAATGTGAATGTGTATTTACACAGTGAATATTTGGAATGGATGGAATGGGATGTGCCGAAGTCTGTACAAGATATTTCAAACATCCAAGAAGTAACCGATAGTTTTCCTGTGAAATTAGCTTGTGAGCTATTATTGTATGAAATGTGAAGTTGTTTTTAAACAATTACTAATCAATTGTATATATTCGGTTAATTTTAAATTTGCGATTTTGTGGTAATAACATTACTTATTTACCGACCATTTTGTATGTTGCTTCAGTAAAAACAAAGAATTCAATAAGAGTACAATTTATTCAAATCAGTGTACTATGAAGGCAATACAGTGTGTGATGTAAAATCAATTAATTTTTTAGAATTAACATTAGTAATTAGACATAAATTGAAGGCTACAGGAATAAAACAAGAAATGTCACAAAATTATTTATTCAAGAAAATTGAAATTATAAGTTGCATTCTAATGTAAGCGAAGAAATAACATTGCAATGAAAAGAACTAAACTAAAGTTTTGAACTAAAGAACTAAACTAAACTACCTAACTAACTGTAGTTAAACTTTTTCAATTTAACTAAAAGGCCATAATAATAATATAAAATAAATAATATAGGATGTTACCTCTTACTAAAAAACTATGATAACCAAAAATCTTATTACGGAAACGTTCTGTGGGAGTTCAAATTCATTATCGTTAAGTGAAGGAAACTGGTATTTTGAGTTTTCTTTTTCTACTATTATAAAGTATTCTTTCCTTCAGCTGCATAACATTAACCCTTTCAGGACGGCAACGGTTTTAGCGCACCGCGCTGCACAGACGGCAGCGGGCAGTGCTTGCGGATTCGTCTGTTTCCCGTCGCGAACTACACCGCGCCTTTGTCGAATGCAGGCGGCTCCCGCCGTGAACCGTACATTAGTTATTTTTGACAAACTTAACAGTTTTATGAATTTGGAGCAAATGCCAATAAAAAATACTAATAACAGAAATCATTGTCGATTGTCGATTTGGCAGCCAGAATTTTCATCATCAAAGTAACAAATGTTTGGTGTGAGGTTCGTTTTCTTCCAGTTGAATATAGGACCGCCGGTATCTAATCTACCACGTTTCTTTGGTGCAGGAGTATTATTTGCATTCTCAATCTCACTTTCACTGGAATATCGGTCGGTAATTTCATATGAATTGTCTGCTTCATTTTCATTTTCTAATTCTGGATCTGATAAATTCTCCTAGTCATCTTCTTGATTTGGATCATCTATATCAATAACCTCCTCGTCATCATCACTATTCATAAGAATCTCATACAATTCTTGTTCTGTTAGAGGTCTCTTTCGTTTCCATTGCTGCGACGCCATTTCAAATAAACACAAACCAAACCACACACATACGCTTGCAAATATGTACTAACCGTGCAAAAGAAAGAGCGGAGGGACTTTCTTTTCTAGGGAATAAAATTTCTTTCCAAGAAGTGGGAGATGGTAACCAATTAGAACTAATAGTGGGAGGAGCAAAGGAAAGGTTGAACTAACAATATTTAACACGCGGATGCGTATGTTTCCAGTAGAGATGGCAAGTTTAGTTCATTTTGATTAACTAATTCTTTCAGTCTCATTCACTTGACTGAATCATTCATTTGAACGATTCATTTGATTCAGTTTGGTGGGGAATTTGTTTATGGCTTAAAATAGGAAAGGGATGTTGATAAAAGAAACGATTTTTATTAGTTTATGGCAGTGGGTTTATTAGGATCACAGTAAATAATTTGATTTCTTTAAAAATATACTAATCATGGGAACAGCGGGCTGCATTTGTGCATTTATTTCGGAATCAAGAAGGACTATGTAAAGTGACACAAAAGCCACTATGGTCAGGTCACAGTCAGATGTGAGAGACAGATTATAAAATAGATAACCGAAAACCGACAGATATGCATTAATTGCATATTGCATTGCTAATTGCTACAACACCCACTGCCTTATACATAACTTGGGTATTAGGCAGTTTTTAGAATTATTTTAGAACGTTTTATTTAAAGTGTTCACCGTTGTTGTTTAATTTTAATAAATGTATGTGTTGAAGTAGACATCTATGTTTATTTCACAACCCTTAACGCAACAACAACAGACGTGGTACAACAGTACGCCCTAGTGATACGAAACAAGATCACAATTAAAAACATATACAAAAATCTATTTCGGCACTCTACATACATAACACATAAGTACAGCTTATACTAATGTACGTACCAGTATCATTAACAGTGCCCTTTATGTTTAAACCGCCCATCTGTTCATGCCGATAGAGACAGACCATCCACGAAATTGTACGTTTGCAAGTTTGCATCTTAGTGGCATACTTCAAAACAAACCATTCAATTAGTTCATTGACTGACTCGAACCGTTCTAGTTCTAGTACCGAACCGAATTGTGAATACAAACACCGAATTACAAGAGTAATAGGAATTGGTTTTAGGTCCGTTTTCACTTGGGTTTAGTTCGCAAGTGAATGATTCTTTCATATACAACTGAATGATTCATTTCATTCAGTGACGTAGATAGTTCAATTGAACTAGTTCGTTCGCGAACTACACATCTCTAGTTTCCAGTATTTAAGTGCACCTCTTACCGTGCGTAGGTATCCGGTTCCCGGCTACACAGCACTAACATTTTTTGTGGATTCATCCGTTTCCCGGCGCGAAAGGGTTAAGGTAATACGGTGACAGCACCTCCAACCATTTTTCTCGTCTCTCACAGTCCTTAAACGAAATTGAGTTGTAAATTACTATTTGACAATTTACTTCTACATTACACTGCACTTTTACTATTTACTACAGAGTAAGCGTTACTATCGGTGTATACAAACATTACAATACTTGTTTATCGAACGACACCTCAGGAACTTTAAAAATTGTTCGTTCATTTATAACACAATCAGGGCTTTTGCTTGAACAATTCGTAACGCAACAATATCTCGACGCTTTTGACATATTTAACGGAAAAATTGAAAACGCTCAAAACTCAAAACACAGTAAACAAAAATAAACATAACCTCGCTCGGTTCTACGCAAGGACCGCCATGGTGCGGACGTTTTTCGTCCTACCCCCACCACTCGAGTTATTCTCCTGTTCTCTAATCTTCTTGGATCCTATGAATCGACGGAATAAAATGTCATGTGTCATGTGACTGGTGTGTCACTTTGAAATTTGAAAACTACCGTTAACCCAAAACAATACCGTTGTCGATATTAAACTTGTCAAGTTAGTTTATTTATTTCTTCTAAAATTATAAAAATATTAATATGGATAATGATCAAAAGGCGAAGTAAGTTTTTGTCATATTTATTCCTTTTTTTTATATATGTACATCTTTATTTTTATGAAGAACGTAATTTTATATGTTGCACCTAATGACTATCAGTATAATGTTAATACTTTATTACAGTTAAAATGTTCCTTTTCGATTTTTAACTAAAATCACATAATTAACATTTATAAGTATCATCTTGAAGAATAGCTTGTTCTCGTGTTGTTCCTTGTATGAGTATTTTATTTTAATTATGGAAAGTAAAAGATTACTAGTTACAATTATTAAATATGATTGTCTTTCAGAATGTTTTATTTAGAAATATAATAAATTTGAAGTTATTTTGAATTAAAAAGTGTATACATGATCAATTCAAATTTTAGAAAATAAAGTAGTGTAAAGTATATACTCTATTATTATTGTTTAATACAATCCCAAATTTAGTAAAATAAACAATTATTTTTTCCTTGGATAATTGCTGAAGAATTGCTAACTGAAAATTATTAGTTACAAAACAGTACTATAAATTATTGCATTATAGCAATAAAACAAAATTTATGAAAAGTGTAAATTTAATAATAATCGTTTACCAGAAATTATTAGATTATTTAGTAAATTACCATAGTTATTGTAGATTATAATGAAAAATTAAACATACATAGAAATCAACATTCTTTTTCAAATAATCAAATCTATAAAAAGAAGTGACAATTTACTCGGTTCATCAGACAATCAAATACTTTTACTTATTGTATTGCCTGCTGGACTACTGCAGTGGCTTATTTTACTAAATACTTTTTAATCCAGTAACACTCAACTTGACAATATATATAAGTTTGCATCTATGTTTCATAAATGAGTTAACCAGAATATGATGTAATATTCTGAATAATACCTTTACTTAATTAGCAATGAATAAATGTATCAAGTATTAATTTTTTAGTACCAAATACCACTTAAGTATTGCTCATGTAAATTTAGATAAGTCAGATTAGATACTTTATGATAATACGAATTCGAATTAACTTTATATTTCATGTTTTTGGTATATTTGTATACAGATCTACTGATGAGGAAGCTGATAAATCTCAAGTGGAGTTTGATAGAAAAACAAGGAGATCCTCGGTATGAAAATTAACTATAATGTAATAATGTATATAATATTTCTGTAACATATTCTATTTTCTAGATCTTAAAACCACAAAAACCAAGAAATCCATTTACAACTCTGGATTTTAGTGAACCCAATCCTGATAATACGTTGGCTAAGGCTGCACGAAGAGTCAGTTTTGCGAGCAGTAATTTGGTTAAGTATGTTTTCTTTTATTAACATTAAATTGTAATATTAGAAATAAATTTTCATAAGAAAAAAGCTAAAAGAAAAGAAAATAGATATTCATAACTAAATATATATGAACTTAACTGCTGTTCATATAGATATACAGTGAAATCTACAAGCGGACAGGGATGGTGCCATTATTTTTGTCCGGTTAACAGAGGTGTCCTATTAATAGAAAAAATAACGTTTTCTGATTCAATTTAGTGATAAAAAAGTACAAAATCAAATTTATTATTCAAAAACAAGCAAAACTTTAAAACACGTGTTAATAACTAAATATTTTTATAACAAAAGTAAGTGTATAAGTAAGCTATATATTTGTAATACATTAGTGTAGTTATTTTTTGGGGAAAAAATCCAACATCATCTATGTTTTATGCTTACCTTCAAATATTGAATTGGTATAATTAATTTTCAGGTTCCATGCAAATTCATAAGCCTTCAAGTCACCTAGATTCTTTGCAAACAATTTCACTGTCGTCATGGCATCTGTCTTATTCTTTATTGGACGATCCATCGAAACAACATCGTCTGTTTCATCTTCGACCTCCTTAGGTTGTGAAGACTGTGAAGCAGCATCTTTTGTTGCAGAATCAATGTCATCATCTTCAATGAAAAAGCGATCGTTCAAATTAATAAAATCTTCTGGATCAATATTGTTCTTGCCCGTTACGATAACTGCTCTCTAATAGACATAGATAGACGGCTAATTCCTTTAAACTTTTAGATAATGCCTGGCAAATTTCTGCCGTGTGAAGTGGAAGAAACAATAATTTTATGTTTCTCAGCTATATGTGTTTGAGATGTGAAGAATATCCATAAAAAGTACAATTTTTCTTTGCTGGAATCTCATTTTTTTGTTGAGCTGGAGTAACTATTCCTACATGATTTCACAAGTCAGACGCTTTGAAATTTAAACTGCCCAAGATGTCTGCAATCTCTTTGACTTTGCTTCTTATAATTGATTCGGATAGAGAAATATTTTTAGTCCGCGATTTTACAAACCACTCTAAGTAAGTTGGTCGAAGTTCAGTCCTCCAGGTTTCAGAAAACTTCGCTTTTCACTAACGTTTCCACTTCCTTGTCATTTCTTCATTAATTCGCTCCTATTTTTAACAATATTTGCAGCTTAGGTTTTTCAAATTTCTTTACCAAATTTCGCACGCTAGGTTTATACTAGCCAGGGTAATGCTACTTGAGAAATTCAATTAAACTGTTAAAATACATTCTGTACTAGACATACAGAATGTATTTTAACAGTCACTGATTTTAGACGTTCAACTGATGAACTTAACGTAAATTAGATATCAACTTATAATCATTGATGGCCCAAATGTATTAAAGAAATCACCAAAGAATGTAACACGCACTCGGTTATGTGATTCCCTGACCTTCCTAGTCATACAGTCGTAGATATCGCATATGCGCGCGTTTTCTGACCTGTTAAGGGAGAGATTGTTCACAAAGTTGCCGAATCGTGCTGTCCGCGTCCATTTAACGAAGAATCCGCGTAATAGAGGTGGCATTCCATTTAAAATACATTAGCTCGAAACGGTGCCAAGAAAATCGTCCATTTAAAAGAGGGATCCACTTGTTGAGGGTATGTGTTAAGGGAGATTTCACTGCACAAAATTATAACATTTTTATATATAATATTATCTTAAAATGGAAAAATTACAGTGAATCGTATAAACCATTTTTTTTAATGTCCATATGCCATCCATACGTCCATATTTTTAATATATAGAAACGGGATATCTTTTCACCGGGCTTTTTGATGAAGCAGTTAATATTTTATAGAAGAATATTATTGATCCTCAATTTTATCATGTATATAAAGCTATCTGTACATTTTTACAGGCCATTTGCAGCAGATACAGAAAATAATACCATATGGGATACAACATATGAAGAAGAAGTTAATCATACAGATTCTACAAAGTCTTCATATGAACATAGTCATGAAGCAAAATCTAATGACTTTTTAAATGTAACATCTATTTACTCTTCTGAATCTGATGAGTTAGATGTTTCAGTCCCTAAAATTTGTAAAGAAGTTACACAATTTTTAGCTTTTAATAAAGAAAATATAAAACCTAATTCAAAGGATATAGCTAATGCTGAGAACATAAATATTGCTGGAAAAAGTAGTGCAATGTTGCCATTAGAAGTGAAAACTAATAAGGCTGTTGATCTGACATTAGCAGACAAGGAAAATGTGTATAATTTTGCCAATAACAGAATAGCTTCTTCTCAAATTAATACTATCTTTAAAAAGAAATCAGATGATACTGTGAAACATGATTTTTCTCTAATTACACTATTTAATGAAACAATTAATATAGAGTCTCAAAATAATCCTTATATGGAAGAGAGTGGGGAAATAACTAATGTAATAAACAAAGAAAATTTTAACCCTCTTATAAATGATAAAACATTAATTGCATCTTTAGAAAGGAATTCTAAAAAGGATATTAAATCTAAGAACGTCAATGAAAATACTATTCTTACTTTGCAAAATGTGTCGTTAGAAGATGGTAAAGGTTGTGAAAACTTAGGAAATCTTGATGAGCATACCATTATTGGTCAATCTGACATGGAATTAACCAAACCGATATTAGTAACTGATATAAAAGAAAATATTGTCGGAGATATAACAATTTCAAATATTAATAGCAAAAATAAAACCATTTATTTTGTCAATAATGAAATGAACTTAACTAAAAGATTAAGTGCACAGTCAAAAACTGTTTATTTTGATGGAACCCAAAGTAATTTAAATTTTACAAAAACAGTATTTGCTTCTAACATAAAAGAATGTAATAGAATTGAACAGGATATTTCAGCAACTTTACCTATGGAGGAAAATATTTTAAGTAAAAAAACAATTTACATGGACCAGTCAATGGATAATATGGAATTTACATGTAATTTACCTGTTAAAACTGTTGATGAACTTAATTTGAAAATGGAGGCAGATACCAATATATCTTTGAGTTCGAAAGCGCTTACAATGCCCGCGACTAATATCAAATATGATAATATTGAACATTCATCACACAAAAGAAGTATTATAAAAGATAATAATCCACATGTAAATCACACTATACTATTTAATGAGCTCGAAGGTGATGTGGAATTAACATCAAGTCTACCACAAATGAATCATATCATTTCTCAAAATATGACATTAAGAAGTGATACATTAAAAGTTGAAGAAACTATTTTTGATGGAAATATGGATATTACAGTCACTTCACCAGTTAGAAATAATACACTGAATAAAAATGTTCAGCCTAATACCATAAATAGTATGTTGAGAAGAAAGACTATTCATTTTAATCAATTTGATGGTGATATGGATATAACTATGCTATCTACAATAGGTACTATAAAAGAGAGTAAGGTAGAAAATGCAAACACAATGTATTTTTCACAGTTTGATGGTGATATGGACTTGACAAGCATTATACCTGTAAAAGAAAATATAAATTTACAACAAAACAATCTGAACAATGAAAATCCAGAAAACCTAGAGAAAGATTTTAGTCAGTGTAGATTAAATATAGATATTACGAGCGAAAAAAATGTTAGAGAAATTTCTTTAAAAAAAGGATTTGGAAGCTCAGAAAAGTCTGAACCATCTACCAAATTTGTTCAAGATATAGAGAATAATATAAAAGGGAATATTAATTTAAATGTACTTAAAAATCAACAGGAAGTTTCAGAATTAGAACACTGCGTTTCGAATATTAATACAAATATAGCTGATCAACGTTATAATCATAAAACACAACAACAGAAAAATATAAGTATTAGTGGTATAGTACCAATAGAACAAATAAACCAAAATACACTTAAAGATAATTTTCAGAGTAACTCAAAAAATAGTATAAAGGGAAATATTAATTTAAATGTACTTAAAAATCAACAGGAAGTTACAGAATTAGAACACTCCGTTTCGAATATTAATACAAATATAGCTGATCAATGTTACAATCATAAAACACAACAACAGAAATGTTTAAGTATTAGTGGTATAGTACCGATGGAACAAATAAACCAAAATACACTTAAAGATAATTGTCAAAGTAACAATGCAGAAAATAATGCACCTTGTATAAGAGATACTCCTGATCTTGCAGGTATTAAAAGACTCTCCAACAGTGAAAATGACAGTGCACCAGCAATAAAAAGAAAATTTTCAATGGATCAGTCGCAACTACAATTGCAATTGTCAAACCATTTAATGGCTAATACAGTTACATATAATCAGAGTAGTCTCTCAGATAAACATATTGAAAATAAAATTTCTACTAATTTAGAGAAATTTACTTCAATCGATAACATTTTTCCCACTGCACAGAGTGAACTTGGCAACACAAGTAACATTCAGAAAAATAATAAAGACCAGAAAGTGAATTTGCAGACTTCTACCCTCTCCAACAGTAATGTTTTGTACTCTGAACCAATGAAGATAAAATTAAAAACACGAAATCTCACACCTATCTCTGATTTGTGTGATAATTTGACTCTACAAAGCTTGAATGGTAGTCTAAATTTAAAATTGGAGCCTACTTCGACACCTACTACATCATTTCATATGACTTTAACTGATATGAGTCCTTGTACTGAAGATACGCAACAATTAATATATGCAACATTTTCAAAACCGGATGTTTTATCACTCAAAGAAGGTGTCCAAAGTAATAATCAATTTCCATTGTCAGCCAAAGAAAAATGTGACAGACAAAATGATGAAATAATCAGCAGCAGAGAGCTGCAACATCAAGTTATTAATGACACTTTTAAAAAGGGCAATCATGCTTATACTTCTGAAAATGAGTCTAGTGATACGTTTAAAATAGACAACAAAACATTTATGAAAGAAAATGTGAAACCAGAAACTGGAATAGAAAAGGAAATAAAAACAGATGTAATAAATCTATTCAACAAAAATTATAAAGAAAATGCTAATGATTTGAGAGCAGAGCGTAATTGTTACATGGAAGACGAGAGCCAGATTGACTTCAGTGAGTGTAACGATTTAAGTTTAAATTCACCGATGCAAATTGAACAAATAAAATTTATATCAGAAGGTAGTAAAAGTAGAGATCCTACCCCGAAAAATAGTAGCTTACCAACACCTGATCCTAGCAATTATACTTTAAGGTCGCAACTTGTATTACCTGATTTTAGAAAATATCTGCAAAACTATAAAATTATTATAGATGAAGACCATTGTGAACTGATCACATTAGCGGAGCAGGCTAAGAAACAAAATGCTCTAATTAAAGATTTACTTAGTAATCTTAAAAATAAAATATCCAAAGTTCAAATTGTTGATTTGGAAGAGAAATATAAACAAGGTGTGGAAGAAAATTCAAGTAATGTGAGTGAATCAGTATCGAACTGCGAAGATGATAAAGGAGTTCCGTCAACAGCTGGTCTCGTCGCTCCTAAGTCTTTACATGAATGTATCTGTGAAGCAGCCAAAAGGTATTTTTTGTATTTTATTTGATAGTTATATAAGAAAATATCCTTTTTTTGCTGTTAACACATATAGTATACTAATATCAAGTGTATACAATATTTCTTTTTAATAATAATTTTTAGAATTATCTTCCTTTTATTATGAAGAGTTAATGGGAATGGTACTTTCAAAAGTGTCTCATTGTACTCTTTAATGATACACTGTTGAAAGTATTGACATAATATAGATAACCAATAGCAGATCAAGCATTAAAACACTTTCTTTATTTCATGACAATTATAACTCAAATTCATCATATTACTAAAATATATTATCAAATGATAGTCATGAATAAGGTGTAGAGTCTTGTAGAATTTATTTTAAAATTTATATCTACATACAAATTAATTAAAAAAATTATATATGACAAACAAAACCATAAATAACCAGTTATGCTTTATTTGAACATAATTTTATTCTTTACAATATACCTGAAATAACTGAAAATCATTTTTCTATAGGAAAATGGTGGCATTTCAATTTTTGTTTTTAAGAGGTCATCTTTTGGTATAAAATTTATTTGTTACTGTCACACATACCCCCTCCCACAACCCAGTTTAAATATTCAAAAGGAAACAGGTTAATTAGAGATTTGGGCCTTTTAAGCCTAATTTACTGATTTGAAATGTAGATTGATTTTAGTTTGTTCATTTTCAGTTGGTTGAAGTTAATTTCCATTTCCCAGATATTTTCTTGGAAAATATTTTCACCTTGCACCAACAAGGTTGCAATACCCACAAAATATAAAAATCAAATTACGACTACCTAGATACTCCTAATTTAATTTTTATGTGCAAATATCAAAACGCTATTTTTATCAAAGTTTTACTATTGTAAATTTTTGTATTGTATGTATTATATGAAGTCTTTAAATATTTTAGATGTAAAAACCACTGGAGATTGGAAAAATTCGTAGATGATGAGTATTACTTCCTAACACTTTTTGATTCACTACTCTTTAAAGTTCACATCCACCCAGATTTGAGAATAGTTTATAGTGTTAAAACACGTATAAATTTAGAAGGTATAGTAAGTATGTTTATATCACTGTTTTACTAATGAACTTGTGATTCAAGATGACGTAAGAAGAATATGTTGGTATGAATTGAAACTCTTCCAGCACAAACTAAAAGAAGAAAATCTCTTATCAGTATTAGGTGCTAAATTTGACATATTCACGTTATTGGATTATGTTTATATCACGATGGAAGAAATAATCAGCCTTCATTTGGAATATATTGCATTAGTAAAATTATATGGAGTGTCTCATCATTTTAGAATGAATCAGGATTTGAGGTACAGTATGAGCATGCAAATTGTTTTATTTTAAGCAAACTATTCTTTTTTTTTTTTGGCAAATAATCAATTGTGTATGTAAATTAAGAAGTTGACACTTGGAAAAATAGATGTAAAAATAAAAAAAAATTGACGCAGCTATTAAATATATAAAATAATTTTTATTTTACTCATACAGAGTAGTTTTATGAATAATTTGAAATGATAATGAATAAAAAAGATGACGGACGGCATCATTTTCTCAGGCATCGTCTGCAGAATAATTTTTTTTTTCTTATTGAGAAAGGTAATAGCTAAGAGATGTAGTATAGGAATTTTTTTTTTGTAGAAGTGAAAAAAGCTCTGATTTTTATCGAAATTTTGAATTTAAAAAATTTATAATTTATGAATGTGCACCCATCAAGAAAATCCTATTCTATCTTAGATAATATAAAGAATATGTGTTGTAAATTTTAACAAAATTGGTTAAGTAGATCTTAAGATATCTTGTACACCAGTTTGAAAAAAATGTAAAAGAAAAAATGTTACAGCGTCAGCGTCTTAAACAAATCTATTGTCTAACAAATGTTCTAACAAAGTGGTATCATTAATCTATCATATACCAGTTCAGTTACTTTTTAGACAACTACAGGAATAGAATTTTTATGCTTATAAGAATCAAAAGTTCTTGAGTTTCCGACTTTCCGCCGCGCTCACTTCTAATTGCTATAACTTTGGAAATAATTTGAATTTTGAAATGGTTAAATGCTTAAAATATTCTTAAAAGTATAATCAACTTATCTAGCAAAAAAAAATTCGATTTTTTTTATAATCTCAAGGTGGTGTAACCCCTTAAGTCATGTATAATGTGTTAATATATGCAAATTTATTTAATATACGTTCTCTATCTCTAGTTATATTCAGTAATATTTAGTAATATCCTTTAAATATTTTATGAAAATTAGGAAATTAACATAAATCGTGCCATTTCATATGTGATGAAATGTTAAACATATCACATATACTGAAAGTTTTATTAATATATAGTTTCATCATATATTTTTTTTTTTTAGCATTTCATTTGAAATTATAAATATAGATTTAATAATACATTGGATAATTACCATTATACTGTCTCCAACTACTTCAATTTCGAAAGAACATGTAAGTGCTGTCTCCGTGGTAGGACAGAAAGTGAATGAAGAAGATATTAAATGTATTGCCGAAAATACACCGAGAGGAACTAAGTTTTTGAGTAATTTTATTGAAAACGTTAATGAATATGTAAAACGGATTATAAGAAGGATTGGTTCAGAAAAATTCAGAAGATAGTATTTTATTCATTTTATTTTATTGTATAAGAAAAATAAATGCAAATTAGGAGTGGAATGTGCAAGTCTGATGTAATATTTTTTAATGAAATCATCATCATCAGTCCTAAGACTGGTTGGACGCTAACCTCCAGCTTCTCCTATCTTGTGCTAACCTACGCATTTTGCTAATTGTGCTACAACCTACATCCCTTACTATTTGCGAGCAGTAGTCTAATCTCGGCCTACCTCTGCCTTTCTTCACTCCTATTTCTGCCTCCAAAATATCGCGGACTATTCCCCCATGTCTCAGCAAGTGGCCTACCATTCTATCTCTTCTCTTCTTTATGTTTTTCCACATACTTCTTTTCTCGCCGACTTTCTCTAATACTTCTTCGTTTCTAACCCTATCAGTCCACGGTATTTTCATCATTCTTCGGTAACACCACATCTCAAAAGGTTCTAATTTCTTCCTACTTGCTTCCCCTACCATCCAGGTTTCGCAACCGTATAGCGCCGTGCTCCATACATACGTGTTCAAAAATCTCTTCCTTGTTTCTAAGTTTATTACCATCGAGCATAAAAGTGCTTTCTTTTTGTTGAAAGCTACTCGACCCTGCGCTATTCTTTGTTTTATATCTTCATCGCTTCTTCCATCCCAATTTATTTTACTTCCTAAATAAGTGAAGTCTTTAACTTCCTCCAATCTTTCATTATTAATTTGTACTTTCGTTTTTGCTCTGCTCTCGCGCCCTCTGCACACTAACACTTTAGTTTTGTTTTTATTCACCCTCATTCCGTATTCCTCTGTCAACACTGCCTCCATTTCCATTTCGTTCAACGCTGATTCTAATTCCTCTTTACTAGATGCTAATACTGCTATATCATCCGCGAATCTCAGCATTTTTAGTTTCTGTCCCTGTACTTTAATCCCGAAATCCACTCTATCTGTTACCACATTAATCGCCTCTTCGATGTACAGATTAAAAATTAGTGGTGATAGCGTACATCCTTGTCTTACTCCTTTCCTGATAACTACTTCCCTTCTTTCCCCTTCTACTTCTATAACAGCAGTTTGCTCTTTGTATAGATTGTGTACTACTCTCCTATCTCTATACTTCATTCCCGCGCTCTTTAGTATCTCGAACATTTTTTCCCATCTTACATTATCAAAAGCTTTTTCTAAATCTACAAATCCTATATAAGCGTTCTTTCCTTTTTCTATTGTTTTCTCTAACATTACTCTCAACGCCAGAATAGCTTCGCGAGTTCCCCTATTTCGCCTAAATCCGAATTGGTCTTCTCCTAGTATTTCCTCCGCTCTATTTTCCATCCTCTTCTGCACTATTCTGGTTAAGATTTTTGACGCGTGGGAAGTTAGGCTAATCGTTCTAAAGTTCTCGCATTTGTCGGCTCCTCTCTTTTTCGGTATAGTAACGATAATGTTCCTCTTATAATCCTCCGGCATCTCGCCCGTTTCGTATATGTATTTTACCAGTTCAAACATCCTATTTACTACTTTCTGTCCCGCACATTTCAAAATTTCCGCCTGTATTTTATCTACACCCGACGCTTTATTGTTCTTTAGCCCCCTTAGTGCTATTTCAAATTCCTCCCTCAATATAGGTTTTCCTACATCTTCCCTATCGATACTTTAATGAAATATAAGAAGGAAAACATTGTGACTTTGTTTAAATTGTAGATAATTGTAAATAATTACTAAATAAAGAATACAATATTAATTATCTAGTAATTAGTTATAATAATTAATTATTAGATTATAGGATTCATGATTGATTCTGAAAGGTTAAGGATAAGTTGGTTAGAAATATCTATTTCATATATAGTTTATATTAAAAAGTACATGTATGTAATAGTGAACTTATAAAAAAAATCCTAAGTTCCACTAACAGATGTTTTAACTTTTATTAGACTACAAAAAAGATAATTTATATGTTCAATCAATATTTTATGTTTTAAGTTAAAAATTAAAACTGAGACTAAAATAAAATATTAAGTAATTAATTTCAGTGTTAATTATGCTTTTCATTCATAGGGAATGGGGCAATTTTGAGTTCAAGAGCATAATTAATTACAAAATTAACTATTACTTATAATTTGGTGAATGTATCAAAAGCATCTCATTACATTTTTTTTCTCAATGAAACTAAACAAAATTTTCATTGACTATTATTGGTATTATTTTGTTATTGTGATAATCAAGTAAATAATAAGAGTTTAGGATATAAAATTATTACAATTTAAAAAAAAAATCATGTAATTATGTATACTGACAAAAGTTTAATGAAAAATGAGTAATAATTTTCAATTAACTTAAAAACTAGTGCGTTATACATACATTTTATATTAGATTAGATGCATAAGTAACAAAATAAGATTAACAATTATTAGTATGTAATAACTATATGGAAATTAATATATGTAGATAAAACCTTTTCTTAAGAGAGCTGATATACACAATTGGAAAGATAAACCACAAGAGTTTACTCAATCTCACTATGTTTAAATAAGATGAAAAATCTCCAGTAGATCAGATTATTTTGGTCATATAGATTTATGTTCATATGGTATAGTTAGAAACAATAAGTAAATATATCATAGTCGACCTAATTAAGAGTGATGGAGTTACTTTGTTAATGATTGTTGGTTTTAATGGCAGATAGATATCTACAAAACCTATGTAATATATTTAATAAAATAACAATAGTCCTTTGCAAAAACTTTATTACTTAAAAATTAACAATTTTCACAATTATTTTACAGATACCGTATATACAGATATCATAAAAAAATTAGAAAATATTTAATTATCCTTAGGTGCATCATTGCCAGCAATAGATGATGTGTAAAAAATGCTAGATTCTAAATTACGAGATAGATATTTATATTAGAAAAAAATTTTACGATGTAAAATAGAAATATCCAGATTTCACCAGGTTAAGACAGAGGAATAATTCTGACATATTCACTAAATAATTTTGGGTACCATTTAGAAGACTCATTTTCTTGATATAAGAACATTAACCACACCAGACATCATGCCAACTTCAGTGGTCATTTAGGTTGGTTGCCCGACATAGAATTAATAAAAGTACAGCACTTTACTTCGTCCCGACAACATGGATGGGTGACCTATCATATTCTCGTATAGAGGTATTTGTGACAATATTACCTATGATTTGGGTAATGGACTGTGTCGAGTATTGGGGATATCGTAAGCTTGGATTCAACTCTCAACAATTTCTTCTCTCCCTATATATGTCTTTGTCACTATGTGTAACCTCTCCCTTATAGCCTGAGGCTACGATGTTTAAGTTGTATTTACCATTCGATATTTTTAAAAACCACATAAAATAAGTACAAAAAGATTGTATGAAAAAACCCAAAGAAAAATATGTTGCTCATAGGCTCTGGCTTCCAGGAATATTATTGATATCTAAAAATTTTACAGGATTTGTAAAACATTTCTGGCTAAATTTTATTTGAAATGGATAAATGGCAATTGCTTCCTATAGGTTTGATAAAAATATTCACTAAAATATACAATACTTTATTTATATATTACAAGTAATGGAAGCAATATAATTAATACTTAACTTATCATGCATTTCTTATAACTAAGTATGATATATGTAACATACATTCGACTTTAAAATTTATATTGCTAAAGAAAACAATAAACATATCGATTTTAAAGCAGACAATTCTTATCACATATTTTATAAAGAAGCACAAAAACAAAAGTAAATATTAAAATGGTTTGTCATATTTACTCATTCACTTTGAATTTCTCACAATATAATAAACATTCATGAATCTCTCATCATGATGTTAAAAGTTTACAATATTTTTACATTATAAATCACAAATAATATATAATAATGATATAAAAGTATATGTAAAGGATAAATAAGATTTACCCAATGTTTGTAACGAAAAGTATTAAGGAAACGTATCAACAATGAATAACAAGCAATGAAATATTTGTTATATCTCTGGAAATCTCCAGTAGGAATGTACATGCTGCTATTCTTTGCAAATGTCCTCTAGTCAAGCAATCGCTTTGGCTTCTGGTAGAAAAGCTTCCCAATACTTAACAAGCTACAACAAAAAATGTTTAGTAACTATAGAATATATTTCTCGAATTGAACATAATTTACTAAAATAGTACACATAGTTTTCGCTTTAATTTAAGTATTGTAAGGACTCCTAAAGTCACTGCTGCCAGAAACAGTTGATTTTACATAGTAATACCTTACGTATTACTAGTTAACCTAATAATATGTAAGAAAAAAGCATTTTAAACCATAATTATTATGTTATAATTTAAGGGGCTTATACAGTAAATGAAAATCTGATTAACAAACAGTAGTTCAAAATATTTTTTTCATATAAAGTTGCGGTGTTTGGTTTGCAAGGACTTGATGGATACTTGTAACACTTACATTCAAGACAATTAGACTCCAAAATAGGAGAGACAATAACTCCCCCTCTCTCTACTTGTATCAATGGAGCCCTATTGGCTTAAATAGATATGTTTATAGTAAACGGCACAAAATGAGTTTTATTAATATCTATTTTTTATAGTGTGTTCAGTTTCTGATATTTCTAAAAGTGCATAATGCATTAAGCCTAATGAAAAAAGTAATAGCTTTTCTATTTTTGGGTCAAGCGGATTCAACAATTGAATGTAATATTTGTGTAGCCAGGTTCTATTGCTTACAAAAGAATAATCTTGCAGATATTTTGATTCACAGCACATTTCAATTTGGATGAAGCATTGGTTGTATAAAACATACTGTTTAAGAAAAATAATGTTTTTGAAACAATATTGCAGGTGACATATAACCAATAAGAATGTTGGAAGATATCTGAATGCAATTTAGTGGATATAAGTTGATGAAACTACTGTCACACTAGGACAATCAGTTCCAAACTGCATTATTGGAATGTTGCATCCTAATACCTTAACAAAATTATTTTTATTTTACATTATAATTATTGAAAAAAGCGAAAATTTTGCAACAATCACAGAGTCTGTTTAAATTTAGTATTTTCAAATCCTGCATAAAAAGTACTCTTATTAATAATAGACACGTCCCACATACGTGCACATATTACAAACTTGTTTACCTAATATGCTGCATGTAACTTGTCCGTTATACAGAATACTTCCACCACAACTTGCCATAACTTGCTGGGGAAGCTGGATACAGGCTATTGTTTTACATGAAAAATTTTGATACTATCAAAAATGTAATGAATATAGATGATGCGACAAGAAGTGATAAGAACTGCAAAATATTACTACAAGATGATGCTAACTTAATTGTTTTGGTTATTTACTGACAGTTTTCGTTTAATCTCGTATTTCATTTCAAACATTGAATTAGAAAGTCAAGTTATGATTACCAGAATCTTTGCAAATATTTTTGAATGCATTAAAACAGATTAAGAACATTCCTGGTCAGTTTGGAACAAATATAAATGGTTATGTTAAACCTTTTAGATACCAGAGGTTAACCGAAATTTCTAAAACATTAGAAAATCTACATGGGCAGATTTAAAAATTACAGATTTTTTTTGTTGTGACTTAGAAAGATCACTTCCACATATTAGATGCAAAGAGATATAATTTTACAATTAAATATTAATCAAAAAAAATTATATAATATTGTGATGCCACAAATATTTGAATTTGTTCAGATAGTGACAGCCTTTTTAGAACTGCCCAACTAAGATATGGTATCAATATCAGGTGGTCACATCTATTCTTTATGATAGTCAGCTAGCGAGCTTAAGTGCTAGAACATCTTCGGTGATTGTGAGTATGATGTGTGAATATAAACATATAACAGATACATGTGATCCGCCTGTTAAGCTGTTATATTATTGTCATTCACTCTATTGAACGAAAATAATATTTCTACAATGTCACTTTAATACTTACGTATCAGAAAGAAATATAGCATATTCAGTTACCTAACTGAAACTGAATCATTATTTCCATTATATGATGTAACCCTTGGTCTGAACGTCAAATACGACTTCATACGCACATTCGATTTTTTTACCTAGAAATATATGGAAAAGAACTTACTTGAGTCTGATGATCCAAATGGTTCTCCAAATATTTGATGAACATAATTTTAAAATCGTGTATCCTGCATTTTTCAAATCTGTCCATTTCCTTTTTTATCATCTGAGATATTTTATCAAAATTTTCCTGACCTCTTTCGACTTTTGACTCCCACTAAAAAACAGAATATACACTTCTGTATGCCTGGCAAAACTACAATTTAACAAATTGGTCATAATATGGTACAACAAAGGAGCTTCAACAATAATAAAAATAATTTGACGATTGCATTGATACAAGTATCCTATCTACAAGTATTTTATTTTAGGAAAAAAAGAACAGTTTTCCACCAACACCAAAAGATTATATGTCTCTCTCGAGAGGCGTTTTGCCAACTAAGTTGGCATTATAGGGAAATGATTAAAACTATAAAGCAAAAGTTTTAACCATCTCCAAGACGTGCGTCGAAAAATAAGTAATCTTTTGGTGTTCATGAAAAACCGGTCTCCTGTTTTTACCGCTACATTGAAAGTTCCAGCCCAGGATCCTATTTTAGAGCCAAGGAATCAACACATTGTGTTGATACAAAAATTTTTTTTTATAGTATAGTATGAAGGCTTAAGAATATATTCTGAAAGTTTCAAGTCAATATCTTTAAAATTTACAGATATAAATCTTTCACTCACGGGGTAGAGGGCGGCTAATGCTGCTATGTGCACCCCTCAATGAGCGCCCTCATCAGGTGCAGAACAATGATCCGACTTAACTAATCAGCTACAAATTTGAGGAATTATTGTTTCATGCATTTTTTTTTCCTGCTATATTGTAATAATGTACACGCACAAAATTTCTCGCGCTAAGAAGGATGAAACAAGCACGAGAATTCATCATCCTGAAAAAAAGGCAACGTCCTTTGAATCCGAAACTGTCATATCTCGAGAACCGATCGACAGATTCGTTTGAAATTTGGCACACTGACACTTTAATACATTGTTAACAGAATAACGACCATTTTTCAAAAATAAGCAAAATTGTTTAAACAAATTACGATAATTGAGTTTTTTACCGAATTTTCGTACTTCCATGTAGTTCCATGTGCCGTTTTTTTTTAAGAACAATTTTCGGAAACGGCGATCGTCAATCTGTTTCGTATGCACTTAATTTCATGATAGCTTACTATCTTTGACTTCAGATGATCAGTTTTAGTAGAAGGGGAACCGCAAACCGGGTCGCCAAATAGACACTCCACTTCCGGCCGGCATATCTCCTCCGGTTTTAAAGATTCTTAAATTGTGTTCACTTCACCATACTTACAATAATTTATCTTCAGTTTAAAAATTTCTTTTAATGCTTTATTATATTTATTGCTGGAGCTTCCAATTGTTTATTGGACAATTATATAGGGTTATTATATACTAAATATTGTGGCCCCTCTTGAGATGTATATTTGAATTGAATTTGATTAAAAGTGAAGATAGTAGTAGTAGATAGGAAATTGTAACTATAAAGCGAATTAATAAATTCCAAGTTAAACTTTGTTCCTCTTGATACATGATTTTAGAACTTCTTTAAAATGGTAATAGATAAAACCATGATACTACATTACCTCAAGAACTTCTGAATTTGCTTGGTCCAATTTATCTGTCCTGCTAGTCAACTCTAACTTTGCTTTAGCCTCACGTTTCTTAGCAAGCATTTGTTGGGAATGTTGCCAGTGCTGAAAAAGTTTTGTTCTCTCATGAAAAGCATCTCGAACAGCTCCCAAGAGTCCCAGATAGTCTTTTAACAGTTCACAAAGAATGAAAAAATCAGTATTTGCCTGTTCTAGATGTAGAGCTTCTACCTAAAAATAGTTTAGGTTAATAATGTACCCAGATTAGATAAATATTTAAATTCTCACCTTTTTTTCTGTATCTGCCAGGTGAGAAAGTGCTCTTGACAGTGAGTTATGGTCTTCACAAGCACTTAGCATTGCTGCGGAATGTGATACTCCGTTTGTTAGATTAGCTAATTCTTTTCTGTAAACTACCATTGCTTCTACACTTGCATGAAGTTTTCTGAGTTGTGTTTCCAGTCCCTCCACATGAGATAACTTCTCTTCAAACCACTAAAAATAGGAAAAAATAAACATTGGGATGGTGGTATCATGCGAACAGTTCTAACAGTCATTTCCCCTTCATCAAGGTTCTAGGGTCGTTCAGGCTTCATTAGTTAAATTAAATAATGTAAAAATATAAACCTTTGGAGTAAAATTTCATATACTAAATTTCAACTGAGACAAAGTCGATTATACATTTCATTTTTAAAAATTATTGATAAACCTTTGTTAGTTTGTAGTGTTACAAACTAATAATTATATGAGTGTTAATAATTAATATAAAAAAAGAAATATGGGATAATATGCATTAAATGAACAAAATTAATAAATGACAAATCGTTACTGTTATAAACTACACCGAAATGGTAATGATTGAATAATGCCAATTATTATAATAAATTATTTTATAATAAATAAATTTAATATGATTATTTATAATTTACAATATAATATCATTAACTTGTTATATATAATCAGTGTTTAATGAGCTTACCGGATCAGTCTCATCCATTTTGTATGTGATTTTATTAACCGTTTCACCAACTTTATTAAATAACCTCATAACACCAGCGCTACTTAATGCTGAGGTACTAGTTGCTTTTGGCAATTCTATATCTAAAGCAAATGAATGTAATTAACATCAGCATTTTTTCTGGAAATACTATTCAAAAACCTACCAGATTCAAGAAATTCCCTAAAATCAGGATCTAAAACTAAGACAGGATGTTGAGCAGTACGTTTCAAATACCTCTCTAAGGATGCACGTCTTCTTTCCACAAAGTCATTACCATTTGCTGTACTACCTTCTGGTTGACTAGACATTTTAATTTTGGTCATACCTTCAAATACAAATAAAAAATATAAAGATAATGCATAAAAGAAGATATTCCCTAAAAACCATTTAGATATTAAAATCGCGTGAAATTTTCTCAATATAAAGTATTTTGAATATTGTAAATTGTATAATAAAATTTAGTAATGGCAGTAAGTTCACGAAACAAGCAGATGTATTTTTATCACATGATAAAGTTTGCCTTTCTGTTATTAACATTCCATTTGATGATAAAATATAAATTCGGTTTGGAGAAATATAAACATTAAAATAGTACAAAAACATAACGTAACATACAAAATTTAATTAGGTAAACAAAGATTAGTCATCCTATAAATACTACATATACTTATATATAGATTTTTTTTGTCTTTATATTTACCAACTATATATAAAATATAATTGTCTAGTTTATTTGGGTTGCCTCTAAATATAAAATGGTGTATGTGGGAAAAATCAACCACTAAGTAATATAATTTTTACCTATAACACTTTTCTCTGGAGCTGGAGGAATAATTCGGCCCACTTTTAAATATTTCTCTGACAATTTATCATGTAAACCAAGGAAATCACTAAATCTGCGAATTACAGAAAATTCTCTTTTCTTAAATATAGGCATATTAGTTTTTGTTGTTACTCTATATGCCATGTATGCACCCATTCCTTCTCCAACTTTTTGAGGTTCAGTAATGTTAATTTCTAGAAATTTGTCTCCTCCCTCTGTCTCTACCTAGAAAAAGTAAAACAAATAAAAAGCAATAAACTTTTTGTAGCAAATTAAATACTTTATAATATTTAAAATATGTGGAGAAAATATTAATTGTTCTACCTGTTCCATACTAGTAGGTAATGAAGAATCATTATTTATGGGTATTGTTTCCATTTTCCCTTTTGACTCAGTAATTTTTAGTTTGACTGGACAAGAATCACCATTAGTTAACTCTTGAGATATTTCGTCAAATTGCGGAGTAGCATCCTAAAATCCCTCGTTAAAGAATCAGTTTCTACTTATTAATACAAAAACAAAGTATGGGATTATATACATTAAATGAAAAGAAAAAACAATATTGATTTACCTGATGAGCCGATACGAAAAGGTCATCATCCTCTTTTTCAGCGGTTTCAAAATCAACGTTTTCAAATAAAGGGGGAGGTTCAACTTGATCTGCCATATTTCCGTAATAAGTCGGCTTATCGAGATAAATGAAAAATGAAATCGAATGGAAGGCTGACAACACGCCGATAGCCGATAGTAAAAAAATACGTCAATTTTATCTGTCAGGAATAACCAACATAACAAACACCAATATAACTAAATAAATAAACTGACTTTACAAAGAAGAGAATTACCAATAAGGAGATCTATCTCGACATTTTATTGAAAATCAGATTCATAACTTACAATTAATAATAAGTTAATATTAATTTTAATTATTAATATTATGCCTAAAATTAATAATTAATATTAATTTTAGGCATTTATGAACATAAGATTTCATATGAAAATATTCATTCAGCTAAATTTGATAAATATATAGGATGTTTGGAAGATTAACATATTTTTAGTTTTATATACAAATTATTTTTCAAATATATCGTTTGAAAAATAATTGCGCTCATTTGAAAAGTAATTGAGATAATTAGTTAATAAATAGTAAAAAGTTAAACAAATGTTTTTATTCATCTCATTTCTCATTACTTACCAATACCCCTATTCTGCTATACCCCTACATAGTACATCGATAAAATAAATTCTGAGGAATGCTTCATTCCGCTTATCACTACATAAGACACTACCGCCAAATTTAACTTTAAAAATACCCTATATATATATATAGCCACGATTACTATATTTTGTTGTCAAATAATTTTAAACATTCGTTGTTTTCAAAAAACCAACTAAATTACGATGCTTCACGAAGATTCTAATGGAGAATCCTCTTTCGAAATTATAGATAAAAAAAATCAATTTTCCAATAATGCTGAAAAAACAGGTAACAATATGGTTTAAGAAATAGTCGGGTTTATCCAAATTTGTATGAACTAATATTGCAGAATCTCTGGGTACGTTAAGTAGCGTATCGTCTGCATATTCCATTCCTTCACCAAGCCTGGTTAATATACCAACTGGAAACTTATTGTCTAACGTAGCTCCACCTTCATCAATACCAGATTTTACATTATGGCCTTCTCCCACATTAGGAGATACATCTAGTGTTGTATCACCTGTAACAACGCAAACAGTACATACAGAACTTCATGCTGTGACTTCGACTAGCATAAGCACATTACCTTTGGCAGGTGATCAGTTTCCAACTACACAATTCAGGTAAAATTATTGGATTCATGAAATTCTTATTTTTATCTAATACGCATAGCTAGTGTATTCTCTTCCATTTTTTAAATTTTGGTAAATAAAATTAATTTTAAACTTCTGCCTTTTTATTACTTTAATTATCAAAATGTCATATTTGTCGATCACTAATAATAATGTTACCACAACTAAAGATTCTTTATCTTAATAATAATGTTTGTACAAATTACAGATAGAACTAAGCATATGTATAATCAATATACAAAAATAGCTACTTTCTGCTGTGTACAGGAATCATAAACAGTAATTTAATGTTTTAGTGCTGCTATTCCACCAAGAATGGGAGTTCAGATTGGACCTACATTGCACCCAACAAACAGTGATAGTGAACATTCTTCTGTCGGATTTATGGGACTTTTTAAAGAAGCCTTCTCCAGTGGTGGTGTACTATCAAAAATGGCAGAAAAGGCTAAGAATTCTGTGGATTCAATCATTACTACTTTAGATCCACAAATGAGTGAATATATATGTAAGTACTAAATGCAGTGATTTGGGATTACATCACCTACCTGTTAAATAATGGAAGTAACTTCCCAGAGAAGATTACCAGGTTTAGTTAATGAAAAAACTACACGATAGCTAATTTCATGTACACAGATATGAACTACATGATATAATGTGGATGCTGTTTTGCTGCATTATTAGAGAGATTTCATGAGTGTTTTATTTAGATAAAGCTGGAAACTACCTATCACATAGGCTTTGGAGACTGCCTAGAATATGAATGAAATAATTTAATATGTAGATATTTGAGCTATCAAATGTTCATTGCTCAATATCCTTACTGTATAATTCAGGTATTGTGTTTATAGTTACAGTAAAAAAATTCTCAATTAATTTATGCATTTTCTCTATTACTTACTAGAGCTATATGTGTAGTTAATCAATATGTATGAGGTATCAGTTGTTAAAAAAAAAAGGATTTAAAATTTTTCTGTTTGATATTGGATATACAACAGTTTAAAAAATAGTATTTTTTATAAATTATTACATAATAAATTATCTTTTCAAAAAATAAAACCAGCCACAGGTAGGATTCGACATTTGTCCCGGATCGGAACCGAACGACATACAGCTGTTTCGAACTTGTTAGTTCTCATCAGTGCCGCATACGGTACGCCGATTCAGGACAAATGCCGAATGAACTTTATGGCCTATACATCTTTATCGATACGATCTCTGTCAGTAACTTATAAGTCGGAAATCGAGAAAGGAACCACCAAGCCGCCAAGCGGCTATCAAAGTAGTTCCCGAATAGCAAAGCTATTACATAATTGCTCTAGGAAACAACTACTCCATAATAAATAAAGATGTATAGGCCATAAAGTTCATTCGGCATTTGTCCTGAATCGGCGTACCGTATGCGGCACTGATGAGAACTAACAAGATCGAAACAGCTGTATGTCGTTCGGTTCCGATCCGGGACAAATGTCGAATCCTACCTGTGGCTGGTTTTATTTTTTGAAACCTTATCTGATCGTGCAGAAACACGAGAAAGGGGTCGAGGATCGCTTCTGGGTATAATTCAATGCCTGCCGGGGCTTTAGCCCGAGGAGTAGTTGTTTCCTAGAGCGATTATGTAATAGCTTTGCTATTCGGGAACTACTTTGATAGCCGCTTGGCGGCTTGGTGGTTCCTTTCTCGATTTCCGACTTATAAGTTACTGACATAATAAATTAAATGAGTACTAATCCAAATTATGTGAAACATAGACTGAGACACCAGTATTTCCCTTTTATTTCTTTGTATTTATCTAATACCTTTTTACCACTGGTATTAATATTAATTAATTAGCACAAGGGGCAATTCTAGTGCGAGTTTTAATAGAGCTGATAGAGTTCATCACGCTGGTTGTTTGCGTTAGCTAATCGCCAGCTTTTATTTGCCGCTGGGTTTTTTGCAGTCAATATCCGTTATCAATATAGCTCGAATACTTCTTGATTAATTATTCGGTTTTATTTGCGCGTTGTTGCATAATTAATAATTACTAGTATATAGGAAAATTTATGGACTTAACATATGATGGTGCAAAATGAATATGTTTAATTTGTGATACATTTTAAAGGACAAAAAAAATTATAGGAAATATGTAAACAGTGCACACATCTAAAAAAATTGGTGTGAAATAAAATATCCAATTTGTTTGACTTAACTTTTATGGTGATCACTCGTGATATACCATTTGATATACTAGATAATAACATTCATTTATCTATTCATTCTGGAACAAATACATCACTGGAAATTACTAAATCGGACAACACTGCAAAATGAGGTACTATCTGCATGTAAAGCAATCAAAAATTAATTACAAAATAAGAAACCGGTAATATATGTAGGTGAGGACAAATTTAAAAAAAATTGTCATTAATATTATAGTACATATACTGGAACCGCTTAAACCATCATGTCAATTTTTAGAAATTAGTAAGTAATCATAAAAATGCTGCAACCATGAATTCTATAGGTTATTTGTCTAAAAAGTGTGTGGAATTGTCTTACATGTTATGTGTAAAATTTATGCATTACATCATGTGGTACAAAAATTTGAAAATGTTATTTAAATGTAAATGGATTAATATCACATACAAAACCATGTTTCTTAATTTTCTTATTTTATATATTTAAGAATTTCAGATAGTGTTTGAACATTTCTGAACCACCATAGCTGATTCTTACATACTGGGGAACGTGGTTACAGGCAGCATTTTATGAGTTTGAGCATTTTAAAAAAATTCCTGTAGATTTACAATTTGATCCTAAAGAAGCAACTGCCATTAAAGAAAATCAAGCAGAGTTTCACAGCTATATGCTTTAAGTGACAAAAAGAGTGCTGTAGCAAAGTTTGATAGTGTTTTAAAGAAATATTCAGAGATTTTACTCTTTCATTAGCCATAAACACAAATATTAATTAAAATTAAAATAGTCATTTAATAATGTAATAAACCTAATTTATGTATTAGGTAACTTCTCGTTTATAACTCATTTCATATCTAAATTGTTTGAAGTATAGCTTTTTAATTATATAGCGTATAGCATTTTATATAAAGTTAAAAACAGAAAAGTTTTAGTAAATGATATTTACTTTTTCGATAAATTTAATAAAAAATTGTAATATTTTCAGTTAACACTATAATAATGGTTACATGTAAGTAACCTAAACCTAAAAATAGGCTTTATATGGAACTGATGAAATTTATATGGAACTTTGAGTACTATTTTATTATACAATGAATTTTTCACTATAAAAGCCTGGCAGTATCCCTATGATATAAAATGAAAAAAACATGCAAAAAATAACTATATTTTTTAGATTCTGGAGGCGACACGGAAGTAACTGTTACATCGGAAAATGAGGAAGAGGTAGTGGCAATAAGAGAAGCTTTCCATTCGGTTTTTGGAAAAGCCTGGGTGAAGTAGATACTCTCTTCTATGTAAATTCTTATTTAGTAATTATATGAAACTTTTAAGTGGGATAAAGTTAAATCTTCCTTGGAAAAAATGTCAAGCTATTGGATTTGATGATGGAATAAAAAATGCTGAAGAAAGGATAACTTATTCTTTAAAATATAGAAATACTCCAACTGTGGCCATAGAAAATATTTTACTAGAACACAATAATAAGTATGATTTATAGAATGTTATATATTTTGTAATGCAATATTGTTTTCATTTCTGTTTTAGTTGGTATGATATCAGCATACTTATTTTAAAAGACACAGACAAGAATATTACAGTGGAAACTTTTAGTCAAGCTACACCCGTGCCAGTAGAAAATATTTTGAAAAAAATAGACACAGAGAAACATGAATATAAATCTTTAAGCACAGAAGAAAAGTTAGGCAGTTATTTACAGGTTATTATAATCTACATTCTCCATTTATATCTTAAAGAAAAACTAAGAACGTGTTGTACCTAATTAAAACGATTTTCAGACAATACCTAACTGGCAAGCAGCTGTTTCAGGCCTTACAAGAAAAGAAGTCTTGTTACTTGCTGGAAAGGCTCTTGTAAGGATATATAAAAATCGATTATCATTAAATAATTAATTTTATTTTACTATATAAATAAATAATTCTTAGATTAAATTTTGTACTTAGTATTGTAAATACTTTACTAATGGTAGAACAAAATATGTATCTCAGAAAATGTTAAGATGTACTTTACCATTTGTATTATCTAATTTTTATTAATTTTACATGTACATGATAATGAACTTTTATTCAATTTTTTATATTTCTTTACTAAATGTATACAGCATAAGTTTAATTAACATCAGTATATTGGTCTAATCTAATGCCTTATCTCAAATTTTACAATTTATTAATCTCACATTTTATCTAGTATTATTCTCTTTATTATAGTATAGTACTTTTGTAAATATACAAATAGAATTTGAAAGAACTTTTACAAGATAAATAATGTGATAAAGTATTTCATTGTCCCAGTTGCTTTAACAATATAATATGAAAAAACCCTGCATACATTTGTAGGTCATTTTAGTGGTGGATTTTAATTATGGAATAACAGACATCTAGACATATTATTGAAGCAGTGTAATTGTTGGAATAGCTTTAGCCTTACAACTTCATACTGATGAATATCATAATTATTTTATCAATAGGTATTTTTGGCCCAATGTGTCACAAATATCACCATTCAAATTGTGCACCTTTAGAATTTTCGTGTTTCAAGGCCTCCAACACTTCCACATATGCACAATTGAAATGATTGTACACCTGCAACACACGGATTTTTTTGGCACTTTTCCCTATGTCCAGCAATAGCATTGTGTTTGCTATTATTAATTATTATTGTGTTGAAACCTCCAAGAATTCATTTTATCATTTATATGAGATTCTAGTATGCCACAGTCGTAATCATGTTTTGAATATGGTGCGGCAGACTACTACATACATATATCACAACTAGAGCACACATAAAAATGTGTCATTAGCCTCATAACATAATAAATTGTCAGGGAAAATTAAAAATTTCTGTATATCAACACAATAAACACAAACAAGCTATTGGTGGACATAAACATAGGTACAAGGTGTCCAGAAAGGGTAGGGGGTATTTATAAATTCAATAAAAAAAAAACTACGTCAGATTTTTTTTATACACAGTTTTGGAAAATGGAGTGCCCAACGACTATGTTGTCCAAAGGTTGACCCTCGCGCTGCTGGCACTCCTCTAATGGCTCCTCTACACGCTGGCAAGGAAATTTGAATATCTGTCCACGCGTTGGAAGAACATTCAGTTTGTTTCGACGCAGGCCAATATGAACAACAACATGGACGTCATCAGAGTTGCAGCTGCTGCAGTTTATTCATGAAATACTACCTTTATTTTTAATATTTAATAGTATTGGTAGTAATTAAATAATAGTTTATTTATTAAATAATTAAAATATCTCCCTACTATCTCTGCGGCAGCTGTTCACATACTAGGCCAGTACCGCCAACGTGTGGACGTGACTACCAACGACCACCAGCGCCAAGCCAACGCCCTTTGATGTGTCTTGAAAAACCGACACCACGACGGATCGGTCGCCAACGCTTGGGGCAGCTCTGCCAATGCCGCCAATACGACAAATAGTCTCCTCTACACGCTGGCCAACAAGCATTTGCCAGCGTGTACAGGAGCCTTAACCGAAAACAGAAATTAGCCGCCACGCGATTACACACATCTCTCTGGAAACGGTGGCTATTTCGGTGCGGATGTTGTGCTTCAATTGCAGTAGAGTTCGTGGTTTGTTTTCGATCTGGAATACCTGGATTACGAATTTTTACATTCTAACCGGTATTTTCAAACATTCGAATCCATTTTCAGAGGGTATCTTCCTTCGGTGCATTCCGTACATTAAATTCTGCACGATATAAACGTTGAGCTGTGACTATCGAATCACCATTTCGATAATAGGCGCGTACGCAAAAAGCATGATGGTCTCCCGGGCACCGAATAGAAATTACAACTAGACGGTTTACTCTTCGCGATTCCTTTATCTTGCGCTTACAAAAGGCATACCGCCATGCAGCTGTTGAACGGCGGCCTTCTTACTTCTTGAGTATATGGGGGATACTTCGTACGATACCACCGAACAGAAATTACAACTATACCCCAGTGTCGAAATAATATGGAGCGACTCATCGATGGCTTAGGGGCAAGAAGTGTGTGGGGATCGAAGTTCCATAGGCGTATCAATTTGGAGGGAGCAAAATATAAAAAAATCACAAAATAATACCAAGACAGTTGAAAAGGGTTTTAAGTGGATTTGTAACAGTTTTTTAGTTAGTAAACAATATCGTAAGTTATGTAATATGACTCGTGAAGTTTTTGAAAAATGGTTTTCATCTGCATTGTCTTCCATAGAGCCCGGCGCAGTTGTCGCGATGGACAATGCAACATATTATAGTCGACGAATTGAAAAGTTACCAACATCAGCATGGAGAAAAGGACAGATCCTAGAGTAGTTAATATCTAAAAATCTGGATTGTGGCGATACCATGTTAAAAGTGCAGCTATTAAAAATTGCGCAGCGAGAAAAAAGCCGGTACATTAAATATGTAGTAGATGAAATTCAAATGAGATTCAAATACATTTAAACCATTTTCCAAAAAAACTGACTCGCTTCCGATATGCGTGATTATTAATCTTCGTCCTTTTCCAGATGGTGCCTTTAAACCCGGAGATAATTCTTCTACAAATGCCTGTTGGTTATTCAGAATATTGCAGTCTTGCCACACTTTCACCACGGTATGACCTTCATTTACCCAAGTTTCATGTAAATAATAAATCTTCCTACCAGAATTCCGAAAATCTCTTAACTTTTCCAAATAACTTCTTCGCCATAACACAATTTCGTTTTTTTCAATAAGAAGATTCTCTCGGTTTCGTTTTAAATGATGAAAATTCATTTCATGCATAATTCTCAAATGAACTTAACAAGAGAACTTCGGTAAATCTTCATCTTGAGCGACGGCAGCGTGAATTTTAGCGTCGGAAGTTCAATTATGTATTTAACATCTTCGTCAACTTCAATCTTCTTCCTACCGCGGGTTTCTGTTTTCTTCTTTTTTGCACTTGTTTCTTCTTCATCATACTTCATTGCACGGTACACACTACTTACACAGACTTTTGTTAACGAAGAGCAAATATCAACTGCCTTGGTTGTACTAATATTTGGGTATCGCGCCCGAATTCCTTCGTAGACGTTTTTCATCATTTGAAGTTCTTCATTTGTTAAATGTCGCTGTTTTCGATTGGAATTCTTCGTCGTAGAACCACTACAACTTGCATCCGCTGCTTCCATGTTAGAAAAACACTAAACACTCACTTTTATCGCAGAATATAATAAATAAACAATTTCCCGAATCCCGAATCGATCGCACATGACCACAATGTACTGCCACTGGTACGCCAAAATCTGGGCTAAACAACGCATGCGTCATTCTATCGATCGACATTGATTCGTGCCACCAATTGCTGACCAATCGAATTCAAATATATTTAAAACCGCCTAAAATGATTGGCTAGCCTTACTACAACAGCGCACCAGGCGGTACAACCGATTATTATGCGATTCGGAATTCAATATGAGAGGGAGTAGTTCGCATTGAACTACTGTTTCTATAGAGTGGCACATAAAAATTGTATACATATAATAGGTGATTACAGAAGAAATAGACAAACCGTTGAATAGTTATGGTGGTCTGATATTATATATGAATCACTCCACATTATTTCGACACTGGAGTTATAGAAGGTTCGCTCTAAGCCCCGTCCGCTAAGTTTCTCTCCATACCCCGTCCCGTCGTCCAGTGAGATTTAGCTAACTAACACGTAGCGCATGTATAGTATCGTACGAAGTATCACCGAACAGAAATTACAACTTATAACTAGAATGTTCACTTTCCGGCGATACTTTTATCTTACGCTTACAAAGGGCACGCCAGCATGCAACTGTTGAACGACGGCGGCCTTCTTTAGTATATGGGGGATAATTCGTACGACACTATACATGCGCCACGTGCTAGTTAACTAATTCTCGCTGGAGGACGAAACAGGGTAAGGAGGAAACTTAGCGGGCGGAGCTTGGAGTGAATTTTCTAGTTGTAATTTCTGTTCGGTACATATAAGTATCCCCCATATACTCAAGAAGGCCGCCGTTTAACAGCTGTATGCCCTTTCTAAGAGCAAAAGAACTGCCGGAGAGTAAACTTTTTAGTTGTATTTTCTGTTCGGTGACGATACTATACATGCGCCACATGCTAGTTAATTCTTGCTGAAATACGTGACGAGGTAAGGAGGGAAACTTAGCGAGCGGAGCTTAAAGTGAACTTTCTAGTTATAATTTCTGTTCGGTGTCCCGAGTACACTTCCATGGCTACTAAATCTCCAAAGAATAGTGTAAGAACCTATCTTACCGTGCTCCTCCGAACTGCGTCGTTACATAGACAGCGCAAATACAAATACCCCCTACCCTTTCTCGGAAAGGGTAGGAGCTATACCAACGAAGTAAACGTATTTCAGTTGGCTGGTATATTTAGCAGGACTCATAAATTCGAATAATTTGATGTGGAAAATGAAAATGTCTGTTAAAATAATTAAGATTTTAAACTCCTCACCATTGTCCCTATCAAGTTGTATAAGATTAGAGCTACTCCGATATGTTAATGTCTGTTAATTTACTGTAACCATTTAGTTTGGTAGCTGAATTAATCGTAGTACCCATTATTAATAGTACGATTAATACGGCTACTGAATAATCCGGACCACCATCTTGTATGGACTAGTTCGTTCCGACGGGGTCAAAGCCTCTTCCTACTAGGGATGGACGATATACATCGATGTATTAAAAACACTCGATGTATAGTACCGATGCATCGAATTCAATCGATGTATTTTTAACGCCATGATATATTCGATGTTCTTTTATTCGATATATCGAATTGGTGAACCTAATTTCACGTTATATTTGTTTATTTAAATTTTAGTTTTTTAACGTTTATAGTTTTCCACAGTTCTTTTAAGCTTGTATGTAGTTTTTCTCTAGAACTGGGTTGGCAACACTGGCTGACTGATCACCATAAATTAGTTCATCATAATTGGAAAACTAATAAATCGGAAGGGAGTTTGTCCAACGAACTTTCCATTTATTTAAGAACCCTCGTAGAAAGACTGAATAAAAATCCAATGGAAATATGGAAGGATTATAAAATGCAGTTTCCTAAACTGTATAAAATTACTTTTAAATATTTAACAATGGTCGTCACATCTATTCCATCCGAGACTATTTTCACAGGCAGCGCATGTGTTGAATCAACAATGAAATAGATTAAAAGGTAAAAGATTAAATGAAATTTAATTTTTGTAAAGTATAGAAAAAAAAATTAGAATTTTTGAAAAACTATTTTCGTAATTTCGTTTCTAAATAGCTGACCGGTGAAATGCGCCTGAAGGTTTCTTTTTGGCTTAATTCGGGATTGTTATTTCCTTTGATTGATAATAAAGGTTTTGCACTTAACGCATCCGTTTTCTTTTATTTTCAGGCATGTTATAACCAAGAAGACTAAAGAGTAAGGAGATATAGTTCCTCGAAAAATCAGTGGTGGGGGTAGGACGAAAACGGCGCCAATATGGCAGCCTCGCGTAGAATCACGCGGGATCTGCGCATGCCGTTTATCCTCGTCTATCGCGGGTCTTCACTGTTTAAATGTAACCATAATAAGTAGACAGTCAGGTTAGGTTAGGTTAGTATCCTTCAAAATAACAGCGTATTTAGTTGTTAAAATTCAAAGTTAGCTTTTGGAGCCTCTCTGTATGTATATAGTTTCATCGAACGGCACGGAGGGCGTACGAATTACAATGGACGACGCCAACTGCAAGTCATTGTATACATTTGAAGTAACTAAACATCGAAAGTTTCTAATAGGTTTTATGACGGTTTAATATATGATATGTGTAAAGGAAGTGTTGTAGCATCTATTGGTATTAATATTAGCTATCTATGTAGTGTGAAGTGAAAGTTATTTGATAGAAAAAAATGGCCTCATGCGGAAAATTCATTTTCTCGAAAACCGTGTCCGAGCGGATGAAACTGAAGCCAGATTCGTCTCCAGCACCCTCGAAAATAGGGGGGTACGAAAAATTTCGTAAGCATTTGCCCAGGAGCACTTCTTGTATACAATTACCATCAATTGTATATATTCGGTTAATTTAAAATTTGTGATTTTGTGGTAATAACATTACATATTTACCGACCTTTTTGTATGTTGCTTCAGTAAAAACAAAGCATTCAATAAGAGTATAATTTATTCAAATCAGTGTACTATGAAGGCAATACAGTGTGTGATGTAAAATCAATTAATTTTTCAGAATTAACGTTAGTAATTAGACATAAATTGAAGGGTACAGGAATAAAACAAGAAATGTCAAAACTATTTATTCAAGAAAATTGAAATTATAAGTTGCATTCTAATGTAAGCGAAGAAATAACATTGCAATGAAAAGAACTAAACTAAAATTTTGAAGTAAAGAAGTAAACTAAACTACCTAACTAACTTTAACTAACTAACTGTAGTTAAACTTTTTCAATTTAACTAAAAGGCCATAATAATAATAATATAAAATAAATAATATAGGATGTTACCTTTTACTAAAAAACTATGATAACCAAAAATCTTATTATGGAAATGTTCTGTGGGAAGTTCAAATTCATTATCGTTAAGTGAAGGAAAACTGGTATTTTGAGTTTTCTCTTTCTACTATTATAAAGTATTATTTCCTTGAGCTGCATAAGATTAAGGTACTTGTCTTCATCTATTGGAAGGACATCTGGAAAATAATATAGGATGTTACCTGTTACTAAAAAACTATGATAACCAAAAATCTTATTATGGAAACGTTCTGTGGGAAGTTCAAATTCATTATCGTTAAGTAAAGGAAAACTGGTATTTTGAGTTTTCTTTTTCTACTATTATAAAGTATTCTTTCCTTGAGGTGCATAATATTAAGGTAATACGGTGACAGCACCTCCAACCATTTTTCTCGTCTCTCACAGTCCTTAAACGAAATTGAGTTGTAAATTACTATTTGACAATTTACTTCTACATTACACTGCATTTTTACTATTTACTACAAAGTAAGCGTTACTATCGGTGTATACAAACATTACAATACTTGTTTATCGAAAGACTTACCTCAGGAACTTTAAAAATTGTTCTTTCATTTATGACACAATCAGGGCTTTTGCTTGAACAATTCGTAACGCAACAATATCTCGACGCTTTTGACATATTTAATGGAAAAACCGGAAACGCTCAAAACTTTCAAAACACAGTAAACAAAAATAAACATAACCTCGCTCGGTTCTACGCAAGGACCGCCATAGTGCGGACGTTTTCCGTCCTACCCCCACCACTCGAGTTATATCTCCTGTTCTCTAGTCTTGGTTATAACCTACGAGCAAAGTCTGTCTTTTTGCTCGTAGGTTATAACCATAATCACATAGAACTCTCTAAAAGCAATCGATGTATTTTTCAATATATCATTCTATATCGATATCACCATGCGATATATTTAATCGAAAAAAACATTGATAATTTTTTGATGTCCATCCCTAACTTCTACGCATTTCCCGTCGTATTTTTCATCTTATCCCAGCAACTCCAATATCAACACAAAAGTTTGAACATTTAGGACTCGGAATTCGTTTTTTTCTTGACATTTTAGTTGGATGTGATCCGTTATTGCCGGAACATCACGCCACGGAAATTGGATTTTTATAAAATCCAATTAACTATTTTTTTCTATTCTATTGTAAATTTTACATAATTAGTTTGCAAGATTTGTTTATTTTATTCATGTGACATGTACATATTTTAATTTATTTTTTTATGTCAGATTTTGGTTTAACCAGACAAAAACCTTTTGGTTCAACGTGGCCACCAAGAAGGCTAGAGAGTAAGGAGACATAGCTCCTCGAAAAATCAGTGGTGGGGGTGACACGAAAAACGTCGGCAATATGGCAGGCTCGCGTAGAAGCGCGCGGGATCTGCGCATGCCGTTTACCCCTCGTCTATCGCGGTTTCTCTCTCACACTATCAAAATGTCGGGTTCCATTAAGCCACGATCAAGGCTTTTGCAGGAACAATTCTCAACGCAACAGTATCTCGACGCTTTTGACTTCAAATAATCTCGCTCGATTCTACGCAATGACCGCCATGATGAAGCACACCACGTGATCACGGTGCGGACGCTTTTCGTGCTACCCCCACCACTCGACTTATGTCTCCTGTTCTCTAGTCTTCTTGGTGGCCACATTAAGCGGCGACCACTCTACTTGTCATTTTGATGTGATGGAACAGTTATTTTGTCTGTCTAAAAGCCGAGTTGTATTTGTTGGTACACCTTTATTGACTGCTACCAAGAAGACTGGAGAACAGGAGACATAACTCGAGTGGTGGAGGTAGCACGAAAAGCATCCGCACTGTGATCACGTGGTGTGCTTCATCATGGCGGTCATTGCGTAGAACTGAGCGAAGTTATTTTTCTTTGCTGTGTTTTGAGCGTTTCCAGTTTTTCTGTTGAATAAGTCAAAAGCGTCGAGATATTGTTGCGTTGCGAATTGTTCCAGCAAAAGCCCTAATCGTGGCTCAATAGAACCCGACATTTTGATAGTGTGAGAGAGGAGAGAGGAGCTATGCCTCCTTACTCTCTAGTCTTCTTGACTGCTACTGTGGATTGTATAATACGTTTGAAACAGGGGGATGGCACTCCCTATATGTCACGTAATGCGATCTCGCAATTACATGTACAACGGCCGCCAGGGGTCTTGCAGTTTCGTTTCCTCCTTTTACGTCCCTCATCAACAATAACAGTAAACATAACCTTGCGTACATGTAAACAAACGCGTAATCGCGAGTTGTAATCAACCTGCTTTGTATAAATATAAGTGTAAAATGGAGAATCCGCGAAAGTAAACAAAGAAATGCGTCATGTGAGACGTTGCATAGCGCCCGCACACAATTACGAAACGGAACGTTCCGTAGACTAGAAAGTGAAAAAGTGCATTATTTCACAGTACCCTCAACCGAGGAAAAAAAGAACAGTGACAAAGTCCTGTTCGGAATGATTTAACTCTGATTGCCTTTTACAAGTGTAGGTAACTGAAGAATAATTCAGTGGTTTTAAAAAATGTTCTTCATTAAAAGATTATGATTCGACATTATTCAAAGTTTTGTATCGTTTACTCAATCGGAATTATACAGAAGTGATAAAATCTTGAAAATGCTTACCAAATTTTTCATATCCCCCTATTTTCGAAGGTGCTGAATAGTTTCATATTAATACAACTAGATACTACAATACTTTATACATATCATACATTAAACTGTCATAAAACTTATTATTCATTACGACTTTCTTAATTGCCTTCAAATGTTTACAATTGCGATACAATTGTCGTCCATTGTAATTTTTTTAATCGTACGCCCTCTATATGAAACCACATGTACTTATTGGTATACGGGGCGCTCCATAAGTTCACCATGAGTATTAACTATAATAAACTAAATACGCTGTTAATTTTGAAGGAACATAACCAAAATAAGTAGACAGGTTGGGTTCCTTCAAAATAACAGCGTATTTAGTTGTTTAATATTCATGATTAACTTTTGGAGCTTGTACAGTAATTTACCAGCAACTACCGCAGTGCAGGGGGCTGGCCTGAAACATTCAAAGCTTCTGTAGTGCATTCTGCGATTTTTTAATATTTATACATAGCATGAATATTTTGCAACAATTTTGGTCTCTTAATATTTCTCCACTTATGACTAATTCCAGTTAAGAAATATTCAGGGCGACTGGTACCGCGACGTATTCCTTTGAAGAGGTGTTAGTAGAGACAATTTGCAGTCAATTGAATCATAATATGCATACCATTGTGGATAGTTTTCGAGATATTTAAATTTTTGTGTTTTCTTATAAATGTACTACCTAATACTACTAATTGTAAAATAAAAAAAAAGGATCGTTATTTTTGTAGTTTTTGCTTCTACTATTAATCCACAGTAGGTCATGTTATGTAACAAAAATTGTCAGTTTGATATGACAAAAATACAAGAGCTAAAACCTGCAAGGGTTATTAGAAACGCTAACCTAATTGTAGTCACCAGGATTTATTTCAAAAATTTGTGAATACATTAAATGTACAAATTATTTTAAAAAGTTCTGTTTCATCACCTTTCGAATGAGGCATAAAGTTCCAGGAATAATATTCCAGTAGTATTAAGTAGCACATTTCTAAGAAAACACAAAAACTGAAATATGTCGAAAATTATCAACAATGGTATTATTATGCATATTATGGTTCAATTGACTGCAAATTGTCTGTGTTAACACTTCTTCAAAGGAATACATTGTGTGGTACCAGTCACTCTGTATATTATATACGGTTATACAAGATATTCTGTTTTCTAAGATTTTGTATTTCACTTCATGAAGAATGTTAGTTATGCAATTCTTAACAACTATAAATCTGATTTTTTTCTACACCTAGGATTATGTTTAATTAATTATATTTGGACATGTATAGGCAAATATACCTTACAAGTTTGAATAAAAAAACTCAAATTGAGAGCCCTTGATTATTTTTTTAAGTAGGTAATGGATACGTCGGACATCAAATGAAATAAATGTTTGTATAATAGAAATTTATTGATTACTTAAAGTTAATGTTTTACTTAAAAGATTAAGCAAAATGATATTAAATATATTATAAAAGTATAAATTATATAACCTGCCTTAATATTTACCATCCGAGTTCCATATTCCATGAATTCTGGAATAAAAAAAATAGAAAATTTAGAAATATTTATGACATATTTTACCTATTTATGATTATAAATAGGTAAAATATACCTGTCAGAAAACCAATCAGTCACCAATATCAGTCTGGGGCGGTAAAAATCATCACAAGCAAATTTAAAAAATATATAAATATGTATATAAAGTTAATCTGTATACACTCTAGTGTTTTCGCCGAGTTCTGAGACCACGTCAAAACAAACATATGTGCGTGATTGTCACGTGGGCCTGACATAGCCCAATCCTCATTGGTTGCATTTTTAACATCCAGTTACAGACTATCGCTCCTTCAGTACTGCACAATTCGCGTAAAAGTATATTTGTATTTCTGACATATTCCCACAAAAGTTTTTACAAAATCAAAGTGTTTTCACTAAATATTTTTTTATAGAAAACTATTTGAAAATCTTTTATACATTATCTTTAGCATTACCAAAAACCAGAATATTAGTTGTTAGAAAAATAATTATTACTTTTACTACTTTACTAAAGAATGATTAATTTAAAATGTAGTTGCAATGGTTGTATTTGAAATTAATTTTTAATTTTTTTAAAAAGAAGACAAAATTATAGTTATTATCATAGTAAACCATTAATTATTATTATTAGTATATTTCTAATAATTTTACGCATGGATGGCTCTTGTGAATTAAGCATCTGTTAGTTCACGTGAACAGTGCATGCATTTGTTTTGACGCGCTCTCAGGACTTTGTGAACATACTATAGTGTCTGTCCAGTATGTTTAATGTGGAAGACAGTATAATATAAACTCAATAGGTTGTTCACTTGATGTTATGAAAGTGATAATATATAATGGATATTATTTACGGCAACTCCAATGTAATATATAATTTATATTACATTATAATTTTAACATCAGTCATTTACTTTTAATACTGTGGCTTGCATACAAGAAATATTCAAAATGTAATTTATATATTTTCTTGCACCACTGGTTTAAACACCCTTCTGCAAGAGTATAGTAGATTATGTATTTTGATTCCAAATTTATCGTTTTTGCATAAATCATGTATATGATACAATATTTATCAGCTGTCAACGATGTTATGTAATAGCATGAGAAATAGGCTTATTTTTCACTTATGCCTCATAATAACGCCATCAATTTTGATTTCTTAAATAGAACACCATATATATTTTAACATATTATTTTTTTATAAAACTATATTAATCATTGAAAATCTTTATACAATGAAAATTAACCAAATAGGTATTGGATATAATATGGTTCATATTTGAATGCAAGATTGAAGAGAATATTTATAATGAAACGTTTTTTCAATTTTTTCCCTGATTTCTAGACAATTACAATTTTTTTTCAAATAAATACATCCCCGGCGAAACCCCCGTAAGTCCTGTGGTATTCACTTACACGAAATATTCACTTATACAAATAATTTTTGGTTCCCCCTCATATTCGTATAAGTGAGACTTTACTGTACCCCTATTTTTCTTTCCCTACACAAATCATTATATTTGAAGCTTTAAATTGATAACTATAACCAATTTTATTGTCACAATTTAAAATCGTTATTACATTGTAATAACAAGTTTGTTTTATACCATTTTTTGGCTTGTATGAAAGATTAGCATTAAAACAATTTGCAAATAAACTGAGTAGTCTTTTTCTACAATTCATTCACAATGAAACCTGTTATACCAAACTAAATTAGAGATTAAATTATAACAATTTCTACGGGAAAGAAAAAATAGGCCTCACTATATAAAAAAAAAGTAATTGCCACCATAAATGTTTTATTACAATATTGCACCCAAACATAAAATGTCATATTGTCATTTTCAATGCCCTATGAAATTTTCAAGTATATGTACTTTGTATAAAATTTTTAGGAATACAGTTAACAGTATGTCACCTAGGTAAGATGGATTTCAATTTCATGCATTTTATAACTACCAACTTACCTCAAAATTATAATTTATTCTATCATCCACATATTGTAAAACCTGTAAAAAGACATGCTTTTAATATCTTCTAAAAATTATCAAGAGCATCTTATTTTATAAAATGTTTAATCAGACCTGTTGAGCTTATTACATTTACAACCATCACAGTCATTCTGGTGTAAAAATATCATCATATTAATATGCTAAATTTGGAATGCAGATATTGCATTCCATACATAAATTAAATAAATTGATGTAGTTTTTATTAAATTAATTTTAAATTCCACTCTATTTTGCATACATTTTATTCATGATATTGGTCTTGAAAGTTCATGTGAATAATGAAGTTTACAAGTTTTTTTGGTAAAAGAATTCTATTACCACATAAAATTATTTGAATGAATATTATCATGCACTTAGCATCAAATGTTATATTATTTCTTCCTATAACAATACTGAAAAGCCAGAGATGTACACTCAGTAGTTTCTGACCTCTTAGGGTACATTATCAAAATTGTGAACATATGTACAGTTTGTCAAGAATAGGAACAAGTCTCAAAACTACGAATTAGACCGCCCACAAGGTGCGCAGTAAATAACCTGGTCTTTACTCAGTCACACTGAGACCCTTGCAGAGTGAATATCGAGTATGTATGAATGTATAGAGTTCGATTTGGTCGCGCGTAAAGTGCATCCTTTTCCCTCCGAACGCTGCCTCACTCTTTCTTCTACACACACAGAGAATCTCACACTTTTTTCTATTCTTAACAAACTGTATGTTATACAATGAACTAGAGCGTACTACAACTGCGGGATTTCATGTGCGACTCGACGGGTGGGTTTACCGACGCATGGCGCGCGATTCTACAAAAGCCATTAATGGAGACGCTTATAATGTACACCATGCGTCGGTAAACCCACCCATCGAGTCGCACATTAAATCCCACAATTGTGGTACGCTCTACAATGAACTCATTAATGTAATTATAACAGGTTTGCTCCATTGAGCATTTGTAGTAAAAAAAAACTTACTATGGGACTATCAAGGAAGTGAAACTTGCTGCTCTAGCAATATACTAGTTTTTTCATTTGTATTACATCCATTCCATTGGAATTTAATGCTACTGTAATATTTTTGAGAAAACTCTTATACAATTGCTAAAATATGCTACTTATAGGTTATTAGCCGAGACAATTTTAAATTATTTTTTAGCTCTATTAAAATAAACAACATTATATATATTTGTTCGTACTCTGTTATATATACAATTTGGTTAATTTTTAATGTTTTGCATTTTTAAGTTAAAAAGTTATAATGGAAGATGAAAATATAACAGTTGCATATGTTGAACGTATTAAAAGTATTTTAGCAATATATTATACACTATTACTATTAGAAAAAGAGGTCTATAGAAGGGTCAATGAAAAATGATGTTTTTCGCTGCTACTACATAATTGCACCATGTAGTACAATAACACCTGCTCTTACTGCCACAAAAATATGTTTTTGGTATATTGCATACCCTCTACTGTATATTGATCTTTTAAAATTTGAATAGTTAGTAGCTTTAACATAATTCACACAATGACAGTTAGAAATCCAGTATTATTTAATGATATGCCAATGTTAAATCAATAATTAATTCATACAAATCTGTTTCTATGGCCATTTTTGAATTAAGGTTTAAAATTAATCATTTCAAAAGGGTTGTTAAATAATGTGTAACAATATCTTATCAAAAAGAAGTTTCAAATATATCATGGTATGTTGTACTTACCCTCATGTAAAAAGCCCCAATGAAATCATCAGTACTAACTCCTGTAACAAAAAAACAAACTTAACTTGAATTGAATAAACCATTTCTAAGAGCAAAAGTATATAGGTTAATTAATCAAATGGTCACTCTATCATAAAAAAAGCACATCTGTGAATGAACATTCATTATATCGTCGCTTAAGATGTCACATGTGCTTAACTAACTTTTGGCAACTTTACAGGAGAATCAAAAAACGTATTTCGCTCGCCTAAAATTGACTTTCTCGCAATTTGTTTTTATTAATTATGTAATGAAATGATCTCATTACATTATTAGTAAAAACAAATTGCAAGAAAGTCAACTTTAAACGAACGAAATACGTTTTTGATTCTCCTGTAAAGTTGCCAAAAGTGAGTTAGCACGTGTGGCATCTTAAGCGACGATATATTACGGCTAAAATGGATACTTAGTTTACAAACTAACCAGCTAGTTTGGAAACTAACTAAATTCGCTATTATATTAAAGGAAACAGGAACTGAACTAAATACACTGTTATTTTGAAGGAACCTAACCTAATTGTCTACTTAATACGATTAGGTTAGTTTTCTTCAAAATAATAGCATTGGATAGTTTATAAACTAAGTACCCATACTAGCTGTAACATATATAATAGTTTTCCTAAGTATACTACAAATTAAGATTCAGACATTGTTAACAAAAATTTATAATGAAGTATCATAAGTTATCTGTTAAAATACCAATAATGTTATGATTTTAATATATATTTTCTGAATTGTTTTTATTTCTAGATGCACTTTAAAATGTAACATACCTTACATATCCTTAGACGTTAGAAAGGCAGCTATTAGCTTGGCTAGTAATATTTATATTGTGCTTACCCTCATGTAAAGTCACAATAAAATCCTCAGGTACTCAACTCCTGTAAAAAAAAAAAAAAAAAATAAATTGAACGAATAATTTCCAAGAAATCATGGAAAGATTTATAGGTTAATTAATCAGATGGCCGTTCTACTGTCCTCAAAAAAAAAAATCAGAACAGGTCTGTGAATGAACATTCATCATATATAAGTTATCATAAGTAAACTACAAATTGGAAAGAATGTGATAATGAAGTGTTTTAGCACAAAAGTTATTTGTTAAAAAATACCAATAAAGATGTTATGATTTTAATGCATGTTTTCTCAATTATTGTTTTTATTTCTAGATGCACTTTAAAATGTATCATACCTTCAATGTATCCTGCACTCATATATCCTTAGACGTTAGAATGTCAGCTAACTATTAGCTTGGCCAGTAATGTTTATATTGTGCTTACCCTCATGTCACAATAAAATCCTTCATTACTCAAAACTCCTGTAAAAAGAAATTTTAATTTGAACGAATAATTTCCAAGAAATCACGTAAAGATATATAGGTTAATCGATCAGATGGCCGTTCTAATGTCCTCAAAAAAAAAAAAATCAGAACAGGTCTGTGAATGAACATTCATCATATATAAGTTCAAGTATACTAGAAATTAAGATTTGGATGTCGTTAAGGAACGTGATAATGAAGTGTTTTAACACAAAAGTAATTTGCTAAATAATACCAATAAAGATATCAGTTATGACTTGAATAATTTTTTTCTGAATTATTGTTTTTATTTGTAAATGAACTTAAAAATTAACTAAAACGTATCATACCTTCAATTTATCTAGCTCTTCTATCTTTAGATATTATAATGGCAGCTTCACAACTGTAAAAAAAAAACAAACAAATGTTAGGCGGTTTTTTAAGGGGGAAAACATAACAATTACTTTTAAATTAATCAGTAATAAAGCTCTAATCAGGGTACATCTTTAGGTGTCCTAAGAATTAATCATCATATTAAATGTATTAAAATACGAGGTTAATTTGAAATATGGAATCAGATCAGATGAGAGAAGAAATTAAGTTTAAAAAAAGAAATATGCTGTTAATAGAAAAAAAAAGTATTGAAATTAAAAAGTATATTTAATTTCATTTTTCCTGCACTCCTACATAAACCATAGGTTAAAATTTTGAATAATCAAACTAAATGTATAGTATTTTGTATTCATAGAGAACATAAATTTATAACACACTTTTGTGTATATACAGTACACCCTTTTTAGTTTCAGTTGCAATACAAATCTACTGTTGTTAAAAATATCCATTATTTTATTTCAACTTGTCCTGTATATATTAAATACACATTATCAACCATTTAGTTATAATAAACAGTAATAATAATGATTAATGTAATATTTACAATCAACTATCAAATACAAAAATATGTACAGTAATGAACGGATATATTTTTAATAATATAAAATTAGTGTACTTAATCTTATGTATTTAGTATTTGACAAAAAAAAAAACTAATGGATAAAATATAACACACCTTCAACATTTCTTGAATTCTAAATCAGTGCATCCACAGTAACAAACCTATAAGGTAATAATATTAAATATAAATATATGATAATAACAATAAATGTAAATATAAAACTTATATTCACTATCAGCAAAAATATTTTAATCAGGATACATCTTTAGGTGTCCTAAGAATTATTCATCATATAAGATCTGAGTAAACTTGAATTTTTTCGTTAAAAATATTTTAAACTTGAACTTACCATAATATGTATCAAACAATTCTTGATAACATTGAATACCCTGGAAATGAAACAAAAAAAATTAATCACAATTAATCTAGGAAATCAAAACAAAAGATTATAAACTTCTAACTATCAGTTGGCCGTTCTACTGTCTTCAAATAAAATTTCAGAACAGGTCTGTGAAAGAACATTCATCATAAAAAAAATTTGTTGTTGATTTTGTAAAAAAAAAAAAATGCCTTGATAAACCATTTTAATGCACCATAATCATTAAAATGCGGATAGAATAACTACTTTTGGTAAACAAAGTAAATATATTTTTTTAATCACCTTTTATTAAGTTACAATCTACCAGTCATCATCAGCAAAATCAGTGAACATCCTGCAACAAAAGTCTCTTTTAGAAATCAAATAATTCCATTAACATTCTACATTTTTGCTTAGCCAGCTATTAATATAGATATAATTCCTCGAATTTTCCATAAATTTTGTCCATTACGAATGAAGATCTTATTGAAAGAGGTTGGTATTTTAGTGAAGTAATAATAGCAAAATGCTGTTCTATGCAGACTATGTTCTAAAAAAATTAAATATCTTTTCATATATTCCTATAGTACATATTCTATAGGCGATATTTCTATAGACTAATTACATTAAAATACTTTTCTGAATCCCTCTGTTAGAAAAGTGATATAACCTTTTAAACATGCAAACCAAATAACATCTTGATAATTTATAAGTCCCCTATGGGCATACTCATTTGTAATACAATTATTGATCAATATATTCATAGGGTACTTATCATGTTTTGTAAAAAAATTGTTTTGTATATTATACTAGGTTACCTTATTCAAAAAATACATATGTAAAAAGATGATCTGCCTTTAAGTAGGCACCAGTTTAGAATAGTATATCGTAAACTGGCGCTAATAATATGGGTAGTAATAGATAGTAGACTTCTGCATTAGTATAAAATTCATTTACGAAAAATATCAACTGTCGATTAAAATTATTCTGATTAAAAACCAAGGCTTTAAAAAGTATTGCATACATTTTGCTAAATATTTTACTTTATTGTAATTTAAATATTTCCTACATAAGGTATACATCTAACATTCATCTTTGCTAATAATACTTGTATATGACCGATATATGAATATTATATATTATTCAACATTCAGTAATTTGCACATGAATAATCTAAATCAAAAAGTTACGTTAATTAAAGTTTTTCCAAATTGTAAGATATTAGGATTATACAAAATAATTTATAATGAATAAAAGTAAATTATACAAAGTAATTTACACAAAGAGCAATTATATCTAATTAAATTCACGTCAGTAGTAGTTTTATTAGTATCTGATTTGGAAAAAATCACATCAAAAAGTTATTTTAGTATATACAGCGATGGATATAAGTAAAGATTTGTATTTTGCCACTTTTTAAGTAACTCTTTTAGCGCCCAAGCTTATATAAATTATAGTGCAGACTGGATCATGGTGTCAATAGTGCTGGCCGATTTACATTTGTATCGCGTACATTGTTTGTCTGACAAAGACATGTGTTTTTGGCTGGACAAAGTATGGAAAGTTTCTCAGTTCATAGGTGCATGTACACAACAGGGGTGTGTTGTCTGCCGTTAGCAGGCATAACATAGCGTAAAGAAGGGAAAAACAAATATTTGTCCAAGGATATGTGAAATAAAGTTGTAGAATTAAATCACCAGGATATAAATCAGTCTGTAATAGCACAATCATTGAAAATTAGTGGAGGTGTAAAAAATATTAAATAAATTTCGTGTACAGGGCAACGTGACAACTCGTCCAAAAGCAGGTCGTCCAAGAAAAACTGACAGCTACATAGCCCGACCCATCACAAAAAAAAAAAACCGAATGTCCAGAATGCAGTTTGCTCAAACACACCTGACTTGGACATCGCAAAACTGGAATACACTACTTTGGAGCGATGAAAACAAGTTTAAACTGTTTGGTTCTGATGGCCGATTATATGTTCGCAGGCCAGTCAGAAAAAGCTATGACATCAAGTATTAGAAACCAACAGTGAAACATGGAGGTGGAAGTATTTTGGCCTGGCGCTCTTTTTCACGATCTAGGCCAGATCCATTAGTCAGGGTAACTGGGAGGAAAATGGATTGTTTTATGTACGATGACAAATTAGAGAACACGATGTTGCCATATGGAGAAGAACAAATGCCCCTTCGGCAGAGATTTCAGCAGGATAATGATCCGAAGCATTCATCCCGGTTTGTGAAAAACTGACCAAGTGACAACCACATTGACATTTTACAGCGGCCATCACAGTCACCACACGTCAATTCCATTGAACATCTTTGGGATTATTTGGATCGCCATATTCGTTAAAGAAATATCAGCAATGAGAATAATTTATGGACTGCATTACAGAGAGAATGACTCTCCATGGAACTCGTCCATGTTTGTGAAACTTTGGTGGAGTTGATGCCAAGATGTTGAGCAGTCCTGCAGTGAAATGCCACAAAATATTAATTTTTTCCAAATTAACGAGTTTTTTTTTCCATACTTTTGTCCAGCCAAAAATACATGTCTCTGTCAGACGAACAAGGTACGCGATATGAACGTAAACTGGCCGGCACAATTCACAGCATGAATCAGTCTGTGCACTATAATTTATAGACAAAGTGGCAAAATGAAAATCTTTTTATTTCATCACTTTTTTAGATTTTAACAAATTATAGTAATGTCTCAAATCGTCCTTTGGTTAATTCGGATATATACCAAATAACCATACACAGAAAAGACATTGCTGTTCCCACAACGAGCACACCATTTGCTACTCTAAGATGTAGAAATGGCCGGCTTATTAGTGTGGGGTAAATTAAATTACAAGAATTAAGCCTTTCAAAAATTCATTGTAATACTACCTACATGTTTAACAAACTAACACAAAATAATTTTAATACATTGTAAAAAATTGTTGAGTTATTGCTTCAATTTCACTTCATGGTTGAATATAATATTCAACAAGTTTTTTTCAATTAAAAATAAGATTATAAAATATAGTGTTGCTTTGTATTAATGTATTAACATGTATGCATAAGAAATTATTCTTGACATAATAAAATAATAACTCACCCAATTTATTTTAAAGGTTGCATTTTAAGGACGATTTAAACTTTTACTCCGAACTGTAACAAAACATAATTTGAAACAATTGCATTTGGTATGTAATTACTATCAATATACATAAGATATCAGCTAATACCAGTCAGTCATAGTTTATCAGACTGGGGCGGTAATAAAATTCATCATTTTACAATAAAATTTATCAATTTTCCATAAACATGATTATGGAAAATTGTTAACGTAATTATTGCTTTGACACCACCAATATATTTAACACTTCATCATTTAAAAATAAGAATACAATATATGGTATATTGCATTAATGTATTAACCTGTATGCATATAAACTATTCTTTACATATAATAAAATAACTCACCCAATATATTTTGAAGGTTGCATTTTAAGGAAGGTTTAAACTTTTACTCTGACCTGTAACAAAATTTAATTTTAAATAATTGTTGTATTTGGTATGTAATTACTATGAACATACATAAGTAAGATAACAGCTACTACCAGTCAGTCATAGTTTATCAGACTGGGGCGGTAATAAAATTCATCATTTTCCAATAAAATTTATCAACTTTCCATAAACATTATTATGGATAATTGTTAACGTAATTATTGCTTCGATGCCACCAATATATAAGTTTTTTCATTTAAAAATAGGAATACTAAATATGGTATATTGCTTTGCATTAATGTATTAACATGTATGCATATAAACTATTCTTTACATATAATAAAATAATAACTCACCTAATTTATTTTGAAGGTTTAAACTTTTACTCTGACCTGTAACAAAATTTAATTTGAAATAATTGTATTTGGCATGTAATTACTATGAACATACATAAGTAAGATATCAGTTACTACCAGTCAGTCATAGTTTTATCAGACTGGGGCGGTAATAAAATACATCATTTTTCAATAAAATTACATCAATTTTCCATATCCATGATTATAGAAAATTGTTAATATAATTATTGTTTCAACATCAGCAATATAATAGCCAACCAGTTTTTTTTTTCATTTACAAATAAGAATATAGTATAATGCTTTGCATTAATGTATTAATATGTACGCATAATAAACTATTCCTTATACATAATAAAATAGCTTACCCAATTTATTTTGAAGGTTGCATGTTCAGGAAAGTTTAAACTTTTACTGGGATCTGTAACAAAATATAATTTGAAACAATTGCATTTGATATATAATTATTATCAACATAAATAAGATATCAGTTAATACCAGTCAATCATAGTTAATCAGACTGGGGCGGTAATAAAATTCATCATTAACTCTTACAGCTTTTAACCTACGCCTTGTATGTGCCTTTTTGCATGTGAATGTACAATTAAAAAAGTAATGAGATAGTTTTGATATATACATCTGGATTATAGACAAATTGCAATCGCTTTGAAACCAAGATTATAATTAACTCATTTATAACTAGACCAATTCATTTTTGCCCATATTTCAGTGGATTGTATGAAGTCTCATATTCTTGTTAATGGTACACAATTGTCATATGCATCCTTGAAATACTTCTAATTTACAATCTATATCATAACTATGTTTCAGATCATGGATCAGGAACATTGTATCATTATACAATTATTTATTACAAGGTCACATGAATGAAATGAATACTTTTACCTATGAGAAATCCCAATAAGCCTGCAAATATGCATAAAAACTGCATGGTAGTTTTAAAATAACAAGATACTATTAGTAACTATCATACAGTTTCTAGAATGAATCAAGAAAAATTTATACTCCGTATAAAAAAATATTACAGTAATCAGGCAATAAGTTTTTTACATTAAAAGGGTAAATATTTGAAATTATAATTATAATCAAATGTAATACCTTATTCTCATAGCATTAAATAAATCCCTGATTCCAGTTGAAACGCTGTGACTTAACTGAAACAAAATATAAATATTGATAACAGACATTGATAAAATGAGCTAATTCATGTACTTCATAAATGTTTTATCAGAATCCTTTTGGCCATGAACACCGTAATTTATTACATAAACTACTTCTACTTTTCAGATACTCATCATAAAAATTATAAATAACGAAAGAGAGAATATCGGTCAAATGGACTTCTCAAAATTCACATCCAAACATTTTATTGAATTAAAATTAATGAGTAAAATGTAAATACAAACCTTATATATTTCTATCTTCCTTTACAATCAAAATCATCTTATAATTCTGCTAGAACACTTCACACCATCACTCTGAAATATAACAAAAATATTCAAAAACATTGTTAATGATATACTATGTTAAAATAATTTATTGAGCTGAATCGGAATCCTTTTGGCTATGAACACCGTAATTTATTACATAAACTACTTCTACTTTTCAGATACTCATCATAAAAATTATAAATAACGAAAGAGAGAATATCGGTCAAATGGACTTCTCAAAATTCACATCCAAACATTTTATTGAATTAAAATTAATGAGTAAAATTTAAATACAAACCTTATATATTTCTATCTTCCTTTACAATCAAAATCATCTTATAATTCTGCTAGAACACTTCACACCATCACTCTGAAATATAACAAAAATATTCAAAAACATTGTTAATGATATACTATGTTAAAATAATTTATTGAGCTGAATCGGAATCCTTTTGGCTATGAACACCGTAATTTATTACATAAACTACTTCTACTTTTCAGATACTCATCATAAAAATTATAAATAACGAAAGAGAGAATATCGGTCAAATGGACTTCTCAAAATTCACATCCAAACATTTTATTGAATTAAAATTAATGAGTAAAATTTAAATACAAACCTTATATATTTCTATCTTCCTTTACAATCAAAATCATCTTATAATTCTGCTAGAACACTTCACACCATCACTCTGAAATATAACAAAAATATTCAAAAACATTGTTAATGATATACTATGTTAAAATAATTTATTGAGCTGAATCAGAATCCTTTTGGCTATAAACACCGTAACTTATAATTTAAATTACTTCTACTTTTAGTTGATCATCACAAAAATTTAAATAGTAAGAAAAAAACAGTCGGCCATGTGTTACACATCAAGCTGTATATTAAATTGGTATGAGTTGCAGCATTTGCTAATACCACAAACAAAATGAATATGTTTTGTCTGGATGCATCTTTTATATTTGACATTAAAAGTATCTATATTAATCTTAAAAATTCATTTAAGGAACGTTAAATTTATGTACCTTCAATAAACTGATATTTGAAATTAAATCTCGTCAAAAAAAAAGTACATTATGAGAATAAAAGGAATTAACTTATTTTGATGCACAGAAAGAAATAATAGAATTTCTGACAGAATGACTCACTAGTAACACATTACTACACAAGGAAATCATGTAATGACTACAAATAATTTTTTACTAAAGCAGCTTGATACGCTATTATCACTATTTTTTGTATTACTACTAATAATTGCAAACTATTATGTTTACCTTAAAACTGATGGCTGAAGAGATGACCTTATAAGGGTATATAGCTACATATCCTCCTAGGGGAAAAAAATATATATATATATATATATATATATATATATATTTATAACCACAATAACATAATTAAAGGATACTTACCAAATTTCAGCAAATTATTGTACAATTGTACAATATAAAAAATAATTACTCCCCTAACATAAATTGTTAAAAAATTAAAAACCTAATAGATACAAAACAATTGTATTTATTTGACAAATTTGTAAACAAAACCTTATATTATAATCAATTATAACCATTACTATTAAAATAAATAAAAATAGATTTCACCTGATGTTCAGTAGCAAAACCATACATAAAAATTAATAAAAACGACCACTAATTCTTGTTATAGGATTTACTTGTTACTGTCAAATGGAATAAATATACAAGACGCTGTTTTGGTATCAACAAAAAATATAATATATAACAAATTAAAATTTACAGATTATTTTTTTTGAAGATTGATTAAACAATCTATGCATCGGAAATAATTTTAAATAATCTGTACATAACCTATTAATTTGATGTTTACATTTTATCCAGATATTGAGTGAGATCTGGTAGTCCTTCTTTAAGACCTTTCCTTTTACGTGTTTCCTGAGAAAATAATATTTATTTTATTATTTTGTTTTTATACACACAAGATTAAAAACTTACTTGCACAACAGCGTAAGGTCTGGTATTAGATTCAAGCGGATCACCAGGTAGTACCTGCCAATGATCAAACACACATTGTGGGAAAGCTTGTCCACCAGTGTTAGAACGAAGATCAGCAGTAAAACCAAAGGATTCGTTTACTGGCAAGTAAGCTTTTACAACAAACATAGGTGTACCAGCCACCTGCATTTCTTCAAATACGTGACCACGCCTTCTGTTCAATACACCATAAATACCACCAACGGCAACTTCAGGGCACTAAAATAATTTTTAATAATAGAATACACATCATTGGTGATGACCAACAAATATAATTGATGATTAATATTTCAGGATGTTACTATGGCTTCCTATTTAAATAAAAGAAAATAATTTCATGAAATAAATCTTTATTGCGCCTGTTAACATTTTTGTAGTACTACGATATATCCTGTTAAAACAAGGATATCTCTAATTGCACTATTTTCATTCTAAATTTAAGTGAATATCGACAAGCAACTTTTGCACCATTTTTGTTTTTTTTTTTTGCTGGTTGCTTATTGTTACATATTGTATACCAATCAACCATAGAGAAATTTTGGGTGTATGTTAACATTTGAGATAGAACCACTATTAGGCAAGCATTATTAGGTAAAACCAAACAAACAAAACATACTAAACAAAAGTTACAATAGGGCCAAGAGGATTTACAAAGATATATCAATAAAAGTGAGTAAAAAGAGATGTAAATTAAATACAGAAACTAAAGTCAAACAACAAAACCAAAAACGTTTGAATAAAACTAAAGAATAAAAATGAATAAAAACAAAAAATTTAAAAAAGATTAATTAAAAAAAAACTAATGTAGAGAACCTGTTTATATGAAAAAAATATTTTAACCCTAAATATTAGAGGGTTAGCACAAGATAGGAGAAACTGGAGGTTAGCGTCCAACCAGTCTTAGGACTGATGATCTAATGATGATGATGAAATATTAGAGGGCAAATATTTTATAGTGACATTCATAAATACACGAGTGATTAAAATAGAACATTACAAGATAAGATGTGACAACTTATCATGCATTAAATATTGAAAAAATGTGTTTTGCAAAACCCTTAAATTATTTTAAAACACGATACAATCTTATTTTACAGGTTCCAGGAGTCTTGTTTGAAATTACATATCTATATATTTCAGGCATAATTGTGATGCTTTTTACATAACCTTATATGTATTCTTTAGTCAATTCAAAGCTTTATTTATTTAGTTTCATGCCAAGAGTTGTTACTCATATCTTCATTGTTTATTAATTATTACAGGGAAATACAAGGCAGTGTTTTATATGAAGTTGATTCTTTGGGTGCCAATATCCGAAAAATGTTATTATCACTGCCATTTAGTCATCTCTTTACAAATTTTACTATAGATTAAATTGTTTGTCCCCCTATTCAGGCCAAAAACAATTATGTTTAAGACCGAAACTAAAAGACATATAATCTACCACCAAATGCGAATGCTACATATACATAGGATACATATATAACATTGTCTAATGATGGGTGTAGTAAAGCCATTACTATCTATCACAACATACATTCTATTGTTGTGTTATTTATAAATAATATTAACTGTAGAATTTGTATGATATTCCAGTAGTTTTTTTGTTGTTGGGATTTAATATGTTCAAACACTCTTATACTATTTTTGTTAGTTATGTATTAATTATAAAATTACTTACTTGAATTTCACACTGATATACAGGCTCCATGAGTCTAGGGCCAGCTGTGAGCAGGCACGCGTAGAGGCAACGACGAGTTGTTGGAATGATTTGACCACCACCACGATGGATAGCATCAGCATGGAGGGTGACATCAAGAATGTTAAATCGTACACCACGTAAATTCTCCTCAGAAAGCACTCCCTCTTTGGTAGCCCATTGGAAACCGGCAACCACTGAATCTTTGATTTCGTTAAGGTACTGCACACCCTTAGTACAATCTACCAAGATGTTTGGTCCGGTACCATCTGGACCAAAACACCAGATCTTACGAGCCTCAGTCACCTCATAATCGTATTTTTCTGAGAGGTAACGAGCACGAGATTTGAAATCGTCACGAGGATTGACCTTACCATCGTCAATATCTTCCGGTAAACCATCAGGCATCGGGAGAGCCCTCATGAACAATCTGTTGTGTTTGTTGGGCGATTTTGAAAGACATGTTTGATTAGATTCTTCACTAACCGTTTCACGATATGATACAACAGGGTCAGATTTCTTTATTGGGATGCAAGCATGGTCATCTTCTAAATCCTTCAGACAAATTTCCAAGTGCAATTCACCAGCGCCAGCAATAATATGTTCACCAGATTCTTCAATAATGCACTGTACCATAGGATCAGATTTGGCTAAACGCTTTAATCCTGTAAAAATATTTTGTGTCATACCGATATCAGCAAACAAGACTAAATTGTCAATAGTTAGTATAACAAAAAGTAAAATGTTCAAAATAAGAAAATTTAAAATTTTTGCTACTAAAGACTCGAGCTCAAATTTCTTGGGATGTTTTCCCCAAAAAGGTACCTATTTTCTTTCATGTGATATGATATCAAGTTTATTAATGTTCTTTTGTTTCTCACATTCTCATTCACTCTTAATACATAAATTATATTCTTCTATTACAGAAAATTAGATAACACAAATGTTAAAGAGAAATTAAAAACCTTATAATTTATCAAATTTGAAAGTCTCGAATAATATCATTCATGAATATTATCTCAGCAGAGTTTGAAATTGACATAAAGAGATCAACAAAGTTATATTTCAGTATTGATGGTTGGAACTTTGGTATTTTATGAAAGAGAGAACAGATGGAAGAAATAGAGAATAGATGGAATTTAATACAATTTTCACATAAGAGAATCAATATAAAACCAGTTTTGTTTTAATCATCTGAAATTGTTTGGCATAATTAAACTAAATCAAAATGAAATACAAATAAAGCAGAAAATATAAAATTTTTGGACTTGTAGTTTGTAATACTCCTAACATTTTTCTTATATGGCAATATCATATTTGGTGGAAACTATGTTGATTTACAAACTTCAAAACAGTATTATTCCTCAGACCACATAATTTATATCTTTATCAATCAAGAGTCTGTATGTGTATGTACTATTTGCACCGTAGCGTTTCACAACTGAACATTAAGAAAGAGGTTCTGTGACAGCGTTTAAATGCAAATAGAAAAATTCTTTTCTTCCATTGCACTGTCAACAGAGTCATCGTATGGTATCAGGGCTGAAAAGCCGCCAATAAACAAACTATACAGTGGCTCTAGCTGTGCTGGAAGGTATGAAAATAAAAGAAAACTTACCTTCTACAAGTTTGGGTAAATCGGCAGGATTCTTGGGTTCTACAGCAACACGGACTACAGGAGACACGCTGAATTTCATAACCTTCAAGTTGTGTGCGTCCTTGAATGTGGTGATAGTGCCAGTTTTGACTAAGAACTGGTCCACACCTACCAAACCACAAATATTACCGGATGGTACATCCTCAATAGCTTCTACATAACGGCCCATCATAAGTATTGTACGCTGGATAGCCTTTTCATACAAATCTTCCTTTTTACCAGGGGTATAATTTGGACCCATGATACGAGCCTTCATGCCAGTGGCTACTTTGCCAGAAAATACACGGCCAAAAGCATAGAATCGTCCCTTATCTGATGTGGGTACCATCTTAGACACATACATCATAAGAGGTGCATTGGGGTCACAGTTCTTAATGCCAAGGGCTGCCTCGTCATCATGAGGGCCTTCATACAACATTTCCATTCTGTATTTCTGGGCAGTTACGGGGGATGGAAGATGGATGGCAATCATTTGAAGTAAAGCCTCTCCGGCAGGCAGCCAGGTACGCATAACAACCTTCAGTAGTTGTTTACCATCTTTATCTTTATCTTCATGTTTCAAGGCAATACCAAGTTTGGGAAGAAGTGCCTCATATTCCTCTTTCCTAAAAAATGAATCTGTGGTGTAAACTATATTTGTCCTATTTATATTTCATTGGAGTTAAAAAGATAACAGAAAAATATTTTCTCAATATGTTTACAGCATACATTTCATTTACAATGAACTTCAATGCCATTAAAATTAGTAATTTTTTATTTACTAGCAAATAAATGTTTGTTAAAAATGGCGTTTTTTTTTTGAGTACTTAAAAACTGAAAATACAGAACATATAAACCCATTACAAAATCACATCTACAGTTACTTACTTATAATTCATGATGGAATCAAATATCTTGTAAATTGGGTCCAAGATGTACATGCAGAAGGAACGTCTATTTTCATTATCTTTCTGTTTGGACCACTTCTTAGTTTTTGGGTTAAAGAAACTCTCTCCCCACAATCTGTTCATTAGCTTCACTACATCAATTTTGAACTTCTCTGCATACATTTCAGCAAATTGCTTGAGAGTGAAAGCCCATCCATGAAGACCAGAACCAAAACCTACAGACCCTTTACTAGGATCAACCTGAGAACCAATACAGAATAATAGAACAATAGAAATACCAAGAGTATTCACAAAAATCATCATAAAATCAAATGTCTCATCGTAGGGAAACTATTATGAATATTGTTAACTCATAATAGGGCAAAAGATGATGTTCTTCTTTGAGTCAACTGGATTACTTAGCAACAGAATAAACTAAATAACCTTATATGTGACTCAAATGTTTTCTATTAGTAATAACATATACTTACACGAACTTCACCCATTGGTCCACCATCATCGTTGTAAGTAGCAATAATTACATTAACGTTTTCAACAATACGTTGGAAAGTTTGGAAAAGTTCTTCAGCATCCAACTGCAATTCAAGAAGTGCTCGATCCATCTTGTTCATGAACAAAATTGGTTTAATACGTTCAGCAATAGCCTGACGTAGAACAGTTTCCGTTTGCACACATACACCTTAAAAGAGCAAATATAACTTTTTACAAGATCCCGCAATAAAGTTTAAATTCAAAAAAAAAAAAAACACTGGGAACAACTTTGAAACACAAACCATTTATGTCAAGAAACATTTTGAGATTATGAAACATTAGTTTATTTCATTTAAAGTACCATTATTGATATTTTATGTTCTACAAGAACAAAAGCCCTATTAACCCAAACCTATGATACTCAAAATCTCCAGCAATCCAAACAAGCAACTTATTAAAAGAATCCAAAAAAATAAAACATTTGCTTATCTGACCTTTTCTAGAAATGCTAATTATTTGTTAGGATGCGATAAATTAAACGGATTTTAATTTTCCAATAAATAAGAGACAAGGCTTCAAGCTTATGATCATGCACTTTGAAACAAACAGAAATCAAAAATTTGTTTACAAGATTTTATGTAGAACATAAGTATGTTGCAAAAATTATATCATTTTTAATTACCGAACTTACAGAAGAGTGGTCAGCAATAAGTTGGCAATTTGATAGTTCATTATAAAAACTTATAATTTTAATATACGAGGGTAGTCCCTAGAAGTACCCGACCTGACGTATAGATAGTGGTTGTTGTTTGAAATGAATGACTATGGTAGAAAGTACCAATCTTATAAACCTTTGTTTAGTATTTGTTTGGCAGTCATCAATAGTAAATGCTGTCAATGAATTTGTAAACATGGAAAAAATCGGTCATCATTATGTGATACAATACTTTCATTTGAAAGGCTTCAGTCCAACTGATATCAAAGTGGAGCTAGATTCTCCTTTAGGAGCTAGCTCTAGAGCTTGTTCCATCATTTACAATAGTAAAATATTGGGTGGTACAAGCTATCAAGACGGACATTGCAGTGGTCGACCAAGGAAATGGTGAGGAAAATCCACAAAATGGTATTGCATGACCACCGACTGAAGGTACGCGAGCTAGCAAACATAGTAGGCATTGTAAAAAGTGCTGTACATCGCATATTGACTGAAAATTTGAACATGAAAAAGAAGTCTGCAAGATCGGTGTCGCAATTACTCACAATGGAAGAAAACAGCATCGTGAGGATTTTTGAATCAAGTATTTGGTGAAGCTACACAGGAATAAAGCCAAGTTCTTGCTTCGATTCATAACCATGGATGAAACATGGGCCATTACTTCATACCTGAGACAAAGGAACAGTCAAAACAATGGACTGAAAGAGGATAATTGGCTTCAAAGAAGACGAAAAACGGCTGCATTTCGCAAAAGGAAAGTCTTTTTCATAGAGATAAGGCACCAGTTCACACATCCTTTATCGTGATGGCCAAAATCAATGAGTTAAAGTTCAAATTACTTCCCCATGCACCTTATTCCCAGATTTAGCCTCCTCGGACTCTTTTCTATTTTCAAAGTTGAAGAAATGAAGAGGGTGAAGTTTGCAGTTGATGGCTATTTTGAGAAGCTCGATGATTCTCACTATAATAGGGTATTGAAGCTATGGTCGGGAAAAGTGTATCGAGCTAAAAAGAGACTATGTAGAGAAATAAAGATGTTTTTTCTCAAATTTATTGTGTTGTCTTTTTTAGGTCGAATACTTCTAGGAATACCCTCATATTGACAAAATACGCCCTTGACTGTACTATATAGCATCATATAACAAGAGGGGATACTCATTTGTATTTTACAAAATTTTAAATCAAACATTTAAAATTATAGCTAAATTGTCTGGTAATTATCTAGAAGTGATAGGAGTCTTGAAAATTCTTACCAAAATTTTCCAACCCCCTATTTTCGAGGGTGCTGAACACGAATCTGGTTTCAATTTCACCCGCTCCTACAGTTATCGAGAAAATGGATTTTCCACTTTTCCACACGAGAACCACTTTTTCTTATCAAATAACTTTCACTTCGCACTATGTAGATAGCTAATATTAATACGAATAGATGCTACAACACTTCCTTTATACATATATATTAAAACATCATAAAACCTATTATTCATTACGATGTTCTTAGATTCCTTCACATGTTTATAATCGACAGGCAATTGACGTCCATTGTAATAGTGCGCCCTCCATATGAAACCACATGTATTAGTCAGTATATAGGGAGCTCCAAAAGTGAATTATGTATATTAACAACTAAATACACTCTTATTTTGAAGGAACCTAACCTAGCCTAACTGTTTACTTATTATGGTTAGGTTAGGTTCCTTCAAAATAACAGCGTATTTAGTTCAGTTAATATTCATAGTTAATCATCAGTACATGTGGTTTTATATAGAGGGCGCACGATTAAAAATATTACAATGGATGACAATTGTATCAGAATTGTAAACATTTGAAGGAAATTAAGAAAATCGTAATGAATAATAGGTTATATGATGGTTTAATATATGGTATGTATAAAGCAAGTGTTGTAGCCATCTACTTGTATTAATATAAGCTATCTACATAGTGTGAAGCGAAAATTATTTGATAAGGAATGTCGCATGTATTGCGGAAAAGTGGAAAATCCATTTTCTCGAATACTGTGGTCGAGCGGATGAAATTGAAACCAGATTTGTGTTCAGTACCCTCGAAAATAAGGGGGTAGGAAAAATTTGGTAAGCATTTTCAAGACTTTATCACTTCTGTATAATTACCAAATTGTCTTCAAAGTAGACCAAAACTATAAGTGTAAGACAATTCTGCAAAATTTATTAGTTTATCCATTTTGTTTTAAATATTTTGGATATTCAACAATACATTTAGTAAATTATTTTTTATCTTAATTGATAAACATTTTTAGGCGGCACTTGTACAGGCAATCAGCAAAATGATAAATTAATAAACTAGTGAAAATATCACATTATCATTTCTATGTTTTGTATATGTACATGTGATTATTACATGTTGTGAAATGTTATTTTATAGTGTACTTGATCAATAAATGGAAAAAAATCAATACATACAATATTCATAATTATAAACATGAGGCCCTAAACTTTTACCAGTAAATGGTAAACGGTAAAGTAGTAAAATGATAACTGCTAAATGTGTTTCTACTTTGTGCACTTAAGAATTTAATATAACAGCTAAAATGCATTTGATGCTCATTAGGAAATTTTAAAAATATTCTTGGTTTCAACTTACCAGAGACACAGTCTACGACTACAAGAGCACCATCAGTTACACGAAGGGCAGCCGTTACTTCAGATGAGAAATCAACGTGTCCAGGGGAATCAATTAAATTAATTAAGAAACCTTTTTCATCTTTTTCTCGTTGGTCAGGGCTGTTGATAAAGCACATGTCTTTCTCTTCTAATTCAAAGAACATAGAAATAGCACTAAAAACAATGTTAAGTAATTTTTTTTTACTACACATTAAAAAAAAATCTTACGTTGACTTAATGGTAATACAACGTTCTTGTTCATCTTTCCTAGTATCTGTAAAACGTGTTTCTCCTGCTTTTGCTCCAGCAATAATGCCAGCTTTAGAAACAAGGGAATCAGTTAAAGTAGACTTTCCATGATCTACATGAGCAATAACGGACATATTTCTGATGTTTCGTTTTTTATCCATCATGGTACGGATTTCGTCTACCGTGAAGTTCACCTAAAATTAAAACAAACTTCTGTAATAGTGAATAAAACCATAACGTATGATACGGATAAGTATAACAATAAATGTGGACGTGATGAACGATACCATATTTCTTCTCTTTTTATTATATTCTTTTATCCAAAATAACCGACAATGTCCGATTTGTCAAAATAATTTACAATAAAAGGTTATTATTTGCTTTTTCGACTTAGCCTTTAACAAAGTAATAATAAACATAAGCCATATAGGACTTCATAGTGTTGTGCAATATACAGAAATTGGAGAAGTTATAATTAAAAAGCTGAAAATTCCGTGAACTCAAAAATATCATATTCCAAATATCAAAAAGACGTATTAGAATATTTTTATAACAGAATAGAATAAAATATAAACTTACCATCTTGGATGTTTAAAGATTCTCCTTAGCACAATCAAACAAACGATACGCCAACAACGGCGCACTCCCGTGAAAGAAAGAGAGAACCGGCGAAAAAGGTACTCTCAACTCTGCCACGCAGAGGGAGATTGTCAGGCAATACTACCAACTATATAGAAAATTGATTTCTTCAGTGGGTGTAAATATAATAAAGAAAATGTTGCCAACTTCATCTGTTATACAGTGACGTGCCACATAGGATTAAATGAATACCAAATAATAAATAATAATTGAGATAATATAACTATTATGGCGTCATAATATTACTTTGACGTAATCATTGTTATTAATTAATACATATGTTAATATTTCACATATGCATATTTTGTGCTGCTTCTTGTTATATTGTGGTATTCAACAACATGGATTTTCTAGTCTCTCAGATGCATCTAGCGTCACTTTACACTTCCTTGTTGTAGGCCAGTTTGACAAATCCCAGAATACAAAGAGATATCAAACCAAACCATAGAGACTTTCAGTATATAAATAATGACATTTTTATTGATATATGTAAGTGTGATATCTCAACGGTACGATGTAAATTCGATACGGTACGAAATATTCCCAAGTTTCGACGATATAATGGTATGACCATAAAACTTAATCAACGTATGTATAAGTTCATATAAAAGAAAAAGCAATGCGTGTCATCATGTGACGTACTTCATTATCACTACACGTAAAATTTTATTCGTATTTAATCAACAGAAATTTAAATTTGGCGCCAATTTTGAGATTGGCACCAATTGACGTATGTCTTGCGTGGTGCGAAAGCTATTGGTTATTCGATTTCTAACGTGTCCTAACCACAAGTTAATAAGAAAACTGTTATCTTGAGAATAAAAGTACCTGGTATTAGCCAGCGCAAGCACCATAAATATTAGGACTGTTGCATACGTTGAGCTAATGATTACACAATGCCAACAAAAAATTAAACTGTCGTTGTAACCCTAACCTTAGTCTTACGACATTTCCTTGAGTTCTAAGTATTTTCGGCACTTACGGTACATGACAACAGTAGTCGTCTCTGACACTTCAAGTACATTATGACGTGCATTGCTTTTTGTTTTATATGAACCATATGAACTATACTAATGTATTTGTCAAGAAGACTAGAGTTTAAGGAGACATAGCTCCTCGAAAAATCAGTGGTGGGGGTAGCACGAAAAACGTCGGCAATATGGCAGGCTCGCGTAGAAGTGCGCGGGATCTGCGCATGCCGTTTATCCTCGTCTATCGCGGTTTCTCTCTCACACTATCAAAATGTCGGGTTCCATAGAGCAACGATCAGGGCTTTTGCAGGAATAATTCTCAACGCAGCAGTATCTCGACGCTTTTGACATATTCAACAGAAAAACTGGAAACGCTCAAAACACAGCAAACAAAAATAACCTCAAATAACCTTGCTCGATTCTACGCAATGACCGCCATGATGAAGCACACCATGTGATCACAGTGCGAACGCTTTTCGTGCTACCCCCACTACTCGAATTATGTCTCCTGTTCTCTAGTCTTCTTGGTATTTGTGTTTGGGACGCTTATCCGGCCTATCCTATTGGTCGAGTGTTTTGGCGCCAATTCTCTACTGAATATTTTAATAAGTTATTTAACATTGATTAAATTTTTGCTCTTTCCATGTCATTTTTATAAATTTTGAATACGAAACTTTATGTAAGCTATAAAGTTTCTACATACGAAAATTAAAAGTTTCTCGTATATCACAAACTGCATGAATCGTCAACAAATTATAATAACCATAAAGAGGATTTAAATATTTAACTATGGAAATTGAATAACTATAAACATAAAACATAACAGAATTTGCTTAAAATATTGTAGTTATAAAATCTACTTAATAAGTCGGCAAAAAAGAATCATAGTCAGGTCGGCCACCAATGATCAGAAATGAACAATATAAGCAAGTTACATCATACTATTCCTATACTTTGGTTGCAACTTTACTTAAGATCAACTTTTATTAGTTAATTTTCAATGAATAGTTTTTGTGCGTTGTTCAATAGGTATATTTAACAGATCAAATGTAAATAAAACATAAATCAAATGTCATAACTACTCTTATATTATTTAAAACGCATTAAACGGCATGCAATTTCATAGATTATTTTCACCATGTTGTGGAAGCACTAGTGCTACCATCTGTCGATAACTCTCAATTTCAAATGGTTAAGTAAAACCACCATTACTGAAGTCAAAATATTTATTTTTTATTTGGATTACAAGTACATATTTCATTATATTAGGAATATTATAGTGATTACTTAAAAGTCTTAGGATGAAACACTTAAACACTTTTTATTTATCTTATTCCAAAGCAAAATAGATACTCAAAATACATTTATGTGTATATAGTGGATTTAGGTTTAATGTTTGATACCACATACATACTAGTTTTTCTTCTTCAAACCAAGTGATAAACCACTACATGCCTTTTCATGTATTTCTATCCGGTCTGGAAAAAATGTTCTCCCGCATCTTTTACATTGAACTAATTCTGCCAAATGATTTTCCCAAATTCTATTAAAGGTTCCAATGAAGTCTACGCCTCCACTTGCTAATTAAAAACATTATATTAGTATCAAAATATACTTTATATTTGTAAAATATATGAACATAGAAAATATTGGAATATTATAATATCAGAAATAACCTTTAAGAAATGAAATATTTAATTTATAAATAAAAATTGTTCACGTGGAGGAACTTAAACCACTTGGATTCTATTTTACGTAGGTATTTTGGGTTTATATTTTATTTATCTTTTCTTATAATGATTGTAGTATTTATACATGTTAAATCACTTGTGTTGAATTTAACTTTTTAAAAAACAATTTTATTTGATTTGAGACCGAACAAGAAATATATGGTTGTGAGTATAATAAATACTGTACTAAAATTATACTACCCATGCAACGGCTCTGCTGCGATTTTATAAGTTTTATTATGCTGACTGAATTAAAAGTAATATCAAACATAAGTTGCAAAATATTAATTTAAAGAAATAACGTTATAAAGTTTCAGCAAGTCATCATAACGTGAGTTGGTTACAATTTTAGTTTTACGATAAGACACATGGCAGGATCAAATTATATCTAGACTTCAGATAACATACTGAAAGTTTTGTGTTACCTGATAATAAAAGTTATACAAGTGCAAAAGCTACTTTAAATAATAAATGCAATACCCACAATACATTTTATATAACATAGATATGTATATGTATTTATATATAGTGTATATTTACATAAAATATTTACGCATTCATATAAAACGGTGTTTGTCGAGATTTTAGTACATAATTTTTGTGTAGCTCAGTTTGATTTTTTAGTCTGTTACTAATCTGTCGACAGGGCGTGGTTTTACAATGCATTGAATTAAAAGACGTAAAAAGTCGTCATGATCGATGCGCCTTACAACAATCGCGTTATTTTCTTCGGATTCTAAATACCATGTTCATATAAAAGTCTGTTTCATCTCTATTTGCCAAATAAAAAATCTCAAAGGATACCGACAAAAGAACCGGTAACCGACTCAATGGGAGACCGGGGAGGGGGAGTTCTACCGCAGTGATATAGGATGGCGCCACTTGTACTTTATTTCCATGCAATAGATTTTTGTTACGAGAACAATATCCTTCATTTCTCATGATGAAATATTTTAAGGATGTTACAAGGCAGGAACTGACATATTTTTTATGGCATAATATTTGTTTATAAACGAGATAATATCATTTATAGTTTAAACAACAAAGTCGTATAAAAGATCACAGACACATTGTATCAAAATTCCTTTATTTCATCTCCTACTATAAACCTTTATCTTCAACCCCTGAAAAGTAGAACTCGATAGGAAACGTATTTTAGGAAATCTACTGTTTGAGAAAATAGCTTGCATTCCCGCTCAAATTTGTTGACATTACATAGCCGTTTTACACACTCTGCCGTTGTCTTAGATTAGCAATTAGTTCAGCTTCTCTATCACAGATGGCCGAACCAAGAAGATCGTATATTTAGTCTGCGCAAAAGCTATCGTATTGTCGTAGTATTACAGAATGTATTTTATAAATTGGTATTATAATGCATTATGATTCATATCAGTATGCGTTATATTACTTTTATAACGCATAATTTATATGTTATGGCCTATGGCAGATATGAACTAGCAATTAACTTATGTTTGCTTAGTCAAATACAATTTTAACGATAACAAAAAATACACTATTTTAAAATTCTGATTCAAATTTAGCAATAGTGATTACGCATTTAGTTTGGCAGAATTGGCAACGGGGGTTTTATTTCATTTTTATTTCAAAGGACAGCATTGAATGTGGTGGTTTGGTTTATCATTCACATCTGACAACCGGCGACTCTCGTACCAGTTTCGTAGGTTCACGTCGCGTCGTATAAGTTCACAATAATATATTAGGCATCGGAGTTGGGACACCATGCGGTATAATAATTTTATCTTGCGCCTTTAGAACGACACGGCGCGGGCGGCCCTCTTCAGACGATAGCATATATGCGCCACGTGTAGTTAGGTAATTCTCGCTGGACAAAACCCCGCCGCACATGCCCACACTTGCACTCGTTCACGACACTGCGCCAATGTCGCTTTGACATTGGTGAGCACGTGTGTGTCCGCAATTGCTTTCCCGAGTCGTACATCAGTCAGTGTCTCTACCATTCGTAATATACCAGACGAAAACGAAGCAAGATGGACGCGATTGATATAAGTTCAGAATCCGACAGTGATAACGAGTTTTTAAATAGATTATTGTTAATAAGGAAATCATCCGAAAAAAAAATATGGAAGAGCTCTTACCTGTCCAAAAGGAAAACACATGGAGAATTCAAATTAACTTCTGAGTTTTCAGACGAAAAATTTAAAAATTATTTTAGAATGACTATGAACGATTTTAAGGAAGTACATGCGATGATTGCTACAGATTTAGAAGATCAAGGATATGGTGGTCATGAACGAATTAGTACTGAAGAAAAATTGGCCGTTTTCTTAAGGTAAGTTTATTATGTAGGTAAATAATTACAAAATTAAGTGGAACTATTCAAAGCACAATAATAATTTATAAATTTAATTTAAAAAGTTTGAAACATATTTCCAGAACTGTCAAGTTCATTACCCTGAGTGAGTATAATATTTGGTGTCCCACCTTCCTGTGGTTGTAGTTGTATAGGAGTAGACGTATAATATGTTCCTGCATCACTATGTGGCTGTTGTTCTGCAGGAGAAGGCGTATATGATGAATAATATGATCTTACATCACTATTCTGTGAATAGGAAGAATGTGGACGAGGCGAATATTCCACCAAGTTTTTAGATTCTTCTTGGGACACCAATGAAAATATGTTTGTTTTAATATTGTGTTGAGACAGTGGCGGAAATCTTTTTGTAGTCTCGTACATACTAATAAAAAAATGAAAAAGTGGATCATTTTTAACATTGCTTATGGTGAAATCATTATTGGTGTTAGCAATTAAGCGCTCCCGTTCTTGCTGTCTTTTAGCTGCTCTACGATCATGGTCCTCAATCGATTTAGTTAGTAAGTTATTTAAAGTGTTCTTTTTTCGTCGTCTTTTATTTCCTTGACCAGCTGCTGTACCAGTAGATTGTGATTCAGGGGTTTCATTAGTTTCTTCAATTCCTGATTCAAGAATATCCGTATCATTAACATTTTTTTGAATGTCATTTTCTATAGTATTTGAATTACTATGAGATGATTCGTCATTTAGTATGTCTTCATTAACATTGGTGTTACTTGGCCTATTTGCCATATGCGGGATTAAAAACTAGTTAGAATAAGTACTTGTAAAGTTGATTTCTGCCTTGTAGATCTACATAAACTGATATTATTCAGAAATTATCCAAATACTGGTCGTAGTTTCTAGAACCTAAATATAGGAAAAAAATTGCGTAAAAAAGATTCAGTTACTTGTCAGCGGCCCGCTGCTTCATAAAATAAGGTTTTTTAATCTTTGTTTTGTTTAAATCGGTTTAAATGAAGGACGAATGTTTTAGAGAAAAATATTTAAGATACAGTTACAAAAATAATTTTTTCGCTAATAAATCCATTGCACCTATAAAATTTCAAAGTAGTTTTTTGATAATCTTCATAAAACATACGAACTTGTGTGGTATTATATTCTACCTACCTTTTATGTGATAATATATGAAAAATGATATAAGTTGAGGTACTTTGTTTTGAGATTGATCACCCACAATATTACAAGTTTCCTCCCTACATTTGATGTGGTCTCCAAATACATGATTAATTCCATTTTGTAAATCCTGTTTTAATAACTCAATATTATGTTGCTCTCTTTTTGAGTGTTCATAAATAGAACATTTCGCCCTTTTGACAAGTCTTTCAATGTGGGAAGCTGTTAATAATTTTCTGCCTTCTAATTGTATACTAGTATCTTTCTTTCAGGTATAAAGGCATCTTTCAGGTATAAAGAGCACCTCTACTCTACTGCATTGCATTAAAAAAATGTAATAAAAATTATATAAAAGAAATATCCCAATTTTTGTTTTTAAAATAAAGAAAATTATTGCTTACATCTCCTAAATAACTTTCATACTCCTGAAATTGCTTTGGAGGCATGTTCGGTATATCCATGCAACTAAGCAATTCAGACGTATGTATGACTATAAGTACTACCAGTAGCCAGTGTTCCCCAGACATTTCCTAAGTTTATGTTAGATACATTTTTAATTGGATTTTTAGTCTCAAAACTATATGCATTATTACATATATTACAACTTAGCACAATAGTTGAAACTAAACCGGAACATTTTCTAATTTCATTTTCTATGCATAATTTGCCCAAGGTACAGGATTTACTATACTTTCTCTCGATTAACAAAATTTGGTCTATCACATAACCCAATTCTACAATTCTGTTTCCCTCAATAATAGATTGAGAATTAATAGGTTCCTTGGCATAGTCTAACTCATAATTTTCAATACTACAAGTAAAAAAAAAATGTAAAAATAAAATATAAGAATTTAAACAATACATTATTAAGCAATACCTTTCACATTCATCTGATGGAATTACTCCATATTCAATTGTTCTATCAACTATTGGTTTAGAAGGTCCAGGTCCAGTATAAACTTTTTTACACCAAAAGAGGTTTCTATAATGAAAAATCTTTTGGATCATTTCCTATGTATTCTAATTATAAAATTCAACCAATACTTTGAGGATTGAAAAAATTAAATTTAATGAATTTCATGCGAGAGTTCACGTTGTAACTAACGATTTTAAAATTACCTCTGTATACTATATTGAGCATCTTCGTGTGTTGATACTGGTGATTGATTAGTTTGTCCGTACATGCTATAACACAAAATGATTATGTCCTTTAATATAATTTTAATTAAAATTCGCTATAATTAATACAAAAATATTAACTTGATATATAAAATAGATTAATTAACTATATTTTTGGCATCGTGAGAGAAGTTAGATAATTTTTATTATATTATTAAAGTCTATTCTCTATTATATTATTATGGTCTAATAAAATTATTAACTTACCATGGGACATTTTCTGAAAACATATTCGCCCTATGCGTTTCCTCATCTGCATCCATTCTCTTAGATTCAACAGCAGTATTATCTCTACAATGTTAAATATTGATAAAGTTCTTGAAATGATTTTAACAAACTGTAAAAATAATGGTTTTCTCATTTTTAAATATAGTTATTTACAAATTTTATTTTTTTTTCATATTGCTACAAACAAGAGATTCTAAAAGTAGTTTTTTTATCGTTGGTCTACATAGCATTGTTGAAAATATTCTTAAACTTATGTATCTTCATAGCAGATATATGTAACTTCAATATAAAAAAGATAATATTTTTGTGTATGTGTACTCGTATAAACTGTGAATATTGTTACAAGTACACGAGTACGCCTAATAATAATATCGAACGGTGTAATAAATACGCAATTAATACGGAACATTTTGTCTAAACTCCTTTCAGCTAAATGTTCGCAATAATTCAATAAACGTTCAATCAAAATACTGTCCTTTCAATCATAAATGAACATTACAATAGATGAGCACACCCGCCATCGGGAACTTACTTTACTTACATTATTTCACTTTTCAAATACAAATCCTTCAAATTATGTATTACTGCATCAATTTTTTACCATTCCTCATTATTTAATTTAAAAATAAATAAAGCCAATAAAATAATCTCGTACATATTATGTAAAGTGCTCCTCTATTTGAAAAACTACTGTAGAAATGTAAACACGTATTTTCCATTCATAAATAAGTACTCAGATGCTTATAATTTACGAACAAAATATTATTTTCCGATACAATGCCTTATAAGCAGCATAAAAACAGTTTAGAGTTAACTTCAAAAATGTAGAAATTCTCTAAAATTTGAGTAATACCGAAACGTGCTATAATCAATAATTTAAAAAATCTAATCAAAGCACACTAAATTATAATAGTTACAACCTATACATGTATATACATGTTATATAAAATATATTGTATTGCATTCATTACTCAAAGTAGTTCTCACACTTCTATAACTTTATTATCAGGTAACATAAAACCTTCAGTATGTTATCTGAAAGCCAGACGTAACTTAATACTGCTACGTGTCTTATCATATAACTATATACATTGTAACCAACGTTTATGATGATTTGCTGAAACCTTATAATGTTCTTTCTTTAAATTAATCTTTTGCCAATTATATTTTAACTTTACTTTCAACAATGTCAGCATAACGAAACTTATAAAGTCGCAGCAAACCCGTTGCATGAGCAGTATAATTTTAATATAGCTTTAGTATAATTTTAGTATTGATATTATTGTTATACTCACACATCTAAATTCTTGTTCGTCCGTTAAATAAAATAAATTGTTTTTAAAAAGTTTAAATCCAAACTAGTGATTTAACAAATTTGGCGCAGTCGTTGTAGGATTTCACGCGTTATTAGAACACGGATTTGCCTCACTAGTAACGTGGAATTCCAATTCCGAAGTGAAATCAAGAACAAGCTCAAGAAGAAAAGAAACACGAAACAAGAATACTTCAAAGAAGCAACTTCGAAACACGAAGACTTCAACAAAAGAAACAAGAAACAAATCTACAAAGAAACAAAGAAAACAACAGGGGAAATCGCAGATAGAACACGGACCTGTCCTCACTGTTTGTGATTCTCCTCTGCAAGCCATCCTTCCCGAAGACACCCCGCTTCCAGAACACGGAATTGCCTCACTGGTTGTGGACTCTGGCCGGAAGACGAATGGACAAAATTTGGTAAGTCAAAGAATTGACACGTTACCTTTGAAACATTTATTTATAATTTTAAGAAATATTATACAGGATATAGACCAAAAACTATTATCCTTCCCATCTGCAAATTTGTTTTTATTTAATTGTATTTAATTAAATAACTTTACAATATCTAATTTAAACATAATAATTAATTAACTTATAAAAATGGCAAACGAAGCTATCTTAGAACCTTACAAACTGTCGGAAATTTTCTCAATTGTTCCGGAGTATGACGGAAATCAAATTTTCCTGCAAACATTCTTAAATGCTATTAAATGCGCTTTCGACATGGCGGTCGATAATCAAAAAATACTTTTAACTTTCCATGTTAAAAATAAATTACGTGGAAAAGCCGCTGAACTAATAAATTCTAGGAACCCGTCAACTTGGGAAGAAATCAAATATCTATTAGAGACTCACTTTGGAGACTCCAGGGACCTTACGTCTCTAATTCAGGACTTGCAAAGAATTAGTCAACAATCAAACGAATCCGCTTTAAATTTTGTATCCCGCTTGCAAACGCATAATGCGAAAATGCATGCAGCGATTCAGAAACAGCATTTAACCTCTGATCAAAAAACCGCACAATCAAATTTAATCGAGACAATGACTCTTAACACTTTATTGACAGGGCTGGATCCAAAATTAGGATCTATAATAAGAGCAAGTAATCCTATGAATATGCTTCAAGCAATATCCAGGATTAAACCGAGAACTTCAATTGTCATACTTTGAATCTCAGAAATTTCAAAAAGCGAACAAACCATTACCACCTAATTCACTAAATGCTAAGAAGATATGTACATATTGTAAACGTAATGGACACACAATAAATGAGTGCCGAACGAAACAACAAAATTCTTCAGCACCTTTCCAAAATTTTTCTAGGCCTAATTTTCAACAAAATTTTAATCAGGCCCAATCATCCAACTTAAATCAAAATTATCAGCGACCTCAATTTAATCCAAATGGAAATAATAGACCGACGAATTCAAATTTCCAACAAAATAATTACCAGCAAAATAGTTTTCAACAAAACAGGCCTTCAGCTATTAAACCGAATCCCAACTATATAAACCAATCAAGACCACCAATAATTCGGCCAAATCCGAATTATAATCAACAAAGAGCTCATCATATGAATGCTCAAATGAACCAAAATTTTGATGATACGGCTCATCAATACGATTCACAATACACTGATGATACTGCTCACCAGTATAACTCACATTCACAATATACTGATGATACCGCTCATCAATATAATTACAATTGCGATCAAAATTACGAACAATATCAAGATTCATATTCAGACGAACCAACATATCAACAAAATTATTATTTTTCAACAGACCAATTTAATTATTCTGATACTGATCAGGATTTTCGGCAAACTACTCAAGCTCAAGATCATCCACCGGATCAACAGCTATGCGAAATAACGGAATTAGAAAACCAAATTCAAATAATGAATTTAAACACCAACCAACAGCAAGACAAACAAATATTCCTATAAATAGAGGAATATCAAGTGCCCTTTTAACAGTAAATCCCAAAAACTTATATTACATTGAAGATGCTACAAAAAAATTTAAAATATTAATAGATACAGGTGCCGGACTATCCATATTTAAGCCAAAAACTTGTGAAAAATATTCTAAACGTTTTCCCGAAAACGTTATAATACAGGGAATTACCGATCAAAAAATTCTAATTAATGAATCTACACTCGTTCCGTTTACTCTCAACGATCCTCACAAAGTTTACATTCATAATATTGATATTGAATTCGACGGATTACTAGGATCCGATTTTCTAGAACATTACAACTGCATTATTGACATAAAAAATAAACAATTAATTACCAATTTCAAAACTGTACCTTTATTCAAAGCCACAGAAAATTCCACTAATGTACAAAATAATAAAAAACAAAATGTCCAAAATAATCAATTTCTCAACAAAATTTCTATTGACCCTCGTACAGAACAAATTTCAAAATTTCGATGTAATCTTGTAAATACAGAAGCCATATTAACAGCTATGGAAATAGATAAAGTACGACTTCCTAATGCACTAGTCAAAATTAACAATAAAGGAGAATTTCTTGCCTCCGTATTAAACGCAAACGCAGTCCCAAAAATAATAGATTTTTCCGAAATTAAACTAGAACCAATTCAAAATTTTTCATTAAATAATTTAAACGAATATAATTCTGAAATTTATATAGATATACGCGAAGAAATAAAACAGCAACTTCGTCTTGATCACTTAAATGAGGAAGAAAGAGAAATAATTACTCAACTTTGCCTAGACTTTTCAGATATCTTCTATCTCGAAGGAGATATTCTAACATTTACTAATGAGATCAAACACACAATAGACACCAACAATGCTAAACCTACTTTTACAAAGTCGTATCGCTACCCTCAAATTCACAAAGAGGAAGTGAAAAAACAAGTATCGAAAATGCTAGAACAAGGTATTATCAAACATTCAAATTCCCCTTGGTCTTCACCGATTTGGGTTGTCCCCAAAAAGCTTGATGCGTCAGGTAAACAAAAATGGCGTGTCGTAGTTGACTACAGAAAACTCAATGAGTTAACTGTAGGAGATAAATACCCTTTACCAAACATTTCTGATCTTTTAGACCAACTTGGCAAATGTCAATATTTCACCACCCTCGATTTGGCCTCCGGTTTCCACCAAATTGAGATCGAACCCAGTGACATTCCAAAAACCGCTTTCACAGTCGAAAACGGTCATTTTGAATTTAATAGGCTTCCATTCGGTTTGAAAAATGCCCCATCAACCTTCCAAAGGGTAATGGATAACATTTTAATAGGAATCCAAAACGAGAGATGCCTCGTATACATGGACGACATAATCGTCTATTCCCCAACAATCCAGGACCATGTTTCACGGCTTACCGAAGTCTTCAAACGTCTTCAAAAAGCTAATTTAAAAATTCAACCGGACAAGTGCGAATTCCTTCGTAAGGAAGTTGCATATTTAGGTCACCTCGTCACCAAAGAAGGTGTAAAACCAAATCCAATTAAGATCGAATGCATCAAAAATTTTCCCCAACCAACTAACCAGAGAGAGATTAAATCATTTCTTGGCCTCGCCGGATATTACCGACGATTCATTGATAATTTCGCCAAAATTTCCAAACCTCTCACTAAATTACTGCAAAAAGACACCTCTTTCAATTTCGATTCAGAATGTTTAAAATCTTTCGAAGATTTAAAACAAACCCTTACTTCAAGCCCCATACTATCGTATCCAAATTTTGACGAGCCATTCCTACTCACAACAGATGCGAGCGCTTTTGCGATTGGCGCTGTACTTTCGCAAGGTCCAATAGGTAAAGATCTACCCATAGCTTTCGCCTCCAGAACTCTCTGCAGTGCGGAAACAAAGTACTCAATAATAGAACGAGAACTCCTCGCTATTGTTTGGGCTGTAAAACATTTTCGCCCATATATTTTTGGTAGAAAGTTCAAACTGATAACAGATCACAGACCTCTTACCTGGCTTTTCTCTATTAAAGACCCCGGTAGTCGCCTAGCACGCTGGCGCTTAAAACTTGAAGAGTACGACTACCAGATTGAATATAAACCTGGCAAAATTAATAAAAATGCGGATGCCTTATCCCGTATCAAAATTAACCATTTTCAAAAATGTGTGGATTTCAAAAACAAAATTTTAACATCAAATACAGACGACGAATCGATTAGTTCAGAAAATACCGAAATTTCACCAGAATCAATTTTACAAGAATTAAATACATTTGTTCACCTATATAAAACCCAGTCACTAATAGACTATTCAAAAATTAAAATTACGAACAATCAATTATTGGACAAAGGACATAAAGACATAATAACGTTTTTCCAAAAAGAAAAACTCGAAGACTTACATTATAAAATAATTGAAGATATTTTCGAGGAAAAACCAAATTTTATTCACAATAAAATTAATATAGTCACGAGTAAAACGGTGAAAAACCGAAAATATTATATTGTTTTGTTACCCTTCGACATCGAAGAGATAATCGAAACAATGTTTACTACTCTTTACAAAGACAAAGACATTTTCGAATCGTCAAAAACATATTTCATTGAAAACAATTTAGAATTGCCAATACTCGAAATGTTGTCATTTATTTTCACTGAAAAAGATTTAAACCTAGTTAGTTGCCAAAACATAACTAAGACGCCTGACGAAGATCAAATTCCGATAATATTAGACCAAAACCATACAGGAAAAGCAAATTTACACCGCGGAATAAACGAAACCATTCGAAGAATAAGGAATAAATATAACTGGCCCGGTTTAACTAAAGACGTAACTAAATTCATTCAAAATTGCGAAATATGCCAGAAAACAAAGACTTTACGAAAAAACTTAAGCAATCCCCTGGTGATAACTGAAACACCAAGAACACCATTTGAAAGAATAAATATCGATATACTAGAAATTCCAAAAAGAAATTATGTTTTAACTATTAGAGATGAACTAACCAAATTTACTCAAGCGTACCCATTAGAGGATAAATCCGCTAAATCAACAGTAAATACATTACTTCTTTACTTTCAGCATTTTGGTACTCCGCTTCGCATACATTCGGATTACGGTAAAGAATTCGACAATGTATTACTTAAAGACCTATGTACCTTATACGACATAAAATTAACATTTTCTAGCGTTAGCCACCCTCAATCAAACGGATCTGTGGAAAGATTTCACTCCACACTTTTAGAGATGATTCGTACTAATCAGGCTGAAAACCCTAATGAACATCCATTAAACGTAATTCCTTACGCTGTTATTTGTTATAATAACTCGACGAATAAAACACACGGTTTCTCTCCATACGAGCTAGTATTTGGACATACGTCCAGTCGCCCACCTGAAACTTTGTATAACCAAAAGGAGTTGATTTCAAAATATATACGAGACCTAAATAATAGAATTTCATACTATTATAAAATTGCACCCACAAAAACTGAGCTTCAAAAGGAAAAGGCTAAATTAAGATTCGATAGAAACGTTCCAGAACATCCTACACAATTTAAAATAGGCGATAAAGTCTATGTTAAGGAATCTCAAATTAAAGATAAATTACATAATAAATTTAACGGTCCTTTCGAAATAATAAAAATCTTTCAAAATTCTGCAATTTTATTAAATCTCGAAACGTCACAAACGACAAAAGTCAATTTCGACAGGATGAAACCATATTTTGAGAATTAAATTATTTTCAGGTTTCTTCTGCTGATTGGAGCAGCAGTATCCCAATACACCATTACTCCAATAAACAACACCATTGGAATATATTATCATCGAGACAGCGAAATCGTTGTAACAAATAAACAATGGACTCTTCTGGTTCACAAAAACATTTCATCAATAAAGAACACTTTTGAACATAACGAGAAAATGCTTGAAATTCTCTTACACGCTATTAACCCCACATTTGAAAAATGAACCTTTTTCGAGGTGAAGTAAAAACACACATCAGCTTATTAACCCAAATTTCAAATTCAATTCAAGAAAAATTAAGCGAAATTTATTTTGATACTAAACGTTACAAACGTGGAATTCTCAATAGCATTGGTACAATATTTAAGTCAATTACAGGAAATTTAGATTCCGAAGATGGCGAATACTACATGAATTGCATCAATAAATTAACTAATGACGAGCATCAATTAGAAAATTTAATGAAAAATCAAATCTCAGTAACAACATCCGTCATAAAGAATTTTAACGCTACCATACAAAAGTTGCAAATTGATGAAGCCACCTTCAATAGAGATATAAAAATAATATCAGACACAATTTATAGGACAGCAGATAAAATTTAAAAGATTTTTAGAAAAATGTGAACTTCTCATGGAAAGTTACCTGTATATCGAGAATCAATTAAATGATATTCTAAATTCAATAACTTTCGCGCGATTAAAAATTATTCATACGTCGATAATCAATCCTGAAAATTTGATAACCTCGCTTCAGGAAATTTCACAAAATTTACACCAAAACAATTTACCACTCATTATAAAATCTTCCAATATTGCCAAATATTTGGATATTATGGAATTAGAAGCATACCAAACTGATTCAGACTTGGTATTTGTATTAAAAATCCCTCTAATAGACCAACAAAGATACACCCTTTTTAGATTATATCCAATCCCTATCCTAAATAATAGAACTGGTCTATATCATGTTTTATCTTCATCACAAAAATACTTAGCGCGTGACGTCGATTCTTTGATGTACATACCCATCAAAAATCTGAAAGACTGTAAACCACTTTTCTTTGGCACAAAGATATGTTCCAATCTATTTGCATACCCCATCGACGACAATGCTATATGTGAAGCCCAAATCCTGAAACACTTAAAAACTTTACCTGAGAGCTGCCAAACTTCAATAATATTTGCAAAAGGCTACAATGTCCAACAACTAACGGACTCATCATGGCTAACAATTACTTCAGAACCACTTCAAATTACTGTAAATTGCAAACAAATAAACACCAAAACAGAGATCATTTATAAAAATTCCATTCTTAAATTGCAACCTGGATGTAGTGCTTTCATAGGAGTGACAAAAATACAAACTGACCCTAAGAACTTTTCGCAAACCAGTGTTAGTGATCACCCCATTTTAATTCCCTTTAATTGTTGTCAAGGAATCCCCGATGACATCCAAATCCCAAAATTAGAACCATTAAAATTGAATAACTTAAATGTGGAAGACCTCGAGATTGCCAAACACAAATTGGACGAGTATTCTCGAACGTTAGACGATTTGATCAATGAACCATTTGTCACCAAACACATCTCTTGGTTCACTTATTTTATCATTACACTAATAGTAACTCTCATTTTGTTATATATTTTATGTAAATGCCGAAAGAGAAACAGATTAGCAATCGCCCTCACAACAAATTCACCACCACCTCCACCTGGACCTTCTAAACGCTTAAGAGAATCCTTCAGGAGCATCCTGCCCAGAAGAAGACCATCGGTCAGATCCAAAGATGAAACCCCAGAGGAAGAAATCGAACTGAACTAATGTTTCTCAGTTATAAATCGGTTTCAAAGACTCTATATATTTTAATTTTGTAAATTTTATATTTAAAAAATATTAATTGTATAATTTAAACTTAACTTAAGGCTTCATATTCTCAATTAACTTTATTATTATTATATAACTTCAATAATCGTTAAATTCATAATTATTAATTTCAATTTTACTTATTTTGAAAAGTTGCTGTATAACACCAACTTTTTGTTAAAAAGGGGAGTTGTTATATAAAATATATTGTATTGCATTCATTACTCAAAGTAGTTCTCACACTTCTATAACTTTATTATCAGGTAACATAAAACCTTCAGTATGTTATCTGAAAGCCAGACGTAACTTAATACTGCTACGTGTCTTATCATATAACTATATACATTGTAACCAACGTTTATGATGATTTGCTGAAACCTTATAATGTTCTTTCTTTAAATTAATCTTTTGCCAATTATATTTTAACTTTACTTTCAACAATGTCAGCATAACGAAACTTATAAAGTCGCAGCAAACCCGTTGAATGAGCAGTATAATTTTAATATAGCTTTAGTATAATTTTAGTATTGATATTATTGTTATACTCACACATCTAAATTCTTGTTCGTCCGTTAAATAAAATAAATTGTTTTTAAAAAGTTTAAATCCAAACTAGTGATTTAACATACATATATTAAAATCGATAAAATATATACTTACCGTTTTTTTGTATGTTTTTGTTTCATCATTTTGCTCCGTTTATATTCCGCTTGGGAGTACGCGATTTAGAACGAGGCATTTTCAAATCTTCACTAATAAACGCTCACTAACCTAGTCGCCTATTAGTTAGTAGTCACTGTCTACCACTATTACGCAATTAGATTTGTAATTATATAATCTATAAACTAAATATTCACTTTTTTAAAAGACGAACCACCGTATAAGACGTGTAAGAGATTGAGTATTTCTCGTAGATTATCCAAGTACTTGCTAACAGTATTTGACAACGTAGGACTTTTCCATACGTCTCTTAATGTACTAACACGACACAAGTTAGAACTGACAAGAAAGTCTCGAAATACATTGCCTTAGAATACGCTGTAAAAGATAAAGACAACCGATATTAAATAACTCTAACTGCAACGGACCCACATTGTCCTAGGTTATGTGTCAATAGGAACGGATTTCGGCAAGTCTAATATTCAATTTTTACGCGTTTTTGATTAAACTTAACTCTGAGACTTTTGTGCTGTTTAATATTTCGTGGTTTCATGGTGTATATTTATATTTAGTATTTTAGAGTGGTTATATTTTGGGGAATAGATATTGTGATTTAGTGGATATTTAACAGTTTGTGGTTTGTTGTGGTGTTTTGTGGTGGTGTCCTTTAATAATAATTTTGTTTAATAAGTGTGGTTTATTAAATATAGTAAAATGTTCAGACCGCGGGAAGATCCTCAACCTAGCACGAGTCAAATTCACGAAGATTTTAATACGACGACAGTGGAAAACAAAATAGGTGTACAACGTTTAGGAAGACAAGCACAAGAAATTGTATTAAATGTATACAAAAATATAGTAACCAGCGAGGGAGGGAAAGGAGCTGTAGAGAAATCGTCACATTTGACAGAAATATAGATATGAACTATTTATAGATACTTCAAAAGGGAGCTAGGGAAATAAAAGTACGAAACGGCGCAGGAATACCAAAGAAAATTGATCCATCACAGGTAAAACTACTACGAGACACAATTTATGACAAGACAAATATAAAAAAATGAAATTCCAATTGTCGATTCATTACACATGGAATTGAAGAAATATGGTATGTTGCATATTAGTAAAACAACGCTTTGGCGATGGCTTAAAAAGGTAGGATTTAGATTTAAAATTATCGATAAAAGGGCGACGATAATGGAAAGTCGTAGAATTGTTTTGTGGCATATGGAATACTTGGAAAGCATAAAAAGATTTAGAGAAGAACAAAGACCGATTTATTACTTGGATGAAACTTGGTACGACACACATGATACAGTCAAAAGATGCTGGACGGATAGTTCAGATAGATGTAAAGTAGATATGCCTCCAAGTAGAGGAAAAAAATTATTAATTCTACATTGTGGTACTGAGAATGGACGGGTTCCTAATTGCCTCAATCTTAGTGGAATGAAATTGGAGGATTCAAGTGTAGACTATCATCGAAATATGAATGCTGACATTTTTGAAGAATGGTTTAGAGATACCTTACTTCTGAATGTTGAAAGGAATAGTGTTATTGTCTTAGACAACGTCCTATACCACTCAAGATTTTTAGAGAAGATTCCGAACACAATCACTAAAAAAGGAGAAATTCAACAATTTTAAAAAACATAATTTAGCATTTGAGAAAAAGTTTACGAAGGTTCAACTTTTGGAAAAAAATAATATTTTTTCTAATAAATATGTTATCGATGAGATGGCTAAAGTTCATGGACACACTGTTATAAGATTACCTCCGTACTTTTACACATTTAACCCGAATTAATATGGAGTGAATTAAAGCAAGGAATTCTAAGAAGCAATAAGTTTCCTAAATTTGATAAAAAACTTATAGATCTTATAAAATCGGAGGTAGAGAAAGTATCACCATATAACTGGAAGAAATGTATAGAGCATGTAAAAAAATTGAAGATGAGTACATTGAACTCGGAAGAGCCATAAACCCTAATCAAGACCGGTTTATCATAAATGTGGGTGAAGTGAAAGTAGTGATACTGACCTTAATAACAATTTGGCGACGAATAGGTAAATAAATGATTTGTTTTTTAACCAATCTATAATGCATTTGCATGTTTTAGTGCCAATAATAATTATATTTGTGTTTTGATATATTTTTTTAATGTTTTCAATTATTTATTTTTACTTTATAAGAAAGAAGTTCATTTTATGTTATAAGTTATGTAAATTTGTTATAATTTTGTATATTTCTTATTCGTAAAAGAAATATTTTACTTTATAATCCCATCGATCCTTTTACCCCATATAAGCAAAGTATAGGAATGCTATTTTATTTTACTAATATTAAAGAATATATTTTTTGTTAAATTTTATACTTGTGCTTATTCTTACATAAAACCCACATCCGACCCTCCCCTTCCTGGTAAGGAATATGCTCATACCTCCCCGTGGTCCTTGCTGGGTAACAATCACTTTTATTTATAAGTAATTGTTGGCTAGACTGATCACATACCTAATGAATCATAGACAAGGTATAAAATATTATTTTGATTTAAAATATATTGTTCCTATTATTCTGCCGACATGAAAACGCATAAATGCGGTCTTGTATGTAGTCGGCGGCTCGGTCTGTCGGCAAGATAAGAGAGTTTTTTATTTGGCAAATAGAGATAAAACAGACTTTACTTATCCAGTATATACCAGATCCAGTCTATTTCTATGTCCCTCTTTTCATTCAATATATCATTTTATACGAGAGGCACTATTTATATTATGAGCCTTGGCAACACTAGGTGTTATCAGACGCCATCTGATGTTTCCAATGGAAAGTTTAAACATTTTTGACCATAATTTTCTTCAGAACATTTTATCATTTAAACGCGATTTGTGTTGTTTACAGTGATTTGAAAATTATTTCTCAGCGAAAAAATGGAATTAACTCGTGAACATTTTCGGGCGATGATTTATTACGACTTTCGATGTAGATTATCAAAATAAGAGTGCATCGATCAACTTACTTCCACTTTTGGCGATAAAGCTCCATTCTTTGCCACTGTGAAATGCTGGTATAACGAGTTTAATCGTGGCTGTCATTCGCTCACCGACGAAAGTCGTGAAGGTCGTCCAAAATCAGTTGTTGTGTCAGAAAACATTGATGCTGTGTAAAAACTGATAATGCAAGATCATCATATGACATATGACATATATGAGATTGAGGCAACCTTAGGCATTAGTTCGACTAGAACATATAAAATATTGTATGATCATTTAGCTGTAAAAACGGATTGTTTTCGTTGGATCCCATATAATTTGAGAAAATCTCAAAAAGATGCTCGTGTCTATTGGTGCAAACAAATGCTCAAAAATACAATGTCGGTGCTTCAAAAGACGTATATAACATTCAACAGGTAACGAATTATGGATCTACATATGCGTATAAGCCGGAAAGTAAACAGCAGTCGACTATATGGGTGTTTCAAGATGAACCAAATTGAACAAAAGTTGTTCGCGCTCGAAGCAAATCGAAACAATTGGTCGCCTGTTTTTTAGGAAAAACTGGTTATGTGGCAACAGTGCCTTTGGAGAAACGTATGGTAAAAGGGTCAATTTTGAATGGTACACAATCATTTGTTTGCCGGAAGCTTTCGGTGAAATAAGGAAAACAAACAAGTGCCGTCGGATCATTCATCATGACAATGCGAGCTCTCATACATCTCGTTTAACAACCGAATGTTTGAACACTCAAAAAATCGAATTAATGGGTCATCCGCCGTACAATTCTGTAGCACCCAATGACTTCTTTTTGTTTCCGAACGTCAAAAATAAATTGCGTGGACAACCATCCACCACAACATTCGTCAGCAGAAAAAGCCGTTGATGCATTCAAAAACCATGTTTTGGAAATATCTTCAGCGGAATGGAAAAAATGCTTTGACAAATGATTCGAACGCATCCACAAGTGATGCAAAAGATAATGAAGCAGAATATTTTGAAAAACGATAAAATAATTTTCAATGACAAATTAATGTTCTTTTATTATGGGGCTTAAAATATAAATAGTGCCCCTCGTACCAGTGGCGGCTCGTGAGTTTTACAACTGAGGGGGCAACAAATAAATATTAATTTATGTATATTTTTAGGCACCTACATGGTTACATTTTTATGTAGGTAGGTATATCGCAGTGTTTTAAGCCAGGTTTTAAATATTGGAATAAAATTATTAAATTAGGTACATACCTATTTCGCTTTAATTAATTTTCTTGGAAACAAAATCCATTCGACTTTCTTTGCGTTGGGTGAAATGGTCGATAACAAGTTCATTGAAATTTGTGGTTGACGTTATTAGTTCTTTTTCAATTGAACACATTGGTAATGTACATAGTCTACTTTCTTCCATGGTATTTCTTGAAAATGTTTTTATTTTTCTTAAAATAGAAAAACATCGCTCACACTCGGCTGTCGTCATTGGCATTGTACACAAAACTTTTAATAATTTTACAGTCTGCACAAACGAAGATGTTAAGTTATTTTCATAAAAACATTGTATTAATGTTAAGGCATTCGTAGCAGTTGCAAAATTTGGTCTATATAAAGCACTATTAGTTCATGTTTAAATGCAATTGGATCCAAATCGTAAATGTTAATAGCTTTCTGAAATTCGGTTTCGGGAAAATTTACTTGAAACGTGGAAAACAACTGAGGTTGAAAAAGATGAGCTATAAAGAATAAATCACTCAACATAAATCGGTTATCAATATTAGAAATAATAATATCACACGCTTCTTTAGCAACCATTGCATGTTTGTATTCAAAACGCTGCCTTTTACGGTGGGAAGGTCCCTCGTGGTCTTCATCATCACCGTTTTCTTTTTCTCGGTAATAATCGTAATCAATTGTATTTCTCACATGCTGAATTGATGTTTTGAATGATATCACGTAGGACTGAATTTTAAGACTATCAATATATCGTTGCTGTAGTTGACTAAAAAGAATATCGCAATTCGGCATAATTTTATTAAAAAAATGTAACCAATAATTAAAATCATAATCTCTTAAAGTATTTTTTAAACCGCTAGCTTTTCTTACGGTTAACGAGTTACTAGTATCACCGTTTAAAATGTGTTCCAGTCATCGAATAAGATCCATTTTTTATTTAAAAACAGTCACTACACACCGTGACTTAAAATTTCACCTGGTTGGCGCAGATCGCGGAACTCGTTTTTTCACTACTTCATCCAGAACATCACTACGTTTTGGATATTTTGAAAAAAAGGCAGGAAAGCTATCTAGGTTTGAAAAAAAAGCTCGATCTTGTTTATTTTCTGAGGCAACGCGTTCAATAATTAAGTTCAACTGGTGTGCGTAGCAGTGAATGTAATTAGCATTATTATATGCTTTTTTAATTTGTGCCTCGACTTCATTGTTTCTACCACTCATTGTAGATGCACCATCGTAGCTTTGAGAAATTAATTTTTGGGGAGTATGGTTTATATTAAATTTTAAATAAGTTCCTTTGAAATAATATTACTTATGCCATCAGCAGTGTGATCCTGTGTTTCAAGAAAAGCCATAAAATGTTCATATATTTTTCCATTTAACTCATACGAACTATAAAAACTAACTGGGAAATTGTAGCTGCATCTGTAGTTTCGTCTCCTTGAACGGCTATATATTGCGTTTTGTTGATTTCATCCAGTATTAAATTACGGCAAACATCGTAAATACAATCCAATAATTAATTTTGTATAGTCTTTGACAAATCCATAAACACCCTATTATTAGATTTTTTGATATGCTGGAGAGTGCCGTGGATATCCCCAAGCAAATTTACCAATCCACGAAAAATTCCGGGGTTCGCACTGCCTTCTTTGTCATCGTTACCTCGTAGTGCTATTTCAAACATTCCACAAAATTTAATACAATCAATTAACTTGCTGAGAATATGTCGATTCTTAGTTACCTGTTCATTTTGTTGGATAATATTTAATCGATATGCACTATTTAATTGACACACTTTTCCCAAAATCAAATATTCAGTCACGTTATTTAAATGTTTTTCACTGATTTTTTTAATTTTTTCACTGCGGCCTTTCAAGTCACAAATTCCCTTAGTGGTCCAAGAAAGATCGCTTTGTAGAGAATTTCGAATTAAACAAACGAAACAAAAAAAAAAACATTTCGAACACTACACCCACACAACCAATCTGCTAAAGTACATACTTTTATTAAATTTTCTCGTATAACTTTTGGCTCCTGATATTTTCTGGAAAATTGCCATATTCGGCCGAGGACATCCCAAACTTTTTATGTGAACCTTTATCTCGTACGTGAACTCATTGTTATCTATTAATTTTAAGATTTTGTCTATTGAATTATTCATCATGAATAAATAGTCCCGTAAACTCGTAAACAGCAATAATAAGAGACTATATAGTAGGTTTAAGAATTTATCTAGCGCGGCAGTCGCGACACACGACCGGGCGGTACGACACACTCTCTGAGAGACGCTCGGCTTGGGGCGCCTTGATTTTCACCCAAATGGTGACGTAATTCGACGGACTTCAACAGTATGCGCTACGATTCTCACCTCACACGATCTCGGTGACGCGGACTACTTCATAGGTCGCCCTCGCTGTACACTCGGTGTAACCAGTAGTACACCCTCATTCACAAATTGCGCGATTCCAGGAAAGCGGCCAATTAAAATTAAATTTCAATTAAAATAATTATAAAAAAATAGTACTTCAATTGACATGATAAAATGTATGCAGGAATTAGTTGGGGGGACACTGCCCTATTGCCTTCCCTGCACCAGCCGCCACTGCCTCGTACATCTCGAAAGCTGCAGTCCATGAAGTGGTCGCTTGCGAGAGAGGAGTTTTGACAATGATGAATCACGAACTAACGATTAAAATAAAAATAATATTGAACTGGATAATTAATTTTATATACTCATAATTTCACTTTATAGTATATAATTTTTAAAATAACATTGTTTTGTAATATTACATAACATTATCTAATTGTTTTGCAATCAAAATAAGCATCTTCTGATACGAATTATCGTAGGTACATAAATATATATTAAGTACGAGATAATAGGTAAAAATAATTTAAATAGAAAAATACAATTGTTATTTGCTGATACCAATCTTATACCTACGTTGTAATTAATAAATATATAACAGGATTCTTCACTTTCTGTAGTTTGCTCTGTCTATGGTATTTTTAAGGGTATCTTTGTTTTATGAAAAGAAGTGAAGATAGCGGCTATCCACTATACCTACCTATTGGTTTACTGTTTTGTTAAAAAATGTTGTGTAATATTGTTTATTCTCAAAATTTTAGTTAATATTTTTAATTATTAAGTTAAAACTTAAATACTATAGTTTACGTTAATAATTAATTATTGTTCCTTTATTTTTAACACTTTACATCTCAAAAAATAGATACGAATCATTTTAAGGAATGTTATGTAAAAATGATCCAGGATTTTTTTTTCAGGTGATAATTTATTAGTTAAAATTGATGAAGAAATCTGTAGAAAAGAAAACATTTATATATAATTGATAAATGTTTTGATAACTATCGATTTTATAATACTCTTATAAATAGATAATAGATAAGTTTTTAAACATTTGAGAATTGCAGATACGTTTTAAAGGGTAAATAACGTTCTTTATCGTATTATATCGGTACACTGAAATTCCATAACTTACCTGTAACTTATATAACTGGAATTTGTCTATTTATCAAGTAAAACATCTAGTTCCATACTGGTTATGTCATGTTTTTATAACTGTTAGTTTTGTTAATTTAAATATATTTAGTTAGTAAACATATATTTACTGATGTACTTGTGACTTTCTTTGTCACAAGATAAACAGTACTTGACTAAAAAAATCCATTGGCTGCCAATTTTAGTTTTTAATATAGGCAAGTGGGATTGTAGAAGTGTATCTCACTTTTAAACTAATGGGACTGATTGCAGAGTAACATTCTATTTAACACTTGGTAATCATCTTTGGTGCTTTACTACATTATAAATCATTAACATATATATATATATATATATATATATATATATATATATATATATATATATATATATATATATATATATATATATACAATATATGATTTAATTTAACTTGTTACTCAAATTATATATTAATGAAGGATTTTAAAAGGAACTCCCCTGAATCCTGAAAAATCTGACAACCAAAGAAACAAAAAACGAGAAATTCTATGAATTTTACTTATTATTAAGTACTAGATACTTGTGTCTTACATATTTCTCATTTGTTATTTTTTTTTCACAAGTGAAATTTATAATTTAAGTAAGTGGACGTTGGGTTCGTGGATTCATCCGAAAATACGTACAAATATTTGGCAATTGGATCATTTAGTGAATCCATTAAATAATATTTACGCGATCAAATACAATGTTTTAATGATACCACCTGATAGTAATAATAAATGATACTGTTAATACATAGAAATTTTTCATGATTGTCTTGTAAATGACACACTAAATAGTTTTTAAATAAAAATTCATTGTAACGATTGTCCAAAAATAGGCATCCTATAACATAATTAATATTAGCTAACCTTGAACTGAAGTTTAAAATTTTCAATTAATGTCGAGCTGGTGTTCAACTTCCTGTTCTTCAAAAATCAATCTTTGATATCAAATAATATTAAAATTAATTTTCGGATTTATTTTCAAGAAGCTGATCAGAGAAATGTTAAGATAAATTTCATGAAGACTACAACTGTGCAAGCCTGAATTCTATTAATATTAATTATGTTATAGGATGTCTATTTTAATACATACTATATTGATCTTCAGCAATATTATTTCTGTTATGTAATGAGTAGGAGATTCTTATTATTTTTACTATTATAAGTACTTTATTTATTTGTTATCATGTTATCATTTATGATAATTGATTCTTGGCAAAATCTATACTATTTTTATAAAATATATGTTATATACTGTGTTTATAAAATTAGTGTAAATTTTACCTAAAATACCCATTCTGTCAAACTGGCGAAAATGAAGACGCTTTGACGATATTCGTGTTAATAAATCAACAATTTATGAAAAATAAATTTTGTCCAAATCAACATTAGTTCCTCCATGAATGGGTGGGATAGGGTGCAATTTATTCAGTAGGAGGATATTCTCTTGGGAGGATATTTTAAATATGATAAATAAAATTCCAGCTAAGCCATTCTTCTATATCAGGTATATTTTACTGGTCAGGTAGTTCTTACATTAGGGGGTGATTCACCCAGGTATAATTATTATAGTCTGTGAGGCTAGTCCACACTGCCCTGTCTATTAAATTAGTCACTGCCATATTAAAATGAATTTATTTATATTATTAGTACATGAATATTTTATTAGTACATAAATATTCTTTGATCACATATAAGAACTTAACACACCATTTTTTCCCAAATATTAATATGAACTAAACTCAAAACGTTGTTCATATTTTTATTTTACTTAACGTTAATCACTAAAATTGATATATCGATTCATTTGATATGACTTGGTCAACCCATTGTACCTTTACTAAGGTACCCTTTATAATGGAAGATAAAAACTTTGTCTTGTTTTTTGGTCATAAGATTGTAAACGATGTGTGATAATTTACCGAGATAACTGTCTTTTAATTGCTAAACAGTTTTAAGGTAACGGTGCGATAACGCTAAAATCGAAGTCACTGAACAGAAATTACAACTAGAAGGTTCACTCTCCGGCGGTACTTTTATCTTTCGCTTAAAAAGGGCATGCAGCTGTTGAACGGTGGCCTTCAGTAGTATATGGGGGATACTTAGCATGCGCCGCATGCTAGTTACAATTTATATTCGCTGAAGGACGAGACGGCGGCGGCGTAAAGAGGGGGACTTCACTAGAGCGAACCTTCTAGTTGTAATTTCTATTCGGTGTCGAAGGTAAGTGGTCGACGAAACATAGTGGAGGGGGATCACCAATGCACTTTTCACGGTCGTAAGGCCGTAGTTGATCTTGATTTATCGATTGAGGTGTATGTACAGTCTCCGCTGTGTTAGTTTAATAATAAAGTATGTCGCACGTGCGAAAATCCAGAAAACGTTTATATGCTCACCAAGTGAAAAAGTTTATTGATGAATTTGATGATTTATTCTACGACAGAGCGAAAGTAATGCGTAAAGCATGCGATAAACCCTTAATAAACTAGTCTAAATCCGACTGTACATGTCACGTGAATTCTGGGCAACATCAACATAGAAAACAAGACGTACGCTTGCAAACTTAATTTAGGTTCGATTTATTGTTGATGTTGATAGCCTGTAATATTCCACTTCACATATTTATCTAATATGTTATCTAATACCTAAAATGGTTCTTTATTTAAGAACCATTTTGAAAGTTTTGGTACAAATACAATTTACAGTTCCAGTTACCAAGTCGCAGAATATTATGGAGCAATATATTAACTCTACGCGACGACATTATAGAGAAGATTACACGTACATTACAAAATAGACGATTGTGGTTATGTGTTGACGAGACGATGGATCGTAAAAAATTATATTGTACGTGTATTGGACCCTTGATAATCGACATTTCCATTGCTATTATCTAGCAAAAGACGCACTGAGTGTACTGGCAATATAATTATGCAGGTGGCGCTAGAGACGTTAGAAAAATTTCAAGTGTCAACAGGTGTTAAATATTGATGTTTGTGACCGATGGTGCCGCGACAATGCGTTCAGTAGGCCATTCTCGTTCACAACACGGTTATAGATTGTTACATGTTACGTGTAAAGTACATGCTTTACATCTGGCGGCAGAAGGTATTCGATAATGTTTTCCCAAGGTAGAACCAAGCATTAATAGCGAGTAAAAAAAAGTGTTTCTAAAATCTCCTAAAACATCTTCGCGAGTTTCACAGAAAGTGTCCTGGAATTCCCGAACCACCAGAGCCGATCCTTACACGTTGGGGAACATGGTTGAAGGCAGCTTTTTATTATGCTGATAATTTTCAGCAAATAAAACCTGTAATACTACAGTTCAATCCTGCAGAGGTTACAGCTATTAAGAAAAGCCATACACATATTCTAGATATTTCCATTGAAACTGGTTTAAAAACTATTCATACGAACTATAAAGGAGCGCATGCCACAATAGAGAAAATACAAAAACAAATAAATTCACTGCTACACGCCATAGGTGATGTAAAAATGAGAGCATCAAACAAAAGCTCGAAAGTGTGTTAAAGAAAGACACCGATTTTAACAAATTAAGATTAGTCTGTGATGACACTGCTAATAGTGATAGTGCATCTACAGATCCGTTAAGTGGGTGCAAAAGTCGAACGGTCGTTCTCCAATGTAAGAACCTAGTTTCACCACAGCAAACATCATTCACTGAGACACATATGGAAACATACATGATGGTGCAAAGTATTTACGGATCGTCTCCAGCTCGTGATGATGATGATGCTAGTTCATCATGTTAGTTGAGATGGGTGGAATAAGTACATACACTGTTATATTCACTTGTAACAGTTTAGTGTGTTTGTTACTAATTATAAAACTCCGGATTTGATAGTGGACATTTAAGATTCGGAATTATAGGTGTTCTGAAATATCTATTAGAAATACAAATACCGTATCAGAAATATCACAGTATTGTAATAAATTATACAATAAAACATTTCATGTCAGTAGCTTGTCCACACTCCGGCTCATTTTTTGTAATGTAAATTAACTGCTTGTATAAATTAGTAGGTACAATGAACAATTTTATATTAAATAAAATTTATTCATTGACAACCTGCTACCTGCTGCTCTATTTATTTCACTAGAAATATTGAAAGTATTGTCGGAGGTGCATTGCGCTATATGTTAATAATAAAGGTATGCGAGGGCGGGGCAAAATAAATATCTGCAGGGATGACTGATGACGTGATGCCGTCCGAGCCGTTACTGTGATATTTGAGAATGGTGCGTGTTTGTATACAGCTCGGGACTGTCATAGCATTTTGATTTGCGTATGGTATTACATACAAATAATTACAGTGCATGACAATTGGACAACAAGTATTTTAAAATATCTCGACCAAAACCATCTCTTCCCACAATACAGCGTTGGATAAAGGAGTTTCCGGGATTGGTGGTAAATGATGGTAGTGAATTACGGTGTTCCCATTGTGATATATACATAGCGTATACCCGCAAATCGGATGTTGTTAGATATTGGTGTTTCGAAAAACAGAAAACAGTGGTTACTGGAAAGAGCAGAATTCATAGTTGGATGTAATATCCCGTGGACCTAGCTAGACAATTCTAGTTTTAAGGACTATAGAGAAATGTTTAAATGGGGAATTTGGCAAAGTAAACGTGCCCATAGAATCGACGATTCGAAAAAATTATGTACTGCAAGCTGCTGCCACTGTCGAATCTACTGTTTATGTAGAAGTTGAGGATAAATATTTGTGGGTTTCTGTCGATGACAACACAAATGCCTGCGGCTTGCAAGTGGCGAATGTAGTTATAGGAAAAATGAGCGATATATCGGCAACGCAATCACATTGACGCTTTCACACATCAAAAATATCGACAAAGACGAATGCTGAAACCGTTGCAAAATTAATTGACGTTAAAGAAGTTAGAAGAACGTTAGACGTTAAAAGAAGTATGGGGCGCTAAACATGAGAAAAACAAAAATATGGCTCTACTTTTTCTTACGGATGCTGCGCAATATTTAAAAGCGGCTTGTCGACTTCTGAACGGAACGTACAGTTATGATATGTTACATGTAACGTGCCTAGCGCATGGTTTTCATCGCGTAGCAGCGGAAAACCGTGGCTGTTATCCTTACCCGAATATCGATCGCCTGATAGGGAATGTCAAACAAGTGTTTTTAAAAGCCCCGCAAAGAGTGGCATTAATCACAGAAATACTTCACCGCACACAGTTACCTCCAGCGTCTATAATAACCCGGTGAGGAACGTGGATCGAGGCACCATTATATTATTACTGCAATTTTGAGAATATCACCAGGATAATTCAATAGTTACATCCAGATTATGCTATTTCTATTGCGAATGCATAACATATTTTAGCGGAGCCAACTATTTTACAAGATTTAATGTATGTACATAGCAATTTTTCGCGCATACCCAAAGGCATTGAAAAGTTAGAAAAAAAACACAGACAGATGAATTTTCAATGGTAAATGCTATAAACGTTGTTTGGGACTTTCGGCATTATATTTTTCAGTTAGAGGGGGATACTGCGAAGGCTATAAAGAAAAAATTCACTGCACTTTTGGATATCAACCCGGGGTTTTCTACTGTAGCAGTTATAGTAGATATTTTATAGCAGAAAGAAGTTCACGTCTCTAATCAAGAAATCAATATGAACGCTCTACATCATTCATATTTCCGGTATGCTCCGTTGACTTCCGTTGATGTTATTATATAAATGAATATTTACTGACAGACGTCGCTCGTTGACTGCTGAACATTTAGAGCAGCTACTAATAATATACTCATGTTATGATATGATTATACGCGTAAATGATAGGTGTGTGGTGGTGTTACCTTGACGAACTACTGTGTTGTCCAGATCGTTTTATATATATATATATATATATATATATATATATATATATATATATATATATATATAATCTGATGTTTACTGTAAGTCCGCCTTTGTTATTTATGTCATGTTGGCAGTCAAATTCGGGGCTTATAAAATCAGTATCAGAAAATCAAAAACCAAGGGAAAGCCTTAAAGGTAGAAAAGAGTTTATGACCCGAGTACACACACACGCGCAGTCATAAACTGTATAAAAATATACCTCGATTGTCCAAAAACTGCGGGATAAGGGTAAGTAAAGTATCGGAAATTCCATGTAACGGATTCTCTACATATTGTTTAAATTAGAATAAAAAAGTCAGTATTGCGATGGCTTGAAGATTTTTAAATCTTCAATCGGCCGTCATTAAAGAGGCTCTTTTATATATTTGAGCAATGTGACTTAAGATGGCAGTTCATAAATTCAGGTTATGTTGTAGTTGAAGCACTTAAATACTCAATAATATTCAGTTTATTCTTGAAATATCGTTAAGTATCTAAGAGTTAGTTAAGACTAAACTTTGTTTCTACTTGTATTTAGTTATTTATATACTGTTTAAGGTTAGTATTTTCTGTATATAGACTATTCAACAGGTAAGATAAAAGTTCAATAATTTAACTGATCGTTATTATGTTAATTAATCATGTTATTTTGTTACATGTTTTGTTAATACACTAGAAACTACAATCCGAATCATCAAATGTATTTAATTAACGTATTTTCAAATCATTTTACATAAAAGTTAAGATTTAGAATGTAGACTAATCCTTTGAATTTGGTACACAAAATAAGTATTACAGTGGTAGTGATGCTCGTTCTTTTCTTCGGTTCGGGGAAAACAAGTTTCGGGTTTTGGTTCCTTGAGGTGCACCACTTGTAGCAGTAGGACTTATGATATTAAATACCGAAGCATTTTGAAGTTTTGCGGTAAAAATATTGTTAATATTTATCTAAGTGAATTGCCACATCACTTTGCGGTCACAAATATAGTCATAATAGAATAATTATTAGTTTTTGTGTAAAATAAGTCCAAGGTCCATTTACTCGATTTTATGTACTTTCAATATAGCTTTGTTTTGCAACATTTAGAAGTTTTTCTTCTTGCTCTTTTTGTAGTTTCTCCTCTTTTTTGTCCTTTTGATGCTCCAAATACAACCAGCTAAAAAATAAAAATAAAAACAACTTTATCTTAATGCTTTCCTTTCTATTAAAGTCTATATACTTTTTAATGAATTGTGTGTCCCTATTTGAAGTATTTATGTCCATTCAGTATATAAAGTAATGTATGTATAAAATACCTTAGTGTACCTATATCTGAGTACTTACAAAAATATAAATATAGCAGGAGTTGTTAAAATTCCTCCAACTAAGAAAAACGCCCCAGGAAAAGTTTCGATAGTCTTAGCATAAATTTTGCTATACAGAGGTCCATATATTAATGGTATGATAGCTTCGGCAACGCCAAATAAGGAATTTATTTGGCCTAGTTCTTCAGCTGGAACAAGTTTTGATACTATTGCCCTCAATGCAATAAACGATGTACCGTTTAACATTTCCCCTATTGCACCTAAAATACAACATACAATTTCATGAATAACTAAACTAGTTTATACAAAAAAAAGTTGCTTGTCGAAAAAGTTATTATAAACTGTAACAATAGAAAATCAGATGATAGCTACAAGGGGATTTGTAGATAGACATTAGAATTTTGGTAAATATATATATATATATATATATATATATATATATATATATATATATATATATATATATATATATATATATATATATATTTTTTTTTTTTTTTTTTAAATAGGTTATTCCTATAGTTTATGATTTTTGAAGCCATTAATCATTCTGTTCAGATTAAATGCGTATAACAAACTTAGTACCTAGTATGGTTGAATTATTGTATTATACACGGTTATTCTTGTCATGATAAATTTTGTGCTACTTTAGCGAGTAAGTAGATATTTTATTTGGATATAATAAAAGTAAGCATTAAATTGCAAATGAGTATCCAAAGTAAAACCTAAATATTTTATTTACCCAATAAAACAATATCAATTTTATTACCGTCAGTTTAAATTTATTGAGTTCATGTCAACACTTTCATATTTATATGAAATAGTGATAACCATTGCTGTAGTTTTAGTAATATTCAATTCAATAAGTAATTTTTTTAGTATTTTAGTATATTAATTAATCAATTACTCATCCTATCAACGACTGCGTTAAGATTATGAGTACTAAGAGATAATAATGTGTCATCTAGAAATAAATTGAAGAAGTCAGAGCTCTGAGATTCATCCATATCACTAACATACATTATAAATAGAATCAGAATCAGAGAAAGCACTCTGTGGTACTCCACGATGGTTACTTATTGGCGACGACACTTTCCAATTTTTATTACTTGTTTTCTGTCAGTTTGATAATCGTTTAACCATTCCAACATTTTACCTTATCTGCCATATTTTATAAGCTTTTTATTAATATTGATCGGTCAATGGTTTCAACTGCATGTTTGAGATCGAAAAATATAGTGATTAGTGAAATCTTCATCCCAGTTTCCCTTCCAGTCAGTGATTGTGATTGTGAAGTTGAAAAGAGGATTCATATGAATAATTTGTGCGAAACCTCGACTGATTAACAAATAGCAAATTATTACCAACAAAATAATCATTTATTTGTATATCATTCGTTTTCCTGATAAAATTATGATCTAGGGTTGTGTTGTCTGCACGCAGTTCTTTTAATAGAATAACTTTATAGAGGTGCTACTTTTATCTTGTAAAAATGCAGTGACTGAAGTTCTAAGGAAGATAGAAATCATAAGATGCTGTAATAAGAGCACGTCACGTTTGTAGAACAAGGTATAATCTTATGTCTAAATGTTATTTATTATTATAATTATTAAATTAACTTACCCACATAAAACATCCATGGAGTTGGTGCAAAGGCATATATAAATGCGCCCAAAATTTTGCTTCCATTTGATATCATTCCAAGAATAGTGTCATCTAATTTCAGAAAATTCGTGAAAAATGTAAGTGAGAATATTGTACCTTAAAAAAACGATAGTTAGAGACAGAAGTAAATTTATACTTATTTTAAATGTAAATATACAGGGTTTCAAGTTTCAAGATGGTTTCTGGAATAACTTTACCAGGGTAATGGCCCACTGACATCTAAATATTAAATTTTAAGGTAATTCAATGAGAAAGAAAAAACGCCATGTTCGACAGAATGCTACTGTGTCGGCTCAATAAATTGTTAGGTTTAGGGCGAATATGGCTAGCGCAGTGGATGATATACTGTGTACTGTTGGCTGTTGTTTTACATGCTATCTTCTCCTTTCACCAACCGAGACAGATTGTCTTTTTTGATATGTGGAAAGTGAAATATTAAATTAAGTTTTATTTTAATAGTCCCTACCGAGTTAATGTGGCTACATTAGAACCAAGTGTACACTTCAGTTATTTTTGCAGCTTTAATTGTTTTGTGAAAAGAAAAAACCACTTTTACATTTAAAACACAGGCTTCAGATTGTCAGCTTCAAACTGGTAGCAAGTTTAAAAGTGGTTAAGGGCTTGTATTTTTATCCTCGCCGAACTACTTTAACGTGATATTAATTTAATCGATGTTAAACCTGTGTCCCGTGATCCAAATACCGATTAAATCAACCTAATCAAGATTAAAGTTAGTCCCTGGAAATTTTATTGCATATTCCCAATTCGTACAATTATCCTATTTTTATTTCATTGTCCGTAAACTAACAGCATATTTGCATATTGCTCATGAATATAGTCCGCCATATTTTAATACTGCTAAATTTGAGTTGTTATGACAACGCGTGTGGCCGGCGAGATGTATTTTACCAGACAAAGTAAATTCTAGTAGGCAGTGAAATTAGCAAAACTAAATTTCCTTACTAAACTAAATATTGGTAACTAAGTTACCATGACCTGCTAAATTACCTGGTAATTAAATTACCATGACCCATTCACTGTATGTCATGTTGAGTATATTACTATTAATGCATTAGCTTATAGGAGAGGCAGAAAGATTTTCATTACAACTTTTTTTATTTCGTAGGGCCTTTTAGATATACTTTTTGTGTATTGTATTTTTCAGTATCTGAGATATGTATAAGTATTTATATAAAGTTATGCGAGGAAAAAATTGTAGAATAAAACCTTGTATGCCAAAATTCTGATGTTACTAATATTAGGATATGTGTGACAATAAAATGGATATGCATACATATTTAATGCCACACTGCCTTTTTATAAAGTATTTATATTTATGAATAAAACATTACATCTGGTGAAATTTAAGAGATTTATATCTGGATAATGTGGTATGGACTCAATACCCTATTTTATAGGCATGTTATATATGACCAATAAATAACAACTAGTATTATGATAGGACCTCCTATTGGCCCATATACAATAACCAATGCCAAGAAAACTAAAAACCGAAATTTGCGAAAGAAAATGATTGAAAAAGGGATTTTCACCTCATGGTCTTCAGAATTATTGTACCAATATTTATAAAATGTTTTTCGAAATTTAGGGATTAATGATATCCCGAATTTTGTATTTTACAACATATTTGTTTTTATTAGAGGTATATCTATTTGAATTTGATACAAATTTTAGAAAAAACTAGTTTTAGAAAAAATTTAACAATTATCTCTTATATTTCACGAACCTTAACTGTTTTTCGCAAACTTAATATTTTCTATTTCTTAAAATAATTGAATAATTAATTATTTTCTAATTGTAACTAATTAAATAATTGGTTAAGAAATTATAGGTAAATTAAAATTATTTCATATAAGGATTCAAATCTTTTTAAATAAACGAAATTTTAAGTAAACCCATAAGAAAATAAAGAAAGGGGCGTAAACTAGGGTAGCCACTTAATAGCCTCTTACGATCTGTATGTTGAGAATAATTATTTAACTAAATTTATAAAAATATTGTACGTAAATCGTGATTCTGATTTATATTTCCTGCACATGCATATTATAAATATGTTCATAGGGTGTTTACTGAAAATGTTTTTATCACATATTAAAATTTATGGATACATACAATGTGTTGTAGGTAAAATAACAAACTTAAGATCACTTCCAGAAAGGTCAGAAATGGTATGGTATGCAGAAAAGAATTTAAACTTAGAATGTCGTTAGCCCAATATATATGTCAAATTTCATCTTTAATAGAGTATTTAGAGATAAAATAGAAAATATACATGTATGTATATTCTCACGTACTTACCTAGGGTATGTGTCACAAATTGAAATGTAGAAAATATACTATAATCTATGGAATCCCATCCGTATTTATATCTAACGAAGTAATAGGAAACATTCATTTCACCTAAAAAGTACAAAAGTTTATTATTTATACAAAAAATATTAAATATTATTTTATTTACATTATATATATGTTTTATTTTCATGCATATTTATCCTAATTAAGAACAAGAATTATACGAGTATAGTAGAAATAAATATTGCTAAAATCAAATAGTAGTAATTTTTTTAATTAAGGCAATTTCCTTAATTGATATACTGTGAAATCTAATTTAAAAGTAATGTATGTAAATGGGGAAAATGTTGTTACATCAGTTATAAAATAATAACGTCTAATATTACTAAATCTTATTTGTTAAATATAGTTAATGTTATTTCTCTTATCTAATGCCATTTAATCTTACCATTTAAAAATAATAGTCATGGGTTTTATACAGATTACTTATAAACTTGTTTTCGATGTTAAGACTGAAAAAGATCAGACAATTTCGAAAGACAAATATTTGGTTCAGTTACAAATTTTATCAAGTACGCCGAAAAGATTCGATCAAATTATGATCAGTAAAAGAGATGACTATAAAACATATTAAACCGATAAGTTAAAGAATATGATATGAGAAATGATAAAGAACACTATATATAATTATATTAACCGCAATTTTTGTCAAATACGTTCTGCCTCAAAAAATATTCTGCCCCAAATTATACATTACAATATTTAGCTCTACTTGGCGAAGATTTCATGTAAGCATAATAGTAATCAAATTATACCTTTAAATTTAGACTTTTGTTAATATATTGCTAAATATGTTTATGGAAAGATGAAATTACCATGCATTGGTCCGATTATGACCATTACCAAAATCATAATTACGCACACTCTGGTCCGCCTGTTGTGATCACCTTTCTTGAAGGCAATTTTCAGTGTTTGTAAAACGTGTCTCATGTCAAAGAAATCTGCTAGAAAATTATTTTTCTTCTCTACCCTATCTTTCACGATGCTGCCTTGTTCTTGTTCTATTTCATAAATGTCTTTTACGAAAAATATACCGTACAAGAGCCCAATAAGATAAATTACCACAGATAACGTGTAAACTCCATAAAACCCTATTTTCTCGTAAAATATCCCGCTAAGGGAAATACCAATGCACACGCTGACGTTCATAAACATGTTGACTGCTCCGATACGAATGGTTCTTGTTTCTTCGTTTGTAACGCTACTGATATAAGTAAATGTTCCCATGAACATGGCAAACCATCCACCGGTTATGGCTGGAGGTAAGGATTCGGCCACCGCATTGAATTCCACCGGCAACTCATAAAAATAATATGTACATATTATGAAGCAAATGCACATTGTAAGATCTCCAACTACTGGATTTAGTATGCAGGGTTTTCGTTTTCTGTGTCTGTCACTCCACGATCCAAGAAATAGAAGTAATAACGAAGGCAATAAACTTTGGATGATATTTTTAACTATGGCTATGTTAGCAGACAATTTTTGGACTGACTGTTCGCTTTCTTTGTAGCCGGGATAAGATTCATTCCTTATAGACAAAGCATCACAAATGTCTTCAGAAATATTTAGGTTCACCCTACAGGCTTTTTCTAGTGTCAAATTTTGAGTAGCGATGCTCGCCATTACACTTGGTAGAACATAGCAGAACATAATTGGTTCGACAGTTATGTTCGTAGCGATTATTTTTATTTTCGCACATAGTGACAACTTTTTTATCGCCTCTGGTTCTTTTGTTTCAACTACTATTGACTGAAGTCCTGCTTCTATACTTTTTGATTTCTCCAATGACATATTGGAGAAATAACTGAAATATAAGATTGTTAATTAATTTTACTAATTTATTTTCACGCAAAAGGCGTACAAGTTTAGGAAATAAAAAGAGGAATGAAAATATATTAACTCTTTGGTTTCAACAATGAAAACTAGTAATCTAAAATGTACTTCCTAACAATCTTACATAGATATGGCAACATTTTGTTGATTATTGCCGACGAAGTATTATAACATACAATATGCATTCTTATATTTCCTTTAACAAGAAATGAACAATAAATTAATATTTTGACTGATAGAGGGCAAAAATAAGATTCATAGTCTGGTAATTAAAGAGTAAAAGGAATGTTCAAAATCATAAAATAGTTCCTAAAGCAATAATAAAAAAATATTGCATTCATGATCCGTCAAAGCGTGATGTTAATACATGAAATTGTGTTCATTCATGCTTCGTATATTTCTTTTTCTTGAATATATTAACAGTACCTAATGCTTAAAATAAATTTATTCTATACAAGGTAAATGCATATATATTTCCCATTTCCTGGTTGGATTAACTGAGTACCTACTACTTAGTTTGACACTAGTACATATATTTTTTTGTATGGTGAATGTTATGTGTACTGAGTTATGCATATTAACTTTTGAGTCTGTCAATTAAGCTTCTATTTGGTCCGAAAGTTTTAACCTTTGTGACTTAAATGTGAGACCGTTATTGCGTTATTGTCTACCGAAGTGAAAATGCCAGTTGTGTGCATGTTCGGAATATCCCCTGTGTATTAAGAGATGTAAAATAAGTTTTAAAACATCGCCTTAAGGAACGTACAATTTAACCCGTGATTGGTAATGTAACGAGGAAAAACGTACATATGTACAAAACGATTGGTAATGTATATGTGAGTGATAGAATTTAAGCAACATATAATACTGTTTAAGAAGGAAGGAACTGATCCTCTATTTAATTTTGTAAAATAAATGCAGAGAATTTAATCATGTAAACTCCAGTTTTAAGTATTAATTTCAGTATCAATTTTTTTTTCGTTATATCTCAAACTAATGGTTTAGAATAAGTTATTTTTTGTTTCAGAATAAATATTAGATATAAAATCAGTAGCCTTCTAAAAATAGTTTGACAAAATTAGCATAAAATACTTATGCTAATAATGATCAGATGATGAATGATTGATGAATGATGAAACTGAACTCAACAGGATATGGGGTACATTTTCAGTAAAGTATAAATTACTTGTTTTGTGCATTTTTTATTCTGTGCTTTTTCCAGATTATCGCAAAAAATTATACTAGCCGTTTCTAAACTTATAGTAACGGTTAAAATTTTTGGTGATAGAGGGAAGCCTTTGAGTTGTACATATTATATTTTGACCATTTAATTTCTATATCTAGTAAATATTTGCTCAACAGTTTGTATACCTACCTACTACTGATTTATTGAATTTTGTATATCCATGATACGAGTTAGATCAGACGTACAACGTCCACTATTGTTAAATCTCCACATTACAGTTTCGTACAGATCTTTTCAAGACAAAAAACAAATTTATTTATCCGGCGTATGGATACTGCACATGAAACGACACCATTTGCTAACGGATAATTCTATATTCTGCAACTTCTATTATAACCTCATATAAAACTCCACACTGCCTTGTATTATTTGACACGAATTCTAATAGGTTTGTATGATTGTTACTACAATGAAAAACCATACAATTATTATTAACTTGTATTTTAAAAATATGTACAGTATTTTACCACTTTACATTTTACCACCAGTATCAGCATGTCAATCCGCATACAAAATACACATCCCTACTGAAACTGGGCAAAACGGTAGTCCATCTATCTAAAATTTGTCTAGGTAAAAATTAGTAGAATAAGTCGCTAAGAATCAACTTGTACTGTGGATATGTATTGACGGTTGTATTCGTGAATCCCAAATTTGTAATTAGCTGTTGGCGACATCTAGCGGATTTTGGATTAAATGGCTATAGGGGAAAACGCCTTTTCTGATGTGTTTTTATTATTGCGACTTCTAGCGACTAGTAGATCAATATTAAATAATTTTAGGATATAATCTGTGTAAATACTAGTCTTAGTAAATATGAAATAATAAAATTTTAATATGTAAGAGAACGAACTCTCTACAACAAGTGACCAATGTTCAGAATAATGAAAACTTAATTTTGATGGATATGAACAACTTGTACTAACTGGTAAATAAAATTACAAGGCATTTTTATTTATAGACATCTGTATAAAACGAGACATATAATCAGCGTACTTACCTACGAACTAAATAGAGGGATTTTAAGTTTAATGATTTTTCGTCGATATATGTTTTTGTTTGTACTGAAAATTATAATTTAGTTTTTTACCTTATTTTAAAATGGATGGACTTATATGAGAAAAAGACGTAGAATCGAAATTTGTTCAGTAACAGTAAATCGATCTTTTGAAGAATAAAAACTGAAACCGTGAGAATAATATAAAAAATGCGGTTATACTTGTTATATCTAAGTGAGTTCGATGATTAGATGTTATTAAAGTACACGGGGTTATTCTAAGCTGGAAATGGTCAATACGTTACTTCTTTTGGAGATACACACGAAGAAAAAATATACTGTAAAACATATACAGAGAGAAATACCTTAATGAACGCAATTTTGTTAGGATTACCAAGTTTTTACGTGACAGACTTTTAAGTGTACTCAAGGTATGTGTGGAGATAGACGACAATAATAAGAAATGTGTCAGTCCTGTTTGATGTAATACAAATTGCAAAAGATCTTCATACGAGTACGAGAAGAACCCGACTATGTATTTATCAATAAAATTCAAGTTGTACAAGAGATCAACAACAGTTTGCGTTAATTATTAATTTCGAATAGGAATGATTAACGCCGCCATTATTTTTAGTAATGTAGGATGTGTATGATATGCGTAATGAAGTGGAGGAAAATAACGTGAGATGAGATGAAGCGATGTGAAATCTAAAGCGCTTTAATTTTTACCTGACGAGGTGAGTTTGTATTTTCTTAATTATTCCATCTACTGTTTTATTTTGGTAATATTGTCACTTTTAATCGTCCAAAATGTTGTTTACTTTAAATACGAGTTTACCGTAAACGTTTCATTGTAACTGAAAATGATAGTTTCTTGTATTTCTAAAACCATTTGCTACATTCCTTATTTATAAAAATCCACAATAAAATAATAAATGTATACGCGAACAATTCACTTAATAAAATATAATACATCTATAAATAAAAATAATACGAAAATTAAAGAACGTATTTTTGGCATTTCAAAAACAAATCTGGCTTGTAGATATTTCATATTTAACTTTGAGAAATTGGTAATAAACTTACAGCAGCGCATTTCTCTGGCAGAATAGTTATGGTAGCCGGTGCGCTTAATCAGGGCAACCAACATATGACGCTGTTTTAAAATAAAATTTGACAAAATTTCATTTTTATTTTTTAAAGAAAAAAATGTCATTAGTATTCCATAGGACAAAATATACTGTCGATAAAAATATATGTACAACTCAAACAGTCACCTTGTATATATAAAAAACTCTAACCTTAATCCTAGCTAAGGATTAAAATAAATTAATTTGACTAAAGGTTGACTTCCGTTTAATCTGGACACATTTTATAGTAAATCCAATAAAAGTTGTGTCATATTAATGCTTTTTGTATTAATTGTTTTTCTTAATTTTATACTAATTTTTCGTTTATATCTTGGACAGAACATATGTGTATACATATATATATATATATATATATATATATATATATATATATATATATATATATATATATATATATATTAAATTATATATATAATATATACTTAATTAAACTTATAAAATTAAATTATATGTATGTATTAGGGATATTTACTTACCTTTACTGTATCCAAACAAGATCACATAAACTTATAAAAAATAGTATTACCCAAATTTTACACACATTCACATTATTGGTTTATATGCTTCCACAAGTAACAAAATTAACTAATCGTGCTCCATCATTTTGAAATAAAGAAAATAGGCACGAGAAATTTGAATGTTGCTAAGAGATCTATTTATAACAATGTTAGTTATAATACGTTTAGTTTAATAATATTTAGTTATATTATGTTATTTTAGTGGTATATTGTGAACATCATTGTTTGAAAATCATGCCTATTTGCTCGAGTTTAATACCCACTGCTTTTGTCCCAAATAATAAAATTTATTGTTGGTTTAGTCACAAAAGTCTATTGTTATTAGAGAAAAGTATACCAAAGATTAACGATAATCTAAACAAATACTCAAGAAATCATAAAAATGATTATTAATAAAACAACTCATATAGTGCTACCTAATCTTCTAGCATATTTTACGTTTTAAATATGTTGTTGAACAAGTCCAAGCGAAAAGAAATTAAGGATAATTTGGACATAATGTGGTGTTTCAATGTTTTTAGAAGTATTTTGTTAATTATTAATTTATGATGCTAATATTTTTAAAAGATTTTCCAAAAGGGACTGAAGTGTATCAAATAATTAAATTCCCACAATGTGTAGAGAAACTCCAAAAGGAAAAAATTGAAAATTCTTAAAAATTCATTATTTTAAAAACACTATTTATACAGTATACAATAAAACATTTGATTCAGACGAATTATACATCCATTTTTGGGGGAGTGCAAGTAATAAATATACTGAGCAATGGCACAATATATCAACTATATATGTATAACCATATTATTAAAATATCGTGCCTTGCGACCCATTAACAATAAGCGTTAATCAACCTGGTAATGAGTCTAGTCTCGAATTTCTAGCATTCTATAAGAAAATAATAATTGATTCTAATTCAATTTGCGAATATAAATTTTTTGTTTAGTTTATGCAATTTCAATCTGGTGTTAAAGGTTTATAATTTATTTTAAGATTTTTACCATCTAAATTTATTCTTAAGTAAATAAAAGTATAATAAGTTCTATGGTTCTTAAAACGTTTTATTCAATATCAATTGATAACTCGTCTATGTCGAGTTTTTTATACGCAATTGCAGCTGACGTTCGTTGTCTAGGTTTGATGCATCGTATTTATTCTTGTTTGAATAGTGATTTGGATTTGTCTAGTACATTTATTTTCGTGTATTTTAAGTAAACATAGATATTTTATAAAAATACATGAATGAGTGAGTAGTCCCAGAATTTAAAACCACAGTGGTGTAACAATACAGCGATGGCTTGTATTTGTGACCCATATCCATGGTGAGATGATATCCCATGTAGATTTTTGTTTCTAGATTTTAATTCTGGAGATAGCCGAGATTTTTCGAGAATGTTATATTAAGTAGGTATATAAAACGTCGAGATGGAGAATTAGTATTCGTATCGTAAACAAGTATTGCATTTGATGTGAATATAAAGTTCACATAAACATTCTATACTGTTATTTGTTTTGTTGAAGGCCAACACATAACATTCAAACGCAGAAGCGGAGTTTTCATCGAAACAGATATCATTGATACAGTTAATGGGAATGAGAAGACAGCAAAAAGATCTAGATTTACGACTATTATGCATTCGAAGAAACAAGTAAATTACCCAAATTGAAAGACACCTCTAACAAATTGACAACATTCACAGTTCACTATAGAAAAGGGCCTACTGAACAAGATATGGAAAAGTTCACATGGCAATGAAATTTGCAAACAAATTGTTCATCCAAAAGCCACAGTTACCAAAGTGCTTCAAGAAATTCATATTTGTGTCAGAGGTGTTCGATGCAAACTTCTTCTGCAGACTTGGTGCTCCTAGAGAGCAGTATTCAGATCAAACGCAAAATTTCAAGTGTGAACTTTTCCAGAGAGTGTACCAACTGATGGGGATAAAAGTAAAGAAAGCACTCCTGTATCCATAATGTCGTGACACTGTGAAGGTGCATAACCGTATCTTAGAGAACGATCTGTAGAAGTAGTCAATGGAACATTGACAAACTGCAGTTAAAATTCGATTTCGCTAAGGGCATCTAAAGAAATACTCAGAAACAATTGAAGATTATTTGTTTGATCTATTAGCAAAACTAAATATCGTCCATGAAAAAAAAGTCCTCCAATGGAAGAAAATTAAATTGGGTATTGGAGAATTATCTTCCTGTGAGGAAGAAAGGAAAATCTTCTACTCTATAGAAAACTTGGAAACGACCTTACAACCTGATGAAGAGCATCAACTATATATCGTCTATAGGATCTGAGCAAAAATGAAGATAATTCATATAGACCATTTAGTCCCATACAGAGAAGGTAACAAAGAGGAGCTGATACGAATGATCATCTTTAGGAAAGGGACAGTGGGAGCAGGGATTTTCGTTTTGTTTCTGGATTTTGGTTCTGGAGGTCTTGTTCGTGAATTCTAGGTTAAGTATATAAAACTCCGAAGACGTCCAATTAGTATACATATTGTAAATAAGTGTTGTATTTGACAGATGCGAATAAAAATTTTCCTTTTATAAACGTTCTATAGTGTCATTTATTTTGTTGAGAAGAAACATGTAAAACATTTATATAAAATATCTATGTTTAGAATTTTAAAATAACTTTAAAATGTTAAAATATACAGTGTTTGCTATTAAAAAAAATAACTTAATGTATGTACAACTTTTGTAAGACATGAGCCCTTGGACAAGAATAAAAATTTTCTAAATAAAAAATTATCGTTTTTTTATTTCAACCTGCAAGACAAAAATATTACACAAGTATAAATCTCGAAATTTAACATTATGTAAACATAACACCAGTAATTAACAAAGAACTAAATGTAAATGTTCTTAATGGATATAAAAATGGCATCAATATTATTCTTACAAAAGTTACAATAAATGTGTAGAGATAAAGGAAATTTATCTATTGTCTGTTTTTTAGTAGTTTTCTTTGTCTTTTTTACTTTAGTAGTTTAGAAGCCCTTTTTTAGCAACGCACGCCAGTCGTATTCAGATAGAGTCACCCTATGAAAAATGGTATAGGGCTACATTTTAGGCAAATTGTTAAATAGAGTGATTAATGGAATGGAAATTATGGATATTTAATGATTATACATAATATAGAAGGAAGCACTGACAAATGGAATTAAACTGATAAGTTTATTGTGAAACAGCAAGGCTACAAATAACATTTCAGTATAAATTCATAGAATAAACTACTAACGTAAAATAGAATACATTAACAGCCCTTGCAACTCCTTTCATGTATTTCTACTCTGTCTGGATTAAACGTCCTGAAGCATATCTTACAAGGAACAAGTTGGCTGAGATGACTGTGCCAGTTAGCCTCATTTGTAGCCTCAAAGTCTATTTTACCATCATCTGAAACAATATAATAACAATGTAAACGTATAAAGAAGATATAAATACAAAGTGTAACATACAAATACTTAACAGAACTGAATTGAATGCAGTGAATTATTTATTATTTCAGTTGTTGATATCGATACATTAAAACTTCATTTCTCTGCATGTAATAATTTCATACAACTACATAAAGCAATTTATTTGATCGAAAAATCAGTGGAGCCATTCAGTACACACAAATACTTGTAGATAAAACATAAATACAAATAAAAATCGCCAACGAAGATTAACACCGTTGAAGATTGTTAACGAAAAAGATAAAAAATTAAAATAAATTCAGTAGAAACCGACTTCTTCGATTTAAAGTATAGAGCTACAGAGGAGAAGGTAACACTTATATATGAGGAAATGGAAAGAAAAACACTTACACTCTGGGAGAAGTATCAAACTCTCTCCGTTGGGATTCGAGCCCAAGAATTCTTCACTTTTGTCATCTTTGCGCTAGGCACTGAATTAACAGCAAAATGGTCATATATAAGAGTGGTCATCAACCTTAGAAGTTGGCTAGATTATTTGGCAGCACTCTTGAGGTTACCACAGCTGACTGAAGCAGAGTAACAACCAATATTCAGTTTGTCAAAACGTTTACCGTATAAAATCGTATATTTGTCGTATGTATATATATAATTAATGGCACAGTATCTCCATTTACTAAACAGCTGTTTTCGTGTGTGTGTCACGAAATTTTTAGGTCGATGTACGAAATGCTTTTCGTTCGAATTTCGGCATTTTGACAAAATCAATATAGTAAATCGACCCTTGCGAACAACGTGGTAACTTTTGTTTTTTGATCTGAAGCTTCTAGATGCATGCTCCGGAGGTACCTTCGATATGAGCGAGGGGGCGGCGCAATATTATTGCGATTTGCTTACTCGTAATGTCTATTATGCTCTTCGTACCCAGGGTTTTGCTAATATAATAGATGTAAGTGTATGAATTGAATATAATTTATATTCTTAAAAATTATAAGGATCAAGCACATCTTGATAATATGGTATTACAAATACCATGATAATATGTTAAATTAAGTATGCAAGTCTTGCGAATGTAGTGATTATATAGTAAATATGTGGTTAGGAATTATAGTGATTATTTAAGTTCCACATTGTGTCTAGTTTTAGCTAATACCATTAATAATACAGAGTCGGAGAAAGTTAAAGAAAAAATACATTTGTTATCAAGGAAAATTCATTTGATATCAAATAAAAAAAATCATATTATAAGTTATATTATTCTTTTGTGGTACTTGTGAGGTTTATGAGGTTATTAAGTGATAAGCACATGGTGTATTTTCTAAAGTGTTTTAAATTGGAATGTTATCTAATATATACCTAAAATTCTAGACAAAAGGGTGATAAAGGACAAGTACTACAAGTGAATATAAAAGTACCACCTGAAATCAGTTTAAATTTGTTTTGGCATGAAAAATTTATTTATGAAAATTTGAGGTTAAGATGATTATTAATTGTAAAAATTGCAAAGTAGAAATCGGAGATTTGGGGACATATACATGTGATATTTGCCTTGAGAAAGTGCATAAAGAGTGTTCAAACTTAACAGCATCGGAGATAAAATGTATGTCACTAAAAAATAGAGGATTGAAGTTTGTGTGTTCGGAATGTTTAGTGAAAATAACGGATGTGTCAGCAATGTATAAATTAATTGTGGAGATGAGTAGAGAATTTAAAGAAGTAAAAAATCTAATGCAAGAACTTAAACATAATATAATGAAGACGAAGAGTGAAGATAAAAAGGAAAAAATATATGCAGATGTATTGACAAATAAAGAGGTAGTAATTGTGCAACCTAAAGAGGGACAAAATCTCCCAGACACTGGAGAAACGTTACAGAAAGAAATTAGTCCTAAAGAGATTGCTGTAGGTATATAAAAAGTAAAATCACTGAAGAATGGAGGAGTAGCAATAGCGTGTAATAATAAAGAGGAAATTGGTATATTAAAAACTGAAGTTGAAAATAGACTAGGAAATAGATATAAAGTGACGATACCTGACTTATTAAGGCCTAGAATAAAAATTGTTGGTATGTCTGAATTATTAAATAGAGATGAACTAATTGATAGCATTATCAAGCAAAATAAGAACATTAATGTGGTAAAGGATGATTTACAAGTTATATGTATCAAGCAGATGAAAAAATGGTATATGGCAATTGTTGAGCTGAATAGTGAAACATTTGGGCAAATAATGGAAGATAAAATTTTGAATATAGGATGGGACGCATGTAATGTATACGAATATTTTAGTATCAGAAGATGCTTTAAATGTGGTAGATATAATCATAAAATTACAGATTGCAAAAATAAGGAGATATGTTTCAAATGTGGCGGTGAGGGACATAGTACAGTGCAATGCACGAATGATAGCCCCAAATGTATTAATTGTAAAGAAGCAAATGAAAAATTGAAATTGAATCTTGATATAAAACATAGTGTTGTAGATAATCAATGTCCAGCCTATTTAAGACAAGTTGCATCCATAAAATCCAAAACTAAATATATATAGCAATCAAATAAACAAATCAAACCACTAATGATCTTATATATGAACTGTCAGAGCTACTTGCCACATTATGACCAAATAAATAACTTAATCTCAAGCAATAACCCTGATGTCATTTTGTTGTCAGAAACACGTATCACCAATGATATAAGTGAGCGAGAAATTTACATTGAGAACTATCAACTTTATAATGAACAATCGCAATCAAGATACAGTGGTGGAGTAATTGCCTATATTAGATGCCAGTACAATTGTGCTATATATTTAAAGGGACATGTAGAGAAAAAGTGGTGGATTATCATAGTTAAATTAACAGTTGGTACTTATGTCATCTATATTGGAGTTATATATAGGTCTCCATCTTCAAGTATGGTCGAATTTTTAGATTATTTGGAAAATATTCTTGAACGGGAAGCCCTAATGGGTCGATACTTCATTCTGACGGGGGATTTTAATATTGATTTGAAACAGAATTCATTTTATGCCAGGAAAATCAAGGCAATTATAGTTAGAACTCAAAAAACTCAACTAGTTCATTTTGCTACAAGAACCACACTACATTCATCTACAACTATAGATTTAGTAATTACAAACAAAGAGCATGATGTTTCTGTACGAGCACTTGATATTAGAATTTCTGATCATAGTATAATTGAATGTAAGATGGAAATAGGTATACAGAATAGAGATAGACCGTTGAATAAGTTTCGAAGAAAGTATGGAGCTGATCAGCTTGAAGCATTACAAAATGAGCTAATGAAGACAGAATAGAATTTAAACTGTAGTAATGTGAATGTGAGCTATGATGCATTTGTGATGCATTGAAGAATTAAAAATATCTAAAAATAACAAATGGTATGATAATAAAGTAAAAATCTTAAGTAATGAACGTGACAAAAACTATAAAAGATTTCAATACACCAAGGATAAAGACGATTGGATTAAGTATACGACAGCTAGGAACAAACTAACAAATTTGTTGAGGAAAAAGAGGAGAGTATATTATGAAGAAATGATTGACAGAAATAAAATGGATAGCAAGAAAATGTGGAAAATTTTAAAAGATGTGGTGAACGATAAGCCTAAAACTGTTATACCTAAAACGATAGAATTTCCTGATGGCAGTATTACGAATGATGAAGACAAGGCTAGAATGTTTAATGAATATTATGTGCAGAGCATTAGAGAAATTATTGAGAGTATACAGGATGATAATATGAACAGAAATATAATAAGCTATACAGAACATAAATTAGATAAGTTTCATATGTTAACTATGCACGAGTTAAGTGAAATCATAAATAAGTTTAAATATACTAGTTGTGCTGATGAATATTTAAATATAAACATTTTAAAAAATATTGCAGAAGTGTGTGGACCTGTTATACTGGACATAGTAAATACGTCTATTGGGTATGGTGCGGTACCTGACAATTTAAAAATGACAACCATTCTACCTATACCAAAAATTAGTAATACAAATAAAGTGGAAGAATTTCGTCCAATTAATATACCCTTAGCCATAGATAAGGTTATTGAACGAGCTGTATACAAGCAAGTGACGAGCTACTTTGAGGATAATAAACTATTATATAACATGCAGTCTGGGTTTCGAAACAATCATTCATGTGAAACTGCGCTCCAAGCTGTTATAACATCCTGGAAGGAAGTGATTGACGATGGTCAAATAGTGGTAGCAGTCTTTATAGATCTGAGGCGAGAATTTGAAACTGTGGATAGGGAGATATTATTGGATAAACTAATCGCATATGGTATCGGTGATAAAGTGTTAAAGTGGTTTAAGTCATTTCTAGAGAATCGAAAACAAAAAGTCAGGGTTAACGATGTTGTATCAAGTGAGATAATAAACAATTATGGGGTTCCTCAAGGCAGCGTGCTTGGTCCACTATTATTCTTAGTGTACATTAATGATATATATCGAACACTGAAACATTCAAAAATATATTTGTTTGCTGATGATGCTTTACTATCAATTCAAGGTACAGAATATTTAAATATTATAGAAAAAATTAATGAAGACCTAGCTATTTTGGAACACTATCTTTGTATCAACAAATTAAAAATTAATACAAATAAATGTAAATCCATGGTGATTGGTAACAAAAATAGAATTAAAAATATTAATATTGATGGTAGTGCTGCCGTTATAAATAATGAAGTGATTGAATTTGTACCTGAATTTAAATATCTAGGAGTAATATTGGACTATACACTTAGCTTCACTAGTCATTTTATTACCTTATAAAGAAAGTTTCAAAAAAAAGATATTTTTTAAGTAGAATTAGTAAAGATATTTCATTATATGCAAGAAAAATTATATATAAGTCAATTATACTACCCCATTTTATGTACTGTGCGACATTATTGTATTCTGTCAATACTACAAAGTTAAATGAGCTTCAAATTGAGCAAAATAAATGTTTAAGAGTAATATTAAGATGTAGCATGTATACCCCAGTATCTGTAATGAATGAAACGTTGAGGCTCAACAATCTTAAAACTATATCGTATGTCCAATGTATGGTGTTTATATACAAGATGATGCATAAACTTGTCCCTGATTATCTAAGTGGAATAATAGGTTTTGTTCCGGAGGTGCATGACTACGATACCAGACAGAGAGAGGATCTATATGTGATCTATATGTGCAATGATTGATTTTAATAAACTTCCCAAATATATAACTGATTATGATACTTTAAATAAATTTAAGTTAGTGATAAATCACAATTTTTACAAAAACTGGTAACTATTGTAATTTGGTTGTAATAGTATTATTATACTAAATAAAGGTCTTATTATTATTATTATTATTATTATTATTACTATCCCAAAAATATTTGGTTTTCACAATAGAGTATAGAATTTACATAACTGAAGTCTATTTTGAACCTGACGTAAGTTAATGAAATTTGGGAGTTTTCCAAAGCATTTCGTAAATTTAGCAGAATACTGACTGTCTTAAAAATTCTGTTAGTATGAGCTATCAAATTGGTTCAGTGATTCCTAAAAACACGTGCTGGTACACCAACTGTTCATACACAAGAAAGATTGGTAATGACGTTGGTCATTACCGACTATTGTCATGGAATAAGAGCCTACAAAATTTTTGACTTTTTTATAGAACATACCAGCAATTGTAAAGAAAAATTTGGACATGCATCCATATAAATGCAATAATATCAAGCCCTTTTTACTTGCAGGCTATTAGCAAACATTTTCTGCACTGTCACTGTTTTTTTAATAATTTAATTAATGACAGTCTAATAAATTTAACGTATTTTTCTTGTATTCTGCATATTTTTTATTGAATCTCTCAAATATTTTAATGTATCTTTAATATTCTTCACATAATTCAGAAACACAATTTATTTATATTTCAATAAAACACCAGTCAACAACTATTCATCCCAGCTTAGTGATGTCGAGGTATGTAATTGTTAGAAAAATATAAAAAAAATATGTATAATTTAAGTGAAATTAATATAATGTCTTGTACTGATTATTAGGTATATTCTTTGTCTTTCATACAATACATATACATTTTACTCATTTATACGTTACATTAAATACATAATATTGGCTTATATTTATATGTACATACCGTTCTTTCATTTTTTTACTAGACAGCAAGTCAATCGGCCGATTTCGTATAATGTGTAGGGAGGGGAAACGGACGGTACGCCCTGCTTCAGGTTGTCCAGTGTCGATAATTAGCGGCGCTACGACAGTTACGTTCTACACGTGAAGGAGTGTATATCGTATTTGTAACGGGAAAAAACTTTTACGTGGGAAGTGATGTTGATGGGTTTATTGTTAAAAGATGATCAAGGTATTTAAAGAAAAAATATCTTAGCCATATTTAACAGCAAACTATGATCTTTTTTGCATTATTTTTATTATTGGTTTTGCATTAAAAAAAAGTTTCTTCTAATAAAACGTTTAAAAATAAATAGATTCTCTTAAAATAATTAAAAATAAAATACAAACTCTTAAAACTTAAAAAATATCCCCTTGAATAAGAAAAAAAACTAAAGAAAATTTTAGTTAGAAAAGATGCCTCCGTCTTGCGCCAAACAATAACCCAACCTGTCGTAAAATTCTGAACGAACGTTGGTCAGCATAAGAGGGCTAATAGTTTGAAATAAATTTTCAAAAATTACGCCTCTCGTAGATATAATTCTTTGGGGGAATATCGTATTCAAATAGTCAATGACTATTCTTGAGTTATGGGCCGGACACCCATCGTGGAACCAAACGTTGTCAAAATTGGGGTTAATGTTTGCCAATGCAGGAACAATTTGGTTTTGAAAAAGATTCAAATAAGTCTCCCCATTTAAATTTCCATCAATAAAGAATGGTCCAATAATATCATTCCCATAAATACCAGCCCAAACATTCAATTTTTCGGGATGTTGTGTCCTTGTATTTAACAGGCGATACTGATTTTCAATAGCCCAATACCGTAGAAATGATGGATTGTACCTACCATGTAACGGAAACGTGGATTAATCGGTGAACACGATGTTATAAATAAAATTGTCATCCGCATTTGCACGTTCCATTACCGTGTTACAAAATTCCATTCTACGGTACTGGTCTTCATCGAAAATTTCTCGATGGGCTTCGTATTTATAGGAATGATATTTATTTTTCTTTAAAATTTTGTGAATTTTACCCACACTAAAACCAGTCCTCGGAAATTTTTGGGATAGAAATATTTGAATCTTCTTCTACCATTGCACACACCATTAATTCCTGCATTTCAGCATCCTCGTTAATTCTAGGTGTCTTGTGGCATTTACAACCTAAAATGCATCCCGTTGACTTAAACTTTTCGACTACTGTCGATATTGTGTTCAAGGCAGAGATCGGACGATTTACATATTTGACTGAGAAAAGGTCCCTTATTGCACGTAATGAATGTCCTTGAAGAGACCATGATATCAAATCAATTTTTTCCTCAAGTGAGTACGTCATAATTACTAAGTTTTGAATTAAAAGAATCTATTTAAAATTACACGTATTACTACGAAGTTCACTCGTCTAAATGCCAAACACGTATGCGACGGTAAATGTGAAATCTAAGTCGTCAATCATCACGGCGTACGGCCGAACTCCCCACCTGAGCGGTGGTTAATTTTCCGAGAAGGACCGAACGGTGGAAGCTATGTACAGTTTTAAAATGAAAGCACGGTATATGAAACACTTAACCCGTTCATCTAAACCGGGATTTCTTCCTCTGATTTCTAACAGGGTGTATTTTATCAATAAAATTAGACATCTAGAAATAGGATAAGCGCTGGATCGATGAGAAGCTTTTGTACTCTGTAGTACCCCAATCCTGTAAGTTAAGTCTGGGTATCACTGAGCCGAAACCATCTGCCTAAAGGTATTCTCTTATAAAGGATACCATTTTGCAATATGGTTTGATTAATAATACTGAAGTATCTAGTATTGACTATTTAAGACTGTTAATAAGTCAAAAAATTAAACAGAACAAACCCAAAACAGAACAGAATAAAAAAAATACTTTCCTAATATATATTTACTCTGTTCTTGATACTCATACATGACATACTCTAATATATACTTGTATAGATTGAATGTATGTTATTTATGTAACAAATGGACTAGGTAACGTGAAAGATTTTTGCTTTTATTGGTTAGTTAATTCGTGTCGTGTATCGCACAGACGAAACTAATATAAGGTTTTCGACGGTTCCGTGTCAACAGTTACTTCTGTTAGAGGGTCAATAAACTCACAGCAGTGCACCCTTCGCAAATCTAGGTGAATATTATAGTAAGTTTTGGTTTGGTATATAGGGTACATTAACATAAAAAACGTTTATATCTAGATATAAAATTTCTTTACAGAATAAAACTTATTAATGGGAAATAACATACCACATCGATAATGTTGAATGTGTAATGATTAACTTTAGACTGTTACAAATTAATTTTAGACTGCAAACTAATTTTAGATTGATTAAACAAGATCATACTAATATTATTAATAATGAGAAATTGCAGTGGTGGAAATAATAGTAAAAAAAACATTTTACCTTTCTATCGGTTACGGTGGGGGAGTCACAATAGCATTTATTCGAATACGTGATGAATATGGAACTATCACAATTGTAACCAAAGGTAATGAATGGCTTAAATGTTTGTTTTAATATTGCGAAGTATATTTTTTTAAAGTACAATCTTTATTTATCAAAATGAACTTAATTATGCCTGTTATAAATTATATCAATTTAGTCACATTCAATTGTACAGCATTTTGTTACTTTAAGGTGGTAAATATCTGTCACTTCAATGGCTTCCAATGTGGAATTATGGGCCTCACTTTACAGAAATTGTGTGTTATATTCTCTATCATATTGCATGTTTATCATAGAAACACCGCGGCGCCGGCGGCGACGTAACAACTTACAAAAAGTGCTTTTATAAATGACATGTTAATTAACCTTTCAAATATACTTTAATATACAATTAATATAAAAATTAATGACTCTCAATATATACACAGTTTAACCATTTTTTTTAGATAGTTGAACCATTTTTAATCGCAACATATGAAATGTTAATCAAAAATGTGGATCCACAAATGATAATACGTATTGGAAGAACTAGGTGATTTTTTGCCTGCAAGTTGTAACGTTTTAATAAAATCAGGAATTTTGAAAATACGTTTTCGAATTTATCTGAAAGGCATCTCTTAAAAAATAGATTTATAGAATCAGATGTACACCGCTTAAATAAAGCATTAAACTAGTAGGAATTCATTATAGTCCATTCAGTAGATTGAATAAAAAATCAACACGATATACTTAATAATAATTTGAACGGCATAGATCGAGAATAATATCATCAATAACAAACTTATTTTAAAATATATATAATAAAAAAATACATATTTCGGCGTGTTTGAGCTTTTTTTATATTCATTTAAGATAAGGAATTCGTTTTTTACTATACTCGTATACACATAGTGTATCGATAAAGCTTATTATTTCATACGAGATAAAGCTTATTATTACATATATACAAAATTATAGGAAATCTATTTTCTGCATCTGTTTTAATAACCAGAACTGAATGCTTTCAAGTTCTGGATTTCATATAAACGTTATTAGGGATATACAATAGTAAACCAGTGTTATTTCCATATGCCTTCAAATGTAGTTTTTCCTAATTTTAGATAATACCAAACCATATCCTATATAAAAGATTACAATTTAATTTGTAATGGCCTCAATTAAATTTATTATCCTTGCTTTGAAAGGATAGGTACATAAATAATATAATGAAGATTTTACTTGTCTAGTTAGTTTTAATATGCTCATAATTAATGTTAATTTAAATTTCTATTGTTGGATTGTTATAATCAAAAGATAAGGAAGCCTTAAACTGCCGAGAGGAAGGTTGTACATAGAAACTACGACAAATACAGTCATTCTCAGGTAGAATTAGCTGCCAAACACTCCCCATTGAAATTAAAGAAAAAATATTAATAACATGAAAGGACAACAAAAAAGGTAATCGAACTGAAGTTGAATAAATACAAATTATATTTAATAAGAATTAAATATACAATGATTTGCGATGGTAATAATTATTGTAATATTTTTTCACTTTCTCTGAATATGAATTTTATGAGGAAGCTTAGGTCAAAAGCAAGAACTTCAGAAAAATTTTAGATAAAAGTAAACACACCCTTCGGGAATATATCAAAAACTGTACCTTTCAGTACAAATTCGCCTAATTGTATTGTCCATATTTAGAAATATTCATGTCTTTTTCATGCCACTTACACATATACTCGTATTAGGAGGTGAGTCTTATCGCCCTGTCATAAATATGTTTAGGGTGAATATTTACTAATCCATAGTAAAGTTCAATCTTTACACTGACCGTCACCGTAAGGGTAAGGTCGACAACCTCTATTGATTATTAAATTTTCCAGTATACATATTATATTACAACATAATCTAAGGTTAGTGATATATCAATAATGGTGGGTAGATGAACGAAACGAATGAATGAACTATGATAGCTTCATTAATACAGTATACTGGTATTTTATTTATAATTCCACAACTAACGTATTTATTGCCTTGAATTATTAAAATAATTTAACGGAAATTTCAAGGAGCAAAGATAAGATCATAATTTTTAAAGACAATGGATATCTGCTTCTTTCAGAACGTGAAAGCTCGTCTATCTATAAATAGACATAGCGATTTGTAGATATTTTATTGTCGCTTCTGTAGTCTCGTAACGTAACCCACGGCTAATTGTTAAGTAAGAAACGGTTCATGATATAACATTGTGTTTGCATTAATATATAATATAGAGCGACTAAGGAAATAATAATATAAATGATTACAATATTGATAAAATATTATTAAAGTAAAAATAAATTGGTTACACCTCTGTCTCTTTCTTTCATATCAAGAAGTATAATATGTAGATGTATATAGATAGATGAAAATTAAACGTGTATGTAGAAAATAGGAGGCCAATTTTCCATAAAACACCTAAAGATTATACTTGATTTTATTCAACATGAATTTCGTTAACCGAGTTCGCATCATAGGGAGATGAACACTACTATCACATATACGATCAAATATTTGTCTACTTACTGTGGAAGTAATGATTGACATGTCACTATTAAAAAGTAAATGGAGCACAATTAGAAGATTTGTAATTGCCAAAAATGGAATTTATCATAAAAGGTATTTTTTATATATAAGTTTTTTCTGAAGGTAACTTTTTTATTCTATTCTAACGTGTAAATATATACCGAAGATTTCATTTTCAATATAAATAAATTTTTCCCGTTTCACAAATGGTCATATTTTTCATGGTATCATACTTTTTCTATTTTTGGACACAGATGTGTATATGCAAAATCAATATAAACAAATGCATTAAAACTATTCCGTTTTCAGACTTTCATAACAAACATCAAACTAATTTGAGATTTACTTTAACATACATATATTATGAATACTACTTCCACCTCAAGTGTCAATCTATTTTTTTTAAATAGAACATTGTATATTTTACATGTTCGGATTCTACATACAATTTGCTATACAATGAATGTAAATTTTTCGTATTTCTCTCAAACATGACGGATTTAAATTTTTTATAAAAATCAAAATTGTTAATTACAAATTTTTGTATACCTAATGAAAATTATTCAAGTAGGCATTGATCCAAGTATCCAAGTAGAAAATGATAATATGGTTCATTTCACTTTTCCGCACTCAACTATACTAGCGGAAAAATAATGTAATCGTGCAAAGAAAAATGGGAGAAAAATGTTTTTCGTTTATTTTTCATTTTTCGGTCTAAAAACCACAAAAACATGGTTTTAAAAAATGTTTGTCTGTGTGTGTGTCGTTTTCGTCGTTGTCGGCATTAAAATTTGTTCTTAGTACGATAAACAACTAAACCGTGTCGGATCGATCGGGTTTTAACTGATTCTGATCGGAGATATCTCCCAGATGACATCTATTGATTTTGAGATGGATAGGACACACCCCACCCTGTCCATGGGTCATGAGAAAGCACGGCGGTGGACAATGAGAAATATTTTTGTTAACGCGATAACTCAACTAAATCGTGTCGGATCGATCGGGTTTTGACTGATTCTGATCAGGGACGTCTCCCAGGTGATACATATTGATTTTGAGGTGGATAGGACACACCCCACCCTGTCCATGAGCATGAGAAAGCACGATGGTGGACTATTTGAAAAAAGTAAAACTGTCGCATAAAACACATATTCTGTATATATGTGTTGGCTTATGTTTTCTCGGCCACTCAATTTCGAGATACAGATGTTCTACGCGCGTAAAAGATTTTAAAACTGTTTATTTTATATCGCAATGATGGATGCATTTATGGGTGCAATATTGAAGCGAATATTTATTATAACGAAATTATTTAAAAAACCTCAAAATAATTTTATGCTTGATTTTTGTAACCCTTATTTTTTCTGTAGGAGTCGTTATAATTTAAGCTTTAAACTGGGGTAAGTATACCGGATTTCATTGAAGCTGAGTTGTAGAAAATTTAAAATTAGTTTCGTATGAAAGCTCTAAAGCATTAAACAATTTGCTAATGAACTAAATTTACTATCCTACTAATTTACAATAAATCAGTTATAATTCTATTAATTTAACGCTTAATTATTCAAATTGTCATTTTTAATGCATCCTTAGAAAATTTTCATATGAAGATTTAAAATATATATATATATATATATATATATATATATATATATATATATATATATATATATATATATATATATATATATATATATATATATATATATATATATATATATATATATATTAGGGAATTAAAGAAAAACCCCGTTTTTCTTTAATTCGTGATTAAATACATGCATGATTTCTTGACACCTCGTATTATTGCAATAGACTTCATTTAAGTATTTATTTAATGCTACTGTATTATTACTTTCTAACGTCCAAGCATCGGGAGGAAGTTAGAGTTTTGTTAAGTTTGCACATACAGAAATTGAGCTCTTCCTCTCAAAGTTTCAAGCTGTGCAAGGGAAGGTTACATGTAAAGATTAGAACAAAGTAACTAAATATAATCGTTATATAATGGTGCCCAGTCAAAAAGAAATAATAGAAAAAAGGAATTAAATAAATTCGAGTAGAACAAAATATCCACATACTATTAAAATTACAACGGCGCATTCGCTATTTATTTAAACCATTACTAGGCGGAATTATATGCGGTATGGTGTTCTAAAATAATACATATTATTTCAATATATACTTACGTGTAAATTTAATATCTGGTTTCAACGGCTGTGGGCGTCTCTTATGTGGAGGTAACTTGTCATTTTCGATTTTCCACATCTTCAAACATTGCGGTTCGTGAATATAGATCGAATTAACAGTGAAGAGTTTTCCACAGATATAACAGGGAAACAGAGGAGGCTTTCTGGCTGATTTTGGTCGGTCTTCTTTTTCTTTTTCATTATTGGTTGACTGGCACTGCTGAGGTTCAGGCGTCTTTTCTTTGCTATTACCTAAAAGTGGTGAATAAAACTCTTAATGTTGAATGAACTATTAGTTCTTTCGACATAGTCATATTCAGAGATAGTTTAGGAATGGAAAATTATGATAAATCATGACTAATTTATAACAATTCATACTAGATATCCTCCCCCATTTTTTTAAATAACGTATTTTCGTCTCTAAAACCGACATACTAATAATAATAATTCGGTTTTCTCAGATTCATTTATATTCTAAAATTGCGAATTATTTTGTTTAATTAACTGATTTAACTAAATAAAATAATGAGACTACTAACTGAATGGAATAATTAAGTGACTTAAATTGTAGCATGTTTAGAACTGTCTAGAATTTTAGAATATTTGGAAGGGCTTGTAGAAGCAAATATAGAAAGTTAAAGAGATTATAATTGTCCTTTTATATAATCATTAAAATCCCCTAGAGGAGTTTTAATTATTAGTTTTCAAAATTCGAACAATAGACAACTAACTTATTATTATCCAAGGCAAGTCGCATCGTTATCTACATGTAATTCGATTATCCATAACCAGGGGCGGCTGGTGTATAGGTGCTGCAGAGCTGCAGAACTGCCAAAAAAATTAGATCTTTATATATTTTCGCGACGTAATTTATTTATTTATTTATTTCAACCAGTAAGTACACGTACAAGTTACAAGGATTATTACAATCCGCGCAACTCCCACAGAGATAAACACAGTTATCTGTTGGTGGGACTGGTTACAATAGTATGAACTAAAATGAAAATAGTTAACTTAAATCTAACTTATCTAGGCAGCTGTGCTTAAAGTTCACACTTAGTAGTCACAGCTTATTGCACGAAATTTAGTAGTACTTTCTTTTTGCTGATTACATCAGGTATTCGACATTAGATATTAAATGCAATCCACGCTTTGAGCTTACTTTTTTTGTTTTTGGTATATAATTGCTTCAAGTTATTTGGCAGTTTGTTATATAATTTTACTGCAGTAAAGTAGCTACTTTTACTGCTTATAGTCTTTAGCGTTTTTGGCATCTGAATACTCCTATGTCTTGTTCTGCTATCAGATGACATGTACTTGGATTTAAGGTTATCATAATGATATATTAATACTTCTAGTGAGTATAATTGCTTTAGGCCTAGTGGATTTTTATTCAATATGAAATTATTTTTATTAATTATTTTCAGCAATCTTTTTTGTAAGTTAATTAGTAGGTTAAGAACATTGAGGTAAGCACCTCCCCAAGCAACTATACCATAACTTATAATACTGTTAAATAAAACATAGTAAATCATTTTTAGTGTTTCCGAGTTCGTAATTCTGGATAGTTTATAAAATACAAAAATTAAATATTTGGTTTTGTTTATAATGTAATTAATATGTTTTTCCCATCTCATGTTATAGTCAATAATAACTCCCAAGTACTTACAATTCTCTACTCTGTTTATAATCTTATCTTCAATTCTAACTAGAAAATTCTTTGGTACGCTATCACGATAATTTCCGAAGGTCATATATACAGTTTTATCTGAGTTTAGCGATAGTTTATTTGTAGCAAACCATGTCGATATAGCTTTTAAATGAGAATTCATATTCTTTTCAACGTCATTCCACGAGTCTGCCTCGACTATAATGGCCGTATCATCCGCATAAGACACAACATTGTCCTTAAGCATGTCATTAATATATAGTATAAATAATAGTGGGCCCAGGATAGCACCCTGCGGTACTCCTGTGCTCACAATCATGTTTTTGCTTACAGTGTCGTTAATTTTAACTCTTTGTTTCCCATCATGCAGATAATCAGCCATTAATTTGTGTGCATCTCCTCTAATTCCATAATTATACAACTTTTGCAATAAAATTTTGCGATTTATAGTATCAAACGCCTTTGCAAGATCTAAAAACATTATAGCCATAGGCCTACTCTTGTCTAGATTACCATATATAGCTTGTGAGATTTTTTGTAATGTATCTTTTGTGCCCTTATTTTTAACGAAACCATATTGGTTTTCAGACAGAATATGAGATGAATCAATAAAAAAATATAATCTTTTGTAAATAATTTTTTCAAGAATTTTCGCTAAGTTCGATATTAGCGAAATTAGCCTATAGTTTTCCGCGTAGTTTTTATTTTTTGCTTTAAAAATAGGGACGATTTCAGCATTTTTTAGGGCTTCTGGCCAATTAGCACATTTAATACACAAATTGAATACATGCACTAGTGGTTCTATTATATAATTTGCTATAGTTTTAATTGTTGTGGCATTTATATTGTCTACTCCTCCGTTTTTTGGTTTTAATTTTTCAATGATATTTGCGACTTCATAGTAGTCAGTAGGCACTAAAAAAATCGATTTCTGATTCATTGTAGGCATTTGTATCTTGCTATGTTCATGTGGTTGTATTTTTTCGCTCAGTTCAGCACCTATACTGCTAAAATACGAATTCATTCTATCAGCTATACTCTCTGGATCAATAAGTAGTTGTTGATTTTTATCATATATTTGTGAAATTGTTACATTTTGTTTTTCATTTTTACCTAGTTTTTGATTAATTACATTCCAGAGGTTTCTAGCATTGCTACAATTTTTTTCTATGTGCATACGATTGTGCTTCATTTTGGCATATTTTATAACATTGTTTAATATTTTTTCATATATTTTATATTCTTGCTTTGCTCGATCATTATTAGGTTGATTTTTCCATATTTTGTACAAGAGTTCTTTTTTATTACATGATATAATAATGGATTTAGTGATCCATTCCTTCCTCGGTTTCATTTTGGCTAACTTTTTACTAGTATTCTTGGTTCTAGTGGCACTATCAGTACAGCTTTTTATTTTCGCTATTAGCGAGTTTATTGCTAAGTTCGGATCGTGTATCTCCAATATCTCATTCCAAGCTACTTTTGAAGCAAGTTTACTTAATTTTTTGTATTCTATTTTTGTGCCTTTTTTTTTCCAGTTATTAAATTTTAATTTTCTGATTGATACAAATAGTGGGTAATGGTCAGTAAGTGTGTGTATTAATTTGCATGCCTTAGTTTTTAATGTGGAAGTTTTTATGAAAATGTTGTCAATACACGATCCAGACTCGCTGGAGTCAGCTGGTCTAGTGATAGTTTGAAAACTCGGGATGTAACCTTTATCCAAGAAATTATTTAGGAACTCCTGGCCTAGAATGTCAAGCTGTAAAATATTTATGTTGTAATCTCCCACAACATGATGATTTTTAACATTTTGTTTTTGTTTTAGAAAAGTATTTAAAGAAACAATAAATTCAGTTTTAGATAGATCATGTGATCTATACAATGATGAAACATGTATTTCTTTTTCATTGTCAAATTTAAGACTGGTGTACAAGATTTTGAGCCTACCAACTGTTATTGTTTTTGTGTACTCATTTAGGTTATCCAGGATATATACTACAACACCATCACATTGATTTATCTTACTATCATTATAGTACATTTTATACCCTGTTAGCGAAAAATACTTACAATGTTCTAGTATTCTTGTTTCTACGCAAATTATCATAAAAGGTTTAGTTTTAATGCTATCAATGAAAACTTGTAATTTATTATAGTTTGCATTTAAACTTCTAATGTTTACATATAATATATTCTCATTATTTTCCTTGAGAAAATCATTAATAGCATTAACACTCGTTAATCTTATGTCGTTTCTCTTACAACTAAATCATTTTGTATACCTTGTATGACATCAAAATTACAGTTCATTATTTATTTAGGTAAAATATGAATATTTGGGTTGTTGGACGAAGTCGATTGTAGTGAAGAGACCGATCTGCTTTTAATTGTTGTTGTTACCTTCTGTGGCCTTTCTGTCGAGAGATCTATATTACTGATAAATCTTTGAAACGTTGGTCTAAGTGGATAATCTGTATAATCAATGTATTTCTTGATTTTATTCTTCAGCACTTGGCAGCACTCACTATCGTTTGCCACGTGTTGAGTGTTGTACTTTGTTTTGAATTTATTGTTGTGATAAAGACAGTTGATGCAGCACTTTGTTGCTTCCGGTTTACAATTAACTGAGTTATGGTTACCTGAGCACTTTAAGCAAATTTTTTTATTTTTGCATTTATTACCATTATGTCCAAATCTACCACAGTTGTATCATGGCCTTACATTGATGTCATCATAGACTTTGCAGTTCTGATATCCAACAAAAATTCTATTTTTATTTTCTTTTACATATTTATAGATTTCAGAGGACACTTCAATTAGAACACTAGTTTGTTTACTTTTAGAATTTTCAAAATGATGCACAACCTCACAGCTAGTTTTCAATTTTTTGAAGTTTCTTTCATTTATGTCTGCTTCCAATTCTTTGAGATCCATGTTTTCACAATTATCCACTCCCACTATTTTCATTCTTGGTTTTTTTATTTCTTGTTTCTCTATCATACAAATAAAGGATAATTTTTCTTTCAATATTTTTTCAGCATCAGTAACACTTGTTTCATTCATATAGTCTACTTGTCACTTATAAACTGAATTTTTTTAGTCTGTACTGTTTTCTTTTTATTCAAATAGTGGACTACAAACTTTTTCAAATCATTTTGATCCTTTTCATTTTTCTTTTTGATGATTAATTTTGGAATTTTTTTTGGCTTTTCTTTCTCCATGCTTACAGCTTGAGCATATGTTGATTTCTTAGCTGTTTCATCAACTTTGGTGGTATCTAACTTATTATTAAGCAATCTGTTTTTGTCTTTTAGTTCAGTAACTAACTGCTTTAGTAAGGAATTTTCTACCACTAGCTTTTCCAATTCTGTTTCAATTGTTGCATCCAGATCAACATTATTTGTATTATTAATAATGTCGCTTAGATATTCTTCTCTAATGTGTTCCGTCTGTTTTATTCTCTGTGTTCCATCTGTGCTATTACTTCTATGGCTGTAGTATTCAGTGCCACCTCATTTGCTTTAGAGGTTAGGTTCAAGTGAGGATGTTCAGGGCAAATCACTAGCACATTACTAATCCTTTTAGTGTTATTCAACTTTTCAAAATCACTCTGGTGGTATACACTTTCACAGATTAAGCAAACTACTTTAGCAACTCTCGTTTTTGGATGACATTTATAAAAAACATCGTCTCCGGGGTCAGGAGGCTCCTTCCCTCCCGGCACCATTTTGTTTGTAATAATTACTAAAATTTATTAATAAAATAATTTGGTTAGATGGTGCAGCTAAACCGCACGTGCTTGCGTTAAAGTCGCATTCTACCCGCCGTCCTCTATTGAGTAGCCAGATGAATTATCTGGGTCTCTACGCGAGCGCGTCGCGGTACATTGAACTGGGCCACACGAGGTAGTTCTCAGCACGGCTCGGCACACCCGTCCTCCTTCTCAACTCCCGCGACAATCCACACTTGACGCTGGCAAATGCGCGAATTTACACGATCAGTGAGCTGTATTTTTTTCCAGCTAAGGCAACATCAGTGAATCCTCGTACAGTTGGCGGGCGTAAATCGTACCTATGTCGTATTTCGTGTTAATTTGAGATTTTAAATACTGTTTTGTGAATTTGTGTAGTGATTTATTGTACTAAATAATTAGTAAAATATATTATATAAATATTAATATTAATATAAATATTAATAATAATATTTATATACTGTGATAGTGACAATGGATTTAGTTTATAATTTAGTTCATGTGAAGCGATTTTTTAAATACTCTTATGAAGAAAAAATTGATTTAAAAAACAATGGTAGGCCATTGCCCGATATTGTTATTGAGACTGCAGGTGTTAGCTGCGGAAAAGCATATAAACGTCAATTTAATAGAGACATTTATTCGAAGAACAATTGGATTTGTGGGTGCAACAAAAAAAAATACGTTATTTTGTTTTCCTTGTTTACTTTTTGGCAGTGATAAAGCATGGACGGAGGTAGGGATGACAGATTAGGTGCACTTAACTGAAAAAATAAAAAAGCACGACAACTCCAAAAGCCATCTACATAATACAATGGAATTAGCTTTATTAGGGACAACTAATATTAAAGCGCAGCTAGATTCAGCTTATTGGATAAATGTGCAAAAGCATAATGACAAAGTTTACAGAATAAATAACAGTTATTCCACTCTCACACCGAGCCGAAATCGTTTCCTCCACCAGTTTGCCAAGCTCCGGACGTTACTGGGTTCCAATCGAGACCTGCCTTCTACCCAGTGTACTCGCATGCATTTGTTTCTTGTTGCTAACGGTTATTGTTCAGGTGTACAGAGTGGACTAAAAACGTAAAACGTCAGTGACAGTTTTATTAGCTCGTGAAAAGTGATTTATATAAAGTGGACTAAAAAACACAAAGCGTGATTGTGATTAGTGGTAATAATATGCCTGTAACAAATTGTTCAGTAGATGGTTGCATATCAAAGCGTGGAAGTGGATTATCATTTTTCCGATGCCCAAAAGATGAAGTAAGGTGAGTTTAATTTTTTTTTTAATTGCGATGGGCGCAATCAATTATACTGCTTTTTTATGCTTCGATTTGTTCGAATATGCTGAAAATTAGGTATACATAAGTCGATTTTGGAAGGCGAACTTGGTTCGTAAGAAATATATGTATCTTAATTGTTCGTTCATAATCATCTGTAAGAAATATATATATATATATATATATATATATATATATATATATATATATATATATATATATATATATATATATATATATATATATATATAGATATATATATATATATATATATATATATATATATATATATATATATATATATATATATATCTTGTTTGTCTGTACCTGATTTTATGGAGATTCGATTGGACAGGGTTGGCTTTGCAGTTTGTAATAAGTGGCACCTTAAAATAATATTCTTGCTGTCGTTATATTATACAGGGTGTGACATTTAACTTGAGACAGCCTTATATCTTGAAAACTGTACATGTTATAACAAAATGTTTCAGAGAAACCAAAACCAACTCAAGTATACATATATTAAGAGAATACTTTGGAGTTATTAAAATTCTTGTTCGTTATTGTGTAAATTTAAAATTTCAGGTGTCAAATTTGGAAAAACCAGTTAGGATTTTCTGGTAACCATAGATACTCTAATATTACACCCGAGGAATGTTACGAACGAATTAATTTGTAGCCTGCATTTTACTGCTGAGAGCTTTATGATAACTTCTGGAAAACAAAAACGTCTGCATTATAATGCGATCCCCCCACTGCTTCTGTCGAGGGCAACTACAAGTACTGACTCTGACAATGTTGCCACAACAACTGCTAGAGAAGATACAAACAGGGAGCATAGTGATGCAGGTATCCAAACGAATGCATGTATGCAATCGGATGCAATTATTCAAACGGATGTATCCAAACAAACTCAGAAAAATACAAGTTCACAAACCAATATAATCTTAAAACAAGACCGAGGTTGTCAGGCAGCACAGAAAATTTCGTCAACTCCGAGAAAAAATGAGCTAAAGAGAAAAATTACAGCCCTCCAAGGAGAAGTTCGCACGTATCAAAGCAAAACAAGACTTGAAACGGGAATAACTAACGACGATGTTATTAAATTCTTGGATGACAACTACCCAGCAAAATCCTGTTTTTTGAGGACACAGATTTTGCTTCTAAACATAGCCTTGTTTCTTTATTTACTAGAGTCCGTATTTACCTTACGTTAAAATTTGGTAATCGTGAAATTAAAAAACATAGAATTTATAAAATTAACACCAAGGTGTCTATTTTACAACATATGTAATTTAATTTGTTTTGTTTTTATAATTTATGTTTTTTTTATAAATACGTTTGCATTCAATATGAAAAAACGTTCAATAAATGTTTATTAATGTAAGAATTACATTGTTTTAATGAAAATAAATATTCGCGTAACTCGAATTCGCATTCGGAATAACCCTGTAATTTATGCCGACGGTTACTTTAGCAGCGCGTGGCGGGCTGACCCCGTAAATGCGCTTGGAGGTAACGGTAAACGTCACACACTGACCGGGCGGCAGGCGTTCTTTGGATGTATGAAGATCAAAGGTACTTCAAAGGATTTGCCGCGAGTGGGACAACTGTTATTTATTCTGTAAACTTTGATAATGATAATGTGACAAAAAAGAGATACGTTTTGTCAAAAATTATAAACTGCATAAAGTTTTGTGGGGCCTTTGAACTGGCGCTGCGAGGACATGACGAAGCTGAAACCTCTCAAAACCCGGGGATATTTCGTGGTTTGATAAATTTTTCTACTGAGCTTGATGTAACTTTAAGCGATCATCTATAAAATGCTTCAGTATCTAAAGGAACCTCTAAAGAAATACAAAATGATCTTTTAGACTGTATATTAAAAGTACGTCATGAAGAAATAATTAAAGAAATTAACAAATCTTCATTTTTGGCAGTTATGGCAGACGAAACAACTGATGTATCTGCAAAAACTCAGTTAGTGGTAGTTTTAAGATATATTCTCGATGGTGAACCGATTGAACTTTTGTGGACATACCTGAAACCTACAAAATGTGACGCTCGGTCGGTGAAATTCCGCACGCCATCTATCAACACGTCGTATAAATCAACGGTTTATACAGTACATTTTATTAACTACTAACATGAATAGTACATTCGAATGAGAGCTGGCGGCGGCACCGTCAGTATGACTGTGACAACCATCATGCATACTGTACATGTTACTTTATTTTGCTATTACCTATTGCCAAAATACACTAAAAGCGTGCCCCATATACATATATTTTCTATCTATTTTTTATTTTTTCTCTTAACCAAAGAATATGACGGCAAACATGAATGTTCTTCGAAAAGGTATTAAATTCCAAAAATTTTTCTTGTGAAAGTCTATATTTTTGTATAAACGGACTTTACATAAAAATTCTGAAGTATCAGGAAAACGCGTGACCTTGAAAATTTTCGCCTGCGGCGCAATTGTTTTACGGCGCCTAGGATGACAGTAGTTTGGATGCGTTTGAAATTTGCACGCGGGCGGCCCTAGGATCGACCCTGTGCAGAACACCCATTTCATTTCATCACGAGCCGCCACTGTCCATAACTGTAATAAATTTAGGGAATTATATTGATTTATCGTCAATTTGACATGTTCTGACTTGAAAACATCTTTTTAAATGTTCTTAATATTTAAATATCAATATAAATGTTAAATTTCATGGGAACATTGTATTTTTGTATTCGACCATCATTAATATTCCAATTAATTAATCTATTCGAAAGAAAAATTGTCATTTCTGACAATAACAAATACATACCCAATAAAACAGGTTCCAACAATAAGATTAATTTGTTTTATCATAGCTTTACCTTGAAGTTAACAGTTTTTTGTTTAAAGTTGTTTTTTTTTTGTTTAATTCTACATTTCTACAATTATTCTACTATCTGAAAAAAGAGGGATTGACAACATCGTAATGTAATTTCAGAATAAATATATGGTGATGTCTGTAAAGATGTCTCTCTTAATCCCTTAAAATCATGGTAGTTGTTAAAATGTGCAGCATTTTTATGTTATTAATAATTGTGTAAATATATGCTACTACAAGTACTACAAGTGGTACTTTGTTATTTTTAGGTTCTTAAATGAGATCAATATTTTACAAAAAAGATTTTAATTATTATTTCTATGTTCTTTGCATAATGGTAGTATCATAATTGCCAAAAAATGCTTTAATGTACCACAAATCACTGTGCAAAATTTGAAAACGATATTTGGGTAAGTTTAGATTTCTTAAAGTAGTGCTTCTAAGTATTTGTGTAAAATATGTGTTTCTAAGCAACTTTATTTCAAATATACTCGTAATATTTCTTCCATAAAGTCGTAGTTATTATTTTGTCTCTATATTCAACTCCATAAAGAATTAATCACCATAAAACTAAATGTTTTATAAAAAAAAAATAAAAATACATACGAAAACTAAACAAAAAATAAACTAATAAAATTAATTTTAAAATTTGGTACATATTTTCATTACCTATTGTCTTTTTGATATATGCTGCCATCATCTGATTTCGTTTCAGATGCTGGTATAGCATATATGTATGTCTTGACAGTGGATGTGTGAATAAATTCATTGTTGTCTTGAGTATGGACAGCTAATGATGCCTAATTTATAAGATACGTGCATCGTTCTATAGCTTAGGTATTACAAGGATATGTGGAAGAGAAATCTAATGTGTGACGCCGAAGTTAACTACATTTCCATATTAGCAGTTATTAGCGGCTCAATAACATTTACATCAGTCCAAGTGATTCATTCTGATAATACTTTGTATTACAATTTAATGTTTGTAGAATAAATTTCCATATTACCGTTGTTTTAATGCTTTGTATATTAAGAACGCATTGCGTCGGATACCAAGTTCTTTATATTAAATAAATTGTGCCTAGTAGCACTGATTTGATTATATAAATAAAACGATTTCCTAAAATCTGCTGTAAAGCAGATCCTCCTGTCCCAGATGATGTACACCTGCACAGCTTGAGGATATGTAGCCAAGAGTCACCTCCAGAAACTTACGGCGTTTGAAAATATAGCACGATAAACCATGGTTCGTCAGAAATGCAGACATCCGGAGGGACCTCCAGTAGACGACAAGAGAAAAATCAAGAAAAGAGCCAGGAAAATTCACGACGAAACGGAAGATCATTCGAACCCGATGATAAGACCGGCTACGGATTACAATCCGGAAGAAGTGAGACCACATAAACAACCGGAACTCCTACTAGTGGTGGATCCAGGGTGAGTTAAAACAAACTAAATATATTTCTGATTTTTTGTTTGGGTGATGTTCAACAATACCAAAACCTAATACCTTTCAGATTTTCAGAGGACCGACAAAGACACACTCAAAGCGACCTTACCGCCCATCCCGCTGATTGTGATGAGAGTGATCAGAGTGAGCTGAACAAGACATGCTCAGTCTCGAGCTGCACAGCTGTAATCCCATCCCATTGGTCGAAATTGGAACAAGGGTGAGTCTCGTGAAAACGTAGATCGCCGGACAGACTAGCACCCCCTAACTGAGGAACCTCACTCCCAGCGCGGACCCGCGACACACGAGACATCCTGAGGTGTTGACAACTGGTGAAGACAGAAGAACCTTAGAAGACAAGAAGGGCGTTCAAATAGGCTCTAGTTGGCGTGGTCCAACGAGCCATCACCAGGGGAAGTCAGTCCGGATTCCTTTAGTTTTTGTTTCACTCCTGCCGAGCGAAGGGTACATATTTGCCCTTAGCGAAAGGGCGAGACTAGCCGATGAAAAAACGGCCCCATCCCATACGAAGCCCTGTAGGTCTCTAGATGGGTCGAGTAAAGAGCAGTTCACACAGCTCGACCCAATGCCAATTTATCTCAATCCATCATCAACTATTATAGATAGACGCGCGAAAATCTGCTTTCACCATCAAATTCGCTCATTTTTCAGTGATAGTATGCGCAATCTATTTAATAAATAGGACATTCGCCCAAATCCTATTCATCAACATGGAATACCCTGTATACACCCCATCCCATATCTCGTAGTTTATTAACCACCTATCTACATACCTACTTTAGATGACATGGTACTGATTTACTAGTGTATTGTACAAAATAATTGAATCGAATGATGAAATTACATAAAATCACGTTCGTGTACTATATTATGTATGCAGTGAATTTTTCTATATCGCATTTCCCATATATATTATGGAATACGTTCAAGGATAAACTCGTTTATGACTTCCTTAATGTATGCAGCTATAATTCTGAAAGGTACAAATTTAGTAATTATTTTTTATACATTCCTTTTTAAATGATTTAGGATATTAAAAGAAATATTTTACGAAATATAACAACATTATAAGCTGTATGTTGTAATTTATTCTCATCGTTTTATTTATTTAGAATATGTGTCACCTAATATCGAGTTTTACTTGAAATCAGCTTATTTGAAATCAATAAGTTTTTGATACATTTGATACATTGTTAATTATTTATTAAAGTTTTAAAGAGTTTTCTTCTTTATTAAAAAGTGTGTTTAAATGAAGTACCTTAAAATAGTTATGTCAATATTAATTTCAAATTAATCATTTGCAATAAAACAGAATAGTACTTATTTTCAAGAATGGATAATATCGTCAAAGGTTATTAAAAATAGTACATACTTATTTATTAATTAGGTCAGATGAAGTAAGCTAGATAACTCAGTGCTAACAAGACGTACCAAAATATCAAATTGTAAACCAACCATAAAAAATGACCAATAATAATGCATTAACTTGCACCAAATAACCAACTAAGGAAATGACAATATAAGTTTAATGCTCGAAAAACTCGGGACGCTATATGTATTTTCTAAGAAAACTGTTCGATTGGCCTCAAAGTTATAGTGTCCCGTAAAACTGTGTTACAAATTTCATGTATTTATGAGCATGAACATTGGTCATAACGTCAATTTTTTGAGTTGTGGATATTGTATGAACTGCTGTCTGTTGTTGATTCATAAATGTGCCCATAACGTTAAGGCTAATGAAGAAATTCCTAAAATATTGGATAAATATGGCGAACGATTTTCATGTTTAAAATCTGTTCTTATACATAAATATAGCAATAAAACTCAAATAGGGTACCTACATTTGTTGGACCGAAAATGCATATATAAATGAGACCAATTTTGAATGCAAAAGTAAGTAACTTGAACTTGAACATTGGTGAGAGGTGTAATTATTTATTAGTAATTTTGGGAAATTACGGAGCTGTATGTTACACAATGAGCAGTTAGTTGAACTATTACAAACCTATTAGAAAGTTATAAAGACATATTGTAGATGCCATTAAAAATACATCTTTTACATTTACATGTTGATTTATGTTCCAGAAATCTTGGTGCTGTTACTGGGGATGAACAGGGGGAACATTTTCACCAGGACTAGATCGAAGAATGTTATCAAGGTCGCTGGTACTCGGCTATATTGGGAAATTATTGCTGGTTTTTGTAATTAATTTTGGTACTACTTGCTTGGCGTACACATTTTATTTTGTTATTATTATTTATTGCGTACACATTTTATTTTGTTATTATTTATTATGTCACGACATAAGTCGTGACATCATAATATTAAAAAAATTTGTTGTACTTTTTAACAAAAATGAATTTAAAGTTTCTCGAGTGCAACGGTATCCCGTATTAAGGGGTTTCTATTTATCGTTTATAAGATTGATGACTTATAAAATTTATAAAATCGGGTATTACATTGAATAATATAAATGTTTTGCAACTACAAAGTTATCTCGTATTAAGATTCTGGTAGGACATCTTGACTGAACATCAGTTTAAAAATTATCCTATACTCATTTTATTATCCCAATTTAGGTAAGTTAATATATAAAAGAAAATGTTTCAAAAAATGTACAAAAACTATATGATTAATCCTGTTGATTACAAAAGGATTGAAGAAATACAAAATCCTTATTGGGATAAAGAATCGCATAACCCCCAACGTAACGTAAATATACAGGCTGGAGTAATAGGTCTTTTAGGGCTTTACTTCTTTAAAGAAAATTACAGAAATATTTTTACAGGTTACTTAAAATTACCAGTTTATTTTAATAGAACAGATGATATAGAGGATCTGCAGCAACGAATTTGAATGGAAATGGAAAATATCGGCCCGAAAATGACTAAATATTCAATTATTAATGGAGGCAATTTTGAACACTTTTCAACAAACAAATTTCTGTCAAAAAAAGTCGTATTTATTGTATTTGTATTTTTCATAAAAATCAGCCGCTATATTATAAACGGTAAATAGGAACTCCAATTCAGGAGTCCCTGCTCAGGTTATATTTGCTTTGATTTATCATAATTTTATAATACATTTTTTGAATGATTCATGTCGGTGTAATTCATATAAATGAAATAGTAAGATAAAAAAATTGATGGAAGAAGTGTACATTAATTGGTAATTGCTATTAGGAAATCATTGATCAAAAACGTGAGGTTTTAGTCAACATATTTAGAGAGAAAATATATTGAGAATTTGAGAAGATTCTTGATCAGAAAATAAATCCATTTTCTAGGGTATTAAGTATTATTTTTTTAAGAGTTTCTTTATTCGAATTCTATCTTATAATTTCACGATACCATTAGGTCTACCAATGTAAACTTTTAGTGTTAGACAATACGTTAAAAATAAACCCACTACATAAATATGTCGCGAAACAGATCATTCCACTGTATCCTTTACGATACTGTACTCCCCATCGATCTACTGGGAAAGGTCATATGGAAAAATTTCATGTGATTACTTCAAAATGTCGCTGCACATCACCCTGTTGAAAATGAATTGTATGGGCCAGAATATTAGGATACTGGATATCAAGAAAAATACTATGTTTTTAACAAATATTCCCTGTCTAATCCACGTATTGGTTAATGCAATGAATAAACTTCTAGAGATGCAAAATAACGACAATATAAATATTGATATGGTATTAAATAAATGCAAATAGCAGATAGAGCGAACACTAGTTGAAAAATACTATGGATAAAAATAAATTAAATTCCTTTTTTATAATAGTTGTTTAGTTGACATGAAAACAAACTAATTTCTATTGGCTTGTCCAATTGACTTTATATCAATCGATGCTAGTACAATAAAATGTACGAAATTTACTCTTTAAGATAATAACACGTACCATTATTTCTACTTGGCGGTGGGCTTCTCATATCTCGTGGAAGTGATTCATTCTCGATGTTCCATTTTTTCAAACATTGACGTTCATGAATTTTTATCGAGTTCGAGCCAAACATTTTCCTACAGATATAACACTCAACACTTGGCGGACGATGGCCAGAAGGTGTTGCTGGGGTGCTATGTGACATTGGTGCTGGACTATTCATCAATTGAAGATCAGAGGACGACGTTTTGACCTGCGTCAAAAATATCTGTGAAACTGCACTATATTAAACTGCATATACACCTATACACTAAACTGCATAAATTTATAATTTTATAAGAAAATGATTTTAATCAGATATATAATTTTAGGTTTTAAGTTGCAATTTAAACAGATCTTGCGACTTATATTAAAAAAATCATTATTTACGAATAATGAAAAATCAACTTGCTGATATTCTGCTTTTATTGATTATTTTGACATAGATTAAAAGCTATATTAAGGTATCTTTTATGATTATAACACTCAAAAATATCAATTTTTTATTTGAAAAAACTCTGGAGAACTAGTAATTTTGAGTTCTAAAAAAACTACAATTGAAGTATTTTCTTATTTTTTCGTATATATGTGCTGCGTCTTTTTTTAAATATTATGTACTAGATATTTAAATTTACAGATTTATTTCTGTAGTTTAAATATCTAGTGCTAACTCTATTAGACAAAAGTCTAACAGAGTTAGCACTAAAATACAGTGATTGTTCCAAAACCACAATAAAGATGCAAAGTGTCACCTATCTCAGGATATCGTTAAGTGCAGACCGGTTTCGACCTTCCTATCTTGGGTCTCGTCAGTGCAGTGTAAACGAGTATACCTTTGACAAATAAAGCTCCTTTGCTAGAAGACGTTGCTACGTTCCACCGCAGTAGAATGTACCAAACGCAATCTCTTGGTAGTTTCGAACAATCTAAATCGAAGTAAAAACTTGAGATCATCAGAAATAATGCAAAGTTTTACTACGCAGAGGGTAATATTCAATCTACAGACCTAATTTGTTTAATGCTTATTATATAAGGCATTTGCAGATGGGTTGGAGTATAAACTCTTCATTTCTGTAGTTTGAATATTAGTAAAACTTTGCATTATTAGTGATACTAGATATTTGATTCCGAATCAAACGATATGTTGTATCTTAATAAAATATATAAGAGGCAGATAGAACAAATATATATTTATAACTATACTTATGTATATACTATAAATATGTATTTATAACTACATATACTTACATTAGGCTGCGGTGTTTTGCAGCTTCTTTGATGTACTATTAAACGGTCTGGATAAAATGTCCTGCCACAATTATGACACGGAGTTAGAGTTGCCTATAAGAAAATAATACATAATATATAAATGGGTGAGACATTATTGGTAACAAATTTTATCCTAACATAGTAAATACCTAGAAATTGTGCAAGAAAAATATATTAATTCCCATAAATCTTCATATGTGTCATAGCTTATTTTACGCAGGTTACATCGAATTTTGTTCAGTCAGTCAGTTTATTGTGCGACACGGCGTGTAGTTTTACCTCTAATGATATAAATATTCATGATGACAGTTCGATTATAGGGAGTATAATCGAACTGTCAAATAAAAACAAAAATAAAACCTTATATGTTACTGACAGAGATCGTATCGAAAAAGATGTATACGCCATAAAGTTCATTCGGCATTTGTCCTGAATCGGCGTACCATGTACGGCACTGATGAGAACTAACAAGTTCGATGGTTTTATTTTTTGAAACCTTATCTGATCGTGCAGAAACACGAGAAAGGGGTCGAGGATCGCTTCTGGGTATAATTCAATGCCTGGCGGGGCTTTAGCCCGAGGAGTAGTTATTTCCTAGAGCGATTATGTAATAGCTTTGCTATTCGGGAACTACTTTGATAACCGCTTGGCGGCTTGGTGGTTCCTTTCTCGATTTCCGACTTATATGTTATTTACATGTGTATTTTGAACATGCTGATACAATTTCATATGAAAATAAATACAAGCGAATCAAGCTATATAAAAGGAAATAGTACATATGTTTGAATAGAACTCCGTATTCACTTAATTAATATAATAAATTAACAGTCTAAAGACAAAAACTAACAATGTATGGTATATCGTAAAATGCACACATACATGCTCATAATGTTATATTTTAGGGATATGTATCAGAAGAATCTCATTATATTATTTTTGACAGTATGTTGATAGAATGGTATTGGTGTTGATGGAAAAATATAACATGTGGATTATAAATAATTTTTTTATTTTACACCACACATGTGAAATTGCAATATAGGAAATTTGATATAGTAGGTAAACATAAACATACCTACTATTATGCCCGAAGACGGGAAAATATTAAGCAACTTAGTGGATTTGATTTAAGATTAATTAAAAATTTATCAAGAAACCACATAGCCCACTACATTATATTCTAAAATTAGATTTGTAAAACTGAAATTCGAAGGATTGATTTAGTCACATAAACGTATACAAAATGAAATATTTAAAGTTGTTAAATATTGTTATACGAAAGTTATTTAATGAAGTGTTATATAGCGGCGCATTCACCACATTCTTATGTGACGTTAGACTTAAAAGTCAGTCTAAAAATTCAAGTTAACCAATTTATCAGAGAAATATAGTTTTCATCTTCGATTCTTCTTGGACTATGAAACATTTTATTATTTGTTTATTTAATTTTGAGATTTTTAGTTCTTGATTACAAAAAAAAAAAACAGTAAAACGTGCTTTAGCTTATTTAATCAAACGTTTCTCCTACTATTTGAGGCTTGTTCATATTCAGACTCATAACTAATTGAAATATTATTTCAGTATTGTTTATATTTTTGGGATATGTATCAGAAGTATCACATTACATTATTTCTTGATAGTATGTTGATAGGATGGTATTGGTGTTAATGGACAAATGTGACATGTGTATTATAAATAATTTAGAACAAGGCAAAATGTGTATATGGAATAGTTTGTCACTCCAGTAGTTTATACCAATTTCTGTAAAATTTCATACACCGTATATGTGGAACTGCAATATAAGGAATTTGATACCTATTGGCATGCTCAAAGTACGAACATGGGAGAATATTCAGCAACATAGTGGATTTGACAAAGAGCTGAGCGAAGCACGAGCTTTTTTCACGGAATTGCCAAGATCAATTAAAAACTTATGAAGAGACCAAATAGCCCACCAATTTGTATTTTAAAATTAGATTTTTAAAACCAAAATTCCAGGGATCCATTCAATCACATAAACATACACAGAATGGAGTATTTAAGAGTTCTTAATTTTGTTATAGGAAACTTATTTAACGAAGTGTTATATACCGGCGACTTGACCACATTCCTAAGTGACGTTAGACAAAGTCAGACAGACAAATTAACAATTCTAGTAACTAATATATATATATATATAAGGAATATACTTTTTATTTACGATTTTTCTTGAACCATGAAATATTGTATTACTTGTTTATACAATTTTGAGATTTTTGGTTTTTGATTATAAAAATAAAGCAGTAAAACTTGCTTTGGCTTATTTAATCGAACGTTTTCCATATCATCTGAGGCTTTTTCATACTCACACTCATACTTCATTCAAATATGAATTCAGCATTGTTTGTATTTTAGGGAGATGGTTTTTGATTATAAAAAAAACAGTAACACTTGCTTTAGCTTATTTAATCGAACGTTTTGAATATCATTTGAGGCTTGTTCATACTCACATTCATACTTCATTCAAATATGAATTCAGCATTGTTTATATTTTAGGGAGGTTCATCAAAATATCACATTACATTATTTCTCGATAGTATGTTGATAGAATGGTGTTGGTGTTGTTGATAGACAAATGTGACATGTTCATTATAAATAATTTTTTGCTTCATTCATCGTATATTTGGAATTGCAATATAAGAAATTTGGTATTGTAGGAAAACATACCTACCATAATACCCGAAGTGAGAAGATGGGAAGATATTAAGCAACTTAGTGGATTTCACAAAGATTAATTAAAAACTTATGAAGAAACCACATAGCCCACTACATTATATTCTAAAATTAGATTTACAAAACAGAAATTCGAGGGATTGACTTAATCACATAAAGATATACAAAATGGAATATTTAAAGTTGTTAAATATTGTTATACGAAAGTTATTTAATGAAGTGTTATATACCGGCATATTTCACTGCGCTTTTATGTGACGTTAGACTTAAAAGTCAGTCAGACGTAAAGTTATCATAGTATCTTCGATTCTTCGTGAACTATGAAAAGAGAAGAGGATTCTTCTTGGACTATCATTTTATTATTTGTTTATTCAATTTTGAGATTGTTGGTTCTTGATTATAAAAAAACAGTAAAACGTGCTTTAGCTTATTTAATTAAATGTTTCGTCTACTATTTGAGGCTTGTTCATACTCACAATCATAACTAATTCAAATATTATTTCAGTATTATATATATTTTAAGTATATGTATCAGAAATATCACATTATATTATTTGTTGATAGTATGTTAACAGAAAGAATGGTGTTGGTGGTGATAGACAAGTGTGACATATGTATTATAAATAATTTTGTATTTCGTACATCGCATATGTGGAATTGCAATATAAGAAATTTTATATCATAGGAAAACATACCTACTATCATACCCGAAGTGTGAAGATGGGAAACTTATTAATTAAGCAATATTAAATTAAGCAACTTGAATTTGACAAAAGGCTGAGAGGAGCAAGATCCTCTTCCCGAGGAATTGCTAAGATTAATTAAAAACTCATGAAGAAATTACTTGTATTATAAAATTAGATTTGTAAAATCAAAATTCCAGATGTTGATTCAGCCACATAAATATACACAAAATAGAGTATATAAAGTTGTTAAATATTGTAATACGAAAGTTATTTAATGAAGTGTTATATACCGGCGCATTCACCACATTCATATGTGATGGCAGACAAAGTCAGATGTAAAGCCCAAATTCAAATTAACGATTCTAATAACTAGTTTATATAAGGAATATAGTTTTTATCTTCGATTCTTCTTGAACCATGAAATATTTTATTATGGGTTTATACAATTTTGAGATTTTTGATTCTTGATTACAAAAAAAAAAAACAGTAAAACGTGTTTTAGCTTATTTAATCGAACGTTCGGCCTAGTATCTGAAGCTTGTTCGTACACATATTCATAACTAATTCAAATATTAATTCAGTATTGTTTATATTTAGGGATATGTATCAGAAGTATCGTATTACGCAATTTCTTGATTTCTTGGTTGGTACTGGTGTTGATGGACAAATGTGAAATGTAAAAAGCGAATGTAACGTTAGACTTAAAGTCATTATATCACATAATAACTTTAAGTCTAATAAGGAATAGGTCAGACATATCACATTACATTATTTCTTGTTGATAGGATGGTATTGGTGTTGATGGACAAATGTGACATGTACATTATAAATAATTTAGGACGAGGAGAAACGCGTAAGAACAGTTTGTTTTTTATACTAAGGCTCGTTTCACATTAACCCGGCAATCAGATAAACTGCAGCGGGTACCCGGTTGTTGAGTGAAAGATCAAATGAGACATTTCACATTAAGCCGGCAAATGTCGTGGTCGTGTACACGACACCCGGCAGTCGGGTAAAGGTCCAGGGAGCCCGGCAGCTCCCTGCGAATTGGACGGCTGTCGTGTCGTGTAAATAAATCGGCCCGGCTGAGGGGATACTGAACAAATGTAACCTTTCATATCTACCCGACAGCGTTGTTGACTGGCCTCGTTGAATGTACTCTATCAGTAGTGTTTTGAGTGCTATTGTAAAGTTATTTAGTTTTAATTTATATTTAAGTCATTATGGATATTGTAGTGGAAGTCGAAATCCTTATTACGCTAATACATGAGCGACCAATTTTATGGGATAAGACTGATGAAGCATACAAAGACCGAATTCAGACCAGATCTACTCTAAAAGATGTATTACTTTGTTGAATGGAATCCTTGATTTTTAGATGTAGGGCATTAAAAGTTTTCATGCTCATTCGAAAATAATTGGAAAACTTTTCTTCATCTCTTAGTTGCTTAAAAAGTATAAAGAATGCCCCCACCTCGTCTCTTCTCATATTGATTGGATGAATCCATTGAATTCTATTTATTCTTATTTTTTCATTCGCCGATACAATATCATCCACGCTAATAACTGATTACCTTCCATGTCTAGAAAGATACTGAAGAGACAAACGGTTGAACGATGCCGGGCATCTATAGTTTGTATGTGAAAGACAGAATTCCGGCGTCGTTGCCGGGTAGAAAAACGGGCACGCGACTGTCGGGCTAATGTGAAACGAGCCTAATCTGTGGAGAATTTCATACACCGCATATGTGAAATTGCAATATAGGCAATTTGCTATACTAGGAAAACATACCTACTATCATGCCCAAAGTGCGAAGATGGGAAAATATTAAGTAACTTAGTGGATTTGACAAGGGACTGGGGGAAGCAGGACCTTTCTTCGCGGAATTACCAAGATCAATTAAAAATTTATCAAGAAATCACATATCCCACCATATTGTATTCTAAAATTAGATTTGTAAAACCAAAATTCGAGGGATTGATTCAGTCACATAAACATAAACAAAATGGCATATTTAAAATTGTTAAATATTCTTACATGAAAGTTATTTAATGAAGTATTATATACCGGTGCATTCACCAGATTTTATGTGGCGTCAGACAGTCAGTAAGACGTAAAGTCTAAATTCAAGTTAACAACTCTAGTACTAGTTTACATAATGAGTATAGTTTTTATCTTCGATTCTTCTTGAGCTATGAAATATTTTATTATTCGTTTATTCAATTTTGAGATTTTTGGTTCTTGATTACAAAAAGAACAGTAAAACGTGCTTTAGCTTATTTAATCAAATATTTTGTCACTCCAGTAGTTTGTTTTTTATACCAATTTGTGTAAAATGTCATACACCACATATGTAAAATTGCAATATAGAAAATTTGATACCTATTATCATACTCAAACTACGAAGATGGGAGAATATTAAGCAACTTAGTGGATTTGACAAAGGGCTGAAGGAAGCAGAAACTTTTTTCGCGGAATTGCCAAGAAAAAACTTGAAGAAATTACATATCCCACCATATTGTATACTAAAATTAGATTGTAAAACCAAAATTCAGGGATTGATTCAGTCACATAAACATGTATAAAATGGAGTATTTAAAGTTGTTAAATATTGTTATATGAAAATTATTTAATGAAGTATTATATACCGGCGCATCCACCACATTCTTATGTGACGTTAGACACAGTCAGGAAGACGTAAAGTTGAAATTCAAGTTAACGATTTCAGTAACTAGTCTATATAAGGAATATAATTTTTATCTTCGATCCTTCTTGAACCATGAACTATTTTATTATTTGTTTATTCAATTTTGAGATTTTTAACTCTTGATTTGATAGGCTTTGCCTACTATATCAGACTTGCTTATACTCATACTCATAATTATTTCAGCATTGTTCATATTTAGGGATATGCATCAGAAATATCACATTATATTATTTCTTAATAGTATGTTAACAGGATGCTACTAGTGTTGGTAGGCAAATGTGACATGTGAATTATAAATAATTTAGAACGAGGAGAAACGAGTAAGAATATTTTGTCACTCCAATAGTTTGTTTCTTATATGAATTTGTGATAAATTTCATACATCGCATAGACGGCGAAAATTTTAAGTAACCTAAATGATGTGACAAGAGACTGAACGAAGCAGGACCCTCTTTCTGGCGAATTACCAATATTAATTAGAAACATGTGAAGAAACTACATAACCCATCACATTGTATTCTAAATTTAGATTTGTAAAACCGAAAGTCGAGGGATTGATTCACTCACGCAAACATACACAAAATGGAGTATTTAAACTTCTATATTGCTGTACGAAAGTGATTTAACGAAGTGTTATACGCCAGCGAATTCACCATATTCTTATATGACGTTAGATTTATAAAGTCGAAATTGAAGTTAACGCTTTTAATATTGGAGTAGGTAGGAACCTTTGGTGTGAAGATAACACTGACGCAGTTTTCTACAAAGTTGGTTTCGCCAACAAAGTTGGGATCATCTGGAGATGATTAAATCTGAGATGATTAAAGTCCAGTTTTAAACATTGCCAGATGATGCCAACTTTGTTGACGAAACGCGCGTCGAGTGTAGTGTATAGCGTTTTGGTGTTTTGAGGAAAACTAAGTCAGTGTTAACGATTATAATACTAATTTATACAAGGAATATATTTCTTATCTTAAATTCTTTTGAAACTATGAAATATTTTATAATTTGTTTATACAATTTTGAAATTATAGTTCATAATTACAAAACATTACAAAAAAATAACAGTAAAATGTATTTTAGGTTATTAAAGCGAACGTATCGCTAACTATCTCTAAAGTTTTCTCAAGTCATTCAAAAATAGATAGTAGTATCACAGATACCACTAGCAGTACTATTTCCTATATATCTGTGGACGAGTCCACATATAGGTAATAAATAATACTGATTCTATTGTCAAAAATCATAAGACTTAATACATAGAGCTGACATTATGTTCTAATAAAAGCAAAATGTGTTTTCTTCATGTATGCCAAAATTATGACAAATATATGTCAAAAAAATATTTTCTAATGTTTGTGGCCATCTTCTATGTCACACTTTCTAGGACAACTATAATTTTAGCACGTAATGCATCAAGGTTACGCGCTCTTTGATATTTGTGCCCATAAATTTTCATTTTCGTGTATCTCCATAATAAAAAATTATGAGGGATACGTCGGAGGATCTTGGAGTCCATTTAATTCTGCTTCTTCCAATTATGATGTGATAAGAGAAATAGAAAATTACGCATAGGTTCAGATATGTTTCCCTAGTTAAAAGCATCTACAGAAGTATCTGGAGTTCGGGTTGAACCGCGTCCGATGGTGAGATCTGTTCGAAGTTTCAGCTCAAATTTTGGCGCCATTTTCAAGGCGTGAGGGAGAAATGTGGAATTTTGTTTAGGATAGGTATGTAAATTGCCGCTGTAGTCAATCTGCCTACTCCCCAGCGTTCCTTACTGGTTCTTGCCGAGGTCTCAATCTGTCTACTTCTTGCTTCAAAATTGAAGCCGAAACAACGAACAACAAAGAACATCTGCAATAGAATGTAGAACGGAATGCATTCTCACTATTAGTCATGAAGTTCATGAAGTTAGTTAGCCTCGAACTTTCTTTAACCTTGCGTCATAGTTGGGAAAGTAATATGGAATAGGTCAAATAACATTTTACATCGTAAACTAAAACCATGGTTCCAAATTAAATAGTTGTTTAGTATTTGTAGGGTCAAGATATCGCATCTTGCGATATCTTGATGATTGATGGCAAGTCAATTTTATTCCATGACCACCAAGACGTCCAGATTTATCGCTTATATAACATTCGGTGGATATTAGAAAACTAACACCCATATATTCCACAAATCTTGAAATAGCTATGGCAAATAGTGGGGCTTGTTTTCTATATCACTATTATGTTTAAGCTGTGCAGTTTTTTAATATGACATTGAATATAATATACGAATAAAAACAAGATTTCTATCAATCAGTTAATTCACAATTATGCTAAATAGAAATATCTGCTACACACGCATAAATACAACACATCAAAAACATTTTAAATGCGTTACAATGTTTCATTGTGAGAATGATGATATTACCACCACTATTTTATTAATTCAAAAACAAAAAAGTTAAATCATGTACAATTGATTACAACAAAAATCTGTATATGTTTACGTGCAATATTTTTCGATTTATCCTCATATCTGTACTCTTAGTGCTAACATTTTGTTCTTTATTAAATATATGTTTTTGGAAACATATGTATAATTATGTAATTAATAATACCGCCATGTTTGCAAATTGTTATACTAATCGTAATATGAGTAATTTAATTTTAATACAGATAAGTTAATTATTTTACTTAGTAACTTTTACTTCGTTTGGTTTAGTAGGTAGCATTAATATAAAATATTTATTTACTAATTGTAAGTGGCCGCTTAGTATATTTGTATGTACATGCATGCCTATAAATTATGTTTTATTCTCTTTCCTCATAATATGCGCTTTCAGGCAATAAATATATGACAATAAAACCTAACTAACCTTGAACTCTAAAAAATCCATCGATAATTAGGGTGAAACATGCGACATGTCATTTAATGTTCGATCCAATTATATTACAATTTATATAACCGATCCATTTTATATACATGTCTAAAAATGTAGATTCCCACCTAAGTTCAACACGAACCAACCCATAGCAGTATATACAAATAGCTGCTTCTTGTTAGAACATATCACATTACTTTTAAAAGGGATATATTATTATTAACGTATTTTTTTGTTGATATTGATATTTGAATTAAAAATGTGAAAGTATACCTTTAAGGTTAATATGGAGATAATGAATATTACAATTGAAAAGTAAATAAGTCATAAAATGTTAATAAATAACTGATGTAATATTATGATAAGATATTTTCATTTTTGTAATGGTATATTTTAATTGTTTCCTTCTTTATCTTTTCATATTTTAAATTACAAGCTATGCGCCAACTAAAACTAAACAAAACAGTATAAGTATATAAGGAACTATTGCAGAGTTGTAAATGTGATCATATTTTTACAAATTTTGATAAAGCTAAATTTCACCGTAATGGTAGGTATCATTATAATCATTAATAAACAAAGCTAAAGATTTCTGAACACCTCAAAATTCCTGTTGAGTGATCTACGTTCATATTAATATTTAGAAGCAAACGGTTTGGCGGCAACTGTTATCAAGTTTTGATATCATTTTTTATTCTATCATTGACTGACGGTTTTAATACGGTACTTAATTCCTGCTGCTGCAATATCGTATTCAAATGATAACCACACTAACGACTTACATTTCAATTGTCAGTTATAATAATTATGATACAACATTACTATATAATGAATAATTTGAATAAAGAATTCCACAGTAAGACCAAGGTGTATTTTTTTTCAGAGATATTGAAAATTGTTTAAGATTTTACAATTCAATTAAATTATTACCAAGTATGTTTGCTAATAAATTGTCATTACTCATACTTTTTGTTAATTCCCCTAAGAAAATAAATTCAGTTATTTTAGTGATTTTTTTTATTTAATATCATCGGGTTAACGAACAACGTAGCCAGCGATATGTGGATAATTTGTTAGGAGTTAGTCGAACAGTTAAACGATTCAATGAACTTGGAAGTTACTGTAGAATCCCAGGACAAGGTCGCAAGAAGTCTACAGATGCAAGAGATGAGCGATGTATTAAGCCGCCTTAAGACACAGACATTCTACCGGTTTAGAGCTAAGTAGATCCCTAGCATCAGATTAAAATGTAGCAATTTCTGGACGAATGATTAGGAGAAGGCTTAATCAAGGAGAGTTCCTTCCATCCATTCCAGGAAGGAGGACTGGAACACCAGCTATTGCCCACTGCTCATCAGAGAACATAGAATTATTAGACTTCGTTTTGCAAGAGAACACGTAAACTGGAATATTGATGACTAAAAGCAAGTTTTATTTTCAGACGAAACAAGAGTAAATCTTATTTCACCAAATGAACTTCAACAAGTCTGGCGGAGACTAGGAGAAAGGTATGTTGCCTGCAATATTTCCCCGAGGATCCCATTTTTTAATAGATCAATAATGTTCTAGGGAGGAATTTGTTTTTATGGACTCAATTTATTAAATCCTGCACAGCAGAATTATGTTTAAGATTATTAAAGTATGATCTCATATTTAGTACATAATAGTATATAATTACATAGAGTGTTTATAGAAATACAAACCAATCCTTTTGCAACAATTTTTAAGCTGTTCTTTGTTTTAAATGTTGAAACTGGTGTTAGTTTTGAATCTCTGCCTCTAGGAAAGAATCTTGAGTTATAGTTATAATTAAAAAAAAGAAGAATTAAATAAAATTTCATTTTGGTTAACTCCTAATTTGTGGAAAACACAAATATTTTAAAGCCAAAAACTCGAGTTTGTAAGTAATTCCAATTTTTGTAACTCTCTAAAGTTTGTTAATTGGTTTATTTATAAACGACTCTGTATACATATACATTATTATTAGAGGTACCTTCTTATATTAGAATATACAGCAATCCAAAACATATACTAAAAATGTTGTGCAACTCAAAAAGTAAAATATATTTTCATTTTTCACAATTGATGATCAGGTGTGCCTTTACTATCTTTTTTTCTTTATGATTATTTTTACGAACACTATGCAATGAAGAAAATGTACAATATAGCTCAATCTGAATATCTGCTTGGCCAGTCAGTTGACAAATTATTTACCAATATAATAATTAGTATTCTTTTGTACGCTATCTTGCGAATTTTGAAGATTGTTGTGAACATTCCTAGGTCTCAGAAGAATGTTTGACTAACATATACTTTATGAAATTTAGAATTAGTTATAGACAACTTAAAGCAATTCAAAATGACTTTCTTTTCAAACTATTGGAACATAAATATTCATTATGTTAATTATGATTTCTTGAAAAGAGATTGACAGAATCTTCTGTAATTTTATAATGCTATTACTAAATTATATTAATTTTAATATTTGAAGATCCCAACAGGACTTTCAATACTATCGGTTGTTCTTACAGAACAGGGTAAATCTATGTTTAAAGCGTTTAGAGTACAGAGGGCATATCAAATCATATTAATGTAAACTAATATTATTACCTGTGAGGATTCCCAGGCCAATTTATTCCATTCATCTCTGGACGCTGATGAGTTCGGTTTTGGTGGAGGTTTTCTCTTAAGATGTGGTGGTAAGTCGGCATTCTCTCTTTCCCATTTCTGTAAAAAATAATGTTATTTATGTATATTAGTAAGTAAATATTTTGTACATAACAAAGTATTAGAAGTAATAAATTTACACAATTTAAGTATGTTAACTTCAAGTTTGATTATATGTATGTATATTCTAGGATATTATACTAAAATGTTAAAAAATATGAATGTAAAATTGTGGTAATTCGTTACTATCAAACAACATGCTTACAACCTTACTAAAACAATTAATTAACAATATATCTTGAATTGCAAAAATGCATTCTAATAATTGTGTGTTGTACACTGATCGAACAGTTTATTTCTTATAAGACACATTTGTTTGATTAAAGTAAATATGTTAAATTAACGTAAATTACCAACGTAATACAAAATATTCTTTATTTTTAGTCATCAGAAAAATATTTATTCATTGTAAAATTATAGCTTACCATTGTTAGACAATTATTATCCTTTTTGTATAGTCTACGTATCTATATATAACAAAGTATGTTTTCCGTTAAGAAAATATTTTTGCTTTGTATATTTCAACAAGAGAACTGTAACTAACGAAGACATATTACGAATATTTTTGTTAGGAATACATTTTCCTCAATTCAGCACAAGATTTCAATCATTTTGCAAATACACTTCTACAATGTTAAATTATCATTTGTTTTTCTTAGCAACAGAACTTACGCAAACAGTACCGGTATTATATTTCATGCATTATTTCTATATCAATAGTCAAATTATTATATTACCCAGAATTGCATTTGTCGGATTTTATTTTGAAATTTGCATTTCTTAGTCTTTTGAATACGTCTGTTAGTCTGCTAATTGTTCGTGAATTATAGGTGAGTAAATTATAATGTCATCCATGTATACAAACAACACCCACTGAATAACAAGGCCTTAGTGCTTGTGGTGTGACGTCATCAATGTAGGCCGTGCAATTTTAATCATATAAGGGGATACATACACTAATATTTATGAAAACTATCAATAGTTAACTTATTTTAAAAAACGCTAGTTATATAACAGGCTTCTTGACAAATCCCAAAAATTATGTTTGAGTTTTGGTTTAATACTAGGTGTAGTATTAAGTGCAGGCTCCCAACTCCCCTACACCTGCGCCAAAATTCAGGATATGTATTTATGTATAATAAACATTTTTCACACTACTGAAAAGAGGTTATTACACATAAATACATATACTGAATTATTCCACACCTTCTCTTAATTATTATTACTTAGTAGGTATAATATAGATATGCATGTTCATGTTATGCAATTTAAAATTTCATTTACCTACCTAACATCGTGCATAACTTAGTGTTGAGGTGAGAGTTTAGGTATAAAAAATATATTATAGAACACAAGCCATGAAAATACATTAATTAAACTTTTAAAGAAATAGGTCCCAAATTATATACGTTCAGTTATAAAAAATATTTATGCATGTATAGGTAGGTATATGGCCTACTTCGTTAATGTATCGAGTTTTCTTTTTTTATTTCCTTTTTTTAAATGGTCGCTATTTTTAGCGCAATAATTTTTTAACAGGGTATTGGAAATACTTTTGAGAATAATTTTTAAAATGTCTTTTCCATTATGATTAGTGCATCCATCGAAATGTGAGACATGTTTCTGTTCAATACAATATTCCAAAATTAAATGTACCATGAACGATCTTTTATTATAGATTTCTAGAAATGTGTCCTCAAATTAATTTATTAATTTATTGAAGATTATATAAGTCACAGATACAACATTTATAACTTGTCCTTGGGGATATAAAAGACCTCCACGATTTAATTTATTAATGAGATCAAAATTGTCCTCAACAATAAATTGCTCGTCATATACTAATTTTTGTTTACAGCTGGTACATTTTAATTTTTTTAACGTAATATAGCAACAATAACCACCTAAATATGTAATTAACGGTAATACATCGTTGATATCGTGAAAGTGATCATCATTTATTAAAATTTGAGACAATAACGTTTTAATTTGAGAAAAGTCTTGTTGAGAGCATTTTCATCTGGGTCATAATCAGGTAGCTCATAGAACTTATTAACATTAATAGGGCCAAAACTGCGAGACTGAAGTGTTAATATAGATTGAATTCTAAGTCTCTTCTCTGTCTCATATAACTGGCGCACAGAAATATGATAATGACCACCTGCCATTTGCCTGTATTTACCAAATCTATCTTCAAGAGGGTCTGTTTGAAATTTCCCTAAGAGAACATAATTCATGTCAAGTTCATTAAAACAGTATTTGGTAATTTCAAGCAGCCCATGAAGGGTATGACTTAAAGCAGTTCGGGTCTGTCTAGTAAGAAAAATTTTTATTAGTAATTGAAAAATTACTAGGTTGCCAAGTATCGAGCCAGCTTAACATTTTTTCTAATAACTCAATCTTAGGATCCAACTCAATGTCCGTGAGTTGTTTCTTTACGATAGGTTCCTGAAATATGTCACGTTTATGTTTGCCTTTGAATGGGGTTTTTACATTTACTATTTTCCACCATATCGTTATGATGTTTACAAAATCAGCAGTATCTTGAGAGTATGGTATACGGCTATCAAAATGTCTTAAAGCCTCTACTACGAAAGAGTTAAAAATTTTTAGTGAAAGTTTTACATTTTGTCGCTCTAAAGATGAAGGAAACAATGCTTTTAGGTTTAAAGAATAGCCGAACTTTAAAAGCTTATCATACTCCAGTTCATGTAATTTTTTAGTTATTTTTCAGGTTTACAGTTAAGCCAATTAGTGAATATACATTTTAGTAGGTGAACTGTGTCAAATAAGTAAAATAATGGTCTTTTATTATCTACCGGGTGAGGATAAACAATACTAAGTTGGTCTGTAGTTGAAAAATGGCTCATTGCTTTCCCGTTAATAGCATTATTATCACTTATTGTGCAAAAAACTACATACCCAATTTCCTCTAAATTTTCAATAATAGTTTTAATAAAATTATAGAGTATTTCGGAATTAATTTTTGAGACGGGAACTCACGGGAGTGCGTTCTAGCTTTAAAGAGGTAAGCTACCTCTTTAAAGCTAGAACACACACTTGCAATCATGAAGGTAAATGCTGAAGAAGATAGAGTTATTATTATTGACTGCTGTACCAGCTATATTGCCTCCCTTATAATCCATAAAAGGGTCAATGTGAATTTCATCGAAAAGCAGTGTCACAAATCTCTCATGATCCTTTAACAAACCAAACACATTTCGAGCATAGGTTAAAAACATATTTTTTTCATCTATATGGGGATCAGTCATATGTTTATTACAAATACCCATTATAGTTTGAGGATGTGGTAAAATAAGAGACCCATAATCTCTTAAGTATTTGTATGCATGTGGACTAATAGTATAGAGAATAGAACATAAAATTATTGTACTACTTGAATACCTATATCTTTCCTTTGCAGTTGTAAGCAATGCTAATTGTTCACAAATAAAATCTAAAGCATGTACTATTTTGTTATCATCAAGATTTCCAAAAATTCCTAGTATATTTGACACAAAATCGAATACACGTTTAATTTTATTTATGTCATTTGATGATTTGACAGAATTAGGCATGGTCTTGCTATTAAAGTCCCAGTCGGGGTTGTCATTATGGGTAATATTTTCCTCTCGATTTTCCTCTAAAGGTAGGGTAATAACCTCGGTAATAACAGTCTCATTTATGGCTTCAAATATTGACTGTATATCGTCCAAACTATGTGAAATAAACAGCGTTTTAAATTTTGATGTTGAAATACAAACTGACTCGCTATACAAAAAAGTTTCAATATTCAGGTTATAATTAATAACAATCGCCCAATTAATGCATGGGCCAGGTGTATATTCAATTTTAAAAATAGTTAATCTTTCACTTTCTTGAGACAAACATTGAGCAGAAAACCAGTCTTTTGGTAGTTTAAATGTAGAAAATTTTACTATAAATTCATCAAAATTGTCAAAATGTAATGTTTTTTTCGTGCTTCTCAAACTCAATTTTGCTTATTTCAAGGGCTTTTGACAAATTTAACTCTTCAATATTTTTGAGCTTTTCATCTTTACTTGGCCGTATTTTGACATCTTTTGATAAATAAATGGGGCAATTTAAAAAAATAAATGGTATACAGTCTTCTTTTAGCCGTGGTTTTAGTAAATCTATTGTAAAAATCTTACCAGTGTTTGAGTCTTGAACTGTTGTACTTTTTATTATACTACCTTCAGGAAAATGAGCTTCACATACTCTCGTGTTGTTTGTGGGCTGAAAGTTATCTCGGGGTATCGCTTTTAGCCATTTTTGTCGTAAACTTACGTCCTTTGGAAAACCGAAAACATGAACTTTAGGCCCATTTTCATAGTTTCCGTTACAGCGGGGAGCACAACACTTTTGAGGCATAATTTCACTAAGTATCAGTTACCACAAAACTAGCCGAAACCAAGAGAAAAACATACAATTAAACACGAACAAAAACTTATAAACTGTGCTGTAAACAAACCGATGGACCGCCAAAAAAGCAACAGGTTATAAGTCCGAAATATATGGTTTTACGTATTTAAAAATACGCGTAACAATATAAATTGTATACCTAAATATACAACGAAATATTAGGTACAAGTTTCACGCACTTAAAAGCACATAAATAGTTCTGATTTCAGAAAAATAGAAGAAATAACGCTGATTATAACAACTTTTATGTTTAGAGATTAGCGTACCAGATGAGCACTGTTGCCGGCTCCGTAAGGAAAGTATTTTTGTTAGGGAAGTCGAACAAGGTAGTAGTATTTGATAATTAAATAAATAAATTACGAAATACCACATTAAAAAAAGAGGAAAGAACATCTTATGGAAATATGTGTTTTACGATATTGAAGAAGAAAATGGTAATTTAAGAGAAAGAGATACATCCTTTATATACTGGAATCCTAATATTCGCTAGTATCGTAGTAGTCTGGCAACGTTGCAAACATCTGTGATGTCACTGATGTCTCGATCGTGTTTATGCAATCCGTAAGCTAGTTTCCTACATCTTCGCTCCATATCGGAAAGGCCTACATTCATGACGTCACGAGCTAAAATTTTGTGAGGGCTTTGTCCTTATGTAGAGGTGTTGTTGATACAAAACGTCGTTCGTTTTGAATGCCTAAGAGTATATGTTGTCCATAACTCTCTGAAATGTTGCAGGAACATTTTCTAAGCCAAAGGAGAGAACTCATAATGTCTTTTTTTTTCTGAAAAAGCAGTTTTTGAATATCTGTTGCATCAATTTCAATTTGGTGAAATCCCGATGTTAAACCTAAAGTTGTAAAATATTCAGATTTACCAAATTAATCTAGTAAATCAGAAATATTAGATATTTATCTCTATAGATATTTCGTTTAACTTTCTATAGTCAACGACAATGCGCCATTTTTATTTTCCAGAGGCGTCCAATTTTTTTGGAACAACTGGTGATGCCCATTGAGAAATAGATGGTTTTATTATTCCCTGATTTAACATTTTCGAAATTAGTGTCGCAACTTGCTCTTTGTGAATGTGACGGTAGCGGTAAGATTTTGTGGAAATGGGCTTGTCCATCGTTTAATTTCGTTCGTAAATGTCAAGTTGTCACCTAAATAAAAGATATCTGAAAATTCTAAGCACAGTTCTTTAATTAAAAATTGTTCTTCCTGATTCAGATGTTCTATTAGAAGTTGGTTTTCAATTTAAATATTTCTGTCAATGTAGTTTTGGTTTTTATTCGCCATATTTGTATTTAATAAAGCAGAGTGTTGAATGGGCTCTGATTTTAAATCATCGAAATATATATTTCTTGGAATTGCATTTGCGTTAATTATTGACGTCAAAAATTCACCTGTTTCGTTAATTTTCCAAGGGCATTAGGAATTCGAACTTTATCTTCTTCCTGACTATTTAATATAGCTTCCGTATTAGATAGATTACATTGAATTTTAAATATTTGTTCTATACGAGGGGAGATCGCAATATTATTTTTGATAATCTTGTTTTCTAAATTTGAAGTACTTTTTTGTGGTACATAATCGTCGGTAACTTTGAATAGTGAGACAATTTTATAAACTGTTTATTTTTATGTCAATTATACAATTATAATGTTCTAAAAAGTCGGAACCTATTAGTCCGTCAAATTCTATGCCGATGTTATAAATGTATACTTTATGAAGGTTTGAAATTGTAAAAGGTATAAGGGTTGATTATTTAATAAAAATTTGTTCGTCAGTAATTCCTTGGATCATAAAATCTTTTTCTGTAAATATTTTACTATATTTTTCGCGCGTGTTAGGTTTGAATATTAAAAGTCCTGCACATGTGTCGATTAAAATTTTGGAAAACTTGGTAATATCTTTAATGCAGTATAAATGTTTCAGGTTGACTGTTAAAATACTTTTATTCATAAACATTTGGTCTTTGCATTGATGGTGGTTGTTGAAATTTATAGTTTGGATTTTGGTTACTTCTTTAGACGGTGGTCTTGAGAATTTGATTCTAATGATGATAAAATCCTGATTTATGTTTTGTTCTGTTGGATAGTTATTGTCGTAAAATTGATGAGCAGTATCATCATAGTCATTATAATTTTGATTTGGGGATATGGAACATTATTTGTAATACTGATTTTGATAATCGTATGGATGAAGGGTATCATCCGTCAATCAATGGTCAATAAATAACTTCCTGTAGTAAGGTTCTTAGTTGAGATACACATATTAGATATGTTTAAAGTAAGATTGCGCTAATATCATCCTAGCTCGGATTCTTATTAAACTAGAACAATCAACTAGTATATTGATGCAGCTTTAACAACCTTACAGTCTTTTATATACGATTCCGGGCGTTTTAACAAAATATGTTTTTGTTGATTAGTGGTTCTTAATTTTAGAATAACATATCCACATAGTGCAACATAGTGCAAGTATACATGCCTACTTCTAACCACAGCGAGGAAGAGTTAGAAGCCGTTTATTCGGACATAGAGCAGGTAATAGGATTTGTGAAGGGTCATGAAAATTTAATAATAGTAGGAGATTTTAACGCAGTCGTAGGTGAGGGGAAAGAAGGAGAATTTGTAGGGCCTTATGGATTAGGAAACAGAAACGAGAGAGGTAGCAGACTGATAGAATTCTGTGAGAAGCACAAGATGGTAGTCGCGAACACATTGTTCAAGAATCACGTTAGGAGGCGGTACACATGGAAAATGCCAGGAGGGATAGACAGGTATCAGATAGACTACATTCTGGTTAGGAAGAGATTTAGAAATCAAGTAAAAGACTGTAAGAGTTATCCAGGAGCAGATGTAGACAGCGATCACAACTTGGTAGTCATGAAAGCTAGATTAAAGCTCAAAAATCTGAAAACCCGGAAGGATAAGAAACGTATAAATGTAGACATATTGAGGGATCAGAATATGAAAGATAAGTTCCAGGAGAAAACAGATCAATTAATAAATAAAACGAGTAAGGACGAAATCAAGAACGCAGAAACTGAGTGGGAGGGTATCAAGAATAGTCTAGCTTCCGCGGCTACGGACGTTTTAGGACACGATAAAAGGGAAGCTAGGAAGCCCTGGATAACGGACGAAATCTTAAACTTAATGCAAAAGAGACGAGGCTACAAAAACAGACGAGACGAAGAAGGACTGAAAACGTATAAGGCAATAAAGTGGGAAATCATTAGAAAATGTAGAAAAGCGAAAGATAGAGGAGAAATGCAAAGAAGTAGAAGATAAGTTGCAAGTAGGTAAGACCGATGAGGCTTACAAAATAATTAAGAGGAACTTCAGGGATGTAGGAACAATAAGTAGAAATGTTAGGAGTCAATCGGGGGACCTACTGATAGGAAGAGAGGAGAAAGCGGATAGATGGAAGCAGTACTTAGGAAATTTATACGAGGGTCAGGAATTAGGAGAGATATTAGAGGAAGAATCTAGCATCGATAGGGAAGATGTAGGAAAACCTATATTGAGAGAGGAATTTGAAATAGCACGAAGGGGGCTAAAGAATAATAGAGCGCCGGGTGTAGATAAAATACAGGCGGAAATTTTGAAATGTGCGGCACAGAAAGTAGTAAATAGGATGTTTGAACTGGTAAAATACATATACGAAACGGCTTCCTCTTATAATCCTCCGGCGAGATGCCGGAGGATTATAAGAGGAACATTATCGTTACTATACCGAAAAAGAGAGGAGCCGACAAATGCGAGAACTTTAGAACGATTAGCCTAACTTCCCATGCGTCAAAAATCTTAACTAGAATAGTGCAGAAGAGGATGGAAAATAGAGCGGAGGAAATACTAGGAGAAGACCAATTCGGGTTTAGGCGAAATAGGGGAACTCGCGAAGCTATTCTGGCGCTAAGAGTAATGTTAGAGAAAACAATAGAAAAAGGAAAGAACGCTTATATAGGATTTGTAGATTTAGAAAAAGCTTTTGATAACGTAAGATGGGAAAAAATGTTCGAAATACTAAAGAGCGCGGGAATGAAGTATAGAGATAGGAGAGTAGTACACAATCTATACATAGAGCAAACTGCTGTTATAGAAGTAGAAGGGGAAGAAAGGGAAGTAGGTATTAGGAAAGGAGTAAGACAAGGATGTACGCTATCACCACTAATTTTTAATCTGTACATCGAAGAGGCGATTAATGTGGTAAAAGATAGAGTAGATTTCGGGATTAAAGTACAGGGACAGAAACTAAAAATGCTGAGATTCGCGGATGATATAGCAGTATTAGCATCTAGTAAGGAGGAACTAGAATCAGCATTGAACGAAATGGAGGCAGTGTTGACAGAGGAATACGGAATGAGGATGAATAAAAACAAAACTAAAGTGTTAGTGTGCAGAGGGCGCGAGAGCAGAGCAAAAACGAAAGTACAAATTAATAATGAAAGATTGGAGGAAGTTAAAGACTTCACTTATTTAGGAAGTAAAATAAATTGGGATGGAAGAAGCGATAAAGACATAAAACAAAGAATAGCGCAGGGTCGAGTAGCTTTTAACAAAAAGAAAGCACTTTTATGCTCGGGGGTAATAAACTTAGAAACAAGGAAGAGATTTTTGAAAACATATGTATGGAGCACGGCACTTTACGGCTGCGAAACCTGGACGGTAGGGGAAGCAAGTAGGAAGAAATTAGAAGCTTTTGAGATGTGGTGTTACCGAAGAATGATGAAAATACCATGGACTGATAGGGTTAGAAACGAAGAAGTATTGGAGAAAGTCGGCGAGAAAAGGAGTATGTGGAAAAACTTAAAGAAGAGAAGAGATAGAATGGTAGGCCACTTGCTGAGACATGGGGGAATAGTCCGCGATATTTTGGAGGCAGAAATAGGAGTGAAGAAAGGCAGAGGTAGGCCTAGATTAGACTACTGCTCGCAAATAGTAAGGGATGTAGGTTGTAGCACAATTAGCGAAATGCGTAGGTTAGCACAAGATAGGAGAAGCTGGAGGTCAGCGTCCAACCAGTCTTAGGACTGATGACCTAATGATGATTATGATGATATCCACATATGTTCATATGCATATATAAATATTATGTTCAGTGGTTACTTCATTGGAAAATGTTTGATGAAAGTTTATATACGTATAGGTACGTTTAATGTGATGGTAACTAAATGTTTATAACATTTTTAGTATATAAAAAAATATTGAAAGGTCAGACACAAAATTTTATTAGAATTCGTTTTTTTAATAAAAGTTTGGATGTAGATTTACTCAGATTGACGTGTAAAATTAGTTAGAGAAGAGTATCACATTGAATACATCTGCATGAACATTCGGATTATTATAAGATGATTATTTGTTTGATATCACTTTACACGTTCTGCGTTATACACCACTCAATTTGTAACAAAAAATTACAAAACAATGCAATGCGACACCGGCTCAATACTGAAGTTGGCTCCACGACACCCAGATTTAAATATAAGGTATCTTATTAGCAATATCAGCAATTGAAAAAATATTTTGCAAATGCTAAGAAGCATAGTTATACTTTCATGGACTAAAATAGGTATATGGTATTGATTTGGTACATGGTAACTTTTTATAAAATTATTCTTATTATAATAATGCAGCGTCTATTTGAGGATTATTTATCACAGATTTTTTAAGAATATTTTATTTTTACATATGGTTGATATAAATGTTATATAAAATCCTTCCCTATTGTTCTTTTAGACTTAGCATAATATCATCCTGTATAAAATTATAATTCAGGTCATTCACATATAGGATATTATGTCTAAGAAAGAGTACAATTAAAGTAATTATAATTATCATGTAATTAAATCCTTTCCTGCCTTATCACAAATTAGTCTTTAATATTTATTACGTTTATTACGAATTGGAAAACTTTAAAGAGAAAAACATTTCTTGGAACCTTTCTGTCACCTCAGTGACAGCAAGGTTTTAAATAGAGATATTCGCCAAAGAAACGCTAGTAATTCTCGAATAAGTATTAAGTAATCTCCGAAATATAATTAAGTAAGCCTCGAATCAGTATTTAGCAATATCCGAAATATCTTTAAATAATCAGCAAATAAGTACTCATAGAGTATAGAGTTATAAAAAGAGGTTACTCCTTTTTCGACATAAGTAGATGTCAAAATCGTAAAGTGAAATAAAATAATCTTTAAAAAGTTTATTAAATAAGAAGTGATATAAAATAAATGTCTCTCACTTTAGTAAGTATTGAAACAGTAATTACTGCAATTAAATAACAATAATTACACAATCGCAATAAATTTCTATGAAGTTGACACTTAATTGATAGGTTTGTCCGATCAGTAACTTATAAGCCGGGAATCGAAAAAGGAACCATCAAACCGCAAAGCTATTATCAAGTAGTTCCCGAGTAGCAAGGCTATTACATAATCGCAATAGGAAAAAGCTACCCCTCGGGCTAAAGCCCCGCCAGGGATTGAATTATGCCTAATAGCGATCATCGACCCCATTCTAGTGTTTCTGCACGAATATCAAGGTTTCAGAAAAGAAAACCCGCCACGGGTAGGATTCAACATCTGTCCCGGATGGGAACCGAACGACAAACAGATGTTTCGAACTTATTAGTTCTCATCAGTACCGTACACGGTACGTCAGTCCAGGACCAATTCCGAATCAAATCCGTGGGGTATTCATCTAAATCGATACGATTCATGTCAGTAACTTATAAGTCATCCACCAAACCGCAAAGCGATTATCAAGTAGTTCCCGAATAGCAAGGCTATTACATAATCGCTATAGGGAACAACTACTCCTCGGGCTAAAGCCCCGTCAGGCATTGAATTATACCTCATGGCGATCCTCGACCCCTTTCTCCTGTTTCTGCACGATCAGCAAGGTTTCAGAAAAGAAAACCCTGTTAGTTATAAGTTAACGCTTAAGTTTTTAACCTGTTTTGGTTCACAAAATATTGCCAAGAACCTAACCGTCACGATACTACTCGTATAACCATTATCCATTAATATGGCGTTTTAACTAAGTTCCAGTGGTTTAATCAAGTGTAAACTGTTATTTAGCTGTGGAATTCCTAAAGTTGCTTAATCATCCCCATAATATTATTGTTTTTTAAGACATAACTTTCGAATTATAGGAGTTGCAACAACAAATAAAAATTAATCGATGCACATTAAAAAGAATATTTTAGAACTTCTGGTTCCACCAGAAATTGCTATAAGTAATGTTTTCTTAATGGAATTCCCTATATATTTTTAACACAGTTTCGCTGTGTTTTGGAACACAGTTCTGTCTCAAAAATTAGAGTGGTAACTAGGTAGTCTTCACTCCTAAAAATGTTTTTTTCTGCGCTATAGAATAAGGGAAAAAATAAAATTGTCACATTAAGTTAACCCAATTTTTTTTATAACCATTTAAACATCTTGGAATTAGGTTTCACAGTGCAAGTATTTTCTTTTAAATGGTACCAATATGAATTATGCTAGTTTAAAATAGATTTTTCTTATTTATATATCAAATACCACCATTAGTACATACATAACACAAGTTATAAGAAAAGTATTTATTTACGAAAAAGTAATAATTAAATCGGAAAAACTACATAAAAAATCGCGGTGAAAATTTTCGAAAGTGGTGATTGACTGAATTTAAATATGTAAAAATGAATAGGACGTTCATTTTAAACATAAGTTATAGTAATTTCCGGCTAAACCGGAAGGTCTAGAATAATCGTTATAATTTGAATTGATTATAATATTTATTTATTATTACAGTTCCCATAATTCGAAAGTAATGTCTCAAAAACAACAAAGTTACGAGGGTTTTCCTAATATGGTTTACACCCAGTACAATAAGAACATAAACCTGTATAAAACAAGAAATGCCTATATTTGTCGTATCGGGTATTTACAACACTTATATTGCGTGTCTAGAACCACCTACCTTCAATTATTTATTTCAAAACTGCTTTAATAGTTTTGAAATGATTTAAAATTAAAAAGTTATGGTGGTAATTACTCACAACATGTGTAATATTTACAATTATTATAAGGGCAAATTGTTTTGGTTTATGAATATTCACTGATAAGAATACTAGTATAATATAGTAAAATTGCATATTTAATTACATATTTCAATATCATTCTAATAATAGAACATCGTATTCTATTATTAGACAAAAAGGGTGATGCGAAAACAAATCTTACTTAATTTAGGGAACATTATATGTTCTTTAAGACGACGAAATGAATTAATTTTCAGAATATATGCTTAAGAACAAGAAACAAAGATTGCTCAAAATGTTAATTAATTTCCATCAGAATCATCGGGAAATGATTAAAATAATTTTATACTCTAGATCTCTAACCGGAGTTGAAAACTAGTTTTAATCATCTTCCGATGATGCCAAATTGCTTGGCAAAATGCGCGTCAAGAAACGTGTCACTTCTCGGTGTTCGTGGAAGACGGTCTGTTTTTGTTAATTAGTGTATTAATTGTGTTTAAATTATTTTGCATGCATGGAATACATAAATGTAGCAATAAACCTTGTAAAATCCATTTTAATTCTTCCTATAAAAGAAAATCTTTTAATTATTGTACGGTACCGAGGTTTATTTTAAGTAGGTCAGTTAGTTAAAGGTCAGTGCGATCCCGACGCGACGTAACTTACAACCGTTTTCACAATCGCAACAGTTTTCCTCGAACTTAATATGGCTTTTAACTAGATTAATTCATGCTGACATTAAGATCGCAAACCCTGTGAAATTAAAAAATGTGACATATTCTCAAATATAGGTTATTTTATCGTAGTCAAGGATTTTTAACAGGGTATAAATAATACTATCGCAAATAATTTGCATTTATTATAGAGGTGAAAAGTACAACATTTTTCTCCACTTAAGAAAGCTTACACATAAAAAAATAATAAATTAGTAGATATTGATTATGAATTATTTGCCTAATCTATAATATCGGAGAAACAATCAGGATGTAAATTAATTAATAAATTATCTTGACATACAAAGGGTCTAAATCAATTGAAAAAAAGAAATATGAAATTCCTTACTGACTACATTCTTTATAACTGACGTAATTATTCTTGGTTTTGCATAATATTTATAATTTTGTTGTTAGATGATTTTTTTTTAACTTAAACTTGGCAACTTTATTTTGTAAAAGACATTGAATGTTTTTTCTTAGATCGTATTTGACTATGACTTCATCATAGTCTTTTTCAAATCGTAACTCTTCTCGTCTTTAACAGAAAATAATTCTATAAAATTTTCCTCATACAACGGTACTTCATTAGGGATTTCCTGTTTACCCTTTATAAAACGTTTTTTAAAAACATTGGTATTTTTTGAGAAAAGTACAACTAAGGCAAATACGTAATTTCTTACGCAAATTTTAAAATTATTAAAAATGCGATTAAAATATTAAAAACCGCGATTTCTCGTTATCTTACAAGATGAAATCCAAGGAGGTCAAACCAGGTGAAATCATATGGTGACCATTCAGTTGGTCCTCGTCGCTCTATCCATCTGCAAGGGAAAGTACCATCAAGAAATGATTGAATTAGTGGGAGAAATGATAATTCTCATTATTTGGATAAAGAACTGTTAAAGCTTGGATAAAAGTCGAAACATAGAAATTCTAAATAAGACAGTCAAAGCTTCAAATACATAAAGCTCCAGAAGACAACAGCCTACATATTTCCATTACTTTAACGGTGGCTAGTTATTCTTGAATTGAATGAGAATTTTATGAGAACAATATCTGTAGTCATGACGATGTACTATTGTATTTATGAGAAAAGTCGCTTCGTCACAAAAAATTTTAAACAGTTGGGATTTCCTTGAAAATGATATCCTTGCAAAATTATACGGCACACTGCTCTGATTTACCGATGCACTGTTTATTTTTTTAATTTAGTGAATGTGTATTTAATATATTAATATCAGTCATAATTATCATATATCATATTTATTATATATATATATATATATATATATATATATATATATATATATATATTAATATTATTTTAATATTATAATATCAATTTAATATATTAATATAGATCAGATATTCAGATTTATAAACATTAGCGTTGAGATAATAACAAAGCCATTCAGTCCACTACATGTACAAAAGTAGATGAAGAAAATTACTGTTTTAAAAATTATCATACGAAATGAAAGAAGACACGGAGTAAAAGAGTAAACAGTTTATTTAACGAAGTTAAATAGGAAGATAAATATACTAAAACATAAGGGAGCGTCAAAAGTTAGATTTATCGTTTGCTAAGGTAATTAGGAACATAATTTATGATATGTAACATATCTTCCGTGTTACAGGGAGTCCAATTGTGTTTATTATTTGGATAAGACCTGCTATGACTTTAACGATACTCATAAGAAAGGATGAACGGATGGATTAAAAGAATGCATAGTATAAATGGCTTCAAACAGAGGAAGTCAATTAGTCATTCTACACTACGGATTTGCGAATAAATGAGTAAATAATTGTCTGATATTATGTGAAACAAAAAGAGGCAAACGTAGGTTACCATAAAATATAGTGTGTCTCACCTTTATAAGCACACAATTGAAGTGAAACTTTTGAAAGAGATATTAGGAATTGAGTTTAAAATTTTTCTTTCAAAAAGTTAAAAGAGGTGCTGATGATTCTGTGGTAAAATTATATCTCGAAAATTATATCTATGCATATAAACCACAATTTACACAGAGACTGATGCACTACTTATGCACAGCCACACATTCCTGACACTACGGATACACAAGCCAATGCATATCCCCTCTACACTCCTCACGCGTTCTCACTCTCGTTCATTCACATGCAATGCTTGTATTCCCTCTACCAAAGTGTTTCACTTTGAATTCCGCTTCAGGTTTTCGGACCCACTACCTCGCTATAGAAGTTTCACTTCAAAAATATTTAATAATAACTAGAGCCAGCCTTGCTCTCACATTACAGTATTTATCCTGAGCGTGGAATATTTGAAATTTTTTTATGAATTTTGTGGGTTTTTATTTTTGGTCATTTTATAGTTATGATCAACCTATACTTGGTTTCTTCAGGCCATTTCTATACAATCTAAGAGTAGGCCGAGTAGTTTCGGAGTTTCGTGTTCCTAAAGTGACAAAACCTAACTTTTCAGGAGATGAGTTTTTTGAACAAACAATTGGAGGTCTTCAGGAAAGCGTTTTGCCGGTCGACTCTATTTGTTTCATGATCAATTTATCATTTTCGTTGGTAACACTGCGTTCCTAAGCATTGACACTTATCACGTTACAAACCTTTGGGTTTATACAGTTGTTTTCAATGTTTTGTGTATTTCTGTGAAAAGTTAAAATCATGCTTCATCAGTTGAAAAATGTATCCTCGTACTGATCGTCAATAATAGGAAAAAGTGTGAGATTTCTCCATGTATGTGTATAAGAAAAAGTGAGGACAGTATTCGGCTATTTACTTAGACCAGGCTATTTACTACGCACCTCGTGGACCTCAAAAAAGGAAAAGAGGAGTTCAACGCTTGAACATCCTGCAGGAGTTCAACTGTCTGATGTAGAGGAAAGGCAAAATATACCTACATCAAGTTCCTTAAATTTTTTGAGGAGCTCTTCGTTGTCCTCGTTTAGAGCTAAACTTTTTATGCTTGGTATGATAATTTCGAAAGCAATTCGGCCTATGATTTACTAAATATAAATAATCTAGGTGATTTTTTGAGTCCTTTACTAAAATGTTGCAAATGTAACGGAGGTCTGTGTTTATTTACTAGAAGGAGATTTCGTTTGGCAGCGGAAGTCATAGTTTCCTGTCTAAATTGCCCGTTCAGAAAAACTATAATGAATTCTCCTACGAAATCACTTGAGAGGAAGATTGAAGGGAAAATAAATAGAGTTTAAGAGTGTAATATGTCAGAAGAATTATCGGGAAGGGGATGAAAGCAATGTGCCTTTCTTTGGTGTACTGATTTTGCACCATCCACCTAGAGAAGTGGCTACATATTACAAAATTCTTATGCTCACAGGAGAATGAAGACTAGAAGACCACTACGAAGAAAGAGAACATTGATAACCCTCCCTATAGTTCAGCTTTTTATTTCCCAAAATGTCTTCATTGCAGAACCAAAGTACATACTCGTACATAAAATTTATTTTAAAGCGGTATACGAAATTAATTTAAAAAATATTTCTATATTAAGATAGAGGTGTGGCATTTATTTCGAAATATGCAGAAAAGGTGGTTTAACTTAACGCAATACACAAAATTTCATTTTCTTTCCAATTTTCGACTTCAGTATCCCGTTAAGGGATACTCTCCTATTTGAGGTTTTACGCGTTGAGGTCGTACTTGGTTTATCAATTTTTGCTAATGAGAAGAGCTCTCTCAGCTCGATTAGCTCGTCTAAATAACTTCAGAATCAAATTATCAAAGTAATCTAAATGTACAGACTTATACTGAAAATTGCAGTAATTGCATATATGTAAAAAGTCGAATGATATATAATATACAATAATGTATATATCATAAATGAAACATCCTCAAGGATGGCAATTTAGTAATATAGTTAAATCACTAAAAATGGGCAACAAGAAGGTTTTTATATTGTTAATATATTTCATACGTATTCTTAAAAATACGCTTTTCTTCAATTTAAGGCACTACTGACATATATTTTGTTATAAGTATCCATTAAAATGTGAAAATAAAATTATTTTATCTTACCTCTAAACATTTTGGCTCATGAAGAGGCAGCGAGGCTGTTCCAAATTCCCTCCCACAAAGGTAGCACGTTAAAGTTCTCTTCGCAGATCTCACTCTAGGGGTAGATTCTGTCGGTTTGGGAGAAGCGGCGGTATTATTCACCCGTGCTGCTGTATTAGAAGAAGCTTGGGGTAACTTTTGTGAGGGCAAATTGGATTTTCGGATCGGTGAGGGTTTCTTCTCGGTATTCGTTTTCGATTTATATTTGATAGCAATTGGCTTTTGTACGGTACTTTTAACTGCAATGAAAAAAATATATGTATGTATTACAAATAGAAATATGTCAGTTTATGGTAATTATAAATATGTAAACGTTTATAGTGTTTCATGGCTATTTTTGGTTGTATTAAACGATTTATATTTCTTGTCCTTCCCCATTACAATAAAAGGCTGATTAATAATGGTAACTTATTAAAAATATAACTACTCAAGGTTTTATTTAGGGATTTCCGTGTGTTCTTGATTCTTTCTTACACCGATGTTTATTTAGACATTCAAGTTTTCAGTGTGTCGGTGCCCGACCATTTAATAACATATCCAGTGTTATTAAATCCACAAACCAGATGGAAAACACATCCAAGACAAAAATATTATAATGATAATGAAAACAACATCAAAAAGTAAGATTAGGCTGACTGATTAGGCTCACATGGAAATGGGCCCTGGATGAAAAAGGAGAGTTTTTCCTGGTGATAGTAACCCTAATCAAATTGATAAAAACCTTTAGTATTAGCAAGACAGTGTTATATTAAATTTTGTAGATGAAGAGAGAGTTTTAATATAGGTTTTTTCGAATAAGTGGATAATTAGATGCGGTGAAATTCACTGGTTAATTCTTTCTCCTTATTTGACTCAGTTTGATTGTATTTATAGAGGTAATTAAAATCGAAGGGCTACTTCAACAGATCAAATATCGTCGATGATTTAAAAATAAAACAAATTAATCAAAACACCCCGGAAAGGGTACACAATATTTTATAACAATTTTAACAATACTTTCTTATTCTGAACTGTTTTATTTTAAAATTTAGTTTTAAATTCTCTTCTCAAGGTAATTTCCACTAAAATCGATATAATTATTTTTACAATAAAAGCGAATAAGGCGACTTATATAGACATATTAGTTGTAGGTGGATCGATTATTTACAGTTATTATTTTTTTGTATGAAAATTATTAAATAAAATTAATATACGAGTATTCACATTGTATTGTGAAATTACATTTATAAAGTCGAAATTCAACGAACCGAATTCAATTATATACAAACATATGCCTGAGACATAAATAGATGATTTAATGTTGTTTAGTATTGTTATAGGAACGCTATTTAGTGGTTATATTATTATACACCGGCGCATCCACCATACCGAAAAAGTTGAAATTCAAGAAACGCCCCTAAAAATTGTAGTTATTAGAGTTACTCTTTAGAAATTAACGAATGATATCTGATAGATATCCTCAGAAAATATATGATATTATCAATAATTACATGACTTAAACTATTGCTGATATTTAGATTATGTCCATTCTATAAATATTAACGCCCTATCTTTGACAGAACATAAATCGCATGCAATCAAATCCTATAGTTCCAAATAAGACACCCTAGACATGTATTATGCTGAACTCGTGAAACACCAACAGATACGCCACTGAGTGCAAATTATATTTTATCTGTCATCCCTGGTAAGGCTTTCTAGATATGGGCTTAATAATTAAATATGATATTCTTTAAAAGCTTGACTTGACTTCGAGGTATTACGGATAAATGAGGATTCCGAGATAAATAAAAAGGTAAAATACTAAATATTTACGATAAATCAATTAAGTAAATCAAATTATGTTCTTCATTATTTTTAATGACATATATTGAGGAAATTTGAATAAGCGTTAACAAATAATTATTTACGATTTAGTTGTAAATTTTCAATAAGTATCGCTTTATTTTATAATAACGTAATTACTACAGATGACATTTTGTTTTATTTTGAATAATAATCTTGACATAAGAGCTATGCCAAGATTTTGTAGAATATCTTGAGATTATCAAGAATAAAATATCAACAATTAAAACATACATAAGATTTTAGATTTCACATTAAAAAACCGTAAATAAACTGGAAACCATATTAGAGATATTGCAATATGGTATTAGAAAAACTATTTTGCCTTTCTGGCATGCAAAATTTTGCAGTATCAATATTTAAGGTGGGTCATAAATAAGGAACACGTAAATATAATAATACATAACAAAATAGGTATGATGCAATCCTTATTTAATCAATTACGACAAACTCGCTGTGACTGTGAGTAATTTCTAAATTTATTCTATAACCAACCTACAGGAGGCGTATTGGAAATATCGAATGAGTTGGTCTAATTAATACGAAGTTTATATATTATTACATGAGTTAATAAATATTTGTGTAAATCGTTTTAAATCACCATAAGTCATTTATTAATTGATTTCCAATACCTTATATGGTATACAAGCTAACAAACGTTTTGTTAATATTATTTTTAACACAAACCTATTGAGTCAAGAATTAAATGATTCGATATATTTGTCGTACTTTGTATAAAACAAGTACAGTGCTAATTTTAAATATATCATTGTGCATTAAAAAGATGATCACATTGATCAGCTCTAAAATAAGGCATTTTCAACAACTTTTTTCGTTCATTTTAGATCTTTATTAAGTTTTCAATTCAACTATTTAACTGAAATATTATATTTTGGGAAATAAAAAAATTTCATTAAGTTATTTCATTTTTAGTGAAATAACTGCTTGTAATATAAAAACTATATAAATATGCCAGTCAGTGTAGAATATATCTACAATATAACACTTATACAAATAGAATAATGCAACAGAATATAGTAAGAAATAGTGTATTGAATGATAAATAAGTTTGAATTTTTTTAAAACTGGATGAAATTATTTTAACGATGTTATATTTTTGTAACACTGACTTATAGTTTTCCAAAAAACACCAAAACAATATACACTACACTCGACGCGCGTTTCGTCAACAAAACTGGCATCATCTGGAGATGATTAAAACTAGCTTTAATCATCAGATCTCCAGATGATGCCAATTTTGTTGACGAAAAACGCGTCGAGTGTAGTGTATATTGTTTTGGTGTTTTGTGGAAAACTAAGTCAGTGTTATTTTCACACTAAAGATTCCGATCTACTCCAGCGTTATATTTTTGTAACGCAAGGTATTTATTATATGTACCGGAGGCCATACTTAAATTATACGACATAGTTTGATGTACTTGACAAACGTAATACATTATATTCTTTTGTAGTTTTATAATATTTTATCGTAAAATATTGTTATATATCGCCTTACTTGTCATATGGTTGAAAATTAATTTTATTGAAAAAATATAGTACAAAACTATAAATCCAAATTTATATGTTTTTTATTGCTTATCTAACAAAATTTTGTACAAAAATATTGTTGCATTATTTTTCCCCATTTTTTAAAGTTGTTTTAAAATTCTTCTACATCCTTTCCACTGCCGTATTACGGAGATGGTGAAAATGGATATTTATAAAATAGCTTAAATAGTATCTTATTTAAGCAATTGCTAAATAACAGTCTAACTTGAATTCCTCTAGACTAAAGAATCAAGAATGATAGGTTTTTGGTGTTTTCAAAATCTTGGAGTAATTTAAGCAATCTGTATATGTTTTTTATAAGAATGTATCGGTTTTTATGGGAACAACTAGGAATTGTATAATACCTCATATATCTCGAATATATATTGAAAAAAATTATATTTCCAGTGAAATACTGAAGCTATCGATTTGACCTTGAAACAAAAATTGCAGTAGAAAAAGTTTCTTCGATCGTTTCGAAAGCAATAAAATTTTTTACGTTTTATTCACCTGCAGATTAATTTAAGTTCTATATATTTTTCAAATATAACAGTAGAAATTCTGAATTAATCAGTTTTGATAAAATCTGACAGCTATCAGCGTCAGAAAGTCAGTTAAACCCAGTATTACTTAAATAATCGCGTTATTTAGTAGCGTAGCATTATTAACAAATTGTATTGATATTGTTGACAACATGGAAATAATCAATATATATGTAATATAATGTAACCATGACAAAATATTATTTGCAGCTATAAAAATTGATATAAAATATATATACAAAACACTTTCAACATTTGTGAAATGAAATATGACTAATGATATAATTTTTCTATTTATAGAAACAGCGTTAGGAAAAAAGAAAATGTAAATCCTACCTGGCACCTTCGGAGGCTCTTCCATCTTTCTGGCAGCCTTCATCGGAGTGACAGGATGACTGTGGAATCGCTCAGGCTGATCCGGCCTACCGCAAGTTTTACAAGGCTCTGGCAGTTTGGTCGATTTTATCATATCATTTTTACTGTTTAACATTTTACCACTCGCTACCGATTGCTTGCGCGGTAATTTGTAAGTTTTGTTGTTATTGGCGTCTCTAATAGTATTACTTTTAACGGCGCTGTTCTGCTTAGCGTTTGTTATAGCTGTAGATTTTTTTATTTTATCGTTTATCTTGTTGTTTTTCGTTTTCCTGGCACTATGAATGCTGCTGCTTTCATCGTCTTCCCAGCTGTCTTCTGCGTCTGATATCCTTTTGTTACACCTGGTTTTTTGTGTCGGTGGTAAACTTAGGGGACGATTGATCTTAACTGCCTTTCGAGTTTTCAGTATCAACGGTACGCGACACAGATTCGATATATTGAGAAATTCTTTTCTAATTTTACTCATGTCGATTTTTCCTATAAGGCTTACGTTCAGAATTGTAGGTTTTTCTAGCGTGGCAGTTAAGGGCCTTGATGGCTGTTCCACGCTTTTCTTTTTGTTGTCTCGTTTTTGCGGCCATGTTTTTGTAAATAGTTTTAAGCTGGTGTTTTTATTTGTCATGTTTGTAGATTGGTCTGTGTTTTCCTCTGGAAAATCATTTACGATCGACGGCAGCACCAAAAATGGCTTACATCTCTTTCGATAACTTCTTTCCGATTTTAACTTCATAAATATTATCAGTTTTTATATTACTTAGTATACACATTTTACCTTGCATAAATGGATCTGAAATAGAATTTTTCCTGTCAAAATCATTTCAAAATCTCCAGATAAGATATGAGAAAAAAGTATTTCAGTAAGAAATGTTTATAATACTTTAATTTGGGATAGTGATAATTATTCACTATATACTGTTCACTTTCCTACCCTGGGAAACAGCTGGAAACTTGCAGTAATCAGAACAGCAATAAAAATAGAAAACTAATTTTCCACCAACACGGAAATATTACATATTACTCACGTCACATTGTGCGCCTATTGTCAATCAAGTTGGCATCATTAGGGGAAGATTGAAATTGTTTAACTCATGATGATGACGACTTGGTTGGTGAAAGGCGCATCGATTAACGTGTAATCATTCGGTGTTGGTGAGGTCAAAACACTCCACACGCAACGTTGCGTTACATGTAATTAACTATCTCTTTATCTAATTTCTCACTTTTCTGTTTATGTTTTGTTAAAGTAATAGAAATAGATACCTCGCTTCCTCCCTAAATATATAAGTAATCAAAGATTATGTAAAACTAGTATTACAATAACAACTAGTGTACCCAGGGAAAAGAGGTTTTTATACTAGAATTTCAGATTGAATGAATTGTAATTCATTTAGTTAAAAAAAAATCTTTATTCGAATAAAAATGGGTTTATGATATGAACGAATCCTTTTTATTAAATATATGAATCATATTTCTTTGATTTTAACATATATCTATCTATTTATATTTATTTTTTTATAGATGAATAATATTTTATTGACTTAAAATTTTACATTTTACTTATTGAGTTTACGTAAAAATATTTGATTCCACCAAAAAATTAATTTAAATAATTATTTCTGTGATATTTCCAAACAATTTATTGTTTTAACACACATATTTACTTAACTTTATTGAAAAGAGACCAGCTTTAAAGTGAAGAATATTTTGTTCAACCAATAATTCTTTTCTCTATGTATAGTTCTTTCAATAAGCATTAGGGTCTCCCGACTTCTTTTATGAATGTTTCACAGAACTTAATTCTTTTGTCAAATATTTTTCAAAATGGTCTTCTTGAACTTCTTTCCAGAAAAAAAATGAAAATGTTTTTTCTCTGTGTTATATAATAGAAGTATTCGAAGTATACAACAAACGGTTGATAAACTCAGTTTTCGGTGGTTTACGTCACCAAATTGTATAATAAGAATTAATCACGATTCTTGTCGATTAAAAGTTTAATAAGTTTCCCTTCCAATTTTATTAACTTTAATAAAAGAATAACATAATAAAAGAAAAACAAAAATGAAAGGAATAATCTATTTACGCTGACATTACCTGATATATTGTTTATTTTCATTCTCTAATACGTACAGGTGAAAACAAAATACAAAGAAAAAAATATATTCATTCGATTGAGATTTTAAAATTTAGAATATTCTATGTGAAATAAGTAAAAAAAAAAAAAAAATAAATGCTTAGTTGTCGATATTTGACCTCTATTTTCAAGGATTCTTTCCCAAGCAGTCCAATATTTAGAAATGCCAACTTGATTGGCGAAATGCATATCTAAAAACGTGTAATCTTTCGGTATTCATGAAAAACTGGTTTTCTGTTTTTGTTACTGCATCGAAGATTACAGCCTCTGCCCAGAATACCAAGTTTTGATTGTAGGGAATTTATATAAAGGCAAATCAGTTGTGTCAAATAACGCCGTAATATTTTTTTACGATTACTGTTGATATTATAATATCAGTTAATAACATATTATACTATATTATAAACTTCAACGTAAAGTTAAAATTTATGATTTTCACCGAGCAAGAGCGAATATGTTAGATATTTATATAAAAATATAAAAAAACCCGAGTGCAGCTCAAAAATACAGAAAACTATTCTAAAAATATTACGTCTGTTCCATTCTACAACAAACAAAGAAAAAGAAGCAAGAAAAATTATTAGTACAGACAAGAAATTAATATATAGCACAAGACACACTGTATTATGTCCTTATGTCTTGTATTATGTACATAATACATAATACAAGACAAGTTACTCAGTGAAATAAATACTGAGTTTAAATTTATCCACAATGTACCGGTAAAGGTTTCGCTATTTCTTAGCATCTTTTAATAGTCCCGATATGATCCCGTTAGATTTTTGTCTCTGGGAGTATATTAAAATGAGATTCATAAACCTCCTGTATATTTAACACGTAACATAACAAGTTTAAATTTATGTATTGCTAAAAATGGTGCGATTTTTAAACACCTACTATAAAACATCAAACTGCTGTTGTTCATATTTTCTCTTTTTTTGTGTTTTATTTTGTTCTTTTCTGTGTTCTTCTGGTATAATGGCATTGTAATACTTAATTTGTAATTCCATTTTAAACAAGTGTTGTTATGAAGATGTAATTTTAAAATGAGCAATAATTAGAGCTGGATAATCGGTGACGCGTACATGTGGCTTGCGTATGGGAAGGTGTAGCGGGGGCCTCAAGCATATAATGCGGAGTTCAATTCACGCTGATTTAATCTGACTTTCCACTTTTTCACGTGCAGATGGTACATAGCTGCGCACTGTGGCTCTAGTCGGTAATGAATACTTAGGATTGTATTTCTTCCAAATGTCCTTAAATGCTGGTGTATCAAGTAATGTAAGTGGTAAACGACAGGTAATTAACATGAGAAGTGGATCAAAAATGAACGTTTTCCATGGCAGGCCCTTTTTTATATTAAGATGTTCCGTACTATTTATATGTCTTTTGTCAGTCTTTCATGTCCCAACACAATAAATCTTTTTCACAAATTTTATACACTATTTTCGCCTCATACATTATATCCGGAATGTCCCGAATAAACTTATTCACATTATCGTCAAACGGCCGTTTTCTCGCCTTTGGCACTGTGGGCATTTTTTGTAATGCACGCACGCTGTACAAATTATGTACGTAATTACGATCGCAAAGTCATTTAGTTCTTTCGCGAAGCAGAAGTACACGGTCTCAATGTTAAACAGTAGCTGGAGACCTAGCACAAATCGAGTGTTTTGTGATACCTAAGTAGTTTGTTTACAGCGTGAGTTGAACTCCGCGTCACGTGCTCGAGGCCCCCGCTACACCTTCCCATACGCAAGCCACATGTACGCGGCACCGATTGTACAGCTCTGGCAATAATATATTATTTCTCATGATTAATAAACATTATTTATTGAGTGTGTGTCTTTACTCATATTTTATTGAAAATATAACAAACTAAAAATAACCTTAAAATTTATAGATTATTAAAGACAATTCGGAATGAGATTCTCTATGTAATGGTGTAATATGTACTAATGAAATAATAATAATGTTCTCTATGTACTAATGAAATGGTGTAATGTACAGGATGTTCTATTTGAAGAAATGGTGTTGTACAATGCCTCAGCTATTGTACAACAATATTGTATTTTTCAAGGCCATAAAAAACTGAGAAAAGTTTTATAATTATAAACTCATAAAATCATAAGTGGATTACACTCTATAAATGTAGTTTTATGTTATTTATTTAGTGTTCTCGTTACGTATATACTACATATAGCTGTGAAAAACATATTTTATATCTTTTAAATATTGAAGTTCAATTCAATTTATCTTTTAAGTTCATATTTATTATTCATATAATATTAATAGTACCATGACTGAATACATATATTCAGTCATGGTACTATTAATATTAGAAAATATTAATTAAGTGGTCCAATACATTTCATTAAAAATGAAAATTTATTGTAACCATTTTGAAATGTTATAGAATACTGACAGGTAAATATAGAATATGTTATATTAGTTACACGTGACATATGCTAAGCTTTATCTTGATATGCTAAAAAATTAAAAAAACAGCAGATGAAAAGTAATATCTCTGATTCCATACCCATATACATATCTGTGTATCCCATTTCATTCATGTTTACCTTGAACCAATACCAAAATATAAAATTTCTTAATTTATTTTTTTATAGTGTAAGCATTAAATTCATAATGACATACGATACGTATTTTATTGTTGGTTTGTCTAATTATTAACATTTAAAATGGTAACAATTTTAATAGAGATTTTCAAAGGTGCTTATTTTTTAATATGGTCAAACCTGTAAATTATTCATTAATATGTAAGAATCACTGAATTTTTATTTTTAACTTTCGTGTTTTTTATTTAAAATTTCACTTTAACACAAAGCGCACTAGTATTAATATACACGATAAATAAATCGGTGCCCATCCACGTCTTTACGGGTAATATTCGAAATGAAATAAACTGCATGCATTCAATACAAACACCGTACAAAAGCCTTTGCGACTGTTGCTAGACTGTTAATGTGTTTTGTTGTCCAGTAGAAGATTGGTGTAAAACCCACGCGCAAAAGCAAGTAAAATCAAACATTTCTAACGACTTTCCCACCGGCACGGTCAACAGGCGATGTATGAGTAATAATAATAATAAAACGATCCTATATAAGGAAGAGTTTCATGAATTTTTATAAGTGACGTAGTTGTCTTGCCTACATCTATTTCTACAAGCACAGTTTAGACAAATTTTTGTATTCCAATTAAAAATATTCTAACGGTTTTTTTATACAGCGACTGCGATTTAAGAATAGATTATACACAGTTCAAAAATGTATTTTTTGTTAATGTCAAAATCTATCTCATCTATTTCATTTATTGTCTTTTTCTATAGAATGTTTGCGAAATAACTATTACTTATTATTGAAGTTCCAATTCTAAATCTTTGTTGAGGTCAAACCTCAATCATCAGATTCATGAGTTCAATAAGAATTGTCTTTTTTCTCGAAAAATTATATTACAATTTTTCATAAAAAAACAACTTTCTTATTGTATTCATCTAAACGTATTGTAAATCATAGGAAGTTTACACGGATTGATTCGATCTCCTCTTGGTGCCTGGATCAATTCAAACTGATAAGTCAAGTCGGAAATTATTGAAAATTGTTAGGCCTAAGTTAATGACACTAATCACTGCTTAGGAAGCAACATTGAAAAAGTCACCTGCAATGTGCAATGAATAATGAAACGTTAACAAGATCTAGGGTGATGCGAAATCTATCTGGAAACCAAAGAGAAGTATTTAATATAGATTCCTATTCAAGGCGTGAATAAATTATCTTTGTGGACATTATTTCTACAAAGACTTTATTTCTGATGTCATGCATATCTAACAAATAACAAATAAATCACATTTATCATTGATTTTATAAGATAAAAAATTAAAATTTATACATTTTAAACAATGACTAAATTTACACACTATGACCATATAAAGGTTGAATAAAGTTCGATAAAATCATTACCTGACAAATAGAAGAACAATGCTCGAAATCTATTTCACTTTTCAGATGTGGATTTGGTATATGTACATATCTTGACGTCATCACAGTTGGAGCTATGACGTCATAGAAAGTTTTTGAAAAGTCAGCACCCTTGGCTGATGATTCTATTTAAATGGCCACAGCTGTTTACGTATAATAATAACAAGTCTCAAAGCTGCGATATCTGACCGCTCACGAAGTGCGCAGTAAATAGCCTGGTCTTTACTCAGTCGCATTGAGACCCTTGCACAGTAAATATCGAGTAATATGAATGTACATAAAGTTCGATCTGGCCGCGCATACACTACACCCTTTTCTCTCCAAATGCTGCCTCACTCTTTCTTCTATGCATACATAGAGACTCTTACACTTTTTCCTATTCTTGACAAGCTGTATGTGTTAAAAATGTGCTCTAAGAAATAATATTATGAGATTACGTAGTAATATTGGTAATAATATTGGTAGTTACGTAGTAATACGAGTATTGGTAATAGTATTACCAATAAAAAAACTGTCAATAGCATCAAAACTGCAACAGTGTTAACATAAAAAAATATACGTATACTAAAGAATGCTGATCTAAAAAAATCGATCTGTTGGAGAACTTTTTACCTACATACGTGCCTGGCAAGGGTTTTATTGAATTTGTTGCAACAGTTGCAGTTGCAGTTGCATTATCATTACTATATACCTACAGTGATTGATTGTCGACGTCTCGTACCCGCCTCTTCGTAGGAGACTCCTCCTCTCGCTACGTCTCCCTCTTCTCTCTCGCTTTCATCCCCTTGGGGATTGTGGATGACGTGGGGGTGGATGCACTCGCGACGCGCAGGAATGCTTCCAGTATCCGGCTGGCCGCGTTGCCCCTTGCCACGGGTACGGACCGCCGTTTGTTGGCGCTCCGTGGTGTTAGGGTTTGTTCCTGCCGTTTGGTTTGTCGCTATTCCCTTCCCACTATGTGGGGGTAGATTTCTAAAACAGCGGTAGCCGGATCTCGCACGGGCTCCGCGAGCTTCCTGCTGCTACACGTTACCATACCGTTGGATGGGTTCACTATTTAACTTTTTGTGCGTACCTGGTATATCGGATCTTTTGATATACCTCATACATAGACATCTTCCAATGGTTACCAATGAATATGATCTTAATTATGGTTATCTAACCGTATCAATAAGGACAAATGTCTGTCAACGAACCTTCGCTTTCTTAAACCTACTTGTTGTGATTAATTAGATGATAATTAATTTCTATTTACTCCCATGGTTAACCGGGACACAGGAACCTGACACGTACTGATCCAGGGGGTCTTTTCACAGTGTCGGAGAGGAACGGGCGGCGCGACCTAGGATAATTGACGGGCCAGACTTACCTTGATTCCATTCGTCTAGTTCAGCAACTCCCTAGTGGCCTCCGGTCCGGTATCTGCTTCCAGGCACACACTCCCAGTCATTTCCGACTTGGAATCTAGAACCGTCGAACGACACGGATCTTAACTGCGCACACACTGGCGTCGGCACACGTGCAATAGATTCGGTTTAAAATCTCGGAAGTTTGTGTGGTTATTCCCCCGGAGGTCAAAAGTAAATAGGCGCTGACGGGCAAAAACTCTTGTCAATCCACGGTGGTAACCGGGAATTTAGTATCCCTTTGCAAGGTACTAAGGATGGCAACGTACGGTAAAACCTCGTTGGATATCCTCTCAGAGATACTTTGTTGGATACCCTCTCAGATGTACCTTGATATCGATGCAATGTTCAGTTATTTAAAGCCTCTATTATCTTTCTCCTTCTTCTTCATGATAGCCGTTACCATATGCTCCACCACTGTCCATCTGTCCCTGGTATCGAGCATGATTGGGATCATGTTATCAACAGTGATAGCATGTCCTATCTTTTGCTCTGCAGATCTCCTTTCACCTATCCACCTTTTGCAGCTGAACACTGTGTGGGCGGCATCATCAGCTTCCCCAAAGGACCAGCACTCTCTGCTCTCGCGTTTGCATATTTCCAATAGGTATTCTGCGAAACAGCCATGCCCGGTAAGGACCTGGGTTAAATAATACCCGACATCGCCATGTGCCTCTTCGCACCATGGTCTTATGTTCGGGATTAGCACCCTCGTCCATCTCCCTCGAGGCTCCGCGTCCCATCTCTCCTGCCAGTGTTCCCATAGGCTCTCCCTTGCTGCACCTCTGTCAGCGCCTCTGTACACCTCCCGTCTCTCCCTTGCGAGAAGGTCGATGGGTGGTATACAGGCTATCACCAGCGTTGCCACTGTCGATACCGTCCTGTATGCGCTACAGATCCTTAGCGCTGCTCTTCTCTGGACTTTGGTGAGCTCTTTCCTCCACTTGTCTCTTCTCAATATGTCCACCCACACCGGGGCGACGTACAGTAAAATCGACTGCACCACCCCGCTGAGGACTCCTCTCTTTACCGCCCTGGGGCCCTTGATGTTTGGCATCAAACGACCAAGGGCCGAGACGGTTTTGCTCGCCTTTTCCAGAGTCTTTTTAATGTGTTCCCTAAATGACAGGGAACTATCGATCCAGACTCCCAGGTACTTGACACTCTCCTTCGGCGGGAGGACTTCGGTATTCCCTACTCGAAACGTGATATACGGGGCTTTCTTCTTCTTGTCACGAGAACTGCCTCCGTTTTATCCAAAGCCAGAGTCGATTCCCTTTCTCCAATCCATCTCCTGATCCTATCAACAGTGAGGTTGGCGTTCTCCCTCACGTCGATACCACTTCTTCCGGTAACAATCACCGCAACATCATCAGCGTAGCCCAGGACCCTCACTCCTTCGGGCACTCTGAGTCTAAATACCCCTGTTGGAATTTCACATTCCAACAAGAGTACGTCAACAAATTCTAAAAGCCGGTCCTGTCCCGCTTGAAATAATTTCTTGTAGCAACAAGCACGTCACCCTCTCTGTCTTTAGCACGTGGCTAGCCGTTGCAATATACGACGTAGAAACAACAGTTATTCCATCAGTATGTATCAGTCATCAGTCTAGTCGAGTCAAGTGCGCATAGCAGTTAACGACAGAAAAAGAAAAGAAAAAAAAAACATTCTTTTTGTAGCTCCGTACGCGGACGTATTTAGGAAGGAAATTAACGCAGTGTGCTTAATTCCTATATTTCAATTTTCTAGTACAAAGTACAGTGATTTTCTTTCAAGTTCGCGAGTGTATAAGCTGTCTTTTATTCACCGTGAACAATTATTTCTTCAAGTTATTGTGTGCAACCAGAAGCTGTTGCGAATTCATTTCTTTCAAACATTCTACTTTTCAACGAGTCAATCTGATAATTACGTCAGTGTCGTTCATTTCAAGTGTAATACAACTAAACTTTAATTCGGTTTCTCATACAACCTAGACACAGTGTCGCACGAATTTCTGGAACGAATTTACGCCTCGTTCTCTCGTGTAGCACCTGTACCACGAACTCTTTTTTTGTTAATATACTCTATTGTTAATACCGAGTTTTATTAACTGGTCCTTCAATTCTTCAACCCTGAGCTAATTGTGACGTGGAATGGTTTTTCACCTATGGTAGCGAATTAACAACAACAACAATAAAAATACACAATCAACAGTCCACTAGCTACTCGCCGCTTCCACGCCATATTGGTCCTTAGCGATCCGGATGACCCAGTGAACCCTGGACATTTCTACGCAAGTTGGTAAGGCCCTCAAGATTGGTAATCACGAGCCACAGTGGCGTACCACAAAAGTCCCGTCCTTCTACGAAAACTGTAAGTAAATTTCACAACAATTCAGTTATTTTCGAGCTGTCCAGTCTTCGGCAGTTTCCCCATTTCCAGTTCAACAACAAGTGCAGTGCAGTGAAAGTGATTGCGCAATTTATGTGTATTTCTGCCTTTCATGCATGCAAATTCTTAAAGCTTATTTATTAAGTTCATATTCCGAATTGTTTACATTAAATTAAATTCATTGCATTATAATAATTCATTTCTAAATGATGTCATCAGATATTTCAGCTTTGAAAAAACAAAGAACGATTGCCAAGGCTTCCTTAACTAGAGTGTCAAATTGGGCAGATACAAATATAGATGAACAAAATAAATTTAGTTGGCAAGCAAAACTTACATTATTAAATAATGCCTTTTCGAAATACGAGTCAATTCAAGATAATATAGATATTCTGTGCGATGACACAGATAACGAAGCTTTGGAAATGGAAAATGATTATAGACAAAAAATAGAGATTCAATATGCTAATACAATTGCTAAAATAAATCAATGTATTGAAAATATAAATGCTTCACAGACACATCAGTTGTCAAGTGGTCCAATTCAAACTGTAAATCAAACAGATCTTGTAAATATAAAATTGCCAGATATTTCAATCGAACCTTTTACAGGCCAAACTGAGCAATGGTCACAGTTTTTCGAACTTTTTGATTCACTGATTATTCAAAGCAATAAATTAAAGTCTAATGCAGAAAAATTCTATTATCTAAAAACTTTGCTTCGAGGCGAACCTGCCAAATTAATTGAAACAATTCAAGTAACAAATGACAATTTCCAAACTGCCATTGCATTACTTCAGGATAGGTATGACAACAAATTAAAAATGGTGTATTCATATTTCCATCATATAATAAATGCTAAAAATATCTCCAAATGTAATCCAGAAATTTTGCGAACTTATTTTCTAGAAATTAAACGTAACGTTGAGGCTCTTCAAAATTTAAATTTCTCAAATAGCAAACTTTATGAAGCTTTAATAGTGTATATTTGTCAAAATCAAGTAGATTACTCGACAAGAAAAGAATTCGAACAGAATAGACAACAAACAGTGTTACCAAATATAAAAGAATTTCTTGATTTCTTAAATAACAAATGGAAAATACTTGATAGAGTGTCAGATTATGAACAGCGTCCAGATAAAAAACATAGTAAAATTAATTTACATTCTTCTAACGTAAGTAATAAGAATCAATCAACATCAAAATCACTTTGCTTTTACTGTAACGAAAATCACAAGATTTATTTTTGTAAAAAATTCACAGCTTTATCTCCTTCAGAGAGAAGTAAAATTGCACGTGACAAAAAGATATGTTTTAATTGTCTTGGAGGTAAACATATGATAAATGACTGTTCTTCAAAACGCAAGTGTACAGAGTGTCAAAAGAAACATCACACTCTGTTACACAATAATTCGTATAACTCATCAAATACTTCGAACTCTCAAAATTCCCATCGTCGTGAAAATTTTAGTATACAGGGTGATTCACAAAATTCTTCAAAATTTCAGACTTCAAATTCTCAAAATTCTAGCAACGTCACTGCCTCAAACAGCGCATCTTCATCAAGTTCAAGTTCGGCTAATGTTCCCACAACTATTGCAAATTTTTCAACTCTTTCTAGACAAAATTCACATGTGCTGCTAGCAACAGCAAAGGCTATGCTAGTTACAAATCAAGGTAAAACCTTTCCAGTTCGCATTCTCTTAGACAATGGTAGTCAAAATTCATTTATCACGAAATCAATAGTTGAAAAGCTCAATCTTCCTACTTATAACAAAACTTTGAATATTTCAGGTATTTCTCAAAGCACCACTCTTTCTAACAAGAGGACAAATATTCGTTTTCTTTCAAATGTAGATATATCCAAAGATTTCAGAATTTCTTGTGCTGTGTTGGAGCGAATCACACTGCATATTCCTCAAACTCGCTTAGATACAAATAAGTTCAACATTCCACAAAACATTCGTCGCAATCTTGCTGACCCAGATTTCGTCTGTCCTGCAGAGATTGACATTCTGGCAGGAGCAGACATTTATTACGACCTGTTATCTAGGGGCATTTACAAACTAGGCAAAGGTCTTCCAACTCTTCTCAATACTCACTTAGGATGGGTAATTTCAGGCACAGTGCCTCATTCGCATACTATGTTAGATGGTGATGCAATTTCAAATTCCTTTCATAGCATAACAGATGACTATGGATGTTCTTCTTCGGACACTTCAGATAATGATCTGAATTCCCTTCTCACGAACTTCTGGAAACTAGAGCAAGTTCCAGAAAAAGAAGTTCTTTCTTCAGAAAAGCAGATAGTCGAACAAATCTTCAAATCATCAACTAAAGTGTTACAGGATGGTTCATACCAAGTGGATATGCCACTGAAAAGTTCAGATGAGCACTTGAAACTTGGAGATTCGTTTTCTATTGCTCAAAAAAGGTTCTTTACATTGGAAAAAAGGTTTGAAAAAGATCAGAAACTCAAAGCTGATTATGCAAAATTCATAGATGAATATGTTTCTCTGCAGCATGCAGATTATGTTCCACTTTCCATCACAAATTCTAATTCGGAACCCAAATATTTCATACCACACCTTCCTGTCATCAGAGAAGCAAGCAGTACTACCAAGCTGAGGGTGGTATTTGACGCTTCCTGCAGGACTTCTTCCGGCATTTCTTTAAACGACATTACTTTCAAAGGTTATCAGGTACAGCCTGACCTGTATAACATTTTATGCCGCTTTAGATATTTTCGTTTCGTGTTGATTGCCGACATTGAGAAAATGTACAGGCAGATTAAAATCAATCCAGATCAAACGTTTCTTCAAAACATTCTGTGGAAATAGTCACCTCAAGAGCCACTAAAATGTATCGAGCTTAGGACAGTCACGTATGGAACAAATTTCGCCCCATACATTGCCCCTCGAGTTCTAAATGAAATAGCGCAATCCACCAAGGAATTTCCATTGGCTTCGGAAGCTATTCTTGAACAAACATATGTTGACGACATTCTGACTGGTTGTGACAATTTTCAAGATTTAGAGAATCTTCATTCGCAGTTAAAATCCCTGCTAGAACCATCAGGTTTTCCCCTTCATAAATGGTGTTCAAATTCTGAACAATTTCTAAACAAAATTTCTTCTTCTTCTACTTCCGAATTTGATATTAATCTAGACAAAGCTCCTTGCAAGGTTCTGGGCATAAAATGGAACCCGATCTCAGATAATTTTCAAATTTCCACACCTGACATTCTCCCAAGTGACACTTCGGTCACAAAGCGAAAAATTCTTTCTACACTATCTCAATGTTTCGATCCTCTTGGATTAGTAAATCCAGTCATAGTCCAAGGTAAGATATTAATGCAGAAGCTCTGGCTTCAGAAGTTAGACTGGGACACCAGTATATCAGATTCTTCTCTAATTTCCGAAAATGACAATTTCCTAGAAAGCATTTCCCAATTAAAGGATTTTGCAATTCCCAGGCAATTTTTCATTAACAAACCAGTTTCAGAGATAGAGTTACATGGCTTCTCGGACGCAAGTATCCTCGCTTACGGTGCTTGTGTATACCTTCGTGTGATTTATGTGGACAAATCTGTTTCCTGTTGTTTAGTGTCTGCCAAGTCCCGTGTAGCTCCCCTTAAATCAACCACGATTCCGAAATTGGAATTGTGTGCCATGCTACTTCTTTCTAAGTTAACAAAGAAAATCAAATAAATTTTCGAAAACAAATTCAATTTCAAATCCATAAACTTGTGGACAGATTCCCAAATAGCGCTTTGTTGGTGCAAAGGCCATCCGAGCAGGTGGACAACCTTTGTGTCTAACAGGGTGGCTCAAATACAAGAACTCACTTTTGACTACCAGTGGAGCTACGTCAAATCTTCCAACAACCCTTCAGATTACCTTTTCAGGGGAAATTTCAAAAAAGAAATTCTACCTACATGGTTCTCCCATTGTCTCGTAGTTTTCCCTACATTCTTCTAATACTGTTACTTCCAGCTGAAGCAGGATGCTTCAGCCGTGGGGGCAGTATGTTGGAATTTCACATTCCAACAAGAGTACGTCAACAAATTCTAAAAGCCGGTCCTGTCCCGCTTGAAATAATTTCTTGTAGCAACAAGCACGTCACCCTCTCTGTCTTTAGCACGTGGCTAGCCGTTGCAATATACGACGTAGAAACAACAGTTATTCCATCAGTATGTATCAGTCATCAGTCTAGTCGAGTCAAGTGCGCATAGCAGTTAACGACAGAAAAAGAAAAGAAAAAAAAAACATTCTTTTTGTAGCTCCGTACGCGGACGTATTTAGGAAGGAAATTAACGCAGTGTGCTTAATTCCTATATTTCAATTTTCTAGTACAAAGTACAGTGATTTTCTTTCAAGTTCGCGAGTGTATAAGCTGTCTTTTATTCACCGTGAACAATTATTTCTTCAAGTTATTGTGTGCAACCAGAAGCTGTTGCGAATTCATTTCTTTCAAACATTCTACTTTTCAACGAGTCAATCTGATAATTACGTCAGTGTCGTTCATTTCAAGTGTAATACAACTAAACTTTAATTCGGTTTCTCATACAACCTAGACACAGTGTCGCATGAATTTCTGGAACGAATTTACGCCTCGTTCTCTCGTGTAGCACCTGTACCACGAACTCCTTTTTGTTAATATACTCTATTGTTAATACCGAGTTTTATTAACTGGTCCTTCAATTCTTCAACCCTGAGCTAATTGTGACGTGGAATGGTTTTTCACCTATGGTAGCGAATTAACAACAACAACAATAAAAATACACAATCAACAGTCCACTAGCTACTCGCCGCTTCCACGCCAACCCCATCGAACATAATGTTCCATAGGATAGGACCCATGACTGAACCATGTAGCACTTCACACGAGATTCTCCTCCTCTCGCTACCATCACCGGCCGACAATATCAGTTCCCTACAGGACAGGTAGCTGGCTATCAAGTTTACAACATACGGCGCTATTTCTAGCTCCCGCAGTCTCCACATGATCTTACCCCATAAGGCCGAATTAAACGCGTTTTTCAAAGTGATCAACGCACACAATTTCTTGGACTGCCACGCCTCCTGTACGATGGTTTTTATAACCATGACAGCATCAACCGTGGATCTCCCTGCCCTGAAACCATACTCCAGTTCCAGTAAACCAGTTCCTCCTCTGTAAGCGGGTCAAAATCTGCTCCTGGTTGGCGTTCCCATTCTTCCACCGGTTTCACGGGGAAGAGCGCGTCCACCGTCTCTCTCATTCTTCCTAAAGGGATCTCTTGTTGGTGACTATTCGTCCTCTTCGCCACAAGTTTGTACGCCCTGCCCCAGACATTTCTATCCAGGTCGTCCCACTTTCTCCTCTTCTCTGCCTTGATAGCGTCCCTCAGCTTTTTCTTTTCAGCCTTATACGCTACCTCCGCCTCTCTATGCTCATTAGGGTTCCAGACTCGTCTAGCCCTGTCCCTGATATATTGCCTACGTGCGGCGACGCACTTCTTTCTTTGGACAGAGATCTCCTCTGTCCACCAATATATCCTCGGGGACTGCCTGTTTCTGCCTTTTCTGGACATGAATGCATCACACGCCCTCGTGACGCTATCAACCAAAGATTTGGGATCTCTGATCCTCCCATTTTCTCTTTGGTCGTCCATGACTCTACAGAAACTAGCCCTATTCCAGCTGCTCAACTTCCATCTCTTATTCCTGGTCACGCTAAGCGCCTGTCCCGTCCCTTCCACAATTTTAAAGACGATGTATTTGTGGTCACTGAGTGTTTCCTTATCGGAGACACTCCAGCGCACAACTTTGACAGCTGCTCCGGTCGTAGCGAACGTTCCGGGTTCGACGTCCATCTCCTCCTTTCGAACGTTGGCTGCGACCCTTTATTCAACACGGCCAGATTCAGCCTCGCTGCCCACTCCAATACCAGGTTTCCCCTGGCACTTGGAACTACTCCCCCCATTCGGGGGCCCTGGCGTTGAAATCGCCCGCAATAATGCAGTCGTCATCCGCACCTGTCACTAATTCCTCCAAACTATCCAAAGAAACCTGAAGTTCCTTTAGACTTCCATTTGGAGAAAAATAGCAACTGCACAGGATGCCCCCGCCTACCTTATTCCACACGTAACCAGGACCAAGGCCTGATCCAGCGACGACGAGCCCCGTGTTCATCACCATAATGGCGGCATCCACCTCCTCCGTGACGTACCACCCCTTCCCCCGGTTCATGATGGCCATATCCACCCTCTCTATCCTCATCGTCGCCCAGAGTAAGTCCTGGGCCACCCAGCACATATTTAGATTAACCTGGATGACCCTGAACATTCCGGCGATCCCTCTCCTTTCCTCTTCCCTTCTCCGGCCTTATGCTTTCGGCACTTAACCGGATCTGCCCTGTAGCCCTCCTCTTTGCAGATAGGACAGAAGGTGGCGTTCTTACAGTCCACCACCTTGTGTCCTTCTCGTCCACACTTGAAGCACAAATCCCTTCTGTCAACCCCCTGCACTGGTCAACGAAGTGGTCCGTGCTCCAACACCTCAAACATCTCGGCCGGGAGGGTCTGGACCTGATCCTACACATTTCCCATCCCAGGCGAATCTTTCCTCTATCCAGGAGCTTATTGACCCCCACCTTGCTGGCCTCTATGACAGCTATTTGGCTGTCTTCCGGACCCGCTTTTAGGCAGACAACGGAGAACTCCTCATTCCCTATTTGAGCCCTCAAAGCCTCCTTCACCTCAGCCTCCGTGGTCGACGGGTCGATATCCCTCACCGCGATCCTCGCCAAGTTCTTTAGCGATCTAACCTCCGCTCCCTCCATCCTATTCTGGTTCTCCGTTTTGAGGGCAACTGCCTTGCCACCTCCTCCTTTAACCTCCAGAAGGAGATCCCCTTCCTTGGTCTTTCTTAGGCCCTGGATCTCCACTCCTATAGCCTTCGGATCCACGATCCCCTTCACCTTCCTGAGCATCTCGGCATATGTGCTCTCTCCGACTTTGACAACAACCGCCGCGAGATTGTTGTTCCACTTGGGGACCGTACGAGTCACCTCCTCTTCAGGTTTCCTTTTCTCTGCCATCTTGCCTCTGCCATCCTGCCGCTCCTGACCCTTCGTAGGGGGATACATGGAGATTTCAACATCTTCGCCTCGGAATACGAATTCAGTCATCTTATGGATTTTCCTCTATTCCGTAATCCTGTGAGACGGGGACGCCAACTTCTTCCTTCCCTGGCTCTTCATCAGGTCCTTAAGATGACCTAATGCTTCCAGCAGGGTTTCAGAGGTTCCGGGTCTGTTCCCCTCCTCTGCCACCATCAAGTGATAGGCATATCTATCCTTGATTACTTCCTCCTCCCCTTCCTTCGAGGGTCTAGCTGTCAGGTGTCGCAAGTATGCTACCCCTCCAACTGGAACCTCCTGGTCACCAACCTCCTGGCCTTCGAAGAATTTCTCCTTCGTAGCCTTGGGGATGCCCTCATCCACCGATAAGTCAGTGGCCCCGCACCACACCAAATCCCACTCGGTGGGAAGGTCGCCTATTATTCCCTCAGCCACTTTGGTCCTTTCAAATGCTGTCTCGAGCCAATCCTCCACCTCCAGGACTTTGAGATCCTCCACCTTTCCTTCCTTAAGGGCGGTTCGGATCTTCTCCACCCTTGAGCTCCTATCCACTGTTTGTATGGAGGCATCAACCTTATCCACTATGGTGCGTTCCTCCATCGTTTGCGTGGAGGCGTCGACCATGTTCACCATAGTCCCGCCGCCTTCCACCCGCGGTCTGCCCAGACGTTGAAGCAGCTCTTGGCACTGCTCCTGCAGATACTCCTTGCCGCTGTAACTGCCTCCTTAATCTCCTTCTTGGTATAGGGGTTTTCCTTAACCAGCCGTAGAAGGATCCTTGCCTGACTGTCGGCCTCTTTAATAAGCCGCCGCAATTTGGTAGCCAACTGTTCATCTTGGCTTCTTACCGTCGGCCTCTCCGTTACCACCCCGCTTGCCTCCTACTTCCACACCGACGTGGCCTGCTCCTCATCCCATTCGAAACTTATCGTAGCCACATTTCCCCCTGGTGTCCTAGAGGTGGGGGTCGCAGCCTCCGGCGTCCCCAATGTAGCACCCTCTGCTTTCTTTTTGCCCCCTGTATACTCCGATGGAGAGGACGTCACGACCGAAAGAGCCACCATCCTGTTACTCTTCGCCCTAGCCGCTCTGACTAGGGTCTGAGTACTTAGTTTGGTTTTTTGACCCTTTCTACTCTTCGCCCTTTCTGCGCTTCCTGCTCTTTCGGCATTTTCCGTGCCTCCTGTTCTTCCAACTACATCTCCTTCTCTAACTCCTCCTGCTCTTTCCGAACTCCGTCCTCTAACTCCTGCTCCTACTCCTACTCCTGCTTCCCCTCCTACTCCAACTCCTGCTCCCTCTCCGTCTTCTCCTATTCTACTTCCTGTTCCTTTAAATTCAATTTTTTCCTCCATTTCGTTCCGGGGCAGTGGGCCCTTACCGGGGAGAAGGCACTTATACTACGGGGTGTGCCTGGTGTCCCGCAGGTTTTAGCGACTTCGCTGTCGGTTTATTATAGAGGTTCACTCCTCGCGAGCCGGCCAATAAAGGCAAGCCCCTCGGCCACATATACATACTACATTCCTCAGTTACGCCCTGCTAAAGTCGTTGAGGTGTGTTCTGCAATTACGGTATATAGTAGTTGAGCGGCGCTCACTCTTTCACGGCTCAGTACCCCCGGGTTCGCCAGTAATCCCGAAATGTGTCTTCCGGCACATTTCGGGATTACTGATGATGTCTATAGGTGAACTGCTCGTCAGGGATGACTTCCAGCTCTTCGGTCTTCTCGTGGAGGCGGGCCAGGATGACTCTCTCTATCACCTTGCTGAGCGTGGGCAGTAAACTGATGGGTCTGAAAATTGACGGATGAATTAAGTTCTTACCTTGTTTAGGTATGAAGACCATATCATCAATTTTCCATCCTTCCGGGAAGTGGCGGGTTCGCAGAACTCCGTTCGCGATGTTCAGCAATGCGGCGACTCCTTTCCTTGGCAACCTTCTTAGTGCTATGTCGCCGAAGCCATCGTGTCCCGGGGCTTTCCTGATCTTAGGAGTGCTCACAATGGCCTTGATCTCCTCCATCGTAGCTGGTCGGAAGTGGAAACCATCGTCGTCGGCGTCACCGATACAACGTGCCCTCCTCCTGACGTCGTCCGTCCAGTCCTCGTCCTCATCGTCCAGCTGATCTTCGCGACAGTGGAGCTTCAGACTGTTTGCGAAATCCACCGCTTTGTCTTCGTCAGTGAATACGAGCCTCCCTCTTTCTCCGTGTATCATGCCAAACCGTCTGATATTTATACTCTCTCAGCCGGCGCTGTCGTACAAATCGTGGCATCACTATTCTCCCTAGGTTGCCGAAAATATAGCCAGAGGGGGCGGGGCGAATAGCTACTTCGAGAAATCTATATGTTAAATCGAGGCATCGGAATCTGTTTTCTCGACATGATTACCGCAACACCAGAGTAAAACGTTGGTTGTATGAAATCGACAAATTACCTCTACGTTTTATAATAATCTATACCTACAATTTACCTTATGTTTTATAAGAATATAAAACACTCAATTATGCATTCCGTCCTCCACAATGTTTTGTATTGGTTCTATAACTACAATGTATTAAAGATTAAAATTATGTAGGTACCATCAGGAAAGAAAGTAAAGCAAGAGACACGTTCGATACATTTTCCTAAAATATAAGCAATACTAAATATGCTTTTTAAGTTAATTACGGAATTAATTTCGGTCAATAGAAATACCAACAAAAGAACATATATTTAAAAATATATTCATATACCAAATTTACCAAATAACAGAGCATATATTTAAAAACAATTTTAACAAAATTATGAATATTATGCGAAACTTTAGCACCACCCTGTATGGGAATTCCTAATTGATATAATATATCAATTAGGAATACCCTTATAGTAATAGTAATAACTTCTATAGTAACATATTATGTTACTATAAAACTTACTACTATATATTGTTAATAATTATTGTATATTAATAAAAAAACAAGAAGCATTTCTCTTTTGTATATATGCCTTATCTTTAGTGTTCACATTTCCTAACATTTTAGTTTATATATTTGTATAATTTTATTTCCAAAACTTCCATTCTTTCGTTGGCCTTCTCTCTCTTCTTTTGCCATTTATGTAATATACTTTTCAGAATCATAGTTTTAATACTTTCTATGTATGGAAATTCTCTTGAAGAATATTTTATTATATTTACTATAAAATTTATAGAAAATAATTGTTGTTGCAGGAAATGTTGCTTCATTATTTAAATAATTTCACAAAATTTACAGTTTTTACTTTTATTTTTATCCCATAATATATTTATGATACTCATATTAGGTGACTTACACTTCTTTTTTCGTAAATTATATAATTGAGCACTCATGTTATTAACTGTTGAAAAATGGTATTTATACTTCTTACATCCTGTATATGATGTTGACGATGTTACCATGATATTGGCAATGTATTCAATGAACGTCTTTATGATCAATTAATTTTTATATAACTCTGACCCCTGACCAAAATGTAATTATTATATCGGCAGTATTATGTTACATCTTTACATTATACCTATTCTACTATATCTTGCCATAAATTAAATAAGAAAATAATTTTTTGCAAGGGTTTCAACGAGAAATACATAAGATTAGTGAAAAATATAATCGATTTTATTAAACTATTATTTAATGTTACTAAATATTCGAGCCTATGTACCCTCCTATTGAGTTAATAAAAATTTAGCTTGAGTGTATTGATTAAGAAGAAACCGAGTTGAACCCATATATAGATTTTGGTTCCGCCATGATCATTTGGATACCTAGGACTTACTCCACTCTACCCCAAACCAGGTGTAGAGTTTACAAACGTAGCTTACTATTTGACAGATCGGTTGGTAATCCTAGTTACTAAATTTAATTTTTGTTGGAAACGACCGAAAACGACATTCGTTTTCGTTTTTTGTTTGAAACTTGTGTTACAAACGCCATATACTTTATTGACATTTTTTGGGTAATATTTCGACTGATTAGGAAAATATTTGATGCCATTATGAATCGTGAAGAATTACAACGTAACATATATTATTCCGATAAGTATTACGATGATGAATTTGAATACAGGTAAATAGTTATTAACGGTTTCTTATAAGTTTTTTTTAAATGGCATTTTTATCCAATAGGCACGTCTCTCTACCTCGAGAAATGGTTAAACTCGTTCCTAAAACGCACCTTATGTCGGAAGAAGAGTGGAGAGGAATTGGAGTACAACAAAGTAAAGGCTGGGTGCATTATATGATCCATTCCCCAGGTACTTTTGCAGCGATTATTGAAAATTGATCAAAAACTGATAATCTAGCAACTGAAATTATTTAAAAACTGATGCGTTGGGATGATTTCATATAAAAGATGTTTATCAAAAAGCAAGTTACAAGTTGACTTTACAATATAAGTTGACCAAGTGTTAGAAAAGAAGATTCAAGAATGTGTAATTCTTTATACATTTTGGGACCTAAATTTGAAACATATTAAATATGGATAGTGATTTTGCAGTTTCTTACTAACTGCAAATAGTAAATGAAACAAATATTTACTAGTATTTATCAGCCGCTTGGGTATAACAAAAGTTATTTTTATTTAAAAAAAATCTATTTTAAAGTATTACATTTGTTGTACGAATGTTTAATCTCAAAAATAGCATAATTCTGTTTTATTATATTCTGATAAATATAATAAAACAACAATGTTCAGATATTTGGTCACCTTAAAGTAATTCGGAAATATATAAAAGAGGCATAAGGATATTTTGTTGATAAGACATATAGTTAACAACTTTTACTACATCCAAAGCTATAAAAGCAAAAAGTGACAAATAAATTTGTCTGTTGTGAGTGCTGCATCAGTGGTATTACAATCAGGTTACTCGGTAGCCGAAATGGCATCTTATACAGGATACAGGGTGGACCAGGTTTTTCGTGACAAACTTTGACAGCCCATAGGAAACGTTTTTTTATGGAAAAAAATCCATATAAACAAATTTCCTAAATTGCTTTGTTTCTGATATACAAAAGTTAAATTTTATCAATCATTATTTTCAGAATTAATAACATTACCAAAACTTATAAAAATTGCTCAAAATGGGAATCATTCTTTTCAATGCACAACTCGCACAGACATACAATAGACTAATTTAAATTAACTAGATGTGGTATTATTTCATTGCAACCATTTCACACAAGAAAGTCTAATACGGTAATATCTGGAGATCGTGGTGGCTATGAAACTGGACCCCCTCTGCCAATCCATCTTTCTGGAAAATTGTCCAGCCAATTTCTTACATTTCTGCCAAAATGAGCGGGACAACCACCATCTGAAACCATGCATGCTGCCTTAAAATTATCGCTATTTCATCCCACATGTTCTGATATTTTGTTGTAAGAAGTTTTGTGCGTTTAAGCATCGAGGTAAAAAATAGGGCACACAACAAATTGTTGTTGTAAATCCCTATCCACATATTTACGCTAAATTCAACTTGAAAATTTTGTGGACAGGTGGCGTGAGGATTTTCATGTGCCCACACATGTTGGTTATTGAAATTAACTATACCGCGGTGGGTAAAGCAGGAATCGTCAGTCCACAGTATGTTATTCAAAAAATCCATATTTTCTTGAATCGAATGAAGGACCCAATGACAAAGTCATTGTTTTCCCTTCGTCTCTTAGATGTTAAGCCTTGAACAGGTTGTAGGTGAAATGGACACCTGTGATCTCATCTTAGAGTACGAAGTACATTGGATTTAGAGGTGCGGAGAATACAAGAAGCTATCCGGGAACTCCTTGTTGGATCTGTCAAACGCATTTAATATCCGCCGAGAAATTCTTTGCTGTCGGTTTTGGTTGGCATTATTTCGATCCCCATGTAAATTTCCTAAACTTTTCTCTATTAATTGCTGGTGAACTCATTACGACTATATAGGATATCTTCACAAAATGGATATCCGCCATTTCTTGATTTGAAAATCTAAATGGCATTTTAACACTATTGGACAAATTATGTTAAAATTGGCAAAGGTTGTCATGAAAACCAACACCAACCAGGCATGGCAAATATTGATTATCTCGAAAAGTGACAGAGGAAAAGAATTAGAAACTGACCAAAAAATTAAACTTTAACACCTTGTATACTGAAAACAAAGCAATTTAGGAAATTTGTTTATAGGGATTCTATTCATAAAGAAACATTATGTTATTGTGGTTTTTAGATTTAATAGTGAAGTTTTACCTCTAATATTATTAACCTTACTGAAAGGTAAGAGTTTATCAAAATAGTCTCAAAAATTTATTTGAAATGGAGTCCTATACAAATTTATCATTCCTATGTGGATTCTATTGTGAAATGTTCTTTGGAAATGAGAAAAGAAAATTGTTTCTTGTTTTGGTTCTGTATCGGAACAAATACTCGCTTGGCCTCACCTTATCTTAATTCACCTTACCCTTAATACTTATACTAAAATTGAACTAATCAAGAATAATAGAAAGTTTTAATAAACAGTGAAAATATTTAATTTAATAAAAATAAATTAACAAATATGTGTAAAAAGAAATAAAAAATATGAAAATAAAAACAGTTTATATTACTGAATAGAAATATAATTTCGGCAATAAAGTTTACATCAGATTCATACTGATCTACCGAGGTAACCCAAAAGTAACAAAAACATTTAGAAAAGTGAAGAAAAATCTCATGAATTAAAACTTTAATAAATTCAAGTTATATTTACTATTACAAACAGTTTAGTATACATGAGGTATTTAGATTGAGAATGTATTCTTGAATTTGGAGGCGTTTTAAATTTCATAATCCTCAAGGCTACACTATTTAAGTTTAATTATGATAGTACAAGAAGATTATATAGTTTCACAAAAATACCTACATAAATAGGATTTTGCTTACAATGATTGATACCGTTTTGTTACTTGCCATTTAATTAAGTATGTGAAAGTTTATTGAATAAATTAGCTTCAGAAGTTATAACTGCTGAACAGTTGTTTCCATTTATGGAAATAATTTTGCTTATCCAATAGCATATACCTTAATAGTATGTTTGTTGTTTGATATGGAAGTATAGAAAAATTAAGTTTCTACAACCTAAAATAACATTTTTATAATTTGATTAAACATACTTTAAGTTTATTAACCATTAATTTCGTTGACAGTACATCTGTTGTAAAATACTTGTGTTAAAAATACTAACAAATCTTGATATATAAAATCATCTGTAATAATGGTAATAAGTCAGTACTCCAGTTTTGGAATAGTTTATAGATTTTGTTACTAAAAACTGTCAAAAATTAACAGGTTTTTCTTGACAAGTTAAGTGAACGTGCGAGTGTAATGATATTATAATAATGATATTTATTGATAATCTAAAGCTATACAAAGCTATAGTTAGGAATTTTGTAATAAATGTAAAAACAAATAAAAAACATTTTATATTTTATTTAATATGGAAAGTTGTAAAAACTATGGACTTTTAATACATGTTTTATTCCTGAAAATAATGCAACTATAAGGATAGTAAGATAGTGACAATAATATATACAATAATTATGTTCTTCAAACTCAGTTAGATCTTACTCTGGTTCCCTTTCTTGATTTTCCCAGGGTTGAATGTTGATTCTTGACCGATTTTACTCCATATACTGACACATTAATCTGTCTGTTTCAGAGCCGCATATTTTACTCTTTAAGAGACCTATCACAAATCCAGCCAAGAGTGAGCAGTGATTAGTTTAAGTAATGATGTACATAATTATAAAATTTAGTTTTTTAATGTAGCAACACAAAAACATTTCCATAAGCATTTGTATTAAAATTTTATTTTAAAAGCAACCAATTGCTCATTTGTGTTATTGGAAAAGAAATGTTTTTGTGTGTTTAATACTTGTTATTTTAACAAATTAAAGGCTGTAATAAAGTAGGTCTGTAATAGTTGCATTTAACAGATGGAAAGCAATTTGCTACTAATTTGCATCACCTATTTTTTTTATACTTGTTTTTATAAACGCATTTGTACTGTTAGTTAGTGTTTTATTTGTCTTTTACATATCTTTATATCCCATTTTTAAATCTCCTTTAATTTTATGGTATTATTTACATTATGCAGGTGTAGTGTACTATTACAAGCAGGAAATACATTTCTTATAGTTATCAGTATTCTTTTTATTAGTTTCTTAAACATAATTCCATAAATTATTTGAAAATGTTGTTTAAAACACAATTTAACCAATATTTTATTCCTTATGCACTATTTATGATTATATTGTTTTGTAATTCTCAAACTTGATGTAGGTATGTAAAAATGGAAAAATTTATGATTTAGATTTAAAGAAATATATATCAGAATATATAAAAAAATACATACGTGTAATGTATACAAATTTTAAAGAATCAATAATTTACTTTTCTCCAGAAGGATATGAAGTTAAAACTGATGAATATGTTGTTCATGAATCAATAGGGTAAAACTAATTCAATAAAATTTTACTGAATCAGATTACTGTAAATGTAAACTGGTAACACTATTACATAAAATTGGTAGATTCTTACTTGTTAGAAACGCCTTTTAAACTCAATGAAAATATGTTGTTAGAGTTGTATTATCTACCATTAAAAAAAAGCATACATGTGATTTAGTTTTATGTATTCAAATGTTTTCATTATTTTGTGTTAGTAATGTTGACTGGAAATTGACGTTTGGGTTTTCTATAATAATCAGTAAACTAAATTACTCAACTAAAAATTGGTTTAGTTTTTATCAAATTGTTTTTAGCAAAAAAGTTAGGGTTTAATATAACCAATAAACTATTCATATAGGAATAAAATAGAAAGCTACTATTCATTTCATCGCTATTTGCCAAATAAAAAACTTATCTTGCCATAACAGAACAGTCTAACTGAACCTAGCTATAAAAACAAGGCACCGGAAGTTTTTGAGATTTTTTATTTGGCAAATAGCGATGAAATAAACTATATATGTAACGGAAGTAATATTCTTAACGTAAATTATGCAATAGGAGTCTTTTACAAGCCTCCCAATTCTAATTCCAATATTAGTTATTAGCTGATGTCTTTCATTGTTTAATAGAAAATAATATTGTTAATTTTATATTAATGGGCGACTTAAATAGCAACATTTTAAATGACAATAGCCTGCCTTGCTGTAATTTATTAAGAAACTTAACAGATTCCATCCAGATAAGTGATCAATGTGCATCGTTATTAGATTTAATAATAACTTATTCAGATTTTAATATTAATTCAGCTGAAGTTTTAGACCTACATATGCTTTTCAGTTTATAATGTAACATCTTGTGATATTGAATTAGTAGTAACGATAACAAGACTACAATAAAAGAATATCATTGTTAAATTTTCTTAACAGTAATAATTTTAATAGATGTACTGCTACCAACATATACATATATACCGGGTGTAACAGGATCGTGGTATACCCCCCTTTTCTCCTTTAGTTTTGAAGATAATTGATTGAAATTTGGGTTATCCTATATCCATAGTAAGTGGCACTTTTCGACACAATTGATTTTTTTTTCACTTCCGGTTTTGCCGGAAGTGACACTAACTTTCGATTTTTAAATGGAATACCCTGTATATTATTGCATTTTTAAATTCTGCATAATTTTATGAATCTAACGATACCAAATAAGTGACATTTCAAAAGTCAAACATTTTTTATAATCTAATTTTTAGTTTTCCATTTAAGTGTGCCACGACGGTTCCGATTTATTCTAAATGACCCGTGTAATGTTACAAAAATCGAAATTCCGTCAAAAATACTAAATCAAGTGATTTATGAACAAATAAAGTTCATCAAAATTGTTTTTGGGGCAAAACTCAATTTTTTCAAATGGAACCATATTGGTACCGTGGTACCATTTATTAGTACTGTTAATAAGGAATTTATTCAGTCGTATTAAAATATGCAATAAATACAAACAAAATTATAGCTAAAAGAAAATACTGTTGTAATTAAATGTTAAGAAGTAACTAAGGTGGTTTTGAAAACAATGAAATATTTAGCTTGTCAAACATTTGTTGGTTTAATGGTTTTTATTGTCTTTAAAAATTGTTTAAAATTCTTGTTAATTGTATTCAAAATGCCGCAAATTTATACAAGAGATGAAAAAGACATATTAATTATTTATGGGGAATGTAGAAAACATGTCATAGCGGCTACACACCTTTATGTCAGTCGATATTCTGATAGACAATGTCCAGCGAAAAATTATTTTAAACGTGTTGAAAACCAATTCCGAAGAGAGCCCAACAATGATCCCGAAGAAAACTTCATTATTGGCGAAGGAACGGAAATTAATGTTTTGGCTTGAATAGAAGTTGATAAGACTGTTTCTTTAACCAAGTTGGGTTTGAATTGGATATCAGTCACCAAACAGTAAGCCGAATTTTGCAGAAATACCACTATAAATCTTTTAAATACCAATTGCACCAGCATTTGCACGAAAGTGATTACGAACGTAGGATGGAATATTGCAATTGGATTTTGTATAATAACGTGCAGCCAAACAATTTTCTGGTTTGTGGAGACAAACAAATTCCCAATTTTTTGGGAATGATTTTATTTTCGGACGAGTGTAGGTTTACAAATTTGGGGTTATTTAACCGACAAAAAAGAAAATATTGGTCACAACAAAACGCAATTAATAGCATAATGGCCCAGCAATTGGTGAACGTTCTCCGAGAAAGAGCTATGCGAGTTCAGAAGTGCATAGACGTTAATGAACAGCATTTTGAACAACTGTTGTAATGTTTTGTGTTAATTAGAATAAAATTGTATTTTATTATTTTCTTTTAGCTGTAATTTTGTTTGTATTTATTGCACATTTTAATACGACATATGAATAAATTCCTTATTAACAGTACTAATAAATGGTGCCACGTACTAATAAATGGTGCCACACATGAGTAAACCGGGGGACGAAAGTGGGGCAAGTGCTAAAAAACGAATGAGCGGAAGCCAGCGAAGGAAGCTGGCTAAAGCTAGACGTGAGGGAGCAACTCCTAGGAGTGTTGGCGACCTCAATGACGATGATGTTCCTAGCCCGTCTAAAATGGGACCAAAAATGGAACCATCAATCCATGAAAGAATCTTGGAGGATAAGGAGGTCGAAAGCGAGCCTGTACCATGGACGCCTCCATCCTCCCAGATAAGCAGTTGCTCCACCGCCGATACCCAGGCCACACTCGGAACCTTGACCTTGGCCTCTATTGAGGAAGAGGGCGAGGGGAATCTGAGCAAACCAGGGGACGAAAGTGGTGCAAGTGCTAAAAAAAGAATGATTCAAATTATTCAGATTAACTTGCATCGAAGCAAAGATGCCTCTTCTATTCTGCAGAGGAGTCTTGCTAAGATGCACACAGGGATAGCACTCATCCAAGAACCTTGGGTGGTGCAGGGATCTATAAAGGGACTGGGAAATTTTCTCTGTTACAGGAGTAGTAGTACCAACAGACCCAGAGCCGGCATCGTAGTGAAGAACATTAGCGTCACACCCCTGTGGAAATGGTCCACAGGGGACCTAATGGCGGTAACTACGATGCTTGAAAATGTAGGTAGGGTGATTATAGCGTCAGCCTATCTACCATATGACAGCAGGGACAATCCGACACCAGAGGTGAAGGAACTTGTGGACTTCTGTCAAAAATCCGACCTGCCTTTGCTGATGGGATGTGATGCGAACTCACACCATATGGTCTGGGGTAGCACCAACACCAATAGCAGAGGTATGGAGCTCATGGAATATCTGGTAAGTACAGAGCTAGATATTTTAAATGTGGGAAACACACCCACTTTTCATAACGCTATAAGGGAGGAGGTAATTGATATTACCTTGGGCTCCAGACACCTGGCGGGATACGTGCGGAACTGAAGAGTCTCGGATGAACCCACACTCTCGGATCACTTTGCCATTAAGTTTGATTTGGGAGTGGGGGAGCATGAGGACACGAAATGGGCCCGCAACCCCAGATTCACAAACTGGGAACAGTTTAAATCGGATCTTCTAGTAACAGTTCGGGGGATCCCCTCCAGAATTAGTAAGAGGGAAGTACTGGAGGTGGCAGCCTCCCGACTGAGTAGATGATTGATAGAAGCCTATGAAGGGAACTGTACACCTAAACGAGCTAGGCCGAAAGGTCAGGTAAGATGGTGGAACAATAAGCTGGAAAACCTTAGATGTAAGGTAAGGAACCTTCTCAAGGGAGCCAGAAAACGTAACAGCCGTACAACCTGGGAGGACTATAGGACTGCCAGGGATCAGTATAGGGCTGAAGTTAGGGAAGCCCAAAGAAGTAGTTGGGTTTCTTTCTGTAATGAGATAAATAAGGGAGCTGAGGCAGCACGGCTGAACAAGATCCTAGCCCGCATCCCGGAAGCGATACTGGGATCGCTCAAGCTCCCTAATGGTAAATTCTCGGAATCGGATGAGGGAACCTTAGACCATCTCATCAAAGCACATTTTCCGGGCTTTTATAGACCGGAGAGGGGAGACATTTCCGACCTGCTAGTAGGGGCACATAGGACCTGGGCGGTAAACCGAGAGGGGGACGACAGGGAACTTGTGAAGGAGATAGTCTCACCGGCAAAGATGAGGTGGGCCTTGAGGTCCTTTGATCCATATAAATCGCCGGGACCGGACGACATTTATCCGGTACTTCTGCAGGAAGCAGAAGAGATAATCCTCGGTCCACTCATAAGGATCACCAGGGCCAGCTTGGCACTGAAGATGGTCCCGAAAGTGTGGCTAGGCACAAGGGTTGTTTTTATACCTAAACCGGGCAAAGTCGGATACACGTCCCCTAAGGACTTTCGGCCGATTAGCCTTACTTCATTTTTACTAAAGACGGCGGAACGATTAGTTGACAGGTACCTTCGGGATACTGTCCTAATAGAGAGGCCGCTTCAAGGGAGCCAGCATGCTTATCAAGCTGGTAAATCAACAGAAACAGCTCTGGATAAGGTTGTGTCATCGATACGATCACAACTGGACTCCGGAGGATACGTTGTCGGCACCTTCCTTGATATTGAAGGAGCCTTCAACTTTACATCCAGGGAAGTGATTAGCGGAGCACTAGGCAGATGCTACACCCCCAGAATAATCGCTGAATGGATAGACCATATGTTGGGAAACAGACAGCTTACTGCCAATAAAGGCAAGACTACCATCGAGGGCCGGGTCGGCTCGGGATTTCCACAGGGAGGGGTATTGTCTCCCCTTCTGTGGTGCCTAGTAGTAGATGAGCTGCTTGAAAGGTTAAAGAACTACCAAGTAATTGGCTATGCGGATGACTTAGTAATAATAACGAAGGGCCCTTTCCTGGAGCCGATTCTCGATATAATGCAGGGAGCTTTAAATAAGGTTGGGAATTGGTGCAGGGAGAGGGGACTCTCGGTCAATCCCTCTAAAACTGAGGTGATGGTGTTCACCAAGAAATATAAGTGGAACAAAACATGTCCGCTGAAACATGGTGGCCAAGAACTAAGCTATAATAGCGAAGTGAAATACTTAGGAGTAATCCTGGACGGTAAACTGTCATGGGGAAAACATCTAAGTCACATATGTTCCAAGATCACAGCAACACTATGGCAACTGAGAAGAGCCATTGGTAGCAGCTGGGGCTTGAAATCGGAAATCATGAAATGGTTGTATGAGGCAATTCTCAAACCCAGACTGACGTATGCAGCACTAGTCTGGTGGGAGAGAGCCTGTTTAAAGTCGGAAGCCAGCCAACTTAACAAGTTAAGAGGATTGATTCTTAGAAGTATAACCGGAGCCCCAAGATCAACACCGATCGAGGCGATGGGGATACTGACGGGGATACCACCTCTTGATGTCATCCTGAAAGCGGAAGCCGCAAAGGCAATGCACAGGGTGGGAAACATGAATAGGAAGGTAAGGGACCTGAATAGACTCTCAAGAGAGCTAGCTGAGGAGGGACTCCTATGGATGCCCTCTGACAGTACAGGTGTCCACTTCCTGTTTGACAAGAAATATAAGATCACCCTCACCAGTAAGACCGACTGGATGGAGGGTCGAGCTGGATTGCCGCTCAATGGAGACATCTGGTACACGGATGGAGCCAAGAGTGGGAACAAAGCGGGTGCGGGGGTGTATAGACGACGCGACGGGATAGGTAAAACCTTCCCCTTGGGCAAATACACTACCGCACTCCAGGCCGAGCTAGTTGGAATTACATACGGTGTTCTGGGAGCGGACCAAAATCGGACCCAGGAGAGGGTATGTATCTGCTCGGATAGCAGGGCGGCGTTGGCAGCCCTGAATTCAGCAACGACAAAGTCGAAGCTGGTCTATAATTGCTATGAAGCATTGAACCACTTGGCAGGGAAGGGACCGGTGGAACTCTTATGGATACCTGGGCATAATGGCATTAAGGGAAATCTGATTGCAGATGACCTTACCAGACTAGGGACCAGGGAAAACCTCTATGGACCAGAACCTGCAGTGGGAATAAGTCGGAATCTGATCAGAGACCGCATCAATGGCTGGGCAAGAGACCAGCACAATAAAAGATGGAGAGGAGTAACGGGTTGTCGAATAACCAAACTCTTCATCGAATACTCAGAGATTGAGAAATGGGCCCAAAAATTCATTAAATTGAACAGGCACAAAGCCAGAACTCTGGTGGGAATCATAACGGGCCACCATAGTAGCCTGAATGCATATAAGCACAAGCTGAGGCTGACTGATAGCCCGGCCTGCAGATACTGTAAAGAAGACGAGGAAACCTCGATTCATCTTCTTTATACCTGCCCCGCACTGGAGGAGAAGAGGTATCTTATATTAGGGACCCCTGTTATCCTAGAGGAGGCGAGGCTTAAGGCGGGGGACGTGCCTAAATTGCTCCTTTTGTGGGATAGCATTTTTGGATAATGACCCGGATAAGAGGGGATCGCCAAGGGACTACCCATGCGATCAGTGGCTGATGAGGCCCAAACCTATATAATATAATAATAATAATAATAATATTACCTCTGTTACATGTAATTTTAGAATTTATTTAATTAATAAGTCCTATTATTTCTCAAAATATTTGTCAAACCGATATACTGGGTGATAATTTTCTCGGCATACCTCCTTCTTATATAGGCAGAACTTTGACAGTAGTCGTATTTTTTTAAAAGGATAGCAATAATGAAAAGGCCTGTGTATTCTAAAGAAAAAATGTCTTGCAAAAATCGCCTACAGATTACCACTCTTGAGGAAAATGACTACAAGTGTGGTTGCTCCGCTTTGTGTTGTGAGTGCTGCAGATTAAAAACTTTGGATTGAGCAGGTGATGAAAACGAAATGTTGTTTGTTGTTATTAGCATCAGGTTAATGTCATTATTGTCATATGCTCTAGTTGGTGGCGTGTTGTTACCGATTTATTTTTTCAGTTAACTGATTTTGCTAGTTTTTAAATTTAGTCCTAGCAGTGGCGGCTCGTGGTGTCCATATTAGGGTAGGCGATAGCGGTGTACGAGCTTCATCAACCCAAAAATAGCAAAATTTTTAAAATTTTCAAGGTCGCGCGTGTTCCTGGTACTTCAGAATTTCAATGATTGAATTTCATTTATACAAAAATATAGACTTTCACAAGAATTTTTTGAACTTGATACCTCTTTGTTATTCGTGAATAATAATAGTTATTGTGGGTATAAATAAATTGGAATAAACGAAATATATTTATTGAGTATTATACCTATATTATGTAAATTGGGTTGGCATTAATACACTATTTTAGGGCGCTTTAGGGTATAGGCCTCCTCCTCCCCTCACAGCCTTCCTTAACCATCGCCATTATTGTCTGACAATTACAAAGTAGATACCTACTACTTTTTATAATTTAAATTAATGCGTCTATCTTTAATTAATGAAAATTTGTTAATTATATTTTCCGTGAAATCATCAGATTTCTGAAGTGTGGTAAATAATTCCTTTTCAATTGAAATAAGTGCAAGCGACGATAAACGTTCATTCTTCATAGAGTTCCGACTATGCGTTTTAATACGTTTTAAACAAGAAAAATGTCTTTCAACCGATGTACTTGTTGCTGGAATTGTAGCAATTAAAACAATAAGTTTAAAAACCTCTGGAAATATTTCTCGAAATTCATATTCCACAAAATATTTCAACATTGACTCGATATTTAATGTTTCAAATTGATCATCACAATATATAACCCAATATCCCCAGTAATGTCACGGCTTATTCAATGCGAAGGCGTCTTCGGATCTGCCGAAGAACGCCGATCTACTTCAGGCGCCGAATGCATCCGGCTCCAACTGCTTTATTTAAAGAATATAACTCGCTGCAGACGTCTGAGCTGCGATTATTTTGCCATTACAACAACGCTGTTTGTCGTCTTACCGACATCTGGTTAACGTGTAGCTATCGATTTTCAGGCGGTGGGATTGAGAACCGAGCCTGATCTAACCAGGATCTGTTTAGGAATAAAATGATTTAATTCGGTGTGGCGCGGCGCTGTGCGGTGGTATATATATATATATATATATATATATATATATATATATATATATATATATATATATATATATATATATATATATATATATATATATATATATATATATGTTATATAAAATATATTGTATTGCATTCATTATTCAAAGTAGTTCTCACACTTCTATAACTTTATTATCAGGTAACATAAAACCTTCAGTATGTTATCTGAAAGCCAGACGTAACTTAATACTGCTACGTATCTTATCATATAACTATATACATTGTAACCAACGTTTATGATGATTTGCTGAAACCTTATAATGTTCTTTCTTTAAATTAATCTTTTGCCAATTATATTTTAACTTTACTTTCAACGACGTCAGCATAACGAAACTTATAAAGTCACAGCAAACCCGTTACATGAGCAGTATAATTTTAATATAGCTTTAGTATAATTTTAGTATTAGTATTATTGTTATACTCACACATCTAAATTCTTGTTCGTCCGTTAAATAAAATAAATTGTTTTTAAAAAGTTTAAATCCAAACTAGTGATTTAACAAATTTGGCGCAGTCGTTGTAGGATTTCACGCGTTATTAGAACACGGATTTGTCTGACTAGTAACGTGGAATTCCAATTCCGAAGTGAAATCAAGAACAAAGCTCAAGAAGAAAAGAAACACGAAACAAGAATACTTCAAAGAAGCAACTTCGAAACACGAAGACTTCAACAAAAGAAACAAGAAACAAATCTACAAAGAAACAAAGAAAACAACAAGGGAAATCGCAGATAGAACACGGACCTGCCCTCACTGTTTGTGATTCTCCTCTGCAAGCCATCCTTCCCGAAGACGCCCCGCTTCCAGAACACGGAATTGCCTCACTGGTTGTGGACTCTGACCGGAAGACGAATGGAAAAAATTTGGTAAGTCAAAGAATTGACACGTTACCTTTGAAACATTTATTTATAATTTTAAGAAATATTATACAGGATATAGACCAAAAACTATTATCCTTCCCATCTGCAAATTTATTTTTATTTAATTTTATTTAATTAAATAACTTTACAATAATTAATTTAAACATAATAATTAATTAACTTATAAAAATGGCAAACGAAGCTATCTTAGAACCTTACAAGCTGTCAGAAATTTTCTCAATTGTTCCGGAGTATGACGGAAATCAAATTTTCCTGCAAACATTCTTAAATGCTATTAAATGCGCTTTCGACATGGCGGTCGATAATCAAAAAATACTTTTAACTCTCCATGTTAAAAATAAATTACGTGGAAAAGCCGCTGAACTAGTAAATTCTAGGAACCCGTCAACTTGGGAAGAAATCAAATATCTATTAGAGACTCACTTTGGAGACTCTAGGGACCTTACGTCTCTAATTCAACACTTGCAAAGAATTAACCAACAATCTAATGAATCAGCTTTAAATTTTGTATCCCGCTTGCAAACGCATAATGCGAAAATGCATGCAGCGATTCAGAAACAACCTTTAACCGCTGATCAAAAAACCGCACAATCCAATTTAATCGAGACAATGACTCTTAACACTTTATTGACAGGGCTGGATCCAAAATTAGGATCTATAATAAGAGCAAGTAATCCTATGGATATGCTTCAAGCAATATCCAGGATTAAACGGGAACTTCAATTGTCATACTTTGAATCTCAAAAATTTCAAAAATCAAATAAACCTAATTCATTAAATGCTAAGAAGATATGTACATATTGTAAACGTAATGGTCACACAATAAATGAGTGCCGAACGAAACAATAAAATTCTTCAGCACCTTTCCAAAATTTTTCTAGGTCTAATTTTCAACAAAATTTTAATCAGGCCCAATCATCTAACTTAAATCAAAATTATCAGCGACCTCAATTTAATTCAAATGGAAATAATAGACCGACGAATTCAAATTTCCAACAAAATAATTATTCACATTCACAATATACTGATGATACCGCTCATCAATATAATTACAATTGCGATCAAAATTACGAACAATATCAAGATTCATATTCAGACGAACCAACATATCAACAAAATTATAATTTTTCAATGGACCAATTTAATTATTCTGATACTGATCAGGATTTTCGGCAAACTACTCAAGCTCAAGATCATCCACCGGATCAACAGCTATGCGAAATAACGGAATTAGAAAACCAAATTCAAATAATGAATTTGAACACCAACCAACAGCAAGACAAACAAATATTCCTATAAATAGAGGAATATCAAGTGCCCTTTTTACAGTAAATCCCAAAAACTTATACTACATTGAAGATGCTACAAAAAAATTTAAAATATTAATAGATACAGGTGCCGGACTATCCATATTTAAGCCAAAAACTTGTGAAAAATATTCTAAACGTTTTCCCGAAAACGTTATAATACAGGGAATTACCGATTAAAAAATTCTAATTAATGAATCTACACTCGTTCCGTTTACTCTCAACGACCCTCACAAAGTTTACATTCATAATATTGATATTGAATTCGACGGATTACTAGGATCCGATTTTCTAGAACATTACAACTGTATTATTGACATAAAAAACAGACAATTAATTACCAATTTCAAAACTGTACCTTTATTCAAAGCCACAGAAAATTCCACTAATGTACAAAATAAAAAAAAACAAAATGTTCAAACTAATAAATTTCTCAACAAAATTTCTATCAACCCTCGTACAGAACAAATTTCAAAATTTCGATGTAATCTTGTAAATACCGAAGCCATATTAACAGCTATGGAAATAGATAAAGTACGACTTCCTAATGCACTAGTCAAAATTAACAATAAAGGAGAATTTCTTGCCTCCGTATTAAACGCAAATGCAGTCCCAAAAATAATAGATTTTTCCGAAATTAAACTAGAACCAATTCTAAATTTTTCATTAAATAATTTAAACGAATATAATTCTGAAATTTATAAAGATAGACGCGAAGAAATAAGGCAACAACTTCGTCTTGATCACTTAAATGAGGAAGAAAGAGAAATAATTACTCAACTTTGCCTAGACTTTTCAGATATTTTCTATCTCGAAGGAGATATTCTAACATTTACTAATGAGATCAAACACACAATAGACACCAACAATGCTAAACCTACTTTTACAAAGTTGTATCGCTACCCTCAAATTCACAAAGAGGAAGTGAAAAAACAGGTATCGAAAATGCTAGAACAAGGTATTATCAAACATTCAAATTCCCCTTGGCCTTCACCGATTTGGGTTGTCCCCAAAAAGCTTGATGCGTCAGGTAAACAAAAATGGCGTGTCGTAGTTGACTACAGAAAACTCAATGAGTTAACTGTAGGAGATAAATACCCTTTGTCAAACATTTCTGATCTTTTAGACCAACTTGGCAAATGTCAATATTTCACCACCCTCGATTTGGCCTCCGGTTTCCACCAGATTGAGATCAAACCCAGTGACATTCCAAAAACCGCTTTCACAGTCGAAAACGGTCATTTTGAATTTAATAGGCTTCCATTCGGTTTGAAAAATGCCCCATCAACCTTCCAAAGGGTAATGGATAACATCTTAATAGGAATCCAAAACGAGAGATGCCTCGTATACATGGACGACATAATCGTCTATTCCCCAACAATCCAGGACCATGTTTCACGGCTTACCGAAGTCTTCAAACGTCTTCAAAAAGCTAATTTGAAAATTCAACCGGACAAGTGCGAATTCCTTCGTAAGGAAGTTGCATATTTAGGTCACCTCGTCACCAAAGAAGGTGTAAAACCAAATCCAATTAAGATCGAATACATCAAAAATTTTCCCCAACCAACTAACCAGAGAGAGATTAAATCATTTCTTGGCCTCGCCGGATATTACCGACGATTCATTGATAATTTCGCCAAAATTTCCAAACCTCTCACTAAATTACTGCAAAAAGACACCCCTTTCAATTTCGATTCAGAATGTTTAAAATCTTTCGAAGATTTAAAACAAACCCTTACTTCAAGCCCCATACTATCGTATCCAAATTTTGACGAGCCATTCCCACTCACAACAGATGCGAGCGCTTTTGCAATCGGCGCTGTACTCTCGCAAGGTCCAATAGGTAAAGATCTACCCATAGCCTTCGCCTCCAGAACTCTCTGTAGCGCGGAAACAAAGTACTCAACAACAGAACGAGAACTCCTCGCTATTGTTTGGGCCGTAAAACATTTTCGCCCATATATTTTTGGAAGAAAGTTCAAATTGATAACAGATCACAGACCTCTTACCTGGCTTTTCTCTATTAAAGACCCCGGTAGTCGCCTAGCACGCTGGCGCTTAAAACTTGAAGAGTACGACTACCAGATTGAATATAAACCTGGCAAAATTAATAAAAATGCGGATGCCTTATCCCGTATCAAAATTAACCATTTTCAAAAATGTGTGGATTTCAAAAACAAAATTTTAACATCAAATACAGACGACGAATCAATTAGTTCAGAAAATACCGAAATTTCACCAGAATCAATTTTACAAGAATTAAATACATTTGTTCACCTATATAAAACCCAGTCATTAATAGACTATTCAAAAATTAAAATTACGAACAATCAATTATTAGACAAAGGACATAAAGACATAATAACGTTTTTCCAAAAAGACAAACTCGAAGACTTACATTATAAAATAATTGAAGATATTTTCGAGGAAAAACCAAATTTTATCCACAATAAAATTAATATAGTCACGAGTAAAACGGTGAAAAACCGAAAATACTATATTGTTTTGTTACCCTTCGACACCGAAGAGATAATCGAAACAATGTTTATTACTCTTTACAAAGACAAAGACCTTTTCGAATCTTCAAAAACATATTTCATTGAAAACAATTTAGAATTGCCAATACTCGAAATGTTGTCATTTATTTTCACTGAAAAAGATTTAAACCTAGTTAGGTTAAACCTAGTTTAAACCTAGTTGTGGAAAATAAAACGGGTACGGCACTGCCTTCTTTCGCGAGCCCTTCCCGAATCTAAGAATAGAGTGCACGTGTACCAGTGCGGGGATTTTGCGCGTGTGTCGCGAATCGACATCGACTCATATCGAGGGAAGTGAACAGAAGGTCTTAAGTAGGGTAGCCATATTGATGAGAGTGTATTGGTACCGCAAATTATATAGTTTTACTTTGCTTACTGCTAATATATATTTTGTTAAACGGCTAGTGTTTTCTTTTTAGCGAACCCCGTCCAGGGAATAATTACCACATATCTTTGGTGCCGAAACCCGGGAAGGGTAAAACGTGTGTGACCTTTAACGAAACGGCAAGGACATTGTTTGTAACGTGAATTTACTAGCGAAATAAAATTGTAAACGGACCTAGCAGACAGTTCGTGTTGTTTAAAGAAAAGTAAAACGAATTAGAGTCTGTGACTGTCAAAAGTTAATGAAAATGGAACTACAGTTTCGCAAAACGTGCAGGGCAAAGGTAACGAGGCTTGTAAACGAAGCTGAAGAGCTATTAAAAGGCGTACCGGCTGTCGAGGAATTGAGAACGATGTACGACAGGTTAGGTAGTGCTCAAAAGTGTTTAAAAGAAGCTAACGAAAAGGCGATGCCGTACATTCAGGAAGAAAAATATGAAGAGGAATTCGAGCAGATTTTAGAGTACGAGGACAAAATCGTCATAACCAGTTCGAGGTTGTTCCAGCGGATAGCAGACGGCGGAGCGGGGGACCAGCGGGATCAGCGCGTGCGACGGATGGACGGCAACGGCAACGGCCACGAAGTAGACGCAGGCGACGCGCAGCGCCGCTTACCAATGCAGTCCCAGGAGCAGGTACAAGGTATTCCCGGTGCAGATTCAACGATGAGTACGGTGAGACTACCCAAATTAAATTTAAAAACATTTAACGGGGATTTGCATGACTTCATTCCGTTCTGGGAATAATTTAAGAGCGCGGTGCATGACAATAAATCACTGGATAGTGCTACGAAATTTAATTATTTAAAATCGGTTTTAACGGGAAGGGCTCTCGAAACGATCAGCGGTTTAACTCCGTCTGAAGCATGTTATAATGACGCAATCGACATGATCAAAAACGAATTTGGCAATAAGGAACGGATTGTTGATAGCTATATTCAACAATTATTAAATTTAAACCCGGTCAAGGGTAAGCATGATGTTGTAGGGTTACGAAAATTATGTAACATAACGTCAGCTGTTACACGCTCGTTAACAGCGTTAGGGGTATCATCAGATAGTTATGGGCTAATGGTTAAAACTATTTTAATGAAATCATTACCGTTTCAATTAAAAGTTGAATTTAATAAACTTAATGACATTGATTGTGATACAGACAATTTAAGCAACGAAGAGGAATCGGGTTCAGTGAATTGCCAGAAACAAATTGACATACTATTAAAATTTATAAAACGGGAGATAGATTCTGTGGAATCTGCTCAAGCCATAACGGGTGCGTCAAGCAGTGGCGTATCAAAAGAGGAGCGTAAAAGTACGCATACGACAAAAAATGATCGGGTAAATAATCCGCGAACGGTTTCTGGACTTTTTACTAGTGTAACGGACTGTAAATGTTTATTTTGCGATACAAATACGCACGATACATTTAAATGTCGCAATAAAAATTTAACAATCGAACAAAAACGGGACATTCTAAGAAAAAACAATAGATGTTTTAAATGTACGAAGTCAAATCATATCGCTCGATATTGTAAAGGTTATAATATAATGTGCCAGAACTGTAAGGGTAAACATGTTACTATAATGTGCGATCCGAACTTTAAAAAACGCTTAACCAAAAATAAAAATAACGAGAAAGATGACTCTAAAGACTCAAACGATAATGCGAACGTTAATCGAAATGAAAACTCCGCCGCTCTGATTACAAATGGGGGTTTTAACCACGTGTTGCTGCAAACGGCGTGCTCATATGTTTCAGCCGCGAATGAACTTCACTGCAACGGACTTTTCATACGCATAGTGATAGATGGGGGAAGTCAGTTGACATTTATAAAAGAAAACGTTTTTATGAGCTGAAATTAAAGGTAATAGGGTCACATAAGTTATCTATTATTCCATTTGGATCAAGCAAAAGGGGTCAATCTCAAGACTGTAAGAAGGTTGAAGTCTATTTACGCAGCCAGTATACAAGACAGTTTATTAAGTTGCATGCTGTAGTAGTTCCAGAGATATGCTTCGATGCATTGAATACACCGCCCACGCACATAAGAAAATTAAAGGACTATGAATTAGCGGACGCTCGCGTCGGGGGTACGGAACCACTTGAAGGCATATCGATGCTAATAGGAGCCGACAATTATAGGAAGCTTGTTACTGGTGAAATTGAAAAGATCACGACAGATCTAACGGCAGTAAATACCATGCTGGGATGGACTCTGCTTGGACCCACGCCGATAGACAGTTATAACGTAAATGTAAACATAAATTTAGCTACGGTTTTGCACGCAACATCCGAAGAGGATTTTGATATAAAGGACTTTTGGAATTTAGAAACTATAGGTATATACAATCCGAATAACGTTAACAACGAGAATTTCACTAAACAATTTTGTAATTCTAATATAAAAATGAAAAACAACAGATATGAAGTTGAGTTGCCTTGGAAACTCGAGAACGTAAAATTGGACAATTACACTCAAGCTTTAGCGAGAGTAAAAAGTTTAACAAGAAATCTAATCAGAAATTCTAAATTAATAGAATACGACAAGGCAATTCGAAATTATTTAGATACTGACTGCGCGGAAAAGGCACCGATCGAACAAACGGAAGGTAGGACGTATTTCATGCCGCACAGGCCAGTTTATCGCGAAGATAAAGACACTACGAGGGTGCGCGTCGTTTATGATGCGTCTGCGCATGCGCCGAATCTTTCGCCACTAAATGACAATTTATTATCTGGTGACAACCTGATTCCGGAATTGATAAAGGTACTATTAAATTTTAGAATCGGATGCATCGGAATATGTGCGGACATAGAAAAGGCGTTCCTGCAAATTTCATTAGCAGAAAAAGACAGAGATTCACATAGCTTTCTTTGGTACGAAAAACAAATTAATGATGGAGCTGAGTTGTCAGATATCGTTCCTTATAGAATGAAACGGGTAACTTTTGGGGTTACTACAAGCCCATTTCTATTAACGGCTACTATTAATAAGCATTTATCAAATCAACCAGAAAAGTTTAACGAAACATGTACGATATTAAGAGAATCGTTTTACGTCGATGACTTGGTAATTGCAACAGACAACGTAGATGACGCTTTAAAAATATATAATGAGTCAGTCCAAATCATGAATAACGCTCAAATGAATTTGAGGAAATGGATCAGTAGCGATGATCGTTTAAATAACCTCTTTAAAGAGAAAAGTAGCAGAAACTCTTCCTTTTGTCCAAAGGTATTAGGTGTGCTGTGGTATACATCGCAAGATGAACTTGGCATGAATTTGGATTCCGTGACAGCCTATGCTGACCAGGAAAAAATAATAACGAAACGGAATATTTTGAAAACGATTTCCAGAATATATGATCCTTTAGGGTTTTTGGGACCGTGCATTATAATGCCCAAAATATTGTTACAAAAAATTTGGAAAGAAAATTTCGACTGGGACAGGATATTACCGGAGTCAATCCAAACGGAATGGCAAAATTGGGTAAATGATATTAAAAACCTAAACGATTTTACCCTTTTGAGATGTGTTAACGACAATTCCAAGACATCTGTACAACTTCACGTTTTCGCGGATGCTAGTCCTCAAGCCTATGGGACAGCGGCATATGTGAGGACCTACGACAATAACGTTTATCATTCAAATCTTCTAGTGTCAAAAAATAGGGTAGCGCCTATTAAATGTAACGGCCAAAATGAACTTACTTTGCCACGATTAGAATTAACGGCTGCTGTTTGTGCCGCTAGGTTACAGAATTATATAGTTAACAATACCAAATTGCAGATCGAAATTATTTATTTGTGGACAGACTCCAAGATTACGCTCCATTGGATTAGAGGTAAGGCTCAAAGATGGAAAACATATGTGTCCAATCGAGTAAGGGAAATCCAATCTTTAACAAAAAATTGCATATGGAAGTATTGTCCAGGTGAATATAATCCAGCGGACCTAGTCACTAGAGGTATTAAGGCGAAGAAATTGGTAAAATCAGATTTATGGAGAAATGGACCAAATTTTCTACTTGAACCAGAAGAAAACTGGCCTGAATATGATGCAACAGAAATTGACACGGAAAATGACAATGAAAATTTTATACTAAACGTCCAAATGTCAGAAGAAAATGAACCATTATTCGATTTAGACAGATATAGTAGTCTAGAGAAAATTTTTAGAGTAATCAGTTATATTTTCCGATTCGTTAGAAATCTAAGAACAAAAGAAAAGGTATTAGATCCACTTCGAGCAGAAGAACTGAAGCAATCGAAAATATATTGGTTAAAGCATGTTCAAGAAATAGCATTTTCCGAAGAAATTAAGACACTAAAAAACCATTTAACCTTGAACAAGAATTCTCCAATCTTATCATTGTCACCATTTTTGGATAGTAATGGATTAATGAGACTAAAAAGACGTCTCCAAGAAAGTGATTTACCTTATGAAGCTCGACATCCTATTATTCTTCCTAAATCGAGCCCATGGGTAAGAAAACTCATTTTACAGATACACGAAAAGATGCACCACGGAGGAGTAAACTTGGTCTTAGCAGAAATTCGAAAAACTTATTGGTTAATACGAGGTAGACAGAAGATAAAGTCAACCCTGGCGAAATGTGTAATATGTAAGAAGTTCAGAGGAAAGCCCGGGGCAACGGAATTTGCTCCTTTACCAAGAAATAGAATTTTGGCAAGTCGTGCTTTTGAGTTTATAGGTACCGACTTTGCAGGACCCCTTTTCATAAACGAAGATGGCCACTCCAGAAAGGTCTATATAATGTTAATAACATGTGCAGTCACACGAGCTGTACATTTGGAATTAGTTCCTGACATATCAACAGAAAGTTGCTTGAGAGCCTTACGAAGATTCATGTCAAGAAGAGGTATTCCTAGTGTAATTTATTCTGACAACGCCAAGACGTTTAAGAGAGCAGCCTTGGAGTTAGAGGAACTTAACAAAATTTTAAGAAATACGGATGTCCAAACCTTTTCCTCAAGAAATCGGATAAGGTGGAAATTTATTGTAGAAAGAGCCGCATGGTGGGGCAGATTTTGGGAGCGTTTGGTAAAGACGGTGAAAGATTCACTGAAGATGAGCATTGGAAAGGCCACTCTTAATTTTGACGAACTACAAACCGTTCTTAGTGAAGTAGAGTCAATGGTAAATGCGAGACCCTTGACATATATTGATGGTGATCCTAACACCCCCATATTGACACCTGATAAATTCTTAATCGGAGATGCAAACTCAGACGTGACGGAGGATATTCCGCTAGCAGCGATCAAACGAAACGATCTCCTACAAAAATGGACGTTCAGACAGTCCAATTTAAATAAATTTTGGCGAAGATGGACATCTGACTATTTACAACAATTAAGGACAGCGCATCACTTAGACCCCAAGAACTCAACACCTTTTAAAGAAGGTAATATTGTGTTACTTCACGATCAAAGCGTTCCTCGAATTTTTTGGAAGATGGTTCGCATTACGAATACACATTGCGGTCGCGACGGAAAAGTGCGGGCATGTACTGTAAGACTCCCTAACGGCAAATTATTAAAAAGACCAATTAATTTGTTATATCCACTAGAGTTAGACAGCGAGGAGAAAGTGCTTTGCACTTCGGGGCCCGAGGATGTGGAAAATAAAACGGGTACGGCACTGCTTTCTTTCGCGAGCCCTTCCCGAATCTAAAAATAGAGTGCACGTGTACCAGTGCGGGGATTTTGCGCGTGTGTCGCGATTCGACATCGACTCATATCGAGGGAAGTGAACAGTAAGGTCTTAAGTAGGGTAGCCATATTGATGAGAGTGTATTGGTACCGCAAATTATATAGTTTTACTTTGCTTACTGCTAATATATATTTTGTTAAACGGCTAGTGTTTTCTTTTTAGCGAACCCCGTCCAGAGAATAATTACCACAGTTGCCAAAACATAACTAAGACGCCTGACGAAGATCAAATTCCGATAATATTAGACCAAAATCATACCGGAAAAGCAAATTTGCACCGCGGAATAAACGAAACCATTCGGAGAATAAGGAATAAATATAACTGGCCCGGTCTAACTAAAGACGTAACTAAATTCATTCAAAATTGCGAAATATGCCAGAAAACAAAGACTTTACGGAAAAACTTAAACAATCCCTTGGTGATAACTGAAACACCAAGAACACCATTTGAAAGAATAAATATCGATATACTAGAAATTCCAAAAAGAAATTATGTCTTAACTATTAGGGATGAACTAACCAAATTTACTCAAGCGTACCCATTAGAGGATAAATCCGCTAAATCAACAGTAAATACACTACTTCTTTACTTTCAGCATTTTGGTACTCCGCTTCGTATACATTCGGATTACGGTAAAGAATTCGACAATGTATTACTTAAAGACCTATGTACCTTATACGACATAAAATTAACATTTTCTAGCGTTAGCCACCCTCAATCAAACGGATCTGTGGAAAGATTTCACTCCACACTTTTAGAGATGATTCGTACATCAGGCTGAAAACCCTAATGAACATCCACTAAACGTAATTCCTTACGCTGTTATTTGTTATAATAACTCGACGAATAAAACACACGGTTTCTCTCCATACGAGCTAGTATTTGGACATACGTCCAGTCGCCCACCTGAAACTTTGTTTAACCAAAAAGAGTTGATATCAAAATATATACGAGACCTAAATAATAGAATTTCATACTATTATAAAATTGCACGCACAAAAACTGAGCTTCAAAAAGAAAAGGCTAAATTAAGATTCGATAGAAACGTTCCAGAACATCCTACACAATTTAAAATAGGCCATAAAGTCTATGTTAAGGAATCTCAAATTAAAGATAAATTACATAATAAATTTAACGGTCCTTTCGAAATAATAAAAATCTTTCAAAATTCTGCAATTTTATTAAATCTCGAAACGTCACAAACGACAAAAGTCAATTTCGACAGGATGAAACCATATTTTGAGAATTAAATTATCTTCAGGTTTCTTCTGCTGATTGGAGCAGCAGTATCCCGATACACCATTACTCCAATAAACAACACCATTGGAATATATTACCATCGAGACAGCGAAATCGTTGTAACAAATAAACAATGGACTCTTCTGGTTCACAAAAACATTTCATCAATAAAGAACACTTTTGAACATAACGAGAAAATGCTTGAAATTCTCTTACACGCTATTAACCCCACATTTGAAAACATGAACCTTTTTCGAGGTGAAGTAAAAATACACATCAGCTTATTAACCCAAATTTCAAATTCAATTCAAGAAAAATTAAGCGAAATTTATTTTGATACTAAACGTTACAAACGTGGAATTCTCAATGGCATTGGTACAATATTTAAGTCAATTACAGGAAATTTAGATTCCGAAGATGGCGAATACTACATGAATTGCATCAATAAATTAACTAATGACGAGCATCAATTAGAAAATTTAATGAAAAATCAAATCTCAGTAACAACATCCGTCATAAAGAATTTTAACGCTACCATACAAAAGTTGCAAATTGATGAAGCCACTTTCAATAGAGATATAAAAATAATATCAGACACAATTTATAGGACAGCAGATAAAATTACAGTAATTGAAGCAAAATTAAGATTTTTAGAAAAATGTGAACTTCTCATGGAAAGTTACCTGTATATCGAGAATCAATTAAATGATATTCTAAATTCAATAACTTTCGCGCGATTAAAAATTATTCATACGTCGATAATCAATCCTGAAAATTTTATAACCTCGCTTCAGGAAATTTCACAAAATTTACACCAAAACAATTTACCACTCATTATAAAATCTTCCAATATTGCCAAATATTTGGATATTATGGAATTAGAAGCATACCAAACTGATTCAGACTTGGTATTTGTATTAAAAATCCCTCTAATAGACCAACAAAGATACACCCTTTTTAGATTATATCCAATTCCTATCCTAAATAATAGAACTGGTCTATATCATGTTTTATCTTCATCACAAAAATACTTAGCGCGTGACGTCGATTCTTTGATGTACATACCCATCAAAAATCTAAAAGACTGTAAACCACTTTTCTTTGGCACAAAGATATGTTCCAATCTATTTGCATACCCCATCGACGACAATGCTATATGTGAAGCCCAAATCCTGAAACACTTAAAAACTTTACCTGAGAGCTGCCAAACTTCAATAATATTTGCAAAAGGCTATAATGTCCAACAACTAACGGACTCATCATGGCTAACAATTACTTCAGAACCACTTCAAATTACTGTAAATTGCAAACAAATAAACACCAAGACAGAGATCATTTATAAAAATTCCATTCTTAAATTGCAACCTGGATGTAGTGCTTTCATAGGAGTGACAAAAATACAAGCTGACCCTAAGAACTTTTCGCAAACCAGTGTTAGTGATCACCCCATTTTAATTCCCATTAATTGTTGTCAAGGAATCCCCGATGACATCCAAATCCCAAAATTAGAACCATTAAAATTGAATAACTTAAATGTGGAAGACCTCGAGATTGCCAAACACAAATTGGACGAGTATTCTCGAACGTTAGACGATTTGATCAATGAACCATTTGTCACCAAACACATCTCTTGGTTCACTTATTTTATCATTACACTAATAGTAACTCTCATTTTGTTATATATTTTATGTAAATGCCGAAAGAGAAACAGATTAGCAATCGCCCTCACAACAAATTCACCACCACCTCCACTTGGACCTTCTAAACGCTTAAGAGAATCCTTCAGGAGCATCCTGCCCAGAAGAAGACCATCGATCAGATCCAAAGATGAAACCCCAGAGGAAGAAATTGAACTGAACTAATGTTTCTCAGTTATAAATCGGTTTCAAAGACTCTATATATTTTAATTTTGTAAATTTTATATTTAAAAAATAATAATTGTATAATTTAAACTTAACTTAAGGCTTCATATTCTCAATTAACTTTATTATTATTATATAACTTCAATAATCGTTAAATTCATAATTATTAATTTCAATTTTACTTATTTTTGAAAAGTTGCTGTATAACACCAACTTTTTGTTAAAAAGGGGAGTTGTTATATAAAATATATTGTATTGCATTCATTATTCAAAGTAGTTCTCACACTTATAAACTTTATATCAGGTAACATAAAACCTTCAGTATGTTATCTGAAAGCCAGACGTAACTTAATACTGCTACGTGTCTTATCATATAACTATATACATTGTAACCAACGTTTATGATGATTTGCTGAAACCTTATAATGTTCTTTCTTTAAATTAATCTTTTGCCAATTATATTTTAACTTTACTTTCAACGATGTCAGCATAACGAAACTTATAAAGTCGCAGCAAACCCGTTGCATGAGCAGTATAATTTTAATATAGCTTTAGTATAATTTTAGTATTAGTATTATTGTTATACTCACACATCTAAATTCTTGTTCGTCCGTTAAATAAAATAAATTGTTTTTAAAAAGTTTAAATCCAAACTAGTGATTTAACATATATATATATATATATATATATATATATATATATATATATATATATATTGTTGTGAAATACGGCATTAATTTGTGTTATTCTTGCGTTCACCCTAACAATATATATATATATATATATATATATATATATATATATATATATATATATATATATATATATATATATATATATATATATATATATATATATATATATATATATAAAGGGTGTTTACGGCACCAGCCCCGCCGACGGCGATAGATAATTTAATTAGTATAAAGTAGTTATTATTAATTATATTAAATATTTCTGTATTATCAGGGACGTTAACAGTTCATTGTAATTGCGCTGTTATGAGAAATGACATAGAATTTTAAAGGTAGGCGGCGCCTACCTTGCCTACCCCGACGAGCCGCCACTGAGTCCTAGCAGTTTATTTAGTAAGGAACTTTTTATTAAATCGCTTTATTAATAATAGACTATTCATTCAATGAGCTTACCCACCAGTATAGCGGTGTGACTAATATTTAGAGAACTAATAGGCCTTACTATTCCAAATCATTGTTTCAAATTTCAATCCATCGGTAAATTACTTAAATAATTTTTTGGACAACTTTGAACTGGACTTTTTTTCGTAGATTATATTTATTTTTATCGTGAATATACAGCCAAGCGTTGTCGGTAAAATTTGGGACACCCTGTATATATGTATATAATTTGCCTGTAGTTATTAATAGATAACACCACTGTAATAAGCTTTTTTGGGTGGAAGAAAAGCTAATAAGATAATACTATTTAAGAAAGTTATTAGGCATATATTTGAGTTTAATACAAAAAATCAAAAATGGCGACACAATGGAGCCATTCTGGCGAGACATGTCGAATAAAAGGCGCTCTGCGGCACGCAGTGTAACTGGTACAAATTTGAATCTGGAAAGAAATCACTTAAATCTACATATTTATAGCTAGTGAAATACGTAAGAGGGGATTTTGACAATATTGGTTTTTATGATTAGCGAGTATCTAAATAGAAAACGTTAAATTTTCGACAAAAAAAAAAAAGACAAACATTTGTTAATGTTAATCAATAATGTTTAAATTAACTTCGAACCGAAAATTTCGTACGTATTTCACTTTAAAATGTTATTTTAGAGATACTGTTAAAAATTCTCATGAAAATAATGAAAATTGTTGGAATTATTTGGATTTTACAAAATAATGTTTCGAGAAAAACGCGTTTAATAAAGTTTTGAAATGTGTTATAGACATGAAAAAATGAAAAATTCGACTGTTTAAAAATGTTTACCATACCTGCTATCCTAGAACCATAAAGCTGCCCTTCTATATTTAGATATTTTTCCTCATTCTCTTTCCTCGAACATTTAAGTTATGTTAAAGTTTATTTTGCTTAATCTGTCAAAGACATCTTCAGCGTGTTTATTTCGCTTAGCATCGGCTTCTAGACAAAAATTGTACGATTGGACATCCTCTCCAAAATATCCGTCTCCAAACCTTTCATAATTCGAAGAATATTAGATCATCATCAAAAGCGCACACAATAATATGTCGCTATATTAAAGACTTTTTTGCTATTTGAATAATATTTTGGAGCAATTTTCTAAACAGTAGCATTGAAACTTTCATTGCTATTTTGTGTGTAGCCTCCCAAGCAACGGTTTAACAACTCGTCTGGGCTCAGATCTTCATAAATCGGTTTGATGGCTTTAAAAATTTCCTTAGGAACCGGCAGCTTATGATGGAAGGTATCCAAGGAAGCTGCTGCTTGCGCCTTCTTCCACTCACCAAGATTCTGAGCTCTCGTCCTGGGGGTTTTCGTCGGTTCATAACTTGAACCGACGAATGAATCATGAAATAAAGTCATGGTCAGCGCTACACACAAGAAACACGATTTCAAAAGAGGAAATTGTCTTTTTCGTACATGTACTGGCGTTATACTAACCAAGAAGACCAGAGAGTAAGGAGACATAGCTCCTCGAAAAATCAGTGGTGGGGGTGGCACGAAAAACGTCGGCAATATGGCAGGTTCGCGTAGAAGCGCGCGGGATCTGCGCATGCCGTTTATCCTCATCTGTCGCGGTTTCTCTCTCACACTATCAAAATGTCGGGTTCCATTGAGCCACGATCAGGGCTCTTGCTGGAACAATTCACAGTGCAACAATATCTCGACGCTTTTGACATATTCAACAGAAAAACTGGAAACGCTCAAAACACAGCAAACAAAAATAACCTCGCTCGGTTCTACGCAATGACCGCCATGATGAAGCACATCACGTGACCACAGTGCGGACACTTTTCGTGCTACCTCCACCACTCGAGTTATGTCTCCTGTTCTCCAGTCTTGTTGATACTAACGAACTTTTGTTTGTAAATGCTTCTGATTAAACATAAACATCTTTTAACGACATCTGTTGTGTATTAGGGAAATTAGAAATTACAAGGTAAAACATTAGGCTGTACCTAGACTACAATATCTAGACTGTACCTTCACTACTTTCCCAGCAGGTATTTATTTGACGCAGGTGTCGTTTCGGAGCGGTTCGACGCCTTAGAAAAGAACGCGAAATCTCAAGGAAAAAAACTTTCTGCCTTCTTCTAAAAGGTTGAAAGAATTTTGTAGCCTAAAAAAAATCAATTTGTTTTGAAAAATTTACAGTGGTGTTACCCCTTAAGTTTTAAGAATTAAGGAATATTAGGAACGGTATGCAACTTGCCGCCAGCAATCTCTACGGTCTACGCTGGCAGTCTCAATCACGTCGCCCTACACAAAATTGTGGAAATACGTTATCCAAGCAAGTGTGAACAGAAAGGGCGTAATGAGAACGTGCACCGTCCTGTTGATACCAATGTCTGTTGTCAGGTATGTTTGGTTGATTTGTATTTGGGTATAAAGCTGATGGTGTTAAAATCAACTCCTGTTGTAAAAATTGCAAATACTTTGTGGCAGTCAAGTTGTAAAAAAATATGGGCCCAAAATCCTGTTTCTGACTGTACCTGTAAAAACATTCACTTTTCTTGGAGATCGAGTATGTGACTCCTGCATCAATCATGGATTCTGTGAGGCCCAATACCTTCAGTACTGTCTATTTACAGTCCAATTAAAAAATTATGTGGCTACATCTAAAAATTAATATTTTTTGTAAACATTGTCATTATTATAACGTAATTGCATTTCCTAGTAGAATTGCACTCGACGATCAAAATAGTCTTGATAATTTTTGAATCAATGTAACTTTATAGGGGCAAGATTTATGTTCATATAAAAAATTAAGTATCGTGGCATGACTCAAATTCATGTCTAAACCAATCTGACAGGATTTGGGATGTGGATTTTCACAAACTTTTATTAAAACGAGTCGTCATATATCGCTATTGATTGCTCGACGACCAGTTCTGGGTAAATCATGTATATGTCCATGTTTTCTATATTTTACTAACAATAGATCGTACTACAGACGGATGATCTTGATGAGCCTCCTTAAAGAGAGTACAGACTTTCACTGCAGTTCACCTATCTCACTAATCATACATTATAAGAATTTCAATGCGATCTTTTTCCAAAAGACATCGTTACTCAAATTTTTTAACGGTGTAATATAATAAATTTATTTTAACGCCTTCTAGGCAAATTAAATAAATCAACTTTATTTACATCTTTCTTGAAACTTACTTTATACATGTTAATAAAATTTTAATAACTCAAGATTTTTCAGGTATTCCAGACCACTTGTCTAGTGTACATAAATCAGATAAAGCAAGCTTATACACAAATTAGACCGTAATTTTCCAAAAACAAAAAATGGTAGTAAGAAAATTACATTCAATTATAACATGAATAAAGTAAGAATTCTGTTTGTCAGTGTGGGCTTTATTTCAAGAAAATTGTTTAGTATTTTTTATATCCAAGATATTAAAATGATATTCTCACAGGTTTTTCAAAGTTTAGTTTACTTTTTAAAAGTATCAAAATATGGGATTGAACAATTCTGTAAACAGTACTTGTTTTAATGTTTAAATTTTTTTTACTTGTGAATAATAGGCATATAATGTCTATATATGAAGTGAATATAAAATATTTTTAATATATAAAATAAAAAAACTACATCATTTTTACATTTATTTCATTAAAACTGAAATATTTATAAATATGTACAAAACGTATTGTGGCAGTCCATTTGAAGACATAAAAATTGGAATGAAAACTAATTTTATGAAGTTCAGTATTAATTCTCAGTATTTGTCACTTATACAAAATGTTTTAATTAAAACATTATATAGGGAATTTAAAAGAAAACTTGATTTAAATTATTCATCTTCTTCCTCTTCTTCATTGGCACTGCTTTTTTCTCCATTCTCTTCTTCTTCTGTCGATTCATCTTTTTCTTGCTTTTCTTTCTTTGATCTACCACGTCTTCCTACTAAAACAAAAGTAATAACATCCAAAACAAAATAGGGATACACAACTAGAATAAACAAAAATGTTGCATATCATTAGAATATTCTCACCTCCATTTGCTTTCGATTTAGAATCAAAACTCTTTTTCTTTGTGGAGCCTTTAGGTCTGCCACGGCCTCTTTTAACTGGAGGTGCATCTTCGTCTTTAGAATCAGCCTTTGTATCCTATAAAAAAAATCAAATAGTGATAAAAATCTCCAAACATGAACAATTAAATTAAAGGTGTAATTGAAAGATGTTATACAATTAAAAATGGGTATATGACAAATAAGACAATTTTGAAAATTGGTAATTATTTACTTTAGAGTAAAATTCTCAAATCCTCACCAAATTTTGACAACTCTTCATTTTTGGGAGCGCTGAAAACGAATCTGGCTTCAGTTTCTGGCGGCCGGATAACAGTTTTCGAGAAAATGAATTTTCAACTTTTCTGCACGATAACACTTTCTTCTCAAATAACTTTCACTTTATATTACGTAGATACCTAGTATTAATATAAGTGGATGTTACAACACTTCTTTTATACATATCATGCATTAAAATCGTCATAAAACTTATTATTCATTACGATTTTCTAATTTACTTGCAGTGTTTATAATTTTCATGAAGTCGTCCATTTGCCATCCTAGTGGTCTCTATACCCGAAATGCTTGGATAACAAATAGATTGTTGCATGAAAATTGTAAACATTGTAATTAAATTAGAAAATCATAATGATTAATAATAAGTTTTATGACGGCTTTAATGTATGATGTGTATAAAGAAATTGTTGTAGCATTGACTTACATTAATATTAGGTATCCATGTAATGTAAAGTAAAAGTTATTGAAGGGGAAAAGTGGTCACGTGCGGAAAGTTGAAAATTCGTTCTCTTGAAAATTTTGTCCGACCGGCAAAAACTGAAGCCAGGTTGAAGAATTGAGGTTTACTCTAAAGTAAATAATTACCCGAAAATTTAATGTTAATGTTATATCCACAGCCCAATCAGCGAACACACGGCGTTATATATAATCGTTTACCTTAAGTTCCTGGGTCAGTTGGATTTTATACGCGTTCAGACCCAAGTCCCGATGCAAAATTCGCCAAGTTGAGGTCGCAGAAAGGCCAAGTTCTTGTGAGCGACAAGAAATTGACTGCATCGGGTTGTTCCGAACACTCTCACGCACAGCAGCGATGGTTTCAGCAGACCTTGCGTTTCGGCGACGTACGGGAGTTGGCTGATTATTTATCAAACCGGTCGACTCGAATTTAGCCACCAAACGTCGAATAGTCGACTCGGCGGGACGCTTGTGGCGAGGATAAAAATAACGTAACGCACGGAACGTTTCTCGAACGGAACACTGATTTTGAAAATAAAGTTTGATGATTTGCATACGTTGTTCAACGCTATAACCCTCCATGGTGATTTGCCATAAGCCCACTTATAAGCCATACACTACACTACTAAAGTCACAACAACTTTGACATTGACAGATGTTGGGCTTAACATGGCCGCCAATTCTACAGTGACGCCAACCTAGGGAGTTTTTTCCTAGCTTTAGGAACTTTTTTTTCACAGAAAACGAAAAGGGTATTTTTACAGCTTTCTAGGGATTTTGCTAAATATTTCAATTTTTATATTCTTAAGGTACGGTAATCATACTTTAAGAATATAAAAATTATTATTATTATTATTTACATTTTAAGACGATTTTTCGATTGATTGATTATAATTATTTGGATCCTGTGTTGAACAAATCTAAGTGTTTCTTTAATGTCATCTGTTCGCAAGTAGCAGTACCGATGACATCCGTCTTCATACATTAATTATGTACATATATACATTTATATACATATATTCTTATTATATTTTTTATACGCGACTACCTTTTACCTTTTTTTGTACATTTATTTTAATAAAAAAATAGGTGATTAATGTTGTCTTTTATTTAGGGAATTTTAGGGGAATTTGAAAAAATTATATATTTAAGGAATTCTAAGGAAAATATATCTAAACATTTAGGGAATACTAGGGAAATTTTACCAATAGTTTAGGGAAAAGCGCTTCCACATGACTGGCCGCTATAACCTAACAAATTTGGAGCGTCCGTATTGAAAGACCCTTTATGTAAATATATTGATTTTCTCACCTTTTTTGGACGTTTTGTAGATTCAGCTGCGCCTTTGCGGCCCCGTTTTGTTTGAACTTCCTCGTCAGACATCTTAAAATACTTTATAAAAGAACTGTTCTATTACCTGAAAAATTAAATTACGTTTAACTTATTTCTCAGAGGACATCAATTCACTAAGTCGTTTTTAAAAGACAATAGTTATTTATCATTTATTTGTACCATATACGATTACAGTTGTGCTATTATTAATCTTTATTAGCTACCTCATTGGAGACCTTTCTTGAGCATAATAAAGCTTAGCATCAATACCCCACGCTAATGTTCAACCGATAACCGGCTTCCATCAAAACAAAACAAATCAAGAACGCTGGCTGGCCATGTTTATGGCGCCAAAATTAAAAACAAAAACGTATTCCAAGTTTAATTAAAAAATTAGGTATTTAGAAAAAAAAACAATTGAATTGAAAATGTTAAAAAAATATAAAACTATACCCATGTGCCTATTACACGTTTCTTTATAAATGGTGTAATAGGTAGGGGACATTAATAGGGTTTGCCGTGGTGGTATTTTAATTAATAATTCAATGCTCTTTTATGAAACAAATACAAGCAATACAATAAAGTTATAATGTGTATAGGATATGAAATAATGATAATTAGTTGTGGTGAAATTATATGTACTTACCGAGAATATCGATTTATATTATTGTGAGTACAATAACCGCTTCTCGATACCAACGCACAAAGGAACGAAGAAGGAACGACAAACATATACACTATATACAGGGGGTAAGTATCTCCACAGATATTATTTAGTGCTTTGGACATTTCACAGAATGTAAGCAATTAGAGATGGTAAAAATTTTCGATTTATGATATAACTTTCAAGTGTCAAGTTAACGATACCGAACGATTTATTCGGATGAGGTCAAAATAAAATATGTAATATCATAACAGTTTACGTTATAATATTCATATACGATTTTTTTAATATCCTATACTTTTCGTGCATATCCAAGCGTACTAGACACAGACCAACCACTAGTAAAGTATAATGGCTACTAAATACTCGTATTAAAAATCGCGCAACTCGTGTCTATAGACAAAGTTATATAAATTCTGTGACTGTTTATAGACAAATAGGGAAGAAATTGCTTGTTCCGCAACAACCTGTAGACAAAAGTCGTGAATCTATGGTCTCCCGACTCGAATGAAGGATTCGAGACATATTGCGGAACATCGCGCAGTGTGGATGTGTTTATAAGCAGAACTTGCGTTGCACATGCCGGTTGTAAGTCCTACTTGTTGGTTGTTTACAAATACATACATAATGTAGTTCATGGAAAAGACATTTCTTTTGATAGATTTTCATACTTCACGTTGCTTGGTGGATATCACATCGGAAGACTATAAAATCACAATATGACACACACAATCACAAAATATTGACAAAAATATGGAATATCGGTTTCTGATGTGAAAAAATACCACCATTTCCACAATTTAAAACTTGGTTTTATCGTGAGCATAGAAAAACGAAAAACATGAGCGGAAGATGACGAGTTTAGACGAGGTGTACAGCTGCATGACACAGTCGCTAGATTATCTTGGATTTGTTCGCGACTGTCTATAGACAAAATCGGCGATTTGTCTATGGACAGTTACGCGATTTTGTCTACGTGTGTACTAGGCTTTAGGATACTACTCTTGGCTTTACATCTCTACACTTTTCACACTTATGAGCTAATACGAAATGTCATATTTTATACATTTGCATTAAATCGCAACAAACCTATTAATAAAGATATACATAACTTCTTTATGGTTTTTAGTAAAAAAAATAGTAACTTATATTATTTGGTAATACATAGTAAATAGTACTAGGTCGAAAATAATCCCTTGTGGTACACCATATGTAAGGATTTTAGTTCCACTAATCTCGCCATTTATATCCACGCATTGTTCACGATTCGTCAAGTAGCTTTTCATTTTCATTTGAATGCATTGCCTCTGATACCATAACAGTAAATTTTGTTTATTAGTCTTTTTTTTATGACAAACAGTGTAAAACACTTTAGAAAGGGTAATGCAAATGCACAGGGTAGATTTTTTTATCCATAGCCTCATATTATGTTAGTTTTAAAATTGCATCTTCAGAATAATTTCCTCTCCCTAAATTAGTATTCGCAATGTGACAAAATATTGTATTTATTTAAAACTCTAAATTTTTCTTTTTTTCTGTAGTTTTTGCAATATTTTAAACAATTGACAGTGGCCTATAATTCATTATTTTCTCTTTATTACCGTTTTTATGAAGACTTAATTCTTATCTTGAAATATTCTGGAAAATATCGGTTAACAGAACATTTATTAACTATGCAAGTCATAAGAAATGATTTTCAGCAGCTGCTTCTTTTGATCTTCAAATATAATACCATCAAACTTGGGTACTCTTTTTAATAATAATTGTTTAATAGTTTCTTGTTCTTTTTTGTGTAGTAAGATAGAGAAGTATTGTATTTTCTAGAATATATTCACTCTCTAAGCTAGATGTATTGGGCTCTTAGATTTTATTGGCATATTATTCCGCCAGTTCACTATGATAAATAATCCCCACCCTGTATAGCCCACATTATTTATATATAGGTTTTCTCCGTGTTTTGAACTTTTTTTCTTTGGTATCATTATTGTCTTTTTTATACATATAAAAGAGAGCCTACCTATAGCAGTTTTGTAATTTTGTTTTTCTTCCGTAGGATACCAACTCCATGTTTACTAGTTTATTATTTTTCTTTCACAGATAATAATTGCTTATATTCGAATCTGAACATTTCAACTTCCAAGAATCTACTTAGTTCTTGGCATATATATTCGGTGATTTATGGACTTCTATTTAATTTCCCAATTTTTTACGAGGGCTAAATTGTGTCGCGCCTACTATTTTTATATTATTTTTGGAACAGGAAATTTCTCAAAACTTTATACCTCATTGGAAAGGTGATGAAGCATGGAAGTTTTTAAAATAATTTGTACATTTAATGTATTCACAAATTCTTGAAATAAATCCTGGTGAATGTACAATTAGGTCAAAGTTTCTAACAACTCTTGGAGGTTTTTGCCCCTGTATTTTTGTCATATCAAACTATTTAACATAATTTTTGTTACAAAACATGAACTACTATGTGCATTAACAGTAGAAGCAAAATTTACAAAAAAATTATCCTTTTTTTTATTTTACAATTAGTAGTATTAGGTAATACATATCTAAGAAAACACAAAATCTGAAATATTTCGAAAACTATCAACAATGGTATTATGCATGTTATGGTTCAATTGACTGCAAATTGTCTCTACTAACACCTTTTCAAAGAAATACGTCGCGGTACCAGCCACCCTGTATAATTTTATAATAATATGTAATTAATAATATACAATAATTTTTCTGTTAATTTAGTTCTATTTCAACTAGTATAAACCTGAGTTTAGTAGCTTCTGATTTATTTGTGAATCTGCCTTTCATTGCTTTCTTCATTGTTAAATTCTGCTGTCAGCCCTTGGACATTTTTTCTGGATCATCGATAGACCAATTTCCTTGATTATATCCTGTAGTTCTTTCCAATTAAGAAATAGAAACTTCTCTGTTATCCAAAAAGAATGCCTTTTTAGAAATCGGCATGATTGACCAATTATGTTTCATGTAACATATAAACGATCTTTAAAAACACATTACAAATTTGTTGGACAAATATACAGAACTTAATTTTTTAATAGTTCTAATTTTACAGAACAAAAATGATTCTTTTAATGAAAGAAACACACCGATATATACATGATGAAGCATTACACCATCGAGATAAACTATGATGTCAGGAATGATATGAATTATTATGTCTTGTACTGATATAACTTATAAAATAAGTTTACATACCAAAACATTATTTAAAAATCATTAAAAGTGTTTTGCATTTATCAATTAATAGTTTTTATGGGTGTTTCTGACGGAATTGGAGAATCGAGCCACATTATACACTTTTCTGTGATAGAATATCTATAACAAAAAGACAGGTACATCACTTTCTAACTAAACTTATAGTTCATCTAAACAATATGTTCACAATATCTTTCATTATCTCAGTATCATGTTATTTTTTTCAGTGTTGTAAAAATTTATATCTAAGAGAGTTTCATTCAAAGATAAACATTTGATAAGAACTTGTTGTGTCTTAATAAGATGCAGCAAGTGCAGGGCTGAGTTTTAAGAAATAATAGACCCCCATAAGCTTTGAGGTATAAAGTATTTTTTGATAAAAACAAACAACTCGAGTTTCTCAAGCCTCATGGTGGCACATTTTCAGTCATTTCATCATTGGAACAACCAGGTTGGCCTGTTTAGAAAATAACGCTGAATATTAAGTTTTCATAACTAGTAATCTTGGAACTTTAAATGTTAACTTATAGAAACTAATAATCTAGAAGATCTACTTAACGAGTATTCAACAGAATTAAGTTGCTATTCAATTGTAGGTTGAATAATTATACTCTAATCTTGGCCTGCATTATTTCTAACTACTAATAGTCTATGGATGTTTTGTGTAATATCCAACAATACTTATATGGACACACTGGTCATTCATATGGAAAATATAAAGGTATAGTATGTATTTACATAACTATTACATTTTATACAGGTAGTTATACAGGTGGAATAACCACAATTTTATTGTTAAAAAAAATTGGAATAAGTTATGGAATGATTGAAATAAAAATGTTAGGCTTACATACCTTCTTTCTACAATTACTTCATCTGTATATTGTTCATTAAGCAATTGTTTTGGAGTAACCACTTCTGGTGTGAAAATAACCTTATATTTTTACACTTACCTGTTACACTAAAAATAATAAATTGCATTCATGGGGAAGTTTATTTACAGGCATAAAAAAATACATAAAAAATACTATCTTCTATACCGGTATCTCTTAAAATGAAACCATAATTGAAATATATTGTTATGAAACTGACATCTAAACCCTCTCTTATATGAATATTCCCATTCTCTGTTCACAATTTTGAATGCAATATCTTCATAAGGTGGGCCTGCATGGAACCGCAATATGGCAAATTCCTTATTTTCGGGACATGGAGTCTGAAAGTACAAAATACTATGAAATATTATATTATATGTAAGTTTAATAAAACAAATCATATGTTATTTTAAATTGTTTGGAGTCTTACCAAAAAATATTCTGGAGTGCCATTTTTGTCAATTAAATCAGGGTAAAAAATATTAAATTTATACCCTTGAACAATTTTTGGAGGAGGGTTATCCATATCATAATGTGTTTGGTTATATTTATTCCATTCAAAGCCTGTATGAACTCTGTTAAAATACCTAGGCTTCCTTGGGCGGTATTTATCAGACCAGAGATAAACCTGATTATCTAAGGCCTGCTCCACAGAAAATTGGGCTTCATCAGCATCCATTCCTTTTCTTGCTTCTTTTTGAAGGAGTAATTCTTCTTTAGTTATTACATTCTAAAAGTATACAAAAAAATAGATGTCTTGTATCTCATATTCGATACAAGTTCTATGATAAAAATTAATTAAATATATACATACACATAGTGTAGAAAGTCATTTTTGCTTTTGTCTTCTGAGTCTTGTGGCTTTTGAATTTGCATGTTGTCAATTATTGTGTATAAAAATGTACCAGTGTACTAAAACTGATTAGTTTGAATGCACTGTATCATTATAAGAAAAACAGTGATCTAAGATATTTATTAGACAACGAATTTTTAGAGTATTTCTCAAAAATGTAGAGAGATTCTTTTGATAGGTATTTTAACAGGTGAAGATACTTATACCAAAAACATACCCACAAAATACACATTTTCTTATTTCAAATAGGATACACTTTGTATTATTACATTTCCTCTGTTAATTTATGTTGACTTTCATTATAATTCTCTATACATACCGTTAGTTAAGATATTTGCCTTTATTTGCAAAAATTGAAAATTCCAGTGCAATTGTCAAATATAATTTTCCAACAAGAAAGTTTATATCACAAAATTTTCAAATGTGTACGTATATAAGTATAAGATATTTGTGCATAATATAAAAATTCTTCTGTTATACAAGATGATGATACTTTCAAAAATAAATCCACATCAATAACTCATTTTTCAGGTGAACTACTGAGGATGAAAAGTTTTTAGGCAAACGATACTAATACAAAACATAAAATGTCATATTTCATTCAGCTAAAACAAAACAAGAAATGGGCAGGATGTCTTTAAATTTATTACGAATGACATTTGAAGTGGTGGACAGAGATATAAGAGACCGATAAGATCTATCGTGTGGGCCTATTTCTTTAATGAGGGTTATATTTTGCAGTTTATTTAAGTAATAAATACAAATAAATGAATGATCTCATTATGAAAAGGTAAACATTTATGGAACCTATATACACATAAATTATAACACATTTGAAATATTCAATGAAGAATTATTCGTCAGTATTCAACATTATTCTACTACAAACAGATCTTCACTCATTACTACTCTAAATTATCTATTAATAAGGAAATTTTACTTTTATAGCAAATAGATGCAGCAAGACGATAGGAATCTTACCTCAACCTTTTTACCGCTACCAACAACTTGCATTCTTGCATACTCAAGTCTCTTAAGATCATCTTCTTCAGTAACCACAATTGTTCCAGGCTCAACATCTTCTGGGCTCAAAAATTTAGGACTATAACCACCTGTTTGATAAGCATCAAAATATTCGTTTAACATCTCATTAGCTGCATTATCCTCATCCCTGAAAAAGATGTTTTAATTGGAATAGATTAACTTGTCAAACAATAGTTGTCTAATACAAACCTTTCATTATCACTGACACGGTCGTCTTCATGAGATGTTCCTGGTTTAGGTTCTGATTCTAAATTTGTACTACATGCTTCAGCACTGCTTGATTGGTTTTCATTAGCATGAGGGGCAGTCACAGCTTGTTCAGCCTTTAATACTTGGAGTTTACGTCGAAGACTCTCTTGGTGCCTATCTCTTAAACGAGCTCTCGCCATGTGTGCTAAGAATAGAAATAAATTATAACTCTAGTATTATAAATTTTTGACTAACAAGTCATGACTAAGGCACAGAGACTAAGTTCTATTAAACAACTATATTGTATTACCTTTTAATTGTGAAAGTAGAGATTCCCAATAGCCAATATCTATTCCATCAGCTTTTCCACTAATTTTGCTTTCTATTTGCTGTTGTAGAGCAGCCAATTGTGATGCAGTTTTACCCTTGAATACTGATGTAACATCTGATGCAACTGCCTGATGGATTCCTTCACGTCTATTCACCCCCATGTCAAAATCATTTTGCTTTTCTATCTTTCTTAGTTTCTGTAGTTCATCTTCCACAATAACAGTGATATCATTCCAATAGTCCAAGTTTTTACCTCTCTCTAATTCTTTGTACACTTTAATATCTTCCACTAGATCTTCAAGATCTTTTATATGTAGCCCATTGAGGTATGTATATGGTTCGTGCATCTCGACAGCATCTACTTCTTCTTCGGCACTTATGTATTTAGCTAGTAGATCTATAGGTTTCGCTGCAATATAAAGTATTTTGTGATATTTGTCTTATATGATAACTGATTCTTAAATAATTTTCAAATAGTAATAGATGACATACTAAGTGATTTACTAACATTAAACATAAAAAGCATTAAGAAGCACTCGTACTGGATCATCTTTTCTTTTAACTATAATTGATATTCTAATGTGCATCTATATGCATATTTTGTTGCATTGTTATAAATATATTGTAACGATATAAATTATTTTATTTATTATAATTTATATTCATAATATACCTTCATGTTCTAATATACTTTTTCGTACTTAAAATTTAATGTACAAGTTTAGAGTCTTTAAAAGTGATAGATCGTTGAGTGAACATTTATTTCTTCTTATCATTCATCTCAATATATATGTAGATTGTAAAAGTTTTGAGTTTGTAATTATAAATAAAAAAAAGTACCTTGCTAAAGATGAGCATTTCTATTGAAGTTTGAGTGTGTATGCAATGCATTTCTGTGTATATACAGGCGCATTAACATATTTGTTGTGATTAAGAGAAATACAATACATGTATTGTAACATTTAATATGAAAAATACTATTAGTTATATTACATAATTGTTATACTTCAATGTAAACATGAATTCGATTGATTCCTAATTGTAAAAATGTTCTCAATATTCAGAACAGACTAATTCAACTTTCATATTTAGAAAGACCGTTAATTTCCTAAAGGCAATATCACATAATATACCACGCTATAATACCACAAATACAAATAAAGTATTTGATACTGATATCAAATAATTATCATATGTGTTATATAATACCAATCAATATACTTGTTATGCATTCCCAAAACCTAGAATTTCAACAGTCATATTTAAACTTTGGAGCTTTGCCATTAAATTGACATATTATACACTTACCCCTGCCATCCTGAATTCGAATGTGTGATCTTAACCGAGCTTGTTCTAAATGAAACTGATCTTCTTGTCTTTCCCATTCCTCAAACTGCGCAGCTTCTTTACTTCTTTGTAACATTTGTGTCTCCTCTTCTCTTTTTTGCCTCTCCAATTCTCTTTCCAATCTCCTCTTTTTGACCTAGTTACAAAAATACTTAAGTAAAGCGTAAGTATGATAAAAATCACAATATTTATCTGCAATAGCAAAATACAAATTTACGATATTAGAAAAGAATTTAAAATTAAAAAAAGGCCTATAAAGCTGCACTATTTGCTGTATTGATGGCATATATTATACAATACTATTACTGCACACTTGTATCTATTTTAAATGGCACAGAAAAATATATACTATAAGCCAGTTAAAATATTTGAATAGGTAGTTTAAAATTTTATTTAAGTTTTGATTTACAACAATATCAGGTATAAGCAACATAATAGCTTAATCTTTCTTTTAACAAAATGATAACATAAATAAGGAGGTGCTAAGCAAAACACCATGTCTAAAAAAATTGAGTTAGCTCTTGGTTTTGGAATTGAATGGTAATTGCTATAGGACCGTGTATTAAAATTCAACCAAAATATCTTGTTTTGGTTTCAGTCTTTGTATGAAGTTCTCTTGATTGTGCAATATTTTATAAAATTATCACGCAGTTTTCAAGTATAGCTTACAATGGATGATTTTTATGAAGTGTCTGAAAATTCAGTAGTTATTTGTAAAAACAATCAAGGTTCTAGAAGGAAAAATATTTTGAAGAACTTGGTAAAGTTGGAGAAGTTCAAGATAATGGGAGAACATTGGAATTTAAAGGATGTTAAAGAACTTGAGACCTACTTGAATAAACTTGCAAAATAAGCGAAAATAAAAGAATATTATTGAGAAAAATGTGTCAAAAAAGGGTAAGGTGTTAGTTTCCATAAAAGGGTACGAATTTTATCATTTCGAGCCAGATATTCAGAAGCATCAACTGCTCAAGAGAGGGTGGAATTGGATCAAAATCCTCAAGAAGCACATTAGGGATGTCCCTTTGTCACATTATATTTCTGCTGCTAACTCTATTACCTGGCCTGAAAAGGTTGCCAATAGTTTGATGACGGAAAATAATATTTAAAAAAATAGCTGCATATCTTGGATACTTTACTAGAAATCAGCTAACTTGCAATACTGAAAATTCTGATTAGTGACATATGGGGTTTTGCTTGGCACCTCCTCAAATAAACAATAAATTAGTCTTTACAAAAAAAAAATTATTACATTCTCTCTGTTTGTTAACAGAAAAAACTGTCGAAATCAAACATATTTCTACAGTTCTTTCAAAAATTAAGTTAGCGATGTTAAAAATAATATATAATAGAATAATTTATATAAGTTGTAAAACGAAATATATTCACTGGTTGTCAATAAACATTAAGCACAAATTTGGAACAATGAAAATATATTGTTAGCAAATATATTGTTAACAAAATATTTCCAATTTCTAGGCCAATCTAGTACCTTAATATATTCATTTCTTCATTTATATTTCATATTTTTATATGTGAGATAGATATTAATTTTGTTTAGAAAATGATTGCAAAAGTATTATGGAAATGGTTAATTTACAGATTTAATAAAAATAATAAATAATTTGTATGGTTCAATGTTGTTAATAACACATTACAATTTGTTTATAATTATATCAAATTTATTTTTGTAACTTATGTAGTTAATAAGTTCAACTAGTTATGATGAAGTTAATGGAACTGTGATAAAAAATATTGACTCTACCTTTTCAAGTTCCCGTTTATTTTCTTCTTGTTTAAATCGATTTCTTGCTTCCAACTCTTCAGAGCTTACACCAATAAGACCTTCTTTTGATAATTTCTTATTCCATACAAAAGTAGACAATAAATTTCCATCGCCAAATGGATTGTCACTATTAGTATAATGTAAATATTCATTGTCCCATCCCATTCTTTCTTTCCTTCTTCGTTCCTTAGCTTGTTTTTTCATAAGCCTCCTTAACCTACATATATAATAAAAATGATATCAAAAAATAAAATTTTTCAAAGATGGTTTGATATATCACATGTAATTGAAAATTATGGAGTAAGTTTTTCCATTTTAATAATAAATTTAGTAATTCTTTTGACTGAGAAAACCTAGAACACATATAGAATTATTAATAAATAACAATGTGTTATATGATCCATTATTTTGATGCAATATGATCATTATGAAAATTGGTATTTTATCTTGCCCTTTGCTTAGTTCATACTCTTTTCGAAAAATTCTGTGTCCATTGTGAGACTACTCTTTTTTTTTTTGAGAATAAAAATATCAGAAACATGTTTCTAAATATGTAAATAATTAATTAAGTTGTTCTCTAATAGTGGCTACCTTCATACAAATGGTGTTAGAACTGAGATTTCCACTACTCAATGTCTTTTTTTTGTATAATATTATTGATGTTTTAAGACAATGAAAATGTATACAATTAATAGATGCTTTGTTAAAACTTTAATTAGTATTACAAATTAAGAAATGCTGGTTTAACAATAATTCTTAATCAATGTATCATCAAGGTAAAATGTAATGAGAAACTTTGAATAGTGAAATGTAGGCAATGAAACAATTAGTAAGAACTATGTTCTTGGTTTGATCCTCTATTGGCCAACAACATAATTGTCAAAAATTAATTCAGGATTGTTTATATTATCGGAAAATGTATTGAAAGTGTCTCATTACATCGGTTTTTCCTTGTACATCTTAATCAAAAGATTATATTTTAATATCAATAATGAGAATTTATTATTAATATAATTATTTATTTATAATTGGAGAGTCTACAGTAGAGAGCAATATTTTATAAGTTATGGAAGGAAGCAAACTTAATAGCCATTTGTATAATCTGCAAAATAGAAAGTATTCTAAAAATCATCAATTTCCATGAGATTTATTTTAGTAATCAAGTTTAGTAGTCAAATTACTAAATTTATAATACTATGAGATGTAAAATTAAGGAAGTTTGTCAAAACATATTCCATTTATAATCTTGTAAGTTAATTTTTGTATAATATTCCTATTATGGCAATAAAGTTGTTACATATACCAGGTATGTGAAACCGGAATTTGCCCATAGCTGGCCTAGCTGCTAATGTATTTACTATAAAACCACGTCTTTGGCGCCATTTTCTTGTTTTGACATCTAATAAAGGTTTTTATCTCACAACGCTCACGACAATACAAGTTTCATACATCATTTTTAATATCGTTGAACATGTCGAATTTTGTGCCTGGAAACTACGATTTACGGACAGCATTGCTTTTCTGTTACCATTTGAAGACAACTGCAGCAGAATTGCATTGAATGCTTGTTGACGCCTACGGTGAGCACGTTCTTGGTAAATCACAGTGCTTTGAGTGGTTTAAAAAATTGAAAAGTGGCAATTTTAACGTGAGAAATGAAGAACGTGGAAGATCACCATAGAAGTTTGAAGATAGTGAATTGCAAGCATTGTGGATGAGAGTGACGCTCAAACACAAGAACTCACGGATCAATTAAATGTGACACGAGAAGCCGTCTGCATACATTTGAAAGCTATGGGAAAGTTCCAGATGGGAAAATGGGTTCCACATGAACTGAATGAAAGACAGCAGGAAAACCGAAAAACCATTTGCAAAATGCTGCTCGCCAGGTACAAAAGTAAGTAATTTCTCCATCGAATTGTGACTGATGATAAAAAGTGGATATATTTGAGAATCCTAAGCATAAAACATCATGGGTAACTCTAGGCGAACCATCGACATGGACTCCAAGGTTAAATCGCTATGGACGGAAAACAAAGCTCTGTGTTTGGTGAGATCAGAAGGGTGTGATCTATTATGAACTGCTAAAACCTGGCCAAACCGTTAATACTGAACGCTACTGACACAAATGATCAATTTGAATCAAGCTTTGCATTAAAAATAATCAGAATATCAAAAAAAGGCAACACAAAGTGATTTTACTTTATAATGCGCCATCATACACAGTAAAACCGGTCAAGGAAACGATTGAAGCGTTTAAATAGGAAATGACTTTCACATGCAGCTTACTTACCAGACTTGGCTCTGTCCGATTAGGTACTACTTATTAGCATTGATGGGTCATGCACTTGCTGAGCAGGGCTTCACTTCTTATAAAAATGTATGAAAATGGCTCAATGACGGGTTTGCTTTAAAAAAACCAAGAATTTTTTGGCATGGAATCCACAAAATTATCAGAGAGATAGGACAAATGTATAGCTAACAATGGGCAATACTTCGAATAAAATATTTTTCATCATTTTTATACAATAAATGTGTATTTTCTATGCAAAAAATTCCTGTTTCATATTTACATACCCTGGTAACATAATACGATAAAATTCAAGTTTAGTTTATCTTATAGTGTATATTGTGTCTTGTATTTTTAATTACAATTATAAATATACATAAAAGTACCTTTTTTCTTCTGGAGTTTCTGTAGCCTTTATTAATTCTTTCTGGTTTCTTTTGGCCTCAAGAGCTTTTAACCTCTCATTTTTAAGTTTTTCTAATAATTCTATAGAACTATCAGATGATAAACTACTACTAGAATCAGTAGATGAATCACTTTTTGATTTATGCTTATGTTTATTCTTTTTGCTTTTTGATCTTTTCTGTTTTGATTTACTAGTATCGTAACACTTATCAGTATAACTCTTTTTATGGTATTTATCATCAGTTTTTGAACTGTGGTATTTAGATGATTTATGTTTGGAATCTTCTGAACTATCTGAGCTATTTCTTTTATAAGAATCACTCCGTTTACATCTGTCTTCATATTTACTTACACAAACCCTAAATACGATATGGTTATTAAAATATTATAGTTTAGATATTAAACAATGATATACCTGTGTTCCTTAGACATTAGAAACTCCTGTAAATAATTGATTAATAGTCCAATTTAAATTAAAATCAAAATGTCTTAAACTTCAAGAAAATTAATGGTTATGTTTTAATGAGTCAAAATTGTTAAACGCAAACTGGCATTACTACAATTCGTTCATAGTGAAAGCACAATTTATTAGGTTTGTTCGCGGAGCTGATCTGTGATATGTCCTGAACAGATCCATGACAGGTTCATACACAATATAATGCGCGTGCGTTATCAGAAACTGTGCCGGATTTAGCTTGATATCCCTGAACGTTTCTCTGACTCATTCTACGAGCATCTGTCTCTTTGCTCGTAGGACTCATTCTAATTCTAAAGCAATGTCCATACTTGTGCGTTTTACATGCGTTAGATTTATACGCTATAGCGCATGCCTGTAGTGCACGTGACGCATACTCCGAAGGCATGCCTCAAATCAGTTGAATAGCGCCGTTTTTGGTGTGGCATGCAGTAACGCACATACTTCCAACAACAGTGGATTTCTGTTTAATTTACCCTGCAATTATCAGAGTTTTTTTCGGGAAAGTTTGGTTCTGTTTTTGTTATTTTTGAGTTTAGATTTTTATTCAGAATGTCACCAGAACAAATTGTGTCCTTTATTGAAGACTATAGGTTACATAAAGCTTTATGGGGCATGACAAATAAGGACTATACAAACAAAATGAAGAGAAATGATTATCATTTGATAATTGAAAAATGTTATCATTTAATAATTATCATAAAAGCATAAAAGCCACTTACCTGGACGTGGTCTTGCAGTACTTCAATTATCGCTATTAAAACGTCTGGAAGCATAGAATAAATAAATTGCTTCGATACTTTAAATAAGTACATTAGGGACATAAAAGAATCACCGGTAGCCAAATATGTGTGATAGCTAATTTCACTTCAGCTGGTATTGCTTTTCTGAACCGAGTATTTTTTTAACGATCTTTGGCTTAACCATTTCCAAAAGCAAGTAGAAGTATTTCATAGACATTCGCATAAAGTTCTTAAAAAGAATATTTTCATTCAATTCCAATTGCCTTATAATTCCAAAATTTCGTGTCTTTAAATAATCTTTCATCCATATCGATCGCTGTCTTTTATTACGTCTTTTTCTCATCTTTTTCAGCACTAAAATTGCAGCACTTATATCTGCCAATAACATAGCAGCATCAGCATCCATGACTGTTATTTGACGCACAGGTCTAGACAGTTAAAGGCTTGCGCTAACGCATTCAATTTAAGGTATGCGCTATAACTACTAAATGTTGAAAATGGAATTGAAAGTTGAAAGGGATATTGAAGATGAAAGCGCACAAGTATAGATATACCTTTATTATTTGCGTTCAATAGCACACAGCTGCTTCTAGCGCCTCTTAAGTTTTGCGGACTACATAATCGTTCTAGAACGTAATGCAAGTGCAAGAGTAAAATTCGCGGCATGCAGGCCCGAAACAATTATATATGTAGTTATACTGTCAATTTGCAGCCTTTCTGATTTAAATTCTCCTATTTCACGAGTACCTAGTCAAATGGACTCGCAATAATTTTGCTATAATTGTTCGACATCCCATGTTTTTAGTTAGGTACCTATGCAAAATTTTGCTTTTTCTCTTTCCAGTATGAGCGCAAACGGTTCCAGCAGTCGTGGGAAACGAATGATTACTCTTGCACTCAATAAACAACTAAAAGAGCGTATATTCATAATTCGAAAAGTTACCAAGCCCAAAAATATTTGCAACGACCCCGAATACGATCCGAAAAAAGACGATTGTTGTAGCGAGTCCTCGTTCACAGCTGATGAAGATTGCAGTGAAATTCAAAATTGCCGTTCTACTACTAAAAGCATGTCTGATAGCGATAACGAAGGTTAGAATGAAGAAGAAGAATATGCTTACGAGCAAAATCAATAGTCGACTATATGGTCAATTTGTCTATAAATACTGCTGAAAGCAACCACAGGAAGATGTATACAAAAAAAAAGGAATAGTTAGAAAGAGAAAAATTTCTTAGTACTGCACCTGTCGATAGAAAAAAAAAAACAGATTATCATCTATTGCCAGTGACCACAAATTAAAAGAATCCTTGCAATAAGAATACCTACATACTGAAATGTTCAGAAGTTATAATAAATCAAATGAGACAAGAAGACACTAATAAGCAATATTGGGAATTTGACAAACACGCTCAACGTTTGTTTGTTCATAGCTACGTCAAACAGCTAAGTAAGAAAAAACATACTGTAGGTCCGGATTCGTCGTAGTAATACTTATAAATATTACCTGAGGGATTTTAATGGATTGGAAGTGCAAGTGTGCAAAATTTTTTTCTTGGCTACATTAGGCTATGACAAAAACAATGATAGGTTTTTGAAAAATATAAGAGGTACTGATAATAATGCTATTGCCCCCAAACAAGACAAGAGCGTCCAGCGCTGAATTTTGTTGACAAACAACCGATAATTGAGCACATCAAATCTTTCCGGCCTACCATATTTCATTATAGGCGGGAGCATGCACCCAATCGTTTAACTTGCCATCAGATATTTCTGTTGTAATGATGTATAATGAGTACGAAGCAAAGAATCCTCACTTTCAGGAAAGTTATGAGCTCTATCGCCAAGAAGATTCAAAACAGAATATATCATTTGCTCAACTTGGGTGTGAAGAATGCTTTCAGTGTTCATCATACAATCTTCACAAGACTGAAGCCAATCATGTTGATCCAGACACTGTGCAAGATTGTGCAGTGTGTGCAGACTGTGTATCATAAAATTAAGTATGTCTCGTGGAGAAAGAAGTATGAAAAAGATGCAGAATCACAAAAAAAATCTTCTGAACTGTTAGTTTTGGCGGACCTATAGAAAGTCATAATGCTGCCTAGGCAGAGACGTTTCTTGGACCGGTTCAGTGGAACGTCATGTTCGACGAAGTGTTACGGATTGGGGTCCCGGAGGGGATCAGCATACTGGGATATGCGGATGACCTGGCTGTCTTGGTGATTGGGAAGGATGGAATCAGTGTTAGGGAGGATGGAATCCTTGCAATCGAGATAATAAGGAGGTGGGTGAAGGGCAGAATACTAAGTCTGGTAAGTGAGAAGACGGAGGCCATCCTCCATACGCGAAAGAGTAAGCCACCGTATATCGTCTTCAGGATGAGGGAGGTGACTATCGTGCCGGGTGCGGAACTGAAATACCTGGGTGTATGGCTTGACCCGGTATGTATTTCAGGAAGCATATGGAGAGGACCATTGTAAGGGCGGGGAAGATGGTGTCGGCTCTGGGGAGATTGATGCCCAACGTGAGGGACCCCAGAGCTGCCAAGAGAAGAGTCCTTGCGGAAGCGGCACAGTCCATCTTGTTGCATGTCGCTTCTGTTTGGGTTGGAGTGTTGGATGTGGGTGGGAGGAGAAGAATGATTGGGAGCGTGCAGAGGAGGGCCGCGTTGCTAGTGGCGAGTGCTTATAGGGCGGTGTCTGGGGCTACGGTGTTGGTCATTTCCGGTATGCCTCCGATCGATCTCCTGGCGAGGAAGAGGGAAGACGTATACCGGGGGTCTGAGAGGAGGGATGCGAGGGAAAGACTATGGTTGAGATGGTAGAAACGTTGGGATGCAGAGGCATGCGCGGCGTGGAACAGGTCTCTCATCCCAGACGTTCGGTCATGGGTTGAAAGGAAACACGGGGAGGTTGGGTACTACCTCACGCAGGTGCTGTCGGACCATGGTTGCTTCGGGGAGTATCTGCGTGGGATAGGGAAAGTGGATGTGGATGAATGCGTTTACTGTGGTGAGAGGGACAACCCCTAGCACGCGTTGCTCAGGTGCTCGAGGTGGTCCGATGAGAGGCAGGATTGGATGAGAAGTGTGGGTCAGCCCGAGAGTATGAGAGAAGTGGTGAATGGTATGATTGGCAATGCGAATGTGTGGGACAGGGGAGAATTGATGATAGGAAGGATAATGAGGAAGAAGGAGGAGGCGGAAAGAGAGTTGGGCCCGAACCCCTAATCGTGGCAACACGGAGGAGGGATGTAGGGCGAGGTATCTACGAGAACATCCTACGAAGAGATTGACCCCTACCTCGAAGAGATGCGAGAGCGGTTCCAAGGTAGATGGGATACTGATCTGGGGGACCACTTGTCCGGCTCGCGCAAGCACCGGCTACATCCCCCTCAAAAAAAAAAAGAGACGTTTAAGGAAGTAATCTTTACTAGGCGCATTATTGTTTTCAATGAGAGTTTTGTTGGTGTGGGAAAAGGAAAAAGTGTTGGACCTTTAGGAGTTTTATGGCATGAAGGAATATCAGGTCGAAAGAAGGACGATATCGTATCAGGTTTTTATGCATTCTTTCTAAAGAATAGGGATAGAGAATCCGTAACCATTTGGCTTGACAACTGTTCCGGTCAAAGTAAAAATTGGTGTCTGTTCAGCTTTTTTGTGTACATAGTAAATGCCGACGAAGTTAACCTAAAAAATCTGACCATAAAATACTTCGAGCGTAGGCATACGTTTATGTCCGCAGATCATTTCCATTACTAGTGGGAAAATCTTTGAAGAGGGCCAAAACCGTTTGGGATTTTGATGACTACGTTCAGTGTGTTGGAAATTCCACAAAAAACGCAGATGTTGCAACATTACTTATTAACAACTTCTTTGACTGGAAGGACGTTAGTTTGAAGTAGAAATTATTAAAGACGACACCACGATTTTATCTAAAAGATATTTCACTTGTAACTTTTGCGAGAGGCGAGAGAACATTAAAATATAAAAAATCCTTTGGTCCGGAAGATTTTAAAAAGCTCAAGTTTTTATCTGAAAATGCGTTTAAAAGTGACATCATATTACCCCCTCCACGAGAATCCAACCATGGAATAAGTCAAGCAAGAAAGGATGATTTATTAAAGAATTTTGGAGCTCTTATTCCAACCAACAGGCAAAAATTTTGGAAAGAGCTGCCTATAGGAGATGAAGTTAAGGAGGATGAAAACGAAGAGATTTAGATTTTTTAAAACAACTTTAAACTTATTTTTAAATATTTCGTTCTTTTGGGAAACACTATGTTGCTTTGTGTTGCACAATATAGTTTCTTTTAGAAAGAGGTGTCCTATCTAGTATTTTTTTACGAATTTCCAAGCTGATATGTCCTATCTATCAAAGGTCAAGCACGTGTTATACTATTACTTCGCAAGACATTTCTATGAATTTTGCACACATAACAAACGCCCACTCGAAATTAAATTACGATTTCACTAATAGCACAGACGGCAGAGCAAAGTGAAGTTAATTATGTTTTTCTTAAAATAGCGCCATTGGCAGATAGGACCTTTCAGCTTAGCACGGCAGTGTATATCAGTGTTTAAAGGAGTAGAAGAAGGAAGAGTCAATACCTCTTGCAGCAGCGACTAACAATAAGGAAGCGAGGGGCAGAGAAAACACTTGGGACTGTTCTACTGTTTTGAATTTTGTAAAACAGTTAAATAACGGAAATATCAGCTTAGACATGTTATCTCAGAAACTTGCGACTTTATTAGCCCTTGCCACAGGTCAAAGACTACAAATGTTAGCGCTTATAGAACTTAATAATAATAATAATAATAATAATAATAATAATAATGTCTATCGGAGTCGTGTCATGGGTATGGAGGTCCCTGATGTCAGCTGCAGGGCCTGCCGTAGGGCGCCGGAGACATTGATGCATTTACTGTCGGCTTGTCCGGTATATGCAGTCTTGGCCTATATCCATAGACACAACGCAGCGTTGCGGGTGCTTTATTATAATTTAAGGCACTCGTATCAGATAGACGAGACACCAGTGCTGCCTTACGCTCCGGGGGATATTGAGTCCGTTGTGGAAAACGAGAAGTGCCGAATATATTGGAACTATTCGTTTTCCACCGTCAGGCAAATACAAGCCAACAAGCCTGACGTAGTCCTCCTCGACCACCAAATCAGGACAATGTTCGTCATCCAGTTCTCGGCACCCGGTGATGGTAACATTGTTTTGAAAGAGGAGGAGAAACGGACAAAATATCGAGATTTAATCTTCGAACTCCGTAGACTCTATCCAGACCATACTGTTAAATTGAAGGTACTGATTATAGGAGCCCTTGGTGGAGCGAGAGATACACTGCTTTCTGAATTAAAGAACATACCGGCATGCCGAAACTCGGCAGAAATCTTAGCCGGTCGAATGCAGAAGGCCGTAATTCTCGGCTCACTACGTCTACTCAGGGCACACGACTCGGCCCAGTAATCACTAACCTAGCGGGCGCGAGGAGTGATTGCTGGTATTACCAGCGCACCTTCTGTGTGAGTCGGAGCCACAGAAAGGGGTGACTGGCTTTTAGTAAAAAAAAAAAAAATAATAATAATAATAATAATAATAATAATTGATGGATTGCCTGGAAACGACGCACGCCAACGACATGGACGCTTTGAGTGGACCGACGAGCTGAGGGACGACCTGCTGCATTGCTATGAAAGCAGTGAGCCCATACGGAGGGGATACATGGCACGTATGCATGCCCTGTGGTGTGAATTACACCCAGAGCATGATGCCTTCACGCCGCAGAATCTGCGTGATTATGTATCCTATCTTCGTAGAAAGGGCTATGTGAGGACTGCGCCCCGATTGGCGAATGAGGTAGCTGAAAGGCTGCCTAATGAACCAGTTGAGGATGCGGTCTTCACCGTTCCACCAATAGTAGAGGGCCTCAGTACCAGAAGGGGGTTACATCGCATAAGACCCGCTAGGCCACAAGACCTGGCCAGAGTGGATGCTGAAGTTCAAGCATCGCTTCCAGAAGAGGCCGACATCTGGCACATAAATTGTGCCCTGTACACTGCCGCCGAGAGCTTCTCTCATATGGAGAGGGCGAACAACTCTTCCTCTCCGTGAGAGAGAGCAGAGTGGCGTGTACGGAAGATGGAGGCCAAGATCCAGTCGGCAAGACAACAGGTATCTCGTATCCAATGTGTGATGGACTATATGGCGGCCAATAGGCCTTTCATGCAAAAATTACGGCGAATCGCCGCTAATTTAAGACGCGTCCATCACACACTTAATGAGGTGGTGCTGCGTACCATCAAACAGCACTGCCTTGATAGGATACGGATGCTAGTGACATGCAAGAAGTCATTAGAGCCTGTAAAGTTATCAGGAGTTCGGATCCCCTTCTCTGCATGGTCCGAGATCACGAACATGCAGGGATAGGAGCATTTTTATTTAAGGCAGCACGTAGAGCAGCCGATGATCGCGGTCTCGTCTTCGACACCGAACGGGCCAATCACAACTCTGTCACCGAGTTGGAATCCCTTCAGTTAAAAGCCCAAGTAAAAGCTGCAGAGCATTTAAGAGCTCTGCAGCTTCACAAGGATAAGCCCATGCACGGGGTCTTCTATAGGAATATGGAAGCCCTGGGCTTATCCGAAAGGCTGACCTTTGCTTTCTTAAGGTCAGCCGGGCTAAATTCAGAGACCGAGGGATTCATCATGGCTTGCCAAGATGGTGTATGTAACACGCTCGTCTATCGGAGTCGTGTCATGGGTATGGAGGTCCCCGATGTCAGCTGCAGGGCCTGCCGTAGGGCGCCGGAGACATTGATGCATTTACTGTCGGCTTGCTCGGTATATGCAGTCTCGGCCTATATCCATAGACACAACGCAGCGTTGCGGGTGCTTTATTATCATTTAAGGCACTCGTATCACATAGACGAGACACCAGTGCTGCCTTACGCTCCGGGGGATATTGAGTCCGTTGTGGAAAACGAGAAGTGCCGAATATATTGGAACTATTCGTTTTCCACCGTCAGGCAAATACAAGCCAACAAGCCTGACGTAGTCCTCCTCGACCACCAAATCAGGACAATGTTCGTCATCGAGTTCTCGGCACTCGGTGATGGTAACATTGTTTTGAAAGAGGAGGAGAAACGGTCAAAATATCGAGATTTAATCTTCGAACTCCGTAGACTCTATCCAGACCATACTGTTAAATTGAAGGTACTGATTATAGGAGCCCTTGGTGGAGCGAGAGATACACTGCTTTGCGGATTAAAGAGCATACTGGCATGCCGAAACTCGGCAGATATCTTAGCCGGTCGCATGCAGAAGGCCGTAATGCTCGGCTCGCTTCGTCTACTCAGGGCACACGACTCGGCCCAGTAATCACTAACCGAGCGGACGCGAGGAGTGATTGGTGGTATTACCAGTGTACCTTCTGTGTGGGTTGGAACCACAGAAAGGGGTGACAGGCTTTTAGTAAAAAAAAAAAAAAAAAAAAAAAAAATAATAATAATAATAATAAGAAGCAGGAGGGGCCGCACAACATCCATCTGGCCTTAGGTGAGTAGCGACACCACTTACTCCAGCTGGGGTGCAATTCCGGACCGGCAGCACCAGCGCATCCGGGAGGGGATAACATATTCCCCTCTAGTGTCGGCCGTGGGCTTACTGGGCTAAGTCCCCGGTAAGCCCGAACTTCTGGTTCCAAGTGGCAGAAGAGGAGACCCCCACGATCAACCCCGTTCGGATAAGGTTCATGGGCAAGATGGTGGGGCCCAAATGGATGGATTGCCTGGAGACGACATACGCCAAAAACATGGACGTTTTGAGTGGACCAACGAGCTGAGGGACGACCTGCTGCAATGCTATGAAAGCAGTGAGCCCATACAGAGGGGATACATGGCACGTATGCATGCCCTGTGGTGTGAATTATACCCAGAGCATGATGCCTTCACGCCGCAGAATCTGCGTGATTATGTATCCTTTCTTCGTAGAAAGAGCTATGTGAGGACTGCGCCCCGATTGGCGAATGAGGCAGCTGAAAGGCTGCCTAATGAACCAGTTGAGGATGAGGTCTTCACCGTTCCACCAATAGTAGAGGGCCTCAGTACCATAAGGGGGTTACATCGCATAAGATCCCCTAGGCCACAAAACCTGGCCAGAGTGGATGCTGAAGTTCAAGCACCGCTTCCAGAAGGGGCCGACATCTGGCACATAAATGGTGCCTTGTACACTGCCGCCGAGAGCTTCTCTCATATGGAGAGGGCGAACAACTCTTCCTCTCCGCGAGAGAGAGAGCGGAGTGGCGTGTACGAAAGATGGAGGCCAAGATCCAGTCGGCAAAACAACAGGTATCGCGTATCTAATGTGTGATGGACTGTATGGCAGCCATACAGCTGCGTACCATCAAACAGCACTGCCTTGATAGGATACGGATGCTAGTGACATGCAAAAAGTCCTTAGTGAGGCGGGCGCGAAGGCTGGCGGAAAATAATTTGTTCCGCCAAAAACCCTCGCGCCTATTAGAACCGCCCCAACCTGTTGTCGAAAATCCACCGACTGTAGATCAGGTGGAAAACTTTTGGAAGGCGCTGTATGAGCAAAAGCTCCCACTCCAAAGAGACACTCCAGCCCTGGCACACTTTGAGGACTTTTGCGAAGGTCTTCAGCGACCAGAAGAAGTGTGCCACCCGATAACCCCTGAAGAGGTTCGACGGGTTCTTGTGGGCTCTAAGAACTTTGCTGCTCCAGGTCCCGACGAGATAAATAACTTCTGGTGGAAAAGATTATCTAGTATCCACCGCCATTTAGCCAGAATTTTTACCACCTGGCTAAATGGGGAGCAGCAAATTCCTTCTTGGGTTGTCGAGGGGCAGACCGTGCTAATCCCGAAGGCCGGAGATTTGTCCAATCCAAAGAACTACGGACCGATAACCTGCTTAAACGCCTATTACAAGATGTTTACACGCATCTTGTATACGCGGGTACTCCTGGCAGTTGAGCCGGTTTTCGAGGGGATATACGAACAACGAGGGTCTAAGAGGGGTGTCGCTGGCTGCAAGGAGAACCTGTTGATTGACAGATGTATCACGCAGGACTCCGTGCAGTACAAGCGAAACCTTTCCATGGCCTGGATCGACTACCGCAAGGCATTGGATATGACATCGCATGAGCTAATAATTCACTTGCTCCAATGCCTTGTGGTGCCCGGTCCTGTAGTGAGATGCATTCAAGAGCTGATGCCGCTCTGGAGGACTCGGTTTACCATAACATCGGGTGATACTAGAGTCCGGACAGAGCCGGTGTCGTTCAGAAGGGGCGTGTTTCAGGGAGACTCCCTTAGCCCCCTTCTGTTTTGCATCTCACTATTGCCGTTGTCCGTGTCCCTCAGGATAACCCGTGGCTATAACTGCGGCACCCCCGGCGATCGGAGGCATAAGGTCATCCATTTATTTTACATGGATGACCTAAAACTTTATGCCTCCGGATAAAGGGAATTACTTTCGAACTCCTATTCGAACTCCGTAGACTCTATCCAGACCATACTATTAAATTTATGGTACTGATTATAGGAGCCCTTGATGGAGCGAGAGATATACTGCTTTCCGAATTAAAGAGCATACCGGCATGCCGAAACTCGGCAGAAATCTTAGTCGGTCGCATGCAGAAGGCCGTAATTCTCGGCTCGCTTCGTCTGCTCAGGATACACGACTCGGCCCAGTAATGACTAACCGAGCGGACGCGAGGACTGATTGCTGGTATTACCAGCGCACCTTCTGTGTGAGTCGGAGCCACAGAAAGGGGTGACTGGCTTTTAGTAAAAAATATATATAATAATATTTATAAGTCAGATAATCAAATAGAAATTGTAATTTATAGTAGGATAAAAACATCCGCCCGGAACAATCCTCAACCAATTTTGCGATTACCTTTCTTAAAATCCGATCGTGCCTAGGACACTCCTTGCTTACCTGGAAACGACAGAGACTATCAGGGTTTCGGAAAATAGCTTTCTACCAAAATTCGGAAAATTCCTTGCTACCAAAAAGCCATATAAAAAAGTTTCCACACAGCACCTGAGCAGATAGATAAAAAATATTTTAGATAAAAGTGGTGTTGATATTAAGAAATTCTCTGCTTATAGCATTAGACACGCGGCACGTCAGAGGTCAGTCGAAAGGGTTTAAATATTGACACAATTAGACAGGCCGCAAGGTGGTCTACAAGTTCAAAAATGGTTGCCGAAGTATATAATAAGCCATTAATCTCTAATCAGACGTTTGCAGAAACAGTCCTCAATTCTTAAATTGTTTTTATATTTTTAAATGATGTTAAATTGGTTGTATTATCCCTAAAATAGGATAAAACAGTTCTTAGAACTCAGTTATTTTGTATGTTTATTTTAATTCCTCGTTAGAGAAATCCTTATTCGTAGAGTTATTAAAAGACTCTGTAAGATCAATGTATCGTTTTTTGTTAAAATAATTTATAATAAAACATCAAAGAATAGAACAAATTTTTTTCAATATTAAAACATGATATATCATTGTTGCAACTGACTCTGAACATCTACAGCTTGTCTTATTTACAAGACGAGGCCGAATATAACCATAAGATTAAACCAATTTCGGGTTTCTTATTGATTGGGTTGGGTCCTTATTTACTTCGTCGAAGCCTTCATATAATTAAGATGGAACATCACTTAAGGTAAGCTCGTTTGATCTTATGATTAGTGCTCACTGGGTGTAATCAGTATACTCCAATCGAAAACGTCAATAGATTATTACGACGATTTTATTCAGTATTTAAAGTTAGAACCCATAAACAAATTTTAAATATATTTTTGATGCCGTTTTCTATGTAAGTGTGTAATAGTATTTATTACACATTTTTACTGTGCGATATTTCTAAATATTTTAGAGATAAAAAATACAACTCATATTTTCAGTGTGTCCTCTTTGAAAATTCCTAGGTTTTTTTTAATGCGAGAGATTAAATTTTATAATGATTATATCTTATTTTCATAATGTATTATATTATGTATTTCATGTTAAATTACAAATTAACTATAGTAAATCAAATATAAGTATTTCCGAACTCTTTATTCATATGTTCTTATAATAATTTGATTTATATAAAATACATAATCATTTCACTATCATAAATAATCGTCGGTTTTAATCTCAATGTAAACATCGTTTATTAATTCTGTTTTGCCTTTTTGTTTTATTAGAGTAATATAAATATTTATTGGAAGTTCATAAATGTTACATAAAATCCTGCCCTATTGTTATATTAAACAGTATTAGACATAATATAATACCATACTGTTATAACTCTGTAGTGACGCATTAAACTGGCGCATTAGCAAGGATAATGAGTGTGCCTCGATAGCTCAGCGGTCAGAGCACTCAACCGGAAATTGGGAGAGCCGAGTTCGATTCCCGGTCGGGGCAAAATGCACTTTTATCCGTGCCATCGCCAAAGTGGTGACCCCGACGTGATGTGATTCGTTCCAGTACATCGAACCTCCCTTACATCTCAAATTCGCGGATTCGATTCCCGTCCTATCCATCGCCCTATAGTTCCGGGGTTACCGAACAACGGTTCGTAAGAATGGCGAACGCGGTCACATTCCGTTAATTGTATCGAGACAAACCATGTCTCTAGGGGGGGAGTACTGTAGCGACGCGTTAAAACTGGCGCATTAGTAAGGATAATGAGTGTGCCTCGATAGCTCAGCGGTCAGAGCAACCAACCGGAAATTGGGAGAGCCGGGTTCGATTCCCGGTCAAGGCATAAGCACTCTTTATCCTTGCTATCGCCAAAACTTAATAGCGATTCAAGGATTACTTAAAACTGATTCGAGAATTACTAAATGTTTATCAAAAGATTTATGTATTTAAAACCTTTCTGTTGAGGCCGCAGGAAGGTTCCAAGAAGTGTTTTTCTCTAAAGCTTTGCAACTCGCAATAATTGTGATAAATAATACAATGTAATTTTATAAGGCACGAAAAGATTTAGTTCGAAGTGTAGTTTAGTTAGAAGATTAGTAGATATGATAACCGCAATAATTTTAGGTATACTCTTTCTTAAACACAGCATCCTGCACAGTCAAACCGTTATAACTTTACCACTACGTCACAAACGATATTCGTATGAACTAAGATGAAAAATCAAAGTGAAGTGAGTGACTGTTTACGTAATTTAAATTTACCGCCTTTACAGTCAACTGTATTACCGGCACCAACGGAAATTAGAAAATGCCTTCCAAATAAGTTATCACGCCGACAAACTTTATAATCCATGGGCTCTAACAGATATTAAAGGGTCTCCGTTTCTTTTCTCATGTTCAAAGTATTCCAGGAGATTCAATACCATTTACTGTGCTTGATAATTTAATGTTCTTCCCGGCATCTAAAACAAAACGTGTATATAACTGTCATAAAAAAATATTGCTTACTTACATCAACTCCAATTCTGAAACTAGTTTCGCTCTAAGAAGAACAGATTTATGACAAATATCAGTATATACGCAATGAAATAGGCTCAAAAATTTACAGAAAACGAAACGAGGTTAGCAGCCACATGTCAAACACCTATCAATATCTGTCGAAAATTATCTACTGCGTTAGTCAATAGAAGAGTTTCATATTTTTAATCTAATACGTAAGTTACTATTTGTCTTCTCACCGATCAGCGTCAAGATATGAAAACAGCTGTCGGTGATATATTCAGGTCATCTCCGATGACCGAAGACACACGTAATATCACCTGTCTCTTGTTTATATATTATAGCAAATGCGTTCATAGGGATAGCGGGTTGTCTGTAATATTACCGTATGGTGGTGACGTAGTGGTAAACTTATAGTGGTTTTAGTTTATGTGAATGGAATACGAGTTTTGGCGATGGCAAGGATAAAAGTGCATTTTGCCTCGACCGGGAATCGAACCCGGCTCTCCCAATTTCCGGTTGAGTGCTCTGACCGCTGAGCTATCGAGGCACACTCATTATCCTTGCTAATGCGCCAGTTTAATGCGTCACTACAGTATTCCCTCCCTAGAGACATGGTTTGTCTCGATAAAATTTAACGGAATGTGACCGCGTTCGCCATTCTTACGAACCGTTGTTCGGTAACCCCCGGACTGTAGGGCGATGGATAGGACGGGAATCGAATCCGCGAATTTGAGATGTAAGGGAGGTTGCATATACTGGAATGAATCACATCACGTCGGGGTCACCACTTTGGCGATAGCAAGGATAAAAGTGCATTTTGCCTCGACCGGGAATCGAACCCGGCTCTCCCAATTTCCGGTTAGTTGCTCTGACCGCTGAGCTATCGAGGCACACTCATTATCCTTGCTAATGCGCCAGTTTAATGCGTCACTACAGTACTCCCTCCCTAGAGACATTGTTTGTCTCGATACAATTTAACGGAATGTGACCGCGTTCGCCATTCTTACGAACCGTTGTTCGTTAACCCCCGGGACTATAGGGCGATGGATAGGACGGGAATCGAATCCGCTAATTTGAGATGTAAGGGAGGTTGCATATACTGGAATCACGAATCACATCACGTCGGGGTTACCACTTTGGCGTTAGCAAGGATAAAAGTGCCTTTTGCCTCGACCGGGGATCGAACCCGGCTCTCCCAATTTCCGGTTAGTTGCTCTGACCGCTGAGCTATCGAGGCACACTCATTATCCTTGCTAATGCGCCAGCTTAATGCGTCACTACAAAGTACTCTCAAGTAATTCTCAAGTAATCATCAAATAAGTTGTTGGAATTTCACATTCCAACAAGAGTACGTCAACAAATTCTAAAAGCCGGTCCTGTCCCGCTTGAAATAATTTCTTGTAGCAACAAGCACGTCACCCTCTCTGTCTTTAGCACGTGGCTAGCCGTTGCAATATACGACGTAGAAACAACAGTTATTCCATCAGTATGTATCAGTCATCAGTCTAGTCGAGTCAAGTGTGCATAGCAGTTAATGGCAGAAAAAGAAAAAAAAAACATTCTTTTTGTAGCTCCGTACGCGGACGTATTGAGTAAGGAAATTAACGCAGTGTGCTTAATTCCTATATTTCAGTTTTCTAGTACAAAGTACAGTGATTTTCTGTCAAGTTCGCGAGTGTATAAGCTGTCGTTTATTCACCGTGAACAATTATTTCTTCAAGTTATTGTGTGCAACCAGAAGCTGTTGCGAATTCATTTCTTTCAAACATTCTACTTTTCAACGAGTCAATCTGATAATTACGTCAGTGTCGTTCATTTCAACTGTAATACAACTAAACTTTAATTCGGTTTCTCATACAACCTAGACACAGTGTCGCACGAATTTCTGGAACGAATTTACGCCTCGTTCTCTCGTGTAGCACCTGTACCACGAACTCTTTTTTTGTTAATATACTCTATTGTTAATACCGAGTTTTATTAACTGGTCCTTCAATTCTTCAACCCTGAGCTAATTGTGACGTGGAATGGTTTTTCACCTATGGTAGCGAATTAACAACAACAACAATAAAAATACACAATCAACAGTCCACTAGCTACTCGCCGCTTCCACGCCATATTGGTCCTTAGCGATCCGGATGACCCAGTGAACCCTGGACATTTCTACGCAAGTTGGTAAGGCCCTCAAGATTGGTAATCACGAGCCACAGTGGCGTACCACAAAAGTCGCGTCCTTCTACAAAAACTGTAAGTAAATTTCACAACAATTCAGTTATTTTCGAGCTGTCCAGTCTTCGGCAGTTTCCCCATTTCCAGTTCAACAAGTGCAGTGCAGTGAAAGTGATTGCGCAATTTATGTGTATTTCTGCCTTTCATGCATGCAAATTCTTAAAGCTTATTAAGTTCATATTTCGAATTGTTTACATTAAATTAAATTCATTGCATTATAATAATTCATTTCTAAATGATGTCATCAGATATTTCAGCTTTGAAAAAACAAAGAACGATTGCCAAGGCTTCCTTAACTAGAGTGTCAAATTGGGCAGATACAAATATAGATGAACAAAATAAATTTAGTTGGCAAGCAAAACTTACATTATTAAATAATGCCTTTTCGAAATACGAGTCAATTCAAGATAATATAGATATTCTGTGCGATGACACAGATAACGAAGCTTTGGAAATGGAAAATAATTATAGACAAAAAATAGAGATTCAATATGCTAATACAATTGCTAAAATAAATCAATGTATTGAAAATATAAATGCTTCACAGACACATCAGTTGTCAAGTGGTCCAATTCAAACTGTAAACCAAACAGATCTTGTAAATATAAAATTGCCAGATATTTCAATCGAACCTTTTACAGGCCAAACTGAGCAATGGCCACAGTTTTTCGAACTTTTTGATTCACTGATTATTCAAAGCAATAAATTAAAGTCTAATGCAGAAAAATTCTATTATCTAAAAACTTTGCTTCGAGGCGAACCTACCAAATTAATTGAAACAATTCAAGTAACAAATGACAATTTCCAAACTGCCATTGCATTACTTAAGGATAGGTATGACAACAAATTAAAAATGGTGTATTCATATTTCCATCATATAATAAATGCTAAAAATATCTCCAAATGTAATCCAGAAATTTTGCGAACTTATTTTCTAGAAATTAAACGTAACGTTGAGGCTCTTCAAAATTTAAATTTCTCAAATAGCGAACTTTATGAAGCTTTAATAGTGTATATTTGTCAAAATCAAGTAGATTACTCGAGAAGAAAAGAATTCGAACAGAATAGACAACAAACAGTGTTACCAAATATAAAAGAATTTCTTGATTTCTTAAATAACAAATGGAAAATACTTGATAGAGTGTCAGATTATGAACAGCGTCCAGATAAAAAACATAGTAAAATTAATTTACATTCTTCTAACGTAAGTAATAATAATTAATCAACATCAAAATCACTTTGCTTTTACTGTAACGAAAATCACAAGATTTATTTTTGTAAAAAATTCACAGCTTTATCTCCTTCAGAGAGAAGTAAAATTGCACGTGACAAAAAGATATGTTTTAATTGTCTTGGAGGTAAACATATGATAAATGACTGTTCTTCAAAACGCAAGTGTACAGAGTGTCAAAAGAAACATCACACTCTGTTACACAATAATTCGTATAACTCATCAAATACTTCGAACTCTCAAAATTCCCATCGTCGGGAAAATTTTAGTATACAGGGTGATTCACAAAATTCTTCAAAATTTCAGACTTCAAATTCTCAAAATTCTAGCAACGTCACCGCCTCAAACAGCGCATCTTCATCAAGTTCAAGTTCGGCTAATGTTCCCACAACTATTGCAAATTTTTCAACTCTTTCTAGACAAAATTCATATGTGCTGCTAGCAACAGCAAAGGCTGTTAGGTACAAATCAAGGTAAAACCTTTCCAGTTCGCATTCTCTTAGACAATGGTAGTCAAAATTCATTTATCACGAAATCAATAGTTGAAAAGCTCAATCTTCCTACTTATAACAAAACTTTGAATATTTCAGGTATTTCTCAAAGCACCACTCTTACTAACAAGAGGACAAATATTCGATTTCTTTCAAATGTAGATATATCCAAAGATTTCAGAATTTCTTGTGCTGTGTTGGATCGAATCACACTGCATATTCCTCAAACTCGCTTAGATACAAATAAGTTCAACATTCCACAAAACATTCGTCGCAATCTTGCTGACTCAGATTTCGCCTGTCCTGCAGAGATTGACATTCTGGCAGGAGCAGACATTTATTATGACCTGTTATCTAGGGGCATTTACAAACTAGGCAAAGGTCTTCCAACTCTTCTCAATACTCACTTAGGATGGGTAATTTCAGGCACAGTGCCTCATTCGCATACTATGTTAGATGGTGATGCAATTTCAAATTCCTTTCATAGCATAACAGATGACTATGGATCTTCTTCTTCGGACACTTCAGATAATGATCTGAATTCCCTTCTCACGAACTTCTGGAAACTAGAGCAAGTTCCAGAAAAAGAAGTTCTTTCTTCAGAAAAGCAGATAGTCGAACAAATCTTCAAATCATTAACTAAAGTGTTACAGGATGGTTCATACCAAGTGGATATGCCACTGAAAAGTTCAGATGAGCACTTGAAACTTGGAGATTCGTTTTCTATTGCCCAAAAAAGGTTCTTTACATTGGAAAAAAGGTTTGAAAAAGATCATAAACTCACAGCTGATTATGCAAAATTCATAGATGAATACATTTCTCTGCAGCATGCAGATTATGTTCCACTTTCCATCACAAATTCTAATTTGGAACCCAAATATTTCAGACCACACCTTCCTGTCATCAGAGAAGCAAGCAGTACTACCAAGCTGAGGGTGGTATTTGACGCTTCCTGCAGGACTTCTTCCGGCATTTCTTTAAACGACATTACTTTCAAAGGTTATCAGGTACAGCCTGACCTGTATGACACTTTATGCCGCTTTAGATATTTTCGTTTCGTGTTGATTGCCGACATTGAGAAAATGTACAGACAGATTAAAATCAATCCAGATCAAACGTTTCTTCAAAACATTCTGTGGAGACAGTCACCTCAAGAGCCACTAAAATGTATCGAGCTTAGGACAGTCACGTATGGAACAAATTTCGCCCCATACATTGCCCCTCGAGTTCTAAATGAAATAGCGCAATCCACCAAGGAATTTCCATTGGCTTCGGAAGCTATTCTTGAACAAACATATGTTGACGACATTCTGACTGGTTGTGACAATTTTCAAGATTTAGAGAATCTTCATTAGCAGTTAAAATCTCTGCTAGAACCATCAGGTTTTCCCCTTCATAAATAGTGTTCAAATTCTGAACAATTTCTAAACAAAATTTCTTCTTCATCTACTTCCGAATTTGATATTAATCTAGACAAAGCTCCTTGCAAGGTTCTGGGCATAAAATGGAACCCGATCTCAGATAATTTTCAAATTCCCACACCTGACATTCTTCCAAGTGACACTTCGGTCACAAAGCGAAAAATTGTTTCTACACTATCTCAATGTTTCGATCCTCTTGGATTAGTAAATCCAATCATAGTCCAAGGTAAGATATTAATGCAGACGCTCTGGCTTCAGAAGTTAGACTGGGACACCAGTATATCAGATTCTTCTCTAATTTTCGAATATGACAATTTCCTAGAAAGCATTTCACAATTAAGGGATTTTGCAATTCCCAGGCAATTTTCATTAACAAACCAGTTTCAGAGATAGAGTTACATGGCTTCTCGGACGCAAGTGGCCTCGCTTACGGTGCTTGTGTATACCTTCGTGTGATTTATGTGGACAAATCTGTTTCCTGTTGTTTAGTGTCTGCCAAGTCCCGTGTAGCTCCCCTTAAATCAACCACTATTCCGAAATTGGAATTGTGTGCCATGCTACTTCTTTCTAAGTTAACAAAGAAAATCAAATCAATTTTCGAAAACAAATTCAATTTCAAATCCATAAACTTGTGGACAGATTCCCAAATAGCGCTTTGTTGGTGCAAAGGCCATCCGAGCAGGTGGACAACCTTTGTGTCTAACAGGGTGGCTCAAATACAAGAACTCACTTTTGATTACCGGTGGAGGTACGTCAAATCTTCCAACAACCCTTCAGATTACCTTTCCAGAGGAAATTTCAAAAAAAGAAATTCTACCTACATGGTTCTCCCATTGTCTCGTAGATTTCCCTACATTCTTCTAATACTGTTACTTCCAGCTGAAGCAGGATGCTTCAGCCGCGGGGGCAGTATGTTGGAATTTCACATTCCAACAAGAGTACGTCAACAAATTCTAAAAGCCGGTCCTGTCCCGCTTGAAATAATTTCTTGTAGCAACAAGCACGTCACCCTCTCTGTCTTTAGCACGTGGCTAGCCGTTGCAATATACGACGTAGAAACAACAGTTATTCCATCAGTATGTATCAGTCATCAGTCTAGTCGAGTCAAGTGCGCATAGCAGTTAATGACAGAAAAAGAAAAAAAAAAACATTATTTTTGTAGCTCCGTACGCGGACGTATTGAGTAAGGAAATTAACGCAGTGTGCTTAATTCCTATATTTCAGTTTTCTAGTACAAAGTACAGTGATTTTCTTTCAAGTTCGCGAGTGTATAAGCTGTCTTTTATTCACCGTGAACAATTATTTCTTCAAGTTATTGTGTGCAACCAGAAGCTGTTGCGAATTCATTTCTTTCAAACATTCTACTTTTCAACGAGTCAATCTGATAATTACGTCAGTGTCGTTTATTTCAACTGTAATACAACTAAACTTTAATTCGGTTTCTCATACAACCTAGACACAGTGTCGCACGAATTTCTGGAACGAATTTACGCCTCGTTCTCTCGTGTAGCACCTGTACCACGAAATCTTTTTTTGTTAATATAATCTATTGTTAATACCGAGTTTTATTAACTGGTCCTTCAATTCTTCAACCCTGAGCTAATTGTGACGTGGAATGGTTTTTCACCTATGGTAGCGAATTAACAACAACAACAATAAAAATACACAATCAAACTTATAAAAATACATAAGTCTTGAAGTATAGGTACAATAATAAAAAGAGGTTATTTCTTTTTCGGCATAAATAAATGTAGAAATCGTAAAGTGAAATAAAAATAATTTTTAAAAAGTTAATTAAATAAAAAGTGACACAAAAATTGACGTGGTTGTGCGGATTTTCGCATAACTTTAGGACACGGACATTGTCTCACTAGAGTTGTGGAATTCCAATTCCTAAAGAGAAAGAACCAAAAAGAAGAAAAGAAACAAGAAGAAATAATTCAAGTAAGAAATAAACAAGAAGAATTTATCCAAACAAGATAAATCAAGAAAGAAAAAGAGCAAACTACGTTCATTAGTTTTAAGAAAAAGAAGGACATCCAGATAGAATACGGACCTTGCCTCGCTATTTGCGACCTCTTTTACACGATTCAACATCAGCTAGGACAACCATCTTCCAGAATACGGATCTGTCTCACTGGTAGTGGACCCTAGTCGACGGATGAAATCGACGATCTGGTAAGTCGCAAAGAATCATCTCGCTTACCCATTGTACAATTTATTTCTAATTTATTTTACGTATAATACGTACGAGCACTTAATATAAACCAGTGAAATAAAATAATTTTTTTTTCTCAAATTTGAAATTTTAATTTTTTTAATTTTTCTATTTTCTATTAAACTGGTTGATAATTTAATAACTAATAATGGCAGAAGAATAAATTGAACCATACCGACTATCGGAAATTTTTTCTATAGTTCCAGAAATTGATAGAAACCAGATTTTCCTTCAAACTTTTCTTTAAGATCTTGGTTTGGTCATCTGTGATATAGAAGCTGAACTAATTGTCAGTCTAAAACAATGGTAGGATGTTTAAATCGGCTACATAATGTCAACAAAATTGAGTGGGAATGCAAGCTATTCTTTTATGTGATTGAGTTCCTAAAATACGTTTCCTATCAAGTTGTACTTTTCAGCTGAAGATAAAGGTTGATAATAGTAGAAGTTGACATAAAGCAATTTTCAAACAAATATGTTTGTGATCTTTCATAGGGCGTTGTTGTTTAATCTATTAATGCTATTATCTCGTTTATGAACAATATTACGCTATAAAAATATGTCAACTACTGCCTTGTAACGCCTTTAAAACATTTCATCATGAGAAATGAACGATATTGTTTTTATAAACAAAATCAATCAATTTAAATCAATTAGATTTAAAGCACAAGTGGCGCTATCCTATTTCACTGCGACAGAATTTCCCCTCTTAAGTGTAATGATAGCTAAATTTAAATGGTTAAAAAGAAAAAAGGAATCGTAATAATATACTTATCATATTACACCAGTTTTAAATGGAATTGGAACTTTGTTATCACTTATCAGTTGAAAGCAGAAAATAGTACAAATGAAATTAATCAAAAATAAATTTATGTTAAATGCATGGAGAATAACAATGGATTGAAGGTAACGTGGGCATTTGTCCACAGATATAGGCTCGCCTCATATTGAGCACAGCCCACGTACAGCACAGGCACAGCCCACGCGTGGATGGTTCTGATACAACAGTTAGGCCGTGTTCAGACGGTAGTCTAGCGGTAGACTCTGCCTACGTAGGCTCATGGGGGGCCAAGCGTATCCCGTCAGAACAGTCCCGAGAGTCAACCCGTAGTCACTATTCCCTTCCATCCTTCACTTGGCTCTCATAAAAACAAGGGTTTTGGCAAATTATGACGGTCTTATAAAGGTTGATTTTCACATGTAGGTTCGTGTAACGATTGTACTATGACCATCGTAGGTCGAATCCTACCGTGGCTACTGTCTGCGAGCACATACGAATTCTACTGTTTAGCATTATTTGCATTGTCATCGAACAGTATGGACTTGTCTGATGAAGATCTGATAATACTAGGAACCTCTGTGCATTACATTATATTATAGTATATGAGTTTGGGCCTCATCAGCCACTGATCGCATAGGTAGTCCCTTGGTGATCCCCTCTTATCCGGGTCATTATCCAAAAATGCTATCCCATAAAAGGAGCAATTTAGGCACGTCTCCCGCCTTAAGCCTCGCCTCCTCTAGGATAACAGGGGTCCCTAATATAAGGTACCTCTTCTCTTTCATTGCGGGGTAGGTGTAAAGAAGATGAATCGAGATTTCCTCGTCTTCTTTATAGTATCTGCAAGCCAGGCTGTCAGTCAGCTTCAGCTTGTGCTTATATGCATTCAGAGTACTATGGTGGCTCGTTATGATTCCCACCAGGGTTCTGGCTTTGTGCCTGTTCAATTTAATGAATTCTTGAGCCCATCTCTCAATCTCTGAGTATTCGATGAAGAGTTTGGTTATTCGACAACCCGTTACTCCTCTCCATTTTTATGGTGCTGGTTTCTTGCCCAGCCAATGATGCGGTCTCTGATCAGATTCCGACTTACTCCCACTGCAGGTTCTGGTCCATAGAGGTTTTCCCTGGTCCCTAGTCTGGCAAGGTCATCTGCAATTAGATTTCCCTTAATGCCATTATGTCCAGGTATCCATAAGAGTTCCACCGGTCCCTTCCCTGTCAAGTGGTTCAATGCTTTATAGCATTTATAGATCAGTTTCGACTTTGTCGTTGCTGAATTCAGGCCTGCTATCCGAGCAGATACATACCTTCTTCTGGGTCCGATTTTGGTAGGCCCCGAGAATACAGTATGTAATTGTAACTAGCTCGGCCTGGAGTGCGGTAGTGTATTTGCCCAGGGGGAAGGTTTTACCTATCCCATCGCGTCGCTTATACACCCGCGCACCCGCTCTGTTCCCATTCTTGGCTTCATCCGTGTACCAAATGTCTCCATTGAGCGGTATTCCAGCTCGACCCTCCATCCAGTCGGTCTTACTGGTGAGGGTGATCTTATATTTCTTGTCAAACAGGAAGTGGACACCCGTACTGTCAGAGGGCATCCATAGGACTCCCTCCTCAGCTAGCTCTCTTGAGAGTCTATTCGCAGGTCCCTTACCTTCCTATTCATGTTTCCCAGTGCATTGCCTTTACGGCTTCCACTTTCAGGGTGACATCAGGAGGTGGTATTCCCATCAGTATCCCCATCGCCTCGATCGGTGTTGATCTTGGGGCTCCGGTTATACTTCATAGAATCAATCCTCTTAGCTTGTTAAGTCGGTTGGCTTCCGAATTTAAACAGGTTCTCTCCCACCAGAGCAGTGCTGCATACGTCAGTCTGGGTTTGAGAATTGCTTCATACATCCATTTCATGGTCTCCGGTTTCAAGCCCCAGCTAATACCAATGGCCCTTCTCAGTTGCCAAAGTGTTGCTGTGATCTTGGAACATATGTGACTTAGATGTTTTTCCCATGATAGTTTCCCGTCCAGGATTACTCCTAAGTATTTCACTTCGCTATTATAGCTTAGTTCTTGGCCACCAAGTTTCAGCGGACATGTTCTGTTCCACCTATATTTCTTAGTGAACACCATCGCCTCTTAGAGGTGATGGTGTTCACCAAGTCCTTAGTCCAAGACAGTCTTAGAGGGATTGATCGAGAGTCCCCTATCCCTACACCAATTCCCTACACCTGTGTGCAAATAATAAAGAAAAAAATATTGTGAAAAAGGGCCGTAAAACATATTCGATCCATGAGTTATATTTGACAAGGGATGAAGAGTGTTGGCCACTTTTTGTTTTTCTTCTATAAAATCTTCTTTTATATTCTTGTAAATCTCGCCTATAGTAACCCCACAACAAGGTCCATTTAGTTTTGCAAACTTCAACTGTAATTTAAAATGTATAAAAATAAAAAAATTACTGTACTACACTTTTCTTACCGGTTGTACTTAGGTTCAGCGCGATGTCTTTCCATATATTGTTTTTCACTAGATTATTGTCGTAATCCTTATGTGCCAAATTATATAAACACTCATGTTCTTGAATAAGTATTATTAGGGTTTTTTCGTCAATCGTCCCAGCCATTTTTATCTGAACGCTACCCTGAAAGACTTGACACGACAAGTGCAGGGTCCCATGATGATTTTCATATAGGAGCTGTACTGTGCTGCGATCGTGTTGCGGCCGTCGAAAATCGGTTTGGACGCGATTTTGACCCGCACCAGCACGACACGATCGCCGATCGTAACACAGTCCCTTATGTGTAAATGTAAATCTAGCCTTTAATGTTTTTTTATGGAACATTAAAATTTTTGATAGACAATAAAACGACACGGTAGGTGTACAGTCGGTGCACAGGTGGTGCACGAACCTATGTGAAAATCAGCCTTAAACGGAGCAGCGCGCAGCGCATATTGAACCCATTCCACGCCCAGTACAGTGCAAACGGCATGAACAAAGTGCACTTCAAATGCAATGCAAAAATAGTTCAATACCCTATGCAATAAAAGTATTGCATAGAGTATTGAACTATTAAAACAATAAATCGTACGATTTACAGTAAATTGTACGATTTATTGTTTATGTTAACCGCGCTGTTTCATTTCATTTAATGAGAAAAAACCATTTCAAGTATTCTGGAAAAAATATGTTCTTCAATGGAAATTACCATTGAATACATCGTTACGTACATATGTAGGTACCTATCTCATGTAAAGGAGAGGCTGGAAATAGAAGTGCATGATCAAAACAATGGATGACTGTGGATGAAACTACTGACTCCAAAAAAAAATAGTAATTTAAATATACTTGTGCATACAGTGCGTCCTAATAAAATATCACATCCATATCTGTTGGCATGTAAACGTATTCAACAGTGCACTGCTCATAACATTACGGACGTAATAACACCAGTGGCGGCTCGCGGGACAGAAAATAGGTGAAGATTTAGGATGTGTAAACAGTTAGAAAAAAGTAGATTCATTTTTCTTAAGACTTAATTATAGCCAAGCTTATAGCTATCTAATTTTTGTACACCAAATCAATTCTTCGATTTTTTAGTGAGGCGTAGTTATCTATTATATCTTCATAAAATGGCTGGTCTTTCTTTAGTTCTAGCAATTCTTTCTCGATAGAAACAGTTGCTAAAGATTTATTCTTGGGAAATGGTATTTCTTGAATACGTCTTTATACGTTTAAAAAAAGAAATCCCAGTCTCAATTTCTTTGGTGAAGAGACACTTCACCTACTTCACCTGAATAGCGCCACTAAATAACACGCACTAGATTTGACATTGGCATAGAGCAAATAGTTATGCTTGTGATTGATGGTGCAGCGACAATGTTAAGTGTCGGTCGATTCTTAAAACTGATAAATCCGAATTTAATACATGTAACTTGTCTTCTTCATGCATTTAGTGGTAGACATTGTTCAGCAAATTTATAAATGTGTTGAAGTGTCTTTTGATCTCTGAAAATCTCACTTACATTTAAAACGTCAGGATGTATGATCTCCAGGTCATTGTAGCTCAAGAACAAAGTCTTCATGTTCTGCAGGTTCCGGAAGATACTTTCCGATATCCCTTAGATGGCGTTGTTGACCAAATTTAGATACGTCAAATTAGAGGGCGGGAAAATATAGGACAAGTTGATGAACTTGTTGTTTTGGAAGTTGATTGAATTGTAGGCGTAAGACTCGTTGGTATCGTTGCTCTTCCAGAAGTAACCGTTGAAAATGTTGTACTGGATGTTGGTGGTGCAGATGACGTCGGCCTGGGCGGAATTGTTGGCGAATCAGCATTTGCTGACTTTGCAGAAGGGCAGCTGGCCGGAGCCCTCTAATGTGGCCCCCACGAAGATGACTAGTATGAAAATCAAGGTGTTCATTCTAAAATAAAGGGTGAAATGATATATTATTTAGGATGAGATGTATAGAATGTTCTATAAATATACGCTCTAATAATTATAGAGAAGTAAATAAGTTCTTGAGTGTTATAACCAGGATATTTATTATTGATGATTTCCTTGTGTTTTAAACTTAACAAAGGCCCTAAGGGATCTTTGTAGTGAATATCAAGCTTGTGTACGATTTACTGAGGAAGTGGTGAATTTTCTTAAGTTTATTAACTAAAAATCATGTACCTTTTTCATTAAAAAAATCACAGCGTGTATAAAAGAACTATTTGAGACCCTTGGATTCCGGAGTAATTTAGCAGAGGCCTTATGAGTTGATCTTAGTTAATATTGAGGTGATGTAAGGTCTACTTAGGAAGTGGTGGATATTTGTTAAGTCTGTTGACTAAAAATCCTGTACTTTTTTCATGATAAAAATTGTAGCATCTATAGAGGCATTATTTGAGACATTCTGGTTCCTGACAGACTTAATGGAGACCCTAAGAGATATTTGTGATTATATGAAGCTTGTTTAAGGTTTACTGAGAGAGTGGAGGGCTTTCATTAATTTTGTTAATTAAAAATCCTGTAATTTGCTCATTAAAAACTCATAGCGCCTATACAATTCGTTAATTGTTTGAGGCTATTGATCTTAGATGGAGTTAATATAGTCTCTAAGGGATATTTATAATGAATATAAAGCTTATGTATAATATAAGATCTACTGAGAGAGCAGTGGCTTTTCTTTAATTTTGTTGGTTAAAAATTCTGAACATTTTCTATTACAAAAATCGTAGAGTCTACAAAAGAATTATTTGAGGTTCTTGTTTCCTAGAGGGGCTTAATGGAGATTCTAAGAGATGCCTATAGTTAATATTGCGTTGTTTACTAAGAATCTTTAGTTTTATTGGGTTTCCTATTTATCATTTATTAGGAGGTGTTAAAATAAAAAAAGGCTGACTAAACATTAGTCAGTATGGTAGACTTGCATCATTTGAATTTTAAACGTCCGTCGGACTCTCACTTATACCACCTCAAACCACAGCTGTCCACTGGATATTCTCACTTGTCCCGTCTCGAATCATAACCGTTCATCAAATCCTCTTATTTTCTTGATTTCGGATCATAACCGTCCATCAGGTACTCTCACTTATGCCGCCTCACAGTATAACTAATCAGACAGTTGTATCCACCAAAGGAGTTTTTCATAAATCTCCCAAACGTATTTTCCAAATTCATTATTATCTCCCAAACGTAAGGGGAATTGAAAACACATTATCCACATATTCCCGAACCTCCACAACCTTGTCTTATACGGAGGACACGTGGCTAGAGGCGGTCTTTCCTACTGCAATCATTTTCAGAGATAAAACGTGTTGTAATGACATTTAACCTAAATGAATCGGAGGCAGTTAAGAAGAGCTAAGAACAATTTGAATATCCGCAGATTTTGGACGACTTACATACAATATTAGTAAATTACAAAATATATGAAGCCATACACACTCTTGAAAAAAAGGAACTTTTATTGAATGAATCGCTATATGTACTAACAATTGTAAACAATAAACTACATACATTAACTGATTTTACTGGAATATGCACTAGTGAAAAGTTGAAAAATGTTTTAATAAAAAAACCCTGATTTTAGTGTTCTGGAAACTATTTACCAAAAGTGTAACAATAGTGAACCTTTAAGTGACAGAACAACAATTATTATGTGCAAAAATTACGTCATTAGACGCGGAAAGGTCTTTCTACTCTTTCTTTATATATATAGAAATATTTTTTCTCCACGTCGAACATCATGGAAGGAGTCTACTGTAGAGGCGTATGTAATGCTACAAATGTATAGCTGGTCGCATGACGAAATGCTGAGTTCTGCGAAGTTTTAAAGGTAACACATTATTTATATTATATCAATAGATGTACATTGTAAGCGCCTTCTTTAGAGGCTTCTGTAGAATCGCGAGACATGCGTTGGCAAACCCACTCGTCCAGTTGCACATGAAATCCGGCAATTGTGGCACGCTCTATTCCAAAGTCGTTTAGCGTATGGAGGGTATGGAGCATATGAAGTAGTATTATGGGGAAACTGGAGCACAGCTCAAAAGAGGTTTATTTTGCAGAAATCTGCGGTTCGTCTCATCGAGGGCGCAGCGATCCGTACTTCTAGCAGAGAACTATTTAGAAAATACAGTAAATCTTTCCAATATCGACCACCTTTGGGGAATCATATCTTGGTCGCTAAATAGGGGTGGTCGCTTAAAAGAGAACATATGAAAATAAACATTTTATATTGTTTATTTATTAATAATTTTAATTGTATAATTGTACTATCTTACTAAAGAAAAAAATACACTAAATTTAACTAACCACACAATATTTGTGGATATACATAATTGAAAATTATAGTCATATACATAATATGTATGTATGTATTAACATACATATATTAAAATTACATATGTATTATTTTTTAAAATAATCGGAAATTAATGACTGCTTCATATTACTTAGTTTATTTTTATAAAACTGAGACTCACACTTTAAGTAGCTTTTCGATGTGTGCTCCTTTAAAACATCGAGGTTTTTTGCTTTTACCTATGATAAGTAGGTCCTCTTTTTCACTTTTCATATTTACACAAAAATTGTAATTCGTTGTTTTGCAGTTTTTCTTCCGGAACACTTATCATTATTCAATGCATATGTTTTTGTTGGCAATGCACGATAGTAGAGACCCATCTCGTTTATATATATATATATATATATATATATATATATATATATATATATATATATATATATATGTATATATATAAGAGGATTTTAAATGAATATTAAAAAAACGTTTTTACCAGTGTCATACCACAATTTTCTTCGGAAAACCTTACGGTAGAATGCGTGCGTACGCCACTGAGTAACTTACGAAGTTAATATTTTTTCTGTTACTAGGGCATTATCAAATTAAGTTACGGCTAAAATTTCGTTCTATTATCTTCTAATGTTCGAAAGTTATTAGAGAAAAACTAAATTTTTTCAAACTTCTTAGCGCCCTGTAACTTGAAAATGAAAACCCGTAGAGCATAACTTCATATGAAAAAAATATTTTTTTTTTACTGAAAAATCCACCGTTTAATTTATTCCCAACCTTTATGTTACACCCTGTATATATATATATATATATATATATATATATATATATATATATATATATATATATATATATATATATATATATATATATATATATATATATATATATATATATATATATATATATATATATATTGAATGATGAATCAGTTGTAATAATTTGATAATTGCAAACTTATTATTAGTTACTTTATCTACGTTTCTGTATTTATTTGCATACTTTTTTTGTTACCGGATTTTACACTTAGTCAGTGATGTGTGACTGATGATGTGCTTTCCGTCGAAAAGAAAATGATAACTAACTAAATAGCTTATCAGTTTCCTCTTTGCGATAATTCTGCTTTTTATATATGTGTAAATTATTTAGTAATGACAATCTTAACGTATTTGTGAGTTCTTTTAGAATGCATCGGTTGTTATTAATTCTCTGTGGTTGCGTTTTTAGTGTTTCTGGATTTAATTTTGATGAAAAAGGCGTTAAAATAATACATGTAACGAATAATTCTTATTTTGGATACAAACTTTTGTTACAAAAGGGCCAGCAACCAGCGTAAGTATAGTTATAATATGCACAAGTTAGTATATTTAATGAGTTAATTTCTATAAAATTAATTGGAAGAATAATGACAAACACTTTAAAATTTATAGACTGAAGTTTTATATACAGTGCTTTCGTAAAGTAAAGAAAGAAAAATTTTTTATATACGCATGGTAAGACATAAATAAGAGATAAATAATAATACATAAAAAAAGTGAAGAAAAACGATTTTGCAATTTGAAAATATTAAATTGAATTGCAATTATTACTTAAAAAACAACTAAATCAAGTATTAAGATTGTGTACCGTTGGCCATGTGATAGTAGTTAAGACGATCAATAGATTCTTTTTGAACATTGTAATTAACTTTAGGAGGTATATGTTGTATTTTGTGACGAATTCTTGCTTTTAAATCTTTTAAATATTCCGGCCTAGGAACGTATATTTTGTTTTTAAGTACCCCCACAAAATGTAATCTAGTTAAATGTGGCGATCTGGCTGGTCACTCAATCAGGCCCCTTCCCCCTATTATTCGAGAACATATCATCTAAATAAGCAGGTGCTATATAATAGGTAGGTGCACCATCTTGTTGAAAGAGAAAGTAATTTCTATGAAAATCAGGTTCCTTTACATCTGGATATGAAGTTGTTATGTAGGAATAAGGTCGTCTCGAAGAAAATCGAAATATCGTACCATCAGACCGCGTATTCACTTTCTGGGAATTTTCAATGTGATATTTCATCATACATCGGGGATTTTCGGTACAATTTCAAGTTTTTATCTGACAGCAATAAAAAAAAATATATCGGATACTAAGGCTACTATCAGGCAGCCAACTGTGTATAATTTGAACATTTAATTTAGTTGATTATTTAAATAATTATTGTTATTAAATTTAGAATTTTGAAATTGAAATATTTTTCCTATCTAACCACTCATGCTAATGAAGTTATTACTGGAGCATATATAAAAAATGTGCTCTTATACATACATTATATTATAGGTAGCAAAGTCCTTTTCACTAATAAATTCTTAGTTTCAGTGAGCAATAAAAAGGGCTTCCAGAAGCACCTCCTTTATGCTTTTTAATAAAAAAGTGAATCAGTTAAGAGCAATACCAGATTAAATATAAAAAATGTTTAAAGGTTATGTCTACTATGAGGACACAGATTACGGAGCAACGAGTATAAAGTCTATACAGAACATAATTTCTAAAACTGCATAAAATAAAATAAATTGAATTAATATCAACAGTTTTAAAACCTTAAAATGGACTTTTCCGCACGTAAAACATCTCTATCCCGAAATTGAGCTGCCGAGAAAAAATAAACCAATACATAAATGCAGAATATGTGTTTTATGCGACAGTTTTACTTTTTTCAAATAGTCCACCATCGTGCTTTCTCATGACCCTTGAACAGGGTGTAGTGTGTCATAACCACCTTAAAATCAATAGATGTCATTTGGTCCCTAATCAGAATCAGTCGAAATCCGATCGACCCGACACGATTTAATTGAGTGATCGTGCTAACAAAGAAAGTTCTCAAACAGTCCACCATTGTGCTTTCTCATGATCCATGAGCATGGTAGGTGTCATCTGGGAGACGTTTCCGATCAGAATCAGTCAAAACCCGATCGATCCGACATGATTTAGTTCAGTTATTGTGTTAAAAAAAAATTGTCAAATAGTCCACCGTATTGCTTTCTCATGACCCATGGACAGGGTGGGGTGTATACTACCACCTCAAAATCAATATGTGTTATCTGGGAGACGTTCCCGATCAGAATCAGTCAAAACTCGATCGATCCGACACGATTTAGTTGAGTTATCGTGCTAACAAGAATTTTTAATGCCGACGACAACGACAACGACGACGACGACGACACACACACAGACAAAATATTTTAAAAACCTTGTTTTTTTTTTGGTTTTTAGGCCGAAAGACGAAAAATAAACGAAAATTTTTTTTTCCATTTTTCTTTACACGATTACATCACTTTTCCGCTAGTATAGTTGAGTGCGGAAAAATAAAAGTAGTCATCCAAAACATTCATCACTGGAGAATCACAAATCAGAAGTCACGGCGAAGAAAATCCATTTATAGAATAACTTTCTTCCTTTATGTTCATTTGAGATTAATTGGAAGGGTACTGATAAAAGATACCTCTAGATATATTCGTTTGAAAAACAGTTGGATAATAAAGACAAATTTATACTTATGGAAAATTAAGTTTACACGCACATAAATTGACCTCCTTCCTCTAATGTCTCAGGCTGCGGTGGGAAAGGTTACACGTAAAGATGAGAACAAACATACCCATATTGCAGGAGAGGTGCCAACCTCTTCCTGTTGTGACTTGAATCCAAGCACGACACCTGTAAAACTAAGTCTCTGGATGTAGTGAGAATGGCATTGTAAGCACCTCTATAAGCTAATACGTCAGGTTACCCATTCATGCAGTGGTCCGCATAGGCACCGAACAGAAATTACAACTAGAAGGTTCACTAGAAGGATAAGAGTATCGCTGGAGAGTGAACCTTCTAGTTCTAATTTCTGTTCGGTGGCATAGGTAAACTGGCTGGAATCCCATCGTATTTTCATAAATATAACAACACAACTTCCAATAAAATACCACAAGAGGGTACAAACGTTCTAATAAACCAAAACATTACGTTATGAATAATTAGTTCATTATTGATAACTTTTTACGCGGAGAAAATTGACTAGGATCTTAAAAAAGAAAGGAAGGGTAGTAGTTATGAAGAAAGGGATTATCTTCAAACATTTAGTAGCTGTATACTATCATAACCAATAAATGGGATTAAAACGTATACTGTTAATTTACTTGATACAAATGTAGTTAGTCATGTGGTACTAAACAGCTTTTGAATGTGGAATTCTATTTAATAGCTATAAAATTTAATAAGCATTATGCGTACTTACATTGTAGTATTCAAGTTTGTTACATTATGATGATTTTGGTCATAATATTGTGTCCAAAACTCTTTCGACTTTAGTTCTTTTAACGAATTTCGGTTTTATTAAAAATGTCATTTGTAAAATTGTTTTCATAATAATTTGTTGTGAATAAAAATTGATAAGTTGATGGAAATAACTTGACAAAATCTTATTTCCACTTAACAAGTTTCTATTTCTAAAAAGAAATATTTATAGATTGCATTATAAAACATAGGTTGAAGTATGTTAAATATGTGTAAAAGAACTGAGAATTAATTTACATTTATGTAGCATTTCTTTGAAACCCACAGAGATAAGATATTAATATAAAATTTATTTTGTTATTTTTAATTAGATGTCTGTATTTTCTTGTTCATAAGTTTGTTGTTTTTATAGCAGCACTACCTTCCTGATTATATTTAATACAATGACAAAATTCTATAATTATGTGGTGTCTTGCAGTTCTTAAAGATAAATATGTTTGTTTTAGTGTTATAGTTGGAGCTCCTCGACAAAAGGCTGGTTCTATAGGAGGTGCTTTGTACTATTGCACCTTAGATGGAGAATGTTCGAATTACGTTTTACCAGAAGGTAAGTCGAGGCTTTACGATACAATTTGGTTTTATTAAACTTATACTCGTATAAAATTTACAAACCCATATCATTTATTAGTGAGATTACAACAGCATATTATGAGTATAATACACATTCTAATGACAGAAATGGAGTGACCTATTTGTAAGCAAATTAATAAAATGTTTAAGAACTTCATTTGAAATTCACTATTTGATAATTGAAATATTATAAAAACTAATTAATTCTTCAAAAAATAAACAGCTTCAAAACTTTAAAACGGACTTTTCCGCACGTTGAACATCTCTATCTCGAAATTGAGTGGCCGAGATAAATCAACACATAAATGCAGAATATGGTGGTTTATGCGACAGTTTTACTTTTTTCAAATAGTCCACCATCGTGCTCTCTCATGACTCATGAACAAGGTGAGGTGTGTCCTATCCACCTCAAAATCAATAAATGTCGTCTGGTGGACGTCCCTAATCAGAATCAGTCGAAACCCGATCGATCCGACATCATTTAATTGACTGATCGTGCTAACAAAAAAATTTCTCAAATAGTCTATTGTGCTTTCTCATGACCCATGAACATGGTAGAGTGTATTCTATCCACATCAAAATCAATAGGTGTCGTCTGGGAGACGTCCCCGATCAGAATCAGTCAACTCCCGATCGATCCGACATGATTTAGTTGAGTTATCGTGTTAACAAAAAAAAAATTCTCAAATAGTCCACCGTCGTGCTTTCCCATGATCCATGGACAGGATGGGGTGTGTCCTATTCACCTCAATATCAATAGGTGCCGTCTGGGAGACGTTCCTGATCAGAATCAGTCAAAACTCAATCGATCTGATACGATTTAGTTGAGTTATCGTATTAACAAAGAAAATTTCTCAAATAGTCCACCATCCTGCTTCCTCATGACCCCCATGGAGTGGGGGTGTCCTATCCACCTCAAAATCAGTAGGTGTCATCTGGGAGACGTCCTCGATCAGAATCAGTCAGAACCCGATCGATCCGACACGATTTAGTTGAGTTATCGTGCTAACAAAAAAAAATTCTCAAATGGACCCATGGACAGAGCGGGGTGTGTCCCATCCACCTCAAAATGAATAGGTGTCATCTGAGAGACGTCCCCGATTAGAGTCAACGACGCCAACGACACACATACAGACAATATTTTTTAAAAATAATTTCTTTTTTGGTTTTTAGTCCGAAAAACGAAAAATAAACGAAAAATTTTTTTTCCATTTTTCTTTACACGATTACATTACTTTTCCGCTAGTATAGTTGAGTGCGGAAAAGTAAAAAAATCCCATATGATATAATAATGTCTTAAAAAAGGCATATTGGTTTTAAATCTACCCAAAAGGTGGTAGGTTTATCTGTTATATAAACTCGCGTAAGTTTATTGCTTTTGTCAGTTAAAAAAGACTGGCTACCGTAATATAACTGATAGCTGCTATAGTTGTTGTTTGACCTTTGTCGCCAAATAACACATTCTTCTTCAATTAATACTGCACTAGGAACAATATAAAAAATTAGAAAATAATTAATAGAGGCGCTTTCTTTGTTTTTCTGATCCATAATATTTAACTTTGCTTTAGAAACATTGTATTATTCTGTTGATAATAATGCTCACCGATATAATGATATATATTTACATATTTTTCCTTTGAGCTTTATGATTTGTATACTAACGTTCTAAACCATAAAAAATCTATTCCAATTGTTATGAATGAAACTTGGAACTCTCTATGGAACTTCATTATTCATATGTAATTTAATGATTGCTCATATTTAGTTCACATCTCGAGAAATACCGTTAAACAGTAAAAAAAAAAATAATACGACAATGTTTTGTATTAATATTTGAATGAAATAATAGAGATAAATGTATCAAAATTGTATCAAATAAACAGGCATTTATTAATTTATAAGAGCTTTATCTAAGTTTACGGTTTAAGCAAATGATGGAGAAAAAAAAACAACATGAGTGTGTTTTGCTTAATAAATTTAAAAATTGTTTTTCTTACAGATAGCCGAAAAAATCCGAACACAGTTAATGGTAATTTATTAGGATCAGCCTTAGATGGAGGTGAAAATACTGGCGATCAGTTAATTGTACGTATATAAAGCTATTTAAGGCAAGTTAATACTAGTATTAAGTTACCAAATCATATAGCGTTGTCAATTAAACACGCAACTCTTTGGTTTGTTTTTCATTTTAGTAACAAAGGTTGTGATGGGTCTCAAGTACTTTAAAATTTTAAGGAAACAATTCTTTGTAGTACAGATACGTTACATATATATGTTTTGTTTAATTTTGTTTTGTAAAATAATGTATATATTTAATATTTTTGAACTCTACTATGTTTATGCTTGTATCTGAATATTATAATATTTATTATACCCAGATGAAATAATACATAGTTTACGATAAAGTGGAAGATTAGCACTACTATTCACACCAGCATCGATAATAAACTGATGCTTATTGAACGATATGATTAATTATTTTAGTGAAAAATTGGTTACTTTGTATAAAAATGTGTCTTTATTTGATAATATTTTACTTTACAAAAGATATATATTTCCTGCGGAAAATTAATTTTTTTGTTGCTTTTAATCAATAAAAATGGAACCCATGGGCTCCATTAAAAGAATTCGTGTAATACACTGTTTTCTGCAATGAAAAACTGAGTAAATATTTAAAAACCCTTTGTAACCCTTTGTAAAAACTTTAATTTCTAAAGTGAAAAGTAAAATATTTATGGTTTGGAATTCTGTGTCGTTTAAATCACTATGTAAAATATTTATTTAGATGTACAGTACATATTACCCCAATTATACAAAGTTAATAACCAGCTTTCTATAATAATCAATTAATCAGGAATAACAGAATGCAATAAACATAAAATGCTTCACATAAATGAGACAACTGCTAAATCCCAAGTCGAAGCTTTCTAGGTTAGGGATATACATTGAAAAAACAGGGAGGACATTAATTTCCTCTGGCATTGCCAGTGCCAATGCTTGGAACTGAACAAAGGTCATAACAGAAGCTAGTCGCATTTGCAACCTAACGCGCTACAGTGATGACTTATAAATATAATAAATTAAATAATATAAATTAAATTAGTTAATAGAATATACTAAACAATATTCTAAACACAGAATAGCACACAAATAATAAACTAAAAATGTCGATTTCATTACATTCGCTTAAATATTTATTTAATCTGGTTATTGAACTGTGTTGACCATAATTAATTGTTAAATGGAATAAAATAACTTCGGGAGACTTAGTTATATATTATGAGGGTATATTTAAAGAAAATAAATTTAACAACTAAGGACAGTCAGTAATGTTAAATAATTTAAACACACATCTTGTATGTGTTTGCCCTACGTATTTCTAGCAGAATCAATACTTAACATATAAAATCTTGCGGAATATGAGATATTGGGGTTTATATTCAGTGTGTATATCGAAAAGTTTGCAAAACTCTTTTGTATATATTTTCTAGCTCGTTTATATGACACTAGTAAGTGGGTGACCATATATATAATACTTCCATATTTTAATATGCTTCAACAAACAAAATGGAAAAGCAATAATATAAAATTTTTTACATTTGCTTATATTGTCATATTTTGCTGAGAATGAGATTAAAATGGAGTGCAAAACTCATTATATCATAAAATAAAATTTGCAAGTCTAATACAGTTGATATTATTCTTACGTTATTATTTACTATATCGTAATTAATGTTATTACACTTCTTTTCCTTGAAGAACTAATAATTTTGCAATTTGAGGTAATTAGGTGAAGGAAATTTTTATCACATCAAGTAGATATGTTAACCAGATTATTCTGTATTAGGTAACAATCATTAATAGATGCAATAGATTTATACAATAAATCTATTAATTTATATAATAAAATAGATTTAATTACAATAGATACTATTTGTAATTACGGTCTGTGTATCATTAATAAAAAGTAACAATAGAATAAGTCCCAGATGTGATTTTGGGGCCCATCGGATGTCATATTTAAATATTAGATTTATAACCTTGCATTACAATATTTTGCTTCCGATCGAAGGTAGGTTTTAAACCAATTAAATGAGCAACCAGATATATCGATATAAGGTTTAATAATAATAATTGACCTACACAATCGAAGATCTTTCGAAGGTTGGTATAAATATAGTCTATTTTAGTGCCATTCTCCAAATATTCATACTTAAATGAGAATACCAAGATTTTGTTTACAGTGGATTTACTGCTGGAGTAGGTCGGAAATTTTGGTGTGAAGATAAAACTGACTCAGTTTTCCACAAAATACCAAAACACTATGCACTAAATACGCGCGTTTCGCCAACAAAGTAGGCATCATCTGGAGATGATTAAAGCAGTTTGAAGCACCTTCAGATGATGCCAGCCATCGTTGGCGAAACATGTGTCGAGTGTAGTATATAGCGTTTTGGTGTTTTATGGAAAACTAAGTCAGTGTTAGTGGATTTACTGTGAATAAAATCGTATTGTTCAGAGATTAATGCTTGTCTTATTAATGACGTAGTATGATCACATACCAATTTTACAAATACTTTAGCCATACTTGAGAGTCCCCAGATAGTTATTTCATCTACTGTTACTTGCACAGAAAAAAGAAATTCAGGTTATAAAAAAATACGAGTTATTAATTATGTACTAGTCGATGTTACTAATGGTAGGCACAGGAATTAAAATTATCTGCGAATATATTGCCTATTTCATCACCAATTTTAGACCCGGTATCGCCATAATACATACATTTATAATAGGTAATCCAATATTTGTATTACCCAAGTATTAAGGGAACGTTTCGGAACAGTTCGATGTGTTTCGCCAACAGAGATGATATCATTCAAATATGATTACAGTTTTATTCTAAATTAAACATGAACCTTCGTTTATACTCGCTTTTTGTTAAGATTTGGTATACTATTATAAAGTATATGATTAAGATTTGCATCATTTGTGACTAATCTCCTATTACTCATACACTTACCGGTCAATATACCGGTATGTTTCGGTTTCTGATGTCTTCTTATTACTATATTCTGTATTATTGCAATTGTGAAAGAATGATCTTTCGGTAGCGACATATTATTAAAATATTTCAATTTATTCCAGATTATTTCTGATGTAATATTTATTTTTTTTAGTTCAATATGCGGTAAATATTTCATCTAAGTTTCGTCGTTGATTTCGTGAAAGAGATGGTAATTGCGCCCCTCAATAATTTAACTTATTACGCTTTTTTGATAACAATGATAAATAAATTGTAATCTTTAACTGAGACCAGTTTTCATTAACTTTTGATTCAGCATGAGTGCATTTTAAACAGTTTCACATATTATATTTAGGAACTCCTTAAGCAGATTTGTCCTTCTAGACAAGCTGTAAAATTGTTGATCGCTGGAGACCAATTCTAATTCTCGTAGATTCTGTAGTGTCGTTATAAAAAAAAATTAATAAATAATGATAATAGCGAATTATAAAAGATATTATAAAAAGGAAAATATAATTATGTAACATAGAGTTTTACCCAGGGAATGTAATCTGAATAATAAATGTAGCATAAACGTAAGTAGCAATAATTTAATTCCTTTCTCAGGTCTGTGCCCCGAGGGTTGTAAGCAAGAAGTCAGATCAATACTTTCTAAACGGATTTTGTTTCTTAAAGAGAAATTCCTCCTCATTTACGACTAACAATAATATAGTAATAGTTTCATTGGCGAAAGAATGTAAGAATATTATTAATTACCGATAAATAAAGCAGAAAATATTGTTAAGGTATAATAATAATGTCAAAGTATATTTTTTAGCTCCAATATATTCCAGAAGTTATTATGACTACGGATTCTCAGAAGCAGGATTGGATGCTCATTATTTACCAGTAAGTTATCAACAAATTATTTTGTGAAAAGTGAGTGAGAAAGTTGATTGGAATTTCACTAACGCTTTTTGCTATTTCTTATATAATTGGCTATAGAAGACGCTGTATAGAAGAAGGAGGTAAAAAATATGTGAATAGTCCTGCCAGCTTCAATATATTTCCTTGTTTAAAAAAATGTATTGTCTCCTTTTCTATTTATTCTACCATATTTTTACTAATTAACACTCTATATAAATCAATCTGCAAAAAAATCTATGTCATATTTTATAGTCTTGATAGTGAGATAAATAAAGTAAACCCTACTCATGTTTAGTTATGATAGTTTGGTTATTGAATTTATGATAGTTTTATAGTTATGCGGGGGTTTATTTTTGTAATATAATAATTGGAGCAAAGAAAGCATTATCTTAAAAGCATAGAATATATATAAAAAAACGGTATTTAATATTCTGTGTAGTATATAGTAGATATATTTTATATATCCTATATGCAAATCAAAACATCACTTCTCTTCGGATAATGATATAATTTTGATTCGAAAAAATGTATATATTGCATATAGTTTTTTAAAATAGTGTATGCCATGCTGGTTCAGTTTCATACACGGATTCTAAGGGAGCCATCGAAAGGAAATCGTGTGAATTTATAAGATCTTGTAAATATTCATTATTAAAATGATTTATTTACAAGTTTCCAAAAGCTAGATTATTAAATTATCTTTAATGGTTTTCAGGCAGAGAATAAAGTTCTACTTGGAGCACCTGGCGTGAAAAACTGGAATGGTAATTTTCTTTTTGCCTTTTATAGTTATCAACATATTTAAAAACATCGTCAGAAAGATTTCATATACAATATATTAGTCTCTTGCTGATGTTGACCTGATTTTAAAATATTATTAATTCAGACTATTTTGATTAGGTGTGTTGTTGCCCTTGATATTTTAATATGACAAAATTGATTAACTTTATGTTTTTAAAGAATTTATTAATATAACTATAAAGCACCGTTCGTCTATATTTACTATATCGGTTGTTAATTAAGTATGTACACAAACTTCAAGGGGTAATTTCTTGATTGATTCTAAAGCGAAAAATTTATATAAACATAGGTCCGGTAATGCATCGTTTTCAAGATACGGAGTGTCAAACTTAAAAAAAAATCGTTTTTTTCGTAATAATCTTAATAATTTTTTAGCCGGTTTTGTTGAAATTTGGCAATGTTATTTATGATAGAAAGGGACTAATTTAGCCCTAAGTAGATTAAAATTGTTGAGTCCAGTGGCGACCTGGAGGGCACCTTAACATATTTTTGACAAAAAAATGTGCGACACTGATTTTTTTAAAACTTTTATAATTTTTTTCACATTAAGCAACTAAAAATACAACTTTTTTGTCTCTTGATTTTTTTAGTGTCTTGCTTTGTTTTCGAGAAAAAATAAAAATCACTTCATTGCATGTCCCTGGGACAATATAATAAAAAATTACAACTACCGACTATCAAACACTGGAGTGTACCTGTTATTTTTTTCCACATCAATAGTCTATTCTAGTCTCAGAAATTGTTACAAAAATTAATGCTAGCTAAATTTTTTTTAGCTAGCATTAATTTTTATATAAGTTTGACAATTTGTATATTTAAAACAAAGCATTACCGGACCTACGTTTATATAAACTTTTCGTCTTAGAATCAATCAAGGAATTACCCCTTGAAGGTTGTGTCCATACTTAATTAACACCCTGTATAGAGGAACTATGAAGCTCTGTTCCTTTCTATCTATAGGGGATATTTACACTTTGGATACTGAATAACTTATTTTTGAATATCATTATATTTACCACGAGGAGTATTACACGTTCAGTTAGTTTTGAAAAAGGGCATATGAATTAATATTTCAAGAGATAATGTCAAAACCATATTCAATTATGTACTTTACTCATATGCTATGTTCTTTTGACTGGAATTTCAAATTTGCATTTTAAATACACAATTTTAAATAGTGTACAAAGTGATATCTATCTGTTAAAGATAAATTAAATTTGTAAATTATGCTTATATGTGTATATTATTACTTTGAATTATTATATACATTTAATTCCTATTTTTATCGTAGAGAATTAAACAATTTTATTCTTTTTTGGCAGACACAACTTTCTTAAACCTATTGTAATAACAGGCAACATGATAAGGGGTACAATTCAAATTTCCAAATTTAAAGTGAATAGGTCAAGAGAGGGAACAACATAATTGATATCAAGTCATGCACCTTTTAGATCATGATGTAATTTTTCTAACAAATTTGGAAATTTTAGAAATGCAAGCACAGAAAACTATTGCGTTGTTTGTACAATTTCTTATCTCAGTTTTTAGAATCGTAATAGTATTTTATTTGTAGGAATATTTGTAATACAATCTCTGACTAGGATTATACAATATGATGTAATACCGAAACGAAGTGCTCCAATTGCAAACGAAAATTTTGGATATTTGGGTAAGCTATTTTTGTCAATACCTTTTTTGTTCGTGAACTAGATTAGGTTAAGATTAATTTAACTTTATAATCGGCATACCTAATGGTTAATATAAAAAGTAGTATATTATTTACATTATAAAAGTACATATTTCTGAAAAACTGAGTTTATGCGTGATTTGGGTGACTCAAGCAGCATAATATATGACCTATTTTATTATTTATAACTCTTTACATTAGTACAGTTTCCATAGGCATAATAACTTGGTGTTATGATCCGTTCTTATGAATTCTAATTCGGGTACTTTTAGACTTAAGTAAATTGTTTACCGTTATTTTATGACATCAATCTGATAATATATGGGGTTTCCAATACGCTGGAGATAATCTTGTTAATGTTGATTATATAAATATGGAATATGCATCAATCAATGCGCATTCGATTTATTCACTCTTTAACTGGTTATTAATCAATTCGTAGCACCAGTTCCTGATCTAGGCTTATTGTATTTTAAATATAAACTTACTATGATAGTTTATTAGAACACTTCTTATATTTATATCATACTTTATATGGTATAAATTTTCTTGCAAGCGAAATTATTAAGAATCCGTTTAATAATTTTTCCAAAATGTTATCTTATAATTACAACTTTGATCAATAAGTTGCAATTATAACACAAAATACTAAACAATACCAAAAGGATAACATAATAAATAATATAAAATAAATAAAGCGGTTAAAACCACCGGCTAAATGGTCAAACTTTGGCCATCAAAATTAAAAAATAAATGAAGAAATGCGAATTTGTAACTATGCCTACTCTATGTACTCTATAAGAGTACAAAAAAGTACTACTTTTAAACTATTGATGCCACTTTTACGTGTATTACTTAGTAAATTTTCCATTTACTTCTTTAATAGCCACTCACGTTGTGTGGTATGTATTCTTGAATATTATATTGCGATCTTTATATGTAAGTTATAAAATAATTTTGTTTTCATGTCAGAATTAAAGACTATTTAATTCAACATTCTAAAAATAAATTATTTTTAAAATGTTGAAAAATAATATAATAAATGTACATTATAAAGTCTCTGGGTTTCATTACCCAGGGGCATGGGTATGGGATTCAGTGCGATTAAATTCTACCTTTCACTTAAAATATATTAACGAAAGATTTACGAGAGAATGTCACATGCAGTGTTTGAAATCAGGATGTGTGTCCTCTTCGCGGAATACTTTTTATAATCCTTTATAAGGTGCAGTAAAACAAATAAGTTGTCATTTTATTAAAGCTCCCCATTAAAGCTCCCCATTCATTAACGGATTTCTCTGGCAGATTAGTTCGTCCTGGCTTATCCTCCAACCGATCGGTACATGAATAATAACGAGAGACAAGTTGCGATTGAGTCTAGATCGGGTCGTCCGTTCGCTCATCTGAGAATCGATCACAACGATCACCCATCAATCTGTGAAGATTTCTCTAGTGTCATGATTATGTGTGACTTCTACTACACGTTATATTAACCTTGTTGAAATATAAAAGTTTAAAAATATATTTTAAAGACAATAAAATATTCTTCTTATATGAACGATTTTCAATACTTACTACTTCTTCGCATAAACTGTTTTCTCTTTGGATAATAGTCTTTAATAAGTTTTGAAATGTATGATAGCCCACTAACAATGTCAAGTAACACAATGCAATAAAACATAGTTTCAGTTCATGTTAATGTAAATATGCATATTGCTGCTGGTTTTGGAGTTATTTATCCCCTAAAGAAGTTTTTTCTCTAATAAAAGAAATGCTACCACTGTCAAAATTCTACGTGTATGAGTCACTAGTTTCTGTATACGAATAAGTCATATAGACAGAGGCGATATAAATGGTGACAAAATCCGCCGCTAGTCCGTATAAGTTATGTAATGTATGGACAAATGCTGTGACGAGTCGCATTTGTGTTTTGAGTTGCTTTCAGGTGCGTCTAAAGCCTGGTTCACACGGAGTCGTGAAACGGACGAGAGCACTACCAGTCGGCTCAGCGGTCGTGATCACTATCTAGTGTGAACTATCGATAGTGGAAGTCGGAAGTGGTGTCTACCTCGAATAAACCGTCGTAAAATCTTCGGTTGGTAGGAGATTTCACGACCGCGTCAGTCGTAGTTACGAGTATATCTCTGTTACGTTCTGAAATAATAATTGAACAATGCGCGAGAAATTACGACCAGCAAGGGCAGTTGCTCTGTGACTTGGAGTAGGTCGTAAACCCATATGTCGAATAAGCAAGTCGTAGGCTTGCGCAAAATAAGTAGTGTTTTTGCTCGGCTCTGTGTGAACCCGGCTTAATGAATGAACCTGCTTTAGAGAGTCGAGAAAGGAACTGACTATATATAATTGAAATAAATAAAAAATAACATATATGAGAATAATTATTTAGATATAAAATATAACCTTATTTATTTATAATAATTTTTATAATAGGAAATTTATAATAATTATTAATTAATTCTTAATTAATACAGGGCGAACAGCTGATGTTAGACCAATTAATTAGAATTAATAATGCGAATACAATTAATTATTAACGTTTGGTAAAAAAAATTTTATAGACTTTTTATATTTCATCACTTATGCTTAATAATAATAAAGATAATTATATACGCAGTGGAAGTTTATGCTGTATCGTAAATAACTAATTTTGAGTGTGTCTTAGGTTATACAATTACTTCTGCTCGATTGGAATCCAGTCGTAGAGGCATTTGGTATGTAACTGGAGCACCAAGAGGTAGTCAATTACGTGGCAACGTAAGTATCTGCAGCTAATATGTATATGATGATAGTTGAGAGTGTTTGTGAGGTGAAGCAACAATCTGTTCATGTATGGAAAAGCAGAATTTAAATAAATGAGGTTGTGTAGTAGTTCACGTAGTTCACGTTCACGTAATACATGTATGATACTATAAATTGATTACATTCCTCTTAACCACAATAGATACTTTAGCGCATCTACATATTCGTAATTTGATGACTACCTTTATCAACAGAATATATTGTGTTTGTTTTTGCGAATGGTTCGAGTTCGATGGTTCAACCGATTTGTATTGATATTTTCATTGTAAACATGTATTTGTGGTTTGTCATTACTTTTTATCATTAATATTATCTTAAGGCGGTAATTCTCCATTTCTTTCTATTTATATGTAAAATTTATTGTTGGATATTGAGAAATTATTGATTATATTTTCCAATCAATTTTGACCATTCATTTTACTCAGTTACTTTGCATTTGATTTTATTTAACTTTGTCAAAAACCAAGATATCTTTCACATATCGGATCATTATTCTTGGAATCTATTCTAATATTTTTATTTTATCTTCAAAATAACTCATACAAATATTTGATAGAAAAGGTGATAGTAGTAATTTCCCATCGTGGTTTCAGATATCATTCACATATCAGATCAATATTCTTGGAAACTATTCCACAGATTTTTATTTTATCTTTAAAATAACTCGTATAAATATTGATAGTAAAGGTGATAGTGGTAATTTCCCATTGCAGATTCTTTCTCTTGTTCGTACAATTTATTATTTACTTGAAAACAGTTTTGTTTCTTGCATAAATCTGTAAGTATTCTGTACTCATGTACAATTTCTTTTGACAGATTTGATTTCTGTCAGTAACATATAAGTCGGAATTGAAACCTTATCTGATCGTGCAGAAACACGAGAAAGGGGTCGAGGATCGCTTCTGGGTATAATTCAATGCCTGGCGGGGCTTTAGCCCGAAGAGTAGTTCTTTCCTAGAGCGATTATGTAATAGCTTTGCTATTCGAGAACTACTTTGATAACCGCTTGGCGGTTTGGTGGTTCCTTTCTCGATTTCCGATTTATATGTTACAGACAGTATCGATAAAGATGTATACGCCATAGAGTTCATTCGGCATTTGTCCTGAATCGGCGTACCGTGTACGGCACTGATGAGAACTAATAAGTTCTCATCAGTGCCATCAGTCTCATCATTCTCATCGAAACAGCTGTATGTCGTTCGGTTCCGATCCGGGACAAATGTCGAATCCTACCTGCGGCTTGTTTTATTTTTGAGAGAGATTTGATTTAGTAAATTTCTTTTACTAACTCTATCGTTTCCGCGGTGAGTATATTGAGAAATAACATCAAAATATAATAACATTTTATTTCCTATTAATTCGCACTTTAAATATTATTATCATTTATTAACACAACTGCCTAGATAGATCGATTCAATTAAATGATGGGAATTACAAAAGAACTCGAGTAACACACACACACAAAGTAAAAATAATAAATATACATATATACATAAACATTAACATTATATAAAAGTGTAACAAAAACATGTCATAGATACTATTTACATTTACATTCAATATTTAAATCTAATCACCTAAAATATAACTCTTATAATTAACATTACAATTAAATGTTAATTAATTGTTAAATGATTTTCAACGTTTTCTCTTGCGTTTGTGCTTCACTGTTTTCTTTTTATTATTAATTTCTATATTTTCTATTATGGTGGATATATTAGAGCGCATAACCCATTCATTGTCTGGAAACTAATTGCACCAATAACTTTGTTGACACCGAAGATCCATAATTTATGGTATCAGATTTTTTCCTTTGTATACACCTAATGATCTACCTTGATGCCAAATTTCAAGTTATTAGGTCACCTAGAAGTGGTCTAGGTTTTTGATGAGTCAGTTAGTGAGTGATAAAAATAGCACTTTTCAGACTTTAAAAACTCGAGAACTATAATAGGTTTATTCATGATTCTAGGTACTCGAGGGGGTCTTATTAGACATGCAAAGTTGAAAGTATGTAGGTCTAATGGTTTTTGAGTTATGAGGGTCGAAAGTAGCTCGAAATGGTTCGTTTAATCTTAAACATTTCCGGTATGTCCCTCTTTCTTTTCCAAACTTGGTTGGTCGTCTACAACTCAGATGTAGGTCCTAATTTAACTCGGTCTTAGTTTAGTTTTAATTTCGGATTTGAACAAGAAACAACATTCAACATACATAAAATTTCAACTGTGATTTAGGGGAATACAATAAGTATAATATTTGTGAAAGTTACAGAAACATTGTTCCATATGAGTAATTTTTAGCATTTTCTAGTAAAAGAGTTATAGACAAAACAATTACTAAATAATGAGTCATTAGTAGCTTTTTTCTTTGTTATATCATTTTCATAGCATGCTTGATGTATTTTGTTTTTAGGTAAAAATTTACGATAAATCTGGACATTTTGCCGCAGTTATAACAGGTCACGAAACAGGATCATATTTTGGGTCAAGTATCTTAGCTGTAGATGTAAATAATGATCGCATTGATGATTTACTCATTGGTGCACCGATGGGCGCAGGAAGTTCTTGGGACGAGGGATATGTGTATTTTTACAGGAGTTATCGATATGTAAGTGACATTTATTTATTAAAAAATATTTTGCCATAATTTGAATCGTTTATGTTTTACTTGTGTTCGGTTAGACAGTTTTACTTGTACATGTACCAAATTATTTATGAATTATGTTGATGCTTTAAAACTGTTGCAGCAATTTGAAAATCGTGTACTGCTCTCTGGGCCTAAAAAAATGGGAGCCAGATTTGGCACATCCATGGCCTCTTTAGGAGATATCGATCTTGATTCTTATAACGGTGAGTGAAACCGCACTAATTAAGAGACTGATAAGAAAATTTTCTGTTATTTCAGATGTTGCTATATCCGCACCGTACGAAGATGGTGGTATCGGTGCTGTATACATATACAAGGGAAGTAAAACTGGAATAAATCCTCAGTATAGCCAAAGATTGTCACCAACGAAGTTCTCTCCTAGTGTTGGGAATGTCAGAGGATTTGGTCAGGGACTTTCAAGAGGTGTCGACATTGATGGAAATGGTCATAATGGTATGTAGTACATAGTACAAAGCTGTATACAGACAAGAAGGGGAGGCCAGTTTTTTATGAAGACCGGAATATTGCACGTTATTCTACATGCATTTCAGCAACCCAGTAGACATCATCAGGAGATGACTAACAAGCTGATTAGTTTTAAAATAAATTTTCCAATCACCTTCTGGTGATACCATCTTAATTAGCGAAATACGCGTCCACTAATGTATAATATTTTGGTGTTTGTGTAAAATTGGTCTCCAGTACTGTCTCAGAACTACATATATACAGATAGTTCGAAGTTAATTATGATAGATTACTATAATAGATAAAAGATTATACAAGTAATTTGTAAATTATATAAGTTTGAGACAGTGCCCTTTATCACAGAGTAATATACAGTGAAACCTGGGTAAATGGGATATTCAGGGACCAGTAAATTCCTCTCACTTAAAGAGGTATCCCATTCACCCAATTTATGAGACATCCAGGTACAAAAATAATTATCCCATTTACAAAGGGTTCTATTAATAGAGGTGGAAGCAGAACTTATTTCAGTTTTAATTTTATTGAAATATAAAATTGAAGAATAAGTTATAAACAATACGAATCTTAATAAAATATATATATATATAAATATATATATATATATATATATATATATATATATATATATATATATATATATATATATATATATATATTTTTTTTTTTTTTTTTTTTTTTTTGTTTGATATTAGAAACATTTGTATTGCTATTGTCAGCAGCATTACTTTATCCACAATTTTTTTGAAAACTATATCGTTCCTTCTTTTAAACCCTTCCAATCAACCATTACTGCTACAGAAATTATATATATTGAGCCTTCCTGTAAATTCTTGGGCTTTCTGTTTAATCATCGGTCCACTTATCGGAATATTATTACGAGCATTCCGAAGTTGTTTTATTCGTATTGTCTCTTCCAGTTCAGAATACTCTGAAAAGCGTATTCCTTTTAGTTTTGATTGATACATTAATATTTCCCTTATCCAATTGATCATAGATTAAATGTATATTAACATTAAGCACCAGTATATAATATAGTTACCGCCCCTCTGTAACTGTAGTATTTAAAATATAAATACAAGGATTTGATTATTATATATTAAGGACACAATATTACTACACATAATATTGCACTATGTACGAATATTTTCTACGGCAAATAATCAGTAATCTTTCTATTAAGTAACATTAAGGCAGGTAACTAGATTACTTACATAGTGTTTTATTATTAACATTTTTTGAACTAACACTTATTATTTTTTTACAGAATAATACATTAAAATATGATATCATGTTATTTCTTAACTTCTTAAGTGAAAGAATGGAGTCCGTTGAAAAGTAATTAGTCATACTTTGATTCGGCTTAAAATTCACAGTTCCTGCAAAATAATTTTATATTGAAATGAGTAATGAGAATTAAGACATGAGAAAAGTAAATAAAATGAGACAGAATGAGAAATAATTAAAAAAAAAATGTTATTCAATTGCTGTTGAATCACTCATTTGTATGAATAAACTTGCAAAAATATTTTCTAATTTTTCAAAATGCATTTTTCCTTGAAAGATGTACCAACAGTTTTATGAAAACAAATAAATTCACCAAGAGTCGGGTATCAGGTAAACAAAGCAACATAATATTATGATGAATGATGATGAATGTGTGTATATACTTAATTAAAATTTCAGGATTCAATATTATATAAATTTACAGAACGTTTCATGGGATATCCAATGTTAGTACCATTTTTGATTAAAAAAAGAGTAGAGTCCAGGAAATTATATTGAAAAGGAAAAGTGTCATTTCACACTTGAAAATTAAATTTTATAAGATCAGGCTTTCTAAGGGTGAGAGTAATTTTATAAGATCTTCTGGTAATGAAAATAAAAAAAATAGGAGTAAATAGTTTTAAAACCTTAAAACGGACTTTTCCGCACGTAGAACATTTCTGTCTCGAAATTGAGTGGCCGAGAAAAAATAAACCAACAGATAAATGCAGAATATGTGTTTTATGCGGAATTTCATTTTTTAAAATTTTTCTCAAATAGTCCACCATCGTGCTTTCTCATGACCCATGGATAGAGTGGGGTGTGTCCTATCCACCTCAAAATCAATAGTTGTCGTCTGGTGGACGTCCCTAATCACAATCAGTCGAAACCCGATCGATCCGACACGATTTAATTAAGTGATCGTGCTAACAAAAAAAAAATTCTGAAATAGTTCATCATTGTGCTTTTTCATGACCCATGAACATGGTAGAGTGTGACCTATCCACCTCGAAATCAACAGGTGTCTTTTGGAAGACGTCCCTGATCAGAATCAGTCAAACCCCGATCGATCCGACACGATTTAGTTGAGTTATCATGCTAACAAGATTTTTAAATGCCCACGACGACACACGCACATACACACTGCAACATTTTTTAAAAACAATTTTTTTTTGTTTTTAGGCCGAAAACCGAAAAATAAACGCTAAAAAATTTATTTTTTCAATTTTTTTTTACACGATTACATTACTTTTCCGGAGTGCGGAAAAGTAAAAACCTAAATATAAATATTCATTTCTAAATAAATAACCTATATAAAACCGGTCGTTTGCAGAAATCTTGGGTAGTTTCACATGTCACACTTAGTTTTAAGGCTTGTCAAAGAAAACAATATGTCCAATAAAATTCCGTCTGTACCGTGTACCGTGTGTCCACTTGCTAAATACTTCTCACTTCATAAATGTAGCATCTCAAAATAAACAATATAAATTATAAGTGTTAACAGAAATTATCTCAAAATAATATAAATGAAAAGTTTCCACTCAGAATCTGAGAGTGTTGTATAACAATGTATGCATTTAGTAAGAACATAATTTTATTAAGTATATGACATTTAAAGGCGAATATCATAAACATATAATCGTCTGTCTTATTTCATTACAGATTTGGCCATTGGAGCATATAAAAGTGATCAAGTGTTTATAATGAAATCAACTACTATAATAGATATTCAACTGTCGTTAGAATCTAATGTTTCGTCCATAACAACAGATGCTATAAATATTCAATACTGCATCCATTATACGCAAAGGAGCAAGACAAATAATTTGAAAACCATCAACTTTAAAATGAACTTGTTTTTGGACTATAGGGCGGAAGGCGTCAAACATATCACAGAATTCTTGAATGTGACTTTGACTCAGAATTATTGTAAGTCATTGGACGTAAAATTAAAGGTAAGTGATATTTCAATGCAAATATTTAAGAGCTCGCAAATTATATTTGGACATGGTAAAGAAGTTTGAGATTTTATTAAGCTGAGGGATTCAGAAGTATTTTTCTACAAATGAAAAAACCTTCGTTGCATAATAAGAATATTTTAGGGAAAATCACTTGTAGTAAAGAGCGCGATAGGTTTTGCGATCTGGAGGCAATGTAAGGTAATGGTTTAAACAAATCGATATGAAACAAGTTGGTATCGGACAAATAAGAAAAAGACTACCAGAACAGATCTATTTTATTTTTAGGATGCATATTTTTTGGAATATTTACACATTTTTTAACGTCATCACAGTTGAAATTATAATGCCATCGATAGTAGTATAGCAAAGCGGGTTCTGGGCCACCCTCGGATTTGTTCGCGGACATTTGATGCGGATGGCATGTGATCATTGTTGATCTGAAGACCTCTTGGCGCAGGTATAAAACAGGTGTGTATCGGTTTAAAACAGGTATGGTAACCTGTTTAATGACGTCATGTTTTTTTCCTAATACCACCATACCTGTTTTACCTGTCTTACATGCGAAAACACAGAAAATGTTTATATACTCACTAAGTGAAAAAGTTTATTAGTGAACTTGATGATTTATCCTACGATGGAGCAAGAGACATGTGTAAAGTATTTATTATTTTTTTTGTGAGGGGAAATCCTCATGGACACCATGCGCTCGGTGTCTATCACGTCATGGTAGTGCCGGACTTCAACCGACTAAAACCCCCATTTTTTTCTCACACCATGGGAGTCCTGGAAATCGTCGCAAAGCGACATACCGTCAGGCCACCCGGCCGTCTTTACTTTCTCTTCCTGCTTTATCCCTCATTTTCTCTCTCATCAATCCGTTTCTTCTGTAATACCTTTTTAACAAACCGACATACCTTTCCCCAGTTGCTCGCGTTTCTAATCATCATGTTGATTATATTTTCCCTACTAATTCTGTCATCCAATTCTTCTTCTAATTCCTGTCTCCATTGCAACCATCTATCGCAGATCAGTATTGTATGTTCTGCCGTATCTATACTACCACAGTATATACATTTGTCATCTTGCGTTATTTCCATTTTTTGGTGTAATATCTGAAGTACCCGTGGCCTGTCAAGAACTGCGTCACAAAAAAGTCCAACTTCTTGTGTTCGCATCGTACCCATGGGAGGAGGTCCTGGATGATTGCCTTCGTCCAGGCTGCCGTGCCTGTATGGTCTCTCCACATTTCCTGCCAATTTCTTAAGGTTGTTTCTCTCTCCCTGTTTTTCACCGCCGGTAGGTAGGCATTTTCGATGTGGTACAGCCTGTGTCTTTCCTCGATAAGTAGAGTTATCGGTGGAGTTCTCGTGACTACCTGAATGGCACTAGTTGATATCGTTCTGTACCCGCTGGCTATTCGTAATAGGGCTTTTCTTTGCATGCTCAGAAGCATATTTTTATATTTCAGTACATTTATGGCCTGATGCCACACAGGCGCGCCGTATAGGATTACCGATTGTATAACTCCACATAGTACTGCCCTCTTTGGTCCGCTAGGTCCCCCTATATTTGGTAGTAACCGTGTTAGTGCCGCCATTTTCACTTGAGCTTTCTCGATAGTATATTTGATATGGTTTCCGAATGTCATTCTGTCGTCTAAGATTACTCCCAAATATATCAGTTCTCTGGATGGTGTTATTTTTGTGCTCAGGATTTCAAACTGTATATGGTTTCTCTTTCGGGGTCCTTTCAAAATGATCGCCTCAGTTTTCTGGGGGGCCAAGGTCAGATCAGTTTTCTTCATCCAGAAATTTATTCTTGCCAACGACTCGTTTACCCGGAATTCGAGTTCGCGATCGTCCGCCGCTTCCACCATAATAGCTAAATCGTCAGCATAAGCTATGCTAGTTGCTCCTTCTGTGAGGGATACTGCGAGTACCTTATCATACAGAATGTTCCAGAGGAGCGGTCCCAGAACCGATCCCTGTGGAACACCCGCTGTCATATCTATCGATTTTCAGTTAGATATTACGATGTTTCTATTAGAGAAATAACTTTCCACGATGTTTATCAGGTATTGGGATACCTCTCTACTATGGAGTTCCTCAACTATCTTACTCCAAGTCGCTGTATTAAAAGCGTTCTTTACATCCACGGCAATTACTGCAAACCATCTACTATGGGTGCTTTTGCGGAGTTCACTATCATATTTATCGCTTGTATTGCAGAGCGACCCTTTCTAAATCCATACTGTCTCTCAGAGAGCCCACCTTTTTGTTCTATTTCCGTTTCGATTCTTTCCTTAATTAGTCTTTCGTAGTACTTCCCGACCATGCTGAGCATGCAAATTGGTCTAAAGGACGAGGGACATTCGATAGCTTTTCCTTTCCATATGAGGCAGACTGAGGCTATTTTCCACATTTCAGGGAACTCTTGTCTTACTAATAAGTCATTTAAAATTTCCTTTATAGTGAAAGGAATTGCCTTGACTACTAACTTAACTGCCTCCGGAGGTATTCTGTCTGGTCCAGGAGCTTTACCAGGTTTAATCTGCTCTGCCGCGTTAGTCAGTTCTTCTGCAGTGAAGAGTGGGACAACCTCTCGAGTTTTTTCCCCTCTGGTCCCTCTATCCTCTTTATCTGGGAAAACTTGTTTTATAATTTCCGTTTTTCGATCAAGGGAAAGATTGAAAGGCAAACTATGACTACCAAGGCGTTTCATTACTATCTTGTAGCCTGACCCCCATACGTCGTTCTCCAATTCATTACATAGGCTCTTCCAGTGTCCCCTTTGGAGCGGGATATTAGCTTTTTAAGTTATTTACTGGATTCCTTGTATTGGGTTTGTAAACCAGTTATTTCCTCGTTTCCAGGAGTATTTCTTGCGTTGGCTTTGGTAATTCGTCTTCTCAGTCTCAGGTATTTTTCACGCTGATTTTCGATATCAATATTCCACCAATACGGTCTTCTCCTTTCCCCATCGCGTATGGTAATCGTGCTTTCCTTTGTTGCTCTCTGTATCACTGTTACTAGGCCTTCCACATTATTTATCTCTCTAGCACTAGTTTCTCTTCTAATTTTTTCCTCGAATATATTACCGTCAAAGAGCGTTTGAATATTCTGCTGCTTCTTTCCTACTTTATTCTGGTGGTCTATCTCAAAGAATATATGATGGTGAAAGGTTAGCACCTCGCCTAAAAGTACTTTCCATCCTTTGATTGTCCTTGAAATATTTGCGGTAGCTCCAGTGACGTCAATGTATGACCTGCTATTTCCTCTTTCGAATGTCGGAGTTATACCTGTGTTTATAATAACCAGGTCCAGTTCCCCTGCCCATTCAGCCACATAATCCCCTCTCTGATCAGTAACAGGGGATCCCCAGAGGCTAGATTTTGCGTTTAGGTCTCCCGCGAATATCGCCTCCACCGCATCATCTCTAATTTGGGCCATGATAATGTCTATATAGTCCTTAAAAGCCTGAAGAGGAATATTTGGTGATATATAGCAACAGTAAAGATGCCAATTGTCGAATATAAGTTTCACAAAACCTTCTCCTCCACCCTGATAATACCAATATTTTTATTTATAAGTTGTACAGCGACATCATTTCTATTGTCCGACAAGTAGCCACGACTTCTCATCATGTTGACATTTGGCTCACTTATTATTATAAGATCGATGTTCTTTTCACATGCCTCAGCGTACGCGATGTCATGCGCAGTTCGTGAGCGCCCTAGATTTGTTTGTAATATTTTTATAATTTCTTTTTTGAACGGCCTCTTTCCTTGCCTTTCTACTGTTATTCCCATGGTCTTTAATGAGTTTCCTGAAATGAGGGCATCTTGTTGTGCCCGCGCGGTGTCCCTCTTCCTTACATGTTGTACAGTAGGTTACTTTTTCCTCGCAGTCCTTCGCTTTATGACCTCTTTTGCCACAGTTTATACACATGTCACTTTTGTTCAGACCCGTACACTCTGATGTTCTATGACCAAAATTCAGGCATTTGTAGCATCTTATAATGTTAATTCTAAGACGAAGCCTGCGAAACACCCATCCAATTTTAATCCTGCCTTTTTTCGCTAAATCCGCAGCTAAATCTTTCTTCATTTTGACCGTTGCTGTCTGGTTTCCGCTCCGATTTGGTCTGAGTGATATTACACTCAGCTGTTCCTCAGATACGCCTACTCCACTCTTTACTATTTCCTTCTTTAATTATTCCTCATTTATGTCCGCTATCTATGTCTGTTATATGAAGGGTTGCGTCGTTAGATTTTACAAATACTTCCCTGTCCTTTGTTTTTGCTACAATCGTTTCCTTCAATGTTTTAACTTTATCCTTTCCCCCTGCCACTTCTAGTAGTAGGTCACCTTTTTCTGTTTTCTTTAGGGACTTAATGGTTACTCCTACTTCCGCGATATCTACATTTGTTTTTACTGATCTCAATAGGTCCGCATATGACTTTCCCTCAGATTTAATGATGATCTTATCCGTTTGGGGGTATTTGGTTCTGGTTGTCCTAGGCTTTCTGTCCGATTTGAACCTATCGGTCTTGTTCGCTGTCATGATTATTATCTTGCACTCTGTCTTTCTGAATATGGCCTCGGTACATTTCCTCACGTAGTAATTTTCATGATTCACTATGGACAAGATCTTTACTGCTTTTGAGTTTTGTATAGGCATTTCTGCCTTAAGTTTTTTTAGAAGTTCATACATTGCAGGGATGTCGTTAATGCCGTTTTCATCTGTCTTATAGGGGAGGACAAACAGAGTATTCGATCTCTCTCTTCTTCCTCCTTTATTGGATATTGTCTCCATATTATTTCGTATATATTCGACCTGGCCCTCTACTAGTCCTTCCTGCATTAGTGTCGAGATTTCCGGGAAAGAGAGCATGACGCCTTCCATCTTTTTGTCCTGATGTGTAAAGTATTGGATAAACCCTTAATGTGTTGGTCCAAATCCACCTGTACACGTCACGTGAATTTTGTGCAATATCAATATAGAAAATAGGGCGTGCTTTTACAAACTCAGTTTAGGTTTGATTTATTGTTGATGTTGATAGCCTGTAATATTCCGTTTCACATACTAGATAAAGAACTATTTCGAAAGTTTTGGCACAAATACAAACACCACAGTTTCAGTTGCAAAGCCGTAGAACATTATGGATGTCAACTATACGCGACGACACTATAGAGAAGATTACGCGTAAATTATAAAATAGATGTCTGTGATTATGTGTTGATAAGACTATGGATCGTAAAAAATCTATTGTAAATATTATAGTATATATACTGGACCCTCGGCAATCAACATTCCCATTGCTATTAGCTAGCAAAAACCTCACTGAGTATACTAGCAATACAGTTACGCAGGTGGTGGTGGAGTGTAGTAGCAAGTAAAAAAAAAAGTTTTTCTAAAATCTCCTAAACGTCTTCAAGCGTTTTACCGAAAGTATCCTGGAATTCCCGAACCATCAGAGACGATCCTTACATGTCGGAGAACATGGTTGAAAACTGATTTTTATTATGCTTAAAATTTTCAGCAAATAAAACCTCCAATATTACAGTTCAATCGTACCGAGGCAGATTGTTGCAAATAATTTCTAGATATTTCCAGTGAAACTACTTTAAAAACTATTTATACGAACTATAAAAGAGTGCGTGACGTAATAGAGAAATTACAAAATAGTGCGTTGGCGTTAGTGGAGTTCCTGCAAATTGTGAACCAAGTAAATTTACGGATACCCGTTATAGATGATGTAAAAAATGAGCGCGTCAACAAAATGTTCGAAAGTGTGTTAAAAATACCGATTTCGTCAGATTAAGACAAGTTTGTGATGATACTGCTAATAGTGAGAATATATCTACGGATCCGAATAACTAGTTTTTCTGTTTAATGGGTGCTATAGGAGTAGAGATGCAAGAAGAGATGAGAGAAAAACTGGAAAGTAACATTTTAGATGGCTGCTTACATGTTATTTCATTATTCTTCTTCCAAGGAAGATGTTATTGAAACTACTTATTGGAGGCACTATTGTGAAACCATTAATGTAAAAAAAAATAATTTAATTGGTTTTAACCGGTTACTAACCATAAAAGCCCAGGAAAACAGAAAAGTTATGATCAAGAAGAAATTTGACTATATTAAATAAATGATTTCATATATAGAGTAACCATACATATAACAACTCTTTTAGCAAAGAATAAGCTATTTTCCGATTGAGAAAGAGGCTGATTTGACTGATTTGATGAAAGTGTACAAAGTGAAAGGGCATTAATCATGAGGGCATGTTTTAAAATTCAAATTCATAAGATTCTAATGAACATAGCAAATTGGTTATTCTAGGGACGTCTATTGTTCAGTCTAATAATTGCTTCCTTGCTTCCAAATTATTAAAATGTTAGAAAAGGTTTTTTCGTCCTGTCAAATTTCAAATTTTTAATCGAACCACAACCCATCAATTTATATAAAAATATTATGTAATTTTTTGTTGCAGAACTCACCACACGATATATCTGCATTCAAATTTTCACTTAAATCGGAGAACCAACGGCAGGATGTTATAGCCAAAGGAGAGAATCAAATAGAAAAATTTATTCCGTATTCTCATGGATGTGGTGACGACAATATTTGTCAAACAAAGATATTAGTTGAAGCAATCACAACTTTGTAAGTATATTATTTTATTACGTTTGAAAAAATCTACACGTTTCACCAATGCAGTTAAACCTTTCAAATAGTATAATAATTGTAATTTATTTTTTATTTTCTGTTACTTTTTATCTTGAACTAGACATCTGTATAAATTTACTTCTGGGGCGGGCAAACCCTAATCTGTTTTTAATTGATTTTAAAAACACATAATTTTATTTTCATATTAAAATGATAATAACGAATATTTTAAGGTGGCAAATGAAAAGTTCATATTTAATATACAGCGAGTATATAAAGGTTGTAACAAATTCGATAAAATAATTACCAGGAAAATAAGAAGAAAATGCTCATGCCTACTTCTTTTACACGAGTTTTGGTATACATATATTTTCTTAACTTCACTGTTGCAGTTATGACGACATATTTTTTTACGTATGATGTGTCAACTTCGATGATAGGATACAATTATTTTAAGAAATAATAATATATAGAACGTTAACCAGGGCAATGTTGAACAATGAAAAATAATAATTAATAGAAACAACAAGTGTTCAAATTGTTTATCATTTACCTATTGACAATGTGCAAGTCGAAACTGAAATTCTTGTCAAACGTTATTTAGCGTTTAATCATTAATTAGTCTTATTTCGTTGATTCCGAATTGTGTCGTTTAATTTCTTAATAATATATGGCTTGTTAAGACATACCTTGGATTTAAGGTAAACCCTTAAAATGTAGTCCAGCAGACCTAAATCAGACATCTAGCTTGTTACTCTTCTACCAACTCACTGATTGGGAAAGATGATAATCACTCACAATTCGTAAAAAAGGTGATGGCGCACGATCATGTTGGTACCATGTTGACTACTCTGATAATTGTAGATTCTCATTATTTGCAGTGAGGGAATTATATGCTAAGACAGTAACTTTACATACTTTTCAGCAGTTAATGCACCAGCAATAAAAAATAGTCCTCAAATTGTGGTGTCGACAATTCCTGCTCACACGTAGAATCTGCGTATGCCCCTCTATCAATCAATAAGGGTTTCAGGAGCCCAATATCTGCAAAGCATATTTTGCATATTGAAGGGGCCTCGTTAGAGAAAACAATAATTTGGGGATTATTATTATATCTTCTCATTATCTTTCCGAAACTTGTGAACTAATTGCACTCTGTATGATCCCCACTTATTATGTTTCAGGCCTTTTACAACATATGACTAACACATTGCAAATACTATGTGATTTTGCGAATTAATTACGAGCATCTGTCCAGGAAAATCCTTATATTTCCCCATATAGCTGGTAATACATAAAATTATATATATTTAGGAGTAGCAGGACAACTTTTGGTATAATTATTGTCTCTCACAGCACCAGAATTTTTAAATATTGCTTCTACTTTACTTACAGTTGAGCATATAATAAGTCGTTCAGGATATGTATTATTAAATAACTTACAAATCTCTTAGGACCCTTGTATATGAGTCCAGTCTCCATAGTCAATTATCATCAAGATTTAAATTTAATTACTTTAAAAATTTGAAGTGCCATAGTAAAAAAAATATGCTCTCTTAAATGGCATTATCAGGTAACGGTATTGTCATTCAAAAAAAAAACTGTCGATGACGTCATAATTTCACTAGTGATACGCCAAGAAAATTATACGTATGGTAAAAAATGGGCATTTAAAAAACGAAATCGGCCTTTCCGAGAATTTATTGCCTACTTGCTCGCTAACGATTTTATCGAATTTGTTTTAACTTTTATGTGCTCTTTGTACATGTAAAGTCATATCATTTCACAAATTAACATGTTATGTTGTTTTAGGATTTTTCGTAGCTCTTATAACCTCTTTCTAAATATTATTTTTGTCTCATTCCTAAATCCTTACTTAATACTAAAGCTTCTCCTGTTAGTGCTTAATTAGTGGTCGTACAGTAGTTGGTTAACGTACATGCGGTAGTCGAAATATTGCCACGTAGACTTGAGATATCTTATACATACATAATTTATATGCGGCGCCGCCAATGATTAGGCATTCAAGTGGATAGGTCGATTTATTAATTACTGTGCCTTATTACTTATTAATTTTCATGTATTTTATCCGTTTCTTATGTATGAAAGGTTTATTAAAACTTACACACATATTTTTAGGCCATATATTATACTTGGATTAAATAAGGAAATAGATGTGCAAGTGACGGCGGAAAATGTCGGTGAACCGGGATATGCCTGCGAATTATATTTAAATTTTCCTAATGTAATAGAATTGAGAGATACTAGAGATTGTAATTTGAATAATGATACATACATGTGCCCTTTCTCAACTAGATTGATGGATAAAAAAGAGGTATGTATTTGTGTTACAGAGAGTTACATATGTGGCTCTTGTTTTTTATTTTAATATAAATATTTTTGTAAAATTGGGCATGTTTAACAAAGACAACATTCAATGAAATCATGCGAAATCATTTTATTTATTGAACATTTTCATATTTGCACTAATATTTAGGTACTATTCAATAAATTAAATTCTGTCTCTTTAGGTTTTTAGCCAGTAGTAATCTCTGTAAGTAAATAAAAGAGATCTGATAAAAAAAAATCATAACTTACCAGAATTATGTTGATTTTAACATATATCTCGCAACTTTACAGCAGAATAATTTCTCAGTAACCAGCAATTTTTGCAACCAAGCAATTTGCATGAGGTATTACCTTTCAAACATATATACTTATATGAAACATAACACCAGTTTGTAAAATTATATAAATTTTACAGAGTATTGAATTTGAAATATTCACTTACACGATTGTTTAAATACTAGTTATTTTATTTTTAAAGAGTTTAGTAAGAAAAAAATATAAACTGATATTTTTATTTTTGTTTATTTACTTTTGAAATATCAACTTAACTTAGGCTAAATACAAGACTCGAGGTACCTATAAGGCTAAGAGTTAAATTTAATATTTGTAAAAGGAGTAATTTTAATTAAAAATAATTATTTCTTTTGAAATTTTAATGAAAAATAAGATATGTGTGTACTGGATTGATGTCTTCTATCAGGTATATTCTTCATTTATACTTTCTTAATCGTGATGTCAATCACGACACGTAATGTATTTGTCGCTTTAATAATCAATAGGGTGAAATTTTATTTTTCAGACACAATTTAAATTTGATATAAAACTAAGAAAACCCGAATTGGATAAAGTTAATATTACTTTCGAGGTTAAATGTTTGGGCGAAAATTCTCCACCAGGAATAAACAAATATGAACTCTCTTTGGGTGTGCTATTAAAGAATTCACCGCATATTCAGGGGTAAGTAGACTATCGTGTTAACTCATATGTGATATTTATATAACTTTTGTAAGACTTCAATTTTATGACAAGGTTTAAAACATCTTCCATTATCAAGGAGGTGTAATAATATTGAAATATAATAATTTTGTCAGTTTTGTTTTTCCCGTGTATCTGGTTTTATAATAGGTCATCTCATGCAAACATACTTGCAGATAAATATATGTTATGAGAAGTACTGCACCAAAAGTGATGAAACTTACACATAACTGAAAATAAACATTTATCCTGTTAATGAAAGGCAACTTGCCACTTCTCTTCTAATTCGTGGACTCTTTGAAATATCCCTTGGTTATTCCCATTTTGTTCGAACTTCTGATATGGTGCAAAAATCTAGCCAAAATATAGTTTTATACCGAAACCGGCCTCTCTTATCGTACATATGGTAGTACTTAACGCCATTAAAATCTATTGTAATATGTATTTATGTCCTATTCTTTGTCGATTAGGCATTACTCCCCGATTGTTAGCCAAAATCGTATCTGCCCAGTGATTCTGATTCTTCGATTTGATGCAAATTAGTTGATGTCCTTGTCTTTGCTGCTTCCTTAATCAGTAGTAAATATATATATTCTAGGATACTCATCTATACCTTGCCTTTGTTGCTTTCGTAATCAATAGTAAATACATATTCTAGGATACTCATCTATTCCTTGTCTTTGTTGTTTTCGTAATCAATAATAAATACATATTCTAGGATACTCAGCTATTCAACAATTTGGACATATTAAGGCGTTCTGTTAAAATGCGGTGGATGATTGAAGAAAGAATTAGTTGAAGAGGCAACCCAATCTCTTCATTGCTCTTTTTTTCATTGCAGGATTTTTCATTGCAGCAATATTTTATTATATATTGCCGCCGCTGTCTAATCTTTTCTAAGTCTTTGTGAATATCGATCGTTTCTTATCGAACATTATAAAATATTCTTTTGTAATTCTACATATTACTGTTAACTGACTTTTCCAATTACAATATTCCAATTTTCCAAATAATACATAGTCTGTTAGAATGCGAAAGATTCACCATACTACCTACACCAGAGTTGAGAGTAAACTGAGTAAACTATATACATATGAGCAAGTTTGAATAAGATGAGTTATTCCACTATCGAATTAATACTTAGTATATTTGAATGATGAATTATTTTCATAATCTTTATTCTGTGTTTCTGAGAAAAGAAAATATATATTAAAATAGTATTTATTATTTTAGCCATTTTATTTAGGCACTATTTTATAATTATCATACATTATAATTACATGGATGGTAATATGTGTAAATTCTATAGGATTATATATTTTAAATCAAATTAGTATTTTACATGAGCACTTCTTTTATATTACGCCAAATATATTATTTATTAGTAACCTCTTCATGCAAATAATGTAACCTATAAGATATTCAGTTGTGTGACATCTTTTTGCTATATATACTATATGGGGAATCAAACAACAATAAAAATATATTTAGGAACAGTTGAATTTGAGTACAGCAATAGAAGTTAAAAGTATTGTAATTATTTTTACTATATCTAGTATAACTGGTAGAAATAAATAAATACTGGAATACATGGATGCAATTAGACATGTACTATTTTCTTCAAAAGGTGTATGAAGTAGGTTGTAAGTTGTAAGTCACTTTTCATAAAACATTTATACATTCTATATTAAGAATGCATAAATTGAAGAATTTTAACCGATTATACATCATTAAACAAATTTCTTTGTCTTTCTTGCAGAAGTTCAATACCCGACAATTTTTATTTCGACGATGAAAATATGGACGATGTAGAGATATCTCATACATTTAATGTTGGTAATTTAGGTCCTTCTCCTGTCAAGTTAGATGTATTTCTTCTATTGCCAACGGTAAAGAAAGACGGAAGTGACGTATTTATTGTTGACGCAAAAGTAAGTGTGGCTTCTTGGATTTTATTATAAATAATAAGTTTACTTTACTAATCCAATGTTCAAAAAATATAGTAGTTTTAATCATTTCCTGATGATGCTAACTTGGTTGGCGAAACGCTCTTTGAGTATGATAACCTCTTTATAATTATTTCTGTTCACGGTTGGTGAACCGAAATGAGGTAAATATTCATCTTACTAATCCATTAATGTTTTCATTCACCGTATCAACAAAAACAATGGACTGTTAGGTAGGGTCTTTATTTTCGTTCATGCTATTATCTATCACATTTAGATATCTTGATACTTTTAAAGGCATCCAACAGTGTATTGTTAGCCATCCAACAGTCTGTTATTCAAAGAATTATTGCCATATAATTAATTCTCAGTTACACCAGACTAGTCCTGAAACTACATATCACAGTTTCATCCTTATTAGGAATCGTCAGTCCAAGTATATCAGATTATGCCTGGCGTTCTATTATCCGATGGGTCACCTACGGGAAGCTATACTGCTTCACATTTCTAATTACACTAAAGCAGATTACTACGTCTAACGCAAGATTTCACGTGATACTACGTGAGGAGTAATTCAAATTCATATTGGTGAAAGTAAGATTTTTATAATCTTCTATACTTTAAGTAGGTCATGTGCACCTTGAATCCAGTTATAATTATTCATTTAGTTTGACTACAATCTTAGCAACTGATTTCATAGATCCTAGACCTTTCGTTATTTTCAAGTTTCTTTTTTGGGATTTCTTAACAGTTGTAGCATTCTTTGAAAACTCATTTGAGTCTGGTAAATTGTGGTTCATATGTTACGATATAGCCCGAGACTAATACATGTAACTTAATTCTATTTATAAAATACGAAAGTCCTTTATAATCTAAAACTCACCCATTGGCGTCTCTTAGGCTGTCTAACAATTTGTGGCACACTTTTATTGTGCACTAATACCAGCACTGGTTGTCCGTTTATCACTAACATTATTATATTATATTAATTGGAAATACTTATTGTCTATCCTAAGAGTAATAATCCTTTAATCCTTTTCTAGTAATAGATTATGACTTCTTGCGATTTTTTTAATTTCACTATCCACAACCTCGATTTTTAGATCCCTATGGAGATTGTATTTTTTTTTCTGAATAACGTTAACGTGGAAGAAGGTAGTTTTCAGAGGTATTCTTGACTGTCAATCAGATATGGTACCTTATTAGGGTATGTTGGACAGTATGTTGACTTTCCTGTGGATATAGCTTCACTATGGTACTCATATATTGAACTGAGAAGTTTTTCAGCTTTTGGCGTGGTTAGTCGAGAGCCCCAGCGGGTACTTTTGGATTGAAGTCACAGCTACAAGTATTCTTCTTTTTTTTTGCTTAGGTGTATAGATAGTATGTATATTCTCGAAATAATGAATGAATATCTTTTTGTCGTTATGTTTATAGTTATTACTTGTATTACATTTTCTACATACATTTTCTATAGTATATTTGGGTTCAGGTGTAGCATAATGCTTAATGTTTTCTTTTTAATTATCTACCACACTACCTCTCTTTGCATCGTTATCTGGATGAATAATATGGTAAGTTTTATATCCATGAAATTTCATAAATGGTTAAGTAATAATGCGAGTCTCTGAAATGAGGCAATCATCAATATTTTTTTGTGTCCAGGATGATCTGTAATTCTTGTTGGTGATTGATGCGCTCATTAGGGGTTTCCGTAAGTATCTTCAGGGTATTACATATTATCGTTATAGTTTCCTTAGCACAGTATTTTAAATATTTTAGTTTTTCATCTAACATTAAGATGTAGGTTTCCTGCATGTCAAATTTGTAAGTGCCTCATTCTTTATTGTATTTTTAATATATGCTACCGCCTGTGAATACATTCTAAGTTCGTCATTTATTTTTGGCTTATTACTGGGCTCTCTCATTCTGTTAGTGTCCTTTGGTAGTCTCTGGTGCATGTTTCTTGCTTTATGGGCAAAGCTGTCAGCTTTTGGTTATAACTTTATTATTGATCCTCTGTAATTTTATGGCGACTTTGCAACCTCTGTAACTGGTTGGATGTGCCATACCATAGCGTAAAGCTTTTAGTTTAGTATTCTTCAGTATGATACAGTCCCTGGTTCTGAAATTTCCATATGGCTTTTACGCATTTCGGTTTTTTTGTTCATAAACATATTCACACGTTTGGCAACGTTTACACTGATGTATTAGTTTTGATTAGTTTTTCAATGGTTTAAAAATCTTTACTTTACTATGTAATATGTGGTATTTTATTTATATCTTCACTCCGTAATATGTCTAGCTGTTTCTTAGTTTTCTATTTGCGCTTATTTGTTATTTTAGAGCTTTGCACCCTTTGCAACAGTTAAAAAAAACTACATTAGGCCTCATATAAGTGCCCCTGTAGTGTTGTTTTATTTGATATATAACACATGCAACGATATATTTTACTATCAATTATATTCAGTCAAAAATAGGAAAAAGTGTGAATTCTCTATGCATGCATAGAAGAAAGAGTGAGGTAGTAGTCGGAGGGAAAAGGATGCACGTTACGCACGGCCAGATTGAAGTCTGTGTACATTCACATTCAATATATATTCATCGATATTCACTCTGCAAATATTTCAATGCGACTGAGTAAAGACCAGGCTATTTACCGCGTACCTCGTGGGCAGTCCGATAGCGCAGTTTCGAGACCTGTTCCTATTTTTGATAAGTTGTACGTTGACCTTGATACTATTCTGGCTCATAATCTTTGTATTAAATTTTTCTTTTAGTATAATTCGTCCACTGACGAATTTAAAGAATTCGTTAAGAATTCAAATTATCGGTGGCAGTTGTATGGTTTTTTATTATTTTTTCCTGGACTTTGATCATACTTCTTAATTTTACTCAGAAGTGAAGGTGGTGTTACATAAGTATTTAATTTTTTTTTTGTAATTATTCTTCGTTCGTATCCATCTCGCGATTGATCTTGCCAGTTCTTCGACAGTCTCATATTCTATTTTAGACTCACTTTATTATCGCGATTCTAAGAAGTATCTTCATTATTTTTATATGCTTGAACTTATTTTCAAGCACATCAATTTATATTGACAATTTTACAATGGGCTTATTTATTAACATTTTTTATTTGGCGATATTTTGCCGTATTTTCTAAAGCAACTGTCCATTTTAAGATATTCATGGTTCTTTTGAAACAATCTATTGTATTGTTGCATTAAAAATTCTACATTAGGCGTTTGTTCCTGGACTATTGAAGACTCGTGACCTCAGCTCTATCCCATATTTGCTGTGGTTCGTATATTCGAGTCTTCTTGATACATAGCGGAATTAACAAGTGTTGCTCTAATTAATTTATTTATTATGCGAGATATAAAGAGATAATCAGAAGAGAAGAGATAATCCTCGGTCCACTCATAAGTATCACCAGGGCCAGCTTGGCACTGAAGATGGTTCCGAAAGTGTGGCTAGGCACAAGGGTTGTTTTTATACCTAAACCGGGCAAAGTCGGATATACGTCCCCTAAGAACTTTCGGCCGATTAGCCTTACTTCATTTTTACTAAAGACGGCCGAACGATTAGTTGACAGGTACCTTCGGGGATACTGTCCTAATAGAGAGGCCGCTTCAAGGGAGCCAGCATGCTTATCAAGCTGGTAAATCAACAGAAACAGCTCTGGATAAGGTTGTGTCATCGATACGGTCACAACTGGACTTCGGAGGATACGTTGTCGGCACGTTGTCGAAGGAGCCTTCAACTTTACATCCAGGGATGTGATTAGCGAAGCACTAAGCAGATGCTATACTCCCAGAATAATCGCTGAATGGATAGATCATATGTTGGGAAACAGACAGCTTACTGTCCCCCCTTCTGTGGTGCCTAGTAGTAGATGAGCTGCTTGAAACGTTAAATGATTACCAAGTAATTGGCTATGCCGATGACTTAGTAATAATAACGAAGGACCCTTTCCTGGAACCGATTCTCGACATAATGCAGGGAGCTTTAAACAAGGTTGGGAATTGGTACAGGGATAGTGGATTCTCGGTCAATCCCTCTAAGTCTGAGGTGATGGTGTTCACCAAGAAATATAAGTGGAACAAAACATGCCCGCTGAATCTTGGTGACCAAGAACTAAGCTATAATAGCGAAGTGAAATACTTAGGAGTAATTCTGGACGGGAAATTGTCATGTGGAAAACATCTGAGTCATATATGTTCCAAGATCACAGCAACACTTTGGCAAATGAAAGGAGCCATTGGTAATAGCTGGGGCTTTAAACCGGAAACCATGAAATGGATGTATGAGGCAATTTTCAAACCCAGACTGACGTATGCAGTACTGGTCTGGTGGAAGAGAGCCGGTTTAAAGTCGGAAGCCGACCGACTTAACAAGTTAAGAGGATTGATTCTTAGAAGTATTACCGGAGCCCCAAGATCAACACCGATCGAGGCGATGGGGATACTGACGGGAATACCACCTCTTGATGCCATCCTGAAAGCGGAAGCCGCAAAGGCAATGCACAGGGTGGGAAACACGAATAGGAAGGTAAGGGACCTGAATAGACTTTCAATAGAGCTAGCCGAGGAGGGACTCCTATGGATGCCCTCTGACAGTACGGGTGTCCATTTCTTGTTTGACAAGAAATATAGGATCACCCTCACCAGTAAGACCGACTGGATGGAGGGTCGAGCTGGATTGCTGCTCAATGGAGACATCTGGTACACGGATGGAGCCAAGAGTGGGAACAGAGCGGGTGCGGGGGTGTATAGGTGATGCGACGGGATAGATAAAACCTTCCCCTTGGGCAAATACACTACCGCACTCCAGACCGAGCTAGTTGGAATTACATACGGTGTTCTGGGGGCCGACCAAAATCGAACCCAGGAGAAGGTATGTATCTGCTCGGATAGCAGGGCGGCGTTGGCAGCCCTGAATTCAGCAACGACAAAGTCGAAGCTGGTCTATAATTGCTATGAACCACTTGGCAGGGAAGGGACCGGTGGAACTCTTATGGATACTTGGGCATAATGGAATTAAGGGAAATCCAATTGCAGATAATCTTGCCAGACTAGGGACCAGGGAAAACCTCTATGGACCAGAACCTGCAGTGGGAATAAGTCGGAATCTGATCAGAGACCGCATCAATGGCTGGGCAAGAGACCAGCACAATAAAAGATGGAGAGGAGTAACGGGTTGTCGAATAACCAAACTCTTCATCGAATACTCAGAGATTGAGCAATGGGCCCAAGAATTCATTAAATTGAACAGGCACAAAGCCAGAACCCTGGTGGGAATCATAGTAGCCTGAATGCATATAAGCATAAGCTGAGGCTGACTGACAGCCCGGCCTGCAGATACTGTAAAGAAAACGAGGAAACCTCGATTCATCTTCTTTACACCTGCCCCGCACTGGAGGAGAAGAGGTATCTTATATTAGGGACCCCTGTTATCCTAGAGGAGGCGAGGTTTAAGGCGGGGGACGTGCCTAAATTGCTCCTTTTATGGGATATCATTTTTGGATAATGACCCGGTTAAGAGGGGATCGCCAAGGGACTACCCATGCGATCAGTGGCTGATGAGGCTCAAACCTATATAATATAATAATAATAATGCGAGATATCTGCCATTTCTAGTTATATCCTTAATTATCTTGTATTTCTCGAATTTATCTCGAAAGGAAAATTTGGCAAATGATGGACCAAAAAGTTTAACCTTGTCATTCTATGTTAGTAATAATGACGGTAGTTATTAGGAACAAGCGAACTTATTGAGTGAAGTCAGTTAGCTCGAGTTGTTCCTTGAGATAGTTTAAAGTTTGTGGAGCAAAAACATTTAGAAATATCAAAGGAGACAAAATTTCACTTTGTTGCAATTGAATGTTTTTGATGTTAATCAAAGCCACTCTCACAATCAATTCATGATGGCACTCGTAAATGAGTAGCATCAGTAATGGTACAACTGGGTTGAGCCATAGGTAAAATTTAAACTTCTTTGTTAATTATTTCGATAAGTTATAAGTAGGTGAGCCAAGTACCTAGACGGTTGGTCTCGCCGATTTTCGAGACTATGTGTCTTTGGTAAATATAATATGGGTACAATAATATTTGCTATGTGTAGTCTATCTTTTATTCCTTCTTATTTATTAAAATAATTATTTATTTTAATACATGAGAAGTATCTGTACATGAGTATCTATTGTGCTGAGTATCTATCAGATAATTGGAATGCGTTATGACAGGCGGCGTTTTATGTTGCGTATTGCGCTGACATGAGTTGTACAATTCAATTAAATCAAGCGTCTGAAATTATTATCTATATGCTATTAATTAATATATAGATTACTCGATCGTCAAGTTGATTGTAAATTTATTCAGGTGCATGTTTGAGGTAACGTATGTACTAAACCTTTATTGTACGTAAAAATTACTGGTTACAAGAATTTCTTATCTTATTTTTAACACAATCGTGAAAATAATAATTAAAAGAATATACATATTATATGCGGTTAGTGGAATATAATTTAGGAAAATAAAATATAATAAAATATGTTCCACATATCTTTTTATGCGTTTCAACGAGAATGATGGTGGAACTGATTTGATATAGGTATGGTAATGTTGGATTTAACTTGCGCGAAAATTAAAAAATTATTTATGTTTAAGAACTAAACTGTTTAAATTTATTATTTGAATTAATATTTTCTATAAATATGTTAATGTCATGTTAGACTATAAATTATTATTTAAATTGAGAAAAGGTCAACTAGTTAATACAATGTAAATATCTTAATTTTACGAATTGTATTTTACACCTCTGATTTTAGGGATCTTTAGATGGCATTGAAGTCAAGTGTTATCCCAAGAATACTGTCTTGGAAGCAGAAGAACCATTCGAAGTTCAATCACTCTTGACGGAACCTATTAATAAAACAGTGGTTATTAAATGTTTTCAAGAGGGTATTGAATGCTTGCAATTGTACTGTAATGGGAAATATTTATATAAATCCAGCGAAATAGCAGAACACAAAGTAAACATAAAAATTAAGACAAATTTATTAGGTAGGTAAGGTAGTTATACTTAAGTGGTGTGAAGATTGTTTCAAAACATGTTTTGTCCGGCTATACATAAATGTTTTTAATAAGTACTTATCAATGTTTGGCTTTAAACTTTTAATTTTTAGACGTTAATATATTCAATATTAAATGATTTTAGATTAGTAGTATATCATTGGGAGTCATGACTGGAAGAATTTGTTCTTCAGCAGTTTAGCTTTGGATCACTATTTATAACAGGAATATTTTGTTTATACTACAATATCTTCCCAACATCAAATCAAAACAAAACCGATAATTTGATTTTAAATTTGCCCGAATCGATTTCTCTCTTAGTCACATATTTTAGGGCATCTTTTCACAGTTATAGCATTGGTTTTCAGTCAAAAAAAAATTGCAGTGATTCATTATAAAAATAATGTATACAATTATGAATGTAAAAAATGGTCTACCTTTTACACCTATTCTGAATATTTCATTGTAGAGAGGCAACGTGGTTTCATTCTCGACCTCAGAAAACATGATGGATAATGACTATTTAGCTTCTAGGGAAATAAATATGGCTTCTGTTATAATGATTTTATTTTGTTTTTCTCAGACTCAGAGTGTTCAGTTTTGTCAAGCTTGATATTATGGATATTCTCAGTTTGTTCGGTGTGGTATGTATAATGTTGGTGCCGATTAAAACACTATTTGGCTAAACATTTTCAAGGTAATACTGATGGTATTGCGATGGTATTGGTATGCGATAGCCATCTATATTCTAAAGACTGGGGGCTACCAATTCCACCAAACTGCTTTGGGACGGAACTATAAATATGATAATAATATATCAACTATAGTTGAATGAATATATATGTAAATGATCAGCGCTTGTTTAAATTTGGACTTAACAACTATGTTTGAAATTAGTAGCTTGGTCGTGGCTCCTAGTTAAGATTATCCTCAATACACTAAAGCTATTATATAATTTTTAGAGGATGCAGTTGCCTATTTTTTTAATTTTATGTGTATTAAATTATACGGGATCTTATCGCCGAAGTCTATTATAATCTATAAGTCTTCATTTGTAATACTCATTTCCTAAGATATAAGGTTTTATAAGCTATTTGTCATATGTTTGTTAAAAGTTGGTTACAAGAATGTTATTACTGGTGAAACTAAGTATTTCATTGTTGGTTATACTAAGCAACTAATTATTATGCATTTCATCATATTCGTATGTAGTGCTTGCAAAAGAGTTGGCGAAAATGTTCAGTTACTGGATAGAACTTCCCAGACTTTTCTTATTATCATGAATAATGCCTAAATAAAAGATTGATTATTAATTATACCGATATATCCAATATAGATGATAACTAGTCTTCCAGTATCTTCGATAACTGATGGAAATATCACCATTACAAAGTATTCATTTCCTTCTTTTGATGAATTTCCATTTCTATTACTACCATCCTCTTACTATATTTACTGCCAACTTGTTACTTTCAGTATGACTGATAACGTTATTTAGGAGGCAGAAGAGTCGCATTCAAACTAGTGTTAATTCCAATGCCTAAGTTGTAACAGAAACAAGAAAATTGGTAAAGTAAATTGTTAGCCATAAATCAATTCTTCTTGAACTGACAAATAGTAGCATGGATATTATAGATCTCTTCAATTTCTTTAAATAATAATTTCTTCAACCATAATAATCTTAATAATAATTTATATTATTGTAGATTTTAATGATATAATCTTAAATAGTCTTAAAGTCTAAAGGATTCTCATGAAAATTAAAATAATTAGTGCTGAATGTCTGCTGCTATTGTATGTCTAAAAAGTAATAACATAGGTCTAATTTTCTTTACGTTATAATTTAATGTTGGATTCAAAGTTTGTTATAATCATAAATAATAAAACAAATACATCAACAACGTACATTATGTTTATCAACGGCAGGAAATAAGAAAATATAAAAATAAAGGTATCTAACCAATTTAGGCGGGCGTTTTGTAACAACTTTAACCCATTTATGCATTATTTGTACATTTATTGTATATATTTATTGTAATTTCTTATGTATCTTTAGCTTCAGTATATGAGAAGGAACTTGAAAGCAAAGGCATATTGGCATATGTATCAACGGCGTATCTCTATAACTCGGAGAAAAACAGGTAAGATTCAAAATATATACATGAATTATAAATAAGTTCAAAAATATTTTCTGCGTGGGACAGGAATTTACTAAATTTAATCGATATTGAATACTGTTTCAACTATATAAAAAAAAAACAAACAAAACTAAATCCATATAAGAGATTATAAGAGACCAAATAGCACTTCAGCTCGGATATGTTCTGATACCATTTTGTGATCATACCACATTGATGTGAACACATACATATTTTTTTGGTTTTTTAAGATATTATTAAGTTAGATTTTATTATATAGTGTGTGTCTAAAGTCTATTCCCCCTTTTAACTTTGAAACTAAGGGATCTAAAAGAAGTAAAATTGGCATACATACATATAATCATCAAAGATGCATTGCGGCGCCATTTTGAAGATTGGCGAGGGAATTTAATTGTAAATACTATGTAATTTATTGAAACTTAACTAATGCTGGACAAGTATTAATTGTCTTACTAGTGTTAAACGTAGACTTATTTTACCTATCAGTTTCCAATTAGTGTTTCAGGTTTCATTTTGTAATTTTTATTTCCCTAGAAAAGGTATAATAGTAAAATAGAATACGAGTACATCAATTTGTATGACTAATATATGTATTTATTAAGTTACACCGTTATTTCTTGATATAATTGATTAATTAATATATGATTCTATTTGACTGTCTGTCGCAACCTATCACAACTGGCCAGTCTCGTATTTGTTTTATTTTCATTATTTAAAAGTTAAAAAAAATGTTAAAACAAGTAAGAAAAATAACTTTATTAATTTCAACTTCGACGTTTAAAGTTTCCATCATGACATAATGGTGGCATTCCGAATATAGCAGATAAAGTAAGATATGATACATACTCCCAGTATATATCTTTTGAACACAGTGTGATTAACAGAAATACCCAAATTTCCATGACAGAGGACTCTCAGTGTTTCATAAGGTAAAATTGTATCTGAAAGTGTTTTACGTACGTCATTGTTCATATGTAATCTTATTGTTTTAAGTTTCTTCACTTCAATAAATGGAAAATTGAAATCGGACACAACTGAACACTGTGAATTACAGGAAAATTGTTATCTCAACTTGATTTTTTGAAATGTTCCATTAAAACTTAATCTAAACGTGTAATTTGCAATTCCTTTTCAAGTTATATATTTTTAAAATTACGATAAAAATGACATCGTGTTCACAACATTCAACATTGCTAAGAGTTGAGATATAATCAGTTATAAATTATATTAGTTTTCTTGGTTAATGAAAATGTTAAAAAATGACATCAAGTCACATCACCACACAACATTGGAGTTCAACTAGTCAACATTCTAAGGGTTGACATTAATATATATAGATAATAACTATTGAAGTTGTAATTATAATTGAAAATATTTAACGTGATTGAAGTAACAGTCCATTATGGGTAGGTTATTGCAATCATTGTTGTGTATTATTCCTAGGTTATTATATAGTTTTTTTTGTGGACATTTTTGAATGTCCATGATGAAATTTATAAATACTTGAAATAATTTTAAATATGTGAGTATATAATTATTGAATTAATTTCTTACTCTTTGATTTTATGTAAAATGAGTGTTACGTTAGACTAAGAATACGAGTAGACATATAAAATGTGGAAATTGAACAAACTGCTACTTATTTTGTTTAATATTTTCCTGTCTTTCACAGCGATGGACAATAATTGGATTAAAATATAATTCCTCAGAGTTTGCGAGATAGGAATGACGCAAAAAGTAAGATATTCTTACATATCCGAATTTTATTGCTGCATGTATATTTTTTTCAATTTCGCCAATAATTAGAATCGCATATTTTTTTCCTCTGAACTACCATGCCATATTATTAGAATCGATCAAAAAGGCTAAATCAAAATTAAAACAAACTAAGATTAGGATGTAAAAACGTCTAGATGAGTTTTGAGCGATTTCTGTTAGAAAAAGAACCTGACACTTATGTTTTACAAAGCGACACCGATTAAAAAGTTGAATCGTGTGCCAATATTCAATTTGATAGATTTTTTCAAAAATCAAAACATATGTCAAAATAAGAACAATGTTTAAATACATATTTCAAGCAGACTCCAAATGAGATGTTACTCGTACACTGTTGCCATTTATAAATAATTTTGAAAATGGTGCAGCATGCCATATCTGAAATAGTTCCTAGTTAAAAGAAGGGAGGAAGGGACTTTAGACATGCATACATAGTGAAACAAGGAAATACATTTAGAGGTTACCACTAAAAATATATATTGTCGTATTTATGTGAAAACAAGCCACCATTTTAATTAGAGGTTGACTTTAATGCATATTGCTATTAACCAAAATCAACTGGTCTCACATTTTAAGCGGCACCTGTTATTGTAATATACATATTATTTTTTTATGCAACACAAATTATATATGATATGAAACAAATATGATATGACAAATGGATGTAAAAATGTGGGTATACATATGTATATTTCTTGTTTCCTGTTTCTCTCATGCGATGTAATATTTTCAGTCCTTTTTTGAATTTTACTTACTAAAAATACTTTAAGATGACCTATTGATGGTCTAATTAACCACTGTCAGAGATATAAAATTATACCTCTGTAATTGTCTACATTAATTGTCCATAAAATCACGTATGAGTTGGGAATAGTTAGGCTATACATCTAGGGTAATTAAGCTAGGGCTGACGTTATTACAATTACATAAACAAGTAATGTTCAACCAGGAAACTATGATACAATAAATACAACAGGAAAATAATGCACGATGTTTTTTGGCGGTCTAATAACCACTTCTATAATTATATATCCGTCTATAAAATCCTGTATGAGCAGGTAGGTAGGCTAGTGTTCAGGTTACCACAATTACATTCAAAGTAAATGTCAGGTTAGCACAATTAGTTGAAAAGTTAAATGAAGAAACATGCAAAAAACTAACAGAAAAGTAATGTAAGATATCTCGGTTGGGGCTAGTGAAGCTAGGATTCAGGCAACAAAATATAAACAAAATATAACAATACAACAAAATATAAAATCATGTACGGAAAGAACAAAACTATAAAGGTGAATTGGAAAATTGTAGTATAATAACAAACTACATAAATAAAGTGATTTTGAATATAGCTGCAAATTATGAATATATAAATTCCCTGGATAGATTCATAATATCCGCCGTTACTTAATTTCTGGGAAGAACCTTGAGGTGTAATGAAAATTTTTCCTTTTATTAAGATTTAAATCACTTTTAATCATGCGTAATCTAAAATAGCATAAAAATCGTATTACAATTACATTTAATACATATAGGCCTATTTATTGAAACCTGAGATGTAATGATAGAAATTCGTAATGCAATGGCACGATTCTTGATATTGTTATCATATATCTGATTACAACTGAACTGAATATATATTGGTATCAACACTATTTTCTATAAATTCAAATTCTTCGACACAAGACATGTGTCGGTAAAGTTGTAGAACATTTCAAATAGCCAGTTATATAAAAATGTTTTGGTAAGTTAATGTTGAAGCATTCAAAAGTAACCAATCTTCTTGAAAATAGGTTAAATTTGTGGACGTAATTTTTTGTTACTTTGCAAGCAATCTCTATCAAATAATAGAAGATACAAAAAAACTCAAGGAGAGAAGCTCTGTTTGGTTTAGCTTTCAGTATTCCTCTGATCAAGTCATTTTTTTCGTTATGGAGACTGAGACTGATGGTTAATACTTTAGTATGCCTTCCCACAGTGATACTTTAAATTCAATGCTTCAATAGCGATGTTGTGAAAGTGAAAATAATTTTGATGTATTTCATCTATACCTGCAACATCCATTCCAACTTATTTTATAATAACTTAATGTAGTCATGGCTTCTGTACATCATATAAATATCTGTCAATGAACCACTTGTAATACCCATTATAACTTGTAAAAGTTGTTAGTTGGTGGATGTAGAGAATGCTGCACTTAATTGTATTTACCTATTTTATAATTAAAGTATATAGCACTTCTACATATACATTACTATAGATATACTTCTACATATGCATATCATTAACTCAATCATGTTCTTTTAGGATCCAAGGACATGCAGCAACTCAAATATTTGCTTCGAAAAGGAAACCTGTTCCTCTTTGGATTTATATTGTTGGTGGTATAATTGGTATTCTACTTCTGGGTCTACTTATATTCCTACTATATAAAGTAAGTTAATGTCGGAAATAGTGGTCGGGAATATATACTGAATTTACCAGATAGATTTATCGTCTACTGCAATTCCGTTAAATCATCCTGATGTGACAAAGGTCTAGATAATTGTTGGCGTTTAAAAATAAAATAATACTAATCAGTAACTGAAAACCATATACAAGGTTAGCATGAGGTCGATTATGTATGTTCTAAAGTAAAGAATTTAGTGATAAGCAACAGCTGTGTAATAATTTCCTTCAACATTAATGATTTTTACATTTTTAGTAATAAAATTTTTTTAATTATTCACGATACCCGAATTACATATACGAAATAAAATGTGTGTTATTTGCAGATACATTTAGAAAATATGTGGGGAAAATTACTCAATAAATTTCTTGCAATTTTATAAAAATATTTTTCTTTTTTTTTTGTATTTTTTCACGTTTTGCATGAAAAATAATATACAAAAATATCTAGTAATAGAAAAATAATATAAAGAACATCTATTTATTATTTAAAGATCAAACTTTTCGAACATTATAAGGCGCCTTTTTAGAGATAATTATTCGAGTTTAGAAACGATGTATTATTTATCATTTGACTGAAATAGATGACAGGAAAATACTCAAAAAGAACATTTCAGTTTTATTTTGACCTAAATAGAAAATAAACTGAGTGATTATTTCCAAATAAATCAATTAAAGTTTAAAATATACATGGGAAACACACTCTAGTGAATACTTAGTCCTTTTGTTTTAATATATACTTAGATATTATTCAATTAGATTACATAGAATATTTAGTCCTATGGTTTATAGAGAATACTTATAGTCCTATTTATTATAATTTGAATATTTGTCTTTTTGTAGTGCCACTTTTTTGACCGCAACTACAGGGATAAATTAAAGGATGAAAAATTAATGGTAAGTTTTTCACTGTTTGTTTGTTACATGTAAATACGTTGTGTTCTTATGCTTTTCAGGATAAAAAAATAGAAGAAGAAGACGATAAATCTGAAGAGGAAATTTCAAGTTCTTAAACCTTATAAGTATCCACAAGAGAATATTTAAGTGTATGATATAAAAATGCTTGTACATTTGTAAGAATTGTAGCGAATTTCATACATTCGTGTATTTTAAGTAAATACATTTTATGGATCTCCGAGTAGATTAGGGCATTAAATATAAAAAAACAAAAAATCTTTAAACTATTTCTCATACAACGTTTAATTTTGTATTTTTGGCTGGTAAATAATGTGATATTTCTTTATATTTATTCTATAAATTATAGAAAACGAGTAACTGTTATTTTATATGATTTATATGGTTTCATTAAAGTTATGATGAGATATATTCTGTGTATATATGTTTTATGTCAATTTTATAACCACACGAATGGTCTACTTATCAGGGAGAAGTAGAAAAAACTTATTGACATGGTGGGGTTAATCCAGAAGACATAGAATTAAGAAGAAAAACTGCATAATAAGCCATGGAGGCTACAGTGCAGGCAGTACGTACATATAATTAAGAACCTGAGTGATATAATAAACAATTTGGTTGTTGTAATTTCAGAAAAACGTAGTTTACAAAAAGAAACATTATATTTCAATACCACTTTATAGAAAAGATAGCTAGAAGAACGTTTTTCATTGACATAGTTTGGAATAATAAATAAAAAAAAAATAAATTTGTAATCAAGTAGGCGGACAACTAATTAAGAACAACTGTTTTCCTTAAAATATTTGAGCAAATAATAAAATTAAAACATTTTTTTAATATCTGGTTGGATATCATTTACTTTTGAGAACCTCATCACAACTATTTCAATTATTGCCTAATTATGGAGTCAATTAGGCATTGACTCCACAAGACCTTGGCATCGTTCCTTGGAAATGGAATGCCATGCTTCCTTAACAGCTTCATATAGATTATTAAGGTTGTTTTTGTTTAACTATCCTTCCACAGATACTCTATGGGATTTAGGTCCGGGCTACAGGATGGCCACTTTAATACGGTCACGGAATTTTCGTCAAAGCATTTACGAACAGATGCCGCCGTATGCTTTGGATCATTTCTTGAAATTTCCAAACTGACAAATTATCTTCAGAAAACGGCAGCATTACAGACTCTAATATAGTTCTATACTGGTATTGATCCATTCGACCCTCAACTCCATGAATAGGCCATACCTCATGCCACAACATACACCTCTATACCTGAATGCTACCTCTTCCATGTTTGACCGTAGTGGACTTTGAAGTTATATTCATGCCTTGGAGGATGGCGTACATACGAGTACTGCCTACCATTAGATACTATACGCTTTATTTTTGCCTCATCTGACCATAATATATTTTTCCATTCTTTGACTGTCCAAAACTTATCCAGAGTTGCAAATTCAATGCGGGATTGACGATTTTTTTTTAACACCATCGGTTTCTTTCGGGCAACTCTTCCCCCTCAAGTTGTGCCTCAATTAAACGATGTCTAACACTTCTTACAGACAATTCTGATCTGTCTTCTCTGAATATTTCTTTATGAATGTCAACTGCTGTTAATATGGATTTTTCTTTGCTGAACGGATTTTTCTTTGCTCTTATCAGTTTTTGGTGTCCCTTTTCGAAGTTGTTTGTCTTTTTTAGAATATTTTCAGTTGTATTGTAGATATTAAAATGTTTAATTGTATGAAAAACCATGGTTTTCGAACAACTTAATTTTAAACCAATATTATTATATCAATAACAGGTCTTAAAGGGTTGACGATGGCATTGCGCATATCACGACAGAAGTTCTTAAATTTTCCCATCTTATGTACTAACTATGATATTAATTGATTATTGATCATAAAGCAATACACATCACTTAATAAGTACCAGTTTTAATACTAAATAATCTTAGTAACGGCCGCGTTCTTAATTATATGCCCGCTTTATGTTTCTTCTCAAGTAGACAATATGGCTTTAACTTTTATTCTAGTAGGGGGAAGTCCGTAAATTGTATATACACTAACTGTATTGTTAACCCTCTGCAATTCACAGTATCTGTAATTCTTATAGGATTCATATAGCACTTGCTCAAGATGTATCTACTCATTAATATATAGCGTTCTTAATTATATGGCCGCCACTGTATATGCACGTAGAAATTTACTGTTCTATCTTCCTCTACCCAATACCCAAGTCCGGTGATAATTTAACTATATATTTATTTCTATATTATACAACTTCATAAAAGTGTAGATATCTTTATATAATCATATTTATTCTTGCACTAACAATTTGATTTCCCTATTCCAGCACAGTTTGCTATTCTCTTTGCCGAAAATTGTTTAATAGTTACTAATTTAGTAAGTAGTTTTCTCAATATGTGTGTAGCATAATTCATAAATAGGGCTAGGATATTCTCGTTTACGCTGACTTCTCCAAAACTTTTGATGAGATCATAATTAATTTTATAATCATGGTAAATTGCAAAACTTTGGTTTTAGGGAATTTTTCTCAATAATATTCAAATTGTATATTTATAATAGGTCGCAGTAGGTGTAGGTACTATATAATAGTTTAGAGAAAAATCACTGTGTCCGATATTTAGAGTTTTATTTAATCAAAGGGGTGTAATTCAGGACCATTGTTATGTTTATTATTTTGTAATGATATTTTCGACGTTTTCGACTGTCATTTTGTTTTATTTGTTGGTGATTTGAAAATATGACATGCTATTGATACCCTCGAATATTGCATATTTATTCAACATCAACTAGAGAAAATTATTCTACTGTAAATGTAATCGACTTTATAAAATTCACAAATGTAAAACCATGAGTTTTTGCCTAAAGAAAAAAAAACAAGTACTTAAATTTTAATAAAAGATTTAGAGGTAATTGTTGACGCCAAACTTTTATTTAATCTACATATGAATGAAACTGTATTGTTATCATTAAAAATATTGAACTTTATAATATGGAACAATCGAAATTTCCAAAATACTGAAACAGTATTATTAATTTATTATTTATTTCTACGGTGAAAGTTGAAACATCCTTCAGTTATCCCTCAGATATTAATTATAATATCTGAGAGACAACACTAAAAAACAGATTTTTACCTTGTTAAACCTGTTTTATATAATCTCAATTTTGGATACAAAGTTGATATTTTCAATAGCTAGGGTTAAAATACTTTTCCGATCACTTTTAATACACAGCGTGCACTAACAAATAAAATTAACCTGGTGACATATATTATTATAAGTTTAAAAGGTTTACAAGATAGTATGATGCAATATTATCCCTCTTATGATTTTTACTGTTATTCGGTGATAACTTGAGAAATAATATGTATAATAAATAAGTTTGTATCTGTAAATCATCTATAGATTATACTGGGAAACAGTCAAATTGTTGTCAAGAATTTAAGAGTCGATTTCAAGTACATTACTGCTTCTGATGTTGAAAATGACATTACTTTTCCTTGATCGGTTCTAGTTTCTGAAATAAACATTAATGCAAACATATTAATGCAAAGTAAGAAAAACGAAATAAAATAAGCAATTTTAAATAAAGAATGATTGATACAGAGAATATTAAAAATTACAAAATAATTTTTTTGTACGATTTTCTTTTATGTTTTTACTGTGAACAGCCCCGCTGCAAACTCCAACAGTAATCGATCATCATGCGAAGATCGCACCTTCCTTTATACCTTTCTTTCATTATGCAGATATCCTGATACAACTGGTAATCCTCTTCCATACTATAATTTCCTAAGTTAGAAGGAAATTTGTCTAAGTGACTATGCAAAACATATAATTTAATACTCATATTGGCTCCCACTTTTTCAAAACATTTTAGAATCTTATGTACTTGTTCTTGGTAGTTATTTGCCTTGTCCACAAAATTGCCCAAATAATTACAGATACATAACTCAACCATGCACCTGCAACGGTTATATATCTGTTAAAATTTTACCAGTTTTCGAATTGGTGGACCGTCAAAAACCCCTGCTTTTACTTTTTCCATGTTTAGTGCTGTAAATGCTTAGAAAATGTATTTAAAACAATCAAACTGACTTGTCCAGTGTTTTTATAAACTGTTTCGTTTAACACAATTTGATATGAAGAGGTGAGAGTATTATTTTTTCTCTGTTTATTAATGGCTCGTGAACAATGTTGGTTTTTCCAATGGTTATAGGTCTCTCAAAGGCCAAACACTTTGCTACCAATACTTTTCTTTTGTACGAATATCCCATAAACAGAGGTGACAAGGATATTTGGTATATCCACTTTGCTGTCTAAGAAGTATGGTGACCATTTTTAAATCGACACAAACAAACCACTGATACTGAGAATAAACAATTTCAGGAGTCTGCTAATGTAGACTCCTGAATTGCCATTGTTTATTCTCAGTCTTATTTTAACAAACGTAGTAAATTTAGCTAAGATGAAGATATAATGTGAAATTATGGTCCTCGCGTACTAAGAAACTGATCCTAAATTTGCGGCAATACAAATTTTTTCGTTCCTCTATGTTATTGATGTTTTATATGTTTTTTTGTATATTTTTCCACTGCGGAATATGACATTATTTTATAAATTATTTTATTTGTTATATTTTATTAACTTGCCCTGGAATTGGGTGTTATGTAAGCTGTTGGGTAATATTATTTGATATTACTATTGTTATCGATATATCTGCTTTCAATGAAACAGACAGACATTTATTAATAACATTTACGAAGATATGACATAAAGTTGCAAAATGTTTATTTCTTTTTGAATTCCTGATGTACATTTTTGTGCACTTTAAATATAAATCATATCTCTTGCTTACTGGAATAATGGTAATGAACAGATGAACACAAATATTTTGAAGGCTATTCGACAAGAGATAGACATACTACAATATTCCATGATATAAATAATGGAAAAGGCCATAAAATAGCTGGACATTCCGTTTGCTGTTTATATATATGAAAAATAAATTATATGCAATAAACCGTAGCAAGAATTTTTTTTTCAAAGAAGATACTGGAAGATACTGATTCCAGATTTCGTATATTTTATGCAAATAAAGAATGATTATATTTACCATGCATTGTTTCTGAAATATACAAAAAAAAATATCTATATCCTAATAATCCTATCTTGAAGGTATCGTAATTGTTCACTATTTTTTCGTGTAGAAGATACGTGTAGAAGGTTCATAGAAAGTTCTAATAGCAACATGAAGGCAACAGAAAATTCACATTTTTATTACATTAAAGGTTGTTGATACGTTGCTGTGTTGTGTTTATTAATTTAAATAAAACTTAGAATTGGATACATCAGTAACCTATTGAGTCACTGTAGTCAAGCTTAGTTATCTTCTTAAACTTATTCTGATGCTTATGAGGCTTATTTAAAATTTCCAGCTAAACGCTATTTAAAAAGGTAAACAGTTTTAAAACCTTAAAACGGACTTCTCCGTACGTAGAACATCTCTATCTCGAAATTGAGTGGCCGAGAAAAAGTAAACCAACATATAAGTACAGAATATGTGTTTTATGCGGTAGTTTTACTTTTTTCAATTTTTCTCAAATAGTGCACCATCGTGCTTTCTCATGACCCATTGACAGGGTGGGGTGTGTTCTATCCACCTCAAAATCAATAGGTGTCATCTAGGAGACGTCCTCGATCAGAATCGGTCAAAATCCGATCGATCCGACACGATTTAGTTGAGTTATCGTATTAACAAAAACATTTCTCAAATAGTCCACCATCGTGCTTTCTAATGACCCACGGACAGGGTGGGGTATGTCCTATCCACCTCAAAATCAATAGCTGCTATCTAGGAGACGTCCTCGATCAGAATCAGTCAAAATCCGATCGATCCGACACGATTTAGTTGAGTTATCGTGCTAACAAGAATAAATGTCGACGACAACGACAACAACAACGACAACGATAACGACAATGACAACGGCAACGGCAACGACAACGACAACGACACACACACATACACACACAAAGTAAAAATCATCCATCGGTTAATTATTTTCTTGGGAATAACCATAAAGAAAAACGTTTGTTATGATAGAAACAATAAATTCTGAGATGTTATGCCAGCAAGAGTGGAATGTTAACCAAATTCTTGTTTGCTTTTTTCGTTATGTTTTCGCATAGTGTCCTTAAACAATACTTGAATTACTATTTCATATTTTTAATATTAAAGGAATTGTTGAAAACGGGTACAAAGTTCACTAAAAAAATATTTTTATATGATTTGACATCCCGAGAAAATATTAATACAAGTATTGTCTCTGCTCTGAACGACTGATTATCATCTTTCCCTTAATATAGTAATTATATAATTGATTATTTTTATATAATTGCATTGATTATTGTTGCCAGCTGAACGTTACAACTTTTGTTGATTCATGTTTGACAATGCCAAAATAAACAACATGGAAAACCCATATTACTGCCTACACCAGGGTAGATGATAAACTAATATATATTTGAGATGATTTATTAATAGACCTACCCACCTGGATGCCTCATGAATAGCAGAGTTGTGTATAAGTAATTATAAATATATTGTAATCTGATGAAATGTATCTCTTTTATGAAATGCATTTTTTATTACATTGTAAATTTTTTCTTAAACTCGAATACATTTCTCGTCATTTAAAATCTATAGCGCAATTATTCACCTAGCGATAATGAAGTACTAGGTACGGTACAGTATATACCATAGGTGTAATTTATTCATGGCATCCGCTAGTTCTGCGTAATTACTATATATATCTTTTTAATCTGATTCGACTGGAGTATTTTGAAATTTTAGCTGATTTGTGCTAATGTCACCTGATTCTTTACCATAAAACTAATTACCTTGCGTTTTGAAAATTTTGCGAATAATAAAATGTTGCCTGTAATAATGTTCCTCGTTGTGTAAAGATATAACACTATGTGCTGATAATCACCGGGTTAGTGAAGGGTGAAGTATTCAATGAATTGTAATATTACAGAAGATACCATGCTAACAAGAAATTTTATTGCCAACGACAACGACACACACAGACAAAATTTTTTAAAAACCATTTTTTGGTTTTTAGGCCGAAACACGAAAAATAAACGAGAAAAACATTTTTTTTCCGTTTTTCTTTACATGATTATATTACTTTTTCGCTAGTATAGTTGAGCACAGAAAAGTAATAAAACAAAAAATCAGATTTATCTTGAGGTTCAATAAAATTGCTGTGCATTATATTCAATAAAGTTTATTGTCTATTTCAAGTTGTATGAGAAATATTTATTTGCTTTATTTATATGAAAATGGAATGTACCTATATAAAATTTTAAAAAACAACAACTTTGATTGCACTTACACATTACAATATTCGGGGTATATAAAATAGTAAAATTTCTAGTGTGAATATTAAATTCAGATTCTATTGTACCTAATTTATTGAGTTATTAGATGTATATAAGTATAACATAGAGAATTTTAAACTTGTAATGACATCATAAGATGAATGTATGAAGCTTTGAAACATATAGCATTATTTTAAAAATTACAGTTTAAAATACACTAAGAATACATTAATACAATACAATACTAAATATAATAAGCGACTTTAGGATTTTTCTATAAGTGGTAGTAAATAAGAGAGTAATATTTCCTTAGCGTATATTAATTTATTTACGACATTTTTTATAAATACTTATTTTGTTATCTATTGACGACTGATTTAATATAAAATAAGCTATATGATACCATTAGTGGTCTATTGAAGGCATTACATAATAAATTATATACTTCCAGCCATAAATAAAAATTTATTTAAACTAGAAACTACGTAACACTTATTTATCATTATAAATAGTAATGATGAATTTGCTATTTTAATTGGACTTTAGAGAGATTTTCGTTGCAAGGTATGTATATATAACAAATTTACAGATGATTTGTGATTTTTTTACTAGAAAATCGACTTTTATTAGTATTTATTCTTAAAATGGTCGAAACTATACCATATATTTTATATGTTATGAAATAGAAATTAAACTATCAGATTGAGTTAAATAAACAAGGAATGATTTCGTTCTCGTCTAGGAATATGTACAATATTACCAGATTTATACTATTTGTTTCAGTTATCGATTTTTGTTGCAATGAACTAGAAAATTCTATGCATATATACACAAACATCAGTGTGTAAAATATTTTATACATTGAAAGATATTAGTTGACAATTGTATTTATTTTTATATGAATGTGTTTTTCAATTTTGTTCCAAAGAAATACTAAATCTATTCAAATATAATTGCTGTGTGGTATACTACTTGAACTAATAGTACTTTTGCTTTTTCTTAGTTTAATCTTCCCTTTGATTTGAGATAATCTCGAAGGTGATCTGTGAATAGGTACTACTTCTTTTGGAGCGTTCTGACTCTTGATTTTTTCCATCTGAACCACTGAATACAAATCGTAAGAAAATTCCGCCGAATTAACCATTGGACTTTGCAAAGAAGTCAGTGGACTCTTAATTAAAGTAGATTCTGTCTGATTTCTTTCGGGGGTATCTAAGAAGAATTTGGGCACAGAATTTTGTCTTATGATGGGCACTTCTTTCGGGAAGTCTATTTTGAGGTAAAGACTCTTCGACATGCGCCTTTCTATTAACGATCTTTTTCTAGATTCCACGTCTGGTTTCATTAGATAGTTGCTACTTTTAGCGCTAGTCTCCGTTAGGTCAAGATCCGGTTTAGTCCTAGTTAATACGTTTTCAAAACTCACTGACTTTTTCATGGTCAGTCTTTTGTTGGGAACCTAAAACAGATACATATATTTATTTGATAATTTAGTATTATAAATACGTTTTTGAATAAACAGTATAGAGGTGGCAATAGTGGCATACAATTTATATCAAAATAATATATATTTAGGTGGTAAAAATATGATAATTCAATAATGTGATAATTTCCACCAGCCAGTTATATCGTCAGCCAGTTAACACTTGTATTAACTATTAAACTAAGAAGGTGATAGCGTCTATTGTAAAAAAAAAACAGAAAAATATTATCAAAACCTTCAATGGTATATGTATGAGTTATATTTTACTTTATATGAAGTTTTTAAATTATTAAATTAATAAAAAATTCTTACATATAAATGATATAATAAACATCAAGTAGGAATTAAAAAATATTGTAAAAATTGTAAATTTTATACAACATGGAAAAACACGAAATTTGAATAAAAAATTATAATAAAGGCATTGTTTCGTTATATATTTTCTAAGAAAAACTATCTACAGAAAACTGAAATTATTATTTAAATGTATGAGGTTTTATGTATGTTTAGTGCCAATTTATTGTGTTTTTAAACAAGTCAATATTAAAAAGTGTATTTAAAACAGGACAACGATAGCCATGGTGGAGGTAAGAGCCGTGGTAAATAAGTAGTATAATTTCCAGTGAAGTATATAATAGTCTTAGACTGTACTGAAATAGTTCGAGTTTCAATGGATCGATAAATTATTGACAAGGCACTACAAGAGATCAAAATAGGTAAAATATTAAACAAAAATTGAAGAATACTTGATGGAAGATACCCTGAATGACAAATTAAGTATTCCGTCGCATACATAATATACGAGGTTTTATGATAACTTAACGAAACAGATAAGCAAATAAAAATATACACACGTATCGTACAACGTCTGTGCATAAATTATAGATCTGCCATCAAGTAAGCCAAATAAATATCCAGCGCAAATGTATAATAATTTTAGATTATCACAATAATCCAAACATTTAGATATTCGTAGTATAGGAGTCATTCAGATATATCTTTGAAAATAAAAGATTATATTTATCAACAGGCAACATTTAAACAGGTTATTGAAACCAACATTTATGTATAATTTGACTTAATTCACCAACAAAGTGACGGAACTGTCCCTTCCCGATTTTGTATATGGGTAGAGCATCGAAAAATAAGAGACACGTAGTTTTTTGTAGCTGTCAATAAAGAATTTAAAGAGATGGAAACAGTCTCCGAAATAGCATATTAAAAACGCATATTTCATAATATCTCAGGAACAGTATAATATAACAACATGTAACAAAAATCATAATATTTTACTCAAACGGGACTTTGATTTAATGTACAAAGAGATGATATGCTTCGCATAAACGAGAGCAGAAGGTTAGATCATCAGTCTATTATTTTCACTTTATGGAGGTGGTTATTTCTTATACATGTTACATGAAAAAAACAAAAGTTACCTGCTTTTGCATATTTAATCGTTCAATTACAATAAAGCGAAAATAATATTTAAAAAAGCAGTCTTCCCTGAGAAAGATTATCGATACAAATGCGTTAAAGTTGCTATGCTTTGCTTAACTTGTTTCAGTCTGCTGTATACTATTAAAAGTTTGTGCATAATCAATAACTATCCACGATATATTGATACTTTAGTGGGGAGTATGAAGATGAGGGGTAGTTGTTGGTATGAACAATTTCTATATACTGTTATATTGTTATATATGACTCACGTAACAGTATTTTTATATGTAAATTAATTGATTATTAAGTACTGACATCGCATCTGTAAACAAAATTATAAATTTTTTTATTGATCAAATTTACTTCGTAAAATATAATTATATAACAATAATTTATGCTTGTTGTTACAAAATGACTAGCTCTTCAATGTAAATATATAGATATTCATACACATTTATTTTAAAAGTTTGATCTCCAATTAATATTATATTTAGGATAATTTAAACTAAAAAGAAACAGTTTTAAAACCTTAAAACGCACTTTTCCGCACGTAAAACATCTCTATCTCGAAATTGAGTGGCCGAGAAAAAATAAACCAACACGTCAATGCAGAATATGTGTTTTATGCGACAGTTTTCCTTTTTTCAAATAGTTCACCATCGTGCTTTCTCATGACCCATGGACAGGGTGGGGTGTGTTCTATCCATCTCAAAATCAATAGGTGTCGTTTGGTAGACGTCCTTAATCAGATTCAGTCGTAACCCCATCGATCCGACACGATTTAATTGAATGATCGTGCTAACAAAAAAAAATTCTCAAATAGTCCACCATTGTGCTTTCTCATGACCCATGTACATGGTAGAGTGTGTTTTATCCACCTCAAAGCCAATAGGTGTTATCAGGGAGACGTCCCCGATCAGATTTAGTCAAAACCCAATCGATCCGATACGATTTAGTTGAGTTATCGTGCTAAAAAGAGTAAATGCCGACGACAACGACGACAACGACTACAACGACTACAACGACTACAACGACACACACACAGCAAAAATAATAAAATAAAAAATTGTAATAGACCATAGATACCTAAAACGTAACCATATCCTGCGAAAGTGGAAAAGTCTAGACGAATTAAGGATTACTAAATTGGAAAAGCAAATAAATTGTTTGTTGGATTTTAAACAATATATTATAAATACACAACTATACCTATTTACAATCATCATATGACACTAAAACAAAGCTAAAATATTTTCTAAAAAGATCAGAGTCGAAGATGTATGTGATTATAATTTATATTTTAGAGTACGGAATAACTAAGAAGCTGTATTTATTCACATTCCATCTAGATATAGTAAATGTTCTAGAATAAAACACGAAAAACTGGTTTACTGGAAGATGTGTAAGATTCAAATTTTCCTATTTATTAAGTATTCATAGATGTCCTTAATATTTCGTCCAGCAAAATATAAACACGTATACAGCACATACATACAGGGTGCTGAGCAGATAGTTTGCCAAATGAGAATGGTAGATAGTGAGACTATTTAAAAGTTACTCCCACATTTATATGCTGTCACACGGTTTTTTTAAGATTGACATTATTTTTTAAAACTTCCCTAAAATCAGCTTTTAGCACATATAATTATTTTTTTATGGTTGTAACAGTTCAATTTATTTTGTATATTCAGTCTAAAATCAATATATATTAAAAATAAATTTAAACCCATGTACTTTTTATTTTCATATTTTATATACTTGTATCTTTCAAGAATAATTTTTATAGATTCCATATTACTGTTATAATTTCGTACTAGATAATTATAATTATAAACACAATCTATTTTGTATATATAGTCTAAAATCAATATATTTTAAATTAACTGTAAGCCGTCTTTTATTTTGATATTTTATATACTTAAATCATTCAAGTATAAATTACATATCGTATAATTCATAATTTATGTTAAAAAATTAATTTTTCAAAAAGGCGAAAACAGTAAAATTTTAAAATAATGTATTTCTCATATATATTTTAATAAACCTGATATATTTTGGCATTATGGAACATCATCTAAAACATGAACTCATATCCAATAATTTCTACATAGAGAACACTTTTTAGTCCTTTTCATCAAATATCGTATAACGTTTGTGACAGTTAAGGCGAGTTCACCCAATTCAGACGGGTGAGGGCTCTACCACTAGATCAGGTAGTGGTGATCACTACCTCATATTATTTATCAAGTTGTTTAACATAATTGTAAATCAATTTTGTTTATCAAGAAAACTTGTTTATCAAGCTACGGTAATTTTGGTGAATTATTGAATTGACTTTCGTCACTTCATCAATTTGTAGCAAAATTTGTAAATGTATTAGCTGTACTATATTTTTTTTTACTTCGATATAATATTTTACTTAAATGGAGAGTGTAACTATCTATTCAAATTTCTTATATATTTTCAATTAAAAGAATGATTCAAAGAATTAAGACTACAATTTTTAATAATTTTATAGACATATTAATGAAATTAATATTTTTAACAAATAAATGTAATATGTAGGTATTATCAACTACAAGCTTTAATATTATTATTAAGTAAAAAAATTATGTAATAAATAATAGTTATAATTGTGTATGAACAGTAAGTAAATACAATTTCTGTAGTATATAAAAATATATTATTTTAATGATTATGGAATTTTATTATAATTATATTGAATATATATTTTTTTGTGAAATGTAATAATGTAATTATAAGCTCAAGTTACAGTAAATTGTTCATATTTTCAATATAATCCGCTCCGAAAGACATTGGCAACTAAATATTTCAGATAGTCATAGTCATGTGATTATAGCCAGAGCAACATAATAAGGAAATTGACAGTCAGTAAATTGGGAAACTAAAACATTCTAACAAAATATGTAATATTATGGATCTAATAATTTTATTTTGCTAGTTTAACTTTCATAAATCAATTGAATGAATATTTGTGTTATATTTTATAAGCCTTTCTTTTGTATCGTAGTTAATGAGTTAACAATAGTGAGACAATAACCGTGATCTAATGTTACTAATGAGCTTAATTTAAATACATCATTCTCATTTAAATGACTGATATGAGTTTACCATACCCTTGGAAATTCCACACCTAATCATATTTTAATTAATCTTCCGGTAAAAGTCCATGTCTGATAGCATCTGGGATTTAAGGTGTAATAAAACTGTACTGATATTCCTAACGATTAATACACTTACTTAACGATGCTTAATATATAAGCCTTCAAAAATGCCGAAAATATTTCTTCAAATGAAGCAATGATTATCTCCAAACATTTTTGTAATTTATTATAGACAACTTATTGCAAAGTAGAATGCAGTTTGTTCTATTCTTGTCAATAATATTACATAACACTGGAGAACAAAGCAAAAATTTTTGATGTTGCCACAAAATTAAGATCGGTTCTGAGTATTCGAGGACTCAAATTTCACATTATATTTTCATTTTAGCTAAATTGTCTACGTTTGTAAAAATAATGGAGACTCCAGAAATTTACCAGATGATTGGTGACTTTTCGTAGATGGTTCTAAAAGGAGCATGAAATATGTATTACTGCATAATAAGTTTGCGTCGATTCCAATCTGTCATTCAAGAAAACTTACCGAATAACATAAAAATATTAAATTGGTAGGTATTAGAAAAAATTACTTATAATCAGTATTAGTGGTTTGTTTGTGTAGATTTAAAAATGGTCATCATACTTTTTGGATTTGTATGTGGGTATACCAAATATCCTTGTCACCTCTGTAAAGTCGTGCAAAAGAAAAGCATTGGCAGCGAACTGTTTGGCCGTTGAGAGACGCTATGGCAATTGGAAAATCCAACATTGTTCACGATCTATTAATAAAGACAGGAAAACTAATCATTCGACCTCTCCAGATCAAACTGAGTTTAATGAAATAGTTTGTAAAAGCACTGGACAAGTCAGGTGATTGTTTTAAATACATTTGCCAACCACTTTCAGTACTGAGTGTAGAAAAATTAAAAGCAGGGATTTTTGACGGTGCACAAATTCGAAAACTGGTAAAAGATCAAAATTTTAACAGATATATGACCGTTGTAGAATCTGATATCTGGTTTAGTTATGTATCTGCAATTCAAATTTTTTTGAGCAATCAGCAGGATTTGCAATGAGCAAATAACTACCAAGAACTAGTACTAAATCCTACATAAGGTACTAAAATGGTTTGAAAAATTGGGAGCTAAATTAGATTTTTTGGAAAGTCAATTAGACAAAATTTCTTCTAACTTAGAAGATTATAGTGAGCAACAAGGTGAACGATTTCATTAGTATATGTGAATAATGGAAGAAAGGTATCAAGGAAGGTGCAATCGTCACATGATGGCCGATTACTATTGGAGTCGGAAGAGGGACTGTTCACAGCAAAAATATAAAAGAAAATCGTAGAAAGAAACTTTTTTATAATTTTTAATATTTTCTGCACTAATTGTTCTTTAGTTTATTGTTAGATTTCGAATATAAAATAATTTAAAACAAGAGTAATTGTTTCTATTTATTTTCTTACTTTCAGTAAGAAACTAAGTAACTAAATAAGAAACTAAATAAGCATTAGTAACTATGTATGTTTATTTCAGAAACTAGAGCCAATCAAGAAAAAAATAATGACATTTTTAGCATGAGGGGCAGTAATGTACTCAAAATCGACTTTCAAATTCCTGGCAACAGATTGACTGTTCCCAAGTGCAATAAATCGTGCAAAAATTGTTTGCTTTTATATATAAACAAAATTTATCACTTTCTGTTACTTTATGTCGGTAACTATAAATCTCCAAAAATCTCTGTTTCTTTTTCGACTGGAATTATTATTATTATTATATTGTTATATATACAGTGTGCACGTAAATGTTGCATGTAAACAAATTGATAAAATTGTTTACGTGCGGAAAAACCGGATAAATAACGGAAAAAATGATTATACAAATCTATTTTGTTTTTTTAGATGCGCATTTTTTTGGTAAACGTATTTTTCTGATATCACAACAGTTGGAGTTTGAATTTGAATTTTGATGACTATTGAAGTTATAATGATTGGGTATTCTTTTCCTAGAAAGACCATAGCTTACCTTATCTTCATTAATCATTTGTTCTTGCGAATCGTTGCTGGCCGTACTTTCATCCCCCGATTTATCCGTTATCGTAGATGTAATAGTTCTAAGCGGGCCTTCGTTTTTGGCATCATTTATAAATTGCTCCTGCCAATTCAGTCTTCTGGGTTGTTGTACTACGAGTTCTTCGGGTTTCTTTTCCGGAAGGGGATCTATCGTAACTATTGCACGGCCTGCTATCACAGCTACGCTATCGTAAAATGCCATGTTGTCGAAAAAGTTATTATTTTTTTCTTGTTTTTCTAATGGATCTTTGTATAAGGCGATGCTTTCGTCGAAGCAGAACCGTTTCTCTATTAGATGCCAGTAACATGATTCCAAGCAACTGAAACAAAATATATAGTACATTTAACTAAAATTTAAATTGTTTTTTTGAAATAAATTGAATTCTCTTGCTATATAATTTTATATTTTGTAAAATCTAATTTTTTTTTATTTTGTAAAATCTAAAACTTTGTTTTTCCTAATCACAATACCACGCATTATTTCACTAAATAATGCGATTGTAATATTTTAAAGATGGTTTGATATATAATGTACGTTTATTTAGGTTCCCATACCTTTTAATTTGTCTAAAAATAATACGCTATTTTCAGTTATCAGTAGATCGTGTTAGTATGTTATTTAGTAATAATGAAGTTTTGCTGTTCTACATCATCTTATTGCACACAATGCAATGAGGTTTGATAATTTTGTTATTACAAATAATGCAATGAGATTTCTGGACAATACTGTTAGTGGTAAAAACTACAAAATCTCCTACCCATACAAGAACCACAAAATATCTACTAAAACGTTCTCCTTCAATATTGTTGTACTAACCATAAGTATATCCAAGGATTGATCGCTATATTGGACGTCATTGTGGAATTCAATTATACTATATTAAAGTTTGGAGTTTATCCATCAAATTTTATCATTCAAATGTAATTACGACATTTTGAGATCGCCTAATATGACCCAATTCCCGAGCGTCGTGCTGGTCGCGGCACCCACGACAAGGCACCCCCGGGGCGGCTGACGCTGGCGAAGCGATGTGGCAAGACAAGGCGACCAAAGATTAAGAAAAAGCCGAGAAGAAGTCCCTGACAGCGGTACTTACAGGCGTCAGGATCAAAGGAGGTCGAGGGGAGCGAACCGCTGCCAGTCTCGCGGGTTTGTTTGCGGGCGACACTTGCTTCTCGCGCGGAGCTCGCGATAGCTCGGCCTACCTTCGTACGACGCGTGACGGTCCCGGTCTACACGATGGGCGAGTAAAGAGCGGAAATCTCATTCGACTTTCTGATAAAACCCATCAAAGCAATTACGCCTGCCAATTAATATTGGTGGTGACATTTTGATGATTCATTTCAGTTTTTTCCTAAACTATAAGTTTAATCCCACACATTTACAGAGGTAAAAATGTAAAAAAATCCAACCTGATAAAAATCGAAATAAATAATATAAAAGTAATAAGAAATTATTACTTTTATACTCCTATTATTTATTTAGGTTCCATATTTCATGACGAACTGTAATCTGTGTGATCTTCTTGAAGACGATAAAAATAACTTATATATTGGAGAAAAGTATTTTACGTGTACTCATCATAGATCAACGAATTTTAATATATACTGAAATTTATATTTTAACACCCACTAATATACGGAACTATTGTTTTTACACAAATAATATATTTAACAGATGTAAATGTTTTGTAATACAAAATGTATTCGGTACATTGAAATAAAGTAAGGACACTTAGTGGTTACGTACTGGAACATTTTTTGTGAAAACTTTAATTTTCTTAATAGAATGTTATAAATTATTTTTTTTATATTATTACAAATACTTGATATAAAAAGCAGAAGGAAGGGTTTTTCAGTGCAGTTCATTCCATTAATACGATTTTCTGTTCGAACTGTTCAAAATCCCAGTTATATTAAACTAAGGGATTTATGAAAAGCATTCCATCACGTACTGAACTTCGTCGGCGATATAATTAATTATCCTACGAGGTTCAAAGTTCGTGAAAAAATAAAATAAACATAATGTTGGTTTGGATTCAAATAGCAAAAGTTCATAGTTGTACATACAATCAGTATTATGTTTTCTTCTCTGCTTATTATTATCTTTAATAATATTATCATAAAACATATTATTTAGGGTTCAAATTATTTAATATTTGTATTAAATAATTATTTAATGTTTGTATAATAATTTAAAAATACTGATGTTCTTGAATTGTAGAAGAGATATAACATAATTTCATGACACAATTTTTTGTTTCGAATGTAGACAAAATCCGGATACGTGGTAATATCAATGTGTGGATTAAATAATTCCTATTAATGGATAGACATATGTTTATCAAAATAGAAGACTATTTTGTCTATATAAGACTATAGAACCCAATAAGGTAGAACAGTGAGCATTTTTTTCTGAAGTATGTCAGTAAACTCCCTGATTTTGTAAGATAGGAACTTGTATTTATGTATGTAGATGATATATCATGCATATCATTATTACAGCACAAACCAGATCTTTCATATGCATACAGTAAATTCGGTATTAGGAGAATTTCATGATTTGTGTTATAAAATAACCGTATTGTGATTCATAACAAAATTGTGTACATTTTAAAGCTAAATCTAAAGTTATATAATATATGCATGACTTAAATAACATAAATGACTAACAATTAATAATACACGTAGAAAAAAATATTTTTTTGAGAATTATTTCACATAATTATTATTTTAATCAAATTGTCAGGCTATATTACTTAATATGTTAAGAAAGAAGACACTGTTAAATATTTATTATGTATTCTAATATTCTATCTAATATTATATTCTAATATGCTATCTTGATGTATAGAGTCGTACATCAAAAACGTATTCTGAAAACAATTACTTATATAAAACCGAAAAAATGTTGTAACATATTTAGAAACCACAAAATATTAATATTTATGTCCATATTGCATAAATAACTTAGCTTAATTCATAATGTAAAACCGAAACTAAAAATTAATTCTATGGTAACAGTAATCCCAACTATCAAATTTAAGGCTTAGTTAAAATACCCTATACGAGTATGTGTAAATTCTGTTTTTGTGTCTGATTTTGTTATACTCGAGGAATATTTTAGTCGTGGTGTATTTATATCTATGTCCTCTTACTTTTTAACGAGATTAATTTGTCGTTAAACATCTAATTTGTACATATTTGTGTTTTAAATAGGGTACCACTAAGTTGCATACATCAGTTAGTCTCAATTATTACAGTAATTGCATAATGACTAACGAGTAATGCAACTACCTATAATACAATATGACTTACAGGTAGTTACATATTCTAACTATGTTATTAATTTAAAGAATCAGTAAAATTATTATTATTAATAAATTGGATTATTTGCGTATTATAGAGGGGTTTTTACTCATAAGTCATAAGTTTTTAGTGATCAATTGAATTATTAAATTGCCAGAAATAAAAATTGAACGAAAGGTAAACTGAAAAATGTAGGAATTTTGATAAAAGTGATGATAGTCAGAAACAAAAGGCAAAAAGTAATGTTTTTTAAAGTAGTCTGAAATATACATACGTTAGTGTTTACACATGCGCACTGTTTGACATGTACCTCGATAAATATAAAATCATGATTACAAATCATTTGTAATCATGATTTCGTTATTTTTGGAAAATTGTTTTAAGCAGTAGAGTGACGCTTCTTTCATGTGATATTACTAGATATAATAAAAATTCTGTCTATAAAATTAATTAAATTATGAATTATTTACTATTTATGAAAATTTCAATTGTTTGCATAAATAAATGTTAATATTAATTTTCTCTAGCAATATTGCATATATAAATATATTTTATTATTGTAGTAATTATTGCTGTTAATATAATAATATGTACTATGTATAAATAACGCAAATCTACAGAGTTCATTATTTAGTTACCGATATTTTTTATTTTTAATATTTAAGGATACTAAATAATGTATACCATTTAAGAAATATTAAATACGTAAAAATATAATCTATTTATACAATGATGATAGGCATAATAGTTGTCCACGATACCAAATGAAACTAAACGTTGATATTGATACATTTAAAAAATGTAACTTTAGTTAATAACAGTATTAACTTATTTAATATATTATATTAGAGAAGTAACACAAATGCCTATTTTTCTTATCGATGTATTTTGATTTACTAATTAAGAAATTTATAATTTGATATAATAGATAGTGGTAGGAAAGCTAAAAAATATATTTCAACAATTTATTTATGGCGGCGAGACACCTTATCAGTCATTACGATACAAAATCGGTATAGAGTTGATATCAATTATCATCACCTAATCTGGAAATTAATTGAATCCTTATATTATCGCATGATGAAAATGCATAATAAACTTTCTTTTGTAAAAATATACTATATCATATTTGAATGCAGAATTCAGAAACAGCTACACTCATTTATTAGTAGTTTGGCCTACGGGAATTCTAACAGTGAACAGTTTTCTCTCATGATTAATATATCTAGTTTTACATAGTAACTTGTTTTTGTGACATTTGCCATATTGGTAAACAACGTCGAAATATCTACTTCGTCTTCTAGAATAAAGAAGAGTTAATATAACTATATTTATTTAAAAAATGTATTCAAATGTATCAATAATTTGCAAAGTCTACAATTATGATACAGTGCTAAATGGTTTGTGTCATCCAGTTTTAGTGGATTATACAAATTTTATTCCAGGAGGTTTTAAACAATTACAAGATATGTAATAGTTGACACGTTCCTAAACAAGATATTTTAAAAGCCATGTTTAATTTTTTTCTTAGACCGTTTTAATTAATTTTATGTCAATATACACTGTGATCGAAAAAACATACATTAGTATTTTTACAGTTATTATTTAAACAATAATCACTATAACGAATATTAGTAAAACAACTTATCACTTTTCCTATTAATGCAAATCTTATTTAATCTCTTCATGCTTATAATTAACCCATCGATAGTGTGGAACGGTAGGTTTTGCCATTCTTCTATTGCAACTTTTATCAGTTACTACCACTTAGTCAGTGGAAGCTATGAACATCGAGCAATTGTCCTCTTAAAAATGTTCCAGACATGCTTGATTAGATTTGAGTCGGGCAACATAAGGCAATTCCCTCTTCCTCTAAGAAATTATGGACGGAATTAGTTGTGCGTGGAAGCATATTATTATCTATAAAAAGAAAATATACCGAATATATTCGATGTAATTTTTTCATTTAATGAATCTGAAATTAAAAACAATGATGTATGTTTACGATTATTATATATGCTCAAAACATTACACTTCCTCCACGATATGAAATAGATTCGACAGCATATCTGAGTCAATTTTGGTCACAAACTCTTTCAAAGACGACTTTTATAATTCTAGTCATATTTGGACAGAGTCATACATGGGTTTCACCTGAAAACATTATATAAGTCTCCAAAGACCTGCCCTTGGAAAGTTCATCAACACTGTAGTCGAAGCCGTCGATGGTGTAATTTTAATTTTTGCACTCTTAGATTCTTTGACAACCATCTGTTGAACTCGTTGTTAAGAACCTATTACAAGTTCGGTCACCTATTATGTTGTTAAGAACCTATTACAAGTCATACATCAATACGCGCCAAATTCTCTTTGAGAATAACGCGATCTCGATCAGGGTCAAATATTTCCGACCATGTTTGAACGTTTTTATTTAGTGATGATAGTAAACATCACTTAAAAACCGACAAATATGAAATGATCTCTTCGTAATGTTAATTTGACATTTCAATGTTATAAAATGGTAAAAACTAAACAAAAAATTTAAAACGATTATTTCTCTGGAAAAAATAATTCAGGGAGCTGATATTAGGTGGGGAAACCAAGTACGATGCATACACACAGTGACCTTTGGCACTGTGCGTATATACTATAAATGACTTTAGTGACTTTATTGCCTAAAATAGTTTCTAGAGCTGATTAACGACAGCAAATATAATTTAATGTGAGGGCTTAAAGGCTTCCGTCCAAAGGCCTATAACTCATTGGCTAACGGGTATATACTAAAGAAATTGACCCCAAGTGACTATGACTGGGCACATCGTAAACATGGGTCATAGTAAAATGATAATAGGTACCGTTGCCCAATCATTAATCGACAAAATACTGCGGATGAACTGAAATAAATTAAAATTTGTGCCTGAGCTATCAACAGGTCACTGTGGCTTAAGAAAATATCTATACATGATGAGTCTATTCAGGGAGGATCCTATTTTTAGTTTGTATAACGAGGAGGAAGAGGATAACATAACCAGACGAGATGGATTGCAATGCTTCTGGAATTAATTCAAAATACTGAGTTGTTCTTACAGAACTAGGAAATAGGACCGCACAATTAGGTAGCAGGCAGGCAACAACAGCAATAACAACAGGCTGCAGACGCTGCAGTGGTATGTAGTGTAGCACTAATGCATGTACTAAGGGGTACTACGTGCACGTAGCAGTGTATACATACATACTACTCGTCAAGCATAGGGAAAAGTGTGAGATTCTGTAGGTATATGTAGAAGAAATAGTGAGGCAGCATTTGGAGGGGAAAGGATACACTTTACGCGCGGCCAGATCGAACACTGTGTACATTCATATTCAATATATATTCATCGATACTTACTCTGCAAATATCTCAATTCGATTGAGTAAAGACCAGGCTATTTACTGCGAGGCAGTCCGATATCGCAGTTTTGAGACTTGTTTCTATTCTCGAGGAGCTGTACAAGAAACCTGGTATCTTACCTAATATCCAATAAAAATAATATTATCCTAAAGATGTTATTGAATCATTTCTGATACAAATTTATTGAAATATGCTCTGGAGTATATATGAAGAATGCATATATTCTTTAAGCAATATGAATGATAAAAGAGGAAGGTTATACATCAAAGCACGGTATCTCAGGAGTTAAGTTTTGTAAAACATTTTATATATTTGATCATGTGTATACGTACAATACCTACAAATTTAATAAAATATAGCACATTACAAATACCAAATAAACTAAATTATGTATATCCTAATAGAATACTGTGCATGTCACGACAAAGCTGATGTTTAGTAAAAATTTAATTTGTTAGGGGCATGAATGGCACTAATAGGGTACTCTATTATTTGTTATATTATCAGTTTAGTATTCCTTCAGTTTTTATTTTTCATTTTCTCATTCTCCAGAAAGTTCTCTCTCTTGCATTTAAGGGAGACCGAGGATTAAAACAATAATGGCTAACAATCAAATTGATAATACTGAATATTGCCAGTTACATTCAGTGATTATTGTCAGTTATATTCAGTGATATTTTTGCTACTAAAATTCTACACGACTCATTTTAATTGCATTTAACATATGCTTGTGTAATATATGTTGGAAAAATTGATAGTTTTCTAAAAAGTACATGTCAGCACATTTTTAAATTCGGAAAGTTGAATATATTATGTTACTTAATTGTTTCAATAATAATGATGAAAGCAGCAGTAATTGAAAATGGAATATATATAACATATATTAAAATATATACCAGAAATATTTCTAAAATGTTGTTATAATATAAGGAAAAATTAAACGTTTTGATTACCAACACATTAATTTTCACATTGTTTTAACATTAACAAAACAAATATTTATAAAAGTGTTCCACTAAAACGTATCTCAATGTGTATTAAAAGTTCTACAATACTGTTTGCTTAATAATTAGATTACACTTTTTAACAGGTATTTTCACTTTAGTCATTCACTACACTAGGTTCACTACTTATATGTACTATTTTTTACACAGCACTCTTTAGCTAGACTGCGTACATTTTTAACAGGTATACTCAATATACCTGTTAAAAATGTACATATTGACCGATGATGGGCTAGGTTTATTTAAATTGCAAAGATCCAAATAATGCAGTTATTGAAGTCAATATATAAACAAATATTTGTTATTTTTCATTTCAATTCAACAATAATATATTGTTTTTTTTTATTCTATATCTAAATATCGTCATATAAAAATATTTAGTGAAATACATTTTTATTTTTCCGCACTCCACTATAAGCGGAAAAGTAATGTAATCGTGTAAAAAAGTGAAAAAAATTTTTTTTGGGTTTATTTTTCGTTTTTCGGCCTAAAAACAAAAAAAATCGTTTTTAAATTTTTTTTGCTGTGTGTGTGTCGTCGTTGTCGTCGGCATTTATTCTTGTTAGCATGATAATTCAACTAAATCGTGTGGGATCGATCGACTTTAGTTGACTAATAACGATAGTTTTGACTAATTCTGATCGGGGACGCCTCCCAGACGACACCTATTGATTTTGAGGTGGATAGGACACACCCCACCCTGTCCATGGGTCATGAAAGAGCACGATGATGGACTATTTGAGAAATCTGTTTTGTTAATACGATAATTCAACTAAATCGTGTCGGATCGATAGGGTGTTGACTGATTCGAATGGGGCACGTCTCCCAAACGACACCTATTGATTTTGAGGTGGATAGAGCACACTTTACCATGTTCATGGGTCATGAGAAATCATAGTGGTGGACTATTTGAGAAATTTGTTTGTTAGCACGATCACTCAATTAAATTGTGTCGGATCGATCGGGTTTCGATTGATTCTGATTAGGGACGTCTACCAGATGATATCTATTTATTCTGAGGTGGATAGGACACACCCAACCCTGTTCATGGGTCATGGGAAAGCACAAGGGTGAACTATTTGAAAAAAGTAAAACTGTCGCATATAACAATGTGATGGTTTATTTTTTCTCGGCCACTCAATTTCGAGATAGAGATGTTCTACGTCTTAATTATTATTTAACAGGAAAAAGTAAAACACAAGGATAATTAACGTTTCATTCCCCTGCGACTTCTATTTGAATGGGTCATGTCAACAAATTCAGTTTGACAAATTTTTTAGTTGAGTATAGTTTTTAATTAATATAAAACATAAAATACACCAATGTTTTCCGAAATATGTAATACTTGAGTGGATACAGATCATTCTGAGTCGTTTTTTAGTGATGTGGTGCTGGTATATAAAGTGGGAATTATTCTGTAACAGAAACTGAATACGACAAAACACGAGTAGAAGAAAAATTTACCATTCACCGTGATCTTATGACAAGTTAAATTGATAATGTAACATTTCCCCAAATGTTAGAGGACAATCAGACTGTTTAGTAGTGGTTACATTAATATGACGTAAAGCATCAGTGATCGAATTTTGTGTTTAAATGTGGAATCCTGAGCCTGTCTTTATACACTCTGGGTGACAAACAACGGATAAATGTATTCTCTACGTAATTTACAATTTTTAAGTAGGCTCTTAATAATGTTCTTAATTCTAGAAGGAATCAGAAGGGAAAACTTTATTGAAATAGGTTCTTACTTCGTAGTGTCTGTCACTAGACACTATAGTGTCTGACTGAACACTAAGCTATCTTTTGCTGCGCCTGTTAATAAGATCACCATTAAAGTTAAATAGACTATCGGCTTGGCTTGATTTATGCCCAACATCATCGAACCTAGAGTGTTCAAAAGAAAAATCCTTGGTAGTGTAGCTAACTCACAGTTATTGAATGCAGTATTTATCTAACACATACAATAAAAGATTTTTACAAAGATTTTCTAAGATACAAAGTACCATATCAATTAAAGTGTGCAGTGTCTATAAAACAATATCGATTGAAGAGCTGGGAGTCATTGCTGGTATTCCCCCTATTGAGTTGTTGATCGAAGAAAAGCTGGAAATTATTACTTTACACAAGCATTGTTTGGTCATGGATTTTTCAGGAATTTGGGAGGCTCAAATGAAATCGGTTAAGAACCATTTACATAATCGGATCTCAAATTTTGTCCTATGAGGAATTAAATACAGTGTTGACACAGATTGAAGTACTTTTAAATTCGAGGCCACCTTCTTTGTTGAGTTGGGACCGTTCCGATCCATTGCCTTTAATCCCATAATATTTTTTGACTTTAACGCCTTTAACGTCGTTGCCTGCTTCAAATGTTTTCCATCCACCCAAAAATTTGTTAGATAGAAAAAGGCTGTTAGATCATTTAGTTCAAAAATTTTGGCGATGAATATTTATCTCAATTGCAGTCCCGCCAAAAGTGGACCAAACCCGGTACCCAGATAGAAGTAGGTAAATTAGTTATTATCCGGCAAGATAATGTTCCACCACTGCATTTGCCAGTCGGTGTGATCGAGAATCTTTTCCCTGGCGCCGATGCCATTGTTAGAGTTGTGAACGTCCGAATTAACACTGGAGTTTACAATAGACCAGTGGTGGGACTATGTCCATTGCCGTCCCAATAAATTAGTAGTTATTAGTATAGTTTAGTATACTTTAGATTAATAAGTATAAAGTTTAACTTATTAGTATAGTTTAGCTTAATAATAATATATTTTAGAGTTGAAGAATTTGTCAATTATTCGTTTGTTTCCATTGATTTTCTCCTTTTAAGACAGTTCTGATCTGATGGTTTCAGGGCGGGGGATATGTTGACGCTGTATATTCGTCAATTGATAACCGACATTCCATTTTGTTTTTGGTGGTGTTTTTCCGCTGGGTAAGGCTGGCAAAAGGTTTTACCCGCATATGAAACCGACATCCATATAGATTAGAATTCGAATTAGAACAATTTTGTATTAAAACCGTTAGATTGATCCCGATTAGAAAGTACCTATTAAATTAGAAAGTGCCTAAATTAGAACGATATATTCAATTCAAATTTAGCAAGTGCCTAGTAGACGATATCTACCCGTAGAAGTCCTTAAATTTATTAGAACACCCGAAAGATAAATCTAGAGAGTTTCTTTTTTTCCTCTATCCATTTTCCCCTCTGCACACTACCGGAGACCAAAGGAACAAGGGTGAGTTATTCATTTGTTTTTCTTTTTATATACAGTCTATTAATAGTATTGCATTTATTGTATGAATAAAATTAAACCAGTGGCCTAAACACACTCTCTTGGGAGAACTATGTTTTATTGATTATTGCATTCTCTTTTTGGAAATCTGGTGTTTTATTTTTGTTTTATTTAAGTCTTAGCTAGTATCTGTAATAGAGTAGAAGTCAAACAGACTGAGACAACTAATGTTCAAAGTTATTTATATTGAAGGTTACATTAACTATAAAATTAAAACCTTTTGAAGTATTTATTGTTATAATTGCCGGGTAACAAAATATTTGCTATTATATGTTGTATATCATTAATTAAAACAAAAGATGAATTCCTCGGTTATCAAAATTATCTGACACATATACTGAATTTATTATATAGGACGACAATAAAATAGAGGCTTATAAATATAATAGATACATATGTAAATACGTGTGAAGTTCGTTTTGGAAATATATTTGCTTGAATGAACTATATGGGTACATTAACTGAGTTAAATATAAAAAAGTTTTTCTGTGTAGTCATCTACACTTTCTATATAATACGTTTATATCTTCTATATCTACGTCTTTGTATTTATTTATTTTGGATTTCACGAAGGATTTAAATAAAAGACAAACATTTATAAGATTATATTATAGCATTTTAAGGCATTTTGGCTTAAGGAATAATTTCAGCACATTTTTTTTTATTCTGTATAGATTTTAAAATATATTTACTTAACATGAGTGCGTAATATATATATATATATATATATATATATATATATATATATATATATATATATATATATATATATATATATATCTCCTTAAATTTTAATAGAAAATAAACATATAGTAATGTTTAAAGATATTTTTAAATATCTTATATCACTCGGTCGGTAGTAGTTAAACTATTTTCTTTTTCTTTTCATAAAATTTTTCTCAATTTCTATTAATATTTCAATTATTTGTTTTATTTATCTGACATTATTAGGTAAATCAACATTTTTTATGAACAGTTGCATTATTTATTTATTATTTATTGTCTATTAGAGAACTAATATTATTTTTTATACATATGTATGTATACAGTTAAGTATATATGTATGGGGAACGCCTTTCGTTTCCTATTTAAAAATAACCTTACGACGTTATCTCATTTGTCAGAATGCTCATACATTATTTATAATGCTCGATTTATAAGGCCTTATTTAAAATTTCTACTGTTCCTTCAAGATTAATTATTTAGAATAACTTATGTTATAAATAAACAAAGGCCGCTCATACATATAAGGTAAAATCTTACTTTAGAGAGGTCATAAACGATGCGTATAACCTTTATTTGATGTATAGGTTTATAAAAGATACGTAGGTGAAACAAGTAAAAGCATACCGCTCCTTTTTTATTCAGTACTATATAATATTGAATGAATGACATATATTTGTTAACAGTGGCGGCTCGTCGGGGTAGGCAAGGTAGGCGCCGCCTACCTTTAAAATTTTATGTCATTTCTCATAACAGCGCAATTACAATGAACTGTTAACGTCCCTGATAATACATAAATATTTAATATAATTAATAATAACTATTTTATACTAATTAAATTATCTATCGCCGTCGGCGGCGTTGGTGCCGTAAACACCCTTTATATATACCACCGCACGGTGCCGCGCCACACCGAATTAAATCATTGTATTCCTAAACAGAACAACCAGACCAGGCTCGGTTCTCCATCCCACCGCCTGAAAATTGATAGCTACACGTCAACCAGATGTCGGTAAGACGACAAACAGCGTTGTTGTAATGACAAAATAATTGCAGCTCAGACGTCTGTAGCGAGTTATTTTCTTTAAATAAAGCAGTTGGAGGCGGATGCATTCGGCGCCTGAAGTAGATCGGCGTTCTTCGGCAGATCCGAAGACGCCTTCGCATTGAATAAGCCGTGACATTACACTGGGGATATTGGGTTATATATTGTGATGATAAATTTGAAACATTAAATATCGAGTCAATGTTGAAATATTTTGTGGAATATGAATTTCGAGAAATATTTCCAGAGGTTTTTAAACTTATTGTTTTAATTGCTACAATTTCAGCAATAAGTACATCGGTTGAGAGACATTTTGCTTGTTTAAAACGTATTAAAACGCATAGTCGGAACTCTATGAAGAATGAACATTTATGGTCGCTTGCATTTATTTCAATTGAAAAGGAATTATTTAGCACACTTCAGAAATCTGATGACTTCACGGAAAATATAATTAACAAATTTTCATTAATTAAAGATAGGCGCATTAATTTAAATTATAAAAAGTAGTAGGTATCCACTTTGTAATTGTCAGTCAATAATGGCGATGGTTAAGGAAGGCTGTTAGGGGAGGAGGAGGCCTATACCCTAAAACCAAAAAATTCTTGTGAAAGTCTATATTTTTGTATAAATGAAATTCAATCATTGAAATTCTGAAGTACCAGGAAAACGCGTGACCTTGAAAATTTTAAAAATTTTGAGGGTTTGATGATCATACGCCGCTATCGCCTACCCTAATATGGATACCACGAGCCGCCACTGTTTGTTAAGGGCATTTAAGTTGATTAATGACTGAGAAATATTTTCTGCTTCAAAGCACCTTTATTTTCTTGACATTATCGTCTTAGATATTGATGTGCATTTATGGTAATAAACTAATAATTATTTATAAGTATGCATATACATACATATATTCTTGCATCATTGTGAAATTTTATTTTCCTGAAAACATTGGAACAGATAATTTTTTTTGGTGAAAATGATTATTTTCTTATGAATCCAATTTTAAACTATAAATTCTCAGACTTTAAAGGTTTCTCGTGGATCTACTATAAAAATAGATAACTGTGTGTTAACAACTTACGGCAGATCTTCGATAATTTATAGAATCATTATTGATATCAACCAAAAATAAAAAATATGATTATGAGTTATAAGATACAGTAGCTTTAGAAGACATTTTGGTGTGAATTTTTTCAAATAAAAAAATTTATTTGTTAAAAGTTTCCAGTATGCACATTTTCCTCAACTTCCCTTTCAGATTTTATTAATTCATAAATTGTTTATTTTAGAAGTACAACTTTTATACTTCGAAACTAGAATATTCGATTTAGTATCTAGATCTATGAAAGAATTGAGAGATACACTTTTCGATAATATGGCTATAAAGTGGCACAAGCAGTGAAAATTGGGACAACAAAAGAAATAATATATTATTGGAAGAGTATTCCTATTTAAGGATAAACCTGAATCCTGAATGTCCGAGTGAATGTTTTTAGAAAATATCTCATCTAGAACTATATCATCCTCTTGCAAACTTTTACTCTGGCATTAATGTCATCTACTCTAAATAATCTCAATAATTCCAGATTTTTGTATAAAATATACTTAGCAATATTATTTCCACTCATTAAGTAACGTACTCATTAATCTCATCACTTTATTAAAAAAAATATCTAATACACGATGTAAGAAATTAAAAACGAATTTAACAAAGACTATTACTTCAAACCTTTGAAATAAAACAAAATTAATTTTTATTCCTCCTGGGTTGAAATACACTTGACTTAATGAGGCTCAGTTGATTTATTGACAAATTAAAGTATACATAATTTTAATTAGTGTCGCAGTACTGTAACTTCTTAATTCAGTAGTTTATTTTTGTATTTTTAACCGACTTCAAAAAAAGGCGGGGTTCTCAATTCGTCTGTATATATTTTTTTATGTATGTGCTCGTATAACTATTATGTTTATGAATCGATTTTAATTATTCTTTTTGCGTTGGGTTCAGTATAGCTTCAAGGTGGTCTCACCTTAATTTCATTGGTATTGGACCTTGGACTTCGAAGATACACAACGGAACTCCTTATTCAAGTAGCCGTCATCTTTTCTCATACGCAAAGCATCCTTAGTAGGTCTACCCATTACTTAAAATTGTAATATAATAGGTTAAAAAAACCGAAAAAAGAAAAGTAACTTAACTAAAAAGCAAGAAATAAATGTTTTCTACATCAATTTAATACTTATTTGTTGATCCGTTTATTGTTTATTCTGTAATTATTATTAATTGTTTAATACATAATTTTGAAGTCGGTGCTATACAATCTCGTATTAGTAATGCGAATACTGATCCTGGGCAATTTTAAATGTAAACTCGTTGTTATAATACAAGATATATATTTTTTATGTTATACTTGGCACCGACTTCAAAATTATATAAAAAAATTAATAATAATTACATAATAAACAATAATTTCTTAATTACATTAAACGGAACAACAAATAAGTATTAAATTGTTGTACAAAACTTTTATTTCATGCTTTTTAAATAAGTTACTTCTTGTTTTGAAGTCAGTTTTTTTTAAACTTAAGTTTTCATTATATTAAACATGTTCAAATCATGGCAAAGTTTCAACTCGATCAAAATGAAGAGAATCGCTCAAAAAGCATTAGAAGTCGTCCTGAGTATTTTTAAAATATAGTACGAAGTGAAGGAAAAAAAAGTTGGCCTATCGATATCAATAATTGAGAGCTTGTTTAAAGGGGGGAAAGGAAAATACAAGTAGGTACAACCTGGAATGAACCATTTACTCGTGGCCATTAAATTGTTATAAAAACATTTAAGGTACGTTTACAAGACACAATATATCTATCTAAATAATCAGTTTGTTTTTTACAACATAGAATTGTACGTGAAACAAATATTTTGAACGGCCATATTGCCGTTTGACCTTTGTTTTTTCTGTTCTAGCAATTTTAATAAAAATTACAGTTGCAAACTCTCACGTCTTTATACTCAGAAATGACATTTGGATTTCATAATAGAATGCTGTCGTATACAATTTTCATATATGTTGTATTAGATATAATTACGAGGTTATACATATTGAATAGGGTACTCATTAATGTATGAAATATCAATATAATATGATTACACTTTAGATAATAACTAAATTCAATGATACATGTATTTGAATTAGTCACACATTACATTTATTAATATACAAAAAAATTATCGCACCGTGTGCAGAAATATGCATTCTTTCAAAAGGCATTTTAAGTGATATTAAAAAATAATTGCTGACATCATGATCAAAAGTATGAGTTATGACGTTACAAATAAAATTTTTATGAATACAATGACCGTGTAATTATTGTATTAAATTTGCATAATGCAGGGTGTGGTTATATTACAACAAATATAATGAGCAGAAGAGTAAAATTATTAAATATGGATAATAATTAATATAGACGTATACTAAAGATGTTTGAATCAAATTATATTATATAGTTAGTAGGTTATTTTTGAGTGGCAATATTCTATAAATAATAAAAAATTATAATATAAATTTTTAGTATTACCCATTCTATCGACTTTAAATTGGATAAACCACAATAATACTACTACAAGTTTTACAATATACCGGGTGGCTTAAAGTGGATGGTCTACTAAAAGTATCTCAAGAATGAATACGCATACTTCTCTGAAATTGTATGTGTGCATGTAATCCCTAAAGTTCTCTAAAACAAGAATATTTTGATTGTTGTAGCACTTCCGGTTATACCGGAAGTCGAGGTCAACTTATTTTAAATGGATATTATTGCATATAAATATTACTGCATTTATGAATTCTACGCAGCATTTTATGGTGACATTCATAATATTTCCATGTTATCAAGTTTTTGAGAAAATAGTTTTTGTCAAAAAAAAAGGTGATAATGTTGCCTCGAAGAAATTATAATTTAATAAATATTTATCATGGAAACAGTAAGTGGTGTACATAGGGAAGTTTGTTTAGTTTAATGGCACTCTAAACTTATTGTTTATTTATTGCTTATTTTGAAGTTCTGCTAAGAATTTCAAAGCCATCTTCCCAATACACTAGGTTTTATTTAGTCGATTATAGTAGAAACTAAAGGTAACTTAAAAACCACAACAGTTAGGTATAGGGAAATATATTATTGATCAAATGAGAATGACATTTTAAATCCAAGTATAAAAAATATACCGGGTGTTCTATTTAAAAAAGTCAAGTATTGATGGCTTGTAGTTAACCAAACTCGACGTCAAATTTTCAACACTCTGTATGAAATCTAGGAACTTCAAAGATAGTCAGTAAGCCTAACCATCGGGCCATCAGATATGTACGTATTGCCGCTTTTGTTCTCATACGGTAAGAATAGGATAATTTTAAGTTAGACAGTGAATTTACCTTTTTTTTTGACAAAAACCAAATTTTCTCTAAAATGGCTAGACTTGGTAACGTGGAAGTATTACAAAAGTCCCCTAAATGCTGCATAGAATTCATATTAGCAATAATATACAGCATTTTCTATTTAAAATAAGGAAGTTGCCCTCGACTTCCGGTATAACTGGAAGTATTACAACAATAAAAATATTTTCGTTTTAGAGAACTTTAAGGATTATATGCACACCTACAATTTCAGAGAAGTATACGTATTCGTTCTTGATATACTCTTAATAGGATATCCACTTTAAGCCACCTGGTATATTACAAGTTTTTGGCTTATTCTATTTTTATATCTGGCCACTAAATAATATCATAAGTTACTCTGAAAATAATTATTTTATATCGTTTTTTTTTGCGTACGAAAGGGCATATTTCAAAAATTTAACATTTCGGTTCTAAAATGTTGTATTGTGATACGCCTAAATTGATTTTTCCCTATATCTCTAAAATAATAAGCAATTTAAATTTTTATTTTCAAAAGAACCTATTTAGATAATTAATAGCGGGTATAGCTCAATTAATGGCGGGTATAACTCAAAATGACGAATTTTTGAGATTCGCTCTTTCATATGCAATGCGAGGATATTTGCTTTTCAAACATATATACAAAACTATGGATCTACCTGAAAAAGGTAGCTCTGTTGTCAAAATATGCATATTAAAATACATATAACTATTGCTTGCGATGAGTAAAACACAGTAAATATAAGTGAAACATAGTAAAATTTATCATATTCTAAATTGAAATATGCTCAGCGTCTACAATGTTTATGATATAAATAAAATTACTGTTATATTGTATACTGAAATACTGAAAATAAAATTTTGATTCATTTCATGAGAAATAATTTTCAGCGGTGAATTTTCTGTTGAATTAACTATAGTCATGTAACAGGAATTATAAATATAACAAGAAGCAAGTATTGGTAATTATTGTCATCAGATAGTCAGTATGTAAACTGGTTAAAGTCACAAATATTATAGTAGTATGTTATTGGTTACTTGTGTTGTATTTTACTTAATTGTTTCAGTGAGGTCTTCAACCTAGTGACCCTAAAGACCAATGACGTAAACCACGTCCAATAATGAATTATAGAACTAATGAAATATTATTTCAACTAGAAAATATCAGCATTTAAAAGTAACAAATTTAAATCAACTGCTCACTTATTTCCTGTGGGATCTTTATTTGCTATTTAATATACAGTACCATGTTATAATTAAATGAAATATAATTATATAAAACATTCTTTGCTATTTTTTACGATTCTACAATAAATTTCTTCTTGTATTTATAAATACTTAAATCGAGTATCTATAAATACTCGAGTATTATGACTGAAAGGTAGTGCGTGCTTAAATCACTTATATCTGTACATCCAAATGGATATCAATCTGTGAGTTTACAAATCCTAGTTATTTTTAGTTTGCTCTTTGGCTACGTCGTGAGAGAAATATGTATTTTTTCCTATTGAAGTCATTACATTACGAAAGAACCTTATAATAGGGTTTTACCTATACACTGATCTTTAGTTAATTTAATCATAATTAATATTATTAAATCAAAGAAATTTGAAACGAGTGCATGTATATACATAGCTGTTTATAATTTTGGTTAAATCAATGACAATCCACTAAAACATTTTTTTAATAAACATAATAGTATACTAATAAGCATATACATATAATTTGTGACTGAGTCAGGAAATGTTAGTAGATTTATTTTATTGATGATATCATTATGGGTTCGTACATTATTTTCTTCCTCGTATCTATTTTTGGCCCCTATTTTTCTATTTCCCAAAATGCGTAAACTATGTTACATCCTATATTAAGAATTAAATGACAATTTTAATATTGCCGAAAAACATTACAATTTAATCAGGCAATTAATTTAATTTCTAAATAATTAATCAGTGTATCGAGTATGAATATCATAAAGCACAGTTTATTTTGACTACAAATCAAATAACCTCCATAATTCAAAAACGCTGATTTCATTTTAATTCGATTAATGTTGAAGACTTAAATTCCAGAATGAATAATAGAATTTCTTGGTAGACTGTAGTTATTGTATAAAAATAATTGTTATCAAAATCGTTAGTCTGCTGAATCTCTTAATACCGTTAATCAAGTTCCTAAATTGGAATAAAAATGGAAATCTCAAGGACTATTCGTAATCGATAAATAAATTTAGTAATTTCTGATTTTAACCATTTAATTGTATGACTAATTGTTTTACTGTATTACCTTTGTAATTTAAATGTAAATAAGCGAATGAAAAATGAGGGAGGAATGGGCCAATGAGACCAGATGTTAGAAATACAAAATCTTGTGTTGCTAAATTTTAAGTGTGTCCAACTAGATGTCATGTAGTAGTCACAAGAGGACTATTCTTGTTAGCTCTCAAATAATTACAATTTTGTCAAAAACGAGAAGTACAGAGAGATTCAAAGAGAGAGCATAAAATATTAAATTGCTTACAACATCATTGTTAGACAGCTTCTATAACGGTTACCGATATTTAACACATATTTATATTAGTTGTTCAAAATTGAGTTAAGTATAATCTAAGATAATATTATTTGTTTGGAAGTTACGCCTAACAAATTGGTCATTTAGTACTTTGTTCAGAAAACCTTTAAATTTACATTTTGAAATCAAATTTCATAGGTCATATTTGACAGGCGTTATCAGATTTTTGTTGTCTATATTCCTAGAAATATATGGTCAATTAGTTATCTATACTCGTAATATCTCAATAAAATAATAAAATATTAGGTTTGTTGGATGTTTAATATCTTAATTTATTAATTAGTTACACACATTAATTAATTAATGATCTTTTATATACTGTGAAATATCTTTGTGAATTAATTGATCAAGTACTAATACTTCAGTATAATAGTATAATAGTATAAGTGGTAAAGTTTTACTTATACTATCGTACTATATTGAAGGCAATGAACAGGCCAGTTGACTAATGTGGATTTTATAAAGATGCAGTTACTCCGTCTTAATAACATGGACGAATTGACCTATTATATTCTCCTATAGAGGTTATTCGTAACAATATCATCCATATTGTGATATAGGATGGTGAACCGAGTATCGTGAGTGTTATTGGATTTTTTGATTCAAGTCCCAATGGGAGGATTTTGGCACCTCTTCCTCAGCGCTGGTGTGTTTGTCATCATTTCTATGTGTGACCTTCCCCTTTAGCGCCTGTGGCTTTAGATGATGGAAGTTGATTACTATGCCCAAACAAATACCATCTCATGCATCAGCATATAAAAGGGCATCATAAATCGATATGGTATATGGACAAAACATTTTATGTATCAATCTCTATTGTTGAAATTGGGAAATCAATACTACTAATCTATCGATTTCTCGATACACTGTGTGGGTTTGATAGCATTATAGCATGATAGCAATCTAGTTTGATAGCATTCCGTTTGTGTAAACTATGATGTACCTAAATGTTTAATATTAAACTATGATGTAACGTTAGGTACTGCTTGTCAATAATAGGAAAAGTATGAGATTTCTTTATGTATGCGTAGAAGAAGGAGTTAGGGCAGCATTCGGCTATTTATTTAGACAAGATTATTTACTGCGCAGCTCGTGGGCGGTCCGATATCGCAGTTTTGAGACTTGTTCCTATTCTTGAGCAGTACTGTACAATATTTACCTACTATTGACGTAACACTCAACAATAGCATAAATATATGTATTACTTTACCTGACTGCTAGTGTTAATGCTAATTACTATTAGCACTAACATTATTAGAGTAGATGAAATAGAATTTAATATACCTATATACTAATTTGGTTAATCTCCAAGTATGAATGATCAAAGAGCAATTTTTTAGAGAAAATAACTATAAAGGAATGATTTTAATATAAAATTTACTTCCTAGTTTATTTATTTTTATTCATATACTAACTACTTTCATTATTATTATTCGTAAGTTTCTAAGATACCAAGGAAAGTAACAATAAATGGCTGTATTCTTATGTACCATGTCTAAGAAATCGCATATTTTAGACATGGTGCATAGCGTAAATCTAAACTAGGTTAGAGAAATTTATCAATAACACAATTTTAATGAACTGTAGAGGGTAAACGAATTGAACGAAAATATAAACAAAAAACATGAAGACTATTTATAAAAGGAGCATATAAATTGAAGAATAGATAATAAATAAGAATAGACAAGAATAATATAGGAAGACTGTAAAGAATAAGTAAATTTGAGAACTAATAATGAATGACCAGTGAAAGACTGTGTTAATAAAACATGTTTATAATTGGATTTTCTTCTTTTCTTATCCTGATTCTTGATTATGTATATTTTAGATTTTTAATTGAATAGAAATTACAATTTCTGTACCTTCTGTATTTTAGACATTTTCAAACAAGTTATAATGTTAAGTGCACATTTAATTCGTTTTTTCTCTCTAGTTACTTGCATGTTATAAAACTGTTTACCTACATGCTTATATACGATATTAGTTTAATAACCGAAACGTAGAGACAAACAGACTGGGTAGTCTAATGAATGAGAATGAACCTTGTATTTATATTCTAATAGTATCTTTAATATTAATGTTAGTTGCTTTAGTTTATTATTTGTATTTTCCTTTTGTCTTTTGTTATATATAGCAAACTCCATATGTATTAGGTAATAAGCTCCTTGTTATAAGATGTATGTATTTATAAGAAATAAAGTTATTATTATTATATTAAACATTTACATTTACATATAATATATCTATGATTTGAAAATAAAAACATTTTTTTTACACAAAACTTAGGTATACATTAAAGAAGAGTGATAGGTAGAGGATAGAATATAAACTATACATAGAATTTTTGTATTTACGTATTTTATGTTGTATACATTAATGAAAAAAACAGAGAAAGATTTAATAATAAACTAAACTAAACTTCATATTTAAAATAGAATATTGAAAGAAGAAATTAATTGTAATAACTGACATATATAGAAAATAATGATTAATGACGAACTAATACATATGTAAATAAATCACAGGAAGAAAGTCTAAGGCTTCTCAATTGATAATTAATGTGTTTATATTTCAGTAGAATGTTGTTTATATTTCAGTTGAAATATTTCATTAATAGTTAAGGTTGATTGAATTACTTAAAATATATGTATTAGTACATATATTTTTATGTTTGCATTTTCTTCGCTTAGAATTATACTATTATTTATTTTAGTTTTCCATATTAAATCTAGGGCATCATGTATATTTAAAATTTTCTGATCTTCTAAGTACACGAAACTAACTAAATATGTCTAAGTAATTATCAATAATAGGAATATGAACAAAGTAACGAATACAAGAACATACTAATTGAGGTTCGAGATTACTATGTTTTAAAATGATTTTAGACAAAAATATACTAATTTAATGTATATACAGATACTATTTTACAATATTCTGAATGTAAAATTTACACTAGGCTTTTCTAGCAATTTTATCAGACACTGTAATATGAATTGTTTGTAATACAAATTTTGATATAATTGCATAACATACGTAAATATTCTACATAATTGTGTTATAATATTGTGTAATAATACAAACAATCTGTATTGAATCTGTAATCTATACAATGTCAATTGTATAGATTATTGAAAAAATAGACATTATGTTTTATAAAAAATATAATAAATCTGATTCACGTCAAGAGAAACATTGATTAATTAATTACAGTTTTGTGTTATAAAAATAAATAATAAAGATTATTTTTTTGCTTTAATGTTATTAGCTTATTGAATGTTTAAAACAAATATTATACTAAAATTGAAAGTCATGTTCAAAGACAACTGCAAACTTTTGTTTATTTAGATTTTACACTTTGCATACGAATTCTTGAATTATTTCAATAACTAAAACTTTTAGATCTTTTATAATCATTAATAATTCGATAATTTGGTGGTAATTGGTGGTATTGTGAATACGTTAGTTTAAATAAACAGTTACAACAGACTACAATAAATAAGATTCATTGTAATGCCATTTGTACGATAAAAAATTCATCAAAGCATATTATTCTTTACTTAATTATAAACTATGAATTCTAGGAGAGTCTCGACAAATCTTCAAGTGATAAAGAATTACTCAAGTAATCTAAACACACTCTTTCAAAATAAATATAGGGGTGTATTTACTTACTTTGGAAATATCGGTGTAAAACATGATAGAAAACTATAAAACCGGCATTGAACACCTTGCTATGTTTTGAAGAATATAGGCGGATTAATTGAATACGTCCAAGTACTTAAAATATTAAATTATTACATTATCAATTATGCAGAAATTATTCACCATGAATAAATTTAATTATAGAATGACAATGTTAAAAAAAGAAAACTGAACGAAAATTACAAAATGTTAATTAGGGTGCTTGACCTTTATGCGAAAAATCGATTATTTAAAGTACACATTTTAAAATGTATATAAAGAACACATTTTAAAGTACACATTTTAAAATCAAGATTTACATATATTATGTTAAACATTTTATCAGTAATTATAGTATGAACTGAGGCAATTGTGAATATCTAGTCTTATCAATTTATTTAATAGCTTTAATTTTAAATTTTATAAAATCTCATTAAAGGTAAATTTATATTCCCATTAATGGCATTAACACTAATAACAATAACAAAGAAGAAGCACTAATTCTTACCACCACCAAATCCAAACAAAATGTACTTACTGTTGACAGCATTTACACATTGTGGTTAGAAAAATAATACTATAGCGTATCGCAGCCACGATCCATTATATCGTAATTACTTTATTGTTCGCCAGATAAGATTTCAGTCACATGTGTCGATCTAATAATTCAGAAACAATTAATTATTTCCGAGTCATTAAAGTTCTCCTGCCCGAATAATACACATTGTAATATGCAACGACTTCTGATTCACTATTATTTTATTAGTTTTGTTGTAAAAATATCACCATTACATCACTTAAGTTGATGGGGTATTTTAAGATCACTCGATTATTGTAATCTTTCTGGTGTCCGCGGAGAAATCGAAATTATTTGGTTACAAATGATCCCTGTTAGCAGGAAATGTTAATTATAAGTGGAGTAGGAACGCTCCCAGCTGTGTGAAGGTCTAGTTTTCTCAGTCTCATTGCCGAACTGTTTTACTTATTGCCTTGTTATTGATTATTTTTAATAATTATGAATAATTTCGTGTAAATTCTTTAATAAATTTGCATATTTGTTTGCACACCTGCACGGTGTGCGGCCGACTTCATCATTTAACAAATTTATGACGGATTTATTTAATTAGCTGTGCAATGTGAGAACGTCGACGGCTATGCTTGAAATTCTTGTTTATATAAAAAGTACAATTTCGTGAAGAGAACACACAAACGAGACGCATTCTCGAGTGCATTATAGAATTTAATATAAAAGATAGTTTTTGAAAGTTGGGGTATAAAATAACATCATCTTGTATGTTTAGGTTGTATATTGTAATCCATTCTATCAGAAAACGACTAATTTACTTTTCTATTTAATTCACGATTTGTAAGTAAGATCCTAAAACACGGTAATTTTTATTTTAAAATGACAATATTTCAGAAGAGTTCTATACGTTCCCCTAGAATTTCCTTGGAGTGACAGTTATCACTTTAAACATTTTTAAATCGTATGTGTGTATACGATATAATCTTAAAAAGCTCTATATCTAACTATATCGACTTGTAATAATAGTAACATAATAATTAGTCAGTTTAATGAGCTGATATTATTTCAATAGTTGTGATTGAGAATAATTCTTGTTGGCCTTTGTCTATAAGTTAAATTTATGATTATGGACTAATTTACATTTTTTGGTAATAAACTGATTTTATTTACGTTTTCAATTTTTAAAATAATAGTAATGAGTTAGACATTAGTACGAAACTAATGTTTTGCTAAAACATGTATACGATACTTCTGTATTTGCGAAATATTGCTATCTTATAAACAGTGCTTAAATATAAACCCCCTAATACGAGGTTCCGTTGTATTCGGAAAACTTCAAGAAACTAATTCTTATTAAAAGAGGAGGGATTGCAATGAGAACATACTATGATGACGTCATAATTCAAACAATATCGGGAAAGAATTAAATTCGTATTAATAAAGAAATAATAAAGAATTAAATTTTTTAATAAAATAGAATTCACATGTTTCAGAGTTAAAAAAAAACTTGATAATACAATTATGAATGTTGTGCGACACTATCCAGAGCGTCAATACATAATGGATATTAAAGCGAATTCGTATCTTGTGCTTTATCTTGCCGCCGATAAAGATTTTAGTAAAACGTCCCTATTATCTATTTTCAAAAAAACAAAAAAGTAAGAAAAATACCACCTACTTATATAAAATTTTCTTAATTCAAAAATTTAATCGAAGTCAAATGAATCTGTTATTTATAAGACAACATTAATTTTTCTGGTGAAGTAAAATTTGCCTTAAATAGAACAGTCAAGAATCAGGAACGATGGACGAATCTGTAGAAGTGACAAAATAGAGTAGCCAGCCCGTCTTCCATATCTGACACCGCTTTATTTGTTATAGCGTTATTTAAAATAAAAAATCCCTGACGCTATTTAATAGCGTCGATCCTTTAAAAAATAAAATTAGACGATAAATTAATTAAACCACACCGGATATTATACAATTTTTTTTAGCACTTTTGGAAATATTTTAACAACACTTCTATTATTGTCAAATACAAAAGCTGGAATTTTATTTAAACTGTTTGATTTTAAAATTAATATATATATATATATATATATATATATATATATATATATATATATATATATATATATATATATATATATATATATATATATATATATATATATATATATATATATATATATATATATATATATATATATATATATGTCACAAAATGCCATATATGTAATCCAGCTAAACATTTTTGTAAATTTTTAAATACTACTTAAAATAAACAGTTTTAATACCTTAAACGGACTTCTCCCCACGTAGAACATCTCTATCTCGAAATTGAGTGGCCGAGAAAAATAAACCAACACATAAATGCAGAATATGTGTTTTATGCGACAGTTTTACTTTTTTCATTGGCGACTGCTTCAGTGCCGTATCAATACAATTGTGATCGAACGAAATTATTTTTTTTTCTCATTCATTCGTACATTCCTACATTCTGGTTAGGAAGAGATTTAGAAATCAAGTAAAAGACTGTAAGAGTTATCCAGAAGCAGATGTAGACAGCGACCACAACTTGGTAGTCATGAAAGCTAGATTAAAGTTCAAAAATCTGAAAACCCGGAAGGATAAGAAACGTATAAATGTAGACATATTGAGGGATCAGAATATGAAAGATAAGTTCCAGGAGAAAACAGATCAATTAATAAATAAAACGAGTAAGGACGAAATCAAGAACGCAGAAACTGAGTGGGAGGGTATCAAAAATAGTCTAGCTTCCGCGGCTACGGACGTTTTAGGACACGATAAAAGGGAAGCTAGGAAGCCCTGGATAACGGACGAAATCTTGAACTTAATGCAAAAGAGACGAGACTACAAAAACAGACGAGACGAAGAAGGACTGAAAACTTATAAGGCAATAAAGTGGGAAATCATTAGAAAATGTAGAAAAGCGAAAGAACAATGGATAGAGGATAAATGCAAAGAAGTAGAAGATAAGTTGCAAGTAGGTAAGACTGATGAGGCTTACAAAATAATTAAGAGGAACTTCAGGGATATAGGAACAATAAGTAGAAACGTTAGGAGTCAATCGGGGGACATACTGATCGGAAGAGAGGAGAAAGCGGATAGATGGAAGCAGTACTTAGGAAATTTATACGAGGGTCAGGAATTAGGAGAGATATTAGAGGAAGAATTTAGCATCGATAGGGAAGATGTAGGAAAACCTATATTGAGAGAGGAATTTGAAATAGCACTAAGGGGGCTAAATAATAATAGAGCGCCGGGTGTAGATAAAATACAGGCGGAAATTTTGAAATGTGCGGGACAGAAAGTAGTAAATAGGATGTTTGAACTGGTAAAATACATATATGAAACGGGCGAGATGCCGGAGGATTATAAGAGGAACATTATCGTTACTATACCGAAAAAGAGCGGAGCCGACAAATGCGAGAACTTTAGAACGATTAGCCTAACTTCCCATGCGTCAAAAATCTTAACTAGAATAGTGCAGAAGAGGATGGAAAATAGAACGGAGGAAATACTAGGAGAAGACCAATTCGGGTTTAGGCGAAATAGGGGAACTCGCGAAGCTATTCTAGCACTAAGAGTAATGTTACAGAAAATAATATAAAAAGGAAAGAACGCTTATATAAGATTTGTAGATTTAGAAAAAGCCTTTGATAACGTAAGATGGGAAAAAATGATCGAGATACTAAAGAGCGCGGGAATGAAGTATAGAGATACAGGAGAGTAGTACACAATCTATACAAAGAGCAAACTGCTGTTATAGAAGTAGAAGGGGAAAAAAGGGAAGTAGGTATTAGAAAAGGAGTAAGACAAGGATGTACGCTATCACCACTAATTTTTAATCTGTATATCGAAGAGGCGATTAATGTGGTAAAAGATAGAGTGGATTTCGGGATTAAAGTACAGGGACAGAAACTAAAAATGCTGAGATTCGCGGATGATATAGCAATATTAGCATCTAATAAGGAGGAATTAGAATCAGCATTGAACGAAATGGAGGCAGTGTTGACAGAGGAATACGGAATGAGGGTGAATAAAAACAAAACTAAAGTGTTAGTGTGCAGAGGGCGCGAGAGCAGAGCAAAAACGAAAGTATAAGTTAATAATGAAAGATTGGAGGAAGTTAAAGACTTCACTTATTTAGGAAGTAAAATAAATTGGGATGGAAGAAGCGATAAAGACATAAAACAAAGAATAGGGCAGGGTCGAGTAGCTTTTAACAAAAAGAAAGCACTTTTATGCTCGGGGGTAATAAATTTAGAAACAAGAAAGAGATTTTTGAAAACATATGTATGGAGCACGGCACTATACGGCTGCGAAACCTGGACGGTAGGGGAAGCAAGTAGGAAGAAATTAGAAGCTTTTGAGATGTGGTGTTACCGAAGAATGATGAAAATACCATGGACTGATAGGGCCAGAAACGAAGAAGTATTGGAGAAAGTCGGCGAGAAAAGAAGTATGTGGAAAAACTTAGAGAAGAGAAGAGATAGAATGGTAGGCCACTTGCTGAGACATGGGGGAATAGTCCGCGATATTTTGGAGGCAGAAATAGGAGTGAAGAAAGGCAGAGGTAGGCCTAGATTAGACTACTGCTCGCAAATAGTAAGGGATGTAGGTTGTAGCACAATTAGCGAAATGCGTAGGTTAGCACAAGATAGGAGAAGCTGGAGGTTAGTGTCCAACCAGTGTTAGGACTGATGACCTAATGATGATGATTCATTCGTATATGATACAGGCCGAATAAATGTTTTTTCCGTTCAATGCAAAATCAGCAAATTTTTCTCAACATGGACAGGGTGGGGGTGTGTCCTATCCCCCTCAAAATCAATAATTGTCATCTGGGAGACGTTCCCGATCAGAATCAGTCAAAACCTGATCGATCCGACACGATTTAGTTGAGTTATCGTATTAATAAAAAAAAATTCTCAAATAGTCCATCATCGTGCTTTCTCATGGCCCATGGACAGGGTGGGGTGTGTCCTATCCATCTCAAAATCGATATGTGTCATCTGAGAGACATCTCCGATCAGAATCAATCAAGACGCAATCGATCCGATACGATTTCGTTGAGATATCGTGCTAATAAAAACAATTCTCAAATAGTCCACCATCGTGCTTTCTCATGACCCGTGGACAGAGTGGGGTGTGTCCTATCTCCTCAAAATCAATAGGTGTCATCTGGGAGACGTTCCCGATCAGAATGAGTCAAGATCCGATCGATCCGACACGATGTCGTTGAGTTATTGTGCTAAAAAAAATTCTCAACTAGTCCACCATCGTGCTTTCTCATGACCCATAGACAGAGTGGGGTGTGTCATATCCACCTCAAAATCAATAGGTGTCATCTAGGAGACGTCCCCGATCAGAATCAGTCAAAACCCGATTGATCCGACACGATTTAGTTGAGTTATCGTGCTAACAAGAATAAATGCCAACGACAACGACGACACACACACACTGAAAAAAAAATTTAAAGACAATTTTTTTTGGTTCTTAGACCGAAAAACGAAAAATAAACGAAAGCAATTTTTTTTTCCATTTTCTTTACACGATTACATTACTTTTCCGCTAATATAGTTGAGTGCGGAAAAGTAAAAGTATATTAGAAGTGATTTTTTTCGGAACGATTTACCCTTGATATCGAATTAGTTTAATACAAAATATGGCTCGCTATTTAAAATATCTATCAATAAAAGCAACCAAAAACAAAGAATAACAGTTAACTTATATACATTCTTTAATCGTTATGGTAGCATATTATAATTTAATAATAGTTAAATCAATAATTCAGGCTTTTTGTTTCGTTTGTAGTGGGTTCCTATGTTACAATACTTTTCTCTTACGTATTATAGAGGCATTCCGAATAATGAAACATTATGTGCGGATAAACGTAAATCCTTTTCATTCGCCAGTTACTTTAGTTTCATTTATGGAGATATTTTAATCTATTAGCCAACATATACCTTTTTATTTTTCTGTAATGGTGTTAGTCAATATCAGCTTTATAAATATAACATTTTTTTATTAATGCTTATTTACTTTATTGGTCTTGTAAATTCACATAATTACAGATATTGAGCCGATCATAATCCTTATTATTGAACCCACATTTGTATTAAAATTCGAATGTATGGTCAAGAACAATTAAAGAAAACACCGTTGGATTATATATTTTGAGAAGAACTTTAACTTCTAAGACAATATTTTTAGTATTAATCAGTTTATTGCGACCTAATCGTTAGTTACTATCACGTTTGGAGAGAGTATATTTAACAACAGTAGAAGAGCACGGACAATGTTAGTCTGCACTATATCTGCTAAATAATTTGAATGAAAATTGTTTAATTAACCGTTTTCCTATTTATCCCGAGATATATTATTATCTCTATCGAAATAAACCATTTGTAGTATATTAAGTATTAGGAATGGTAAGCAAATTCTACTAGTCGAAGACAAAGTTTGGAAGCTGAGCGAAGCGGAGGCTCTAATTATGTCTGAGACCGGAGATACCCTTAATGTTCGATATTGTTATTATATTGTTTTCACGATAAATGAAGTGGTTTATAGGCTAGGTTGTTCTATGGCACGTTGTTTAGTAATTAATAATGAAAATTGGTATTACTCAAAGTTGTAACAATAATTCTTAATTTTTCCATAAAATTAATTTTTGTGTAAGATGTGATGCAAAAAAGTGAGATTTTTATATCGAGGGAGAGCGATATATAGAATGTTCTGCAATTATACCAGAAAGTTGAAAGAAGGGTACCGAAAAACCTTCGAACACTTCAATGCTTGATGTACCGATAGAAATTACGAAAATATTACAGAAAAAATAATAGTCTTGGGTGCGTATTTTATTAGAAGAAACAAAACACTTAAATCTCTAGGCAGTTTATGGACTGAGTATTCCATGCTCAAGGCTCTTTTTGAATAACGCTGTCGATATTTCAAAGTATATAACTTTACTTCCTTTTCGTAAGAGGAGAAATGGACACCAGCCAAAGAAGTCGAACGTGTTTTCAAGAGAAGACGCACAAGTTTTTGAAGGAATTTTCTGGCGAAGTTTGCTTCAATGTAAAAGTATATTTGAAATAGCAGGGGCGTGTAGAAGGGAAGAGTATATCTAACAAAATATAAGATATTCAGTATTATTGTTAATTTATTATAATAAATATTCCTAATACGAAGACTAATCATTCATTCACGTTTACGATTAGTAGTCAGCTAAAAGAAGAAATTAATTATTTCGGGTTTATAATTAAGAAATACATTAGTGTAGAAATTATGACACAGAAAGTCATATTACTTATTCTTGGTCATGGGAAATAACAAAGCCATTAATCCACTATATAGTGGGTAGGAATACAATAGGAAGTTGGTTATTCCTTCCTTTGTTACGTCTGATTGGTCATTTCAAAATTTGCCAGATTTACTTTTTTATTTCGAACACACATTTCGAAGAAGTTCTGCCACTATTCGTACAAGATTATCTTTACGAAAACATTGTAAAACGGACCAAATTATTTATCCGACTGCCTATGGTATGAAAAAAATTACATAAAATGAATATTTTTTATATTTTTGATAATTAGAATAACAAAATTAAGTAGAAGTTTGTCATAACAATGTAGTATGAACTTCTTAAAAGGCTGTAATTAAAATTTTATATGTAGATAGAAATATATTTGTATTATACATTATTTATGGCAGTTTTTATGAGAGTACTTAGATATAAATACAATCCTCTAAATCGGAATTAAATCAAGTAAATGTCAATAATAGTTAAATCGCTTCTATAACTTTTCTATAAACATTTTATAAAGGTCCAGAGGTTGTTAAAATCTGCCGACAGTAATTTTGAAGATGGACGGCTTAGTTACTTACAATTAGTTACCGCTCTAATAGAGACTAATTTGATAAATATGTGGAATTTAATTGTAATTACATCTCACTCTAAAAAATTATTGTCATGCGACAAGAAAAATTCACTATAAATATTATTATGTCGTCTAGTCTATGCTGTTAGCTACTCCCAGCTTCATACAACTTTATCGGTTTGACAGAAATGGAAAAAGTATATATTATCGACGAAGTCCATGAAAACCCTAATTCATTTCTACATTTTGTAATAAGCTCATAATACATCCCCCCTTTTCTCTTTATCTTTGAGATAAATTTTTAAAACTCAGCATGTTGAATAAATCTATTAAATATCACATTTTTATGTACAGAAGAAAAAAAGTTCGTTTCTCTTCTGATTTCACCGGAAATGATACAATTTCTGATTTTTAAATGGAACATCCTGTATGTTATTATTTTTGGTATGTACACAATTTTATGAATCCATTAATACTGCATAAGTGACATTTTAATCGTAAAAAGTGTGTTTTCGTGATCGAGTGTATTCGAGTGTCGTGATCTCACTGGAATAATTGTAACCAACCCCAGCAGCGCTACAAAAGTCGCATGAGTATAGTTTTTATTTCAAAGAGTAATTTTTTAAATGGTACGATATTGATACTGCGGTACCATTAAGAAGAACAATTAATACGGAATATATCCATGTTCTTAGGGTGTTTGTGGAACAAATACAATCAAAACGATAGTTTCAGTTGTATTCCAATTCAACAATAATAAATAAGTAAGGTGACGGTAAAAAAAACGAGGAACTATATACACAAAATCATAGTAATTATTCACAATGTTAACAGCTCACGTCAATGCACTTCTGAATCCTTTTCATCGTATTTCCAATTACTGTAGTTAATCCTTGAGGCGCTATATTTTGTATTGGTTGTCTTACCCGTACCTCTAGATACTTCGTGAGTCATCAGAGTTATTGAATAAATATTTCTTAAATGACCCCAAATAAAAAAAATATTCCGCCACAAACCCAGCGTTTAGGGAAGACGCATTTTCTTCCTAGAAAAACATTTCTTCATAATTTCAGTTAATTTCAGTTTAATAATAATATTATCTTAGGAGTCATAGGCTTAATAGATCTCCTCTAAATTGATTTTCGAGACAACACAAATCATTTCTAGCTGGGCATTGTCGATCGATATATCAGTCGGCGTATAAAGGTCTGGTTACACAGTACGAGTTGCTGACGTGACAGTAGATAGTTACTGTCATTGTATACTCGCATGACAGTAGCTCGACTAGTTTCGACTGGTCATACGATGAAACTAGCTGCCATGACAGGTAAGCAGGTATTGCCCGAGAGATTACAGTCAAGTGTGAATTTCGTTGTGTGCAAATGTACCGAGCATACGAGCTACTGACATTTCGCAAAATTGTGCGAGTTGACGTCCCTTTGCCGCCCGTAGAAAGGCGGTCAGGGGTTACCGCAACCAGCAGCGCTTGAAGCGGGAGGGTGACGGCGAGGCTGATAACCAATACAAACGCGCCAGGAAAGAGCTTCACGACGCAACAAAAAAGGCGAAGAGGGAGAAGCGCGAGGAGCTCTGTCGATACATCGACAGACATATGAGGGGATGGTTACAAGATTGTAACCGGCCGAATGAACTCCCTCCGCCGGCATTGACGGAGGAAGGCGCGTTGCGCATTGTGGAGACTCTTTTCCCGGTCTCTGAAAGAGCAAACTGGCGCGTCCTGGAGGTGGTGGAGGCCGGAAAGTTTAAGGAGGGGGAGTTGCGGCCGCGGGCTCTAGGCTCAAGATAGGAAAGTCACCGGGTCCGGACGGCATATATGCCGAGCTAGTGAGGATAGCCGTAGAGGAGTGCCGGTGGCGGTGCTGGGGGCGATGAACCTGGCGGTGGGGGAGGAAGGCATCCATCGGGAGTGGAAAAAGGCCAGGCTGGTGCTCCTAAGGAAGGGCGGCCGGATGATCCGTTGGTATTCCACCCAATTTGCTTGTCCTGCTGGGGAGGTTGGAGGGGGTGATAGAGCGGGCGGGAAATCTGTCTGACGCCCAGTTTGGCTTCCATAAGGGGAGGTCAACTATAGACGTCATTGAACATCTAGTGCGGACGGCAGAGGAAGCCATGGACGGGAGGAGGGTGACAGTCATTTTTACCCTTGACGTAAGGAATGATTTTAACACAGCGGGGTGGGGGCACATAATGGAGGCAGCCACAAACATAGGAGAGCTTCCGTGGCTGCTGAGGACTCTCTCCAATTATTTCGCAGATAAGGAGATTATATGGGAGGTGGAGGGACGTCCCTGGAAAAGAAGGGTGACGTGTGGCGTGCCACAGGGATCCGTGTTGAGTCCTACCCCGTGGCACGTCATTGTCAGAGCCATATTACATCATACTGTATATACCATCTGAGGAATGCTTGAATTACGTTCTAAAATTAGTACAGTGATCCGCCATAGGCCGTAGAGAACGGTTCGTGTCGAACAAAGTAGTATATGTTCTTGTCTCCTTTTATATAGACTTGCTATTGCGCCAGAAATCTGTGAAAATATGTGTTAAAACGTGCAATCGACTTATTATTTATTTCTTCCTTAGTAAATAAAGGTTTATTCTGAACCTAGTGCCTTTATTTTAAAACCGAACCTTGTGCGTAGTGTACAACATTTTTAAGTAACATTTTTAAGTTAATTTTAGTAGTAACAACATTTTGACATTTTTCTTCTATTTAAGAGTTTTCTATTAACAAAATTTAAACAACGGCCATATTTTTAGAACGAGATGTGTCCTATAGATTTTTATATTATCTACAGCGTTATCTACAATATTTAGTTTTATATAAATACTCACATCGAAAGACTATTGGGTAATAAATAAATAGTGCCTTTATTTTAAAACCGAACCTTGTACTTAGTGTAAAACGGGTAGTTTTATAACGAGGTAATTTGACAGTCATGTTCAATGGGGTCCTTAGAAGACCGACACTAAATGGAGTAAGGATGATCGCTTACGCTGACAACGTGGCACTTGTGGTGTCGGCTGTTTCGGTGGCTGACCTGCAGAATATCACAAACGCCACGATCCGGGTCGTCAGGGAGTGGCTGGAAGGTTTAGTTGGCGGAGAAGAAGACGGAGGTGGTGGTGGTGACCAGGAGGAGGATCCTCCCCCCTTAGAGCCGAGGGTGGGGGGACGTTCGAAAGGCCCTTGAAGGTAATAAAACCTTGTATTGAAGTACCTTGAAGGTACCTGGGGATTTAGCTGAACGGAAAGCTAACGTTCCAGGAACATATGCGGAGGACGGTGGCGAAGGCAGAGAGGACGGCTGGTGCTTTGGCGCGTCTAATTGTGAATACGCGTGGCCCGTGCGCATTAAAGAGGAGGACCCTCACGTCCGTTGTCCGTTCGGTGGTCATGTACGCAGGGCCGGTGTGGGCGAAGGCGCTGATTAGGGAGTGTACCAGGGCCCTAGTATACAAGACGCAGAGCCGCATGGCACTGAGGGTCACGTGTGCGTACAGGATGGTGTAGAGAGAGGCGGCACTAGTAATTGCGGGGATCCCTCCTCTGACACTTCTAGCCAGGGAAGGAATGGATGTGCGGGCGGATGTGAGTAGGCCAGAATACGCAGCTGTTTGCTGCGTGGCAGGTTCAGTGGGATAGTTCTCCCAAAGGGAGACGGACTCATAGCATGTTTCCGGATGTGAGGAAATGGGTGGAGAGAGGGCGTGGGGAGTAGGATTCTATCGCACGCAGGCGCTGTTGGGGCATGTATGTCTTGGGCAGTATCTGCGTGGGATAGAGAAGGCGGATGGGGGGATGAATGTGTGCACTGTGGTGAAAGAGGCGACTCCGAGCACACGTTGCTCAGGTGTCCGAGGTGGTCGGATGTGAGGGAAGAGTGTATGAGGGGGATGGGTTGGCTCGAAAATATGAGGGAATTGGTGAGTGGTATGGTTAAAAGTGCGAATGTGTAGTCGCGTGGGGAGAGTATGATCGTCACAATTATGAAGGGGAAAGAGAAAGAAGAACGGGAGCTGGGCCCGAACCCCTAATCGTGAAAACGGAGGGGGGACGTAGGATAAAGAAAGAACACTCAAAACATCATAGAGAAGATTGACTCCTATCTCGAGGAGATGCGAGAGCGGTGCCGAGGTAGGTGGAACACTGATTTTGGGGGGTCTCTTTTACGGTTAGCGCAAGCGCCGGCTACGTCCCTCCAATTGGAGTTGCATGCGAGCTGCTGCCTTGCAGGGCAGTGGCGGAAGGCGATGGGCGAGTAAAAACAAAAAATGTTGACGTAACTCGGATGCAAGCTACTGACCGACTCGCACATGACAGTAACTCGTATGAATATGAGGCAGTCATACTATACGAATAGCTGTACTGCAGTAACTGAGTAGACTAGCTCGCATTTGCATCTAATTATTTATAAATATTAACTGTTAAAAGCTTTACGTTGTATTTTGGGTAAATATGGAATCTCTTAATCCAAACTACTTCTCTGATAGCATATTATATTTTTCCAAATAACTAACTAGTAATAATATAAAGTATTTTATTACTTAAGAAAATTAAGGGATTACTGATTATCAATCAATTAAATATAAATCCCATTACTAGGACTGATTATCAATCTCTGAAGATTTTGAATGTTCTTAATTATAAATGATAAATTGTATTTATGTGACGTTGGTTTCAGTTAAAAATAAAAAAATGGAGGTACTATTTCTATGTTTGCAAGCTTTTATTATGACGAAGATATTATTCCTCGATAAGTTTATTATCTGAAGATATATTTTAGTTTCTCATAAGTAAAAAATACGGAAGTAAAATATATACAATAAACGTCTGTGTATATTTCTGTACTTCAAAATGTGTTTGTTTTTTCTAAAGCTTTGTAATAATTTGTACATAATTTAATTTGTTTTCCCTAGACTCGTAATTTAAAGCCCAAGTCTCACCATAAAACTGTAATAAAACGATATTAAAGTGATGTATATAATAAATTTAGTTATCACTTGTTATCGAAAATTTATGACCAAAGTAATCTAACGGTTTATAAATAAAAATAAAATTTGCACCATATAGAGACATGTCAAGATATTGAGTTTTCTCTCGAAGAAAATGAAAAGAAAAATACATTAATGCATATTTTAACTAACTTCACGTTTTCCCATGAATTGTAAATCAAAATCCTAATCCCAGTTTAAATAAGAATTGCATGCAATGAAAATGATTGCTAAATATTTAAATAACGTAACAGTAATAAATTATAATCAATGTCTACTACTATCTGACTTCAACTATGTTATAACTAAACACACTAATTTCACGTGATACAATCTTAGATAACAGGTGCATATTTTCAAAAAATCAATCCATTGACTGTATCTAATTTTTATAAGTAAAAATGTATCGCGTATACCAGATTCTTAGACTTTGATTATTAAAGTCAACAAGTAAATCTCACAAGAATAATCATAATCCCTTGTTACATATTATTTAAAGAGAGTTATTATTTAAAATATTCATCCAGTTAGCTTTGATGTACTTCATGACAATATTTTCGGCCGAAACTTGTTAGTTCCAATAATTTTCTGAGATAATCCAACTTGCCTATTCACATATCAATACTTTGCAATGATAAGAAAACATAAGAAACAGCAGGAAGAAGGAAATTTGCTATCGTAATACTAGGTTTTTGAATAATAAATGTCGATTTAGTATACTAACTAAAAATATCTAGAATAGACTATTTAAAGTTATAAGTCAGTGGACTAATTGTCGAGACGATTTGACAACCATTCTTGACAATAGCGATTTTCCAAGATAATTTAACACAATGAAAATTTTGGATAAAATCAGTAAAAGCAGGCTAGTGTGATTCCACCAGAAAGATAGGTAGTTGTATCTGGATAATTGTAATGATAAAATAATATAAGGAAAAGTATAAGAATAATAGTGTAGAGCGCACAGTAATTATTATTCTCTTTAACAACCAAATCGCCTTAAGGATAATAAAACTGGGTTCGACGTTGAATATTACGATACTGGTATAAAACTACTTAAATATCTTCATAGTTATAGAAGTAAGATTGAAATCGGAGTTACTAAAATTTTAAACTACCTAGTATCTTCGGCAGGTATAGAAAATTGAATCACTTAAGGGCTTTTTTAATTAAGAACGTTCCAAATGGAAATTATAAGGGACATGCCTATAACGACGATGTAAATATATGTTTGAATGAGCTAGATAAATGCAATAACAACAAATATCAACACATGCAACTAAAGGGAAGAAGTGATTAAACATGACGGCAAAGATTAACAAAAATGCTTAAAATTTCTTGTATACAGGTAGGGTGATTCAGTTGAAACTATAAAATTTGAATTGAGTGTCATTCGTGTTTTGTTATAGGGCGTCAAAGAGCACCATTTGTGTTTTGTCATAGCAAAGATAGGACGTCAGTATTTAACGATTGTTACCTACAAACCATACGGACATCAACCCACCTGGGTGCATCATTTGGAACGTACCAAGAACGCTCCAAGATGCGTACAAAACCGTGTATCGTTGTGGATGAATTTTTTTTTGTGAACAACATGCGGATTTTGAGTACCCCAAATTTGACAATTTTGTTTGCTGGCGTATCCATCAAGATAAAAATGTGTTTCATCGCTGAACAATATTTTGTTACAAAAATCAACATTACAATTTTTTTAACACCCAATTAACAAATATACGACACTATATATGGTCTATAACGTTTAATTATTATGTCAACTGAATTTTTTATGCTGACAGATGCAGATCTTTCTTTAAGATCATATGCGTGGTGGCTCTTGATAGGTTCAATTATTGTACAGAACGTTGAAGTGATGTGTTTGGATACTTCCGTACATTTTCTTTCGCTGCAGCAATATTTTCATCTGACCGACCATGACAAGAACGTATTGGTGTTACCTTATCAATAACAGAACCTGTCTTTTCAAAATTGTTTGGTTAAATTGCGAACTGTTAATTCTGTATGCCATTTATAGGCCATTTTGTGCTAATTTTTCTTAATGTAACTGTAAATGATCGCTTACTTTCATAAAATAGTTGTACACAAACTATTTGTTGTTGAACTGTTAATCGCGGCATATTGACATCGTATGGTTTGTAGATCTCAGTCGTTAAATATTGACGACTATGACCCTATCTTTGACAGAACACAAAGGGGGCGTAATTCAAATCATATACATAGGTCCAATTGAGACACCCTATTTTCGATTTGATATCTCAAATCCATACGACGGTATCTCGGTTGCCGCAGAGTTAATCGAAACACCACTGATGCAGCAGTCACGGTTGACAACTTTACTCACAACTGTAGTTGTAACAACCAATTAAAATATTAACAACATATTATTTAACCTACTTCTTTCTTTCCTTTAAATTAGTTTTCAGGAATGTATATTTCATAAGATTCCGATACCAGGAAATATAGGCATCTCGCGATCCAAATTATAACAACCTTGAATGTTACATAATATACTGACTTCAAGAATAATTACACACGCATGTTATGTGTATAAATACAAGTAGGCAAAGTTAAACTTCATGGCGTCTGAAATCCTACCCTTATAGTAATAGAAATATATTACTAACAAATAAAATAATGTTGGGCTGGGATTACTTTGACATTGTTTTAAACTAATTTACATTAGTTTTAAAGATGATTCTCCTTAAATTGCCTCTGAAATCGTGCAGTATAAATATTTATTTAAGAAAGATCGAAAACATCGGCAGTCATGGCAAATACGGATTCATATGTTTATTCTATTGTATCTCATTATAATGGGTTAATATTTTGGAATAATATTCGCAGAAGTTGCGTTGGACTTAAATAAATGTGGATATTTTTTTATTATAAAGATAAAACTAGTTTTATTAGAATATACTCATATTTAAGTAGTGATATTTGAATTAATATTAAATAATGCACATACTAATGTATTACCTAATGAATATATTAAGTCTTGAACAAATCTCAAGATTTAGTGGAGAAATTTTAATAATGTTCGTAGTAACGATGATGATTTATTTCTTAAGAAAAAAAGATTCATTTTGAGTCATAATTTGAATTTGATACTTTTGACAACCTTGAATGACTTATGAAGAATTTATTCAGTATATGCAGACTACGTGCGGTATCAATTTTGCGTTGAATCACTTATTTTAAAATTTTGATCCAGTAATAGTAGCTTAATATATTTTTCTTTATTTAATTTGTTCACTAGATGTAGACTTTGTTAATTGAGGATTCTTTCATTATTGTCTTCTTTTAATACGGATTCTTTAGATATATTTCTTTAACCTCTTTTCAATGTTTACTGGCGGTCCATGACCAATTTTAATTGTGTACCTTTCTCTTTAAACTTATGATGGTTTATGAGGTGTTCAATGTAAATCTTTCATCTTCTGGCGGTAGTAATTTTATCTAGAATATAACTTACATATTATATATTATACAAAATCAAATACATATAACTGTTACAAACTTTTTAAATCTATTAGAATTAAATATTTTCTATATACACTATAACAGAGGTTTCCTTCTATTCTATTTGACCTGTACCAATTAGGGAATGATGCTATAATGATTATTATAATCACAAAAGTCATAATTATGGATATCTTCAAAAATATTTAAGTTCAAATTAATTTTGCATCATAAAAAATTATTTGTAGTTTACATAAATTAATTGTTATTTTTCGATAAATGTGAGACGATTGTTTTGTTGTAAACTAAATGTTCCACGCTTTGGCTGTAAATATAAACTGTTACATAAAGAAATGATGTATAATAGGAATGTAAAATGAAAAATAAGTATATGAGAAATAATAAAAATAATTAAAATATACATATATCTAATTATTTCTTTGCGCGATGACGTTAAAAGTAATAATAACTAATATACAGTTAGAATAAATCACAAAATTGGTGGTTTGTTTCCATTGTTCAACAATTATAGGATATCTATAAGATAAAAAGAAAAGTAAAGAATTATTGAATAAGACAAAAGTTAACAAACAACTTTTAACAATAACATAAAAACGTAGTGTAGCTAATTACTTCCCTCTTCACAATCTTGTTTTTTGAATGTAATAGAATAGTATTCTATTTCTGAAATAATAAGGAATAAATAACACCATTCCAAATAAAACGTTAAACTATAAATATTTTCTTTCTTTTGGGTTTTACATTGTAACAATAAATATCTACAAATTATGATTATGAATAATAATATCCTTGTATCGCGGAAAGATCGTGACGACTGACGTAAACAATATTTATTTTACGAAAATAAGTAGGTATTTTCAGTGCTGATAATGACTTAGTACATTCTAAGAAAAACTAAACATGCGCTATACGTTGAATGCATACATGCAAATTTTACTGGTTAGCAACTAAGGTTGCTTTACATATACATATTTTATTAGGATTTAAGTGAAGATTTTTAATAATATATGAAATGTCAATAACATAACATTAGATATTTAGTCATGGTTGATTTAATTTTCCTTGAATTTTACCAGCTAATAAGCAATTCTTGTTCAAGGAAATAACGTGATTATTTTTAGAAGAACCATAAAGATATGCAATTATTATAAATGAATTTTTCTTGTGTCGCGACTATTAATTTGGAGCCATATTAAACAAAAATCTTTGATTTTTCTAAAGTGGTTACATATTTTATTTATTTAATCGATTTTATATTACTTGTTTTGGTAGGTATTGCTTTGGAATACTGACATAAAAAGAGACTGAGTGGAATATTTATCTCACTTATAATTTAGCTTTATATTAATTTTAAGCAATTAGAAGATTTTACATATTAAAAACAATTTAGCAGAGATTATAATCACAATGCACATCATATCAAAAGGGATTCTATGAGTTTTGAATATTAAACATTTGTACAAGCAGATATGTATGTGCACATTACATACTTGTTTGTATAAACATTAAAAAGAATGAAGAAATTAATTCAAGTATTAATTTATAAATTATACAAAAAAAAAATCATAGGTGTAACAAAGAAATGATAACTTAGGCATACATAAAAACTATTTTTACTATTTACTATATTACAATTCCAATGATATACAGTGCATTTAGTAGACACGATTTTACACAAAAAACTTGCAATTTAATATCTGACGTGGAACCTTGAGATCACTGTCAGTAGAATTTTGTATTTTACCGATTTAGCCCGAACCATTCCAACTTTGAAATTTGAAATGCCAATTGCCACTTTAAAAGGGTTTAAAAATTGTATCCGTGTATTGAAAGGAGATAAAGTTGTCCTATATGGTTCTGAGATAAAAGCAGGAATTAATCAGCAATGATTACAAATAGTAATACATTGATTAACCAAAAAATCATAAAATCGTTTCATAATTTTTAAAGTGAACCTTTATTTTTTCTAAACAATTCGAATTCTAGTCAGATTTTTCTGAATGTTTTCCAGAAAATCTGTCCATAGTCTTGAATTATCTTAGCTTTCAGATCATTATCGTCTAACAGTTGTAGAGTAAACTTGAGATTTTAAATACTGTCAAAGAAATAAATCGAGTGGCGTTAAATCAGGAGATCTTAGTAGTCACCAATAAGGAGATGTATCTCCTTATTTTGCTAACAAATATTTTATTCAATCTAACGCGAAAGAGCTATTCACGAGTAGGTTTATCGCATTGGAAATATAAATAACGTGCATCAAACATCTTGACACGAGGCCATGAGTGGATTTATTAGTTTCACTAAAGGTTTTAAAGGTATGCCTAATTATCTGGTCTCCTAAAATATTTATCTACACAATGTTCTCATGACAGTGTGTATGTATGTCTTCTAGAAATGTCCTAGCTCATACTATTCATTTCATCGCTATTTGCCAAATAAAAAACTCTCTTATCTTGCCGATAAACGGAACAGTCTACCTGAGTCTAGGCATAAAAACAAGCCACGGTATGAGATAAGAGCCGTTTAGGATTTTTTATTTGGCAAATAGCGATGAAATAAACTATACAATCCCGTTTGTTTACAAATCAAATGAAATTTTTGGTCATATTGGTATTATTTATGATTTCTTGATTATCTTACAAAACTGTATACTTCTGTCATAATTATCTTCACTTAGTTGTTACTGAATTTACATGTTACACTCAAAGAAATTATTTACACTGAGCACTTATATACAGAACAAGGAAATATGAGTTAATTTAGCTACTTCTGGAGTAGATGTTTTAGGATATATGGTGAAATTATCAAGAATGGCGGTCTGCTTTATCAAATTTCCTAATAAAAAAAAATTATTTGCATTATTACAAAATTTTCTATGGGTTTCATAGATTTCATTTCAATCATTTAAACTTCTTTTTAGTTTAAATGATTAAATATATGAAAAATTTACGAAAAATTTGCGAGATGTCAATACTTATATCGGGTGTCTCAATTGGAACTATAGGATTTGAATTACGCACCAATTGTGTTCTGTCAAAGATAATGCGTCAATATTTAAGGACTGTCATCTACAATCATACAATGTCTGGGTGTCTCATTTGGAATTATATGACATTATTTCTGAATAAATATAATGATATTTGACAAACTGAGGTTTCTTATTTTTCAGTACAAAATGAAGGCGATACGACGGGGATATACTATAAATGGAAAAGAATATCGTTCATATGATTGCCTCGACTCATCTGGCATGATGCCATTCGTTTAGCAAAATTGTCCAGAACACGGGCTCATAAAACTGGCTCTATTTCCCGAATAACACGTTGAATGCTTGCTTGAGGTCATTGATTGTTGCTGAATGGGTGGCTTACACTCTTATCTTGAGATAACCTCAAAGGAAAAAATCTAGTGGTGTTAAGTCACATGATCTTACAGACCAATAGATGTCAGCATGATCAGGAAAATTGGTATGCAACAGATTTATGGTTGCACGTGCTGTATGACACGTTAGGAAGTATTAATATTATCTAATCAAGAACAGAATACGTCTCTTTAAATTTGTTAAGCTTCTGTACGCGCTTCATTTTGTCCCAAGTTTGTGCGAATTTTTCTTAATGCAACTGTAGATGATCGTTCACTTTCATAAAGCAGTTTTACACAAACTATTCATTGTAGAACTGTTAACTGTTAACCATGTTGACGTCGTATGATTTGTAGATGCTAGGGCGTTAAATATTGACACTATTCTTTGAAATGGCGTATAATTCAAATATTACAGTTCCAACTGACATATCTTATATAATAAAGTGTTATCTAATCCTGTGTATTCATACAGATATTTATTTATTTATACGGACAAACAGTTAAAGTTAAAGGTGGTCTATATAAGATAAATAATCTGACTTAAAAAAACTAATGGGGGGGGGGAGCCAAAAAGAAGCAGCCAAAAAATTCTGTTGTGATATGTTAATTCTGTTGTAAAGGCTTCATGAAAACTAAATTAATTTATATGATATGTTTATACATTTAAATAAAAATAAACAGTTTTAAAACCTTAAAACGGAGTTTTCCGCACGTAGAACACCTCTATCTCGAAATTGAGTGACCGAGAAAAAATAAACCAACACATAAATGCAGAATATGTGTTTTATGCGACAGTTTTAGTTTTTTCAAATAGTTCACCCTCGTGCTTTCTCATGACCCATGAACAGAGTGGGATGTGTCCTATCCACCTCAAAATCAACAGATGTCGTCTGGGAGACGTTCCCGATCAGAATCAGTCGAAACCCGATCGATCCGACACGATTTAATTGAGTGATCGTATTAACAAAACAACTTTCCCAAATAGTCCACCATCGTGCTTTCTCATGAGCCATGGACACGGTGGGGTGTGTGTGTCCTATCCACCTCAAAATCAATAGGTGTCGTCTGGGATACGTCAACGATCAGAATCTGTCAAAACCCGATCGATCCGACACTATTTAGTTGAGTTATCGTGCTAACAAGAATAAATGCCGACGACAATGACGACACACACACAGCAAAAACATTTTAAAAACCATTTTTTAGGGTTTTTTAGGGTTTTTTAGGGACCGAAAAATAAACCCAAAAAAAAATTTTGTTTTTTCACTTTTTCTTTACACGATTACATTACTTTTCCGTTTATAGTGGAGTGCGGAAAAGTAATAAATTAAGTACATTTGCGGTTTATTTCTAGTGGTATGAATACGCTAGGTAAAGTTATTAACATAATAAGACACCAACGTGATATTACTTTAGCCGCTTTTATTATTTAAAATATAAATTCTCAAGTAATGGAGGAATTTAATTAACATTTTCCCACTTCAGATTTTAATTTAAAAAGAATTAAAATATTAATAATACGATTTATTATATTCCATTTAGTACATTCTTTTATAAATAATGATCTACTTCTACGATTTACTAAAAGTTTCCTTTCATGTCAATTAATACTAGCAACAATTTGTCAATTATTTTTTGATAACATTTTACCATTGCAGAAAAAATACGACCTTCAGGAAAATTGTCAGTAACTTGTATCAATAATTCTATACATAATTGAAAGTACATATTTTCATAATTATGCATTTACTGATTGTTGTGGTATACATCCGTTGGCATAATTATGCGGTGGGTAAAGTGACTGCTTTTAAGGTTAACTTAAAAGTAATAATTGTAATAAACACGTTTTAAGTAGATAATTACGCATTAATATCAAGAAAGATGTAGTTAAACCTAAGCAAGTTAAGGCTGAGGGAAAAATACTAGGAAATTTTAGGTTTTAGATAAATACAAAGTGCTTTAACAAAAGCATGGAGTAATCATTATACCAATGCCAGTATATCACCAAATAACATGCTAATACCTCAACATTGTTATGGTTCTTAATATACGGATAAAATTGTTGATATAACCCACATTAAACAAACTTTACTGCATTCCTTAATTGTATAATATGTTTTTCGTTTTGTCACCTAATTTTATGTTAATGTACTTTTATGTCTGTTTTTGACTTTGAATTTTAATTTTTTTTTTAAATTTTGTCATTGCTAAAAATTACATGAGCAATATTACATATGTGAAGTCATTAGGTCAACTAAGTTACACATATTAATAATAATAATAATAATAGCTATGTATTTATTGTTCAACAGAAAACATCTACTTATATTCGTAGAACAAAATATGAAATACAAATAAAAATTTGTATATGTATAACTAAAATATAAATAAAAAGGTAACCGCTAAATGACCTTAACATAAATAAATAATAAAATACTACATTAACATACACTGCTTGTCAATAATAGAAAAAAGTGTGAGATTTTCTGGGTATGCGTAGAAGAAAGAATGAGGCAGCATTCGGAGGGAAAAGGATTACACTTTACGAGAGGCCAGATCGAACTCGGTATACATTCACATTCAATTATGTATATCCATCGATATTCACTCTGTAAAGGTCTCAGTTTGACTGAATAAAGACCAGGCTATTTACTGCGCACCTCGTGGACAGTCTTAATTTGCAGTTTTGAGACATGTTCCTATTCTTGACGAGCTTGTAACTTACAGGACAGTAAAAAGTTGTTGTTTCTCTAAATATAGTAACTCATTATACAATTGTTCAAATTACAAATGTTAGATATTACAATATATAAAAATTATATGACATTACGAACACTGGAGATTTTAACAGCACGTTAGTTCTCGCAGTGCGATAAAGAAACATGCTTTCTTCTTGAGAGCCTAGTCTAGCTATTCGTATACTAAACACGCTTATTGTTAGTCATGCGGATGCATCTGTGCTATTATAGAACAGTTCAAATAAAAATAAGAGGCTAGTGTCTAGAAGCACCCTTCTAGAATGGATGTAAAAATTTTGTAGAAGCAGAGTATGATCATAATCCCTTACTAGATAATAATTATCTATGCGGAATGAGAAATACTTTAACAAACGCTGTTGAATATTTTCAAGTTGACTCATATAAATCAGATACCGGGGATATCAAATAAGGCTACAATATTCTAATTTCGAGAGAACTAACATAGAACGTAAGATATAAATATTTTAAGGTAGCAATGTTATTAAACGACGTCGTGTTTCTAATCATGAGACCCAGGGTTTTATATGCATTGATAGCCACATGGCTGATATGACCAGAGAATGATAGCTTATCATCAAAGTACACGCCAAAATCTCGTGTAACACTGTCTTGTGTAATTTATGTTTTTTTTTTTGGTGTAACTTTCCACTGTAACTACCAAAAGAATAATCATGAATTAGTAGTTGCTTCTTTAAGCTATACAAGCAAACTTTACATTTATCTATGTTTATCAATATTTTATTCTTCGAACACCACGATACACAACATGCTCGATGAGTTTTTGTAATCTCAAGTAATTATCTAAGCAGTTTATATTTAAATAAAATTTTAAGTCATCGGTAAAAAGAAGATGACGGGGCATAAACGTTAGAGACAAATCGTTAATAAATACTGTAAAGAATAATGGTCCTAAGTTTGAGTCTTGAGGTACTCTAGAGGACGCTAAGAAGGTTTCGGATTTAAAGCGATTGTGTGAAACAAATAACGCACGTCTGGGTAAATACGATTTTACTAATTGAAGAAGATTACTACTAAATCCGAATAATTCTAATTTTGAAATTAGTATATTATGATTCACCATGTCAAAGGCTTCCAAAAATTCAGTATATATTACAGACAGAGTGGTCGATCAGAACCTTTTTTATACTATCACCTTACAGAAGCAGCTTTGAGAAACACTGTAACACGTTTTCTTTAGGTACGCATTTCAGTTCTTTGGTATTACTACTGAGTCTAAGAAGTGGTCATAAATGTAGATGCTGACTATATTCCCAAATTTCATTAACTATAGTAAAGCCATAAAGTCCGGAGAGTGCAATGACCTAGAGAAGTTGGGAATTTTGTCTGAAACAGAGGCGTAGATGTTTCTATTTTTTGGCGGGGTCAGTAACAAGTACAGTTACAATTATTGATATGACTGATTTTATCGGCTATCTGCACAGTGCATTTCCATCTATTTAATGTACTAAAGCGCGGTCTGTTTTTGAATTTGCGTTGTGTTTTCATCATTTCTAGACTTGCTTTTTTGATTTTAATGTATTGATTAACCAACTGAGTGATCGTATCAGTGATTTTAGTACTTTATAGTGATATAATAGTGATTTTTCAACTTTGATAGTGACAATATTACATGAAACAACAATTTACATTATTTATAATGAATCCAACTACCGATATTATTTGTAATTTGTTGGAGACACCAACATGTCGCTGGAAAGACAAAGACAAAAGAGACGTTTTACTGAAAGAAAGATCTACGACTGTTTTATCAATATTCGCCAAAAAAGAGATTAAGAAATCTTGTAAATCTTATAACGTAAATTTCAAGTCTGCTTGGTTCACAAATAATTATAAATGGTTATGTAGCATCCCAATATTACAAAAACTATATTGCTAGCTCTGTCTACTATTTGTAGATAGTTTAAATATTACAAGGGCGTTATATAAGCATATCGTTTCTGTCAAGCATATGACGGTTATTGGCGTATTCACGACGAAAGCACAGACTTCGTAAACCGTGGAAATTTCAAAAAACTTTTAGAATTGCTGTTATTAAGGTGTCCTTTAGAAATCATAAATCATTAGGAAAAAATTAAAAATGTTTCCGTTGGGAATTCAAAAACCACTCAAAATGAAATAATCAAGTTACATTTCTGATTATATGAATGAATATATAAAAAAACATTAATGAAGCGTTGTTCTTTTCTATACAGGTTGATGATACTACTGATATCCCACAAACCTCTCAATGTTCCCTAATAATAAGATTTGTTAAATATGAACGTTTAATAGTAGAACGTTTTTTGGTATTTCATGATAAGTGCCGACAGAACATCAGAGGCTTTATATACCATGTTGGATCAAATTTTAAATTAATTTGATTATAAAAATAAGTTAATAGGACAATGTTATGATGGTTCGAGTGCCATGCCACCTAAATGGACTTAAAAAAAATCAAAAATAGAGCTCAGCAAGCTGTAGTTATACATTATCTAGCACACCGTGTTAATCTTGTATTACAACAAAGTTTTAAAAAAATATCTAAATGTAGAATATTTTTTGCACGTCTCAGTGAAATTCCCTCATTTTTCCATCATTCAGCAAAGCGATCCTATGCCATTTCCTGAACATCCGCAAGACGTATACCGACTATTTCAGAAACTCGATGGTGTTCCAATTCCAAATTAGTTTATACAATAGTTCAGAACTGGGATAAACTGCAAGAAGTGTTTGAATTTATTATAACTTCTGAAGAATCGGACTAGAAACCAATTCAGTTTGCTAGAGGATTTTAGTAGTTTACGTTTTTAGTAGTAGTATTTAATGATATTTTTAGTGCTACAGATATTTTATATGACATCCTACAAAAAAAATCATTAGTTATTAATTTTTGCATCAAATAAAACAGACACGTGAAATATTGAAGAAAAAGAGAAATTACGACTATTTAAGACAATTTTTAATAAAGCAAGTAGAATGATAGAATTAGAAATTACAAAATAACAATACGCTGGTCTTTCTAACGAAGCCATTAGTAGACATTTATATGAAATATTGGACCATATTTTAATGCAAATAAACATCAGGTTTCAAAACTGTGAAATGTTGCAATTTGTTTGCCTCGCTGATACTGCAAAATTTGAACAATATAGCTCGTGTTTCCCTTCTAATGCTTTTGAAAATTTGAATCAATTTTATGGATATATATTTACCAAACATCAACGACTTAAAAACGAACTTTACCTGTTATATAGTGATGAAAGTTACAGAAATATATCGCTGCATGAACTGCTCAAAAAACTGAATGAACACAAAGAGATTTTTACAGAAGTTTACAAACTGTTTTGTATAATTTTAACTATTTCATCAACAAGTGCGTGAGTGGAAAAAGCTTTTCGTGTCTTAAACGTATAAAGGCTTATTAAAAAAATCCCATTTCCCAAGAAAGACTTTCATCTTTAGCAACTATTTCTATCGAGAAAGAATTGTTGCTAGAACTAAAGAAGAATCAGCCATTTTATGAAGATATATAGATAACTACGCCTCACTAAAAAATAGAAAGAATTGATTTGGTCTACAAAAATTAGATAGCTATAAACTCGGCTATAGGTAGGTCTTAAGAAAAATCAATCTATTTTTTTATAACTGTTTATACATTTACACCCTTCACCTATTTGCTAACCCGCGAACCACCACTGCCATCCAATTGCAGTCAGCTGTTGAATTTGAATTACTGCGTGCGCCCAAAAACTGTCTAAATGAGTGAAATAAATAATATTCTTCAAATAAGAGAAACAAAGAGGGCGACAACACGTGGATAACTTGGAAAACCGACGTTGCCATTTTTTTCAGAAAATCCGGGACGTATGAGAATGAAAGAAGTAATCTTTTTATATTTGACAAACATGACATAAATTTACATGTCCTATGTTGCAGATAGGCATTATACAATTGAATTCTAACATTTCTTGTTTAATTTTGATTATAAATTGCCATTAAATTTAATATTACCGAATTAATGCAGAACATATAAGAAATTGAGGAATTAAATATAACAATAGCGCCTATCAGCACTTTAGGCCATTGCACTCTTTGGATTTTATGGTTTTACTATAGCACACCAGTTTAAATATTATCTTCCATCATGTAAACTTTGTGCTATGTAATGAAAACTATAATTTATAAACTGTGTAAGATTATAATATGCAGAAAACTTTTTCTGGATATTTCTTTCTTTATTGTGGATACTGTTCCCTTTATTGTTCCAGCCCTTTCCCAGAAAGGGCTGGAACAATCTTTGATACAGCAACAAAAACAGGAGATCAGTTTTCCATGAACATCGAAAAACTACACATTTCTCGACGCGCGTTCGCTAACTATGTTGATATTATCGAGAAATTAAAACTGTGTGTTCAGGACTGCTCGAAAATTTTTGACAATTAAAAAAAGTTATTAAAATAAATGCGCAGCATATTTTAAAATTAACGACCGCGTTTTATCAAGAGAATGTTTTATATCTTTAAATATTAATATTTTGCTGATTTTTGATAGACAAGTAGAAGTGTTGATACAACGTATATATGAAATACATTATTTAAACATCATGAGAAAAATATGTCTGCAATTTATAATTTTTTAATAACTTCTGTTCTGATTTATTTTATAGTACTTTATTGTATTTATTTAGGAGTTATGTAGGATTTGTAAAATATTTATGATTAATTATTGGAGTTGATTTAGATAAATAGTTTCTGTGAAAGGTTCTTTAGAAATTATTAATAAAGTATTTAAAGATAATTATTAAGTATTTGTTAACTTTATAATTTATTATTTATTAATTAAATATTATATTGCTGTGGACCGAAATATTTGTCTGTATATGTATTTGGTATTTATTTCATGAACGAAACATATATAGAGAACTATTGCACGTTTACTTATATTCACGTTATTAGGTGTCCCTTATTATATTATATTATATTCAATATATTATATACATATTTTCTTGTAATACTCGTATATACAACTTGAAGTTGAATTGAAATGCGACAAACATTATATATTACATAAACTATACATACAAAATATAAAATATTTTGTGTGTACCTACAATATATATAATATAGGATCTATTAATATGTATATTTTATATGTCGATACAGTAATATTTATTTCCCAGAATTAAACTTCTGCTTTCTTCAAATAAAATATATAATTCGTAGATATATTTTTTTATTTATTATAATCATTAATAATCCCGTAGATTATAATGCAATTTATTGTAATATAATTATGCATGCTGCATTTTTTTTTATAAATTTATGAAAATGAAAGACGTTGAGAACAAGAATCTAAAATAATTATTATCTATAGAGATCACACATTTTATGTAGTTTAATTGTGACAAAAAGTCCAATGGCAGTTGAAAGTTCTTTATTGAATATTAATTTCCTTAATTCAAAGAATACATTAATTTTTATATTATATCATTGTTTCCGGAAAAAAAAGTAATTTTTCATAAAAACTGATAATATTATCATCTATATGTATAATATGTAAGCATAATTTTGGAAATACTTAAAATATCATTATGTCTTCAGCGAAAACATTAAAAACATACTTACGATATTTATAATGGAACTTATTACCTTTAGTAATTAACAAAATAGTAAGAATTGTCATAAAAACATGTTATTTTTCCAGACCAACGATCAGTTCGACCTAGATTATAGAGTATACATTTGGATACGATGAAATGTACAGTGCTGAAAATATACCGTACTAAAACTTTCTCATTTTTAATAGTTGGAAAATGGTATAAACATTGATCAATTGTGATATAAAATAAAATACTATTATTTTAGTATTGGTAGAATTCCACACCCTTATAACAGACTAATTCATTATCTCTCTAGTATATGACTTTTACATTAATAGTTGTTAAAACATATGTGACTGTTCCTGATTTATTATCACCTTATACGCGAATGGTGTTATATGTCATAAGATACAAACATTAAGAGTATTGAAATTTATTAAACTTAAGTATAAATTATCTAGATTACTAATTGATGAAATTTAATAAGTTGAAGCTTCAGTTGAATTGATACGTAGCACGTAACTGCTCGTGTTGGACTAAAATGAAATGAACAAAGTAACATATGCGTATATTTTATATATATATATATATATATATATATATATATATATATAAATTTAGATTTATTGTTTACTCATTAATAATATCCAACATATTAATATTTTCAAGAGTGTACATAATTACTAAATAACTAATTATGCGTGTAATTTTTATTTTGTTTGTAAAAATATTTTGTTTTAACAAACAAAGAAAAAACTGTTTATTTTTTTTGTTTGTAAAAAGTAATTTCGTCTTTATAAAAAATGAACGTTAGATATCCAATGATTTTTCGATATTAATAGTTGCAAAATGATCCAGGCACATTTATTATCTACTGAATCAGTATTGACTTATTTGAAATTCACTTGAAAATCACTATTGAAATCATGTGAGTCATTAAATGTAAGAATTAATTCACACACAAAATCATCAAAGACATTAACAATCCATTATTATATATATATATATATATATATATATATATATATATATATATATATATATATATATATATATATATATATATATATATATATCAACTTTAGTACTTAAATGCACATATTTTTGAATATAAATGTGTACTTTTTGTTTTTTAAATATTAGGATTACGACATAATCAGTATTTCTGAAATAACGTGTTTACAAATGGAATAATATTTGCCTTCAGCCCATTTAGATTATTTGCATAATCTATAATGAAATTTTTGATAATACAGTAATTAAATTTTATACTCATATACATACAATAGCACAATATTTATTGTAATGCAATAAGTCGAGAGAACGATTTATTTATTGTTAATAAATTATATTTATGACAAGTAAATGCTAATTTTGGACAATACAAAACAAATATATTTCTCTCAAAACACATAATTAGTTCGAATATATTAGCAAACTCTGATCATTGCAATCATTTTAGATAGTATTTCATATTCTCATTTATTAGGCATGAAACACATTTGTTATCTGACTTAAATATTAATTTTGAAAAAAAAGCTATTCGTATAATATTTAACATAGTAGTGATGGAAAAATTGATATGTGTATCTATGAAACAAATGCAATCTTTAGCATCGAATTTATATTGATGGTAAATAAATCAAAAGTTACCATGTACGAAATCAATATTATGCATATAATTTTAACTATGATCCTCACTGAAAGGCATAAACTAAAAAGAAACACCCTTCAATGGAGTATATTTTATTATATAATCTCTTGCTAAACTATATTCCACTAGTGGCACAAATGTATTATTTTAAATTAGATTTTTTTTTCATAATTGTGATGAGAATACAAAAATATATTTAACTCGCCCAGTTTTTTTTCAGACTTCGATTAATTAAATAAATAAAAAGATTTTCAATCTACCTTTCGGTTTTTATCAGCATCAACAGAGGGTGACTAGTTTATTTTTTACATGAAAGTTAATTATTTTATTTTTGTGTATTTTATTTAAAGGCTTTGATGTAAAATATGGAACTAAAATAATTTACTTCCGTGTACCTCTTCCATATAACTCTTTGTCTTCTGTTTTGATAGATGCTATATATATTTACATGTTACATACATATATTTAAATGCAACGGCACTTAAATATATTATGTAGCATTTATATATTAAAATGAAGGATTTTAAATATTTAACAATATTTAAATATATAACAAATGTAGACGGATGAATAGTAAAATCAAATTAGTATCAAACAGAATTTGTTAAATGTAACGGTAAATTTTATGCTTCCAAATAGAGATCTATTAAAAAAAAAACTATTAGACTATATGAAAAAGAAAATAGTTTCACAACAAATATATTTTTGATAAAGAAAATTTTTATAAATAATGAATATTGCTGATTAACTCATCATTTTAGGGTAAACTATGTTACATTAGTTACAATTTTACATCTACAACAAATCGTCATTTGTTGAACGTAAATTTCAACAAATGAAGATTAAATAAACTCGTTTTATTATTACAAATGAACTGTTCTCTCGGCGTCGATAAGTGCCTAGTCATTAGATTATATGAAACAACTATTGGTCAAGCATGTAACAACCAATTTAAATACTTTATTTTAATATTATTAACTATCATCAGGTATGTTCACGATTCATTAAATTTTTGTTTTATTACATTATTGCGAGTATTTATGATATTTTTGCTCGCAAAATTTATTATACAATATACTAAAAAAAAAAAGTACTACCTGCAGAAAAATGTGCTTTTCATAATTATTTATTATATTTTTAACGTATATGAATTTAATAATTAAAACTGACATGTGTAAACGTTTTTTTATTCTCCCTCTATAAAGAAAATTACCAAATTTATTGCAGTCTTTACATATGAGTTGTATAAAGGAATTGTTCTATTAAGCTCTGGATATATTGGTTCCCTACTTGATTCGCATTTGTTGGTATAATATATGAATTAATGGTAATTTGAAAAATCACGAGAGTCATGAAGACGTTGGAAATATCTTAAAAATTTTAACTGTATTCAGTTACAATTTTAACTGTATACAGTTAGAATTTATTAATCTGAAACTAAATAGACCGAATATTAGTTATAACATTGAAATTATGTTCAACATAAAACAGAGAGTTAGAATATTAAGGTTATATTCAACATTATTTCAATTGTTTAGTTAATTTTAGTTTAAAATAATTCTTTAAACTTTTTAACATTGGCAACATTTTTCACCTTAAATTTCGTCCACAGTCAATATCTCTTATGCTGTTTGACGAGTGGTGAGAGGTTGAAACTCTTTTCGTAGTTTATGAAAGCAGGTACGGAACTTAAATAAAATTTATTGTACTATAAAGTATTGTGTACGACAATATCAGATATTAGGCCAAAAGTAGGGCCAATATATATATATATATATACCAATGAACTGGTTCGACAAAACGAATATTTTTTGTTTTTGTATTATTATTTATCACAATATTCCTTAGGATCCCACCACAATGACTAAATTCAATAAAAATGATACTAGCAAAACCTATTGTGACGAAAACTTCATAGCAGTTCTTATAAAAACAACACTTGTTACATTTCAATGCGAGATATATATTTTATTCTTAATTGAATTACAAAGTTGACTACACTGCCATATGAAATCGAGTAGATATGTGTATGTGATCTAAGAAATTCGGAAAGACCTGAGATAAAGTCAAGCAAATCTTGGGTTACTGGAATTTATTTTTGTTAACGGATTATAGTATAGTAACAACTTAGTAATTGTCTATAATTTCAATAACATATAAGTCGGAAATCGAGAAAGGAACCACCAAGCCGCCAAGCGGTTATCAAAGTAGTTCCCGAATAGCAAAGCTATTACATAATCGCTCTAGGAAGCAACTACTCCTCGGGCTAAAGTCCCGCCAGGCATTGAATTATACCCAGAACCGATCCTCGACCCCTTTCTCGTGTTTCTGCACGATCAGATAAGGTTTCAAAAAATAAAACCCGCCACAGGTAGGATTCGACATTTGTCCCGGATCGGAATCGAACGACATACAGCTGTTTCGAACTTGTTAGTTTTCATCAGTGCCGTACACGATACGCCAATTCAGGACAAATGCCGAATGAATTTTATGGCGTATACATCTTTATTGATACGATCTCTGTCAGTAACATATATCTCTGTCAGTAACATATTTCTCGATTTCCGACTTATATGTTACTGACAGAGATCTTATCGATAAAGATGTATACACCATAAAGTTCATTCGGCATTTGTCCTGAATTGGCGTACCGTGTACGGCACTGATGAGAACTAACAAGTTCGAAACAGCTGTATGTCGTTCGGTTCCGATCCGCGACAAATGTCGAATCCTACCTGTGGCGGGTTTTATTTTTTGAAAAATTGTCTATAATGATTAATCTATATAGAAATATTAGTGTTTATTTCCATTAAAAGAAATAATAGTATTAAAGATAATTATGAAAGAAGTAGAAGTTTACCACTCTTTTCAAAACAACTGCTTCTTTATATGCTTCTTGGTTATTACTAGACCAATTTCAATAATTTGCTCCCTATTAATTTAAAACAATTCTTTGAATATCTTCTATAGTAAAATAAATTATTTTAATATATAACAGTCTGTTTCTATCTCGGTTTATTGTATTAATTGTTCGAATAAAAATTGATTTTTGTATGACAAAATATTATTAAATTCATAGTTATCATATAATGAATAATGTGCATTTTATTACAACTATCCCTTATATTTCTACAATTTTGGAAAAATATTTTTGTAAATCAATAATATTTAAGTGTTTTAAAAATTCAATCATATATTACCTAGAATGTTTTAATTCTAATAATGTTTTCTTTGTTTGAAAGAATATTTTTCAAGTATTTTTTCATCCATGAACATGTTTTTTCTGTGGATAACCATGTTGTCATTGCCATTTACAGATAAATCTGTGTTGCTATCTTAATATGTCTAAATACAATTTGGGAGTTAAGAAAGCATTTTCCATTTCCCATTTTTATGAGTTGCTAGTTTCATCAGTCTCAGTACATACATGAAAAATTGTTTATTTATTACTTGACTGAATTTCCTATTTCAGTTTCTTTCAATTTAAACTGACAATGGACATTCTAACTCAATAGAGCAATTTCCTTTTGATCCTGAAGTTTGTGGTTACCAAATGGCCATTGTTTTGGACCATCAGCGTGGGGCTTACCATTTAACGTTAGATCAATATTTTTTTATTTTCCTATACAGAGTTTATATTACATCGGTTCTGGATAATATATGACCACTATAATAAGAGACAATATTTGTAGCATTGTGTGATAAGTATATAATAACTATTTTAAACCTGTTTTGTACGTACCGCAAAAATAGCTATTACCGATTTTAAATTAAATTTCCATGAACATATTTAATAAATCTGATTATGTTAATTGCGATATATAAAAATCTCAACAAATAAACAATTGAATAAAATACAACGTAAATACGTATGTATATTCTAATATTAATACTCATTAATATAAGTCGCTAATTAAACTACACCTTATTACGGTTAGTTAGCTTCCTATTTAGAACGTATACAAATAAAAATAAAAATTTATACAATAATTATAAAAAATCGCTCTCCTAGGGGTAAAATTCTGTAATCTAAATCATTAATTGTATCACATTGTAATTATTTATCTTGGTAATGAGGATATCATACGATTAACAATTAAGATATTTAAATTATAGGATGTTAAAACTGAATAGAGAAGTTATGCAATGGTGATATTTTCATTTCATGAATGAAAAAAATTTATATGTAATAATACCGTTAAATGTTATCCAATACAATTTTCACTGAAAGCTTCATCAAAAAAGACGAATCGAACCACACGTGACACTAAACACAGGTTGCTATTCAAACTGCAAACACTTGGGCTTCATCAACTACTGCCAACTGCTTGATCAGAAAAATCCCAGACGAATAATCGCTCCTATTAGGTTTTAACAAGAAATTTAAATTTACTAACAAACGAGATTTTAAGCAGGTAGTTACTGCGTGAGATAGAGAGAGAAACGTAAAACCACTCGTGATTGAGATTGATAATTATTATGTTCCTATAACTTTTTGACATTGAATTTGTTGTTTCCTTTCACTGAATCTCATAGGCGTCCCTTTGATTTAAATTTAATGTAGCATATTATTATTTCAGATATGATTATGTTTACACGGCAATGGAAAAAACGAATTTCCATCTGAAGTTAATCCATTAAAATTTGAATTAGCTTGATTGATATGATTGACGTATAGATGACGTACCTAGATATCATTCTAATACGGCATAAATACGTATTATTCGATATATGTGTCTGCTTTACACTTAAATATTGTAACACGAACTACAATATTTAAACGTTTGAATAGAGGAAACAGTGGCGTAACTATTGGTTTTCAATTTGTTTCTCGGAACACAGATCAGGATACTCAAATGATTTAGGCAGATCTTCAAGAGATTGCATTATTCCCATTAAACTTCGAAACTTCTATTTGATTTTATTACAAAAAAAGAAAAACGAAATAATTTCTCTAAAATATAGCGCCTACCGTTTGATTGGTTTGGTCAAGATACGGTTCTGTTAAGATACGACTAACATGCGACGCTCGAAATGGTTGGATGCCAATGATGGCCGAAAATTTTTATTTAACTGTTAATGCGAAAAAATGTATTAACCATCATGAACAAAGAAACATTATAAATAGGCTGTCAAAGTTTAGTTATTTGAATGTCACTCCAACTATAAAAATACCAGAGTTTTCCAGAGAATTTTCGGAAATAGATTTTGATGATGATATTAAATCAAAAATATTGTTACCCAAGTGGTGAATTGTTTCGAGATATATACAAAAAATTGATTTTTCTGAAATCAACCAGCTAATATTTTGCGAGCTATTTTTGTATATTTCTATAATACATATAAATTAATTCATTATGATTATCGTGTAATTAAATCCTTTCGTGCCTTATCTCAAATTGTAACTGAATTATAGCCACGTTCATGACGAATTGCAAAAACTTAAGTGAAAATCGATTCCTAGAAATCTTTTGCTACTTCAACATTAACGAGGTTATAAATACGAAAAACACTTAGTAATATTTCAGTAATATTTCCGACTTCATTTCAAATGAATCATTGCGAAATCTAGCAAAATGAATTCGATGTGGTAATGCCCTCAATACCTCAATACTATTTATTATACTATACTTATGACTATAGTATATAAAAATAGTGTTACAAACACACAACCCAGAAACAAGTATCATGAATGCTTCTGTGACTTTTAGATGTTTAATGTCACGCAGTATTTTAGCATTAAGGAAATATATCTTCCAATATTGTAAATATATGCATAAGTTATCAGTTATCACTAGAGGTGCTCATTTCATCAACGTACAAGAGGCGAAATAATTCAAATAAAATAAAACAAGTAATGTTAAGTAATAAAATATTATTAGCACCTAGTTATACGTTATAATTTATACAATACTGTAAAATACTTCTAACACCATTCTAAATAGGGTTATCAGCTGGATTAAAAATCTGCAGCATTAGGTATGTCGCTATAGTATTTTAGCGATAGTTGCTGTAGTCAAAAAGTATTCTTATTACGAGAACAACCGTTCGACATCTAGTGATGTAATATTAACATAATCAAAATAATAAATATTGATGAATATTGACATAATCAAAATAATCTTCGCAATTATGTAATGGATCGTAGACGCAGAAATACTATACATTTATTTTAGTTTGGTAAAATGTGAATATTTTTTAATACAGAGTCAATATTTGCTTTAATACTATTATTCCTTTAAACCGTCCACCATTTGCAGCGACTCTACTAACGAGAAGAAAGGATTTTGCAGTCTTTCTATTATCTTCACTAGTCCTTTGTATTTGTTATGAATAGTTTGTAAATCTGCTTCAATTTGTGGGTCTTGAAGTACCTCTTGATTTTTCTTGATAACAGCTGCCTCTTTAGTGTCCAATTGTAACACTACAGAGTTTATTTTGCTGGAGTAGGTTGGAACCTTTGGTGTGAAGACTGACTTAATTTTCCACAAAATACCAAAACACTATACACTACACTCGACGCGCATTTCGCCAACAAAGTTGGCATCATCTGGAGATGATTAAAACTCAAGTTTAATCATCTCAAGGAGATTTAATTAATGATATAAGAATATTTAATAACATTTTATACGTCTATTTTTTTGGTTGAGTTAAATTAATACATGGGATGTCTTGTCTTCGGGGAAATTTTCTTCCTCTATGTTAATAACCTCTGTAGTTGAAATTCGTATTGAAAAATGAGTAATTTTAATTGTTACCGACAAATTGCCACTTGAAGTAGACATCATTCCGAATTATTACCAACATTAACGAAGTATATCTTGATGTACATGATGACAGTCATCTGTTCAAACTTTATATATACCGCGCATACACCGGAATAAGATTATTTATTAAGTAGTCAAGAACAGCACTGAGAAAATACACGGTCCACTAATACGCAAAAAATGAACACAATTGATTATTCTACTAGTTACTTGATCTTCAGCGAATAAAATATCATTATTATACCATTATATAACTTCGCTATTCGCCTATATCCGTCACGAGATATATCACAAACACCTGAAGGCGAATAACCCCCGAACTTGGAAGTTTTGTTGAATCTCCTCTTTTATAAGAATATTTTATTTGCCTAACATGTAACAGAAAAGAAACTTATAAGCTTTGTAAGTATCGCTGGTAGCGTCATCGCGGCAACAAGAATGTGCAACTCTTAGTCTTTATGAAAAGTAAACAAACCATATTGAATTGTATATGTTCTTAACGTGAAAAGTGATTTTTTAACGTGGAACAAGTTTTTCCCATAAAATATGGGAGGTTTCCCTCAAATAAAATCTGCGTTAATTTAATTTTATTATGCCACCTTTTGCTTTTAACCCCCAATTAACACCACAAGAAGTATTAGAGGGATATTCAATCGCTTCAGTGAGAATACACATAGAACGGGCGATTCAAAGAATCCAAATTTAAAAAATTTGGATTCTTTGGATTTGGATTAAATTGTAAATTTAAAAATATATACCCACAGATATATTACTTCATATTGACAAAATAAGGCATGTCGCTTGCATTCTTGCTAACAATAAAGAACCTTTAATATGTAAAAATACTGAAACGACTTGAAAGTACATGAATAAATATTATGTTTCACTATTATATTTCATATTATATTTCAATAAATCACGCTTTGGAAATGTTACTTTACTCATTACTTCATCATTACTTTTTGTATTTAATGCAACTTATTCAAATTGCAGGCAATTATGGAGAAATATTTTTAACGAAATTTGGAATATTCTTACTATATGCAGGAGTCAGATTTATGCATAACAATCGCATATTGGACGAATTCGAAAATACAAAATCAAAAGTAACGAATAAAGATATTTATACGACAGTTTACACTCGTTAATCTAAACTTTTTATTTTTCAATTCAATATGCATATTATTAAAATGCACAAATACTACCTCTGCATATAGTAAAAAATAGTGCAGATTCAGTTAACAAATATTTCACTAGAATTATCAGGAATTTGAATTAGTTGTATTTAATACAAAAAGTAACGATTGAGTAAAAAGTAAAATAACGTTTGCAAAGTCTGCAATAAATATTATGTTAATTCACCTGTAAAATTGTACTGTGCAAAATTGTAAACGCAAATAAAGAATAAACAATTTCTATATAATTAAGGTGTCAATCTTTGAAACACGGAATTTCTGTAATCCAATATACGTAATGTTACCTAATTTACACAGTCTCTAGGGAAAAGCTTCATGGAATACTCATTATAAAATAATTCTATTTTTGGAATTATCCACTGTAAAAATTCCTCATCTCTAGAAATTTCGACATGAATTCGGAGAATAAACATAAAAATGACAACTATCACAATTTAAAACGTATATAGAGACTTACATTTGAGTATATTATTTGTGAGATTTTATCAACTGTACGTTGCCTAGTTCATTTTAAATAGGGAACTAAGGAAATGTTTTTCTCTCGATCAATAACAATAGTGTTTTTACACGTGTGAGGGCATTTAATTTCCAGTAATTGAACTTCTTTATCGTAAAACTAATGCCTTCTGGACTGCATGCCAAAAATGGTTGCTTCAAACAAATAACCAGGACGACTTGATGCTCAATCAAATTGTACAAAAACTTCCCTTGTTTCTGATTCTTAACGTAGTCCATATCGCATCGCATCATTCAAAGTGCCCTTGTATTTTTCTTTAATAAATTGTTGCGCCAAAGGTTCAAAATTGTCTCGTTTTTATTGCGCGAGTTTTATTGCTGCAAGTAATACGGAGAAATCGCTTTCTATACCACAAAGACGTTTCACTTTGATTCAAGGAGTTAAAGCAAATATCGAACCACTTCTCATCGTCGACTGAAATTCGTTCCTAATGATTTACATACCCTGTTGGACAAGTTAATCTTGACAGTTTTACACTTAGATCTGATACGATTTCCGACCTGTAACTGTAGTAAATCTTGTATTTCCTAGTAATTTGTAAATTGAACAGTTCTTTCAAAATTTTGAACAGTTTTTTTTAAATGCATGCTTCTCCAATTCTGAATGTTGGAATTTATTAATACATTTAATTTCTGCATTAACGATTTCTGAAAAAGGTGATTTTTATGTCAGATGTTCATCATTCACGTTCTCAATATCTTTAAAAGTAATTTTTTTTGCTTTTACTAGGATTGTCAGAAGGAAATAAAATTTCAATCGCTCAGCCTTGTGGTATTTGACAAGTTCAGATTGGGGTGGCTTGTTCCATATCATGGCTTGGTCTGTTTTGGGGCATGTATTTTCCATATTGACAAATATGCAAATTGCAGCTGCATGTTTGCATAAGGCCATACCTGCTTTGCACGTACAATATGTATTGTTAACGGTAAGATCAGCGCAGTGTTTAACTAGAAAAATTTTATGAATGGATAAAATAAGTTTCAGGTTAAAAAAATCACTAATTATACCGGTACTATGGGTTTATAAATATTATCGTGTTTTTTGTGCTATGAGCACCAGGAGTTTCTCTTAAAACTAAGCCTGTCAACGTTATGCTCTCGTCACTTATCGTTTCTTATTCTTCAGTGACATGACAGCTTTCAATAAGTTTTTTCCCTTTTGAAATACTTTTTCGCCGAAAAACAGAAGTATCTACCACTGCAAAATAGTTTTTTATAATAATGCTCATGTTATTATAATATTATTATGCTATACAATAAATTTCAGTGCATTCTGAATTATACGAATATACGTATTCCAACGTGAAACATTTGAAATTAAAGACTAGGAGTTACGAACCGCCCTCGCAAGATGGCGATGTGTCTCTTTAAATAGATGGTTGCGAAGCGTATGGTTTTACATTCCGTACGAGGGATATTTTCTACACAAATATTGCATTGTGTAGTTTGAATAACTTCATAAGTTCTTTCTTGTATTAATTCGTTAAAATTAATAATACTTTACACTACATTACTACATATTTATAACACTGAAGGACCTCGGTCGATAAATAAGTTCAATAAATATATATTATTATTCTTATTATTATTCTATAATATTATCAAATTTATATAATGCTACTCATTCTGCTGGAATTAAAATTTATGATCTGTTATATGAAATCTTTGACCCAACTTAAAGTCTAATAAGCTTCCCTTAACGATTTTGAGTCTTAAGAAGTCAGAATAATAACTTAAGAACTTTAAGTTAGATACTTTGTAAACTGATTACGGAAAATTGTATGCAACTTATGTATATAAATTATGGTATTGTATATTTGATTTAAATGTTTATTTAATTTTACTTCAATTTAATCGCATGAAATTAATTGGAACTATAAGTAAAATAAATGTATTTTCTTATTGCATCCATATGATTTCTATCATACCATGTTTATTTGTTAGCTTACGAAAAACATAAGTCGATGTTAGATGACATTTTCCTGTCATTACATCTTTTAGAATTTCCTAGAAATAATTTATGTTGACAGCCCTCATTCAAAATTGATGCTAAGAAAGTGACTATTGTGACTCTCTGGATGCATGAGTATTATCTACTTTCTATGTCTTGCTCGACAGGCCCGCGACTGACTAATTGTTACGCCACTGAAAGGAAACGTGTGAAACGGAGATAAGGAGAGACTTTCCTGTTCGGTCCATGATTCGTTTTAATTTAACGACCTTAACAGTTTCTCTTTTATATTTTTGAACAAAAGAAATAATTCAGTTACATGGCGCATTCTTATTATCCACTGTTGGTCACGTTACGTTTTTGGTGCTCAATAATATATTCACCACTTAAATAAAACATTTCAATTCGACTTTTAATTAAAACGTTTAATAAATATGTCTATAATAAATGTCATTACTAAATTTTATATAAAACAAAAACACAATTGTAAAATGAAAACATTGTAATTTTATTAATGGAAGCTGACAAACAATATGTTTAGAAAATCCCGATTCCTGGCCCTATTTCAAATAATGTTGAATCTTCTTAACCCTTTTGTGGTTTAAAATACCTTATTTGAAAATGTGCATTCGATGCTTCGGCTATGCATTAGATACTGTCATCGTCATCATATTTAACTGGAAATATGATTTTTCATGATGTTTACGGCAAACGGCACAATATATGCGGTAAGGGTAATAGAGAAGAATATACAATTTTGTTTTTAATGTTTCACATTAAAATACCCCTTCAAGAAATATAATTGTCATACCTTCGTTGTATTGAATTATAATAAGAATCGCTAAGATGAGTAAGTAACCGGAACATATTAAGTGATTGTGATTTTTTTCTTTAATGTTAAAAGAATTAACGGTAATATTTGTATTGTCTTTATATATTTCTTATATTTAACTGTTTAAATAATAAATGTACAAATATTAGTATAATAATAAAAGAAATATAATTATATTCTGTCTCTGATCTCTCTGATAGAATATGATTGTAATCATACATACGTGGTTAATGTAATCGTATTTTAATGTAATAAATATATCCGTACTTATTGTATAAAAATCGATATACGTTTATGTCTGGTACATTACATTAATTAAATTCAGCATGTAGGTATAAATATGGTACAGAAATTTTTACAGATAGTTAGAAAATCTAACTATCATATTCAAAATAATAATATATTGTTAAGAAAACTGTTCATGAATTGAGTCAATACTTTTGTATCCCATTTTAAAAAAAGTACAAATATTTTCATCTTGAAATCTATAAAGTATTATCAGTGTAAAATGTATAGTATGAAGTGTATGGTGACTCATTCGTCAGTGTACTTATAAAATCAAGAGATTCACGTACTATTTTTAAATTATGGTAACTAGAAACTAAAGACAGTGAAAAATATTATTTCATTTAATCTTATTATCTGAATATAAAATATGAAGAGAAATGTGCATACATGCATGCGTGCGTGCGTGTATGTGTGTGTATGTTTTTTTTTTTGAGGGGCAAAATGCTTTATGCACCGTAGGCATTGTGTACCCGTATGTCGCACTCTGCATATTTGCCCTACCGACTAAAACCCTAACCTCATCGTCATTGACCTGTGTGATGCTTCCGCGGAACCACCGTTGAGCATTACTTCGCGAGGATGGCCTCAGCCTTTCGGCTCTTCCACCACTGTAGGAAGTCTTTGAGCGAGTAGTCATTGTTGTTATATTGGCTCTCTTGCTATCCTTCTCATCTGTTCCTCTTCTCTCAGCTCCATCATGACTATTTTAGCGAAGCTGCTTATTGAGGCCCAGTTTTTCTCCGTCTCCAATATCAGCTCTATCAATGTCTCGGGTTCAGGTTTTACTCTGATTAGCTCCTCCAGCTCCTATCACTCCTCTTCGAAGTGAGGACACCGAAATAATACATGTTCCGCATCGTGCGGCACGCCACATCCCGTTGACCAGTCAGGTGCATCCTCGTGTTTGAACCTACGAAGATATGCCCTGAAGCATCAGTGATTTGACAGCATCTGCGTTAGGTGATAGTCGACCTCAGCCATCTATCCACATGGGGAATCAGGCTCTGTATCCCATCTTCCTTTTCCAGACGCATCCCACTTTTCCTGCCGCCGTTGGACGCTGTCCTGCCTCAGAATCTTCTTAAGTTCCTGTTGGTCTCCTGGGATGGTACTCCGCTGCTCATACAACTCCTTTTTTTCCACTGCCAACACCTCTACGGACATCATTTCCGCGATGACACACACAGCATCATCGAACACTGTACGAAAGTCGCAGGATACCTTTAGGGCACTGAGCCGATGGACTGCAGTGTCTCTCCACCGATATTCCTCGATTTTAAGGATGTCTCCCCAGATGGCTATTCCGTATATAAGTACCGACGTCACCACTGAGGCAAGAAGTTTCCTTCTGCCTTACCGAGGGCCTCCGATATTGGACATGAGACGCGCCACCGTTGTTGTCACTTTTGCTACTTTTGCAGTGGTGTGTTCCATATGTTGCTTGAAGCTGAGTCTGGAGTCTAGCATCACTCCCAGGTACCTGATGTACGGTTGAGAGGTGATAGTACATTCCTCCTCGTAGAGAGCAATCATCTCCAATTGCCTCCTGCCTCCTAGAAGAGCATGACTTCCGTTTTGTGATCAGCTAGTTTTAGGCCAGCTGAGCACATTCATCGCTGCACTCTATCAGTACGAGTCAACAAAGATACGAGTGTGTTACTCCAAGTGCTTCGTGACGCTTTTGAGCCTCACATCATCCACAAAGGCTATCATCTCTGCCTCTGGCGGTAGCTTCAACTTCAGTAGGTCATCGTACATTATGTTCCATAAGAGAGGACCAGCACTGAGCCTTGGGGTACCCCCCGGTAACTTGGTAGCTGCAAGCACCTTCTTGGGTGTCGTACGTCAGTTGTCTGTTGCTGAAGTAACTCTTGATCATCTTTCTGAGATACTGCGGCGTCTCCAGCCTATCCAGTGTTTGGCAGACGGTGTCCCATCTGACCGATTTAAAGGAATTCTTAACATCAAGGGCTGCTAACGTGCAGTACTTCTTGCTGCCACCCTTCCATCGTGCCCCAGCGAGTGTTTGCTTCGCCGTGCTGATCACGTGGTTGATTGCATCAATCGTCGCCCTTCCTTTCCTGAAGTCGTACTGGTTTTCCTCGAGAGAAGGACCAATGGCTGTTGTGAATGATCCACTCTAGAATCTTTCAACATGCACAGTGGACGGTACGATGACGAGTCATCAGGTGGTTTGTTACCCTTGAGCAAGAGAACAAGTTTCTGTTTCTTCTATCGCGGGAAGAACGTTCCCTTACTGCAGGCTTTGAGTTACTCCTCTCGTGTAAACGAAGAGATGATTTCGTCCTCTTCTTGACTCACTTGGTAAAAGAAGGGCTCCTGCGCGGGGAAAAGCGTGGTCACGATCCTCTCCAGTTGTTCAGGGCATGTGGATTGTTGTTGTAACTAGCCCTTGTGCTTAGTCATAATGACCTTATAAGCCCTCCCCCATAGATCATTGTCCACCACCTCTATCAGCGTGGCCCAACACTGCCTTTTGCTATGCTTGATAGCTTTAGTCAGTTTGGTTTCGCCACTTTTTTAATGACGTCGTCAACGTTTTCCTCTGCTGTTGTTCCCTCAGCGTGGCCTTCTCCAATGCATGCACAAGTGCGTCCGCATCGAATGCACTTGCTTTCCAGCCGGCGAATTTATCTTCCCTTGGTGTTTGGCTGTCACATCGTTGTTGGCTGTCGATGTTCCATCTAATGGCAAGATGGTCACTTAGAGTGCAGGTTTCCATCACACGCCAGCAGTTGTCACTTTTTGCAAGGCCGCTGCTGACGAATGTTAAGTCGATGATTGAGCTCTTCTCGTCTCGGACGAACGTCGGCTGCCCTCCATCGTTGAGCAATGTGAGGTTAAGCACGGAGAACGCTTCCAAGAGTATATTCCCTCTCTTCTTCGTCTTCCTTCTACCTCATTCCACTGCCCAGGCATTGAACTCGCCGGCGATGGCCACTGGGCAATGTTCTTTGACGTTCATGACTAGTCTATACAGGGATTTTTTTAAGTCCTCTTGCAGCATGCTAGGTGGCATATAGCAGCTGTACAGGTGTACACCATTAATGTTTGCTCTCATGAAGCAGTCCTCTATATTCCTCACAGTTTATTGGAAGGGGTGTTTTCTACAAGCCCAAATGGCGGCCAGACTTGTTGCATCCACTTTCACAAAAATTCGTCCAAGTTCTTATACTGATCGGCAATTAGGACTACGTCTATTTTTTCCTCACAGTTTATTGGAAGGGGTGTTTTCTACAAGCCCAAATGGCGGCCAGACTTGTTGCATCCACTTTCACAAAAATTCGTCCAAGTTCTTATACTGATCGGCAATTAGGACTACGTCTATTTTTTCCTCACGCACCGTCTGAATTAGCAGATATTGAGCTGCCTTACAGTGGTTTGAGGTTTGTCTGGAGGATTCTTAGCTCCATTTTTACAGTGGCGTTTGATGCGCCTTCATATACACCGGAAATTTGTTGCATCCAGGTATATAATTTGTCTTCTCTTCGCCTTTATCCTTGCAGAGAATGCAGCAGACCAATGCGTTACATCCGTCGGCCTTATGTCCGTCGGTGCGAAACTTCATACAAAGCTTGGATCTGTCCACCGGCGAGCTGCATTTTCTAGCATGCATGTCCAATATGCCAACACCTGAAGCACTTAGTTGGTCTGACCACCTTCCGCAACCGACATCCTGATCAGCCGATGCGCATCGTCCCCTTCTCCAGTAGCTTCCTCGCTACTTCCACCGTCACTTTGAGTAGGGCTACCCGTGTGACGCTGTAGGTTTCCCTTACAAATACCACTGATTCCAGCTTGAAGTTGTCGCCGAGCTCCTTTTGAACTGCCTCATAGACTTCTTCCTTCGTCGTGGTTCCCGACGTAGCCGTACAACTTCTAGCATTGTCGTCTGGACTCTAGTGTTAGTCGTGGCCCCATCGCCTAGCACGTTATTAATAGCCGTACTAAATTCTGCCATCTCCTCTTAGCTGGAATTGTTCAGTATCAACAGGAGTCTACAGCCAATGTCTTGCGCACGCTCGCTACACCTTGCCCCGCTGCCTGGAGTGTTGAGTCTTTCTTCACCTTGGTCAGGATTTCAGCATAGGACTATCCGTCTTTCGGCTTCACAATCAAAGTATTTGGGCGTACTCGTCTGCTCCGCTATCTCTGCTGCTGCTTCGCTCCTTTCTTCTTGATGTCTGCTTCTTTCTCTTCCCTCTCTTTCTTCTTCTTCTTCGTCTCCACCTCTTCCCACGGTTGCTGTTACTCACCTCTTACTGTATGTGGGCGTCTGAGGGAACGTCTGTGTCTGTCGCGGGGTTCTCTTGTTGAGTCATTTCTTCCCTCCTCCTGACCCTCCTAGCTCTCTTCGCCCCTGCTTGGAGAGGTGATATCTACTTCCTCTTTCGAATCACCTCGTTGTCTTTTCCACGCCTCTGTAAGGGTCGGACAGCCCTGGGTTGCCCAAGTAAAGGCGAAGTCTGGGCTTCTGCACACTTCTTTCCTGCTCTTTCTACTGAAGGGGTGAAGCCTGCATCCAGTCTCTCGAGCCTGGCGTAGGTGGTCTTCATGATATTTATCTTCTTAATATTTCCGTGGACATTGTTCCTCGGACTAATATACTCAATCATGGAATTGATTTGCTCCCCGAGATTTTCAGGCTCCAGTCTCCATGACTTCACGTGTTGCTCACTTGGTGCTGTAAACACCGTAAACACCATGGGGGCCACACTTTCTACCCCCGAGTGCTGCAGTTGGTTGACGACGAACGAGTGACTGCCTGCATACTTCTGAACGCTGGTTCTAGGGTATCTCTCTCCTGTCCCGTATTCTCACGAGTTTCGTGAGTTTGGCTCCCCCCAAAATCCGTGGAGCCAGCACCAACCACCGGGACTTCCACCCGGTCAAAATTGGCGGCGAGACTTGCCCCAAAGGGATTGCTCGCTTGGGGTAAGTATCGTTGCGCCTCACTTCCCATATTTGGTTTGTATTCGGTGTTTCTTCCCCTAGCTAGGTTTTGGTCCGCCCCGAATATTTTATTTCTTCGGTATTCGACATATCTGCCGAGCATTCCCCTATCCGCCACCTTGGGAGACGTCCGATGAGGCACCCAGTGAACCCGACACGTGTGTGTGTGTGTGTGTGTGTGTGTGTGTGTGTGTGTGTGTGTGTGTGTGTGTGTGGCTTTCTTAAAATTATACGGTCTATTGTTAGTATTGGGGAAAAGTTTTAGGTTTTAGATATAAATAGCAAAGTATCAAGTATATTAATTAATGAAGACACCCGGTATAACCAGTGAAATATAAAATATGCCAATTAATGAGGATACTCTGTATAAATAGCCAAATAGACAATTGTACCAATTATTAAGTGACACCTTGTATGAATAACAAAATATCAAATTTTATTATTTGTTTCAAATGCCAAATAATTTAATAACAAATATAAAATAATCTTATTGTGATTTGAAAAATATTACAAAAACAAAATATTATATTACTATTATATTATACAGGTTTTGGCCTCATAAGCCACTGAACGCATGGGTAGTCCCTTGGCGATCCCCTCTTATCCGGGTCATTATCCAAAAATGCTATCACATAAAAGGAGCAATTTAGGCACGTTCCCCGCCTTAAGCCTCGCCTCCTCTAGGATAACAGGGGTCCCTAATATAAGATACCTCTTCTCCTCCAGTGCGGGGCAGGTGTAAAGAAGATGAATCGAGGTTTCCTCGTCTTCTTTACAGTATATGCAGGCCGGGCTATCAGTCGGCCTCAGCTTGTGCTTATATGCATTCAGGCTATTATGGTGGCCCATTATGATTCCCACCAGGGTTCTGGCTTTGTGCCTGTTCAATTTAATGAATTCCTGGGCCCATTTCTCAATCTCTGAGTATTCGATGAAGAGTTTGATTATTCGACAACCCATTACTCCTCTCCATCTTTTATTGTGCTGGTCTCTTGCCCTGCCATTGATTCGGTCTCTGATCAGATTCCGACTTATTCCCACTGCAGGTTTAGCATCGAAACTCGTAAGAAAAATATTCAAAAAGGTTTTCGTCAGGAATTGGGACCCTTGGTCGATCAACCAAAGGATAAACAAGGATATGGAAGTACAAATGACGAAAATACTGCACGTAGCTTCAAGTATTCCATCATCAATAACGGGCATTGATGAAACGCTGATAAACAGATTTCATGTCATTATTAAAGTGACTTCTTGTGGTTTTAAAGTGAACGTTGAAATGTTTGATAAGCATTGTGTGGATACTGCCCATTTATTTGTACATCTGTATCATTGATATTACATACCAACCACTGCTCATAGATTATTAATTCGTGGCGCGAAAATTGTCGAATCTTCATTGCTTCCAATAGGCCAAATGTAAGAAGAGGCTGAGCAATCTTGTAATAAAAGTATAAAAAATATTGAAATAAAAATGTTGCGCGAAAAGCCAGCCGATGTGAAAATAAGGTTAATGGTTTCGTCAGATTCCTATGTGTCGACTTACGAGGGTCACATGCTAAGAAACTGAAAAAATTGTCATCTAAAACATTAGATTTATTAACTGCACCAACATTAGACAGTTCGAATTCAGGTAACATATCCGATAATGATAGCAACGACAACGAAGATTGTATAAGCGACAGCGATTGAAAATTCAAATAAACATATATAAATACGATTTTTGTATTCATTGCTTCAACTAAGTCCTATCCTTTACCTTTAGAACACTCTTTTATATTTTTAAACACTGGAAAAAATATATTAAATCTAGAAATCGGTGTTTTTTTATAGAAAAAGTCGGCCATTTTAAGACCTCCATTTTGTTTTTTGAAAAACAATTAGCAGATTTGTTCTTAACGACCTCGAAACCTCTGTATTAACATTTTTCTACGTAAAAATATTAGCTTTTATAGAAAAAATCGACCATTTTGATGCCGCTATTTTGGTTTTTGAAAAAAAAAAAAAATCCGGATTCCTTCTCAGTGATATCGAAAACCCCTATGTGAATATTTTTCAACGTGAAATTACTGTTTTTTTTTTTTTAGAAAATGTCGGCCATTTTGAGGCCGCCATATGTATGCAGTTCTTATTATCATAATTTTTCACAAATTGATTATGTACATATATTTGAACAATCTGATGCGTATGTACTAAAAATATAAATTGCAAGTAGAAATAAGATTTTCACTTCCAAAAAAATATCAGCAACTGTGTCACAGCGATGACATAAATCATTTAGAAAATTTTAGGTATTATCTGTTTGCACTAAGTTACTAGTTAATTAGAGATTATAACTTTATTTGAAGTATAAAATGGATATAGCTTTTGTTCATTAATTACGTAGCTACGTCTACCTATTGCCAATTTATTACGAATTACATTCAAGGCATGCTATTACAAGATTAATTTAACAGAAATTGTTCTTTGTGCAACACTTTCTAATTACAAAGTTTAATTCATTTATTTTTTTACTGTCCCCAGATTTCTGTCATAAGGCCGCATGCAGCTTTCTTGGAAAATTTTCCATCACTGATCGATATTGTAAGAACTGTATGAAATGAAAATGTCAAAGCAATCAGCGAACTTCTTATAAACATTCTTAGGTTTCGACCTCTTTTAACTCGTCTCTTTCCTTATAATTATTGTATATTATAAATTCCATAATTATTTTTGTAATTTTATCTTTAAAATGGTTATATTATAGCATATGTATTGTTACTGTTAATTACTCTAGTTGATGATTTTCTCTTTTACTATTTATGTACAGCAAGCTGCATATGTGTATTAATAAACTCCTTGTTATAAGATGTATCTCTGTATGCAACAAAGTTATTATTATTATTATGGTAAGTAAATAAGTTTTTAATAGAAATTATGTATAATTTTCAAACCTGAAAAGTTCAATTAATTTTATTTTTAAAACTATATTTACAGTCATAATCATGTATATAGTGACCTAAGTTCAGCACCAAGCAAATAGTATATTACAGTACATCTATGATATATACATAAAATAAATTAAATCCTATTAAATTCATATTATTGATAAATATATTTATTATATTATAAATAATTTATTCTACAATAGAAATGACAAAATCAAGATATAAATTATGCTAAATTTTTCTCCTATCAAAAAATGTGGACCAATGTAATTAACTAACATTGTTATTCGTTGTTCAATGTTGCTTTGTGATACTCAGGTAATTAACATGGAATGATAATTCATATAAAAGGAACTCCAGTTATAGCCCTAAAAATATCGTTTAATACTTACTGAAAAACGTCATTGCGAATAATAATTAATAATAGCACATAAGTTAATGTTTACGTTGTTGTGTGTATAGATATAGAGGTAATAGTAACAAATAAGCATGGAGGCTGCAATATAAAAATAATATAAAGATGTGAGTTATGAGAACAATTGAATAGATATAATTGAATTTAAGTAATAATATATCTTCTCAATTAATAAAGTCAACAAATTGGATTTTTAAAGTTTATTACAAGAAAATTAACTAATTTGATTGTTTATTAGTTAATAAAAAGTCAATAGGGGCTTTCAGCTACTTAATTAATAAAAACTTAATAGAGGTATAAAAAGAATATTCACAAGTTTTCATTTCCTATTTATAAAAACAAAGAAAAATACGATACGTTCTAATAAATTTTAGAATACATGTTTGCCTTCCTTAATGCTTACATTCACGTACATAGAATACACCACTAGAATATACATGTATGTACATACATATGTACATATGTATGTACATATGTATGTACATATGTATGTACATACATGTGTATTCTAGTGGCATTCTATAGATATTCTATTGTATCAATATGCTATAAATATTTTGTATACATACTTAATGTATACAACATATATTATATTGATATTGTAAATTATACAATATCCATGCTAACAATTTGATTAATTATCAAATTGTTAGCATTAAGAAAATCTACAATAAAGTATCAATGCAAATATTGAATATACGAATACATACAATGTACAATGTACAGTTTTGTATTGTATTAGAGTAATTTTAGTAACATGGTGAAATTCCATGTAGTAATGTTATATGTATAATAGAATATCGAATAATACATATTATGCTATGTATTATTAGAAACTCTTTTTGATCCAATTTTTTCTATGGTATAAACTCTCATATTTTCAGATTTAACAGCTGGTAATTCTCTGGTTAAATAGGAGAATACTATTATTATCTTTACAGGTGATAACCCTATGTAATTTCCTTTCTAAACTTATAGTAAAGTACTACACAACCGGCAATGAGTCACAAAATTGTATCGTATTGTTATTGTAATATTTAATACCGAAATAAATGTAATTTTTTTACAATTGATACACGGTCTAATTTATGTTCCTAAGATATTTAATCCATATAAATATATAAGTAGTTACGATAAAATTACAATTGAGTTGAATTCATGAAGAAATTGTGTATGGGGGAGGTGAAGAAGTAGGCCTGGCTGGTGTTTCTGGTGTAGTAGTTATTACTTCGTTACAAACTTCAACTGTTTGAGTTTTTATCACATCTTCATACTTTGGTGGAGGCTCGACGAAGCTTTCTGAAATACGTCGATCAAACTTTATTAGTTAAAGTGTAAAGATGAATATATTCAAAAATAATTACAATAATATTAAAGTATTTATTAAAAAAATAAACTGTAACCAAAAAACTGTATGTGTTATGATATAAATATAGAGCACAATCAGTGATATAGGATGGGTATTTTATTCAGTAGATATAAATGGATAAAATATGTGTAAACATAAGAAGACTTTTTATAAAACTTATAAAACTACTCTCCCCCTTGTTACACCGTTTTATCTGTAATTTATTTTATATGTATTAGTACAGCATCCAATTTAATATAGATAATTAATTTAATTGTGTTCTACAAGACTCACATTAGCCTTTTGAGTTTTCACGAATTTACATGTGACGTACATGGACTAATAGCTATACATGACAGTTTACATATATTGATAGTTCTACGTGACAGTCTACATATATTGATAATTATATTATTATTATTTTTGTTGTTATTGTTGTACTTTGTTTATAAAGGTGAATATAGCTAGTGCATTTTAAACGCCTGTAATTATTGTGATTGTAAATAAATGTATGTATGTATATTCAGCTTTATATTTACTAAAATGGCTAATATTCAAAGTAGTCTTGTTATAAAACAAAATTAAGCCTCACATACTCGTAGTAAAATAATCCTTCTCGGATTATTCTACTATGATATATTTTTACTGTGGAGATTGTTTTGGCCTTCTGAATGTCAAACATGTGTCCTGTTTGGTGGTAGTGTCGGAATAGCGTCGAGTTAGATTTAGCTTCACAAACAGCAAGGTTGTGTTCATAAACTCTATTAGATATACGTCTATTGGTTTGCTCGATGTAGCTGCGGGGACATTAGGTGCAGGGAATTTTATATACTCCGTGGGATTTGTTGGGGTTGGAGGGAGCGGAAGAAACAGGAGATTTTGTTTTTGGCTGTGTAATTGGTTTTTACGTCTTGCCTTTGAAGAGTTGTTCTAATTTTGTCAGTTACACCTTGGATGTAAGGAAGAACAGCTTTCCGCGTTGAAGTCTCCATGTTATTCTTGGGGTTTTGTTGTCTGTTGTCTTTTGTTTGGTCCATTTTTCGGTTAAGTCTTAAATTATAGCCTCTTTGGTGTAGAATGTTAGTGAGGGTATATAATTCTTGTGGTCTGTGGTCTGTGGTCGTTGTCAGTTAGTCGAATGGATTTTTGAATGTGGGGTTTGAGGGTTTTTATCACGGAAGTAATTTGGGCAGGATGATAGTGGAAGTTATTGTGTAGGCAACCATTTGTGTGGACCGGCTTACGGTATACTGTATGCGAGATTGTGTTATTTTGGGATTTTGTTGTGAGTACATTAAGGAATGGAAGGGAGTTATTGCTTTCAATTTCCATGGTGAAGGTTATGTTCGGATAGATGTTATTGATGTGATTTAGGAAGGCTAATAGGTTGTTCTTGTTGTGGGGCAGATAGTGAAAATGGCGTCTACGTATTTGATCCAACAAGAAGGTTTGAGGGAGGAGGTGTTAAGGGCTGTGATTTCGGAATCTTCCATAAATATGTTGGCGAGGATAGGGGATACAGGTGAACCTATAGGAGATCCTTGTGTTTGTTTGTAGAAAGTATTTTGGAAGAGGAAGTATGTATTGGACTTGCAGTATTCGATGAGATTTTAGTTATCTTTGGAAATTTTGAGTTTGGTTTTTAGGATGTCTATGATGTCGGAGAGGGGGATATTTGGGGGCAGCCTTCCTAATATTTCTTCAATCCCGAATTGTTTCTTGAAAATGGCTCCAAAATGAGAACCAAAACATCGAATGAATAATTATAGACGCGCTTCAACACAGTGGAAGTTTTCCACCTTGCATTATCAACACCTACAATTTTTAAACTACGTCTACTAAAGTAGAGCTAAATTTAAACTACTATTAATTCAAATAATATTTCACAGATAATAATTCTATGATAATAGATGGTCGAAAGAGATTAAAATATATTTTTATATCTAATTGAACAGCAATTAATAATTGTTTTGATTTAGCTCTACATAGGTACTTTAAAAATTGTAGGTGTTGATAATACAGGGTGGAAAACTTAACTGGAATAAATTCATGGATATAGACATTTACGTTTAGGACATTTCAATAAACATTCTGAAATAGGTCGATTCTTAATGTTAATTGCCCACAGTTATTGATTTTGGCTCTAGAAGATATAACCGCCCCATTTTTTTAAATGTAAGGATATGGAGAATGACACAACATTTGATAGGTTACATCAAGAGGAATATAAATTCCTCGTTCTAAATTTTTATTAATTATCATCTTAAAAATATTTTTACATTAATCATTACGCATTGTAAAATATGTGCAAAATGTATAGCGTCTCTGTCTTCTTACCGTTTTTTGTTATGAGAAATAATGATTATATACATTTCTTGTTTTCACTTTGCTATCTTATCTTAGTTATTATGCTTAAAGTTCTACTTAAATTTAGTTTAAAGAAATTTGTAAGTATAATCACACTCTCACGCTCATTTATTTAGAAAGCAATATCCAGGTCCACTATCCATTAGCTAAGTACAGTCAGTAAAATTAATTTCCGTTACAGAGAGTTTGATTTAATGTGAGATATATGTATATCCAAATAGTGGTAAAGCATCGTTGATGATGAAATCAAATTAAATAGGTTGTTAGCTGTTCAAGAACGACTCCATTTCGACATTTGTCTTGTGATTCAAATGATAGTCATGCCACAATTCTGAAATTATATAAAGAAGTACAAATGCACCCTTACAAAATACAAATAATTCGGGAACTTAATGAAGATGATGTAGAAATGCAGAATTGAGTTTTGTGAGCTAATGATGCAGTTTTTTATCCATAAGCAAATATCTTTAGAACGGATAGTTTTTTTTCTGATGAAAGTAGAAGTTATGAGAATCATGTTATTATAGTAGGTAGTCATATATTTAAAAGTACTTTTTATTGTCTAATTAAAGAGATGTAACATTTTGAAGCAGTAAAAATCTAACTTTCATCAAATATCTATGCACCTGTAATTGCTGACATATTTCGATGAAATTGACTAAATATTTCGATGAAATGTCTGATATATAGCGAGACTGAGGTATATGATGTATACAAAGGACGTGACATCACATCACGTTAACAATTTTCGTTATCACATCTAATTATTTAATTTCACAACTACAAAATTCATGAAATTAGATTAGACAAAAATTCAGGATTCTGTTCAAGTAATATATTAATTTAGTGGTATACATTTAGGTCCAGAGTATATTAAAATTAATGTTTGTTAGTAACGTTTTTCTTTTCATATCTCTGACGTATCGAACAAATTGAACGATAATACAAAGTGTACACATATTTTACAACATAGCCATGCATAACATATACAATGTTTCATATCTGCATAATTCTTTGCATATTTTTATTTCATATATCTCCAACATGCTTTAGGATTACAAAAAATTCCAATAACGTTAATTGTCCATATACTCGAACACTACTAAATGATGTTATTCATCAAGAAATATATAATGAACAATATACAGGAGTTACTGAAAGTTACACACTTTTGAAGAATGACAAAACATTGAACAAACATAATATTAACATTTAATTGGCACTGATAATCGTGAGTAGAATTACGTTTTGATTTATATTTACATTCAATTTATTTTAACTGGTTAAAATAAAATGAGACAAATTGAATGCCTCTTCTTAAAGATATGTCCAAGTGACAATTTGATGACAATGTAACCCATTCCTCATTTGGTAGAGTTCTGAGAAATTGAGAGGCATTAAAAGAAAATTTATGATGACTACCTTATCAAAGTGTCATAATGTTACTCTATACATATACTATATGTAGATATACATACGAGTATACTTACGAGAATACGGGGGTGGTCCTGAGGGAAACACTCCAGAACTATCGCTGTTTCTAACTTCTGGCACATATGCTGAATTTACGTAAACTTCTGAAAAGGAATTCTCTGAATTTGCATCCCCCGCCCTTCGTCTCGCTAATCTATCTGCAAAAAATTGAGCTGAACATTAATTAAATATATTTTAGTATTAAAATAATTAAGGTAAATTGTGACTTGAATAGTTTATGTACTGTATTTTAAGGGGACTGTTTCTAATAAACCAATAATAATTAAAATAAAATCAATTATGGTTACTATTACTTCCACTGGACTGTTATTTATAATCATAATTACAGTTATATTAGTCACTTATAGTTTTACCCTATCTAAATGAATTATAGATGTATTATAATTTTGTTACATCTACGTATGTACTATATTCATAAACAAACAGTGTTGAAGTATTTGCAAACACTTTGTAAGTAATTAATAATTACCTACAAAGTAATTATTAAGGCTGTGGGAAATATGCTGCGCGCAATACACATACGCATCATAACAAGGGTAATAAAATAATAATACAAAGCAATTAGTAACAAACGCACTAAAGTGTTACAAGTAAATATAACACTGCATGTATTTACTCTCTCAACCAGCATGATGAACTAGTATCATCATCATCACGAATTGGAAATGATCCGTAATACTTTGCAGTATTAAGTTTGCTTCCATATTTGTCTCAGATAATTATGTTCGCTGTTGTGAAAATATGTTCTTACGAGGGACACTATTTATGTTTTGAGCCTAATAATAAAAAGACAATAATTTGTCATTGAAAATTACTTTATCGTTTTACAAAATATTCATAGAAGTTTTCATTTTCCTTCATGATCTATACACTTTTGTATGCGTCCGAACCATTTGTCAAAGCATTTTTTCCATTACGCTTGAGATATCTCCAAAACATGGTTTTTGAACGCATCAACGGCTTCTTCTGCCGACGAAAATCATTGTCCACGCAATTTATTTTTGGCGCTCGGGAATAAAAAAAGTCATTGGGTGCCAAATGAGAACCGTACGGCGGATGACCCATTAATTCGATTTGTTGAGTGTTCAAACATTCGATTGTTAGACGAGATGTTGTGTAAGAGCTCGTATTGTTATGATGAAAACTATCCGACGGTGCTCTTTTGTTTTCCTTATTTCACCGAAAGCTTCCGGCAAGCAAATGGTTATATACCATTCATAATTGACCATTTTATGCTCTTCTAAAGGCACTGTTGCCACATGATCAGTTTTTCCGAAGAAACAGGCGACCACTTGTTTCAAAGTGCTTCGAGCGTGAACAACTTTTATTGGATTTGGTTCATCTTGAAACACCCATACAGTCGACTGCTGTTTACTTTCCGGCTCATACGCATAGAACCATGATTCGTCATCTGTTGCAATGTTGTTTGCATTTGATTGCATCAATCGACACAAGCATCTTTTTGAGATTTTTTCAAATTATGTGGGACCCAACAAGAACAAACCTTTTTTACAGCTAAATGATCATACAATATTTTATTTATGCTAGTCGAACTGATGCCTAAGGTTGCCACACACAGTCTCACAGTACGCTACAGGACGATCTTGCATTATCAGTTTTTGCACAGCATAAATGTTTTCTGGAACAACTGATTTTGGACGACTTTCACGACTTGCGTCGGTGAGCGGATGGAAGCCAGGATTAAATTCGTTATACTAGAGTTTCAAAGTGGCAAAGGATGGGGCTTTATCGTCGAAAGCGGAAGTAAGTTGTTTGATGCATTCTTGTCTTGATAATCTACATCGAAAGTCGTAATAAATCATCGCACGAAAATGTTCACGAGTTAATTCCATTTTTTCGCTGAGATACAATTTTCCAAATCACAGTAAGCAACACAAATAGCGCTTAAATGATACAATGTTCTGAAGAAGGTTATGGTCAAAAATGTTAAACTTTCCATTGAAAATGTCAGATGGGTCTGACAACACTTAGTGTTGCCAAGGCTCAAAATATAAATAGTGTCCGTCGTATATTTTGAGAACAATCACTCGATATCTACAGATGTGGTACAGGCATACGTAAAATACTCTTCGTACTCACTTAACAGATCTGTCGATGCAATATCACTATTAGCAGTGTCCTCACAAACTTGTCATTAATTTCTCTATTGCGTCACGCACTTTTACAATTATTATAGTTGGTATGACCGTATGAAAAGTTGGTATCTTTTCATACCGTCATTTATAGTATAAACGGTGTAAACTATTCATACCGTCGTTTATAGTGGTATGGATAGTTTTTAAATCAGTCTCAATGGAAATACCTAAAATTGTGTCTAGCTTTCCTTAACGGCTGCAGCCTTGAAAGGACTGTACTGTTGTATTACAGGTTTTATTTGCTGGAAATTTTCAATACAATAAAAATCTCCCTCATCATGTCTCTCTATGCGTAGGGATCGACTCTGGTGGTTCGGGAATTTCTGGACACAGGCCTATTGAACGCATTGTGGCGACATCATCGGTCACGCACATCAGTATTTGGCTTTTTGACACTTAAAATTTTTCTAACATCTCCAGCACCACTTGCGTAATTGTTGCGAGTACAGTGAGTCTTTTGCTTGCTAATGCTATTAATGCCAATGCTAACAGTGCTTTTGCTAGCAATGGAAATGTTGATTGCCGAGGGTCCAGTACACGTACTATAATATTTATAATAGAATTTTTGACGGTCAATCATCTCGTTAACACATAACCGCAGTTGTAATTTATTGTACGTGTAATCTTTTCTATAATGTCGTCGCATATAGTTCATATATCGCTCCATTATGTTCTGTGACTTGGTAACTGGAACTGTGTATTGTATTTGTGCCAAAACTATCGAAATGGTTCTATATCTAGTATTAATTTATCTATAGCGGAATATAATAGGCTATCAAGATCAACAATAAATCAAATCTAAATTGAGTTTGCAAGGGCACGCCCTGTTTTCTATTTTAATGTTGCACAGAAGTCACGTGACGTATACAGTCGGACTTGGACCTTCACTTTAAAGGCTTATCGCATACTTTACACATTACTTTCGCTCCATCGTGGAATAAATTATCAAATTCACCAATAAACTTTTTCACTTGGCGAGCATATAAACGTTAAGGTGCCAATGATATGCAGCTTTCGTCCATAGCCTTAAACAAATAATGCACGCAATCGTATTTATTATATTATTGTCAATGAAACCTTTGATAACCGCTTGGCGGTTTGGTGGTTCCTTTCTCGATTTCCGACTTATATGTTACTGACAGAAATCGTATCGATGAAGATGTATACGCCATAAAGTTCATTCGGCATTTGTCCTGGATCGGCGTATCATGTACGGCACTGATGAGAACTAATAAGTTCGAAACAGCTGTATGTCGTTCGGTTCCGATCCGGGACAAATGTCGAATCCTACCTGTGGCGGGTTTTATTTTTTGAAACCTTATCTGATCGTGCAGAAACACGAGAAAGGGAGTCCGAGGAGTAGTTGTTTTCTAGAGCGATGATGTAATAGCTTTGCTATTCGGGAACTATTTCGATAACCTCTTGGCGGTTTGGTGGTTCCTTTCTCGATTTCCGACTTATATGTTACTGAATGAAACAAAAGTTGTTTCGCTAACAAAACAAGTTAAAGATAATATATGTTCCTGTGAACTGTAGACAGTTAGATGCCTGACCCCGACTGAATGCCTGTTATGTACCCTATTAACGGAAGTGTAGTCGACGTCTTTTGTTTATGTTAATAGTTATATATAAGTTCACACCCCAAGGGGTTAGGCACTATTACTGCTTTTAGTTTAGAGTCGTTACTCTGCTCGATTGTTAATAGTAATACAGATCAAGTGTAGTTGTGAGTTATTGTGAATAAAGTCTTTTGTAACCATTTTTAAAAATTCATTACGTCGAACCTACAAGGTAATTGGCGCTGTGAACAGAATAGTTGGAGGAAAATTCCAAGAAAAACCATCGAGGAACTCGGGATCGTCCTTTCGTGTCAACTATTCACCCATGACCTAGAGACCAAATCCATAACGCACCCGCACACTGGGAGACAAAGACAACTCTATAAGACTATCAAAGTGAGTAGAGCCATTTTTATCGCAGTTCCTGTATTTCTCTTGAATCATTCTAAGGAAATATATAGGTTAATTAAGATATTTCATTGAGGAAAGTTTATTAAATAAAGATCAACCAGGATCTACCTATTTAATATATAGTACAACCTTGTACACGTAATTTTAAGAAAACAGAATTTACGAAGAATATATTTATTTATTTATTCATTGCACAATTTCAAGATATAATATTTGCGAGAATTGTTTTTATTTATTTATTAAGTTTATATAAAGAAAAATGACTGAATTAAATGCCAGCCTTTACAGAATCTATAAGGATCAAATCCCATATTTTAATGGTGAAAATCCATTTTTTATTCAATTTTTAAGAGCCCGTGAAGATTTAGTAACCGCTTTTGGTAAAGCGGGTGCAAATAATGCAAATAATAAATTAATTACTAGCACAATAATTTATAAACTTAGAGGACCAGCCGCTGAAATAATGGGACATCGTTTAGAGTTAAATTCATGGTCCTTAGTAAAAAATGTACTGATACTCGTACAAAACTTTGGTGACAACAGGTCAGAGGAAACCTTAATCAATACGCTCATGACATCTTCACCACAGAAAAGTGAAAATTTAATTGAATTTGGTACTAGACTGCAAATGCGTAGCTTACTAGTTAGTAAGGCATCAGATGACTCAAGACTAATAAAAATCTCTTATTTTGAACAATTAACCCTGACAACATACTCCTTACACTTACCACAAAAATTCAAATAATTATAAAATGCAAAAACATCAAAATGATAGAAGCTGATATAGAAATAGAGAACTTGAAACCATAAACTATATGCAAAGTATAAGTAAACAAAAATTTGTACAAAATCAACATTCGAATAAAATTAATCATAAATCAATTGAAGTCAATAAATCCCATAATTCATTTTATCCACATTTTAAACACATGTACCTAACAGCCCCACAATGCAGTTTTAAGGATTCTTTTCCAAGTCAGTCAATAAATATACAACCAAAAAACATTCAGCAAAAATTCCTCACTAATCAATAAGTTTTTGGCAAACCGATAAATGTATTTAAAACAAATCCAAATTACACACCCGAATATAAACCAACACCGATGAGTACAGCAACAAGGCTTAAACCAACTTTTACGCCTAGCCAAGTAAAGAAACAGTTCCCGTGGGTCAAACAATCTAACCCAATCAATTTAAAATATGTTACTAGTGAATTAAATAATATCGAAAACGAAAATGTAGACTTTGAACTAAACCCTGAGCACGTTGATATAATTAGCGAATATCCCCCGAACGAATATCCCGATAACTATTCAGAATAATTTTTGACTTATTATAACTCCTTAATGGAAAACCAAAGTTTTCCGTCAACTACCGATCAAATAGCCCCGATGTAGCTTTAACGTTTACATTAATGCCTTACCATATATTCAAATTCAAGGCCCCCCTATAAAATTACTAAATGATACAGGTTGTAACATAAATATGGCACGACCCATTATTGCTGAGAATTATTTTCCATATTACATAACAAAAAATTCTTTAATATTAAAAACACCATTAGGTGACAAGAAAGTAGAAAACAGAATTATTATACCCGTCTTCCCTGAATTTCAACTAGATACGCGATTATTTTAATGGCATAGGTTTAGAAGATCTCAAACGATTAAATTTGCAAATAAATTTCCAAGAATAAATTTTATTTAACAAAGGCCGAACAGTAAATATTCCTTTCAGATATAGGCACAGTAGTACCGCGAACCAATATACGATAGAAATCCCAGCGTACTATAGTATATTTTAAAGATTCCCAATTAATATTTATGAAGGCGAAATAATGATTCCAGAATTTAGACACAAAGAACTCAAAATTCGCGAAACACTATTTATTGCGGAAAATGGAGAAACCAGAGATTCGAAATCCAGAATACTAGTGACCATACCTTATGTTATACTTCTACCGAACCGTTTACAGCTCAAAGTATAGAACCTGATTCGTATGAAATCCATCACATCCAGGAATTCACACAATCAGATAACATATGTCAATTTAGCTATAGCGAATTAATGCAACAAATCAGAACTAAACGCGTGAATAACGAAGAACACGGTGCTATTCAAAAATTAATTTCGAAATATTCAGATATTTTCCTTAATAAAAAATCAAAATTAATATTCACGAATAAAATTAAACATGAGATTGAAACAATAGATGAAATTCGTGTCCGCACAAGAACATGCAGGTTCCCATTTATTCACAAACAAGAAGTGAATAAGCAAATAAACAAAATGCTCGAAGACGGTATAATTAGACACTCGAACAGACTTTAGAGCAGTCTCATATGCATTGTACCCAAATAGGCAGACGCGTCAGGTAAAAAGAAATAGAGAATTGTAGTAGATTACCGGAAGATAAATGAAAAAACTTTTAATGACCATTACCCGCTTCCGAATATTGAGGACATCCTCGATAAACTAGGAAAATGTACATATTTCACCACATTAGATTTAGCTAGCGGTTTCCATCAAATTGAAATGGATCCTAAGTCCATTGAAAAGACCGCGCTTAACATCGAGGCATAATGAGTACCTAAGAATGCTCTTCGGTCTAAAAAATGCTCCGGCCACGTTACAACGAGTCATGGACCACGGATTTCGGGACATTTTATATAACAATTGCCTCATATATATGGACATCATTATATTTTCTCTATCATTGCAAGAACACATCATACACCAGAAATTAGTATTTGATAAATTACGCCAAGCACAGCTAAAGATAAAATTAGATAAATCGGAATTTCTAAGACAAACTGTCGAATTTTTAGGACATATCAGCACACCCGAAGGAATTCGCTTAAATTCAAATAAAAATAGAAGCGATATCAAAATTTCCGATACCAAAAACTCGAGATTAAATCATTTCTCGAAATTTTAGGCTTTTATCGTAAATTTATAAAGGATTTTGAAAAAATAACTAAACCGTTAACAAAACGTCTCAAGAAAGATCATAAAATAATACATGATAAGGATTTCATCCACAGTTTTGAAATTTGTAAAACTATACTGACAAATCAACCACTCTTACAATATCCAGACTTTGACAAACCATTCATACTAAGCACAGACGCAGATAATTTTGCTATAGGTGCAGTTTTGTCAAAAGGTCCAATCGGTAGCGATAAACCTATTACCTATGCTTCACGTACTAAATGATGCTGAGAGCAATTATTCAGTTATAGAAAAAGAACTATTTAATATTGTACATTTTACAAAACACTTCAGACCATACATTTACCGTACAAAATTTACCACCATAACTGACTACAAACCTCTCCAGTGGGCCAATACATTAAAAGAATCGAATTCAAGACTAATGCGTTGAAAATAAAAATTATTGGAATATGACTACAATATCATACATAAAAAGGTAGTGAAAATCAAGTAGCTGAAGGACTTTAGAGGATATAAATCCAGCCTATTGAAAATACAGATAGTTCTTCACTCGCCCTTAATCTAGATTAAAACATAATTGAAGTACCATTAGATATTAGTGACGAAAGTTTAGATACATATTCATCACAAGTGTAACCACGAGTGATACCGTTCATTCGAATAACGAAAATGCCATATTAAATATACCAATCCCATATTAAATATACAAAATCAGATAATTCCATAAATTCATTTAAAAACCAAATAATAATCACTTGCTCTAGAGATATTATCAAACCCAGCATGAATCTAAGAAAACTTCATAAAACCAAAAACAGATACGAAGTTATTCTTCCTAAAACCTCCACTAATGAAATATCAGAAAGTTATATCCTAGAATTTTTCAAAGATTACTTAAAACCCAAAACATTGTACGGAATGTTAAAAGATGAACGAGAAAGTCTAAATTTAATACCCATATTTCAAAAATATTTTATATTTAACTTATATTTAACTGATATCGAAAACCCGGAAGAAATACGTAAAATAATAACATCCACTCATGTAAATCACTGTAGTGTGTAGTGACAGAGGAAGTCACTCCGGAATAGTAGAACCAACAACAAAATTAATTAAACAACACTATTTTGGCCTAACATAACAACGGATGTAAGAGATTTTATAAACACTTGTGAAACCTGTCAAACATGTAAGTACGAAAGATAACCAAACAAAATAATATTTAAACCAACCCCTATCGGAGAAAGACCCTTCGAACACATCTATATGGACTGTTTCGAAATAGACAAACAAAAGTTCTTAACAATAATACACGGTTTTAGTAGATTTGCTCAAGTGTACCCACTAAAATTGTGTTCAAAGGAGGCAATAGACAATCTCTTATTATTTTTTTTCTCATTATGGCGTACCAAATAAAATAACGACTGAATGTGGTGGTGAACTAAAAAATCAGTTTATAGAAGAATTATTCAGACAATATGAAATAACTATCCACTACACCACGCCAAAGCACCCAGACAGCAACTCGCCAATAGAGAGATTACATTCTACCTTAATAGAAAAATACCGCCCTCGAAAAACTCGAAAACGTTCCGAACAAAAATAATATATAATAATTGCATTCATTCCAGCACAAAATATACGTCATTTCAAATAATAAAACGTGATATAAACACAAAAACTTGTTTCAAATTAAACGAACGTCATATTATTAACGATTACCTGAATAGAAATGCCATAAATGCAGAACTTATAAGAAAACAAGTATTACAAAATAACTAAATGAAGAAAATCAAAAACAAAACCTTTATATAAACCAATCATACCTATCAAAGACTTAGGCGACAAAATTCAACTACCACGAAATACTATTCATAAGGAAGAAGTAAAACCCATTAGAAAAATTAAATAAACTTTTGTTTCAGATAATGGGAACAGTTCCAGTATTACTACTGATACTCCTATCACTAATAACTAGTGGAGGGGGTTTTCCACGGCTAACAACACCCTCATCACTACACTACACTAATCACTACACTAGATGTGAAGAACAAATAAAAATTGCGAAAGAAAAACTGGAGACGTTAAATCCCAAAATCGTAAGAACCAAAAGAGAATTGCTAAACACTGCAGGTAAAGCATACAAATGGGAATTTGGACTGTTAGATTCTGAAGACGCTGAATATTATAATAAGGCAATGGAAAAATTAGCAAAAAATCAAAAATCAATACACATTGAGATGAAATAATTATTAACAGTATCAGATCAATTTATGAACAGAACTATTACGACTCTTGAAAAGATTATATCAAAACAAAATAACTTAAGTAATGAGTTATCAATGTTATCATCAACTAAAAATAATTTAAACCAGTTCACTAAATATTTGCATATTCAAAATTGGCTCATAATATCGAAATATGCACAAATGCTGAACAGATAATTAATTCTCTAGAATCGCTTGAAAATAAAATACTATTTGCACACGAAAATCCAATTGACAAATCATCATTAAACGTACAATAATTACAAGAGATATTAAAAATTATACAAACAGAACATTCTAATATTAATGAAATTACAAACTACATAGACTGATTGAAAGTGATAATCACTAAAGTTCATAAGATCAGTTCTAAAATAATAATTAGCTTTAAAATACCTATAATTTCTGAAGAATCATTCAATTACATCCAATTAA